>HG992156.1:12500-2626250 GCA_905220505.1 Laothoe populi
AAAAACTACTTAGGAGACACACCAATGATTGTAAATATATTATAGGATAAATAAATAAAAAAGAATGTTAATTAAGATAGTAGTAATAACAAATGTATAAGGATAAATAATTAATAGGATTTGTAATTTAGATATAAGGAGTAAAATTGTAAACAGGAATAACAAATGTATAAGAATAAATAATTAATAGGATTTATAATTTAGATATAAGGAGTAAAATTGTAAACAGGAATAACAAATGTATAAGGATAAATAATTAATAGGATAAGTAAACAGGAATAACAAATTGTATAAGGAAAAACAAATTTTGTAAAAGGAGTAATAAATAAATAAAAGGTTTCCCATCCCTTCCCTCCCCTTCCTTCCCATCTTTCCCTCGTGGTTTCTCTTGGACGGGGGCCAACTGGAAACAGATTGGCCTCAATCCAAGAGCAACCAAACAAAACCAAAGGTTTTAAAATTGAAAACTTAGGAGTAACAATTAAAAAACTAGATAAACAATTGCCATTGCCAAGAGCAAAGGAAAACATAAGGAACCCAATTAAAAAAAAAAAAAAAAAACCTAACCTAACCTAACCTAACCTAACCTAACCTAACCTAACCTAACCTAACCTAACCTAACCTAACCTAACCTAACCTAACCTAACCTAACCTAACCTAACCTAACCTAACCTAACCTAACCTAACCTAACCTAACCTAACCTAACCTAACCTAACCTAACCTAACCTAACCTAACCTAACCTAACCTAACCTAACCTAACCTAACCTAACCTAACCTAACCTAACCTAACCTAACCTAACCTAACCTAACCTAACCTAACCTAACCTAACCTAACCTAACCTAACCTAACCTAACCTAACCTAACCTAACCTAACCTAACCTAACCTAACCGGCGGGAGTAGCTATGACCAAGAGGTTCGGCCATCCAATTGGTCTAGCTACTTGGGTTGTTATGCGTCTTATATTCACTACCACTGAAGCATTTTCCATCTAGGTATGTGAACTTAGCCTCTGACAATCAAGTGGTGTTGTGGGCCTCCGCGTGGCCCCGCTGTCATAGCTTCGTGACTGATGATCCAAGTGACAGCTGACGTGCAACACTGCGCCTCCTCCCCCCTGGTTTGGGGGGAGGAGGAGGAGTGTTGGTCGGGACGATAACCCCCGACTGGCACTCCAAACAAAGGAATTATAATAAAACAGGAGTAACAATTAATATTTTTGGAATGTACATATGTATCATAATAAATAAGGAAAATAGTTTATAAGATAGGATATAAGAATTATTATAGGAGCACAATATATATAGGAATATTAAGAATGATTGTAAATATATTAGGATAAATAAATAATCAGGAATAATAATAAGGAAAAACAAATGTATCAGGATGTATAAATAAAAGGATCTGTAATTTAGATATAAGGTGTAAATTGTTTAAAGGAATAACAATTGTAAAACAGGAGTATATAAAAGCTAAGGATTTATAATTAGAAATAAGAAAAATTGTATAACAGGAGTAACAAATTGTATCAGGATAAACAAATATTGTAAAAAAAGGAATAATAAATAAAAGGTTTCCCATCCCTTCCCTCCCCTTCCTTCCCATCTTTCCCTCCTGGTTTCTCTTGGACAGGGGCCAACTGGAAACAGATTGGCCTCAAACAGATTGGCCTCAATCCAAGAGCAACCAAACAAAACCAAAGGTTTTAAAATTGAAAACATAGGAGTAACAAAAAATTAAAAAACTAGATAAACAATTGCCATTGCCAAGAGCAAAGGAAAACTTAAGGAACCCAAATAAAAAAAAAAAAAAAAAAAAAACCTAACCTAACCTAACCTAACCTAACCTAACCTAACCTAACCTAACCTAACCTAACCTAACCTAACCTAACCTAACCTAACCTAACCTAACCTAACCTAACCTAACCTAACCTAACCTAACCTAACCTAACCTAACCTAACCTAACCTAACCTAACCTAACCTAACCTAACCTAACCTAACCTAACCTAACCTAACCTAACCTAACCTAACCTAACCTAACCTAACCTAACCTAACCTAACCTAACCTAACCTAACCTAACCTAACCTAACCTAACCTAACCTAACCTAACCTAACCTAACCTAACCTAACCTAACCTAACCTAACCTAACCTAACCTAACCTAACCTAACCTAACCTAACCTAACCTAACCTAACCTAACCTAACCTAACCTAACCTAACCTAACCTAACCTAACCTAACCTAACCTAACCTAACCTAACCTAACCTAACCTAACCTAACCTAACCTAACCTAACCTAACCTAACCTAACCTAACCTAACCTAACCTAACCTAACCTAACCTAACCTAACCTAACCTAACCTAACCTAACCTAACCTAACCTAACCTAACCTAACCTAACCTAACCTAACCTAACCGGCGGGAGTAGCTATGACCAAGAGGTTCGGCCATCCAATTGGTCTAGCTACTTGGGTTGTTATGCGTCTTACATTCACTACCATTGAAGCGTTTTCCATCTAGGTATGTGAACTTAGCCTCTGACAATCAAGTGGCGTTGTGGGCCTCCGCGTGGCCCCGCTGGTTCCTGTCACTCGGGTAAGTCATAGCTTCGTGACTGATGATCCGAGTGACAGCTGACGTGCAACACTGCGCTTCCTCCCCCCTGGTTTGGGGGGAGGAGGAGGAGTGTTGGTCGGGACGATAACCCCCGACTGGCACTCCAAAACAGGAATACCAGTTATTTTCTGGCATGTACATACGTGTTTATAAGGTTAAATAATTTTTAGATATAAGGAAAATAATTGTAAATAAGGAAAAATAGTTCATAAGTTAGACATAAAAACACACACTGTAATTAAGGAGTAACAAATAGGAATAACAAATATAAGAAAGGAGTTTATATAAGGAATAAAAATTCATATGTATAGATGTCAAAGTTGATTAAGGAAATAATTGTTTAACAGGAATAATAATTTAATTGTAAAAGGAAAGTAAGAATATAAGGAATAATAGTTTATAAGTAGTAGTAAAGATGTAAAGAAAAATAGTACCCCGGAATAACAATTGTAATAATTAAGGAACAACAAATTGTAATAATTAAGGAATAATAAATAAAAGGTTTCCCATCCCTTCCCTCCCCTTCCTTCCCATCTTTCCCTCCTGGTTTCTCTTGGACGGGGGCCAACTGGAAACAGATTGGCCTCAATCCAAGAGCAACCAAACAAACCAAAGGTTTTAAAATTGAAAACATAGGAGTAACAATTAAAAAAACTAGATAAACAATTGCCATTGCCAAGAGCAAAGGAAAAAATAAGGAACCCAAATAAAAAAAAAAAAAAAAAAACCTAACCTAACCTAACCTAACCTAACCTAACCTAACCTAACCTAACCTAACCTAACCTAACCTAACCTAACCTAACCTAACCTAACCTAACCTAACCTAACCTAACCTAACCTAACCTAACCTAACCTAACCTAACCTAACCTAACCTAACCTAACCTAACCTAACCTAACCTAACCTAACCTAACCTAACCTAACCTAACCTAACCTAACCTAACCTAACCTAACCTAACCTAACCTAACCTAACCTAACCTAACCTAACCTAACCTAACCTAACCTAACCTAACCTAACCTAACCTAACCTAACCTAACCTAACCTAACCTAACCTAACCTAACCTAACCTAACCTAACCTAACCTAACCTAACCTAACCTAACCTAACCTAACCTAACCTAACCTAACCTAACCTAACCTAACCTAACCTAACCTAACCTAACCTAACCTAACCTAACCTAACCTAACCTAACCTAACCTAACCTAACCTAACCTAACCGGCGGGAGTAGCTATGACCAAGAGGACCGGCCATCCAATTGGTCTAGCTACTTGGGTTGTTATGCGTCATACATTCACTACCATTGAAGCATTTTCCATCTAGGTATGTGAACTTAGCCTCTGACAATCAAGTGGTGTTGTGGGCCTCCGCGTGGCCCCGCTGGTTCCTGTCACTCGGGTAAGTCATAGCTTCATGACTGATGATCCAAGTGACAGCTGACATACAACACTGCGCCTCCTCCCCCCTGGTTTGGGGGGAGGGGGAGGGGTGTTGGTCGGGGCGATAACCCCCGACTGGCACTCCAAACAGGAGTACCAGAAAAAATTATCTGGAATGTATATATGTATATTAGGATTTTAAAGGACCAATAATTTGTTATTTTTAAGGAATACTAGTTTATAAGTTAGTTAAGAAATTATATATAAGGAATAACAACTCATATATAAAACAGGAATAAAAAACTAAAATTGTTAAAATAGTTAATAAAAATAGTTAAGATGTAAAAAAATTGTAACAGAATAATAATTGAAAATAGGAAAAATTATCAGGAGTATTAAGTAATAAGGAAAAATATTTTAAAACATAGATAAGAAAATTGTAAAAGGATAAATAATTGTAATCATAGATATAAAAATGTGCAACAGGAATAACAAATGTAATAGTAATAAGGACCAACAATTGTAAAAACTAAGGATTAATAAATGAAAGGTTTCCCATCCCTTCCCATTCCATCCTTCCCCCTCCTTCCCATCTCCCCTTCCTGGTTTCTCTTGGACGGGGGCCAACTGAAAACAGATTTGCCTCAATCCAAGAGCAACCAAAAAACTAAGGTAAAAAATTGAAACATAGGAGTGACAATTAAAACATAGATAAACAATTGCCATTGCCAAGAGCAAAGGAAAAAAAAATAAGGAGCCCAAATAAAAAAAAAAAAAAAACCTAACCTAACCTAACCTAACCTAACCTAACCTAACCTAACCTAACCTAACCTAACCTAACCTAACCTAACCTAACCTAACCTAACCTAACCTAACCTAACCTAACCTAACCTAACCTAACCTAACCTAACCTAACCTAACCTAACCTAACCTAACCTAACCTAACCTAACCTAACCTAACCTAACCTAACCTAACCTAACCTAACCTAACCTAACCTAACCTAACCTAACCTAACCTAACCTAACCTAACCTAACCTAACCTAACCTAACCTAACCTAACCTAACCTAACCTAACCTAACCTAACCTAACCTAACCTAACCTAACCTAACCTAACCTAACCTAACCTAACCTAACCTAACCTAACCTAACCTAACCTAACCTAACCTAACCTAACCTAACCTAACCTAACCTAACCTAACCTAACCTAACCTAACCTAACCTAACCTAACCTAACCTAACCTAACCTAACCTAACCTAACCTAACCTAACCTAACCTAACCTAACCTAACCTAACCTAACCTAACCTAACCTAACCTAACCTAACCTAACCTAACCTAACCTAACCGCGGCAGTAGCTATGACCAAGAGGACTGGCCATCTGATTGGTCTAGTTACTTGGATTGTTATGCGTCATACATTCACTACCACTGAAGCATTTTCCATCTAGGTATGTGAACTTAGCCTCTGACAATCAAGTGGTGTTGTGGGCCTCCGCGTGGCCCCGCTGGTTCCTGTCACTCGGGTAAGTCATAGCTTCATGATTGATGATCCGAGTGACAGCTGACATGCAACACTGCGCCTCCTCTCCCCTGATTTGGGGAGAGGGGGAGGGGTGTTGGTCGGGGAGATAACCCCCGACTACCACTCCAACAGGAGTACCAGACAAATTTCTCTGGAATGTATATATGTGTATAAGGATTTTATAGGATTAATAATTTTAATTTTAAGGAAAGATAGTTTATAAGTTTAGTTAAGAAATTGTATACTAGGAATAATAATTCATATATAATAACATTGAAAACAGGAGTAAACATTGTAAATAAAGAGATATAAAAATAGTTAAGATATAGAAAATTGTATTACGGAATAAAAACTTAAAATAAGGAAAAATAAATAGGAGTAAAAATAATTAAGACAGAATTGTAAACTTAGATAAATAATGTACAACAGGAATAACAAATGTAATAATATAAGGACCAATAATTGTAATAATAGATAAATAAATAAAAGGTTTCCCATCCCTTCCATCCCTCCCCTTCCTTCCAATCTTTCCCTCCTGGTTTCTCTTGGACAGGGGCCAACTGGAAACAGATTGGCCTCAATCCAAGAGCAACCAAACAACCAAAGGTTTTAAAATTAAAAACATAGGAGTAACAATTAAAAAATAGATATTCAATTGCCATTGACAAATCATTGGAACACATATGGAACAAAAAAAAAAAAAAAAAAAAAAAAAAAACCTAACCTAACCTAACCGGCGGGAGTAAGGCGGGAGTAGCTATGACCTAGAGGTTCGGCCATCCAATTGGTCTAGCTACTTGGGTTGTTATGCGTCTTATATTCACTACCATTGAAGCATTTTTCCATCTAGGTATGTGAACTTAGCCTCTGACAATCAAGTGGTGTTGTGGGCCTCCGCGTGGCCCCGCTGGTTCCTGTCACTCGGGTAAGTCATAGCTTCATGACTGATGATCCGAGTGACAGCTGACATGCAACACTGCGCCTCCTCCCCCCTGATTTGGGGGAGAGGGAGGAGTGTTGGTTGGGGCGAAAACCTTCAACTGGCACTCCAAACAGGAACAACAAAAAAACAGGAGTTACAATTTATATTTTGGATTGTATATATATGTGTATCATTGTAAATAAGGAAAATATATAATAAGTTAGAGTGAGAATAAATAAAGGAGAAAAAAAAAAAAAAAATACTTAGGAGACACACCAATGATTGTAAATATATTATAGGATAAATAAATAAAAAAGAATGTTAATTAAGATAGTAGTAACAAATGTATAAGGATAAATAATTAATAGGATTTGTAATTTAGATATAAGGAGTAAAATTGTAAACAGGAATCACAAATGTATAAGAATAAATAATTAATAGGATTTATAATTTAGATATAAGGAGTAAAATTGTAAACAGGAATAACAAATGTATAAGGATAAATAATTAATAGGATAAGTAAACAGGAATAACAAATTGTATAAGGAAAAACAAATTTTGTAAAAGGAGTAATAATATATAATAAATAAAAGGTTTCCCATCCCTTCCCTCCCCTTCCTTCCCATCTTTCCCTCCTGGTTTCTCTTGGAGGGGGGCCAACTGGAAACAGATTGGCCTCAATCCAAGAGCAACCAAACAAAACCAAAGGTTTTAAAATTGAAAACATAGGAGTAACAATTAAAAAACTAGATAAACAATTGCCATTGCCAAGAGCAAAGGAAAACATAAGGAACCAATAAAAAAAAAAAAAAAAAAAAAAAAAAAAAAAAAAAAAAAAAAAAAAAAAAAACCGGCGGGAGTAGCTATGACCAAGAGGACCGGCCATCTGATTGGTCTAGCTACTTGGGTTGTTATGCGCCTTATATTCACTACCATTGAAGCATTTCCAATCTAGGTATGTGAACTTAGCCTCTGACAATCAAGTGGTGTTGTGGGCCTCCGCGTGGCCCCGCTGGTTCCTGTCACTCGGGTAAGTCATAGCTTCGTGACTGATGATCCGAGTGACAGCTGACATGCAACACTGCGCCTCCTCCCCCCTGGTTTGGGGGGAGGGGGAGGAGTGTTGGTCCGGGCGATAACCCCCGACTGACACTCCAAACAGGAGTACCAGACAAATTTCTCTGGAATGTATATATGTGTATAAGGATTTTATAGGATTAATAATTTTAAGGAATAATAGTTTATAAGTTTAGTTAAGCAATTGTATACTAGGAATAATAATTCATATATAACATGGAAAACAGGAGTAAACATTGTAAATAAAGAGATATAAAAATAATTAAGATATAGGAAATTGTATCAAGGAATAAAAACTAAAAAATAAGGAAAAATAAATAAGAGTAAAAAAATAATTAAGAAAGAATTGTAAACTTAGATAAATAATGTACAACAGGAATAACAAAATGTAATAACATAAGGACCAACAATTGTAATAATAGATAAATAAATAAAAGGTTTCCCATCCCTTCCCATTCCATCCCTCCCCTTCCTTCCCACACTTCTCTCCTGGTTTCTCTTGGACGGGGGCCAACTGGAAACAGATTTGCCTCAATCCAAGAGCAACCAAAAAACTAAGGTAAAAAATTGAAACATAGGAGTGACAATTAAAACATAGATAAACAATTGCCATTGCCAAGAGCAAAGGAAAAAATAAGGAACCCAAATAAAAAAAAAAAAAAAAAACCTAACCTAACCTAACCTTTTTTTTTTTTTTTTTTTTTTTTTGGTTTCGCGGGGAAAAGCGATTTATCACTACCGCCCCACCGGGGGGATGGCGGGACGGTTATGTTGGGCTCGCCGGCCTTACGACCCAGCGTTAAGCCGTCCGGGAGAGATGTTGACATCCGGACGACCGCTGGGCCGAGTCCCTAACAAATTCCCTACACCGGCAATACCAACTAAAAACCCCGCGGTGGCCCTCTTCGGCGCATAAGAGACGGTCCCGGGCTCACGGGGCGAGAAGCGCCCCATTTTCGACCGGAACCGCCCCTGCGCGGTGCCGCCTTGCGGCCCGTCTCCAAGTGGGGGGGGCTCAGAAGCCCCCGCGCACCGAAGGACGCCCTCGGCGTCCACGGCAGCTACGAGGCCAACCACCCGCGCTGCCGTCATCCCGGGGTCGCCCGGTGTGCCGACGAAGTATATACAAAATAAAACTATGTACAAACAAATTTCGACACACCGGAAAGGGCGCTACGACAGCCCCCCGCTGCGCGCCCGCGACCCCCGATGCCCCTATTAGTCGCCTCTTACGACAGGCAGGGGATACCGTGGTGGGATTCTCCAAACGCCCCCAAACCACAGGGCGGGAGACGCCGGTCAGTCGTCAACCCGGCGCCTCCTCCGTCTCGACTGGCGGCGGGAGGGATCGGCTTGTTGTTCACGATCCCTCTCGGCACTCTCCTTCTGTGAGATGACGGCCTCACAGAAGAGGGCCACCGCACGCCAGCACCTCCGGCTGTCGACCATGGCTGACACCAAAGCCGGCAGCGTAAGGTCTACTCCGACGACTGCTGCGAGAGCGCTGCGCTCTTCGTCCCAGGCTGGGCACTCCTCGATAGTGTGTTGGGCCGTGTCACGCGGACAGTTGTCACAGTGGTGACACACGGCCGATCCTTCTGCGCCGGCTATGCGACACAGGTACTCGCCAAAACAACCATGGCCTGTGAGCACCTGTGTCAGCCGGAACGTCGCCGCGCCGTGGCGCCTGTCCAACCACTGACGGAAGACAGGACGCACTGCCGCTACGACCCGCTGAACCTAACCTAACCTAACCTAACCTAACCTAACCTAACCTAACCCAGTCGCGCACGAAACGCCGCCGCGAACGGATCAGTTTAAACAACGCTCCGCACGGAAAAATAGCAAAAAATTAGTAAATGTGCTCCGATTTTGACCAGTGATACATCAAAACACGCGGAATTGTGACGCCCATTTGAGGGTGTAAAGTGTTTGTGTGGTGAAGTGCATACTGTGAGGTTTTCACCGGAAAACAACCTCTTTGAGGTTATGTGACCAGTTTTTCGTCCGGCGCTCGGAAACGAGACGAGTGAGGTACTGATAATTTTATATCACTATAAAGCCCTCGTAGAGGCGCATCTTTTGACACGTCGCGTTCCGCGACCGGGACATAACCCAGGAAGATACTAACAAAAAAACAACCGACCACGTGGCACGTGGTCAGTGATCCAGGGAGCAGCGGAGGAATTCGAGTACGCAGCGGGCTGCACGACGCAAAGAAAAGAACAAGGACATTTTCAGCATCTGAAAAAACCCACGAAAAATAGTACAGTAAGCAAATAACCTAAATTTTATAAAAATTGTAAATTCAAATGCATGTAACTCCTTCAGAGTCGCTTTAACATATTATTTTTAAATTGTTAACCGATGTGAAACGTTTACCTCCACCCGATTCCGAAAAAACAGTGAATTCGTGACATACCCTGATTTTTCGCGGGCTAAAAACCGGGAATTTTTTGTAAAAAACATTCAAACCCGGATATCTCGGAAACGGCTGGAGATAGACGATTTTTGGCATCGGCCTCAATATATGACCTTTAGGTCATAGATTGAGCCCAATATATTTCGTGGTTCTTCATATTTAAGGTTTTTAAAATTTTCAATTCGGCCAGTTTTCTGATTTTCATATATTTTGTAAATTTTTAATTTTATTTTTGTCTAAAAGTGACGTTCTTTTTATTATTTCTAGATAATTTTAATTTTATAGACGTAAGGAAGTATTTTGACAACAAATTGGGCTATAAAAAATTTCCAAAAATTTAGGGGCTGAAACCACCCCCGAAAGGTGGGCGAGGCCAACACAAGCCAGGCGGGCCCAAGCACGGGCAAAATCGGCTGGAAAACGACGGAGATATCGAGGAAACAAGATTATCCAGACGCCATCTTGGAAAACTCTAAAAGCTCATATCTCCGTCAATTCTAAAGATAGAAGCTCGAGCTTGGATTCGTCTGTTTTGCCACGGGGAACCCTAGAGGTCCACAAGGTTAAAACCACGAAAACCGGGTTTTTGGAAATTTTTGTAACCAAAAAATATTTTTCTCTGAAACGGTACCAGACGGGTGGAGAGGGTCGAGGCAAGCAAATTGAGCCCAAACTCGGGACAAATTGGACTTACAGAACCCGAGATATACGAACAAGAAGTCCAACAGTCTCCATTTTGGAAAATTTTGAACTAGGATATCTCGGGAACCACTGCGTCTAAACGGCCGGAGATTGGGTTCGTTTGAATTACCGCGACGAGACCTA
Organism: Laothoe populi; assembly: GCA_905220505.1. Classification (NCBI taxonomy): domain Eukaryota; kingdom Metazoa; phylum Arthropoda; class Insecta; order Lepidoptera; family Sphingidae; genus Laothoe; species Laothoe populi. Next base: position 23,265 of record HG992156.1, read on the forward strand.
TACGGCGGACTAAATTTTGGCTGCGCCAAAATTGATGCAGTTTTGATCAAATCAAAACTTAGTATTATTAGGCCTAGACTAAGTAGACACGTGTTTAGAGAGTAGGCTGAGACAAGGGAAGGTAGGATAGCGCGGCAGTTGCTTCTCTACCCCAAAATTTGACTGGAAAACCAAATAATTGGGTTTCCAGAAATATTTTGACCCCCTGTAGGCCATCTACACCTACAGGGAACTTATTAACATTTATACATTTTGACGTGTTCTCCCAACAACACCTCCAAGTGAGTAAGATGTTCGGCATCCGAACCCCAGCGAAGGTAAGGAAACCGCAAGGCTCCCCCGAGGCCAAAAGTCCGAAGGAAGTCGATGGATCTAGGGTCGCGCAGATGCGGCGTAGCCTGGAGGGCCAGGCTGAAAAACCTGACGCAACGGGCGCCGCCGCGCCTGCGGGACCCAGACCCAGGACACCCTCAAACGATTCGGCCAGAATCATTGAAGGGAAAGCCTGCCTCGCCAAATTAAGAGCACAAGTAGCCCTAAGCAGGAACCTCAAAACTGAGATCAAGAATGATATCTTGATCGCGGCAGAGAGACTGCTAAAATTACTTAGGGACAGCGAGGCAGGGAGACCTATGGAAATGACAGACACAAAGGCAAAGGATAAAGTGGGGGGGAAGGAAAAGAGGGACGGACAAACACAGACGGAAATAAAGGAAGGAAACAATGAGGGGAATTTAATAGAAAAAATTAAGGAGCACACTAAAGCCCTACAATCGCATAAGGAGGAGATGGAGAAGCTAAATTTGGAACTAAAAACAAGTAGGGAAGAGTGGAAAGAGGGAAGGAGTTACGCCACTGTGGCGGCTGGCCCGCGGAGGTCGGGACCGCCGGAGACAGCAATGCATTCGGTGGTCATCACCTCCGTGGACCAGGTCGCCACAGGGGAGCAGGTATACGAAAAGATACGGGAAACGCTAAATGCGAAAGAAGAAGGATTTAGGATAGATAAGATGAGGAAGGGGAAGGACAGGAAAGTCATTGTAGGGTGTCACTCGAAGGAGGAATTGGGGAGGGTTAAGGAGAAAATCAAGAAGACGGGAAGGGGGTTAAATATAGAGGATATGAGGAACAAGGACCCAATGGTTCTGATCAGGGACTTCCTCAGCATCCACAAGGATGAAGAGATCGTGCGGGCACTGACAGTCCAAAATGAACATCTCCTGGGAGACGTGAGCGGGGAAGCCGCAAACCTAAAAGTAAAGTTTAGGAGAAGGGCTAGGAACCCGCTCACGTCTCACATAGCGATCCAGGTGCCACCGACGATATGGCAGAAGCTCACAGAAGCGGGGTCTGTCCATATAGATGTACAGAGGGTGAGAGTCGAGGACCAGTCTCCGCTGATCCAGTGCTCGAGGTGCCTCGGCTACGGGCATGGGAGGCGCCATTGCCGAGACCAGGTGGACGCTTGCAGCCACTGCGGGGGGGCCCACCACCGGTCGCAATGTGCTGACTGGCTGGCGAAGGTACCCCCGTCGTGCTGCAATTGCGCCAAAGCCAGGATCGGCGAGGTGTCTCACAACGCCTTTAGCGCGGAGTGCCCTGTGAGGAGGAAATGGGAAGTTCTGGCGAGATCCGCCGTAGCTTATTGCTAAGGTGGATCCGAGGAACCCAGGTCAGACAAACCCCCCAGCAAGTGCAAAGCCGACCCTCATCGCCCAGGCTAACCTGCAGAGGAAGCAACTGGCAACAGTTGAGTTCCTCCAGGAAGCCGGAAAGCGGGGGATCGACATTGCGCTGCTCCAGGAGCCATATGTGGGCGCTCAAGGTAGGGTGAGGGACCACCAAGGAGTCAGGATCTTCCAGGGGACGATTGGGCAGGGGGAGGTCGTCAAGTCAGCCGTTGCAGTGTTCAACGGTGACTGGACGGTTACCCAATGCCCAAACCTCACCACGACCAACATCACAGTGGTGAGAATCCGAACCGGAACACGTGAATTGGTGGTCATCTCATTCTACTTTGAGCCGGACAAACCCATAGGGCCATACTTGGAGCAGCTGGGGAGGATAGTTGAAAAACTGGGCCCCAGGGGAATCCTCATGGGGGGCGACGCCAATGCTAAAAGCATTTGGTGGGGCGCAGCGAGCGCGGACACCAGGGGAGAGGAAGTGGCAGGGATGCTGGAGGAGTACGGGTTGCAGGTGCTCAACGACGGCCAGACTCCAACCTTCGAGACAGTAAGGGGAGGGCGGCTGCTCACAAGCCACATCGACGTGTCGGCCTGCACAGAAGACGTCCTGGTCCTGGTGGAGGGATGGAGAGTTGATGATTCTATGGCGAGCTCGGACCACAATAGTATACTTTTTAAAATTAACCATACGAAAACTAAATACACTAACGGGCCAGCAAAGACAACAAGGAGGTACAACACAAGGAAAGTAAATTGGGAAATATTTAAAGAAAAATTTGAAGAGACACTCGAAAACAATAATTTTACAGAAACACTAATCAGAAGGATAGACAACAAAGAGGAATTAGACAAAACAATAGAAGAATACATACAAATAGTCATTAAAACGTGTAACGAAACAATGCCACTAATAAAAACTAACAATAAAATAAATATACCGTGGTGGTCCGAGAAGCTCGCCAAGATGAAACGCCAAACCATCACCAGGAAGAGGAGGATCCGGTGTGCCGCGCCGATCCGGAGAGCCCATGTCGTCGCTGAGTACCTGAAACAGAAAGAAGAGTATGAGAAGGAGGCAAGGATGGCACAACTCCAAAGCTGGAAAGAGTTCTGCACGCAGCAAGGGAAGGAGACAATCTGGAGCAGTGCGTACAGAGCCATCGGGAAGACCGTGAGAAGACACGAAGACCTGCCACTGACTCAAGCTGGAAGGACCCTAACCTCGGAGGAGTCAGCAAGGCTTCTGGCGGTGACCTTCTATCCAGAAGACGACCAGATAGAAGATAACGCAGATCACCAGCGCATAAGGGAGACAGCCGCAAGGGTAAACGACGAAGTCCATGCTGAGGCCCATGACCCAGCGTTTACGATGACAGAGTTACTTGCGGCTGCGAACAGTTTTAACCCTAAGAAAGCCCCGGGAGCAGATGGACTCACAGCGGACATCTGTAAGCAAGCGATATATAAGTACCCAGACGTGTACCTATCACTGGCAAACAAATGCCTTGAACTTGGCCACTTCCCGACCACCTGGAAGGAGGCGACGGTCATAGTCCTCCGCAAACCATCCAAGGAGGACTACACACAAGCAAAATCTTATAGACCAATAGGCTTGTTGCCAGTGATGGGGAAAATACTGGAGAAGATGGTGGTGGGGAGAGTGAGATACTGTCTTCACCCAAGGACGAGCCCCCGGCAGTTTGGCTTTATGCCACAAAGGGGTACCGAGGACTCCCTCTATGTCCTAATGAAACACATAAGGGATAAGCTCAAGGAGAAGAAGCTTATAGTAGTAATTTCATTGGACATAGAGGGGGCCTTCGATAACGCCTGGTGGCCAGCCATTAGGGTCAGGCTGTCGGAGGAGGGTTGTCCCGTGAACGTCCGAAGGATGATAGACAGTTATCTCGAGAGCAGGAGAGTGAAGCTCCGGTACGCCGGAGTGGAACACGAGAGGTGGACCTCCAAGGGATGCGTTCAGGGCTCCATTGGAGGTCCAACTTTCTGGAACCTGCTCCTCGACCCACTGCTGTCAGAGCTTGATAGACGGGGTAGTTACTGCCAGGCCTTTGCTGACGATGTGGTGCTCGCATTCGACGGAATGGAAATGGGAAAAATCCAACGCCAGGCCAATGAAAGCCTCGCCTGTGTGAGGGACTGGGGCATCAGAAATAAACTCAATTTCGCACCGCACAAGACGAAAGCGATGATAATAACGCGCAAATTGAAGTATGATGCTCCGATCCTTCACATGGGCGGGGTGGACATTGGACTGGTAAAGGAAATGAAGATCTTGGGAGTGACCGTGGACAGCGGGTTGACCTTCAACACCCACATAGCTGATGTCTGTAGAAAAGCTATAGTTTTCTACAAACAATTATCCAGAGCAGCAAGGACACAATGGGGACTCGGGCCGGACATAATAAGGCTGCTCTATAGAGCAGTGGTGGAACCCACCATACTCTATGGAGCAAGTGTGTGGGCCCCGGCAACCAACAAACTAGGGGTAAAGAAGCAACTCGCTGTCGTTCAGAGGGGCTTTGCGCAGAAGCTCGCGAAGGCCTACAGGACCGTTTCACTGAACTCGGCCCTGCTGATCGCCGGGATCTTGCCCCTGGACATCCGTGCAAGGGAGAATGCCTCCCTGTACGAGGTGAGGAAGGGCTACTCCCGGCGGGTAGTAGGAGACCGAGAGGTGGAACGGCCTGTGGCCTTCGCAGAGCTAAAGCACCCAGCCCTACGAAGCGCATTCAAATACCGGTGCTTGGTGGACGGTGCAGAAGTGAACCAGATCACGCGGGAAGGCCTCTCCATCTTCACTGATGGAAGTAAGATAGGTGGCAAGGTCGGAGCGGCATTTTCCTTTTGGGAAAATGCCGCCGAGATCAAAGCCAAAAAGGCCAAACTGGAATCATTCTGCACCGTGTACCAGGCGGAGCTGCTGGCCATCCATAGGGCCGTGGAGGAGGTAGTGAGGAGTGGAGTGCCGCAGTGCAGCATACTAAGCGACTCGAGGGCGGCCCTAGAGTCTATAACAGACGGAGTCTCCCTCCACCCACTAGCGTTCGAGATACAAAACCACCTGAACATAGCAAAGGAACGCAAGCAGAATATTAAGCTATTCTGGGTAAAGGCTCACATAGGGGTGGAGGGGAACGAGCGCGCAGACGAGCTGGCGAAGGATGCTGCACAAAAACTGAAGACCAAGCCTATGTACGATAAGTGCCCCGTTTCGTTCGTCAAACGACAGATTCGTCTGGAATCGATTGACGAATGGAACGGGCGCTACGTACAAGGCGAGACGGCCTCCACAACCAAGCTCTTCTTCCCGGGCGCTGCGGATGCCCATCGGCTCATCAAGAAAATAAAAATTGATCCGGTACTCACCCAGGTGTTGACGGGGCACGGCGGGTTCTCCGAATACTTGCATCGTTTCAAGTGCAAGGAGAGCCCATCGTGCATCTGCGACCCTGAGGTGAGCGAAAGCGTCGTACATGCGCTCACGGAGTGCCCAGTCTCTCTGCATGACAGAATGATGCTAGAGATAGAATTGGGGATAAAAGTAGATATAGGTAATCTAAGTAAATTAATAGGTAATAAAGAGCATAGAGATAAGTTTATATCATATTGTATAAAAGTAGCTATAAGAGTAATAAATAGAAATAAGAATAGAATAAGCTAGGCTAGGAATATAATGTAAGATTATATTTACGTAGCAGCTAAGGAATAGATATTAAGAAATGTATAGACTTAAGGAAATAGTAGTAAGTATAAAATGTAAATAGATAATAAGAAACTTATAGTAGTAATTAAAATTAAATAAAAAAAAAAAAAAAAAAAAAAAAAAAAAAAGAGACCTCTTCCCCAAGTAGTGTGTTGTAGAGTAGATATATAGAATATAAGGCATAATAGGATTCCCCAAAGAAGGGAATAGGAATGGTAGGACTCCCCAAAGAAGGGAGTAGGAGTAGGACTAGGAGGTAAGCAAGAAATAACAGAGATAGATAAGAAACAGCTCTGACAATTGTTAGGGGGAACGAGAGTGGGGCAGAGCGCCCCACAAAAAAAAAAAAAAAAAAAAACCTAACCTAACCTAACCTAACCTAACCTAACCATAGTCGTGAGCCACCCGTACCCGAGAGCGCATCGTTTTTCCCCCGCTCCAAGTGTTTTTCGCGAGTTTTAACACGAAAAAATCGGAAGTTGGCGGAAAAAGTGCTTTAAAGTTCGCGAAAGTTTGTGCAACCCACCACCTCAGTGCAAGTCGCACCGTGTGCAAGTTTCGCGAAGTTCCCATCAGGAACGGTGCTCCCGCGACGTCTTTTGTGGGATTTATCCCAAAAAGACAAAAATTATAGTGACAAAAGTGCGAACGCTGGCTCTTAGAGACGAGTGACACAGTGTTTTTTAGACGCCAAATAGTGAGCATTAGTGGGACCCACTAATTGGCAAAAGTTTTAGATTTTTAAGGTGTATCGTCAGAGTGCTACAGCCAAAAGTGTGTTTTCACCTTGCGGCTCAAAATCCAGAGCAGACTTCCCAGAGGGAAGGGACATACACCAGCAGTTCAGGAAGGAGAACCTCAACCTGACTGCACATTTTAAATTTATTTTAATTGTGAGTTGCGATTTTTATTTTCTATTTTCGGGATTGAAAAAGTTTGGTCCCTTTTTGAATGCTTGTAGAGATCGGAAGCGATCTTTAAGGTCCTAGCAAATTTGTTAGACCTTAAAGGTAATACCATCCCGCTTACTGAGGACCAAGAATATTTTCGAGTTCCTCAGTCTACGATTTTTGGCGAGCAAAATACCAAGATCGTGTAAATCCCGGAAATATTGCGCAACACTAACATTGACGCCTTTTGCGTCGTATTTTTAACACTGTGTCCGTTTGTGTTCCGCTGTGTGAGTAGCCGTGTCGAGGTCATCGGAAATTTCCCACGCTCATCGGAGTAAACAACATACGTCATCAGCCGGGCTTGCATTCGGTGGATAGATTCGAGAACTTCAATCTATTCTCGAAGGTTCTGGAAGTATTATAACTACCAGAACCAAATCCACCAGACCCGCTGGTGACGTCACACCCGTGACGTGGGAAACGAAGGCCGACATTCAGTCCAGTTTCCCTACCTTTTTCCACCTTCCTACTTTTTGGACCCCCACCCAAATTTTTACCCCCCCCGTCTTTTTAGCCCCCCCCCCCCTCCTTCACCCCCTCAAATCTGTGATATTCCCCCCCCCCTCCCCCCGTTTTCGGGTACCTCACCCCCTCTCGACCAAACTCCCCAAAAACTGGACTAAGAGACCCGTGTTTGGGCTCTTTTTAAAGAACACATTAAGGCCTTCAATTTCTACTCCGACCAAAAGCCCGACGCCCCACACAGTCGACTCGGAACAAAAATTTTAAAACTAGTTGTAAGTTTTAAAATTTGACAAATTTTAACTAGATATAAGACTATAACCACTGTGAGCCTGTACACTCACAGTGGCATTTTAATTTAAGACTTTCCCCTGTGGGGAAAATTTTATTAGATTTGACAACTTGCAGGCCACATACACCTGCAAGTTAATATTTTAATAATTTTAAATTTTTAAATTCTTGATATTGACGCATCCCTCTGGTAGTATCCGACAACAAATTTTATTAGAAACACCGTGTCTCCAGAGCTCGTGTATTTTGCTTGAGGGCTATTTACACCCTCAGGTAAACCTTATCCTGCAGGAAGAATCCATCTCTTGCCTCCCTCCGCCCTACTCAGCACAAAATGTTTGGATTCAGGACGCCTGCAAAGGAAACTGGATCCCGAAACATGCGCCGAAGTGAGACGCCCGATAAAACCAGCCCGAAGGATGTGGTTGGTACCAAAGTTGCGCAGGCCAGGCTCAGCATCGAATCGCAGATTGGAAAATCTGCGGAGCCGGTGCTGGCAGGGCCTGCGCGGCAGAGGACCAAGCAGACGGAGGGTGGAATCACGGGACCGGCGAAAAAAGTGACCATCGAAACCAGCGGGTCTGAAGGATCTCCGCCTGCGGCGCAGGCAGCACCTGCCTATGCCACCCGCACTGCCGAAGCGAAGGCATGCCTCATGCGGGTGAGATTGCAGATAGGCAACAGCCGCAATCTGAAGACCGAGATAAAGTCGGAGGTCCTCAGTGCTACAGACCGACTCTTTAAGCTGGTGAAGGAGGCTGAGGAAGGGAGGAAGTACAAGGAAGTGGAGGTAAAAGCAGTTGAGGAAAAAGAGAACAGCAGGGAAAACGAAGAGAGAAACGGAAAGACGAACCACTGTGGCGAAGAGCTCATGAGGAAGATGGATGAGCACAGTGAGCTGCTGAAGAAGAGTAAAGCTGAGATGGAAGCGTTGACAGCTGAAATAAGGAAACATCGGGAGGACCTGATCGAGAGGCCGAGCTACGCCAGCGTACTTACTGGGCCGCCGAGGCAAGGATCTGAGCAGAAAGCTATGCATTCTGTCGTCATTGCCTCGGTGGACCAGAGGGAAACTGGCGAGCAAGTCTTCGAACAGGTCAGGAAGACTGTCAACGCAAGGGAAGAAGGATTAAGAATAGACAGGATAAGGAAAGCAAAGGATCGCAAGGTTATCTTGGGATGTAATAATAAGAAGGATCTGGACCAGATAAAAGATAGGATTAAGAAAGGGGGAGGACGACTTACGGTGGAGGACGTCCGAAACAAGGACCCACTTGTAATCCTCAGAAACGTCCTTAATCACAACACCGACGATGAGATCCTCGGCGCACTCAAGTCGCAAAATCGACACGTGATTGGGGATGTGAGCGGGGATAACGCACGAGCCTCCGTGAAATACCGGAGAGGTGCGAGGAACGCGCTCACGTCACACATTGTATTGCAAGTCTCTCCAGAGCTGTGGAAGAGACTTACCCAACACGGGATGGCACATATTGACGTGCAGCGAGTAAAAGTGGAGGATCAATCCCCACTGGTTCAGTGCTCGCGTTGCCTCGGGTACGGCCACGGGAGGCGGTTCTGCGGAGAAAAGGATGATGCATGCAGTCACTGCGGGGGTGCGCACCTTAAAAAGGACTGCGCCGAAATGGTTGCGCATGCACCCCCGACGTGCTGCAATTGCGTCAAGGTTGGTCTCGGCAGAGCCGACCATAATGCTTTTAGCGGCGAATGCCCGGTGAGGAGGAAGTGGGATGCCCTGGCGAGAACGGCGGTGGCGTATTGCTGAGGTTGTTCCCAGGTTAAGTGAGCATCATGATCCCCCAGAAGGAGCACGGCCACTGCTCGTGGCTCAGGCAAACCTCCAGAGGAAGCAGCTTGCTACTCAGGAGCTTATGCTGGAGGCCGCGAGTAGAAAAATGGTGTTCGCTCTACTCCAGGAGCCGTATGTGGGGGCCCGAGGTAGGGTTAGGGACTACGGCGGCACTCGGATTTTCCAGTATACGGGCATGGACAATACTGCAGTAAAGTCTGCTATTGCAGTATTTGACGATACCACCAAAGTCACGCCATGTCCAGAATTCACCACGCCCAACATCTCAGTGGTGAAAATCTATGCTGGAAACCGAGAGGTCGCTGTGGTCTCTCTCTACTTCGAGCCGGATAAACCCATAGGGCCATACCTGGAACAACTGGGGAGAATTGTTAGCGAGCTAGGTCCCACCAACATACTCATCGGTGGAGATTTCAACGCTAAGAGCATGTGGTGGGGTAGTGCGGTCACTGACCGGAGGGGTGAGGATCTCGCAGAAGCCATAGGTGAGTGGGGCCTCCAGGTACTCAACGACAGCGACGTCCCGACATTTGACACCATAAGAGGTGGGAAGCAATATCAAAGCTTCGTGGACATAACATTATGCACGGAGGATCTTCTCGGCCAGGTGAACGATTGGCGGGTCAACGAAGGCATCGTCAGTTCAGACCACAACACAATATTATTTAACATAAATTTAGGCAAATTGGACAAAATAGACATACACAGAACTACTCGGATTTATAACACAAAAAAGGCTAATTGGGGAGAATTTAGTAATAAATTCTCCCAATTAACAGTAGATGCAAAATTTAGAAAACTCAATATTGAAAATTTAAAAAACAAAACTGAAATAGATGGAATAGTAGAAGAATATACTAAAGTCATTCAGGAAAGCTGTAAAGACAGCATACCAAAATTCAAAAATAATAGGAAACCTACTATTCCATGGTGGTCTGAAGAAATCGCCTCGTTGAGAAAGGCCATGGTCACCAGGAGGAGAAGGATCCGCTGTGCAGCTCCAGTCCGCAGACAGTTTGTCGTCGAAGAGTACCTGAAAGCAAAGGAAGAGTATGAGACTGAAGTTAAAAGGGCCCAAAATAGCAGTTGGAAGGCTTTCTGCGAAAAGCAAGATAAGGAGACCGTCTGGGACGGTATCTATCGTGCCATCGGAAGAGTGACGCGGAGAGCTGAGGATCTACCCCTTAAGAAAGACGGAAAAATCCTAAGTCCAGAGGAATCGGCAAAGGTGCTGGCGGAGGTCTTCTACCCTGAGGATCGGGTAGAAGACGACAACGCAGAACACCAGCGGATAAGGGTTAAAGCCGATAGCGTAAATGTCGGTATGGATAATGGTTATCGGGACCCGGCATTTACCCTGGATGAAATTCTTGTGGCGGCGAACAGCTTTAACCCCAAAAAAGCCCCCGGTGCAGATGGTCTAACATCCGACATCTGCAAACAAGCTATCCTTAAGGATCCGGAGTTGTTCCTATCACTGGCCAACAAATGCCTCGAATTGGGCCACTTCCCGACCATCTGGAAGGAGGCCACGGTCGTAGTCCTCCGGAAACCCGGGAAGGAGGATTACACACACGTTAAATCGTACAGACCGATAGGCTTGTTGCCAGTGATGGGGAAGATTCTGGAGAAGATGGTGGTGGGAAGAGTAAAGTGGCATCTACTACCTAGGATGAGTACTCGACAGTTTGGCTTTATGCCCCAAAGAGGCACGGAAGACTCCCTCTATACCCTGGTCAACTACATCCGCGACCGTATAAGTGAGAAGAAGATTGTGACCGTAATCTCACTGGATATAGAGGGAGCCTTCGACAGTGCCTGGTGGCCAGCTATTAGAGTCAGACTGTTTGAGGAAGGTTGTCCGAAAAATCTACGACGGATAGTGGATAGCTACTTTGAGAGCCGAAAAGTAAGGGTTCGCTACGCCGGGGTAGAACACGCGAGAGGGACCACCAAGGGATGCGTTCAGGGATCCATTGGTGGGCCCATCATGTGGAACCTGCTCCTCGACCCATTGCTAAAGGAGCTTGCGAAACGGGGTGACTATTGCCAAGCCTTTGCCGATGACGTTGTTTTAGTATTTCATGGCGACGAAACGTTGAAGATACAGAGACAGGCCAACGATGCATTAGCGTATGTACAGGATTGGGGAGTTCGGAATAAGCTCAAGTTCGCTCCTAACAAGACGAAAGCTATGGTCGTAACACGACGACTAAAGTACGACTCCCCAATCCTGCGCATGGGCGGCACGGACATAGGTCTGTCGAAAGAAATTAAAATACTGGGCTTGACTGTGGATGACAAATTAACTTTCAACACGCACGTTTCGGAAGTCTGTAGGAAAGCCATAGGCTTCTACAGACGGTTGGCCACCGCTGCAAAGGTGCAGTGGGGGCTGGGACCTGAAGTGGTGAAAACGTTGTACACGGCAGTCGTTGAACCTACGATATTATATGCGGCCAGTACATGGGCGCCTGCGAGCAAAAAGATAGGCATCACAAAGAAGCTTGCAGCGGTTCAACGAGGTTTTGCACAGAAGATGGTGAAGGGCTACAGGACAGTTTCGCTAAACTCGGCCCTACTGCTTGCTGGGATCCTCCCGCTAGACATTCGTGTCCGAGAAGCGGCGCTTCTTTATGAAGTGAAAAAAGGACATACTCGGCGAGTGGTAGGGGACCGGGATGTGGAAAGTCCTGTGCCTTTCGCCAACTTACGACATCCAGCTGGACGCAGAGTATTGAAATTCCAATGCGTGGTGAACGATGCAGAACTGAACCTACAGGCTGCAAACACCGTCAAGGTGTTCACGGACGGCAGCAAGATTGGTGGCCAAGTCGGTGCATCGGTGTCCTTATGGGACGGCGATGCCGAAACGAAAGCCACCAAACTAAAGCTGGAATCGTTCTGTACCGTTTACCAGGCGGAATTGTTGGCTCTGCAAAAGGCGGTGCAAATGGCCCTGAGACACGAAAAACGCCAATACAGCATTTTCTGTGACTCGCGAGCTGCGCTTGAGTCGGTCGCGAGCGGAGTTTCCCTCCATCCCATTGCATTTGGCATTAACAATTTATTATGTGAGACCGTTACGTGCGGAAAAACCGTTAACCTCTTTTGGGTGAAGGCGCACGTGGGGTGTGTGGGGAATGAGCGCGCAGACGAACTCGCAAAGGCTGCAGCCACTACGCTGAAGCGGAAGCCCGATTATGACCGATGCCCCATCTCATTCGTCAAGCGATACATCCGTCAGGAGTCGATTGACGAGTGGAATGAGCGCTACAGGGCTGGAGAAACAGCGTCGGTTACGAAGCTGTTTTTCCCAGACGCAAGTAGAGCTTACAGCGTAATTAGGAAGATGTCTGTGGACCCGGTCCTCACGCAAGTGTTCACGGGGCACGGGGGATTCTCTGAGTACTTGAATCGCTTCAAGTGCAAGGAGAGCCCCTCGTGCATCTGTGACCCGGAGGTAAAGGAAGACGTAGTACACGTGTTGACCGAATGCCCGGTATATCTGTATCAGCGCATGAAATTTGAAACGGAATGTAAAGTTAAAGTGTGTAAAGATAACTTTTGCGATATACTGGAGACCGGTGATATAAGATATAAGTTTTTAAGATATTGTAGGGATATAGCACGTAGATGTATAGAGAAAAATAAATGAAAAGGGCGGCTATGCAATATAATATGTTATTATATGAACTTAGCCGCCAAGGAGTGTGTTTTACCGTGTATTTAATGAGAACGACGTGCTATATTAGGATTTTATTTTGAAATGTATTATATTTAACGAACCTATGTGTATACATGTAAAGCGTCGTATGACTGTGGACTGCTTTATACACATAGGCGATTTTACAGTGTCGAAGTTGTCGGACAAAAAGATGTAATATTTTAGAGATTTTTAGTTTCTGTAAATTTTGTTTTTAAAATTTTTTGATGTACACCTTTCTAGTCGTTTTTATTTTTATAGCATTTTCTTTTAATAAAAGTATGCAATTCCCAAAGGTGTTTACAATTCTCTGAAATAATATCAGAGGGAGCAGAGGGGGGTGTTCCCCCCCAAAAAAAAAAAAAAAAACCTAACCTAACCTAACCTAACCTAACCTAACCTAACCTAGGCTTCTACAGACGGTTGGCCACCGCTGCAAAGGTGCAGTGGGGGCTGGGACCTGAGGTGGTGAAAACGTTGTACACGGCAGTCGTTGAACCTACGATATTATATGCGGCCAGTACATGGGCGCCTGCGAGCAAAAAGATAGGCATCACAAAGAAGCTTGCAGCGGTTCAACGAGGTTTTGCACAAAAGATGGTAAAGGGCTACAGGACAGTTTCGCTAAACTCGGCCCTACTGCTTGCTGGGATCCTTCCGCTAGACATTCGTGTCCGAGAAGCGGCGCTTCTTTATGAAGTGAAAAAAGGACACACTCGGCGAGTGGTGGGGGACCGGGATGTGGAAAGTCCTGTGCCCTTTGCCAACTTACGACATCCAGCTGGACGCAGAGTATTGAAATTCGAATGCGTGGTGAACGATGCAGAACTGAACCTACAGGCTGCAAACACCGTCAAGGTGTTCACGGACGGCAGCAAGATTGGTGGTCAAGTCGGTGCATCGGTGTCCTTATGGGACGGCGATGCCGAAACGAAAGCCACCAAACTAAAGCTGGAATCGTTCTGTACCGTTTACCAGGCGGAATTGTTGGCTCTGCAAAAGGCGGTGCAAATGGCCCTGAGACACGAAAAACGCCAATACAGCATTTTCTGTGACTCGCGAGCTGCGCTTGAGTCGGTCGCGAGCGGAGTTTCCCTCCATCCCATTGCATTTGGCATTAACAATTTGTTATGTGAGACCGTTACGTGCGGAAAAACCGTTAACCTCTTTTGGGTGAAGGCGCACGTGGGGTGTGTGGGAAATGAGCGCGCAGACGAACTCGCAAAGGCTGCAGCCACTACGCTGAAGCGGAAGCCCGATTATGACCGATGCCCCATCTCATTCGTCAAGCGATACATCCGTCAGGAGTCGATTGACGAGTGGAATGAGCGCTACAGGGCTGGAGAAACAGCGTCGGTTACGAAGCTGTTTTTCCCAGACGCAAGTAGAGCTTACAGCGTAATTAGGAAGATGTCTGTGGACCCGGTCCTCACGCAAGTGTTCACGGGGCACGGGGGATTCTCTGAGTACTTGAATCGCTTCAAGTGCAAGGAGAGCCCCTCGTGCATCTGTGACCCGGAGGTAAAGGAGGACGTAGTACACGTGTTGACCGAATGCCCGGTATATCTGTATCAGCGCATGAAATTTGAAACAGAGTGTAAGGTAAAAATGTGTAAAGATAACTTTTGCGATATACTGGAGACCGGTGACATAAGATATAAGTTTTTAAGATATTGTAGGGATATAGCACGTAAATGTATAGATAGAAATAAATAGAAAAGGGCGGCTATGCAATATAATATGCTGTGTGGTTTTACTGTGTATTTTAGTGAGAATGACGTGCTATATTAGGTTTTAAAATATTTAATGTATAAAATTAACGAACCTATGTGTATTTATGTAAAGCGTCGTATGACTGTGGACTGCTTTATACACATAGGCGATTTTACAGTGTCTTTTAGTTGTCGGATAGAAACGTTGTAATATTAACAGAGATTTTTAGATTAGTAAATTTTGTTTTTTAAAATTATTGATGTAACACCTCTAGTCGTTTTATTTCTTGTAGCATTGTCTTTTAATAAAAGCATGTGAATTCCAAAAGGTGTTTACAATATCTCTGAAAATATATCAGAGGGAGCAGAGGGGGGTAAAACAAAAAAAAAAAAAAAAAACCTAACCTAACCTAACCTAGCCTAACCTAACCTAACCTAACCTAACCGAACCGAACCGAACCGAACCGAACCGAACCGAACCGAACCGAACCGAACCGAACCGAACCGAACCGAACCGAACCGAACCGAACCGAACCGAACCGAACCGAACCGAACCGAACCGAACCGAACCGAACCGAACCGAACCGAACCGAACCGAACCGAACCGAACCGAACCGAACCGAACCGAACCGAACCGAACCGAACCGAACCGAACCGAACCGAACCGAACCGAACCGAACCGAACCGAACCGAACCGAACCGAACCGAACCGAACCGAACCGAACCGAACCGAACCGAACCGAACCGAACCGAACCGAACCGAACCGAACCGAACCGAACCGAACCGAACCGAACCGAACCGAACCGAACCGAACCGAACCGAACCGAACCGAACCGAACCGAACCGAACCGAACCGAACCGAACCGAACCGAACCGAACCGAACCGAACCGAACCGAACCGAACCGAACCGAACCGAACCGAACCGAACCGAACCGAACCGAACCGAACCGAACCGAACCGAACCGAACCGAACCGAACCGAACCGAACCGAACCGAACCGAACCGAACCGAACCGAACCGAACCGAACCGAACCGAACCGAACCGAACCGAACCGAACCGAACCGAACCGAACCGAACCGAACCGAACCGAACCGAACCGAACCGAACCGAACCGAACCGAACCGAACCGAACCGAACCGAACCGAACCGAACCGAACCGAACCGAACCGAACCGAACCGAACCGAACCGAACCGAACCGAACCGAACCGAACCGAACCGAACCGAACCGAACCGAACCGAAAACATACCATTATGACTTTATCTTCACAGTTGAATGGTAACTTTTGATATCGCGATGTATTTAGACCTGTGGCGCCATCTCTTAGTTTTATACAATGTTTACATTAATTAATATATATTAAAATAAGTTTTTTTTTTTTTTTTATAAATTGCAGTGTCTAACAGGCAGCCGGGGAACTCAGGAAACTCAAAATCAGAATCAGACGGAATCAGATAGAATCAGAGAGAACTCGATGGAATCGGACGGAATCAAATGTTATCGGAAGAATTCAGACGTAATCGGACATATTCGGACGGAATCGGATGGAATCAGACAGAATCCGATGGAATCGGACAGAATCAGGTGGAATCAGACAGAATCAGGTGGAATTGGACGGGATCGGTCAGAATCACACGAATACAGACGTAATCGGACAAAATCGAATGGAATTAGACAGATTCGGTAGGAATCCGACGGAATCGGACCGAATCGGGCGGAATCAAATGTAATCGGAAGAATTCAGACGTAATCGGACAGTTTAGGGCGGAATCAGTCAGAATCGGACGGGATCAGGTGGAACCGAACAGAATCGGCCGAAATCAGACTGAATTGAATGGAATCGGAAGGAGTCGTTGAATATCAGACGGATTCTGGTGGAATCCGATGAAATTGAATGGAATCGGATAGAATCAGACTGATACAGGTGGAATCGGACGGAATCAGGTGTAATCGGGTGGAATTAGGTGGAATTGAATTAAATCTGATGAAATCAGACGGAATCGAATGGAATCTGAATGATGAATCATCTACTGTTATTCATTTAAGGGTTTTAAATACTTGGAAATGACAAGTATATATCTATACAATACATCTATAATTTCTTGCCCTGACTGACTGACTGATTCATCAACGGAGAGCCTAAACCGCTGGGGCTTCAACCTTGAAATTTTGACAGTTAATGCCTTTTATGTTGATCCATTAAGAAGTGAATTCCATAATTCCTCAAGTTAGGGATCTGAAAATTCATATTTAGGCTTTTGGTAGGATATAAATAAATACGTGTTTCACGTTTTTTGCAAAATCATCCGTAAAGTTAAGCCAAAGTTAAGCCACCCTAATCCATACTTCCATACCAATACTATAAATGCGAAAGTAACTCTGTTTGTATGTTTGTTTGTTACCTTTTCATGACTAAACGGCGGACTGGATTGTGATTGTAAAGAAGATATTCGGAATGTAGGAAACAAGCCGTGACGTCATTTATGAAAATAATAAACAATAATGGACCCAAAATAGAACCTTGTGATACTCCCGAAGTGACAGTAATATAGCTGGAATGAAATCCATTCATAACAACTGTTTGTGTTCTGTTGGTGACATTGGAAGCGAACCACCACAGTAGCTTTCGAAGCCGCGAGCAATCGAATTCATGAGTCCCATATTCGATACTGAAACATACTTTCGTGACGACAAACAACTAAGTCCGCCCCGTGACCCTGAACGTATTGAAGGTATTGAAACGTGGGGTTAAAAAAGGCAAAATAAAAAGCGATAAAATCCGTAAAATTTGTTTATTTCAATGTCTCATGTTTTAGTTATCATAAGTATCTTGTCTCCGCACTCCCTCAAATTGAACAAAAATAACTGTCTTCAATAAAAAAAAAAAAAAAAAAATTACATTTCTCCCAGTGTTAATTAAATGAAATACACTTTTTATTATATATAAAATAATCATTATTCGTTGCGATCAATCATTTCCTTAGAGTTCATAAAATAGACGAATCATTTCTTCAGGCTATAATGTTAATGTTGCTTATTACCAAGGTAAGATGTCAGATCTTACACATCATATAATGCAATCATGTCAATAACGAATGTAAATGTAAATGACGAAGAATATACAGGGACTTGAAGTGTTGTAGAATCTATTTTAATATAGTTTAAAGAATTTATTATCATAAGAACTTACAGTTCACTTATAATGAGATTTAACAATTAACTTAAACTTACTTAAAAATTAAACATCTAGACTGTAGTGCAGTTACATTACGGATACATATTTTTTAAGTTTATTCTTAAATATTTCTATTTTATTACATTCTTTAATATCATTAGGTAGTTTATTGTACAGCTGAACTCCTTCCAATAAGATAGTTTTCTTTCCGTAATTGGTTCGAACGTTAGCAAGTTGAATTTTATATTTATTTCTTAAATTGTAATTATGTTGTTTGGTAGCTAATTGTTTATTGGATCGAATAGAATTCGTGTTCATATTTTTAATTAAAATGCAAGTGTAGTAAGTATGTATAAAGTTGTGTAAGATTGAATAATTTAGTTTTTACTTTAATGATTTTATTTTGATTTCTTTGCAAAGGGTTTAGGTAAGTCGCAGCAGCTGATCCCCATATTTCAATAAGATATACAAGGTGCGATTTCACAAATCTATACTATTATATAAAGCTGAAGAGTTTATTTGTTAATTTGAACGGGCTAATCTCAGGAACTACTGGTTCGAAATGAAAAAAGCCAGTGCCTTTTAGTGTTGGATAGCCCATTTATCAAGGAGTGCTATAGGCTATACAACATCACGCTATGACCAATAGGAGCGGAGCAGCAATGAAAAATGTTGCAAAAACGGGGAAAATTGATTCCTTTTGAGAGCTTCCGTTGCGTACGCTCCGTTAACGGTTAAAGTTACATAACAATCATGTACGACGAAATTATTCCTCTTAAAAAGTTCTAAAAAAATATCCGCGATAGCATATGTCTATCTATTTCGGTTGGCTCACTATAACCTTTTTAATGGTTATCGAATTTGTTCTGAAACAATGCATTATTTGGAAAGGGGTTTTTACAAATAACTTTATTTTTTGTAAATTGTGGGTACCGTCAGTTGTTTTACTATTTTGTAGGTAGTTTCGAGTTGTTTATTGGATAATCTCACTCGTAGTGGGGCACAACGAAAATCACAATATAAAAGAGTGCCTCGTCACTTGGCGAAGCATTCAGGAATAATTATTAGACGAGTCAATATCCTATCTCGCGAATAGTTTAGTAATTTAGAGGTCGTAATGCCCAAGTGTTGTTTAACTGATCGTTGCCTACAATTAAAGTAATGATTTAACGCGATGTGCGTCTCAGTGCAAAGTGTAATTGTAAACCATGGTTTTCTTGCCAGTTCTTTTTGCCATGAATTATTGTATTCCGAACTGGCAGTAGCTTAATAAACAGTGAAGTGTTCAACTCGTGTTATTTCTACGAATCTATCATAGGATGTGCATCCTGTCTATATCTGGAGATCGGAGAGGGATGTATAAGCCATCTTCCAGCCTCGTCATATGGTGACCTGTGACTTCATGACCTTTTCACCTGGACATACAAAGGACTTTACTTGTGTTAGGAACATCAACAAAACTATGCAAGATGGATATTTAAAAGGCACAAATACAATGTTTATAATTTATTGATTGATTTACACGGCACTGTTACACATCTCAGTGCTTAATATTAACACACACGCTTGTCATGATTCACTTAAGGCTTCTCTTTATAATTATTCTACCAGCATTACCCTTTTAAACTGAACAACACCATTGAACCATTTACAATTACTTACTGCCCCGCGAATGGACCACGAATGTTCTCACTGCTACACCACTAGTCTTCTGAACAGAACACCAGAGCGCGGAAGGCACTCCGTTTTATATTAAACATTTACTACTCCCACTTTGATTGTCATTATTATCTACCCCCAACTAGTCTCCTAAATACCTCCGTTATACCTTCGGTATTTCTAATAATAGTAAATATCCTAATACTTGGTATGCAATTAGATATTTTACGTATGACTCCTAATATTGAAATAAGCTTTGTTCTGACATGATCAATGTGCACTCTCCACGTCAATTTATCATTTATCCACAAGCCCAGATATTTTTCTTGGTTGGGGCGTTTTAATATATCGTTATTGATGGTGAGTTGTGTCTAATTTTCTTTGACGCGATTAGGGTATGTCATGCTCGCTTAAGGGTCTGTGCTTGCGGCGGCGTTATGTGCCGGGTCGGTCACTTCCCTGTGTCATGGTTGAGGAGGCCGACATACTCGTAAACGGGTGCTGCTTGTGTGGACTGGTCTACCTGGATTGCTCATTGATTGTTAATTAGAGAAAATGAATAACAGGTTGTATAGCCTCGTTTACGACTCTGCCTTGTATTAACATGTATAGGTACCGTAATTTTTTTTTGTTTCATATGAATGTGACTTGTTTAAGAATGTATGTATTTTATATGTGAATTATTTTATAATGTAAATTGTAATGACAAATTGCAAAAGACCTACGGCTGAGTTTCTTGGTGCTTCTCAGACCAGTGGGCATTTTCGAAGCACCAGTAGACCTTAACATTATTATTCCCTCGAGTCTAGGATATTAATAAAAGTAGGGAGTACAATACAAGCTTTTATTTCCATAGCATTAAAGTAAAAAATAGCATGGAAGAACGGCCAGTGTTGCTAGTGTTGACGCGCCGCCGGCGTGCCTATCTGTCATGACTGGATGACCAGTATGGACATGTATGGAGTGCCCATAGTGGCCTTATTTACGAAAATTATTTGATTTTATCTATTTCATGAAAAAATGTATATCTTTGATTTATGCATATGAGATAGATGTCCTGGTATGTATTGCTTATATCGATGGATATAACTACGTGACTGAGACTGAATAAATGAATATTTTTTTAAGGTTAGCTAAGAATGCATTGAATACAATCACAATTCACAATTGTAGTGAAAACATTTGTTTCCACAGAACTATTTGTTTGTTCTCTTCATTTTGAGGAATCATGTTTAAATATTTCTGCAAAAATATATTACATTACGGTAATAATTGCAATAAGATAATTTTAATTCGGAGTGAGTAATAATATTTTTGTTATTTACTTTCTTTTATCTTCTTATTAGTCAAATAATTAGATGATTGTAAATTCTTTATTGTACTTAGACCAAGTATCTACTTTTAACTTAGAGTATTTAACACTGGAGACGCCATTGAGCGCTTACCCCGTATGACAAATATAAGAGCACGGTGCTCATACACGTTCTATAAAACTAGTTGCGCTTCGTGATCCGCCACTAAAAAAGTGACATCACGAGCGAATTGAGCTCCGTCAAAATGCCTGCCTGTAGCGGTATTAACATGTAAAAATAGATCTGACACATCAAACTTACAAAAATACAACATTATTTTTCACCTGGACGTATTTTTTTAGAGTTATATTATCCTTAAAAGCAACAAAACATATAATTTCTAAAAATTATCATCGGGTAATAAATGTTGCCAGGTTAAACTTTTAGCCACAGTAGTGCAAAATTTATTTACATTCAATATCTTAAAAGCAAGTTGTTTTTTTAATATTCTATTTTAAATAGATGTTTCCCGCGGCTCCGCCCGCGCATTTTAACATTTTAACCTTCTATATTTTGCTATCCCACTTTTGCTATTTTTTCGAGATAAAAGTGGTCTTTGTATTTTCTGATCCCTAAACTGCCACTATGCAAAAAATCATGTCGATCCCTTGCTCTGTGAAAAACTAAACTATCCAATGGGAACTGTACATTTCTCCGGATTAAAAAGTAGCCTATGTGCTTTTCCAGACTATAATCTATCTCTGTGCCAAATTTTAAGTAGATCCGTCCAGCCGTTGTAGCGTGATTGGATATCAAACAACCATGCATCCATCCAAACATACGCAATTATAATATTAGTAGGATTTCTTTATTTATGCTTCCTTAATTTAATTTTTAATTTAAAAATATTAGGAGAGTTGACATATTGACTAAGTTTACAATTTCATAAACTTTATTACACTGGCATTTTGGGTGGTTTATGTGGTAACACTGTCGTTTATGCAAGACTCAAATAGTGTTGTAGATAAACTTATAAAGGTTATCGATAAAATTACTAATCCATCTGGACTGTCTTCTAAACATATTCTTTTAACGTAAATAGTTCTAACACACTAGGAATGTCACAAAATATACCAAAACCAGAATAAAGTATTTGTCAAAAAAATTTGATCCTAAAAATGTATCCGGTATATTTAAAAAATATTTAGGTATGAATTTTGGCGCCATTCATTTATTACGTAAGATGATGTAGGGGAGAGTCGATCATGTCTAACTTTTTCTTACAAGGGGTGGGAGGGAGTCTCAATAGTTCTTACGTAAGATCACACAAATGCGCAAAGTTAGGATTATATTTTGAAAAATCGCGGGCCATGCCTATAATTTTAAAAACATGCAACTTAGGTTTTTTATATTTTTTTGATAACCGGTATGACTTGCCTTTTCACCTGGTTCCGGCATGACGTCGACTTTTAGGACATTCAAGATCTATAATTAGTGTAAGATAAGATTCTCTCGGCAGCTCAGTTGTATCTGCATACGCGGTATGACCTCTGTGCGTGAGGTCGCGGGTTCGATACCACGGTCGGCTAAAATGATAATAGATTTTTCATCTTTATACTCAGTATCAGCCCGGCGCGGTCTGGAATAGTATCCGGTGTGGCGATAGATTCACCCCCATCACTTTATGGGACGGTAATAAACTCTTCGAAATCTACACACCTCTTACACCTCTACCCGCCGATTCGGAGGTTACAGGTGTGAGTGCTTACTTATGTATGCATACTATCTTAATAAAATCTTAATATTATAATACCATCGGGTGCAGTGTGGTAACTTAAAGGTGCCAGGATAACAAAAAATCTAAATCGACATGTCATGATTCTTCACGAGTTAATAAAATCATCTAATACATTTAGATCTGCCTGACTAATATTAGACTGCCTCGGTGGGGCAGTTGTAATTGGGCATGCGTTACGACTGCTGTGCTGAGGTCTCGGGTCCGAACCCCGGGTCGGGTAAAGAGATATTGGGCTTTTCTATTTAGAAATTCTCAGTATCAGACCGGAGTCTGGAATTGTGCTCGGTATGGCGATAGGCTCACCCCCTATCACATTATGGGTTCGTAATAACTTCGGCGAAAAGTGAGTGTAATGGATACACCTTTGCTTACCCCTTCGCGGATTACAGGTGTGAGTGTATATGTATGTACATTTAGATCTCAGTTGCAGGCCAAAATTAGATTTTAGGATTTAGCTGTAAAATTAGCACTCGCTTGATGTGAATTGTTGTTTTCAATAGAGAACGCCAGGCGTGCCCAGCAGTGGGTCGATGAATATGTACATAGTGTACGTATACATGACAACATTATTTTTATTATCATTAAGGTGCTTGCGTAATATTCGATGTTTTTAATATAATTTCGCTGTATACGAGTACAACTAAAATGATTTTTTTTTATCCTGGCACGTTAAAGTGACCACATTGCATCCGATAGTAAGCGCAGTACTGTCCAAGTAAACTATCAAGTAGCGAGGACAAACATCCCTCGCAAAGTGACACAATCATTTCAGTCAGTCAGAAGCTTCTTCCCAGTACGCTTAATAAACCCGGGAATACAGGAAGTAGGGAACACGTGCGCTGGCAAACTGTTCCACGACTTGATGGTGCGGCTAAGATACAAATTCGTGAACCTCTTGGTTCAGACCAGGGTAATAGACACCACGGTGTTGTAGCTCCGCAAGCCGGTACGCGTTACAGACGGTAGAACATGCTAAGCAAAGAAATGTCCCAGGGCAGCTGTAGCAGCTCTAAGCTGTTGGTCACATCTGCATCATTCATAATGCGGATGGCCCGTCGCTGCAATCCAGATCAACCATCGAGCAAGCAATTATCGGAACCATAACAGAAGTGGAAGCAGTATTCCATTCCCGGCTGTACCTGCGCTTTATATTAGCATCACGCTAATATACGCTAACCGGGCGTTAGAAATCGCCGCCGCAAAATGAAATCCGATATCTATACCTTAAGATCCTAACATCATTCTGCAGTGTCATTGGAACACCCTGAAAGTGGAGACTGGAGCAAAGGGGGATTTGTGGCATGAAAACGCGCACACCTATGTTTGCCTGGCATTGAATTCAATCCTATTCCTGATATCCTGCGAAAATATGAGATCTAGGGTCTGGTTGAGCTCAAATACAAGATCTTCGCGTCTCCGCATAGTGACCGCCCGGCATCCGGCTACTAGGCAGATGCTAGAGGGATGTAATAGCATAATATGCCTCCATGGATTGTATGCCTTTTCTCTCAAAAACAAATTCCACGCGGGCGGAGGCGGCGTCGGATTCTTAAAATGTTGTTCATTAATAGTAAGATTATTGTTACCTCATTATAACTTAGTCCTAAGTAATGTAACAACAGCTGGATATCCATTTTAAATAAATTAAAGGCGTATTATTTAAAATTCATTTTCATTTTTTTTCCTTATTTGGCTTGTATTTTTCTCACTATTATTACCTTTATTATCTTTACAGCATTTCTATTAAATTAGAAATATTAATTTACACTTTTTTGACTATACCTCCCTACTTCCCTTTCACGAAATCACACCCAGAGATTGCAAGAAAGCGATAGAAAAGATGATACACATAAAAAATAATCTTAAAACATTTCATAAATTATAATTGTTTTATTTTATCTATCGATAGATAAGGACAACGCTATCTATACCTCGTATCGACATTGCTACGCTCTACTGTTTTTACACAGTTGTCAATATATGACACTGTAAATACATTAGACACCAAGATAAATTTGTAACTGTGTGCATAAATTTGCCAGTGTTGTATGAAATGGTGTAGTGTGCGTGCGTAGCGACGTGATTACATTTTGCATTTGTGTGCATATGTTTATTTGTAGGTGTACGAAGCCCCCCACCGACATTGCTGAATATTTTGTTCGAGATTCGAGCGTAATGGCGTCTCCTTTTGGTTGCCTACTCTAAGACTTTTAATAATCAAATATCGATAAATATGTCGAATAGCACAAAGATAGCACTAAGACGCCATTTAATGTCCTCAGTGATTGTCATTAGTTATACATTTTACACCTTAGTTACACCAGGTCGTTTATTAGGTTTTTTCGTCATTGAATCATATGCGACTACTGTAATGCTCGTTCGTTTTTTATTGTTTGATGTAGATAAATACTCTTTGCCTATTTGATACAATGTTGGCGATGATACAGTTGCTATGGTGATGCTCGTCTGTATCTATGACGACGCGTCGTTACTTTTTATTACCAATAATCTAACTTTATGTTGTGTTTGCCAAATCGTATTTAACACAATCGTAGGGTATTTTTATAAGGTAAGGACTAACTTTTCCCTATTAGTAAACCATATTTGTTCGTCCCATTGCACTATGTGCTGTCTAGAACAAGCTAGGTGGACAATAGTCACTCTCAACTTCCCGGAAACAGGTGGTTAATTTAGGTAAACAACACCCCCAAACCTCCAGTTCCTAGAATTATTTACGTCTTATATTCCAGACTTAAAAGTTATAGGGTTGCAATGCGAGGCCAAGACATAGGTGTAATTAAAATAATTAAATCTGTTGCTTTCGTGTGACACTTTCGACACCATCTGTCGTTGGCAGTGAATAGTTTATGCAAGTATTTAGTGATGGATTTTATTACTGAAGGTTAGTACTAAACATTTTTAATATAATTGATTGTATTGTGAACGAAATTGTATAGTTTAACTTTTTATGTTGTAGATTTTTCTATGGTTTCGAATTTTGATTGACTGGGAATAACTTGTAGATTCTTGTAGATGGGCTAGATTATAATTATTATATTAGTTCATTTATTTAACTAAAATATGAATGTATTTTGAATTAGCACAAATGAGTACAACTATTTATTTTCTTTTTTTTTTTAGAATACCTATCACTCTACTTCAACATTAATTATTTTTAAGAATGGTTGAAATATGACAAGAATGAAAAGAATATCGGTAATTTTGACTTTGTATCAACAAAATTCAATATTATTAATATTAACGAGGAATCTGCACGGGAAATAAAGATGAAATTAGCAAAACTTTTATCTACAATCCCGGCTAAGTGGAGTGTCGCTGGTAAATCAAAGGAAAAATTTGTAACCAAAAATAATTAAAAGGTTAAATGGTGAGGAAATGAAGTTCCAAGTAATTTGCAAGCAGCCAAAACCATCAACATCACAAGATTTAACAAAAGTCGGCAGACCTCGAAAGGGCAAAAAAAAAGTAGCCAAGGCAATTAGAAACATAAGTAAACATGAACCATCAAGCTCAACAAATGCCGATGCACAGAAAGATTTCCATAAACTTCGCGGCGATGAGGCATTAGACATCGACACCGGCCTTACAACATGTTCCTATAAAAAAATTTGGAAGGCATCGACTAAGGGTATGGTAGGATGGATACTCATAATGCCCTGTGCAAAATCTAAAAAGCTTGTTACCTACCAGAAGAATACATCGTGGTAACAGAAACCCAAGCTGAAGTAAATTTACAAGACTTATTGGATAAGACTGTCCAACGTTTAGTGCAAGCACAAAAAGAAGATTTATAGACATAAATGGGGTTGCGACGTGAGTTCTGGGCACAGTAATTATAAACTATATATATAATAAAGTTTAGTGGAATAAATATCCATTTTCTGTATTCTTAAATTTATTATTTACATTTACACTTTAAGGCACCCTTAACCTGTCTATTTCCGAAAAATAGAAGCATAGTATCCCATTGCCTATTGACTGACTATTAAAAAAATCTTAGTAACTGTAGAACACACATAAACTAAAAATGTGGCAGGTTGGTTTTTGGGATTTATTTTATATTAGCTAATAAAGGTTTTCACAAAAGCATCGAAGATGCAATAACAATCTAAGGTGGAAAAATGCGGGTAAACCTCGGCGAAAAGCTAGTATGCGGAAGAAAAAAGATTTAGTTGTTATAATATGACACATTTAATGATATACAAATTTTATGATATTAAATCGTGTTAAACTAATTTCGTCCATCTAGCTTGTTCTAGACGAAACACTGTACATTGGTCTAGTGGCAGCAATATTACACTTTGCTCCCGATACAGTCCTAGATTTGATTCCAAAAACTATTTTCACATCATAGATCTAAAATAAGTTTGCTTAACCATCGGTGCATTTGTGCATCGGTGCGTTGGTTATGTCCTGTGAGCTGTATAGCCTTCCGTCTTCGATGATATAGACGTGTGCTAATTAATGTAATGAAATATTCGATTAGATTTTATATAAGAGTTAAGTAACAATTGCCATCAGTCAACTTGAAAGAACATCTCGCACACAGCACACAGCGAGGTTATTAGATACATAGAGATTGAATGATTTCACCAATTTATACTGCATTATTCAGAAATGTTCTTCGCAGGAACTTACATATAGTTGACAATAATGCTGTATCTATGGAATAAGTAGACCGAAACAGATAGGTACTTATTCTGGATACGCAGTAAACGATTTTCCCTTTAAGAATTTAGGAAATCTGAATTAAAGATTTCGTACATTACATAGTTTTTATTTCATTAGAATTTAAGTTTTCTTGTTGTATATCTTACAGACACCTCTATAAAAAGATGAAAAAAGGTAAAAATGTTAACACTCGCATTACAGAATAATTACTGCCCAGAATGATTATTGAGAATGTTTTAAGATTATTGTGAACCGTCCTAGTCTGTATTGCACGTGCAACAGTGATGGCGAGTGGCGACAGCAAACGAAATAAACGAGCGTCGAGGCCGATGTCGAGGGTGCCTACTAGTGCGGCGCCCGCGCCGGGTCCCTCTCGGTTCGTGTCGGCGGCTCTGAGCCGGCCCGGGCTGCCACGTATGCCTCGCGCCTCGTACCACCACGAGCTAGAGAAGGACAGCATGCTGCTGCGCGCCGCTAACAACTACTATCCTGAAGGTGAAATCATAATACCAAAGAAACAGTTAACGCCTTACTGACTAACGAACGAGTATTGGTCTGGTCTCTCCCTATCAATGTCGCTAACTACTCGAAATGTATATTTTTCATTTGCCTGAATGACAACATGAGCAGGTCAATGGTCTGATGGTGAGCACCACGCCTGTCCATTGTTGTGGCGACACCACCCAAAAGTTTGAATTATATACTTACCACTCCGAGACATAACGTACTGAGTCATATAATTCCCATTGGTGTTTGGTATCAGATATAGACAAAGCGGTGGTAAATACCTATCCGTGCATATGCGAGACCTGGTTAAGTATCATCTAGTAACACCAAAACTCATAAATTGAGTTTAATTTCAGGTTACATGTATTTCTAGGTGAAGGCAGAGGTGAGTGCAGCGAGTTTCCGCCGCTGATGCAGGCCAGGTCGTGGACCAGGGGCGTGCCGTACCGCGATGGCGTCGACCACGCAAAACCCACGGACTCCATCGGTACGGCTGTAAGCCAACAATAACGCGAATGTTTACAAATTTCAAACAATTATTTCCATTTGAAACCGTAGATAACCTGTATAATAAATATCTTCTGTACACTTACCGGTTGTGATGTATTATGAAAATTAGAATAAACCAAACATAATATTGAGTGTCATTCCAGGCAACTGCTACACTTCCACAACGAGGACAATGCGCGGTATTAACATGCCTCCCAAGAAGCGAGCTCCACCGCAGCTCTACGGGCCGATAGGACCCAACGGCGAGCTGCAGTTCCCGCCGCTGAAGCCCTGGGCCGAGCGGGAGAAGGAGCGACTCGAAGCGATTCAGAGGGACCAAAACAAGAGGACGCTGCCTAAAGGTACCAACAAATACAAAGTGAACATGTGACAAATACTTTGATTGTCCTATTACATATGTACTACTCAGCCACTCTCCTCTACTGCTGAGTGCGGCATCAGCGGGTTTACAGTTACGAAATTATTTATAGGTTTAGTGTTACTCGAGGACTTGGTCTCTGGTGCGTATGACAGAAGGAAGGCAGAAGTAGCGGAAGCGAAACGAAGAAGGATTGAGAAGAAAAAGCAAGAAAAGGCCGCCGCTGAAATAGCTGCTAAAGAGGCGTTGAAAAGGTTGGCACTACGTTGCTAATATTATAATATACTTAAATACTATGTGGTAGTTCAACATCTCTTTGTCTATTTCTGTCTGTCTATGATTGATGATGAATTACGCTTTGGGGAACACCAAAGCCAGTATTTTTGAAGTGAAACTTCTTTAGGCGCGTAGTATATAATGTTTGTAACGAAATACGGTTACGCTACGAAGAATGTATAAGTGTGTATATGTGTTTTATCAGTACCTATAGGTAAACTTGTCAACGTATAGTTTACTCGATAGTTCTATTAATGGTAATGAATAAATTATCCGTTAATGAAATAACAATCGATATATACTATGTACACAATATGGCGGACGAATGATCTGTTCGTTTCTATTTGCAAGTAAATTATAGATCTAAAACATGTATTTCTTACAGACATTTAGCGAAACTAGAGTTTGAACTGCCTCGCGATCCTGATCAGCAGAAATATGAGATGCTGCTAGTTACCGAGGAGGAGCACTACCGACCCATACACCCCACGGACTTGGACAGAATACAGTATTACTTGACAACCGTAAGTATAACATGAAGCTAATGAACACTTGAAAATATTTGGGCTAGGCCTACTGATGTTTATTCAAAAATCCACTCCAGCAGTCAAATGAAATATAACCACGCCTGATTCTCTAAATGAGGTTGGCAGAAGTGCAGCTAACTCATGTGTCGTAAACTTCATTTAGACAAATGGTAGCGATAGCTTTTTGATTTCAATAAGCTGTTGGCAACCCTGTAGGCTAGTCAGCTGGGCCCGCACCCCGCTAGCCTCCGAGTCACCGCGAATATGTTACATTATGTTTGGCCCATAGCAAAGTTATTTCCAAAAATATACGCTTTATTGATCTACGAAACAAGTTTTATTATTTCATAGTTACTGTCATCTCTAAGGCTAATGGTGATCTTTGTATCTGCAGTCCCTATCGCCGAAACACTTGCCAGCGTACCCCGAGGAGTTGTACAAGCGCGCCAAGCTGACAGTGGATCGGCAAACCGCAGCTATTAAGAAACGGTTGTTAAACCTGACGTACCAGGCGTGCGTGAGGCAGAGCGAGGCTGACATCGTGGAGTTCTTCACCACGGCTATGAAGAGGTTATTAGTTTTTATTTATGAAACTTCCGCAGTAAAGAAAAAATATTTAATAATTCGAAAATAAAAATACCAATTGTTCTGCTGCTGTCCACGAACTTCCTCCACTAATAAGAGGGGCTAGACCTTAATCCACCACACTAGCTTCACTCCTAGTCATTTGCTGGGCCATGCAGAAGTGGTAGTTAAACGTTTTCGTGGGTAGGTGTGACACTTATCATCAGATGAGCGAACTGCTGCTCATATTTTCATTCGCGAATAAAAGCAACTCTTGTTTGGCGTCGGAGGTTAAAAAGCAAGTTACGTTATTTTAGATTTTTGTAACATTCAGTGGGGTTTGCATTAATTTATTTACATATATTGTGAGTGAGATTGACTGTTCGTTCCAGATGTCTGTTATCGTATATCCTGGAGGATCCTGCAGAGCGTGTTCGTCTGAGCATCTCGTTCCTGCCGCCGCTGTGGCCGGCACACGTGGTGCGCGCGCCGGTGCCCTGGCACGCGGCGTGCGTGCGTGCGCGTCACGCCATGTTCTACCGCTTCTACCAGGGCAACCCAGTGCTGCTGGAGATCAGGAGGATGTGGCAACAGAGGTTATACATCGTTTTAGTTATAAATTAATCTTGTAGTCGTAAAATGTGTGGCAGAACCGGGACCTGATTTTGGATTGAAGGCCATTCTTCAAATATCTAATTCCACGTCAACAGTATTATGTATTTAGTCACCTATAAGATCAATCATGTGTTTTCCAGATACCAAGATACGTACATATGCGACATGAACAAGATGCAAGAGTCTGTGCAGTTCCCCCAGTACCCCGGCGAGCTGTCGGCGCGTCTCGTCCAGCTGTGCACCGCCGCTCGCGCCGCGCTCGTCGACCACTGGCTCATCGACGTCGCCGACACTATGATCAAGATGCGACATCACTGGGCCGTCTACGTCTCTAAGAAGAAGGGCGAGTCTACGTTCCAAGTGGAGCAATTTTTTAAGTAAGGGTAACGTAAATATCCATAAGGTTAGACTATATTGACAGTGTACTTACTACTTAGGCTGAGGAATCAGTGCGATCTTCAATTTAGTTTTTAGATCTGTAAATATAATTCATTAAGTTATTGTATGAATTCGTGTGATGAAAGGCTCTATCCCTATTGTATGCTAAGGTGCGGATAAGCTCGGTTCACATGTGACTACTGGGTACTTCTCTGCTTCCGAGTTGCACTTCTGCTTTATATAGAAGTGTACATATTCTATGTTGAAATAATAATCATTCTTTTATCTCCAATATCAGTCTTGGTAGTGTGAACATTGTCTAATGAAGAATTCAAGCTTTACACTTTGTAAAATAAACATTTGACATTATTCCCAGGTGCATTCATGGCCTGATGTCGAGACAAATAAGAGATCTTGTCGAGAGGAGTGTCAACCACTTCGCAGAGTACTTCTCGTACTATCAGGTAAGTTATTGTTATTGTTATCTTTATTGAGAACTGCTAATTGTGTCGTGGCACCACTGCCATGCCTCGTGGCGTACTTCTCATTTTGGACAATTAAAATACAATAGATGTCGACCAGCTTGTCTATATCCCAAAAGCGTTGGCAGAATTGCATGAAGCTATTATGTTTAGATTCGGAGATCAAATCATACTGATGTCCAGTTACTAGACCCAAGTGACGGTCAGAGGTGTCTTCAGATAGTTATCTGACCAATTGCAAACTAGGCCAGATGGTTAAATAGGAGGCAGAGTGCCTTATGCGAGGGATTTCTAACTAGACAGTTCACAAATTACCTTCGTAGTTAAATTCCGTAAACGCAACCGTCATAATGCATCTGTAATATTATCAATCCTGAATATTTCGATACAACATCAAGTTTACACATATATATCGACATAGTACTATGTACCAATATACCTATATATTCGTCATATACTCAAATAGCACAAGGCAATAGGGTATTTGACAAATTTTGAAAACTGATGGACATCGATAGAGGACTCTTCACTTATAGCCCCTGTAATATTTTTATTATTGAAATATACTCAATTTATATAAAATCCGTGATTTTATTTTTTCATATATAATTTCGTGCTAAAACGCGTTGTCACGTGACATTATCTCTATGTGACGTCATCGCACATATACAAACATTCGTGACACCTAACAACATAACAAATTATTTGCATTTATCTGTTGGATTTTCCGCAAAAATGATTGAGCCAGCATATAAATATTGTTCAATGCCTTTGTGTAAAAACTCGACACTAAATCCCGATAAATTGTTCATCCACGTGCCAAAATCAAAAGTTTTAAGAAAGAAGTGGCAGATTTCGACTATCAGCCCTTGTAATGCCTTGTTCCATTCTTATAGAAGACTTGAAGACGAAATTAACAGGTTTACACATCGAAAAATATGTTCTTCCTTACAATTTTACTTGTCGTAGGATGCAATGTTTATGTGCGATGTCGTCACGAGTAATGACGGCCGGTATTGCTACGTTTTTGGCACCGAGTGATACAGATTAAAAATTCAAAATTTTAATGACGAAAATAAAATGTTTATAATACATATAAATAAAAAAATGTATTTAATAAATATGTTTGCCCACTATCCTTTCTCCTAGTACAGTTTTATATTTTTTGGTTACACCAGTCAAACACCCTATTGGCGACAGTTGCGTTTCGTATGGTAAGTGAGATATCCGGAGGCCCAGATTCCCCCTTCCCTTCCCTAATTCCTGTCCTTTAAGGCCGACAGCGCATACATGACACTTTCGGTGTTGTGGATGTTCGTGGGCGGTGGGGATCACTTAACATCAGGTGACCCACTGGCTCGTTTGTCGGACTATGCTCTAAAAAAAGAAGTGCTTCTAGTGCGCGCACAGTTCTCCGAATCATTTTCATCCCATCATATTACAGAGAGGGATCGCATCGTCATTAAAAAAAAATTGAACAGATCGTGTGAGCATTTTATCGAAAAGTCATGCACATTTTTGACCTCGCCTTGGAATGGAATTCACAACCTTAACGAATTCAAAGAATAATTAAATCAACAGGCATACGCGCAGGTGTTATCAAACAAATCACAGAAACTGATGTTTTCAGAGCGGCAACGCATACAGCGGTGAGTACCGCGACTATATGTTCGTGAAGCGGCCGCTGATAAGGATCAAGGTGATGGCGCACCCCGGCACCACCGATATCACCTTCGAGCCCACTCTCGACCAGATGAAGATGCAGATCGTCAAGTGGTTTCACACCATCATCAACGTGAACCATCAGCTGCCCAGCGTCGACAGCATCATGTATCCGGGTAAGTGGGAACGCAGCTACCTATAATTTCAATGACCACACATTGAAACATAGAGTTTCTGTTGGTCGCCATAGTCTATGTTTCGCTAGAGAAGAAACTCTAGCGAAACATAGACTATGGCGTTGCCTTTTTCGACAACTTATTAAGAATATTTAGACTACATACAAATAAAATACAACTCAAGTTGTATCTCATTAGATTAGATTAGAGCAGTTCAAAGTATTTTAATTCTGTTGCCTTGTTGACGATGTAACGCCTCATGACGATATTTATTATATAACTTGCTTTTGCCCGCGGCTCCACCCGCGTGGAAGTAATTTTTCAGGGAAAAGGCATACAATCCATTGAGGCATATTACGCTATTACATCCCTCTAGCATCTGCCTAGTAGCCGGGTGCCGGGCGGACACTATGCGGGACACGAGGATCTTGTAATTGAGCGCAACCAAACCCTAGATCTCATATTTTCGCAGGATATCAGGAATAGGATTGAATTCAATTCCAAGAAAACATAGGTGTCCGCGTTTTCATGCAAAAAAATCCCCCTTTTCTCCAGTCTCCACTTTCAGGGTGTTCCAATGACAATGCAGAATGATGTTAGGATCTTAGGTGTAGATATCTGATTTCATTTTGCGGCGGTGATTTCTAACGCCCGGTCAGCGTATATTAGCGTGCTGCTAATAAAAGCGCAGGTACGGTCGGGAATAGTATACTGCGTCCACCTCTGTTGTGGTTCCGATAATTGCTTGCTCGATGGTTGATATGGATTGCAGCGACGGGCCATCCGCATTATGAATTAGTGGTTAGTAGTGCGTTTTCTACTTCCGGAACTTTTTATGTGAATTACCACCTTACACAATGGAACAAGACTTTATTGAACAAGGCGAAAACATTTGCAAAAGATAAACACTTCCAATATATATGGGTAAAACACTGCAAAATTGTGGCCAGGAAGTCCGATACGTCGCCAATATTTTTTATCAAGTGCGAAAAAGACCTAGCAAAATTTTCTACATAACAGTTTTATTAAGAAAATTATCTATATACACATCCATTGTTCCCTTTAAGCTATCTGCTTCCAGTTTGAGAACCATTGCCAGGATATTGCTTTATTAGTTAAAATTTCTCAAAATGTTAACGTTGGATTCTCCACATCTTCTATTCAAAATTAATTTAAAAGTTCCAAATAGGACTGTCAGACACCCCGTATGTTTAGCAACTCCCCATAGTTCAACAAATTACAGGCAGAATGCATTCTTCATCCGAGCTGCAAAAGAGCTTAATACATTGGTAGAAC
Organism: Laothoe populi; assembly: GCA_905220505.1. NCBI lineage: Eukaryota > Metazoa > Arthropoda > Insecta > Lepidoptera > Sphingidae > Laothoe > Laothoe populi. The sequence goes on from HG992156.1 coordinate 57,601, forward strand.
ACTCAGGCCCTGACTTATTTCATTCTAAACCACGTCTATTACCAAAAGACTGCAACTATGTCTTGGTTCTCTAACTGTTAAGCAATGGTATTAGGTATGAAGTAGGTTTTTTTTTGTATTGTGCGTGTACATTATTTTATATTTTTATGTACATCTTGCAAATGTTTTAATCTAATTTCTATCTGTGGAAACCTGTAATTAGTGTATAGGTTTTGTTTAGTTTTCTTTTTGTTATACTGTATGTTCGCTTAAAATAAATAAATGAATTGTTTTGTCTTATCCCATCCTCTTCTATACACACCAGAACTGCACGTACTGGCTTGCAGAGCTAAAACATCGTGGTGTCTATTACCCTGGCCTGAACCAAGAGGTTCGTGAATTTGTATCTTAGCCGCGCCATCAAGCCGTGGAAAAGTTTGCCAACGCACGTGTTCCCTCCTTCCTGTAATCCCGGGTTTATTAAGCGTACTGTGAAGAAGCTTCTGACTGACTGAAATGATTGTGTCACTTTGCTAGGGATGTTTGTTTGTACTTGATATCTGCTTGGACAGTACTGCGCTTACAACTGGATGCAAGGTGGTCACAGTGACGTGCCAGGATGAAAAAAAGTTTTAGTTGTACTCGTATACAGCAAAATTATACTAAAAAACACCGAATATTACGCAAGCACCTACTGTACATATTCATCGACCCACTGATGGGCACGCGTTTCCTCTATTGAAAACAACAATTCACATCAAGCGAGTGCTAATTTAACAGCTAAAGCCTAAAATCTAATTTTGGCCTGCAACCGAGATCTAAATGTACATACATATATAAGCCATCATCGATTAAACACAAACTACACTGAAAACGAATGTACGCACACTGATTAAAACCGAGCTTCACTTCCGCTAGTTTAGTATAGACTGCTCCCGCGAGCGTTGATGCTTTCCTTTTTATAACAAATCTTCCCCACCGAGTATCCAATCTACCCACAAATATTTCGTAAGTGACCCGCAATATTTCCATAAAAATCTAAAGTACCCTTACAGCTCGGCCATCCTGCTTCAAGCGAGTCCCTTCGCGTTGTATATCACCATCAAAATCAACATATCACTCGATGAATCACCAGATTCGTTATCAATTTCTGTCCCTATATCTTTAATGCAATCACTAATTGGCCCTTTTCCTTGAGCACAACCACTGATAGCCTCTTGCTCTCGAGCAAACTCACTAGTTGGCCCTTAACCTTGGGCGCAACTACTGACTTTACCCTCGAACCCTCGACTTCGAGTAGGCCCTTAGCCTTGGGCATAATATTTCATAAGCCCTTAACCTCGGGCATGATCATCCACAAGCCCTAAACCCCGAGCACAACCTTCCACAGGCCCTAAACCCCGGGCACAACCTTCCACAAGCCCTAAACCCCGGGCACAATCTTCCACAAGCCCTTAACCCCGGGTGTATCCAACCAAATGCTCATCACATCAAGCACATTCAATCGCAAGTCATTCACTCCGTTCATCCTGCCGACTTCCAATTGACCCATTCATACATTCATCATATTCATTGTCGATCTTTGCATTCAGATCAAGTTCAATTCGCTTAAACATTATCAACTTATCACAATAACATCCATCAATCCATTGTGTTTCAGCATACTCCATAATTGGGTTATCGCCCTCCTGTGTATGCAAACACTCCAATCCGTGTAACGATCAGATACTTCCCAAGTTGACCATCACACACATCTTCACAATGACCATCAGACACTCCTGTGACAATGGCTTATTGGCCTCCTGCGTATCAGACAGTCCCCCATAAAGAAAATACAATCAATGACACTAGTCAATTCAATAGTCAAATCATTACAAAACAATAACAAATTATTAAAGAATCCATTGTATCAAATTAATTATTAACATTTTTATTCATAATTAGATTTTCCAATATCGAGAACATTATTTTTTGTTACTTTGTCCTAAAGCCAAATCATTAGTCGAATACAAAGATCATCATCGCTATCAATCACTTTATACATATACACTCACACCTGCAATCCCCGAAGGGCAGGCATAGATGCAACCAGCACACCCGCCCCTCGGCAAACCCATCACGGTCCCACAATGCGACAGCGGGAGAGCCCATCGCCACACCGGTCCAACTCCAGACTCCGGGCTGACTCCGTGCACTTCCAAATAGAAAATCCCAACATCAGTTCACCTGAACCGGGGATCGAACCCGAGACCTCAGCACGACAGTCGCAACGCACGCGCATATCACAACTGGGCCACCGATGCAGTCACTATCATGTGTACATTTTTATTCTCAATCGCTTTCCAAGCCAGTCTAATACTAGTCAGGCAGATCTAAATGTATCAGATGATTTTATTAACTCGCGGAGAATCTTGACATAACGATTTAGATTTTTTGTTATCCTGGCACCTCTAAGACCACACTACACCCGATGGTAAGCGCAGTGCCGTCCAGTTAGAGTGTCAAGTAGTGAGAAACTATCTATCCTTCACTATTCAACACAATCATGCCCGCCTGCTGTGTAGCTTCTGCACACTACGCCATGGGGCAAGGAGGTGAAGAAGCCGTCGAGGCTCTAGTGTCAGAGTACTCAGAAGGCCGCAACAAGGCCAAACAGACAAAATCCGGATTTACACGGGCTGATCCCGGAACGCGACACACTTGCGTGTGCCACTATGGCGGGTTTTACACCCTGTGTACGGTGGTCGTTATCCACCAGCAAGAAAATGAGGTTACTTGGACAACACCATCAATCAATTACATTATTTTGAGGAATGTTCTTATTTTTAATTAACCGACTTCAAAAAGGAGGAGGTTAACAATTCGTCGGAATCTTTTTTTTTATGTATGTTACCCGATTACTCGAAGACGCCTGGACCGATTCGAGAAATTATTTTTTTGTTTAAAAGGGTATACTTCCCAGGTGGTCCCATTGGCAACAAGTCAGGATCTGATGATGGGATCTCAGAAAAATCGAGGGCAACCCTCAAATTTTATAGTGACGCATAATTTGTTTATTATTGAAGTCGGTGTACTTTTTATGAATTAAAAAAACTTTTATTTGTGAAAAAATTATCTCTTTTTTTAGTGTGCTTTAGGCGAGAGTATATTATTTTTTTAGTTTCCTTTTAGGAAGACTAAACACAAACTGCAAAAGGACTACTGGAACGCCGCGGCCGAGGCGATCTCAGTTATTGCAACTCTGTACCCCCCAACACCCCACGCAGTATAAATAGGGACTACCCTAACAATACATTATTTTGCTTAATTTCATCACCTTTTCTAGTTAGAAGTTGATGAATATTATGATTATATTAAGATAGTATGCATTCATACGTAACCACTCACACCTGTAACCTACAAAGCGGCGGGTAGAGGTGTAATCAGTACACCTAGATTTCGCCGAGTTTATTACCGTCCCATAAAGTGATGGGGGCGAATCTATCGCCACACCGGGTACTATTCCAGACGCCGGGCTGATACTGAGAATTAAGGCGAAAAATCTAATATCATTTTACCCGACCATGGTATCGAACCCGTGACCTCACGCACAGAAGTCATACCGCGTATGCAGATACAACTGAGCCACCGAGACAATCTTATTTTACCTAATTCTAGCATTTTTTTCGAATAAATGTTCGGGCGTGTTTCTTTAAATTGATATAACTTTTTTATTTATGAACCGATTCGAATAAAAAATACCCTAATTGTTAAGTGGAACTTAGCTCAATACAATAGTGAAAACCACAACCAAATCGGTTCAGCCGTTTCTGAGATTAGCGTGAACAAAGGCACCGGCAAACAGACAGACAAAATTTCAAAAAATCATTGATTTAAGTTCTATTGTGTTCTATTAATAAAGACCCCCAATCATAGTTTTTCTCATATATCTTCCATGTACAGACATCGATCAGTTACAAATATATTATAAATATGTTTTATTATATACCACTTCAAACTTATTGTTTGGTATAATATTTAATGTCGTCACTACGCTATGTCAGGATAACAATTCTTTATCAAGTATTAATTGGAAGGTTATTACCCCAAAAAAATATAAAAGTAGTTCCGCTAGAAGCATCAAAGGCTCTTTATATTACGTGTCTTTTCTGACGTGATTGCGTGTGTGTGTGATTGTTTTCAGGCGCCAGTCGTCCGAAGCCTTACTTGCTGGCTGTGTATCCTGACGAGGGCTACATGATGAAGACTATAAACCGTTGTATTCAAAACTTCAGCGCCAACCGCCACGGTCCCGTCAGCTTCTTGAGCAGCTACGAGGAGTACTATTACATCCTCAACGGAGAGGCGCACCAGCAGTTGATGCAGTTTTACGCACAGGAGCCTACGCCTTACTTAAAGGTATGTAAAAAAAATTACTGCAATATATTACTGTGTACTCTTGCTTTATCTTCTACGTTTATAATATTTTTCACATCGTTAATCGAAATTGTTTAGTTTTACGTATTCATTTATTGCGGTCATCACTTATACAGAACGCTCAATGTTATATATAACAGAGGGTTGACATACCATGGCTGATCATCACTAACCACTAACCATTTACAAACATAACATCAGGGAAATCCAAGGTGCTCTGCTGACCTTCAGGAACGGAATGAGGGTTTTGGCATAATCATTATCATTATCATTAATACGAAAGACAAGTGTCCTGATAAAGATAAAGTGTCCTGGATAATATCCAGTTTGTTCGAGACTATGATACGTCGGTCGTGTCAGACTATTCATGCTGTAGATAGAACCGGTGACTGACTCTGGTGTAGACACTATGTTCTACACAAAACTATAGTACTACTTAGTAACTAGCTTAACATACATTGTGCATGAGTATGTGTGTTTGACAGGACTTTTCAGCACGTATCTACATGTACGAGAAGCTGCGCGACGAGGTGTTGTTCCTGCGGCGCGACATCCCTCTCAACATGGTGATGCTGGACTGTGGACCCATCAACGACGCCATGTGGGACGTCGTCGACGGCTTGCGACAACAGATCACCGACCACTTCACAGACGTCAACAGGAAGTGGAACAGGGCGTTAGTAAATGTTATGAACAGTAGTAACATCGCCCGGACTGTCGGGAAGCACTTTTGATTATTTTGAATCAAGTAGATTTTTCTTAATAACCGGTCTATCGTAACATCCCACCTTAGAGTAGGCAACCAAAGGGAGACGCAATTACGCTCGAATCTCGAACAAAAAATTCAGCAATGTCGGTGGGGGGCTTCGTACACCTACAAATAAACATGTGCAAACAAATGCAAAATGTAATCACGTCGCTACGCACGCACACTACACTATTTCATACAACACTGGCAAATTTATGCACACAGTTACAAATTTATCTTGGTGTCTAATGTATTTACAGTGTCATATATTGACAACTGTGTAAAAACAGTAGAGCGTAGCAATGTCGATACGAGGTATAGATAGCGTTGTCCTTATATATCGATAGATAAAATAAAACAATTATAATTTATGAAATGTTTTAAGATTATTTTTTAAATGTATCATCTTTTCTATCGCTTTCTTGCAATCTCTGGGTGTGATTTCGTGAAAGGGAAGTAGGGAGGTATAGTTAAAAAAGTGTAAATTAATATTTCTAATTTAATAGAAATGCTGTAAAGATAATAAAGGTAATAATAGTGAGAAAAATACAAGCCAAATAAGCAAAAATAAAAACAAAAATAGAAAATGAATTTTAAATAATACGCCTTTAATTTATTTAAAATGGATATCCAGCTGTTGTTACATTACTTAGGACTAAGTTATAATGAGGTAACAATAATCTTACTATTAATGAACAAAATTTTAAGAATCCGACTCCGCCTCCGCCCGCGTGGAAGTTGTTTTTGAGAGAAAAGGCATACAATCCATGGATTGGATTAGGATCTTAAGGTATAGATATCGGATTTCATTTTGCGGCGGCGATTTCTAACGCCCGGTTAGCGTATATTAGCGTGATGCTAATATAAAGCGCAGGTACAGCCGGGAATGGAATACTGCTTCCACCTCTGTTATGGTTCCGATAATTGCTTGCTCGATGGTTGATCTGGATTGCAGCGACGGGCCATCCGCATTATGAATGATGCAGACGTGACCAACAGCTTAGAGCTGCTACAGCTACCCTGGGACATTTCTTCGCTTAGCATGTTCTACCGTCTGTAACGCGTACCGGCTTGCGGAGCTACAACACCGTGGTGTCTATTACCCTGGCCTGAACCAAGAGGTTCGCGAATTTGTATCTTAGCCGCACCATCAAGACGTGGAAAAGTTTGCCAGCGCACGTGTTCCCTACTTCCTGTATTCCCGGGTTTATTAAGCGTACTGGGAAGAAGCTTCTGACTGACTGAAATGATTGTGTCACTTTGCGAGGGATGTTTGTCCTCGCTACTTGATAGTCTACTTGGACAGTACTGCGCTTACTATCGGATGCAATGTGGTCACTTTAACGTGCCAGGATAAAAAAAATCGTTTTAGTTGTACTCGTATACAGCGAAATTATATTAAAAACATCGAATATTACGCAAGCACCTTAATGATAATAAAAATAATGTTGTCATGTATACGTACACTAAGTACATATTCATCGACCTACTGCTGGGCACGCGTGGCGTCATCTATTGAAAACAACAATTCACATCAAGCGAGTGCTAATTTTACAGCTAAATCCTAAAATCTAATTTTGGCCTGCAACTGAGATCTAAATGTACATACATATACACTCACGCCTGTAATCCGCGAAGGGGTAAGCAAAGGTGTATCCATTACACTCACTTTTCGCCGAAGTTATTACGGTCCCATAATGTGATAGGGGGCGAGCCTATCGCCATGCCGAACACAATTCCAGACTCCGGTCTGATACTGAGAATTTCTAAATAGAAAAACCCAATATCACTTTACCCGACCCGGGGTTCGGACCCGAGACCTCAGCACAGCAGTCGTAACGCATGCCCAATTACAACTGCCCCACCGAGGCAGTCTATTATTAGTCAGGCAGATCTAAATGTATTAGATGATTTTATTAACTCGTGAAGAATCATGACATGTCGATTTAGATTTTTTGTTATCCTGGCACCTTTAAGTGACCACACTGCACCCGATGGTATTATAATATTAAGATTATATTAAGATAGTATGCATACATAAGTAAGCACTCACACCTGTAACCTCCGAATCGGCGGGTAGAGGTGTAAGAGGTGTGTACATTTCGGAGAGTTTATTACCGTCCCATAAAGTGATGGGGGTGAATCTATCGCCACACCGGATACTATTCCAGACCGCGCGGGGCTGATACTGAGTATAAAGATGAAAAATCTATTATCATTTTAGCCGACCGTGGTATCGAACCCGCGACCTCAGACGCACAGAGGTCATACCGCGTATGCAGATACAACTGAGCTACCGAGACAATCTTATCTTACACTAATTATAGATCTTGAATGTCCCAAAAGTCGACGTCAAGCCGGAACCGGGTGAAAAGGCAAGTCATACCGGTTATCAAAAAAATATAAAGAATCTAAGTTGCATGTTTTTAAAATTATAGGCATGGCCCGCGATTTTTAAAAGTATAATCCTAACTTTGCGCATTTGTGTGATCTTACGTAAGAACTATTGAGACTCCCTCCCACCCCTTGTAAGAAAAACTTAGACATGATCGACTCCCCCCTACATCATCTTACGTAATAAATGAATGGTGCCAAAATTCATACCTAAATATTTTTTAAATATACCGGATACATTTTTAGGATCAAATTTTTTTGACAAATACTTTATTCTGGTTTTGGTATATTTTGTGACATTCCTAGTGTGTTAGAACTATTTACGTTAAAAGCATGTGTTTAGAAGACAGTCCAGATGGATTAGTAATTTTATCGATATTATATCGATAAATCCTTTTTAAGTTTATCTACAACACTATTTGAGTCTTGCATAAACGACAGTGTTACCACATAAACCACCCAAAATGCCAGTGTAATAAAGTTTATGAAATTGTAAACTTAGTCAATATTTCAACTCTCCTAATATTTTTAAATTAAAAATTAAGGTAAGGAAGCACAAATAAAGAAATCCTACTAATATTACAATTGCGTATGTTTGGATGGATGCATGGTTGTTTGATATCCAATCACGCTACAACGGCTGGACGGATCTACTTAAAATTTGGCACAGAGATAGATTATAGTCTGGAAAAGCACATAGGCTACTTTTTATCCCGGAGAAATGTACAGTTCCCATTGGATAGTTTACTTTTTCACAGAGCAAGGGATCGACATGATTTTTTGCATAGTGGCAGTTTAGGGATCAGAAAATTACAAAGACCACTTTTATCTCGAAAAAATAGTTAAAATGTTAAAATGCGCGGGCGGAGCCGCGGGCAACATCTAGTTAAAATAGAATATTAAAAAAACAACTTGCGTTTAAGATATTGAATGCAAATAAATTTTGCACTACTGTGGCTAAAAGTTTAACCTGGCAACATTTATTACCCGATGATAATTTTTAGAAATTATATGTTTTGTTGCATTTAAGGATAATATTACTTTAAAAAAATACGTCCAGGTGAAAAATAATGTTGTATTTTTGTAAGTTTGATGTGTCAGATCTATTTTTACATGTTAATACCGCTACAGGCAGGCATTTTGACGGAGCTCAATTCGCTCGTGATGTCACTTTTTTAGTGGCGGATCACGAAGCGCAACTAGTTTTATAGAACGTGTATGAGCACCGTGCTCTTACATTTGTCAAACGGGGTAAGCGCTCAATGGCGTCTCCAGTGTTAAATACTCTAAGCATCCCACTAATACAATTCGAGAGTTCATGTGTGATAGTTTTTACACTGTAACGGCTTTATGAATTTGAATGAAATTCGGAATAAAGATAACATATCCTGAATGAACACATAGGCTATTTTTCAACACAGTGGGAGGCTCAATTCTCGCGTCGGGAAATCTATTGCCATGGAGGAAAATGTGGAGACGTGGAGTGTACTTGTTTATAGTGTAGGGCACAGTCTGTTACGAAACCGATGCAAGTTAAAGCAAGTAATATAGAATATGTATCAAAAACCCTGTTGGGTCTTTCAGGACCGTATATGTATACATATAGGCATAACAAAAATGAAAGACAACATTTTGAAAAAAGCAAATTAAGAATAAAGTTTTCAAAATAGCCATCCATAAATATGATCGTAGAAAAATAATGCAACTGAACAAAATGTTATTTACACCTACGTTTCTAAATAATGCCGAATAGGTACAACTGGCGCGGCTAGTTCAAAGGATGCCGACAGATGGCGCGTGCGCCGCCGACCCTTGTACAAGGTCAAGGTCGCTCCCATCGCCTCCGCCTCAGTCGATCGCGCAAATTACTTGCGCAAGGACTTATCTATTACATTACGAAATTCGGTAACGGTTGAAAAATTTAGATATTTTAATATGATATTGTGTCTCGAGAAGTGTGATTGCAATTATGCAGTAGCATGAAGACTTACAATTAAAATTCCCAACAGGGTTTTTGTTACATATTGTATATGTCACCTAGCCTTGGAACGGGGCTTGCCTAAATGTTTACAAGTAGATTGATTGTGAAGGGTTGGTGGTGTATATGTTTGTATGTGTGTGTATATGTGTGTATGTTTGTGCATGTGTGCATCAGCATATGTAACGTGTACGAGGAGATGGCGGCGCGCGCGTCCGAGAGTCCGGAGACGACGGCGCAGCTCGTGGAGCTGATCGGCTACATACAGGACTGCCGCGACTGCGCCATGTTCGACCTGCGGGAGAAGTCACGCACCACCGCCGAGTACGTGCTCTTCCTCATGCAACATGCGCATCTCTCGTGTGAGTAACAAGTTTACAAACAACTCATATCGTGTCACACTCCTATGGTTCATTCTCAATAGATAGAATAATAATTTTATGTAATTATCATTATGAGATATTGTTAACTTGTCAGTTCTGTCTCAACGTGGGAGCGAATCTCTAAAACGAGCAACCACGGGTTCGATCCCCGCATTGAGACTGTTTGTGTAATATATGTGTTGGGTATGGGTGTAGTGAGATCGAGTCTCTTGTTCTCTAATCCCGAATACCACCAGACGATATAATCCCATTTTACTTAATTAGTTACTATACTTTTAGTTGAAGATATAAACCTTAACACAAGAGTATTCCTCTGGCCACTTGATATGGAGGAGACAATCGATCTAACGCTCAAAACATTAAACACCAAAAAGACTATGGCAGAAGATAAGTTAAGAAGTCGGAAGACGATTTTCGAGGAGAAGTTGAAGAAGCACGAAAAGGACCTAGAGGTGTTCAGGAGGTTCGACCCACCTCTATTGAACCTTGACCTCCTTAAAGAAGTGGTGGGCAAAGTGGATGATATATTCAATAACCTTATGGTAAGTGTCTACATGTATAATAGCATATATTAAAGGTAACACATAGAATCACTTAAACTCACTTAACCCTATCCTATTATGAATATTGCACTAACTATCACAGTCACTCAGTGCATAACGAGTTCTCTTGCAGGAAGACAAGCGCGAAGCCGAAGACATAATAAACGAAGAGATACTCCTCGACCAGGAGCAGTCTGTGTACTTCAGTCTGCAGACCATGCTCACGGGCATAGACCCCTTCCACAAACTCTGGCATACCGCCTACGACTTCTACGAGGGCTATGAGAAATGGTCAGCCATCGATTACATTAATTCTACAACTAATTAACTAGGTATAACATTAGTATATGTTTGTTACATGTGATGACATACGGAACTGAAACGTGGTCCCTTACTATGGGCCTCATAAGAAGGCTCAAAGTCACCCAAAGGGCAATGGAGAGGGCTATGCTGGGAGTCTCTGCGTGATCGCATCAGAAATGAGGCCATCCGCAGAAGAACCAAAGTAACCGATATAGCCCTCCGAATCGCTAAACTTAAGTGGCAGTGTGCGGGGCACATTGCGCGTAGAACCGATGGCCGTTGGGGCGGAAAGGTTCTGGAATGGCGACCACGTACCGGAAGGCGCAGCGTGGGTAGACCCCCCACAAGGTGGACTGATGACCTGGTAAAGGTCGCGGGACTCCGCTGGATGCGGGTGGCGCGGGACCGGTCATTGTGGCACTCTTTGGGGGAGGCCTATGTCCAGTAGTGGACGTCCTTCGGCTGACATGATGATGATGATGATGATGTTTTTACATTAGTATATAGATGTTTCCTTTCACCTTTGCTCGTTTGTTATGAGTGCCTGTTATTATTGATTTAAATGTGTAGGATGATGTCTGACGCCTCACTTTCACGTCAATCAAAACTACATTTTAGCTAATTTGAAGCCCCTTATAACATAACGGTATTATTTTTGCAGTCACACACATAGCTTAGACGAATGGATACATCTGTAAAAGCATTTTGAATTTGACAAGCTGATCGGATGTTTAAATTTGAATATTAGCTAACCTTCGGTGACTTTGTGTACGCACGGGGAATTAGCGATTGTATTTACGGGGTTCCATTAAACTTGCAATCAAGTTAAGGATAATGTGATGGTGGTGGTGATAGGTACCACGGCCCATTCCTGGGACTAAATGCTGAGCAGATCTCTGAGGACGTCGAGGCGTGGTGGAAGCTGTTGTACAAACTGGGCAGGCAGCTGTTCGAGTACCCTGGGGCCAAGCGCATCGCCGACATGGTGCGCAACAAGGTCGAGAAGTTCAAGGTGCTGCTACCGGTGCTCTGCGCTATATGCAATCAGGTAACACACAAAATAAATAAAACAATTCAAATATACAAACTCCGCTGAACACTGATCTTCTATACTAATAATAATAATTTCTATACTAATGACAGAGGACCCAAGTTTATCACGTAGTTCTAAAAAATGTTGGCAGATTTCACATAGCTTCGTCACTCTTATGTAGGTTTTTATAGTACCTGCTTATGCGGCTTTTAAAATTAAAAGTAAACGATTGTAATTTTTAAAAAGACAATATGACTCTTGGGCTTCAGCCATTGAGAGTCAAGGGTCTGGCCCCGGGGTCTTCTATCGAAGTTGCCATCGAGGGTTTGTGTGAGTTGCTAGCTTTCTGTCCAGCAGATAGCTAGCAACCCACAAGGCTCCGTTCTGTTTCTGCTGCATATTAATGATATGCTGTCAATAGACAGCATTCATTGCTATGCGGACGACAGCACCGGAGATGCAATTGATACGGGCCGTGCAAATGTCCCTCGTACCGTTGTAGAAGAAAGGCGTGAACAACTTGTGTCGGAAATCGAGAGCACTTTATCCAAAGCTTCCGATTGGGGTCGGGATAATATAGTCAAATTCAACCCCTCTAAGACACAAGTTTGCGCGTTCACCGCTAAGAAAACCCTATTTACTGTGGCCCCACAATTCCAGGACACACCTCTTAGAAGTCACTTAGAAGACAAGGTCAAGCTGGCGTCTAAAAAAACTCGGTGTGCTAAACAGAGCGAAGAGGTACTTCACTCCGGGGCAAAGACTACTGTTATACAAATCGCAAGTCTGGCCCCATATGGAGTACTGCTGTCATCTCTGGGCGGGAGCACCTCTCAATAGCAGCTTGGTCCTTTTGACTCGGTTCAAAGAAGAGCTGTGAGAATCGTTGACGATCCAAAACTCACAAACGGTATAGAGCCTGTAAAGTCCCAGGTCACGTAGGTACACAATAATTGCAGGGTGAAATGATACACACGTCCGATCGATACTACGATTTATTGCGGAAGGACGCGAGGGAGACACTGCCAGTGTTGCCACACGCAACAGTGTGGCTACATACATTACAGAGCCTTTAAGTCTAAGGAGAGACATAGCCTCCTTGTGTGTGTTCTGCCGTTTGTATAATGGGTTGTGTTCCGAGGAATTGTTTGACATGATGCCCACGGCCACTTTCTACCATCGCACCGCTCGCCATCGATAGGGGGTTCATCCTCACACATTGGAACCTAAATGGTCGCGCTCAGCGCGGTTTCAGAGGATTTTCCTCCCGCGAACGCTCCGATTGTGGAATGAGCTCCCTGCCGAGGTTTTCCATGGGGACTACAGTATGGGGTTCTTCAAGAAGGGAGTAAATAGGTTTTTGAAGGGTCGGCAACGAGCATGTGATGCTCCTGGTGTTGCAACCGTCCATAGGCTACGGTAACCGCTTACCATCAGGCGGGCCGTAAGCTTATTTGCCACCATCGTGGTATAAAAAAAACTCTTCATCATCGATGGTATAGCCTATAGAGCGGTATCCACTTAATTCACTTAGATATCATTGACTGTATCGATGTCCCATAGTTAGTATCCCGTATCACAATCTGTGGCTATATCAAGGGACAAATCAACCTCAATCAATTTATGTATAGTGTAAATTCGCCCATATGAATGTGTGATCAGGGCATGCGCGAGCGTCACTGGGCGCGCATCAGCTCGCTGGTGGGCGCGGAGGTGCGTCACGCGGCCGACGCCACGCTCGCGGACATGGTGGAGCAGGGCGTGCACGTGTTCGGAGCCCAGCTCGAGGAGATCGAGCAGTACGCCTCCAAGGAGTACGCGCTGGAGAAGGCACTGCTGAAGATGCAGGACGAGTGGCAAGGCGTCAAGTTCGAGATCATGCCATACAGGTTATTCATCATTATAATATTTTATTAACATTTTGTACAATTCAAATTTAAACTGTTATGATTATTATTACTGGAAAATAAAAATATCCACCTCATCTGCCTACTAGTAGTAATATAACATAATATACTCGCAATGAACTGGGAAATCTTGATTGGATATAATGGTTTGCGAATTGTTATATGGTCAATGAAATATGATTATTTTGTAGAGACACCGGCGTGGGCATTCTGACTGGGCTGGACGACATCCAGCAGCAGCTCGACGACCACATCTTGAAGTCGCAGACGATGCGTGGCTCGCCGTATGTGAAGGCGTTCGAGGCGGATATGGTCGCCTGGGAGGAAAAGCTCATCAGCATGCAGGACATACTCGACCAGTGGCTGCAGGTCAATACACTTTGACCGTAAAATAATTATCAAGAGCAGAGGCTACCAATTTTGAATTCGTATGTCACTCATATTTAAGGTTCTAGAAAATACCATCAAATAGTAATATAATTATATTTATTCGTGTTGCATATGAGCAGTCTTTTTTATCTATGACCAGCTGAAGAGGTAACGTAAAACTTCTACCGAGCGATGTAATTTTAAGTAATGATATCAGAAGTTTTAACGATAATGTTGTTCAATACTGGAATCGATACTTTCGGACTTTTCGACTTCCCCACCTGTGATAATCAGAAGGCAGTTATTTATCAACGTAGACAAACCACTCGTAATATTTTGAACTTAAAACAAAGATTTGGCTTTAAATGTAGTAGTAGTAATGGTTTATCACAGTCTTTTTTCTCCATAATTCATAGTGCCAAGCAACATGGATGTACTTAGAACCAATTTTCTCATCTGAAGATATCATGCGACAAATGCCCACTGAAGCGAGAAACTTCAAGGACGTCGACAAGGAGTGGAGGACCATTATGTCTGCCACACAGAAAGAGCCTATGGTTCTCGATGCTACAGACTACCCGGGCCTTTTGAAAAAGTTGCGCTACAACAACGCTCTGCTAGATGACATACAAAGAGGATTAAACGACTACTTAGAGAAGAAGAGGCTGTTCTTTCCGAGGTAAATAATGCTTGTACGTTTGTATTAGACACAGCGGATCACGAAGCACTATTAATTTAAGAAAGTTACGCCACACAAAATAAGAACAAAATAATTTTCATTCAAAAATAAATAAGTAAAAAGCATTTATAAAATGAACCGTAATTGACAAATAACACGAGGAAGAACAACACATATTTGACATTTAGAAAAATGCTACATTTTACCAGTAATTTTAATACTGTATTTACAAAAAGACTAGTTCATGGTATTTTCTATGTTCCAATCAATAAAATTCCACTTCTTTGTTATTCATTTTTTGCAGATTCTTCTTCTTGTCGAATGACGAATTGTTGGAGATCCTTTCAGAAACCAAAGACCCGATGCGTGTGCAGCCACATCTTAAGAAGTGTTTTGAAGGAATTTATACGCTGGACTTCAACGCGGCTAAGGAGATCGTAGGCATGGCGTCTGCTGAAGGAGAAGTAGTCAAACTGTCTTCGAGTATCCAGCCGGCTGATGCTAAGGTAATTATAGATAAGCAAGAGTCACAACTTAACAGCCAAGCTTAATAGTGACCTCATCTTAGTGAAGACCTTCACCGATATTTAATTTGTTTGATTTAAGTAATAACTGCAATGCTTCTTCAGATTTAAAGTTATTAGTTAATCACTATCAATTTGTATCACACAAAATGATTTATGTTTTGAAAAATTACTTTGAACTGAAGTAATCCAACTTTTTAGTCTAATCTGTTTTATTATGCCCTAAGTGAGACAAGCAGGTCGTACGTACACATCAAATGTTCAAAATATTATTTAAGTGATTGAATCGATACGTGGAGTAATTGATTGATTTTGTAATATTACCCTAATTTACCATAAAATTACATTAGGCCTAAAGATAAATGCCAGACGGACTCGCGTATGCAACGGACTATATGGACTTAGGTTTTATGATCTAAACTCTTAATACTCTTAAAACTCTTAATTGTTGGTTCGACAGGGCATGGTGGAGCGCTGGCTGCAGCAGCTCGAGCAGCAGATGATGGTGAGCCTGCGTGACGTGGCGTCGGAGGCGGTGACTGCGTACGCCACCTCCGTGCGTGAGGAGTGGGTGCTGGTGTGGCCCGGACAGATCGTGCAGGCCGGCTCCTGTGTGCAGTACACGGCTGAGGTACTCTACCTATTCAATATTAAACTGTGTACCTCGTAACTCGTAGAGCAGAGCATCGATAAAGTGAGTGCCTTGTATTTGTGTGTTTGTATCAGGCCATCGCGGCTATACAGTCTGGCACACTGCCGGAGCTGGTGCGGCGCAGCACGGCGCAGATCACGGGGCTGGTGTACCTGGTGCAGGGCGAGCTCGACCCTGGCAACAGGATCACAGTGGAGGCGCTCATTGTTCTCGACGTACACGGTACTATTCATTAAAGATTTTATGCATTTTTTTTCAAATATTTTGACATTCTCAGTCTTTTTTGGAACTCCAGCTTTTTAAAACAATAATAATGACATAATGTTTATTATATCTAGCATATTATTCATGGATATAAATTCATTATCTATGGATATTACCCATGTGCCTTTAACGATACAATAAATGTTGTAATATCCCACCTTTGAGATACAGGGCAGCAGCAAAGTTTTTATAGATTATACATATATGCTATTTTTTGTAAAACACTACTGTCCGAAAGTAGTTGAAATTAATACATACAATTGTTGTAATATTACATGTAATCGGCGCGACTCCAGAGCCTTGGAACTTGCCTGACATATTGTCGATGTCGTGTACCTAATATACATGTAGAATGTAGGTAGTTATACATTATAAAATGAATTTCGGCAATGTTTGTTTTTTCACGAGGTAATACCTTCCGGTGTAAAATCAATGTCCGACCATCCCAAACATAATGTTGTAGCAGGTTCGTACCAGCACATCGTCATAATCATGCGTTCGTATTTCCGAAATGACGAAGGTTGCCAAAGTGAATAAATTCAATCGTAGTTACTAAACGGTGCTTCAAATAACAGTTTAAGCATAACCAGGTCGCTCCATCCTAGAAGAGATGGTAGTACAAAACGTGATCGACATAACGGACTTCAACTGGATCTCTCAGCTGCGATACTACTTCCGCGGTGACCGCCTGGTGTGCTCTATGATCACCACCGACGTGGACTACGGGTTCGAGTACCTCGGCAACACCGGCCGGCTCGTCGCCACGCCACTCACCGATAGATGCTTTAGGTACTTGCTGATTATATCTGTTATTCTATAGGCTTATTCGTTATCGCTCTCACAGCGCTTGCTCATTCGTAGCTTGACAATTTTACTCATATTTTCCCCTGTTGCAAATATTCAGTGGGATCTGTCTGGTAATTGCGCATGGCCGTTTTTCAATTATTAGAACGCTGATGAGTGCCTTGAAATTGAACCTGGGTGGCGCGCCCGAAGGTCCCGCAGGCACCGGCAAGACGGAAACCACGAAGGACCTGGCCAAGGCGGTCGCTAAGAAATGCGTCGTCTTCAACTGCTCCGATGGTCTCGACTACAAGGCCTTGGGTAAATTCTTTAAGGTAGATCTGTTTCTTTTTCTCTCTCTATTGATTAATACTTTAATCTACTTTGGAAGTGTTACTATAGCACAATTAGGCCGTGGCCACTGGGATGTATGGGTGCCGGCAGCTGTCCCTCTGTCAGGAAAGAAAATACATAAGTAAAGTGTAAATACAAAAGTTGTACATCTTTTTATTACCTAGAACTTTGCAATTTAACTTTTTTCCATAGGACTTGTAGTTTTGTCGGAATTTTTTTACCCTCAAAACCTCACCCCCTTCCACTTCCCGGCCTCAGATCGCCCGTAAATTATTTTTCCTTTCATTTTTATTATAGTCTCTTCCTTTTCTAGTGGAGTTCATGCTGCTATTATTCTTTTCACTTTTTACCATTTTTAAAGTCCTGGTCTAATCAGGATAAATGATTTGTTAGATAGAAGCTGTATATTGTTGTTACTCAGGGTCTAGCTCAGTCTGGTGCGTGGGCGTGCTTCGACGAGTTCAACCGCATCGAGCTGGAGGTGCTGTCTGTGGTGGCGCAGCAGATCCTCTCCATCCAGCTCGCGATTCTACGTCGAGAGAAACGTTTCGTGTTCGAGGGCACGGAGATTAGCTTGAACCCGACCTGCTCTGTTTTCATCACCATGAACCCTGGGTTAGTGTAAACAATTTTTAGAGCCGCACTAATATATGTATTATTTCTGTTCTGTGTTGCGTTTTTTAACTTTCAACATGGGTGCCTTTCTCTGTAACCTATGTACCATAAGCATACGCTGAGAATAATCCTTACAGGTACGCGGGTCGTACGGAGCTGCCGGATAATCTAAAGGTGCTGTTCAGGACGGTGGCCATGATGGTGCCCGACTACGCCATGATCGGTGAGATCACGCTCTACTCCAACGGATTCGTGTGTGCTGGACCGTGAGTATACCACAAGCCACATAACCATTGAACTTATCAATATTCCATTTTAATGTTATCCATTTGTTTACTAGTACGTGTACATACGTACGTACTCCCTTCCCATGTTTCTGTCACGAAGCAGTGTTGCTAATAGAGTTTTATTCCTATTTCAAAGACATGAAAATCTGTGAAATTGCAACAATACAACTTTCTAATATCATGAGATGATTAGCACATTGCAGTGCCTCGCAGTTGGTGAATGATGCTCATCTCGACATTAAATGAAAATGTAAATGGTGTGTTTAGTCTGGCGCGAAAGATAGTGCAGGCGTACAAACTGTGTTCGGAGCAGTTGTCGTCGCAGAACCACTACGACTACGGCATGCGCGCCGTGAAGTCGGTGCTGCTGGCGTCGGGCGCGCTCAAGAAGAACTACCCCGACAAGGACGAGGCGCAGCTCGTGCTCAGGGCCATCATCGACGTCAACATGCCCAAGTTCCTTTCACAGGTGGGCTGTAAGTGGTGGGACCACGCGAGGGACACTATCTGTATTCAATCATAGTATGTCACAATCATGACGACACTGTCCTTCGTTCTGGAAGTAGTCAGATGACGTGGAATATGGCGTGCGTTATATTGACGAATTAATGTAATATTATTGCTTGATGTTAAAAAGTTTTCATTGATTTAGAGTTATTTATTTATTTACTAGCTGTTGCTCGCGGCTCCGCCCACGTGGAGGTTATTTTCGGGAGCAGAAGTATACAATCCAAGGAGTTGTCTTCTGCACTGAGGCACCTTTAGCGATTGTCCAGCCTCTCAGTTGTTGTGCCTGAATCTTGAGATTGCATCTAAAGAATACCTCATAAGTTTATCCTCACTTTGCCCCTTTCAGGGATGATTTTTCAAGAACGTTGAAACACGTATTTCTGTATTACCTACCAAAAGCCTTAATATGAATTTTCAGATCCCTAACTTGAGGAATGATAGATTTCCCATACAAATATTTAACTCTTATTTGACCCCTTTCAAAGTTGTGTTTTGAGAATAAAGATAGCCTATGTCCTTCGACAGGATATAATCTATCTCCGTGCCAAGTTTCATCACAATCCGGTCAGCCGCTTAGTCGCGAAAAGGTAACAAACAAACGGGCTGACGGACTGACGGACTAACGGACTGACGGGCTGACTCACTCTCACTCTCTCTCTCTCACTCTCTCTCTCTCTCACTCTCTCACATCGTGTAAAAATGTGAAACACGTATTTCTTTATTTCCTACCAAATGCCTAAATATGAATTTACAGACCCATAAGTCGAGGAATTATGGATTTCCCATACAAATTTTGACCTCCTATTTGACCCCTTTCAAGGTTGTTTTTTGAGAAAGAATATAGCCTATGTACTTCTCCAGGATATAATCTATTCCCTTACCAAATTTCATTACAATCCGTTCAGCCGTTTAGTCGTGAAGAGGTAACAAACAAACAAACAGAGTTACTTTCGCATTTATAGTATTAGTATGGATTTACAGCATGGAAAACTTACAGCTAATAGTTACATAAAAAATAGCATCAATTTAAGTGACAAAAAGCCAATAACAAGTTCTCACTTATAGTTATTTCCAAGAACTTTCTTTTATAATAAGACGAGCTTCATCAACTTCATCGGCAAAAGTGTTATTGTTTTTAGACTTCTGTCTAGTTATGGCATAGCCCCTAAGTAGGTGGATCAATTATAATTAGTTTTTTTTAAAGCTGGTTTAATCGTAATAATAACATTTGCTAAGCTATATAAACAAAGAAAACTTTTACTTGATGTTGAAGATTTTAGTAGTCAAGTTAAAATATAGGTAATGAAATCTAAATGTTCATAGTCCAATAATAGGTAGAACATTACGGGTAATACAATGCATCCCTTCCACCAGGACGTTCCCTTGTTCGCGGGGATATACTCGGACCTGTTCCCCGGCGTGGACATCCCGCAGCCGGACCGCGACGAGCTGCTCAAGTGTATCTACAAAGATCTGGAGAAACGCAATCTTCAGGCCACCGAGTGGTACCTGGACAAGATTATACAGGTAATTCTATGAGCAACGTGTGGAGCCATAAGAACCGAAATGGCGGTAGTGGCAACATATAATTTTGGATCGTCGTACATCTAGGATATGTGTTGTGAACTATCTTTCATTTCTGTATTTGTGTCTCATGCACTATGTCACTGACTCGTTACCCGCATGTCTCAAATAAATGAAGAGTGCGACCCACCCATTTCTCATTTTCTCCATGAACGGCAAAGCCTTGTTTTTTTCTGCAGTTGTGTGGTATTCATGAGCAATGGTGATAATATACCATCAGATAAACCGTTATCGCGTTTGTCCCTCTTCCGATACAACATTTTTAGATCTATGAGATGATGCTGGTGAGGCACGGATTCATGGTGGTGGGTCCCCCCATGGGTGGCAAGACGCAGGCCTACCAGTGTCTGGCCGACTCTCTGCGCACGCTGCAGTTAATGAAGCCTCCGCCACGCCACAAGGAGTTCGGCGCTATCTACCGTATCATCAACCCCAAAGCTATCACCATGGGTCAGCTCTACGGCTGTTTCGACCCTGCTTCACATGAGTGGTAAGCACATATACAATCTTACTCGCAGTTTTTAGTACACACTTTAGATAGTTTTGTATGTTTTTTTGTGTGATCGTGAACGTGACATTTGATACCCCTACTAGCCTACTGCTGTAACCATACTATACACCCTACAGGTCGGACGGAGTGTTGGCGATAGCGTTCCGTGAGTATGCGATGTCCCTGACACGTGACCGCAAGTGGATCCTGTTCGACGGACCTGTGGACGCGGTCTGGATCGAGAACATGAACACTGTACTTGACGACAACAAGAAGCTCTGTCTCATGAGTGGCGAGATCATTCAGGTACCTATACACTAAGTTATTCAATATTTTGTTTTTAACTGACTCCTTTCTTAAACTCAGACTTATTATCGGATTGTGGACTTTTATTTGTGCACTATCCAACCAATCCAACATTAAATCTAACGCCCCGGGATGCCAGCTTACCTTAAAACTTTTATATATTACTGTACTGCGCTTACCGCCAGGTGCAGTGTTGTCAATTTGCCGCGCAGAAAAATGATTCTTTAGTTAATTTAAAAAGTTACCGCGTTGGCAATGCTTAGAGGATGGCCCTTATATTGCAAGTATAAGGGGAAGTCCCATTTATTATATAGCACTCTGTTGTGTTTCTAACACAATCATTAATATAATAGAAATATTGAGGCAGTTGCTAACCGGTTCACCAGGAGATCTTAGGTATAGGTTAGGCGAAGGATCTTATGAGCCACTGCAGGAATATAATAAAACGGGTGATATTTCAGATGACGAATAAAATGAACCTAATCTTCGAGCCGGCGGACCTGGAGTTTGCGTCGCCTGCCACTGTCTCTCGCTGTGGCATGATTTACATGGAACCAGAACAACTCGGTATTACCACCAAAACTTACCAACTCTGGAATGGCCTTAAGACATATTTTTTGCGACGCTTGTACTATATATAATGACACATATACTATATACATGTGACAATTTAGCGCTTTTTTTTTTAGTGCCTCAATAGGCAGACGAGCAGACGGGCCACCTGATGGTAAGTAGTCACCGCCGCCCATAGACTTCTGCAATACCAGGGCACAGCAAAGCCGCTGCCTACCGTTGAAGGACTATAAGCTTATATATATATACTTCTTTAAGCCTCGTTTAAAGAAGGACATGTCATAGCGCTCAGCAGGGAGTTCATTCCAGAGCTTGCACGTACGTGGTAAAAATGCAAAAAAGCGCTTGTAGAGTTTCATAAATCTTAACTATTATACGCATATTATTGACTTATAGTAAAATACCTATATTTTTATTAGTTTATTTTTAAAGCAGAATATAATTGAATTCTTAAAGTTGGTGATGATATTAAATTATTTTGATTAGATTTTCCTCGAAAAGTGTATTTCGATGAAGTGCATACTGCATATGGTATATGTGTAGGATGGCGCGCGTTCCTGTTTTCGTACAACACGCACCTGAGCAAGCGGCTGATCCCGGAGCAGTTCGAGCTGATCCAGGAGCTGATCGACTGGCTCGTGCCGCCCATGTTCGAGTTCCTGCAGGCGCGCTGCCAACACTTTACACACGTCGGGGCAATACATCAGTTCTATGTGAGTGCAGTTACTTTCAACTGATTGTTTATAAAATATGGTGATGGATGAATATGGTATTTAACTCATGAAACCATCAATTTTTCTGGGAGATTTTAGGCAGAACTTATGCAAACAAACATGTAGGTATGTTGATGCTAAGGGATCACCACCGTCCAAAACCAACCACAATTGTTGGTCATTACGGAAAGGAATGGGTAAATTAGATATATTCAAACACACCAACATACCTGCCAGTTCATTATGATTGTGTGTTCATTACGTGGTACCAGCTAGTTGAGCCGTTGAGGATGATGGAAGGGTCCATTGATGCTATATGTAAATTGTTTTCACTGTACAATGCATTACAAGTTCCGAGTGGTTGTGCAGTCGTTCACGCGCCTGTTCTCGTGCCTGCTGGAGGGCGAGGCGCAGTGCAGCACGGTGTGGCTGCAGTGCACCTTCGTGTTCGCGCTGCTGTGGGGGCTATGTGCCACCATCAACGGTACGCCGTACGAGTCATACATTGACATTGTATTTTGAAACGAAATAATACAAAGCACGAGGCCAGTTATACAAAGTAGGAGTAGGCTCTTAATGGAGAGTAAAAAGAATCCAGAGGTAAAGGTATATGACAAGAAGTGTCATCCTTAAATTTTGACACGGAAAAAACCGTGAAAACATTTTATTACAATTTAAATAAATCGATGTCAACTACCTAAATCTTATCTGAATAAATATTTTGTGTTTAGTACCTATATAATGAATAATGGAATCAATTTTGATAACACTGGATGTCCTTTAATTACAAAGTTAAATTTTCAAAAAATGATAGTGTGTTGTGTTGCGTGGTTACTGGTCAGGTGAGAGTCGCAAACTGTTCGACACGTTCTTCCGCAAGCTGCTGGATGGAAACAACGCGACCTACCCCAAGCCGAAGTCGTTCAAGCTGACAAAGAACCAGTTGTTCCAAGACAAAGACACGGTGTTCGACTATGTGTATGACAAGCGGAATAACGGCACGTGGATACCATGGGTTGATTTGGAGAAGGAAGTGCCGCTACCCAGCAATGCTAAGGTAAGTAATCTTCTTCAGCAACACAAAAAGATATAAACAAAAACATAGCATCAAAACTTTACTTATTAAAACGCTGCAAATTTTAGTTTTGGTAAATAATACAAAACAGGGACATGATTTTTCTCGTTCCCGAAATTGCTAAGGGCCATAAAAATTGTTATAATTGCTATAAGATAATTAAGATAATTATGGCCAATCTTGACGAAAATAAGGATTGCGGACCTCCAACAATCAAAATTAAAATGTAAAGCTTTAATTATAAGTAGGTACGTCTGTTTTGGATCAGGTGAACGATCTGATAATACTAACCAACGAGAACGCATGCCTGCGTTTCTTCGTCGGTCAGATGGTAAAGTCTAAGATCCCCATCCTGCTGGTGGGTCCGACCGGGACGGGCAAGTCTTCACTTGTGCTTAACTTCCTGCTCAGCTTGCCCAAGGAGAAGTACATCACCAACACAATCAACTTCTCCGCCAGGACCACAGCTAATCAGGTAACTTCTTTTTTGTATATTTTTCTGACATATTTATTTTCTTTTGCTCCGCCTACATCTGCTTTTATACCACTTCATTTGACCACTTATTAAATGTCTATTATTATATACCAATGATATATAAAAACTGAATTCAGTTTGGTGTGTTCTCAGACTCAAGATATCATAATGTCAAAAGTGGACAGGCGGCGTAAAGGTGTATTCGGACCTTCTATGGGTAAAAAGGTTAGTTCGTTGAATTGTAACAAATAGACGGTAATAAGCATTATTTATTAATAATCAAATGACAGAAAGTGGATAGATTTTTACAAGGAATTTAGATTGTTATATATAATGACACCGTTTTTCATAATATTGTTGTTGCTTTTGAAATGCTTATCATGTTTTTTTTTAAATACATACCTGAATGGAGATAATTGTATACAGTGTGTTCTATTCGTGGACGACCTGAGCATGCCGCAAAAGGAGCAGTGGGGCGCGCAGCCGCCGCTCGAGCTGCTGCGGCAGTGGACCGACCACGGACACTGGTACGACCTCAAGGAGATGGCGCGCCAGGAGGTCGTCGACGTGGTACGGTTGACTTGTAGTAATACAACTATTCATTTTCCTTTCTCGAAGGCGCTCTAATACTCAATTGTTCACATATAACAATATGAAAATTTGCGAGTTTTTAGTTATTAGTGTCGGCCATGCTTCCTCCTGGCGGCGGCTCGAACCTGATCTCCTCTCGTCTGACGCGACACATGTTGCTCGTCACGCTCGACTCGTTCGAGGACAACACTCTCAACAAGATCTTCTGCACCATCATGGACTGGCACTACGCCAAGGGGTTCAACGATACGCTCTGTAGAACCAGCAAGGTGGGTCTATACCGTTACTGAATTACTCTTCATGAATTAAATAAATAATTCTTTAAGTGGTTCGATGTTGTTGATTTCGATTGACTAATTTCCATGATATAATGGAATGATTAATAATTAAATTTTTAAAATGCCGATACACTTGTATATTTATTTCTAACCAAAAGGAGGTATACTAAACTTCATGAAAAAAAAAATTAAAAATTTCTTTGAAAATGAGGGACTTCCATACAACCTTGTTTGCTTATTTTACCCCCTTAGTGGTGCAATTACGAAAATCTCTACTTAGTGAATACTTACAATGTACAAGGCATCAACTGTCAAAGTTTTATGTTGGCAGCCCCAGCGGTTTAGGCTCTGCGTTGATGAATCAGTCAGCCCTAAAGATTAACGTATTTTTGGTAATAGTTGTGATGCCCGTATAAATCCATCGTACGTTAAGTTTAACATTACATATGATGCAGACAGTGGTGAGTGCGACGATGGAGGTGTACAAGGCAGTGACGCTACAGTTCCTGCCGACGCCGAGCAAGTGCCACTACCTGTTCAACCTGAGAGACTTCGCGCGCGTCATCAAGGGCATCCTGCTGGTGCCCGCCACGCACATGAAGGAGCTCAACAAGCTGGTGCTGCTGTGGGTGCATGAGACGTACCGCGTCTTCTATGACAGACTAGTAGATGACGCTGACAGGTCAGGCGTCACCTCCTCTACTCTCATCATCTAGAGTACAACAATAACCACTATATATAGAATTGAAAGGCTCCTAGGTTCCGTAGGTGTAAGCATTATGATTTTATGGATACCTACTTCAAAATAGATAAAATATGTGTAAAGAGTTCCTAACAAAATGATCTAGACTTTCATATTACTTTTAAATGGTATTATTCCAATTTTTGTTCTATAATCATATTTATTGTAATATTTCGATAAATCCGTCATACTTAATAGTACATCCTCATAGAAATCCCAAAGATATTAAACCTAGATTACTTTTTATGATGACCATTTTGAAAATGAGTAGGGGAACCTGTTCTACCTAGGCCAGTTTTTTAGATATCAATTTTTTATTGCGATTTGACGAACTGTACACAACCGACATTTGTATATTTTGGAAGGTCAATTATTTGAGTATTCACCACCAAAATATCAGAAACGTATATCACGTACTTAAATGTGTTTAAGACGTTTAAAAAAAAGTGGTAATTTTGGCCAAGGTACAACAAATCCTATGTACCTAGGACATATCGAGAATTTGGGGATAAAACATGTATTTTTAAGGAAACTATCAACTATTCTTTACCAAAATCATTTTATTCGGTCTAGTGACACCTTTAACAAAAAATAACTCACAAATTCTTAACAAAATTAACATAACATTCATAGTATTTTATTGATTAAAAATCAAAATCCTTAAACACAAACAATTAACTTATTATCTCTGTTTTGTGACATGGCAGTCTTTAAAACTAGTAGGTACATAGATATAGGTACATTTAAACATGACATATATAGCAAATCTACATATTACCTACCTTACAAATTAAAGGAAATAAAATATTTATGCAATCAACTTCAAAATGTTCTTCGTTACGATCAAAAACTTGATTACGTGCAAGGTTTTCGTGTAATGTGCTTATATCTCTACCTGTTTCCAAACAGTGCTTTAAATGACGACGAAAAGTTGTTGTTGATAATCCAAAATGTTTGCAAGCACCGAAAGTTATGAATTTTTTCTCCTTAATTATTTTAAATGGTATTTGTCAGGATTTCTTTCCTTCTTCTTAACTTCTAGGCATGATTTCTGAAATATTATATATGTTGGATCGGGAATCTATGTAAAATAAATATCTCCTGGCGAAAGTACAATAACCAGGTTGTACCTGGCCACTGACCAAGGTACAACTGATCGACAGTGATCGAGGTACAACACTACTTCAACTAACAACAAAACAGTGGATTTCAAATATTTTGCGGTTACTTATCCCGTTAGTTTATTATTGTTTTAATACTTGTTAAATCAAGGAACCGATCGCATATAAAAGTTAAGTGACTATAATAAAACGTTTAAAACTATAAGCCTTCAAAATATTTAAAAAATACTTACTTTTTTTGCCATAAAAGTTTTAACATTGATAACACCCAACACCAGCTTAATGTTGGTAAGCGACTTTCTTCACGTTGGATAGTCGCCAGTGGCATACCGAATACCCTAGACGATAGAATTTAATAGCGCAAGAAAATTAGAATATAACCCAATGGCCTAGGTACATATGGTGCCAAGGTTCAATAGGTTCCCCTACTTCCAAATGAGTAATAATTTTACTAATGTCGTGGTCTTCCTCCCATACGTGTTGCGTCTCGGGGCAGGCAGAAGCTGTACGAAGTAGTATACAAGGCGGTGTACGGGAACTTTCGTGTGCACATGGACCAGGTGATGCAGGAGCTCGGCTACGTTCCTGACGGTGAGAAGCTCAGCAACAAGCACACCGCCACCATATTCTTCGGCAACTACATGGAACCAGATGCTGACCCTAAGATTTACGACCAGGTTAAGTGATTTGGGATCTCAAATCAAATCAAATATTTTTTTTTATATCATAGTCCGATAAACGAGCCAGTGGGTCACCTGATGTTAAGTGATCTCCACCGCCCATGAACATCCACAATACCGAAAGTATCACGTATGCGTTGTCGGCCTTAAAGCACGGGAATAGGGATTAGGGAAGGGAAGGGGGAATCTGGGCCTCCGGTTATCTCACTTACCATACGAAACGCGACAGTGAACTGTCACTTTACGTTGGTTTTCTGTGAGACAGTGGTACTACCCCGGTCGAGCCGGCCCATTCATGCTGTAGACAAATTTGTCTACAGCGTGGCTCTACCACTTTTGAATTCATGTTCTACAAGTTTTTATTTCGTAAATTAGGCCACTATGGGCACTTTTTACATGTCATAATAATGTTAAGGTCTACCGGTGCTTCGGAAATGCCCACTGGTCTGAGAAGAAGCACCAAGAAACTCAGCCGTAGGTCTTTTGCAATTTGTCATTACAATTTACATTATAAAATAATTCACATATAAAAACATACATCCTTAAACAAGTCACATTCATATGAAAAAAAAAATTACGGTACCTATACATGTTAATACAAGGCAGAGTCGTAAACGAGGCTATACAAACTTATTTTCTCTAATTAACAATCAATGAGCAGGTCCAGGTAGACCAGTCCACACAAGGAGCACCCGTTCACGAGTATGACGCATGTGCCAGCCATCGGCCTCCTCAACCATGACACAGGGAAGTGACCGACCCGGCACATAACGCCGCCGCAAGCACAGACCCTTAAGCGAGCATGACATACCCTAATCGCGTCAAAGAATGATAGAGATACAAATTACTGGGATCAGCCAGTGTACATCCGGTTTTTCTCGGGGGTCTAGAGTTGGGGTACAATGTTTGGCCATTTTGCGGCCTTCTGAGTACTCTGACAATAGACCCTCGACCGCTTCTTCACCTTCTTGCCCATGGCGTAGTGTGAAGGAGCAAGCCGGCATGATTGTGTTGAGTAGCGGGGGATGAATCGTCTCTCGCTACTCGATACTCTAATTGGACCGCACTGCGCTTACCATCAGGTGCAGTGCGGTCACATTGCTGTGCTAGGATATAAAAAAAAAAGCTTTAAAAAAACAAGAAGCCAAGACTATTACGACTCAGGCATCCTGTGAAAACAATATAAATCAAACCGAAATACATTGTATAAAATGCGTAATATGTATATTATAAAATAAGTACCTATCAGTGTGTTGCTGTGTTTAGCTGAGCGGCCATGGTTGTTTATCATGTAAATATTCCGTTTTTTTTTTTTTTTTTTTTTTTTTTTTTTTTTTTTTTTTTTTTTTTTTTTTTTTTATCCTGGCACGGCAAAGTGACCGCACTGTACCTGATGGTAAGCGCAGTACGGTCCAAATAGAGTACTGAGTAGCGAGAGACGATCTATCCCCGGCTACTCAACACACTCATGCCGGCCTGCTTCTTCACACTACGCCATGAGCAAGAAGGTGAAGAAGGGGTCGAGGGTCTAGTGTCAGAGTACTAAGAAGGCCGCAAAATGGCCATTGTACCCCAACTCCAGACCCCCGACAAAAACCGGATGTACACTGGCTGATCCCGGAACGCGACACACTTGCGTGTGCCACTATGGCGGGTTTTTCGCCTTGTGTACGGTGGTCGCTATCCGGGCGGATACGAATATCCTACCACCAGCATTATATTGTAATAAGCCCTTTTCACTAAAAAGTTTTTTAGTTCGACTTTGAATTGGTCGTTGGGCAATATTTGCACGGGCTCAGGAATCTTATTATAGAAACGAATACTAAGCCCCACAAAAGAAGCATGTACGTTTTGCAAGTGAAAAAATACGGCATAGTAAACATTACCAGACCAGATTTTTCTCAGGATGTTTTATATTCCCCTTTCCAGAAAAATCCGATATAATTCTGCCATTTGTATACAGCATATATATATATTGTATCTTGAGATTCGACGATACTTTCCTTTTGGTCACATGTAGTCACTTTGTAGTATCAATATAAAAACAGAGTTACACTGCCGCTCACAGGTGATGGATCTAGAAGACATGGCGGTGAAGATGGAGTACTACCTGGAGGAGTACAACGTGGTGTCGTCGTCGCCGATGGCGCTCGTCATGTTCCGATACGCGCTCGAGCACATATCGCGCTGCACCAGGGTGCTCCTGCAGGACAATGGTGATTATTATCGGGCAAATTACTATATTTCTTGATGGTGAAAGGTCACCGCTACCGCTACCGCTCTCCAACAACCAAAACGCCAAATAAATCATGAATACGTCGTTAACCTTTGAATTGACTCTCGGCAACTTCGATCAACAATACAGTTGTATTGTTGATCGAAGCTCGGCAACCAGTATTCGGCAGTGATGCCTATTCTCTGTAAGGGTCCTTTTATTTTTAGGCTATGCCTAAAACTGATAGTAAATGCTTCCTATGTTATCCTGAAGCCTAAATTCTTAATAAATGGATATTTCGTAATGATATAAATTCTAGATCCCAAACCAAGACCACTAGTTTGTTCTTGGAAATGCTCGGATGATAATTATTAAATATCCCTATAATCTCTTCAAGGGATGGAATTCCTTAAATATACTTTTCTTAGGTCTGCATCTCACAACATAAAGCTAAAAAAAACTAGATGAACTGTCATGATTGCTTGAAACAAGTTTAACGTTATATTTATTGACAGGCAACCTCCTGTTAGTGGGAGTAGGAGGCAGTGGTAGGAGTAGTGCAGTCAAACTCGCCGCTAGTATTCTGGAAATGAATGTTATACAGGTTTGAGGAACTTACTATTAACACC
Organism: Laothoe populi; assembly: GCA_905220505.1. Taxonomy (NCBI): domain Eukaryota; kingdom Metazoa; phylum Arthropoda; class Insecta; order Lepidoptera; family Sphingidae; genus Laothoe; species Laothoe populi. Next base: position 87,793 of record HG992156.1, read on the forward strand.
ACAAGTCTTTTACGTTATAGACTCAATAATAGAGTGTTACTGATTCATTTTTATCTATTATGTTTCATGCCTCAGATCGAGATATCTCGCGTGTACGGTCAGAACGAGTGGCGCGACGATTTGCGCAGGATGCTGATGAAAGCGGGTATCGTCGGGAAACCACTCGTCTTCCTCTTTGCTGATAATCAGGTATTAAAGTTATTAGGCCTGTGGAATACATTATTATTGGCTTATTATCACGATGTGCCATCTGATGCTAAGGTTTGTACAATAAATGTTTGCGTTAAGATAATGTACGAGGGCATGGTGGAAGATATAAACATGTTGCTGAACACCGGCGACATCCCCAACCTGTACGGCATGGACGAGAAGGTTGAGATCCTCGACAAGATGCAGGCTGCCGTAAGAGAGGCGGTGAGTCTCATAATAACATTAATAACTATCAAACTTGGCTACAGTTGCTTTGCTAAGGACTTTTTGGCGTCTAGGATTTAAGTTGTCTCTCAACGTTCATAATCCATACTAATATAAATTTGAAGGTAACTGTTTGTTCGTTCGTTTGTTTGTTTGTAAACTTATCACCACTAAACTTCTGCCGTTTCATTTCTGTAGATCGTAATTAAATTTGGCATGGATATAGATTATATCCTGGGGAATGACTTTTGTCCGACTCTTTTGTGTCGTAAAATAATCTGGAGGGGGGGGGGGGGGCTGGTGAAATAGGGGTTGAAGCTCAGCATCATCTGAGTCATTTACAGTTATTCTGATTACTGTTCTAGGGCAAGAAAATTGAGACGACCCCATTGGCGATGTTTGGTTACTACGTAGAGCGCGTGAAGGCGAACCTGCGCATCGTGATGGCCATGTCTCCCATCGGGGACTCGTTCCGGAACCGACTGCGCATGTTCCCCTCGCTCATCAACTGCTGCACCATCGACTGGTCACTACATCACTACACTATTATACATTTTATATTTATAACAACGACAACAACAAATGTTAATAATTAATGAACAGTTTACATAAATATTTCACCATCCACCACCACCAGCCACGTCACTCTACATGTAAGAAACACCTTATAGCTTCAACTGAGGACAAATTTATGTTGCTTAAATTAACACATTCGTCTCCACTGAATCCGCACATTCATACCGAAATTGCTTTGAATGCGACAAAAACTTCATAAAATATGATTTATAACAGTGTGGTCGTGGTGCCCCTCAGGCCCCTCAGGCCCGTCAGGTCGGTATCTCCAGTAACGATTGTAGTGAGTATAGTGGGACTAGTGGGTGCAACCCTCGGATCTTCAATATCATGAATATAATGGCAGGTTCACAGCATGGCCACCGGACGCGTTGGAACGTGTCGCGTCTATGTTCATCTCGAAGATGGAGAATGTTGAAGACGCGCTGCGGGTCGCGTGCGTCGACATGTGCCAACTGTTCCACACCAGCGTGGTGCGACTCAGCGATAGGTGAGTCTAGTCACATGTCTTCTAGACATTACCCTGTAATAAGGAAAAAGATGATGAAAAATGTAATTGCATAATAAAAAAAATGGTTCGTTCGTTCTAAACATAAGAAAATCTGCTTCGCAATCCCATATACAAACAATTCTGCAGCAGCATGACCTTTTTATCTTTAGTACAGGTATTGATGATTGACTTTGGGACAAATTGATGCCAAACAAATAGTAAACACATTACTTGATTGTAATTTTTAATATTTCTATGAACTTACCTTTCGTTTAGTAGAAGTCTTTAAATTCCGTCCAACAAGATGAATAATATAAATACCTACGTAACAAATATCTTTGTGTATGATAGGTTCTACTCGGAACAGAAGAGGAAGGTGTACGTGACTCCGACGAGTTACCTGGAACTTATAAAGGCATTCATGAGCTTGTACGCCATGAAGGTTGACCAGATCACTAATTCGAGGATCAGGTAAATGAACATGGATATTATTTATATGCATGTCTGAAATTTTATTTATTTCATTATTTATTTATTTGTAATCCGTAGGCTGAAAAGTAGCTCATCTGATGGTAAGTGGTAACCAATGCATATGATGGGTGTCATATGCATTGGTTACCACATATCAGACATAACAAGTGAATGTATTCCTTGTAAAGAGAGGAATGGAAAGAAGGAAGGGTGGGAGACGGAGGGGAGAGGTTTGATCATTCAACGATCTCATCGGCCGTACGAAATATTAGCAGGCATTTTACATTCGTTTTAATTGATAAATACACCTTCATATACAATTTAAGTACCGTAATATCTTCTCACGATTATGATTGAAAGTATTTTAAAAATAACAGATACGAAACAGGATTAGAGCAGCTAGACTTCGCGGCGGGTCAGGTGGCCGTCATGCAACAGAACCTGATCAATCTACAGCCTCTGCTGGTGGACACCTCCGACAAGACAGAGAAACTCATGATCAAGATCGAACAGGACACCGTCGTCGTCGAGAAACAGAAAGAGGTTGGCCTGATTAACAACAATGTAATGTCTTAGGCATGATCAAAATACATAACTGAGTTGTGTGTCTTTTTTTATCACAATCAAAATTTATACGTTTGTGCGGCTACTGTTGTATTCCTTATGTAGTATTTTAGTACATCTGAAGAGGAACCAATAAGAAAAAAATGCTGACAACATTACAACAAATTGGTTAGAGCCCCGATTTAACAGTTTACTCTTTTACTTTAGTATGAACTGGGTCGGAAAGCCAGCGTCTCGAGGGGGTTGGGAAAGTCTCCATCGATTGTTTTTTACCACGAAACGTTATCGATTATCATGCCATATACGAGTAGAGGTCTGCGGGTGTTGTGGTAGATCGTGGGCGCGGACGAGGCGCTCGCGAACGAGGCGGCGGCGGCGGCGCAGGCCATCAAGGACGACTGCGAGTCCGACCTGGCCGAGGCGGTGCCCGCGCTCGAGGCAGCTCTCGACGCACTCAACACGCTCAAGCCGGCAGACATTACGCTCGTGAAGAGCATGAAGAACCCGCCCGCCGGCGTCAAGTTGGTCATGGAGGCCGTCTGCGTCATGAAGGGCATCAAGGGCGACCGCAAGATGGACGCCAACGGTATACACACACATTCATCACTCACCACTGACCACTTGCCTTTGGACTGGTGGAGTTACAATGACAAAGTATTGGTACACTTTGTTGCTATCTCGTGATATTTAATTTACAGGAAAGCCGTTCGAAGATTTCTGGGGTCCTTCACAGAAGATGCTCGGTGACATGAAGTTCTTGGACAGCTTGAAGAACTACGACAAAGACAACATAGCACCAGCTATTATGAAGAAGATTAGAGACAAGTGAGGATTTGATGTAGTCAAAGGATATCACGACTTTTAAAAATATTATTATTCAGACTTTGTCGTTTTCTTAGACGATGTTAATTATACTAATTATTTATAATCAAGTACCTAACTCACTTACTAGTTTATTGACCTACCACTTTAAAAAAAATACATTTAGTGCATTGATATAATGTAGGAAGTATATAGGTCTCTCTGTATTGTACTAGATTACCTAGGTAGTTGATTCACAATAAGTTTGGCAACGTGTTGCGCCACAATCGGTGCGTAGTGGATAGGTACTACTGGATACACAGATTCAGGGTGTTGTATCTGTTCAACTATGGCAGATACATCCCGGACCGTGAGTTCGACCCGGCCGTGATCGCCAAAGTGTCTTCAGCGTGCGAGGGTCTGTGTCGATGGGTCCGGGCCATGGACGTGTACGACAGGGTTATTAAGGTACGACTAAATCTTACTTATACCAATCAAATAAGTCTCTAATATTTTATTCTTAGACATCATTTTAGAAGCCCAACAAATATCCCATATTCCCATTCCACCTCTTTTATATTTATTTGATGGTTCACGTGTCGAATCGAACTCTTTGTCCTTTTATTTGTATTTGGTAACAGAGTGGGTGAGTGGAGTGAGTGGGTGAGTGGCAAGCAGGATGAGTAATGAGTAAGGTCGTGATTGCGTGTGTGGTTGGTGGCAGGTGGTGGCACCGAAGAAGGCGGCGCTGGCGGAGGCGGAGGCAGAGCTCCAGGCGCAGATGAACACGCTCAACCAGAAGCGCGCGCAGCTGCAGGCCGTGCTCGACAAACTGCAGGTACCCGTCACTAGACACGAGACACTTGACAATACGCTGTCGGAACAAACAAAGGAAAACTACACAAACTTTTTTATTGGTGGAGGCTTGTAATTAGCAATTTAGGTTTATTATAAAATTACTATAGGTACATTTTTTGTTATTAGTCTGTGAGCCTTCAGACAAGAAAAAATACATAAATATAAACATATCCATGTATATTATTATTTTTTTTTATTTAATCTTTACTATTATATAATACTAATACTTACAATCTTTTACACGCAACTTTTTTGGATCATACCTGACAACTTTAGTATTAAGACTTTTAAGAATGCGTAATTTTTACAAATATAAAAGCTATGCATCCTTTTTTGTTGCGACTAATATGTAATAAATATGTTCACAGTCATCAGTTAAAATTGGTGGATAATAATAAATATGATTGTGTGGCAGGCACTGAACGACGAGTTCGCAGAGATGACGCGAAAGAAGAAAGGTTTGGAGGACGAGATCGAGCTGTGTTCGACGAAGCTGTCGCGCGCCGAGCAGCTCATCGGAGGACTCGGCGGGGAGAAGGCGCGCTGGACAGACCTCGCGCACCAGCTGCAGGACTTGCTCGCCAACATTATCGGTCAACTTATTATTATTTCTTTCTTTCTTTTTATTAATTATTACGGATAAACCAATTACACTAATTAACATATACTAATGACTATAGTAAATTAAATTATTTAAACAAACACATATAATAACTCCTCAACTAATGAGAGGGGTTAGGCCTTAGTCTACGACGCTGGCCTAATGCGGGTTGGTAGACTTCACATACCTTCGAAATTCGTATAAGAATTCTCAAATATGCAGGTTTCCTCACGATAGTTCCCTTCACCGTTAAAGCAAGCGATAATTAATATTTAATACACACATAACTTTAGAAAAGTCAAAGGTGTATGCCACCTGGGTTTCGAACATACGACTTTCGTCTTGACAGTCCGTACCGCAACCAACTAGGCTAGACACGTTACATATAGAAAAAACGCATAGTTTGGCTATGTTCTTTATTCTACAGGTGACGTGTTGCTGTCAGCCGGGTTCATCGCGTATTTAGGTCCCTACACCGTGAACTATCGCCGCGAGATCATACAAATGTGGAACCGTCGCGCCCAGGAACTCAGTGAGTTTGTTATTTGCTATTACTTTCTTATTCAGCTACGTTGTTTCATCGGTGGCTCCAGGATATAGAGGAGAGTGTTGGTATCATGGTCCCACTTCGCTGTGATCGTCTGTTGGCCGTCAGCTCTAACAACAGACAGTAATTAGTGAACTGTGCGCAGTGATCCCGTGCTCGGAGTCATACTCGCTGCCGTCGACGCTGGGCGAGCCGGTGGTGATCCGCGCGTGGAACATCGCCGGGCTGCCCGTCGACGCGTTCTCCATCGAGAATGGCATCATCGTCGAGAGGTCGCGCCGCTGGCCGCTCATGATTGACCCGCAAGGTAACACACACGACACACGTACTACCTTTTTTTTTTTTGTTGTCGCGGGGAAAGCGTTTTATTACTGCCGCCCGCTCCGGAGGGAAGCGGATTAAGAAAAAAACGGGTATGCTGGACTAGCCGGTCTTACGACCCAGCATCCCCCTCGCACGGATGATGGCTATCGGTGCTGCCGCTGGGCCGAGTCCCTAACCCCTATGAACACCCCACCCGACACTACCAGCTAAAACCCCGCGGTGGCCTTCTCCGGCGCTTGCGGAGCGATTCCGGGGTATTCTAAGGAGTGCTAGAATTGTAGCCGGAATCGCCCCAGCGCGGTGCTGCGTAGCAGCCCATCTCCATGGAGGGCTAAGGACTGCGCACCGAACAACGACAGCGAACGAGGCCTTACCACCCGCGCTGCCGTCCATCTCGGGGTCGCACGATGCCCCGAATTTGGGAGTGCATCGATACGGGTTGACAGCCCTCCGCTGGGCGCCCGCGACCCCCGATGGCCCCAATTAGTCGCCTCGTACGACAGGCAGGGGTTACCGTGGTGAAATTCTCAAGACGCCCCCATTCCACAGGGCGGGAGACGCCGGTCAGTCGTCCACCCGACTACGTCGCCTCCTACGTCTTCTCTGGCGGCGGGAGGGATCATATCGTTCCCGATCCCTCTCAGCACTCTCCTTCTGCGAGATGACGTTCTCGCAGAAGTGGGCCACCGCAAGCCAGGACCTCCGGCTGGCGACCATGGACGACACCACGGCCGCCAGCGAGAGGTCTCTTCCAACGACTGCTCTGAGAGCGCTGCGCTCTTCGTCCCAGGCTGGGCACTCCTCCAACGTATGTTGGGCCGTGTCCTCGCGGCAGTTGCCACAGTGCTGGCACACGGCGGACACCACCTTTCCGATCCGAAACAGGAACGAACCGAAACACCCATGGTCCGTTAATACCTGTGTCAGTCGGAACGTAGGCGCCCCGTGGTGCCTGTCTAGCCATATCTTTAGGACAGGACGCACTGCTGCGACAGTCCTCAAGCCCGCAGTCGGGCTCTCCAGCCTGGTATGCCACTCCTCCACGGCGGTTCTGCGAAACCGGGCCGCAATCTCCCTCGGAGCCAGTCTCTCCTGACGGCGGCTGGACGCCTCCTCCCGCCAGAAGAACGCTGACGAGAGGAGTTTGGCGTCCAACTCCCAAGGGAGTGTGCCGGCCAATACGCAGGCCGCCTCGTGGGAGACCTTGCGGTAGCCCCTGACTATTCGCGCGCCTAGCGCGCCTGCCGCCCGCACTAATTTCGGCGACAACTCCTTGAAACGGGCACGGAAATCCCACCGGCTGTCCAGAATCAATCCCAAGTACTTCATTTTACAGCTGATGGGAATCCGCACCCCCTCCACACTTATGTGGGGCCCAAAAGGTGGCCGAATCCGAGGCCTGTGAAAACAAAGGGCCTCGGTTTTGTTGAGGGCCACCTTAAGGCCCAGTCGCCGAATCCTGCCCAACACCTGTTCGGTTGCGAACGAGGCGAGCAGCGTGGCCTCCTGGAAAGACCTGGCCGACGCTGTCACTAGTGTGTCGTCCGCGTAACAGACGACAGCGACACCTCGGGGGTTGGTACCACGGAGCACCCAATCGTAGCCGATGTTCCACAAGAGAGGGCCCAAGACTGAGCCCAGTCTCAGCAATGCCGAGGCTGGCCAGGTCCACGGATTGCTGGACCTGCCGCAATACGTAGGCGTATGTGACGCCCCGCGCTAACCCCTCCGGCGTAACCGTTAGTGTAACGGCTGCCTTGCGGGGTAGATTTATTCGCGGCTTCGGCCGGTGCTGCTGCGGCGGTGCGGCCACCGCAGCTATCGGCATGGGCTGGGGATTTTTTTTACCCTTCTTGGCCACAATATTCCACCCCTCCTCTATCGATGCAGGAGTGGGAGGCAGTGGCCGCGGTTCTCTGGGCGATTTCGCAACAGGAGTGCTGCTTCTATTCTTTATTTTATTTCCCCTCTTTCCCCCCCTTCGGGATTTAGGGTGAGGGGGATTTGGAGACGCCACAGACGTTGACGGTTCCGCCGGCCCAGCGACTACGACAGGCATAAGCCGGGGTCGGGGAGCGTCAACAGAGGTGGGCTGGGCGTTATTCTTTCCCTTGCCCAGCCCTTTTCCCTTCGGGGTGATCGGTGGACCGGCAGCGACTGATGGGGCCTTTGATGGCCCAGAGACGGCGGGCGTTACTGGAGCTTTAGCCCTATCGGCGGCTAATGGAGGCCGCATGACGGGCTCTGGAGGTAGCAAATATCGCTCAAGCGCGCGTCTATGATATTTAAAAGACGGCGCTCGAACCGCTCGAGGCGGTCCTCCTCTCCAGAAACGGCTCCTGTTTGGGCCGCCGGCTGTGACTGTCCTTGTATCTTTTGGACAGTCGCCACCATCTCATCCAGGGTCCGCTGTTGGCACTCGATTTCCTGAGCCATCGCCGCCTTCTCAGCCTCCAGCCTACCCACCTCTGCGGAGGCTGACTCCTCAGCCCTCACCAACAGCTCTTTCACCGCGAGGTTTAGTCTCCGCTGCTCTGTCCCTTTAATAGTTTGGGACGTGCGGGCCACTTCCTGGATGATGGCTGACATCTGCAAGCGCCACTCACGGTCACCAGTTACTTCCATCGGCGTGGTGTCTTCGTCAGACACCACAGCCGAAAGAGCAAGCACTTTTGGCGCCGGTTCATCGTCACTGTCGCTTGCAGATGCGTCCAGTTGCCGATCTCTTGCCGCCCTCTTTGAGCGCGTCATAACGCCGCTTGTTCCAGCCTTGGCCTCGGAAGCCGAGGCAGTCCCTTTTTTGGACTTACGTCCAGTGTCATCCATCCCAGGGTCGCTAGCGACCCTCGGGATAGGTAACTTCTCCACAGTCTCATTATTTTTTGGTTTATTATTTGCTTTCATTATAAATCCCACGAGTATGGGGGATATAAACGTCCACCCAGGAAGAGCCCCCTGTACCTGGGTAGGTCTTGGGGTATCACGCACGGAGGGGCAGCAGGTACTCCGGCGGCGTGGTTCGCACTAGAGACCGAACTACCATCGGCCATGCATCCCCTCGCGGTGCGCCGCCGCTTGGGATTCGGGGTAACTTTTTATAGAGGTTTTCTCCCTCGCGGCCCGGGCGGTTAAGCCAAGTCCCTCGGTCCGATCGGAGCGCGAGACCGCCGTTGCCCAGGGTGCACCAAGTGGAGGTTTCCTGACTTTGCACCCCACACACGTACTACCTACCTACTGCTACGTGCTGTTTACTCTTATTACTTATTATTTTTAAACCACTAGCCATGTAACATCAATCAGCATCCGGTTTTATAGGTATATTGTGTGACCCAAGCGTCCAAACTGAATAAATGTTATAATAATCTTAGAGCAAGCCAATAAATGGGTGAAGAACATGGAGCGTGAGAACCAGCTGCGTGTCATTAAGCTGACGGACTCTAACTACGTGCGCGTGCTGGAGAGCGCGATACAACTAGGACTTCCCGTCATTTTGGAGAACATACGGGAGCAGCTGGATGCTGTTCTGGAGCCCGTGTTGCTCAGAAATGTATTCAAGTAAGTAACGCATGGCTATACTTCACTTCTTCTTCTTCGACCACAGGAATCGTGATGTCGATAGCTCATTTAGTAGGCAGTAGTAGGCACAAATAAAGATTTTTGAAAAAAAATGGTAAGTAAATTGCTCTAGTGTTTCATATAGCTATAAGATCGCCTGTATCTTAAGAAATAAATCAGGGCATCTTCCCTAAGACACCCACAACCCACCTGAGATTGCGTTGTTGTTCATGAGACCCAGAAATTTGTTGTAATCTTTGTTTGTGTAGATCGGGTGGTGTGGACTGCCTAAAACTTGGTGACAACGTGCTGGAGTATAGCCACAACTTCCGCCTCTACATCACCACGAGACTGAGTAACCCACACTATTTGCCAGAAATTGCTGTTAAGGTAGCGTCTACCACTATTTACTACTAAATAAATAAATAAATTCTTCAAATTTATGTAATACGCATTTTCTAGAATAGAAAAAATTTTATATTTAAAATTTTGTCTATAGGTGACAATGCTGAACTTCATGATCACACCACAAGGACTCCAGGACCAGTTGCTGGGCATCGTCGTGGCACAGGATCGGCCCGAGCTCGAACTCAAGAAGAACCAGCTCATTGTCGAGGGTGCCACTAATAAACGGACGCTCAAAGAGATCGAGGACAAGATACTAGAGGTCAGATCCACCACTACAGCTACTAATTTTTCGCACCTGAACATAATGTCAGCTTAGCTTAATTACATCGGTTTGTGTCCAAACAGGTGCTATCCTCAGCTGGCAACATCCTAGAAGATGAGTCGGCGAACCAGATATTGTCCTCGTCGAAGGTGCTGTCGCTCGAGATAGAGGCGAAGCAAGCGGCGGCGGCCGTCACCGAGACGGAGATCGACGACGCGCGCCTGCTCTACGTGCCCGTCTCCAAACACAGCTCCGTGCTGTTCTTCTGCATCTCTGATCTAGCCAACATCGACCCCATGTACCAGTACTCGCTTAATTGGTACGTGAATTTATGCGACATGAGGACCGTCAAGGATAGGCGCAACCTTACTCATGAATTAGTATACCTCAATCTGTATATATAAAAGAAGAAACTGACTGACTGACTGATAGATCAACGCACAGCCAAAACGGCTGGGGTTAGAGACTTGAAATTTTGACAGTAGGTACCTTTTATGACGTAGGCATCCACTAAGGAAGGGTTTTTGGAAATACCAACCCTAAGGGGGTAAAATAGGGGATGATAGTTTGTATGAAAATCCGTCATTTTTGAAGTTAAGTTTATGAAAATTAGTATTTGGCCTTTTAGTCAAAAATAAAAAATATATATATCAGGATTTTTGGAAATTCCACCCCGAAGGGGGTAAAATAGGGGAAGAAAGTTTGTATGAAAATCTGTCATTATTGCAGTTAAACGCATGAAATTTGGTATTTGGCCTTACAGTTAAAAATTAAAAACACATATTTCAGGGTTTTTGGAAATTCCACCCCTAAGGGGGTTAAATAGGGTAAGAAAGTTTGAAAATGAAATGAAATGAAATGAAATGAAATGAAATCGTTTATTGATCATGTAGGCAATTACATAGCTCTTATGACAAGTCAGTACATTAAAAAAAAGTAAAGAAATTTAAGAAAAGGATATCAGCTTATGTATACATAGCATACATAGCATCATCAATACACTAGCAATCAATTTATTAATTTATAAGGTGTTTATAATTTTTATTTTTAATGTTATTCAAAGAAATACCAGTCAAATATAAATATTTTTAAATGGGTCTGATAAGGACCATGGGTATTTCCGAGACGTCGCACGTTTTAAAATCTACCACCGGATCCAAACGCGACCCCGCCTGAGAAGACCCGGCGAAACAAACTCAGCGGGCTTATATTACCGCTGGATACTACGCGGCGCGACCCAGTCCTGAGAGAATCCAGCGAATCAAACTCAGCGGGCTTGTTTTTGGTCCGGTTCATTATTTCTAGTAGATGACCTGTCACATGTTAATTGCCAATTTATTGTTTTATATTTTATACGCGATCGGTCGTCATAGTTTATTATTTGTTATATTTTAAGTGTATTCAATATTATTGTTATTGTTTGTATGAAAATCCTTCATTTTTGAAGTTAAATGCATGAAAATTTGTATTTTGTAGTGTATACTTTTTGTCACAAACATGACCTCCACGCGGGCGGAGCCGCGAGCAACAGCTAGTGTTCCATAATAGATTTATGAGACAGTGAGGTAAGAAAGTGCTAGTTCACCTGATAAGGTTTCATGGAAGACTTGTTGGAACTCCACACCGGCAAATTCTTTGTCCATGCAAAACCTGTAATTATGAATTGATATTCTGTTTAAGTAGGTTATATGATCGGTACAGAATAACTTTGTTTGTCGAATCGTATGTGCTTGTGCGATAGATATTGGTGGCGTAATGACGGACGGCGGATCTGTCCCGGTCCGGTCACGACACGAAGGTTATTTGAATGGACTATCAATGTGAGTTGTTTATCGTAGGTTCATAAACTTGTACAACCAGACGATCATAAACTCCCCGAAGAGCGACGAGCTGGAGGAGCGGCTCCAGAGCCTCAACGCGTGCTTCACTCGCAGCGTGTACGAGAATGTGTGTAGAAGTCTCTTCGAGAAGGATAAGCTGATCTTCTCGCTCGTTCTCACACTAGGGATATTGAGGGCTAAGGTGAAATACAAACATAATGTTATGTTGTTCTAAGTCCATCAAAATTAAGATTTCGAACACGCATGATTGTGTTAAGTAGCGAGGTATAGCAGTATCTCGCTAATTGATACTCTATGTGGACGGCACAGCGCTTCACTGCACCTGATGTGTCACTTTGCCGTGCCAGTATAAAAAGCCCCTACTTAAAACATATGTATCACTATGCAAAACCATAGTTTAAAAAACCCATCAATGAAGAAGTCTAGACGGGATAAAGGATACTTTAGTGATTTGGGAACTGTGAAAATGATTAGTTTTTCAGTACAATTACAATTTGTATAAGCGTTACACATTTCGCTTTAGGGTGCCATCGACGAGGAGCTGGTAGTATTCCTGCTGACAGGTGGCGTGGCGCTCGAGAATCCCTTCGAGAACCCCGCACCCTCGTGGCTCTCAGACAAGGCCTGGTCCGAGATCGTGCGCTCCAGTAACCTGCCTGGGTGAGCATCTTTATTAAAGGAAGCAAACGAAATAGTAGCCCACCTGATGGTTAGTATACACTGCCATGGCTAAAGGGAGACTATACAATTTAAATCTAATCAATTTTATCCAATTTAATTCGAAGTACCCACTCAATTGTATTATACTGTATATTCTTTCCAAAATTAAGAACGGTTTTGAATTGATTTCCACTAAATTGTACTCTACATTTTTATTGTTTACCTATTTCAATTTACTTACTAGGCTTATAACAATACTCTCCTTTTTATCATAGTTATACATAGTTATACATAGTTATACATAGTTATACATAGTTACACATAGTTACACATAGTTACACATAGTTATACATAGTTATACATAGTTACACATAGTTACACATAGTTACACATAGTTACACATAGTTACACATAGTTATACATAGTTACACATAGTTACACATAGTTACACATAGTTATACATAGTTACACATAGTTATACATAGTTACACATAGTTATACATAGTTACACATAGTTACACATAGTTATACATAGTTACACATAGTTATACATAGTTACACATAGTTATACATAGTTACACATAGTTATACATAGTTACACATAGTTACACATAGTTACACATAGTTACACATAGTTACACATAGTTACACATAGTTATACATAGTTATACATAGTTATACATAGTTACACATAGTTATACATAGTTATACATAGTTACACATAGTTATACATAGTTACACATAGTTACACATAGTTATACATAGTTATACATAGTTATACATAGTTATACATAGTTACACATAGTTACACATAGTTATACATAGTTATACATAGTTATACATAGTTACACATAGTTACACATAGTTACACATAGTTACACATAGTTATACATAGTTATACATAGTTATACATAGTTACACATAGTTACACATAGTTACACATAGTTATACATAGTTATACATAGTTATACATAGTTACACATAGTTACACATAGTTACACATAGTTATACATAGTTACACATAGTTACACATAGTTATACATAGTTACACATAGTTACACATAGTTATACATAGTTACACATAGTTACACATAGTTATACATAGTTACACATAGTTATACATAGTTACACATAGTTATACATAGTTACACATAGTTACACATAGTTATACATAGTTACACATAGTTATACATAGTTACACATAGTTATACATAGTTACACATAGTTATACATAGTTACACATAGTTACACATAGTTACACATAGTTACACATAGTTACACATAGTTACACATAGTTATACATAGTTATACATAGTTATACATAGTTACACATAGTTATACATAGTTACACATAGTTACACATAGTTATACATAGTTATACATAGTTATACATAGTTACACATAGTTACACATAGTTACACATAGTTATACATAGTTACACATAGTTACACATAGTTATACATAGTTACACATAGTTACACATAGTTATACATAGTTACACATAGTTATACATAGTTACACATAGTTATACATAGTTACACATAGTTATACATAGTTACACATAGTTACACATAGTTATACATAGTTACACATAGTTACACATAGTTACACATAGTTATACATAGTTATACATAGTTACACATAGTTATACATAGTTACACATAGTTACACATAGTTATACATAGTTATACATAGTTATACATAGTTATACATAGTTACACATAGTTACACATAGTTATACATAGTTATACATAGTTATACATAGTTATACATAGTTACACATAGTTACACATAGTTATACATAGTTACACATAGTTATACATAGTTACACATAGTTATACATAGTTACACATAGTTATACATAGTTACACATAGTTATACATAGTTACACATAGTTACACATAGTTACACATAGTTACACATAGTTACACATAGTTATACATAGTTATACATAGTTATACATAGTTATACATAGTTACACATAGTTACACATAGTTACACATAGTTATACATAGTTATACATAGTTATACATAGTTACACATAGTTACACATAGTTACACATAGTTACACATAGTTATACATAGTTACACATAGTTACACATAGTTATACATAGTTACACATAGTTACACATAGTTATACATAGTTACACATAGTTACACATAGTTATACATAGTTACACATAGTTATACATAGTTACACATAGTTATACATAGTTACACATAGTTACACATAGTTATACATAGTTACACATAGTTACACATAGTTACACATAGTTATACATAGTTATACATAGTTATACATAGTTACACATAGTTACACATAGTTACACATAGTTACACATAGTTATACATAGATATACATAGTTATACATAGTTATACATAGTTACACATAGTTACACATAGTTATACATAGTTATACATAGTTATACATAGTTATACATAGTTACACATAGTTACACATAGTTACACATAGTTATACATAGTTATACATAGTTATACATAGTTACACATAGTTACACATAGTTACACATAGTTACACATAGTTACACATAGTTATACATAGTTATACATAGTTACACATAGTTATACATAGTTATACATAGTTACACATAGTTATACATAGTTACACATAGTTATACATAGTTACACATAGTTACACATAGTTATACATAGTTACACATAGTTATACATAGTTACACATAGTTACACATAGTTATACATAGTTACACATAGTTATACATAGTTACACATAGTTACACATAGTTACACATAGTTACACATAGTTACACATAGTTATACATAGTTATACATAGTTATACATAGTTACACATAGTTACACATAGTTATACATAGTTATACATAGTTACACATAGTTATACATAGTTACACATAGTTACACATAGTTATACATAGTTATACATAGTTATACATAGTTACACATAGTTATACATAGTTATACATAGTTATACATAGTTATACATAGTTACACATAGTTACAGATAGTTATACATAGTTATACATAGTTACACATAGTTACACATAGTTACACATAGTTATACATAGTTATACATAGTTACACATAGTTACACATAGTTACACATAGTTACACATAGTTTGATTTCGAAACTTTTCTTGTTCAGTTGGGGGCCCTGGTGGCGCAAGGCCAACCTCACCCGGCAATTGTCGTCGGCGACTTCAACGCCAAGTCCCTGGCGTGGGGTTCGCCGGCGACCGATGCTCGCGGTGAGGTCCTGGAGGATTGGGTGATCTCGGCCGGTCTGGCCGTCTTGAATAGGGGGTCGGTGGACACGTGTGTGCGGCACAACGGCGGCTCCATTGTGGATCTTTCTTTTGCGAGTCCGGCCGTCGCACGCCGTGTCCGGGGCTGGAAAGTGTTAGTGGGCGTGGAGACTTTGTCGGACCATCGTTATATTAGGTTCGACATCTCCGCGTCCGCCGTTTCCCAGCCCGGTAGTAGACCGAGTGCCACGCATCAGGACGGCCCGCGGTGGGCGTTAAAGCGCCTCGATATTGAGGCCCTAGAACTTGCCGCTCTGGTTATGTCGTGGCTCCCTGTACCGGATGGGCCGGTGCAGGTCGAGTTGGAGGCGGAATGGTTCGGGGTATCGGTGACGGACATTTGTGACGCCGCCATGCCCCGAGTCCGACGTCTCCCGCCCCGACGCCAGGTGTACTGGTGGTCGCAAGAGCTGGCGTCGTTGCGCATTGCCTGTGTTTCGGCGCGCCGCCGGTACGCCAGGCATCGTCGCCGGCGTATCCGGGACGAAGAGCACGCAAACCAGGAGCGGCAGCTCTACGGCCTCTACAAGGAGGCGAAGAGAGCGCTGCAGGTGGCCATCAAGAGAGCCAAGGTCGCGGCGAGGAAAGAGTTCATCTCGACCCTCGACAGTGACCCGTGGGGGCGCCCTTATCGCTTGGTGATGAACAAGCTTCGCCCAGCGGCGCCCCCGCTGTCGCAGGGTCTCCGGCCAGAACTTCTGGCCGATGTCGTCGCGGCCTTGTTTCCGGCCACCGTGGAGACCACTCCTCCACCGATGGCGCCCCGCGAGTCGGCGCCATCGTCGAGTTCGGCAAGGGATATCCCAGAGGTTTCGCCCGCTGAGTTGCGGGCGGCAGTGTCGCGGTTGCGGGGCAAGAACACCGCCCCGGGTCTCGATGGCATCCCCGCCAAGATCTGGGTGCTAGCCATCGAGCACTTGGGGCCGAGGCTCCGCAACCTTTTCTCCGCCTGTTTGGAGCAGGGCGTCTTCCCGACGCGCTGGAAAACCGGGAAGCTCGTCCTGCTGAAGAAGGATGGAAGGCCCGCAGAGTCGCCGTCGGCCTATCGGCCCATCGTGCTGCTCGACGAGGTCGCCAAACTCTTCGAGCGAATTATTCATGCTCGCCTCGTCGAGCATCTCGAGCGGGTCGGCCCGGACTTGGCGGATTGCCAGTTCGGGTTCAGAAAAGGCCGATCCACCATCCACGCGATTCTGCGGGTGAAGAAACAGGCGGAAGAAGCGGTGGCCCGGGGCAAAGTCGTAATAGCGGTGTCGCTCGACATCGCTAATGCATTTAATTCCCTGCCCTGGGCCTGCATTCATGAGGCACTGCGGTACCACGCGGTGCCACCCTATCTTCGGCGTCTGGTGCACGCGTACTTGTCAGAGAGGTACGTGGTGTATCCGGGCGCCAATGGGTGGCACCGGAGAGCGATGGTGTGCGGTGTTCCACAGGGCTCAGTTCTGGGTCCTCTCCTGTGGAACATCGGATATGATTGGGTGCTCCGTGGTGCCAACCTCTGGGGCGTCGGCGTCACTTGTTACGCCGACGACACGCTCGTTACTGCGTCTGCTAGGACCTTCCAGGATGCCGCAATTAAAGCGGCGGTGGGTACCGGCCACGTCGTTAGTCGCATTCAGCGGCTGGGTTTGAAGGTGGCCCTTGAGAAGACCGAGGCCCTTTGTTTCCACGGGCCTCGGAAGGGGCCACCGGCCGGTGCCCACATCGTTGTGAATGGGGTGCGGATTCCCATCGGCAAAACCATGAAGTATTTGGGGTTAGTGTTGGATAGCCGGTGGGAATTTCGCGCCCACTTTGAAAAGTTGGGCAGTAAATTGTGTCGGGTAGCAGGTGCCCTTGGAACCCTGCTGCCCAATCTGGAAGGTCCTGGCATCCCTTGCCGAAGGCTGTACGCCGGAGTCGTGCGGTCCATGGCCCTGTACGGAAGTCCCGTCTGGGCCGAGTCCCTGAGCGACCGGTGCGTCGCTCTGCTGCATAAGCCACAGCGTTCAGTGGCGCAGCGTGCGATCAGGGGCTACCGCACGGTCTCATTCGAGGCGGCTTGCGTTTTGGCCGGTTTCATACCGTGGGACCTGGACGCTCGGGCCCTCTCCGCCGCATTTCACTGGCGGGAGGAGGCGTTCAGGCGCGGGGAGAGACCGGCCCTGAGAGAGGTGGAGGCCATCCGTGGCTCCCTCCGCAGAGCCGCCGTGGAGGAGTGGCGTCTCAGGCTGGAGAACCCGTCATCGGGTCAGCGGGTCGTAGCGGCAGTGCGTCCTGTCTTTAGCCAATGGTTGGACAGGCGCCACGGCGCGGCGACGTTCCGGCTGACACAGGTGCTCACAGGCCATGGTTGTTTTGGCGAGTACCTGTGTCGCATAGCCGGCGCAGAAGGGTCGGCCGTGTGTCACCACTGTGACAACTGTCCGCGTGACACGGCCCAACATACTATTGAGGAGTGCCCAGCCTGGGACGAAGAGCGCAGCGCTCTCGCAGCAGTCGTTGGTGTAGACCTCTCGCTGCCGGCTTTGGTGTCAGCCATGGTCGACAGCCGGAGGTCCTGGCGTGCGGTGGCCCTCTTCTGTGAGGCCGTCATCTCACAGAAGGAGAGTGCCGAGAGGGATCGTGAACAACAAGCCGATCCCTCCCGCCGCCAGTCGAGACGGAGGAGGCGCCGGGTTGACGACTGACCGGCGTCTCCCGCCCTGTGGTTTGGGGGCGTTTGGAGAATCCCACCACGGTATCCCCTGCCTGTCGTAAGAGGCGACTTATAGGGGCATCGGGGGTCGCGGGCGCGCAGCGGGGGGCTGTCGTAGCGCCCTTTCCGGTGTGTCGAAACTTGTTTGTACATAGTTTTATTTTGTATATACTTCGTCGGCACACCGGGCGACCCCGGGATGACGGCAGCGCGGGTGGTTGGCCTCGTAGCTGCCGTGGACGCCGAGGGCGTCCTTCGGTGCGCGGGGGCTTCTGAGCCCCCCCCACTTGGAGACGGGCCGCAAGGCGGCACCGCGCAGGGGCGGTTCCGGTCGAAAATGGGGCGCTTCTCGCTCCGTGAGCCCGGGACCGTCTCTTATGCGCCGAAGAGGGCCACCGCGGGGTTTTTAGTTGGTATTGCCGGTGTAGGGAATTTGTTAGGGACTCGGCCCAGCGGTCGTCCGGATGTCAACATCTCTCCCGGACGGCTTAACGCTGGGTCGTAAGGCCGGCGAGCCCAACATAACCGTCCCGCCATCCCCCCGGCGGGGCGGTAGTGATAAATCGCTTTTCCCCGCGAAAACAAAAAAAAAAAAAAAAAAAAATAGTTACACATAGTTACACATAGTTATACATAGTTACACATAGTTACACATAGTTACACATAGTTATACATAGTTATACATAGTTATACATAGTTACACATAGTTACACATAGTTACACATAGTTGGGGTGCGGAGTCAGGAAACCTCCTCGTGGTGCACCCTGGGCAACGGCGGTCACGTTGACCGACGGCTAATATCCTGACGGAAGGTGTTTGACAGTCGTCACCTGTTGTGGCGGCTGTCATTGTGTTTGGAGAATGGCACCTTTTGGTTACCCTCGGGTTCTGTCCCGGGGGTGTCGGCGGGCTCGGTGTGCGCTCACCCCGCCGCCGAGCGGGCAGTAGGGTGGAAGTTCTCTCTTGCTGTCACCGTCGTATATCGTAATCCGGTCATATGGAGGTCTGTGGTCACGTCTCGCGCTCCGATCGGACCGAGGGTCTTGGCTTCACCGCCTGGACCGCGAGGGAGAAAACCTCTATAAAAAGTTACCCCGAATCCCAAGCGGCGGCGCACCGTGAGGGGATGCATGGCCGATGGGTAGTTCGGTCGCTAGTGCGAACCACGCCGGAGGGGTACATGCCTGTGCCTCGTCCGTGTACGTAAAGGCTTACCCAGCTACAGGGGGCTCTGGCTGGGTGGACGGTTTATTTCCCCCATACTCGTGGGACTTTTATGGATACTTTTATAAACCCAAAAATCATTTTGACGAGGTTGCCTACTCCGGTGCCCGATTCTGGGTCCGGAGAGGCGGAGGTCGGAGGGCGCAAGCCCGAAGACGTAGTGATGGAGATGGTGGGTGAGACGCCCACGAAGATTGTAGCCGCTGAGAATTCGGTGGTAATCCCGGCCCGCCCAACTGAGGTCAGGAGAAGTAGTCGAGCCTCTTCGAGCTCGAAAAGAGGGCGCTTGTGGCAGGAGAGTGAGACGGACTCTGTCCGCTCCCGGTCTGCTCTCTCAAGTGAGTCGGAGAGCGGTACGGATGCTCATGCCCGCTCTTCTGCGATAGTACCCGCCCGTCCGCCTTCATCGGGTAAATATGTAGGCATGAGACAGGCCCAAAGGGAACTGGCCGCCCAGAGGAGGGAAGCTGCCCGCCTGAAGGAGGAGGAACAGATGGAGGAGAGACTTCACTCGTTTCTGAAGACGCCTGCTCCACCGCCTTCAAAGGTCCAGCGTTTGGAGTGCCTCGAGGATGACAGAGTTATCCTCCTCGATGATCTAGAAGAGTGCGGGCGGATTATTCAAACGGTGTCCAACAAATCTGGCCACCTAAAAGGGACATACCAAAAGTCCCTAAATGTGGCGGTGGACATAATCAAGAGGTTTGTGGCACAGCCAGAGTCCACTGCGGTGGCCCGTCTCCGTGAGGAGACCAAAAAGTTGAGGGAGATTTGCGCCCGCCACGAGGCGGACAAAAAGTTACGAGCGGACGAAAACGCTTCTCTTCGCCGTCGCCTCGATCTTCTGGAGGCGGATAAAGGTGCAAAGCCCTCGGAGGAAGAACTTGAGCGACTCGAGGCTCGCATTACCGCGAGAATCGAGTCAAAAATTATGGGTCCACCTAAAAGACCACCATTGGCTCATGAGTTGAGGGCCAATCGTGAAACTGAGGTAGTTGAACAGCCTCGAATAGTCGAGGAAACTCAACCTGAAGTCGGCAAAGGAAAAGGCAAGGGTAAGGGTAAGGGTAAAGGGAAGGGAGTTCTGCCTCCCTCCTCCATCATTGCAACCCCAGTCGCTGGTCCCTTGCCAACGAGTGAGGCCATTCCAGCTATTGCAGGGCCCTCAGGCCTACAGGCCCCTGAAGCTGCTAAAGTTGCTGCCACCACGTCTTCGAATAAACAGAAGAAAGGTGGTAAGAAGAAGATAGTGGCTCAGGCCCCCAAACCCAAAGAGCCCCGTCCGCTGCCGCCGGCCCCGGCTTCCCTTGACACGCCGTGGAGTGTGGTTGTGGCCAAAAATAAGAAAAAGAAAACTCCGCCTAGCGTGGCACCGGCTGCAAGCCAGCAGCAACAGCCGCGCAGGGTGGAGCCTAAACTTCGGCCGCCGCGCTCTGCGGCCGTAGTTATATCATTAACGCCGGATGCAATCGCAAAGGGCTTGTCGTATGCTCAGGTACTGACAGAGGCCCAGCATAAAGTGGAGCTCACCGGCCTCAACATCCAGAGGCTGAGACCAAAGTTTGCGGCCACGGGTGCCCCGATGTATGAGGTGCCCGGGGCCAACAGCGAGGAGAGGGCAGACTCCCTAGCCGCGAGGCTCAGGGAGTGTTTCGCAGGGTCGGAGTACATCAGAGTATCCCGGCCTACAAAGACTGCGGAATTACGTCTTTCGGGGCTGGACTACACGGCCACCCCGGAAGCAGTCGCAACGGCCCTCTCCAAGGCCGGTGAGTGTGGGGTGGATTTGGTGAAAGTTGGTGAAATCCGCCCCGACCGTTCGGGCCTGGGCACTGTGTGGGCAAAATTGCCTGTCAAGGCAGCCCAAAAAGTTAGAGGCGCCGGACGCATGTTAATAGGTTGGGTTGCGGCTCGAGTGACTGTGCTCGAGCCGCAACGATAAAGAGTTAAAGCGCCTCGATATTGAGGCCCTAGAACTTGCCGCTCTGGCTATGTCGTGGCTCCCTGTACCGGAGGGGCCGGTGCAGGTCGAGTTGGAGGCGGAATGGTTCGGGGTATCGGTGACGAACATTTGTGACGCCGCCATGCCCCGAGTCCGACGTCTCCCGCCCCGACGCCAGGTGTACTGGTGGTCGCAGGAGCTGGCGTCGTTGCGCATTGCCTGTGTTTCGGCGCGCCGCCAGTACGCCAGGCATCGTCGCCGGCGTATCCGGGACGAAGAGCACGCAAATCAGGAGCGGCAGCTCTACGGCCTCTACAAGGAGGCGAAGAGAGTGCTGCAGGTGGCCATTAAGAGAGCCAAGGTCGCGGCGAGGAAGGATTTTATTTCGACTCTCGACAGCGACCCGTGGGGGCGCCCTTATCGCTTGGTGATGAACAAGCTTCGCCCAGCGGCGCCCCCGCTGTCGCAGAGTCTCCGGCCAGAACTTCTGGCCGAAGTCGTCGCGGCCTTGTTTCCGGCCACCGTGGAGTCCACTCCTCCACCGATGGCGCCCCGCGAGTCGGCGCCATCGTCGAGTTCGGCAAGGGATATCCCAGAGGTTTCGCCCGCTGAGTTGCGGGCGGCAGTGTCGCGGTTGCGGGGCAAGAACACCGCCCCGGGTCTCGATGGCATCCCCGCCAAGATCTGGGTGCTAGCTGTCGAGCACTTGGGGCCGAGGCTCCGCAACCTTTTCTCCGCCTGTTTGGAGCAGGGCGTCTTCCCGACGCGTTGGAAAACCGGGAAGCTCGTCCTGCTGAAGAAGGAAGGAAGACCCGCAGAGTCGCCGTCGGCCTACCGGCCCATCGTGTTGCTCGACGAGGTTTGTAAGCTCTTCGAGCGAATCATTCACGCTCGCCTCGTCGAGCACCTCGAGAGGGTTGGTCCGGATTTGGCCGACTGTCAGTTCGGATTTCGCAGAGGCCGATCTACGGTCCACGCGATTCTGCGGGTGAAGGAACAGGCGGAAGAAGCAGTGGCCCAGGGCAAAGTTATGGTTGCTGTGTCGTTGGACATCTCCAACGCTTTTAATTCGCTGCCATGGGCCTGTATTCATGAGGCACTGCGGTACCACGTGTTGCCACCCTATCTTCGGCGTCTGGTGCACGCGTACTTATCCGAGAGGTACGTGGTGTATCCGGGCGCCAATGGGTGGCACCGGAGAGCGATGGTGTGCGGTGTTCCACAGGGCTCAGTTCTGGGTCCTCTCCTGTGGAACATCGGATATGACTGGGTGCTCCGTGGTGCCAACCTCTGGGGCGTCGGCGTCACTTGTTACGCCGACGATACGCTAGTTACTGCGTCGGCTAGGACCTTCCAGGATGCCGCAATCAAGGCGGCTGTGGGTACCGGCCACGTCGTTGGCCGCATTCAGCGACTTGGTCTGAAGGTGGCCCTTGAGAAGACCGAGGCCCTTTGTTTCCACGGGCCTCGGAAGGGGCCACCGGCCGGTGCCCACATCGTTGTGAATGGGGTGCGGATTCCCATCGGCAAAACGATGAAATATTTGGGTTTAGTTTTAGATAGCCGGTGGGAATTTCGCGCCCACTTCGAGAGATTAGGAACCAAGTTGTGTCGGGTAGCAGGTGCCCTTGGAACCCTGCTGCCCAATCTGGAAGGTCCTGGCATCCCTTGCCGAAGGCTGTACGCCGGAGTCGTGCGGTCCATGGCCCTGTACGGCAGTCCCGTCTGGGCTGAGTCCCTGAGCGACCGGTGCGCCGCTCTGCTGCGCAAGCCACAGCGTGCAGTGGCGCAGCGCGCGATCAGGGGCTACCGCACGGTCTCTTTCGAGGCGGCTTGTGTTTTGGCCGGTTTCATACCGTGGGACCTGGACGCAAGGGCCCTCTCCGCCTCATTTCATTGGCGGGAGGAGGCGTTCAGGTGCGGGGAGAGACCGGCCCTGAGAGAGGTGGAGGCCATCCGTGGCTCCCTCCGCAGAGCCGCCGTGGAGGAGTGGCGTCTCAGGCTGGAGAACCCGATTTCGGGTCAGCGGGTCGTAGCGGCAGTGCGTCCTGTCTTCCGTCAGTGGTTGGACAGGCGCCACGGCGCGGCGACGTTCCGGCTGACACAGGTGCTCACAGGCCACGGTTGTTTTGGCGAGTACCTGTGTCGCATAGCCGGCGCAGAAGGGTCGGCCGTGTGTCACCATTGTGACAACTGTCCGCGTGACACGGCCCAACATACTTTGGAGGAGTGCCCAGCCTGGGACGAAGAGCGCAGCGCTCTCGTAGCAGTCGTCGGAGGAGACCTCTCGCTGCCGACATTGGTATCAGCCATGGTCGACAGCCGGAGGTCCTGGCGCGCGGTGGCCCTCTTCTGTGAGGCCGTAATCTCACAGAAGGAGAGTGCCGAGAGGGATCGGGAACAGCGCTCCGATCCCTCCCGCCGCCAGTCGAGACGGAGGAGGCGCCGGGTTGACGACTGACTGGCGTCTCCCGCCCTGTGGTTTGGGGGCGTTTGGAGAATCCCGCCACGGTATCCCCTGCCTGTCGTAAGAGGCGACTTATAGGGGGCATCGGGGGTCGCGGGCGCGCAGCGGGGGGCTGTCGTAGCGCACTTTCCGGTGTGTCGAAATTTTGTTTGTACATAGTTTCATTTTGTATATACTGCGTCGGCACACCGGGCGACCCCGGGATGACGGCAGCGCGGGTGGTTGGCCTCGTAGCTGCCGTGGACGCTGAGGGCGTCCTTCGGTGCGCGGGGGCTTCTGAGCCCCCCCCACTTGGAGACGGGCCGCAAGGCGGCACCGCGCAGGGGCGGTTTCGGTCGAAAATGGGGCGCTTCTCGCTCCGTGAGCCCGGGACCGTCTCTTATGCGCCGAAGAGGGCCACCGCGGGGTTTTTAGTTGGTATTGCCGGTGTAGGGTATTTGTTAGGGACTCGGCCCAGCGGTCGTCCGGATGTCAACATCTCTCCCGGACGGCTTAACGCTGGGTCGTAAGGCCGGCGAGCCCAACATAACCGTCCCGCCATCCCCCCGGCGGGGCGGTAGTGATAAATCGCTTTTCCCCGCGAAAAAAAAAAAAAAAAAAAATAGTTACACATAGTTGCAGTGGCGGAGGGCTTAACATACGCCCAAGTTTTGACGGAGGCCCAGGGTAAGGTGGACCTCACCGGCCTCAACATTCAGAGGCTGAGGCCAAAGTTTGCGGCCACGGGCGCCCCTATGTATGAGGTGCCCGGGGCCAACAGTGATGAGAGGGCCGACTACCTGGCCGCGAGGCTGAGGGAGTGTTTCAGTGGGTCGGAATATATTAAAGTATCCCGGCCCACTAAATCGGCGGAATTGCGTCTTTCGGGATTGGACTGCACGGCCACCCCGGAAACAGTTGCAGTGGCCCTCGCAAAGGCTGGTGAATGTCAGGCTGATGTAATAAAGGTTGGCGAAATTCGTCCTGACCGTTCGGGTCTCGGCACAGTTTGGGCCAAAATGCCAATTAAGGCGGCCCAAAAGTTGCGAAGTGCGGGGCGAATTTTGATTGGCTGGGTTGCGGCTCGAGTTTCTGTGCTAGAGCCGCGGCCCATGAGATGCTTCTGATGATGATTTGGGACACCAGGAAACATATTACCGTACGAAACTTACTTCACGGCATGTCTCGTGTGACAGTGGTTCTAATACCTACTGTAGAACAAAGCTGTGTACAGCGTGGCTCTACTGTATATAAAAATGCAGTAAAATTGTTTTGCAGACTGCGCGGATTCAAAGAAAACTTCATGTCAAATATTAAAGCTTGGAAGGAATTCTACGACTTGTCCGCGCCACATGAGAGTCAGTTCCCGCCGCCCTACGAGGATATCAACGGGATACCAAAACTGATCATGTTAAGGTAAGTACATACACATCTGAATAGAACGAATGGAAAAATTTAAGTGGAGAAATAATGCAGGGGATGGACAATAATATCTTGTTTAGGCATTTTAATCACATAAACTAACTATAGTTCGCGACAGGTCGACATGGCAATCGGGGTATGAGGTGAGGCGCGGGGAGGGGTCACCCCGCACATCGACCACGCCGTCTTAGTCGTAGCGCTGCACGACGCACGAGTTCGCATCGACCGCGTTTATCGATATCGATCTCGCTCACATTATCAATACGAACTATGCTACAGCTAGATGAACATGTTGTAATAACCTTACTATTATTAGGTATTAAGTAAGGCATGAGTGTGTTGGTCCAGATGCATCCGTCCGGACAAGCTGATCCCGCTGGTGCAGCAGTACGTGGTGCAGGAGATGGGTCGGCCATACATCGAGCCGCCGCCCTTCGACCTCGAGAACTCTTACAACGACAGCAACTGCTGCTCGCCGCTCATCTTCATACTGTCTGCAGGCTCCGACCCCATGTCGGGCTTGGTCAAGTTCTCCATGGAGAAGAAAGTCGTCAGCTTTGAAACCATATCACTTGGCCAGGGACAGGTGACTTTTCAAGTTCGATAATAGAACACCCAACAGCAAAATAACTCCAAACCCACCTAAACACCGATGTAAAGTGGCAGCTTTGCTAGCGTCTATGGTGAAACCCTCGTCGTTCTTAAAACCCAAGTTACACCAAGTATGGAGTTGAAGATTAACCGTGTCATTGATGTATTTATAATATGTTATAATTAGTTTGCTATTATATTTTGTACAGTTAGTGAGATAGCTCGATAATCACTACACCCCCTCTTCACCTTTTAATTATTTATCGTCCTCTTCCTAAAAATATGTGACACATGCAGAATTCCTACAATAAGGTGGATGGTTCGTGGACTGTAATTATTTACTCTCTTGTGACGCGTGATGATTTTTGGACTCTATGTTAAAAATAATTGATGTATTTTATGATTGTCAGGGTCCCATAGCAACGAACATGATAAACCAAGCGATAGTGTCCGGTGGGTGGGTGGTGCTGCAGAACTGTCACGTGATGGACTCGTGGATGGGCGAGCTGGAGCGGATCTGCGCGGAGGTGATCACTCCTCAGGTGACGCACACCAACTTCCGCTGCTGGCTCACTTCCTATCCCAGCAAGGCCTTCCCCGTCACAGTGCTGCAGAATGGTACGTTGTTCGAGAATCTATTATGTTTTATTCATAGCAATTAATTTTCATACTAATTTTTAAAGCTCAGTCAATATAGAGTTAGATAAGATATCAGTCAAGTCTACAGAAATAGTCTGAAATAGCATATAGGCTACTTTACAAAAATACAGATAGATGTAATAGCTGAAAATAACTCCATGGACTTTATACCTTTTCTTTAATAAAAATAATTACCATGCGGGCGGAACCACGGCCAACAGCTATTTATATATATTGCCAAGATGACCTTTTACCAACTTCCGAATAAGAAAAGAAATTTAGATATATATGTTTTTAGTTTCTGGGAAACTTACCGGTGAGATATAGCATCACGGCACTTTATGTATTTAAGAGAGTAGTACTACTTATTCTTCTCGGCACATTTGTGATGGTGACAAAGCTACCCAGCGACTGTCACTTCGTTGCCCTTTTTCACGGCTTCACCTGAGAAAGCTACCCATATTTTAACACGTACAGGTGTAAAAATGACGAACGAGGCGCCAAAAGGTCTTAAGAACAACATGTTCCGGTCGTACATATCGGACCCTATCTGCGAGCCGGAGTTCTACATCTCGTGCCCGCGCACGGAGGAGTGGCGGCGGCTGCTGTTCGCGCTGTGCTTCTTCCACGGCATCGTGCAGGAGCGCCGCGCCTTCGGCCCGCTCGGGTGGAACATACAGTACGAGTTCAACGAGAGCGACCTCAGGATCTGTATCATGCAGTTACAGGTCACTCCTCACTCCTAGCCTTGACTCACCAGTACGCCTGAATAAACAATGTCTCTGATATGTACATATTTGAAACACAAACCTAATATTAAACAACTCCTCGTCTGTATCCCTGAGAGATGGGCAGAGCTGCAACATTGCACTCACGATTTGTTCAGCTTATTTAAACATATGAAGTGATACATAGAACAGCATTTTGTATAATCTCAATGCCGGGAAATACAAGTTTTTCAAACGTATGAATATCAGATTCTTTTCCGTGCTGGCAGTCTAACCTAGAGCACCACAACTTTCAAATGTTATAACTGTAAATATGCCTATGCCTATCGTATGAACTTTATTTGCCACTCTTGGTCAGATGTTCCTGACCGAGTACACACAGACTCCGTTCGCGGCGCTGAACTACCTCGCCGGCGAGTGTAACTACGGCGGCCGCGTCACCGACGACAAGGACCGGAGGCTGATCCTGTCGCTGCTCTCCATATTCTATAATGAAGAGGTCACTGCTAACGCTGAGTGAGTGATTTCCGATAGCATTTATCCTGTGTGTTCAACACCCAGCACATTTTTTGGTGCATATCGATAAAAATTAATGAATTGAAAACTGGCCAGATAATCTAATTCAGGTAACTAAGTGTTGTATTTGTTGGTGAATACGCGCGTACCTATATTATTTGTTTTGATATTTGTGCACTATTCATTCAGCTATTCATTCTCCCCGAGCGGCGAGTACCGCATGCCCCCCAGCATGGACTACAACTCAGTGCTGGAACACATCCGTGCGTTCCCGCTCATAGCCAAGCCCGAAGTGTTCGGCCTGCATGAGAACGCAGACATCACTAAAGACAACAAGGAAGCTGCAGCAGTGAGTGCACTATCTATTACAGTATCTAGTACAGAAACAGATCAACGTTTCAATTTGTTTCAAGCTCATAAGTTCTTTCAACAATTAAGTAGGTACAGTCAGCAGCAGATATATATAAGCACGTAATGTGTTCAAATAATTCTATACACCCAAGAAAATCAATAACATCTACACAACATAAGTAGTCAAATTATCGTGAGCATCCATTGCGTCAAAATGATCTACACACTCGATTTTCAAATATTTGTAAACAAATCTTCACAGTAGGAATTGTCAAAATTCTCTAACCTATACGTACAGGGTTGTGCGTATTTAAAATACAAATAAATAATATTTGATCTTTGTATGAAAAAAAATATTGCCTTTAAGAGATGAGATATTCACGATTGTAATCCTTGTCACCGTAACTTTATGGCCTCGGCTTAATAAACCCTTTCTGACTAACCTTGTATATCTTATATATAATAAATATAATAATAGATATAGTATTTTTTTCGACTATTTTTATGACTCCCCATCTAAAATTTGATTCGATATATCGAAAAAATAATTCCCTAGAAGTTATGTAAAGCCCTTAATATTAACTGTAAGTACTTTCCCAGAGCGTGAAAAGATTTTCCATACAAAATGTACGTAAATACAATAAACTTTTTCTCAAGTTCTATAACGCTGCAGCATTTCATGCTATCACATTCTTGTTTTTTTTTACACTATAGTCCGACAAACGAGCCAGTGGGTCACCTGATGTTAAGTGATCTCCACCGCCCATGAAAATCCACAATACCGAAAGTGTCATGTATGCGTTGTCGGCCTTAAAGGACAGGAATAGGGATTAGGGAAGGGAAGGGGGAATCTGGGCCTCCAGATATCTCACTTACCATACGAAGCGCGACATTAAACTGTCACTTTACGTTGGTTTTCTGTGAGACAGTGGTAATACCTCGGTCGAGCCGGCCCATTCTTGCTGTAGACAAATATGTCTACAGCGTGGCTCTACCACTTCCAATTGTGATATCTAACTTACTTGTAGTATATATTTTTATAATTTATTGGATAGTACCAATTGTCTAGTTGGCAGTGGTTTGAACTGTCAAAAGTAGTATGTTCGAAACCAGCTCAAATGGCATACACCTCTGACTTTTCTATGGTTACGTGTGTATTCATTTTTAATTATCGCTTTAACGGTGAAGAAAAACGTAACGAAGAAACTTTTTTTGTTATCGTGAGGAAAGCGTTTTAGTACTGCCGCCTGCCCTGGGGGTGGTTGATTCCAAGCAATGTCAACTTGGAAATTGGATAATTTAAACTGGCATTGTAATCCCTATGAGCTATTCTAACTGAAAGTGAAATCGTTTTAACATAACTAGAAACGTAAAATATTATTAAAAACAAAAATTAAAGCTACCTATGAGCAGCGATCTATATGTACTACGTACTAGATGCGGCGACCAGAACAAACATAATGTTCCATCGAGTTGCGGTTCCGATACCGCATTGACATTAGTTTGCTTCATGCTACCGAAGTAATCACGCCATAATGCATCTTTCAGTTTCGAATGAATTTTAATTATTTGTAGCGACATTCTCGAACAAATCAGCCTTAAATTGATTTACAGTGCAACTGTTAATAGTATGTAAGGTAAATGACATAATTAATTAATTTCAATTCTGAATATGGGAGAGTCTATTTTTCACAACAAAATTGGCCATTAGTTTGTCCCATTTTTGTCCCCAAAAAGGGACGGAGTTATCACGCTTCTAACAGTCATAGATCAACCGATCAGAGGGTGCAAAATAGGCACTTGATGGATGAATTGTACTATTGTATTATTTCACATAATTTGTATTGTTTATCCACATAATTTTTTATAATTTCTATTTTGCTTTTATAAAGGAGTAAGTGCCCGCTTGATGAAATGTCAGGACGCATACAGCGTTATTGTAAAAACACTTCCAAAAATGTCAATAAATCTACTGTAATAACTTGAGGCTAAGGTAGGTCCCGCATTAGGCCAGCGTGCTGAACTAAGGCCTAACCTCTCTCAATGGTAGAGGAGGGCAGTGCCCAGCAGTGGGACAATGTTTAATTCAGGGCAAGTAATAATAATAAATAAAAAAGGTAGATCCGGCGATAAGCTCTACTACTCAACATCAGGAGTTAACCAAATTTATTTTTTTTTCAAGGAAATTAGTTATAAAATAAACGCTTTTATACAATACTAGCTGTTGCTCGCGGCTCCGCCCGCGTGGAGGTTATTTTCGGGAACAGAAGTATACAATCCAAGGAGTTGTCTTCTGCACTGAGGCACCTATAGCGATCGTCCTGACTATCAGGTGTTGGGCCTGAAGCTTTAAATTGCATTTGAAGAATACCTCGTAAGTTAATATATAATAAGGGATGGTTTGGTAAAAACGTTGAAATACGTAGGTATTTCTTAATTTCTTACCAAAAGCCTAAATTTGATTTTCCAGATCCCTAAATTGAGGTATTACGGTTTGCCCATGCAAACTTTCAACCCCTATTTCACCCGCTTCAAGATATTTTTTGAGACATAAGTAAAAGTTTTTAATTCATAAAAAGTACACCGACTTCAATAAAAAATAAATTATACGTCCCTATAAAATTTGAGGGTTGCCCTCGATTTTTCTGAGATCCCATCATCATATCCAGACTTGGTGCTAGTGGGACCATCTGGGAAGTATTCCTTTTTAAACAAAAAACTAATTTCGAAACGGTCCAGGTGTTTTCGAGTAATTTGGGAACATACATAAAAAAAGATTCCGACGAATTGAGAACCTTCTCCTTTTTTTAAGTTGGTTAAAAGGATAACATATGTCCTTGCCCAGGATATAAACTATCCCTCTGCTGAATTTCATTAACATTCGTTCACCCGTTTAGTCATGAAAAGGTAACAAACAATCATACAAACAACAATAATAATTTTGCTGCGGGGATATTTTAAAATTGTTATATCTCCTGAGATTAGCGCGTCCAAATAAACAAACAAACAAACTCTTCAGCTTTATATATAAGTATAGATTTAAAGTGATTTATTAATTTTCCACTAAAATTTAAACTTTGCATTATTTTTATTTATTTATGTGGCTCCAATAATACCTCACTTTGAGTCACCTAAAAATTGTAAATACAAAAGTTTAAAATAAAGTAATTTGTTTCAACAAAATACATGATGACGAAATACATTATTTTGGGCTCTGCCACTGTTGGGTAATAAAATTAACTTTTACACAACTACACAATCTCCAGGATAGTTCCTCAAAAATTGAAATGAACTGTCGCATCTGCTCATTGTGATGCTGTTTGGTCTTTGGCTTAGAAAAGGGATCGATGGCATTAGTGTGCGGAAAAGGTATTTGGAACATATTGTTTCTACGACAATTCGTGTCTATCGGTAGAATATATGTCAATGCCTATGAGTAAGCTTTTTAATATGCATGCGCAAACACGCATTCAGATACTAACATAAAAAACTTGAAACTTCAGAAAAGTAACCTACGAGTAAGCTTTGTTATACGCAGGCGCGTACACGCGTATTAATACACATTAAAAATTCATAAACCTTATATTCTATTTAATATACTGTGTAATGTATTCTATCTCATTTTCTTGCCAACGTATATTTATGTGATTGTCTCTTATTTAAAGTTTTTGTTTCATCGAGTTTCAAATCACAGCGATTTTAAATTTTTACATTCCATATGGGTCCGCTGGTAAAGATTACTTACGGAGAAGACAAAATTGAATCACTTTTTTTATTTTTAGCACACCAACAGAATGATTACATATTAATTCAATTGACATATTGTAAACTAATTATTTAAAATACAATGTAATCATACCGATCATAGGCATGTATGACATTTTTAATAATGTAGATAATTTAATGCTACATTACAAGAATCTTAAATAGTAATTTATAATAATAATAATACTAGCCCTGTTTAAGACATTGTCCCACTGCTGGGCACGGGCCTCCTCTAATAATGAGAGGGGTTAGGCCTTAGTCTACCACGCTGGCCTAATGCGGGTTGGTAGACTTCACATACCTTCGAAATTCTTATGAGAATTCTCAGCTATGCAGGTTTCCTCACGATGTTTTCCTTCACCGTTAAAGCAAGCGATAATTAACATTTAATACACACATAACTTTAGAAAAGTCAGAGGTGTATGCCATTTGGGTTTCGAACATACGACTTTCGTCTTGATAGTCCATACTGCAACCAACTAGGCTATCGCTGCTATTACTATTAATAGTAATTTACATCTAACAAAAAAAAAACATCTTAAGTTACATTATGTTAACATTATAATAATACACAACGAATTTATGAAAGCTATGATATCTATATCTTTATTTAAATATAATTCATAATTATTTGGCTTTGGATTTGGCAGGTGAGTAAGGAACGCTTGAATGAATCGTATGCGTGGGAAAATATATCAGTGGATATATTTTATTTTGATTTCATATAATTTGGATAGTTTTCAAGTAATTCGAAACTAAGAAACGTCACTGACGTCATACAAGGAATGAAATCAATACTTGACTAGTATTTGATATAATAAATCTATTTGACAGATCATGGCATTATAGTAATGTTATTCCAAACAATTATGAGTCTAAATACATATATATAGGATTTATTATTCGTGTTTCTTAATTTGTTCTGGAAATCTGCTTAGATACCAGATTGTTTATCATAACAACGGCCTTCAGTTTGCTACTAAATATTTGACAATGTATGTGCTCAATAGGGTATTTGTCAATTTTTGAAAATTGTTGGACATCGATAGAGGACTCTTCACTTATAGCCCCCGTAATATTTTTATTATTGAAATATACTCAATTTATATAAAATCCGTGTTTTAATTTTTTCATATGTAATTTCGCGCTAAAACGCTTTGTCACGTGATATTATATTATATTATCTCTATGTGACGTCATCGCACATATACAAACATTCGTGACACCTAACAATATAAGAAATTATTTGCATTCATCTGTTAGTTTTTCCACAAAAATGAATGAGCCAGCATATAAATATTGTTCAATGCCTTTGTGTAAAAACTCGACACTAAATCCCGATAAATTGTTCATCCATGTGCCAAAATCCAAAGTTTTAAGAAAGAAGTGGCAGATTTCGACTGTCAGCCCTTGCAATGCCTTCTTCCATTCTTATAGAAGACTTGAAGACGAAATTAACACGTTTACACATCGAAAAATATGTTCTTCCTTATAATTTTATTTGCCGTAGGATGCAATGTTTATGTGCGACGTCGTCACGAGTAATGGCGGCCGGTATTGCTACGTTTTTGGCACCTAGTGATACAGATTAAAAATTCTAAATTTTAATGACGAAAATAAAATGTTTATAATATATTTAAAATAAAAAAATGTATTTCATAAATATGTTTGCCCACTATCCTTTCTCCTAGTGCATTTTTATATTTTTTGGTTACACCAGTCAAACATCCTATTATAATTGACAGATTGAGTGCTCACATCATTTAGAAACTTTTGGTGTGTAGATAATTTTGGTCACTTTGAGTGTGTAGTACTATATGAACACCTTGGTTGTTTAGCGACTTCTGCTGCTGACTGTACTACTTACTGCTTGAAATGTAAAAAAAATTTCCTTTGTGTTTCGAAACTACAGACATTCCAGAATTTAAGCCTTATTTGTGATATTATCAATAAAGAACATGCTGAGTTTGAAGGCAATAGGTTAGTTTCCTGTGTTCATTTTGTACATTATTCGATATGCAACCGAATATAATATGCACAAAAAAACTCTTTAGCGAAAACAGAATCAGAATTAAGTACTTGAAAAATGAGATCACAATATTTTTTAAAATTTTGGTAGAGCGAAAATGGGTGCTTAGTGAGAACATCTCACTATCTCTTTTGCACAACGGCACAGTAAAGGCCGTTCTGAGAGGTGACGTCACGGCTTATATCATGCATCCTTTTACTGTCATTTCATCATGGTTCATGAAACGCCATGCGAGAGGTACACCCGTAGTCCTGTAGAATACTTGCTATGTATGCAGTTGTTGTTCGGATGCCTGCTGACACAAGCGGCGGTGAGTGGCGGCGGCGGTGGCGGTGGTGAGGCGCGGGGTGCGGGGGACGCGGCGGGGGGCGTGGTGGAGCTCACTCGCGACATGATGGCTCGTCTGCCGCCGCAGTACAACGTCACCGAGATCGCGCTCAAATACCCAGTGCAGTACTACAACAGTATGAACACTGTGCTCAAACAGGTAACACACACTGTTCGGAAAACATCGTACTCCCTCGTGCTTTGTCGCTGGGTCTACTACACTACACTACACTATACTCTAGACTTGTATTGCTTTGAATAATATTAAAAATAATAAACCTAAAAATAATTATAAATAAATTTCTTTACAAAGTAATAAAGAAATTGCAAGTGTATTGATGACGCTATGTATGTTATGTACTAAGCACAGATTACTTAGAGAAGCTACGTACTATGTATATGTCCGGGTGACTGGGTTTGTCAGAGGGCTGAGATCATGACGTCATCATAGGTCATGTCTATGAGAGTTATTCATCCCTCATTGTCCTTTAGATATTCAGGATGCACTTCGTATGATTGTTTTGCAGAAATAAAGCACGTTAAACAGTTCATCGTTTATTAAGATACTACCAGTTCGGAATACAATTACCATGGAAAAAAGAATTGGTAAGAAAAACCATGGTTCACAATTACGACTTTTCTCTTATTATTAATTTAATTTATTGGTACTGTCAGTCTAATATAATTTTGACGTTACGACCACTAATTTATTAACTGTTCAATAATTATTTCAGGATTGTCCAATGGCGAGACAGTCGCTTTTATTGAGTGATTTCTACTGTGCCCCACTCTGTAAGCGAGATCACTCGATAAACAACTCAAAACCACCTTCAAAATAGCAAAATGACTTGGCAGTACCAACAATTTACAATAACTGGAGTTATTTGCTAGATCAATTTAGTATTCGTATGTACTCATGACGCCCCGACATATACATAAGCTTTGCTGACGGGATTTAATTCTTATTGAAGAAGAATGCACAGCGTAATTATATAATTCTGATAGGAATCTATGATATGATGATTCCGGATATATGTCAAGTGCCAGTAAGGCACTGATGAGTTATGAATGTAGTTGTAACGGTGTACACAGGAGCTGATCCGGTACAACCGACTAGTGTGTGTAGTGGAGCGCACCCTGCACGGGGTCCACCTCGCGGCGCAGGGGCTGGCCATCATGAGCGCGGAGCTGGAGGAGTGCCACGACGCGTTCGTGAAGGGCATCGTGCCAGGCGGCTGGATGGCCAAGTCTTACCCCTCCATGAAGCCGCTGGGATCTTACGTCGCAGACTTACTCTCCAGGTATGACTCGTCTCATTCTTAAATATTACCTACCAAAGGCTCTCTACATGTTTGAACACACACGCAGTGCTTCTAGATATTTGTAGAGGTTTGATCAGTATAGTATTTTTTTTTATTCTGTCACGGCAGTAACCAACCACACTGCACTTGATTATAAGCGCAGTGCCGTCTTGTTAGAGTATCAAGTGACGAGAGACATTCTATCCCTTGCTACTAGCCGCAAGCTACTCAGCATGCCGGCCTGCTGAGTAGCTTCTTCGCACTGCGCCTGAAGTACCCAGGATCATAGGACGGAGGGAACAGGTAGCTGGCAAACTGTCCCAAAGCTTGATGGTGCGGTCTGCCGATGCGAATTGTATTTGCGAACTTCTCGTATAATTAGAAGCCTATTCTTAAATATTGGGGTGCAGAGTGCCTCTCTGCGTGTTTGGAGCACGGTTTGATCGGTGAAGGAGTTTCAAAATAATGTTTATACAACCATATCTAGGTATATAGTTTATTGTTCTAATACAAAATATATTATAAATAAGTAGTAGAATAAAATCTACGTATAATTTGTACTCAGTCTGATAAATAATATTGTACTAATAGATGCTGAGCGTTCATTGCACGTCCAATGTTAAAACGATAATATCACTAAGTATTGAATTAGTTTATTTTTCTATTGCTAGATACACGTTAATTTGAATGCCCTAAGGAAATAGTCATTTAATAACACATTATAGATAAATAAACATTCAATCTTGTTTTGAATGCCACAGGCGCTGGCGCATAATTCATATTTATACGTTATAGTCGTGTGTGAGTAGTGTGTGTGACACACACATATAAATACTGACCGATTTATACATAAATACTTCCACGTTACACTATTTATTATCTTACATTCAACCAAATTTATACTGCCTGTTTTTTCAAATTCATACAACAGTTGAGATTTTTTTGCCAATGCCTAAACTTTAATTATTTGATGAGATGTAATGTCGCTGTGGCTTTGGTTTCGTAGACAACAAACAGTAAGAGACCGCCGCGACGCGACGAGGCTGACATAAGGATATTTCATGGAAAACTACATAATCATATCGAAGCAGAACTGCTATTAAGTTGCAGGCGGCTGCGGCTGGTGTGTTCACCGGAGTCATATACCATAACCATAACGAATACTGTTCAATTCATCAAATCTCATATTTTTCCAGAAAGACATGCAATTTTCTTGCGATTGGCAAGAATTCTTTAAAGTTAATTTGATACTACAATCGCCTAATCTGTTTTTAATTTTCTGCGTCTGAATTCACTAAATTAGAGAGTTTATCTATCAGTTCCATACCAAAAGACTGTCTGAATTTCTCGCTAATACTGTCTAGCATCGCATACGGTGTCTCATAGTTCTCCGAGTGAGGTTGACTGGTGTCATCATATCGATTGCCCACAATCCTAAAGCCAAGTGCGGACATTTCTATGCAGTATTCCTTATTCTCGAGTATGGTAATGTTTATAAAGATGCGTCGGTTGTTGTTAGGCAGTAGTGGTGATATCTCGGCGAACTTGACGTGCCTTCGTATGTCGTTGATGGCCGCCTCGGCTTCCAGCGGCCACGTCTCCTTGTCAAGAACTTGTTCTGACATGCTCACTCTGGAAATTAACAAAATATGTATAATGATTGATCTCCTAACAAAATATACAAATAAAATATGCATATTATATCCATCGTCAGGTTAAAATTTCTCCAAGACTGGATCGACGAAGGTCCGCCGATAGTGTTCTGGATATCAGGGTTCTACTTCACGCAGTCGTTTCTGACGGGCGTGCTGCAGAACTACTCGCGCCACAACAAGATCCCCATCGACCAGGTTCACTTCGAGTTCACCATCACCAACATGGAGGTCGAGTGCCAGGAGGAGCCTGACTTCGGAGTGTACTGCAAGGTGAGTCTTGAAAGCTCAGCAAGCAATATAATTACAGTCGCCTGGATACTTGAAGGTTTTTTTACTACCATCTAAGCAGAGTTGGAAGCATTCAAACTTAAGTGGTCACCGATACCCACGACCAGCGGATTAACCAATAGTACCTACGTACCTAAAGCCAGATAATTAATCATAATGAGTTAAACAGCGTAGCTATTTAATATTTAGATGGGTATTGAAAAAAGTTATGATTTAGCGGCGTGTATTCAGCGCAGTTGCCGACAGGATATATAGGGTGTCCCTGGAAGTAAGGATCAAATCGAATAGGGGCATGGGCAAAGTCATTTCCAAATGTGTAACCCTAAGAATGTTGGTGCAATTTTCTACTGTTGAAAAGTTATGACCAATTTAAAAATACGACGTCCTTGTAAATAAAATTCTGTAACTTTCAAATTAATAAGAATATCCCAGTGATACATACCCCCAAATAATCTTTATGACTTGGACAAGTCTCTCAATACGTATCTTTCGCTAGTGTAACTATTTCCCATGAAAATCGCTCGAAAGTTGAGTTAAATTTGTGCCAGACCGAAACTTGCAGTAAATATTTTTTCTTATTGAACACATGTTTTCTAGCTGCGCAAAAGGAAGAACGTT
The DNA here is from genome assembly GCA_905220505.1 of Laothoe populi. NCBI lineage: Eukaryota > Metazoa > Arthropoda > Insecta > Lepidoptera > Sphingidae > Laothoe > Laothoe populi. Next base: position 125,987 of record HG992156.1, read on the forward strand.
AGGAAGGCACACTCTTGAACAACGTTCTAAAAAAAATTAAATTGTTAGCTCTGATAGTTTATTTTTTATGATGTTTTTCTTTGAGCACTGCGAAAATACAAAAATTGGTAATAACTTTGAACCGTAAAAAATTGCACCAACATTTTTAGTATTAAATATTTGGAAATGACGTTGCCCATGCCCCTATTCGATTTTATCCATACTTCCAGGGACACCCAGTATAGTATTGAACAATGATAAGATGCATCTAAAAATCTATGGGACCCAGACAATCAAGAGTAGATACAGAATTTGGTTCCATGCAATGTGATGTAGGAACGTCTATGCCTTCATTAAGTCAAAAGGTTTGTCTTAATACATAATTGTCCTCATGACAAATATGCCACTTCAGCTATGATAGATGATGATAGGTATATGTGTAGAAATGTGGCTCTTTTAAGACATGAAATGAAGAATTTGATGCAGGAGAATTATCATGTATTATTTAGTTATAAAAATTCAGCAATAAAACTTTCATTTTACAAGCAGCAATCTGCACAGGTGGATAAAAATGATCACAAACACAGTGTATTCATCTGGGTGAGTTTGTTATTTATAAAGACAGTTATGCATGGGAGTGATGAGATAAAATATGCTTGGATATATCCAATATTTATGTTTTATTTATTTGATGCTTCTATGACATTTTTTATAGCTGAAGCCAACAAACTAGCAAGTGGGTAACCTGATAAGTGATCCCAATGTCCACAAATAATAATACTAGACAAATATAAGTACATGTTTACTATAAAATTATATATTTTTATATATGTCTTAATGGTATTCTTATTGGTACAAGGCAAGCTATAGATGAATTAAGATTGTTTTGATTGCAATATAAATGAAAACAAAATTATATTTCCTTTAAAATATTGCTATGTTAATGCTATTTGTACCTATTGTTGACTAGGCACCATGGTCTGTAACATTAACCAGTTCCATGAGGAATGAATAAAAAAAAACTGAACATATATTTATTTGGCATAGCACAGCAACACAGTGCTTGTAGCAATAAAAAAAAATAGATTTATGACTGTTTATTTATGGTGTTTAATGTTCACTCCTAGTTATATCAAATAAAAAAACAGCAATGTATATTTTATAAAATATGATATTTTCCACAGGGCCTGTTTTTGGAAGGAGCTCGATGGAATCGTGAAATGATGCAGTTAGACGAGTCATACCCTAAGATTTTATTTGACACTATCCCAATCATCTGGTTCCAACCAGCTCTGATTGCCAACTTCAACCCACCACCATGCTACTTCTGTCCAATATACAAGACAAGCGAGAGGAAAGGTGTGTTGGCAACGACAGGCCACTCCAGTAACTTTGTCATGTACATCACCCTAGCTTCAGATGTGCCACAGAACCACTGGATCAATAGAGGTGTCGCTAGCTTGACACAGCTAGACGATTAATTTGTATATAATTATATCAATTTAGTCATTATATTAAACTATTTACCTGTCATCTATTTTATGTGTCCATTAAGCTCTGTGATATTATAAATATTTATAATAAACTGTATTAGAATTTTGTGTCAATATATTTTGCATTTTAGTATTCCACACTTATCAAATCAATTCTTAATAGCAAAACCTTTGTTAAATGAGTCATTTAAGACAACCCAAAGCTTGCTCTCGATCTACCAAATGAGCCTTGAATGATGATTTGACTACACAATTTAGTCTTTACTACACTTTACTTTGATTGGAGTTGTGATTTTAATTATTTTAGTTCAGATTAAAGTATAAAAACAAAAACGTATTATCTTATGGTAAATTGACGACATTTCTGCAAACTACAAGTGATTTTTGTATACTTATTGGAACACACATGAGGAAAAAAGACATGCCCAAACTACACAATTATTTTAGTCCTGTAAAATTACAAGAATAAGACTTTTAAAATTTTGTTAATTCATAAGATGCATCGCAAGTGCACCAAGCTTAGGTTTGTAGGGCAAATTAACTTAATCGTGCTGAAAATAATTGTTAAAATAAATGTAAAAGGCTTAGTTTGGAACAATTGGTTAAAGACAATTCAAAGATGGACCTATGACGAGCTGACAAAACTGTTCTACAAAAACTCTACTTGGCTACTACTACGCTTGAGTCTTGAGATGAGGCGATGAACATCTGTGTCCTGTAAGTATTTAAATTCCGCGCCCGGATTGCAAAGGTAATATAGGAGCTTACCGTTTGGTGTAAACCTGGTAAATAACTTTAACAATAAATAAGCTTGATAAAATTATGTCAAAACGGATATCACAGATATTTTAAACATATTTAGCTATAAAGTTCTGAATATTGCGTTGACAAAAATAATATTTATGGTTGTCACTTGTCAATATTTTGTTTTTTTTTATCGAATTCTTTTTTTTATCAATAAAAAGCAAAGGTTCTACACCATGCAGCTTTGTCTTTAGAAAAAGATAACTTAGATTGTTTAAATGTATATAAGGGGAATATTTTTACCCGACCTGGGTTTCGAACACGAGACTGCAGCACAGTAATCGTACCACGTACATTCAATAACAATACCGGTCAACATTCAATATTAGCGGACTAAAATTGTTGATTCATTCAATCTTCAAAGTTGTTATTTTTTTCTAATTAATGTTCTATATAATTATACATTGGTATAACAATATATAAAACCCATAACAAATATTTAAAACTATTTTGTTCCTAGAGTTATCAGCCAAGTTCTGGGGTCATAGTCTGTAGTGATGCCCTAGACAGAATCTTGCCAGCGTAAAATTGTTCCTTATAATGATTATGATTCATTCAGACATTCTCAGAACTGAAGATTCAATATTTTCAATGCTTAATAAATAGCAGCTATGTTGTTAATTATTACATATTATTAAATGCCGAAGAAAAGCGTTTTGTTTACATTCATTTTACTGTTCTTATCATTACCATAAACATGATAACTGTGATTCTGAATGAAATGGAAAATATAGTTTCATATTTGTTGCTGTGTTGTGTAGATGGCGCGGTGACTTGTAAACTACGTATTTCGTACTGACGTTTTTGGTTATTTTTGTTCTCGCCTCGTGTTTACTTTAGTGTCTAATTTCGGTTCAATTGCTAATATTCAGTTGTGCAACAACGCAAAGGTTAATATTTTTGTCAATAGACAACGCCGCCGTACATTACGGTATCGATCCATAGTTCCGGACAAAGTATATGTATACAGTTTTATCACGTGGTGGTGTGGTGGTTTATATAATTCTTGTTTACCGCACAAGCGGAAAGTTTGCGCATGTGCGTACCGTCTGTAACCTCAAAGTGTGAAGACACTGGTTCGGTAGGTTCCGGATATCCGGGTGGCGTGACGGCGGCGACGGTCCTCGCGGTCAGCGGTGGTATTGTGATGTGCGTTCGTGCGAGCACAGCGCGGCCCGCGTGTGGACATCGTTGGTGATACTCGATACACGCCGGCCATGGCCCAGACTCAGACACAGATCTCGCGCAGTTCCGAGAGCGACGCATGGGCGCTCCTGTCGCTCAAGTCGGCGCCGCCGTCGCCCTCCAAGGTGCAGTGGGCACAGGAGCCGGCGCCGATCGCGATCGCGCGCCTCGACGGCCGCGACTTCGAGTACCTCATCAGGCAGAAGCGCGTCATCATCGGACGCAACTCGAGTCGGGGACAGGTGGACGTTAATATGGGACATTCCAGTTTCATATCGCGCAGACACCTGGAGCTCATCTACGACCACCCAGAGTTCTACCTCACGTGCAACAGCAAGAATGGAGTGCTCGTGGACGGGGTGTTCCAACGGAAGGGCTCCGCGGCGATGCTGCTTCCCAAGAGGTGAGTACATTGTTGCATCATGCTGCCGGCCCCGCGACCCGCTCCCCACACCCCAACCCCCCGCCTCCGCCGCGGCCGCATCGCGACTCAATAACTTATTGTTTGTAAACAAAACTGTTCATTTACTACTACCCACCTGTTGTGGTATTTGTTTAAATACACCATTTATTTAAACATTGATATGTACTTTACACAAAAAGTAGTTCATTCACCGATTGTTTACCTTACATAATATATATAGCAACCTGTTACAATATTTTAAATGTGGATAGGTCATAAGCAAATCAGTCTAACTTATATTGAAACTCATTCAATCATTATAGCATATGTAATAACATCACCACGATGTGTGTCATGTAGTACTAGGTTATGTGTGGCGTTTACCTTAACCAATGAAGATAACATATATTAATATTTCATGAGTAACAGAATTGTTTGATAAAATGTATTATTACAGGTAAAATGCTTAAATCTTATTCATTTATGTCATGTTTATTACTTGTTGCCTCATATTTACATATAAATGAAATCCAATGATGAAATTAAACAATGTTACTATGTGATGAAATCAGACAAAAATCAATTAGACAATAATAGTACATGTCAAAAAATATAATATTTACAATTCTGAATAGTCAGTCAGTCTTTACACACACAAGGTCATTTGTTTGTTTATAATATCTGTGTTGATGTTGGTTGTTTTATTATTGTCTCAATTTACTTTGATTATATGTAAATATGTTTGATTAGGTAGACTGCCTCGGTGGCGCAGTTGTATTTCCGCATGTGTTACAACTGCTGTGGTGAGGTCTTGGATTCGATCCCCGGGTTGGGTAAAGTGATATGGGGTTTTTCTATCTAGACATTCTCAGTATTGGCCTGGAGTCTGGAATCTATGCCTGGTATGGCAATAGGCTCTCCCCCAACCACATTATGGGACTGAAATTAAAAAAAAAAGTTGGTGTACTGGTTACACCTCTGCCTACCCCTTTGGGGATTACAGGCGTGAGTGTATATGTGTATTTATTTGTTGAACGGTACAAACACCACTTACACTATTCACAGAGGTTACATTATATTTATTGAAAATTAATTTGGTTTGGTTTAGGTAATATAACTTGTTGATTCATTTGATAAAAAATCGTGTTAACTACCCTATTAAATGTATCAATCATACTTGCAATACCTCAGGCATTCTAACAAAAATATATATCTGTCACTTGCAAACATGTCACACTTTGGTTTTGAGTCCAGGAATCTGTTAAGCATCTAAAGGGTGTGAGGCAGTGGAGATATTGCTCTAGCAACAGTTCTACTGTGCGTAACTGAGAAAAACAAATGGTTTCGAGTTCAGCAGTAATTATTAGGCCCAAAAATGCAAAGAAGCTGATTATGTAGGTCTGGTGTATGTATGTATATCAAGAGATAAATATCAACCTATATTTACTTGTCAAGATCATGTCAAGTATCAAGATACTTGTGTATTATTTATCAACATAATAATTATTGATGATCAATAATTAAAGTTAGTTTATCTGAAATATTGATCAAGCCATCCAATTCATACTTTCAAGTTTAAAGGCTGCAGAACAGCATTGCTACAATAATATTGATATCATAACAGAAACTAGTGTCACAATAGAATTAAATATCTAGAATTAGTTTAGGAGTACTCTACTCTACTCTAGGTATAATCTGTGATTACAAAAGCTACATATTTATATGTACATGATAGCATGGTGAAGGGGTATCTTGTAAAACCAACAAATATTTTATTGTGTTCTCTAAAGCAAGTGTTGTTAAAGGGCAGATTGTTTTTTTTCAATAACTTCATAAAATCTGTGTTGCATTATTTTGTTCCTTATGTAACATTCCTGCAAGAAGATAATGGGGTTTCTTATGAGTTATATGGGAGATGAAATAATGATTTAGTGGATTTGTAATATGATCTTAAAGATCATTTGAATGACAACTCATATTCCAATAATCTTTAATAAGATTCATGTTCCAACAATAAATCACTTTATGATGAAGACTATATACAAGTAATCTATAACCTCTATTAGTTCTTATTTACATGATCATTATAAACTCACCTGATCACTGAAAATTAACATATTCTATTGCAATATTTGCAAATGTGGTTTTCATAATTTGCATTATGTATTTTATTTACATATTATATTCATTTAGAAAATAACTGGAATGCGGAAGCTGTTAAATTGTTTTTAACAATAAAAGTGTATTCCAATATGTCATTCGGCTTCAGGTAGTCACTTTCACAAACATCGGAATCATATAATAAGATTTACATGTAAAAGTGATATTGTAATAAAAAATAAAAAATTATATAAAATATTTCTTTTAATGAAGCTAATTTGTGTTTTATTTTCAGAAACTATAACTAACAAACTAATTTGAAGATGTATTCGGGCGCCAGACAGACTAAACTCTGCCAAAATAGTTTAATAACAAAAATATAATTACCGTGGATAGTCAGTAGGGCGCTTGGAACTTTTAATCGCAGTCGGGTGGTAACTTAAACACAAGTCATGAGGACACAGTATTTATTTCCCTCGGAACTCAACAAACATTTACATAATATAAACTGTCAGATACAAAATTGACTATGTTTAATATTAAGTACTAATTATAAAGATTATATATAATGGTTCATTTTTAAATTGATCATTACTGCACTCTGGAGTGAAATTTATAAATAGGTTACCCATAAAAAGCTAGTGAGCTGAAGGCTTTTCGCTACAAAAATTATAATTTTACATACCTCTATTTAAGATAACTAACTTTACTAATGTTCCAGGGTGGTCTTCCAGACCGCCATCAACCGGAGCAGGTTATAGTAATGGAGCTCAGGGCATCCAGGCATCCATCAACAATTATCCCCACAATGGGTCTTCAATTCCAAACAAAGCGTCGACGTGGCATCAAAAGTGCACAAAGACTAGGCGAAAACCAACGTCAAAAACAGACTACAAAACTGCATGTAAACGAAAACGATAAAAACGGTAACGGAAACGAAAAACGACCGCTTATTCAAGCTGAAACAAAATTAAACTAATTAGCACATGGATGGAATTTCCAAATTTTAACATTACGATTATTAAATCCAAAAATCACGCACCGGCCGTTATATATTTATAGCATCATTCCCAAAAATAAGGTGCGGCGATATTTCGCCTTAAAAAGCTGTAACAAATAAAATAAATTATGAAACCCCACGTTCACAATGGGAAGCCATTTTGGCACGCGCCCGCGCAAGCGAAGCATTTACAAATATTTTGATGAAATATCACTTACCACCCAAACTCGATCAAATTATTAACTTTCGCACCATGGCGATTAAATGTAAGCCATTTAGGGCTTATATATTTCCAAAGAAAAAGATTATTTGTTGGTCGACATTTCCGGTTCGACTCGCGAGAGAAAAAAAGTGACAAAACCAACGAATGCATATTTTTTTTTTTTAGCGGATGCCGTAGAGATGTGACAGACCACGAACAAAACTACGATCGACTATTGCCGTAACTAAAAATTTGTTGAAAAGTCGATTTTTAACCTGTGACATATAAAATACGTTACATCACATACTTTCCCAAAAAAAATAAAAGAACAAAGTTCTTTTATGAACCTTGAATTCAATCAGAAAAGTCTAAGTTTCCAAAATCTGAAACAAATATTCAATAAACAAAAAAGAATACCAAACAGAAAACATCTGAAGTTCCAAGAAAAGCATTACTGAACGTAAATAAAATTGCAAAAGCAATCAAAAGTAAAAAGGATATATCAAAAGATATACTCAAAATGAAATTAAGCAAAAGCTTTATATACTGAAACAAGAAAGTCCAGAAAAAAGAATTTCTAACAAAAAGATCAAAACAAAACATTTTTGAAAAATATAAATGTTACTAACAAACAAAATCCAAAATCTGATATAGCAGAACATAAGTTACTACTAATCCAAACTTACACTTTCCTTCAAACGAACTAAACAACTCATCCATGAAATAGCTAGGCAACAATAGCCGCTAACTCAAACCTCAACAAAGCTCTAACAACCTTAACTTTCCTCCAAACCTTGTGAGATTAGTTTGACCAAATAGTCGCTAACTCTTAGCTTTCATTCCCTTACCTTTGAGATTAGTTTGACCAAATAGTCGCTAACTCTATCATTCTTAACAAACCCTTTGAGATTAGCTAGACCAAATAGTCGCTAACTCTATTATTCTTAACAAACCCTTTGAGATTAGCTAGACCGAATAGTCGCTAACTCGAACATTACTAACAAAAGAACAGTTAAGCTAAATAAATAACCACTGTCCAATAACAAAATCCAAATTATGTCAATATCGGTTAGGCCAAACAGAACCGCCGATCTAAGACCAAAAAATAAGCTAAAGGAGAATACGAGAGGTTCTCCCAGCAAAAGACGAAGAACTCCACAATCGTGAATAAACAAAAACAAATGAACATAAATCCATCTGAAACAACAATAAACAAACAAAAGCAAATGAATACAAATTCATTCGATACAAAAGCCAACAAACTAAAACAAATGAATATAAATCCACCTGAAACAATATAATTATCATATTACGATCGGCACAACTCTACTCCGACTTTCCGGGCGTAATAGATATCTATCACCAAGGAATATAAATTCCTCTGTAACAAAGTATGGCATTTCGCGGTCAGCACAACCCTAATCAGACTTTCTGGACGCGAAAGCACAAAAGAAAATTATCATATTACGATCGGCACAACTCCACTCTGACTTTCCGGGCGTAATAGACAAAAACGACAAGGCGAAAGCACAAGTCTTAACAAACAAAGTGTGACTAAAGCGAAAGCGATAGCACAAACAAAAGGTATGATGCAAAGGCATATAGAACAAAACAAAACTACTGTCAGTCGCGAAAGCAAACAGAACAGAGTAAACAAAGTTGACCGACGCAAATGCGTACGGGTCTAGTCCAATCAGAGAGTCAAATCAGAGATGAACATAACAATAACAAAAATGCCACACTAGCTAATGAAGCTGAGTGTACAAATTGTATGTTAGCAAACAAAAGGTCGTGTCCGAGACTTAAATCTACAAATACACTAAAAAGGATTCCAACAAGTTACATTTAAGGTTTATAAAACCTAAATGTAATGTAGAATATAAAAATCTTATAAATATTCTAGCATAAACATTTCTTGCAAAATGTTATGTAGAAAGTAAACGCTAACTATACACGTTGAGAAACGAAAGTTCCTACTATAAAAATGTTTGCACAAAACGACAAAACATATTTATACAACAAACAAGGTATATAACAAAAAGGTTATATTTAACAAACAAAATATACATAAGATCAATTCCAGTTGGAAACTTTAATCAGAGCGCAACTCTAAATATTCCAAAATCTCCTAAATAATTTTAGTATAAATAAGAATTGAATTCTATATAATGATAAGAAGTTTCATAACATACATCTCTCATACATCTCTTTCACAGCCCATTATTAATCATTCTTATCATCTAGTCCTTCCACATCCACTGGGCGACTTCCATCAAGATACAAAACCAAGAACTTAATTACAAGTTCCAAAAAGTACAAATTTAATATTTAACTATATCTTTGACATGGTAACGACCAGTATAGCCTTTAGACAAGTCTTTCAAAACATAAACATTATCAGAAATCTTTTCCAAGACCTCACATTTTATAAACTTAGGAGCCAACTTAGCCGAAAAATATGCAGGGGCATTAGATTGAACAAAACTACGCTTCCAACAAATGTCACCAACCGAAAGAGAAATGACTTTCCTCCCGCGATTATAATAAATAGCATTACGTTTATATGCTTTTAACAAATTAGTTTGCACTTTAACAAAAACTTCACTAAGTGAATTTAAAGAATAAGCAAATGAATTGCGATCACCCAACTCAAGATGAGATAAATCTTCTATGGATTTACTAAAACGATGAAGAGACGCATCAAAAATAAGTTCACGTCCAAACATAAGATAATTTGGTGTAAAATCAGTAGCCAAATTAACACTATTATTCAAAGATAATTGCACATGAGGGAGAAAATTAGACCAGGTTCTATGATCGTTTCTAACATAACAAGAAATACAAAACTCTATTACTTTATTATATCGTTCAACAGGATTATTTTGCGGAGTGTAGAGAGTGTTATAGAATATTTTAGTAATATTATAGCTTTTTAAGAAGTCTACAAAAAGTTTATTAGTAAATTGAGAAGCATTATCAACAATAAATATATTAGGTGTACCATATTTCAGAAATATTTCCTTTTCAAGAAGTTTACAAATAATTTTAGAAGTAGCATTTAGCATAGGAAAAATCCAACAGTATTTAGTAAAAACATCTACAATAGACAAAATATAACGATGACCAGAATAACTTTTAGGAAGAATTCCTATTATATCCATTGACAACAAAACCATAGGAGAGTCTACTTTTTTTGGATTAACCATGAAACCATGTGGTGGTGAATTTGATGATTTGTATGCTTTACAAATATCACAACCATTAATATATTTTTGAACGTCTATGAACATTCCTTTCCAAAAATAATGTTGTTTTAATTTAAACAAAGTCTTATGCATGCCCAAATGGCCAGAATTGAGATTATCATGATTATCACGAATAGTATTAATAATATGTTCTTTAGGAATAACAATTTTCCAATTTAAGCGACTATTAGGATTATATTTATTTTTACAAAATCTATATAAAGTATTATCTTCTACTCTAAAGTTTTTAAACCGACTAGGAAATTTTTGACAATTAAGAAATATTCTCTTATACCATGGATCAAGTATATCATCATCAGGACTAACTATAGTAATAGGAGCAAAATCAATAGTAGAAATTTCTATACGAGACAAAAAATCAGGAACTACATGTTGTGATCCTTTTTTATGAATAATATCAAATGTAAATTGTGAAATTCTAGCAGCCCAACGAGCAAGTCTACCAGAAGGGTTATTAAGTTTTAAAAGCCATTTTAAACAAGCATGATCAGTTATAACAGTAAATTTCATACCCTCAATATAAGGTCGAAAATGTTCAATTGAATCTAAAATAGACAAAAGTTCTCTTTCTGTCGTACTATAATTTCTTTCACATTTATTTAAAGATCTAGAATAATAAGCAACAGGATATTGTTCACCTTTTTTATCTTCCTGAGCCAAAACACTACCAATTCCTACAGAACTAGCATCACAATGTAAATAAAATGGTTTTTCAAAATCAGGGCAGTTTAAAACTGGAGCCGTTATTAAAGCTAATTTTAAATTAGAAAATGCATTTTCAGCATCTGTATTCCAAACAATAGATTTTTTATTTTTATTCTTGCTTCCCTCTGTAAGTTTAGTTAAAGGTGAAGCAATATCAGCAAACTTAGAAATGAATCTACGATAATAAGAACAAAGACCTAAGAAACTTCTTAGTTCTCTCACAGTATGTGGTTGAGCAAAGTTCTCAATAACATCTAATTTAGAAGGATCTGTATGTAAACCATCCTTATCAACTATGTAACCAAGATAACGAAGTCTGTCTTTACAAAAATTACATTTTTTAAGGTTAACTGTAAGACCAGCGTCTTTTAATATATTATAAACCTTGTTTAAATAAACTATATGAGTTTTAAAATCGGAGTTTATGATTATCAAATCATCTAAATAACAGAAAACTACACTATCAAACTCTGGACCAAAAAGTTTGTCAACTAAACGTTGCAATTCACTAGGAGCATTCGTAAGTCCAAAACACATACGCACAAATTCAAATAAACCACGACCAGGAACGACAAAAGCAGTCTTTTCCTGTGAACTCTTTTCTAAAGGTATTTGCAAAAAAGCTTTGGAAAGATCAATGGTACTTATATATTTAGCACCTTTAAGATTATCTAAAATTCTAGAAGGATAAGGTAACGGATAAGAATCTTTAATAGTCATAGAATTTAAACGACGAGAATCCAGACATAATCTAGTTCCACCATCCCGCTTTTCAACAGCAAGAACAGGAGAGCACCAAGGCGATTTAGAAGGTTGTATAATATTTTCTTTTAAAAGTACATCAACTTCATCAAAAAGTTCTTTTTGTTTAGCCGGACTCAAAGGCCAATAACGTTGTTTAAAAGGTTCACCAGTTGTATTAATTTTATGTTCAACTAAGTGAGTAAGTCCTAATCCTTTCTTTTCATAAGAAATATCTTCAAAAAGAGAAATAACATTACTTAATTCTCGCTTCTCAAAAGGAGAAAGAGATTCAGCAGCAGTAATAGAACAAGTCGAATAATTATCCACCGGAACTAATGTAATATTCTTTAACAAATCTTTAGCTAAACCAAATTTAAGCCAAAAGTCAAAACCTAAAATAATTGCAGGTTTAAATGAAGGTATAATTAAAAATTGAATGATCTCAATATTATCATCACATTTTACAGGTAAATCTAAAGTTCCTAACACTTTACGCGAGGTACCATCTACAGTAGAAGCTAAAGTAGAATCAGGTTTAATTGTATAACCATGTTTAAGAAATTGTAAATGGCTATCAGAACCAAGGATGCATCTATTGGAACCACTATCCAATAATCCAGAATAAGAAATATTATCAATAACAAATTTTAAATAAGGTCTAGAATCTTTAGGAGTTGTAAAAAGAATAGGTGCCGAACTATGTATTTTAAAAAACACTTTTAAATAATCTAACCAATCTGAAAATTCTTTTTTAATTGTATAGTCATCAGGTGCAACAGAAGACTTGGTAGTCCTATGTGAAACTTTCCCAATAACCTTAGGTTTAACAATACGTTTATAATTTTTATTAACCATCGATACACTAGGCAATTTCTCAGAAATCCGTGATCGATGGGATCTAACTAGTTTTTTGAATGAGATTTTAAATTATTCTTGGGTCTACACACGTCGCAATCTTTTGTGATGACTCCAGGTTTATGACAGTCAAAACACATGATTCCAGGATGAGTAGAGCAATCCCGATATGAATGTCCAACAAGTTTACACTTCAAACAAATAATACCATCTGTCTTGACAGCACTAATATGTGGTTTCTCAAATTTAACCGCTTTATATTCCTTAACAGGCTTTCTAACAACACATGATTCAAGTTCCTTTCCAATTTGAATAAAAGTTTCAATGGAAGTAATATTTTTTCCTATAAAATAAGGCAAATAAATTTGTAACATATTATGTTTAATAATAGTAATTAAAGTTAAATCTGAAAGTGGATTAGTCAAACGACAAGCCATATCAAACACTTCTGTAATAAATTCAGGTAAAGATTCACTAAACTTCTGTTTCTTTGTACGAAGTTCATATTCCAAACAATAGTCAAAATCAAATTTATCAAAACGTTTCAATAACGCAACCTTCAAATCATACCAAGAACTAATCTGGGTACGTACAGTCCTATACCACTTAAGGGCGATATCAGATACAATGTCTGTAAATGAAGCTAACAAAACATATTCATCAAAATTTCTAAATAAAAAATATTCCTCTACTTGAGTAATAAATTCTCTAACACAAGATTTTCCATCAAAACAAATTTTACTTCTTTTAAGATCAGGTAATTTAGTTACACGAGGCAAATTCCTCCTAACAGTATCGTTTAACAAAACCGAAGAAATTCCCGTTTGTGAAAATTGTTTGAACGAAGGTTCTCGAATATTAGACAAAGTTATTAAATCTTCACGATCCTGTAAATTATTTGAAACGTCAGGTGCCGCAATAAGATCTTCCCTAACTTCAGGTAAAGAAAAAGTTTGAGTTTCTGCATCCATGACAAAAACTTTAAATTATCCAAGCAAATCCAAACACAATACTAGTGTTATCAAAAATGACAAACTATGCAAACAATAAGTTATAAAAACTTTTAAGTTTTATTAAACATTGACATTTATTAATGTGTCTTTATAATAATTTTCAAGAAATGAAGCAATAATAAAACGTGTGAAAAAGTAATAAAATGAGGTTATGTTTTTAACAAAGTTAATAATGAAATTTAAGAAAATCTATTATGCAATTTGTTTAAAGAGTGCAGTATTGACTTACAAAGTTGCTTAAATGTGTAAAATATGTATATGTGTAAAATTAACAAGTTATTTTTAAGTATCAAATACTTTACCGCAATAGACAATTATGTTTTTCAATATATTTTAACAAAAGGTTGACTGACCTCTTTCCTAGTAAATACACAGTGAAAATAGGTTAAATACTATCTAATTATTAAGTTAGTATACTAATTCAAGTAGCAAAAATTGTTAACACAATGTTAAAACACAATTTGAAGTTTTCAAATTCAAAATACAATGAGTTTATGAAAACATCAAAGTAATGTTAAGTTTATAACTATAACTAAATACATACATTAACCTTGGAGTTGACCACACCAGTCTCGGAGCTGTAGATTTTATTAAACCCTATGATTCTAAACAATTCAAATGGAAAAAACACAGTATACACACCTATCTTTTGAACTATCAAGTTATATGAATTTAATGCATTCTGCTAGTAAAATTGATTCTATTTTATGATCTAAACCTCATATTCAATAGCTAAAAAGATATCTGAAGCTAGTAATAAGCTTAGCAACAGCAAAATAAAGTGAACAAGAGAACAATTTATAGCAAAGATCCATAGAGTGTCAGTCAAGAGTTAAGCTAACGGCTTATTTCAAGATGCAAACAAAATAAAGAGAGTATATAGTTATACACAAAACAATATATAGTATAAGAGTGCAATAATGAACCAATATGAACAAGTTCCTCTCAAGTCCCTGGACGTACAGCGCCAATTGTAATAAAAAATAAAAAATTATATAAAATATTTCTTTTAATGAAGCTAATTTGTGTTTTATTTTCAGAAACTATAACTAACAAACTAATTTGAAGATGTATTCGGGCGCCAGACAGACTAAACTCTGCCAAAATAGTTTAATAACAAAAATATAATTACCGTGGATAGTCAGTAGGGCGCTTGGAACTTTTAATCGCAGTCGGGTGGTAACTTAAACACAAGTCATGAGGACACAGTATTTATTTCCCTCGGAACTCAACAAACATTTACATAATATAAACTGTCAGATACAAAATTGACTATGTTTAATATTAAGTACTAATTATAAAGATTATATATAATGGTTCATTTTTAAATTGATCATTACTGCACTCTGGAGTGAAATTTATAAATAGGTTACCCATAAAAAGCTAGTGAGCTGAAGGCTTTTCGCTACAAAAATTATAATTTTACATACCTCTATTTAAGATAACTAACTTTACTAATGTTCCAGGGTGGTCTTCCAGACCGCCATCAACCGGAGCAGGTTATAGTAATGGAGCTCAGGGCATCCAGGCATCCATCAACAATTATCCCCACAATGGGTCTTCAATTCCAAACAAAGCGTCGACGTGGCATCAAAAGTGCACAAAGACTAGGCGAAAACCAACGTCAAAAACAGACTACAAAACTGCATGTAAACGAAAACGATAAAAACGGTAACGGAAACGAAAAACGACCGATTATTCAAGCTGAAACAAAATTAAACTAATTAGCACATGGATGGAATTTCCAAATTTTAACATTACGATTATTAAATCCAAAAATCACGCACCGGCCGTTATATATTTATAGCATCATTCCCAAAAATAAGGTGCGGCGATATTTCGCCTTAAAAAGCTGTAACAAATAAAATAAATTATGAAACCCCACGTTCACAATGGGAAGCCATTTTGGCACGCGCCCGCGCAAGCGAAGCATTTACAAATATTTTGATGAAATATCACTTACCACCCAAACTCGATCAAATTATTAACTTTCGCACCATGGCGATTAAATGTAAGCCATTTAGGGCTTATATATTTCCAAAGAAAAAGATTATTTGTTGGTCGACATTTCCGGTTCGACTCGCGAGAGAAAAAAAGTGACAAAACCAACGAATGCATATTTTTTTTTTTTTTAGCGGATGCCGTAGAGATGTGACAGACCACGAACAAAACTACGATCGACTATTGCCGTAACTAAAAATTTGTTGAAAAGTCGATTTTTAACCTGTGACATATAAAATACGTTACAATATTTAATGACATTGTTTAAAGAATAGAAGATTTGATATAAACAAATAGCAACATGAGTTGTTTTAACAGTTATAAAGGCTCCATTTCATACCTTTTTAAGTGGTTTCATGTAATAATTGAGTTGGATTTATTTTTGAAAAATCTTACTGTCACATGTGATTGCAGGGAAAAGTACAATTTATAAAAAATATTGCCTTATTAATAATAAAATATTATATAACAAATATTGCTCTTACTACAGATTCCAGACTTATACAAAAATATTAGAATGATAAAAATTTTATATAGCATATTTACATAACAACAAATGATGAATCATCTCTGAACCAATGTACACCCACATTAATACTTGGTATAGAAAGAAAGGTACAGAGTACAGACTGTCAAGACGAAAGTTGTATGTTCGAAATGAGCCTACTTGGAGTACATGGCATACACCTCTGACTTATCTAAAGTTATGTGTGAATTCATTGTTAATTATCGCTTGCTTTAACAGTGAAGGATAACATAGTTAGGTAACCTGAGAATCCTTTTTAAATTTCAAAGGTATGTGAAATCTACTGACCCACATTAGGCCAGTGTGGTGGACTAAGGCCTAACCCCTCTCATTAGTAGAGGAGGAGTATTATTATAGAATGAGAACAATCACTAGCGTTTGTGAACACTGACTTTACCAGAATAACGGAATGTGTTACATATCGTCAGATATAGTAGGAAAAATCAAGAGGATTTTGTTATTTGGGCCCCTGACAAATGTCGATATATTTACTTACTTGTAAAGTTCACAGCATACAAATAATCTAGTTCCTAACAGGAAAACGTCTAATGTACATAGTATAATATATATAAAATTAATGATCATATAGGAACAGTTTGAAATGAAATTGGAATTAGCATTGCATAGCATAAGATTTTCTTGCTACTAGAAAATCATTATGCAATGTTAGCCTTTTGGTAAAAAAAGCTGTTTCTAGCTTGGTATACCAGTATACTTGGTGCCAGTGCATTATTCCTCAAAGATCGGAAACCCACCTGGATATCGTTGTTGCCCCCTAAGACAATCGAGACCACACTGAGTTCCCTGCCCAAGATTTCGTTTCAAATTAAGTCCACTTGCGTTTTCACTTAACTCTATGTTTTTTTTATCCTGGCATGGCAAAGTGACCACACTGCACCTGCCGCGTAGTGCTGTCCAATTAGAATGTCAAGTAGCGAGACACAGTCTATCCCCTGCTACTCAGCACATGCCGGTCTGCTTCTTCACACAACGCCATGGGCAAGAAGGCGAAGAAGTTAAATTATACAACCGTTCAACCGGTGTGCGCGAAGTACGGCCGTATCTTTTCGTTCCATGATGTGATGTGGACGAGTTTATCGCCAAATACAAGATTGAAAAAGTGTGTGTTCGAATCGAAAATGTCTGATGAAGGAAGTACGCTCGCTGCCCTTGGACCCACGCAGCTGTTAGGGTTAAACAGTTTAAATATCTACTGGAGCCCTGGATGTAAGCGGGATTGGTGGGTGATGCAATCTTGTCGTGTACTATTTGTCATCACGTCCGCTCGCGTGTTCCGTCCGCGTCGGTAGTCGGTACCTAAAGCAGAACGTCGCGTCGCTCGTGCTCCTCATCGCAATTTCGGCTTGTATGTTCATCGTAGAAAATGTAAACATTGTATGCAATCATTTTGTAGTCTGACAAAGGAGCGTCTGCACGTGGCTTGTCTGATTGTAAGTCTAAACTATACACAATGCCAGAGGAATGTTATTGCGTTGTGATTTCTAAAGAAAGGAAGGAGACATGAATAATGGTTTTATTAGCCCATTTTGCTGGTGGTAGGATAATTATATCCGCCCGGATAGCGACCACCGTACACAGGGTGTAAAACCCGCCATAGTGACACACGCAAGTGTGCCGCGTTCCAGGATCAGCCAGTGTACATCCGATTTTTGACGGGGTCTGGAGTTGAGGTACAATGTTTCACCGTTTTTGCTGCCTTCTGTGTACTCTGACACTAGACCTTCAACCGCTTCTTCACCTTCTTGCCCATGACGTAGTTTGAAGAAGTAGGTCGGCATGATTGTGTTGAGTAGCGGAGGATAGTCTGTCTCTCGCTACTCAATACTCTAACTGGACTGCGTTGCGCTTACCATCAGGCGCAGTGTGGTGAATTTGCAGAGCGAGGATATAAAAAATGTGTATTTTAAGTTTAATTTATACAAAAATGATGTAATACATCACAGTCACACTACACTCAAATTAATTTGTTTACACTATGCACGTTGTTTTTAATTAAATACTATAATACTGTAGTGGTGTTGGAACATTACATATGTCATATGTAAAGTGGGTGTGTAGTGTGTTGTGTGGACTGTGTAGTGTGCCGTGTAATAGTTGGTGTGCAATTCGGCCGCGTTCTTTACATACAACGTCTGACTATTTGCGGGCGTCACCTTTCCTTATAGATAGTTGTTTTAAAATAAATTCTATACACATACATTGTATGTGGTGGCATATTCAGTAATGAGTTTAATAGGCGCCATTTCTTGACTAAGACATTGCATTGCAATAATGTTCCTGCGTGGCTCGTTTATATCGTACTAGCTGTTGCTCGCGGCTCCGCCCGCGTGGTGGTCATGTTTGGGAGAAAAAGTATACAATACAAAATACCAATATTCATGCGTTTAACTTAAAAATGACGGATTTTCATACAAACTTTCATTCCCTATTTTACCCCCTTAGGGGCGGAATTTCCAAAAATCCTGAAACATATATTTTTTATTTTTAACTAAAATGCCAAATACTAATTTTCATGAATTTATCTTCAAAAATGACGGAGTTGCATACAAACTTTCATCCCCTATTTTACCCCCTTAGGGGTGGTATTTCCAAAAACCCTTCCTTAGTGGATGCCTACGTGATAAAAGGTACCTACTGTCAAAATTTCAAGTCTCTAACCCCAGCCGTTTAGGCTGTGCGTTGATCGATCAGTCAGTCAGTCAGTCAGTTTCTTCTTTTATATATACAGATTGTAATTGTAATCCAATAATAAGCGAGTGAAACACAGGCAGGCGCACGGGGACGAAATACTAAGTTTTTAATGGTTTTTGTTAAAAAGGCTGAAATTGTAGCTGGATCTGCTTAATTTTCAGCTTTCTAAATTTGTTTTACCGTAACAATACATTGTCTTAGTTTGGTCTAAAACATCTACAATATTTTGCGGGTTATAGACAACCAATTTCTTATCGACTTGATTCTACTCTATCTACTCTTTCTTCCATAAGTATGTATTATGTTCATTAAATACCGAGAGCGTGCCATCTTCACGTTGACACTAAACACTAGACAGTCGACACGTCTAACTTTATTTACGAAACGCCACTTCCTGCTGAGGTGCCCCTGTAAACTTACTATGGCGCAGTTTGTATTGTTTTGTATTTATCTACATATTATGTATACTGTGACGATGCTTCTACGCATTAATAACAATGTAAAGAACTGGTTATTAGTGAAACTGGAGGAATTTCAATACAACGTGTATACATATAGTGTACGAACATCACTGCGCTGCTATTGCAATTTAGACTCCACAGTACATTTCACACCACATTTTTAGTAACACAATCTAGAAACCTACGTGGTTATATTAACTCAGGGTTGAGGATCTTATTTCTTATTTATTTATCTATTTCTTTAATTTGCTCACACTCAGAACTAGTTTTATTAATTTAGACGGAAATTACTAAATCATATGGGAATTGAAATGTAAGGATAGTTATTGTCAGTGACGTCACTGTGTTAGTAATGAGTGCCTACATTCTACATTGTGACACAAGTTGTAGTATAAACAGGGTAATCGAAGTCGCTCATCCCCAACCGCGTCATATTTTAATCAACTCTACAGTGACCAAATGTTTAATTGCTCTGCCTCTCCCTTGGTTATTACTTTGATGATTTACTTTATTCCAGTCCTTTATGTCTAACTGTAATAATGTATTTGTTTATGTAGTTATGTTACCGTATTATGTGTAATACGAGTATTGTATACTGTTTATAATATTTTTAAGTCGGAAGTTACTTTAAATCGTCGGAAGTTGGAATAGTGTGGTTCAATTAGCCAAGACCATTAATTTTTTTTAGGCATTCATTTTTCATTATTGACAGTTTTTTCCCCTTCTTTCTACTTGTCACTTTCTAAACCTGGTTTAAAATTTAATGCTTATGCTTTTTAATAAATAACCTAGACTACACATATATCTTGTATACCAGCTTAAATATTTATGACGTCGCGTCGTAGAGTAGGAATCAGCCATAGCCCATAAGTCCCTGGCATTACCTTTGAACCTGTCAAATAACTCACCGGATAACAAACAAAAAACTAGATATTCGTATAACACTTGACGCAAATGAACTGGAATTCAGACTTCAATATCAGTTAGCTGAACTAACGCATCGGCAGCGGCAAGGATTAACTCTGGTAACGTAATGATTAATCATGTGATGTCACACGTGACGCAGCTTCCGTTATACTTCCGTTATTGTGTAAGCGCCGGAATTTATAAGAATGAAGGCTCGACATTACAAATTTTAAAAATTAAAAAAGTTTTTTAATCCATAAAAAGTACACCGACTTCAATAAAAAACAAATTATGCGATACTATAAAATTTGAGGGTCGCCCTTGATTTTTCTGAGTCCTATCATCAGATCCTGACTTGGTGCCAATGGGACCACCTGGGAAGTATACCCTTTTAAACAAAAAAAGAATTTCTCGAATCGGTCAAGGCGTCTTCGAGTAATTGGGTAACATACATAAAAAAAAAGATTCCGACGAATTGTTAACCTTCTCCTTTTTTGTAGTCGGTTAAAAAGACTTAAAAAAACATAAATGTATTTAGATTCGCGGTTTGTATACATATTATGGAATTAGGGAACGGGAAACTTAGTTCAGCAAGCGTTCCAGACTTGTAAGTGTTTATGGACGAAGAGTCGAACTTGGTAGTTTGCCAGCCTTACAAGGAAAAAATGATTTCTGACATGGCTTCCAAAATTTGTAGCCACATTACTTGAGCATACAAGCACAACATGTTACCCCGCCAAGAGTTATCGTAAACTATTTGATCGGTTGTTATAGCGGCGGATCGATAAAATGTAATGATAGCTCGTGTAGTTGGTTTGTTTTGAACAATGCTTGTTTACGTGTGGTGCAGTGCGGGGCGTTGGCGCTCGGTTGGACCATCGTAGATTATACGCCGTGTTTACGTTATGTAATTAGAGCACGCTGGACGTTTTTCTATCTAGAAATTCCTCAGTATTAGCCCGGAGTCTGGAATATGTGCCCGGTATGGTGATAGGCTCGCCCCTTATCACATTATGGGACCGAAATTCGGCGAAAGTGGATGTACTGGTTACACCTCTGCCTACCCCTTCGGGGATTTCAGGCGTGAGTGTATGTGTGTGTGAGCACGCTGGACGCTGGTGAAGGGTTAATATCGATTGGCGGCCAACATTAACAAATTATCTTAATCATAATCGCCAAATTGATATCTGACTAAACTAGTCGATGTAGTTTTATTGGTTCATCACAAGTTCGATCTGAAGAATTGAATAAGGATCGTTTGTGAAGGACCGTTATAGAGGTCAAATGATCTATAAAATTGCTGAGTAGGCACTGGTCAAAATATCGATATTTATTCGATTCCCCCGACTATCAATTCTTTCTTGGTATCGATATTATTATTGGAACATTGCACGTGGTGATATGGCGCGGCGGCGGCGGCCGTGCTCGCGGCGCCTGATGGCTGATACGGATTATAGTCTGTTGTTGTGCTTGCAATATTATTGATCTTATCTGTGGTTGATAACGATGAGGTTATGAAACAATAATGATGTTACTATTGCGGTTTTTTGGTTAACTATGATTCCACTGAAGTTTGTTATCCCCAAATATTTATGGATTAGATTTAATAAAACTAAATTCTTATACGGTTGGTATACCGGGTACCATACCTGATCAATCATCTTAGTTCATTTTCTGCGTCATATACTTATTGTTCCAATTTGATTGATGTAATGTATACTGCACAAATATATTTGATGAGCGGCTTACCAACCAGATTACAGTTTATAGATATTATGCTATCTCAGAAAACCTAATTAAATCTAGTCGGCCAATGATAGCAAACGGCTGTACGGCAGGTATATCATAACACATGTTGTGTATGTACAGTACTACAGTATGTACAAATATCGGCGGCGCGGCGCGACTCCACTTGTGTTGGTAGTGTTGGTACTTGGCTCCGACGAGCGTCAAACGATGGCGTAATAATAAATAATGAATGACACGCCGCCGCCGCCACCGCCGCCGCCGGGCCGGGTCGCACTCTACGCGTATTGGTAAACAAAAGTGTACTTTGACACGTACTATATACTCCGAACGGGATCTACCACGTTCTTATTATTCTACCAAAGTCTAATCGTACTAACTAATCGTTCGTTAGAATTATCCTGTTGAAGTTGAAGTACATACACTTCCATAGACTAGACTACACAGTATGTACACTAGGTGACCGCTGAACACTACACTTGTATGTAGGTTGGTCGTAGTCCAGTCGGTCGGTGGGCACTAGTCACTAGATATGTTGTAGGTACCCTGCCTGCTCCCGCCGCGTGTGACGTGACGTGATCCGTCGACCCTCGACCCGCGCCCGCGCCCGCTACGATAAGGTTATTTCGGTACCGATAATATTGTATACAACCGCTTGATTTGCATTCTCGCTATATTTACTGTTGCTATTTAGTTTGATATAAATAGAAACGTATGTTTTTGTCCCGAATCGACAATAAAACAACTTAAATATAATATTTTTATGGTACTTGCAGATAGTGTATTTAACCCATTGTTTCACCAAGAGTTCTAATAATAAAACAATAGTCTGGTTTCACGTGGATTTATTTCTTTTTACCCTGAACTGCATATTTATCTTGGCTCGCCGAACTTAATTATTATATTCAATTAATTAATTCATAATACAATTCCGAATCACAATCACACAAATCCACTTGTCTAAAGTTCTATTGTGAAACTTAGTCACGATAAGAAACTGTAACAATATCAGTGTAAAAGCAGCTTCTAATTCCCATTGTAATTACTATGCAGTTCTACACAGTACACAACCGGTTACACACTTGCTAAAGACTAGCTATTCTCAAAGCACGGTACACGAAATGACTCACTGTAACAGTATGATGGCGGGTCACAGGTGTGCCCATATTGTACGGTATTGTGGGCTGCTGTCCACGCGGGTAGGATGACGTCGGATTACCAGATCATAAAACTGAATAGTTGGACTCTCGAGCCAATTTAGTCGGATTGATATGAAACGGGCGAGCGATGCGGTGAGGCTAGGCTTATAAACAAATAATCCACGATTCCACACTCATGGTACGTGGACTATAGACAGTAGTCAGTACAGACAGACAGTACAAAATCCCAAGAGGTCAGATAACACCTAATAAGACTAGACACCATCCAAATAGACGGACCCTGTCATGCGTTAGTCAGACGTAAGACAACCCTACTCGTGCTTGCAAGTACGATAATAGTAAGCTGTCGAAACTTGTAAGATCGCCTCTGACACCTCCACCGGATTTAATACCACCGAGCCAGAGCGAACAAAATTAGCCCATATTTCTATTCATAATAAATCAACCCAAAAAATGAATGTTATTTTGACGGCAATATAAATATTCTATTTGTTGTGACGCCAAGCTATAATCTGTCCGCCGCGTAACTCTTGAAGGTCAGTCGTGAACCTGTCCAAGGGATTTTGATGCTGATTAGTTTGTGTTTTGTGTCGTTTAGGTTGATTATCCGTCGCGTTTCTTCAGTGTAGTTTTGCAAATAGGTAATACAGGTTTGCCGACCTACCGCCCCGTGGCTTAATGATAGTTGGGTCGTTACGTCATTACCGTTGCATGTCTAGGCTTGTGAATTAGACTCATACTCGTAATAATTAATTTAATTTTTAAAATTAATTTATTTATTAATTTTAAAATTAATTAATACTCTTGTGTATTAAACTATGCAAGATGGATATTTAAAAGGCACAAATACAATGTTTTTAATTGATGGATTTACACGGCACTGTTACACATCTCATTGCTTAATATTAACACACACGCATGTCAGGATTCACGTAAGGCTTCTCTTTATAATTAATCTACCAGCATTACCCTTTTAAACTGAACAACGCCATTGAACCGTTTACAATTACTTACTGCCCCGCGAACGAACCACGAATGTTCTCACTACCAACTCACTGCTACACCACTAGTCTTCTGAACTGAACTAACTGAACACCGGAGCGCGGAAGGCACTCTGTTTTATATTAAACATTTGCTACTCGCACTTTGGTCGTCATTATTAACTACCCCCAACTAGTCTCCTAAATACCTCCGTTATACCTTCGGTATTTCTAATAATAGTAAATACCCTAATACACCCTTATGTTTTACCTCAATGCTCACACACACTGGCCGTAGTTTGGTGGAAACATACCAGTCCTATCTTTCTGCTTGGCACTGTCCCTACTTTTAATAATAGTCATATAAAAGTATGATATCTCTAGTTTATTTTATATACTTTCGTATCTCTGTAAATTTGTATATTTACGGGATGAATAGAGAAATGTTGAGAACAGTAAAACACAATTTCTTGTATCCAATGTCGTTGGTGCTAGTAGGCGGTTCACCTTACAAATAATGGAACATACCTAAAACTAACATTATATGGCCGTAATATTTATTCAGCATGACATAATTATTCTTAGTTGGTAGGTTTGAGCACCGTATATGTATAAACACTTTACAATATCAATTATTATGTGTCCATGTACACTTATGATTTAGAAACAAGTTTATTTTATAGGAACTGACATCTAAGTATTCCACGTGAGAAGTGATCACCGCCGCTCAATAACATATTTTAGAAAGACTACGTTTCTTGAAGGCATCTGTCACATTCCAGCCAGAGGATGCTGGTACACTAGGTACTATACCAATACAGAAATCAAGCGAAACCACATCACATTCAAGGGAACGGTTATTAAACATAACATACGAGCTGTCACGTGACACAGTGTGTTGATAGCGCCATGGCTGATGGCATCGCAACACTCACCAAACAAACGTATCTCGTGTTGTGAATGAAATGAATGGGTGCTACATTTGTATGCGACTATATATACAACTCTATGAAGTGATGTTTCATATCTAGCTTCTGGTTACAGTCCTCAGATTACATTTACGGTCATACATTGTTGTTGTGTTGTTAAGTGTGGCGCATGGCAAATCTTCGTCTAGGTTCCTACATTCCTGTATAGTATTGACGAGTCCGCACCCTCTGGTCAGACACCCGACGTGTGTTCATTGACCAGTGACCAGCACACAACAGCAGCATTGTAGATAAATACATGCAAAATTCACACACAGTACACATACTAATACAAGTCTTGTGTAGTTGTGTCGTAACTGCTACAAGAATCTTTCGAGTCCACAATACTGACAATACCCAGGCCCTATACAAATATTTGTGGATTAGATAAACATTTGCTACGTATATTTCAAACAAATTCCTACCTGAGGATGAGAGACATACGGGCGAAATTAATATACTATGTTCGGGTTAACGTAAGCCATATTAAAAAAACAGACCGAGTTCCAAGAAGTTCGCTTTAAAGCTAAGTATTACAAGCATTATTACGAATCCTTCTTAAAAAGTTGAATTTGTATGAATCTTAAAATATTATTATTTACATTTAACTTAGTATATAATGCGGCCGTTTGGTACTCAACAACGTTGGTAGTTTTATGAGCGTACATCGCTCACTTTGTTAAGGTCTTTGGCTTGGGTAAAATTCATACTTAACATTTCTAGATAGCTCTAGAAATTAACCAATGAAAATTGAGTTTGATCGCGACTGATTAGTTCGATTGGTTCATTTTAACTGATTTCAATTGTGGTGTTCGTTTATGGTGGCACGCAGTACCAATATTGAATCAAATCATTTTCAGCTTCGCTTTAGTTTCATAGCACGCGTGTCTGTGTGTGTGTGTGTCTGCTAACTTGTTTCACCGCCAGTCTTGTAGCTCTAATATGTGCTCGTTATAAATATGTGCTTAGACTTTTTTGTTACGGTGGTTTTATATATGCATTAGGAGAGCTTTTTGTAAGGTTCTTGTTTTTTTATAGCAAGAGACCTGTAAATGACCTAATGGCTGAAGCACTGAATCTCTGGAAATGCTTAACTGTTTTTTTTCCACTAGGAAGTCATTCAAATAGCAATATAGGGAGGGGTTTAAAATATTACGACCTGTGGCTTGTGATGACATATTGTGGATGTCCGGATAGGACAGTTTTTTTTAAAGAGAGAATACTTCGATCAACAATACAACTAGATAACGGGTCACATATAAACTCAAAGCTAAAATCTGTCCGCGTGAATACACACACACTATTACACACGCGCTATTACACATCTATATTTTTTTACTAACGAACTGAGATAACAGGAGGTATGGAGCCGCATTGAACTCTAAAATAATATAAGTACATACTTAGTACGTCAAAGATTTATTAAGATTTTTTTGTTTATTGCATCTATGTTTGTTAATATACATTTTTTGGCTTGGTTGTTCTGAGGGACTTCAACACACACCATGAGTTGTTGTTGGGCTCCTCCAGAACTGACCATGCTGGCAGAACTGCTCATGCATTCGCTTTGACTCGTGGCTTGACACAACTGGTGAACCAGCCTACCAGGATCCCAGATGTGGCGAGTCATGCGCCCACTCTGCTGGACCATCTGTTGACGAGTCACCCGATCGCGTATAAAGTGGCGGTTGGTGCTCCTCTAGGGACCTCCGATCACAGCCTGGTTGGGAAGTTGGCTTATATAAGTCATCTCTTCTTTCTCTAGCGACAATTGATATCCATTCTATACACATAAACGAATTGCTAGGAAAGCTAATAAGTAAATATCAGATTAGTTTAAAACTAGGATAACATCACATTCATCAACCTGCCTTGATAATATATTCTCCAAATGTGATTCAACTAGCCACATGATTCTCAGTAATTTAACTTCTGATCATTGTGGGCAATATGCAGCTTTTAAAAATAGTGAAGAAATACAGTATGCGAAAATAACTTGCAGGCCTATTACAGACATGGGAATCAACATTTTTAGGAGCAGTATTGTTAGCAGACTAAATCCAATAAAAATCAGTGTATTTAATATAATTAAAAATGAATTTCATAATTCATTTAAAAAGAAAAAAATAAATGTTATAGGTACTTCCAAGTTTAATGAATGGGCGACTCCAGGAATTTATAAAAGTCGAGCTACTCTGTATGAGTTATATGGAATGAAAAAATATAAATTTGATAGCGAATTCCTACAATACGTTAGAGACTATTCAAAGATATTTAAAAAAGCCTGTAATCAAGCAAAAGTGAATTTTATAAGCAGGAAAATTAAAAACTCGTGTAACAAAATTAAGTCGACATGGGATATTATCAATAAAGAAACTGGGAATTTCCGAACACCCGATAACCAGTTTGAGTTAAATATAAATATTGAAATTGTATGTGAAAAAGTGGAAGTTGCTCAGGCATTTAATGATTTTTTACTGAAAAGGGCTTATTACAATATAACAGAATATTTAAATGATAAAAAACCATGGTCGCTCAGCTAAATACAACACACTGCTAGTTACTTATTTTATAATAACATAATTTGTTATTTTGTTACAATCTATTTCTGTTTGATGTAAATTGTTTTTACATGATGCCTGAGTCGTATTAGTCTTGGCTTCTTGATTTATTAGCTATTGTCTTGTGAATTTGTTTCTCTATCATTCTTTGACGCGATTAGGGTATGTCATGATCTCTTAAGGGTCTGTGCTTGCGGCGGCGTTATGTGCCGGGTCGGTCACTTCCCTGTATCATGGTTGAGGAGACCGATGGCTGGCACATGCGTCATACTCGTGAACGGGTGCTGCTTGTGTGGACTGGTCTACCTGGATAGCTCATTGATTGTTACGTTGGAATAAATAAATAACAGGTTGTATAGCCTCGTTTACGACTCTGCCTTGTATTGACATGTATACCGTAATTTTTTTATCTCATGTGAATGTGACTTGTAGAATGTATTATTTTATATGTTAATTATTTTTATAACGTAATGACAAATTACAAAAGACCTACGGCTGAGTTTCTTGGTGCTTCTTCTCAGACCAGTGGGCATTTCCGAAGCACCAGTAGAGTTTTACATTATTATGACATGTAAAAAGTGCCCCTAGTGGCCTCATTTACGAAATAAATGATTTGATTTGATTTTTTTTATCCTGGCTTGGCAAGGTGACTACACTGAACTTTATGGTAAGCGCAGTGCCGTCCAATTAGAGTATCGAGTAGCCAGAGACAATCTATCCCGCGGTATTCAACACAATTTTTGTAAAAAATAAATAAATAAAATAAATAAATAAACAATGATACCGCCCTGCTCCTTCACACTACGCCATGGGCAAGAAGGTGAGGAAGCTGTCAAGGGTCTAGTGTCAGAGTACTCAGAAGGCCCCAACACGGCCAAACATCGTACCTCAACTCTAGACCCCCGACAAAAACCGGAGGTACAATGGCGGGTTTTATACCCTGAGTACGGTGGTCGCTATCCGGGTGGATATGAATATCCTACCACCAACCAGAGTCCGACAAACAGACACAAAAGTAACTTAATCAATTTTAAATGATAATGCTAACAAGATATGATTTGCGTGTTCTACCGTCTGTATCATGGCGAATGCTCTGAAGAATTGTTTGATCTTATCCCTTCCTCTCCCTTCCATACCAGAACCACGCGTACTGGATTGCGGAGCCACAGCTTCGTGGTATCTACTACCCCGGCCCGAACCAAGAGGTTCGCAAACTCGTATTTTTGCCGCACCATCAAGCTGTGGAACAGTTTGCCAGCTACCGTGTTCCCTCCTTCCTATGATCCTGGGTCCTTTAGGCGTAATGTGAAGAAGCTAAACAGCAGGCCGGCATGATTGTGTTGAGTAGCGGGGGATAGACTGTCTCTCGCTACTTGATACTCTATCTGGACGGCACTGCGCTTACCATCAGGCGCAGTGTGGTCACTTTGCCGCGCCAGAATAAAAAAAAAAAAAAAAAAAAAAAAAATATGAATAATATTACAATACAAATCTACTCCATGCATCTGCTGTTCTGTTAAACAGAGTTTTCGCGTGTATTGGCCGATGTTGGCCATACATTCTTGGGCAATGGTTTTAAATCGGTAATTTATTCAAAATTTGATATTACTTGTTAGTATAAAGCTTAAAATATAACTTATTCTAGATGTACTTACCGAAAGTAAGACACTCCGGCCGATAAATTGCTTTTTCGGGCATTATTTTCGCAACTTTTGAACACACTGCGGTGTTGTGAAACGTGTTCACATTGGCTCTGTTTGGAACGAACTAAACAACAATAAGAGCTCACTTCGAAAGTGAGCTGTTATTTGCCGAGACGTTTTTGTTGCGCCGACCCGATATCTAGTTGTATTGTTGATCGAAGAGAGAATAATACTGAAGTGACAATTGTCAAAAAACGACAGACCTAATAATAATGTAATTTGTTCACTAAACGTGTGGGCACAGTGAGTACACCGTAGGGTATTATTTAGATAATCTATCTAAGTAAATAAAATTTAAGTATATGTCTGCGATTAAGGTTTTTTCTCACGGTCATAATATGGTTATTTGCACCATAACTATACCCAAACATGTTAATTTGTTTTCTGTTTGTTTATCCGATAGTCTTTTGAAGTTGTTTTCATTACTTATTAGTCATCCAGCCTATATTTGAACCTGGAAATAGTTTTGCTTACTAAATGAAAATTGAAAAACTATAAGAAGTTAAAATTATAAAGAAACTGCAGGTTAAAACCAGAGTTTGTATGCTGTCCGTCAGCACGATATATACGTCAGATAAAGTTCACGAGCAAAAGCTTGGCATCTTGTACACACGCCTCCCTTCGAAAATGTACACACTGTCTCATGCACATTGCCTCCATTTCAAACGTTTAGACCTAACGAAAGGACCAATGCTGCATGAAGAGTTTCATGCTTGTTTGTGCTTATTCGGTACATCTCTGAAACGTAGTTATTGGCTTCCTCGATCAAATCCATTTTAAACACACTCGTACGTATTTCAGTTGTTCGTTTCGAGAGCGGAGTGCGTTGACCCCGTTCAGTTTCCCAGATAGCGCGATCGCAGTATTTGTCTTGTTATCTCGTACCTCCATTTGGTGTTGAACACCTGCTTTGGGAGAATAGGCATTGCAGTCTAGCAGTCTACTGTAGGAATCTAGTGCCAGTGTTATTCCAAAATGTTGGCAAAATTGTGACAAGTATTTTGCCAACATCCGTCCCATCTGAATTCTGAAAACCTATACCACACTATATTATCTAATATTTCCAACTTTTAGGTTGCTCGTACCATAATATGCAAGTGTAAATATTTCTAATTGCTTAATATTCGATGAGTCATATGAGACAGCGCTCAATCGAATGACAAGTAATGTCACGAGGGTGTGACGTCACGGGAGCGCGTCGATAACATAATGGTGGCGCCAGAGATGTGACGCAATCGCGACATTCACAACATGTTTGGGTTTGCACAGTAATGGACACTTATGGACTGGTCACACAGTGCGAGCTGGTCGGCTGACGGTGGACAACTGCATGAATTGCATGTCAGTAGCTCGACTCGCCTCGGTCACTCGCACGATCAACGATGATGCCCCAGGCGTGCCCGAATGACTTGCAAACATGATGTGGACGGGCGCGGGGCACGGGACGACGACGGCGAGTGTGACGACTGACGAGTGACAATACATCCGCACTCCGCGCACCACACCGCACACAGCACACCAGGGACTAACTAGTATTTATTATCAAGTCAACATTTAATAACAAATGTATGATGTTCTATTATAAATTACTTTCGTGTGACTATTAAAGAGACGTGGCTCTTAATAGTCACAAAACAGTCGCCAATGCCGAACACGGTCCGAGATATATATAAATTACTTTCGCTAATAAAAGTTTTCTAATAGATAGATAGATAGATAGATAAAAAGTTTATTTAAGCAACAATGCATACACAATTAAACTTAACATAAAAGAAGACAAAAATAACTATAAACTAATTACAGTCTAATGTACATACATTGCGGCCGAAATTAGGCCCCAGCTCAGCATGATGCTTTGCTCCTAAAAGCAAAGCGCTGGTAATTCTGCTGGTGCCTAGTTACTTATACGGCAATTACATAGTAGACCAAGTGGCGTCTTATGGTGACTCTCTAACATATTATTGAAAAATAAAAATAGGTACAGTACAAACTACATGAACTATTGCCCATAAATAAACATCTTAAGAAATAAAAACAAACAATACGACTATTGTTGTGATTTTAACAAAAAAAAAAATATATATATATAAATAAGGGAAAGAAGCATTAGAACATCTGATAAGTCTTAATCATGTATGTAAAATTATACACAGTAACAGATAATGACAGTGTTATTATTAGCTATGCAGCTAGTTTCCGCTACACACCGCAACTCTGTTTTTCAAGGAAACAGGCTTTAAGCTTTGCTAAAAAAGAAATGCGATAAGTAACCTGACGTAGAGGTGGAGGAATAATATTCCAACATTTCGTTGCGCGGTAACGGAAACTACCCCTAAATGCTGCTGTCCTATGCGCAGGCGTCAAAAGACGGATACCAAGCCGCGAATCGGCATCTGAATTAGACCAGTTAAGCTTGCGGTAGAGGTATTCAGGTTTACGATATTTAATAAGATTAAATAAAAGCCCCGCCGTATGTAATTCACGGCGAGAGCTCATATTCAACATCAGTTCTCTGTTGAGGAACGGTGTAACATGCTCTCGCGGGGGAACACGCCAACAGTATCGGGCACAAGCATTCTGCACCCTCTGAATTGATTTTGCTGACGAAGCTAATATACAAGGGCCATATAGAACGTCACCGTAATTAAGAACCGATAAAACTAGCGATTCACAAAGCAACCTACGAATATTTAAATATTAATATTTTAATATACGAGTAGGTACAATATATTATTGTATTACGCGTATTAACTCTAGTTGTTTGTTTTTATGGCGTTCATTTACATCAGCCGAGGATTTAAACTTTTGTTTACACGACAATAGTTTGTTGTTATAAATAGGCATTGCGTCAGGTTTGTCCCAAAACACTTTACCTTTGCTCTTATAGAGACTTTCGAATTCTTAAAAATGTTGTGTAAAATAGGTGTACGTAAGTTTACTATGTGTGTTGTTACATATTGCAGACTCCGCGGTTGACCGCTACTGTTCAATATTTGGCATTGTTTTGATTGTTTCATTATTTATCGAATAGGGGATAAACGGATATGTATTATTTGACAACAGCAAAGAACTGTCTGTCCGTCTGTTGTTATAATTGTATTTTACATTGTTTTCTTTCTTACTCAAAATATATAACTAGAGTTTTCATAAATAATAATAATAATAATACTAGCCCTGTATTAAACATTGTCCCACTGCTGGGCACGGGCCTCTTCTACTAATGAGAGGGGTTAGGCCTTAGTCCACCACGCTGGCCTAATGCGGGTTGGCAGACTTCTCATACCTTCGAAAAATTCTCAGGTATGCAGGTTTCCTCACGATGTTTTCCTTCACCGTTAAAGCAAGCGATAATTAACATTTTAATACACACATAACTTTAGAAAAGTCAGAGGTTTTTGCCACTTGGGTTTCGAACATACGACTTTCGTCTTGGCAGTCCGTACCGCAACCAACTAGGTTATCGCTGCTATTCATAAAAAATATTTCATAGTTCCGGCTATAGTATTTTTTTATATCATAGTCCGACAAACGAGCCAGTGGGTCACCTGATGTTAAGTGATCTCCACCGCCCATGAACATCCACAATACTAAAAGTGTCATGTATGCGCTGTCGGCCTTAAAGGGACAGGAATAGGGATTAGGGAAAGGAAGGGGGTATCTAGGCCTCCTCCTCTATCACTTACCATACGAAATGCGACAGTAAACTGTCACTTTACGTTGGTTTTCTGTGAGACAGTGATACTACCCCGGTCGAGCCGGCCCATTCATGCGATAGACAAATATGTCTACAGCCTGGCTCTACCACTTCTGCATTTGCCGTATAACATTCGTATTTCGTATAAGCATTAAAAATTACCCGGAACTTATTTAATGACAACAATGCGAACACTATGTGGACAAATGTAGTGTAATCGCCACACCTGTTCCACAGATAAAAATAAATATGTATCCACTTAAAAAATACGTTATTTGTTACAATCTGTCGATTACACCAATTACATTAGTTATCATTGAAAAGTGGATACAGATCCTTAGTTTTTATTTTAATTACTTTTAATTGTGGCATTTTTTGTTGTCTTTGCGTGAAACTATTTTCATATCAACGTTTTATTTTCTTATAGTATTTTTTAATTCTGTGGCGAATTCGAAATAAAGAAGCATTTTCAAAAGCAAATTTAAAATATTTTGGCCTGCGTATTTAAGTAACATGTTTACGAAATTCGAACTCATCCCCATTGGCGCCTTGCCTTCAGCGAGTGGATCTCTGCAACTCACAAGCCGGTCAGATACGTGGTCCGGCAGTGCATCGCTCCTGCGCGGTGACTGGATCTGTTTACTACTCGCCGCGGCCGGCTACGAATAGATCGCTCTCAGTAAACGCATCGAATACGTAAAGCTCCGTACTGCTGTGCAAAAAAACTCTTTTCTAAGATTTTGTAAACTGATAAAATCACTTTGACATTGGGTGACGTAACGCTTAGAAATATTCGTAGGTACTTTATTAATAATGTTTAAAGATATTAGGGTGTATCGGGTGACATACTTGCTCTTTCTCGCCAAAGCGTTGTTTTGTCCTCTTTGCTATGAATGTTTAATCGAATGTGACCAATTGTGTTTAGTATGTCAGATTTTGTAGTAGTCAACTATAGATCAACAAAGAAGTCGGCTAAAAAGAGCGTTGTCATCTGCAAATGTGCAAGTTTATTGTGAGGATTACGTCTCGTGAGTGCAAGTAACGGTAACGGTAGGCAGCGGCTCTGCTGTGCTCTGGCATTGCAGAAGTCTATGGGCGGCGGTGACTACTTACCATCAGGTGGCCCGTCTGCTCGTCTGCCTATCCAGGCACTAAAAAAAAAGTGCCTATGTCGCGGAAAACACACACAAAACACTTAAGCCTATTTAAAAAAACATTACAATTAATGTAAACATTGCGATTAATCTGCGGTTAGTAATTTTTTTTTAATGATTGCGTTCTTTTATACATAGTATAAAATGAAGTCGCCGCTTCTGTCTGTCTGTATATCGACTAACTTCTTCTAAACGTAACGGATTATGAAACGAAGAACTTTCCTGAATTTTGATTTATCAGCCTATGAGACAGTCTCAGAACCTCACGTATTCAGTAGTTTACGTAGGATGCCTAGACCAATGAGACGATAGAACTAGATTCGACGAAGATTTGGAAAGAACAAATATATGAGGGCGGGCGTTCTCGCTGTATCAACACAAAAAACTTTCTACGTTTAATAAATAGCTCTAATGATATATCTATCTTAAATGCATATTGTTGGCATGCGCGAAATCAACACGCAATGTAGTTTGTATGTGTAGAACGTTTTGCATTATTCTTTTGGCGAGTGTCATTGTGACTTGTGACCGGTGACCAGTCACAATAAGACACGCCAGTAGCCATCGAGCGCGACACGGCCGCTGCCAAAATGTGCCCGCAGTGACCACTGCCCGCTGTCTGTCACACGGCGACCTATTTCTGTACGCATCGCGCATGCCGCATCGTCTTTGTTTACCAAGGGACACCGCCAATTTCGGCGCTCGTATGCAATTTCTTTAAAAACGCATTCACTATCTGACATGATGACTAGAGTTTTTTGTGTATGTTGTGGTTCTTATATAATATCGACCCACAA
The DNA here is from genome assembly GCA_905220505.1 of Laothoe populi. Taxonomy (NCBI): domain Eukaryota; kingdom Metazoa; phylum Arthropoda; class Insecta; order Lepidoptera; family Sphingidae; genus Laothoe; species Laothoe populi. Next base: position 161,105 of record HG992156.1, read on the forward strand.
GAGATGTATCAGCTTTCAACGGTCGCCTGAATTATGCCGGTCTCTATAAAGCGCTTTGACTGCTTTTCACAATGTGTGGTTACTATCCCATCTACTAATATCGGGTACCTGTATCTAGCGGCCACCGGACATAGTCTCACAAGCTGGATATTAATTGCCGATTCTTATTAGAATATAAAATTCCCTTATTTTACTTCGGATTCAATTTTGACTTCATAAAACAGTAAAGAAAGAAAAGAAAGAAAAACGATTTATTAGTACAGCTAACAACACGCATATACCATAAGACAATGAACTACTTTATTATGATTAAAACTTATACTAATGGCACTTGCTTGTCGCAGCTGTGACAGGTAGGTGACCACTCAGCGTACTGCTGTGCTGTGGCACGTACATAGTACATACCACAACACCAGTACTAAATTTCATTATGTTATTAATAAACTAAATTAATATAATGTGACGAGCAGTTGGATAGTTGAAAATATGAAATAACTATATGGAGTAACTTAACTTAGATCGTGTCTAACTAAAATAGATTAAGTCTCGGGACTTCAGACGACCACAGCAAGGAAACAGCGTTTGACAAGAACAAACTTAATTTGGTGATGTTATGTCTAGTTTAGAAAATTTATGACAACAGAATCGTGTCCAGTGCATGACCTGGATGGGTGCTAGATCGGAAGGGTCAATAAATGTCCAGTCGAATTACGAAATCCAGCTACACACAAATATAAAAATCGTCGGTGTTTCTGGTAAATTATTAAACGGCTTCTAAGTAGTTATACGTTTTCTTCAATTAGATCTGGATAATGCAGTATTTATTGCTATTTAATGCCACACTCAGGAATAATTTACATATCATTACTAGGCGGAGTGTAGTAGATTGATGTATGCATTAAAACATAATACCTAAGAAAAAATATACCTCTATGCTATGTACTACATTACATGTATTAACAACACGTTTTACCTATAGCGTGGCTAAGATTATTAAGAAAAAACGGTAAATAAATATTGACGACTATTTATTTTTGTTGTTTACAATATAATACTTGAATAAATGCTGCGATTCAGTACCAACCATGACAGGAAGACGATGAAACTGTCGTATGTTTTTGGAGTTTATAGTATTCCCTAAGTGATAGGTACTCCCATGTCCCAGCTGGCGAGGTAGCAGCAGGCTGTGTAATACTCGGAGGAGACCTCTCGCTGTCGGCTGTCGTCACTAGCCGGAGACTCATAAGTGCCCTCCACGGAGATGGGCCGCTACACGGCACCGCGCACCGGCGATTCCGGCAGCAATTCTAGTCTCTTAGTATATCTCGGGATGGCTCCGTAAGCGCCGAACAAGGCCACCGCGGGGTTTTAGCTGGTAGTGTCGGGTGGGGTGTACATAGGGGTAGTGGCTGTCCGGATAGCCATCATCCGGACGAGGGGGTGCTGACACGTAAGACCGGCTAGTCAAGCATTACCATTTTATTCTATTCTACTTCCCCCCGGACTGGGCGGCAGTAATAAAACGCCTTCCTCGCGATAGCAAATAAAAGGCAGTGTAATATAAGAGATCGCGACCATGATCCCTGCACGGAGCCAAATGATTCTCCAACCTTTTTTTTGTCTTTTACATTATTTAAATAAATTTGAGATTACGCAAGCAAAACCAACTACATTCATATACATATATATACCTATACGAAGAAAATATCCGTAATTTTAAATGATGATACATTTACATTGTTATTTTTGGTATTTGGTAGGTATATTAGTGAACGACGATTGATGATAAATTCCTTTGGCACGATGGAGTCCGCTTGCTCACTCCTTATAAATAACGCGTGCCCTTTCAACGTTTCGAAACTAGCAGTCTTCAAATAGCACTCGGAGGGGTTGTTTGTAAGGGGCGGGGGCAGTGCAGGGCGGGGGGAGGGTTGTGATCGACTATAGTGTAGCCGATGATTCACACCCTTTAATGTTGAAAGGGTTTGAGTGATATACATAAAAGTACTTTTAATAATACTTGCAGACGATGTTAACTGTAGGTGAAGTTATTTTTCAATATGAGGTGTTTTAAATCCATAATAGAACTGATGCCACAGGTTAGAAACCAGTCCCTAGCACACATAACTGTGAAAAACAATGTAAACCATCGAACCCTTTATTATACACAGTCAGGTCATAAGTATTGTCACACAGTAAAAACTTTTATTTTAGAATGCTGGCCACAAAAAAGTTTATTGAATTCGAATTTCAAATTGTTCATGAAAATAAAAATGTATACTTTTTAGAATTTTACTCATTTTTAAATATGGAGTGGACGCTTAAAGAAGACCGTGTTGCAGTAATTGCGTTGCATCGTTGCGGTTACGCGCCTATTCAAATTTTTGACATACTGAAAAATTTGAATATAACCAAAAGATTCGTTTATCGTACCATCAAACGATACAATGAAGACTCTAGTGTAGATGACAGGTCAAGAAGTGGTCGCCCTCGGTCTGTTAGGACTCCAGCAGTGATAAAAGCTGTGAAGGCGCGAATTCAAAGAAATCCCAAACGTAAGCAGAAACTGTTGGCCCTTCAGATGGGGTTAAGCAGAACCACGGTGAAAAGGGTGTTAAATGAAGACTTAGGGCTTCGGGCATATCGAAGAAAAACAGGACATAGTTTGAATGCTCGTCTAATGGACCTGAGACTGAAGAGATGCCACGCTTTGTTGAAGCAGTACGCGGGAAAAAATTTCGGGAAATTCTTTTTTCAGATGAAAAAAATTTTACCGTAGAAGAGAGCTACAACAAACAAAATGATAAGGTGTACGCACACAGTAGTGAAGAAGCGAGCAACCGTATTCCGCGTGTCCAACGAGGTAATTTTCCATCCTCGCCCATGGTATGGTTGGGAGTTTCTTATTGGGGCTTAACAGAGGTACATTTTTGTGAGAAAGGTGTAAAAACGAATGCAGTTGTGTATCAAAATACAGTCCTGACGAACCTTGTGGAACCTGTTTCTCATAACATGTTCAATAACAGGCACTAGGGTATTCCAACAAGATTCGGCGCCAGCTCATAGAGCGAAGAGCACACAAGACTGGCTGGCGGCGCGTGAAATCGACTTCATCCGGCACGAAGACTGGCCCTCCTCCAGTCCAGATTTGAATCCGTTAGATTACAAGATATGGCAACACTTGGAGGAAAAGGCGTGCTCAAAGCCTCATCCTAATTTGGAGTCACTCAAGACATCCTTGATTAAGGCAGCCGCCGATATTGACATGGACCTCGTTCGTGCTGCGATAGACAACTGGCCGCGCAGATTGAAGGCCTGTATTCAAAATCACGGAGGTCATTTTGAATAAACTTTAGTGTCATAAGAATCTATGTTTTGTTAAGTTCATTTTGGTATATAAATGGTTACATAATGAATAAACTTGTTTCAATTATTTTATATTAAACATGTGACAGAATTTATGACCTGACTAGGTATAGTAACTGTGGGAAAAAACAAACACTTGAAAAATGGAAAATAAAAGCAATATTTCAACGTAAATATAAATGCAATGCACAGTGACATCGCCATGCAGTGAGGGGCTTTTAACAGCCCACTGTAACCTCGTTCCGTTCGGCTTCCCATATAAGTGTTGTGTGGCCTTTTTGAACTGGCGCGGGCTTGCTGGCTGGCTGGCTGCTCTCGCCTCTCAGCTCCGGCATTTATAACGCTCACAGAAGTATACTTTATTCTCATTTAACTTCAAAACACCTCAGTTATATCTATTTATATGTATAGAGAAAATATGTGTGATCATTTCATTGGTCGAAACAACGTCGCATGTTGAATATGAAATTGAATAGGACGTGATCTATACGAATAGTTTTATTAACACAGGTACAAATAATAAATAAATAATAATAAATACACCCAATAGCCACACACATAGTTCTGATAATACACGAGGTCTAATCTGTACCCCACAACACTCTAGACCCGAAACCAATATCGGTAACAAACACAAGCATTTGTTTCGGTGCGGGAGTCGAACCCACGGCCTCTCGTTTCACTGCCGGCTACTCTATATAATTTGGCTGTTTATTGTTGAGATAAACCTGTACATGCGGGTTGAGATTGTTATTAGGTATGTAGCCGTTATTCGTGCGTAGTATGTGCTATCAATTCAAACAAGTGTGAAAAAATTGTGCTAAAACAAATTCCAAGTACGCTCGACCCCACTAGTAGCATATTTAGCATGAGGAACAGGTGAGAACCTAGTACGTTCAGGTCAACCTATCTAAAGAGTTGTTTGCTGCGAAACTCCAATCTAAATAGGAAAGTAGCTAGAATTGTCGAGGTTTCTCTAAAATATTCATTCAATAATTCCGAAAATAGTAAATAATTTGGGACATTAACAAAATGTAGATTATTGCCTCGCGTCTGCCCACAGTGGATATTTATCTCAATACTTTGAGACAATGCGGCGCCATACACTGGTTTCATAGAAGATTAGCCGCTACATAATAGTGTAAGTCTTCCGCCACACAACGTCCCAATCAGAGGAGGTGCTCAATTCGATCTATATCACCACACAGCACACACTCATATTCACGCATAATTATTCCTTTTTGATTGTATTTATGTATCAGTTCTGACGACTCACTCAAAATAACACACCTTATGAGTGATCAGTCACCATGAGAACTGCTTATTTTATAAATCATTACGTTATAAAACCAATCACATTTTAGGGGTGAGTATATATACTATGTCCACACAATTTGTATTAACTATATTATCATCATAAAGGTCAAGCAAAGCGCCATCTGTACAATTCCTAATTAAAGTGTATTACTAGGTATTTACATTAGGCGTTCTAAAGCAGTATTTACTATTACAAGGCGGCCGTGGCTGCGGCGCGACGTCGCGTCGCCGCACCAAGTCAATTTGCCCAGACAAACTGGAGCAGCCGTTTTTATATGCCACTCAACTTTATATATTTGCAATACGGTCACATTTCGCATGTAATCATATACTATATATACTATAATTTTACTGCATTTTGTGCCGTCAGACCAGTGCGGAAAGTTTATTTTTCCTTGAATGCTGGCCTGGATGGCAACAGAGGCTGTTATCAATCTTAGGCTGCCGCGCGGCTGTCGTATGAATAACTCGGCGTCTGGACCGGAATGTTGTTTTTAGGGCTTCATGTGAGAAAAGCGCACAAGGATTGCATGCGATTATTTAGTATACGTCATTTTGGTTTCACATTATAAATCAGTGTGGGCATCTTGAGTGTAGTCTGTAGAGACCGGCAAGTGGCAACGTCACCGGTTCGTGAACATGTGGTTGTTAGCTGTAGGAGTTGCGACGCCGAGCGACGGGATTATTCGCATTCTTGAACTTTCTTGTTTGCGTGCCAGTATTTATTACAAATATATTAAATCTTAATTCAAGTTATTTTGATTACCATGACATTCCTAAACAGTGATTACACAGGTCAAGCAAACAAATGACTTATTTATGTAACCATATAAAAGCCCTGACGCACTCTTCCATAGACTTAAATGTCTCCTTATATTATAATTTGCAGTCTGTCCCGAGACTATTTTCTGTCTGTACTAACTTTGACAACGCATAAGTTCACTCTAAGAACTCTCTCGGATGCACTTAGGAATTAAAATGCTTTAGTACCTAACCATAAGCGGCTGCTTCAACACATGGGGTTACTATGAATTTGATATTTAGGATAGACTTTGTTTACGTATTTATACGCTGTGGCCTGTGACTAAGCAACTTTACTGTAATCAGGCATTCGAGCCCGACTTAGAACTTGGTAACTATTACAAGCGTTTTAAAAATAATCCAGTAGTCATATATGATGATTGACATCCAAAAACAAATAGCATACCGGTTGATATCACGGCGGGTGACGTCATCTATTTCGGTAGGCTGTTGCGATTGCCGATCATTTTGGCCAGCCTTCCGTCCATTCATCCAGGCCGCGACAACGAGGCCACTGCATTGTGTGCAAATAATGGGTATCGGCAATATCGGACGCTTTTGTAGGAGCACGGGCGCGGGCGCGGCGCAGGCCATGTACCAAGTACAGCGCGCTTGCTTCACTAACCAAGGTACCGTTCTGAACATTCAACAGAAAATAGTCATTACGTGAAGTGGCAGCTTGCTGGTATGTTATGTTCAGCTCGTAATTAACGGAGGTTTCAAATAACATTCCGTAAAGTTATCATGCACCTTATCAAGGAATTGTAGATATTTACGGAAGATGGCGCCACTCACAATCAAGTGACGCACTTGCCCGTGTCCCACGCCGACCCCGAAAGTACTTTATCTTCGATGCGTAACTTTATTACGGAATATTTATCAGCGACTAGTTGAAATACAGTAAGTCATATGTAAGTAAGCCTTTCGAATTGTACTCAAGCTAGGTTTTTTAGGTTCAAATAAAATCAATTCAAATAAGTCTATATTTGTTCATTACATTATCAACTCTCGAACGAACTTAAGCATTGCAAATATTCACAATATAAAGCCGGGATAAGTAATTGAAGGAAAATCTATACACAGGCCGATGAAAGCACTGCAAATTTGATTTACCTACTGCGGATCCCGCGGCGTTGTTGGGGGCCTGACCAAGCGCCCTGAAATTTGCCGGACAAAGCAGCGTCACCGTAAAACTTATGTTGCATGAGAAATTGATTATAACTTGTTTTTATGCTGGATGTGGATAATATTTTCTTTCAATTTTAATATACGACTCCTAAAATAAAAAGAAGTGATAAGCTTTCTCTCAAGGATATTACAAAAGTGGTTATATAAAAGTTTTTCAAAATAGCCAAGGCCATCAATTACTTACAATAACTATATGAAACGTTCTGATTAACTGACCTTCCATTTCAAACACGAGTCCTTTGCGTGCATTCACACCTGCGCTTGAGGCTCGTTGGTAGCGTACGTTCTACCTTTGATGTGCATATTGATCTCGTATCGAGTATTGAATCTGTTTTTATCGAACTTTGTCGGGCTGTCCTATTCATTAAGCTTTTGACTGTGACATACTGTGAAACATTTATATATTTTTGTAAATGTTAGTAATATCGCTTCAAAGTTTTACTTCTAGATACGGTCCTGTTACATACATTTTATGATTTAATCTTTACGATCTAAGTATGCATAAAAATTGACCCATTATCGATCACTTGTTATTCCGTTTGGATCCTTGTTAAACTCCTACTAATAAACGTTTTTATAATCATACATAGCTTTGTCTCGCTTCCACTGATGTTAAATGTCATTCAACATAGTAAGACGAAACATTGTATAGTTGTTGTTGTATTACAGGCGTGTATTGTATAGTTTTGTAAATAAGGCGGTAATGATCTATTCACACGGCCCTGGAGCATGTGTTTTCTGACGTACACTTAACCATTTTCAGTAGTCGTTCCAGGATATTCCTAATGCCCGTATCCCATGGGGGTAGGCAGATACTATTGAGTGCCACAAGCTACGATCCTGACACTTCTTTCGCCTCCTCCACATTCATACATCTTCTCATACATATATACACAATACATATATATAAGGACGGTTGGAGATACTCCTGATTTGCCTTTTTAGGAGAAGATTGTTTATCTGGTTCGTATACGTTCTCCTTAGGCGCCCTCTACCCACTCTTCCAGTCAAATTCGCACGACAAATATCTTTCGTCAATCGCCTTTTATCCATTCACTCCATATGGCCGTACCATCTCAGCATACCTCTTTCTATCTTAGTCACCACATCATTCTTCAACTCATAACGATCTCTTACCACACTATTCCTCATACGATCAGCAAGGGTGACTCCACACATACTCCGTAGGGTACGCATCTCCACCGCATGTTCATTCTCCATGTTCCAGGAGTTGTAGACAGTATTCAATACAATATTTTTGGATGCACATCTCAGTGCGAATTGAACTAAAACATATATTTCTTAGCAGACAATTAGCCCGCTAAAAGTTCATTACTAAATTAAAATCATGGCTGAAATAGTTCTCCCGGATTATTTAACCGAATGTCGAACCGGTGAGCTCCTGGCTTCAGCCTAACAACCTTTGTTTTGCGTCTAAAAATGAGCTGCTCGGCATTTGAGTTTGGGCCTAATATAAAATCGGGCCTCTATCACTTAATAGTATTAGCGTATTTACTATTATTAGAAATACCGAAGGTATAACTGAGGTATTTAGGAGACTAGTTGGGGGTAGTTAATAATGACAACCAAAGTGGGAGTAGTAAATGTTTAATATAAAACAGAGTGCCTTCCGCGCTCCAGTGTTCAGTTGGTTCAGTTCAGTTTAGTTGAGTGGAAGACAAAACGATAGCCAGTATATTCGTGGTTCGGTGTAGTAAGTGTAAATGGTAATTATAATGGTAATCAGTTCAATGGCGTTGTTCAGTTTAAAAGGGTAATGCTGGTAGATTAATTATAAAGAGAAGCCTTAAGTGAATCCTGACATGCGTGTGTATTGATAATAAGCACTGAGATGTGTAACAGTGTCGTGTAAATCAATCAATAAATTATAAATAGTATTGTATTTGTGCCTTTTAAATATACATTTTGCATAGATTTGTTGATGTTGCTAACAATAGCAAAGTCAATCTAATAACAGCGCAAGGCTTAGGCTTGTTGGTAGTGGTCCTGTTCCAGACGAATGTCATATGTTCGAAACCAGCCCAACTGGCATACACCTCTGAATTTTTATACAAGTATAATATCGAAGAAAAAGCCGCGGTTTCCCTCCAAATCAGAACGTCAAAATTGTTTTAGTATTGAGACCGTAAATCTCTTGTGGTTCCTGATACCCGCGACACAAAACTTGTAACTCGGTGTAGCGTGAGGACTGAGAACATTGTGTGTGGTTGTTGGGTGACTTAATATGTATGTCGGATCGTGATGAATACGGACACTGAATTGAACTTGCTAATAACTTTATTTATTGTAAACTGTGGGTAGCGCCATTTGTTTTGCTATTTTGAAGGTGGTTTCGACTTGTTTATCGAGTGATCTCACTCGCAGAGGAGTGGGTCACAACGAAAATCACAATATAAAAGAGCAGCTCGTCTTTGGCGAGGCATTCGTGAATTATCATTGAAACAGTTAGTAACTTGTCGGTCGTAATGCCGAAACTTTGTTAAAGCAGTAAGTTAACGTAATGTGAGAGCGTTAATGTGTACCGCATATTGTAATGTAAACTGTGATGTGTTTAAAAGAGCAACCATGAGGGTTTCTTGCCAGCTCTTCCCCATGGATGACTGCATTCCGAACTGGTGGTAGCTTAAATAGACTCTGAAGTGTTAATCTTGTGTTTTATTACCGAACTATGATACGCTATGCATCCTGACCATACCTGGAGATCAGAGAGGGTCGTGTAAGCCCTCTCACTGCCTCGACCGATGACCGCCCGACCCGTCATGTATTTACATGAATGTAAGGAATGTTTACGACTACAGATCGTACGTAATGCCGTCCGTCAACACGTCATATTTAGTGAATCGTGTCGACATTCAGACGTGATGACGTGTGAGATGACGTCACTGATGGAGCGCGCTTGTCACCGCGACAGTTGACACACACTACAGTACTCGCCCTACAAATAGCATGCCGTGCCCCGTGCCCCGTGCCCCGTGGCCCGTGCCCCGTGCCCCGTGCCCCGTGGCCGCTCCGCTCACACTTCTGTGCAATGTTTGCAGTCTGCACCGCTGTTTATTGACCGCATTATGAACGCTCATTAAGGTCCTAGGTTGAAATTATCCTCAGGTGAGGGGAGAGTGAATCACAGCCGCTGGTTCCACTGACGCGGACGTAGAGAAAGCTACTGCGGATTATTCAACTTATAGTCTATTGCAGGATCAATGGCTCTGTTGGTGCTTCGGAAAGAATTCAAGGAGAGCTAATTATCTTATATGCCGATTTCATAGAGGGAAAATTGGAATAAATCCAGAATAAAACTTGACTGATTGACAAATTAAGATGATGAGAATGTTATCTTGATAAAAGAAACCTAAATGTATAGTTACGTCAGCAAAAACGATTGACTATACATTATTCTGGAGATAACTGCACGCACACTAATTGAACTGCAATCGGACTAGACTTGTTTTGATATGCCGAGGTTCTGTCTTTTATTGTAAGCCTTTACCCCGCCCAGTCTGTAACTTAACAATCTACCCGAACTTATTTTCTTAGAGACCCCCCGTTATTGTTAATAGACATAGACTACCCTAACAGTATTAACAATCCGCGATAACTAACTTAATGTTGTTAATTCCAATATAACTGTTATGTTATGTTATGTCTCGGAACATATTATCAACGCCGCAAAGCAAAACTTGTTTAGTATTAATTGAACAATAATATGAGTATTTCTTGTTTACCTCCGTAGTCCGTAGACCGTGGTCCGTACACAGCACACTCACCGCACAGTGTAATCGAGAGATAACTTTTATTTAACCTACGTCGAAGCCGCGATGATAATAGTAAACAGTGTCATTCATCGCTTTAAAACGATATAATCTGCCGTTTGCTGGATATTTTAGTGTGAATAATTTTATGTACCTGCCTAATGTAAAAAACGACAATACGTACAAGATAGACTAATATTTCAATCGCAAGTTAAATTAGAGTGAGTACTGAGCTTATATCAATATTTGATTACTTAAATATTGATATAAGCTAGCACGTCGTATGGACCGGGTTCCGGGATAAGCCGCGCTCGACTCGCAAGTCGCACATCTGACGCTTCAATAAACAGAATCCAAAGCGTTGTTTACACAACTTGGCTGTTACAACAAACGCTTCGCACTCCCGAAGTGTTTGTGTCTACTGTGTACGTGTATACACAGGGAAGGGTGGGGATTGGGGGTCTGGGGGCGGTTATTTAACGTCCACGATGATATTGTGTAATTTGACAGCTTCGGTGGCACAGTGGACGCGTAGCAGTCATTTAAACAAGAGCCCGCGCGTTAGATCCACACACCGTGAAATGTTTGAGTTCCGGAAATCTTCTAGGTGTTATGAGACCGTTGCTTGATAGGTTGTTCCTTCCACTTTAAATTACAGAGTACTGCATAACATTGTACTGTGAAGCCCTGAGATGTATTAACTTGACTAACTTTAAGGTCTTTCATATCGTCACATAATCAACTTTCTTTGCGATCTGATTTGATGTCTTGAGCTCACAATTGTCTGCTTCCTGATGGTAAAATGAATTAGTCCGAGGAATTCTTTTTCCGTCGTCTTGCAGAACTGTTGCGTGGTATGCTTCACGCTGTATCTCCAACGATCAAAACGTAAACATCATAAAAATCTTTATTAACAATTTGCCTTATATTAATCGCCAGTGCAGACGAGTTTTAACGTCGCGTATCTTACGAATTTGGAGGAAATTGACCTTCGAGCCGCCAGCCCTGTATCAAGGCCAACACGAACGTACACAAGCAAACCCGTGCCGTCTCGGAGACGAATCGACGACTCACGAATAATGTTTTATCAATAGTGTTTGCCAACACAGCGAGCACTTTACCCAATATTTCAAAATGTGCTTTCATAGTACATGGTTTTGATAGAAGTGGATCGTAATTCTCTTTATCCTAAACTATACTTAAAAATGACCCAAAGAGTATGTAGCTTATAAACATACTACGTGATGTAATTGTTTACATTGTCTGCAAACTATATTAAAAAAATAGAGAATAACAGGAACTTTAAATTTTAGTTAGGAAGGAGTCGATCCTCACAGTAAGCAGTCGACTTTGAGTTCTTCGTTCGTTTGCTGCTTCACGAATGAATTGCAATTATACGTGAATATCGATAGATACATGATCAATGAGATCGATGCTCGACAGTGAATATGCCGAATAACTTATTAAAATAAATCTCGTAAATATGTTTAAACTGATATATCACGTGTATAACCCTTGGACTTTGGTATGGAAAGATCAGTGTTCACATGGTGCGTAAAGACGGGGCCGTCGTCTCTGGCGCGGGGCGACGACCGGATGACGTCACACACACCCCTCCGTCCCCCCCTCACCACCTCCGCCCCCTCCCCTGTCCCGTCCACGCCGTATCCCGCCTGCCTGCCTGCCCGCCACCGAGTTTCCTGTTGCCAACCACCCTCGTGTTTGTTTTCGCATACATCCGATACGATCATACATTTAACATTCGAGACGGCCGGCCCGCGGCATTGTCTTATTATGTCTTTTTTATTGTACCATTTTACTTTATTACAATCGGTAAGCCTTTTGTTAATAAGGTCATCAACATTTTGAGTCATAATGGCCGGTTTAATAGAAATAGTTTAATTAACTATGCGTTTGATCTACTAATCAGGGGTTCCCTCATTAAAAACCGTTACAGAAATTACAAGGTTATGTATAATATATAACGGTTTTATGGCTTTTTAATTCTCGGAGTCCCGAAGATTGACACTCACCCCTAATCAGGTCGCCTTGGTAAATACATTTTTGGCACACATCACGACTCGTTTTGAAATTTGATTGCAGAAGAAATACATTGCATTTATATATAGTGCACATAAAATATGCCGTTCCGAAATTGTTGCAAATAGCGCGTAGTTGTCAAAATTACAACGAAAAACAAGAGTGCGCATGTGTGAATAGTATAGTATTACTGTCTACTGTCTAGTCACTCGCTTACGTTTGATACTTGCATGTCGCATGATGCATTCCCTCCCTGTTAAATTATATTTAAAAAAAAAATTGTTGTTAATATTAAGTAATATTGCTTTAGAATGTATTGTGGCTCATGCTGTGGTGATTGCTTGTAATCAGAGTTGCAATTACAAAAGAGACTATCATTGTATTCATAAGTAGATTTTATATATTATTGTAAACTCCGTAAGCAATCCTAAAACAATGAAATAAAATAAAATAAAGTCTCTCAGCCAGTGCTATATTATATAGATAGAAAGTTGATGTCAGTTTTGGTGTTTGAATATAAGAACGGAATAAATAACTTATTTTACTTTATAAATGTTAGGATTCCTTTATTGTTAAGTTCTTCTGTTCTCATATTAACTGAAATGTTATGTTTGTTCCAGGTATGGGTCCGAGAAAACACTGAAATGGATATAAGCATTGAGTACCACAGTATCTGTAACTAAAATAACGTTACTGAGCTCGATTGATGTCGTGAAACGTTTGAAGTGACACTCGTGATACACAACTCCACGACATAGCGCCTACCGTCCTGCCTCATAAATCTGGCAATAGACTTAACATGCTTGATCACTTTTTTGTTTATGTATGAGGCTGCTAACGCGCAGGTGGGTCCACTGATGGTAAGACAGCCCATGAACTTCTGCAAAAGGAGAGGAGTTGTCAGTGCGTCGCTGTGCTCGAAGGACTAATCATGATAAAACAAGTCAACCTTAAATCAATAAATTAAAACATAATTTAGACACGAGCGTAGGAGTTAGTTTGTCTATGGTGGATGATGGATCACATTTGGAATTATTATTCCAAGGTATTATTATAGAGGTGGTTGCCGGGTTCCGGCCAGTAAGATCTCGCTTAGGCCTTATGCGCTTAGACCACGTTCGCATGGTTAGCGATATTACAGTTTGTTTTTAAATAAAAAAAGTCTTCAACGCCGTACTCGAGTACAGTTTTTATTAAGATTTTCAGCGAAAAGTATAACGTAAGGCAATCTGGCACATAACATATGTTTGTGTTTATTCGCCTTGATAGAACTGTATAAAGACTTCAAAGTCAGATAAAGCCATCGCATACGACATTTATATACCGGCTAATTAATTAACGTAAGCCAATTGTAATGATAACAGTCAGTTTCTACATCTGAAATAATCCTGATCCTTATAAGAAACCTGCTGACACCGTAGCTATATTCAAATGATGTGTGGATATATATAAAGTCTATATAAAATTAATACATATTATTATATAAATAACAACCTGTAACACAGACACACATTCACGCCTATAGTCCCCGAAGGGGTAGGCAGAGGTGTAACCAGTACACCCACTTTTTGCCGAATTTCGGTCCCATGTTGTGATAGGGGGCGAACCATTTATGAATAAGATATGAATATTAAACTTTTACATCTGGTATTTTGATAGATTTCTATTAATTTGGTAGGAATTCTAATTATGGCCAATTGTTTCAAATATTTTTACTTGGAGGTCGATGTAAAATATATTTTAAGTAATTCCACTCGGTGTCTTTGTCTACACTTGCGGGATACTTACCATAAATAGTCCGGGATAAGCTCGGAGCCTCACCGGGGAAAACGGAAATTACTCTGTGGTAGACTCGGTCCCTCCTGGTAATACTAGACTTTATTATACTCTTCTATAGAATTGTTACTGTATGTAAACAAACTAATACGCCATTTTTATTCATTGGTAGAAGTTCTGGGTAAGTTTTATTAAGAATGTACATTTAGCAATGAATGAGAAAGTAAATACTAAACTATTAAATTAAGTAAAGGTATTTTGTCTTTGTAAAAGTTAAGAGGCATTCATCAAGATAATTGGTCTAGGAATTAGTTAATGAATAACAATTATTTACCATATGGCTAGTTAAACAGATTAGAAATTACCGGGTTATGTCGAGAGAGCATCGTAAATATGTCGGTGTATATTGAAAGGGCACGGGGTGAAGGACGCTTCGAGTTTAGCACAGAAGGCCGCGATCGATACCCGGAGCGCCGCGCTGCCACACCACTCTCGACCTTATTCCGTGTTATGTTGAGCTCTTTTTTCTACTGCATTTATCCAACGCCTGTTGTTTTTTGGACATGTCAATTTTGTTAAGAAAGTTTTACGAACAACTGCTGTTGATGACGTTCACATGGAACTATCAAGGTTATGGGATGGCACGACCGAAAATATAAACAGGTCGCATGATTAGAATGACGTTTTGTTTTTATGGAGTGAAAACTTCTTTAGGACCGTTGGGAACTTTTGCGATGGGGCCATAGCACTGAACTCTCGTGACCGTCACGCTCAGATTATTTTACTTTTGACATAAAGGTCTATGAAGTTCTTGACAAGCAATCATAAACAAACAAGTTACTACTTCATGGACGCTGTTTAAAAAAAAATAATTACAAAGTTTGATTTTTCACTTTTGACTGTAGTCCCCATGATTTTATTTAAACAGTCACACATGGACCTGATTCCATGCTAGGTTAACCTGTATCAGGTATGAAGAACTACGAGGGACTACGGTTCCACATCACCTAGATCAGACTAAAATATTACGTTTTTTGCCAATACGTTAAGAATTACATGATTTTAACACTTTGTTCCGATGACAGACGATGCATCTATTATGCATATTAATGAATCGTATAAACTATATGATCCATTTGGTGTGGACCATGAAAGTGGAACAGGACCAGACATTTTATTTAAAATATTATTAACTTATAGGTTACTAGTTGTTGCTCGCGGCTCCGCCCGCGTGGAGGTCGTGTTTGGGAGAAAAACGATACAATACAAAATACCAATTTTCATGCGTTTAACTTAAAAAAATGACGGATTTTCATACAAACTTTCATCCCCTATTTTACCCCTTTAGGTGTGGTATTTCCAAAAACCCTTCCTTATTGGATACCTACGTCATAAAAGGTACCTACTGTCAAAATTTCAAGTCTCTAACCCCAGCCGTTTAGGCTGTGCGTTGATCGATCAGTCAGTCAGTCAGTTTCTTATTTTATATATACAGACAGATTTGCAGTTTCTGATTACGAGAATGTTTGCCAATTAAAATATACAACGACAAAATTCATAACCCTTTGGCAGTCGGGAAAAAATTAAGACGCTGTCAATATGCACAAACACACGCGTGTCAAATGAGTACTTCGTAAATTGGCGGTGTAATACGTTACCTGGCGAATAAAATTTAATTCGACATTATATATCAGTCCATTATTCTAGTAATTGCTTTATAATATATTCAAAATTGAATCGCTTTCAATTGTAGAGAATAAGGTGACAGTGATAGCTATAATTTGTTTTATAGTATTTATTAGAGGTCATAGACTAGTTACAATCTAAAGAGTAGTTTAATAAAAGTAATCTATAAATATAAATATTAATAAAAATAACACAATAAGTTGCAATCAAACGATTTCATACAAATACGGAGTTAGTTGTCGCGTGTCATATGGTGGGTGAGATGTCTAGAGTTCCAAATACCTCTCCCCCTACCCCTACCCCTCCCCAATCTCCATCCCTTTTTTTAAGGTTGGTAACATATCTAGAATAGGTTAGTCTCCTGTGTTTAATTTTGTACATTATTCTATATACAACCGAATATAATACGCAAAAGAAACTCTTTTTCGAAAACAGAATCAAAATTGCTTGAAAAATGAGGTCACAATATTTATGTTAAATATTGGTAGGAGCAGAAACTCACAGGCAAGAGCGAAAATCGTTGCGTATTGGGAACATATTGCTATCTCCCTCGCACAACGGTGCAGTAATGGGGATCCTGAGTACCGTGACGTCACGTTACATATCTTGCATCATCCTTTTGCTGTCATTTGACAATTACCACTTCCAGCAGATTTGAATGGCGTCTAATTTTATTTGGATTAATAAAATTCTTTCGATCATAGGTTTTAGGTAATGTAACTTGATGATTAAATAAATAAAAAAAATCGTGATACCTACCCTATCGTTTTGTTGTTGTGGGTTTTACTGGGTGGTGGAGATTACTTACCGTCAGCTACCACTTGCTACTTCACGGACATGTCGTTTAAAAATAATTATACATACAAATATTTCACTTAATATTAATGCGTTGTGATTTATTTTACAAAATAGAAGAGACACACACACACACAGCCACAATTGTCAGCTCAAGAGCCTGCTCTAATACTTGGTGTAACCTAATTCCACAGGCTTCCTATTGAGTAGCACTTATTCCCCCTCCAGCCGTTGAATGAACTGGCTAGTATCGATTCGCGCCCCACTAATATGCATTTTCTAGGAATACAGTGCTATGTTATGCGACAAATCGATTTCCAGGAATGTTGGCGGCGCCGAGGCCGGGCCGTCGCTGGACGATATCTGTCATTGTTTGTAAATATCGATTTTAATACTATTATACATTGTATAATATGATACATTGCCCTAATTCTGAGCACAGGCGCCAGGCCTCCTGCTGGCCATGCGCTTCTCTACATAAAGCGGATTGGTACACTTTACATATCTTTATATTTCATATGGATAATTCTCAGAATACATCATACACTTGAAAACGAACGTTATTTGACTAAAAAACTTTAAACAAATATAAAATTCTGCTATATAATGCACGAACCCGTTGTAACACGCATGTATAATATATGAAACTACTCAGTATTTAACCACTCGCACTGCATCGACTCTATGTAGCTTCAGTAGAGACATTCTCAGGCACATACATGTATAGAAACACTACTGGTTCTTCGAAAATGCCCTCTGTACCGAAATGTAGCTTCATGAAACTCGGCCGTAGGTCTTTATAATGTTTTTATTTTATAACATGACAAACAATAACGATATATTAATTGGTATCAAAATAAATTTAATCAGAATATTGTGCAAGTCATTTCACAAGTACGATTAGGTGATAACTTATGAATAACTTAGTAAGGCGAACAAAACAATAGCTTGAGTAGATCACTGTATAGTGTATACAAACAGCAACAACACACGTTGACGAGTATGACGCATGTGCCAGCCCCCAGCCGGCAGCCGGCAGCCATCGACCTCCTCGACCATGTCACAGGGAAGTGACCGACCCGCGCATGACGCCGCCGACTATCAGTACATTATATGGGTGTAGGCATTGTGCAACCTCAATATGCATCGAGTATAGGTTGCTCGCCCCGAGCCTACTGAAATGGATAATAATGTATTTAACCCTAATCCTCCTCTTGGGGTAAATAGCTCCTATCTACTTCATCGGAGTGTTGTCTCTAACGCCGCGGGCGTGTTGCTTTATAGATAAGTTTACAGATGTAAGCGTCCACACTTATAAACAGTGTAATATTTTTATGAAGGCTAGACAATCATGGTACGTATCCATTTTTAGAAGTTTATTGTGGTATGACGTGATGCGCGCCCGCGATAAGACACACGACAAAGCCTAGGCGCATACCTGTGCCTGGCATGACTAACTTAATGACCTATTTAGTGTAGACTGTAGTGTACATACTTATACACAGTTATTGTTTCGACGAAACATTCGCAAGATGTGGGCGTTCGTTTTATACAGAGGTACACACTACAGACAATCTCATCTCCCGGAAATGTTTATGATGTAATATCTCGAAAACCTTAGAAACGATGTTTTAGTTAATACCATACAAAACTAAGTAATACCCGTTTTCATTGATTTATATCTAATTTTAGTTGACCCTTACGACAATGTTAAATGAGCACTTCGTTCGTATTTTGTATAAGTTATAGGTTGGAACTGAGACTTTTCGGGCATTGTTTTGGTAATGTTTACATGCTTTTTTGCTTTTAGCATCTTTTTTCTTTAGAAAGGTTATTGGGTTAGTTAATAGGTTAGTAATAAATAAGGTATGGTGATCAAGTGGTGCAAAAATGTTTAACATAAACATAAAAATTGTCTTCTGGAATATGAACACTGAAAAGTCGCCAATGATAATAATTTCTTGTGTAAAGATACATACATATACACTTACGACTGTAATCCCCGAAGGGGTAGGCAGAGATGTAACCAGTATACCCTCTTTAAACCGAATTTTTTACGGTCCCATAATTTGATAGGGAGCGTGCCTATCGCCATACTTGGCTCAATTCCAGAAAACGGGCTGATACTGAGTATTTCTAAATAGAAAAATTAATGTACCTTTACCCGACCTGGGGATCGAACCCGATACCTCATCACAGCAGTCGTAACGCATGCGCAATTATAACTGCTCCACCGAGGCAGTGTGTAACGATAGTATAAGTATATTTGAGCAATATATTGTGGTTTCCAGATGCACCCTCCGCTTCCCCTCGACGAACATCCGGCTGGAGTTCCAGTCGCTGGTGGAGGAGAGCGGGTGCGGCGGCGGCGGCGCGGGCGGCAGCGCAGGCCCGACCATGCCGCCGCTGCGCATCTCCATACCCTCGGACAACGACGTGCGCAGCCCGATGCCTTCACCAACCGGTAACGTGGCCGCGTGCCTTCATCATACATTATCCGCCTTTTTACTCATATAAAAAAAAAATAAGTTCTACATTGACGGCTTTGTTTATAGCAAGGTTTGCAAATAATCACCTGATGGTAAGTGCATGAACACCCTCAATAACAGAAGGATTATAAGTGCGTTGCCGACCTTAAAGGGAAGGAATGGGCATTGGGAATTGGAGGGGAATTTGGAAATCTCATTAATCGTAGGAAACGCAAAAAAGCTGTTACCAAGAACTAAGTGTATGTTGTCACTATACTGTTTTAAAATGCCGTATATTCAGCATAAAAACGGAACCATATAGGATTATATTTATATCTCTGTCCGTTTGTGAAAGCGTATTTTTTCTGAAGTATGGGATGAAAATAGTTTTGATTGTCCAAGATCAAGGCATCACTGTAAATTAACGAATTTTAATTTGGAGCATAAATAAAAAAAATCTTATCAAGCACAGGGATGTGGCATGCGTGATATCTGTTACAATAGAGCTCACTCTGTCCTATTTCATTTCTGAAACTACTGTTAGTCGGTAATTAACTTTTCTCCTAGCATTTAATATCAGGTCGACGTCATTACTGTCAGCCACCTGCTGTTAGATAGTATTGGAGTGTGCAGTGAGTGGTGGAGTGGTGGAGTGTTGAGTGGTGTGTGGTCGTGTTGCAGGTACAATAAGCGCGGCGAACAGTTGTCCGACGTCCCCACGCGGCGCGGGCTCGTCCGGGCGGCGGCACGCGGCGGACCTCGGGCTGGTCGCACACTGCGCCGCGCTCGCCGACCACCACCGGCCCAGCTCCAACGGCACCGCGGTAAGTCATCTCTCACACACTACACCTTACACACATACCAACACAAACAACACCAAACGGTAGACAAAGGCTTTACTGTGCCCTGCCATTGCAGAAGTCTATGGGCGGCGGTGACTACTTACCATCTGGTGGCCCGTCTGCTCGTCTGCCTAACGGGGCACTAAATAAAAAAAAAACCACTAACCCACCCAACTCAACCTAACTAGCCGATCCAACCACTTGTCAGCAAACAGACACCAGTGGATAGAATAAGCGATCAAACATAAATAGATATTGAACAAATGTTTATGGCAACACTCATAAGGTAAAGTCTTGGTAACCCACGCGCACGGCACACTTGTTTGCTTGCTGGTTGCCCGGATAGCGACCACCGTACACACAAACATGGTGTAAAACCAGCCATAGTGGCACACGCAAGTGTGCCGCGTTCCGAGATCATCCAGTGTACATCCGGTTTCTATCGGGGGTCTAGTGTTGGGGTACGATGTTTGGCCGTTTTGCGGCCTTCTGAATACTCTGACATGGCGTAGTATAAAGAAGCAGACCGGCATTCTTGTGTCGAGTAGCGGGGGATAAATTTTCTCTCGCTACTCTAATTGGACAGCACTGGGCTAACCATCAGGTGCAGTGTGGTCACTTTGCCGTGCCAGGATAAAAAACTATATAATGTTTTTTAACGATTTTAAGGAGCGTTTCGAATTTAAACGGTTCTCTTGCAAATTGGTTTACTAGTTATCAGCTGTACACTGTACGCTATACACGTGAGTTGCTTTTGAAACCCAATATGGCGGCGGTATTTAGGAAATACCTAACTACCCTAAAAATAAATATAACAAATTTAGAATAAGGCAAGCGAAACTGTCGGTCTCATGTCTTGTATCGCTCGTAGTTTTTGGCGTTTTTTGTTTACCTAAAACTAGAAATTCTAAAAAGCTGGAACAGAACACTTCAAACGATAAAGAAATTATGAAACGAGTCAATATATTCCCACATTGTGACGTTGACATTAATTGCTCTACGAACTACAGCAGCGACTAAATATAGAACAATATATTATATAATGATCAAACTGAATGAATTGTAAAGGCGAGTACACATGTAAGCCATGTACTATTAAAGTCCACGTCAATGACGAAACACAATCTAAAACACATTCAAAATAGAATATTCTCGAAATGTAACGTATCTGCGAATACACGATGAAATGTTTATAGCGCGTGCGCAAGCACTGGATTCATCACTCGAGTCTAGAAGGATATTAAAAAAAAGTAAGGAGTACAATACAGGCTTTTATTTCCATAGCATTAGAGTTAAAAATAGCATGGAAGAACGGCGAGTGTCGCTAGTGTTGACGCGCCGCCGGCGAGTCTATGAGTCATGACTGGATAATATACTATTATTTGGTGTTATTAAAAAAAATAGACGCGCGGTATGCTAAGTATTAAATTTAAATTATTTGCATATCTCTTGCTCGCGAATCTGTCCAGATATATTCTATTACTTTACAAGATTTTTCACCAAACAGCAATGTTTTGGTTTGAAAGACATTATAGCCAATACAGTTACCAAGCAATAAGAAACTATTATTTCGTATTGGTGTGCGCAGTCAAGTGACTGCGACTCGCAACCTGCGGGTTACGTTGCTACAGTCTACGGGTAGGTGGCGCTTACTTTCATGTATCTATTACCCCTTTCTATATTTTGCTATCCATAGGGACGATGCATTTTTTGGGGATAAAAAATGGAAAATGACATTTTCTGATCCCTAAACTGCCACTATGCAAAAAATCATGTCGATACCTTGCTATGTGAAAAACTAATCTATCTCACGGGAACTGTAAATTTTTCAGGTATAAAAAGTAGCCTGTGTGCTATTCGTGTCGCTCAGGACGTGTCTGTCGTTAAGTCACGGGTTACACAAGTAATTTCTTCATTGACGGCATGGTACAGCGGGCGAATAGCCGGCTGTGAAACGGAAGGTCGCGGGTTCGATTCTCGCACCAAGACAAACGTTTGTGTCATCCACAAGTATTTGTTTCTGGTCTGAGTGTTGCGGGGCTGTAATCCTCGTTGTTCTTGTTACTCACGATACACTATGGATCTAGTGTAGATTCAGGACTATGTGTGACTGCTGGGTGTATTATTATTACTATTGTGTCGTCAGCACTCACCCTCTCACGTACAGTACAATACGTACATTTCCCATGATAACATGTCATTACGCGAGCTATCTACATGACGTAACACAGCGGTAACACAGCGCGGCGCGGCGCGGCGGTAACGCAGAGGCGTTTCATTACAAATGTAAATTGACGTGGCGGCTACTTATTTGTATTACAAACAGTACGTCTCTATGGAACGGGAGCCACATATAGCACGCATTTTATTGTGTATATATTGGTCCAAGATCCCAGTGCGATCTGACATAACTTATTTTCATACGGATGAAACCTTAGGTTCTCAATAGCGTCTCATGTTCTTTGAATAACCTGCGTATTTGTGGAGCTCTCCTTGAGACACCTGGGCAGGTACCAGGTAAGAAAGGTAACTGAAAATAAGAGTTACTTAACTTAAATTTACATGGCTGATTTTTATATATATTATGTAGAATATTATTCTAAAATAGTATCATAAGTGTCAGAAAATTTCCATGGACCAAAACTTTTGTCAGACGCTTTAAAGCTCCACAAAAAACAAAGTATGTTTACTTATTTTTACATGCTGATTTTTAAATATGTTATTAAGGTAACTATTACAAAGTTATATTTCATTAATCAGACAAATTGTAGTAAATGTAATTAGCTCGGAAGAATTGTCGAAATAACTCAGATTTGCATGGGGGTAAACTACTAGCATCATTTTTTTTTAATTTTTTGGATTGAATTCTTCGTTAAATTAGATACGCTGTAATTATTTAAAAACAGTAAAAACAGCTGAAGCCGAGCAGCATCCACCTCGAGTATGCCAGAACGCTATAAATTTAGCATTAATTTTTTGTATTTTATTGAAAATATCTTCTTGTATATGCTCATCGATAAACGACTCTGGACCTCCAAATTGCATAAAACCTTGCTGATATTCATGTTTCTTCATTAATATATACAATTGTCTATGTTTACCTTTTTTAAAAAAGGCGGGATTAAAGTCACATCCATTCAATGCATGAAATCCTGGCAAACTTCTACACAAAGATTTTATTTATTGGTACAGATAACAGATTAAATTTTATATATAGTTACATTCATAATAGACATGATACAAACCTGGCATCCATTTACTACTGTACACAGCATTCTAATAACACAACTTCGTAATAAAACAAAACAAAAACAATTGTTGCATAAAACCTGTTTAAGTTTAAGGTTTACTTAACTAACAGTGAACCTTAGTTAGTTAATTTAATAAAAAAAAATTGAGATCTTAAAAATAGAATAAAATAAGAAAGTAAGAAGCAACAAAATAAGTGGTTAGGATACCAAAACCACTTATTTTGTCGCTTTGTTAGATCTTAGTCGGTTTTTAAAGGTGTTTAAACTATTATGATATATATCCATTTCAGAACAGACATTATTATATTGACTACACATTCTGATGAGTGGATTATTTTGTGACACATTGTTGTTGCTTGCAGTTAAACAGAATACTTTAATAATTGGCGTAAAAGTTGGCTATCCATTACACCATTACTAATTTTATATAGCATGCACTGGTCGCTCACCCATCTTCTTTTCTCTAAACTCAACATTTTAAACCTCTGTAATCGCTCGTCATAATCAGTTTATTTGCGCCTTAACCATACCTTATACATAGAGCTCTGAGGAAACGCCTTTGTATAGATTCAATACGATCTTTATGAGTGTTGTATATTGGCGACCATACTGACGAACAGTATTCTGTTATGCTCCTTACTAAAGAACTGTATAATGTAATCATAGATACTTCATGTTTGAAGGGTCTAGCAATTCGAATAATAAAAGACAACATACGGTTAGCTTTGCTGCATATGTGATCAAAGTGTGCCCTGAAAGACATAGTGGAATCGAACATAACTCCCAGATCACGAACAACACTAACTCTATCTATGACAAGGCCTTTAATGTTATAATTATAGTTAATCATATTCCTATTTTTTGTGAATATAATTACCTGACACATTTTGGTATTAAGAGACATGAAATTCTCTTCGCACCAGTTATTAATGGTGTCTATATCAGATTGAAGATGTTCGCAACAACGATGATCAGACATACGTCTGAAAATCTTTATATCATCAGCATATGCCAAACATTCACTATCAATCTTTCCCAACAAGTCATTAACAAATATCAAAAACAATAATGGACCTAGATTCGATCCTTGGGGTACTCCTGATAAGGCCAAAAACGTAACATTCATACCCACTCAAGGCAACCAACTGGGTTCGATTTAGTAAATAAGACGAGAACCATCTATAAAGATTGCCATGAATTCCTACATGTTGAAGCTTGGTTAATAAAATATGTGATTAACACGATCAAACGCTTTGGAGAAATCGGTGTATATTGAGTCCACTTGTGTTCTCATATTAAAAGATTCACATAAATAAGTTTTGTAGCAAAGAAGATTGGAATAAGTTGACCTGTCAGTAACAAAACCATGTTGTCGTGGACTCAGTACATGTTTTAGGTGGTTATAAACATGCCTATAAATGAACCCCTCAAAGATTTTGAAAAACCAATTCAGTAAGCAAATTGGGCGGTAATTAGTGACATCACACTTATCTCCAGATTTATATATTGGGGTAACCTTGGCAATTTTCCATAATTCAGGAAAAATGCCTTCCTGAAGGGATTTATTAAAGATGATAGACAAAGGTGTTACCAGGGTATTTGCACAGAGTCTAATAAAGATAGGCGGAATACCATCATAACCACCACTCTTGGCAATGTCGTCTTTTTTTAATTTTTTCAAAAGTACAAGATGGTCCCAAGTGCTCGTAAACTTTTGTTAAATTAATGTATCTTTGGTTATTTCACAATATCAGTATCAGAACATCTTTTAACAAAATTAGCTTGAGCGTCTATATAACAAACATAAAAAACAATGTTAGTGTCAGCTTCTTCGTGCTCTGGACACGATATACTATCATCTATACTTGATAAAAATTTGTTACCATCAACGATGTAAGAATGACATTGCCTAAAATTCATAAATATCTGTTTATTCTCAATAAATGGTACCATTTCATCAGATGCCCAGTGTTGAATAAAGAAATCAACGAGGGCCTGTTTAAAATGTATATTTTTAAGTTCTTTTTAAAAATCTTTATTTTTTGTGGAGCTTTAAAGCGTTTGACAAAAGTTTTGGTCCATGGAAAGTGTCTGACACTTATGATACTATTTTAGAATAATATTCTACAAAACATATATAAAAATCAGCTATGTAAATTTAAGTTAAGTAACTCTTATTTTTAGTTACCTTTCTTACCTGGTACCTGCCCAGGTGTCACAAGGAGAACTCCACAAACACGCAGGTTATTCAAAGAACATGAGACGCTATTGAGAATCTAAGGTTTCATCCATGTGAAAATAAGTTATGTCAGATCGCTCTGGGATCTTATTCCATATGTATTTACGTTATTTGATCAATACAAAGTTATAGTGTTCTCGTGACTCGTTCTTTTTAATTATACCAGCATGTTTACATAACTGTGAATGTGATTGGAAGGGTTGGTAGAGAGCGCCCGAGGAGAACTTAGACCGATCAAATAAATGACCTTCTCCTCAAGGGCAAATCATGAGTACCTCCAACCATCGAAAATGTAGTAGAAGATGTATGAGTGTGGAAAAGGTGAAAGAAGTGGGCCAAGATCGTAGCTTGTGGCACTCCATAGTCTCTGCCTTCTTCCATGGGATGCGGGCCTGAGTGTGTATGTATGTATGTATATGTTTGCATAACCTATTACTGATCAAGTACAGCCTTAATAACAGTAATAAATAATACATAAATGATTAAAATTTTATGCAAAGCAATTTAAAACTTTTTTGACGTATAGCGGTAATTGCTTTTTTGACGTATACTCACGTGTGCGTCGTACGTATAAATCTTTTTAGACGGTTTGGCCATTATGTATATTTTCATAAATCCATCCTAATACTATAAATGCCAAAGTAACTCTGTTTGTTTGTTTTTTTTTGTTTGTTTGTTACCTCTTCACGACTAAACGGGATTGGGATGAAATTTGGCAAGGAGATAGATTATATCCTGGAGAAGGACAAAGGCTATCTTTTTTCTCAAAAAATAATCTTGAAAGGGGTCAAATAGGAGTTCAACATTTGTAATTGTTCATTGTTTGTTTTCGGAAATACATCATTCCTCAAGTTAGGGATCTGAAAATTCATATTTAGGCTTTTGGTAGGAAATAAAGAAATACGTGTTGCAACGTTTTTGAAAAATCATCCCTGAAAGGGGCAAAGTGAGGTTAAACTTATGAGGTATTCTTTAGATGCAATCTCAAGATTCAGGCACAACAACTGAGAGGCTGGGCAATCGCTACAGGTGCCTCAGTGCGGAGGACAACTCTTTGGATTGTATACGGCTGCTCCCGAAAATAACCTCCACGCGAGCGGAGCCGCGAGCAACAGCTAGTAATAATCTTAAAATGAATGAGAGCTGTGACAGTCAAAAAAACGAACGAGCCTTACAATAGTCGCATATGATTTAACATCGGAGTTCTAACATTTCATTTGGTAAGAAGCAACATTAAAATAGTTTTTTTACCAAAATATTAAAAATAAAATTACTTCATTTTGGTGTTTTGACAGTTGTTATGTAAACAATAAAACAAAAATAGATGAAAATCTGCCGCAACGAAGTATTTTCATAGAAGGATTTAATAAATGTTGTCAGTATGGTTCAAGGTAAAATATAGCTATCCTTTTTCACGTACATAATATTAGCCCTTTATTAAACATTGTCCCACTGCTGGGCACGGGCCTCCTCTACTAATGAGAGGAGTTAGGCCTTAGTCCACCACGCTGGCCTAATGAGGGTTGGTAGACTACACATACCTTCGAAATTTTTATGGGAATTCTTAGGTAAGCAGGTTTCCTCACGATGTTTTCCTTCACCGTCAAAGCAAGCAACAACAATGAATATACACGTAACTTTATAAAAGTCAGAGATGTATGCCATTTGGGTTTCGAACATACGACTTTCGCTTTGATAGTCCGTACCGCAACCAACTAGGCTATCGCTGCTACTGGTTTCACACACATAAATTTATATTTTCCTTATAGACATGGCACTATGTTTATGCATACAATATCGAACAATTATATAATTGTATGAGTTAATGATTCTATAGCTAAAAACTTCAAGTCCTGGTATACGTTTTTTCGATTAGAGTAGATAACCAAAAAGGCACGGCAACACGCTCGGTTCATGAACAAAAATTAATAACCGTCATTCAGTCATGTATCATTCGGTAGCCGGCTAGTGGCTACCGGACAAATACTGTCAATAATCGCCCTTCTTTCATGCGTATTAAACGATTCTTAATGTTAATATTATGGAATTAAAATTGATTGTGGCTTGTATTTTATTCACTTATTACCCTTTTCCGAACACCGGTATCCCTGTGATACATGAGAGGTTAAACATTCATAAATAGAAACTAATATAAAATTATATACCGGGTGTTCAAATCCTGTAAAAAATAATAATTTAAAGTTTGTAATTTTCGATTTTTAATTTTCTGTACCAAGTTACATAGTCACAGAATAACAAAGAATAAAAATGGAAAGCATTTGGCTCACGATGCCATAATATTATTAATTATAGTTAGTGACGCGTCGTCTATAAATGTTCAATACACACAAAATAAAGTATCCAGCGCGCCTAAAGAAGTTTTCACTTCAAAAGTAGCGCGCGCTTCCCCACTTCCTGTTACACACTTCCGTCCCTTTTCCCGAAATTACTGTCAGAAATTGATAATAAAGATGTACACATCAAAAAATGGACTGCCTCGGTGGCGCAGTTGTAATTGCGCATGCGTTACGACTGCTGTGCTGAGGTCTCGGGTTCGATCCCCGGGTCGGGTAAAGTGATATTGGGTTTTTCTATCTAGAAATTCTCAGTATTAGCCCGGAGTCTGGAACCTGTGCCCGGTATGGCGATAGGCTCGCCCCCTATCACATTATGGGACCGAAATTCGGCGAAAAGTGGGTGTACTGGTTACACCTCTGCCTACCCCTTCGGGGATTACAGGCGTGAGTGTATATGTATGTATGTATGTAAATCAAAAAATGATCGGGGCTATATTTTAAATTTTATCATCATCATTATCATCTAGATTATTTGTACATTCATTCGTCTTTTTCGTAGTTGATGTGTTTGTATTTTGTATGGAATTTAGCAGACAGCCTCGTCGAACTCCGAGTCGGGGTACGCGAGCACGCGCGACGTGCGTGACGTGCGCGACGTGCGAGACGTGCGAGATGTGCGAGACGTGCGGGACGTGCGGTAAGGAATTATGATATTAAACCGCATATGTCTGTTTTCACTGACCTATGCTTTAGTTGACTGCTAAATACAAAACATAACGCTGTGACTATACGAGTACACAGTAAAAGAGTCAAAGACTAATGTAGGTAGGTACGTAGGTAGGTACACTTGAACAATGCTTTGATATATTTCATTGTTTAGTGGTTAACCAAAGTTATACATAGATCGGTGAAAACGGGTGTTATTAGTTAAGTTTCTTGCATCTTTATAATTTCCAGTTACCAGAATTAATTTCACATCCTGATCGCTATTGATCGAAGCCATTGGTTGTCATTCGGTATTAATCGGTATCGTTCAACTGTGTGTTTTTTTGTGTTGTGTGTGTAGCGAGTCTCGCGAGGCGCGCGATGTGCGCGACCGGTCCCGGTCTGGCGACAGGTCGGGCGAGCGGTCTGGCGAGCGGTCCGGCGAGCGGTCGGGCGAGCGCGACGACGCCAAGCCCCCGTACAGCTACGCGCAGCTGATCGTGCAGGCGGTGGCGTCGGCGCACGACAAGCAGCTCACCCTGAGCGGCATCTACTCGTACATCACCAAGCACTACCCGTACTACCGCACCGCCGACAAGGGCTGGCAGAACTCCATCCGGCACAACCTCTCGCTCAACAGGTATATACACTACACACTCTATATCACACACTTAAACAGTTTGTTTATACTAATCTAAGGAACTACCAGTCTGATCAGTAAATGTTTTTGCGTTTGAAAGCCTGTTTATTGAGGAAGACTAGGCTATAAAACAGCACGCTGCGACCCATAGAAGCGCACTAGTGACCATGAATGGCAAGTCTTAAATGTAATAATACGCGTGTGTCGCGTTTTTTTAAATCCAGGCAAGGCATTGTGACCACACTGCACCTGATGGTAAGTGATGGCGATTGAGCGATAATTGTTAGGGTCCGACCGATCACTCTTTTTGGGGATCGGCTGCACATTGGCCTCCCACCAAGATTCAGGCACAATACCTGAGAGGTAGGACGATTGGTATAGGCGCGTCAGTACAGGAGACAAGTCCGCTGCAAACTTGTCAAGAACAAGCGCTGGGATACCATCAGGACCACTGGCCTTCCGCACGTCGAGAGACTGCAGCTCACGCCGCACATCACAATGCCAAAGTGTGACCGCAACTGGGCAGCGTATTACATGACGTGCACGTGGATAGATCAGCATCTATCCACACAAAAATACTTCCAAAGATTACAATGGAGGGTGGGCGGTGCGTGGCCGCATGATGGATCACTGGCATCACGTAAAGCTATCGTCAAATAATGCGTGCTAGCGCTGAGTGCTGAGTGCTGAGCGCTGAGCGTGTGTTTACCGTTAGTTCTTTGTTTGTAGATACTTCATCAAGGTGCCGCGCAGTCAGGAGGAGCCCGGCAAGGGGAGCTTCTGGCGCATCGACCCGCAGAGCGAGGGCAAGCTCATCGAGCTCGCGTTCAGACCGCGCCGGCCCCGCGGCGTGCAGTTCCGAGCACCCTTCGGACTCTCCTCCAGGTATACACAGTACTTACACCATCACTTACACCATCATACATCATTGTATACTCAATGACAAAACTTGCTTAACACTAGTTGGTACTAAATACAAATGATTTTTGTGCCAGGATAAAAGAAGAGAATTTATCCCCGCTACTCAACAAAATCATGCCGGCCTGCTTCTTCACACTACGCCATGGGCAAGAAGGTGAAGAAGCGGTCGAGGGTCTAGTGTCAGAGTACTCAGAAGGCCGCAAAACGGCCAAACATCGCATAGACCCCCGACAAAAACCGGATGTACACTGGCTTATCCCGGAACGCGACATATTTGCGTGTGCCACTATGGCGGGTTTTACACCCTGTGTACGGTGGTCGCTTTCCAGGCAGATATCAATATCCTACCACAAGCATGAAAATGAACAGTACCATGGTGAACACTTTATGCATCAAAAGTCGCTAACTAACTCTTGCAACAGAAGGCGGTTAGCACCAAAGTGTTACAACTGTTGGTGAACGTCATAGAAGCAAAATTAGCTGAACACGCTCGCAGTACAAAATTCAGTGAACTTTTATAAAACGTGCATTCCTATTTGTTGGTCATGAATTTTCGTTAAATTAGGTGTTCATGAGATTTTGTTGCATTAAACACAAGTTTATGTTAGACGATAACTCCGCAAAATCCGAACCGATTTTTATATTTTTTTTTTGTTAATCGACAAGTTGTTTCCGTACGGTGGTTCCATTTAATTTTTTTCTTTTGATGCTTTTAAACAGTTCACTATTTGTGGCATCTTGTCCGTGTTACGCAACTTTTGTCGTTGACTGTACTTGCTTCACATTTGTTCGCGCAAATCGAAAAAAAAAACGGGTTTTGTAAATATCACACCTTTGACTTTTCTAAAGTTACATGTATTCATTGTTAATTATTGCTTGGTTTAATGGTGAAAAGAACATTGTGAGGAAATCTGCCTTCCTAAGAATTTACATAAGAATTTGAAAAGGATGTGAAATGTACCAACCCTTATTAGGTGAGCGTGATGAGAGGAAGTCGTCAGTAATCCAGCAGTGTAATAGTGTTGATGTGTTGTCGTGTCCAGGAGCGCGCCGACGTCTCCCTCGCACGTGGGCGTGTCGGGGCTCGTGACGCCGGAGGAGCTTTCCCGCGAGCCCACGCCCGACCTCTTCACCAGCGACGAGCACGAACAGGTCATACACATATACACACACACATACACACAACACTATTCTACCACTGCGCTTACCATTCGGTGCAGTGCGGTCGTTTTCAAAAATACAATATGCTGAAACGTTTTTAAACTATGTATCATAATATGAGTAGTTTGTTATTTGTAAATGTTATTAGTAGGTTTAAAAAAAATGTACAGCTTTTGTTAACGGTGTTGCGTTTGTAGTTAGCAAAATATTAGTGCATCCAAAAGTATCGAGTGTAAATACATACCGATGCCATGTGTCATGCTAATGCCATTTTCTATATTGGTTGTAGACTTGTAATTATAGTCACGGTGGTTTTATTATGATTATGACAGATTCGACATATGTATACTTAATGTAAAGTGGGTGCAGTAGTAATAGTACGTAAAGTAAGTATATAAAGATATGTTATGTGTGTCGCGCAGGGGGGACAGGGTCGGCTGGGCGGCGGCGGTGGAGGCGGTGGGGGTGTGGGGAGCGGAGCGGGGGGTGTTGGGGGAGTGAGTCAGTCCTCGCAGTACTTGTTCCCTCGCGGCGGCGGCGGCGGCGCGGGGCTCACACACAGCGCACCAGGATCTCCAGGTCATTACATCACACACGCACATATACATACACACAGAGAGAGAGACACACGGACATACACATACACACAGATACTCACACATACATACACACACATTCACATACATACACACACACAAATACATATACAACAGTCAGTAACCAAGATGTTCGAATGAAACGATGAACCGAATCGTTAACAAGTATGTTGTGTACGGTGCAGGTCACGGCCTGACGTACAACACGGGGAGCGGCGCGCTCGTCATGTCGGGACATCAGATCACCGTCGTCACCAACGGGGCCGGCGGCGAGAGGGAAGGTATGCACTACACTACACACTACACTCGACAGATATACTGCATACAGTGTTGTCTTGTCACCTACATCTGTAACAAGTATTCATGTATTGTACAAATACAATGTGAACTTTTGTTCTTATTATGCAGTGAGTCCAGCGTTACATTTTCAACGATACTAATAAAATGTACAATGTGCAATGACTGCCTTGGTGGCGCAGTTGTAATTGCGCATGCGTTACAACCGCTGTGCTGAGGCCTCGGGTTCGATCCCCGGGTCGGGTAAAGTGATATTGGGTTTTTCTATCTAGAAATTCTCAGTATTTACCCGGAGTCTGGAACCTGTGCCCGGTATGGCGATAGGCTCGCCCCCTATCACATTATGGGACCGAAATTCGGCGAAAAGTGGGTGTACTGGTTACACCTCTGCCTACCCCTTCGGGGATTATAGGCGTGAGTGTATATGTATGTATGTACTAATAAAATATAAATTCTGAAATTATGGTAAACGCCCGGCTCGTCCCGGCGGCGCTGTGTCTAGCAAGGTGAATGACCGTTGATATTGCTTGTGATTATTATATACATTTTACCAACCAAGGCAACCTACCTACCTATCTTAATACTTTTGGCGTATTTAAAAAAAATGTATATTACCTTCTTACAATGTTTCACTGGATAGTTTACAAAACCACACATGTTTCAATAATAAAATTCTTCAAAATGTTCACCGCCTCGCGCAACTAACATAGGTCGGCACGTTTGCACAAAATGTCTATAACGTGGTTAAGAACGAAAGACCTCTTGCTGTGTGAGTCGACTCGTTTGTAAATTGATATGACGCGCAAAACGAGTGTCCACACTTATTGTTTTTAGTAGATATTTAGGTCAAATATTAAGCACCTATTTTTTTACATTTATACAATCGAGTACCGAGCACCCTGTCACCACCACCAGTGCCTCAGTGCCTGTATAACCGTCTAAAACACCATATGCCAGTTTTTGTAGACGGCGCACGGCGCACGGTGGTCCTGTTCCACAAAAAATCGGACATAGGGAATAAAAAAATTAAAGTCGTAATTTTATAAAACTGAATATGTCGTTCGATTCGTATATGAAATATTAACTAAAATGATCTTTACGTTTTTTAAGATTGGACTTATAGTTTATGAGTAAATCGAATAAAACTGTTTTTCTTGTATGGAAAGCTACATAAAAACATGAATAACTCGTAATTTTCGTCCATTTTCGTTCTGAAACTTTTATGGCAGTAACTTGCCATTGTTTGCCATATATTCTTCAAAGATACACGGTGCTACTTTTTTGCACTTTTTGAGATAAGATGAAAAGTAGGTTACCTCACCTGTAAAACTAATTTTCAATTATGACTCTTATTTATTTTTCTCGGTTGATTCATAAGTTATGACGTAATTGAGTATTATGTATATACAGGATACAGGAATATTGGGATACAGGAATTGAGAAAATTCTTTGTTCCTGTGTATACCGGTCGCCAACTGAGATCAGGAGACGACTAGGCTCACAGAATACCTTAGTGAAGCGGCGGATGCGGCACAAAGGCGGTACCCTTGTGCCCAATTAGTACTACTGGGGGGATTTTAATGCCCACCACCACCACCACACAAAGAGTGGCTTTTCCCATACCAGTGTACCGACCATGCTGGGAGAGAAACGCGGACGCTAAATCTCACTCAGTTGGTCCAGGTGGCAACAAGGGTCCCGGATGTTGACACGCACACAGCCAATTGCTTGGACCTTCTGTTGACAACTGATCCAGACCGCTACTCAGTGTCGGTTTCATCACCCTTGGGGAGCCCCGACCATTGTCTGGTGAAATCTGTATCTGCCTACTCACCGCCCGATTCCAGCCCTAGAGGCACCCGGCGGGTGTGGCGATACAAGTCAGCAGATTGGGATGAGATGCGAGCTTTATTTGCATCTTATCCTTGGCGCCCCACTTGCTTCTCTTCTGAAGACCCTTCAGCTTGCGCGGATGCTGTGACGGATGTGCTGCGTCAAGGTATGGAATACTACATTCCATTCTCCGACGTAGCAATGTCAGGCGGAACTTGCCCATAGTTCATGGTTCAACTGGCATGGGTTGATGCTCGAAACCGCAAGGCAAAGGACTTGCGCTTAAAGAAGAGAGCATTTAACAAGGCTGCCAAATCCTGCAAGAAGGCTCTACGGCAAGCTAGATATGACCACATAAGCCAAATCAGAAGAAACTGGCTTCATACCCAGCGGGTAGTTTTGGTCCCTGGCAAAATCATTTAAATCGAACTTGTCGCCTCTCACTTCCTCCACTGCTGAGACCCGACGGGTCTTTGGCTCACTCTGCTGAAAAGAAAGCAAACTTGTTTGCTTCTCTTTTTAATTAATTTTCGCGTTTAGGCACTGCTGGCGAAGTCCCAAAAGGCAATGGCCCAGATGGGATTCGCTCGCCTGTTTCGTCTCTCTCTGGTTACTGGACAAGTGCCTAAAGCCTGGAAGCAAGCTAATGTGCAACCTGTGCCCAAAAAAGGTAGTCGTGCTGAGCCTGCCAACTATAGGCCCAACTCGGTTACGTCCAAACTTTGCAAAAGTATGGAACGTGTACTGAATGGCAGGCTCATGGCATACCTAGAAGCGAATGACCTCCTAAGTGACCGACAATACGGATTACGCCGAAAACCGAAACCGGTCAACTGGAGACCTTCTAGCGTATGCCACTCACATCTGGAGCGAGGCTGTCGAGAGGCATGGGGAAGTGCTTGCCGTTTCACTTGACATCTCGAAGGCCTTCGACAGAGTGTGGAATGATAGCCTATTAAGTAAGCTTCCTTCATATGGTTTGCCCACTGGGTTATGTGTATGGATATCAGACTTCTTGAGGGAACGATCGTTTAGAGAGGTCATTGATGGCTGCTTCTCCGATCTATTGGCTATCAATGGCGGGGTACCTCGAGGGTCGGTACTTTCTGCGACTCTATTTCTGTTGCACATCAATGAGCTGCTTAAGCCTGGTACTTTTGGGTACGCAGACGACAGCACAGTGGTAGAAGTTTACGTATCTAATGCACGAAACAGTGGAGTCCAAGTCCAGTCCCTCAGGGTCTGGACAAGCCTTGGTAGAGCGCTTGAACTTGTCCTTAAAGGCGGTCTCTGATTGGGGCAATGCCAACCTGGTCGAGTTTAATGCTACTAAGACCCAGGCTTGTCTATTCTCTGCTAAACGGAGTCCCTTCGAACTAACTCCTACTTTCAGAAATGTATCCGTACCGATAACTGACCATCTAGAGATTCTGGGCGTAACTTTGTCTTCAACTCTCAGTCCTACATTGAGCATAAAGCTCAATTGGCCAAAAAGCTGGCTATCCTTGCGAAGGTGACGGTACGGTTGGAGGCAATCGAGAGACGCGCCAAGAGGCTCATAGGCAACGAATCCATAGTTGAGGCAAGGCTGCAAAGCCTTGAACACCGACCTTCAGTTGCCAGTATATCGGTTTTTTACCGGATACATTTCGGCGAGTGTGCCTTGGAATTGCACAATTTAATTCCCCTACCCCTTTCCATCATTGGACGACAAGAGACTCGGCGAATCATGGCGTCATCGATACATGGTTGATATTCCACCAGCGCGCACGAAGCGTTTTGCTAGTACATTTATCATGCGCACCGCTAGAGAGTGGAACTCTTTGCCGGAGTCTATATTTCCCGAAAATTATATCCTGGGTATCTTTAAATAGCGGTCAAACGCAAGCCTATTTATAGTAAAAAAACAGCACGAACGTACATACTGATGTAAGTACATATGAGTTGTGTGTGTTACAGAGAAGTACGTGGTGGGTACGACGTCCGGCGGCAACCTGGTGTCCATACAGGAGGAGGAGGTGCTCATACACCAACACTCGCCGTACTACTCGTGAGTACACATCACGCACACACACACACACACACTAGCGACAACCTGGTGTCCATACAGGAGGAGGAGGTGCTCATACACCAACACTCGCCGTACTACTCGTGAGTACACATCACGCACACACACACACACACACACACACACACACACACACACACACACACACACACACACACACACACACACACACACACACACACACACACACACACACACACACACACACACACACTAGCGACAACCTGGTGTCCATACAGGAGGAGGAGGTGCTCATACACCAACACTCGCCGTACTACTCGTGAGTACACATCACGCACACACTAGCGACAACCTGGTGTCCATACAGGAGGAGGAGGTGCTCATACACCAATACTCGCCGTACTACTCTTGAGTACACATCACGCACACACACACTAGCGACAACCTGGTGTCCATACAGGAGGAGGAGGTGCTCATACACCAACACTCGCCGTACTACTCGTGAGTACACATCACGCGCACACACACACACACACACACACACACACACACACACACACACACACACACACACACACACACACACACACACACACACACACACACACACACACACACACACACACACACACACACACACACACACACACACACACACACACACACACACACACACACACACACACACACACACACACACACACACACACACACACACACACACACACACACACACACACACTAGCGACAACCTGGTGTCCATACAGGAGGAGGAGGTGCTCATACACCAACACTCGCCGTACTACTCGTGAGTACACATCACGCGCACACACACACTAGCGACCACACACCCATGCTAGCGAACGCAAGATTAACAGTTAAGAGATCTCTTTGCTATGTGTACAGTTTTTGTCTACGTATTTTACCAATCCCATAATTCGAAATCAACGCGTAACAAAGAGCTCTCTTAACTAACGTTTTTGAATACTGGCGCTAGTCTGCTTTCCTAATCAATGTCATTATTTTGTACTGTATATAAAATGCAATTAGTTGGTTGTACTGGTATCACATGCGTTGTGTTGTGTTGTGTGTTGCAGCGGCAGTTACGGTGGCGGCGAGGAGGGCGTGAGCGGAGAACTCGTCATCGAGGAGGCGCCCGCCGACCCCCCGCACAAGCGACGGCGGCTGCACGATGTGAGTACTGCACACGACACACTGCACACTGCATACTGCTCACTGCAGACTGTTCACTACACACCGCACACTGCCTGTGGCAAACACTACACTGAACATCTCACACACTGTACACTGGTCACTACACACTACACACTATTCACTAAACACTACACGTGGCACACACTGTACACTGCACGTGGCACACACTGTACACTGCACGTGGCACACACTGTACACTGCACGTGGCACACACTGTACACTGCACGTGGCACACACTAAACACTGCACGTGGCAACCACTGTTCACTACACACTGCACACTATTCACTAAACACTGCTCTTGGCACCTACTGTTCACTACACACGGCCCCATTTTTCATAAAACATCGCACGTGGCACCCACTGTTCACTAAACACTGCACGTGGCACCCACTGTTCTCTGCACACTGCTCACTACACACTGCAAAGGGTGCACTAGACACTGCACGTGGCACCCATTGTTCACTACCCATTGCAAAGGGTGCAATAAACACTGCGCACTGCACATGGCACACACTGCACACTGCACACTGTTCACTACACGCTGGACACAAGGCACACACTGTACATTACACACGGTATACGGCACATTGCATACCGCTCTGTCTATTCAAACGCGCAAATGTCTGGAACAAGCAATCAGACATGATTTTTTTTTGTATTCTTATAGATAGTATACTTATTAAGGAAGGTTTGTAGGCTATCTAACATCATATTGCAACACAGAGCAGCTGAGCAAATGGCTGTTAAAGGGGTGTTAGCTATGTATATAAATGAATAATATTTGTATGTCCGTTGTCCAGCAGGTGCCGGAGCTGGAGGAGCGGCGCGCGTATTGACGCGACCGGTAGCGCCCTCTCACTCACTCTCACTCACACTCCCACTCTCTCACTCCCTCACTCCCTCGCGTCTCGCACACCACCTGATTGCACATACTCACTCCTCACAGCACTCCATCATACCACACCACACACAAGAGAACATTCCTGACTCCGATACGACCACTCGTTGCTGAATTCAGTTCGATAATACTGTTTGCGTTCGTGTCTACGTTCAAAACGTTTCACGTCGCGTAAAAACGTCGGCTGGGGAAGTGCGCGAGTTTCGGACGTGATGGTGGTTCGGTCGCGAGTGAATATAGCAATAATACGGAGTATGGACTGTGAACTGTGGTCTGTGACACT
This sequence comes from Laothoe populi, assembly GCA_905220505.1. Lineage (NCBI taxonomy): Eukaryota > Metazoa > Arthropoda > Insecta > Lepidoptera > Sphingidae > Laothoe > Laothoe populi. The sequence goes on from HG992156.1 coordinate 199,521, forward strand.
CTTCATACCTTTAGAGTATAGACTTACGGAGCAACGTTCACCGTGAACATCGTGTGGTTACGTGCCGGGCGCAGCTGGCTTCTGGTTTGGATTGCACATTGCGCCGGCAACTACACGCCTGACGTTATCTTCACTTGAATGTGTATAAACTGTAGTGTGTGAGCTCGTCTACAAAATTAAGGGATATACAAAATATTTTATTTTATTTTTGAATTTCTTAATGTTTGTCGAATTCAAATGCCAATGAAAGCTTGCTGTCGACTATCGGTTCGTGTAACTATTTAGAGCAAGGCTGCCTGATGTCCATTTTCACTGACTTGTGTTTAACTTTAGTTGACCTCTAATGCCTAACAATCAAGCATTGTGTCGTTTCACTGCTCGGACTTGTTTGCAGTATCAACTCAAGTAGAATAGAGGTTTCTAACACCCAAATACTCAAACGCTATTCAACAGGCCGACGTTCTAACGGCTACTTATTTTGAGAGGGTCTTAAATATTTTATACAATCTTAAATGCTTGAATTGCGTTCGAGTATTCTGCGGTCAATAGATGCTATAGTAGCCAGCACTCGCGAGCATGTTGTGTATTGTATGTGTCGTGTGTCGTCGCAGTCGATGGTTGCGAGCACAGTGAAGTTGTTAACATGTGTTCTTACATTATGTATGAACATAGTACAGGACGAACCCACACATTCACAATAACAACACAAGTGCAATGTTCAAACTTATTGAGTTGTATTAGAAACAATTGACAAATAAACTGGAGTTTTCTTGGACATATATTATTATGACACGTACTTTACGTACACATGTGTAATCAACAATATTCCTGCGACTTCCCCTCCAGCCGCTCCTCCAATAGATGACCAGAGGGATTACATTTAAGATATAAATAAAAATACAGTGAATTGTAATACACATAAAAATAACATGATGAATAAATTAACTGATGATTTAAGCCATAACAATAAAAATGATAAATAATAGCAATGTACATATGACAAACCACTCTTTAAATTAGAATATCTCTCACGGATCATAAAGACACTAGTGTCCGGAAAAAGGTAATAAGTAGTGAGTAAAAATACAAGCTAAAATCGACTTTATTTCTATAAAATTAAAAGGCAAAAAGATAAAATATTCGCAGTTAACCTGTATACTTCCTCACAATGGTTCCCGTAGTGTCAACTAGGTGCAGTACTGTGCCACAACATCTATGCTCATTATATTTATAAATCATCTTAGTACAATAACAGTAGGTAATTGTGTTTTATTGTTTTTGGAATGTTTATTGATCATCATTCTTCACATTCGTATGTAAACAATAGAGAACAATTCAAGCAAACACATGTAGGTATAGATAGCATTTTGTGTCATCTATTGGAGGTTCTGTTCTACACACTTGCACTGTCAATATAAAAATAACGCTCACAGGAATACACTGATGATAATATATTAGGGTGACTTAGTATAGTCACGTGACGAACACGTGGTCACGTGGGACAGACATGGTTTAGACATTTTTTATACATCCTATGTCCATGGGGACAGACTTGTGTCTCACACAATCTGGGCTGCAGCAATAAAAAAAAGGAGGGGGGGGGGGAGACGGGGGGGGGGGGCACGGGCAAGTCTATGTACATAACTGCTTCATCGATTTGATGACAGAAATTTACATTTACATAATAAGTTTGGTTAATATCCATACATTCTAAAGAAGAATGCCCTTTTTTTATCCGTTTGGAAGTATTTTTTAATAAGAATTTTCCATTACCGCCTTTTTGTTATATTGATCCAATACGTCATAGCAGGTATGACCTACGACCCAATTTATTTGAATATTACTATTTTGTAATCAATTGTTTCCAAACATTGCATTACGTCTGGCAATATTAACATTAAACTAAATGAATACTTGAATAGTAAACTGAGAATAACTATCGAGATGCACGAGATTCTCTCGCACTAGTAAATACTAAAATATATTCTGATATAATAGACAATTGTATATAAATATATAAATTATACGTTGCTTTAATAATACTTCGCACTATACACTACAGTGTACACACACCTAGTGGACTGTATGAGTGTTCGTGCAATGCGTGCGCGTGCAGTGACCGGACCGGGCTGAAGTGAGTCACAGCTCACGGGTGACCGTGACGTCACAGTTACTTCACAGATTCGACGCTCACTTCAGACGGGAAAGTTAACGTGTTGTTATTGAGGAGCGTCTGTTCTAAACTTATACATTTATATCAAAATATAGTTGAAAAAGTAGATGAATCCATTAATGAAAATATTTTATAAATTTTCCGGATGTTGTTATTTATAAAAATGCATACTAACCGTTTAGAACAGACCCTTCTGAATTCAAATAAATGATAATTATGGTGTGAAGCTGGCGAGAGGCGAGAGGCGAGAGGCGAGAGGCGAGTGGGTCCGCGGTACTTGAAGTTCTTGTGATTTAGAATAGAAACCCGACATTCTCCTCGGCTATCACTCGGTGTACAATGTACATGTATAGATATATATACATAAATATATATTATGTGGATGTTATAATGTAAACTAATATTTACTTGTAGCCTATCGGAAATAACGTGGCCAAGTTCCTCGAGCCGCAGTCTAGAGCAGGTCGCACACTACAGTCGGTGCGGGGTCGACTCGGGGTCGGCTCGGGGTCGACTCGGGGTCGAAGGATGGCCTCGACTATTGTTCGACCTAACTTGTTCGTATTCCGGGAACGGAACTTGGCGCGTTACATTGTAAAGACCATTAAGCTATGCACGTAGAATTAAAATAGCATTTAAATGTTAATAATATAATATGATAAATTGTGAATTTATGTTTAGTGAGAGGCTTTCTTTTGTGAACAAAGTGTGACTGGTTGTGACTTGTGAGGGCCCTCGTGAATGAAGCACTTGTCACTCTGTTCCGCGGAGTCTGGAGTCGCTGATGCCGGAGGTCTGTTGATGATTTTTAATAAACGTGCAATTTCATACAAATCTTAGTTGATTTTAATTTTTTATGACTCAAAGTTACATAGGTATTTTAGTTAGTTAAGTTGACCAAATATTTCGTTAAAGAAATAAACGTCTTATGTAGAACTACTTATTTAAAAGCAGTGAAAAATTGTCTCGCAGCATTCTAAATGTGAACTCAGGACTTTTAAGTTTAAATTAAGATCATACTGTATATTATCGACGTTACATCATAAATGAATGAATGAGGGGACAAGTGACTCTAGCGACTAACACATGCGATGTCTGAACACAAGAACAATATCATAGAGATAAGTTACATATTTAATATAATCGCTTCTGCTATCTGTTCTGTTACATAACTACTGTACTGACAGTTGTAATGCCATACTGTGTGTAATATTGGTGATGTTATATAAAAATACGCTTAAATACACCATGCAATACTCGAATGTTCGGGGACATGCGACCTGTATACAAACAAACACATGCGAGACGCGAGTGTCACGAGACTGTTCCGACACTGTTTCGAGACTGTACCGAGACTGTCCCGAAACAGTTTCGAGACTGATCCGAGACTGTCCCGAGACTGTTTCGAAACTGTTCCGAGACTGTCTAAAGACTATCACGAGACAGTTCCGAAACTGTCCCGAAACAGTTTCGAGACTGATCCGAGACTGTCCCGAGACTGTTTCGAAACTGTTCCGAGACTGTCTAAAGACTATCACGAGACAGTTCCGAAACTGTCCCGAAACAGTTTCGAGACTGATCCGAGACTGTCCCGAGACTGTTTCGAAACTGTTCCGAGACTGTCCAAAGACTATCACGAGACAGTTCCGAGACTGTCCCGAGACTGTTCCGAACTGTTGCGAGACTGTACCGAGACTGTCCCGAGACTGTTCACTGGTGTACAACTATTTATTGTCTGATGAGAAATTAATATTTATTCGTACACAGAAGGCCACGCGTATTGTAAAGCTGTGGGCGTGGGCCAGTGAGAGATGTCCCAAACTATTAGTTAGGTTGTTCGATTCGTACGTAACGCTTGCAATGTTCTGACTTCAAACATTCATTATTAATAGTGGAGCCTCGGCGCGTGAGAACAGATTTATTTTGACACAAATGGGGTTTACATTTATAAAAGTTGTTTTTATTTGTGATTTGAGTTAAGTACGTTGAACTCGTTACAGAAGTGGATGGATGCAAGCGCGACGCAGTCAATATAACTACCAATTCATATAAACCCAAACTATGTTAATGAATGTATGCTATGTGGAGGCATTTTAAATGCTGGTTAGTTAGCTCGTGTTTAAAGATTATTTAGTTAAGTACACCATGTATAGATAAGTTTGTTATGCAAGTACTGGCAAGGCATCAGGCGGGGAATGTTCCCGCGCCGGGTGTCGAACCTGGTGCCCCGCGCCGGGACGAGCGCCGGCGAACTGTAGTAGTGACGGTGGCAACAAATTTTAACAAATAAACGTATTTTATCTCCTCTGACGTGTTGTTTTATTTGAATTCCATCGGATCCCGTTTAGGCCCATTTTTACTGGATTTCAGACCAACTTTTATGTAGGCCGAATTATTAAAATAGCGCCATCTATCCAAAACTTCTATCTATTAAGCTGGAACCAACTATATTTATTCGGAATATTTCATTGAAATCGGGTGGGCGGTTTCAGAGTCCATAGAAATTTGTGACGTTCTTTTTCGAGCGTAAAAGTGATGAAATGAATTAGTCATTTATGGTAAAGTCTGGGGGAATCGCATTTAAAGGGTTTTCGCAAGACCCCGCTAAGTGATTGTAACACATTGTTTGGAGGCCTACCCCCTAGTATCACTCTCAAAGCTAGAATATGTTTACTTTTTGAGAAAAACACTTGGCATTTTGTTAATACTTATCCTCAAAATTATGAATTTAACTATCGAGATACGATATCTCTGGCGCTGCAGGCAGTGCAATATGCAGCCTCAACGCCATTGCGTAACAACGTGTTAGCGTTATAAATATTATCATGTATATATTTTTTAAATATTATAACATTTCGCATAATAAATAAATACAAAATGTATGTTAATAATAAGTGGGTTACACCGGACGGGTAACATTAGACGACATGGTTGCAATGGCGGCTGAAGGACATGTATGGATAAATAAATGTATGGATATATAAATAAAAAAAAATGGTTGCAATGAATATTGGAGGGAGATAATAAAATGAAAAAGATATTTGTATGTGATATAAAAGGAGTGCCGATATAAATTGAGTGTATATTATTTGTGTTCTTAATTACATATACGCCAACAAACGTATCACGTGCTCGCCTCCCCAGCCTCGGCTTGCTAGTCACCAGCCTCGGCCGTTACGTCTCCCATGATGCCTGCGCTTTCCCACGGCTGGCAGATGCTGCCCTCTCTTCGCTCCTCCAGATTTTTAGAAACACTAGGGGTAAAACAGACATGGGCGTATATAAGGGGGGGGGGGGGGGGTTCAGGGGGTCCGGACCCCCCCCCCTTAGCATTCGACATTGTTAGCGGATAATATAGACAGTTGGCAGGCTATTCAATTTAAGTGTCAATTTTTGCGATATTGAGTTATATGCATATTCGGAATAAGCAGATTTTTCTGCGACTTTTGAGCCTAGTTTAAATTTTTTCGTGTACTTTTAATAAAACTTTTTACTTTTTTGATAAAACAAACGTCATCATTTTTACAGGGCACATTTATTTAAAAAAATACGAACAAATCTTACAGTAGTCGCATATGATGTACCAAAAGTACCTGAGTTCTAACATCTCATCTTGGTAATAAATAAGCAACATTAAAATAGTTATTTACCAAAATATAAAAATAAATTGACTTCACTTGACACTTGCATGTTTTGACAGTTGTTATTTAAACAATAAAACATAAATGGATGAAAATCTACGGCAGATTTTCATCCACCCAAAGTATTTTCACAGAAGGATTCAATAAATGTTGTCAGTATGGTTCGAGGTCAAATATAGCTATCCTTTTTCACGTACATAAATTTATATTTTCCTAGGAATGGCACTATGTTTATGTCACTTTATGTATACAATATCAAACAATTATATATTTGTTTAATCTCCATCTATCAAAAGGATACCGGTGTTCGGAAAAAAGTAATAAGTAGGGATTAAATACAAGCCAAAATTAATTTTATTTCCATAATATTAAAGTTAATAAGTAGAAGTTTTTTAATTCATAAAAAGTACACTGACTAATAAAAATCTAAATATGCGTCCCTTAAAATTTGAGGGATGCCCTCGTTTTTTCTGAGATCCCATCATCAGATTCTGACTTGGTGCCAATGGGATCACCTGGGAAGTATACCCATATATATTTGGAAGTGGTAGAGCCACGCTGTAGACATATCTGTCTACAGCATGAATGGGCCGGCTCGACCGGGGTAGTACCACTGTCTCACAGAAAACCAACGTAAAGTGAAAGTTTACTGTCGCGTTTCGTATGGTAAGTGAGATAACCGGAGGCCCAGATTCCCCCTTCCCTTCCCTAATCCCTATTCCTGTCCTTTAAGGCCGACAACGCATACATGATACTTTCGGTATTGTGGATGTTCATGGGCGGTGGAGATCACTTAACATCAGGTGACCCACTCGCTCGTTTGTCGGACTATACTATAAAAAAAAAAAAAACCCATTTAAACAAAAAAAGAATTTCTCGAATCGGTCCAGGCGTCTTCGAGTAATCGGGGAACATACATAAAAAAAAGATTCCGACGAATTGTTAACCTTCTCCTTTTTTGAAGTTGGTTAAAAATAAAACCGCCTTCAAAAAAACCCAGACACAACTAAATAGCAAAAAATAATTGGTTACATTTACATCAATTAATTACATACAATTTAAATCAATTATTTGGAGTCGGTGCCAGCCAAAACAGGGAAAACACAGAATAATCAGGCATACAAAAAAAAATAGATCCATACTTGGTTTTTATGAATTTAAAAGTAAAGAAAACAACACAGGCGGCGACTCCAAAAATAATTGATTTAATATTTTAGTTGTCTGGATTTTTTTGAAGGCGGTTTTATTTTTATTTAAAAAGTAAAAATTTATTTTTTCTTTTTAGTGGTTCTTATATAAAATAGGTACATTGGATAGATTACCAATAGAAAACACCACTAAAAAAGTAACAGAATAGCAAAATTCGCAGATTCGTATATTCGGACAACATATTTTTTCAAGTTATTATGGTTTAAAGCCAAACTACTCAACCTATTTTGATAAAAATTCTATGGGACCAATCTGGAAGCATATTTTCTGTAATAAAAGAAGAATTTTCTGAGGTAACAAACATAAAAAAAACACGTCGAATTAAGAACCGCCTCCTTTTTGAAGTCGGTTACAAAGGAGAAGCCAACACGCTCGATTCATGAACGTAAATTAATCATTAACCGTCAATCAGTCATGTATTCTTCGGTAGCCAACTACCGCCCAAATACTGGCCATAATCGCCCTTCTTTGGCGAGCGTATTAAGCGATTTTTAACGTTAATTTTATGGAAATAAAATTGATTTGGCTTGTATTTTACATTTTTCCGAAAACCGGTATCCCTGTAATACATAAGAGGTTAAATATTCATAAACAGAAACTAATATGAAATTTGAACATTGGTTTGATCGTTCCTTTTCGATTCATTCGTGTTCAAATCCTGCACAAATTATAATTTCAATATTTATAATTTTCCATTTTTAATTTTCTGTACCAAGTTATAGTTATCACAGTAAACATGGAAGAAAACCATTTGCTCCTGATGCCATAATATTATAAATTATAAATAAATGGTCACCGGGCGAGTATATCAGTAACGCGTCGACTATAACTTTCTCGCTCCCTAAGTCGACAAGAGCGTTATATAGCCGAGCGTGACGGCTCAGTCTCATTCAATACCCACAAAATAAAGTGTCGAGCTCGCCTACAGAAGTTTTCACTTCAAAAATAGCTCGCGCTTCCCCACTTCCTGTTACGCAGTTCCGTCCCTTTTCACCAAATCACTCCCATAAAATTATGCTTATTTTATGTATATTCTACTTTGTTACTTTCGTCATAATGAAATAAATGCTTTACGGAAATTACTTACAAATTTTATTTTAATGTACTTAAAGTAACTATTGATTGTTTGCAGCTGTTTTTTTTATTAACTAGCGTGTTCCCATTCTATGTTTAAGTAATTTACAAATGACTATGATTTGAGCGTTTAGATTTTTAGCTTTTACCCGCGGACCCCCCCCATGTAAAAACTATATATACGTCACTGAAAACAGTCAAGTTTTAAGTACTTCCGGGGTCGATCAATTTGGTCTGTCCTTGTTGTTGAACCTAATTTTTCGCCAATAATATAGACGGGACATAAACATCAATGTCAATTATCCAGTCACGCTTCAATGGCACGCCGGCAAGCCAAAAATACTAGCATCACTCATCGCTCCCACATGCCATCTTCAGACCGAACGCTATGGAAACAAAATCGACTTTGGCCTGCACCTTACTGACTGCTTATTACCTTTTCCGAACACCGGTGTCCTTGTGATTTGTGAGTTACATTCCAGGCTACGTAAAAATTACAATTTCTTGCCCAAAATATATAATAAAATAAAATTGTTTTATCTATTTAAAATTATTTATTTGCAATTTAAGTATGCAAGATTTACGTTCCTTCGAAGATTTTATTATTAAAATAAAATGCTATAATTATATTAGGCAATGACGTTCCGTTCCACGTAAGTCGTCGGTTTTGAGGTTAATTTTACGTAATATTAAATTCGTTTTCTCGAAAACTATTTGTATTCTAGGTCTAAGAGTAGTTTCAGGGGGAGCAGAAAACCATTCCCTAACAGTTTTAACCCTCAGCAACCCCAAATTCTAGCGGCACAATTCTAATGCCGACCCGCCGAATTTATTACGATCCCAAGTGATAGAGTGCGAGCCTATAGCCATACCGCGTACAATCCAGACTCTAGGTTGATACTGAGTATTTCTAAATAGAAAAACCAAATATCACTTTACCTGACGCGGGGATCGAGCCCGAGACCTCAGCACAGCAATTACAACTGCGCCACCGAAGCAGACGTATGTACTAAATACAATACAAAGGTATCGTAGTGTGACCCAGGAGATAACCTCTAGTATTTCCTCAGCACTTGCGTCAAAACTATCTTAGGTATTATTATCTCATATTTTTAAAAACTTTCGTCTGGTTGTTATTCATATAATAAATTCGTGGCGTGTTATGGACCCAGAATCATAGGAAGAAGGGAACCCGGTAGCTGGCAAACTGTTCCACAGTTTGATGGTGCGACAAAAATACGAATTTCCTCTGCTCTTGGTTCCGACCGGGGTAGTAGACACCACAAAGCTGTGGCTCCGCAGGCCAACACGCGTGGTTCTGGTGTGAAAGGCAGAGGATGGGATAAGATCAAACAATTCTTCATTAGATTTTGATTTAGTTTATTGCTAGAAACCTTGTGCTCGCAGCAAGTCAACGTCTCATCGCTTTATCGGATTGATGTTTAGGTACGCATATAGGGGATAAAAGCAACATTTATTTTTATTTAACATAAACGACGTGATGACAAATATGTTAATTTAATGAATATACTAAAGAAGTTTAAATTATTTACTTTTAATATAATAGATGTGATAAATTCTGTTTTTAATTTCTTGGTCGCAGAGAATATCGGACTTATGAAAGAAGCAGGAATTATCAACCAAAACATAAATAAAAAGAAGAGAAATATTTTTGTCAATCAGGTCAGGGTATTTTTAGCCGATAAGTAGGACATGTAAATAGTTTAAGTATGTAAGATATGTAATATCGGAATTTTAGTTTTGTCGTAAATACCTAATTTTTCTTTCAACTGTGAATCTTGAATTAATGTATTTCTAATTTCTGGCTGCGTTATGACAAATAGTATTATCAGAAGCAACACAAGCAAACTGCACTTGTCTAATATCTGCCCAATGCCAATTGTATCAAAGATGCTGGATGACTTTATCTTGTTTGATAAAATATTTTGGCATAAAAATGCCCAGAGCACTCGAGTTCGATAGTACTTACCTACTTAATAACTAACAAATGTAGTTGCGTGATCAGGCTACTAGAATTATAACAGACTAACTAACTATAACTAATTTTGTTGTAGAAAAACCTCTCAATTGTTGAAAGCATAAATAATAATAACAATCTTACATTTGAGTTCTCCACAAGCGATGAAAAATAAATTACTTGGAAGAAAAAATGACAACCATACTGAACATTAAAAACATATTACACGTTTCTACGCTACTTGAACATGCAAATGATTCTTATTTGACAAGTAAAAAGTATATTAAAGAAGTTAGGTTAATATCACCTGGGTACTCACTCTTAAATGTACGAAAGAGCGATGACCTCATCTAGCCAGGTTCCTGGATATTGTGATTTATGAACGAAAAAAACAGATTATGGACATTTATTACATAATTGCCATAATCTTATTTTTTAGTTAAGGATCTTAATGATAACATATTTCTAACATAATGTTGTGTCGAAGATCTCTGGCTGGCTTTGGCGTGTTTTTATAGAGGTTCTTGGCGAAATTATCTAACAAACACCGTAGTCAAGCAGCTGGAAATCCCCACACAATCATTTATTTTGATTAATTTCTAAAAATAATACTAACGAAACGTCACGTTAGTCTCTCAAATTAGACAATCCGGATTATAGACCGTAATGTTTTTTAAAAGTAGTCAACTGTGAAATGAGGAGCTGTGTGTACTATGGATGGAACAGGTAGATAGAAGTGTAATCGGTAGACTACATCCAAACTTATTTACAGCCCATCATGTGGTGAGTGGTGAGCCTATCGCCATATCGGGTACAAATTCACACGGCAGGCTTCTATGGGTCTGCCCTTTAAATAAAATCACGCACAAGATTAGATTCTGCGATGCACTCTACTACTAGACCAATAGAGAAACTTCATTGTTATTTCAATTGTCGAATCATGCTAAGATTAACACTAAGCAATAACATAAAAAAAATCAGTTTAATCAGACCATTCCACATATATATACAGCTCCCGCTTATAACTATGACGTGTGTTCCAAACTTTACCGCCCCGCGCCGGCTACCGCAACCATGCCACGGGAAAGTACCTTAGTAACGTCCAATAAAAACAAAATAGACATAACTTGAATCTGGGAATTCTCAGATATACATACTTAATCATGATCTAAGTAGGTAAGTTATTTATTTTTAGGGGTACAACCACGCTGTAGCTAATTATCGGCCAGTTTTATTACATAATCTTAATCTTGGTCTACAGATTGTTCCCAGAAATGATCCAATAAGGATAAAGTTTCAATGCCACGCCATTATTTGATTGGTTATTTTCGGGATCGATCTGTACATGTGGTTCGAGATTGTTTATTGAATTGTGTATATCTGCAGCAATGTGCTGGTTTTGCTCGTGGTGGTGCCGTTGTTTCACAGAAAACTACTTTTATAAGCTCAATAAGTAACTCTGCGTCGTTATTTATATTCTGTAATAGCAAACAGATCCATTCGATAGCAACGTGCTCATCATTCTACCTGATTATTGATGTTCATGGGCGCTGGAAGCGATCTGCATTAACACCACCTGCATGTCATAACCCACTTGCTCGTTTTTGAGAGCTAGCTGCAAGTTTTACACAATAAATAACACCCAACAGTCACACACATAGCCCCGACCCCACACTAAGATACGAGTCTTGTGTTGTGGGTATCAGGGACTACGAAAGACTTTCGGTCTCACAACACCCAGACCCTGGACACAAATATCTGTCTGTCACACAAACATTTGTCTCGGTGTGGGAATCGAACCCACGGCCTCTCGTTTCACAGCTGGCTACTCGCCACCTGCGCCACGGATGCTGTCACAATAATATAATGAGTGTGTCATTATAGTAGCATTTGCTGTTGAACTAAGTTTATAGCCTGCATTTCACGCAGCGCCTTCCATCTACCCTCAGAGATCCAAATATTCCATCGACTGCACACCAACACGTTTTAATCCCGGGTAATACAAATGTGATTTGAATAATCGAATACTCATTTTTTTTATTCTGGCGCGGCAAAATGACCACACTGCATCTGATGGTAAGCGCAGTGCCGTCCAGATAGAGTATAACAAAGAAGTAGTAACACAATCCTGTCTGTTGTTTAGCTTCTTCACACTACGCCCAAAGGAGCCAGGATTATTGAATACCGGTTTCTAAGCCTGAATAGTTAGTCAATACCAATGAGCCGGTAAATGTCAAGGTTCAACGAAAATGAAACAACATATCAATGAGCTTATCTCAAAACTCGTGCGTAATATTTACAATAAAATGTGATAATGTAACTCGGTATTGGGTTATGAAACAAATATTTTTCCTTGTATGATAAAGACTTCGTAAAATTCTTGACGTTCAAATATTTACAAAAGTGAGTCGTATCAAGACAGAATCGAGGATTTAGTATAATTATTTTTGTGGCAGAGAGAGTAAAACAAAAGACCTTAGATTTGATGCTGACATTGAAACAATCATTAACCAGTCATGACACATAAGCTTGCCGGCGGTGCGGCGGTGCGTACAATTACTGGCCAGTGTCGCCGTTCTTACATGCTATTTTTAATTTTAATGTTATGGAAATAAAAATGATTTTGGCTTGTATTTTATTCCCTACTTTTTTTCATATTCTTATAGACACGAGTGATTAACGTGCTCTATATATTTGTCGTGTATAGTTATATTTTTCGGATGTAGACACTTGTCCCCCGTAGTAGTTGAAGCCCACACCTCCATGACACAAGAATTCTTCCTAGAGTAAGATCATAAAAATCTTACTCTAGGAACAGTACCATGTACCAGACTTAATTCGATTTCTTGGTGTATACCCTTTGTGGATCAGGAAAAGTAATTTGAATTATAAATATAATTCTATCAGCCTTATGCAATACTGACACGGCCTCTACGACCCCCCACGCTGTCTTAATACAGGTTAGTAGACTTTACATACCTACGAAATTTTTGGACAAATTTTAGGTATGCAGGTTTCCTCACGAAGTCTTTCTTACCCCTAAAGCGAGTGATAATGTTGAACGAATACACATAAAAGTTAGAAAGGCATGTGCCGCAGGATTGGGTTTGAATCCGCGACACCCACGCGTCTTAGCATCTGTTTTTCTCACCACTAGCCTATCGTAGCTCAATAATTATAGCTGTGGACTTTTTATGAAATAAGGAAAAAACGGTGCGTGTCAAATTTGCCTGGTTTTTTCCGGTTCCTAGTTTTGTAGGTTGTTTGTGTGAACAAGTTCAATCCTACTAATATTATAAATGCGAATGTTTGGATGGATGGATGTTTGTTACTAGATCACGCTACAACGGCTGGACGGATCTGGTTGAAATTTGGCACAGAGATAGATTATAGTCTGGAATAGCACATAGGCTACTTTTAGTCGTGGAAAAATATACAGTTCCAAAACTGATAGTTAAGCTGATAGTTTAGCTAATCACAGAGCAAGGGATCCACATGATTTTTTTGCACAATGGCAGTTTAGGGATCAGAAAATGACATAGACCACTTTTTATCCCGGATAAATGCATGCTTCCTATGGAATAGCAAAATATAGAAAGGTGTAAATATGTAAAGGCCTCCATGGATTGTATTCCTTTTCTTTCAAAAGTAACATCCACGCGGGCGTAGCCGCGGATAACATCTAGTTATTAATAATTTTAAGATTATATACGTTATTTTCGTTTTAAACTTCTCAAGGCGAAATTCTAAATATATAAATGTTAGTATAAAAACATTAACTAGTTTTGTATATTTAGATTTTACGTCAAAATGTCGTAAAAAGTTATAAATAAAAAATATTTATAAAAAAAATATTCACAGTCAATATAATAGACACTTTACAAATAAATTATAACGTAAACTATTAATTTTTAAATACTCTTAGTAAAGACAATACAGTTTAAGCTGGTACACTTTGTCTAAGCTTGTAGGCTTCCACCTCGAGGCTTTGGTCGCTGAGGTTGGTCACTTTCAAGTCTCCATTAGGGTAGATGCGAGTGCTGAATACCACTTCACCCTCGCCGCAGAACAGCTCCAGTGAGCTCGCGTCCAAGAAGAGCCTCCACGAGCGAGATCCGATCGGATTCCATTCCACTTGTCGTACGTCGCCGTTTCTATCCACCACCACCTTCTCAACCTCTGGCTCCCATCTGATCCAGGTTTTGTTGCCTCCATCAGTGCCAACGATTTCCAGTTCTATTTTCTTTGCTAGATCACCATTTATAATGAGTTCTCCTGTCTTTTCGAATACTAGCGACTCATCTTTGTCGACGGGTCCGTTGTGTACCAATCCACTTCGTAGTGACGCCATTCCATCCAGAGGCTTTTGTAGGATGATGTCTCCAGATATCTTCAACTCTCTCATTAAAGTCAAAGCTCCCGCCCAGCCATCAACATCCTCAGGATGCGGCACTTCCCACATCGAGAACCACGCGACTACAATTCTTTTCCCCTCAGCGTCTGTGGTCTGCGTCGCGTAGAAGTCATGCCCGAAGTCAAGCTCTTGGAAACTCACTTCAGGAATAAACTCGAATGTGTCATAATTGAAGCTGCCGATGATGTACCCTGTCTGGTAGGTGTTTTTGTACCTATCACCTTGAGGAGCCAGTCCTTGAGGAGACATAAGGAGCACGAACTTTCCATCCAGTTCGAAAAAGTCAGGACACTCCCACATGTAACCTAGGTCACCCTTGGATTCTCCCAGTACGCTAAGAAATTCCCAGCTGTACAAATTTGGTGATCTATAGAGTAGGACTCTGCCTTGGTTGTCAGGCGTCTTGTTGCCGAGTACCACGTACCAATAGTCTCCATGCTTCCATACTTTCGGGTCTCTGAAGTCATCCGTCCCATCCAGTGACACTGAGAGAACAGGATTCCCTTCAAACTTGTGGAAATTGATGCCATCGTCGCTGAACGCCAGATACTGTGTTTCGTTGGAGAAGGGATCTGTGTCGGTAATCACGTGACCTGTATACATCAGGACTAGAGTGTTTCCATCGACGACACCACTTCCAGAGAAACAGAGCTCGTTATCAGGCACCAGGGCTGTTGGCAGTTCCCTCCAGTCGATGAGGTCAGGGCTGGTGGCGTGGCCCCAGTGCATTGGTCCCCAGACGCTATCGTAAGGGTAGTACTGGTAGAAAAGATGGTACTCTCCTTTGTAGTAAGAGAATCCGTTGGGGTCGTTCATCCAGCCCACGGGGGGCATCAGGTGGTAATGCAGCCTCCATCGAGGGTTGATGTTTTCCTTCTCCTTCTGAATATATTCCGCAAGTTCCTTCTTAGCGTTTTCGTCCTCGCTCAAGTACTTGAGCTGCACTGAGGCGAGCGCGCACAGGAATACCAAGTAACCGAGCCACGCCGCCATGACGGACACATATTGCGAATTTTGTGTGGGGTCGCGCTTTTATACCGATCAGCAGAGCGCGCGATAAGATTGCCTCTGAGTGTTTTGTTTGTTTCGGGAAATAGCTTAGGAAATACATGCCTAATCACGATCTAGTATGATCTGCACTATTATAATACACAGTATTGTCGATTGACTCCATTGCCGGTGGTGTGGGCGAATGATGTATATCTAAATCATATTGTCTATATGTAAGTATAAAACAACATACAAAAAATCACGCTTGTATATCTGAGGAGACAATATAAGACTTACTAGTTTTTTGCATGCATCTATCTATGCAGTATTAATTTATGACCTTAATTAGTGCTAATATAATATAGCACTGAACCCAATACGAGGTTACAGTGGTATTGGTCCAGAAGGTCTTTTTATAAGGAAGATGCTGTTTGGTAAGGTTGAAAAATATATTATTTTCTTTACAATAACTACAATAATACATATACCTACTAGGGTCTCCTGGTCAGGAGACCAACATTAACATGTCTATTCTGTCTCCGAGCAAACTATGTTCCGGTTGGAGGACATTAACGCCAATGAAATAAAACGAACTGCTTCTCTGGCCATGGTGTGAAATTAACAATGGTTCTTTTAGATCATCGTGTATATATGATGTACAAATCAGATCAAAGTGTTGAATTGACTTTCTCAATGGTAATAGGACGTGTTTCTTTTATGTTTAACGGTTGTATTCCTTAATAAATTAATACACCCAACAGTCACACACATAGTTCTGACCCCAAACTAGGTAAAACAATAATTTGTTTCGATGTGGGAATCGAACCCACTGCCTCTCGTTTCACAGCCGGCTACTCGCCCGCTGCGCCACAGAGGTTGTCTGCCTTGTTTTTAAAGTTCTGTATATTATTCATTCCGTTACTGTAACGGAACTCTATTTAGTCAACATTTCGGATTGTTATCGCTGTATCTTTCAAACCACATGATTGGTTCTAAATGATGAGACGTTCAGGTACATCATCCGATGGTAAGTCCCATTCACAACTATAAACAATAACAATACCATCATTGGTAACCAAATTTATAATACGTAATACAAACAACAACGTACTGACAATTTGTATTAGATACAAAAACTAATATATTCGACCTTGATGTAAAGGTAATTTTATGTACGAAATGTAATTTTGCCGCAGAGGCATATTTTTTTTAACATGGACGGCCTTAGACAACTACTCCTCACTGGCTGAATGTGAGTTGATAGACGTCGTATTATAAATCCGACATTCTTACGAAGAATTCAAATACGATGGATACAACGTACAAGTTCATAAAATAGTCATTTTTTAGGCCACGCAAGTGGTTGCGTTTATTAATGATATTATGCATAATATTTGTCTAAGAAGTTCGTTTCACCGGCCGCTATGTCAGAAAGAAAGATAGAAATAATTTTTTATTAGTGGTTATCTTGTAACTTTTTCACTACGTATTCTGATTTATGTAGCATAGTGTAGTCAGCTCATTAATACATTTTACTTAAACTTACAATTACCTACTTACTTCTAGTTTATTTTGTTTTCTGCACATATTATCTTCAACCGATATATTATTATCATAACGTCTTACCATATTATATAATACCATATTCAATATTATTCATATCTGTGTTTCACTAACAGAACTATGGCCTTGAAAATTTGGATAAGATTATAGACGTTAAGAAAAAACATCTCAGTACAATCGATAACAGATGTTTAAGATTTTTGGGTTATGCGCTTCCTATTTGTGTGTGGGATTAATGTATTTATAAACTCATTTGCAAAAAAAAACGGGCACCTAAGCAATGAACCATTTCAAATGTTACTATTGGTTTGTTTGATAATTATAGGTAGTTTTACTTTCACAATTTTGTAAATTAATAAGCAAATAATCGTTTTCGTCAGTATTATCATAAAATTTTTATAAAATTTATGGGTTTTAATGCTAAAGTTCACTAGTAGTGTATGCTCGCTAGTAGTGCATATGCTCGTGAAGTAAAAGTTAACAAAGATTTTTGTTTGTTTTTTCTTTAATAAAGTAAAAGCAGATAAATGTTTAGTATCGAGTGTGACCCTCTCTAGCTGAAATCACAGCTTGAATTCGTCTGGGTATGCTAGCGAGGATATCCCGGATACTTGCTTGCGGAATACGTTCCCACTCCGCGGTAATCACATTCTTCAGCTCTCTGATGGTCTGCGGAGCCGGTTGTACTGATCTCACGCGTCGTTTCAGAACGTCCCAGACATGCTCTATAGGATTGAGGTCGGGACTTCGAGCTGGCCAATCCAAACGACGAATGCCGACCTCTTGCACATACGCTTCCACATCGCCAGACCGGTGGGCGCGAGCGTTGTCGTCCATAAAAATTGAGTCTTCGCCTAAAGCAGCCAATGCGGGTTGTGCATGAGGAATTAGAACTTCCGTTATGTATCGATGTCCAGTCAGTGAGCCGTTTTCAATGAAGACTTACTCTGTACGATCCATTAAATTTATTCCTGCCCAAAACATAACAGAGCCCCCACCATAAGGTGTGATTTCTTCAAAACAAGCCTCTGCAAAGCGTTCTCTTCGTCTTCGTAGCACTCGCCGACGTCGATCTTCACCGAACAGAGATATCCTGGCTTCATCGGAGAACAATACCCTATTCCAGTCTTCTTGAGTCCATGACTCACAATTTCGAGCAAACCTAAGCCTGGCAACTCTGTGCTCACGGAGTAACTTAGGGCCGCGGGTGGGGCGATGACTGCGTATATTGGCCGCGAGAAGCCTCCTCCTGACCGTCCATAGACTAATATGCACATTTCTTATTTCTTCGAGGTTGTTCTTAAGGTCCACATACGAAGACTTGCGATTTCTCAATGCGCGACTCAAAAGAAAACGATAATCCCGTGGTTGGGTACATGGTTTTCTTCCAGAACCAGGCCTTCTCTCGACGGAACCGGTGTCTTGATACCGCTGCCAGGTCCTTTGAACCGTCGAGCGACTCACACTTAGCCTCTGAGCCACGAAGCATTGGCTGCAACCCTCTTCGAGCAGCGCAATATCGAGCAGTGTATATAATACGGCGCACAAAGTCTTGTATACCACCATGGCTTGTGTCAAGTTAATATTTATAGCATATGAACAAGAGTATGTGTGTCAGTGCTAGTTTTGGCACTACCAGCGCTGTGGGAGACGTTACAAGGCGCAGCGCTCCTTATCCACTGTCCAAATTCTTTCTAAAAAAATAAGGAGAAAGCATCAAATACAGTATACAGTAGTGTTCACGTCCTAGTGTTGCCACGTTAGCTATTCTATCACCGGACTTTAAGTGAATTTAAGACTTTTATGTTGAAAAGGTCGAAGTATGCAATATGTTACAATATAGTATATATTGTAACATATACTACAGCATGTATGCAGCGATAGCCGAGTTGGTTGCGGTACGGACTGTCAAGACGAAAGTCGTATGTTCGAAACCCAAGTGGCATACACCTCTGACTTTTCTCAAGTTATGTGTGTATTAAATGTTAATTATCGCTTGCTTTAACGGTGAAGGAAAACATCGTGAGGAAACCTGCATATCTGAGAATTCTTATACGAATTTCGAAGGTATGTGAGGTGTACCAACCCGCATTAGGCCAGCGTGGTGGACTAAGACCTAACCCCTCTCATTAGTAGAGGAGGCCCGTGCCCAGCAGTGGGACAATGTTTAATATAGGACTAGTATTAATATTATTATAGTATATCTAGGATAAATGGACAGTAGCAAAGAGCGCCCCTTCATTTCTAACGACATGTAGCTCAACTGAGTTTATGACAAATAGTTACGATAGGTAAACGAAGCCGCTAGCGTTCCGCCCTGTGGTTTGGGGGCGTTTGGAGAATCCCACCACGGTATCCCCTGCCTGTCGTAAGAGGCGACTAATGTAGCTGTCGTAGCGCCCTTTCTGGTGTGTCGAAATTTGTTTGTACATAGTTTTATTTTGTATATACTTCGTCGGCACACCGGGCGACCCCGGGATGACGGCAGCGCGGGTGGTTGGCCTCGTCGCTGCCGTGGACGCCGAGGGCGTCCTTCGGTGCGCGGGGGCTTCTGAGACCAACCCCCCCCCCCCCACTTGGAGACGGGCCGCAAGGCGGCACCGCGCAGGGGCGGTTCCGGTCGAAAATGGGGCGCTTCTCGCTCCGTGAGCCCGGGACCGTCTCTTATGCGCCGAAGAGGGCCACCGCGGGGTTTTTAGTTGGTATTGCCGGTGTAGGGTATGTGTTAGGGACTCGGCCCAGCGGTCGTCCGGATGTCAACATCTCTCCCGGACGGCTTAACGCTGGGTCGTAAGGCCGGTGAGCCCAACATAACCTTCCCGCCACCCCCCCGGCGGGGCGGTAGTGATAAATCGCTTTTCCCCGCGAAAACAAAAAAAAAAAGCCGCTAGCGTTGCAGAGTTGTTATGTATGGAAAGTTTCGTTCTTATTGTACCAAATTTAGTTTCTCACGTAATCGATAGAGGCGCTGTATGTTTTTTTTAATGCTCTCAAAAATGTGATCACCGCCGCCCATGAACATCTGCAACACCAGAGGGCTTGGATTTATATTAATTTTGTCACATAAATATTTTACGTTGTCACTAGCGACTCCAAAAATAATTGATTTTAATTGTATGTAATTAATTGATGTAAATGTAACCAATTATTTTTTGCTTTTTAGTTGTGTCTGGGTTTTTTGAAGACGGTTTTATTTAAAAAGTAATAATTTATTGAACATCACAATAAAAATACCCTGTAGCTTTCAGAGACAATAGATTTTTATTAGTAAAGGTATTTCCAGAATTAGTCAGTAATTCTGGAAATTACACATTATACCCAAATTTACAAACTTTACCTCTTTATTTATATGGATAACCCTTCAGTATTAATAAAACTATATAGATAGTTACTATCAATGTTAATTATTATAAGTATAGTGATAAAGTCCTCATTTCAAACTGTACAAACAATTCATTAGCGATGGCTATATTCGAATTAAAATATTTATTTGTGGATTACCTATCGTTTATTTAGGTGGTGTAAAAGAGTTTTGGGAAAGTGTTGATATAAAATAATAATTAAAGGTAATAATATAATACCTATTATCTAGCGTGGAGTGGACGACTCACCATCAGGGTATGGAAATCCTTAGCTCTTAGCTGCTAGTATAACTTTATATTTGGTAACTTGTTATTTTTTTTCAGTAATTCTGCAAATGTAAAGCCATGGATTCAGCGTCTATAATTTCCGACTTCACAAGTTATCAGAATGCGTTTCAAGTGATCTCTCTATTGCGTCTAACGTCACATCTATGGCCTCAGCAAGCATGCGTATACAGTATGTCATATTTTTATTAAAATTACACATAACTTACATGTGATTGGAAATTGTTTCTAATGCTGACAAGCTGGCCACCTCACAAACGAAAACAAACTCTGCGAGTCTTAGATTAGTTGTATCTATGCCGAATTCCCTACAGGCGATCATGCTTTATCCCAAAAACCCCCTTAAAATCCACTCTCCGGGCGTAACGCTCTGGCGACTCCACACTGACCGGCCGGTGAAGGCAAGCCAGAGGTGGAGGACCTGTTCCTAGTCTTTCACTCCAACACGCTGGTAAAGGCCAGCTAGAGATGATGAACAGCAATTTCCCCCGGGAGCACTCGGGTACAGCTCGCCACAAGCGGCCCTGCCCTTATTTGTATTATTATTAGAAGTGGTAGTACTAGTTTAATAAATTAGCATTCTCACCTTGATATTATTTATGTATGTAAAAGGCTTATATTATGTTGAAAATTTCACCGCAGCATTTACCATAGCACTAGATAAATAACTAAGTAATTCAGGAAGACTGAAGAAGATGAGTAGAGGTCTTTTCGGAGTCAGAGCGGGTGCCAGCCCTAATATATAAAATCGTATTACAATATATACAACAATGTTTGTTCACAAATAAAATAAATTAAAAAAAAACATAAAATACTGTTTACTTACCTTTCCACGTGTTAGAACTGTGTTTATTTCACCTTTTGTCGTTAGACCCATTATATATTCAGATAACTCCTCGTATGACTACATAATAGTAGGAGCTGGTACGGCAGGCTGTGGTGATTGCTAATAGATTGACTGAGAATTCAAATACTACGGTGCTTCTGATCGAGGCTGGCGGTAATCCGCCGTACGAATCAGCTGTAAGTGGATCGTTTTTATAACAGGACGCTGGTAATTAGTTCAGTTAGCTGTAAATAATTACCACTATCCATTAATACTGCGATAATCTATTAGTAGTTATTACCATCGAGCTGTGGAACAGTTTGCCAGGTACCTCCTTCTTATGATCCTGGGTCCTTTAAGCGTAGAGTGAAGAAACTAAACAGCAGGCCGGCATAATTGTGTTGAGTAGCGATACTCGATCTCTCGCTACTTGATTCTCTATCTGGACGGCACTGCGCTTACTATCGGGTGCAGTGTGCTCACTTTGCCGAGCCAGAATAAAAAAAAATACTTACCAGCCGTATCGACGAAGCTCTACCGGTGTACTTGTATGTAGAAAATAACGAGATATTGACATAGCATATTGAGTCCTCAACAATTCCCCTGTTAGTAGCAATACGAAATATAACGGCATAGCTGTTAATTTATTTCAATATTCTGAAAAAATGGTATCACCCCAGTTAAGTCAGTATATTAAAATGGATACACAATAATTATATAGACGTTATGTGGTAAAATAAGTGGTTTATAATAGAAGACCAATATGAAATCAATAAAAGTACATACATACATACGTACTCATCGACCTCGACACACCACACATACTTGGTGTTTAACAACTGCGCTACCGAGGCAGTCAATAGAAATAATATAAAGATAATATTTTATTGTGAGGGTAAAACATGGTATATTTTAACCCCTGTTTGTGAAGAATTCACAGGTAGACTGGAATTATACCACCGAAAAGGATAACATAATAAATAAATGTCATCAAAACCCGCATCTAGATGTCACTCTTGGTAAGATTTTAGGTGGAACGAGATTACATGACCTATGTGAGAGGCCTTCCTAGTGTAGTCGCTAGGAAGGCCACTACTAGTGACTACACTAGGAAGGCCACTAGAAAGTACTTTTTGATAATTACAAAAATGCTATTGGCGTAGAAACGATTTCTAAAAATAATACAACAATGAATTTGAAAGCAAGGAAAGAGGTCATAATCGCAGCTGGTGCTGTCAAATCTCCTCAATTGCTTATGTTATCAGGTATAGGACCTAAGAATCAATTACAGAAGTTTAAAATTAGGGTTATTGTAAATCTACCAGTCGGAACAAATTTGCAAGACCACGTTGGCACAATTGTGATTCTAAAATTAAATGAAAATACGAAACCACTTACACCCAGAAATCCCAAAAAATATATCTCTGCTGCTACATACGGTTATATACCTTTGAATAAAACCAAGTTAACCCCAGATTATAGGGGTTACAATTTTCTAGTTCGTGATGTGAAAATAGTTTTCCAATATTGTCTGATTGATTATGGTTTTAAACGTGAAATTTGCGAGAATATGTACAAAGCACTGAAATCTAGAAATTTGCTGTTCAATATTATTGCTAAGTTACACCCCAAATCAAAAGGCGAGATCAAACTTCGAACTTTAAATTCAAAAGATTCTCCTACTATCATCCCTGGATATTGTTCAAATATCAAAGAATTGGAAGACCAGATTTTGTACGTCAAAGATTTTCTACAAGTATTAAATACTAAGCACTTTAAAGATATGGGAGCGATCTCTCTGGATCTTGAGGCAACAAACTGTAATATATTTGGTAAAGGCAGTGACGATTATTGGAGATGTTATGTGTCTTGTTTGATGGTATCTAGAAACCATTTCTGTGGTACTTGTTCTATGTGGTCTGTGGTGGATGGTAGACTCAGAGTTTATGGAGTACAGAAACTCCGAGTGGCCGATGCTAGTATTATGCCGGTAATACCTAGTGGTGGTACATTTATACCTACTGTTATGATTGGAGAGAGGGCTTCTGTTATGATCTTAGAAGATAATAAATAGTGATAACAGAAAAATGTAGTTTAAACTGGTTTCTAAAAACACTTCGCACACATTTCTTCATATGTGCGTATGAAGAAATGTAAGCTCTATAGTTAGTCTATATAATAGTCAAACTGTATCATCCATTGTAACATTACAAGTACTTTCTTCACTGAAAGTACTGATATTATAGGTAACTATGTGTTTTCCAGAAGTTATGTTTCTAAAGTAAAATCATTCTGTATCGGTATATAAAATAAATATTAAATATGTGTTCAATATGGAAGTTACAGTCTGGATAATATTTCTATATGACAACTCAAATAATAAAATACAACTAATTTGATTGGCGATAACAGATAACGGGTTTGAATGTAGTGTAAATTATTGTAAAAAAGTGTTGTATCTGATAAACAATTAAAATAAATATAAATAATTAAAAAAAATGCTGCCACGCGAGATGTCGGCTTCCTCAATCTCTACTTCGTAGTTTTTGAAGATATGCTGACCTAACTGATGAGTGTTCTGTGAACACAAAAAATAGAATGTGACCATCGAGTAACCACTAATCACTGAGCTTGACATTATTTATCTTCAGCGGCAGAATTCATAGAATGTAACAACGCCATCTGCCTTTAATAGTCTTTTACTATAAGGTGTTCATACAAGTTTAAAATGGTAATAGTTCGAAATAATCGATATAGATGGCACTGTAACAACAATTTGATTTATAGTGTTGAGCAATCGGGTAATTGGTTAATTTTTTGAATAAAACTATGGTGTGAACTATAATATAAGTCATACAGGGGCAGTTCCGACAGCAATTTTAGTCATCTCAGGATACCCCGAGACTACTCACACTCAGTAAGCACCGAAGAAGGCCATCTCGGGGTTTTAGCTGGTAGTATCCGATGGGGTGTAGATAGGGGGTAGGGACACGGCCCAGTAGATGCCTCGATAGCCATTATCCGGACGAGGGGGTACTGGGTTGTAAGACCAGCAAGTCCAGCATAACCTTTTTATTCTTATTCCGCTTCCCCCCTGAGCGGCCGTCAGTAATAAAACATTTTCCCAACAAAAAAATAACCACTCGCTTTCTGCGTCATAAAAGGCGGGTTTACGAGTCTGATCACGTATTATTATTTTCTTTTTTTTATCCTGGCACGGCAAAGTGACCGCACCGAGTGCACCTGATGGTAAGCGCAGTGCGGTCCAATTAGAGTATCGAGTAGTAAAAGACGATCTATCCCTCGCTACTCAACACAATCATTCCGGCCTGCTTCTTCACACTACGCCATGGGCAACAAGGTGAAGAAGCGGTCGAGGGTCTATTGTCAGAGTACTCAGAAGGCCGCAAAATGGCCGAAAATTGTACTCCAACTCTAGACCCCCGAGACAAACCGGATGTACACTGGCTGATCCCGGAACGCGACACACTTGCGTGTGCCACTATGGCGTGTTTTACACCCTGTGTACGGTGGTCGCTATCCGGGCGGATATGAATATCCTACCGCCAGCGAATAGCCAATGACAGACATTTGCCTGTCATTAGCTCTCACCAAACAAAAACTTACCCAACTCGTATACAATAAACAATGCATACCAAAGATGTCGCTATAACTGGTAATTGGACTAAATGCATGTTTTTTTGATGACGAAAGCTATGTCGTATTAGTAAAAAAATTATGTAGTTACGAATAAGACTTTACGTAACTTTTGTTTCCAATTTGGAATTCGTTGGATATTGGCTGGAATTCCACGACACTAGTTAAAAGCCTTATAAAATTAAAGAATAGGCGAAATGCTTGGCTAATTTTGGAATCAGAAGTGAATCTGTTTTGTATGAGTTGCAAGTCAAAAGAAAGTTTAATAAATATATTTTATTGCATGAATAATATCTATATTAAGACGTAAAAGATATCAGGTTAATAGAAGAAGGTAAATAGAAGATATCAGGCTCAAATTCCAATCCCAGAAAATTCATTTGTGATTTTCGATCAAAAATTTTAATTGATCCCCATAAAAATATCAATTTAAAAATTATTTTAATGTTTCTCATATATCAACAATATAAATTGGCTCGGATACTTTTTACAGAAAATCTGTTTAAAACCACCTTTCCCTTCCTTTAATTCCGGCAACGCATCAATCACTCTTCTTTACGTTGCCGGGCCCGTCCATTAGGTGACTAACTTTAACGTTTGCCGGCATCTATATAAACAATTTGAACATAAAATAAATATGTACTCTTGCGAAGAATTTTTTGATCTATGTATATAATTTCAGCACTACTTCTAAGTAAAAAGTCTAGAGATGAGTGTACGTACTTTTTCTTATTATGTCTGCCTCGAGTTTTTGTTGAAAGAAACAAATATTTTGTAAGTTGTACTCAGTGTCTGGGAGAAAATCTTCGCATCATTCTTGATTGATTAAATTTAAGATGTATGGTCTTTTTGCTGGAGTAATAAGTTTGAATCTTGGATGGGGAGCGGTCATAGTTTATTGAACTTTGAAGTAACAACTTTGTTTAATTTACGGAGCCCTAACTTCGTTTTCTTCCTTTCTCTTCCCTTTAATTTAATGTCCGTGACGCACCTATAGTTCTTCTAGTGTTTCTGATGGGCGGTGGTCATCACTTACCAAAAGGTCTCTTACTTGCTCCTTTGCCGACTTGTGCTATAAAAAAAACTATCGAGAAAATTTAAGACCACTGGCATTAATCCCGGTGGGTGAAATTTGTTCATTTATTTATTTAATACACTTTATACAATATATGTACTGGTGGACTTAATGCCTAAGGCATTCTCTACCAGACAACCTTCGGGTGGTGCAGAGAATAATCAAGGCAGGTGTATACAACAAGAAAAGGAAGTAGACAAAGTGTTTATAATATACGAATACATATATGTCGGGTGCAGGCACGACCGCAGGCCGGTCAGGTCATCAGGCAGAGGTTGTGAGAGGGCTTACACACCCCTCTCTGATCTCCAGATATTGTCAGGATGCATATAGCGTGTAATAGTTCGGTAATAAAACACAAGATTAACACTTCAGAGTCTATTTAAGGATTTGAAGCTACCACCAGTTCGGAATGCAGTCATCCATGGGGAAGAGCTGGCAAGAAACCCTCATGGTTGCTCTTTTAAACACATCACAGTATGCAGTACACAATAACACTTTCACATTACGTTAACTTACTACTTTTACAATATTTCGGCATTACGACCTCTAAGTTACTAACTATTTCAAGATTGAATATGGAACTCTTCTACAAATGACAAAGTGCACGCTTTTATTATAATATTTTCTATTGTGCCCCACTCGTGGACGGGATCACGCGATAAAACTAATCGAATCCACCCGCAATATAGCAAAACAAGTCGCGGTACAGATATTCTACAATAAAACGAGTTATTTAAAAGTTCAATTGAGTAACCGTTTTCATGTTGCTCCGACACGGCCTTCCTGACAGCTCACACGTCCCAGTGTGATGTACCTGAAAAGAAAATACCACACAGTATCATTCACGCTCGGCCATATCTGACCTAGTCTGATTACCCACACAGATTAGTGCCACATAGGCTTTTGCCACACAGAACCCTGTCACATAGAACCCCGTTACACAGAACCCCGTTACACAGAACCCCGTTACACAGAACCCCGTTACACAGAACCCCGTTACACAGAACCCCGTTACACAGAACCCCGTTACACAGAACCCCGTTACACAGAACCCCGTCACATAGAACCCCGTTACACAGAACCCCGTTACACAGAACCCCGTTACACAGAACCCCGTCACATAGAACCCCTTTGCCACATAGGCTCCTCACACAGACCCCTTTGCCACATAGGCTCCTCACACAGACCCCTTTGCCACATAGGCTACTCACACAGACCCCCCCCCTCATATACCTTAAGCGCGGACCGCGGACCCGAGGTCACTCAAAATACATTGAGTAGACAATAACCAGGCTACGGACGCAAGGTATAGACTAAACCCTGATATTTCAGACCCCTTTGCCACACAGATCCCCCTCTACACAGATCCCCCTCATATACCTTAAGCGCGGACCGCGGACCCGAGGTCACTCAAAATACATTGAGTAGACAATAACCAGGCTACGGACGCAAGGTATAGATAATAAACCCTGATATTTGTATCTCTAATAGCTCGGTTTAACAGGGGGCATAATAACAAAACCAGAAGCGACTCACCAAATCCCAATTACATCCATACGCGCAGTCACGTGTGGGCACGTAATCAGTACGCTGTCGTACTACTTCCGCTGTCAGAGCACCGCCACAGCCACGCCACAGCCACGCCACAGCCGCGCCACAGCCGCGCCACAGCTCCGCGGGAAACCATCCACAGCATATGAAATTTGAAAACCAAAATCATTAACACAGTAATCTTCGACGCTTCATATTTTCTAGATGTATTTTATGACGTTCGTATAAAGACTTGTTGAAATAGGTAATGATTTTTATAAATAATAAACCAAGGAGGTTTATATTTGGCCAGTGCTTTAAGAGATTTAAATTTGATTTGCTGTCCAACTTACATTGTCAATAAATAGAAAATTGTATTTTACTTCTTATGTATTGCTCTAAAGGACTAGTACATTCCTTATGATATAGTTCGTCTCTCTTAAATAAACTAAATATTTGATAGAACCACGTATATTAACAAAACTATGACGTTACTCTTTTTACAATTTAATTTGAATAATGATGTTAAAATACTCGTAACCTCCTCATGTACAGTAGACTACAGTGCATAAAGCCCTTTTTACCACGTATAACGCCCTAGAATACCACAATATACCATCACTATTTTTTTTATAATAGAATCCCAAACATAGATAACCTCTTGTACAACCCAACAAAGTACGCACTTTATGTGCGAACTATCACTGTTCTCTAATCTCTCAAACAACAAAAACAACACAGTACCAAACCATTACATCACCTGATTCACGATAGTGAGCGCTGTCCTCCATCGCACTTCTGATGTCGGGTGCAGGCACGACCGCAGGCCGGTCAGGTCATCAGGCAGAGGTTGTGAGAGGGCTTACACACCCCTCTCTGATCTCCAGATATTGTCAGGATGCATATAGCGTGTAATAGTTCGGTAATAAAACACAAGATTAACACTTCAGAGTCTATTTGAAGGATTTGAAGCTACCACCAGTTCGGAATGCAGTCATCCATGGGGAAGAGCTGGCAAGAAACCCTCATGGTTGCTCTTTTAAACACATCACAGTATGCAGTACACAATAACACTTTCACATTACGTTAACTTACTACTTTTACAATATTTCGGCATTACGACCTCTAAGTTACTAACTATTTCAAGATTGAATATGGAACTCTTCTACAAATGACAAAGTGCACGCTTTTATTATAATATTTTCTATTGTGCCCCACTCGTGGACGGGATCACGCGATAAAACTAATCGAATCCACCCGCAATATAGCAAAACAAGTCGCGGTACAGATATTCTACAATAAAACGAGTTATTTAAAAGTTCAATTGAGTAACCGTTTTCATGTTGCTCCGACATATATAAAACTTACATACATAAATATAAAGTAATGCAACTTACTTATGTGACGTTATATTTTTTTAGCTTCGATCTAGGCTGTTCGTCTATTTTTTTTAGAAAGATCTCCCCTTTCTTATAACTTATACTCCAGTTGACAGGTCGCGACTAGTGCAAGTAGTGCACAGTTCGTTAGCTAATTGCGGCGCCAAATTAAATTTAAGTTCACTTCTGCTGATGCATTCCGAATATGTAGCTGCCGTTGCAGCCTTGTTACGGTCTCTGCCACTGAAGGGAAACGGTCAAACCTCTTTTTAATAAAACATATGGCTTTATCAGAAATGTGTTTTTTTGGATGTGGTAACTTCTTACGGTTTTATTCATAATGAGTTATCGGAGCTTTATAAGGCCGTTCATAGAAGCTTAAATAAACAAAATAATAAACAAAAACAAATAGTAAGTATATAATTTAATGCAATACATTTACAAACATATTTTAAATTAACATGACAAAATATTAATATCAAAATTAAAACGAATCTAAATTAAAAGCATTATCTAAATTATAAAATAGTTGATTATAAGCATAGTAAATGAATGCATCAGTTTGTTTTCTTTTGTCTGCGTTGTATGATGGTATGCGGATATCGCGGGCACTGCATACACCTGTCATGACAATTATAATGAATGGCTATTGTTTAATTAAAATACGAGACCGATGCGAATTGACAGTTTTACTACTGTTTTGTATGGTCAGTGACTGCAGTGTAAAATCTCCTCCTTAAACTCTTTCTCTAAAACTATTTGTTAAATCTTTTTCTTAAACTCCTCTAGAAATTCCTAACACACACTTTCACAGCAGCGATTCTTCAGTCATATGGATGTTCTTATGGAGTCAGGCTAGTAGGGTGGACCAAGGCTTAATGTATCCTCAAGTAGAGAAGATATATGCCCAGCAGTGGGACAGTAGAGTACATGGGTGATATGTGGGGTAACAACAAAAAAGGTTCATTTTTTTTATCCTGGCACGGCAAACTGACCGCACTGTACCTGATGGTAAGCGCAGTGCGGTCCAAATAGAGTACTGAGTAGCGAGAGACGATCCATCCCCGCTACTCAACACACTCATGCCGGCCTGCTTCTTCCCACTACGCCATGAGCAAGAAGGTGAAGAAGGGGTCGAGGGTCTAGTGCCAGAGTACTAAGAAGGCCGCGAAATGGCCATTGTACCCCAACTCCAGACCCCCGACAAAAACCGGATGTACACTGGCTGATCCCGGAACGCGACACACTTGCGTGTGCCACTATGGCGGGTTTTTCGCCCTGTGTACGGTGGTCGCTATCCGGGCGGATATGAATATCCTACTTCCAGCTGCGCTCATCTACTGCGCTCGTTCCATAAGAATTCTATATAGCCTCGTATGTATGTCAGAGTATTCTATGGACAGATAGATGAATTTGATTGTGATTTAAAAATAATACTGAATCTAAATAACTTACTTAGGATGCTGTTCATCCCATTGCTGCATACTCTTGCACATTTTTCTAATATCTGCATTGTGTTTAGTGCGCCGGAAATTTGTGGTTTGTGTCCTCTTATTATACTTTACTTGTCGCTGATAAGAGTTACCTGAAATTATTTTGATTTGTATAAAACTTTTTTCTATGTGTAAAAATAAAATTATTGTTTTTTTTATGATTTTTTTATTTTTGGTTTCACATCTCTCAAAAATTTGTCAGTTCTCGCGCCAGCGAAAATATTTGAATCGTGGAAAATGTTGGGTGTATACTTATTTTTTGTCTTGGGTACAGAGTTGTTCCTCTAAAGAACACTAGTCATGTATGTCTGGCCGTGGTTCCTTCCGTGGGTGATATTCATAATTCAATTTACCTGGTAAATGGCCGCGTAAGTCATACCTTCGCGATTCAGGATTAATAAATTGACTCTGTGGTTAATAGTTTTAAATTTAACCTAAAAAAAATGATAGCTCATCATTGAGCCACTTGTGCATTTAATAAAAAGTGTTCAGCACCGTCGTTGAACACCTTTAGTCCTAAAGTAGATGAGGATGCTTCATCAGCTGCTAATGAACGAGGAGGTTTGACGACATATGACCTCCATCGACCGTACTGACGGGATGAAACGCAGCAGTATTTTTCGTAGATGATAAATAACCCAGCCAAGATGAAGACACATTTGAAGCTACTAAACATAATCAAGTTCGAAGTTATTCTTCCAAAATAAAAAGAAAATATTGATAAAATACCATTTCTCTCCTTATCTTCTAAAAATGTATTGTCGTGGCCCGCGGGGAGTTCGTTCTCGTGATATTGTCTGGAGCCGAGGGAGCAGGTCGTGTGCGGTAGTTCCGATTCAAATATTCCATTCATTATAACTGATGTAAACGAATCAAACCAGCATAGTCATTATCCACGTATTGGAGTGTAAGACAGTCTTTGAATTCCAATCGCCGTGTTAATATCTCTACGATCTTAATAATCAATGCCAATGTTCGATATAAACTATCATATTTAAAATTAACTTCTTCCTCTTCAACCTTTGGACGTCCACTGCTGAATGTAGGTCTTCCCTAAAGATTTCCAGACCACCCTGTCAGAAGCGGCCTGCATCTAGCGTTTTTTTATATTACTTTATTTAACGGTAGGCAGTGGCTTTGCTGAGCCCTGGCATTGTAGAAGTGGGCGGCTGTGTCTACTTACCATCGGATGGCCCGTCTGCTCGTCTGTCTATCCTAGTAGTAAAAAAAAAAGTTTCTGCGATCTTTACGAGGTCGTCTGTCCACTTTGCAGGGGGACTGACAGATACAAGACCTTTTTCAATTTATTTGTTTTATATATTTATCGCATTGCTCGGCACGGAACTTATCGCTGGCCTTACGATGTCCAAAATTTACAAATTCACTATGGAGTTTTTCATTGGCAATGATACAGAAGACTTATAAATTTGAAAGTCTAGAGTTGTATGCTTTGAGAACTGGAATCAAATGCATGACCTCCGTCTAGGTAGTCTGTTGCATACACGCCAGGCTATACTCGATTTTAACCAAAATAATGTGTTACTATGATTAATTTTCCATTAATCACCAGAGCTTAAACACAGGCATATATATAATCCAGTACTAACCATTCTCTTCAATAAATTCCAGCATAGACACAGCCGTTCGTTCTTTATTCAGAGTTATAGTATCAACAAATTGTGTTTTTTCATGTTTCACAACATCAGGAAGTATGTCACTTGAGTCTGACATTCTAAACAAATCAGTTTCCTAAAATAGCACCAAGAAACTGAACTTTAGGTCTTTTGATATATTTTTTTACAGACTCAAGTACGATTCAAGTCTAGATTCTAATATGAATAACTTAAATGTACTCTAAATTAAGAATATTCCTTAATCAACTTCCAGTTTTGAAAAAACATTTGAAATTAAAGAAAATTCTCTTACTGGTAAAACAAGTATATCCTTGAGCTCTGGCCTGACATCAACAAATTGCCAGAAAGCACAAACTTTGTTCTGAATAAAATCTGTGTCTATCTCCTCTTTGGGAGTAAAATCTACCACCAAATGCTGGGCTAGAGGAGGTTCCCCACACACACTGTCTCCGAAGATACTGAACGACCTGACCGACCCTGGAGGATTGCTTGTGGTTTCATAAGTGTCTGTGGTCATTAACGATCCGCTCATATTTAATACTGATGCATTATTATTATCCATTTTAAGAATTAAGAAAAAATCTTAAACAAACTATGTATAATGCAATGACGAAAAAAGAGTATATAATGTTATCAAATATTGTAACATGACAGAACATGATAGATTTTTTTTCGTCGACCTTAATATTTGAGTACTACATTACTAATAATAACTTTTTATAGTATTATTATCAATATAACGAAATAAACAGTCAGTCATTGGTGTGATCATAGCTTAGATGAAAAAATGTATATTATTTCGTCATTGGATCATAGAAATTTGATCATTATATCATACTAGCTGTTGAACGAGGCTCCGCCCGCGTGGTAGTTTTTTTTTTTTTTTAGTGCCTTGAT
Organism: Laothoe populi; assembly: GCA_905220505.1. Taxonomy (NCBI): domain Eukaryota; kingdom Metazoa; phylum Arthropoda; class Insecta; order Lepidoptera; family Sphingidae; genus Laothoe; species Laothoe populi. The sequence goes on from HG992156.1 coordinate 232,704, forward strand.
AGGCAGACGAGCAGACGGGCCACCTGATGGTATGTAGTCACCGCCGCCCATAGACTTCTTCTTTTATATAAAAGGTATAAAATCCATGGGGTCATTTTATGCTATTTAATCTTTCTCTATTTTGGTATGCCTTACTAATCGTGCATTTTTTGGGATAAAAAGTAGCCTATGGCATTCTCTGATCCCTAAACTTCCACCATAGAAAACTCATGTCAATCCCGTGCTCTGTGAAAAACAACAACAAATTTTTCTCCCGGGAACCGTACTTTGTTCCGGGATAAAAAGTAGCCTACATGCAATTCCATTCATAAAATTAATAACAACAAAACTATGCAAGGCGGATACTTTAAGAGGTACAAATATGATTAGTAACGCTTTAATGATTGATTTTTTCCTCACTTGGTTTGTTATTATTAAGCTACCCATAGTTACTTTCTGAAATACCTACAATATTTCTAATAAATGGGGACTACCCTAACAATTGTCATTTTAATATCAGTCTACCACAAGGTGCTCTAAAACGCTGGATGCAAGAGACCAACTAGACCGAGTGAGCTCTTTTATTTTTTCTCTTGATTTTAATCAAACCTTCATGGATATAATAATAAAATGATGCTATTAAATAACAGAAATATAAATGACATTGAATATTAAAAGATTGTCAAAACACAAAACAAGAAGAAATATTATACCAAACACCAATAAAATATTAGACGTCGTTCTAAATTCTCTTTCGAAAGCTAAAAATGTATTCTAACGCGAGCACACAATACACTATTGATGAAAATGTACCGAACAATCAACAAGACGTACTTAAGCAAGACAAAAATAATCATTCAGCCAAAAGTGAAGGATTTCAAATGGAAATGTTAAAACAAGAGAAAGGCGAAGAAGAATATGAGGGTAAATTTTCCGAAGCAATATATGTTGGAGAAGGCTTACGACGTTCTTCTGGAGTCAGCGACTTCAACGACATGGACTGCGGAGAGCCTGCTACTGGACAGCACTTGAGAATCAACTTCGCGTTCACTGAAGAAGATAATATTGAAATGGAAAATAAATGTCGTAGCTTTTGGAAGTTCATCGAAAGTAATCCACATCTTGAGCAGATTAAGGTTTTGCCGGTGAGAAGATTATCTTTTGTAGGTTTGAGGTTATACATGAATCAATTACGACATTAATATTAGATTTTAGTGTAAAACGCTCGTTTTATTAAGCGTTATTTCACTTTAATTTAGTTTATTATAACAATTATAAGATGTGCGTGTTCCCGTCTAATGGTGAGCGCCACGACTGTCTATAAACAGGAGTAGCACTACTCAGAAATTTGTATAAAAATCTTTCTTAGACTGATTAGTATAGTTAAGTTGAATTTTCTTGTAATAATGTAATTTTTCATAGATAAATGATATCCAGAGCACATCTTCTGAACAAGTCCCATTGAATAAGGAAACTATTACGAATAAAGTAAATAAATCTGCTACGGAATGGGTACAACGTGATGGTAAGATTTAAAAACCAATATATAGTAATGAGAAATATATAGTTTTGATTTAGATTAATATATTTTTTTTACAATAGCGCCAAATTGTAAAAGAACATTATTTAGCGACTCATTTTCAGTTCTAGAAAACACGTTGAAAATGTGCGACAACCTATTTGTATTGTGGAACCAATGTGGTTCTGGGTTCGATTCTTGGATCGGGTAAACAAAAAGTTCTGCACGTTTTTTAGGATTGTACTCTGATTTGACTAGGATGTAAAATTGATCCAGAGATGAAGTTAATGGAATTCATAAATATTTATGTAATATAATGTTCGTAATAGATCTTACATCTTGCGAACAGTTTGTAACAAACACTGTTTTTTAAAGATATGGTAAAATGTGCAATATCAACGAAATTCAAGACTTCCTACTGCAGTCTCGACAGAGGAGATTACTGTGATAGGAGGATAAACAAACGTCAAGATACAATTAAACTACGAGCTGATAGACAAAAAGGTAAATACTTATTATCTTTTGTAAAATTGTAGCCAGCTCTTTGTTGGAATTTTCCACAAAAACTGCTGGACCAATTTTAATGAAATTCAGCATATCTTTACTTGGATTACATACCCTTGATTACCATTCTCACGACCAGAAATAAACATAGGATGGATGGTTATAAGCATAGGATGGTCGTACGATGGCACTCTATATATTATGACCCTCCGATTCCTAAACTAATTCATGCTCGTATTATAGGAATCGGCGGAACTCCGTTTTATTTTATCTATTTTACCATCTATAATATAATATAATGGAGGCAATCGTTGGGTGTACTTATTTATTGTGGAGGTCAGTCTCCGTGACTACAATTACTCTAATCACGCTAGCTATGCTACTGGAAAAAGTTCGTATAATCTATTTATATAATTCTGACACTATAGGACTATTTTGTTTGTAAAAATATCGTGTGTCGTCTTACTGGGTAAAGTAATTACTGAAGAAACGCTCTGGACGGATTAGGGCATGATTTACAAAACATAGACATGCTTCAAATCTATACAATACTCTGGATTTTACCAGTGTCATCATCAGCTTATTTTTATTCAATTACGATTTAATACTACAAGAATTATAGTGATGTCAAGTCGCGTGAAGTATTTAGCTCTATTTTAACAGATAGGTACTGAATTTCTAATCAGAAATACCATCAATTTATATATTTAAGAGTATCAGAAGGTAAAGTAGTATCACAGATGTACAAAAAAATAAAGTTCAGTTATTATCAATTCAAAATTAAAACTGAAAAGCCACAAAACATTACTTACATGAACGCTAATATAACTCTTTCCGGAGTCGGTGCGGATACTCGAGCTGGTTAACTGAGATTGTATCCACTCTAAAGAGGGAAGATAAAGTTTATGTACAAGATTAATGTTAATTGTGTCTGATCAGTTACTGATCGTTCGATCGACTGATCGTTTTAACAGTTCGGTTTTGGATTTTAGTGAAATTAATTTTTATATTACTGTATTTAGTGTTGTGTACATGTACATATAGGGTGATCTGTGTGCTGTATAACGTGGATATGTTTAGTTTACTTTGTTTGAAATTAATATGTTTCGGCAACGAGCTGTCTCAATTAAGAAGTTATACAATAATTTATAACTAAATTACATCAATATTTATACACATATACACTCACGCCTGTAATCCCCGAAGGTGTAGGTAGAGGTGTAACCAGTATCAATATTTATTTGTAAGTTTATTACAGCGTTGATAATGTCATGCAATATCAAATACATTATACATGTAAGTGAAGTCGATACTTTCGGGTTATCACCACCACAAGCTGCGATGGAAACAAACCGAACGAGGTTCGAACATTCTAATAGAGGAAGAGCCCGTGAACCCCAGACCTACGTTATTTTATAAAAGCTGAAAGTTTGTCAGCGCATGCTCCCAACACAGGTAAGAACGATGGACCATTATGAAGTTTGGGTTACAGTGGCTTAGGCAGGTAAACGTCACTAAAGGTGTGTAAATACCGATCTAAATACATCAAATAATAAAGTGCGATGTTTTGGTATTACCTTTAGAATATTATTAAAAATCACGTTATTCATTGCCAGACACTTAACATCGTGGCAACCCCTTGCCAGACACCCTTAATGGTCATGAAATTATAATTTTACTTACGTTATAGTATAAAAGCTGATTTTTATAAATAATACTTGGGTAATAAATAGATGATGTTTCCTCATTAGCCAGACACTTTTGATAGTTCCAACCCCTTGCCAGACAAGCATGTAGGGTAGCTGTAGGAGAGCGGGAGTATGGATTGTACAGTCTTACTATTTTGTAGTTTATGATGGTATCAACCAGTCAAAAAAGACAGGCCAATAACTGATTTAAAATTCACAATTATTTTCAGTTTAATTATTAATTGTCAGTTTATGATCTAGGAACACATAAGTACTAACAATCACAATGTTATTGAAATAAACTATTATTTAAACTGCAATATAATTTACAAAGTGTTACAACATGATTAACTTTCTGTATTGACTAGGAGTAGTTATTAAGATTTGTTTTATATTGTAAATTTGAGAAAATTTTAATTTTTTTTGTGGTTACAGCAACACTAAATCTCTTACCATAATATCACTGCCTAATTAGCAGTTAAACAAAAACTTCAAATATTAATTAAAGTACCATCAGTTTTAATAAAACTAAAAGAAGAATTACCATCAGATTTTAACACCAGAATTTAAAACAAAAATCAATAAGGTAGGAAATAGAACCTGGTATTTTTAACTTAATGAATTGTTTATTTTATCAGAATGAACAAAATTAAAACTCATCCTGTAAATTTTAAAACCAGAAGCGACTCACCAAATTTTAAATACACCCATAGGAACATGACCTATGTAGGTAGGCAGGCAAACAACCAGCTATCTCAGTACTTGCACTACCAGAGAACCGCCTCAACAACTCAACAGCGCCAGGGGACACCATCCACAGCAAGTGGAATTTTAACACCAAAATCATTAACACAGTAAACATTGACAGTTAATTTTGACTATCGTTTAAACGATTTAGTTTGGAACATAAAATAAATCAAAATGATTTACAAAACTTAAGGGACTTACTATAATTTATAAACATAGCACATCCAAATGATTCTCAACATTCGCAACCTTGAAATTTACTGGAGACTAGCAAATTTACAGTACCATTGATCACTTTTTACCACGTGTAAAGCGGTAGCATATTACACTTTACCATCACTATTTTATTTCGGATGATAGAATTTCAATAATATATAACTTTTTGCACAACCCAAAAAAGTGCATAAAACTAATGATTAATGTTTTCCAAACTCTCAAACAACAAAAATAACATGGTACGAGACTCTAGGATTTACATCACCTGATTTACGATAGTGGATGTCGAGTTCAATCCCACTTCTGATATCCGGGTTCTATGTGTTGTGGTCAGAATGGCTGAGGTCATGACGTCATCATAGGTCATGACTATGAGAGTTATTCATCCTTCTTTGATCTTCAGATAACCAGGATGCATAGCGTACGATAGTTCAGTAGAAATAACACACTTTCATCTGTTCATTGTTTATTAAGCTACAGCGGTTCGGAATGCAGTTATCCACTAGGAAAGAAGCCGGCAATAAAACCTGTAGTTGCTCTTTTAAACATATCACTTTTACATCAGTTGACAATTACACTTTTTACTTATTGAGTCCAATAATTAACAAAAACGACAACCGGCCTTCAATAATAATAATATTTTTATATTGTATTATTTAGATTGTATTATTTACATTGTATTTTAACCTGTTATTGACATAATAAATGATTTTTTTTAACAATTTAAGGTATTTGTAGCATCGAATGTATTTTCTTAAAATGTTTTTAAAATTTACATAGACTATCAGTAGAAATAACAACTGCGCAGTGAGGGACCGCGGTAGACTTAACTCGCTATCTCACTCGCACTCACCCATATGCATACTGCCTCGCGCTCTCCTACAGCTACCCTACATGCTTGTCTGGCAAGGGGTTGGAACTATCAAAAGTGTCTGGCTAATGAGGAAACATCATCTATTTATTACCCAAGTATTATTTATAAAAATCAGCTTTTATACTATAACGTAAGTAAAATTATAATTTCATGACCATTAAAGGTGTCTGGCAAGGGGTTGCCACGATGTTAAGTGTCTGGCAATGAATAACGTGATTTTTAATAATATTCTAAAGGTAATACCAAAAAATCGCACTTTATTATTTGATGTATTTAGATCGGTATTTTACACACCTTTAGTGACGTTTACCTGCCAAAGCCACTGTAACCCAAACTTCATAATGGTCCATCGTTCTTACCTGTGTTGGGAGCATGCGCTGACAAACTTTCAGCTTTTATAAAATAACGTAGGTCTGGGGTTCACGGGCTCTTAGACCATAAGCAAATTGAATATGCGCATTCCAAACTGTTTCGAGTTTAGTTGTTAATAAACGCGGCAAGTTTCACTATAGCTTGGTCGAAGTAGCAAAAGTGAATTGGCATTTTTACAGCACGCATGGGTGCAATGAATGAGTGTAAGCAAATGTGTATGTGTGTGTATAAGGCGTAACTTTGCCAACTTCTTTGGAAATTTATGAAAAATCGTATTTAAAATTACCTTTCTATAAATTTGATGTATCGTTAGTAATAAAATCTGTCAAATGAATAATCCAATTGATAGAAAACTGACTCCACAATATCATAGGAATGGTGGCTCGTTGCCATTGGAAGGGGTGGGATTCGGGTCTCCTAACATGTGTCTCAAAATCTTAGTCGCTGTCCGAAACACAATAGCACATCTGCTACTTCATATCGTTTTCTTTGAGGTAATGTCTACATCTATCCAACCGCTCCCATTCTACAAATTTTGAGAGCCAAAACATATTAGTAAAATTTTGTGTCTAATCTGCTTCCATATATCACTACATAAATAATTAAATAATGTCACAGATTAACATTACCGTGCAGATAGTCTTCTCCCTCGGCGCACCACAGTTATCTGTGTCCTATATTTTATCAGAAAGTGCTGACGAGACCCAGACCGTAATCAAATATTCAAAGCGTACACATTTATTTCGGTGTGGGTTTCAAACCATCCATGTCCATCACATCATTATCATCATCCATGTCGACTACTCATATACTGCGCCTAAAGTATCGAAAATACATAGTCTATAATATCTGGGTGACCCATCAACGAATATTCTTAATTATTTCATTTTAACAAGGAGTAAAACCTATAATGCCCAAGTAGTGGGGTCAAGCAATTCCAGACACAGCACGCCGTTCACTCGCGTACTAAAGCGGTGTGTACTAAGCCAGATGGGGTGTGCATATTTTAGAAACCATTAGCTCTTGCCCGTTGCTTTTAGTCAACCCTATTTGCTGAGATAATGCAAAGAACATCAGACTTTACCATATAGAAGATAGAGTTGAAACGAGGATGGTAAGTGGATGCTTAGAACATTTCGTGACTGTCGTCGGGTGATCGTTTATGTTAAAACTAGAGGGATAACTGTAAACGATATTTGAAATAAACTGCTTGGAAGCGATGACAGTGCTGTACGCAAGTTCACAAATGGTATTATCGCTTAACTTTCACGAAGGAAGTATGAATAATTTGCTTTTCCAACAACAAGTACACAGATTTTGAGTTCGTGTAATAAGATAAAACAATAATTGTTTTATCAATTAAATAAATATGTTATTTAATATATGTTATGGCTATCTCTGTTTGTTGAGGTATCGTAGAAAATAACATCAGGTCAATAAATCAGTCGCAGGCTATCCGTAAGTCGGTCTACAACGCAGCTTGTCTGTAACTAGTATCAACTTGTAATTGAACTACTATTGAAGTACTCTGACACTAAACCCTCGACCGCTTTGTCACCTTTTGCCCATGGCGTAGTGTGAAGAAGCAGGCCGGCATGATTGGCTTGAGAGCGAGGGATAGATTGTTTCTCGCTACTTGATACTCTAATTGGACGGCACTGCGCTTACCATCAGGTGGTCACTTTGCCGTGCCAGGATTTAAAAAAATCTTTAATTTCGACCAGTACACAGAATTTACATTATTATCTTATTATAATTAATTGATATTATATGAACCAACAATATGGTTTCAGAGCTCCGACGGGACTCGTGATTCCAGAAATTAAGTTACCTACTGTATTCATCCCGTGGAAATTGAACAAACGGGGACCAATACACAATAAATCCCGAATTTAATTTTGAAAACTGAATTAGAACCCAGCAGTTCCCACGGGAACTTTTAAATACTTGATTCTCGATAAAAGCAACCTGATTTATAGGTGCGGGTGAAAGGTCCTCGAAAAGTCTGGATTTTTTTAGCTTTTGTTAATGTATCGTGAACACGTAAAATGTGTTAGATCTTTTAGTGTTTTGAAACATAGCGTACGTGGGATCCATACATAATAGAAAGGTGTTGTTTAAGATTTTGTTTAGAAAAACATTGATGGTGCGGGTTTTGTAGATACAAGATTTAGTAGATATTCGGATTGCTAGAAAATATAAACGTTATAGTAAAATATGTAATACAGATATAATATAATACACATAAATATATTATATTTATATATTTATTTCCATAAAAAATACATAATATGACTATCTAATTTATAATTTGGCCAATTGATATTTCAAAACGGCTATAAACTGTCAGTCTTTTAGGACTTCCATATCCGAAAGACGTTTACTGGCTTACGGAGCTGCAGCTTCGTGGTGTCTACGAATATTATATAGAGGTCTGATATTATTCATTTTAACACTTTGTATCAAAACAAATCTTCAGGACCATTTTAGTGGTACGCCACGCCGTATGCATCTGTGTTATCCCAAAGTGCCCATCGGCTATGTTCCGTGCAGTGTAAATGAACTGAGTTAACACCCGCACTGTTTCTATCAGCCACTGTTGTATTACCAACTGTTCTTGAAATATCGAAGTTGTCCGAATTCTCGCTGGATTTTGAATGTTATTTTTTTACTGCTCGAATTCGACTAAGCCCTGATCATTCATGATACACACAGGTCTGCTCATAAAGAGTGACCACGGATTGTGACTATAACACTCAGAACATTTAGTCACAGAGCAATGCGCTTGTTTTGCAGAGATATAAGATTTAAAATACTGTGATTTAATGGGCTTTAAGTTCCTTCCTATCACATTAGGCCAGCATGGTGGACTAAAGTATAACGCTTTTCATTAGTAAAGGTGCCCCATGTAAAGCGGTAACGTTATTTTATTCTGAAGCAAAAACAAATAGTAAAATATAAGAAATTAGATTTAGTAAAGCCTTTTTAACAAAAAACTTCAGTAATTCCTTCAGTTAAATAATAAATAAATAAATAACACCCAACAGTCACACACATAGCCCCGTCCCCACACTAAGATACGAGTCTTGTGTTGTGGGTATCAGGGACTACGAGAGACTTTCGGTCTCACAACACCCAGACCCCGATCACAAATATCTGTCTGTCACACAAACATTTGTCCCGGTGTGGGTATCGAACCCACGGCCTCTCGTTTCATAGCCGGCTACTCGCTAACTGCGCCACGGAGGCTGTCAAAAGTTGTCCTGTGTCCTTTACAAAAAAAGGTGCTTTATTTTAGGAATGTTGACATAAAGTTCTGGCAATACCTAAAAACTTTAATAATACCTATTTTAGGTTAGCTTTTCATCGTGTTTAAAACTAACTAAATCTAGGGATGTCAGGAATGTTGGCATGTAATCCTGGCAACCGTGGTGATGTCGGTGGCCGCTGTCAAGCGTTGTTTAATTATGAGGCGAGTGGAAGCGGGTACGACAGGCCAAAGGCTTTGGAAATTGTTGTGTACGAATGGCGTGTCATCGTTGGGTATTGGACAGCTTTTGAAAGATTAAAAAAAAGTATTCTATTTAATAATTATAATTATTTTACGACTGCTGTGATGAAGTCTCAAGTTCAATCCCCGGGCCAGTTAAGTGATATTGGGTTTTTCTATCTAGAAATTCTCAGTATTAGCCCGGAGTCTGGAATCTGTGTCCAGAATGGCGATAGGCTCGCCCCCTATCACATTATGGGACCGAAATTCGGCAAAATAGTGATACGGATTTTATTTCACTATTTAATTCAAAATACTGAGGAGATTTAGACGTGGCATCGTTAAAATCCTTATATTATCCCTAATGAATAGAATCGTGACAGCCTTAAGTTATTGAATTTGATTGAACAGAGAACGTGACTCATCAGATTAAACCTTTATGGCGGGCTTTTCACTATGTGTAGGATATCCATATTAGTTAGTTGTATTAAATGTATGAGGTACCCTGACTTGCGATGAGAAGTGTTACATAACTCGACTTCACCAAACAGAAGAGGACGTGTGTCCGAATGGCATATTCTGGAACCTTGACGGTGACGATGGATTGTACATTCTGAATAGACAGCACAGTAACGCGAATGAATATTCAATCTCCTCGTAGTGTCAATACTAGTCAATTTTGATAGAACTTGGATTTATACAGTAACATGTTACGATGTTTATATGTGGAGGCTTTTAATAATTGGTAATATGTATGTTTTATCTTTATTTATTTTTAATTGTGTATTAGTTCGAAAGCCTTCTGTAAAATAAACCTGACTTACTGATCGACTTACCGGTAGACTTTAACATTATTATGACATGTAAAAAGTGCCCCTAGTGGCCTAATTTACGAAATAAATGATTTGATTTGATCATCGCCCAGACCAAAGCCCTAAACAAAAAACAAATTTTGACAATGTATTCTTATAATAACATAGATAACCATTACAAAACATTTTATGGATATTCCATCTCTAAAGCGATGAAAAATTTGGTTTGAGAATTATTATTTTATCGACTTTACTTGCAACTTGGTACTACTATTGAACACAACCAAGGAATCACATTACGACATTATTTTTTTTCTTTTTTTTTATATTTTGTCATCTATCTGTATCCAAAAAAAGTAAAATAGTGGAAGAATTTTATTACAGTTTTCTTAAACTCAATGCCGTTTAAGCCGAACCTTTCGTTTGGATGGAAATCTATACCCGGACATGCGTGTTCAATCCGCACTGTTATATTTGAAATGTTGAGCGATAACACGCGATCCTCACTTATGAAAAAGCTTTTAAGGATATTTTGAAACAATAGGTTCATTATGATATGAGAATCGTTTGTTTTTTATTTGGAGAAAACCTATTTATATTTGGCTATCGACCATTTTATAATAATTTCAGCCATATAATATATACTATCACACTGCTGGGCCTCATCTACTAACTAGAGGGATTAGGCCGTCATCCAGCACACTGGTCTAATTCGTGTTAGACTTTACATACCTTCGAAATTCTTATGGAGAATTCTCGAATCGAAGGCCATATTATGGATAAAGATGTCATGGATACTCCAGGGCCAGTCGGTCTACATTCAGATAATGTTCAGTTACTTCTCGCTGGTATACGTACCGTTGGGAAACGTAGTGTCTGTCTTTCTTTCTATTTTTCTATCAGGATCTCGTATCCGTGCAGTGTCTTCCGTTAGTCTACATTATATTTAGGCTGCACAGCTCTTATTATTAGCTGGTTACTTTTCAATAAGCCTAAGTTGTAAGTCTTTAATCGCTTTTAAAACTTCATCTAAAAATGTAGCTAGTCATGAAAATAAATGTTCGCCAGTATTTAAGCTCAAGGTTACTCTCTTAAGGGCCAAAACCTCAATTTGAACTTACTTTATTTGCAGTAATGCAGCCTAGGTTGATTCCACACGAAGAAACTCTTTGATTGTTAATAGCACAGACTCAACTTTGCATATTCGCTCAATTTAGATAGCTTTACATGATATTTACTGCGAACTGACGATCGAACAAGATCCTTAAGAGGGACTTCATTACTGTTAACATAATTGGCAAGGAACTCGGTATTAACGGAACTAAACAGGAGTTAGTAAATTAAGTGTATTTTTTTATTGTTTTTATGAAGGCCTCGAAGACATGCTCCTGAGTGGTAGTAGCAGAGTTTCATCTGCTGACGAGCTGAAGACCATATGCCAGTGTATGGATGAATGGGATGCTGAACATCCACGGTATGTACACTATTTTTAATGCAATCTATCAAAGTAAATGATCGCCACCGACCATGAAATACCACAGAAAGCGTGTTTCCAATATTTAAAATCCTAATGATATGAGTATAAATATCTACAGTATGAATAGGCTGATGATTATTATTAAGATTATTCTGCCCTGCAGAAAACCGCCGTAAAGTAACGTAAGTAACAGAATTTTTACGTTTATACGTTTTACATTCACGAAGGACCTTTCCCCTGCCGATTCCTTCCCTTTTCTTTAAGGTAATCACTTCCTTCACTTTTCTGATATTGACTCCGTTCACCGCCAGTAGAGATCATTATTCATCAGATAAATCACTAGTTCGTGTGCCATGCCCTGTTATAATGTAATAATAAGCCCTGTTTTAAACATTGTCCCACCACACTGCTGGGCACGGGACTTTTCTAATATTGGGAGGGGTTAGCCTTAGCCCACCACGCTGGCCTAATGCGGATCGGTAGACTTCACAGACCTTCGTAATTTCATCGCGATATGTTCCTACACCGTTAGAGCAAGCGATAATTAACAATGAATACACTAGTAACTTTAGAAACAGTCAGAGGTATTTGGGCTGGTCTCGATCATACGACTTTCGTATTGATAGTCCGTACCGCAACCAACTAGGCCAACGCTGCTATAAAAATAAGCTTGTATAATATTGCCCATAAATATAATTTCTTGGTAGTATTGTGACGAGTATCTTTGTATTTGTTACAGATGTATGGATCCGCCAGGACACGTAAATAATACGTTTTAAGTATTCGACTGCATCGTAGCATTTTCACCCTTCAAGAAATTACTGGATTAAAAGTTAATTATAGTGATTATTGTAATGTATAGTAGAAACTAAAGTTTAGATACACATAGTCCTGACCCCACATTAGGACAAAAGTATCATGGCTTATGTTAGATCTTTTATATGTGAGAGAGCGTCTCGGTACTACTACCACTTGTGTCTGTTTACAAAAGTATAAAACTAGCAAAATTACTGAGAGTTATGAGACCTGTCCTAAGGGAAAGCTTTATCTCTTAAACAATTATAAACCGGCTTGACTAGATTATTACCACTGACTTACAAAAAACCGACCTGGCAACAACTTACTGTTGCTTCCGAACGATGAGATATTACCGGAGGCTTAAATTTCCTTTCCTACAAGGTAGGACAGGAAACGGTAGGCAGCGGCTCTGCTGTGCCCTGGCATTGCAGAAGTCTATGGGCGGCGGTGACTACTTACCATCAGGTGGCCCGTCTGCTCGTCTGCCTATCCAGGCAATAAAAAAAAAGTTCGACATCCATGATTTTTCTAGGTGAGTAGGTGGTTATAAACATATATAGCTGTCCCTAAGGCTACCATAAGCGCGTGCTGGTCTCTATTATAAAATTTAATCGGGACTGGGTGTTGACACCGAAAGCATCCCATAGTCCCTGATACCCACGAAACAATATAATGTGGGGTTAGGACTGTGTATGTGACTGTTGGGTTTTAATGTGTGTTATAAAAACACAATAAACCAATGTCAGTTTGTCACCGGTTCATCTATTGTTACACGATATTTTTTATTAACTGGCACTGCAAAGTGACCACACTGCACCTGACGGTAAGCGCAGTGCCGTCCAATTAGAGTATCGAGTAGCAAGAAACAATCTATCCTCCACTATTCAACACACAGTCATGCCGGCCTGCTTCTTCACACTGCGCCTTGGGCGGGAACTCTAGACCTCCGACAAAAACCGGATGGCAGATTACGGAACGCGACACACTATGGCAGGTTTTACACCCTGCGTACGGTGGTCGCTATCGGGCGGATATGAATATCCTACCACCAGAAAAGTGTTAATCATTACAGAATCAGCGTTGAACATTTTGTGTTATGCGCGTCTAAGCTTAGCATAATAACATCAGATAGAAATACGGCAAAGCCAACTCCTACGTGATTTGTGTCATCGCGAGTTTTCATAAGACAATGTGTACAAATAGAATACAATGTGAATAGGTTTTATTTTCTAATATAGAATGTAATAGTCTAGGAGTCGTAATAGTCTTGGCTTCTTGTTTTTTTAAAGCCATTTTTTTGTGAATTTGTATCTCTATCATTCTTTGACGCGATTAAGGTATGTCATGCTCGCTAAAGGGTCTGTGCTTGCGGCGGCGTTATGTGCCGGGTCGGTCACTTCCCTGTGTCATGGTTGAGGAGGCCGATGGCTGGCACATGCGTCATACTCGTGAACGGGTGCTGCTTGTTGGACTGGTCTACCTGGATTGCTCATTGATTGTTAGTTAGAGAAAATAAATAACAGGTTGTATAGCCTCATTTACGACTCTGCCTTGTATTAACATGTACCGTACCGTTTATTTTGTTTCATGTGAATGTGACTTGTTTAAGGATGTATGTATTTTATATGTAAGTTATTTTATAATGTAAATTGTAATGACAAATTACAAAAGACCTACGGCTGAGTTTCTTGGTGCTTCTTTTCAGACCAGTGGGCATTTCCGAAGCACCAGTAGACTAGATTTGATTTTAAACAAAAAAAGAATTTCTCGAATCGGTCCAGACGTCTAAGAGTAATCCGGAAAAAAGAATCCGACGAATGGAGATCCTCCCTCTTTTTTGAAGTCGGTTAAACACATTCACATGAGTGTGTTGAATGCACCGAGTTGTTGGTGAAGCCGAGTTGGTCACCTACCACATCCTCGACCATGACTCAAAGCTTCAGAACTATGTGTAATAAGTAACAAAGATAATTATAATTATTCATTTACTAATATTCAAAATAACGCGTGATTAATGAAGTATCGATGAAGATGGTTGTGGGAGCATAAACTAAGTCTGAGAATGGAATTTTAACCAGGAAACTTTGTTAATTTTTGTATTAAATAATTCAAAGTCAGCTGATATAAAACATTATTAAATTCCTATTACCTAGTTTTTTTTACTCTTGCCCCATCCCTTAGCAAATGCTAGATACGCCTATGCAACCTTTAAAGATTGGGGCTTTTGAAGACCATACACCCCTGAAAATCTCACTCACCCTACAAAATGCAGCACTATCCCGCCCGACTATCACAGGCACCCGCCATTGTAACTCCTGTTTAGCCAGGATCAACAATAGCACGCATTTTAAAATGCAGCAGCAAGCTGTCACTACGACCAATCAGAACAAAATGTACAATACGTAAAACGACTAATACACGCGAAAACACGCAATATTTTGAAGAGACATTATTAGAGTATTGTCCTGGACCATTGAATCTGTAGGAAACTCTCTGCAGCGTTACTTATTTATTATTATATTACTTTATTAATAATTAAACGTACCGTAATTGTGCGTGTACGCAACTAATCATTAAGGAAAGAAAAGAGAAAATAGTATGATAGAAATTTGTTGATATGTAGGTTGATATGCTTTCTGATATATTTATATTGTACTGACTTGTTACTACTAAGTTTACTTACTTGTACTGCGTTATTTAATTCAGTACTTGATTAATAAACTATGTATTTTCATTTGCCAAAGAAGTCAGTGGCTGATGTCATATTTTCATGAAATTGCCTACAACGCCTTTCAACTAAATTTTTACATAATGTTCAAGTGAATATAAATATAACGTTACAAGCGCTTAAACCATATCAATAAACAATCCTTTGTATGTTTCGTTTCCTTTCCATGGCGTTATGAATAATATTTGTTATTTATTATAGATTTATTGTCAAAGAATTTTCCAAGCGATCATTTCTGTTATCAATACTTAGATTTCCGCGACAATACCTCACGTTCAGATGTTGTTTGTAGTTTTATTATACAGTGGCAAAACAAATATACGGCTATAACCGTTTATCCCTGACTAGACTCACCATACTTTTGACTCCGAAGAGAGGACAAATCTTTAAAAACGCCCGATAATTTAGTGAACGCGTTCCATTAATCCACGTGCATTTTGTGGTGTTTGTTTTTTTATATACTTTATGTAATTCGCACTGATCTCAATTATTAATGTTACTATGTATTGCTGCGGAGAGACAGTATATGTAATATATATGTATATCTGTCATTGCCGTAAATATTAAGAATTATGCTTTTAGTAAATTTAAATGTAAATGTTTAATATATATGTCAGCGGCAAAGTCCACTGGCCAGGGTTGTGAGAGGGCTTACACATCCCTCTCCGATCTCCAGATATAGTCAGGATGCACAGCGAGTAATAGTTCGGTAGTAAAACTCAAGATTAACACTTCAGACTTTAGAGTTTATTAAACTACTGCCAGTTCGGAATGCAGTCATCCATGGGGAAGAGCTGGCAAGAAGCCCCATGGTTGCTCTTTTAAACACAGCACAAACTAAGTTACTATAACTGATACTAATTACAGTCTCACAACACGTTAACTTATTACATTACACAGTATTTCGGCATTACGACCTCTAAGTTACTAGCTATTCAAGATTGAATGTGGAATTCCTCTCAAAATTACAAGGTGCACGCTTTTATTATGATATTTTCTATAGTGCCCCACTCGTCCGCGAGATCAAGCGGTAAACTAGTCAAATCCACCCTCAAAATAGCAGAACAAGTGGCGGTAGACATTTTACAATAAAACGAGTCATTTAAAGTTCAATCCAGTGTCCGTATTCTTTATGCTCCGACATATATATTCTGTTAAATAAAATAAATAGATGAAATCCGTGAAATAAAGGATAATTAAAATCCTATACAGGTACCCCCGGTGGGACAAATCCGGAGAAATCAGAACGGATGGTAGCCCTATCTTCTGTTATGCCCCCGACCCTTACTTGTCTAACAGGATAAAACAAGGCTCGACGTGAAAATAAATCGCAGTATATCTGCAAACACGGCGTGATCCTCCAAGAAAATTGATAACTGATCTCTTTGTCGTGAAGCACGAAACCTATTACTATAAATTACTCCGATTTAGGAGATGCGTACATATTTATGAGTCAGGTACATTTTCTGCAATATTATGGCAAACGGTAGGCAGCGGCTTTATTGTGCCCTGGCATTGCAGAAGTCTATGGGCGGCAGCGACTACTTACCATCAGGTGGCCCGTTTGCTTGTATGTCTTTCCAGGCACTAAAAAAACTGAGATCAATAATAGTTACCAATACAAAATTGTATTAATTGAGTTGGAGTACGATGTTTGGCCGTTTCGCGGCCTTCTGAGTACTCTGATACTAGACCCTCGACCGCTTCTTCACCTTTTGCCCATGGCCTAGTGTGAAGAAGCCGAAGTGGAGTGTGAAGGCTGGCATGATTGTGTTGAGTAGCGGGGATTAGATTGTCTCTCACTTATCGATACTCTAATTGGACGACACTGCGCTTACCATGCTGTGTGGTCACTTTGTCATGTTAGGATAAAAAATAAACTTGAAATCGTATTTTATTGTATAAACAAATATAGTTGGACACCGGTGTTCGAAAAGAGCATCGCTAGAATTTCTTGCCCGTCTAGAGAAGTCGAGCGAAACTGCATTCCGAACTAGCGGTAGAGTAAAAAATTTACTAAATCTAAATAATGTATAACATTTTACGGATTCAATAAATATTTGATTTGATTTGGTATGTTAAATTGAATTGTGATAATAAAAGCCAAAACCGACATGAAATAGTAACTCTATGTGTGCATATTATTAAAAATCCCCTCAACCGATTCTTCTTTGCTAGAAGATAACATATTGCCATCTTTGTGAATGGATACGAGTTCAAAGCAGTAATAATCCAGCCCGATCTAATTCACTCGACAACTCCATATTAGACCTGCAATATTTTCCCTCAGAGTACTCTGTTATATTGCGGCAAGATAATATTTTCTTGTAGACTGTTGGATATTGTAAAAGTTTTCTATATTTAGTTGCGAGTTGCTTAATTCAATATAGGCCTTATTGTTTTAGTGATAGTGTACTTACGTAGGTTACCCCTGGGCTAGATTAGGTAATTAAAGTGTATAATAGTTGCCCCAGCACATGCTTGATATTTTAGGCCTCTTATCTTGTCACATGATAGACCCCCAACCATCACCCATATGCGATTATCTCGTGACGTGGGTATCAGTAACTATAAGAGACATTCGGCCTCACAACACTCACACCGGAAAAGAATCACACCAACATTTGTCTTGGGCCGGGATTAAAACGAGTCTATTTTATCAGTGTGTAAGGATGAGATGAGGATGTTATGTATGTCTGATATATAGTATGTTGCAGTAGGTGTATATAATATTGCGACGTAAAACTAGTATAATTGGTAACGTATCGCCAAAGATGAAAAACTCGTAAACCTCATCTTATCTGAGAGATTGGAATTACAAATTTGTAGAGAACCATTAGTACTATGTGTGTTAACCCACTGATAAATGGTAAGAAACTACTTTTGAAGTATTGAAGTATGTGTAATCATTATATAATTGGTTAATAGTTTACTACGTCTTTTAAAATTATAATACAATCAAAGATCGCGCAAAAATGCTAAATTAAAACAATTCATTTTCATTTTTATCTCTACCAATACGTTACTAACCGACGTCTCTACATGTGGAGCTTTCATTAGTACGATCTTTCTGCAATATACTGTATTTATTTACACGCAGTGGAACCGAAGTGAAATGATAGAGACGTGCCGCGCAATCCGTATTGCTGATATATGCAAAATAGCCGATAGACAAGCGATAGTCCTGATTCTTTGATACGACGTACGTGGTATATTGGCTTTTATAGCTTTCTTGTACTAGATATCTTTTGTTATGGATAGTAAATTCGAATTGAATAACTTTTTTTTATCCTTACACGGCAAAGTGACCACACTGCACCATATAGTAAACGCAGTGCCATCCAATTAGTGTATCGAGTAGCGAGAGACAATCTAACCCCCGCTACTCAACACAGTCATGCCGGTTTACTTCTTCACACTACGCCATGGGCAAGAATGTGAGGAAACGGTCGAGGGTCCAGTGCCAGAGTACTCAGAAGGCCGCAAAACGGTCAAATATTGTACCTCAACTCTAGACCCGCGACCAAAACCGGATGTGCCACTATGGCGGGTTTTACACCCTGTGTACGATGGTCGCTATCCGGGCGGATATGAATATCCTATTATCAGCAAAACTGCAATTTTTTTTTTTATTCTGGCGTGGCAAAGTGACCACACTGCACCTGAAACTGGAGTTATATGTGATAAATTATATAGCTTGGTTGAGGTTTTTCAAGTTGCTGGCTGTAATGAGTGGATCGCCTGATGTGTCATCACCAGCGGCCATAAATAGCTTCGTGGAGTCTACAAACCTGGTTCAAACCATGGGGATCGCAAATTCGTATGTTTACCGCACCGTCAAGATGTGGAATAGTTTGCCAGCTACCGTGTTCTCTCCTTCCTATGATCCTGGGTCCTTTAGACGTAGTGTGAAGAAGCTAAACAATAAGCCGGCATGGTTGTATTGAGTAGCGGGATAGATTATCTCTCTTTACTTGGTTTTCTAATTGAACGGCATTGCGCTTACCATTAGTGCAGTGTGGTCACTTTGCCTTGACAAAATAATAAAAAAGCAAAGAAATCCAATACATTGATTGATGATTTCAAAGTGAAAGGTGCGCGAGGTACGTGGCGCAGATAAACATAGCGCTTTTGAGTTAACCCTTGTCTTTAATTATTATAATGGGTTCACAAACAGTTGTTACACTAATTTGCAACACAAAATACATTTACTACATAACTAAACTAAGTGCACAACATAAAAAAGTGAACACTTCATACAAATAAAGAGGACATGCTATCTAAAAGTACAAAGGAAACAAAAAATACTATAATTATATACATACATACATATACACTCACGCCTATAATCCCCGAAGGGGTAGGCAGAGGTGTAACCAGTACACCCACTTTTCGCCGAATTTCGGTCCCATAATGTGATAGGGGGCGAGCCTATCGCCATACCAGGCACAGGTTCCAGACTCCGGGCTAATACTGAGAATTTCTAGATAGAAAAACCCAATATCACTTTACCCGACCCGGGGATCGAACCCGAGACCTCAGCACAGCGGTTGTAACGCAGGCGCAATTACAACTGCGCCACCAAGGCAGTCTACTTATATATTATTATATTACTATGCATATACTATATAGTTATAGTATATGCATAGCATATAATGTCATTCAATTTCATGATAATGTTAAGCATTTCTGAGACGTTTTTAAATTCAAATAGACTTGTGCCAAACAGAGATATCGTATTGGAGTTTTGATTATAGATACTAGATAATCTTGAGATAGGCGAATTTGACCCAAATACAGTTTTCCGAAATGGTGGACTTAGGAGTTTCATAGGATACCTAGAAAATCGGTTTGGAACTTTGAAATTAATTTTGGACAGTAGCTCCGGGCTATCAACATTACCATGCAATATTTTGAATAAAACATAAGTTCCAATAAATCACGTAGCTTTATTATTCATTTCACTCTTAAAAAAATTTACATATCAGGGCCTTATATCCATGAAAATCGATTCTTAACGAGGAAACTCCAAAAACAAACACAGTTTTCCTTTTCACTCTCATATTGTTTGATTTGTTTTTAAATATTCAATGCCCGAAATAATCATTTTCTACAGCTCTTTGAAACCTTTCAGGCTTTGAACCGATAAACTCGATCAAACTCATAAAAATATAATCGTGGTTCTGTTGAAAAAGTTCACGATAATGCAAAGAGCACACTTTTCAAATGTAAACAGGACGTATACACACAGTTTAAGAATGATAGAGTCTGTTAAAGCATATAATGTCGAATAATCATATATATCACCATGCTTACTCGTGCGTCTTCAACTTGTATCGTTTTCTGACGCAATCCTCTGTGATAATCGTGTGTTAGTCATTTAACCAACTTCAAAAAAGGAGGAGGTTAACAATTCGTCGGAATCTTTTTGTTTATGTATGTTACCCGATTACTCGAAGACGCATGGACCGATTCGAGAAATTCTTTTTTTGTTTCAAAGGGTATACTTCCCTGGTGGTCCCATTGGCACCAAGTCAGGATCTGATGATGGGATCTCAGAAAAATCAAGGGAAACCGTCAAATTTTATAGTGACGTATGGTGTGGTGGTTGAGGTTGTAGTGTGTAGGTGTGAAGAGATAGTCCAATAAAGATGAAGTAGAAGTTTAAGATAAAGTTTATTCACAAATTACACAGATAAAACAGTTCACTCAACACGGAAGATACCATATAAATAGAAGGAGTAGTAAAGATAGTACAGTGAAGTATATAAGATACAGGTAACAGCGGAAGCTATGAACAATATTGCTATAGCGTAAGCGTAAGCGCAAGCACTAGATCGCAGGTGACACGGGCTTCGCGGGCGATAGTGTGTTCCGACTGGTCGGGACTCGGGCCGTGGCTCACGAGTGGATCGGACCCCCGCGCCTCGTCGCTGCATACGAAACCGGTTAGCTCAGCGGCGCGGTGGCGCTTTTCCATTGTACAAGTTGCAAGTATCGAATTAATATTTAAATGCATATTTGATAAGATAGTTTTAATTAGATATTTAAGAGTGTAAATATTAATGTATTGTAAATAATAAATAATGTTGTGTAAATATAAATGTTAATTAATTTTATAGTAAATAGCATATGTAATTAAATATGTAAGCTATAAATATATAAAATGTAAATATGTATAATATATAAAATATATTGAGTACACCACATGACGCATAACTTGTTTTTTAATTGAAGTCGGTGTACTTTTTATGAATTAAAATACTTTTACTTATTCAATTCTAATTGTTTTGATACGTGAGAGCAAAATCTCTTTTCAGTCATCTGTTTAGAGCTTTCAAGACTAACTTATTAAAATAGGTATCCAAGTAATTTCGCCATCTCTATCTTACGCTACCATTCGTTCGACATTCTACACACGTATTAACCAACAGTCTTTTAATCACTTGTGTCTAGTAAGGATATAAAAAAAATAGGGAGTAAAATACGAGCCAAAATCATTTTTATCTCCATAACATTAAAGTTAAAAATAGCATGTAAGAACGGCGAAACTGGCCAGTATTTGAACGCACCTCCGCACCGCCGGCGAGCCTATGTGTCATGACTGGATATCTATACTATACTACTATCTATATACTACTATCTATATAGATAGTATAGATAGTATACGATACTATCATTATAGCAAGTTACAATTTCATGAATTTAAAAATGGAACAGCGGCGATATCTAGTACTAAGATGACGTAAGGTATCATTATTCTTCGATTTTTCTATAGATTCGTTGACTGTATAATTTTCATACTGTGGTATAAACTTGTGAACATCAGTCGGGAGTTCTAGGTTTAAACGATTTATATTTTGGGTCGGCTGGAATACACAAAGCCTTTGAACGACACAAAGGAAGAGATGCGCTGCTTTTATATTTTTTCCTTGTTATTTTTTATTATGTTTTGTGATAGAATGTGAATAATTTTCTTTGCTCTCATAAAATTTATGTTGTTTTTCTATGTGTCAAGTCACTTGTGTCATATACCCGAACCGTTTTAATGCTAAATCATTCAAACATTCTTCTTTCTTTTTTTTTTTTAAATATAATGGTTGCACCGTTATAAACAGTGATTTTGCCAGTTAAAGTACTTTGATACCTATTTTAGTTTTCGACCCGTAATTACAAAAGTGTTAATATGTATAACACGGCTAAATAGAAGGGCGTAAAGCAAATTTTTTTTTATTTATTGAGGAAAAGCAAACAATTGTACATTACATAAGTAAAGGTTTTTTAATTCATAAAAAGTACACCGACTTCCATAGAAAATAAATTATGCGTCACTATAAAATTTGTGGGTTTCCCTTGATTTTTCTGAGTTCCCATCATCAGATCCTGACCTGGTGCCAATGGGACCACCTGGCAAGTATACCCTTTTAAACAAAGAAAGAATTTCTCGAATCGGTCCAGGCGTCTTCGAGTAATCGGGTAACAAATATTAAAACAAAAGAATCCGACGAATTGTTAACCTCCTCCTTTTTTGAAGTCGGTTAATTAAAAATTACATCACAGTATAGTATAGGCTAATAAACAATTCACAACATTTTCCACGGATTGCAATAATTGTGTTTAATACAAGGGGGCTTAACATTCTAAAGATTAAGTTTTTTTTTAATTAGCTTAGATAAAATGGATTATAGCGCCAGATACTAATATGAGAATCCTACAAAGAACGACTCACTGAAAAAGTGAGACATTCGTTGCAAGAATCACCGTAATCTGGCTTTTAAACTTAGAAGCTGAAAAAGAGAATATATCAACGTCTGTGAAGAGATCATTATATGTATTCACAAGTCGACTTATGGAAGAGCGCACACCGGCGTTGGTCCTGCATGACTCAGTCGCAAAGAGAGTACGCGTCCTCACCTTACGCCTATTAACCGTTCTCAGTACCAAGTAACATATTTTGTTATTTATTTCGTTACATTAAAACTGCTTTTACTTTTATACGTCACGAAGGCTGTCAAAGGCTGATAATTGGGGTTGTGATTATCGGAAGTGACGTGATGTCTCGTGATCACTAGGCAGTATATCTTCTCTATCTAATTACTTGTCCTGACTGATTGACTGCCAACGCAATGACCAAACCACTGGGGCACTGGGGCACACTGTTAAAAATTTGGTAGTTGATGCGTTTTATATTAAATGTTTTGTTGGTGGATACTAAGGAAGGATTATTGGAAATTTCACCCTTTAAAAGTTATAATAATGGATCAACGGTTGTAGATATGGATGCCTCTTATTTTTAAAGAAAAGCACGAAATTTTATATATCTGCTTTTGGATAGAAATAAATGTACATGTTTATATACCGGCGTTTTTCAAAATTTGATCCCTAAGATGGTGAATTAGTAAGTTTGTATGAGAAGTTCGTCACTTTTGAAGGAAGAAGTATGAAATTCAATATTAAAGCTTCTTATATAAAGTTTCGTGAAACAATATTACAAACGAGCGATTTTTTAATATACCCATCTACGCGAGCGAAGCTGCGAGCGACAGCTAGTTTATTTATGGGCGTACATTGCTACCAACTTATTCGGTGATATCGTGAGACCGCACGTATCCTACGTTATTTCTTGTATTTATATTATGTATTATTTTTTCTATGGTAGAGTTATTTATGTAAATATATGTGTACTGTGTAACTATGTATTCTGTCGAAGGAGTATTTCTTCCTTTCTGTACACTCTACTCTTATGAAATAATTTTAAATATTAATTTCAGTCAAAATAACCTAATTTTCAAAATCAGTTCCACTGTTCTCTTTTAACTGATCCCGCTAAATTAAGTTAAAAAAGTTCGTATCATAATAATATCTCCGAGGATCACGCCGCTTTTGTCTAACTCAGTTAAGTTAGCTTTGTCTGTACTTGGATGGTTATTCCACTTATTTTGTGGTTTCATGTTGACAGAGCTTTGAACAGTGATATTTTTAATGTAGTAGGTATCATTTAGTTATTTTCATCTACTGCACGAGTGCTTGGCGGACGGGATGCTGCCACAGCCTCTGCAAACGTGAAGTAATAAATTTTATGTCATATTTTTTACAATAGGCTAGTTCACTGTTTTGGGAAACCGTTTAATTTTATTCTTCATGGTCTATATTATTAAAATATTATCATTAATAAACATAAAACATAAGTTTTCAAGATTTAATTTGCATTTTTATAAACCAACTTTATTTTTCCCACCAAAACGCTACCAACTGTCATGGCCTCTCGTATGACGTCCCCATCGCCAGCTCCTCCGGATCACGATTATTTTCCACAAATAATAAAATTGAATCTCAAATTTCAGAATGGTGGAACCACGGTATAGACAGCCTGTCTACAGCATGTCATCCTGATTGTATCTTCACATTTCCGGAGGCCCAAATCCCATTGGCCTTGCCAATTCTCATTCGTTTTCTTTATTGCTGGCATTTCTTGATTTTTTTGGTAGTGTGGCTGTTTATGGGCGGGGAAGAATACTTACCATTAGGTTCTTGCTAGTTTGCCAGCCTCTGCTATAAATGCACCCATGAGTCCTATAGCCTAAAATAAATGTAAGTAATTTGCAGGAAACACACCCTTAACCACTTGCGAATGATCAGTACTATTTTATTGGACATAGATTATTACGTAAACGAGCAGCATTTTGATTTATGCTAACTTAACAATCGGATGTGACATCACAAACGATCACTGGTCGGTTCGACTGAAAGTCGAGGTAAATAACTGTCGTGACATGGCTTTGGCTTGGCACAGCTTAGCTTGGCAGGCGGTTTGGCGTTATATATTAAATTACTCATAGATACGTTATTATTTGTCGATCTAACAGTATCTCAGAACGCAGTATCAACCCGAAGTCTGGAATTGTGCCCGGTATGTCGATAGGCTCGCCCCCTATCATATTATGGGTCCGTAATAAATTCGTCGAAAATTGGGAGTACTGGTTACATCTCTGCCTACTGCTTCGGGGATTACAAACGTAAGTGTATATATATGTATGTTGTCAATCTAATTAATTATGTATTTTCGATTTTATATTTCTTGTATCGTCATGGTTACATGATTACATCAGCGTCTGGCTTTGATCATCTGATCCTGGCATTTTTAATTAAAATGTTCGCGATGTTTAGATGTAGGAAAAATTTGATCAACACAAAATACTTTTTGGCATTTAATCCGATACTGTACTTACAGACATAAAGGATCTAAGCCCAGAAGCCATGTCTACCTACTATATAATAATACTAGCCCTGTATTAAACATTGTCCCACTGCTGGTCACGGGCCTTAGGCCTTAGTCCACCACGCTGGCCTAAAGGGGTCACATACATTTGAAATTCTTTTTGGGAATTCTCAGCAAGCGATAATTAACATTTAACATACACGTAACTATTAGAAAAGTCAGGGGTGTATGCCACTTGGGTTTTGAACATACGACTTTCGTCTTCACAGTCCGTACCGCAACCAACTAAGCTATCGCTGCAGCCAACTTACTGGACTGATTAAAATATTAAGCACTGTATCTATTAATATTGTTACTTTGCGATTTCCTCCCATGTAAGAACAACACTTAAACGAGCCTATGCGTAGTTTTCTGTGTACGAGATTGGCCACTTTCAGATTGACACCAATAATGAACCAAGGACTTCGACTGTGAAACAACGCGCCGAGTTCGATTCCCTTTCGACAAATGTTCGCGTGATCTACATTTTTTTATTCTATCACGGCAAATTGACCACACTACACCAGTGCCGTCCAGTTAGAGTATCAAGTAGCGAGATTAGGGAAAAATATTTCTGATCTGGGTGTTGTGGGACTGTAGTCCTTCGTAGTTGTTGATACCCACGATAGTTTACCCAGTGAGTGTCAGGACTATGTATTAGTTTTGGGAGTACTTATTTATTTGCTAATACATAAATCTGGGCTATCTTCGAAGTGTGCCGTTGCTGAACATTCAGAAAAAGGCTCCCAACATTTTCTTCGATTTGAAAAACCACAAATCCTTGCCAAAGAACACCGATTCCTACCTAGGATGATTCGCGAGGCTATTGAAATAAAAAAAACATCCAAATTTCAATAGAGAAGATAGTTGGAAGCTAGCACCAGCCTGGGATCCAATTATACATTTAATTAACTTGGAACTCAAAAAAGACCAACTGTCAAACCTCATGACACTGTGAGCTTTTTCTGTGTAGATCGGTCTACAACAAAAGAAAAATTTAATATAAACTATATGGAGGATAGAAACATTGCATTTTACTTTCGAGACGACATACAACTCAGTCTTCCCCGTGACCATGAAGGTTGTAAAGCCTTCGGAACATCGGGTTAAAAAAGTAAAATAAACAGTAAAATTCGTTTTATTTCAATATCTTTAATATCTTTCTTGAATGTGAGTGATTAAATCTTAAGTCTGGTAATAGTTACCTGTTAGTTTCTGCTGCTTGACAATCAACTGCTGCTTGGCAGATATAAACAAACCGGTAGTAGCTACACAGATTAACTCTTTCATAGAAAATACCTTTCACCAAATGCCAAAAGAATAGCAACTTTTAAATGAGCAATAGGGTATTTGACAATTTTTGAAAATTGATGGACATCGATAGAGGACTCTTCACTTATAGCCCCCGTAATATTTTTATTATTGAAATATACTCAATTTATATAAAATCTGTGATTTTATTTTTGCACATATTATTTCGCGCTAAAACGCGTTGTCACGTGACATTATCTCTATATGACGTCATCGCACATACACAAACATTCGTGACACCTAACAACATAATAAATTATTTGCATTTATCTGTTAGTTTTTCCGCAAAAATGAATGAGCCAGCATATAAATATTGTTCAATGCCTTTGTGTAAAAACTCGACACTAAATGCCGATAAATTGTTCATCCATGTGCCAAAATCAAAAGTTTTAAGAAAGAAGTGGCAGATTTCGACTATCAGTCTTTGTAATGCCTTCTTCCATTCTTATAGAAGACTTGAAGACGAAATTAACATGTTTCCACACGTTTACACATCGAAAAATATGTTCTTCCTTACAATTTTATTTGTCGTAGGATGCAATGTTTATGTGCGATGTCGTCACGAATAATGGCGGCCGGTATTGCTACGTTTTAGGCCCCGAGTGATACAGATTAAAAATTCTAAATTTTAATGACGAAAATAAAATGTTTACAATACATTTAAAATAAAAAAATGTATTTAATAAATATGTTTGCCCACTATCCTTTCTCTTAGTGCAGTTTTATATATTTTGGTTACACCAGTCAAACACCCTATTAAAAACAATTACTACCAAAAAAAACAATTCAGAGCAAAGTTAAAAATAAAATTATAAGAATTACTAAAAACATTTGAAGTAAGCAGCGTGGGATGTTTTTAAAATATCTGAATAAAGTAGAAGTTGTCAGATGTTAGGAGAAAATTTTCCAATTGTAATTCCTTTGAGACCCTTCGAAAATGATTGTTTTTTTCATGTATAATGATTATTCAATGAAACAAATGATTTGATAAACTAAATACTGACTTATAAATAGAATCAATAGTCATTGTAAATATTTGTTAATACTGCCGTTTCAAAAATCAAACATATATTTTTAACTAGTTATGTTAGTTCATAATATTTAAACTAATTGTCGCTCGCGAAGTTGTCCCCGTACCACTCATTTGCTTAGTTCCCTTAAGTATTGGGTATCAGTGAGCGTATAAGCAATACAATAAAACAAATAAAAATTATGTTCCTTAATTTCAGACTGTCAAAAACATGTTTATTAAATTAGAATAAAACGAAAACAATTAATAATTTAAATTAACATGAAACATCGACAACATTTTAACAGAACCACGACTGTTGCCTTGGTAGATGCGTCTGAGCTGCGTGTTGATCTTAGCATTTTTTTTATCCTGGCACGGCAAAGTGACCACACCGCACCTGATGGAAAGAGCAGTGCCTTCCAATGTGCTTCTACTTATAGCATTCAGCCCTTCAATGAGTTGTCTGTTTAGATTTTACCAGATTTGTTCAGATTCATGGTCACTGTTTCGCTCCCATGGGTCACAGTCTGACTTTTAATAATTCGGAATAATATTTTTTCAGATGAAAATGAAAAATATTTATTAAAATATACAACACTTAACAAAATTACAAAATATAAGATCATACAGAATAAAGTTATAAGTTGAACTATTAGTTACTTATATTAGAGCGTTGGAACAAACAAACATTATAACACTATACTACGTCCCTATATGACAGTATAGAGATGTTTCATTCACTTAACACTTTAGCTTGAAAGTGATTGCAGTTCTTTATGTGCATACAATGATCACGAAAGGGTATAATGGAAGACTTTGTTTGTATATAAAAGGCAACGAATGTTGATGTAACATAAAAATATACATAATAGTATTTTTGAAGCACATATTTACGGTTTGACGTTAAAGTTTATTACTTATCCAATAAGCTTACAGATTGTTAGAATGGTAATAAATTGTCGCCCGTAAAGCCTTGGCGGAATTAACTATTGTCGTAAAATGTCTGAATGCGAACAGGCACTGCTACAGCTAGTTTTACTGTATTTTTGGGACTTTTAGACGGGGAGATGTATTGTGTGTGAATTTCATTGAAGATTTACCTGTAGAGCTTTAATTAATTTGAAATTGTATGTATACACGCACTCGCATCTGTAATCCTCGAAAGAGTGGGTAGATGTATATAACAGTACACTCACATTACGCCGAGATTATTATAGTCCCATGATGTGATAGGGGGCGACCCTATCGCCATACCGAGCACAATTCCAGACTCCAAGCTGATGAGTAATTTGTGATACAAAAACCCAATATAATTATTGCCTGACTCCATGATCGAACCCGAGACCTGAGCACATCAGTGGTATCTCGTACGTGATTACAGCTACGTCACCAAGGTAGTCATTGTATGTGTAATATAAGATACATAGTATGTTTTAGAAAAGAAAGCAAATTCAGACTATTAAGACAACCTACCATAAGGCGGCACTAAGATAGCACAAAGTTCTCGCGTTACTTTTAAGATTGAGTTTGCACTAAATAATAATGATATCCTAGTTGAACTGGCTTATTTAAACTAGATAACACCGAGACTGGGCCTTACCAACAACAAGATTTCATGGAAAATTATATAACTTGAAGTATTATGATTAATTTCATCACCTCGAGCTTGAGTACCTACTTGTACTAAGGCGCAATAAACGCCAAGTACCGCTTTTAATATAATTTTATAATAGTTGTAAAATAAGTACTTCTGTCCTTACTTTGTTATATATAATAATAATAATACTAGCCCTGTATTAAACATTGTCCCACTGCTGGGCACGGGCCACCTCTACTAATGAGAGGGGTTAGGCCGTAGTCCACCACGCTGGCCTAATGCGGGTTGGCAGACTTATACTCATACCTTCGAAAAATTCTCAGATATGCAGGTTTCCTCACGATGTTTTCCTTCACCGTTATAGCAAGCGATAATTAACATTTAATACACACATAACTTTAGAAAAGTCAGAGGTGTTTGCCACTTGGGTTTCGAACCTACGACTTTCGTCTTGGCAGTCCGTACCGCAACCAACTAGGCTATCGCTGCTACTATTGTTATCTATACAAATCTTTAAATTTATAAGGTCTGTTTATTTAACAAGGACTTGTTAGGTCTTCATTCTATTTATTTGAACTTTGCTTATTTTCTTTCTGCATCGCATTATCCTGGCTAGGTACCAAGATACTGTATGATGGAGTATTTATTTTAATAACATATCACCGTTCGAAATGCATGAAAAACCTGAACCTCGGTTTTCTTTGAGATAGTGGTAATAATCCAGTCGAACTAGCTCCTATCTATACTAATATTATAAACAGGAAAGATTTGTATGTAGGTATGTTTCTAACGAATTGGTCCAAAAAGTACTGGACCGATTTTAAAAATTCTTTTATCATTTGATTGCTACATTATCACTGTTATTAATATAGGCTAGACAACTCCATGGATTGTATACTTCTGCTCCCGAAAATAAGCTCCACGCGGTTGGAGCCGCGAGCAACAGCTAGTTATAAATAAAACTGTTACGCTCTTTAAATGAATATGAAAAAAAATGTATACACCCTGGCTTTACCACTTAAAGCTCGCATACTGACTTATACACTTAAAGTTCTCATATTGACTTATATGCAAAGCCATCTTTGACCATGCTGGGGCCCTTAGTCACACAAGAATATGCGGCCGTTTAAAAAACTAAAAAACTTATTGAATAATTACTCTTAAAAAATGATCGGGTTATATCTACCTAAAATAGACAAAAATGCAATGTGAGCGATTCTATCGGCTTTTCGGGGTCCCCGTGAGGATGCTCTGGGCACGGGACCCGTGTGCCCTCTTATGGTATAGACTATTGTATGCAGTTGTTATTGAAATATCCATGATATTCCACGTGAAGCCGCGGCCCACTGCTAGTTATGAATGTAATATTCTAGTGTAGTAATATTTCGTCAAAGGCCCTTCGAGTTTACTTGACAACGGTGTCGCGTCTGTACAGTAATGAGATTTCTTTGAAGGCTCGTTTCAGTGGTATAAGACAATAATGTACAATGTACAGAAGGAGAACTAAATAGCCGCCGATGATATTGCTTTTGTATAAATGTGTTTTGTTCAAGATTAATATTATTAGATGAAGTTGATTTCTAGTCCAGGGCTTCCCAAACTGTGCGTCGCGACGCCCTGGGGCGTCGCAGCACTGTCCCAGGGGCGTCGTGTGTGGATGCGGCCGAGTCGAGTGAGCGCCGAGCCCACTTCTGACATTTTGTTTAAAGTTAAGTGTCGTTAACAAATGTCAAAATCTGAAGGGCGTCGCAGTACAAATAAGTTTGGGAAGCCCTGTTCTAGTCCGTATTACTTGAGACTATAGAATGAAAGTTAATAAATTATAGTTTAAAAAAATACTAAAAAACACGCTTTAAACTATAATTATTTTTATTCTCAAAATTACTTATAATTAAAAGACTTGTTTTGAAATCAAGATCACGTGTTAACAATTTATGGTCTTAAAGGACAATGGCGAAATCGTAGTTACAAAAAAATATTGCGTTTAGGAATTTCATACTTTGTAATCTAAATATTATTATTTTACATGATTTTTCAGCATACTAACAATAGCTGCAAAATCTCAATTGATTTTTTTGTAACGTGTTATGGCCGTAAGATTTTTTTAATGAATGGCTTAAGGTCTTTTAGGCCAAAGAAAAATCTTTTTCATAAGAATTCTTTAAGCCGTTAAAAAAACTATAAAATCAATGCAAGTGTGTGTGTCCCTACAATAACAAATAACAAAAATAAATCAGCTTTACTTGTTACCAACTTAGTGAATGACTGGATCGTCTGTTATTTGGCTGTATAGTTACGACCATAGCTTATCTTATTTAGGAAAAAAATCACTACTTCCGTCATTTCATACTGACATATTGTGACATAATTTAAATTGATTGAAATACACGAATACTTAAAAGATTTCACTTAGAAAATAATCTAGCAAACATGACTGTGGCCACAAATGTGATCTGGAGATCGGAATATTCGGAGATCGGATAATTTCCAAAGCATAGCAGACCGATATAATATGCTATATTTGCCGTGAGAACGTACCAAATTCGACAAACACGTTCCCTTCTCTAAGTAATCTGTGCACGTTCCTATTATGGTGAACATGTACGTTTCCACGGTAGTTCTATAATTGAAGTGTGCAAAGAAACAATTAGTTCATCTTAATTTAATTTAAGAGGCACTTCAGATACCTTATTGATAAGAGGTAAAATAAAATCACACCATGTTTCAAATAAACAGTATTATGTTTAATTACTAATTGAAAATAATGTACCTGGTCCGACCAGGCTGGTCGAGCAGGCATTATAGAATACTATTGTAGTAGCTTGGTTGTGCGTCGTACAGTGGGCTGCTGCGCTCATAGCATGATAGTAATCTGGTATTTGGGACGGGCCAGACATCAAGACATATCTGTCCCTGCAGCATTTTTAGATATATAAGATAGGATAATTATGAAGATGAATAAACATTAAAAAAAACCAGTGTTTTATTTTTATTTAGAACCCGTTTTATTTTCTAATTTAATTTCTAAGTCCAGATTTAGGGTCTGAAGATATTTTCTGCACAACTATTAACAAACTCTGTTCCTTCCATTCCAACTTAGCTTGTATTGAAATAAATTATATGTGGCTTATGTTACTTTTGGTATAAATCTAATGTCGAATTATTAAAAACGGTTCAGCAGTTTATAAGTTTAAAGGATTTATCAAAAAATAAACAAATTATTCCTATAATTAAGTATAATGTGTTCATATCTGAACATGTAAACGTAAACACGAATGTAAACACTTGTGTGTAAGTACCTACGGTGTGGCGGATCATCCTTCCCCACAATAGTTATAAGTCAAGTTCAGTAGGTACATGTTTAATTCACGACCCTGCCTCAGGTGAAATTATAATGCACTTTGGAAAATAGGCAAATAACATTTTTATCAGCTTCATAGATAAAAATATTTTATTCAGAAATGTCAAATAGATCATAACCTCAAAATCTTTAAATTGAAATATCTTTAGTATTAGACTTTTTCATCAGAAATCCCTAATACATTATTGTTTAGGAATTGCTGCCGAATTTTTTGATATTTTTTTCACTTCTAAACGCTACATATTTATGTCAACTAATTTCATGTATGGGAACCTGCCATTGTCCTTTTCAAGTAAATCTGATTTCTTGAAGGTGGTGTAAATTATTTAAAAAGGACGTAAATAACTTTTCTTAGTAAATGACAGCATTTCATTGGTAAGTTTTAGACGTATTTCCCAATGTTTTAAAACTTCTCTAGAGAAATTGTGTTTGGAACTGGAGATGAAGTAAAAAGTGACAAAAATTAATTTTATTTTCAGGATCAATATTTTTTTTAATGAGATAAACGTACCTACATAAACCTACCACTGTAATTCGTGATCCACAGTGAGACGCATTTTGCTGTATCCGATAATTAGGAAATTCTAAACATTCTGTTACTTAACGAAATTATTCAAATTGAAAATAAGGAGGCAAATAAATTGTTCATTTATTTATTTAAATATTCAGAAACACAACATGTGTAAAGGCGGATTTAATGCTATAGGCATTCCCTACCAGACTGTGGGTGATGTAGAGACGAGACTATGTAGGTGTATATAATTAATGGAAAAGAAAATATAGCAAGAATGTAGTAGACAATATACTTAGGGATAAAGTTTCTCATTTAAATATTCTTTGAAGCATTAACTTCAAGCATAAGTAAATTTACAACTGAAGAACCTAAACTCGATTCCAATAATAGGTAGAGTTAACAGAAAGAAGTCTTATGGACGCTCGGTTGGAACGGTGTCGCTATATTTTTGTGTGTATATTAAGTAATGATTAAATAAAAAATAAAGAGCCAGTGTAAAATAATATAAAAGTTTTTTTATTCATAAAAACTACACAGACTTCAATAAAAAACAAATTAAGCGTCACTATAAAATTTGATTTTCCTTGATTTTTCTGAGATCCCATCATCAGATCCTGACTTGGTTGGACTTGGACAATGGGACCAACTGGGAAGTATACCCTTTTAAACAAAAAAAGAATTTCTCGAATCGGTCCAGGCGTCTTCGAGTAATCGGGTAACATACATAAAAAAAAAGATTCCGACGAATTGTTAACCTTCTCCTTTTTTGAAGTCGGTTAAAAACAAATCATAAAGTGTGAATAAAGTTGGTATTGCAAATATCAAAGTTAGTAACCGTATACATAACATCACATCTGTGGATATAACATCTATTGTGCGTATAAACATATGAAGTAAAGTTCTATATCTATACAGAAATGTATTTTGCTGATAATATTGATTTTGGTTTGAACTGTTGAAAGTAATTCACCGTGTATAGCTCTTAAAAATCACTGCAAAAAGATGTCAGTTTTGGTCTCGTTTTTCATTGTTACACTTTTTTCGGTCTATCCTCAGCCCGCAAACAAATGATAATCTGCCATAAGGAACTGCGTTCAAAACAATGCCACAAAACGCCAATTCTTCTCAATATACACAACATTAATATAGTATTTAAAATGTTATTTGCATACTGTCAAAGATATTGCTGTGCTCATGTTCCTCGCGCGCTCCGAGCCACTAAAACCGTTCTACGATACCACTACAGACACATGAGGCTTTGAAATAGGAAATCATGTAAATAGAATCAGACATATAATCGCTGGTGCTCGCACTTAGCGTGTTTTGTAAATAAATAACACCCCACAGTCACACACAGCTCCGACCCCACACTAAGATACGAGTCTTGTGTTGTGGGTATACGAGTCTTGTGTTGTGGGTATACGAGACTACGGGACTACGATAAAAGAACGGTCTCACAACATCCAGACCCCGGGCACAAATATCTGTCTGTCAGACAAACATTTGTCACGGTGTGGGAATCAAAACCACGGCCTCTTAATTCACTACCTGCTACTCGCCCACTGCGCCCCGGAGGCTGTCATTTTATGAAATCAATATTGTCGCGCTATAAAGGGACTTGCACGTGTTACCCGCATTTAACTCGCACCACACCATTGCCCCGTCTAGCGTCTAGACGCCCGCGCCGTGGCGTCGTTTAGTGAATACATAATTTTTAATCTGTGGCATTAAGTTGATTATAGATATGTTTTTATGTGATGGAAATAGAGCACATGCCAGACTTGTTTGCATTTAAAAACTGTCTCATGTCACCGTTCAGTATCTTAATCGCTTACCACAAATGTATTTATAAAAACTTTTGAATGAAAATGCACCAGGAGCGGTCCTGTCGCTGAAGTCACGTGACATGGTCGTTTGTTGTCAAAACACAACTTTGAAAGGGGTCAAATAGGAGTTCAATATTTGTATGGGAAGTCTATCATTCCTCAAGTTAGGGATCTGAAAAATCATATTTATACTTTTGGTAGGAAATAACGAAATACGTGTTTCAACGTTTTTGAAAAATCATCCCTGAAAGGGGCAATGTGAGTTTAAACTTATGAGGTATTCTTTAGATCCAATCTCAAGATTCAGGCACAACAACTAAGAGGCTGGACAATCGCTACAGGTGCCTCAGTGCAGAGGACAACTCCTTGGATTGTATACTTCTGCTCCCGAAAATAACCTCCACGCGAGCGGAGCCGCGAGCAACAGCTAGTTCTATATATATATATATATGTGTAAAAATACACAAAAAATGTTTCTATCTATATCCGTTATAGACTTTGAAACTACTCAATCGATTTCAATGAAATTTGTGTAAGTGTATGGTTGGGTCCAACTTAAAAGATAGTATAGTTTTAGATCCGATAGGTGGCGCTGTTGTCGAGATATGAATTTATTAATTTTTCTACGAAGATTCGGTCGATTTATGGCAGGACGTCTGCCCCGGACTACTAGTCAATATATGAGTTTAAAAAATCCTCATTTTTCAAACTTTCATAAGTCACAAACAGCTGTAAATAAAACACAATAAAAATAGCTGTTATCTGCGGGGAATAAAAATGTGATGGGTGTCCATTATGTCGGCGTCCTTAATTTAACTACGGCTCAAATGGGTCGTGAATAAAACATTCAATGTTATGGCGTTGATTTAGCTTTAAATATTTAACACACTTAATAGCTTCTACATGAGTAATGAACATAGACATCATCAATATATTGAGCTTATGAATTATTTACCACTTGGTAGAGAAACGTGTAATTTCAATATCAAACTATTCAATTCCACTATCTCACAGGACACTGGGGTTAAATGCACCTAATAGTTTTAGAAAAGTCAATTAGTCTTGAAGTTATTGAAAAACATACAAACCTCTTAAAATAATTCATGACGAATTATTATTAAGAATTATTTTTTTAATCACAAGATATATAATATTTGATACATATATAATAAGATAGCGGAATTGTATGTCAAATATTATCTAATAATAAAGATGATTTTTTGCTGTCTGATGATTTAGTGCTATTTGTCTGTTTTTCTAAGGATTGGCTATAATAAAATTCATGTACCAATAAAATATTCATTGAATAAGAAGTTATTCCATAAATAAATCTTATCCACAATACATATTTGCTTACACTATGACAGTTTTTATTAAAAATAATGCGATATAACTTCAAACAACTCTCCAAACAGCTTCAGTTTCTTGTCTGGATAGATACCGCACAGATATTAAGTAAGGACACAGGTGCTCTGGGATCCAAGTGGTTCATAATGAAGATTGATGAAATATTGTGTGTGGTGGATTAAGGATTCTAAATCGAGTCTGCTTAAGTGGAATTTACATGATATTCTATACTTTAGTGTTACGATTTTTAAGTACGGCAATGGCAATAGTCGAACATGACGTACAAATAACTGGAGTTTTAATGGCAGAAGAAACATCAGGAGGAAACCAACATACCGACAATTCTATATAAAAACTCCGAAGGTATGTGAAGTCTATCAACCCGCATTAAGCCAGCGTGACAGACTAAGGCCTCGCTCCTCTCATTAGTAGAGGAAGCCCGTGCCCAGCAGTGGGACAGTTAATACATTCTTGACCCCACACTAGGTCAAATCATTGTTGGTATCAAGAATTACGAAGGATGACGGTGAGCGGGGATCGAAGCCGCGGCCTCTCGCTTCACAGCCGGCTACTCGCTCGCTGCGTCATGGAGGTGATCTGAATATATAGTAATATCAAGTTATTAAGTTACCTAGGGACACCACCGCTGCCCTTCAACATTCATATTAAACATACACATTTTCTGAAGGGTCGTGAGTCCGCTGCCAATCTGAAGGAAAACGAAGATTTATGTATTTTTCAATTATCTTGTCTTGAGTAAAAAAAGCAATTAAACATTTTCCGCATCTTGGATATTCTCGTAAACACCAATCAAACTTTAAAAAATATCCGGAGCTCATTAAGGGAAAACAAATTTAATTTTATGGGCGTAATAAAGCTTTTATTAAAATAAGAAAGAAAATTGTTTTTGGAAAACATCTGTCGCGTCATGATTGGTTGAAATTGTTTTTGTTGCTAATTTCATGTTTTAGATATTTAAAAAAAGAGCAAGCGATTTTATCGTCATCTCGATGGGGTGGGAACATTATTGGCTCGCCTATAATACATATAAACATATTAGTCTAAGTAGACTAGTCCTTAAACAGCATCTGTTCTTGTATGACGCATGTGCCAGACAAAGGCCTCTTCAACCATATGAAGGAAATTAACGACACTTACTGAACGAATTAGGATTTCTGAAAATGACGATGACATAAGTAAAGGTTTTAAATTTAATAACAAATATAAACACACATCTGTATCTTTGAAGCGCTGGGTAATGGTGGACTAGTTGGAATTTTAACTTAATTCTGTCCTATGACAAAAACGGTTGTGGCTCTCACAAACATATCTCGGTGCGGGGTTCAGACCTTCAACCTGTCATTTTACAACCACCTACGCGCTTTGCTATGGAGGCTGACAATATTGATTTAATGATCAATTACATTAATATGTAAAATTTTGTCATACATTTATTTTTGAATAGTTCTTGTAAATCAATACTTTATTCAATATTCATTCGTAAAACAGTCGATCAAACTTCGATGTCAAATATTAAAGTGGGATATTGGAAAACTTTTTCAAATCGAAACAACGGCAATTTGTAAAGATAAAAATTCATGTGACTTTCAGTTATTGTTAAATTTAAATTTGGAGTGCTTTTAGTTTGGAATCAAAATCATTCATGTATTTTATTACAAATGTCTTTTGAACTGTGATTGTTTTTCTAGTAGATCATATTATTTGTTTGTATCAGAAATTACGAGACTTAGGTGGCAACAACACCCAAATCCAAAACAAATATTTACGGATCAAAATAAGCGAGAATCGAATCTCTGACCTATCGTTTTACATTCGACTAACCCCCCGCAGGGTAACATAGGCTATGAAACGAATAAATTTGGAGCCTTGAGCGATATTGCTGACCACACGGGTCTCAACAATAAACCTAATTTGAAACCATTGAACGCAAAATTGGATTCACCCTCGCTAGCATTTCGAATAGCAGGTAATTAGATCAACAAGTATCCGAGCGAGAGGTGTCAGTCTTGCGTTTATTACATTCAAACTAGATTTTACAACTGAATATGTATTCAAGCTGACCGGGGCCCTATTCCGTATGACAATTTAGATATCAAAGTTTGACAAGATTTGACAGTCTCCGTGGCGCGAGAAGTCGGCTGTGAAACAAGAGGCCGTGAGTTCGTTTCCCGCACCAAGACGATTGTTTGTGTGAGAGATATTTGTTTCGGGTCTGGGCATTGTGGGACCGTAGGCCCTCGTAGTTCTTGATACCCATGATACAGGATTTACCTAGTGTGGGGTCAGAACCATGTATGAGACTGTTGTGTGTGTTCTTCTTCTTCAGCCTTTGGACGTCCACTGCTGAACATAGGCCTCCCCTAAAGATTTCCAGACCAACCTGTCAGAAGCAGCCTGCATCCAGCGGGTTCCTGCGACCTTTACGAGGTCGTCTGTCCACCTTGCAGGGGGATGTCCAACGCTGCGCTTGCCGGTACGTGGTCTCCACTCGAGAACTTTTCTGCTCCATCTGTGGTCAGTTCTATGAGCTATGTGCCGTTGTGTATATTTATTTATAAAGTTTTACCGTCCAGTCAGGAGGGTGTCGTGCCTGTCCGCGGCCCCTCCGACCGTTGATACTCGAAACTTCTATATGTGAAGCGTCGCACAAACTTCGGCACCGCGATTCAGGTTTGATTAACGGGGTTGCCTTTGACAATAGTGCGGTGCGCGCTGTGTGCCGCCCTTAGAGTATTTAACACTGGAGACGCCATTGAGCGCTTACCCCGTTTGACAAATGTAAGAGCACGGTGCTCATACACATTCTATAAAACTAGTTGCGCTTCGTGATCCGCCACTAAAAAAGTGACATCACGAGCGAATTGAGCTCCGTCAAAATGCCTGCCTGTAGCGGTATTAACATGTAAAAATAGATCTGACACATCAAACTTACAAAAATACAACATTATTTTTCACCTGGACGTATTTTTTTAAAGTAATATTATCCTTAAAAGCAACAAAACATATTATTTCTAAAAATTATCATCGGGTAATAAATGTTGCCAGGTTAAACATTTAGCCACAGTAGTGCAAAATTTATTTGCATTCAATATCTTAAAAGCAAGTTGTTTTTTTAATATTCTATTTTAACTAGATATTGCCCGCGGCTCCGCCCGCGCATTTTAACATTTTAACCTTCTATATTTTGCTATCCCACTTTTGCTATTTTTTCGAGATAAAAGTGGTCTTTGTATTTTCTGATCCCTAAACTGCCACTATGTAAAAAATCATGTCGATCCCTTGCTCTGTGAAAAACTAAACTATCCAATGGGAACTGTACATTTCTCCGGATTAAAAAGTAGCCTATGTGCTTTTCCAGACTATAATCTATCTCTGTGCCAAATTTTAAGTAGATCCGTCCAGCCGTTGTAGCGTGATTGGATATCAAACAACCATGCATCCATCCAAACATACGCAATTATAATATTAGTAGGATTTCTTTATTTATGCTTCCTTAACTTAATTTTTAATTTAAAAATATTAGGAGAGTTGACATATTGACTAAGTTTACAATTTCATAAACTTTATAACACTGGCATTTTGGGTGGTTTATGTGGTAACACTGTCGTTTATGCAAGATAGTGTTGAAATAGTGTTCAAATAGTGTTGTAGATAAACTTATAAAGGTTATCGATAAAATTACTAATCCATCTGGACTGTCTTCTAAACACATACTTTTAATGTAAATAGTTCTAACACACTAGGAATGTCACAAAATATACCAAAACCAGAATAAAGTATTTGTCAAAAAAATGTGATCCTAAAAATGTATCCGGTATATATAAAAAATATTTAGGTATGAATTTTGGCGCCATTCATTTATTACGTTAGATGATGTAGGGGGGAGTCGATCATGTCTTATTTTTTCATACAAAGGGTGGGAGGGAGTCTTAATAGTTCTTACGTAAGATCACACAAATGCGCAATTTAGGATTATACTTTGAAAAAGCGCGGGCCATGCCTATAATTTTAAAATTGCAACTTAGATTTTTTTATATTTTTTTGATAACCGGTATGACTTTTTTTTTTTTTTTTTGTTGTCGCGGGGAAAGCGTTTTATTACTACCGCCCGCTCCGGAGGGAAGCGGATTAAGAATAAAACGGGTATGCTGGACTAGTCGGTCTTACGACCCAGCATCCCCCTCGCACGGATGATGGCTATCCGCGCTGCCACTGGGCCGAGTCCCTAACCCCTATGTACACCCCACCCGACACTACCAGCTAAAACCCCGCGGTGGCCTTCTTCGGCGCTTGCGGAGCGATTCCGGGGTATTCTAAGGAGTGCTAGAATTGCAGCCGGAATCGCCCCTGCGAGGTGCTGCGTAGCAGCCCATCTCCATGGAGGGCTAAGGAGCCCCCGCGCACCGAACAACGACAGCGAACGAGGCCTTACCACATGCGCTGCCGTCCATCTCGGGGTCGCACGATGCCCCTCATTAGGGAGTGCATCGATACAGGCTGACAGCCCTCCGCTGCGCGCCCGCGACCCCCGATGGCCCCAATTAGTCGCCTCGTACGACAGGCAGGGGTTACCGTGGTGAAACTCTCAAAACGCCCCCATTCCACAGGGCGGGAGACGCCAGTCAGTCGTCCACCCGGCGCCTCCTACGTCTTCTCTGGCGGCGGGAGGGATCATTTCGTTCCCGATCCCTCTCGGCACTCTCCTTCTGCGAGATGACGCTCTCGCAGAAGTTGGCCACCGCACGCCAGGACCTCCGGCTGGTGACCATGGACGACACCACGGCCGGCAGCGAGAGGTCTCCTCCGACGACTGCTCTGAGAGCGCTGCGCTGTTCGTCCCAGGCTGGGCACTCCTCCAACGTATGTTGGGCCGTGTCCTCGCGGCAGTTGCCACAGTGGTGGCACACGGCGGACACCTCCTTTCCGATCCGACACAGGAACGACCCGAAACACCCATGGTCCGTTAATACCTGTGTCAGTCGGAACGTAGGCGCCCCGTGGCGCCTGTCTAACCATCTCTTTAGGACAGGACGCACTGCTGCGACAGTCCTCAAGCCCGCAGTCGGGCTCTCCAGCCTGGTTTGCCACTCCTCCACGGCGGTTCTGCGAAACCGGGCCGCAATCTCCCTCGGGGCCAGTCTCTCCTGACAGCGGCTGGACGCCTCCTCCCGCCAGAGGAACGCTGACGAGAGGAGTTTGGCGTCCAACTCCC
Source organism: Laothoe populi (assembly GCA_905220505.1). Classification (NCBI taxonomy): domain Eukaryota; kingdom Metazoa; phylum Arthropoda; class Insecta; order Lepidoptera; family Sphingidae; genus Laothoe; species Laothoe populi. The sequence continues at coordinate 274,367 of HG992156.1, forward strand.
AAGGGAGTGTGCCGGCCAATACGCAGGCCGCCTCGTGGGAGACCGTGCGGTAGCCCCTAACTATTCGCTGCGCCACCAAACGCTGCGGTTTGCGCAGCAGGGCGACGCAGCGGGCGTTCAGGGACTCGGCCCATACGGGACATCCGTACGGGCCATTGACCGCAGGACTCCAGCGTATAGACTTCGGCAAGGGCTATTAGGTCCCTCCAGGTTCGGCAGCAGGCGTCCGAGTGCTCCTGCCGCCCGCACCAATTTCGGCGACAACTCCTTGAAATGGGCACGGAAATCCCACCAGCTGTCCAGAATCAATCCCAAATACTTCATTTTACAGCCGATGGGAATCCGCACCCCCTCCACACTTATGTGGGACCCAAAAGGTGGTCGTATCCGAGGCCTGTGAAAACAAAGGGCCTCGGTTTTGTTGAGGGCCACCTTAAGGCCCAGTCGCCGAATCCTGCCCACCACCTGTTCGGTTGCGAACGAGGCGAGCAGGGTGGCCTCCTGGAAAGACCTGGCCGACGCTGTCACTAGTGTGTCGTCCGCGTAACAGACGACAGCGACACCTCGGGGGTTGGTACCACAGAGCACCCAATCGTAGCCGATGTTCCACAAGAGAGGGCCCAAGACTGAGCCCTGTGGAACACCGCAGCCCATTGCTCTTCGGTGCCAACCGTTGGCGCCCGGATACACTATGTATCTATCTGAGAGATACGAGTGCACCAGGCGCCGCAGATACGGTGGCACCACATGGTACCGCAGTGCTTCCATTATGCAGGCCCAGGGTAAGGTATTAAACGCATTGGCGATGTCTAAAGACACCGCCACCACCACTTCACCCCGAGCCACTGCATTCTCCGCTTGTGCCTTGACCCGCAAAATCGCGTGTATTGTCGATCGGCCTTGCCGGAACCCGTACTGGCACTGTGCCAGGTCCGGCCCGACCCCTTCAAGATGCTCGACGAGGCGAGCGTGAACAATACGCTCGAAGAGCTTGCAGACCTCATCGAGCAACACGATGGGCCGGTAGGCCGATGGCGACTCTGCGGGCCGCCCCTCCTTCTTGAGCAGGACCAATTTCCCAGTTTTCCACTGAGACGGAAAACGGCCCTGCTCCAGACACGCGGAGAATAGGCTACGGAGCCTAGTACCCAGATGCTCGACGGCTAACACCCATGCACGTCCGGGGATACCGTCGAGACCCGGGGCCGTCTTCTTGCCCCGTAGCCGAAGCACCACCGCCCGAAATTCTTCGGGCGAAACCTCCGAAACAACCCTTGCCGAACTTAACGACGATGGCGTCGACGTATGTGACGCCATCGCTGGGGGAGTGACATTCACAGTGACAGGGAACAAAGCTGCGACGACCTCTTCAACTAGATCGCCCCGGAGACTCTGAGTCAGTGGGGGCGCCCAGGGGCGATACCGTCTCATCGCCACGCGATATGGACGCCCCCAAGGGTCGTTATCGAGAGTTCCCCGGAACTCCTCCTGAGCTGCAGACTTTGCCCTTGTTATTGCCACGCGCAGCGCTCTCTTAGCCTCCCTGTGGAGGCCGTGAAGCAGCCGCTCCTGGTCCTCGTCGCCGGGAAGACGGATCCGACGACGACGGTGTCTGGCGAGACGACGAAGGGCGGCAACGGCGGAGACACGTAACCGCGTAAGTTCCGCCGACCACCAGTACACCTGGCGCTTTTCGGGAAGACGTCGGACTCGGGGCATGGCCGCGTCACAGACGCGCGACATCGCTGCCCCAAACCACGACGCCTCCTGCTCGACCTGCATCGGTGCCTCCGGTGCAGGGAGCCACGCCTGGGCCAGTGCGGCCTCCTTCAGGGCCTCAACATCGAGGCGTTTTACCGACCAACGCGGGCCGTCCGACCGCGGGCCAGTCGGTCCTCCACTGGACTGGGGGTTAGGGGACAAGGCGACGTCGAACCGAATATATCGGTGATCCGACAACGTCTCCTCATCCACCAGAACTCTCCAGTCACGGACGCGGCGGGCAATAGCCGGGGTGGCGAACGTGACGTCCACCACCGATCCGCCATTATGCCGCACGCACGTGTTAACCGACCCGCGATTCACGACGGCCAGGTTGGCCGAGATCGTCCATTCCTCCAGGGCCTCGCCACGCCTGCTGGTGACCGACGAACCCCAAGCCAGAGACTTGGCGTTGAAGTCGCCGGCAACGAGAACGGGGCGAGGCTGACTGCCTTGCACCACCAGGGCCCCCAGCCGAGTGAGAAAGTGCTCGAACTCGGCCAGGGATCTATTGGGGGAGAAATACACACCCACAATCCAGACCCCCCCCAACAGAACCGCCACACATCCCGACCCCTTCGCTACTTTTTCGAAGGGCGGGGAGCCGGCGGCGCCCCGAGTGATGACGGCCACCAAACCGTTAAGGTCCCCTGCCCAGTCTTCCCTGGGGGGAACAAAATAAGGCTCGGCGACCACAGCCACTTGTATCGACCACTGCGCCATGCTCTGGATTAGCAGGTCCTGGGCCCTGGCGCAGTGATTAATGTTCGCCTGGAGGAAACGTTGCGCCATATTAATGGGCGATCTCCATCTGCTCTCTACTGGTGCCCGCTGTCGGCTGGGTCACAACCTCCGACCCCCGACCACGATTAGCGCGGCGAGGGCGAGAGGAGGCGACGCATGCCTTGGCGCCCACCTGGTGCCCAGCCGGTTTACCGACACCTGCGCAAACTACGCAGTGCGGCTCCGCGGAGCACCCCTTGGCCTTGTGGCCCACAATGCCGCAGCGATAGCATAGTTCGCTACGGTCACACTCATCGGTGCACCGCATCCGCACATGTCCTCTGTGCAGACAACGGTAGCACCGCATGGGCCTGGGCTCAAGGAGCTGTACACGCGCCGCCACCCAGCCGATCAGAACTCGGCCCGACTTCAATATTTTGTCGGCGACCCTGGCAGGACACCGCACCCATGCCGTACCAAGGCCCGACCGGTCGGGGCGGATCTCCCCAACCTTAAAATCTGCGACATCGGAGTCCCCAGCCTTTGCGAGGGCCGTTGCAACCATCTCTGGGTCAGCCGATGCGTCCAATCCAGAGACGCGCAGTTCCGCAGTCTTGACGGGGCGAGAGATCTTGACGTCTTCCTCGAGCTCCGTCCCGCGAAACACATCCCTCATTTTAACTGCAAGGGAGTTAGCCCTCGCCTCCGATTCCGGGCCGGGTACCTCGTATAGGTACCCGCCCGTCGCCATAAGGCGCGCTCTTGTCTCGGCAATGCCGAGGCTGCCCAGGTCCACCTTGCTCTGGACCGTCCGCAAGACTTGCGCATAGGTTACGCCTCTTGCTAACCCCGCAGGCGACACCGTCAATGTGACGGCCGCCTTTCGGGGCACGCGTATACGCGGCTCTGGCCGGCGCTGCTGCGGCTGGGGCCGCTGCGTCGGAGCAGCAACCGCACCACTCAGCAAGGGCTGGGAATCCCGCCTACCCTTCTTCGCCACCACATTCCACCCTTCTGCCATGGTCGCAGGGGCTGGTGGCAGTGGGCGGGGCTCTGTGGACGGCTGGGCTACAGAAGCGCTGCGTCCTCTTTTGTTCTTCTTGCCCCCTCTGCGGGAATTATGCTGGAGGGGAAGTTGAGACGCGGTGGATGTTGACGCTACTGTCGACCCGTCCATAAAAACAGGCATGGGTCGGGGAGCGTCACTAGGGGCGGGCTGGGTGTTGCTTTTACCCTTGCCCTTCCCCTTGCCCTTCAGAGTGGCTGGTGGACCGACGACAACAGGCTGGGCATTTGAAGGCCCAGCGACAGCTACCAGCGCCTGCGCAACTTTGGTCTTGTCAGCAGCCAGGGAGGGCCGCAAGATGGGCTCCGGGGGTAGCCTCAAGTAGATTGCCTCCAAGCGCGTGTCAAAAATGTTTAATAGGCGGCGCTCGAACTGTTTGAAGCGGTCGCCTTCACATGAGGTGGCCCCCGATTGGGTCGCCGGCTGTGACTGTCCAAGTGATTGGACAGTCGCTAGCATCTCTCCCATCACCTTTTCTTGGGTACCCAGGGAGGCCTTGAGAAGTGCGATCTCCTGCGCCATTGTCGCCTTCTCGGCTTCTAACCTAGCTACCTCTACGGAGGCAGACTCCTCGGCCCTCACGTGCAACTCCTTGGCAGCGAGGTTTAGCCTTCGTTGCTCGGTACTATTGAGGCCCCGGGACCTATGAGTGACGTCCCGAATTATCGCCGATATCCGCAGACGCCAGTCCAGATCGTCAGCCGATAGTGCTGACGTCTCCATCGGTGTAGTGTCTGCATCAGACACCGCAGTCGGGCTATCCGACACGGCCAATACTTTGGATGCGGGTTCGACATCACTATCGCTTGTAAGCTCGTCCTGTTGACGAGCTATTAGCGCCCTCTTTGAGCGTGTCACTACTCCACTGGTCCCGGCCTCGGGAGCCGAAGTGGCCCCAGCAGTAGCTTTTTTGGGCTTAGGTCCAGCTTTATTCGTCTTCCCGGTATCGCCAGCGTCCCCAGAGATCGAATCGTTCTCCACAACGTCATTTTTGTTTTTTGTTTTATTTGAGTACATCATTGTTGTTCCCACGAGTGTGGGGGAAATATTCGGTCCACCCAGCCAGAGCCCCCTGTAGCTGGGTAAGCATATACTGCACGGGGTCCAGCACGTTCCCCGCCGGGGTTCGCACTAGCGACCGAACTACCCATCGGCCATGCATCCCCTCGCGGTGCGCCGCCGCTTGGGATTCGGGGTAACTTTTTATAGAGGATTTCTCCCTCGCGGCCCAGGCGGTAAAGCCAAGACCCTCGGTCTGGTCGGAGCGCGAGACATGACCACAGACCTCCTTTGACCGGATTACGATATACGACGGTTGCAGCAAGAGAGAACTTCCCCCCTACTGCCCGCTCGGCGGCGGGGTGAGCGCACACCGAACCCGTCGACACCCCCGAGACAGAACCCGGGAGTAGCTCGATAGATGAGCACAGACTTCTGATTGAAGGCCACCGCAGCAAGCGACAACCATCAACCACCTTTTGTCAGGATATCGGCCGTCGGTCAACGTGACCGACGTTGCCCAGGGTGCACCACGTGGAGGTTTCCTGACTTCGCACCCCAACCGGTATGACTTGCCTTTTCACCCGGTTCCGGCTTGACGTCGACTTTTGGGACATTCAAGATCTATAATTAGTGTAAGATAAGATTGTCTCGGTAGCTCAGTTGTATCTGCATACGCGGTATGACCTCTGTGCGTGAGGTCGCGGGTTCGATACCACGGTCGGCTAAAATGATAATAGATTTTTCATCTTTATACTCAGTATCAGCCCGGCGCGGTCTGGAATAGTATCCGGTGTGGCGATAGATTCACCCCCATCACTTTATGGGACGGTAATAAACTCTCCGAAATGTACACACCTCTTACACCTCTACCCGCCGATTCGGAGGTTACAGGTGTGAGTGCTTACTTTTGTATGCATACTATCTTAATATAATCTTAATATTATAATACCATCGGGTGCAGTGTGGTAACTTAAAGGTGCCAGGATAACAAAAAATCTAAATCGACATGTCATGATTCTTCACGAGTTAATAAAATCATCTAATACATTTAGATCTGCCTGACTAATATTAGACTGCCTCGGTGGGGCAGTTGTAATTGGGCATGCGTTACGACTGCTGTGCTGAGGTCTCGGGTCCGAATCCCGGGTCGGGTAAAGTGATATTGGGCTTTTCTATTTAGAAATTCTCAGTATCAGACCGGAGTCTGGAATTGTGCTCGGTATGGCGATAGGCTCGCCCCCTATCACATTATGGGTCCGTAATAACTTCGGCGAAAAGTGAGTGTAAAGGGGTAAGCAAAGGTGTATACCTTTGCTTACCCCTTCGCGGATTACAGGTGTGAGTGTATATGTATGTACATTTAGATCTCAGTTGCAGGCCAAAATTAGATTTTAGGATTTAGCTGTAAAATTAGCACTCGCTTGATGTGAATTGTTGTTTTCAATAGATGACGCCACGCGTGCCCAGCAGTAGGTCGATGAATATGTACTTAGTGTACGTATACATGACAAAATTATTGCTTGCGTAATATTCGATGTTTTTAATATAATTTCGCTGTATACGAGTACAACTAAAACGATTTTTTTTATCCTGGCACGATAAAGTGACCACATTGCATCCGATAGTAAGCGCAGTACTGTCCAAGTAGACTATCAAGTAGCGAGGACAAACATCCCTCGCAAAGTGACACAATCATTTCAGTCAGTCAGAAGCTTCTTCCCAGTACGCTTAATAAACCCGGGAATAAAGGAAGTAGGGAACACGTGCGCTGGCAAACTTTTCCACGACTTGATGGTGCGGCTAAGATACAAATTCGCGAACCTCTTGGTTCAGGCCAGGGTAATAGACACCACGGTGTTGTAGCTCCGCAAGCCGGTACGCGTTACAGACGGTAGAACATGCTAAGCGAAGAAATGTCCCAGGGCAGCTGTAGCAGCTCTAAGCTGTTGGTCACGTCTGCATCATTCATAATGCGGATGGCCTGTCGCTGCAATCCAGATCAACCATCGAGCAAGCAATGATCGGAACCATAACAGAGGTGGAATCAGTATTCCCGGCTGTACCTGCGCTTTATATTAGCATCACGCTAATATACGCTAACCGGGCGTTAGAAATCGCCGCCGCAAAATGAAATCCGATATCTATAACTTAAGATCCTAACATCATTCTGCAGTGTCATTGGAACACCCTGAAAGTGGAGACTGGAGAAAAGGGGGATTTGTGGCATGAAAACGCGCACACCTATGTTTGCCTGGCATTGAATTCAATCCTATTCCTGATATCCTGCGAAAATATGAGATCTAGGGTCTGGTTGAGCTCAAATACAAGATCCTCGCATCTCCGCATAGTGACCGCCCGGCATCCGGCTACTAGGCAGATGCTAGAGGGATGTAATAGCATAATATGCCTCCATGGATTGTATGCCTTTTCTCTCAAAAACAACTTCCACGCGGGCGGAGGCGGAGTCGGATTCTTAAAATGTTGTTCATTAATAGTAAGATTATTGTTACCTCATTATAACTTAGTCCTAAGTAATGTAACAACAGCTGGATATCCATTTTAAATAAATTAAAGGCGTATTATTTAAAATTCATTTTCTAATTTTTTTTTATTTTTGCTTATTTGGCTTGTATTTTTCTCACTATTATTACCTTTATTATCTTTACAGCATTTCTATTAAATTAGAAATATTAATTTACATTTTTTTAACTATACCTCCCTACTTCCCTTTCACGAAATCACACCCAGAGATTGCAAGAAAGCGGTAGAAAAGATGATACACATAAAAAATAATCTTAAAACATTTCATAAATTATAATTGTTTTATTTTATCTATCGATAGATAAGGACAACGCTATCTATACCTCGTATCGACATTGCTACGCTCTACTGTTTTTACACAGTTGTCAATATATGACACTGTAAATACATTAGACACCAAGATAAATTTGTAACTGTGTGCATAAATTTGCCAGTGTTGTATGAAATGGTGTAGTGTGCGTGCGTAGCGACGTGATTACATTTTGCATTTGTGTGCACATGTTTATTTGTAGTTGTACGAAGCCCCCCACCGACATTGCTGAATTTTTTGTTCGAGATTCGAGCGTAATGGCGTCTCCAGGTGCCGCCACATAACTATTCTCTTGATGGTGTGATGCGACCATAAGGCTTCTTAAATGTGTTTTAGGTCTTTTAATATTATTTCATTTGAGTATTTTTCGTGACTTATCGTCAAAAGCTGTAAATAACTATGTAATCTGTGTATTCATAATGAATCAGAACCTTAGACCTTAAAAATATCCTATTTCTTCCTGTAAATTGAAAATGAATGTAAGTTAAAACAGTATTTAACTAGATAAAAGTTTAAAACATGGCGGCTTACGACCGACCGACCGTTCCCATCTGCACCATAATCTATTGTGAAAGGTAAGGCTATGAAGCTCATCCGTTTAGCCTATTTCAAACCAGCGCTTGCAATTAGGTGCTGTGTGAAAAAAAAACTTTGTGAAACAATTTAGGATCATTGCTCTCGTCGGTTATGCCCGCGACGATTATTCACATATAATTTATTGTAAGGAAAAACAAATCAACACTTTATACTTAAGACAACTACACCCACACTAGTTAAACTGCAATCGGATTACTTGAGCTGGACATAAATCGGGCTAGACTGGGCTCTGGTACACCGAGGCGCTCTCTTTTATTAACCGACTTCAAAAAAGGAGAAGGTTAACAATTCGTCGGAATCTTTTTATGTATGTTACCCGATTACTCGAAGACGCCTGGAGCGAAAAGGATATACTTCCCATTGGCACCAAGTCAGGATCTGATGATGGGATCTCATAAAAATCGAGAGCAACCCTCAAATTTTAAAGGGACGCATGATTTGTTTTATTGAAGTCGGTGTACTTTTTATGAATAAATAACTTTTATTACAAGCCTTCATCCAGTCTATAACTCATCAATATACCCGTACTTATTTTCTAGAACCCTCGATATTTCTAGTATTACTACTATCCTAACTATGATATCCCCGGTATATCTGTATCAGCGCATGAATTTGAAACGGAATGTAAAGTTAAAGTTTGTAAAGATAATCTTTGCGATATACTGGAGACCGGTGACATAAGATGTAAATTTTTAGTATACTGTAGGGATATAGTTCGTAAATGTATTGAAAGAAATAAATGAAATGGGCGACTATGCAATATTATATGTTATTATAAGAACTTAGTCGCCAAGGAGTGTGTTTTACTGTGTTTTTAAGTGAGAATGACGTGCTATATTAGGATTTTATTTTTAAAAATGTATAATATATAACGAACCTATGTGTATCTATGTAAAGAGTCGCATGGTTGTCGGACTGCTTAATACACATAGGAGATTTTACAGTGTCGTAGTTGTCGGACAAAAATGATGTAATATTTTAGAGATTTTTTAGTTTTTGTAAATTTAGTTTTAATATTTCTTGGTGAACACCTTTAGTCGTTTTTATTGTAGCATTTTAATTTTATAAAAGTATGCCAATCCACAAGGTGTTTACAAATCTCTGAATAAATATCAGAGGGAGCAGAGGGCAGTTTTCCACCCCATTTAAAAAAATGAAAACTATGATATCTTATTACATATTGACATTGAGCATGACAAAACTTGTGTATTGGAATTGTCATATGTAATAGAGGCCACGTCCGCGTAGATGCCAGATGTACATAGCATATTGCTTCCGATGCTAATTTGCATTCTGGACGGACACATATAGAGAATAGACGCCCGGATCCCGTGAATTGTAAACCATAAATCTGACTTGACATGCATATTTAAGGCTGTGCCACGCCAATAACCTTCCCTATATAAGTACCAAAGCTAAAGCGAAATTTCGGGGCTCGAGTTGCAGTGACTTTTATTGTTTTTACCTTTTTTGGATTTCCAAAAACAAACTTCCCTTCAATGCCCATCTCTTGTCATATAACTTAGTAACCTTTTGGATTTTTATGGTCGATGGTGATTATGGACAATAAACGCTATTCATTATAAATTTATATATTTACTGACTGCTGTTCGCAAAAATATGTACATATTCTTTACTGTCAATTTTTGTTTTTTTTTTGTATAAAAAATTTGCTTTTTATTCAATCACGCTACAACGGCTGGACGGATCTGGTTGAAATTTGGTACAGAGATAGATTATAGTCTGGAATAGCACACACGAGACAGCACAATATAGAAAAATGTACTAGCTTAAGATGTCCCTATGGATTTTATACCTTTTGTTTCAAAAATAACTAACACGTGGGTGATTTTTTATTGAAGAAAAATGTACGGTTACCATGGGATAGCGTTTTGTTTTTCGACATGATTTTTTGCCTGGTGGTAGTTTAGGGATAAGAGAACGACATAGTCTACATTGTATGCCGGAAAAACGTGGGGTTCCCGTGGGATAGTTTTGTTTGACACAAGCTGCTTTTTATTAAAAATGTACGATTCCTATGGGATAGGCATAATATAGAATGATGTAATAGCTTAAGATGCCTCGATGGATTGCATACGTTTTCTTCCGGAAATAACTTCCACGCGCGCGGAGCTGCGGGCTACACCTAGTGTGTTTATAAATTTGTTCAATAGTGCTCATTTAGATCATAACTATTGATTGTAAACTTTAATTATCATTAACACACTGTGAAATAAACAAATACTCAGCGAACCACTTGCTTGTTCGCCGGCCAAAAAGGTTCGAGGTAAAATATAAGTAAATATAGGTAAATGAAATTAAACTGGTCGAAAATCCGTTTAGTATTAAATGTATCGTAAATAATAGCTTATCGGTTTTCAATCTACCCCGGTTCGTGTTTGAGAACAACTTTCCCGGAACATCCCTTCCATTTGAATTCTTTAGCATGGACCATTATTCTATCCTCTTTGTAAAAACATTTCCACATTAATATTATATTTTGTTGTGGATAATACAGGAGAACAAATTAATCTTCCTTGATTGTATTATTTCGAGAAATATAGATTAATATGTTTGCATACTGAATAATTCTGATTTTGCTATATTTTATGTAGGAAATGACATGTTTTTATTGTTATTAAAAATTTTACCCAGAGAGACTGCTTCGGTGGCACAATTGCGAATGCGTTAGGACTGCTGTGCTGAGGTCTCGGGTTCGATCGCCGGGTCGGGTAAAGTGATATTAAGTTTTTCTATTTAGAAATACTCAGTATCTACACGGAGTCTGGGATTGTGCCCGGTATGGCGATAGGCTGGCCCCCTGTCGCTTTATGGGACTGTAATAAATTTGACGAAAAATGGGTGTACTGGTTACAATCAATCAATCAGGTGGTCAAATTGCTTGTTTGCTCTTTACCGTATGCACAACAATAAACGTAAGTATTATAGGTATTCGAAAAATTTTCCAATGAGAAACTCATCTATACATAAATATACGTACTTGGAATATACATATACTGAATATCTTAACAAGAACCATATGTACAATAATTCTAGACTCTCCAACACAGGTTTAAAGTTGAAAGTTGTATACAAGGATAATTTCTTCCAAGTGCTACATCCACAACACGATTCGACGGTTAACCCTTAGGCCGTAACCCGATGTAATTGTTTAGGGCCGGCTTGTTTACCACTCGGTCACTTTGTGTTCTAATTTCTATTGTAAACCTTTTCATTTAGTCTTTTTAGGTGGAAGGTAGATGTTTTTTTTACCAACTGTATTGTGTTAACATCAACAAAACGATGCAAGATGGATATTTAAACAGGCATAAATACAATGTTACACATCTCAGTGCTTAATATTAACATAACCGCATGTCAGGATTCACTTAAGGCTTCTCTTTATAATTAATCTAACAGCATTACCCTCTAAACTGAACTACGCGGCCATTGAACTGATTAATTACCATTTACACTTACTACACCGAACCACGAATATACTGGCTATCGTCTCGTCTTCCACTCAACTGAACTGAAAACCGGAGCGCGGAAGGCACTCTGTTTTATATTAAAGATTTACGACTCCCACTTAGGGTAATCATTATTAATGTACCCCTAACTAGTGTCCTAAATACCTCCGTTATACCTTCAGTATTTCTTATAATAGGAAATACCCTAATAATTGTGGTATATTTTTTAGCTAAACTTTATACGTAAATAATATGCCAAGTTATATAGAGATTCCGTTTCTGCAAAGTTCACGCCATCATTTAGTCTGACTCAGACAATTAAACTTCTAAAGTTATGTGACCAGGAATTCCAATTGCAGACTTGCAGAAATATTTAATTAAAAGCAAAAATGCTTTTGTTGATATATGCCTTAGGATATAAAAAAAATTTGAAATTAGTCTTAGATGAGAGTCATACAATGTGACAGATTTGTTTTTAATGTTTGGATGTATGTATATACAAGTCATGTACCTACTTTTATATTACTGATATGTAGGACCAGCATGAGCCTTAGAATCGGCCGATTGCCTAAGTTCAAAATTTTCAGACTCTAAACCCGAGAAAATCTTATTAGAAATTGTAGAGTTATTTAACCTAATAAACGTACCTAGAAGCTTGTGATATACAGCCATGATTTCCAGAAATTGACTCATATAATATTTTGTATAAGCTTATATTTAAGTAATTGGTGTACTAGACATTGAACTCTCACAAAGCGGCTCAAAGTAAGCATAGACTCATGTGGGCGGTAAAATTAGCGGTGAATTGGCGCTAGATCAACATCGATCAACCTACCGCGGTGCCAATTACGACAGCCATTTAAAACGAATTAATCATTAGTTATACCGACCACAGGGATTATATGCAACTTAACAAAACGGATGCCATTAATTTTTAAAAACAACGAGCAGGTCCGACAGATGTTGTCCTGCCCGGAAATGCAGCGCAACATTAAATATGATATTTTAAAGATCAATCAAGACAATCTTTGACATTTTTCCGACAAATCCCAACAAATCAAATTAAGCGACATACCGACAGCAGCGCCAATGGGTCCAATTGTATTTTCAAACCATCCAGAAACCCATTGAAATATACACAATATTTCATCCAAATCGGTTCAGCCGTTGAGGAGGAGTTAGGTGACAAACACACGTACAGAAGAATTATATATGATGAGGTTACATAGTTGCTGATTCTGTTACTATACATTATTTATAGTAATATTTGTTATTTTATTGGTGGAGGCTTGTAATTAGCAATTGAAGTTAGTTAGAAAAATACTATTTATTATTTGTTATTAGTCTGCCTTCCGACAATTAAATAAATAATTTAGCTACAAAAATGAGTAAAATCGCTATATTAAGTATTCTCCTACCAAACGACCTACTGTAATTTGAAAATATTTTTTAATTTGACATGACCTTAGTTACTCAATTTAGTTATTTCTTGAAAGCTGATTTTTTTTCATTTATGCTTCATTTTTGATGTATTCTAGTACTTGTAACACTGACTTAATTCAATTTAGTATATCAAAATTAAATTTAGTGTAATATTTTTTAAATTTTTATTAAAGTTTTTTGTCCGTTACAACTTTGTTACGTCAAACACAACAAAACCCTTTTGAAATTGTTTGAAATGCATTTATTAATAACTGGTAATTGGTATGGATGACTTCACCGTTCACTGTTCAATCATAAAAAGTCCTGACAATCTAAATGAAATATAAGATGAAATAAATTCCTATTCAGCTAAAGCAAATAGCGTCATTGGTTTAAAATAATTGGAAAATGTCCGACATCGAACGGGGCGCGGCGAGTTGTCGATTCGTCACTCTCAGAAAACAATCGCAGAACAATTTTACTTGTTTCGGGTGTTGTTTGCTCAACCAAATCGAACTCGGAGCCTTTGTAATGTTCAGAATTATTATTTTATTCATTCATATTATTTTTGGGGATAGACAAACATAAATGTTATCATTTGTCGTGGAACATATCTATTATGTTTCCTCAAGCGTCTTTATAAAAAAAATACACTCAATAGTCACACACACACATACGCTGTAGACAGTTTGGTTGTCAGCGTGACATTTTTTTTAGTGCCTCGATAAGCAGACGAGCAGACGGGCCACCTGATGGTAAGTAGACACCGCCGCCCATAGACTTCTGCAATGCTAGGGCACAGCAAAGCCGTTGCCTACCGTTTACATTTGTAGCAGCTTGCAGTTCATATTTGCGAGTGACATATTTTTATAGTCTACAATCTTTAACTTTCACAATCGTTATTCTTTTCCCTATAGATCAGCAACGCACTCACGTTTCCTTTAGTGTTAAGAATGTTCAGGGTCAGTTAGTTTCTCAAGAATTAAAAGCGGCCAAGCTTTTCTCTGTAAGTTGACGTACGCTAATTTCTTTCTAATCTTTGGCACCATCAGTAACATGACGAACAAATTGGCCGCACTCGGCACACGAGAATGCGGATTCACATAGCCAGCGTTCCCGCGCAGTGATCGCCGCTTTGATGCGGGCCGCTGTGACACCTTGGCATTTTGTTATTTTATTGCTTTAATTATAGTGGATTTATTTTCACTTGAATGGTTTCAGTGGTGGTAGGATATTAATATCCCGGATAGCGACCACCACACACAGGGTGTAAAACCGCCATAGTGGCACACGCAAGTGTGTCGCGTTCCGGGGTCAGCCAGTGAACATCCGGTTTTAGTCGGGGGTCTAGAGTTGGGGTACAATTTTTGACCGTGTTGCGGCCTTCTGAGTAATCTGAGAATATAACCTCGATCGCTTCTTCACCTCTTTGCCCCATGGCATTGTGTAAAGAAGGTACACAGCAAGCTCGCATGATTGTTTTGAGTAGCGATGGATAGACTGTTTCTCGTTACTTGATGCTCTAACTGGACGGTACTAGGCTTAACATCAGGTGCAGAGTGGTCACTTAGCCGTGCCAGGACAAACAGAAAAAAATATTTTCATTGGGCGTTTTGTTTTTCTATACACAATGATTGTGTGCACGTGCCAATAGATATGGGATAACTGACATGTCACTTCCAGATTCAAACCTACATCTTTACACGCACACAGAGCAAAGTGTGAATAAATTACCAACTATCTTTTTTTATCCTGGCGCGGCCAAGTGACCACGCTGCACCTGATGGTAAGCGCAGTGCCGTCCAATTAGAGTATCGAGTAGCGATAGACAATCTATCCCTCGCTACTCAACACAATCATGCCGGCCTGCTGTGTAGCTTCTTCACACTACGCCATGGGGCAAGGAGATGAAGAAGCGGTCGAGAGTCTAGTGTCAGAGTACTCAGAAGGCCGTAACATAGCTAAACATCGTACCCTAACTCTACACCCTCGACAATAACCGGATGAACACTGCCTGCCCTCGGAACGCGACACACTTGCTTGTGATACTATGGTGGATTTTACACCCTGCGTATGGTGGTCACTATCCGGACGGATATGAATATCCTACCACCAGCTGAAAAAACTCCAATCTCATTAAATCTCAAGGAAAACAAAAGTACATATACAGTTTGCTTATACATTACCTACGAAGGCCATACGCATATCCCCAGTTTCAATCCTTTTTCCAAAGTCAGCGGTGGGGAAATCTCAGGTCCTCTTGTTCGGATTCTGCAATACAAACGAAGATGTAAACTTATTTATATAAATAAGCAATATCTGATTCATTGTAGATGAAGTGAATCATTATACGTAATGATTTATGAGTATAGGAATGTCACGTGTCGTTTGGCATTAATCAATTTATTTCTTCAGGAACTGACGCATCTTGTTGGAATTTAAAGAAGGATAAGCCAATTGCAATTGAAAGTGAATACTGACGTCATTTTTTTTAATCCTGATTATCCTACTAATATTATAAACGCGAATGTTTGGATGGATGGATGGATGTTTGTTACTCAATCACGCTTCAACGGCTGGATGGATCTGGTTGAAATTTGGCACAGAGATAGATTATAGTCTAGAATATAGCATTTTTATCTCGGAAAACGCTTCCTATGGGATAGCAAAATATAGAAAGGTGTAATAACTTAAGATGCCTCCATGGATTGTATACCTTTTCTTCCAAAAATAGCCTCCACGCGAGCGGAGCCGCGGGCAACATCTAGTATTGATATAGACTTTGCTTAACTCCTGTTTAGCCAGGATCGAGAATGGCAGGCATTTTTCGACACCGAGTAATGAGCGGCGAGTCTCTGATAATGATTAACTCTCTTTGATCCCGCAACGAAATTAATCAAATATATATATTTTGCGTTTGAGACGGTACTTGCAACATTGTTACACGACTGGATAGCGACCCATACACATTATAAAATACCCATAATAGTTACTCATTGATAAATGAGTCATTTCGCCAGTATATATCTTGTCACTGGACGCCCGCGTAATCTAATATTATAAATACGACTGTTTGGATGAATGGATATATGTTTGTTACTCATATTGATTGGTTTCATAGCTGAAATACGTGATTTACACCTGACCGTTACGCAGATTTGTTTTATCCTGGCATAGCAAATTGACTACACTGCACCTGATGGTAAGCGTAGTGCCGTCCAATCTCAATCATGTCGGCCTACTTCTTAATACTACGCCATGGGCAAGAAAGTGACAAAGCGGTCGAGGGTCTAAAGTCAGAGTACTAACAAGGTCGCAACACGGCCAAATATCGTATCCCAACTCTAGACCCCTGACCAAAATGTTCTACGGTGGACAACATTATTTTTATTTACATCCCGATGAAATTGTAATTATAATCTATTTGACTGACTACTTTGTCGTTGATGCATTTTTGAATATCCTTAACACCTCTTTTCACCACCTTTAGATTACACCGGAAAGCCCCGCCATACCATGTAAATATTGTCTCAGTGACAATTGAAGAGATAATTGGGATTTTAAGGTTGTCGCACACCAACAGATGAATCATCAGAAGATAAATCTCTCGCATAATAACTCAAACTTATGCTTTTTTTATCCTGGCACGGCAATGTGACCACACTGCATCTGATGGTAGACGCAGTGCCGTCCAATTAGAGTATCGAGTAGCGAGAGACGATCTTTCCCCCGCTACTCAACACAATCGTGAAATAAGGATGCTTGCATAAAGAATAGCAACAACACTAAAGAACATGACATTACAAAAGCTACATAGCTAAACCGTGGCTGGCTCGGTGGCGCAGTTGTAATTGCGTATGCGTTACAACTGCTGTGCTGAGGTCTCGGGTTCGAACCCCGAGTCGGGTAAAGTGATATTGGGTTTTTCTATTTAGAAATAATCATTATCAGCGTGGAGTCTAGAATTGTGCCCGGTATGGCGATAGGCTCGCCCCCTATCACATTATGAGACCGTAAAAGATTCGGCGTAAAATGGGTGTACTGGTTACACCTCTGCCTACCCCTTTGGGGATTACAAGCTTGAGTGTATATGTATGTATGTGCTTGTCACCTCGAAATATAAACTGTTTAGTCTCAATACTGAGCAATTTTATTAACTTTGATGGTCTTTCAATTTAAAAATAATGCTTACACTTGAACTATCTCAATAACTATTATCAATGGTGGACAGTTGACATACATGTGGTGTACTCAATATATTTTATATATTTATATTTTATACATATTTACATTTTATATATTTATAGCTTACGTATTTAATTACATATGCTATTTACAATAAAATTAATCAACATTTATATTAACACAACATTATTTATTATTTACAACACATTAATATTTACACACTTAAATATCTAATTAAAACTATCTTATCAAATACGCATTTAAATATTAATTCAATACTTGCGACTTGCACAATGGAAAAGCACCACCGCGCCGCTGAGCTAACCGGTTTCGTATGCAGCGACGAGGCGCGGGGGTCCGTTCCCCTTGTGAGCCACGGCCCGAGTCCCGACCAGTCGGTACACACTATCGCCCGCGAAGCCCGTGTCACCTGCGATCTAGTGCTTGCGCTTACGCTTACGCTATAGCAATATCATTCATAGCTTCCGCTGTTACCTGTATCTTATATACTTCACTGTACTATCTTTACTACTCCTTCTATTTATATGGTATCTTCCGTGTTGAGTGAACTGTTTTATCTGTGTAACTTGTGAATAAACTTTATCTTGAACTTTTACTTCATCTTTATTGGACTATCTCTTCACACCTACACACTACAACCTCAACCACCACACCATATACATGTTGTAGTAGAAATGTTTGAAGCGAACCGCACTTACTATCAAGTGCAGTATATTTTATAACTAGCTGTTGCCTGCGGCTCCGCCCGCGTGGATGTTACCATAATATACTGTTTATAATCTCATTCCATCTCTCACAGCTACTTCTTGCATAATACAGATATTCGATCAAACAGGTACAACTTTTGATTAAATACACCGATTTAAATGAAATAAAGATTAAATGTTACCTCATGATATACTCTATTATTTACAGTAAACAGTACATTCATGATACAATAATTTGGACGTGAATATATAACACACGTGACAATCAAAATTTTGCAAATATATTTAATGTACAGACAAAGTGCCTCTTCAGCTTTATTATAGTATAGAAAATAATACCTGCTCTGTATTAGACTCCCACTGCTGGGCACGGGCCTCCTCTACTAATAAGAGGGTTAGGCTTTAGTCCAAGGCGCTGGCCTAATGTATGTAGACTTAACCTTTGAAATTCTTATGAGATTTCTCAGATATGCAGGTTTCCTCACGATATTTTCTTTCATTGTGAGAATACTTTGCTTTGCCAAAATAAAAACCTACTTAAACTGTAACATGCAATAACACCTAGCGAAGTGTCCCCAGGTATCAGATGCCTTAGCCTTCTTCTGTGAATCAGTTATGATTCGAAACGAGGCTGCGGAACAGGATCGGGAAAGAGCCGATGCCGCTCGGAAACGTAGACGCCGAGGCGATGGTAGAAATCGCCCCGGTTCCTCTGTATAGGGGTACGTAAGTTATTGATACTCCGGTCTTGACGTGTTAGTACAGCGTAACACTGGAGGGATTCCGGCGTGTTTCTTTTGGAGGTCCCGGAATCCTGTAGTCTTGATGGAGACAACCATGGGATTTTTAGGCGGTAAAAATCAGGCATACAAAAGTGGAGTTTCCCCATGAAAAAAAATATCAGATGCCAATGTGTGCGACAACCTTTTATCTCCACGTGATCGTATGAGTCAATTGGCTCGGCCCCAGTTGTAGCATCACGTGCCCAGAACGGACATTTGTTTGGGACAACATTGTCTGACTATATACTGAATAGCTGTACCATTAATTTCTAATTAATAGATTTTGAGATGAAACGAATTGTGCTCACGTTTTGGGTTTATTTGTTTACTAGCTTTTGGTCTTGACTGAACCTTGTGATTTTATTCTGTCAAAAGTAACTGCATTCCATATTTTTACTGGGATAAGATTTAGAAAAACTATATAAGGAATCTAGAGTCTTTTTTGGTGAAAAACAATTTGGTATAATCAAATTTTTAGCGCGTCCATGAAAATGTATGGCTAACATTTTTTTATGCTAATCGACTCAGTTTCTTTTTATAATCATTTTATGTTAAACAAAAAAAATATGGCAATAGTTGCTATACTCCTAACTAAACCTATTTAATATTATAAATGCGAATGTTTGGATGGATGTTTGTTACTCAATCGCGCTAACGCGGTTGGACGGATCAGGTTAAAATTTGGCACAGGAATAGATTATAGTCTGGAGTAGCACATAGGCTACTTTTTATCCCGGAAAAATGTACGCTTCCTATGGGACAGCAAAATATAGAAAGATGCTTAAGCTTAAGATGCCTCCATGGATTGTATACCTTTTCTTCCAAAAATAACCTCCACGCGGGTGGAGCAGCGGGCAACATCTAGTATAACATATATACATGTACAGGTAGAGCTGGAGCCGCTAGACAAGCTAGTCCAAGTGCTTTTCCCTACCTGACAATGTATTTATGTTGAAAACGGGTTGTCACATTTGAAATGGGTGTACAAAGCACTTCTAAATCTCGTTTAAGCTTCTATATTTAGATACTGAATAGTTCTACAGAGTTTAATTACAATTGTATGACGTATAAAATGAGTTTGTTAAGAACAAGTGACGCAGATCTGACTAATTAAGCTAGATCAGTATAGTATAATCGTAAGCCACAATTACCCTGATATCTAATAGCGGGACGGCATGACTAAAAAAATAAGTCAACAGTAATACTGCTAGACTTTTCTAATTAAATTGTATGTACGCTAGTACCAATATTCTTTAAGAAATTAGATAAAAGTCTAGCAGTATTACTGTTTTTTTTTAAAGTTGGCAAAGTGACCACACTGCACCTGATGGTAAGCGCAGTGTCGTCCAATTAGATTATCAACTAGCGAGAAACTATGTATCCCTCACTACTCAACACAATCATGCCGGCCTGCTTCCTCACACTACGCCACGGGCAAGAAGGTGAAGAAGCGGCCAGAGGCCGTTCTTGTGTCAGTCTGTCCGGTTGTCATATAGAACGGTTCGGGAGTGCAACCCCGGCCACTTGAGCCGTCAGCGCCGCGTCCCGTCACTCCCCCCGTGGCTCTGATGTCCTCCTCCATCCTTTCCCGTCCCATCAATGGTGGTAGGGCTCAACTCTAAGTTATTTATTTATTTATTTATTTACCACTTAACAACTACTTTTACAGGGTAGCCCTAATACAGTAGTGTTGATCAACTTATTCTACATAGTTATACCACTTATATTATACTTAAATCTATGTTATTTATTGTTTTTAAAAACTACTATAAGAAATTGTATATAGTGAAATATTAGTGAAACTACTCAGAGTACACGCAAATATGTCAATCTTTTCAGCAACTTCGTTAAGTGTGAGCAAGGCGCGTGTAATAGGGGCCTTGTTAAGTAAGTTGGTCCTACCACTCGGTACAACCAGCAGCCGCGGCTTCCTCCGCCTACCAAGATAATTGTCAGGCACGGCAAACTTCACCACTTCAAGCAAACCTATGTTGTCGATCTTGCCACGTATTAACTTAAAGAAGTATGTTACCAGTGCTAGCTCTCGTCTAGTTGCCAACTCCTCGTAACCTACCATACCTAATATAAACAAGTTCGGATACATTAACGGATAGAATGGATATACCCCATAAAGTTTCTGGTACAGATACCTGGTAAACTTGTTCTGAATCCGTTCTAGCATCAGACTGTATTTGATTTCATGTGGAGACCAGATGACAGCATTGCATTCTAACTGGCTCCTTACCAATGCATTGTACAACGCTGTAATAGCTTTGCTGTTATTAAATCCTTCTGCGCGCCTCAACATGAAACCCAAGCTTCTATATGATTTTTTACAAACATTTTGTATATGGTTACGGAATGTCAAATCTGCATCAATGCACACTCCCAGATCTCGTACCATTTCTGTCCTGTTCAATATTACACCGTCCAGTTCATAGGGGTGGTAGTATGGTCGTTTTTTCCGGCTGAATGTTATGACCGAGCACTTAGAGCCATTAAAACATAATTTATTTGTGTTGCTCCATTCTACCACTCTCTGTATATCCTGCTGCAGCCGCTCACTGTCACTCTTGTCTTTGATAGCAAGAAGCAGTTTCAGATCGTCCGCGAACAACAAACAGGTAGCATTTCTAACAACATTCGGCAAATCATTTATCATTAAAATAAAATTTAGTGGCCCCAGATTACTCCCCTGACTTACTCCGGATCTGGTAAAATATAATTCAGACTTATACCCAGCAAACTCAACATACTGTTGTCTATCCTCCATGTAGCTAACAAAAAATTTAAGTAATTTTGGAGTGCACCCGACAGACGCCAATTTAGCCAACAGTATATCATTGTCGACCATATCAAAGGCTTTTTTGAAGTCAAAATAAGCACCATCGACTTGCTCGCCTGCATCTACATGTGGAATTACATAAGTCATGAAATTCAACAGATTACTAGTCGTGCTGCGATGTGGTCTAAATCCATGCTGAGCATCGGATAATAATGAAGACACCTGCTTAAAAACACACTGATGTATTATCGATTCAAATACCTTGGCCGGTGTCGCCAGCACTGCCACAGGTCTGTAACCACTGACGTCTGAACCCGCCTCTCCCTTGGGCACAGGAACAACACGCGTAACTTTCCATCTTGTTGGAAAATATGATGCGTCAATGCACTGATTAAACAAATGTAATAGCGGCTCGGCCAGGACGGCACTGCAATCTTTTATAACGAAAGCAGGAATGCCATCTGGCCCAGCCGAGGTCCGAGGCTTGAGTCGCGACAGAGCCTCTATCACCTGCTTCAAGTCCAGCCGGCCGACATGCACTCGCGCACTGCTCTCACCGCTTGCCGCGACCGCTGCAGCTATGTCCAGCTTCGCCCGACGCTCGCAATACACAGAGTGAAAGAACCGGGCAAACTCACTTGCACACATAGAATCTGTTAAAATATAACCATCTTTTGTAATTTTTTTGCGATTTACTGTTCCTTTCTTCGATTTTACATACTGCCAAAAAGCTTTAGGGTCCTTGGTTATATTCCACTGAATATTGTCCAAGTGTCGCTTATACTCTACTGTTATCATCTCTTTTACCCTAGTTCTATAGTGAGCAAACTTATCGTAATCTCTTTGTGCCCTACTAATTTTATACAGTTTATGCCACTTAGCCTTTATTTTAATATTGCGAATAATGACTATTGTATACCAGTTAGGGTAACTGTACCGAGAGTCTACAATCTTACGCTTTTTCCTGGGAACACACGTATCCATAATGTTATCTAAAGTATTATAGAAAAAATTTAAAATCTCCTCCGGATCAACTATACTATATATCGACGTCCAGTCAGTACTCTCTAACATAGAGTATAACAGATAATAGTCTGCTTTAAAAAAATTCCAGTGCTTGTCAAAACAACTGTTTGTATTGCAACCATCTGCGTCGTATGTAGGCGCGGTAGAAGTAGAAGCTGCAGCTAGGAAATGAGCGCGCGCTGTAGTACCTATCGGTATACGTATAGCGAGCGGCGGGTGATACGCGTCTATCGGCACGAGCGCCTCGTCCGCCTCCCGCACACTCACACTCTCACCCACACTTAACGAACATAATACTAAATCTAGTTGTCGGCCATTACAATTAGGAACATCATTTCTCTGAGTAAATTCACAAAAAGATACAAAGTATTCATAATAATAAGAAGTGTTATAACTGCAAGAATTTAAGTTAAAATCACCTACTACAATAATATTTTTATATTTAACGCATACACGTTCAATTATTTGAAATAAAATCAAATATTCCTGTTCGTTACTACTTGGTGGAACATAAACAACACAACAACAAAAACAAAATTTACTATTTTTATGTACTGTAGTGCACACTAGCTCGAATGCGCGTTCATCGATGTTGATGTCACTAGGTACCGCCACTTCGCGTATCTCATAATTGTGTGTGGCCACTAAAAACGCGCCTCCTTGCTTTCTACCATCTGCTAATTAATTTTATTTACTTAGAGTGGGGCCCGAACGGATTGGTACCACCGTCCAGCCTATTTCTACCGCAAAGTAGTAATGCGTTCCGGCGGAAGGGCTAGATAGCCGTTCCCTCTGTCTGAATAATTAACGCCCAGCTTATGGGGTATCTGGAGGAGCACCAGCTGATTAGCGATCGTCAGTACGGTTTCCGTCACGGTCGCTCGGCTGGTGATCTTCTTGTTTACCTCACACATCGCTGGGCGGAGGCTATAGAGAGCAAGGGTGTCCTATTGCATTTTGCTGTGGGGTTCTGCTGCAGACCTGCAGACAATATTTATACAACAGAAAAGAGCGATTCGCGCAATTTACAACCTCCGATCTCGCGACTCTCTTAGAGAACTGTTTAAAGATATTAATATACTGACGTTGCCGGCCGAATACATCTTTCAGAATATAATGTATGTCCGCAAAAATTTAGCTTACTTTAAAAAAAACAGTGACATACACAGTCTAAATACAAGAAATAGGAACAAACTCGCAGTTACAAAGTTAAGACTCACTAAGACAAATAATTCATTTATGGGTAACTGTGTAAAATTTTATAATAAACTACCTTCCGAAGTAACGAATCTGCAGGATAATAAATTTAAATTCCATGTCAAACAAGTGCTAATGTCTAGAGGTTACTATAAAGTAGCAGATTACTTAGCCGATAGGGATATTTGGAATCAGTCCTGCACACTGCACCAAGACACTGTAGCATGTAATTGAACTAAAAACATATTACTACAGTTAAACTATGCATTTTAAAGGTCCTGAACAATGACATATTTTTAATATATAATTTTTTTTTTATGTTTTGACATTGTACTTTTGTGCTAATTATTAATTATTATTTTGTTAATTTAAGACGTCCGATCGATCGTTCGATTTATAAGTGTATGCCATTGATAAAAAAAAAGAGTTATGTAATTGTCTTAACGTAGGTATATTTATACCAATGAATGTTAATTGTAAATGTGGGTTTAATGCAACTATGCACCCGTAATTATTTTTTTATTTTTTATTATTACTGTTATCAAGCTTTATATTTTAGTGGTGCTATATATGCATTGATTCATATATTATTAAAATATGTGTAAAATTACTATGAGAAAAAAAAATATATATATGACAATTGATGACGAAAAAAACAAGCCCGGAGTTTCTTTCTGCCTTTCTTCTTTGGGTCGTCATCGCTTAGGTAGCTAGTGAAAGGCTGGTAGGTTAGCTAGACTAGGGTTTACACTCATCCCTTCTATATCCGTCCAGTTTCCGTTCGCCTTCTCCCCTCCCATTCCTGCGCCTTCCCGTGATCATCTGCTCCAGTCACTTCCTTTACCGAAGACCGCGATTACCTTCCTTCCTTTTTGTGGTCTCCCTCTTTTCTTCCTTTCCAGTCCCGTCCTCGTTGTAACCTTCCTTGCCTACCAGCCCTTGATGGTGGTTTCTAAGTTCCCATGACGTTAGACATAATTAATTATTTTTCCGTATGGTGAATTTCCATCTGTGTTTTGACATGTCATAAGTGCCTTTTATATGCCTACGTGATCAATAAAGATTTTTATTTTATTTATTTTACTTGCTAGACCCACTTGACTCTTTACAGAGGCGGGCCGTTCGAATTGTCGGGGATCCTGATATCACGGATAGCCTGGAACCGTTGGGACTGCGGAGAGACTTCGGGTCTCTCTGCTTGTTTTATCGGTTGTTCCACGGGGAGTGCTCTGAGGAACTGTTTAAAATGGTGCCTACATCACCATTTTATCATCGCACCACCCGACACCGCAACAGAGTTCATCCCTACCACCTGGAAACGATTCCGTCTAGCACGGTTCGTTTTCAGCGTTCATTCTTACCACGTACGTGCAAGCTCTGGAATGAACTCCCTGCAGCGGTGTTCCCTGAGCGCTATGACATGTCCTTCTTTAAACGAGGCTTAAGAAGAGTAGTCCTTAAACGGTAGGCAGCGGCTCTGCTGTGCTCTGGCATTGCAGAAGTCTATGGGCGGCGGTGACTACTTACCATCAGGTGGCCCGTCTGCTCGTCTGCATATCCAGGCACTAAATAAAAAAAAAAAAAGCGGTCGAACGTCTTGTGTCAGAGTTCTCAGAAGGCCGTAAAAGGCCAAACATCGTACATCTACCGCTGCTTCTATTAAAATCAAAATAAAATAAAATGTTTACATCCTACAAAATGTCTAAGCATATGTAATTTACCATCACTAATTAAAACAAATGGGTCGGATACGACGGATGGGAGGATGTTGATGTTAATTAGTATCTGATTGTTATCTTTACGAAAAATAACATGAATTTGATACGTTTGTGTTGATTTTGTAAACACATTCTGTTTGTATGAGAAATGTTTTGGGCATCTGATATCACGTGTGTATCAAGTGTTTTTACCCTGCTCTAGAAAGACGTGTATCTTTACTACGAATTTGGGTAGTGTATCTGTATATATAAAAGAAGAAACTGACTGACTGACTTACTGATCGTCATTTTTGAAGAACGCATGACAATTAGTATTTGGCCTTTTAGTTAAAAATAAAAAAAATACCTAGTCAGGTCATAAATTCTGTCACATGTTTAATATAAAATAATTGAAACAAGTTTATTCATTATGTAACCATTTATATACCAAAATGAACTTAACAAAACATAGATTCTTATGACACTAAAGTTTATTCAAAATGACCTCCGTGATTTTGAATACAGGCCTTCAATCTGCGCGGCCAGTTGTCTATCGCAGCACGAACGAGGTCCATGTCAATATCGGCGGCTGCCTTAATCAAGGATGTCTTGAGTGACTCCAAATTGGGATGAGGCTTTGAGCACGCCTTTTCCTCCAAGTGTTGCCATATCTTGTAATCTAACGGATTCAAATCTGGACTGGAGGAGGGCCAGTCTTCGTGCCGGATGAAGTCGATTTCACGCGCCGCCAGCCAGTCTTGTGTGCTCTTCGCTCTATGAGCTGGCGCCGAATCTTGTTGGAATACCCAGTGCCTGTTATTGAACATAGTATGAGAAACAGGTTCCACAAGGTTCGTGAGGACTGTATTTTGATACACAACTGCATTCGTTTTTACACCTTTCTCACAAAAATGTACCTCTGTTAAGCCCCAATAAGAAACTCCCAACCATACCATGAGCGAGGATGGAAAATGACCTCGTTGGACACGCGGAATACGGTTGCTCGCTTCTTCACTACTGTGTGCGTACACCTTATCATTTTGTTTGTTGTAGCTCTCTTCTACGGTAAAATTTTTTTCATCTGAAAAAAGAATTTCCCGATATTTTTTTCCCGCGTACCGCTTCAACAAAGCGCGGCATCTCTTCAGTCTCAGGTCCATTAGACGAGCATTCAAACGATGTCCTGTTTTTCTTCGATATGCCCGAAGCCCTAAGTCTTCATTTAACACCCTTTTCACCGTGGTTCTGCTTAACCCCATCTGAAGGGCCAACAGTTTCTGCTTACGTTTGGGATTTCTTTGAATTCGCGCCTTCACAGCTTTTATCACAGCTGGAGTCCTAACAGACCGAGGGCGACCACTTCTTGACCTGTCATCTACACTAGAGTCTTCATTGTATCGTTTGATGGTACGATAAACGAATCTTTTGGTTATATTCAAATTTTTCAGTATGTCAAAAATTTGAATTGGCGCGTAACCGCAACGATGCAACGCAATTACTGCAACACGGTCTTCTTTAAGCGTCCACTCCATATTTAAAAATGAGTAAAATTCTACAAAGTATACATTTTTATTTTCATGAACAATTTGAAATTCGAATTCAATAAACTTTTTTGTAGCCAGCATTCTTTTTTTTATTTTTTTTATTCTTATTTAATTTAGGAACTTTGAGTCAAGTCTGACTATGTCAGTCCCGTAATGTACACACATTAACAGCATAATACAAGAACAGTGATCCGTTAATAGTTTTTAAGTATTTTATAAGTGGAAACATAAAGCAACTTAGCTGTATCTGATATTCCTTCAGATAAAATGGCTTGAAATACACCCACATCAAACCGATTAACATTATTAGCTGTATATAATTCTTGTCTCATATTTGCACTCCGTACACACTCTGTCAAAAAATGGTAAATATCCTCTATACAATTGGCACAAAGTAAACAATTTGGACTCTCTGTTTTCCTCATTAAAAATTTAAATTTATTTAAGGGAATGTGTCCAGAGCGCAATCTATGAGCAACTACAATTAAGTCACGGCTCAGACTACTGTTTGAAAACCATGGAACATGGGGAGGTTCGCTCACCATAGTTCTAAACCATATACCCTTTTCCCGAGAGACTACATCAAAATATTCCTTCCACTCAAGCAAAATGCGTTGTCTATATTTTGAAAGAAAATTCGAATAACTAGGTTTTATATGTACCTCAACACCATTTGATATAGCCTCTCGGGCTAATCTATCTGCCTCCTCATTGCCACGTATGCCAACATGTGATGGAACCCATTGCATCGCTAGACACGCATTCTGAGATATTAGCACCGAAATTTTATTTAAAATTGTGTAAGCAATCGATTCGCCTCTGTGACCAGAGGCGCAGGCCAGCATTCTAAAATAAAAGTATTTACTGTGTGACAATACTTATGACCTGACTGTGTATGTTTCAGGATTTTTGGAAATTCCGCCCCTAAGGGGGTAAAATAGGGGATGAAAGTTTGTATGAAAATCCGTAATTTTTTCAGTTAATCGCATGAAAATTGGTATTTTGTATTATATACTTTTTCTCCCAATCATGACCTCCGCGTGGGCGGAGCCGCGAGCAACAGCTAGTTTATTAATAAATGTAGATAGGTGTTTAAATTCAGTCTTATATTTTTGTAATCTTTTTGTTAATGAGAATTCTCATCAGAATTTCGATGATATGTGAAGTCTACCAACCCGCATTAGGCCAGTGTGGTGGACTAAAGCCTAACGCCTCTCATTCGTAGAGGAGGCCCGTGCCTAGCAGTAGGACAATGTTTAATACAGGGCTAGTATAATTATTATATTGTTAAAGATAAATTATATTCAACGAGGCTACGTTCAAATAAAGCATATTGTTTTCCAGGACAAATTTGCCAATGCCAGATCAAAAACTTCCATACAAAGCCATACAAAAGCAAATTACAGGTGTCGTCACCGGTGCCTTCCCTTTCCCGGGGTAGGACCGATGTGACAATACATCTTGCGAGCTTGGCAGAGCAATTGTATTCAATTGACGCCTTCATTCATGCGTCGGGTGAGCGGCGGGTTGCTTCCTGCCGTTAAACTCAGTTAATTATTGATTAAGAAAGAAAGAAAATAAAAATTATTTGGTCACACAACAACACTTTAGATAACTAGGTGTTGCCTGCGGCTCCGCCTGCGTGGAAATTATCTTACACTATTTATAAAATCATTTCTTCTTTCACAACTACTTTTTGCATAATACAGATATTCTTTCAAACAGGTATAACTTTTGATTAAATGCACCGATTTAAATGAAATAAAGACCAAATGTTACCTCGAGATGTTTCTCGTATTCACGTCGTATCACGTCCAAAGTTCTGTATTACAATAATAAAACCATAGAGAACACTCTATGGTTTTATTATTGTAATACAGAACTTTGGACGTGATACCTTGACAGACAGACTTGTTGATAATATAACACGGTACAATCAAAATTATGAAAAATATTTAAGGGCCTTTTCAGCTTTATGATAGTATGGTTGCCAAATGATTAATGCCCTTTGTGATCTTTGAAGTTGTAGAATCTTAATATGCTGCTGTTATGTCCAAACCTGAGGCTATTAGATTACTACAATCAGAACAAAATACGTAACACTATTTCAGTTGGTCTAGTAGTGATTCAAATATGGTCTTCAACACGTCTCTCCTCTACCGCATTAAAACAATGGCACATGCCTTATACTCGTAAACGGGTAGTGCTTGTGTAAGCTGGTCTACTCGTGTACTCAGTCCGACATTAGCCAGCAGAGACTATCCCGCCCACACACCCGCCATTGTAACTCCTGTTTAGCCAGGATCAACAATGGCACGCATTTTTTTGACACCGACATTAGCCAGTTACATATTGTATCACTTGTATAAATGACATGCACAGATATATTTTATATCATTAAATTAATAAAAAAGTGTTTCTGCATACAATCCATTACGTAAAAAAGTTATGTTGAATGCTATTTTTAAAAGAGCTACGATTAAGTTACTTGAATTTTTTTCTTCTTTGATTAGTGGATTTCCTAAGCACGGTCATCCTTATGTAATTACATTATTATTGACGTGTAAGATCCCATTGTAGCCAAATAAAATTTTTATTGGTTTTCATTTGGGTCCTTAAATTTTGTGCACATTACATCACAATATTTATTTAAAGATAATTTTGTTCCATGAGAGTTTAAACTAGAATACATTCACAATACTGTCATACTGCAGAATAAGACATAAGTTTTTTTTTTTCACCCATCTCTGGAGATCACTCCTACTGTATACTTATTGGCAATTTTCTGACTTCACTCGAATGTACTCTTTGATAGATGCCAGTCCACATCAAGACAAATTGGCTGCAAAGTTTTCGACAGGGTTGGTAACCACTTTTAGTAACTTTTTATGTTCTTTAGTTGACGACAAACTTTAAGATAATAAATAAAGTATTCTGATTTGAATCATTTAGGGCTTATGCATATATATAAATAAAAAATAATAATACTAGCCCTGTATTAAACATTGTCCCACTGCTGGGCACGGGCCTCCTCTACTAATGAGAGGGGTTAGGCCTTAGTCCACCACGCTGGCCTAATGCGGGTTGGCAGACTACTCATACCTTTGAAAAATTCTCAGGTATGCAGGTTTCCTCACGATGTTTTCCTTCACCGTTAAAGCAAGCGATAATTAACATTTTAATACACACATAACTTTAGAAAGGTCAGAGGTGTATACCACTTGGGTTTCGAACCTACGACTTTCGTCTTGGCAGTCGGTACCGCAACCAACTAGGCTATCCCTGCTATTGTAATTATATGCATATATAAATATATGCATATAATTACTGTTATAACTAATTACGATATAGAGGAAGAAGTATGTGCTTTTATCATCTGAAGGACTTTGAAAAATTCATTTATTATCTTCGATACAATATTATTTATATTTTGTTTTTATCTTCATATTCAACAACCCTAGCGCCAACTCGCTCGGGATTTAGGGCGCAGGTTAACGACAGTTGTTGTTTGATATAATTTACTGAAAAATTGCAAGTCTGGAGATTTCTTCATTTAGTAATCTAAGATTAATCATCACATATGACACAAAATGTCATCTTAAAACCGATAATTTTACCAATTTCCATAATGGCTTCATAAAAGACTATCCCATACATGCCAAAAATGACGGTGGCACGCATTATATCCATACTAACCAGTGAAGTTCGACGAGTTTCTGAGAATGAGTTGTCTTCAGCCTATAAAGAAATTAATTATTTAGAATGAAGATTAAAAATATAAATTGACTTCATTAACAAAACGGGAGACAAAATATCGAACTAAGGATGTATTCAACTCAAGCTCAAGACACAAGGAAATGTAAAGCACCATGGATGTTATGTAATCCGTCCTATCATACGAGCTGTGATTCATATAACAGTGACCAAACCCAATGATATTGCGATATTCCCTCCTAGTCTACACAATGGAATGATAGCAAACAATGAACACGATAGGCCATCTGATGTGCCAATGCCCGTGCCAAATCAATGTAATTAACAATAGATTAACACCAAGTACCACCGGGCCATGATTGCTTGTCGATCACTCAACAAATATGTAGAAATGATCGCCCACGATGTTCTAAATCAATATTAATTACTTCAGTCGTGTTTTAATCTTCTAATCGTGAGCCGATCCTTACGCAAGGGAAAGGTTAGTGCTTATGTTGTGACTAATAGAATTCCATTTGGATGAATAAATAACACCATGGATTGTGTCAATGTGGGTAGGATACTAGCCGGTATGCTAATTATATATAAGAATTTAAGGAGTTTTGTAAGTGAGTATGAAATAAGTTACCTTACTTTAACTTACCCTAATAGCTGTTTGTGTTGTGATGATGTGTGGCAGAGGGAATAAAACTGTGGTAAAAGACCTTTGTTGAATGAAAGTAGATATTAATGAATGTGAAATAAATGATGAAATGGTTGGAGCACATTAAGAACAAAGATAACAGAAGGCTGGTGAAACAGACACTAGGCAAGTCAATGGAAGAGCAGACTAAATAAAGGTCCGGCCAGGACTACTCTTTATAGGCGAAAATAAAGAGATTATATGAAGCAAATATATTTGCTTCACGGTGTTGCGTGGAAATTCAGAGTTGTTCTACCATCATGGAATATAAGCTTGACATTATGTAATAATAAATTATAAGATTTAACACCTTATCTCTCGGAGTGCTAGTTTAGGTGTGTTGTTATTGTTTGACTATATTTTAAATAAAGTTATTTAATTATAATTACAAATCGAAAGAAATTACTAATCAGACACATAAAAAAATAACGATCATCATCTGGTAAGGTAAAAATAGTGTATGTACTTTTTATACAGTATCTCTATATTCTACCACGTATTCAGCTAAAATATCTGACGCATAGTATCTTATAGTTTGATTGATTTTGTGGTTTTTTGCTTCATATCTAGAATATCAAACTCTTTTAATATTACTTTATTATTATTTTTTGTCTCTCACATTTTTTTATAATTTCTAGGGCGTATCAATAACCATAGGCTGGGAAATCGCTGAGGTGTTAGGTTAAACGCCCGTCAGGCAATCGCAGTTTGTGCTTGAATTTTTGATTCGACAAATTACAATTGAATTACCCGGGATTAAAACATGTGCCCGGTGTGACGATAGACTCGCCAGCTATCATATCATGGTACGCATGGGTGAACCGTGAACTAGTTGCAACTCTGCTTAATCTTTTCGAGTGCGAGCGTTTGTTATGTTAGCATTTTTTATTTTTAAATACCTGATGTATCATTTCAACTTGTTGAACATAGAAACCTTTACAATGTAAGAGCTATCTATTCTCAGAAGGGAGTAAACTAATTTCCTCTGCGTCCGAGTACGGCCCACACGAGTTTCCCTGATTGAGGTACACTTAATTACTGCCTGCAGGGAATCTGCTCACAAATAGGGACTAAAATAAATCTTGAACACACGTGTAAGATGTTGATAAGATTTCTAACGCACTCAATAACACAATTACTTCGATTTAATTTTAATTTATTTTATTTCCAACAACACGCTCAGGGTTATTATAGGTGTTTATAGTCGGTTCATATTGGGTTTTTCTATTTAGATTTGCTCAGTATCAGCCTGGAGTCTGGAATTGAGCCCGGTATGGCGATAGGATCGCCCCCTATCACATTATGGGACCGTAATAAATTCGGTGAAAAGTGGGTGTCCTGGTTACACCTCTGCCTACCGCTGCGGGGATTACAGGCGTGCGTGTATATGTATATACATAGAATCAGTAAACGGTGTTGTGTACTTTGGCAACGAACTAAGCCTTTAAAACCAATGAGGTCCTCGACAAAAATTATTGAAATAAAATTTTAAGTTAAAGTTTTAAATTTAATTTAAAAATGCGTATTTTGCCCATAATTCTTTTAGGCGCTACGATCTTACAGACGGATACATGACATATAGGAAAGAAGATTAAATTTATAATATACCCATTTATATGTAGATTCATCATAGTTATCTAATATCTTCAGATAATAGTTTCTATGTTTACGCGAATATTAATTACATACAATTTGTTATATTTCAATCTCCAGGTGAATTGTATAAAACCGCAATCAATTACCATCAGATTCAAATAGAACGTTAAAAGGTGTACGTCCATCTTAAAATGCAGAATACAATACGATCCCGCTCTGTAAGTGAATAGAATTTCAATTGGACTCATTCTTGAGGCTTTAGCTTTAAACCGGGTCAAATGGGTTCCGTGATTAAATTGTAATTGTTAGACATTTTTATTCCTATTTCGGTGAACAAGACATTTGATGGTAAGAATATTATAGTCTCATCCTACTTCCTACTAATATTATAAATGCGAATATTTGGATGGATGGATGTTTATTACTCAATCACGCTACAACGGCTGGACGGATCTGGTTGAAATTTTGCACAGAGATAGATTATAGACTGGAATAGCACATAGGCTACTTTTATCCCGAAAAAATTTACAGTTCCCGTGAGATAGTTTAGATTTTCACAGAGCAAAGGATCGACATGATTTTTGTACAGTGGCAGTTTAGGGATCTGAAAATGACATAAGCCCATTTTTATCCTGGAAAAATGCACGCTTATTTTAGCAAAACATTCCTACATGGATTGTACACCTTTTCTTCCAAAAATAACCTCCACGCGGGCGAAGCCGCAGACAACATCTAGTTATAGCATAATTGTTCAATAACACCTACATCACTTATAAATACATCATGTCACAGGAATAACGCACACCTTTGGATACCCTTAGATGGATCTATTTTTTTTTAAACTGGCACGGCAAAGTAACTACAATGCACCTGGTGATAAGTGTAATGCCATCCAGTTAGAGTATCAAGTATTTCTTACGTATTTGTAATAACCTTTATTGAGATTGGATGGGGAAAAATGCCGATTCATGGGTGTTTTAGTAATTTTTTCTCTCAGCAATAACTAACTTATTGTCAAAGGGACCCCATAACACCAAACGATCCCCAAACGTTCAACGGCCCGGCGGTGTCTTGAGATTTTCGTCATGCCTTCTATCGAAAACGTTTCGAATGAAGCCATTTTCCTTGTCCAGACGACAGGGCTACTTTAGAATAATAAATCCGGAGATCAGGTTTACCGAATCTTAATAAAATTATGTTTACTTCTTTAGTAAAGCCGTAAAATTTTTTTTTGTTTACACGTGCATCGTTTTTCAAGTATGTTAATACCACAAAATGTTATTTACTGAGGCTTTACTTAAGCTGCCTCGGTGGCGCAGTTGTAATTGCGCATGCATTTACGACTGCTATGCTGAGGTCTCGGGTTCGATCCCCGGGTCGGGTATAGTGATGTTGGGTTTTTCTATCTAGAAATTCCCAGTATTAGCCCGGAGTCTGGAATTGTGCCCGGTATGGCGATAGGCTCGCCCCCTATCACATCATGGGACCGAAATTTGGCGGAAAGTGGGTGTACTGGTTACACCTCTGCCTACCCCTTCGGGGATTACAGGCGTGAGTGTATGTGTGTGTGTGTGTGTGCTTTACTTAAGATAAAAACAGCAATAGCCTAGTTGGACGTGGTACGGACTGCCAAGACGAAAGTCGAAAGTTCAAGACCAACCACGCTGGCCTACCGCCTAATGCGGGTTGGTATACTTCACATACTTTTGAAATTCAATTGAGAATTCTCAGGTATGCAGGTTTCCTCACGATGTTTTCGTTCACTGTTAAAGCAAGCGGTAATTACCAATGAATACACACGTAACTTTATAAAGTCAGAGGTCTATGCCATCTGGGTTTCGAACGACTTTCATCTTGACATTCTGTACCGCAACCAACTAGGCTATTGCTGCTTATTCATTATTAAACATTCCTTTATCACATAAATGCTATGAAAAACTCGCGGAATTTTACCTTACGAGTTAATTAATATCCCTTATTATGGAACCAATTAACGATGTAACAAGTGGGCGGGTTAAAATACCTTACTGGAAACTTCCACGGAGGGAGCCCGAGGGTCAATGAAAAATGTTACAGAACGGAATGTCTTCACAAATGTGTTCATATTTATAATATATGACTTCACTCGTTTTAGAAAAATGTGTGAATATGCAAGGTTTATAAATTTAAATTAATACGGACCTACCCGTTGGAAAGCCTATAACAACGTTTATTAATAGATTTTTGTCCGATTTGATTGATTTAAATACAGTTTTCAAGTAGTTATATAAGTGGGGTTCACATCCAGACCCCAAACAAATATTGAATAGAAATTAATACACATATAGTTTTAAAAGTTAGTCCGACTCCTTGGGCATGGCATCTAACCTTAGATTTAACTTTTACTTGAGCATCCCTTTCTACTCCCCGCTAGACTGACGACATTTTGTAAGAAATAAGAATACTCGAAACATCCAACATATTTATTTACACCACGAAGACACAAGTTTGCGCGTTCACCGCTAAGAAGGACCCATTTGTCATGGTGCCACAGTTTGAAGGAGTCACACCCCGGGTTTCCGAGGGTATTGGGATCCTCGACGTCAATATATCGAACACGGTCCAGTTTAGGAGTCAAGTGGAGGACAAAGCCCTAGTACTGCTCCACGTGGGGTACTGTTCTCATTTCTGGTTAGGAGCCCCCAAATACTTGCTAGACCCACATGACTTACAGAGACGGGCCGTTCGAATTGTCAGGGATCCTGATGAATTGCTCTGGAATGAACTCCCTGCAGCGGTGTTCCTGAGCGCTATAACATGTCCTTCTTTATACCAGGTGTAAGATGATTAGTCATTGAACGGTAGGCAGCTGCTTTGCTGTGCCCTGGCATTGCAGAAGTCTATGGGCGGCGGTGTCTACTTACGTGGCCCGTCTGCCTATCCAGGCAGTAAAAAAGAAATGAATGATCTCAGTTAATACTCTTGTGATTTTTTATGACTGGTAATTTTCGTCGCTTAAAACATTATAAGATTTTGGTACCTTCAATACTTTGAATAACAAGCTCAAGCAATATTTTAGGATAGGTTTCAGCTACGTCGCATTTAGTTACCTACTTAATTATTAATTTCTCACTTATATGAAAAAATTGTACTTAGGACATTTAGGTAATAAGTGTAATAAGTACTCTAAATTAATTACAATATTTGAGTAATCAATCGATATTACAAAACTGTATGAGAGAATATCATAATATTAAATGTAAAATAGTTTATGGTAGAATAAAGGCTTTTTATTTTATTAGGCGCCTGTATATTATTTGTCCATTTCACAATATTAGGAGATAAATATTACTTACTAGATAAAAATATATGTTAGCGAAATAAAAAAGGATGACGCTTTCAATATACAAGACCTTGTCAAATAATACTGGACGGCAATGCGCTTACCGTCAGGTGCAGTGTGGTCATTGTAATGCCAGGATAAAAAACTTCCTAAAGCAAGACTAAAGACTTAATGGACTAAGTACACGTCGTTTATTTATTTATTTATTCCATTCCATTATTTGTTGAACATGAGTATACACACAAAGCATGTAGGTTGTTAAATTATGTTATAGCATAAGGATCAATCATGTTTAGCCTTGATGGCGTACAAATATATAGTGTTACAAACAATACTACGGTACAGTCAAATTCATGAAAAACAGGCAATTAATATTATATAGTTGTCAAATAGGTGTCCAATTGTATTATAATATTATTATCAACACTACTATTATGCATTAAATTAAATTCAGGAATGTCCAGTGATATTAAATGTCCTTATACATTAAAAAAAAAAAAAATTATATAAATATATATACAAATTATGAAATGTCTTATTATTAGTTAGTCAGTGATATTTTATCATTCATAAATTCTGATATATTATAATACGCTTTCCTTTGTAAATGTGACTTCAGTTTGCTTTTTAAATTATGGGCATTCAGCTCCTTCCAACATTTTGGTAGTTTATTAAATATTACAGGGGCCATGCAGAAAACACTTTTACGCATTAGCGCTGTTTTTGATTTACACAGGCTAAGAACTGTGTCATCACGTCTGTTACGTTTGACTTTGTCTGATAAACGTGTGAATAATAACGGATTATGCTTAACGAACATGGCAGTTTCCAAAATATAAAGGCAGGGCAAAGTCAATATTTTATACTTCACAAAATAGGGTTTACAACTATCAGTTGACTGAAGTTTAAACATGGTTCTAACGCATCGTTTTTGGGCTTTGAAAACTATTTCTTTGTTAGTTGAATTACCCCAGAAGATAATTCCATACCTTAGATGTGACGCAACTAAGCCATAGTACGCTGTGAGCAATGAATCGGTATTTAGTACCGGGACTAATTTGTTGTTTCGTTATTGATAAGTAATTGAGTGTAGTTGAAGGTATTTGGATCACGTATTCCTATAGACATCTATTACTCATGATTTGGAAACAGATTTCGGTGTGCAATCTAGATTCAATTTACTAACTAGCTATTTTATTTGTCATTTCATTGTATTTGATATTTTGTTTTTAATAAAAAAGACCAGAAATAGGTGTATCTTGTCCTAAATTTAACACATCTATATTTACTTCCTAAATATGCCATCTTATCGAGTAATCTGTCGGATAAAATTTAATCGAGCGTTGTGTAACCTTTTTTTAATTTTGGCATGGCAAAGTGACCACATAGTAAGCGCAGTGTCGTCCAATTAGAGTTTCAAGTAGCGAGAGGCAATGTAAAAATTAATAATTGTTCGAGATTCAGGACTAAATTTATACTCGGTTTACGACGATATTTTCGAAGCTCCATTTATTACAAAATATAGTATTCAAAACGTGCTTGAACATTTCGTGCGCGGAATAATTAAATATGATCTCAGCACTATTTTTGGATGTTCATCCAAAGAAATGAATATCTAACATCATGACATCCAAGAATGTGATTGGTTATCAACAAATTATTAAAGGTTAACATTGTCATTATAATTCTTACATGTAAAAGTTCCCGAAGTTGCTTATTTAGAAACAAATAGTATTCATTTTTAGTGCTTACTGACTGCCTCGGTAGCGCAGTTGTAATTGCGCATGCGTTAAGACTGCTGTGCTGAGGTCTCGGGTTCGATCCCCGGGTCGGGTAAAGTGATATTGTGTTTTCTATCCAGAAATTTTCAGTATTAGCCCGGAGTCTGGAATGTGTGCCCGGTATGGCGAAAGGCTCCCTATCACATAATGGGACCAAAATAAATTCGGCGAAAGGTTCTGGTTACACCTCTGCCTACCTCTTCGGGGGTTACAGGTGTGAGTGTATATGTATGTATGCAATTATTTCTGAGAGAATCCGTTGGAATTAAGTGGAACTACTATACTCTGTATAGAAGCAGTAGTGTATTACTGATATATATTCTTACACGAAATGAACACCAGGCCGTTAACGTTGTATTTCCCCTACTCATTACTAAGAAGGTTCGCCACAAATTTCGTCCACCTCAAATTCTGGAAATGGTGCAAGCTCTGGAATGAACTCCCTGCAGCGGTGTTCCCTGAGCGCTATAACATGTCCTTCTTTAAACGAGGCTTAAAAAGAGTAGTCCTTCAACGGTAGGCAGCGGTTTTGCTGTGCCCTGGCATTGCAGAAGTCTATGGGCGGCGGTGACTATTTCCATCAGGTGGCCCGTCTGCTCGTCTGCCTATCGAGGCACTTAAAAAAAAATGTAATAGTCATTGCCTACTAATAAAATCTAGTAGGCTTTTGTTATGAAAATAAGCCGATATCTGATTCAGCGCTGTCCAAAGTGCTTCGAAGGCTAATTCATTTATATGCTGATTTATTTTTAATTTTTTATGTATATTATGAATGCAGATGGAGTTTTTTTTAAATACGGCATACTTGATTGGACCTTTATCCACGTGGAGTCACTTGGAAAGTTAAGTTAAAATCAAAGCATGGAAAAAGGTTGGTAAGGTTAGAATAAGATCCATTATGTGAATATCGACATATCGGTCAGTTATACCGGAAAATTAAGAGATTTTTCGGATTCAAAAACTCAAATACAAATTAGAATTGCCTGACCTGGGATTTAAACCCAGAAATTTAACGATTTCTAAATACGCTGCTAGTAGGCTAATAAGATGATTTACAAACACACTCGGATATTGATTATTCATCCACGATGCAAAAAAAGGAAGTTTTATTTATTTTAAAACCACTTCATTGGGTTTTAAGCTACATATTTTACACACATATTTGCTATAAGTCTAAAATTACCAAACATATCTCATTACCTCTGGTTACCTTCTAAGACGAAGGTTACATATTTCGTTGAGATTCAAACACACTCAAGGTAAAAGGTGAAATAGTCTTATTAATGTAACCTGGCTGGACGCGAATGGTATTTGTAATTACTTATGTATTCTCAATAATAAAGGACGTAATTGAAGAAATACAATATACCTAGCACATAAGAAATTTTGGTGTTTGATTGAATGTTTAATGAAATTGCTTTTTTCTTTTATTCACTTATGTGTTATCAGTACACCCACTTTTGGTCGAATTTATTACGGTCCCATAACTATGGAACACCTCTGCCTACTCTTCGGAGATTTAGCGAGCCTATCGCCATACCGGGTACAATTCCAGACTCCTGCAGCTCTGAGAGTAGACACAGTTTACTATAATAACAGTTTTCTTTCGAAACGTAAAGAATGCCTTAAATTATTCGGTAAAGAACTAATGAGATTAGTATTTTATCTAGAAATATAAGATCATATTGATGATAAATGTAATTATATTAAACATGAAGATGTTATAGTACCATTTGGAATTTAAGGAAATTGTTTAAAAATTCGGAGTTTGTGGTCAAAAAAATTGATCTAGTGGTGAAATTCTAAAATAATCAATTTGTTTTTGGGTTTAATTGACATTTTTATTAATATCTTCGGGCCAGAAATTTAAATATAGTAGCAGTTTCTTCTTAAGAATCCTTAGGTGTGCGAAACAGAGAGAAAATAACAATCGATGTCTATGAAACCGTCCCAAGGACAACTAAAATAAATTCTTCAATATTCCAGACAATTTAAATAAATCCAATATTATTGTATTTCTTGCGCAAAAGTATTTTTATCACCAAAAGCAAACACCTTGGAGCACGTTTTATGAAATCAATTTAGAGATATTCTGAGAATAATTTCCTCTCACACAATACGGGTATATATAACAAGCAAGATGTATCAATAAAGGTAAATTGTAGAGCAAATAAAACATCTTTGCTTGGAATCATAAACAGGTCAATCACGAAGAACCCAAAGAGTTTTAGACACATGTTACAACTTATCTTAAAACTGTATTACGGTTTCTTATATTACACATCAGAATAAAACTAATGCTACGTATTTTATTGTGGTTTATTTGATTGTTGGTTTCCCCCCATCACCACGAAGGCTGTAAAACTTCAAAACGTTGCGACTAAACAAGTTATATAATCCGCGATAAATACATAAAATTTGTTATATTGTCTTAAAAATATCGAGAATAAGAAAACAAAGTGTAAACTATCATCTTATGCTATTTCCGTTGGACATTAACCATCTTCAAGTAATCACTATAACCTACAAAATTATCAACATCGGTGCTCATTTGAAAGAGATATCATAGAGCATACATTCCTAACATAAAAAGTTTATACATAATGAGAAACCCGCATATATCTGGCGGTGAAATTATTTACGAGTAATAACATTTTAACTTCTTGAAACCGTGAGTAAAATTCTAGCTTGCTTATTTTTATGGACAAAGTTTTACTGTAGAAAGCATAAAAATAAGTAAGACCCCTGATAGTAAATTACCAGCACTCATACCGAAACCTCTAGTGGGTTTTTTGACCTTTAAACAAATAGGAATGGCAAGAAGGGATATTTAATCTCTTCCTAGATTATAGTACCTTACCTATCTAAACGCCAGCCTATGGCCTTTTTGGTCATTTAGACACAGGTGTTCCGAATTGACAAGTAGCGTGTATACTTAGGGTCTTTAATTTTATTTTATTAATTGTTTTTTTTCTTTTTTTTGTATTATGTGTTTAAGTATGTCATCTAAAGTGTTGACCAATTAAAGTTTAATTTCTTTTTTTATTTCTTTAGCTTATTTCAACTGAACATTGTTCTTTCCAGTGTAATGCCACCAGACATGGCAGTGTCAATGCGCCATACAAAACTGAAGGCGGAGGAGGCCGCGCTGATAGCTGGCGAGCTCGTAAAGCCTTCGTGGGAGTCCAGGAATGAGGGCATCCATGAGAGAGTCAGCTTTGAAGACACCATATGGGGGTTCGATTTGGCTGGCGGTTCTTATTACCAAACCCCTTTAAGAGTTACTTTTGTAAGTCAGTTTTTATTACGTATGTTAAAGTTCGCTTTTCATATGGTGGTAAGTGCGGGTATACGTTTGTGTACGTAAGACTTAAGTAAACGTATGGCTGCACTTATACCAACATGAAATAATATTATACTTAATGTCAACAAATCGTCGGCGGCTATTATCTGTATATAAGAAGAAACTGACTGACTGACTGACATTTTAATGTACAGCCTAAACGGCTGGGGTTAGAGACTTGAAATTTTGACAGTAGGTACTTACCTTTTATGACGTAGGCAATCACTAAGAGAGGGAGTAAAATAGGGGATGAAAGTTTGTATGAAAATCCGTCATTTTTGAATTTAAATTCAGAAAATGTATATTTTGTATTGTATACTTTTCCTCCCAAAACTTGACCACGCGGGCGGAGCAGCGAGCAACGGCTAGTTTTAAATACACCTTTAGTGCATGTCAGTAAGGGCGACTTTCCCATGTTTTGGTCCGGCCATATATTATACTAGCTGTTGCTCGCGGCTCCGCCCGCGTGGAGGTC
The DNA here is from genome assembly GCA_905220505.1 of Laothoe populi. Classification (NCBI taxonomy): domain Eukaryota; kingdom Metazoa; phylum Arthropoda; class Insecta; order Lepidoptera; family Sphingidae; genus Laothoe; species Laothoe populi. The sequence continues at coordinate 316,116 of HG992156.1, forward strand.
ATGTTTGAGACAAATAGTATACACTACAAAATACCAATTTTCATGCATTTAACTTCAAAAATGAAGGATTTTCATACAAACTTTCTTACCCTATTTAACCCCCTTAGGGGTGGAATTTCCAAAAAGCCTGAAATATGTGTTTTTAATTTTTAACTGTAAGGCCAAATACCAAATTTCATGCGTTTAACTGCAAATATGACAGATTTGCATACAAACTTTCTTCCCCTATTTTACCCCCTTCGGGGTGGAATTTCCAAAAATCCTGAAATATATATTTTTAATTTTTAACTAAAATGCCAAATACTAATTTTCATGAATTTAACTTCAAAAATGACGGATTTTCATACAAACTATCATCCCCTTTTTTACCCCCTTAGGGGTGGTATTTCCAAAAACCCTTCCTTAGTGGATGCCTACGTCATAAAAGGTACCTACTGTCAAAATTTCAAGTCTCTAACCCTAGCCGTTTTGGCTGTGCGTTGATCGATCAGTCAGTCAGTCAGTCAGTCAGTCAGTCAGCTTCTTCTTTTATATATCCGGGCCTGAAAGGTTAAGACATGGAAGCACTTCAAAACTAGCGGTTGCTATATTTTTTAAATTAATTATTACGTTTGACAGGTAAAGCCAGACAGCAGAGCAGAGAAGGCCGGCATAAGGCCAGGTGATCGCCTGCTGCGGATCAATGGTGTAGACACTTCATCCCTCACTATCCAGGAGGCCCACGACATCATCATCAAAGCTGGACTGCATCTGCAACTGAATGTTACTGCGTAAGGAAATTTAATTTTGTGGGGGTCTAGAGTTGGGGTACGATGTTTGACCTTTTGCGGCCTTGGCATGATTGTGTTGAGTAGCGATGGATAGATTGTCTCTCGCTACTTGATACTCTAATTGGAAGGCACTGCGCTTACCAAAAAAAATGGGTGCGTGTATTTATGTACACGCGTGAGAAGTTATACTTATAAAAGTCGTCAAATTGACTAGGTTTGTATATAAATTATTTTAATGAACGATGAAGAATAATATAAATATAAAATAGAATATTCTAAACAGCAAAAGTAAACACAATTTGGTTAAAATTTAAAAACAATTATTCAAAAACATAGAAAAACGGTTATTAATCATATTTATAACAAGGTTTATCTACCTAGAAGTCACTAGAAATAAAACGGTATCAAATCTCCTTACATTTCATGCCAGCCTGGTACTTAAAGTGAATAATGACAGTGACGTAGTATGACGTACCCAAGAAGTATATAGGAACAAACAAACCTAGCATTTTTATTACTTAGAAGTCACTATAAATGTAAGTATTATGAAAAACCGAAATAATAAAAAAGAATAACAACAAAATATTTTTAATGGCCAGTACTTCATAGTATCATGAAAGACCTAAATAATATTACTGTATAGTACTTATTCGGTCTTTCATAATACCATAACGTACTGGCCACATTTAAATGATTAATTTAAATTATATAATTCAGACCGAAGCTTCTAGCTCTTGAGGAGGTCAATATTATATCAGTTGTATAAAAACGGTATCAATCCTCCTTACATTTCTGCTAGCCTGGTACTTAGAGCAACTTCAGAGGTGTTACTTTTTTGTCACGCGCATCTTAAAATTTCACTCTCATTATTTTTTCATAACGCGCCTAAAGAAGTATAACTTCAAAAATTTTAAGTCGATGCTTACTTATGTTATAATAGTAATATCAGCCCCAATACTACACAGCTGGGTACGGGCATCCTATAATAATGAGAGTCAGTTAAATAAATACATTCAACAGTTATATATAATTCTGATCCCACACTAAGTAAAACCGTTGTAGGCATCAAGAATTACGAGGGACTACAGTCCCACAGCACTTAGAAACAAGTATTTTTGAATAACACAAAATGGTTCTTCTGGAATTAAAACCACATGCTCTTGTTTCACATGCTTGCGGGCTGTGCCACGGAGGCCTGTCATGTTATAATTTTAATTATATTTCAAATCCTCATAATAGTCTTCGTGGAGTAAAGAAAAATACCGCTGTGAAATGCGAGGCCGCCGGATTATTCTCCATATTGGTCCGATGTGTATTTGATCCGCACATATTTTGTCAAGGATCTGCGTGTTGTGGGGCTGAAAGGTTCTCGTAGTTTCTGTGAATCACGACACGACATGATCATATCTTACTGAGGTGTTAGGCTCCGAATATTGAATGAGTATTGTGTTACATACTGGTTTCTTATATTTACGCGAATATTATACATTGAAATAAAACGAAGTTTACGGATTATATCGCGGTTTATTTTACTTTTTTAACCCGACGTTTCGAAGACTTTACAGCCTTCATGGTCACGGGGGAGACTGAGTTGTATGTCATCTCGAAAGTGTAGTGCAATGTTTCTACCCTCAATGTAGTTGATATTACATTCATTTATTTTGATGTAGTCCACGCAGAAAGAGCTCACAGTGTCATGAGGTCTGGCAGTTGGTCTTTGAAATCAAAACATCGTAAGCAAACCGGCATACCTGAGAATTCTCATACTAATTTCAAAGGTATGTGGAGTCTACTAACTCGCATTAGGCCAGCGTGATGGAATAAAGCTTAACCCCTTTCATTAACGGGCCCGTGCCCAGCAGTGGCACAATGTTTAATAAACAGCATAGCTAGAAAAAATATTTCTTATATTTTTCTTAATGCTGCTATTTTTTTGTAGGCCTGAAGATGTAACAGACGCCTACTACTGCTACGAAGATCCTATTGTAAGTATACATATATATCTAAGAATCCTTGTAAAGTCTGCTACGAATCATAAATACGCCACAAAAGGATATTTTTAGATCACGCTTCTATTGAAGCTATATGGGTTGATATATAGATGGGCGAATAATTCTGCTCTATACTTCCAGTATATTGCACTCAGTTATATCCTGTTATCAATTTATTTCTCATCCATTCCGGCAATACTATTTCCACGGAAGCGGATTTAATTCTAAATGTAATTAAAATCACTTATTACATTGTGACATTCAAGAACTAGCAAGCAACTAGGTGTTACAACTGTTGCAAGCGTCCATAGACTACGGTAACCGCTTACCATTAAGCGGACCGTAAGCTTGTTTGCCACCATCGTCATATAACAAAAAAACTAGTCTAGTTCCATTTATAACATTACCAAAAAAAACCTAATAAAAAACCCAAAGAAATGTACATCTAAGGCTCCAGAAACCTTGCTGTTTCAACCCGAGACGTGACGGAACCCTTGAAATCTAAAACTTATTGGCATAACAGCCACACATAGGTTCTTTAAATTATTATAAATAAATAAATACACCCAACAGTCACACACATAGTTCTGACCCCAGGTAAAACCTGTATCGTGGGTATCAAGAACTGCGAGGGACTACCACACCACAACACCCAGACCCGAAACAAATCTGTCTGTCACACATATATTTGTCTCGGTGAAGGAATCGAACTCATTATAAAGGATATCTTTGGTGAATGTTCTACTTCGAAGGATCATTATAGCATAACCCTTTTTAGAAGCGTTCCAAGAATCCTGAATCAAATAAAAAGTAGCATTTCAGAAGCAATATTTTCACAGTAACTTATAGTGAGTAGTCTGCCGTTAAAACAAATTGCCTGGTTTCTTGAAAGCCTAAATATAAAACTCTTGTTTAATGGGCACAGACCAACAAGACTAAAGAAGCCACATAATATAAAATTTAATTGCAATTTGTCAGTGAAGTGCGGGAGCGAGTGAACGGTTTTTAATAAAGATTCGGGAACAAAGAAAGCATATTGAATAATCTGTATACGTCACTAGTAAAGTGTGTGCTGATCGTTTTGATTTTAAGATCAATCTATAAATTTCGATAAAGATTAACCCACAAACAGTGTTTAGGTATATTTTTATTTGTCCTGTCACAGCAGTGACCAAACATCATCTATTACTAGACATAGCCATGCCGGTCGGCTGAGTAGATTCTAAACATTACGCTTAATATAGCCTCTTGCGGATTTATATGTCTTTAATAATGTATATGAGGTAACCTTTTAAATTGCTTCACGTTCCGTCGCAGTACTACTTGGCACAGACTGGAGATATTATTTTTTTCTCTTGAGGTTACTTCTCTGCAACTGAGTCCGTAATATATTACTCATTTAATTTTTCTGCAATTTTTTTAGAAATTGCTTTTGCTTGATACCTACAGTCCTTATAACGAAGACTTATTAAGGAGAACATGAGTGATATGAATTTTCTAATATGTAGAAATAATAAATAAAACCTGAGAGCCTCTGTGACGAATGGCGAATAGCCGGCTGTGAAGCTAGTGGCTTTGGGTTCGAACCCAAACCCAACCCAGGTATCGATACCTGACCGAAGTAAATGTTTGTATGATCCAAACATTTTGGTTTCGGTTCTGGGTGTTGTGAGACCGAAAGTCAAGCGTAGTTCAACGGTAGGCAGCGGCTTTGCTGTGCCCTGGCATTGCAGAAGTCTATGGGAAGTGGTGTCTACTTAACATCAGGTGTCCCGTCTGCTCGTCTGTCTATCGAGGCAGTAAAAAAAAGTTTCCTATGCCCAGGAACAAGATAATTACATCTTACTGTGTGTTGTGTGTTTATTTAACCTTATGGTATTTATCGTTTTTTTATTCGGATTATGCCTGCCTATTAACTGTTTCAACACCAGCTACTTGTTTGGGTTACATAGTATTGCATGCTTCTGAAATATGCTGATTATATAATTTTAATGTTCTTCAAACTGGAACAGAGCTGCTTGGCGATAGAATATGATAAACCGGTGGTTGTAATCTAGATTTATCGGATAAAGAGATCTCATATAATTCAAAAGGTTGGCGTAGAAGCCAATAATTAATTCCTCAGAGTTAGATTGTAATATTTTTCCTACATTATCCAAGGAAACAACTAACGATTCTTATTCAAGATTTCGCTATGACGTCTTATTTATAAAAAATTTTATAGCGATGGGGTCAGCAGATTCCTCAAGAATATCTTGGAATTTAAAGTAATCTTTCCGTAACGTTTTAAGTATTCTTTCTTTATTATCCTAAATTGCCTTTCGTTACACCTAAATTACACAACGATCATATTTTATACCATTACTTTAAGTAAATTTGCCAAATGGTTAAACAGATTATTTCCGGCCGTTAAACCATAGAGAAATATAATGTCCATATTTAGGAGTGGTTTACAGTAGGTTTCTTGAAATAAGAAAATAAAGTATACAGTTTTCATTTTAGTTAAATCACAAACAACCGTCTCTCCTCCCATCCAACCACCCTTACCTTTCCTAGAAGGTTGGCAATACACCCACGATTTGTCTGTATTGTAGGTGTCGTATTGATCAGTCTCCGAGAAGTGAAATTAATATAAATAAATACAACAGGAAGCTGCTACTTCACGGTCTTACGGTCCAGATGTCCATAGCTGTTTATATAACTGGGTAGTGTGATTGTTGCTCAATAATAAATAAATAAACCCAGCAGTTACACACATAGTCTTGACCCCACACTAGGTGAAACCTGTGTCGTAGGTATCAAGAACTACTAAAGACTACACCTAGATACAAATAATTATCTATCACATTTAACAAGTCTCGGTGCTGTAATCGAACCCACGACCTCTTGTTTCACAAACGGCTTACTGCAGCACGGAGCGTGTTCAGGTTGATTTACATTAGTTACTTTGAATATAATGGGTGCAAAGCGTAGTTTTATGCCAGTGTTTATGGATGCATTTACAGAATTATTACTACTGCGAAGTTTAGTTTCTCGCTAAAACATAAACTTCAGAATGTTGCTGAATGATTAACACAAAGATATTGTTACGATCTATAGTATAAGAAACCTCAGTAATCGCACTACTTGGCGTGGATTTACTACCTAGAGGTCGTCAACAGAATGGGCATAGATTGAGCTGGTATCATTGTCTCATAAACATGATAAATGATTAAGTTATTGTTTTCCATACAAGGATAATAATAGACTTACTTCAGGGCTGGCATTATCCAGAAGCTTTAGTCCTAAGAATCGTTTGCACTGCCAAAATGCTGTTATTTAATTAATATTTACTAAATCTATTGCTAAAATTGCTTTAGTCTTGAGTAAGCTAAATTACTAGCCGAAGACCAAAGTTATCCAAGGTGACGGTATTTATAGACACATAATTTATTTGTTTATAATTTGATAAAGGATTGAGATCTACCCATCTTTAAAGGGCTCGCAAAGCTGTATAGTAATTTGACAGCGAATTGACAGCTACTGAGTTCTGAGTTTAGGTTGCGTTAAAATACTTTGATATTAAATAAAAAACTTTTTAATAAATGGTAAATATTTCATTCACTGCAACTGTTCAGAGTTATGTAAGTCAATATTAGAGATATATTTTATCGTTTTCGCGGCTTCTATTTTATAGTAAATGAATCAAATGAATAAAGTGGTAAAATATGTGGTACGTAATACTCTACTGTAGCCTACGAAAGCCATAATATCTGAATCGTGGATAAACGTTTTTTTATCCTTTCACGGCAAAGTGACCACACTGTATCTGATAGTAAGCGCAGTGCCGTCCGGTTAGAGTATCAAGTAGCGAAGCAAACAATGTATCCGTCACTACTCAACTCAATCATGCTGGCCTGCTGTGTAGCTTCTTTACATTACGCCATGGGGCAAGAAAGTGATAAAGCGGTCGAGGGTCTATTGTCAGATTACTCAGAAGACCGCAACAGGCCACACATCGTACCCCAACTCTAGACCTCAGACAGAAACCGGGTGTACACAGGCTGACCACGGAACTCTGTGTAAGGAGGTCGCTATCCGGGCAGTTATGAATATCCTGCCACCAGCTAAACCTAAAGTGACAGGGATGGAATTCATGGAAAGAGGGAGAATTTTGTTTATTATTTTTAACCGACTTCAAAAAAGGAGGAGGTTTATTATGTATGTTCCCCGATTACTCGAAGACGCCTGGACCGATTCGAGAAATTCTTGTATTTTTTAGTCATGTATTTATTCATTCTAGTGCTCGCGGGTAAATAAATAGGTTAACTGGTGTCATATTTTCACCATCAACACAATTTCAAGAGAATTATAGTTTCGATGCTAACTAAGAAAGAAATATTGGGAAAGGTAGTGCGATTTGGACCCTAGTAGTATTTCGGTAGTCTATACTTCTTAGGTAGTCCCATTGGCACCAAGTCAGGATCTGTTGATGGGATCTTCGAAAAATCAAGGGCAACCCTCAATTTTTATAGTGACGCATAATTTGTTTTTTATTGAAGTCGGTGTACTTTTTATGAATTAAGAAACTTTTACTTGTATTGACATCATATGAGTTGTAATTAGTATTACCATAAAACACAAAACTCAATATACGTATATTTAGACTTCTTCATGTACCTACTTGTTTCAATTCAGTAGTTCAGCGAACTCGGCAGTAAACTGAAAGATGCGAGTGATCGTACACTTTATTCTAGGATTCATTTCAATATAAAACCGTCAACACATAAAAGCTAAGTTGTAAACAGTATTATAAAATGAAAGAACCGGCTGGATTAGGGTACTACCACATTCCCACAGGAATCTAACGTAAAGTGACACTTTACTGTTGTATTTTGTATGGTCAGTAATATTCCCGAGGGTCCAAATCGCACTACCTTTCCCAATATTTCTTTCTTAGTTAGCATCGCACATATAATTCTCTTGAAATTGTGTTGATGGTGAAAATATGACACCAGTTAACCTATTTATTTACCCACGAGCACTAGAATGAATAAATACATGACTAAGGATAATTTTAAGATTTTCGAAATGCGACCCATAGGGGTTGGATATTTAATCCCAAAAATGAAGCCACCATCCAGGTATCGAATCATCTCAAACAGATCATTTATAAAAAGGATAAAATCGTACAGCGTAAATTATGACTATAGCCATTCACAGTGGCTAAAGGAAAGCTGATTTTACGCCTCATTTGCAACCGAATAATGTGGGTTAGAATATACTCAGCAATAAAAGAGGGTCTGCTTTTAGACATTTAGAAGTTATATTGTCCAACTGACTGGATTTATAGCCTAGGTTTCTGACGAAGATATAAAATTTAAGGTGCGCTCGCCAGTCATTGAAATTCTCATTGATGACCATAAGAAAGTTTTATTTTTTAGTGATAAATTCTGCAACCAGTTTTTCTATCTAGTGGGTCCAATAGTTGGCTGGAAAATGAGAGACTGCGGGTTTGATTCCCGCACCGAGACAGATGTTTGTGTGATCCGAAAATATTTGTTTAAGTTAATAACAAGTTTAACTGTTTTACATAATTAAGGTAACATTGGGCAAAAGGTCACAGGTAAGTGGCTAGAAGATTATCAAGAATGATAAAAAGAAAAAAGATCTAAGATAAATCCCGTTGAGTGAAAGACAGGGACACCAATCGAGCTATAAGTATTTGAGACTTTTATTTTAGGAAGATAGGAAAGTTAAAATTCTAACATTGGTTTACTTTTATGTTGGTGCATCCAAATCACCCAAAACTATCATCTTTCTAAATAACAGTGATAACGACTCAATATTTTCGCTAAAGATCAAATTTATAAAAAATATTAAAGTGAAATTGGGTCGTATAATCTAAGTTACTGTTTCAATTTCCCTGTAGCACGTGGTAACCGTAAATTATTATGATTTCCTCCTCAAAATACGCACACAATTTTGCCAACTGTAAACTCACTCTGTTGTTAGACAGAGCAAGAGAGTTTAAAATGATAAACAGTCGAGAGTTATTGCTTGTTATTTATATTAGTTCAAATATTATTTTTGCAGAATTAATGTTACATATACAGAGAATCAATCACAAGTTAGTCTCAGAAAGGTAATACTGGCTCGAGGCTAGGGTTCTAAGAACGAACCAGGACCTAAAATGGCGCTTAAGTCGGACGGTCATGCACAGGCGCTTTCCTATCTATATCAAGAGCTTGCTCTGTTATCATATCAAGCGTAATATGGATCTTAGATCCCAATAATTAATACACCCAACACACATAATTCTGACCCCACACTTGGTCAAACCTGTATCGTGGGTATCAACAACTACGAAGGACCACGGTCCCACAACACGCAGAAATATCTGTCTGTCACACAAACATTTGTCTCGGTGCGGCAATCGAACCCAGGGCCTCTTGTTTCACAACCGGATACTCGCCCACTAGGCCATGGGGGCTCTCAGTACTCAACCTAAGTATCATAGTACCTTTCAAGTCATAGCCTTTGAACTACCAATGGATTCAGGTGATTAATTCAAAATTTCAGGAATAAACTCTTCATACTAAACTTTCTGTAAACTGCAACTCCTAAGTAAGGTCTGAAGACAATAGTTATGCTGCCATGTGTTAATAGTTCTGAGCTGAATTCAAATTAAATTAGTTAAGGAACTTCGAGAGCAGCAATCGCGCCATCTTAGTTTTTAATGTCTTGTTTTAATTAACTTAATGAGAGCAGAAGAATGGCAGCACTTAATGGAATATTCGCAAGGATTAGAAGGTCTTTCATAAAAGAAATGAAAGTTTTAATCGTATTGTGCTTACACGCAGCGGTTTCTAAGTTTTAAGCTTTATTGAGTGGTTTATAATCCTCATGAAAGTATATTTATCGATCACTCGGATTACGTTTATGCCCTCAACACAGAGCTATGCTTGACTTTCATTGACCTCTAACACTCTACACATTAATTAGCACGACGGTGCAATAATCTGACATTGCATAAGAACCATGGCACACTGAAAACGGCCATTGGGGTCAATATGAGCCTTGGTTTATTATCTTGTAATAATAATAAACGTCTTGTATTTTAACATGTTTCATGCGTCTTTTATCAATGAAAAGAGTCATACATCAGTCATTATTTTGTATAGATGTTTATTTAAAACTAAAGAGAGGAAGGGAGTGATTAGTACTGCCACCATTCATGTTTGATGCTGGTGGTAGGATATTCATATCCGTCCGGATAGTTATCACAGTACACCGGGTGTAAAATCCACATGCCAGTGTGTCGCGATCCGGAATCAGCCAGTGTACGTCCGGTTTTTGTCAGGGGTCTAGAGTTGGGTACGATGTTTGGCCGTTTTGCGGCCTTCAGAGTACTCTGACACTAGACCCTGATGATTGTGATGAGTTGCGATAGTCGATACTCTAATTGGATGGCACTGCACTTACCATCAGGTGCAGTGTGTTCAATTTCCCGGGCCAGGATAAAACAAACATGCCTGAAGAGTCAGAGGTGCGTCGAGGTCGGTCATAACAAGAGTTTATAATGATGGAAGGACATTCATGGGTTTTCACTGACTATATAAAATGAAGCAGCAATGTTCTTACTTCGTCTTTTTATGAGGAAATATATTACTGACGTTAGTGCATTACGATTTGAAAAATAAGAGCAACGTATTCTTATTTAGTTTTGACTAGCAGCCTCCGTGGCGCAGTTGGCGAGTAGCCACTGTGAAACGAGAGGCCTTGGGTTCGATTCAATGAAATACAGATATTTGTGTCCGGGGTCTGGGTGTTGTGAGATGAAAAATCTCTCGTAGTACCTGATACTTACAACACACGACTCGTACCTTAGTGTGGGGTCAGGGCTATGTGTGTGACTGTTGGGTGTTAAAATAAAAATTTTGAGAATCTCCAAGGTGAGATTTTTAAATATTATATTTTTTTTATTTAGATTGACGAGTACGAGGCAGAGCTGGAGCGGCTCCGGGCGGAGGAGGCCGCGCGCAGACAGCAAGTCGACACCAGAGTCGTGAGTCTCTTGTCCCCTTCGTTAAAAGCAACGCTTTAAACTCAACTCGTATAAATATTGTTATTTTAAGTATATGGCCTCATTGATGAGTTGCCCGGTATCATATCATATCATTTGTACAAGATTGTTAATCTTATCGCACTTTGAAAATTCTATAAATCATATTAAAACTAACATATCTATTGATTCTAATATTGTTATTATTTTATGCTATTGACAGTAGCAGCATGTGTCAGTTTTAAACAAGATTCTGAGACCAATTCTCAGAAAACTCAATCTTTTAAGTCCTGAATTACAAATATTCAAAATCATATAACTGTAGTCTGCAAGAACTTGGAATTAATATACAAAAACAAATGATTTCAGAGCTCATACTGGAGCCTTCAGTGGCCATGGGTTAGCAAAAGAAGAATAATATGGAGAGAGTCGAATTGTTTCATGGTGCCCAGTAAATACGAGGAGAAACACAGGTTAATGTTCCGATTTCTGTCCTATATTCTGCCAATGTCCGAAACCTACTACCTATTTCCATAACATTTTTAAGAAATTTGAGAACCTATGATGACGCCTTTAAGTGATTTTTAAATGATTTGCTTCTAAAAAAGGATATAAAGTAGATAGAACTATTATCAATAAATATTATATTTTAAAATAGGTCTCTTAGTTTTTAGTACTGATAAACTGCCGATCAATCCCAAAATACTTAGTAAAGAGACTGAAACGTGTCACTATTATCCTTGAAGCAATGTTGAAGAGTCAATTTTTATTCAACTTATTATAATGTTTTTAACTTCGTATTCTTATACGTTCTGTCCTCAATGTAATATTAGCTACTTTAAGATATATAACTGTTTTTTTTATATTCCAGAGACAAATTCCCGGTTCAGCCAAAGCTCAGGAGAGATGATGATTTAGTACTCGACAGCGTGAAGAAACCCTCACGTCAACGAACACCTCCAAATTTTGTCAGAAGTAAATCTTACGAAGGCGTAACCGTTGATGAAAATGCGCTTGAATCAATGAATAGTGAAGTAGATAGTGACAATGATGATAAACCAATATCAAACGGCAAAGAAATTGGTGAACCTGAAGAATCATTGCAAAACGGTAATGTGAATGATATTGATGATAGCGATACTGAAGAAAATTCTGTAATTGAAAATAACCATGTAGATTACAATGACGATGAGTCAGTACATACCGAGGTTGACGATAGTAATGATATTAAAATAACCGAAAAAGCATCAATTGATGAAGACTCTGATGTTATTATGGAAGAACAGGACCAAGAAAATGGTAACTTAGACCTAGAAACGGATAATAATGAAGAGTTTAGTGATCATAACGAACCAAATGTACAAGAAAACAGTAATCTTGAAAATTTTAGTAAAAACGATACAACTTTAGAAGAAGTTTTTAAGCAAGCAGACGAAGTGTCAAAATTAGAAGATGATATAATCAAAAGCGTGTTGAACGAAAATAGACATGATATAGCTGATTCTGAACCTATAAACGAAAGATAAACAACTCTATATTTAAAAATATGACTGATTAAACGACTAACTAGATATATTTTGTATGTAAAAAATTATATATTAAACTTACTATTATTGTCATGTTGTTTTTATTGATACAACTGTAAGTAACGGTCGAATCATTCGTCTAAAAAAATATAGTTTAAAAAATAAAAAACATGCTTTAGTAACTAGTAGTAGTAGTATAGTAAAAAGCACCCCACGTTTTTTTTATCGAACTATTTTCTACTTTTAAGTTCAAGCTGAACTATTTGAGCTGCAGCTATTAGAGCGTATTTTTATTTTCTTGTTTTTAGTCTCAAAACAACATTAAGAGTACTTATATAAATTATTACTTTTTAAATAAAAATAAAACCTTCAAAAAAATCCAGACACAACTAAAAACCAAAAATTAATTGGTTACATTTACATCAATTAATCACATACAATTTAAATCAATTATTTTTGGAGTCGGTGCCGGTGTTGTTTTCTTTATTCATGAAAACCAAGTATGGATCTATTTTATATTTTTTGTATGCCTGCCTGTGTCTGAGTTTTTTTGAAGAAGGTTTTATTTTTATTTAAAAAGTAATAATTTATTTTTTGCTCTTTAGTGGTACAAATATAAAATAGGTACGTTGGATAGAGTACCAAAAGAAAACACCACTGAAATAGTCACAGAAAAGCAAAATTCGCAGTTTCGTATATTTGGACAACATATTTTTTCAAGTTATTTTGGTTTTAAAACCAAACTACTCAACCGATTTTGATAAAAATTCTATGGGACCAATCAGGAAGCATATTCTCTCTAATAAAAGAAGAATTTTCCAAATCGCTTAATAAATGACGGAGTTCTGAGGTAACAAACATAAAAAAAAATACACGTCGAATTGAGAACCTACTCCTTTTTTTTGAAGTCGGTTAAAAATTAAAAGATTCAACAAACCAATCAATACCACATGATAAAAATATGATCTAAATTTTTCACATTTGTAGCACACATTGTTACAAATGTGAAAAATTTAGATCATATTTTTTTTTATAGCATGAATGGGTGAACGGGCTCTGCGGACACACAGCTTGTTGTTACGTTACATACTGTTGCGATGTAACATATTTAGATTTTGACCCTATACTCTTCCCAGTCCCCTTTCTTTAAAGGCTAGAAAACTCCTTTATTGATGTTTATAGGTCGAGGAGGCTAACCTTGAGGTGATGTACTGGTTCGTTTGCCAATCTCATATTTCATAATGCCTAAAATATAATAGAATACATATCTTCTACTAAAGTATAATAGTAGATATTCACACCCATAAAACAAGAAGTTTAAATTTACTGTATCATTAAAGTCACATAAAAGAATTCACGACTTTAACGTAGATCTTGAATAAATAGACAGTTTGTTACTTCATTGTAAGGATTCCGATCCCTTTCGATATTGGAATAATAGCTTCCCGTGAATCGGAAATAAGGCTTTCCTTGATTTTATTATTTATTACACCTGACACCTCGTATACATGTAAAAGTAATAGTACCGCAGGGAATTCAGATGTTGGCACGTGTACGATTTCCTTCAATACTGTTGTAAAGTAGCTGTTTGATTTCTCACTATAGTAGAATGCTTGGGTAGAATATTTAGATTTTCATATACTTTCTTCATATCCTAATACAGCAAAGTGCATCTGATGGCAACAAGGCAGATTGCAAGAGGGATACACGATGGTTTAGAAAATTGTAGGTGCCTGAACTATCAGGATATACAAAAGCTGATTTCTAATGTCCGTTCGTAATTTCCGTTTTTATACGCATTGTCGAGGAAGTAAACAATCAAGCGGTTAACTGGTTTTAAGTTTAAGTAAGTAACCTGATAAGTGATCACCGCTGCCCCCACGCTACGAGAACGAGAAAAAACATGAGGGGAGAAATCGAATGTTATTAATTGGACAACATTTTCCATTTTACTGTCTCTCCCATTTCTGTTCATAAATAGGACCAATAAAGTGATGTAGTAACACTGTGCCTCTTCAAACCTTCATTACAAAGTATATTATCGCCGCCAGAGACAATGTTTGCTTTAATATATTATAATGGATTTCACATACCCTGGCTTACCCTGATTAATGCTAAAGTAATGAACAAACATCAGTCCTTGTGCATATTAAATGAAGGCTGTTTGTTGTAATATTATTTAAAATATATTTTAATAAGTCATATTATTGATATTTGAGCAATGGCTTAATTGTCCCAAGTATCGTCGTCAGTGAGTACGCCTGTTCTGGATTTTCCAAATTGGTCTCAGTTTTAAAAGTGTCCAATTCCATTTCAAATGTGAGAGTAAACTTGGAAATAGCTGGAGCTATTGCGACTATTTGCTAAGCTTAACCGTCCCATAATGTGATCGATAGTTGACGAGGCTGACGACATATCTGGTGCAAAGTCCATTCATGTGTAATTTTTAACCAGTCATTACTCATAAGCTTGCCGGCGGTGCGGCGGTGCGTCCAAATACTGGCCAGCTTCGCCGTTCTTACATGCTATTTTTAACCTTAATGTTATGGAACTAAAAATTATTTTAGCTTGTATTTTACCCCCTACTTTTTTTTTTAATTTGCTCATAGACACGAGTGATTAAATTGAAACCGCCAACACCAAATATGATTAGGGATTTACCCCTCGATCCAATACCAAAAGGCATGGATGTATATTATGGTTGCACCTCTGTCTACCCTTTCGGGGACACGGTAATTGTGTACATATATGAGTTGAGATATAAATCCATATAATCATTAACTTACAAATCTGGGGCTTTGAAGGTTTTGTCTGTTATCACCAATCGTAGTGTGATTCTATCAAGATATGAGGTTTAGGCAAAATCTTTTCCTTTCCTCACACATGACGAATGTCCGATTATGCAATGTTCCTAGGAAGTGATGCTTTCTTACCACCGGCACCATGTAACCGACTTATTTGTTTGCTCCATCTAGTATTAAATGTTTAAAATGTATCCATCCGTATAGTTCAAGCAACACATAAAAGAGACGCATTTTTTTCTGTACTCAAATAAAAACAAAGCTTGTTGAGTTTTCACGTTAATAATTATCTGTTCATTTATGGAACAGTGCTCTTTTTCATCTTATACCCTCCAGCAAATATTTGACATGCTCCGAATTTTTAAAACAAGAACATTGTTTTTACATTTTACGTGTATTATTTGGTGGACCTTATATGTATTTAATTAGTGGCAGAGCCGCGTTATGGCCAGTTCGATGGACCGATTTCACTGAAGCAGTTTTATTAGTATTTGCACTATTGCGAAATGAATTCGTGATGTTGATATTTACTTTATTTTATAAATATACACTCATGCCTGTTATCCCCGAAGGGGTAGGCAGACGTGTAACCACACCCACTTTTCGCCGAATTCATTACGGTCCCATAATGTGATTGGGGGCGAGCCTATCGCCATATGGAGCACAATCCCAAACTCCGGACTGATACTGAGTATTTCTAAATAGGAAAGTCCAATATTACTTTACCCGACCCGGGGATCGAACCCGAGCCCTCAACACAGCAGTGTAAGGGTACTTTAGATTTTTATGGAAATCTTGGGGGTCACTTACAAAATATTTGTGGGTAGATTGTATACTCGGTGGGGAAGATTTGTTATAAAAAGGAAAGCATCAACGCTCGCGGGGCAGTCTATACGAAACTAGCGGAAGTGAAGCTCGGTTTTAATCAGTGTGCGTACATTTGTTTTCAGTGTAGTTTGTGTTTAATCGATGATGGCTAATAGCAGTCACACATGCGCAATCGCAACTGCAGTCAGGCAGCACTATATTTTATGTAGCTATTGATATGTGTATGTTTCATTTATGTAATTTACTATAATAAATAATACTATAATAATGTTATACGTACTGATATACTGATTAATTAAATAAAATATAAATAAATAATTACTAAGCCGACGTGAGATTTATCTGTTGCATTTCTTGTAGTTTCTACTTATATCTTCAATTTGAATTTCAAGAATGTTTTTGTAGAAATTAGATAGACAGGGTGGTCTTAAAGCAGAATAAATGGCCGTACAATGGCAAATACATTATTATCTCATTATTATGTTGTCATGGTAAAATTAACAATAATTTTATTGAATTCTCCATTTATTATAAATAATGATTTTAATATATTTTATGCCTAATTTTTTTGTTGTTGGTTAACAAACAGTTTTAACTATAAATATGACAATTTAGTTGTCTGATTACCATTTTACAAGTTTTCGAATGTTACTAAATTTCTAATAATATTCTTATAAAAGCAGCGATGGCCTAGTTGGTTGCGGTACGGACTGCCAAGACGAAAGTTGTAGGTTCGAAACCCAAGTGGCATACACCTCTGACTTTTCTAAAGTTATGTGTGTATTAAAATGTTAATTATCGCTTGCTTTAACGGTGAAGGAAAACAACGTGAGGAAACCTGCATATCTGAGAGTCTGCTAACCCGCATTAGGCCAACGTGGTGGACTAGGGCCTAACCCCTCTCATTAGTAGAGGAGGCCCGTGCCCAGCAGTGGGATAATGTTTAATACAGGGCTAGTATTATTATTTATTCTTAAAGGTCGGCATCGCACGCTCAATTCAACTGGCTTTGTATATTATTATTGCCATAATATCTATGTTTGTGATCATTTACCAACAGGTGACATAGGTCGTTGTATATTTTATGATATATCACATATATATCTCACAGCTTAATTTGATATTTTCATTAAACTGATTCACATGATTGATCAAAAAATCAACAACAGCAATGTTGACGTTAACCAAACGGTGAAAATTTAATTTCGCTGGTAATATATCAAAAAGGTAATATTTCGGCGTTCATATATTGTCTCGTTTACAAATAAATGCTAAGAATGATGGATTAGCTTTGTAGAAAGGTACATATATTTATTAAGGCTGTACGTCGCAAAACGTAAATATTACGTCAAGTTTCATTAGATTCTTGAAAAGCCTGCTAACCCAATCGTCATATGTGTTAAATACAATTTTATAATATAATTTTATATACAAAACCGTCTGTGACAATATGTAAGGGTTCTTAAATAATGTATAAACATTATTCTTAGAGAAGCAGATGGCACCGGTTTTTAACGGAAATTGTCTTTTTAACTACTGATTATCTTCACGTGTGACCAATACTCAAATTTGAATTGTAATATTCTTAAAAGAACTGACCTAATTACACGTTCAATGTTCCTATCTAAAAGTAAATAAAAAATGCAAATATAACCATGCATCGCGGGTGCCTATTACTTCTGCATCAGTTGCTCATTGTATGGGGCGGTAAGTTTTGTCGGGGGTCTAGAGTTGGGGTACGATGTTTGGCCGTTTTGCGGCCTTCTGAGTACTCTGACACTAGACTCTCGACCGCTTCTTCGCCTCCTGCACCACGGCGTAGTGTAAAAAAAGCTTCAAAACGTAACAACTGCAATTTCGCAGCGGCATGTTATGACTCTTTGAAAAACTGCGCGAGTTTATTTGTCATCATAGTACGTCTGACCATGACAAAATATATAATACAAAATGTAGATGTCTTTGAACCACTAGTACCAACAAGAAAAAAATATTAACTAATCTTGACACTAAAAATGCCATAGTGCATCGTTGTAATTTTTTTTATTCTTTCACGGGAAAGTGACCACACTGCACCTGATCGTAAGCGCAGTGCCGTCCAGTAAGAATATCAAGTAGCGAGAGACAATCTCCCTTGCTACCTAACACAATCATGCCGGCCAGCAAAACATTTACAGTTGCAAACAAGTACTAAATTATTAAAAATAAAATTCTAAATCTGAATATAGAAACACTTACACTCGTATTTATAATCGAAAAAAACATTTTACTTGAGTAAAAGTAATTACTTAAGTAATGATTCTATTTTATAGTTAAGAATTCTTAACCAAGTAAGAATCGTTTGACGTAAGATTGCTAGGCAAAGCATTAGCAGCGATGTCCGAAGGTTGAGTAACGAAATTACTTACTTAAGTAATTGCTTGAGACAAAGTAATGTCTTGTTTATAAATACGAGTATTAATATCCCATTGGATATTAAGTGTTTTTTGTTACATACAGGGTTTTTGTTACATATTGTATACCATTGTATATATCTTCGGAAATTCCTATAACTCTGACAAATAGCAAAAACATAAATAAAGAAACACTTCCGGCAAACCTATCCCGTACACATAAATCATAGAAACACAGTCGTAAAAATACACCAAGTAATAGTCTTTAGTAAGTAAACGACTCAAAGGGCAAATACAAATCGCCGAAGGCAAACACTAGTGACCTAGACACGTACGCCCTCAATATTTGCCCGAGAATGGGGCATTGCGTCATCGGAGCTAATGACAGTCATATTGGACCGATGTGACTGGGCTCTAGTTGAACACAAATCAGATGAAATTGTGATTCAATGTGTTGCGGCTGTTTTTATTAGGCAAAAGGATGACTTGTTTGTTTAGGATATTGTTTAGAGGTTATATGATCTATGAAATATGCTGGTATTGCTTGTGTTAGCAATATCAACAAAACTATATAAGATGGATATTTAAAAAGGCACAAATACAATGTTTATCATTTTATTGATTGATTTACACACCACTGTTACACATCTCAGTGCTTAATATTAACACAAACGCATGTCAGGATTCACTTATCCCTTTATAATTAATCTACCAGCATTACCCTCTAAGCTGAACTACGCGACCATTGAACTGATTATCATTAACACTTACTGCACCGAACCACGAATATACTGGCTATCGACTCGTCTTCTACTCAACTGAACACCGGAGCGCGGAAGGCACTCCGTTTTATGCTAAACATTTACTACTCCCCACTTAGGTTGTCATTATTAATGTACCCGCAACTACTCTCCTAAATACCTTCGGTATTTCTAATAGTAGGACTCAAACCGATAGACCCAAATGGTAGGTAAACTAAATTAAATAAAAAAACTAAATCGGTCCGTAAAAATCTATTCGTACCATTACTTCGAAAAGAGACCATCTCTTTCTGCGAGGGCGGTATAAAACATTATTTCCTTACATAAAAATACTATAATAGAGGTCGCGATTGCGGGGCTCCAAGATGGATTTCACTATATCTTAATACATACAAGATTCAAAATGAAATGTAACTGTGGGTTTCCTCAGACGGTGGATTGCAAAACCAATAAGCCAAGATTTACTGACCCTAAGGTTCGGATGGAAATTAATTATGCGTAGGATCGCACAACACAGCCTGAATTTATTGCTCTTAGTTGGTATTGATACTATTTCACTGCTGGTCTCGTTCTTATAACGGGTGTTGCAGTGGCGTATTGCCTTAGACGGGCCCTGTATCAAAATTTGTTAGGAGACCCAAATGAAGGGTAAAGAGTTTATGTGACATTGTAGATAATATTTAACGAATTTTTGCTTATACACATTCGGGGCCCTTGTAGCCTGGGGGCCCCGTATCATTGATACGGCTGATATGGAGGTAGCTACGCCCTTGGGGTGTTGCCTTTCGTCCATTACTCTGGAAGTATGCGCATTGGTAGACTTCACATAATATAAAAAAATATGGAGAACACACATATAAATAATCGACGGTAGGCAGCGGCTTTGCTGTGCCCTGGCGGTGCAGAAGTCTATGGGCGGCGGTGACTACTTACCATCAGGTGGCCCGCCTGCTCGTCTGCCTTTCGAGGCACAAAAAAAAGTATATATTTTTACTATTTTTCTAATACCAACGTGAAGATTATAAATAAACACATATATTTCACACTTTCAATAGTTGTTGTTATATAGTAGTAATTTCCAAAGTGCCCTGGGATAATGCCTTATTAACTACTTGGTATTAAAACAGTAAAGGAATAATTAAGACAGTGCATAGCTAAGTTAAGTCTGTAACTGAATGGTGGCCGAGACAAGAAAAACGCAGCGTAGGCCGTCCAGCAGCAAGATGTTGACGACCTCGTTAAGATCGGAGGGCGAATCTGGATGAGACTGGTTCAGGACAGTGGCATGTGTATTAGGGTATTTACTCTTATTAGAAATACCAAAGCTATAACTGAGGTATTTAGGAGACTAGTTGGGGGTAGTTAATAATGAAAATCCCAGTGGGAGTAGTAAATGTTTAATATAAAACAGAGTGCCTTCCGCGCTCCGGTGTTCAATTCAGAAGACTAGTGGTGTAAAAGTGAGTTGGTAGTGAGAACATTCGTGGTTCGTTCGCGGGGCAGTAAGTAATTGTAAACGGTTCAATGGCGTTGTTCAGTTTACAAGGGTAATGCTGGTAGATTAATTGTAAAGAGAAGCCTTAAGTGAATCCTGACATGCGTGTGTGTTAATATTAAGCACTGAGATGTGTAACAGTGCCGTGTAAATCAATCAAAAAAATGTATATTTGTGTCTTTTAAATATCCATCTTGCATAGTTTTGTTGATGTTCCTAACATGTGGCATAACATGGAAGAGACCTATACCCAGCAGTGGGATTTTACAGGCTGTGGATGATGATGATAGCTTAGCTGGGAGTAGTACTAAGACGAAAATCGCTAGTTCAAAACCAGTCCAAATTGCACAAACATAATTTTCTAAATTTACGTGTGTATTCTTCAATTATTGTTTTAACAGCGAAAACAGCGGTAGTATAGTTGTTTATTTGAGTTTTTTTGGTAATAAAATATGAGGGCCTACGATCCTACAACACCGAGACCGGAAACAAATATCTTTCTGTACATTTGAAACTATATAAGGCCAGCGTGGTGATAAAGGCTAAAATCATCTCATTACTAGAGGAATCCATTGTCCAGCAATGAGGTAGACACGGTCTATGACATATCCATTAAAACACACAGTCATTGTGTCTATTACAAACACATTACGCACATGACTATTATTACATGAAAAGATTCAGGCAAATAGTTTGTTCGTCTGAGAGACAATAGAAATCACAAAATGATGTACTTACATAAATAGATCTGCGGTAGAGTTGCCAACCGTCCTGTTTTCCCAGGACATGTCCTGGTTTTTAGCGTGTCCTGGATAGTTTTTAAGCAACGTCCTGGGTTTTTAAAGCGCCCTAATAAGGACCTGTATTTTAAAATTCGCACAGCACTTTTGCAATGCTTACTTTCGTCTCGGCTCGCAAGTGTTTACGCTATTTTAAACCAAAGATGCTTCCGGTTTTTAAACTGAATTGTCCTGGTTTTATAACTTCAAATCCTAGTATTTAAATTCCGGGATTGGTAACCCTAATCTGCGGCAAGACAATTAACGACGGTGGCCAACCTCATCACGTGGGATTATACCACAGTGTAAATGTGAATACTGTAACAAGTATGTTGATGTTACATTGTGTTATTGTTACTGTTGAGGCGATACGTTGTTTTGCCGGCATGATTGTGTTGAGTAGCGAGGGATAGATTGGCTCTCGCTACTTGATACTCTAAATGGACGGCACTGCGCTTACCACCAGATGCAATGTGGTCACTTTGCAGT
Source organism: Laothoe populi (assembly GCA_905220505.1). Classification (NCBI taxonomy): domain Eukaryota; kingdom Metazoa; phylum Arthropoda; class Insecta; order Lepidoptera; family Sphingidae; genus Laothoe; species Laothoe populi. Next base: position 337,990 of record HG992156.1, read on the forward strand.
GCTCAGATAATGCTGAGTTTCAAGATCGCTATATAGCAATAAAAGATAAATATGGCTTCATTATGATATTCTCAATAGTGTAAAGTTTTCTCGAATCATGTGGAAAAATCTTAAAAGTAGATAATAGTAGCTTTTGATGTAAAATATGATTTTTTCTAAAACTACTAATTCTATACACGTATGTCTTACTAAAATAAGTGATATTACACCCAAAACCAGAGATTATCCTATAATTATAGATATATATGTCGGGTGCAGGCATGACCGCAGGCCGGTCAGGTCATCAGGCCGAGGTTGTGAGAGGGCTTACACGTCCCTCTCTGATCTCCAGATATTGTCAGGATGCATAGCGTGTAATAGTTCGGTAATAAAACACAAGATTAACACTTCAGAGTCTATTTGAAGATTTGAAGCTACCACCAGTTCGGAATGCAGTCATCCATGGGGAAGAGCTGGCAAGAAACCCTCATGGTTGCTCTTTTAAACACATCACAGTTTACATTACAGTATGCAGTACACAATAACACTTTCACATTACGTTAACTTACTACTTTTACAATATTTCGGCATTACGACCTCTAAGTTACTAACTATTTCAAGATTGAATATGGAACTCTTCTACAAATGACAAAGTGCACGCTTTTATTATAATATTTTCTATTGTGCCCCACTCTGTGAGCGGGATCAAGCGATAAAACTAATCAAATCCACCCGCAATATAGCAAAACAAGTCGCGGTACAGATATTCTACAATAAAACGAGTTATTTAAAAGTTCAATTGAGTAACCGTTTTCACGTTGCTCCGACATATATATATTAAGATAATTTCCTCTAGTCACTTTGGTGGTGATCACTAAGCATCACCTGTTGATTGTGTGTGTCACCCTGTTCTCAAGTCGAGAGGCCATAATAAATGTTGAATGTGTTTAATATAAGGTGACCACTGAAAACCAGCGCTGTGTTGTGGTATGCAGTATGTACATGCCACAGCACAGCAGTACGCTGAGTGGATACCTGTCACAGCTGCGACAAGCAAGTACCATTAGCATTAGTTTTAAATATAATAAAATTGTTAATTGTCTTGTTGTATGTGCGTGTTGTTAGCTGTGCTAATAAATAGTTTTTCTTTCTTTCTAATATTTACTATACAACTGATGACAAACAATACAATTCAAAATCCTTTATACCTTGTAGATCAAAAGGCATTAGCGATTCTCATATCTGTGTAAAAGCAAATGAGGTGCTCCACCGGAACAGTCGGCAGTCAGCCGGACGCACCACTGTGGACCGGAAATGAACGCCCAGGTCCGGGCCGTTTCCGCTCGCCACCCTTCGCCTCTGATTTTCCTTCGGATCTATGGAGCTAAGGATACATTGTTCGTATTTGATTTGAATCTGATCCGTTTGTTATTTTCATTTAAAATGAAAGGAATTGGTACATTCAGAATAATACAAACTCGCACCTAAGCCCGGAAAGGGTGGGCAGAGTTGTGATTATGTTGATTAGACCTATTATTCACTGGAATTATTTCCGTCCTATGATGGATGTGATATGTGGTAAGGCTATCGCCATATTGGACATAAGTGCGACACACGTGAATATTTGAATCGATAATTTTCAAACAAATGGTGATTGTCTGATCGGAATTTAAACCCAGGACTTACCACTAGACCAAATGACCTAGCCTTAGTCTTTCCAATAATAATAATAATAATAATGTCAGTGTTCAATAAAATCCCACCGTTGGGAACTAGTCTCATAAAACAAAATATTTTTTACCAAATATTTATATATCTTTTCGGTATATAGAAAAGCTTATGACAAGTTGAAACACAAAGAAAGCTTTACCAAAACAATAAAATTTAACGAGTCGGAAACTTAGTAATAGCCAACAGTTGCTACAAACTCTAAAAACAAGACACGAGTAAGCCATGATTGAAATGTATGCTTTCACATCGTGGGATGAAAATAAGCCCGTCGAGCCGTAGTTGCATTAGTACTGCCTACACCTTCCGAGATACAGGCGTAAGTTTATATTCAACATTGACCGAATAGGCTATTTTATTATTTTTTGTCAACATCTGTGACTCAGCAAGCCTCAAATGCAGGCATCGTACGGCCGAACCTTCTGGAATTAAATTATATCATGGACAAAGAGTCGTTTATCAACTGTCACACTTAAATGTTTTGGAGCTTTCATATTAACAACTGTTTTTTTAATTTTTCCTCCGAATAAACGAAACATTTACTTGGACGTAGTTAATGGTGATTCCTTTTAAAATTAACGATGTTAAGGAAGGATTTAACTCTTAGACACTTCCTCTCTACTGGAAATTATCAACTCTCGACATTTTAATCTTACAAATTTTATGTGGTTATTTTTATCCGGCTCCAAAAAAAAAAGAAGATTCTTAATATGTGTATGTTGCAATATTTCTGATGAATATGTAAGAATGGTAAATATGGGAAAATTTCGTATTCGCCAAAAATACTACCTGAATTTTTAATGAATTTGTAAAATCAAACTGTCACTTCACGTCGGATTTCAACCTAGACATAGATAATGGACTAAGTGCTCTCCAGCTATTAAGTGAATACGGACAGAAAATGTGAGAGAGATACAACGAACGTGCGGTCAGCAATTCTTTTTTTCTAGAACTTTGACTGCCTGCCGGTGACGCAGTTGTAGTTGCGCATGCGTTACGACTGCTCGTCGTCGCTCGTCGAGACTGTAGGTCTCGAGTTCGATGGGTTTTTTTATTTAGAAATAATCAGTATCGGCCCGGAGCCTAGAATTGTGCCCTTTATGGCGATAGGCTCGCTCCCTATAACATTGTAGAACCGTAATAAATTCGGCGAAAAGTGGGTGTACTGGTTACGCCTACCGGGTATTCCAGGCGTGAGTGTATTTAAAAGTGTAGAATTTTGATTCTACCTACGTCACAGACTTGCAGGAGCGAAAAGAAATACGTATTGGCCGCACAGTCGCTTTGTCTCTTTCTACAACGTGGTCAATTTTGTGAGGATATTGTTCAAGTTCTCTATGTCTATGGATTCCATGAAACTATGCCACTATCATCGTCGAGTTGACTAAAAATAAAATAAAAATCTTTATTCATTACGTAGGCATATAAAAGGCACTTATAATAAAAATAATACTAGCCCTGTATTAAACATTGTCCCACTGCTGGGCACAGGCCTCCTCTATTAATGAGAGGGGTTAGGCCTTAGTCCACCCCGCTGGCGTATTGCGGGTTGGTAGACTTCACATACCTTCGATTTTTTTTGAGAATTCTCAGGTATGCAGGTTTCCTCGCGATGTTTTCCTTCACCGTTAAAGCAAGCGATTATTAACAAAGAATACACACATAACTTTAGAAAAGTCAGAGGTGTATGCCACTTGGGTTTCGAACATACGACTTTCGTCTTGACAATCCGTACCGCAACCAACTAGGCTATCGCTGCTTTTGTTAAAAGGCACTTATGACAGGTCTAAACACAAATGGTAATTCTCCATACGGAATGAGTAATTATGGTTAATGGCTTAGGAACTTGGAATCCACTGTCAAGGGCTGGTAGGCAGGGATACAAGGACGAGGATTGGACTGGGAAAGGAGGAAAGAGGATGACCGGAATATGAAAGATAATCATGATCTTCGGTAAAGGAAGTGACGGGAGATGATGATCAGAAGAAGAGACAGGAATGGGAGGGGAGAAGTTGAAAGATAACTGGACGGATTTGGAAGGAAAGTAATCCTTAATCTAGCTAACCTACCAGCCTTTCATGTTGACTTATACATGACTTATTCATGCTGTTGACAAAAATGTCTACATAAAATGTATGACAGACTGTAGCATAGCTCTATTACGATAAACTCGTTGTATGTCTGCTTACCCCCTACAAGGATATAACCATGAGAATCATTTCGCCTTTCTGTTTCAATATAAATTCGTTACGTCCTAATTTATACTTTGTTTCAATTTTAGATTAATTACATCTCTTGAAAATAAATTGAATGGAATGTAACATTAAATTAGTTCTTATTAAAATGTATTTATCAAAAGGAGTATTATTAATGATATTCTCTCTAACAAAGATATTAGGATTAAATATAATTTTATTTGTAACTTACAAAATTGATAGGAATGCCTTTGTATTTGAAAATAATACATTAATTAAATAAAGTAATATTAACATTGAATATTGTTTCTAATTATACGTTTTTTCGCTGTTATGAAAATATGTCTGAATATCAAACGAACTAGTTTCGTTATTTCGTTTGACGTTTAACTTGTCAAAGTATTTCTTTGATATATGAACATGAAAATCACAAAGCTAACGGTATTATTTCAGTATTGTCTTGATGAGACATTAGATAATAAAGTTCCAACTATCTGCTAGTGATCTTAGAGTCGAAACTAAACGCACTTGATTAAAAGCTCAAGATTAATCAGTCTCGAATAAAATTTAGATACTACGCTAAAGATTAATTAGTTAAAACTTAATTAACCTAATTTACTTGAGATATCGATTTTGGGTTGAGTTTAAATCACTACATAGTATAAAACAAAGTCGCTGTCGCTGTCTGTCCGTCCCTATGTATGCTTAAATCTTCAAAACTACGCAACGGATTTAGAAGCACATGAATTTTTTTAATAGATAGAATGATTCAAGAGGAAGGTTTATATGTATGATACATGCATAATATTGATTGATTGCGGGCGGAGCCGCGAGAAACATCTAGTAAGTTATAATAGCCGATTTATCTTGGTTTTAAGATTGGCTTGTAAGATAATTATTGTACTAGACAGAATGTTCACATATTCCACCATCGATTTTGAAAAGTTCTATCTAGACATTCTCAGTATTAGCCCGGTGTCTGGAACATATGCCCAGTATGCCGATAGGCTCGCCCCCTACATCATTATAGGACCGAAATTCGGCGAAAAGTGGGTGTACTGGTTACAGCTCTGCCGACACCTTCGAGGATTACAGACGTGAGTATATATGTATGTAGGTAATAGAAAGGAGAAATACTAATATGTTTAAATCATTTTAAACATAAAAAATTGTTTTAGAACTACAAGTCTGATTTACGCAGACATAGATCAATGTAGATGACGCGTGTAATTGAATCCTTATCGAAACTAAATGTATATAAATTTTTCTATCTGCTTCATCACCAGAGTCATTTAATGATAAAAAAAAAATTAAAGAGTTTCAGTACTTTATAGTGCGATAAGGTCTTTTTTATCGCGGCTCGGTAGTGACTACACTACATCTAGTTATAAGTATTGTACACTTCAAATATAATGTAAGCTGTTAAAAAGCTTGACTTTCGATGGCCAACACAATGATGTCAGTTTAAAGGGAGTATATGCCGACTAACCTGGGGACGTGACACTGGATATTCGTTATTTGGATTGGGACCATACATATATTGTATGCAAATATTTTAATATCTTACTGTGTTCATTTCGAGAGCGGACATAGGACTTGCTATTTGAAATTGTCAAATGTAAGACCATCATATCATTTCTGCAATATTCAGACGATTGTTCTCTACCTTTATAACAAATAGGCACATTAAACAATTGTGACTATAGCTGAAACTTATTATGAACTGTAAAAAATACTTTCATAACTTGACAATAGCTGAAAAAATATGCTATACATTATTTAAATTCAGTCATACGTCATGGTCATTACATACGCTATAAACTATATTACATTAGATTATAGTAGCTCAATGTATGATAATTAAGTTGCTTTACCATAAAAAAAATACAGAATCCTTTCTCAAACATAGAGCCTCATGAGTACGATGAAAATGTATCTGACACTTGCGTTATCTATTTGAATACATATCTGTGCTGATCGCTTATAATTCATTTGGAGTGTATTACAGCTTGGTAAACTTTAATCATTTATTTCATTAAGAAAGAAACAGTTAATTATATTTCTAACACTGCGTACACCCTTTGCTAAGACACTTATAATGCCTTTCATAATCACATTGTCGAGTAGTTAATTCGTAAACGTTTGAAGAGCATTTAATTAAGAGAGGTTTCGTTAAGGCTCTAAGGTATTCAGTCTTTTCGTACAAATAAATTAAACTACATGTTTTTTCAAATAAATGAATCACTTGAGAGAGAAAAATATAAACGTCTCAACCAAAGGACGACTTCGTCAAGTTAATTAAGGAGATTTCAGAGTTCTGTTTTAAGATTTTACTTTCTGTTCTAATTATATTTTATTCAGCTGTCTAAACAAGCAAAGGGCATTTAGTGTCTAAAAGGTTTCTGATGTCGTTGGAAGTAAACAATTTTTAATTAAAAGGTCATTCAGTGGCTTCCGGAATTAAGATCTTATGACACTTCATTAACCGAAGGAAAAATGTGTAATTTATATTAAGTGAAAATTAGGACTTAAGGGGTTTTACGAGATAGAAACATGATGATGGTTTCTACAACACATAATATACCAATAGATACTCTAAAAGATATTAAAAAGCTATTTTTTAAATATCCCTTACTGAAATTCAGGCATTATGTCATTAATAATAATAATCACAAAGTTAGATTAAAATTGTCTTACGACCACCTCTATGTGTTGGCTTTGGCCCCACGCATGCCTTCCAAAAGCCCGGGACTCTGTAGTCCCGAAGTAATGGTAAGACAAACATAACAATAATAAATACACGCAACAGTCACACACATAGTTCTGACCCCACACTAGGTCAAACCTGTATCGTGGGTATCAAGAATTACGAGGGATCACGGTCCAAAAACACCCAGAGCCGAAACAAATATATTTCTGTCCAAACATTTGTCTCGGAGCGGGAATCGAACCCATGGCCTCTCGTTACACAGCCAGCGACTCACTCGCTGCGCTACGGAGACTGACAAAATATTATAGTTTTTTTTAATGGCGCAGTGAGCGCAGTGCCGTCCAATTAGAGCATCAAGTAGCGAGAGACAATCTATCCCTCGCTACTCAACACAATCATGTCGGTCTGCTGTGTAGCTTCTTCATACTACGCCTAAAGGACTTAGTCTCGTGTTTATACTTTATTTTCTTAGTTGGTTTAGATATTTCTACAACTACTACTTTTTACGTAAACCGTGTACCTTTACTTGTTGTTGGCAAAATTGTTCTTAGAAAAAACCCACAAATTATTTTTATCACAGTAAAATATTGAATTTAAAAAAAGATAAAAAGGATTAAAATTTTAACATACTAAATTACTGTCTCTTTGTGTGGTCTCGTTGACTGTAGATTATGAGGTATGTAACCTAGACGGGAGATTATGAAATACGATAGCTCTGTTTTTTTCATCATCAATAATTATGTCCAAATATTTTACGAAAAGTAATAAAAAAACAAGAGAAAAGTGAAACAAGTTTTTGTAAATATTATGATTAAATCTTTTCGCAAATATCTTGATAACCATTTTTTTTTTAGTGCCTCGATAGGCAGACGAGCAGACGGGCCACCTGATGGTAAGTAGTCACCGCCGCCCATAGACTTCTGCAATACCAGGGCACAGCAAATCCGCTGCCTACCGTTGATACACGAATTACACCTTTTGCACGAAAAAGGTGGAAACTTTAAACCATTATTTTCTATTGATAGACTCTTTTATACTTCAGTTTCCAGCGTGATTTGTTTAATTTAGTATTTTTATTTATTTCAGACTTAAATATAGAACTTATTATGACTTAAACGTTATCATTACTAGAGCAAAGACATAGTGCCTTTTATAATACTTATAGAATGGTATTTTACGGTCATTAACAATATTATAATAATATTATTACCGATATTGACTTAAATAAAACATTTCAAACAATGTCTAAATATTAATGTTTTAAACTCTTTATTAGCTGTCGTCTTGTGGTCGTCTTCAACTACAATCAAAGAAAAACTTTTTTTTATAGAAACTGATATCTAGACAGTTCCAGAAATTGGAGATGGCACAATGAGTTTTTATAAAGTAAACTTTAATATCGGTATCTCCGGAAATCAGGAAGTGGTAGAGCCACGCTGTAGGCATATTTGTCTACAGCATGAATGGGCCGGCTCGACCGGGGTAGTACCACTGTCTCACAGAAAACCAACGTAAAGTGACAGTTTACTGTCGCGTTTCGTATGGTAAGTGAGATATCCGGAGGCCCAGATTCCCACTTCCCTTCCCTAATCCCTATTCCTGTCCTTTAAGGCCGACAGCGCATACATGACACTTTCAGTATTGTGGATGTTCATGGGCGGTGGAGATCACTTAACATCAGGTGACCCACTGGCTCGTTTGTCGGACTATACTATAAAAAAAAAACCGAAATTAATGATTTTAATAACGTGTTAATCAAAAAATTTAAAAGTCTGACTTTTGATGATACGTTTTACTAATCCACAGCAAAAATTATGAACAAATACTTTTTTGTTAGCCTGACACGGTATCAAGGAGCGAGAAATAATCTATCCCTCGCTACTTAATACAATTATGCCGGCCTGCTGTGTAGCTTCTTCACATTACGCCATGGGGCAAGGAGGTGAAGAAGCGGTCGAGGGTCTAGTGTTAGAGTGCTCAGAAGGCCGCAACATGGCCAAACATCGCACCCTCACTGAGACCCCTGACAAAAACGGTGTACGGTGGTCGCTATCCGGGCGGACATCAATATCCTAACCCCACAAATCAATATCATAAAAGTCACACAAAAAGCCGTTAAACAACAAATGCTGTTAAACAAGAACAGAAAACCATAGTTAATTACTTAACACAAACACTTAGAGACACATATAAAAGAGATCGCCTAACTCAAATACTGGAAGAGACTAACACAGATTGGTCAAATGTACATGTGGGTTCACCAAATGATATGTGATCTTAACCTAACAATAACAAACATTGTTCTGACCCACACTAGAGGTCACACTAGGTCCTATCTGCATCGTCAGTATCAAGAAGTACTAGGGAATATTGTCCCACAACACGCAGACCCGAAAAAATATCTTATGGAATACACAAACATTTGTTTCGATGCGTGGTTTATAGCTCGACCGCAGCGCCACTAAGGCTGTTAAGTTTTAAATAGGGTAAAATTAACAACAATAAAACCAAAGAATCATGCGTGCGTGAAATAGGGATTCTCCATAACGCCGTCTAGAAACATCACCATATAAAATACGATAGAAAAGCAACCAGTTTTTTTTATACTAGCCCTGTATTAAATATTGTCCCACACGGGCCTCCTCTACTATTGAGAGGGGTTAGGTCTTAATCCACTACGCTTGCCTAATGCGGGTTGGTAGACTTCACATACCTTCGAAATTCGCATGAGAATTCTCAGGCATGTAAGGTTTTATAATTATATTTTCCTTCACTGTTAAAGCAAGCGATAATTAACAATAGATACACACGTAACTTTAAAAAAGTCAGAGGTGTATGCCATTTGGATTGGTCTCGAACATACGACTTTCGTCTTGACAGTCCGTATCGCAACCGACTAGGTTATCACTGCTTTTCACTAGTTGACAAAATGTCCACAGCACAGCCCTGTCACTTACAACTGTAAATAAAATTAAAAACGCCCTACACCATCTATCTTTCTTGTTTAGTCTCATCTCGTCTAATTGAAAACACGACGCAGTTAATTAAATGATCTGGTTCGCTCTTAAGTATAGAGAAAATTCAATTCAGAAAAGATTCAATTATTTCAAGGCTATATAAAATGCTGATCAAACATAAAATGATCTACATTTAAATAAGTGTATATATAATAATTGCATGAAGAAGATGAATGAATGACGATGAATGATGAAGCACAACATAATACACCAATTGATAATGTTTTTAAATACAAAAATATTTTTTTGTCAACAATGTTTTAAGTCAGACACTGTTATGAAACAAGTTCAAATTAATCTCAGCAGAAAGTTCAAAGTACTGTATGCACGTAAAGTATAGCAGTTCTTTGATGGTCGAGAGGTGTCAGATCTCCTGGAATCCAAATAACGTGGTAATTAGATTGTAAAGGCAGTGACCCGAGACGGTTTGTTCATTTTTTGTTCGGCCCGTTTGAAATATTCGCTCCATTAAATTTATTTGCACTTTGTTCACGGAATCAAGTTACAGACAAATGCCGCTATATCTAATGTAAAAAAAGGAAGCAATGGTGTGTAGCAATATAAGAACAACACAAATGTTAGTTAGTGGATCTGGGAATCTATCCAGTTGTTGTAACATGAATTCTTATACAACCAACAATTGCCTTGATTATTATCTTACAGTTATATTACTGCCTCGGTGGCGCAGTTGTAATTCTCTGCCGAGGTCTCGGGTTCGATCCCCGGTCACCCAAAATGATATTGGGTTTTTCTATTTAGAAATACTCAGTATCAGCCCGGAGTCTGGATTGTATGGTATGGCGATAAGCTCGCCCCCTATCACATTATGGGGCTGTCATAAATTCGGCGGAATGTGGGTGTAAATGTTATCCCCCTGCCTACCCTTTCGGGGATAACAGGCGTGAGTGTATATGTATTTATTATATTATTAGGGCGTTTTGTAGTTCACTAAGATGCTGAAAATAGGAAATTAAATTTCTCAGAAACTAATTGTATATATTTATGAGCTTTAAACCCTTCGGAGTTTAGTAAAGGAACGAAATAATGACTAAAGTGATGATAATGGAATCTTTAAATAATATATTGAATAATAAATTAGTAAAGACGATCGGAGTATCGAAATAATTCATTCCAAGAGACGAATAGTAATTATAGTTGAATTAGGATGTCAAACGTCAAGTGAACTTTGAATTATTTGTCTAATCTAATTCTGATTGAGGAGGCTTCTTATCGGCCGAGGCCACTCGAGACATGTTGTTCACTGACTGACTTAATAAAGTAGGTACTTTAAAAACCAAAATTATGGTTGCTATAATTTGAAGTGTATGGCTACGTGATTGGCATCATGGTTCTAAAATAGGTTTTCGTTTTGATTGACCTAATAAATGTTTCTTACCGATTACCAAACAGTCTATACACTGACTGTTGTTGACTGGGTGTATTTATTGATTATTTATTAAGAAATAACGAATACAAAGATATTGAAGCGAGTAAAATTAGTTTAAGTTTTTATGTATGTATTTATTTATTTATTAAGCACAACCACATCATGTATATTGACAATTTCTCTTAAATTAACTTACATCTGATAAGTAGATCTGATATACACGACACTTATGGAGCGCATAACACTTGCTGAATAAGTAGCATGTATATTACCTAATATATGTATATACATATACATACATATACACTCACGCCCGTATCCCATGGGGGTAGGCAGAGACAATTGAGTGCCACAAGCTACGATCCTGACACACTTCTTTCGCCTCTTCCACATTCATACATCTTCTCATACATTTACGACGGTTGGAGGTACTTCTGATTTGCCCTTTTAGGAGAAGATCGTTTATCTGATTCGTAAACGTTCTCCTTGGGCGCCCTCTACCCACTCTTCCAGTCACATTTGCACGATAAATAGCTTTCGTAAATCGCCTTTCATCCATCCTCTCCATGTGGCCAAACCATCTCAGCATACCTCTTTCTATCTTAGTCACCACATCATTCTTCAACTCACAACGATCTCTTATCACACTATTCCTCATGCGATCAGCAAGGGTGACTCCACACATACTCCGTAAGGAACGCATCTCCACCGCATTAACTCCACTTTCATGCTTCTTCTGCCACACCCAACTTTCACTTCCATACATAAGTGTCGGTACCAGCACACCATTATGAACAGCCATTCGCGCCTTTTGTGACACCGCCTGGCTGCTCATTATCGCGTGCAAGGCACCATTTACTTTATTACCTGCCATCACTCTCCTTTCAATATCCCTCTCATATTTCCCATTTCTGGTTAACACGCTTCCCAAATAAACAAACTCTTTCACTTGTTCCACTCTCTCACCATCTATATTTATGTTACATTCCGTAACATCTTCCTCTCTTTCTATCACCATAACTTTCGTCTTACTTCCATTAATTTTCATTCCCTTCTCCTTAAACGACTCATTCACTACATTTAACATGTCTTGTAGCTCCCCCACCGATGACGCAAGCAATACCTGGTCATCGGCGTAGAGAAGACACTTGACATGCAACTCATTCATTCCCAGTCCACATTCCATATCTTTCAAAACTGTCAAACAGCTGTCCATATAAAGATTAAAGAGCCATGGAGACGCAACACATCCCTGTCTAACACCTCTAGAAATGTTAAACCAGTCTGAGTGCGCTCCATTTACCCTTATACATGCTTTGGAGTCCTTGTACAAAGACTTCAAAGCACTAACTAGGCGGCTCTCAATCCCATATGTTAGTGACAGTGTTGACCACAGTTCATCCCTCGGCACACGATCATAAGCCTTTTCCAAATCTACGAAGGCACAGTACACCTTTTTGGACTTGGCCAAGTGTTTTTCAACGATGCACCTTATGGAAAAGACTTGATCAGTGCAACCCATTCCTCTTCTAAATCCTGCTTGCACATCCCATATTTTTTCTTCACTATCATTCATCACTCGTGTGATCAAGATCTTTGCATACAATTTACCGACGACGCTGAGAAGACTTATGCCTCGATAGTTTTTGCATTCTTGCTGTGACCCTTTGCCTTTATAAAGCGGAACAATAACGGCTTTACACCAGTCTTCTGGCACTCGACCATTGCTCCAACATATATTAAAAAGTAGCCACAACAATTTTGCCACTATACTTTTGCCGCTTCTCAACATTTCGACAGTAACCCTGTCATACCCTGCAGCCTTGCCTATCTTCATATAGTTCAACGCATTCATTATTTCATCTTCCGTAATCACCTTGTCTGCATCGCTTTTTGAGTGAGCCGAGTCTATAGCATCCTGTCTATTAGCTATGCTCCCATCGCTACACTCAAAAAGATTTTTAAAATACTCTTTCCACCGATGCAAGACTTCCCTTTCATTGCTCAACATTCTCCCATCCTCACTCCTAATCACGCCTATAATAATATAACTAATATATGTATACAGACTTATACTAATTATATAAAATTAAGTAAATTAAAATTGAAATTAAAACAATTGAAAAATAAAGACAAAATAATAATAATTAAAAAATAAACAAATGAGACCATTAATTCCAGTTGTGCATATTTAATTTTTGTTTAAAGAGCCGTAAAGAATTGGAAAAGATGTCAATGTCTGAATCGCGGGATTGGACTACATTGTATTGATCGAGGAGCCGGTGCAAAGGTGATTGAAGGCCTAAATTAGTTTTGGCAAAAGGAGCACGAAAAATTTTCTCTATTTTATACCTGGGGTAAGAGTGAGGTACAGATAGAGACACTTTTTCTAAAAGATGACTGTTTCGTATTTTACTATTTATTACTTTGTACAGAAAACATAAATATAAAATACGTCTACGATCACGAAGGGCTATCATTTTAAATTTAGCTAATCGTTGGTTATAAGTGTTTCTATGGGACAAGCCGCTGCACGAGAATGCGAGATGCCTAGTGAACGCTCTTTGTATACTCTCAATCCGTTGCGAATGGACAGTGTAAAAAGGAGACCAGGCAACACTAGCATACTCGAGATTGCTGCGCACAAGTGTATTGTAGAGAAGTACTTTGGTTTCGAGGTTTTTAAAGCCAACGGTATTCCTTCTCAAAAAACCGAGCATTTGGGCAGCTTTAGTCACGGTTTTTATGTATGACACATACATACCTAATAATCACACAAATCTAACTACACACTGGGTAAATCCATGTTGTGGGTATCATACAATTCGAAGGACTGCGGTCGACACCGAAACACGAAAAAAATTGTGGCTCACACATATTAGTCTTGGTGTGATAAAACAATTGCTGGTGGTAGGATATTCATATCCGCCCGGATAGCGACCACCGTACACAGGGTGTAAAACCCGTGCGTGTGCCACTATGGCTTCCGGGATCAGCCAGTGTACATCCGGTTTTTGTCGGGGGTCTAGAGTTGGGTACGATGTTTTGTCGTTTGGCGGCCTTCTTCCTTCCTTCACCGCTTCTTGAATTTCTTGCCCATGGCATAGAGTGACGGTCGGCATGATTGTGTTGAGTAGCGGGGTATAGATTGTCTCTCGCTACTTGATACTCTAATTAGGTGGCACTGCGCTTACCATCAGATGCGGTGTGGTCACTTTGCCGTGACAGGATAAAAAAAAAACACTTAACGGACCAACACACTGAACCCCTGTGAACATTACTCTCAGGTTATTTTACTTTTGACAAAGCACACATATAAAGTTCTATAATTATTGACAAGCAATCATAAACAAAACAAGTAACTACTTCATGAACGCCGTTTCAAAAAAGAAAAGCAATTCAGAAGTTTTTAGTTTTCACTTCTGTCCGTAGCCACCATGACTGCCTATATTTATTTCTTGGAATACACTACACATAACATCAGGTGGAGCGAAGTGTTATTACCGAGCGCGGATAAAAAATGAACTCATAAAATCATTCCAAAAGTTACAACGAATAAAATTTAAATTAAATTAAAAACTCCACTGCCTCAGCTTGGTTGAAGTTAAAATTTATAGTTGAGCGACCTAACAGTGGTTTTAATCTGTTAGTGAACCAACTAAGGGCAAGTTATAATAACTTCCGACGCGAGAAGTACTCAGTTGTCAAGACAGTTAATTCCGGAGAAGTTAAAGTTATCTGTTATGTTACATTTATAATATGCAGCAGTCGGCGTGTGGTGGACTGATATAACGAAACCGCGTGTATAATTCCAGCACAGATACAAATGTCTATGTGAAATTTTTGTGTCAAGGCTGGGTGTTGAGAGAATGTCGCTCGTAGTTCCTTTTCCCCTTGATACTAGATAATTCTACCTTTCCGTGACATCTGCGCTACACGGTAGGCAGCGGCTTTGCTGTGCCCTGGCATTGCAGAAGTCTATGGGCGGCGGGAAGGCGGTGACTACTTACCATCAGGTGGCCCGTCTGCTCGTCTGCATATCAAGGCACTAAAAAAAAACTTTGGGTGCACATACTGCTTGGTCTACGTGACGTCACGTCTAGTCTTGAAGAAGTAGATCAATACATAATATAAATGATCATTCAATGTAATCCGGCTATGCATGCTCAATGTATCCAGGCAAATAATGGATCCCATGTATATCACATACATTCTAGAACTTCAGCGATCCACAGTATTGCTTGGACGCAAACGAACGGAGTCACGTGCTAAAGTTAGTTAACTCATAAATTCAGTTTATCGTCGGATCGCCTTAATACGATTAATATCAGACCGAATTGCCAAAGTTTCCATTGATAAACAATCAGTGTATTAGAGTTGTAGCAACGTGGCATGGCCTAGTTGACATTATATATATCCCTATTACATTACACTGCTAAGTTATATAGCTATAGCACAAGTTACAAAAATCATTGGAAATTCGTTAAAACTGGAGCAGCTTGTTTGTATCGGCTTTCAGTGTCCTACGGTGCATTTAAACGCACCACGGTTACGAAGCCTTGTTTTTGATTCAGATAATGTATAGACATTTTCTGCAAAAACTAAGAAAAAGTCTTTTTTAACTATTAACGTACTAAACAACAGTCATTTCAAGATACTGTCAAAAGTTACCTGCTATAAGGTTTTGACTGTAAGCTTTTAAGTAACAAATGGTTATTCAGTGTAGCTATCTATATAACCTTAACTAAACTCGATTTACCTTAGAGTTTGATACAATATAAACACATTATAAGATTATATGTATCTAATGTTATTTGTTTAATATTCCAAGTAGATCTGATCATTAAAAATACAATTAAATTACAAATGCATTATAGACTTCGTGGTTTAAAATAATATTTAAGACAGTCTCGAATAATATTAATGAATGCCTCCGTGGCGCAGCGAGTGAGCAGCCGGTTGTGTAACGAGAGGCCGTAGATTCGATTCTCGCACGAGACAAAAATGATTGTGTAACAGACAGATATTTGTTTCTTTTCTGGGTGTTGTGGGACCGTAGTCCATCGTAGTTCTTAATACACGATACAGATTTGGCCTAGTGTGGTATCAGAACTACTTATGTGTGTAACTGTTGGGTGTAAGAAAAAGAAAATTTTATTCATTTATTTACCTACCACTTAACAACTCTTTTTACATGTTAACATAATACATTAGTGTTGATCAACTAATGCTACTTATTTATTTATTTACACATTATACAGAGTATATAGGCGGACTTAATGCCAAAGGCATTCTCTCCCAGTCAACCTTAAGGTGGTGCAGAGATAAGCAGAACAGGTGCATAAATTTAATTATGAAAATAAAACATTTAACAAATAAGCATGTACATACATAAATACTTATACTTCTTATATTAGGTAGGTATACTTAAATCTATGTCATCTATCTTTAAAACTATTATAACACATACTGTTATTTAGCCAATCCAATGTAATATATGTTTTAACATGTTTTCACGGTAGGCAGTGGCTTTGCTGTGCCCTGGCATTGTAGAAGTGTATGGGCGGCGGTGACTACTTACCATCAGGTGGCCCGTCTGCTCATCTGCCTTACCAGGCCGTATTACTATATCCTTACTAGACAGTATGCAGAGCCTGCATCGTAGCCATTGGATTTATACGACACAATTTGTACCAGTTCTTTTTTACAGAAATCATGTGTGTGTGTTTGTGTGTGCGTGTGCCTCGTAGCTGTAACGGCATCGTATGTAAGCTTAGAAACCTATGAGATCCTCAGTTCAAATCCCACAATTGAAATGAGTTTGGATTCAAAATCAAACGTAACTTACCTAAGATATATCGGCTACTTAACACATCATAATACGGATATAAACTCCTTGAACTGTGGGTATTTGTTCTACCTCTGTCTACCTCTTCAGGGAAACGTGAGCTTATATTGCGAAATTATGTTTACAAATAAAATAGTGTGAATAATATAACCGCAACAAACGCAACCAGACTGCAACCACCAATTGTTGGTAGTAACAGGTCAACGTAATTATAATGTTATAAACCACACAGTGAGGTTAAATTTAACAGTATTACGCTTGAGTGCTTAATTAAATCTCATTATACGGATGTGTGTGTGCACAGTTTTGACTCGCTGTAGAGAATAACACAGTCATAAAAGTACCTTCTGTCAGTATTACAGGAGTATCTTCTTGCTGGTGGTAGGATATTCATATCCGCCCGGATAGCGACCACCGTACACATGGTGAAAAACCCGCCATAGTGGCACACGCAAGTGTGTCGCGTTCCGGGATCAGCCAGTGTACATCCGGTTTTTTGGGGGTCTAGAGTTGGGGTACAATGTTGGCCATTTTGCGGCCTTCTAAGTACTCTGACAATAGACCCTCGACCGCTTCTTCACCTTCTTGCCCATGGCGTAGTGTGAAGGAGCAGGCCGGCATGATTGTGTTGAGTAGCGGGGGATAGATCGTCTCTCGCTACTCGATACTCTAATTGGACCGTACTGCGCTTAACATCAGGTGAAGTGCGGTCACTTTGCCGTGCTACGATAAAAAAAAAAAAAGTATCTTTATTCAAAACACTCTCTTCTGGTAAGGTTTTGTAATGTTTATCTATTTAAATAAATACTAAAATTGTTTCTACATATGTCCGTTATAGACTTTGGAACGATCCAATCGTTTTTTTATCGAAATAGGCTTGCGTTTAACCACTATCTCGCCTCATGGTAAGTGATGATCTGATGTGGTGGAGCACGCTTGCCTAGAAGATATCTATTCACTCTTGACTTGAAAATATCCGTTGTACCCCAAACCGTTTCATTAGTAAGGCAATAATGCGAAGATGGTTTCAGACCACTAAAACAATGCATTAGGCTCCACGCGGAAGGAGCTGTGGGTAACAGCTATATAATATCTCCGGGTCACAATGTTTGTCAGCGATGAACTCCAAAATCACTCAATGGAATTCAATTTAGTTTTGTGTATGTGTGTCGTTGGGTCTAAGTAAAGAGATAGGATTGTTTCAGACCCTATAGGTAACGCTGTTGTCGAGATCTGAATTTCTTATTTTTTCAACGAAAATTCGGTCCACAGAGATGGCGGTTTATGGCAGGAGAACGTCTGCCCGGGACCACTAGTTAACCATATAATTTTTAACAGAACCATAATGTAATTAAACAAAAAAAACAAGTTAAAATCGGTTTATTAGTTTGAGAATTAGTGTGACATATACAGACAAACAATCCTTTTTACTTTGGAAGATACCTCTTATTGAGTCATTTAATATTCTGCTGTAATCACCGCTGTAAATAAAAACGCTCTCACCACTTTATGCCCTAAAATGGGACGCTCAAAATATTTTCTGCAATCTTTCTTACAACCGAAATAATTACATTTCACCTCGGCCCAGCGAGAAAGATTAATGGCAGAATCTTTTCAAGTTGCCTTTTTAACGGCTCGGGTTGAAGTCTCTTGAATACCTGAGTGATGAAAATTTACTGGATTTATACAGCGGTATAGTTTGAAAACGCTTTAGTAACGTAGTAAGATCTGGTTTAAATCTTATTATAATATCTTTCTTATTAGAATGCGAATAATTTATCAATATGCGTGTCTGTTAGTCCTCCTAATTCTTCTAAAATACATTACATTTTGATGTAAATCTGACTATTATTAAAAAAATATCACAATGATTAACGCGAAGCCCTTTAGTATTAGCCCGGAGACTAAAATTTATGCCCAGTATGGCAATAGGCTCACTCCCTGTCGCATTATGGGACCGAAATAAATTCGGCGAAAAGCTATTGTATAGGGATTAGCCCGTAAGAGTTTGATTCTAAAGTATCTCAAATGATATTCTGAATTTCGCGATTGCAAACCATACCATCTTTCATCCCCTAGTTCACCCCTTTAAGAACCAGCTGCGTGTCACGACGTACGGTTCTATATGATTTTTTTATTGGCCGCATTCGGCTAGCTGGGTCGTGAATGTGGCCGCATCAGTGTGCGTCCGCTCTAAAGTTGACTTACAGTGTTCAAAGGGCTTGTCGATGGTAATTAATCACTCTTCCGTTCAGATTGTCTCAATGGTCGGTGGTGCTCATTACCATCTGTAGAGCCACTTATAACTTCGCTTTGTATATTACAAAAATTAAAAGAATTGGAAATATAGTTGAAAGTGGTAGAGCAACGCTGTAGACATATTTGTCTACAGCATGAATGGGCCGGGTCGACCGGGGTAGTACCACTGTCTCACAGAAAACCATCGTAAAGTGACAGTTCACTGTCGCGTTTCGTATGGTAAGTGAGATATCCGGAGGCCCAGATTCCCCCTTCCCTTCCCTAATCCCTACTCCTGTCCTTTAAGGTCGACAGCGTATACATGATACTTTCGGTATTGTGGATGTTCATGGGCGGTGGAGATCACTTAACATCAGGTGACCCACTGGCACGTTTGTCGGACTATGAAAAAAAAATTACATATTCGGCATATACATATTAAACCTCTGCCTACCCCTTCGGGGATTGCTGGCGTGAGTGTATGTGTGTAAAAAGAATCGTGGAATCAAATTTCCTTTCCTCTATTACAGATACAGCATGATGTATGATAAAACCTACGAACGACTTTGTAAGAACTTGCAATATTTCTCTGTTCCCTACTTTCTAATTAAGGTACTTATTGACGAAACTTATCTCATTTTTCTTAGTACCTTACGAATATCAATGAAGTAATATTATGAAGTGTTATACTACAAAGGTTTTATTGGATTAAGGTAAGTCGCTTTATAATATATATAAAGTTTTTATAAAATAATGGTCTCTTACGCGAATATTACACAATGACATAAAAATATTTTTATGGATTTTAAGGCTGTAAAGTTTGCCAAAACATCGGGATTAAAAAGTAAAAATAAAAATATGATAGTACGATATAGATGTATAGTAAATAAATAAATAATAAATAACACCCAACAGTCACACACATAGCACATCTCATGACTACGAGAGACTTTCGGTCTCACAACACCCCGGACGCAATATCTGTCTGTCACACAAACATTTGTCCCTATGCGGGAATCGAACCCAGGGCCTTTCGTATCACAGCCGGATACTCGCCAACTGCGCCATGAAGGCTGTCATAGTACGTAAAAAGAGTTTATTATATAACAATTTCATATTCATGTTCTATTTCATATTAATTACAAACATCGCGTCTCCATTTAAGCGCTATCCTCATAAAATACGACTGAAGTTGAGGTGTCGGGCGCCGGGGATGCAACGCTTGATGAATTTTAATTTTATTTTATATGCGCTGAATGACACGTCTAATAGCATAGGACATACGTGAATCGATTTAGCAGATCTAAAGGGAACTTGCTTTAAGTACATTATCTACTTCTTAAAAAAAAAGAGATGTCTATGAAACAGAAAATTTCATACAGCAGCCATAATTTGCAAATTTTTATACACAGTCAGGTCATAAGTATTGTCACACAGTAAAAACTTTTATTTTAGAATGCTGGCAACAAAAAAGTTTATTGAATTCGAATTTCAAATTGTTCATGAAAATAAAAATGTATACTTTTTAGAATTTTACTCATTTTTAAATATGGAGTGGACGCTTAAAGAAGACCGTGTTGCTGTAATTGCGTTGCATCGTTGCGGTTACGCGCCAATTCAAATTTTTGACATACTGAAAAATTTGAATATAACCAAAAGATTCGTTTATCGTACCATCAAACGATACAATGAAGACTCTAGTGTAGATGACAGGTCAAGAAGTTGTCGCCCTCGGTCTGTTAGGACTCCAGCAGTGATAAAAGCTCTGAAGGCGCGAATTCAAAGAAATCCCAAACGTAAGCAGAAACTGTTGGCCCTTTAGATGGGGTTAAGCAGAACCACGGTGAAAAGGGTGTTAAATGAAGACTTAGGGCTTCGGGCATATCGAAGAAAAACAGGACATCGTTTGAATGCTCGTCTAATGGACCTGAGACTGAAGAGATGACGCGCTTTGTTGAAGCGATACGCGGGAAAAAAATATCGGGAAATTGTTTTTTCAGATGAAATAATTTTTACCGTAGAAGAGAGCTACAACAAACAAAATGATAAGGTGTACGCACACAGTAGTGAAGAAGCGAGCAACCGTATTCCGCGTGTCCAACGAGGTCATTTTCCATCCTCGCTCATGGTATGGTTGGGAGTTTCTTATTGGGGCTTAACAGAGGTACATTTCTGTGAGAAAGGTGTAAAAACGAATGCAGTTGTGTATCAAAATACAGTCCTGACGAACCTTGTGGAACCTGTTTCTCATACCATGTTCAATAACAGGCACTGGGTATTCCAACAAGATTCGGCGCCAGCTCATAGAGCGAAGAGCACACAAGACTGGCTGGCGGCGCGTGAAATCGACTTCATCCGGCACGAAGACTGGCCCTCCTCCAGTCCAGATTTGAATCCGTTAGATTACAAGATATGGCAACACTTGGAGGAAAAGGCGTGCTCAAAGCCTCATCCCAATTTGGAGTCACTCAAGACATCCTTGATTAAGGCAGTCGCCGATATTGACATGGACCTCGTTCGTGCTGCGATAGACAACTGGCCGCGCAGATTGAAGGCCTGTATTCAAAATCACGGAGGTCATTTTGAATAAACTTTAGTGTCATAAGAATCTATGTTTTGTTAAGCTCATTTTGGTATATAAATGGTTACATAATGAATAAACTTGTTTCAATTATTTTATATTAAACATGTGACAGAATTTATGACCTGACTAGGTATATCGATTAGATTTAGCAGCTATCTCAAGAATTGATTGGAAAAATAGGAATTTAAAAAAAAATTGGCGCTTACTGTTTTAAAATAATACTAATGTGCAGCTGGGGTACAGTGTTAAACAGCTCGATTTGGCTCCCATTTCCTCATAGAAATATTTCGAATACTCCAATTATCTTACTAATATTATAAACGCGAATGTTTGGATTAATGTTTGTTACTCAATCACGCCAGAACGGTTGAACGGATCTGGTTGAAATTTAGCACAGAGATAGATTATAGTCTGGAATAGCATATAGGCTACACCCCATGGGATGATTTGTTTTTGTTTAACACAGAGCAAGGGATCGACATGACTTTTTGCAAAGTGTTAGTTTAGAGGTCTGAGAATGACATATGCTACTTTTTATCTCGGCAATTGCACGGATCCTATTGGATAGCATAATATAGAAAGATGTAATAGCTTAAGATAACTCCATGGATTTTATAACTAGTCTTTCAAAAATAATAACATAGATAAAAAAATTACTAGCTATCATTTGATAGTACTTAATTAACTTGCAGTTAATTTTAATGCCAGATATTATAATAATCTTAGTTCTTACAATAAAGTCCTGGGTATAGTGAAACCGTAATGACATAGCAAATGTCAGCCATATGGGAGCTACACAATTTAATTTCCATTCCATCAAGGGAACTCTACCGACATCTTCTTCTCGTTATGCGACGGGCTACAAGATTTAGCTTTCAACCACAGTGTAAAAAACGGTTTGTCAACAAAGGGTAATGTTTCTTATATTTTACCTAAACATCACCCATAGCCCATCATAGCTACTTCTAGCCCAGCATGCTATATGGAGCAGAGGGCGAACAGTTGGTTGTGAAACATGAGACCGTGGGTTCGACTCCCGTACTGAGACCAATGTTCGCGTTACAGATAGATATTTGTTTCTGGTCTGGTCGTGGGACCATAGTCCTTCGTAGATGTTGATACCTACGAGACAGGTTTGATCTAGTATGAGGTTAGGATTGTGTGTGTGACTGTTGGGTGTATTTATTATGCAATAATACGAATTTATCCAATTAGCCAACTGCCAGACCTCAAGACTCTGGAGCTTTTTCTGCGCAGACCGGACTAACAATATAATAAACTGGAGGTATTAATGTTATATCGACGACATACAACTCAGTCCGCCCTGTAACCATGACGGCTATAAAGCTTTCAAAATTAAAAAAGTAAAGAAAACCGCGACTAAATCCATAAAATTAGTTTTATTTCGGCTTAGGTAAAATGTTGAGATTGGAAATTCAACTTAAAGCCCAATTGGGAAATCTAACTGTCAATTCACGCTGGTTTTGTGGGATAGAGTTACTACCAGTCGAGACAACTCACTCACGAGTTGACACTAATAGAGTAGACAGTAGCATACCGTTGTCCAATTTCGCTGACATTTATTTGATCCAATTTAAATTTGATTACAATTCCGATCGATCGAATTGATATTAGCTAGTGGTGTTAGGTCAGTGTCATGGTACCATTATTCTTTTATTTTTTATAACATAGTCCGACAAACGAGCCAGTGGGTCACCTGATGTTAAGTGATCCCCACCGCCCATGTACATCCACAATACCGAAAGTATCATGTATGCGCTATCGGCCTTAAAGGACAGGAATAGGGATTAGGGATGGGAAGAAAGAAAGAAAGAAATATTTAATTCAATATAAGCACTATAAATAAAATTCAACTAAAACTAAACAAAAAGAACTATGAAATATAAAACATGCTTATAAAGAATACGGCCTCGACTCAGCATATACTGGTATAAATTACCAGTGCTGGTCTTACGTCGAGCCGTTGGGTGAGGTCACGGGCGCAAAGTCACTTTTACTAACGAACTAAACCAAACTACCAATTAAACTTAAATAGCTAAACACACCATTTAAATTACTCATACATAGATATTATACTTTTATTATTATTCATTTATTCAATTTTTGTGATCTGGCAACACTTATAATGTGACACAGGTGGAGGTGACACGTGTCACAGTCAAATAACCCATCATCACAAGTTACGTGGCATGAGCGTGGCATGGAAATTTAAGACTGAACAATACAGATCAAAGCAAATACATATGTAATAATAAATCCGCCTTATCAAAAAGCACCACAAACGGTTCCGGAATACTTATGAGCATTGTGCAGACAAGTGGGTCCGTAAACACAAAGAATGAGAAACACCATTTTCCAAGTCATATTGTACATAAACTGCTAACACACCAAATTAAGTGTAAGTATTAAGTATGAGTAGTGGAGTAAAAAGGAGGAAGGAGGAATCTGGGCCTCCGGATATCTCACTTACCATACGAAACGCGACAGTAAACTGTCACTTTACGTTAGTTTTCTGTGCGACAGTGGTACTACCCCGGTCGAGCCGGCCCATTCATGCTGTAGACAAATATGTCTACAGCGTGGCTCTACCACTTCTATCCATGCCCGTAATTTATAGACGATGGAGGTTTTATAAACATCAAGTACTTTGACCAATTACAGATTTATACTGTGTTTCAATCATGGTGACACATTAAGGTACCTTCCATTTACGGCTAGCACTTAGCCAAAAATTATGTCCAGACATCTTAAAGTAAATAAATAAAACCAACAGTCATAGACAAAGTCCTGACCCCACACTAGATCAAACCGGTGTCGTGGGTATCAAGAACCACGACGTTCTTCAGTCCCACAAGATTCAGACCTTAATTTAATATTTATGATAACAAATATTTTTCTTGACGCGGGAATCGAACCCACGTTGACTCTCACAACTGATTACTCGTCCGCTATGCAACGGAAACTGTGGTAGATAGTATATAGTGTTTTTTTTTTTTTTTTTTTTATTCTGGCGCGGCAAAGTGACCACACTGCACCTGATGGTAAGCGCAGTGCCGTCCAGATAGCGTATCAAGTAGCGAGAGACAGTCTATCCCCCGCTACTCAACACAATCATGCCGGCCTGCTGTTTAGCTTCTTCACATTACGCCTAAAGGACCCAGGATCATAGGAAGGAGGGAACACGGTAGCTGGCAAACTGTTCCACAGCTTGATGGTGCGGCAAAAATACGAGTTTGCGAACCTCTTGGTTCGGGCCGGGGTAGTAGACACCACGAAGCTGTGGCTCCGCAAGCCAGTACGCGTGGTTCTGGTATGGAAGGGAGAGGATGGGATAAGATCAAACAATTCTTCAGAGCATTCGCCATGATACAGACGGTAGAACACGCTAAGCGAGGAAATATCCCTACGCAGCTGTAGCGGCTCCAGGCTGTTACTCACGTATGCATCATTCACAATGCGGATGGCCCGCCGCTGCAACCCATCCAAGGCATCGAGAAGGTACCTTGCGGAACCGTCCCAGAGGTGCGAGCAGTATTCCATTCCCGGCCGCACCTGCGCTTTATATAAGCGGTAGAGCTGACCAGGCGTGAAAAACCGCCGCACCCTGTTCAGGATTCCGACCCTGCGTGAAGTGGCGGATATTACGCCCTCGATGTGACTCCTTGGATTAAGATCGCAGCGGATATCCATACCTAGGACACTAAGGTCATTCCGCATTGCGAGTGGAACACCCTGAAGAACGGGGATTGGAGAAAACGGAGACTTCTTGCACGAGAACGCGCACACCTGGGTTTTCTTGGCATTAAACTCAACCCGATTCCTGGTACCCCATGATGAGATGAGATCCAAGGTCTGGTTGAGCTCAACGACAAGATCCTCTCGTCTCCTCTCAGTATCCGCCCGGCAACCAGGAGGCTTGCTGCTATAACGCCCATGAACCGTGCTGTCGTCTGCATAGCAATGAATGTTGCCAAGCGACAACATATCATTGATATGCAGAAGAAACAAGGTGGGCGAAATCACAGAACCTTGTGGTACTCCGGCATTTACTGACATGAGCTGCGAAGCGTGTCCATCAACGAGGACACGCATTCTACGCTCATGCAGAAAGCCGGAAATCCACTTGCACAGGTTGTCGGGCAGACCGTATGCCGGGAGCTTGGAGAGAAGGCCACGATGCCAGACCCTATCAAACGCCTTGGCTATGTCGAGACTCACAGCCAGAGCCTCGCCATGCTTGTCAATCGCCTCCCCCCAGTGATGTAATACGAACGCTAGAAGATCACCCGTTGATCGGTTATGACGGAAACCGTATTGGCGGTCATTGATCAACGAGTGATCCTCTAGGTAGCGAACTAATTGGCTGTTTATCAGTCGCTCCATGACTTTACACATCACTGAGGTTATGGCGATTGGGCGATAATTGTTAGGGTCTGACCTATCACCCTTTTTGGGGATCGGCTGCACATTAGCCTCCCTCCAAGATTCAGGCACAATACCTGAGAGGTAGGACGATCGGTATAGGCGCGTCAGTACAGGAGACAACTCCGCTGCACACTTTTTAAGTACAAGCGCTGGGATACCATCAGGACCACTAGCCTTCCGGACGTCGAGAGACTGCAGCTCACGCCGCACATCACAATGCCTGATACGGATATCAGGCATTGTGTGACCGCAACCGGGCAGCGTAGTTGGTAAATGAGCATTGCAGTCCTCGAGTCTCGAATTAGCCGCGAAGAGGTTTGCCAGTAAATCGGCCTTCTCCTGCGAGCTATGGGCTAGTGTTCCATTTCGATATCTCAGCGGTGGCAGCGAAGGGCTACAGAAATTAGATTGGACGGCCTTAGCCAAGCTCCAATAAGCACGACTGCTTGTTGGGTTATCGGCCAAAGCACATCCAATCTTGGAGACGCGCTGGGCATCCGCTTTAACATACGCCCTCTTGCAGACCTTGGCAGCACGGTTATAGGCTGCTTTGAGTGACTTGAGGTTGGGATCCTTCGTAGCGCGACCCCCGATCCAATCACGATACGCCGCCTGTTTCTTGCCAACAGCATCGGCGCATGCACGATTGAACTAGGAGCGTCCTCGGCCCTTGCCTGCGATCTCAGAGGAAGGAATGTAATATTCCATTCCTATTCTGATCTCGCAAGCAATGGCGTCAGCACTCGCTGAAGGATCCTTTCCATCAAAGCAGCGCTGCTGCCAAGGGATGGATGCGAAGTAATCCCGCATACCATCCCAATCTGCCGACGAGTAGTGCCAGACCCTGCGCTTGACCTTCACGGGACGTGGAGGCAAAGCGCAAGGAACCGACGTCCCAACCAGGCAGTGATCGGAGGTACCCAGGGGAGCACCAACCGTCACTTTATACCCGGTAGGATGACTCGTCAGCAGTAGGTCCAGCAGAGAGGGCGCATGACTTGCCACATCTGGGATCCTGGTAGGCTGGTCCACCAGCTGTGTCAAGCCATTCGTCAAAGCGAATGCATGAGCAGTCCTGCCAGCATGGTCAGTTCTGGAGGAGCCCAACCACAACTCGTGGTGTGCGTTAAAGTCCCCCAGAACTACCAATTCCGCTGTTGGAAACTGCTCCTGCGCGTCGTCTGTCGCCTGGCTAATATAATTAAATAGCCGAGTTGTCTCTACGTCCCCGTCGTGTGACCTGTAAAGGCACACGTAAACCCGACTCTGGGAGCCGAGGTCGACGTGTACCCACAGGGTGGAGAAGGAGGGGTCCTCCATGCAGCGCAGACGGCGACAGCAGACGTCCGACCGAACAGGCATACCCCGGCCCTCGGCCTGAAGCTTTCTTCAAGCGAGTATCCGGGGTAAAGCAAGTATGAAGTATCGGTCGGACTACAAATCTGCGTCTCCGTCAAGAAGAGCAGAGCAGGCCGGGCCGTCTCAAGATGGTGGTGGACGGCATTAAGATTAGAATGGAGTCCGCGGATGTTAGCGAACTCCATTGTGAAGGCGGTGGTGGGGTTACGCACCGCTGTAAAACCTGCTCTCTTTGTATGCACTGACATGGAGTTATGGGAGGAGGAGGTGAAGAAGCGGTCAAGGATCTAGTGTCAGAGTAGTCAGAAGGCCGTAACAAGCGCCGGTCCACTAAAAGAGCCGAGAGGAGGTGAGCTGATCCGCCGGACGGAAGGGCCCCCGTACCCTCCCGGGATAGGCCGCCGGGACCCCACATCCGGTCACCAACCGGCACAACGGACCCACCCAAGATTATGCGCGGCATGGTGGGGCAGCCTCTCGTGGTGGTTAGCCACGATTGGGCCCCTGTACTGTACCGCGGGCGGCCAGCGGTACCACCGTTTCTACAGGTCTCCCTGGCCGACGGATCAACACGCCTCCAACCGACTGTGAACCGGCTTATACCCGCACGGCCAAACATCGTACCCCAACTCTAGCCCCCCGACGATAACCGGACATACACTGGCTGATCCCGGAACGCGACACACTTGCGTGTGCCACTATGGCGGGTTTTTCGCCCTGTGTACGGTGGTCGCTATCCGGGCGGATACGAATATCCTACCACCAGCATACATGTTACAAGTCCTAGGGCGTCCCGCAATTCTACTTACGAAAAGCAACCACAAAACTGCCTTAAAGTCGGTTTTCTCTCAGCCAAAAGCTCAGTTGAGCGAGCAAAACTATTTACTGTTCGGCTTTTTACAATACCTCTTATTGCCAAGTCTCCTCTTTCGCAACTAATAAAAAATATATACTCTACAATTCAAATACAAAAGTTTTAGCCCTCCCAAGAGATATTAAAAAACTATTAAAACGGAATAAAATAAAGTGGAAAATTAGTCCCCAATGACAGAATTTCGTGTCGAAAAGTTAAATGTTTCACCGTTGGGGCAGTGAATTTCATATCATAGCTGCACAGACCGTAATTAGCATATTGTTATTAAAGCCATTTTTTGTAGCTTATTTATTGACCGTCTCATTGGTCTCCTGGCAGTGTTTTATTTTTTTAACCGAAATAAATAAACCTGAACAGATTGGTCTTGTAATAATAGCTTTCCAATATCATCCTTATTATCCAAAATATATAAATATATTATAACGAAATTTATATGATAAAACTGCTAGAAGGACAATATTTTTAGTATAGAGATGCTATTATCTAGTTCCTCATAAAAAACAGTCACACATAGTTCTGACCCTACACTAGCTAAAACCTGAACAGTGTATCAACAACTACGAGATACTATGTTCCCACAACACCCAGACCCGAAACAACTTTCTGTGTGTCACACAAACATTTGTCTCGCTGCGGGAATCGCACTCACGGTCTCGCATTTTACTACCGGCTACTCGCCTGCTCGGACGGATGCTCTCTTTATGTTTGTATCCACTGTAAACACTATCTCTTAGCCTCAAATTTAACGTTTTAATTATAATATAAAGGGGAACTAGCATTGATTTAACTCCATATCTGCAACTGGGTCCTTACACATACTATCATAATCATTCTGTATTGGGATGAGTTGTAGGAGTATTAGAATAAAAAATTACAGGCATATAGAATATTTATCATAGAATAATTATAATGTATTTTCTTTTTCAAAATGTGCAGATAAAAGCAATGTCAACCATTTTTACGGAATACAGCCAGACTAATTAGACCTTTCAGATACGACATTCCTTTATTTTTCTAATCTAAAACATTGTATAAAATTTGAACCTTTGATATTTGTATCATTGCTTGTTTAGTCTACGCCGATGTTGTGACTGTATGAAACAATATATCAGAACTAGTTATTCCTGATATTAGATTTATTTGTCGTAGTAGTTTTGTTGTGATCGTGGAATATATCGAGGGATCTGTTATTTATTTCTGGATAAACTTGGAGAGTTGTAAAATATGGAAGTGTGCAGAATATTTTATACATCAAATGTATTTTTTATTAGCCTAGATAAGATGAGCATGTCTATCGCCTGATGGTGAAAGCCACGCCTTTTTTTTTTTTTTTTTTTTTTGTCGCGGGGAAAGCGTTTTATTACTGCCGCCCGCTCCGGAGGGAAGCGGATTAAGAATAAAACGGGTATGCTGGACTAGCCGGTCTTACGACCCAGCATCCCCCTCGCACGGATGATGGCTACCCGTGCTGCCGCTGGGCCGAGTCCCTAACCCCTATATACACCCCATCCGACACTACCAGCTAAAACCCCGCGGTGGCCTTCTTCGGCGCTTACGGAGCGATCCCGGGGTATTCTAAGGAGTGCTAGAATTGCAGCCGGAATCGCCCCTGCGCGGTGCTGCGTAGCAGCCCATCTCCATGGAGGGCTAAGGAGCCCCCGCGCACCGAACAACGACAGCGAACGAGGCCTTACCACACGCGCTGCCGTCCATCTCGGGGTCGCACGATGCTCCG
Organism: Laothoe populi; assembly: GCA_905220505.1. NCBI lineage: Eukaryota > Metazoa > Arthropoda > Insecta > Lepidoptera > Sphingidae > Laothoe > Laothoe populi. Next base: position 368,090 of record HG992156.1, read on the forward strand.
AATTTGGGAGTGCATCGATACGGGCTGACAGCCCTCCGCTGCGCGCCCGCGACCCCCGATGGCCCCTATTAGTCGCCTCGTACGACAGGCAGGGGTTACCGTGGTGGAATTCAAACGCCCCCATTCCACAGGGCGGGAGACGCCGGTCAGTCGTCCACCCGGCGCCTCCTACGTCTTCTCTGGCGGCGGGAGGGATCATTTCGTTCCCGATCCCTCTCGGCACTCTCCTTCTGCGAGATAACGCTCTCGCAGAAGTGGGCCACCGCACGCCAGGACCTCCGGCTGGCGACCATGGACGACACCACGGCCGGCAGCGAGAGGTCTCCTCCGACGACTGCTCTGAGAGCGCTGCGCTCTTCGTCCCAGGCTGGGCACTCCTCCAACGTGTGTTGGGCCGTGTCCTCATGGCAGTTGCCACAATGGTGGCACACGGCAGACACCTCCTTTCCGATCCGACACAGGAACGAACCGAAACATCCGTGGTCCGTCAGTACCTGCGTCAGACGGAAAGTTGGCGCACCGTGGCGCCTGTCTAGCCATCTCTTTAGGACAGGACGCACTGCCGCGACGGTCCTCAAGCCCGCACTTGGGCTTTCCAGCCTGGTATGCCACTCCTCCACAGCGGTTCTGCGAAATCGGGCCGCAATCTCCCTCGGGGCCAGTCTCACCTGACGGCGACTGGACGCCTCCTCCCGCCAGAAGAACGCGGACGAGAGGAGTTTTGCGTCCAACTCCCAAGGGAGGGTGCCGGCCAATACGCAGGCCGCCTCGTGGGAGACCGTGCGGTAGCCCCTTACTATTCGCTGCGCCAACAAACGCTGCGGTTTGCGCAGCAAGGCGACGCAGCGGGGTTTCAGGGACTGGGCCCATACGGGACATCCGTACAGGGCCATTGACCGCACGACTCCAGCGTATAAACTTCGGCAAGGGCTATTAGGTCCCTCCAGGTTCGGCAGCAGGCGTCCGAGCGCGCCCGCCGCCCGCACCAATTTCGGCGACAACTCCTTGAAATGGGCACGGAAATCCCACCGGCTGTCCAGAATCAATCCCAAGTACTTCATTGTACAGCCGATGGGAATCCGCACCCCCTCCACATTGATGTTGGGCATTAAAGGTGGCCGAATCCGAGGACCGTGAAAGTAAAGGGCCTCGGATTTGTTCAGGGCCACCTTAAGGCCCAGTCGCCGAATCCTGCCCACCACCTGTTCGGTTGCGAACGAGGCGAGCAGGGTGGCCTCCTGGAAAGACCTGGCTGTCGCTGTTACTAGCGTGTCGTCTGCATAACAGACGACAGCGACGCCTCGGGGGTTAGTACCACGGAGCACCCAATCGTAGCCGATGTTCCACAGGAGAGGGCCCAGGACTGAGCCCTGTGGAACACCGCAGGCCATCGCTCTTCGGTGCCACCTGTCGGCGCCTGGATACACTATGTACCTATCTGCGAGATACGAGCGCACCAGACGCCGGAGATACGGTGGCACCACATGGTACCGCAGTGCTTCCAGTATACAGGCCCAGGGCAATGTGTTGAACGCGTTGGCGATGTCTAGAGACACCGCCACCACCACTTCACCCCGAGCCACTGCCTCCTCCGCTTGTGCCTTGACCCGCAGAATCGCGTGAACTGTCGATCGGCCTTGCCGGAACCCGTACTGGCACTGTGCCAAGTCCGGCCCGACCCCTTCAAGATGCTCGACGAGGCGAGCGTGAATGATACGCTCGAAGAGCTTGCAGACCTCGTCGAGCAACACGATGGGCCGGTAGGCCGATGGCGACTCTGCGGGCCGTCCCTCCTTCTTGAGCAGGACCAGCTTCCCAGTTTTCCACTGAGATGGAAAACGGCCCTGCTCCAGGCACGCGGAGAACAGGCCGCGGAGCCTAGTCCCCAGATGCTCGACGGCTAACACCCACGCACGTCCGGGGATACCGTCGAGACCCGGGGCTGTTTTCTTGCCCCGCAGCCGAAGCACTACCGCCCGAAATTCCTCGGGCGAAACCTCCGAAATAACCCTTACCGAACTCAACGACGATGACGTCGATGGTAATGACGCCATCGGTGGGGGAGTGACATCTTCAGTGGCAGGGAACGGCAGGGTCGGCACTGCTGCGGCGGTGCAGCCACCGCAGCACTCGACCCGGTCTGGGGATTTTTTTTCCCCTTCTTAGCCACAATGTTCCACCCCTCCTCCATCGATGCAGGAGCGGGGGGTAGTGGACGCGGCTCTCTAGGCGATTGCGCGACTGGAGTGCTACTCCTGTTCTTTATTTTGTTTCCCCTCTTTCCCCCCCTTCGGGATTTACTCTGAGGGGGATTTGGGGACGCCACAGAAGTTGACGGTTCCGCCGGCCCAGCGACTAAGACAGGCGAAAGTTGAGGTCGGGGAGCGTCAATAGGGGTGGGCCGGGCGTTACTTTTTCCCTTGCCCAGCCCTTTCCCCTTTGGAGTGACCAGTGGACTGGCAGCGACTGGTGGGGCCTTTGATGGCCCAGAGATGGCGGGCGTTACCGGAGCTTTAGCCCTATCGGCGGCCAATGGTGGCCGCATGATGGGCTCTGGAGGTAGCCTCAAGTATATACTGCTCAAGCGCGCGTCCAAGAGATTTAAAAAACGGCGCTCGAACCGCTCGAGGCCCTCCTCCCCTCCAGAAATGGCTCCAGTTTGGACCGCCGGCTGTGACTGTCCTTTTAACCCTTGGACAGTCGCCATCATCTCCTCCAGTGTCCTCTGTTGGGTTGCAAGAGTGGCCTTAAGGGCGGAGATTTCCTGACGCATTGCCACCTTTTCAGCCTCCAACCTGGCCACCTCTGCGGAGGCTGACACCTCGGCCCTCTCTAACAGCTCTTTGGCCGCGAGGTTTAGTCTTTGTTGCTCGTTGTCCTTGAGGTTCCGGGACTTATGTGCAACGTCCCGGATGATGTCCGACAACTGCAAGCGCCAGTCACGGTTGTCAGTTATTTCCATCGGCGTGGTGTCTTCGTCAGACTCCACAGCCGAACTTACTGAAACAGCAAGAATCTTTTGTGCTGGTTCGACGTCGCTGTCGCTTGCAGAAGCGTCCAGCTGTCGAGCTCTTAGCGCCCTCTTTGATCGCGTAAGCATGCCGCTTGTCCTGGCCTTGGCCACGGGAGCCGAGACCACTGAAGCGGCCCCGACAGTCGTCTCCTTGGGCTTACATCCAGCGTCATCCGTCTTCCCAAGGTCACTATCGTCCCCTGGGATAGACAATTTTCCCTCATCATCTTCCTTTTTTGTGTTTGATTTTAATTTTTTCATATTTAGTCCCACGAGTATGGGGGAAATATTCGGTCCACCCAGCCAGAGCCCCCTGTAGCTGGGTAAGCAAATGTCTGCACGGGGTTCAGCACGTTCCCCGCCGGGGTTCGCACTAGCGACCGAACTACCCATCGGCCATGCATCCCCTCGCGGTGCGCCGCCGCTTGGGATTCGGGGTAACTTTTTATAGAGGTTTTCTCCCTCGCGGCCCAGGCGGTTAAGCCAAGACCCTCGGTCCGGTCGGAGCGCGAGACATGACCACAGACCTCCTTTGACCGGATTCCGATATACGACGGTGGCAGCAAGAGAGAACTTCCCCCCTACTGCCCGCTCGGCGGCGGGGTGAGCGCACACCGAGCCCGCCGACACTCCCGAGACAGAACTCGAGAGTAGCCCGAGGTAATGAGCCCTAATTCCAGCTGACAGTCGCCACAGAAGGCGACGATTGTCAACTACCTTTTGTCAGGATATCAGCCGTCGGTCAACGTGACCGCCGTTGCCCAGGATGCACCACGTGGAGGTTTCCTGACTTCGCACCCCATGGTGAAAGCCACGCCTGCCTATTAGTATTATCAACAACACCTAGTACAGTGTATTAACATAACAAAGTACGTAATATCACAGCTCTATCTCCCCAAGACAGATGTTAACATTCATAACGCGAAGTAGATTTTATACTACTATTTTATGTTGTGTATATTATATAACCCAAGATTTTTATTTTTCCTTGTATGTCACGTCCCTGACTATCCTGCACGTTAGGGGGAAAACTGAGCGGGCCTACCCCGCCGTAATACCGAGTGAAAATAAATAAATGCTGGTGGTAGGATATTCGTGCTGGTGGTAGGATATTTGCTGGTGGTAGGATATTCGTATCCGCCCGGATAGCGACCACCGTACACAGGGCGAAAAAACCGCCATAGTGGCACACGCAAGTGTGTCGCGTTCCGGGATCAGCCAGTGTATGTCCGGTTATCGTCGGGGGGCTAGAGTTGGGGTACGATGTTTGGCCGTGCGGGTATAAGCCGGTTCACAGTCGGTTGGAGGCGTGTTGATCCGTCGGCCAGGGAGACCTGTAGAAACGGTGGTACCGCTGGCCGCCCGCGGTACAGTACAGGGGCCCAATCGTGGCTAACCACCACGAGAGGCTGCCCCACCATGCCGCGCATAATCTTGGGTGGGTCCGTCGTGCCGGTTGGTGACCGGATGTGGGGTCCCGGCGGCCTATCCCGGGAGGGTACGGGGGCCCTTCCGTCCGGCGGATCAGCTCACCTCCTCTCGGCTCTTTTAGTGGACCGGCGCTTGTTACGGCCTTCTGACTACTCTGACACTAGACCCTTGACCGCTTCTTCACCTCCTCCTCCCATAACTCCATGTCAGTGCATACAAAGAGAGCAGGTTTTACAGCGGTGCGTAACCCCACCACCGCCTTCACAATGGAGTTCGCTAACATCCGCGGACTCCATTCTAATCTTAATGCCGTCCACCACCATCTTGAGACGGCCCGGCTTGCTCTGCTCTTCTTGACGGAGACGCAGATTTGTAGTCCGACCGATACTTCATACTTGCTTTACCCCGGATACTCGCTTGAAGAAAGCTTCAGGCCGAGGGCCGGGGTATGCCTGTATGTTCGGTCGGACGTCTGCTGTCGCCGTCTGCGCTGCATGGAGGACCCCTCCTTCTCCACCCTGTGGGTACACGTCGACCTCGGCTCCCAGAGTCGGGTTTACGTGTGCCTTTACAGGTCACACGACGGGGACGTAGAGACAACTCGGCTATTTAATTATATTAGCCAGGGGACAGACGACGCGCAGGAGCAGTTTCCAACAGCGGAATTGGTAGTTCTGGGGGACTTTAACGCACACCACGAGTTGTGGTTGGGCTCCTCCAGAACTGACCATGCCGGCAGGACTGCTCATGCATTCGCCTTGACTCATGGCTTGACACAACTGGTGAACCAGCCTACCAGGATCCCAGATGTGGCAAGTCATGCGCCCTCTCTGCTGGACCTACTGCTGACGAGTCATCCAACCGGGTATAAAGTGACGGTTGGTGCTCCCCTGGGTACCTCCGATCACTGCCTGGTTGGGACGTCGGTTCCTTGCGCTTTGCCTCCACGTCCCGTGAAGGTCAAGCGCAGGGTCTGACACTACTCGTCGGCAGATTGGGATGGTATGCGGGATTACTTCGCATCCATCCCTTGGCAGCAGCGCTGCTTTGATGGAAAGGATCCTTCAGCGAGTGCTGACGCCATTGCTTGCGAGATCAGAATAGGAATGGAATATTACATTCCTTCTTAGATTTAGATTTTAGGGGGTAGGTGCGAAATAAATAACAGCTGTTTTTAATTTATCTGTTTTAAAATTTAATTAAAAATATATTATACATTATTTTATATTGATATTTCTATGTCAATTTAAAAGTTAGGCTTTCGTACCTGCCGGGAAGTGTTATTCTTGAAAAGTACACACCACACACAGAACTACGTAAACGTAATGGCACAGTCACAACACTTAGAAAAACTTCTGGAGAGCCAGTCCCAGCTTCAAGCCCTCTTCGTGCAGAGGATGGATGTCATGGAGAATGAGCTCAAGAAGGCCACCAGCCCCACGTCATCGATGACAACGAGCACTCTGGCAGCTGAGTATTTTAAATTTAAGGAGTTTGTGCTGACAGCATTCCGCTCCATTCAAGCACAGATAGCGCTTCTTTCCGACACCGTGGATAAACTTGAGTTGCAAAAACGACGTAAAATCTTGTTGATTCACGGTGTCCCTGAAGCCAAAGATGAGGTCACTGCAGCATTGGTCACTGATGTTGTGGTTAATAACTTGAAGATTGCCGATTTTAGCGACAAGGACATCAGTCGCTGTCACCGAATGGGTCGCTCATCTACTGTAGACCATCCTCGGCCAATCCTTATAAAATTTCATGCCTTGACACTCCGAAACAACATTTGGTATGCCAAGACTCAACTGCGGAGGTCGGGTATAACGTTGTCGGAATTTCTAACTAAACCACGACATGACATTTTCATGGCTGCACGTCATAAGTTCGGCATCACCAAGTGCTGGACGCGGGAAGGGTCCGTCTTCATCCTGGGATCTGATGGAGTGCGTCATAGGGCCAATTGTATTGGAGACCTCGACAAGATCGCTGCGCCCGTGGCTGCGCCGACCATCGATGCGCGCAAGCCAGTGCGGCCTACTAACGCAACCGCGGCCGCGGGTCCGTCCACTAGGAGTAGAAGACATGACGTGGTGTCGAGCAAAAAGTAAAAACAGTTTTTGTAAAATATTTTATGTTATTGTGGTTCGTGTTATAGTGTTTGACTATGACAGGATAATAGTCTTAATAATATCTACCTACCCACTTTGTATGTGACAATTTCTTTATATATATTTTTTTAATGTAAATATGCGGGTAGTTGTCATCAGTCAATTCTAGCTTACCCTAATAGACAGTCAAAGATATTAAGACAAGTTGACATTCACGTATCGACAACGACCCATATTTTTGTATTCTTTTTTCTCTTTGTTTATGGTGTGTTTATTTAATTTAATTTGTGTATTATGATCATTAAGATGACACAACCGGCAGTGCGAATGTAACAATTTTAAGCTTAAACTCTATTCACAAGTATTTAAAATCTTTATAAATTTACACTGTATATTTGTTTACATCTATTTATCTTTATATTATACGTATTATTTTAGTTATATTATATATATATATTTTGCTATATGGTATTATGTTGCGTATGTTATGTAACGAAAGTAGCGATGACAGTGAACATTTTACTTCTGCAACCTCAGATCCTGGCGATTCAAGTGATGAAAGCTTTCACAGTATTCCTTCACTGTCAGACACCCTTGAGAGTCACTTTTCTGATGTATCTAAAAATTTTAATCTTATTCACATTAATGCACAAAGTATACCGGCTCATTTCCCCGATATGTTGGCGTCTCTGGACCACAAAAATATTCATGCTATATTAATTTCTGAATCTTGGCTTAAGCCATGTCTTCCTTCTACATCTTATTCCCTTCCTGGCTTTCGCCTTATCCGCAATGATCGCACTAACAAGGGTGGTGGTGGTGTGGCTATTTATCTCCGTGCACACATTCCCTTTTCTGTTATTAGTATGTCGCCACAACCATCACCATCAAATGCTGGTGAGCATCTCTTTATTGACCTTACTCTCTCTCACTTTAAAATTCTTCTCGGAGTCTACTATAGCCCATCAGTACGTATTGACTATTTTTCATCTTTTGAAACCATATTAGAAAACCTAATACCTTCATATGATCATGCTATAATTATGGGTGACTTCAACACTTGCTTGCTAAAAAACGACCACCGTACTTCCTCGTTTGAAACTGTGGTAAAGTCTTGTAACTTGCATATTTTACCACTGAGTTCTACACATCATCTCCCTAACACTACGCCTTCTCTCTTGGATATTATGCTAGTGACTTCCCCACAGCATGTCGCCAAGCATGGTCAATGTTCGGCTGATGAATTTTCATATCACGACTTGTTGTTTTTATCATATAAAATTCGTCCGCCTAAACTGAGACCCAGAATAATACTTCAGCGTAATTTTGATGGCATGGACAAGGAAGCTTTTCGTAAAGATGTTGAAGACACTGATTGGTCCACTATTGTTGAGGCCGATTCAATAGACACAAAACTTGCAATTTTTAATTCCTTAATTACGCATCTATATGATATTCACGCTCCCCTGCGAGCTATCAAATTGAAACATCTTCCTGCACCTTGGCTCACGGATGACATTAGGTCATTAATATGCAAAAAAGCCGCAGCTAAAACAAAATATAAAAGCAGCCCGAATGATAACACCAAGGCTAAATATGTAAGGCTACGGAATCGCTGTAATAGGGTGTGTAGGGATGCTTATCGTCGCCATATTCACAACTCTGTTGAAGAGGAAAATCCAGCTAAAGTCTGGAAATTCCTTAGGTCTCTGGGAATTGGCAAATCTCGACAAAACTCAGTTCCTAATTTTCTCGATATCGATAATCTTAATCTACACTTTTCTTCTTGTTCTTATATTGACACTTCAATTAAGAATCAAACAATTAGTTATATCAATTCGCTGCCAATTTCCAGCTATACTCCATTCGTCTTTAATCGATTTACCGCTTGTGATGTTAAGAAAAGCATCCTTTCAGTGACATCAAGTGCAGTAGGTGTAGATGGCATTAGTCGAAATATGCTAGTGCCTATTCTGGACTTGATTCTGCCTTTGATTTGTCACCTATTCAACTTCTCTGTCCTAGAAGGAGTTTTCCCTTCTAGTTGGAAAGATGCTCAAATTATACCTCTTCCTAAAAAAACTAATCCCCAATTTTTTTCCGAATACCGACCCATATCTATTCTTCCTTTCCTCTCAAAAGTACTAGAGCGTCTTGTCCATTCTCAACTTAGTTCCTTCCTCACTAAAAACTCCCTTTTGAACTCCTTTCAATCGGGTTTTCGACCTGGGCACAGTACAGTGACTGCCCTAGTAAAAGTCACAGACGATATACGTCTCGGGATGGAAAAAGGTCGGCTTACTGTGCTGTCGTTACTGGATTTCAGTAACGCCTTCAATACTGTCGACTTTGACATCCTTCTTGCCTTGCTCCGCTCTATTAACATATCTCCAACGGTAATCGATTGGTTTCACAGTTATCTGTATGGTCGCAGGCAACGGGTTCGCCTTGAAGATAATTTTTCATCATGGTGTAACACGTCAGCCGGCGTACCGCAAGGTGGCGTCTTATCTCCTTTACTCTTCGCTATCTTTATTAACACAATATCTCAAAATATTACTTCTTCCTACCACCTTTATGCAGACGATCTCCAAATTTACTGCCAAGCATCAAGAGATAGAATAAATGACGCTATTGGGTTCATAAATGACGATTTGAAGAAAATATCCGAATGGGGCACTCGTTTTGGTCTTAAAGTAAATCCGGCCAAAACTCAAGTTATAATCATGGGTAGCTCGCGGCTTATATCCAAAATAGACTGGCCAGTTCTTCCTCCTGTTGTTTTTAATGACATTATAATTCCTTATAGCGAGACCGTTAAAAACTTGGGAGTAATATTGGATCGCAACTTGTCTTGGGGACCACAAATTGCAGTTACGAGTCGTAAGTTGTTTGCATCTGCGGCAACTTTAAAGAGACTTCGTAATTTCTTGCCCACTGCCACCAAAATTGCGCTTGCACAGGCTTTACTTCTCCCTGTGCTTGACTACGCGGATGTCTGCTACCTGGACCTAAACCAAGTTCAACTTGATAAGCTTGAGCGCCTCCAAAATTTCTGCATAAGATTTATATTTGGTCTGCGCAAATATGATCACATCTCGGAATTTCGCTCTAAGCTCAAGTGGCTCCCTATTCGTCTTCGCCGGAATACTCACATTTTATTTCTTCTTTATAACATTTTGTTCAATCCGATATATCCCCACTATCTTAAAGTACATTTCAACTTTCTCCATACCTCTCATTCTTTAAATTTAAGATCGTCAGAAAATTTGACTCTTAAAACTCCACTGCACTGCAGTGGTTTCTTTGACAGTTCGTTCACCGTCCAGGCTGTTCGCCTGTGGAATTCCTTGCCGCAATTTGTACGTAAAGCGCCATCATTGAGTATTTTTAAAACCCGAGTAAAAATGTATTATATGTCTTTGCTGGCGTAATTATTATACCATAACGCTTTATTTTTATATAATTAATTATTATGTCATTGTTATATTATTTATTATATATATGCTATGTATTGCTATTTGCGTGTTGCATATATATGTATGTATGTGTATGTATGTTTATGTATATATATATATATATATATCATTGTTATTGTGTTTCACACCCCTCATTTTTACGGACCCTTTTCATTTGTCTCCATATTATTAAGGTTGTCTGGCAGAGATCGCTTTTAGCGATAAGACCGCCTATTGTAACTTACTCTAGTTTTAAGGTTTCTTGTTGTTATATTATCATGTTGGTGTGCAATAAAGAGTTATCTATCTATCTATCTATTCCTTCCTCTGAGATCGCAGGCAAAGGCCGAGGACGCTCCTGGTTCAATCGTGCATGCGCCGATGCTGTTGGCAAGAAACAGGCGGCGTATCGTGCTTGGATCGGGGGTCGCGCTACGAAGGATCCCAACCTCAAGTCACTCAAAGCAGCCTATAACGGTGCTGCCAAGGTCTGCAAGAGGGCGTATGTTAAAGCGGATGCCCAGCGCGTCTCCAAGATTGGATGTGCTTTGGCCGATAACCCAACAAGCAGTCGTGCTTATTGGAGCTTGGCTAAGGCCGGCCAATCTAATTTGTGTCGCCCTTCGCTGCCACCGCTGAGATATCGAAATGGAACACTAGCCCATAGCTCGCAGGAGAAGGCCGATTTACTGGCAAACCTCTTCGTGGCTAATTCGAGACTCGAGGACTGCAATGCTCATTTACCAACTACGCTGCCCGGTTGCGGTCACACAATGCCTGATATCCGTATCAGGCATTGTGATGTGCGGCGTGAGCTGCAGTCTCTCGACGTCCGGAAGGCTAGTGGTCCTGATGGTATCCCAGCGCTTGTACTTAAAAAGTGTGCAGCGAAGTTGTCTCCTGTACTGACGCGCCTATACCGATCGTCCTACCTCTCAGGTATTGTGCCTGAATCTTGGAGGGAGGCTAATGTGCAGCCGATCCCCAAATAGGGTGATAGGTCAGACCCTAACAATTATCGCCCAATCGCCATAACCTCAGTGATGTGTAAAGTCATGGAGCGACTGATAAACAGCCAATTAGTTCGCTACCTAGAGGATCACTCGTTAATCAATGACCGCCAATACGGTTTCCGTCATAACCGATCAACGGGTGATCTTCTAGCGTTCGTATTACATCACTGGGGGGAGGCGATTGACAAGCATGGCGAGGCTCTGGCTGTGAGTCTCGACATAGCCAAGGCGTTTGATAGGGTCTGGCATCGTGGCCTTCTCTCCAAGCTCCCGGCATACGGTCTGCCCGACAACCTGTGCAAGTGGATTTCCGGCTTTCTGCATGAGCGTAGAATGCGTGTCCTCGTTGATGGACACGCTTCGCAGCTCATGTCAGTAAATGCCGGAGTACCACAAGGTTCTGTGATTTCGCCCACCTTGTTTCTTCTGCATATCAATGATATGTTGTCGCTTGGCAACATTCATTGCTACGCAGACGACAGCACGGTTCATGGGCGTTATAGCAGCAAGCCTCCTGGTTGCCGGGCGGATACTGAGAGGAGACGAGGATCTTGTCGTTGAGCTCAACCAGACCTTGGATCTCATCTCATCATGGGGTACCAGGAATCGGGTTGAGTTTAATGCCAAGAAAACCCAGGTGTGCGCGTTCTCGTGCAAGAAGTCTCCGTTTTCTCCAATCCCCGTTCTTCAGGGTGTTCCACTCGCAATGCGGAATGACCTTAGTGTCCTAGGTATGGATATCCGCTGCGATCTTAATCCAAGGAGTCACATCGAGGGCGTAATATCCGCCACTTCACGCAGGGTCGGAATCCTGAACAGGGTGCGGCGGTTTTTCACGCCTGGTCAGCTCTACCGCTTATATAAAGCGCAGGTGCGGCCGGGAATGGAATACTGCTCGCACCTCTGGGACGGTTCCGCAAGGTACCTTCTCGATGCCTTGGATGGGTTGCAGCGGCGGGCCATCCGCATTGTGAATGATGCAGACGTGAGTAACAGCCTGGAGCCGCTACAGCTGCGTAGGGATATTTCCTCGCTTAGCGTGTTCTACCGTCTGTATCATGGCGAATGCTCTGAAGAATTGTTTGATCTTATCCCATCCTCTCCCTTCCATACCAGAACCACGCGTACTGGCTTGCGGAGCCACAGCTTCGTGGTGTCTACTACCCCGGCCCGAACCAAGAGGTTCGCAAACTCGTATTTTTGCCGCACCATCAAGCTGTGGAACAGTTTGCCAGCTACCGTGTTCCCTCCTTCCTATGATCCTGGGTCCTTTAGGCGTAATGTGAAGAAGCTAAACAGCAGGCCGGCATGATTGTGTTGAGTAGCGGGGGATAGACTGTCTCTCGCTACTTGTTACTCTATCTGGACGGCACTGCGCTTACCATCAGGTGCAGTGTGGTCACTTTGCCGCGCCAGAATAAAAAAAAAAAAAAAAAAAAAAAAACAATCTCCGAAGGGGTAAGTAGAGGTGTCACCAGTACACCCAGATTTCTCCGAACTTATTACTGTCCCATAATGTGGCTAAGGGGCGAGCCAATCGTCATCGGGCACAATTTTTTATGATACTGAGTATTTGGTGATAGAAAACCCCAAAACGTTAAAGAGTAAAATAATGTCGAATTGGGATATTTAAAAAACGTTATTCAATATAAGTAAGAGAAAATTATACTTAACAATCCTAGAACAATTTATTCATGAAGTTTTTCAAAAGAAAATATTGTCTCAAATTATTTGAATGAAGAACTTGGATTGAAGAGTTCCAAGTCTTTGATTGTTTAAACAAATTCAAACATTGTTATATATTTTGATAAAACAATGTAACTTGGAGCTTATTTTTGTGCAGAATTAAGTTGGTGCGTACGCGTGTCTTTGGTCGACTGATTAAGGTCCTATCGTATTTATGCTAGAAACGTACTTCAGTAATAATACGTATGTATTGGGAGTATTCCCATATTCATTAATAATAATAATACTAGCGCTGTATTAAACGTTGTCCCACAGCTACGTACGGGCTTCCTCTACTAATGAAAGGGGTTAGGCCTTAGTCCACCACGCTGGCCTTATACGGGTTGGAAGACTTCACACACCTTTGAAATTCGTATGAGTATTCTTTTAATTATCCCTTGCTTTAGTGGTAAAGGAAAACATCGTGAGGAAACCTGCATACCTTTTTTTTTTTTTTTGTTGTCGCGGGGAAAGCGTTTCCCGATGTTTTCCTTTACCACTAAAGCAAGGGATAATTAACAATGAATATACACGTAACTTTAGAAAAGTCAGAGGTGTATGGCATTTGGGCTGGTTTCGAACATACGATTTTCGTCTTGACAGTCCGTGCTGCAACCGACTAGGCCAATGCTACTTTTTCACCATTTTACAGTGTATAATATAAAGAGGTAGTCGTAATACCCTTATTTCTTGCCCGTCTATAGAAATCTTGCGAAACGGTATTCCGAACTGGCCGTAAAGTGAAAAATGTACTGAATCTAAATAGCCCTTCATGGATTTGATAAATATTCTATTTTTTATTTTAAGCAACTTGTATGTAAAAAGAAAACTGAGACATAAATTGTGATTGCCCAACCCGAGAATTATTATTATTAAATATTTAATTTTGAAGCAAAAAAAACCATAGTAATGTTAGTGAAAAATTTAACTTAAGAAAACTATGTTTTAGGTTTACCAAACATAACTAATAGTATAGATGCATAGTAAGTAGAAGTAGTATTGCAACCCAGCGTACCCTTTAAGAAACATAAGATCCAAGGTAGTAAATAAAAATGCAGTTTAATTAATATTTATTTCATACATAATTAATTCGTATATATATTTTATACATATTTGGCACTTCGGCTAACCTTACTCTAAAATCTCGGTTATGAAGTATATTAGGAACAATTAGGAACATCGATCAGTGAGAACATACACTTTTGTTCAGATGTTCGAACATTTTTACAACTTTTAACTTCTCCAATTACTTCCTTCAGATTTACTCAAGTTACGAAAAAAATACAGTGGTTTATTCTTCTTGAATTCAGTTTGACACTTAATATTTCTTTAACACAGTCTTGAACCCATACTGATACAAAATACTGTATATTAAGAACTATGAGCATTTTGGCCACAACAACTATAAGTAAAATATATATAGATCTTAAAAACATTTGTCATCTTAAAATCATTAAAAGGTCACATAAAGAAAAATATTTAGGCTTACTTGTAGATGATAAAATTACATGGAAACCACAAATTGAACATCTTAAAACTTAATTAATATCTTTATTAGGAGCACTTCGAAAGATAACACATTAAATACTTAAACTAGTTGAACCTGTTATATATAACTCATTAGTAAAGTCGCATCTTGAATACCTGATTGAAATCTGGGGATCCGCCGCATTGTCTAACTTAAATCCGTTACAGAGAACACAAAACAAAATTATTAAAGTCTTATTTCATTATCCTTTTCATACCCCAACCAAACACATTTACGAAAAAACCAAACTATTTAAATTAAGTCAATAGGCTATTTGACTAATTTTCGAAAATGATTTAAAACTATTCTTTATTACATAATAAGCACACTACATTGATATTTTAGGAAAATATACAGTATTTTTAATAAAAATCAATGTTAAAGTTTAAATCTCCAAAACCGCGGCAAAAACGCTATTTCTGTAATGGCGCTGGTGTGACGTCACATGCAAGTAAACAAGCTAATAACTAGGGATGTTGATATTTTTAAAAATAGTGGATTTTCGATATATCGATATTTTTAAATATATCAATAATAAATCTTGACGCTTCTAAGGGTCTGGCATACATCCTTTCTTCGTTAAACAGTGTGCCAATGAACTTATTAGATTCAAAGATCTTGGAATCATGTTTGAAAACCTTAACGTTAAAACGTCATATTTTACCACAAAAAGCTATTTTTGGCGACGTACAACGAACGCTCTCTGCGGTTGGACGAGCACATCGCTGAGTTGGAAGAAGACCTAAGTCACATTAACTGGCATATCGTAGGGCTATCCGATATCCGAAGACAGGGGGAGGAGAAGATGGCCCTAGATTCTGGTCACTTACTCTACTTCCGAGAAGGACACCAACCATCCCAAGGTGGCGTCGGATTTATTATCCACTAGTCACTAAAAAGCAACGCTGTGGAAGTTGGCAGCGTATCAGCTCGAGTGGCGTACCTTATATTAAAAATATACTCTGAAGGTTATACAAATGTACGCCCCAACGTACGAAGACATAGGGAAAGCTATGTCTCGTACCAACTCCTAATAAATTGTTAATATTAATTTCTTACTACAGAGAAAAACTTATTACCCAAAATTTTAAGAAAAAAATCGAGTATTTTTCTTATAAAAAATCGTTTTTCTAAAATCGATATTATTCAAGTGAGAAAAATCGATTTTTTTCACTCAATGTCACATCCCTACTATGTTTACTTGCGTGTGACGTCACCAGAGTTGCAACCAATCACAGAGCGTTCACATCACAGATAAAATTTTAAATAAATGTTGTATTTGATTTCTTTTATTTTGAAAAAAATATACATTATTTTGTTTAAAATTAAGTGTAATATGGTTTTTTAAGCTATTGTCTAACAGGATGACCACAATTTGCAGTGTATATTCAATGTTGTCAAATAGCCTATTGTACACATACATTTTAATTAAACAAATTACTACTATCCGAAATACTAATCATTATTTTCGATACAAGAACCAACTTGAAGTAATTAGGCCAAGGACTAATAAAAGAAGACAATTCTGTTTGAGGGTGCACAACTGTTTAACAAGCTACCGAATAATGTAAAAAAGAGTGAGAGTGGCAAAAGTTGAAAAAAAAGGCTTAAATCACATGTTGCCACAACGAGCACCAGAGACTAATTTATTATAATTTAAGTCAATTTCTCATCTATCTCATTCTAAATGAAATGTAAATTTCTTGTCAGAACAAATTTCTTTAAACCTAAAACATTAGGCTCAATACGGGTATCGAACCCGGAGCCTCTCGTTTCACGGCCACTCGCCTCTATTGAAGACTATTGAATCAAATCACATATATTAATGCGTATAATAGTGATCGGGAAATTATATTGGTATAAAAATATTTATCAAATCGGAGTGGGGATTGAGCAAGATAGTTATTGGTAAGTAACCAACGAGCACCGATACCTTAGTACAGAGATTTCTATCAATAATATACGCAATTGAAATGAGCACCCACTTTGTAACCACAGAAATGAAAATGGCTTAATTCCTATACATTATTTTCAATAATTTTATCTTATAGTATAATCAGTAAAATTTTCAACATTACGAGCAATAATCACGCTTATATCACAGCAGTAGAGTTCAGAATTCTCCATTACCCCTTTGTATTGGAGTGTTTTCCTTTGGCTCAGAGCACGCAGTGACTTCTAAATTGTATCTTCTGTTGTACCAGAGAAGAACTAAGAGGCACACCAGGCAGAGAATTATGAAGAACACCAACATGAAGAGAAAGTAGAGCTGTAACAAACGTAATTTCATGGTTGAGCGACTCTTACTAGTTTTGTATGTCGCAAACTTATAAACGGTTGAAACATCTACACACTAGCGACTCTACAATAAACATATAATACATAAAAACATATAAAATATGACTATATTTAAAATATTCACAAAAAAATTTTTTGTTATCCGGTCGCTACCAAACTTTACAGGATCGCTGAGCTGATCTGAAGATTGACAGAATTTTTTATGAAATTCATTCCAGCCGTTTTGGAGTCCTTAGGGAACATATATAGAACTATAGACTAGACAAACAGTAAAACAAAGTCCGATGTAAGCAAAAGGTACTTGGTACAGTATGCCTGAATATAAACTTTATATAATCCACAGGCTTTGTGGCGAGTAGCCGGTTGTGAAATGAGAGGAAACAGGTTTGATCTCCGCACCCAGACAAATGTGTGATCTTTTTTATGCTGATACGGCAAAGTGACCACACTGCACATGATGGTAAGCGCAGTGCCATCCAATTAGAGTATTAAGTAGCGAGATACAATCCATCCCCTGTTACTCAACACAATCATGCCGGCTTGTTTCTTTACATTTCACTTTGAGCAAGAAGGTGAAAAAGCAGTCGAGGGTCTATCAGAGTACTCAGAAAGCCGCAGAACGGCCAAACATCGTACCCCAACTCTAGCCCTCGACAAAAACCGGATGTACACTGACTGATCCCGGAACGTGACAAACTTGCGTGTGCAACTATGACATGAATAACCTACCACCGCAAATATTTGCATCGGATCTGTTGTGGGATCGTAGTCCCTTGTAGTTCTTGATACATACGATACAGATGTGACCTAGTGTGGGGGTTAGGACTATGTGTATGAGTGTTGGATGTATTATTATAGCCCCATTCTAAAAGACTGGGGTTTGTAGGATTCAAGTACTACAGTAACTATGCCTATAATATAGACCCTTAGTATTATTTCACTCATTTAAAATATATTTTGTGTATCATTTCGTCACATTTATGCTCGTATTTGATTAGAAAAAAATCTGTGGAACGCAATTAACTGCACTTAACGAATACATGCATAGTAGTAAAGTCGTCGTAAACCTACTCCTGTGAAGTTAACAAGCGACGAAACAAAAAAGTAACCTCTTGACGCAGCCATGAATAACAACCTGATTCTAATTATATACTTGTCTAGATGGACAGTCGTTGAAAGCGGTTCTAAAAACACATTCGTACGTGTATTGTGTAATTGGATTGTAAACAGTCGAAGTTTCTCTCATCGCTCAGTGTCCTTAATGGGTCTATTTTTTGTTAAAGAATGAATGCGATGCGACGTTAGCAACATATTTTTAACACAATATTTACCTCACCTGAAAAAAATTAATTAATGTAATATTTTGTATAATTACTACTTGAAACTTTTGTGACGGCGATCACGTGCAATATAACAATTTATTATTTATTCAACAGCTTTATTATAAACCGAATAACAAACCTTAAACTGCTTTTTAAGCGACTTCAAAAAAAGGAGGAGGTTAACAATTCGTCGGAATCTTTTTTTTAATACCCGATTACTCGAAGACGCCTGGACCGATTTGAGAAATTCTTTTTTGTATTAAAGGGTATACTTCCCAGGTGGGCCCATTGGCACCAAGTCAGGATCTGATGATGGGATCTCAGAAAAATCTAGGGCAACCCTCAAATTTTATAATGACGCATATATTTTTTTTATTGATGTTGGTGTACTTTTTATGAATTAAAAAACTTTTTTTATTCGCAAGAAACAAGATAATATTTTTTTTCTCTAGTGTCAGTGAACTCAGAAGGCCGCAAAACGGCCAAACATCATAATTCATACTCCAACTCTAGACCCCCGACAAAAACCGCATGAACTCTGTCTGATCCCGGATCGCGAAAAACTTGCGTGTGCCACTATGGCGAGTTTTATACCCTGTGTACGGTGGTCGCTATCCAGGCGGATATGAATATCCTACCACTAGCAAATATTAATTATATTAATATAAAATTAGTCTACGTTTTACAATAAGGCATGAGTATTGGTTACTTAAATTTAAAAGTCTCTAGGCCTCGGTTATATATGTATATCTCTTACAATATGCACGCACACGTCCATGTGCGTCGCGTAAAAACATAGCGTAAATTGAACCACAGAGTCACGCGGTATCTAGATGTTTATAATTAAAATCGACCTACTTTATCGTGCAATGTAAACAGTTGCCAATAGTCACTAAGAGCAGACGTGACATCATTCCGGACAAAACAAGATACAGCGCATGCGCAGTTAGCAATGACAACAACTAATAGATTGTTTACAGCGCAAACCACGCACGGAATGGCGATGCTTTTCAAATGAGATCCTGGGTTCGAGGGTTGGTTGTTATTGTAACTTGGCTTCGATGACACCCAAACGGATTTGAAGTAAGTAGTTTGCTATTACGGCTGGTAAAGTAAAAAACATGTACCTTGACTTAAGATCCATATCCTCTTGCATTGTCTGTTCATGGGTAAATAATCAGTAACTATCATGTGACGTTTCTTATTTGTTACACTCATGTTGTACACTCATGGCTGTAATCCCCGAAGGGGTAGGCAGAGGTGTAACCAGTACACTCACTTTTCGCCGAATTTCGGTCCTATAATGTGATAGGGGGTGAGCCTATCGCCATACCGGGCACAGATTCCAAACTCCGGGTTTATACTGAGAATTTCTAGATAGAAAAATTAAATATCACTTAACCCGACCGGGGATCGAACCCGAAACCTCACCGCAGCAGTCGTAATGCATGCGCAATTACAAATGCGCCACCGAGACAGAAAACACACAAAACAAAATCAAACAAAATCACGTGACTTACCCCGAAATAGAAGAACATCGTCGAGTACGGAGGCATGGTGTTGCTTATGTTTCCCATGGGGTACTGACGCATGGCGTGGGAATCGAGGCATTCTGCCAACTCTCATTATATAACCATTTCTTTTGGTCACTTTTTTATTGATTCATTTCTATTTTTGCTCTTAAGTTGTCTACACCTAGTGACGTAATCTTCGGGTACTGGCTGTTATAATTTCTTACCTCAGTTATTTTTTTTTAATAAATCGATTTAAGATTCCCTGACGCACTTAGAGTAATGGACTAATACCTGATCCCTTAGTAAAGCTTTAAAAATTGCAACGCATAGGATGAATTAATCCTCCATTAGGGTCACTAAAAACGCTGACCAACTTTATTAATTTTACAGTATGTAATAACCCCCTTGTTAAGTAACTCAAGTTATGTTATGAATGAGCAAGAAACTTTAGCGTTGCTATGTCGACCGCTAGTTAACAATATTTGGACATTTTATTGGGATTACAGTAGATTATTAAAATAATTATAGAGCAGCGATAGCCTAGTTTGTAGTGATAAGGACTGCCTATAGAATTATTCCTAAATGTAAAAATCCTAATGTTAATGAAACAATTGCATGGATTTAAACTTAATTAATTAACTGTTATAATATTTCTACGCTCTAGTGGCAAAACATAGCGCACTATAAATATAAGTACTGTAATTATTACATAACTATGACAAATACTGTATTGACGTTGTAACAGACTTTCTACGACGAATTTTACAATGCAAATAAACTCGCCACGTGCATAAATGTTAACTTAGGTGTGTGTTACATTACTATATGTGGTAACTAATTAGAACTACGCCATTTACGCCACTGACAAAACGTTCAAACACTGCTCGCGCCCTACCCACAGACGTAGGAGATACCTAGCGATTCCATAGACATAGCGATTTCATAGTTTGTCTGATTTATAAATATTACTAGATTTTTTTTTGGGCAGCAATGACCTTGTAGTTCCAAGTCTCTCTAAAAATATTTTATGACGTCTACGAAATGTTTACGACGTAGCACAAACGCGCTACGAAAATGTGCTACGTGATTAAGTGCTACGTCAAAGTGTAGAATTATTTTACCTACGTTGCGCATAAAGGGAAGATCTACTGCCGAGCTTAACAAAAATAATTAATTAAATTTTGAGGTTTGTACCAGAACGCGAGTAGGATAAACGATTTTTTATAAAATGTTAAATAGTAGTCACAAGGGAGAGCCCTCAAGTAGCCAAAATATCAATAATGCAGTAACACAGACAGGATATTCATTTTTAATTCAATAAATAAATTAAGTAACATAAAATCTTTTTACTTTCGCTCAAAATTGAGTAAGTGACAAGCCATTAAAATTTTTATAAGTAGATCTCAAATGAAATAAAACGAGACGTCATTATTTCTGACGTCACTGCCCAGAACGGCGATTACGATGCATCCGTGGGACAGAGGTGAATTATAATTTTGTTTTCTAAACAAATCCAATTATTTTCATATTATTAGCGTATAAAATAATGTGGAAATTTAAACACAGGACATCCGCTTGGTGTCTTCTCGAAGTAGATATTCCACGTAGGCCTGACTACACTAGGTAAAACCTGTATCGTGGGTATCCAGAACTATAAGGGACTAAAACTAAATATTTGTGTGTCATACAAACTTTGTCTCGGTGCGGGAATCGAACTCACCGCTTCTCGTTTCAAAGCCGGCTACTCACCCGCTTTGCCACGAACGCTGTCGAGTATACTGAAAGGTTTCTTACCTTCAATTTATTAAAATGTAATTTTAATTATTGAACGATTTACGCAGAAAGCTCTCACTGTGTCTTGAGGTCTGGCAGTTGAGAATTTGGGAACTAATTTAATTGAATGTATAATTGGATTCTAGGCTAGCTTCCAACCATTTTATCAATAAAGAAGATTTCAATCTTTTTAGTATCGTTTCACAGCCGGCTCACCCGCTGTGCCACGGTGGCCGTCATATCTGTATATATTTTCATTGTTTAAAAATTCAATGCTGTTCAATAACACTGTCTCTACCCTTATAACTAGCTCCTATATTCTCCAACGTATATTCTCATATCGTTTAGTTACTGAAAGTTCCCAAGCGAATTATTAAGTGATAGTTTTAAAAGCAATTTCTTGTTTCGAACATCTGAATTTAATAAAATAAAATTCTAATATAATATGACTGGTTGTTGCTCGCAGCATCGCCCATGTGATAGCTACTTGCTTTGCTCCTGTGTGTTGTAACAGCAATTAGTAGCCTATACTATTTTTAATAAATAGGGTATAAAAATTGCAAAGAGAATTATTTAAGTAATATGTAATGATGTAAGTTGCAGAGATTTGCGCAACAAAAGAACAATCTTTTCGACTTTATAATATTAGCAGCGATAGCCTAGTTGTTTGCGGTACGGACTCCCAAGACGAAAGTCGTATGTTCGAAACCCAAGTGGCAATACCAATACACCTCTAACTTTTCTAAAGTTATGTGTGTATTAAATGTTAATTATCGTTTGCTTTAACGATGAAGGAAAACATCGTTAGGAAACCTGCATACCTGAGAATTATAAGAATTTCGAAGACATGTGAAGTTTACCAATCCGCATTAGGTCAACGTGGTGGACTAAGGCCTAACCCCTCTCATTAGTGGAGGAGGCCCGTGCCCAGCGGTGAGATAATGTTTAATACAAGGCTAGTATTATTATTATTTTTAATATTAGTAGAGATTTAATTGTTTTTTTATATTTTTATCCATTTTACCTACAGCGGATAAAGTGATCTATATTAAAATGTAAGTTTTACTACTCATCTTACAACGTGAAAGTCAAGTTTTTTGTAAGGCCTCTACGGAGGGCTTTAACCATTAGGTGGCATAGTTTGATATAAAATTAAAAAAATATGAAAGAATGAATGACATAACAGTTTCTAAATTGCGAACCGCTTCTTACGAATGGTAAGATTGTGGACGGTTTATAAAGACCGTGCTGAGTAAAATAAAAGGTGTATTGTGAGGCTCACGTCACGCTAGCATATTTATTTATGTATTATGCAAATTACCGACATGAGAGTATGTTACTTTCAAACTACAAAATGTGTAATTTTTTTATATTTCCACAGAGATTTAAAATCTTAGACAATATTTTTAAAACACATAATAAATACTTCAATCGAATTAAGAATCTGTATAACTAAATAGGATTCTATTACATTAATTAACCTTTTATTTTGTGTATTAATTATAATCCGACACATTTTAACATCATTTCAACATCATCAATCAAAGGTCAAATCGAATTGCGTATTGGCATAAGCGAGCGAGAGAGAGTCAGGGAAGAGGTCAAAAGACGACGACGACGAAGTGATTTAATATTTTTATTCGTTTTGAAGATTGTAAAATATATACATTATTTAAAAAAGTAGTTGATTTCTCAATGCTACACCCCCACATACATAGTATTTTATTTAAATAATGTCGAAAAAGCAGTATGTATTACATAATAATTTATTTTCCAAATCTTACTTTCCAAATAACTATATAATTTTAGATAGTTTTAAATGTGAATCACGACGCTGTTGAATGTAAGAAGTGGTTTTAGACCGTAAATTCACCAAACAGCCCAACGTAAGACTAGCACTGGTAATTTATACCACGCTAGAGTTGAGGCTGTATTCGTTATGAGCATGTTTTTTTTAGTTTGTTGTTTAGTTAAATTTAATTTAACTTACTGCTTATAAGGCCTAACCTCTCTCATGAGAGGAGGCCCGTGCCCAGCAGCTGGGCAATGTTTAATACAGGGTATAGTATTATATTATTATTATAATGAATAAAATATTTTTCTTTCTTTCTTTCAAACGACATTTGACATTAAGGTCATTGACGTTGGTATTATTTCTATTGCATAGTACAAAGAAAAATAATCCGTTGACTATCTACCTTTAGGTATTATAGACGCAGACAGCTCTTGGCGGTTTACTAAATGTCTATTGGATTTGTCCATACCTCGTAAAAGATTACAATGAACCCAACAGGATTATAATACTGAACATCTGTGACTCTAGCATCGCTTTTGTATTATAAGTGTGCTTAAACAGATTTAAAATCGTTTTATGTATCTTTGAGTTTTGTGTGTAAGAGGTTGTAATGTATATAATGTAAATATATGCAAATATGAATCAGGTACTTTGCCTGGGAGATTTAGGTTCTCTGGTAGATATCGTTTTGGCGATAAGTCCGCCTATTGTTTAGTAATTTAGTCTTAAGTATGCAATGTTTCTCCTTTTTTTGTTATAAAATAAAGAGTTGTTGTACTGCATTGTTTATTTTTTAAAGTAACCTAATTTAATGTAATTTCATCTAATTTAATATATTTAAATGTAATTTCATCTATTTTAATGTAATGTAATTGTGTATTATCTATTATGTGTGCTATTTTCGGTATTATCCTATTTCTATTGTCGTACTCTTTTTTTATGAATGTTGTGTATGTCTTTAATTGATATTCATAACTGTTCTTGTGCTGTGATAAATAATAATTCTATGTATATTATGAATATTGTTGACGTACCTTAATAAATAAATACATAAAGTAGAAACATGGTCACGCCGTTGACCAGTTTGTAGTTGATAACCAACTTATACTATCATATGAATCATGTCATATCACATCATCAGAATCGAGGCGAGGCTATGTTGGAGAATAATGAGGGTAACAAGAACTACGAGCGACTACGGTCCCACAATATATATATAAATAATTGAATAATAAATAAATAAAATAAAAAAATAAATAAAATATATTATGAAACAATACCCAGACCGAAAAAAAACTGTCTCTCACACAAACCTTGCCTTGGTGCGGGAATCGAACCCACGGCTGGTGAAAAATGACTTTAAATTCCAAAAAAAAAATTATGTAAAATATGGCTTCATCAAGGAACTTTCTGTCTCGATGCAATATCCGTAAGTGTTTTCATAAAATGTAAAAAAAAATTAAGAAGCTAACAATAACAGCTTTCAATGCAAGCTATCTTTAAACTACCAATTCTATTTACGAGTGTACCATATTAAAATAAGTATTGTGAGATACTAAAAAAGGAGTCGAGCT
This sequence comes from Laothoe populi, assembly GCA_905220505.1. NCBI lineage: Eukaryota > Metazoa > Arthropoda > Insecta > Lepidoptera > Sphingidae > Laothoe > Laothoe populi. The sequence goes on from HG992156.1 coordinate 392,642, forward strand.
ATAGGTACTTTAAACGTCTCTTAACAAAACTCTAGCAAACTAGACGTCGTTGTCCTGCCCTGAAAATCGAAGAATCCTATTTTAGCGGGTCCAATTGTGTTTTCAAACCATCCAGGAACCCATTGAAATATACACGCAAAATTTCATGCAAATCGGTCCAGCCGTTTAGAAGGCGTTGGGTGACAAACACACGTATAGAAGTATTATATATAATAAGGAGAAACTCGTTTCTAAGGAGGCGTGGCCTACGTAACGTCAAAGCAGTTGTGGAAGGTGGAAGGAGACTTCGAGCAAGCGGACGCGCCATTTGAAAATCACTCTGTTCGTGGCATCGGGAATAGACGGTCGTTGTACTTATAGTGTCGAATCTCTGCTTGTATTTGTAATGATTTCATAAATGTAACAACTTAGTCGTTATTTAAATATTAAAAGGCTAGGTTTACAATCGTTTGTATTTATTTTAAATAAAATCGAGTTAGACATATAAATTCAGAAGTGGGATTCGCTGCTCACTCCTACATATTCTTTTCTTAAAATTCAAATTGGAGAATTTGTGCATTAGAAATTTTGAATATTAATTTTACCGTCATGTTTGATAAATCTAAACAGAAAAGTTGCAAGCTAAATCGAACGTCTATTCCTGGTTTAGAACAACAGCTTCAAGCAATAGTAGATCGTTTTGATACATTTGAAAACCATTCTCAGATCATCCTACGAGTACCGACGGTGCTGTGGAGGGTAGTTCGCATGACCAGTGCGACATCACGGCGCCTGAACGAACCGCTACGCCGATATTAGCAGCCCTGCCGAGTGAACAATCGGGCGTGGTATCTGTACCATGCTTGTTGTGCGGCAAGTCTGGATGTTTCTAGCGAAAATCACACCCGCACTATGGAAACTATTATGAGTGAAATTGGTAAACGCCATTGGTGCTATGCCGGTAAGATCAAACCATATTCTTATTCGAAATGCTGACCCGTCTTTACATGATTTTGATATCTTATGGTGCCGCGAGGTTTATCATGTGCATTTCTTGAATTAAATCGTGAGTGTTTGTCGCGCATCGGTGTCTGTTTGAAATACGATTATCGAAATTATCTTAGTTCAGTTTTATTTCACAAGAGCTTTATGCACCGCCGCTTAGATTTTGCAAACATTTTGTTCTATGTGATGAAAACCGTTTCTGATAAATGCCCTAAATATGAAATGAAATAAAAAATATGTTAGGCGTTGTCTATTACGACTGCATATTATTTATGGGTTGAGTAACTACCTGTTTTCGGCAATAGTTATCAGCGGTATAACAGATCCCTACATTTGTGCGATTGCTACAAATTCTCAATTATTGCTCGATGATATAATTTTATTAACTTTTATCAATGTATGTACCTATGTACAACTCAAGTGTACAATGTAACGTTAACGTACATGTAACGTGGTGCATTTCGCAATCATTGATCAAAGACACGAAAACGTGTGAATAGTAGTACCTCACCAAGATGTTATTCTTGTGCTAATTTAAATCATACGCAGCATTCATGTACTAAGAGAGTGAGGGTAGACGACCTAACAAATTATACTCATTAGCAGTAGTTTTGATAATTCGAATAGTTAACGAGGCGTGAACCGTGTTCATTTTGCAAAAAGGCAGGTCATAGGGTTGATAATCGTTTAGATACGGTCAGATATATTAGTGTTCTCTATATGGCCACCGGTTGTTACCGAATTGAAATTAATTGTGATTTTATTTTAGCGCAAGGTGTTTGTAAAACCAGATAGTCACTATGAATATTTTAAGATGCCTTGTGGTCTTGCAAATACACTCATAGTTTACCAGCACATCAAATCATATACCTTGGGACCTCGTATGGACTCTGGTAGATTTTGCGTCAATATAGATGATGTACTAGTACCGAGCTTTACTATTCATAAAATGTATACACTCACGCTTGTAATCCCCGAAAGGGTAGGCAGAGGTGTAACGAGTACACACACTTTTCGGTGAATTTGTTACGGTCCTACAATGTGATGGGGGCGAGTCTATCGCCTTACCGGGCACAATTCCAGGCTCCGGGTTGATAGATCACTTTGCCCGACTCGGGAATCGAACCCGAGATCTCGGCACAGTAGTCGTGGCCCGTGCGCAATGCAACTGCGCCACCGAGGTAGTCAGCAGTTTACTATTCATGATGGTTTGCAAACGCCTCAAGAGGTCCTTGAGATCTTGACAGAGGCTGGTTTCCCATCAACTTCAAAAAATGTAACTTTTTAATACTTAAATAGATTACCTAGGAAGGACAATCAACAACGGTCAGGTTGGGCCGAGCGAGAATAAAGTAATGGTTTTATTAAATTCACATGTGCCAAGCAACTTAAGAGGTACGACTTTGAGCTCGAATACTCTAAGGGAAATGGGTTATCTCATGTTGATTACTTAAGCCGAAATCCGTTAAATATTTGTGAAATAATAAACCTCAACGTTGGGTTCAGATGGCACAGGCCGCTTACCAATATGTGAAGAGTTTATTGCATAAGCTCAAATATAGTAAAATTGATTCGTCGTGATATGTTAATCGTAATGATGTCGTTTGTTATAAAATGAATGCAATTAGTGAACAATCGCGTTTGCTGTTTTATATCCCAAAGGGTCATCGTCTTAGTTTATTATGCGTTTATCAGCCGAACATCAACATGTTGGTGTTGAAAAAGTTATCGAGCTGATGTTAAAGCATTTTTGGTTTCGTAAGTTACGAAAATTGTATTTAAAAATACATACACCGTTGTATCGTTTGTCTTTCTTACAAAGAGGGTACTTCGTTAGTCTTTGCAATTTATTATTTCGTGGAAAAAGCAAACCGTTTGATACAGTTGTAGTTTTTATGATAATTACTGATCGAAGACGAAAGTATGAGTTCATTATTTGCTAATAGAATTAATGAATTAAGTTGTGAGCTCCATTTATTACTTTTTATTACTTACTAAAGTAATGGACAAGTCGAGCGATACTGTAGCAATATAGCGAATGTGATCCGCGTAACTAAACAAAAATCAGACATGTAGAATAGTCAAAAGTTTTATGGTAGATACGTCTCGCCTTGAAAATTATAATGCAAATGTTTATATGAATTTCACCTTTGAATTTTTATGTGCAGGGATGACGCCTGTCATACGATCCTTGGTGCTGCACGATGGGTCTTTGGAGACTACTGGTTGAAAAACGCACACTCCAAGATGCTTGTGTTAACGAAAAGATGCAAAGCTACATATTTGTTCCACGTTTGCGACATGATATTTGTGTGTAAGGTTGTACGCGAAAGTTGAACGCTGGTATGTATAGACCATATGCAAAAATAAGAACTTTGCCACATGGTCAGTATGAGCTGAAATTGTTATCAGGCTCTTTCGGTAAGACGCGTAATTTTGGTGAAATATCGCGGACAATGTATTTTCGATGTGTGTGTAATATTTTTTAACGTAAGCTTACTGTTGTTTCTATTTGTTGGGCATCCCGAGGGCTCTGTCCAGGCCATCCTGAGGGCTCTGGCATTGTTTGTCGTATCCCGAGGGCTCTGCGACTGTAAAGGACGTATATAACGCTACGCCTTTACGTGTGTACTGTGTATCCTGAGGGCTCTGCACAGTGGGCATCCTGAGGGCTCTGCCATTGTTGTGCATCTCGAGAGCTCTGCACGTGTGAGCATCCTGAGGGCTCTGCTCACGAGGGGGAGTTTTCTTAGCGAATAATCTGAATGTTTTGTCAATATGTACGCCAAAATGCAATAACGTAATTGCTGCAGGGATTGAATTTTGAGATTTAAAATTAATAAAAACAATGTGGTTTTGCAGTTACTGATGACGAGGTAGAAAATAGCAGAGGGGTTCCATGTGCTGAACGTCATGTTGTGGAGGCCAACATACATGTACCAGCCTCCATACATCAGACGGAAGATCTACAGCAACTACGATGGCTTCCACAACCAGACCATTGCGTGCGAGGACGCATCGCCGTCAGGAGAGGCCGAATAAGGAGAAACTCGTTTCTAAGGAGGCGTGGCCTACGTAACGTCAAAGCAGTTGTGGAAGGTGGAAGGAGACTTCGAGCAAGCGGACGCGCCATTTGAAAATCACTCTGTTCGTGGCATCGGGAATAGACGGTCGTTGTACTTATAGTGTCGAATCTCTGCTTGTATTTGTAATGATTTCATAAATGTAACAACTTAGTCGTTATTTAAATATTAAAAGGCTAGGTTTACAATCGTTTGTATTTATTTTAAATAAAATCGAGTTAGACATATAAATATATATTAAAACCATCATAAATACAGCATCAGAAACCTCCGCTTCAGCAGTATTGTCAACGCTCAAATTGAGTCGTGATATACCTTTTTTTTTTGTTTACCAGCTATCACACTGAACATAAAACGCGATCACAAAGCACGCCATGATTTTATTGTTGCAGTGATTTAGGGCACAATGGACACAACACCAAATTCACCAGTCACAATAGTAACTTAATTAAGACAGAATAAACAAAGGCTGGTTTGACGTTTGATTTCGGGACACGAGTCAATACGGCACACAAATTAGTATGTACTCTATTACCACTCAGTAAAGAATATTTGAAAAGCTTTATTCGATTTTATACAACTCACAGTATCATGTGATAGAATAAGATCCAAAAGAAAATTGTGTTTGCATTTCTTACTATTGCAATATGTAAATTTCAATATTCCTTTTTTACATTGAATTTTAACGTTTTCTAGAATTCAAGATATCAAGGGTCGACAAATATGAAATTCAGAGGAACGATTCCATTATACATGTCAAAAATGAATTGAATGTGATTGTCATATCTAGTCAAATATTTGATTCTATTGTTGATTGGATTTTAAATTTGCGGTATGTAAGATTTACACACTTATTAAGTTTATACACAGTTTCTTTTTTACATAAATCATTTTGCGTTTGACCACTATCTCGCTTGATGGTAAGTGATGATGTGGTCGACGGTGGAGCATGCTTGCCTAGAAGCTACCTATTCACTCTTGACTTGAAGATACCCAATAATCCTACTAATATTATAAATGCGAAAGTTTGGATGGATGTTTGTTACTCAATCACGCTACAACGGCTGGACGGATCTGGTTGAAATTTGGCACAGAGATAGATTATTGTCTGGAATAGCACATAGGGTACTTTTTATCCCGGAAAACTGCACGCAGCCTATGGGATAGCAAAATATAGAAAGGTATAATAGCTTAAGATGCCTCCATGGATTGAATATATAATAATATAAGTGAAATCTTATTTACCATCGGCATTGATGATAATATGGCATTTGTTTGAAATTTTTAATCAAGGATAAAAAAGGGAAGTTTCGATATTTAAATAATAATATATACACCGAACAATCGCACACATAGTTCTGACCCTACACCAGGTAAACCTGTAACGTGGATATAAAGAACTATGAGGAGATACGGTCCCATAACACCCAGACCCGAAAAAAATATCTAAAAAACGAACATTTGTCTCGATGCGGGAATCCAACCCACGGCCTCTCGTTTCACACTAGGCTACTCGCCCGCTGCGCCACGAAGGTTTTCTTTATAATTTTTCATAATATTTAATTTCTTTCCGTTTTTAAAGAAAACCCGCGTGACCCTTTTACTAGTGAAAGGTCTTCAGCTGAGGTTCATTTCAAAGATGTTTAAGTGCCAGACAGACTCACACACAGAAAGCTGGAAGAAATAGCTAAATCTAAGCAGTTAAATGTTGCTTTCGGTGGTGTGTCGCTTATATGTCACTTTATGATTCATCACATTCTATAAAACACACGTATTGTAAATTTTATTACGCACGGTTTACAGCTCTATGTTTTCGGGTTAATTAAAATTTTCCCGATTGCTAGTATTGCATGCGACAAGAGTTATGGCTGAATGATTTAAAATGGCCCACGTTGACGTATTGGTAATGTTGACATTTTAGATAACGTCTAAGATTAAAACACTTTCTTGATTGCCCGGTGTTTCTGAAGTAAAATTTGTTTATATCCTACTTTCTACTTTAACTGTAGAATCCTGCAAAAATAAAAAAATAATGTCAGTTAAAACCGGTTATAACTGAAATAATAATTTGCTGTAGGTTTTTTTTGTATATTTATCCTGGCACGGCAAAGTTGCCACACTGCACCTGGTGGTAAACGTAGTGCCGTCAAAATAGAGTATATTAGTGAGAGACAATCTATCACACTACGCCATGGACCAGAAGGTGAAGAAGCGGTCGAGGGTCTAGTGTCAGAGTACTCAAAAGGCCGCAAAACGTCCAAACATCGTACCCTAACTCTAGACCCCTGACAAAAGATAATGGTGCAGCTAGGTAATCTGGGAACATGTCATATGTAAAACGAATAATGAAATCATAATAATGATGGGGTATTCTCTAATGTCATTTAGTTTCAGGCAATAGGAGGGTCAACAGAATAGAAACAAATTAATAAATACTCCAAAAAATATAGACCTTTTTATGCGCAGTCAGCTTAAAATTATGCGCAAAATAAAAGCATACAGCGAAACAATAATTCGTCCTCGATTGATTAACGTTCATGATTTAAAGCTTTTTTTACATTCCGCAAAATGGCGTCTGCAAATTATACGAAAATTACATTCCCTACACCGAAACCGTAAAAAATCAACATTATTGAGGAAACCTTTTTAATTCTCCAATATTAATCTACCAGTGGAAGTATGTTGTGAAATTGTAATAACTATAACAAATCTAAGGAAGACCATTAAATTTTAAATATCGATATATTTTCCAATAACAAATAAGTAAGAAAGTGTAACATTTTCTCACAAAATCTTTTAAGTATGGAAAAGTATAACACCTTTGAATAACCTTTCCTTCTGCAAACCATGGATTACTGGTATTTTACCACTGTCTCACAGAAGCCATGTTAAAGTTACAGCTTTGTATTTGGTTAGAAAGATTGTTAATTGTCAAATTGTTCTTGTTATCTCTCTTTTTCTTACAGACCAGCGCTGCTTCGACAACTCTTCTGGTACTATTCAGGATGACTTGGTACCAAGTGGTCCTTTTGTATGTGTATCTTTTATTTTGAAGTCTAAAATAATACACTAATTATAATACATCCAATAGTCATACACATAGTTCTGAACCCAAGCTACGTCAAACTTGTACCGTGCGTATCAAGAATGAGGGACTATGGTCCCACAACACCTAGACCAGAATTACTTGTCGATTACATAAATATTGTTCTAGTGCGGGGATCGAACCCGCACTCTTGTTTTACCAGCGACTAGCAGACTGCGCCACGAAGGCAGCCAACTAAACTATACTTTTTTATAGCTAAAGTATACCGAGCTAAGGGTTACTACCCTTGAAATCCCGTAACGTCTATTTGTATTATTGATGCATTTCTAATCTTTAACGAATAGATTGGTGGGAGGAGGAGCGGATTATGATTCTTCTTCTTATTTGAACTCATTAATCATAGGCAGATTAATTAAATATTATATCTAGATTTATCCAGTCTAATCTGGATATATCTGCATGTACCCATTAGCCGATACATAAATCTCTCAAATCTAATTCACCATGTAATTGATTTTGGGAACCTTACCAATACATGTCATTGACTTCAACTAATATGGAATGTAAGTCCGATATTCGAACCATGGACATTTTGTGCAGGTTTTTAATATGATTTGGCTGGAAATATTTTTTGTAAATACCAGGCGTTCGTATAAACTAAGCAATTTTTTTCTCCTCCGACAAGATGGTCAGACCGTTCAGGTCGGAATGTTCTCGCAAAGCTCATAACAGAGATCTATGGAGACGCATCGCGAGAGCTGTTACTACAAATGATCCGGGACCCGACGTAACCACGACCACTCTGCCAAGAGTTCACGACTATAAAATAAATAATAATAATACTAGCCCTGTATTAAACATTGTCCCACTGCTGGGCACGGGCCTCCTCTGCTAATGAGAGGGGTTAGGCCTAAGTCCACCACGCTGGCCTAATGCGGGTTGGCAGACTTCACATACTTTCGAAAAAATCTCAAATATGCAGGTTTCCTCACGATGTTTTCCTTCAGCGTTAAAGCAAGCGATTATTAACATTTTAATACACACATAACTTTTAGAAAAGTCAGAGGTGTATGCCACTTGGGTTTCGAACATACGACTTTCGTCTTGGCAGTCCGTACCGCAACCAACTAGGCTATCGCTGAGTTCACGACTAAGAAGAAGAAATTTTTTCTGCTATATGCGTAGATAAGTTGGTGACTTCTAGTTGCATTAACTATGTAGGCACGTGTTCGGGAACATTGTTGTCCGCACGAAGTTGAATTGTTACTTAAGCATAGGAGTACGGATCCCTAAAATATTTTACTAGAAAGATACCTCGCTATTACAATATTGAAATCAAAGGTAGACCGAACTCAAAGGCTTCGCAAATCGAACGTCTCTAACAGGCTTAATTCAAAGCCTTTGTGCTAAACATGTTTAAAAAGTATAATATCTCTATTAATTGTAGATAACGTTATGTTCTCGGAGCACGTTAGCTCATTAAAAATATATTATTTTTGCGTTACAAACAAAATTTATATTCCAATTGAACTGATGTTGTTTTGTAAATATCGCGATGTCTTCGATGTTTTTAGGCTTTATTTTAGTTTACAAACGAGTATTTTAGATATTCGTTATTAAATTCAAAGATAATTGTCATGTACTTTTTCCATATTTTTGGAAAATTATGAAAATTAAATGTCATTATGCTTAGAAACTAGTGGTCATTCAACCCTTGATGCTTTGTGTGAAACTGAGCAATGTTTGCTGGTGGTAGGATATTCATATCCGCCCGGATAGCAACCACCGTACACAGGGTGAAAAACCCGCCATAGTGGCACACGTAAGTGTGTCGCGTTCCGGGATCAGCCAGTGTACCTACATCCGTTTTTTTGGGGGTCTAGAGTTGGGGTACAATAATTGGCCATTTTGCGGCCTTCTGAGTACTCTGACAATAGACCCTCGACCGCTTCTTCACCTTCTTGCCCATGGCGTAGTGTGAAGGAGCAGGCCGGCATGATTGTGTTGAGTAGCGGGGGATAGATCGTCTCTCGCTACTCGATACTCTAATTGGACCGTACTGCGCTTACCATCAGGTGAAGCGCGGTCAATTTGCCGTGCTAGGATAAAAAAAAAAATGTTATATTGGCAGGTGAAGGAGAATGCCTCAGTAAGGAAACTGTATCAAAATAACTTGTTATATAACTATCAAATTTTGTAATAAAATACAATTATTTTACAATTCAGTGCATTTTACGGTAATTTTGGCACGAAGCGTAGCTTCAGATTACATTTTATTTATCAATGGAGTCTTAATTACAAATAGGCCATGATTATGACATATGCCAGTGTTGTAGTTCCATATAGTTTTTTTGAAATAATGCCAAAAATTTGGTTGCCTACTCTAAGGCCAAAAAGCCTAAAGACTAAACTTATAACAATAATATACGATAAATTTCATTTTAATATTTTCTACAACATAGAAAAACAGAGTATGCTATGTATGTCAAAGTTTCACAAAACGTCCGATTTCATTACTCGCCGACATACATAAGAAGAAATATCGTCTTATCAAATACGTAAATAATAATGTTGGTGTGTTTGTCCATGGAAATTAAAATAAATAATTAAAAAATAAAATAAAATAAGCCCTTATTGCATTTCACATACACAATCTTATAAAACTACGTGTTTCATTTACAATGTTAATGTTAAGTTTAATTTACAAAGTTTGTAATCGGTAAGCGGTTATTCGTCTCCTACAGCTTGTCTTTCGACAAAGGCCTCCTCTAAATACTTCCATTTTGTCCTATCCTTTGCTTTTCGAGTCCAAAAGTCCATGGAAATTATGATGTACTAAAATAAAAACAAGTAAATTGTGACAAAATTAATACTGGCCGGCAATCCAATTAAAAAATACAGGTTAAAAATATTTAATAAGCCAAGTAGTTTAATGTAGAATAAGCATGTGTCGAAGGAAAACAAGCCACTTTTACCTGTCAACCCATTGATCTCCTTACTAACATAAAATCAACATTTAGAACGCTTTGATCAATCTCATAAATTGAAATTTAAATAAGAACGAAATGAACGAATGTTAAATCAGGCGTAAACATGAATATTAAATTCTTGACATTAAAATATGACGTTATTAATAAGGGTGCATCCACACCATAACTATCTTGCATTAGCTAACGGTAGGCAGCGGTTTTTCTGTGCCCTGGCATCGCAGAAGTCAATGGGCGGCGGTGACTACTTACCATCAGGTGGCCCGTCTGCTCGTCTGCCTATCGAGCCACAAAAAAATAGCTTGGACACTAGTCATGTGTTTTGTAAGTGGTGGGACCACTATCTAAACCAGCATTTCCCAAAGTATGGGTCGCGACCCACCAGTGGCTCGCGAGCGAATATTGGGTAGGCCCGGAAAAATAGGCTATATTTACATCGACTGACTGGTACCGAGAACTAGCACAGTGCTATATTATTATATGTATAAAGTATAATATATATGCCTTACATGACTTTACTTGATATTTTGTGTCTAGTATTTCAATTGTTGTATTCAGTCTGGGTATGTCATGCTCGCTAAAGTGTCTGTGCTTGCTGCGGCGCCATGTGCCAGGTCGGTCTCTTCCCTGTAACATGGTTGAGGCGGCCGATGGCTGACACATGCGTCATGCGTCTGCTCAGACTGTTTCAGTAAGGACCGACTGCTTTAAGAAATCGAGATTTTTATCACTCTCACGACGGTCATGTGCGGCACTAGGTCTTGAAATGAGTTCTATTTCACAATATTTCAATAACGCAACTTAACATACATACATTACATTAATTAAACATAAATCGTATATATTATATGAACTATGATTATAATTATATGACCAAATATTGTTAACCGGTGTGAAAAGAGCAACGCTTATAGTTTCTTGCCCGTTCTTCTCTAGCGAGACTGCATTCCGAACTGGCGGTAGAGTGAAAAAATTGACTGAATCTAAATGATGTATAACATTTTATGGATTCAATAAATATTTGATTTTATTTATTTAAGTACAAGATTTCGGTTGAAACTGAATGTTTTATTTTCTTGTTTCAACAGTCCTACATTGATATAATTATGCCCCTTTTTATTCCAAATAAGAGGTGAGTCCCGAATTTAGCGTTTTTGTTGGGGATCTAGAAATTATGGTCTAAAGCTTTTTTCCCGTGGAGAAAATCCATCTTACGGATATCTTCTGGTCCTCGGGGGAGGAGAGATGGCAATGCCGGACTCACTGACCTACCGACCCAGTTCACCCGAAGGATTACTAGATCGGGCCCCTAACCTGTTTTCCTACGCCGGTGTATCGACTAAAAACCCCGTGGTAGACTTCTGTAGCACATGTGGGACGATCCCGCGGGATCCTGAGTGTACTCTGGATTGCTGCTGGAAGCATCCCTGCGCGGTGCCTTTACGGCCCGTCTCTTCTAGGGCTAGATGCCCTCCACATTCTAGAGCAGCAGCACCATGTATCGCGCCGCCACCAGCTTGAGTCACTCGTCTTTATGAACAAAAGTTAAATACTCTCCGTTGGTAAGCACATCACTTGAGAGCGGCTGGGCCGTTTGTTATTTTTTTATAAATGTGCGTAACAGTCTGAATAATGTTAATAGGGAAAAAATATAATGTTTGCCTGAAAATAGGGAAATTCGTGTTTTTTAGGATTTCTGTCTTCTACGGCATCTGTAGGCGACACATTTATTAGATAATATTTTCTTTATGTATGTTTGTTGAATGGATTCTTATTCAATAGTTTTTTGTGAATTTGAATACCCGTAACGCCATCTGTTGTTATTTTTTTTAAATAAATGATGCGAGTTTTATAGGATGAATGGAGGGTGCGCTAGTCTTGCCGTTGCAGTTTTAGCATCGAATTACGTTCGTACAAAAAAATAGTTTTCTTATAGTCTTTATGCCAATTCAAGACCTTGCACTCTCAATTCCTTCTATAATCACTTTGCGCTGTCTAAACTAGTGGTGTTTTATTCGTCACATAAGTAACAATGGTCCTTCGAGCCGGATTTGTGAATCCCACACGTGATGTATCATACGCCACCATCGAAGGTTTTGACACGTCGTATGCGCAAAGATCTCATGGAGACTAAGAACTTTGAGAGTGCTCCAATGAAGCCTGAAAAGCCTTTTCTTCCCCGTGGCAACGATCGTGCTACTACGTCGCGGGACCAAGAACAATATGCAGCGACGCCATTGCCCGTTAAGTTATCGCCGCATCGTACGGTACAAAGGTCGAGTTGTGCATCTAGAAAAACGATTTGTTCGAAGAAATCTACGGCATCTTCGATCGCACGCCGCAAACAGCTTGAACTACAAGCAGCTGAAGCGAAAGCCAAAATTCAATTCGATTTGATTGATAAAAAGCTGGAAGCTGACCTTGCCAAGGTCAGCGCTGTGGACGACGCCAATGATAGTGAAGTGCCGGCTGATGGTGACTATGGCTCTCAATGTAATGAGTCAGTACCAAACGAAGAGCACAATGTTCAGAGGTGGCTGGACCGACAATGTACCCCTGTTCAGCAACAATGCCAAACTGATGACAACGTTCAACAGCTTGCTCAGACACTAAACGACCTTATGAAGCAGTCAAGAGTACGACACGAAGATCGTCTTCTCAGCCGACTCGCCACACCACGCGAACTGCCTGTATTTAGTGGTGACTGTATCGAGTGGCTACATTTTAAAAATGCATTTGAAAACTCATCTAGTGTGTGTGAATTCAGTGAGTCTGAAAATCTTTGGCGACTACGCCGAGCTTTAAAAGGTGAGGCCAAAGAGGCTGTTACCGACCTGCTGATCGGCAACACACCGCCGTCGGCAGTCATGGAAGCCCTTGAGTTAAGGTTTGGTCGTGCTGATTTAATTATTTATAATATAACGGCACAGTTAAAGAAATTACCGTCGCTATCAAATTATTATCAACAAGAGATAATTAACTTCGCCGTCAAGGTGAACAATTGCGTGGCCACAATACGCGCACTAAAGCAGCATGACTACTTACGGAGTCCCGAGCTCGCTGCAGCTGTTACGTCAAAATTGCCGAGCACATTAATGGGTAAGTGGACTGACTACGCCTATAGTCATCAAAATGACGATAAATCGAAGCTTGAGTTGTTAGCTACATTTCTGAAACGTGAAGCTGAAATGTTAGCTGCCGTCGGATGTACTCAGCCACGAGAACATAGTACCAAGAAGCCGATTGCTGCAGAAGCCAACCGAATAGACAACAAATTCCGGCATCGCTCAATCTACACTTCTGTAGCGGCTGAGAATACAAACAAGTGTTTATTTTGCCAAAAAGGTAACCATACTTTACCCGACTGCCGGTTATTTAAACGCACACTGCGTAGAAACAAGTGGTTATTCGTAAAAAAACATAGATTATGTTACTGTTGTCTAACCGCTCGACATAATAATAAAGTATGTCCCGAACCAGTATGTGACGTCGACGGCTGTGGCATGGCTCACCACCGCCTGCTACACTGGACGAGATCAACGGATACGCCGCAATCAGCTGATATATCAACACCAGCTGTGAACTTACCCGACGTCGACGCCGTCACTGACGCTTACAATGACGCCGCCGTGAATGCAACGAGTTCTTCGGGGATGACGGAATTCTCTTTACTCAAAGTGATAAGTGTGCAACTGCGCGGACCCAATGGTGTTATAAGTACCTACGCACTATTGGACGATGGCGCTGCAGTGTCAATGATAGACTCGGACTTAGCTGACAGTTTGGGGCTACAGTGCGAAAATTCGTGTGCTATAAAGTTTACTGACGCGTTTGGTTTAGAAGTGTTTCAGTCGCAAGTACCCAGTGTCAAGGTACAAATATCGGGACAGAGTAATCACAATACCTTTTATGATATTAAATTGCGAAAGTGTTCTAAACTTAAACTATGTTCGCAAGATATGTCTATCATACATAAAGTTGATTGTTTGCATTTGGCGCACATTAAGTCGTTATTTTGTGATCATAGTGTAACGCCTCGTATATTGCTAGGGCAGGATAACTATTTTGTTATAGCTCCTCTTGAGATTCTACATGGAGACAGGAGTACGTTATATGCATCACGCTGTCGACTGGGATGGACTGTGCATGGTTGGCACAGTGCTAGCACTCACTCCTCCAGGGTAAGAGAATATAGTTTGTTCCATCTCGCACACTCTCAAGCTAGTGATATACAAGAAATAAGTGTAATTAATGATTTAATAAAAAATTCATTCAATTTAGAGTCAATCGGAATTTCGACCTTATGTCGTACGAATAAGGATCACGATCGAGCAGTTGACATATTGGATAAAACTGCTCGTCAGGTAGGAGATCAGTGGGAAGTTGGCTTGCCATTTAAAAAAGATAATTTTATAATGCCGGATTCGTATTATAATGCTGTAAATCGTCAACAAACGCTATTACGTAAATTTAATAAAGATAGCGAATATAAATGTAGGTACACATTAGAAATAAATAAATTGTTTGACAGTGGTTACGCGCGTATCATTAACAACACGGATAAGAAACGCCCACCTGAACACGTGTGGTACCTTCCACATTTTGGCGTGCAAAATCCTAACAAACCTAATAAATTACGGTTAGTTTTTGATGCGGCTAACAAAGTGAATGGTGTTTGTTTAAATGATTTTTTATTAACGGGACCCGACTTATACAACTCGCTCCTAGGTATAATGTTTCGTTTCCGTGAGAATCCTATTGTCATAATAGGTGATATTCGAGATATGTTTTTGCGAATAAAAATAAGGTCAGAGGATCAACATGTACTTCGATTCTTGTGGCAAGAATCGACAGACAGTCCGATTAAACTTTGTACAATGCAAAGTTTAATTTTCGGGGCTACATGCTCACCCTTTATTGCGCAATATATAAAAAATAAAAATGCATTAAAATACGGGGACATTAACCCGGAGGCACGTGACGTCATCGTAGGTAGTCATTATATGGATGACTGTTTATATTCTACGAGTGACGTAAACAAAGCAATTAAGTTAGTGCATGACATTACGGCGATACATAAGAAGGGTGGACTAGAGATCAGAGGTTGGTCGAGCAATAGCAAACAAGTTTTAAGCTCGATACCCACGGATGCGCTAGCGCACACCGCTATACAGTTTAATGACGGTTACAATAATACAGCTGAGCGCACGCTAGGTTTGATATGGCATCCCGCTGATGACACATTTTGTTTTCAAATAAATTTAAATCGTATACCTAAAGATATTTTGGACGGATCGGTTGCGCCCACTAAAGCAAAAATGTTAAGCATACTGATGTCTGTCTATGATATCCACGGATTCTTATCACCATTTACTATTAAAAGTAAAATTATATTACAGGACGTCCACAGATCTACTGTTGGCTGGAATAGTCAGATTCAATCCGCCGAGCACACTAAATGGATAAAATGGCTCGACGAATTAAAACAGCTACCTTTATTACACATACCTCGTTGGTATTTTAAAGCCGGTATTTACACACAGTGCTACTTACCATCAGTAGGTACTAAAAATGAAAGTACAATAATAAATACTCAGCTGCATATTTTCTGTGACGCTTCCATTAAAGCGTATGCTACTGTGATTTATTGGCGTTTTACTCGATTCGATGGGAAAGTCCTTATATCTTTTGCAGCCGCGAAAAGCAGGGTAACTCCTCTTCGTCCCATTTCAATCCCAAGATTGGAACTACAAGGAGCATTAATAGCTTCCCGTCTTGCTGATATGGTCCCGAGGGAACATAAGGATGTGAAGCCTGATGCACGCTACTTTTGGACTGATTCGCATACGGTCCTCCAATGGATACGTAGTGACCCTAGGAACTACAAGCCATTTGTCGCACATCGGCTTGGCGAGATTGACGAACTGACAAAAATATCTGAATGGCGCTACGTCCCGTCTAAATTAAATATAGCAGACTTGGCTACGAAGGAAGAATCACCGCCGTTACAGTATAGCGATATTTGGTTTCAAGGACCTGATTTCTTACGCCAGCCTGAACATGACTGGCCTAAAGACCTAAGAATCACCAAGTTGTCACAAGATGTTATTTGTGAGCAACGGAGTATTAATGTAATGACCACAAAAGTCATAGAGTATTCGTTGCCCGATGAAAATAATTTTTCATCTTGGATTAGACTTGTTAGAGTGACGTCACAAGTTTTATTATTTATAAAACGATGTCGGAGAATTGATGCTCAGCTAGATGTTGAGCTGATGAACAGAGCCGAACGACTACTGATCATCAAGTCTCAGCACGATTCATTTGCTGAAGATATTAGGCAGATCGAGCAAGGCAAGTCATTAGCCCCTACAAGTCGATTACTTGTGCTTACGTCTTATATCGACAGTGAAAGAGTTTTACGAGTCGGAGGTCGCATTGACAAGACTGAAGGCATTCATCAGTCAATGATGAGACCTGTCATACTCGATGGTCAGCACAAAATAACCCGATTGTTGGTGGAATATTACCACCGAAAGGCCCTGCACGGTGCTAACGAGCTGGTCGTTAATGAGTTGCGACAACGTTATTGGATTTTAAAGCTGCGGCCGACTGTACGCGCTGTTGCCTCACGGTGCTTATTCTGCAGGTACCGTCGCGCTACGCCACAGCCGCAGCGTATGGCAGACTTGCCCGCCGCTCGTCTGCAACATAACCGCCGACCATTTACCTGTACTGGTGTTGACTTTTTTGGTCCTATGGCAGTGACCATTGGCCGAAGAAGACAAAAACGGTACGGCGTTATATTCACCTGTTTGACCATACGTGCAATACATCTGGAGGTGACTGAGAGCCTCACCACCGATGCAACCATAATGGCATTGAGACGCATGATAGCTCGACGTGGCTCCCCCAGTGTTATCTATTCAGATAACGGCACAAATCTACGGGGAGCCGACAACGAGTTAAAACGCAGTCTCCAAGACCTCAATCAAAGCAAACTGCAGGAAGACGGTACCACTAGGGGTATAGAGTGGAGGTTTATACCTCCGGGTGCTCCCGAAATGGGTGGTGCTTGGGAGCGTATGGTACGAACAGTGAAAACTTCCCTCAAAGTTGTTCTAAAGGAACGCGCTCCACAACCGGATACACTGTCTACTTTGCTCATTGAGGTCGAAGCGCTAGTCAATAGTCGCCCTATAACATATGTTTCTAACGACCCCAATTTTCCAGAAGCACTTACACCTAATCATTTCCTGATAGGCACGTCATCAAATAGTCCCGCGTTCGGCAAATATGACAATACCGATTTGTTTTTACGTAAACAGTGGCGCATAACTCAAAGGTTAACAGACATGTTTTGGAGACGGTGGATACGAGAGTATCTGCCTACCCTGTTACCTAGGCATAAATGGAACAAAGAGCAGGGAGTGTTGCGAGATGGGGATTTTGTCGTGTTAGTTGAACCGAACTTAGATCGCGGGTTGTGGCGCTATGGAGTAGTGAGTGCGACACATGCCGGCGATGACGGTCGCGTCCGGATGGTAGACGTGCGCACACGCACTGGCATGGTGCGGCGCCCTGTCACTCGTGTCGCCTTACTTGCACGTGAGGAATGTTAGTGCTGATCTGAACACATGCACATTGTTATTTTACAGTAAATATTTCGCATCATATAGTTAAAGTGTTCTCAGCTCAGCACTATGGGGGTGGATTGTAGGCGACACATTTATTAGATAATATTTTCTTTATGTATGTTTGTTGAATGGATTCTTATTCAATAGTTTTTTGTGAATTTGAATACCCGTAACGCCATCTGTTGTTATTTTTTTTAAATAAATGATGCGAGTTTTATAGGATGAATGGAGGGTGCGCTAGTCTTGCCGTTGCAGTTTTAGCATCGAATTACGTTCGTACAAAAAAATAGTTTTCTTATAGTCTTTATGCCAATTCAAGACCTTGCACTCTCAATTCCTTCTATAATCACTTTGCGCTGTCTAAACTAGTGGTGTTTTATTCGTCACATAAGTAACAGCATCAATAAACTTCACGCATGTAAAGCTGCGGCCAAATCCAATGTATAATATATATCCTGATAAAATGATTGCTGAGAGCAGATCATTACTTGTTCCTTCCACTTTCACTTACGAAACACGAACGCAAGTTGTGTTGGTTTCTTGTAAGGCCTATTCTAAGGTTTTGTAAGGTCTATTCATATTATAGACAACCTTGCTACAGCGGGGTTCCCCCACTTTTATAAAATAAAAAGTGACGTCGAAAGTGACTTTCTCTTTTTTCGTCGGTTAAAAGCGTCGAGTCAGCAGTGTGACCGCACTTTATCATATGAAAGTGTGTGAAGTTCGCATTAACGAGATTGCCGTCCCATTCAGTGTTGACAGCCTATTCAGACTCCTTCAATGAAATTTCATTTTATTAAAGCGCCCTGAAAACCCTTAGAAAGTGATTTATATGCCGTTGGTAGTTTATACGAAAATAAAATTATTAGTTTATCAATTTTTATATTATAATCAGGATATAGTTTCATATAATATTAAAACCCGGCGGGAATAAATAAATACACCCAACAGTCACACACATAGTTCTGACGCCACACTAGGTCAAACCTGTATCGTGGGTATCAAGAACTACGAGGGACTACGGTCCCACAACACCCAGACCCGAAACAATATCTATCTGTCACACAAACATTTAATCGGTGCCGGGACCGAACCCACGGCCTCTCGTTTCACAGTCTGCTCCTTGCCTGCTGCGCCACGGCGGCTGTCGCACCATACATAGGCTGATTAGAGGGATTTCGCATTTAGCACACATACCTCAAATTTGAATACCTGAATATTCTGCATATAAGTTTTGATGATATATGAAGTCTACAAACATGCATTTGGCCAGCGTGGACGACTACGGACTCCGTAGGTCTGATGAGGTCCGTGTCCATCGCTGGGACAGTATTTATACGGTATTAATGCATATAATAATGGTGCATGTCAAAAGAGATGTTTTGACATGTAACTCGAGTGAGCTCGAAAAAAAATTGTTGTATGTTATTTGTTATACTTAGTTTAATTTATGTTATATAGTTTATTTTATCTTAATTATCGCTTGCTTTAGGTATGTGAAGTCTACCGACCCGCATTAGGCCAGCGTGGTGAACTAAGGCCTAACCCCTCTCATTAGTAGAGGAGGCCCGTGCCCAGCAGTTGGAAAATTAATACAGGGCTAGTATTATTATATTATTATTATTTTATATAGTATATTTTATAAATAGTTTTAGGTATACTTGTATGTTTTTGTTATGTTGTTTTCTAGATTACTAGAATTGGGTATATCCTGTAATGACTGTGTTGAATAAAGAATAAAGAATATTATTATAATGACAAAACCACAATTATAGGTACGTTGCTTATAGGTGGGAAGGGACAGTTTGAGTCTGCATAAAATTACTTTCACTGTACCTTTAACAACAGCAAACCACGAGACGGCGGATTTGATGATAGTTGATCAACCCAGTGAAGCTGGCCTTTTCAAACAAAGATATACCCCAGATGATTTCTTTAGACTAGTACAGTTCATAAGATTTGTTGATTTAATATAGATTAGTATAGTGTCTAAAATGTTTATTTGTTTCTTGTGGTGTTTACCTATAATTAATTGTTACATTTGGAGGCGCGTGATTTATAAAAATCTAGTGGACTGTATTTCGCCGTATTTTATTAACTTACTTGACACGGCACGCTCTGCGGTCAGGATGGGAGCTGCCTGCGGGAGAAATAGAAATAAAAGGCAGCTCAAAGGATTAGGAACACAGTACCTTTGGGTGTCCGTCGGTGGCATGCAGTGTCGTGGCGGGTGACGGCTGCAGTAGCTTCGGCGGCGATAGTTCACGTTCTCTTCCTTGTACACAACACTAAATGCACTTATAAGTCCAAATAAAGTTTATGAGCGCAAATATGCATTAAATTAGCGGAACAATTATCTTTCGTGTCAAACACTCTCGAGACGCGCGCGCAAGTCGTCGCGTCCGGGCGGAACTATATCCACAACTCTTTTTTTGCAGTTGTCTCGCTCTCACCATGCGGCAAGGGCTGTGCGGGAAAAGGATGCGGATAGGAAGCGCGGGCCGTGTCATGATACAAAAATAAGGATTGTAATTGACTGAAATTAATGTAAATAGTGGAAGTCAAATGACTCACATGTTTATGAATTATGGCGCAACCAACATTAATGCATGACTTATCTTTATATGTTCAATATCTGTAAGTTATGGGTGTAAAAAATTGTTGGTAAACCAAATAAAATAAATAAATGATGAAATGGTTAGTAAAACGTACATAAAAGAACACTAACAAAATATGAGCTGAAAAACATCAATAAATACAAAATTGATTGGCAATTATTAATCATTTTGTATTCAAAAGAATAAGATTTAAAAAACATATAAGGTATATATTGTATTAGACACGAAATTAATATTAAACACACAAGAGGGCGAATCTCATCTTGAAGGCAATCACTCTTTTAATAACATCATCGCATGTGAAAAATGTATATTTTCATATACACTTGTTTTGTCCCGCGTGTGTACCTTACATGCAACGGTTGATGGTGAATTATCACCACCTCCATCTACACAAAGTAGGTGTATAAATCACACAGTCACACACATAGCCCCTCTCCCAAACTAGGATACGAGTCTTGTGTTGTGGATATGAGGAACTACGAGAGACTGTTAGTCTCACAACACAACACGGGTCTGGACCCCGGATACAAAAATCTGTCTGTCACACAAATATACATTTTATTTAGTATACACTTTTTCATGCTGTAACGGCTCAACCAATTTGAGTGAAATTCATAAAATAGAATTAGCTTGTACCCTTAACAAATAGACATTTAATCTTAATTGCGGGTTCGATTCTCGCTCAATGGAAGATATTTTCATGGAAGATAATGTTTGGTACTTATTCATTGCGTAGATCACAGTCTCTTACGGCACTGATAAATGTAATCATCATTTTCTCGTTTCACAGCTGAAGGTACTTGATACTCTATCTGGACGGCACTGCGCTTACCATCAGGTGCAGTGTGGTCACTTTACCGCGCCAGAATAAAAAAAAAAATATTGCTATTATCTATGTAATGTCATAAAATATTAAATACATGGGATCAGTCAGTGTAAATCCAGTTTTTGTCGGGGGTCTAGAGTTGGGGTACGATGTTTGGCCGTCTTGCGGCCTTCTGAGTACTCTGACACTAGACCCTCGACCGCTTCTTCACCTTCTTGCCCATGGCGTAGTGTGAAGAAGCAGGCCGGCATGACTGTGTTGAGTAGCGAGAGATAGATTGTCTTTCGATACTCGATACTCTAGTTGGACGGCACTGCGGTTACTATCAGGTGCTGTGTGGCAAATTAGCCGTGCCAGGATAAAAAATATTTGTACAAACATACAGAAATTGTAGTATCTATTGTAATATAGAGATTGTTATAAGAGCTCTTCAGGTGGTTGGATGAACTAAACGAGAGGTACAGAGTTCAACGACTGAGATACGCACGTCATCGTAAATATACTAATTGTGACCTGTGACTTCGTTCACATTTTTTTGTAAAAATAATTATTACTAGTAAATAGGATGAACAAGCGTTTACAAAAGCGTTTTGTAGAGCTCCATCAAGTTAGCGCTAATAACGTTGACCAGTGATCGCAATTAGCTGACCAATTGTGACTATTTCGTGAACAATTGAAATAATTTTAGATCAGGTCTCTACGATTAATTTGGGCCGCTGAAATTATTCTGATAACCTTGATTTTTAAATTTGTTGTTGTACCAATTCGGACCATATGTGCACAGGCCAAATTTCGCTATCTGGGCCGCTAACTAGATGGAGCTGTTTTGTAGATATGTTTTTTTAGGCTTCGCCTTAGCTGTACTATTACCGTTTAATAGAAAACTGACGTCAGCTTGAGATTTTCGGCAGCACAAATCTCCTCCTTCCCAATGCTTTTACAACGTACCCATAATATCCCATTCATAATACCTGAAATTGAAGGTTTTCACGATTCAGATTAATTACCATCAGTTGACTCACTTGCCCGTTCAGCAGATTTGATTATAAAAAATTGCAATTCGCAAACAGACATAACTACACTATTTTGTGTAGTTGAAAGATTAATTACAATTTATAAAATACGTATTGCATTGTATCAACTTAAATTAAGCAGGGCTGTTAACGACCTAAGGGTGTCAAATTAGACAGAATATATCTCACTTAATGTTACTTTTCAAATCTTCAACGAATTCTCTTTTTATATGTAGTAGACGTGGGCGTATCCAGGTAAGGTCGAGGGAGACACTGCCCCCCTTGAAATCTCATTACAACCACAATTAGCAACCTGCCTGACTGACTACGTCAGTGGCGAAGTTTTAAGTGTGCATGCCACTGCTGTGCTGAGTTCTCGGGTTCGATCTCCGGGTCGGGTAAAGTGATATTGTAATGATGTCTTACCAAGCTATGTTTGATAGACTATACGGGTGTATGTTAGGAACCCGATCTAGCAGTCGTCCAGGGTCTACTTACTGGACGGCATTGTGATGTATCGGGAGGCCAATGAATTCATATAACAATCAATCTTTAGTGTGATTAAGGAGAAACAATAATTTATATGAAGCCTGGGTGGACGTTAAAGTTTTTTTTTCTCCTGACTCGGCAATTTGACCATACTGTATCATAGTTAGAGTATCGAGTAGCGAGAAACAATTTATCCCTTGCTACTCAACACAATCATGCCGGCCTGCTGTGTGGCTTCTTCACACTACGCCATGGGGCTAGAAGGTGAAGAAGCGGTCGAAGGTCTAGTGTTAGATTACTCAGAAGGCGCAACACGGTCTAACATCGTACCTCATCAATAGACCCTCACCAAAACCGGATGTATCTATGGAGTAGGTACACTGCTCCACTCAATTTTCTATTCGCTAATTATAACAATTTACTGTTAGTTCAATACAAGGGGGACTCGCTGTTGAATCTATAATCACACACCAATTGCTTCATGCGTAATTATCCCCTAATTAATAATCATGTTCAAATACGAAATACTAGAATTTATAGCAATTGATGGTGAGGAAATAATATATTAATCTAATGATTGTTGATTACATTTGTAGTAAACAAACGCTATTTCTAATTGATTAAGTAATATCGAATAACATTTCAAACTTAGAATGCTTGTTCTTCAGTAGGATCTCAGATTGTGTTAAATTGGATGGCCACACCATATTATTCGTCCATTTCAGGTATAGTTGGTAAATAGGTTGATATAACTCTGGCCACCTTTTTTATCCACTCAGCAATCACACATATAATACTGTCATCACACCAGGTTAAAGCCGAGTAGTTTTTGATACCCACCATACAGGTTTTACCTAGTGTGGGGTCAAAAGTATGTGTGTAAATGCTGGGGGTATTTATTTAAAGAAAAATTGGGAAGCCTCGGTGACTACGAAACGCAAGCAATACTTCGCGTTAGTATTTGACAGTGCTAATAACCCGGTCAAGTTATTTCATATTGTCTACAGAGTGGCCGTACTACTGAGTTTCAGGACTGATAACAATTTCGCTTAGATAGCGTTGATTGACACAGAGAGAGAGTACTCTATCATAGAGTACCGTAACCCCTGTCAATTACACCTTGAAGTATCCGAGATATAGAATTATATGAAATGGTTTGAAGAAAATCTTGCTACTATTATAAATGCGAATGTTTGGATGGATGTTTGTACTCAATCGTCGCATGCGTTACGACTGCTTGCTGAGGTCTCGGGTTCGATTCGATTCGGGTAAAGTGATATCGTCTAATAACCTCCTATATATTTACGCAATATACAGGACAGACGCACAGACGTGGCGGCACTGACACTCATAATGAAATTTTCGAATACTAAGTTTATTATAAAGTTGGCTCTAAGTTCATTAATTAATCTGTTTAACCAACTACAAAAAGAGGAGCTCATTAATGTTTTTTAACGTACTCGCTAACCGCTAACACTTGATCTGAAAAGCAATCAAATGAAATCTATCTTAGAATTTTATTAAGCTGACGCAAAGGACACATAGTCGTCATAAACTTTATTAATCTGTATTATAAACACAAGAATTCTGACTGCCTCAGTGGCTCAGTTGTAATTGTAATTATATAGTGGTAGGTGGCTGTAGACATATTTGTCTACAGCATGAATGGGCCAGCTCGACCAGGGTAGTACCACTGTCTCACAGAAAACCAACGTAAAGTATCAGGTCACTGTCGCGTTTCGTATGGTAAGTGATATAGCCGGAGGCCCAGATTCCCTCTTCCCTTCCCTAATCCCTATTCCTGTCTTTTAAGGCCGACAGCGCATACTTGATACTTCCGGTATTGTGGATGTTCATGGGCGGTGAAGATCACATAACATTCGGTGACCCACTGGCTCGTTTGTCGGACTATGAAAAAAAAAAATATTTGGGTGTACTGTTTACATTTCTGCCTACCCTTTCATGGATTACAGGCGTGAGTGTATATGTATGTATGTAGAGATTAGATTTATTAAAACTTCATTAAGTATAAAAGGACGTAACTTTTTTAGAAGGCCGTTCCGTGAAGTAAGTTCTGTGTAGAGTTTTTCAATCTCGGGTCCTTCCAAAGGTCGTTGGCCGTGTCCCACACGACACGTGGACATATCACTTACACTCTCTCCGGGAACAATACTTCAGATTGACAAAATGTACTTGACGCCTTTATTACATGGTAAATATCTAATATCCGTATAGTAATTTATTTATCAACTCTATATTTTCATTTGATACATTCCATAATATTTTCTTATGTTTGTGTGAGAGACATATATGTTTGGGGTCTGGATATTGTGGGACCGTAATCCCTCGTAGTTATTGATACCCATGATAAAGGTTTTAACTAGTGTGATGACAGAACTATCTGTGTGACTGTTGAGTGTATCTATTATTATTCCTCTGGTATTTTGGCTTTTTCATACTTAAATACATAATATTCCAGAAAGACAAAAACTTGGCGTTTACAGAGAAACTGCTCAAGGAGTGGAAGTCAAAGAGATAATAAATACTCGAAACAATATACAGCGAAATGAATAATTTTATTGTGATATACAGCCTTGTTATTTTATACATCGGGAATAATTGTAGCATGATGAATTTGAACATAATTCACTCTGTAAATATGTTTAAGTAAAAAAACAGTTTTTTAACCGACTTCAAAAAAAGGAGGAGGTTAAAAATTCGTCGGAATCTTTTTTTATGTATGTTCCCCGATTACTCGAAGATGCCTGGACCGATTCCAGAAATGATTTTTTGTTTAAAAGGGTATACTTCCCAGGTGGTCCCATTGGCACCAAGTCTCAAGTTGGATCTCAGAAAAATCAAGGGCAACCCTCAAATTTTATAGTGACGCATAATTTGATTTTTATTGAAGTCGGTGTACTTTTTAAATTCAAAAACTTTTACTTATATAATTATATTACCAATAATAGGCATTGCGTCAAAGCGAATGTCTTTGAGTTCATTTTCACAATTCTTTACCCAACTAAATGAAAACAATTAATGTAAATGTAGAATCAACAGTTTGTTAACAGCACAGGTGGGCGAGTGCTCAGACATTCCTCGCTAATTGAATGTTCGTAGAACTTGTTTAGGCAATGTTTACTTCGAATTGCAAAAGACATAATCTACAGCTTAAATAAAACTAAGATTGACTTCAAACATTAACACTTCAAAGTAAAAAAATAACAAATAGATAAAACATAGTTTGAGTTTGCGATAGTGGAATAAAATTTATTTTCTACAAACCTTTGTCTGCTTCTCTTGAGTGATTAAATTTATCTGTTCCATATGAGAGTGTATTCTACACAATAAATAAGTACACTCAATATTTTCTTCTTTTCGGCGGACGAGAATCGAACCCGCAGTTGGGATAAAGAGTAGCTTATGTGTTAATCATGAATATAACGTATTTACTTTCTGAATTTTCATCAAATCCCCTGAACCAGTACAGCGTCGAAAATAAACATACTTAGGCCTATATTAATATTTACCCTCTGGGCCTTTAGGGGTAATTTTTAAAAACGCTCAAACACGTATTCTTTATTTCTTACCGAATATTTGTGTGTAAATTTACTAGATATTTATAGATTTCCTTATACAAATTTTCATTTCCTATTTTACATTTTTCTTTCATCATTTTCCTAATTTGAGTATTTTTGAGACTAAATAATAGTATAGTATACGGTCTTTCCAATTATTCAAACTTCATAAAAAAACATTTTTTTAACATTAGTATAAAACAATTTTTACAGACTTACCTGTTTCAGACACTTAGTGAAATTTTTATAAAACATATTGATAGTTTATCAACTCTGAAACATGCAATTTGTGCGTTGTTCCTATCATATCGTAAAATAAGCTTGTGTTTATCCCCGAAGGGATAGACAGAGCTTTTAATCTATGGTTCGCCGAGCTTATTTCCGCGCTATTCACAGGGTACGTGCGAAGCCTATTGCCTTATCGGAAACTAAATTAATCAGTTTATTTAATAACTTTACAGTTTACACTGAGCTGGCACCTCTCACTGCAAATATTGCAGCAAATTATCTCTAGTTAGATATTTTGTTGTTAGGTATTTCGTAAATATCTGTGGGTAGATTGTGAGGGTAGGACTTATTTATTAGACATGTCGAGGGTATTTCATAAATATCCGTGGGAAGATTGATGATAATTACCAACTGAGTGGGGAGTTGTAATAAAAGACAGCTCTCGAGCGTTCCGGAACACCGTCCGTTTTGGGACTGTCTACTGTACGGATGTATGGTGAGCATCAGCTCCCATCGTCCTATGCCACTATTGGTCTGGTGGCAGTTCAGCATAGAGGGTTATGCTGTCCATGCCCACTTGGGACTAATTGGTATTTGGTACATCCTTGGGATTGTTAACGGTGGGCACTGAGGTGTGTAACTGTGATCATTAAATTAATCAATACAGTGGCGATCATCGTTTAAAACAGCACTTTGAATTGTTTCTAACACTCTATATATTATTACTCAAATATTATTTTTGTCGGAACACCATAACTTCCATAATTCTTCATCAAATTCAATTATTCAAACTCCTTTTAAAGCTTATGTTCGCCAGTATAGACGAAAAATAGATAATTGTTTCAAACTAAAAGGTTTTGCCAAATATAAAAATTAAGAGTGTCTGTTGACAGTATAATCAACATTTTTTTGTATTGTTACTGAACGTACAATGCTATTACACTAATACTATAATACAAGTCGGGGGTGTCTTCCCTGAATTGATTTTCAACATAACAATGTTTTAATAGCAAATCCGGCAGCGTATATGTTATGAGTAGAGATTTTACCTGGTAAATACAGGATCTAAAATGGAGTATAGTTTGTCGGAAAAGCGCTAAACGATACCTGGAAACATATATGAACTTCAGGCTAACAACAGTTAATTGAGTTTTGTCTTATTAGTCCGGGATCCACAGTCCATTTTTGCTATTTATCAATATTTTTGTTTTACAGTTAGTAATGGGAAAAATGGTCTTGTGGTATTAACAACTTTTGAGCGTAGGACCGGGATAACGTACCACGCAATTTGTAAGACAATGTGGCTGTTAAATTTTTTTTTTTTAATTTCTATGGGAAACATACAATATTTTAAACTCTTATAAACTAGGTAACATAATTGAAAATACATAAATTCACAAAGTTTCCACTAAAATATCTATAATATAATATATTCTATAAATATGAACTAAGCAACTGGAAAAACAGCTGGTTATCACTTTTGATGACATCGTTATCATTACATGTTGGACGGAGGAGACTCTTTGATCAAACCATACATTTGTAGGACAAATATTTTTCGAATAATTCAGATAATTATCTTGAATTAGTGATACATTTTTGAGAATCATCAAATCCACATATTTTATCCCTGTTAACCCTGTTTGCTACCACAATCGAAAATGTTTGTAGGAGAAAAAGTTGGGCGTCTCATAAAATTTAAGCTACTTACGGAAAATTAGCTTGATAGTAATAAATAGCAAAAATGGACTGTGGATCCCGGACTATATATTAAGTTTGGTCTTATTACCTCATGTGAATACCTAGACTAAGTACTAGATAAGAATCCAGGTACCCTCGCAACAATATTAATTAACTTACGTAAGACTTAAAGAAACGTATGCCCGCACTTATACCAACATGAAATAAAAGAGCCTGACCTGAGAGGTTAACAAGTCGTTATATCAAATAAACGTTGGGAAAAATTACACAATAATGAAGTGGTAATCACGCTCTAGCTAGCCATAGCAATTTATATTGTACTAACAACCCGCCCGGTTTCACACAGGTTTGGAAAAACCAAAGAAGCATCACAGGCTCAAAGTGGCCTTCCTCTCCGCTGTCTACCAAAATCAGTCTTCTTCTTCTTTGTTGTGTATATTTATAGCAGCGATAGCCTAGTTTGTCGCCGTACGGACTGCCAAGACGAAAGTCGTATGTTCGAAACCCAAGTGGCATACACCTCTGACTTTTCTCAAGTTATGTGTGTATTAAATAATAATTATCGCTTGCTAACGGTGAAGGAAAACATCGTGAGGAAACCTGCATATCTGAGAATTCTTATACGAATTTCGAAGGTATGTGAAGTCTACCAACCCGCATTAGGCCAGCGTGGTGGACTTAGGCCTAACCCCTCCCACTCGTAGAGGAGGCCCGTGCCCAGCAGTGGGACAATGTTTAATACAGGGCTAGTATTATTATTATTATATTTATCAACTGTTAGTTGTACCTTAGATGAATCCATGTGATGTAATTTAGAACAGATGAATCCATGTTGTTAATGTAAGCTAATAATTATAAATACATTACCCGATGCAGTACTGTCACGTGCATCATTGCAATCAAATTAAAATTTAAACAAGAAATTTAATTAAATTGAAATTCAATAATGACAACAATCATGAATGACTGCCTTAATGGTGCAGTTAGAATGACGCATGCGTTGCGACTGATGTGCTGAGGTTTCAGGTTCGATCCCCGGGTCGGGTAACGTGATATTCGGTTTTCCAATTAATACATATTCAGTATCAGCTCGGGGTGTGGAATTGTGCCCGGAATGACAATTGTCTTGCCCCCTATCACATTATGGAACTGTAAAAAATTCGGCAAAAAGTACGTGTAGGTACTGGTCACCTCTGACGACCCCTTCCGGGATTACAGGCTTCAGTGTATATGTATAACAATCATACAGGGATGCATACTAACATTTACGATTTAATAATAAGTTTGAAACATGCATCTTTATTTCTAAATTGACTAAGTTGAAACTGTCAACTTAAAGCCTTAGCATTTTTTTTTGTCTTAGCTTACCAACATTATTTTTGAATATGTAAAACGAGTCATAGAAAATATCCACAGTCGCCAAGATATTGTAGCACATCCTAGACACAGCTGAGAATTCAATGAGCCGAAAAGGACAGACGTTGTCCTGCCATAAACTGCCTTCTCTGTGGACCGAATTTTCGTTGAAAAAATAAAAATTCAGATCTCGACAACAGCGCCACCTATCGGATCTAAAATTATCCTATCTTTTATGTTTGACCCAAACACAGACATACACAAAAATTCATTGAAATCGTTTGAGTGGTTTCAAAGTCTATAACGGACATAGGCAGAAATAATCTTTGTGTTTTATATATTACTAGCTGTTGCTCGCGGCTCCGCCCGCGTGGAGGTCATGTTTGGGAGAAAAAGTATACCATATAGTAGTTGAACCCTTTCAAGATTATTTTTTGAGAAAAAGTACTTCTCCAGGATATAATCTATCTCTTTGACAAATTTCGTCACCATCCGGTCAGCCGTTTAGTCGTAAAAAGGTAACAAACAAACAGAGTTACTTTCGCATTTATAGTATTGGTATGGATGTAGATTAGACAAAACCCTAAATTATTTTGTTTGTACAAGAGCCCAACAAATACTTAAGCAATCTGATAGCATCGTCAGTAATGGACCTGAACCCATGATATTGGTTTACGAATTTGAAGCCTCTTCGTATATTTCAGCAGATAACTGGAAATGAATTCCACAAACGACGCCCTTCGACGAAATAACCTTTTAGCATATTAATATAAAAATATATAAAAAATTGCGTGTGTATTATGATTTAAGCTTTTTCAGGCCTCTGGATACAGAACAAGAACCTGTGTGAAGTAATAATCTAGAACAAAAATTTCATACAACACTTTTAGGTTTCAATACGAAGATTTTTTCGTAAGTTCATGACCCTTTGTACTCCAACTAAAACTAAGAAGATATCAAAAAACAGATTTTTATGCATAACATTTTAATTAGACTGCCTCGGTGGCGCAGTTGTAATTACCTACGTGGTAAGACTGCCATGCTGAGGTCTCGGGTTTCATTCTCAGATTCAGTAAAGTTACATTGGGATTTTCTAATACTCAGTATGAGTCTGGAGTCTGGAATTGTGCGCGGTATACTGATAGACTTGCTACCTATCTCAGCCAAATGTTGAGTACTGGTTATACTTCTGTCTACCCCTTCAGGGATTACAGGCATGAATAAGTGCGTTTGTAAAATTTTAATCAATACTAATTACTTAAGTCTATAGCTACAATTAAAGATACAAACTGATTTGTCGTCGTATCCATGACTTGTAGCCTAGAATCATACATTTTAAATCATAGTTAGTTACGCAAATATATTTGCGTAATATCATATAAACAATAATCTGAACTCCATAGTTGATTTTTATAATTTCATCGTTAACTTATAGACATAAGTAAAAATATCATAATTCTTATATGAACGAATCTAAATGAAGCTTATTGCGATTCCAATAATGAAAGCAATTTCGTTATCACACAGGACACGGGTAATTTGGCCACATTGACAAAACATTAGATGAGAGGAGTTGAGAGACGATCTTTCTCATTTCTCAGTACTCTTCGGGGCTCAGTAATCAGTTGTTCGCTGACAGCCGATCTGAGAGTACGCTTCCTTCGGTCCCTCGGAGTGCCCGCGCCGTAACGTCTCGATATTTTCGAATCAATTGTTTTCAAAACATTCTTTATTTGAAATACTCAACAAATTAGTTTTGTTTTTTTCTGTAATACAATTAAGAGCAGTGTTATTGTGTTTTAATTTTAGTGAAATAAGTTTTTAATAACTTTCGAGTGAAGATTCTAAATATTATTGGCGAATTTCAACTCTTCGGGTGTAAGTTTTTTTTAAATATTGATTAAATACTTATTAATTTATTACACGAACTTATGTAAAATATTTTGAACTTACTTCAAGTTAAAACACTGATGTTTCATGAAAATCTAATTTTAGGAAAATAAAGTGTTTTAAAAGAATATATTGAATATTTCTCAATATATTTTTATTCATAAATATATGAAATAAGAAAATTTTCACAATTAAACATAGCTTACTTTTAAGGATTAATATGAGAAACTGAAATAAAAAAAATACCAATTTAAACACAGCTCTATTTTTCGGCACGTTCAACAAATTTAAATCGCAAATATTTCGGCAGAAATCTGATTAGTTAATTGAATTTCAATCCGGTTAAAATAATTCTGAATATAATATCGTAGGCATTGAGGACAAGATGGCTAATTAATAAAAGGTAATAAGCTCTATTCCTGCAACGGTATAATATGCGTAGTAAATCTTTTATTAATTACGAGCATTGTAGATAAATGAAATTATGATACTGACTTTTCTTCACTCATCATCTACAATATTGGTATGAATAAAAACATAAATTCAAAGGAAACACAAGTATTTTATAACATAACTAGCTGTTGACCGCAGCTCCGCCCGCGTGGATATTATTTTTGGGAGCTTTTTCTTATTATATCACTTCATATCTCACCACGACTTATCGCTGTAATACAG
Organism: Laothoe populi; assembly: GCA_905220505.1. NCBI lineage: Eukaryota > Metazoa > Arthropoda > Insecta > Lepidoptera > Sphingidae > Laothoe > Laothoe populi. The sequence continues at coordinate 424,756 of HG992156.1, forward strand.
CTATGGTAAACTATAAATACTCATAAGTTGTGAAAGAATCGATTTGAATGAAATAAAGACCAATTTTTATCTAAATATTATATGGTCTTACGTTTGTGTAAAAACACAGTACCTACTTTAGACGTGATGCCTTGACAGACAGACAGAAAATACGCGCGTGAGAAGTAATACTTTTTTGCCATCATTAAAAAATAGTTTTTAATTGCATGCAAATATTAATAATTTAAAGCAGCGATAGCCTAGTTGTTTGCGGTAAGGACTGCCAAGACGAAAGTCGTATGTTCGAAACCCAAGTGGCATACACCTCTGACTTTTCTAAAGTTATGTGTGTAATTAATGTTAATTATCGCTTGCATTAACGGCGAAGGAAAACATCATGAGGAAACCTGCATATCTTAGAATTCTTATACAAACTTCGCAGGTATGTGAAGTCTACCAACCCGCATTAGGCCAGCGTGGTGGACTAAGGCCTAACCCCTCTCATTAGTAGAGGAGGCCCGTGCCCAGCAGTGGGACAATGTTTAATACAGGGCTGGTATTATTATATTAATAATTAATTTATATCAATTAATAATACATAAGGATAGTTCATAGTCTGCGCGCATCTTAAAATTTCACTCTTATAATTTTATAAAGTATAACTTCTAAAATGTTTTGGGTTCTATATCGATATTGTAACCTTTTTTTTTTGTTGTCTCGGGGAAAGCGTTTTATTACTGCCGCCCGCTCCGGGGGGAAGCGGAATAAGAATAAAACGGGTATGCTGGACTAGCCAGTCTTACGACCCAGCATCCCCCTCGTTGACAGACTTTTGGACACGATAGGTGGCATTGTTAACGAAATTCTTTTTATTTTCAACGACAAAAAAATCTTCCGTCTTCTATGTCTCTACATTGAAGACAGTTTGTGGCAGGACAACGTCTACTCGGGGTTAATTATTTCCGACATATATGTAAGAATTGTAAAAGTGTAGTACTTTGTTAATTTCTTGCACATATGTAAGAAATTTCAAAAAAGAAATAGAACAAATTCAATTTTAATATGCGACCGTTAAATATTTTTATAAAAGCGAAATGTGTGTTAGCTATCGGTAAATGACCTACACTGCTCATTAACACCCACAATACCAGAAGACTTATGGGTGCGTTACCGACAGTAAAGGAAAAAGAATGGGTTTTTGAAGGCTTCCGGAAACATCACTCACTGCCAAAACAGAAAGCTGTTATTCCACATCGGTTCTCTATAAAACAATATTAGCGAGCCGTCACATAATGCTGTAGGTAAAAGTATCTAGGTATGTTAGGAACATCCACTAAACTATGCAAGATGGATATTTGTAGTGTATGTAATAATATAGAAGTAAAACAACCGGTCAAGTTTACGATCACTTTATTACTGCACACTATTGGTTTGCAATTCTCGATGCAGCCCGGGAGGGGACACGTACAACATAGGCATAATGATAGGTGCGTGTATATACATCATTCCTCCCGCCTTATTTTGAAAACCTAATAACAAAATAAACAATTCATAACAACACAATAGGTACTGATAATAAGCTTACTTATTAAAAATATTTAATTATCTTATTCCTAGGGCGCAAGTTGTAGCGTTGACGAGGTGGATCTGAATTCTGTGTTGCATTACTGACCGTCGGTAAATCAGAAGATTTTCCTTCGGGTATCAACGAAACAACCTGCTCGGAGCTAGATGCAGGCCCTTCGCAGTTAGCGGCCGTATCGCTAATATTATCAGAGATCGACTCACTCTTCGCCTCTTCATCCACATTTGTATTGCTTGGTCCATTACTGTCATTTGACATGTCAACATGACTCGATCTCTGAGGTGGAGAGAGACAAGTTATTGTTGATTGGTTACCTCCTGAATACCGCAACAGTTGATCAACATGTCTTGTACATAACCCGAAACCCTCAACTGACACAACAAACATTCGGTTACCTAAACTTTTAACAATGTGCCCCAGTTTCCAAATCGGTTTTTGTGAAATAAAACATCTAACCCATACTTTTTGATCCTTTAAGAATGATCTACATTCCGCGGGGGTCATTATGTTATTTGTGTCTGTGCCTCCTGGTGGAAATACAAGATCAAGTCGACCTCTAAGTTCCCGGTTGAACATTAATTTTGCGGGTGATTCACCTGTGCTACAATGGACGGTGTTGCGGTATTCAAACAAAAATGTTAACAGTTGATCCCTTATTTGCTTACAATTTAAATCATCCATATCTTTTAAAATACATTTGATCATCTTTTTGCATGTCTTAACGGAATTTTCCGCCTGACCATTACTGCTAGGGTGGTATATGGGAGATGTCAAGTGAGTAATACCTAAATATTTACAAAAAATATGAAATTCCTCATTACTAATTTTCGGATCGTTATCTGAGACAATGACTTTAGGTAGACCGAACGTGGAAAATAACGTTTTTAGTTTACTAATTAACACTTTAGTGGACAAACCGTCTTGCATGTGCAAGCATTCTAACCACTTACTATGTGCATCCACTACAATAAGAAAAACCATTTGTGCTATTTGCATATAATCTATATGGATGCGCTCCCAAGGCGCTGCGGGGCGCGGCCAGGGCGCGGGGGGCGCACGCGGCGGCGCTGGCCGTGCGGCCGCGCACAACCGACAAGCACCCACGGTACGCTCAATGTCGCCGTCGATGCCCGGCCACCAAAGCTTCCCACGAGCGATACTCTTTGTTTTTATAATACCAAAATGACCCCTATGTAATTCTTTTAACATTTGTTCACGGAGAACCACAGGAATTATAATTCTATGGCCACGCATTACACATCCCTTTTCTACCTCTAAATCTGTCTTACAATTAAAATATGGCTGTATATTTTTGCAGGTAATTTTACGTGGCCAACCATTATAAATGTATTTAATGACGGTTTGAAGAGTATTATCTTTTTCAACGGCTTGTTTTAAAGTACTAAACGACACCGGCATCTGACTGTCGTCAATAAAATTTAAATACCTAATCTTGTCTTCGACATCGATTGCCGGTGAATTATTACATAAAGGAGCTCGGGAAAAATAGTCCGCTACCACATTATTTTGACTTGAAGTATAACAAATCTGGTAATTATATGCCGACAGGAAAATAACATAACGTTGTAAACGTGATGCAGCCATTACCGATACACCATTCTTTTTGCCAAAAATAGCAATAAGTGGCCTATGGTCTGTCTTAAGTACGAAGGGTTTTTCCCTTCCATATAAAAACTGGTGAAAGTATTTCACTCCGAATACAATAGCCGTTGCCTCTTTTTGGACCTGGCTATAATTTCTTTCACTCACTGAGAGCGACCTTGACGCAAATGCAAGTGGTCGCTCCCGCCCCTCGTCACCCTGTTCGAGCACGGCCCCGAGGCCGGCCGGGCCCGCGTCCACGCTTAGTACGAGACGGGTCCCGGGTTCGAAATGCGTCAGCACTCGATCTGACAACAATTCGTTTTTTACTAAAGTGAAAGCATCCTCTTGTCGTTTTTCCCAAACCCAATGGGTATCTTTTCTGAGCAATTCGTGCAATGGACCTAGTATAGAGGATGCACGGGGTATAAACGTTCTATAATATGTAATAATTCCCAGAAATCTTTTTAATTCTGTCACATTCGTAGGGCGAGGAGCACCTAATATTGCTTCTATCTTCTTTGGACATGATCTAAGTCCATTTTTGTCTATTACAAAACCGAGATAAGTCACACTGTCTTTCAGAAAATGGCATTTCTCCTTTTGCAACTTCAAACCGGCATCCTTTAATCTACGCAAAACTTCCCGTAGCCTAGCCATATGAATTAACCTAGTCGGTCCCGTCAGACAGACGTCATCGAGCCAGCAACTCACTCCTTCTATGCCCGCGAGTAAAGTCTCCATTGTCCGTTGGAAAATTGCAGGTGCGTTAGCTAGGCCGTATACGAGACGCGTGTATCGAAATAAGCCACGCTGTGTATTTATTGTGGTGAGCAGCTGCGACTCATCGTCTAATACCAGCTGATTGTATGCGTTGCTAAGGTCTAGTTTTGTATATTCCTCACCCCCACCTAACCTACAAAAAACCTCCTCTATACGAGGCATTGGATATTTATCGATACATAGATCTTTATTTAATGTTATTGAATAGTCCCCAGCAATTTTTATTTTTCCGTCATTTTTTAAAACCGGTACAATGGGAGTCGCATAATCGGAATGAGTCACCGGGACGAGTATACCTAAAGATGTCAAGCGGTCAATCTCGGCATCCACTTTAGATTTCAATGCAAATGGCACGGGTCTAGACTTAAAAAATTTTGGAGTCGCAGATTTTTGAAGGTTTAAAGATATTTCAAATTTATTAAATCTACCTAAGTCATCTCTCCATAAGTCCTCGTATTTTTTTAGCAAGCTCATTATATCATCTCCCCTACAATAAATATGATTCATATTTTTATTGTTAATGGGTAAAATGTCTAATTTGAATTTGTACATGAAATCTCTGCCTAAAAGAGGGGCACCGCCATTTTTAATAACATAAAATTTTATTTCTTGTGTCATATTATTATGAGACACCTTAGAAATAAAATAGCCCATGGGAGTAATTTTATGGCCATCATAAAAACACATTTTCACTTTGCAAGTAAACAAACGAAGATGAGAAAAATGTTGTTTATAAAACGTGTCAGATATAGCCGAAATACTAGCCCCTGAATCAACCTCCATTGCCACATTTTTACAATCAACCATAATCTCAATTATAATTGGTTTATAGTTTTCGTACCTTATATTATAAAATTTACATTCGTCACAATCGTCGTTCATCTCGTTGTATTGTTCATCTACGGAAATGTTATGCACACGGGTTTTACACACCTTCTTCAAGTGTCCTTTCTCACCACACTTTTGGCATCGGTAGCCCTTATATCTACACATTTCACCACGATGGTTTTGCAACCCACACACATCACACCGGGATCCGTGGGTAGGTGTGCCGCCACGACACGTTGCTTGCCGCGGCGATGGCGTGGCCGCTCGGCCGCGGCTGCTCCCCGCAACCTCTCGCCCGGCACCGGCACCGGCACCTCGAGTCTTGTTGCTTGGTGTCCACATCTTGTATACGGGCTCCTCCTTCACAAATGTCTCGCTGAGTTTCAATCCTTCGACTGATACTTTTGCCAGCCTTGCACTCGCCGCCTGCTCGGCGACCTCTAATGCTCTTGTGAAGGTCAATACAGCCGCATCTTTTTCGAAAAGTTTATCGCGCTCGGGTCCTGTTGGTAACCCGAGGACGAAACGATCCCTAAGAACTGTGTCTAAGGCAGGACCAAAGTCGCAAAAACTTGCCAGGCCCCGTAGTCGCGCCGCCCAGTCTCCCAAAGATTCACCTGGTTCTCGTATGGCGCCGTAAAACTTTGCTCGATCCGCGAACGAACAGCGTTTTGGTTCAAAATGATCGTTCAGTGCCTTGACTATCTCGCTGTATGATAATACTTCCAACTCTCGAGGAAACACCAAATTCCTTGCTAAACGGCATGAATCATCCGTGAAATGAGTTATTAAAATAGCGCTTTTGTTCTCGTCCTTCACCGAATTTGCTTTAAAAAACTGATTTATACGTATGTAAAATAATGTCCAGTCGCACGACTTATAATCAAAATTAGAAATACTGCCTAAATACATCGACATTTTACTTTTCTTTTTAAAACGGCGGTGGAATAAAAAAATCCTCGTCGCCAATTGTAGTGTATCTGTATATATAAAAGAAGAAACTGACTGACTGACTGACTGACTGACTGACTGACTGACTGACTGATCGATCAACGCACAGCCTAAACGGCTGGGGTTAGAGACTTGAAATTTTGACAGAAGGTACCTTTTATCACGTAGGCATCCACTAAGGAAGGGTTTTTGGAAATACCACCCCTAAGGGGGTCAAATAGGGGATGAAAGTTTGTATGAAAATCCGTCATTTTTGAAGTTAAATTCATGAAAATTAGTATTTGGCATTTGAGTTAAAAATAAAAAATATAGGTTTCAGGATTTTTGGAAATTCCGACCCTAAGGGGGTTAAATAGGGTAAGAAAGTTTGTATGAAAATCCTTCATTTTTGAAGTTAAATGCATGAAAATTGGTATTTTGTAGTGTATACTTTTTGTCTCAAACATTACCTCCACGCGGGCGGAGCCGCGAGCAACAGCTAGTGTAATAATATAGAAGTAAAACAACCGGTCAAGTTTACGATCACTTTATTACTGCACACTATTGGTTTGCAATTCTCGATGCAGCCCGGGAGGGGACACGTACAACATAGGCATAATGATAGGTGCGTGTATATACATCAATATTTAAAAGGTACAAATACAATATTTATAATTTTTTAATTGATTTACACGGCACTGTTACACATCTCAGTGCTTTATATTAACACACACGCACGTCAGGATTTACTTAAGACTTCTCTTTATAATTAATCTACCAGCATTTCTTTTAAACTGAACAACGCCACTGAACCATTTACAATTACTTACTGCCCCGCGAACGAACCACGAATGTTCTCACTGCTACGCCACTAGTCTTCTGAACTGAACACCGGAGCGCGGAAGGCACTCTGTTTTATATTAAACATTTACTACTCCCACTTTGGTTGTCATTATTAACTACCCCCAACTAGTCTCCTAAATACCTCCGTTATACCTTCGGTATTTCTAATAAAAGGAAATATCCTAATAGGTATATGGACTCTGCCTTTGTAGTTTGTAATTTCGCATCCACTCTGCAGAAAATGCTAACGTAGTTGTAATCACGCATGTGTAACCACAGTTGTGCTGAGGTCAAGGGTTCATTCCCCGGATCGGGTAATGTGATATTTAGAAATACTCGGTATCAGCCCGGAGTCTGGAATTGTGCCCGGTATGGCGATAGGCTCATCCCCTATCACATTAAGGAACCGTAATACTTTCGGCGAAAAGTGGGTGTACTGGTGCCTCCAGCTACCCCTTCGGAAGTTACAGGCGTGAGTGTAAATGCATGTACGTATGTCTGCACAAAATTGAATTGTTTATTATTTTAAGGGTTGCAAACGGAGTTTACAATAAGTTATATCATTATACAGCATTAGAAATACACAAATTAATTGTATTACTGGTTAGGTGTAACCACTTTAGTAACTATATAAACAAAGGAAAGTAATAAAGTACACAATTGGTTATTTTTTAGAAAAAAAAATTAAGTGTATGTCAAAATCAAAAATCAAATCAAATATGTATTGAATCCATGAAATTTTATACATTATATTATTTAGATTCAGTCAATCTTTTTTACTCAACCACCAGTTCGGAAAGCAGTTTTGCTAAAGTAGAACAGGCAAGAAACTCTCACATCAGCTTTGCTTATTATTTAAAAAAAACGAACCATACACATTGTCTTAAGCAATAAGAAATACCAATTAAATTACTCATATATAGTGTATACCGTCTGGTTGCGCCATAATTCATAAATATGTGAGTCATTTGACTTCCACTATTTACATTAATTTCAGTCAATTACAATCCTTATTTTTTGTATCATGACACGGCCCGCGCTTCCTATCCGCATACTTTTCCCGCACAGCCCTTGCCGCATGGTGAGAGTGAGACAACTGCGAAAAGAGTTGATCAATATTTCCGCCCGGACGCGACACTTACTTGCTTACGCGCACGTCTCGAGAGTGTTTCACACGAAAAATAATTGTTCCGCTAAATTAATGCATATTTGCGCTCATAAACTTTATTTGGACTTATAAGTGCATTTTAGTGTTGTGTACAAGGAAGAGAACGTGAATTATCGCCGCCAAAGCTACGGTAGCCGTCATCCGCCACGACACTGCGTGCCACGAACAGACGCCCAAGGTACTGTGCTTCCAATCCTTTGAGCTGCCTTTTATTTCTATTTCTCCCGCAGGCAGCTCCCATCCTGACCGCAGAGCGTGCCGTGTCAAGTCAATCAATAAAATACCGCGAAATACAGTCCACTAGATTTTTATAAATCACGCGCCTCCATTTTGGTTCCATACGAACCGGATATTTTGAATCGTACCGCATCGTTTCTTAAAACGATAATATTTATTGTATAGATAGGTTTGAGCCCTATTTATTACCGCATAATATAATCCTTATATTATTTTTGAAATTTTGTTCCGCATATACAGTTTTCTTAATTGTATACATCGCACCTATTATAGGATCCGCATTCCGCGCTATTGTATAGCTTTTACCGCAATCAATAACATAGCATTAAATATTAATTACGCAATTTGTAAAGTGCATATATGTATGTAATTTATACCCGGTGGTAGACATAGATATACCGTACAAAGTTGGTTACTTTATATGTAGGTAGGTATTCGTGTGAACGCATACTACATCCGCGCAACTTGTGGGTAGGTATATTCTGTTCTCCATCGCACCGCAACGCGCCGCTTAAATTATTATATTTTGTTGTGTACCTCGGTACTATACATAATACTTAATTATGTCGGACGAAAAGTTAACACTCTTAAACGCTAAAAGAGATTGCATGTTTAGCCGCATTCAGTCATTAGCAGATAAATCGAATGATTTGTCGAACGATATTGTAAAGGAATCGTTTCTATGTGAGCTTGAGTTAGTTGATAAATTACGCTCTGATTTCGAAAGTGTTATAGATCAAATAAATTCTATAGAATTAAAATTAAAGCCTACGCACATTGTTAATTATCAGCCGCTTATGGCATTTGATGACTTATATGGCAGAGTAAAACGCGCCGTTAAGTTGTTACATACAAATACGCAACCTGAAGTAAAATATAACTTTAAAGATAAACCCAAACTAGCACGTATTGAGCTACCAGAGTTTAATGGTGACGTAAAATCATGGCCCTTATTCTATACCACATTTAAGTCCATGGTCCACAACAATCCCGCGCTGGACGACTCTGATAAGTTGCACTACTTAACCTGTAAACTTAAGGGTAAGGCCCAGGCAGTATTTACTGGCATTAGTCCAAGCGCCGAAAATTATAACATCATTTTAAACGCGTTAGTAAATAAGTATGAAGATAAGCGTATCCTTGCTAGTTCATACTTAGATCAAATTTTCGAGCTTAAACCTTTTCATTCCGCAACTGTAAGTAACCTTGAACAGTTTCTTGATAAATTCGCAACTTCAGTATCCGCATTAAAGAATTTAAAATTTGATAAACTTTCTGATCTTATATTTTTGTACATGGCTTTAAAGAAAATAGACAAAGACACCGCGCACACTTTCGAATTAGAAAACCGAAGCTCTAGTATTCCATCCTTCGATGCATTAGTGACATTTGTTCGCGATCAAATGAAGATATTGCAAAATACGTCGCATAAACAAGAAGTTATAAAGAAGATTCCCGATCGTCGGACAGATGCGCCATCGAAGTCTCTCAAATCCACGCATACTTATGTTAATACCGCGTCAGTAATTCCGCAACATAAATGTTCTTTATGTGATACAAACCACGAACATTTATATAAATGTTCGGGATTTCAGAAACTTAGTCCAAGCGACCGCTTTAAGTTCGTGAAATCGAACTCTTATTGTGTTAACTGTTTAAGTACACGACACCGCTTATTTAATTGTAATTCTCAAATACATTGTCGTAAATGTCAAATGAAACATCACACTATGTTGCATTTTGATAACGCTAATACCGCATCCAGAGTGAGCACAGTCAGTTTACCGTTCACGGGCTCCGTGCGCGAATACAATAGCGAGCGGCCGGGAGCTCCCGGTACCTTAGCGGAGGCTGAAGCGGCGGCGCGGGCGCTCCCCGCTGCGTCCGCACATCACACCGCTGACGATGTGGCGTTGTGTACACTCTCGCACACTACTGTAATTCCGCAAGCGTTTAGCACCGTGTTACTTGCTACCGCGCGTGTTATTGTTATTGACGCTTATGGTAACGAACATTATGTTCGTGCTTTATTAGACAGCGCTTCTCAAAGTAATTTTATTACTAGCGTGTGTTGCGACCGTTTAGGTTTAAATTGTCGTAATGATCAAAAGTGTGCTGTTAAAGGTATAGGGGGGTACCGCTAAATTTACACAGGGTTCCGTAAATATTAAATTCTTTTCCCGCTTTAATAAAAATATTAACTTTGATATGGAGTCATTGGTAGTAGATAAAGTGACCGAACTTTTGCCGACCGTTTCGGTTGATACTTCGTTGCTAACAAATTTTAGCGATTTACCTTTGGCTGATGATACATACGCTAGCCCGGGAGAAGTTGACCTGTTGGTTGGTGCTTCTATCTTCCCTCACCTATTGCTGTCGCAAAGGGTTCAAGGACAACCCGCGCGCGTCGCACCACACGCACTAGAGACCGTATTAGGATACGTGATCGTAGGTTCCGCGCCCGCTGTTAACTGTACTTACGCGACAGTTTCGTACTGCTGCGCAGTTGAGCCGTTAGAATCGGTAGTCCGCAAGTTCTGGGAATTGGAAGAAGTGGTAGGTCCACCTATTCTAAGTCCTGGTGATAAGGAGTGTGAGGATATTTATACTCATACTACCACCCGCGAAGATGACGGTCGTTATACCGTCGCGTTACCTTTTAAAGGGGACGTATTTAGTCTCGGCAATTCCCGACGATTGGCCGAGAAGTGCTTTCTTTGCTTAGAAAGAAAGATGCAAGCTTTGCCTAATTTGAAGCAGGCTTATGATAATGTAATTAATAAATATTTAGACAAAGGATATCTTTCGATCGCTCCTCCGGAAACGGAGGAAGGTATTACCGCTCCGTCGTATATTATACCGCACCACGGAGTTATTAAGGAGGATAAATTGACGTCCAAACTACGCGTCGTTCTTAACGGTAGCGCAAGGACGAGCACGTCAGTCTCTCTCAACGATATACTCCATAGTGGACCTAATCTGCAAGGTAACTTATTTAATATCATTGTTAATTTTCGTTTATTTGCTGTAGCTCTTTCGGCGGATATAAGGCAGATGTTTCTTTGTATAAATATGCGCGAATGTGATCGTAGATTTCAACGAATTTTATATCGCTTTACGCCTGAGGAACCTCTACAGGTTTATCAGTTTAACCGCGTTTGTTTCGGCCTTACGTCTAGTCCATATCACGCGTTACGGACAATAAGGCAACTTGCCTCTGATGAAGGCAACTCTTTCCCTAAAGCTAAGGAAACTATTGAAACCGGTTTGTATATGGATGACTTTGTATACTGCTTCGACCGCGAGGATGAAGCTATTTCAACAGCTGCTCAAGTTATTTCTCTTATGAAGGCTGGACAGTTTGATCTTGTAAAGTGGACAAGCAATTCTCAAACCGTGTTAAATTCCATACCGCCTACACATCGCCTTTCATCAGTAAAGGAATTTGATGAGTCTGACACGCATAAGGTTCTAGGTCTGTGTTGGTCACCTAGTTCTGATGCATTTAGTTTAAAAATTTGTACACCAGATGAAAAATGTACAAAACGTACCATATTATCCTGTGTTGCACGATTATGGGATCTGATGGGGTTTGTAGCTCCGGTTATATTATACGCCAAGCTCCTCATCAAGGAACTTTGGTTAATTAATTGTGGTTGGGACGAGGTCCCGCCTGAGAAAATTATAAAGTTGTGGCAGCGTTATAGGGAAGAACTTCCCACTCTCGAACAACTTAAGATACCGCGCCATGTGGACATTACATCTGCTAGCGTCGTGAATATCATTGCCTTCGCCGATGCCAGCGAGAAGGCTTACGGTGGCGTTGTATATTTTCACATAGAAAATAATAATGTCAACACGGTACATCTTATTAGCGCAAAGTCTAAGGTTGCGCCCCGCAAAGTTGTTTCTCTCGCTCGGCTGGAACTTTGTGCCACATTAGTTCTCACTCAATTAATAAATAGTATTATTGACGCTTGTAATAAACGCCACAAAATAAATAAGGTATACGCATTCTCAGATTCCACAGTCGCTTTATGTTGGATCCACTCGTCGCCACACAGGTGGGATACGTTCGTAGCTAATAGAGTTTCTAAAATTCAATCTTTATTATCTCCACAAAACTTTTATCATGTGCCCGGTATTGACAATCCCGCAGATTGTCTATCTCGAGGACTAACTCCCGCGCAAATAATAAATCACCCGCTTTGGTTCCATGGTCCGTCCTGGACATCGTCTAGTCCATCGGAATGGCCCATTGCCGCCTTTGAACCTTCTATGGTTTCAGAGCCGCCAGAAGAAAGGAGAAACGTTTTAGTGGCGTCGATTCCGCGACTAGAATCGCCAATTATTGAGTTGGCTAGTCGTTTTTCTTCTTGGTCCAAACTATTACGTTGTATTGTATACGTATGTCGCTTTATGAAATTATTACCCTGTCGAGGGAATATTTCCGCTGTTGATTTAGACTATGCAGAGAACATAGCTCTTCGAGAATTACAGAAATTATATTTCTGTGATGAAATCGCTAAGCTACAAACCGGAAGGAATTGTAATCGCACGTTCCAACGACTTAAACCATTTTTGCAAGATGGTTTAATACGAGTCGGTGGACGTTTAATCCGCTCAGATTTAAATTTTGATCAAAAGCACCCTATTGTTTTACCGCGTAAACATCATATTTTGAATTTATTAGTCGATTATCACCATAAATTAAATTGTCACGCTGGTCCCGATTTACTCATGTCACTCTTGCGTCAGAAGTATTGGATACTCTCTGCACGTAACTTAATTAGAAACAGAGTACATAACTGTCTCCCTTGTTTTCGCCTTCGTCCGAAATCAATATTTCCGGAGATGGCGGAACATAGATCTTGTCGAGTAATAGAATCCGCAAAGCCATTTGTACATACGGGTACTGACTACGCAGGTCCGTTTAAAGTCACCTTAACCCGTGGTCGTGGTATCCGCGCCACCAAGGCATACGTTTGTCTTTTTGTATGTTTAACAACTCGCGCTGTACACATTGAGCTGGCCAGCGATTTGAGTACCGCCAGTTTTTTGGCTGCTTTCAAACGTTTTCTATCGCGTCGCGGTCCCATTGGTCGAATGTATTCAGATAATGGTACAAATTTTATCGGTGCCAAGCGTACAATATCAGAGTATGAGAAGTTTGTAAGATCCAAACATTTTAATAATGAATTTGGTCATATGCTCAGCGAAAATCGCATTGATTGGTTGTTAAACGTGCCTGCTGCGAGTCATTTTGGAGGTAATTGGGAAGCAAACATCAAAAGCCTTAAAACTCATTTATATCGCGTAATAGGGGAGCAAATTCTCTCATTTGAGGAGTTGAGTACTGTACTAACTCAAATAGAAGCCGTAATGAACACCAGGCCATTGTACAGAACTTTGTCCAGTGATCCCTCAGAGCCTCTTGCATTAACTCCAGCTCATTTTTTAAATATTACACCGCTTAAGTATTTACCCGCTAAAGAAGTAGCAGACAGTAGACTGCATATATTATCTCGCCACGATTTGCTAGATAAATTAGTGCAATCATTTTGGAAGCGATGGAGAGCAGAATATCTGCACACGTTGCAATCACGTAATAAATGGAACACGCCGTCTAATCCTATACAAGTAGGCACCGTCGTTGTTTTAAAAACTGATAACGCGCCACCTCTTCACTGGCCACTCGGGCTGGTAGAAGAGGTTTTCCCGGCGACGAATGGTGTTACTCGCGTCGTCCGTGTTAGAACCGCCACGGGGTCGTATTTACGTCCTGCTGTACGCTTATGTCCTTTACCTAATCAATAATTTTTAAATCCGCATCTCGAATATTTAGGTTTAGGTTTTGTTCTAATTATTTATTTTGAAGCCGTCCCTTCAAGCCCGGGGGAATGGTTGCGCCATAATTCATAAATATGTGAGTCATTTGACTTCCACTATTTACATTAATTTCAGTCAATTACAATCCTTATTTTTTGTATCATGACACGGCCCGCGCTTCCTATCCGCATCCTTTTCCCGCACAGCCCTTGCCGCATGGTGAGAGTGAGACAACTGCGAAAAGAGTTGATCAATATTTCCGCCCGGACGCGACACTTACTTGCTTACGCGCACGTCTCGAGAGTGTTTCACACGAAAAATAATTGTTCCGCTAAATTAATGCATATTTGCGCTCATAAACTTTATTTGGACTTATAAGTGCATTTTAGTGTTGTGTACAAGGAAGAGAACGTGAATTATCGCCGCCAAAGCTACGGTAGCCGTCATCCGCCACGACACTGCGTGCCACGAACAGACGCCCAAGGTACTGTGCTTCCAATCCTTTGAGCTGCCTTTTATTTCTATTTCTCCCGCAGGCAGCTCCCATCCTGACCGCAGAGCGTGCCGTGTCAAGTCAATCAATAAAATACCGCGAAATACAGTCCACTAGATTTTTATAAATCACGCGCCTCCACCGTCTTAAATACTCAAAGTATATATATACCCTTTTGCATGTAATTCAGATTCATTTGACAACGACGAAATATTTTACGAATCCGTCGGAATATAGTCATTCATAATTATATTTTTAAAGATTTTACATTAATTCAAATGTATTACTTTTACGTACTGTATATTGAGTAACTAACATTTCACAAGAAATGGGTTTTAAGAAAAAAAATATTTAAGAATTAATTTAAACATAAAAAATCTTATTACTGCGGCAGTGAATACCATTTCGGCGCAAACAGTTCTTCACATCTTTGCGGATCCATCAAACTGTGGTATAATTTGAAATTATCAGCCCACGTGTCCATCATTTCTATGTCGTGTTCTTTAAGCGAAGCTTGAAACGGTACATCTTGTAAACAAAGTCCTGAATAAATTTTTCGGGATCTATTTTTTTTATACCACGTTGGGTAACAAGCTTACGACCCGCCTGATGGTAAGCGGTTACCGTAGCCTATGAACACTTGCAACACAAGTGCGTTGCCGACTCTTCATAAACCTATTTACTGCCTTCTTGAAGAACCCCATACCCGTAGTCCCCTTGGAAAACCTCGGCAGGGACCACCATTACATTATATACCAGGGGTGGCCAAGCGCCTTGATAGTCGAGCCATTTTTTAAAATTTTAAATTTTCGCGATATGCAATTTAATTCTTAACTTGGATGGAAATTTAATTTCTTACCACGTTGCAATTAGTGTTTCATATTGGTTGGCAGTAATTATAAAGACATTTTAAAACATATATGGAACGATAATATTTTTTAAAATACAATAACACAAAAATAAAAAGGGAACTCAGGTACATATATTGAGAGCCACAAATAAGCCAGTTTGCCAGCCACCATGTTCCCTCCTTCCTATGATCCTGGGTCCTTTAGGCGTAGTATGAAGAAGCTAAACAGCAGGCCGGCATGATTGTGTTGAGTAGCGAGGGATAGACTGTCTCTTGCTACCTGATACTCTATCTGGACGGCACTGCGCTTACAATCAGATGCAGTGTGGTGACTTTGCCGCACCAGAATAAAAAAAAAGCCATATTTTTACCATCGTTATCTAATTTACACCACCACAGTTTTGTTTACCATTAAAACCCGCCACAACATTCGCGTAATAAAATATATTTTTATCGCAAACTATTTCGTAGAACAGAGCCATAAACTGACCTCTACTCTGTTGTGATTCGTCCCCTGTGTACACTGTGTGATAACCCCAAATTGAGAGTGTAGTGCTTTGTGATATAAAGGAAATTCCCGCGACAAATTGCACCCATTATCTGTCGAGAAGATATGACATTTTTATTTTACTCTCTGCCTACACGCTATTAATATGTAGAGGTAAATAGGTTTTTCCACAGTAAAGATTTAGGCACAGATGCAACTGTACTAGTGAATCCAGTGTTTATCAAACTTATTTCCACTCCATGATGTGATAGACAGTGAGCTTAACGCAATATCACAAAAAATCCCGGGAAACTTACGAGAAAATCTTAACAAAACATATTCTGATTTCCTGACCCTATAAACCACAAACCTGCTATTATTCATCGAAGTACGCTTCTACAAGACAAATGGATATTTAATACCATAGTAGATTCATGTTGCAAATTCTCCTTTCAGGAAACGACAATAATCCATATTTAATAATTTTATAGAAATAAGTAAATACACCCAACAGTCACACATATAGTTCTGATCCCACACTAGGTAAAATCTGTATTGTGGGTATCAGGAATTTCAAGGGACTACGGTTCCACAACATCCCGATCCGAAACAAATCTATCACATAAACATTTATCTCGTTGTGGGAATCGAACCCACGGCCTATCGTTTCACAGCCGGCTACTCGCCCACTGCGCCACGGAGGCTGTCAAAAATCTATGTTTAAATGTTAATATTATTTAATAATAATATAATTAATAGTGTACAACTGAGGTAATTAAAATAACTATATATACGAAAATATTACAAATTAACATTAAAAGAGCTCTCTATAAAAAGCAAAATGACTCAGCCTTTCATAGCATATTTCGCCTTTATTTGGTTCATAAACAGTTATGACAATACCTTATTAAAGATAAAAACTTTTATAAGAAGACATAATTCCTGAAATGTACATATTTGTAATACTATAATACATACACATATATACATACATACATATACATATTTATAATAATTAGCTGGTGGTAGGATATTCGTATCCGCCCGGATAGCGACCACCGTACACAGGGCGAAAAACCCGCCATAGTGGCACACGCAAGTGTGTCGCGTTCCGGGATCAGCCAGTGTATGTCCGGTTATCGTCGGGGGGCTAGAGTTGGGGTACGATGTTTGGCCGTGCGGGTATAAGCCGGTTCACAGTCGGTTGGAGGCGTGTTGATCCGTCGGCCAGGGAGACCTGTAGAAACGGTGGTACCGCTGGCCGCCCGCGGTACAGTACAGGGGCCCAATCGTGGCTAACCACCACGAGAGGCTGCCCCACCATGCCGCGCATAATCTTGGGTGGGTCCGTCGTGCCGGTTGGTGACCGGATGTGGGGTCCCGGCGGCCTATCCCGGGAGGGTACGGGGGCCCTTCCGTCCGGCGGATCAGCTCACCTCCTCTCGGCTCTTTTAGTGGACCGGCGCTTGTTACGGCCTTCTGACTACTCTGACACTAGACCCTTGACCGCTTCTTCACCTCCTCCTCCCATAACTCCATGTCAGTGCATACAAAGAGAGCAGGTTTTACAGCGGTGCGTAACCCCACCACCGCCTTCACAATGGAGTTCGCTAACATCCGCGGACTCCATTCTAATCTTAATGCCGTCCACCACCATCTTGAGACGGCCCGGCCTGCTCTGCTCTTCTTGACGGAGACGCAGATTTGTAGTCCGACCGATACTTCATACTTGCTTTACCCCGGATAATCGCTTGAAGAAAGCTTCAGGCCGAGGGCCGGGGTATGCCTGTATGTTCGGTCGGACGTCTGCTGTCGCCGTCTGCGCTGCATGGAGGACCCCTCCTTCTCCACCCTGTGGGTACACGTCGACCTCAGCTCCCAGAGTCGGGTTTACGTGTGCCTTTACAGGTCACACGACGGGGACGTAGAGACAACTCGGCTATTTAATTATATTAGCCAGGCGACAGACGACGCGCAGGAGCAGTTTCCAACAGCGGAATTGGTAGTTCTGGGGGACTTTAACGCACACCACGAGTTGTGGTTGGGCTCCTCCAGAACTGACCATGCCGGCAGGACTGCTCATGCATTCGCTTTGACGAATGGCTTGACACAGCTGGTGGACCAGCCTACCAGGATCCCAGATGTGGCAAGTCATGCGCCCTCTCTGCTGGACCTACTGCTGACGAGTCATCCAACCGGGTATAAAGTGACGGTTGGTGCTCCCCTGGGTACCTCCGATCACTGCCTGGTTGGGACGTCGGTTCCTTGCGCTTTGCCTCCACGTCCCGTGAAGGTCAAGCGCAGGGTCTGGCACTACTCGTCGGCAGATTGGGATGGTATGCGGGATTACTTCGCATCCATCCCTTGGCAGCAGCGCTGCTTTGATGGAAAGGATCCTTCAGCGAGTGCTGACGCCATTGCTTGCGAGATCAGAATAGGAATGGAATATTACATTCCTTCCTCTGAGATCGCAGGCAAGGGCCGAGGACGCTCCTGGTTCAATCGTGCATGCGCCGATGCTGTTGGCAAGAAACAGGCGGCGTATCGTGCTTGGATCGGGGGTCGCGCTACGAAGGATCCCAACCTCAAGTCACTCAAAGCAGCCTATAACCGTGCTGCCAAGGTCTGCAAGAGGGCGTATGTTAAAGCGGATGCCCAGCGCGTCTCCAAGATTGGATGTGCTTTGGCCGATAACCCAACAAGCAGTCGTGCTTATTGGAGCTTGGCTAAGGCCGTCCAATCTAATTTCTGTCGCCCTTCGCTGCCACCGCTGAGATATCGAAATGGAACACTAGCCCATAGCTCGCAGGAGAAGGCCGATTTACTGGCAAACATCTTCGCGGCTAATTCGAGACTCGAGGACTGCAATGCTCATTTACCAACTACGCTGCCCGGTTGCGGTCACACAATGCCTGATATCCGTATCAGGCATTGTGATGTGCGGCGTGAGCTGCAGTCTCTCGACGTCCGGAAGGCTAGTGGTCCTGATGGTATCCCAGCGCTTGTACTTAAAAAGTGTGCAGCGGAGTTGTCTCCTGTACTGACGCGCCTATACCGATCGTCCTACCTCTCAGGTATTGTGCCTGAATCTTGGAGGGAGGCTAATGTGCAGCCGATGCCCAAAAAGGGTGATAGGTCAGACCCTAACAATTATCGCCCAATCGCCATAACCTCAGTGATGTGTAAAGTCATGGAGCGACTGATAAACAGCCAATTAGTTCGCTACCTAGAGGATCACTCGTTGATCAATGACCGCCAATACGGTTTCCGTCATAACCGATCAACGGGTGATCTTCTAGCGTTCGTATTACATCACTGGGGGGAGGCGATTGACAAGCATGGCGAGGCTCTGGCTGTGAGTCTCGACATAGCCAAGGCGTTTGATAGGGTCTGGCATCGTGGCCTTCTCTCCAAGCTCCCGGCATACGGTCTGCCCGACAACCTGTGCAAGTGGATTTCCGGCTTTCTGCATGTGCGTAGAATGCGTGTCCTCGTTGATGGACACGCTTCGCAGCTCATGTCAGTAAATGCCGGAGTACCACAAGGTTCTGTGATTTCGCCCACCTTGTTTCTTCTGCATATCAATGATATGTTGTCGCTTGGCAACATTCATTACTATGCAGACGACAGCACGGTTCATGGGCGTTATAGCAGCAAGCCTCCTGGTTGCCGGGCGGATACTGAGAGGAGACGAGAGGATCTTGTCGTTGAGCTCAACCAGACCTTGGATCTCATCTCATCATGGGGTACCAGGCATCGGGTTGAGTTTAATGCCAAGAAAACCCAGGTGTGCGCGTTCTCGTGCAAGAAGTCTCCGTTTTCTCCAATCCCCGTTCTTCAGGGTGTTCCACTCGCAATGCGGAATGACCTTAGTGTCCTAGGTATGGATATCCGCTGCGATCTTAATCCAAGGAGTCACATCGAGGGCGTAATATCCGCCACTTCACGCAGGGTCGGAATCCTGAACAGGGTGCGGCGGTTTTTCACGCCTGGTCAGCTCTACCGCTTATATAAAGCGCAGGTGCGGCCGGGAATGGAATACTGCTCGCACCTCTGGGACGTTTCCGCAAAATACGGATGGGTTGCAGCGGCGGGCCATCCGCATTGTGAATGATGCAGACGTGAGTAACAGCCTGGAGCCGCTACAGCTGCGTAGGGATATTTCCTCGCTTAGCGTGTTCTACCGTCTGTATCATGGCGAATGCTCTGAAGAATTGTTTGATCTTATCCCATCCTCTCCCTTCCATACCAGAACCACGCGTACTGGCTTGCGGAGCCACAGCTTCGTGGTGTCTACTACCCCGGCCCGAACCAAGAGGTTCGCAAACTCGTATTTTTGCCGCACCATCAAGCTGTGGGACAGTTTGCCAGCTACCGTGTTCCCTCCTTCCTATGATCCTGGGTCCTTTAGGCGTAATGTGAAGAAGCTAAACAGCAGGCCGGCATGATTGTGTTGAGTAGCGGGGGATAGACTGTCTCTCGCTACTTGATACTCTATCTGGACGGCACTGCGCTTACCATCAGGTGCAGTGTGGTCACTTTGCCGCGCTAGAATAAAAAAAAAAAAAAAAAAAACTATCCGCAAGTGAAACAATCTTTGACAATGTGTCAATTACTTGAACTATTATTTCTAAACCTTTAAACAATTTTACTTTAATTCAACGCAATGTAATAACAATATTTAGAATTCAGGAATTTAGATCTAAAAAGAAAGAAAAACGATTTATTTGCACAAACTACAACGCGCACATACCACATTAACAAAAACTATTATTACACTTAAAACTAAAGGGTTTGGCACTTGCTTGTCGCAGCTGTGACAAGTAGGTGACCACTCAGCATACTGCTGTGCTGTGGCACGTACATAGTACCTACCACAACACAGCTCTGAAAACAAAACATTTTTTTATATATCACAGTCCTGGAGTTTTTCTGCCTTTCTACTTCGTCACCGCTTAAGTAATTAGTGAAAGGCTGGTAGGTTAGTTATGCTAGGCATTTCTATTGGCTTTTCACTCTTCTCATTCACCCTTTTACTGACTATCCTTTACCTAAACCACAATTTCCCTTTACTTTGTTTTCCTGCTTTTCTAATTCTGTCCAACTATATTTGATTTTCTATTTTATTAATTTCCTTGCGGAATTATGACAGTTAAGCATTCCCAGAGACTCGCAAAGTTTCATTTCTTGGAAAAATACGTGCCATTGTCGATCCTGGCTAAACAGGATTTTCAATGGCAGGTGTGTGGGCGGGATAGTCTCTGCCTTTGTAATTCTCCATTACCAGCTCTATCCTTGCCTCCCAACTCTTAACGGTTAATCTTAAACTCCCACACCGTTAACAATACTTTTTTTTTCATATGGTGAATTTCAATCGGTGTTTTGACCTGCCATAGGACCTTTTTTATATGCCTATACAATCAATAAAGTATTGTATTTTATATTAGTTATTACCGTTATTAGCCATCACGTGATGCCCGTATGTATCTTCAGAAGGCCTATCCAGAGCCTATTATATTACTACAGTGAAGTTAAATAAAAAACATTTATTTATTTATAGTGAAATGAAGAATTGAGCTCTTATTTATCTGGGTTTGCTGTGACTGAAGTTGCCTTATTAAACCAAGTAAACCCTAGGGAGAGGCAATCTACAGTCGACCGCAAGTTAACGACTTGTGAACTAGTGTTTTGGGTATCTTATGGTATTTTTATAACACTTTTTTGTACCTCTTATAAACTACAAAGAAAACAATTAACAGAAGAAACTAGATACGAGTATAAATAATATGGCGGAATTATTTGGATGGATTGAGTTACTTACAAATAAATTAATAAATACTGGTTTTGTCCCCAGCGTTAAATGCATCATTACATTTATCGGAATCGCAGACGAAATAAAAAAGAAATTGTTACTTCTCAAATTTTTATATTCTGCCTTATATAACCAATTTTCAGTTCCCAATCATTCATTGATAAAAATAGAGTTTATTCGGACGCTTACTCTTTAGGTCGTGTGGTTGTGTTATTTCCACTGTAGCCAATTTGAGTTCTTGTTAAAGTTTTTTTTGTTTTGTTAATATTTAGACTTGAGTCTTTTATATTTTCATAACAATGAGATGTAATAATAAAGTATAAGTAAAATATACGGACAGAGAAATACGACTTGCACTTTGCACGATCCTGACATAGCACTTTACCTTCATCTTTTATTAATCTCATGCGTTCTCCCCAGTTAAGAGTACTCCTAACCTGTCCTTAATTAAGAATGTCGCTAATTTACTTCGACATAATTTAGGTGTGGAACCTCTGCCAACTTTCCATTCTTGAAATTAGGCAATGACTTTATATTTCACTGTGAACACATTATTCATTAACAATAGCCTCCGTGGCGTAGCGTCGGCTGTGAAATGAGAGGCCGTGGGTTCGATTCTCGCACCGAGACAAATATTTGACAGGCAGATATTTGTTTCGGGTCTGGGTGTTGTGGGACTGAAGCTCGTAGTTGTTGGTATCCACAATACATTTACCTAGTGTGGGATCAGAACTATGTGTGTGACTGTTGGGTGTATTTATATTTTAACTATGGTTAACAATAGATACTTGGTGCGCATTAGTATGTGCTAGAGGTTCATTTAAACAGCAATGTAACTATACAAAGTTGTTATATTATTTGTTTTCAGAGCAGAAGTCTCCAGTAAAACCTATTTAGAATGTAAAGCGCCAATATGCGCAATTACACCTGTAATGGCGCATTGTGCTCACGACACAAAGTGGTGCAGGTATAATATGCATTCCTTTATTATTGAAGCGATTTTGCTAAGTTTGTTTATATTTTTGTAGTTCTGTAATGGGATTAAAATCAAGCCATAATTTTTTATTATCTCTATGCTCTCTTATAATTCAGTATTGTTTTACGAAAGGTTTTTGCATATACCAGAAAAGTGAATTATATTTACTGATACATTCACTGTTCATATATACTCACAATACCTGAAAAATCATGTTGCGTGGCCTTAAAGAACAGAAATGGAAATTAGAATTTTAATAGAATAAGGTATGTGAGAAGCGATAGCCTAGTTTGTGGCGGAGCGGACTGTCAAGACGAAAGTCATATGTTCAAAACACAAATGGCATACACCTCTGACTTTTCTAAAGTTACATCTACACTAATACTATAAATGCGAAAGTAACTGTTTGTTTGTTTGTTACCTCTTCCCGACTAAACGGCTGAACGGATTGTAATGAAATTTGCTAAGGGAATATATTATATCCTGGAGAAGTATGTCATTCTATGGCTATCTTTTTTCTTAAAAAAACAACCTTGAACGGGGTCAAATAGGAGTTCCATATTTGTATGGAAAATCCATAATTCCTCGACTTAGGGATCTGTAAATTCATATTTAGGCTTTTGGTAGAAAATAAAGAAATACGTATTTCAACGTTTTTGAAAAATCATCCCTAAAAGGGGCAAAGTGAGGTTAACTTATGGGTTATTCTTTAGATGCAATCTCAAGATTCAGGCACAACACCTGAGAGGCTGGACAATCGCTACAGGTGCCTCAGTACAGAAGACAACTCCTTGGATTGTATACTTCTGCTCCCGAATATAATCTCCACGCAGGCGGAGCTGCGAGCAACAGCTAGTGTGTATTAAATGTTAATTATCGCTTGCTTTAACGGTCAAGGAAAACATCGTGAGGAAACCTGCGAATTCTCATAAGGATTTCGAATGTATGTGAAGTCTACCAACCCGCATTGGGCCAGCGTGGTGGACTAAGGACTAACCCCTCTCATTAGTAGAGGAGGCCCGTATCTACCGGGACAGTGCATTGTACAAGATTTATATTATTAATAGAAACAAATAAATCTGGGAATACATCATCCGTGGCGCAGTAGGCGAGTAGGCGGCTGTGAAAGGAGAGGCCGTGGGTCCGATTCCCATACCGGTACAAATGTTTATGTGACGGAAAGTGTCTCGTAGTCCCTGTTAACCATGGCACAAGACTCGTATCTTATCTTATGTGTGTGACTATTGGGTGTTATTTATTATTATTATTAATTATCTCTTTCAACTTACGTCATAGGCGTCTTGCTTTACGTTTATACCGGTGGTAATAAAGGAATGGTTCGAGAGAAGGGTGATATGTTGGATCTTCAAATATTTCCAGCTATTGATCGCTTCCTTATTTACACATCGAGCAAACCCTAGTTCTGTTGAACTATTTGCGTATGACAACTCACACACTGAAGTGTGACCCTTCTAATGGTTTTAATTACGCGTCCCTAAAGCCGAGCCTTTACGACCCTTGTGATAGAACTTCAGCGCTATATCGGTTCGTTAATGATGTTACTAATATTCCGCAAATAATACATATTAATATAATGGGAATGAGTCTGTCTCCTACGTTAACGCAATCAAGCCGCTGATATGAGTTTGATGAAATGTTTATTCATTTATTTCAATTATTTAGCGGTAAAATTAATTCATCATCACCATCATCATCCACAGCCTGTAGAATCCCACAGCTGGGTATAGGCCTCCTCCATGTTATGCCACATACCACGGTCCTGAGCCAGTCTCATCCAGATTCGACCTCCGATCTTAACGAGGTCGTCAACACATCAATCACAAAATCAATTACATGAATTAATGTAATACTTATGACGTTATCAAATTAAATTGATTAAACATACAAATAATATAAGAATACACAAGTTTGGTAGATGTTCCGCGATAAAAATCACTTTCATTTATTCGATTTTTTTATTATATTATTATGAATGTATATTATTATTTGCCATAAGCTAGTAAAATAAATAACACATAAATAAATATTTTTACTATACTCATCAACAAATTATTTATAAACAATATAAAAAATAGTAAAGCTATAAGAAATTTAAAATATAATAAATAAAATACACCCAACAGTCACACACATAGTTCTGACCCCACACTAGGTAATACCTGTAAGAACTACGAGGGACCACGGTCCGACAACACCCAGACCCGAGACAATTAATATCTGTCTGTCACACAAACATTTGACAGCCTCCGTGGCGCAGTTGGCGAGTAGCCGGCTGTGAAACGAGAGGCCGTGGGTTCGATTCCCACACCGGGACAAATGTTTATGTGAGAGACAGATATTTGTGTCCGGGGTCTGGGTGTTGTGAGACCGAAAGTCTCTCGTAGTCCCTGATACCCACAACACAAGACTTGTATCTTAGTGTGGGGTCGGGGCTATGTGTGTGACTGTTGGGTGTTATTTATTTATTTATTTGTCTCGGTGCAGGAATCCAACCGCCCCTCGTTTCCCAGCCGGCTACTCGCTCGCTGCACCACGGAGGCTGTCAGATATAAAATAATACTTTTGCTACTCGGCGCCATTTCAAACATAAATGAACGGGTTTGTGGTTAAAGTTATAGGCTATGTTTGTTCTCGAACCACAGAAATCGTACCAACAAGTTCCTCAAAGACATTTACTGACAAAACAACAACCGAAAATCGTAGTTTAGATTTTAAGCCACCATTTGTGGAAGTATTTGTGGTTTAGTTGTTTGTATTGTACAGACAAAGTTCATGAATTATTATTTAAAAAGTACCAAATTATCTTTTCGGAAAAGTGAAAATTATGGGCACAAATAATACTAATAATAGTAGCACTGTACATACATATACACTCGCGCCTGTAATCCCCGAAGGGGTAGGCAGAGTTGTAACCAGTACACCCACTTTTCGCCGAATTTCGGTCCCATAATGTGATAGGGGGCGAGCCTATCGCCACACCGGGCGCCATTCCAGACTCCGGGTTAATACTGAGTATTTCTAGGTAGAAAAACCCAATATCACTTTACCCGACCCGGGGATCGAACCTGAGACCTCAGCACATCAATCGTAACGCATGCGCAATTACAACTACGCCACCGAGGCAGTAGTAGCACTGTATTAAATATTTTTCCATAGCTGGGCACGGGCCTCCTCTACTAATGAGACGGGTTAGCCCTTAGTCCACCACGCAGGCCTAATGCGGGTTGGCAGACTTCACATACCTTCGAAATTCTTATGAGAATTCTTAGGTATGCAGGTTTCCTCACGATGTTATCCTTCGCCGTTAAAGCAAGCGATAATTAGCAAAGAATATACACGTAACTTTAAAAAAGTCAGAGGTGTATGCCATTTGGGTTTCGAACATACTTTGAGCATATATAATTTTCAATAATGTATAATTATGGAAGAGGAGACAATAGTGTGTCAGGATTGTAGTTTGTGGTACTAAATAGTCTATGCCTGTCCCCGTGGAATGCAGGAGTGAGTGTCTCTATGTATCACCATGCATATACACTCAAGCCTGTAATTCCCGACCGGTAGGCAGACGTGTATCTAGTACACCCACATTTCGAGCTGTGTATCTATTAATTAATAATACAATACACCCACAGTCACACATAAACCAAATAAACCATTTATTCATCCAACACACATATTTACAGAAAGAAGAAAAAAAGCCTGACCCCACACTAGGCCAATATGTATCTTGGGTATTATCTTTATCAATTTGTTTATTATCAATTTATATTATCAGTAAACATAAAATAATATGAATTCAATTTATGTTCATATTATAAACTCTGTGTTATATTCTAGGGATAATTGGTATTTAGGCAAATTTGTGTTCAGTACAATCAAGCGAGTTTACAATCAAGTTTCAGCGTTTCATTTTACGCTAAATTTATTAATATGATTATTATATGAAAATAAAGGTTATTTCGTGAAATGTTTCATCACTATTAAAAAACCAAGATAGGCTTGTATTGTAAATGCTTAATAGATTTTGATAAAGTTTATACCATAATTAAATTGTATATAGCTATTTCAGGTAGACCTTTCGAGATAAATATTTTCCGATCGCTCAAACATTGGCCTTAGAATAGGAATCGAACCCGCTTTTCACAGGCGCCTGGGACACGGAGGTGATTATAATCTCGATATATCACGCGTGGTATTGTCAGTCTCCGTGATGTAGCGAGCAAGTAGCTAGTGTGAAACGGGAGGCCGTGAGTTCTATTCCCGAACCGAGACAAATGTGTGTGTTAAATACAGATGTTTGTTTCTGGGTGTAGTGGGAGCGTAGTTCCTCGTTACTGTTGATACAGGTTTGACCTAGTGTGGGGTCAAAACCATGTGTGTGACTGATTTATTTACTCATTGTTTTGCTATTGGTTGTTGACGCCTCTCTCAGCAAATCATGTGCAAAGTTTAAAAGGACCCTGTTAAGCAGAAAAGATACAAACAATTTTTTTTATGAAATCGAGTTAAATACATAACGAGCCATAATCTCCTCAAGTTTATATGTGCACAAAAGATCCTGGCAGTTTGATGACATTTACCTAAAAAAACTTGTCATACATTATTACCTAATATTAACTATTCTTCAATTAGTAACCGCATAGTACTATTTTAAATTCGCTGTCAAACTTTAAACTGCATTTACTTAAAAGTATGTAAATGTCAGTTTGATCTTTTCTGCTTAACAGGGTTCAAATGAAGTCTAATCATTACGGTTTGCATTTCAAATAAAATCAGGGTAAATAGCTGATGAGAAAGAAAGTATTCTAGACATTAGCAAAATCTTATCTGTTCCGAAAGTAATAACCCAATCTGGCGTCTACCAACTTAACATAGATATTGATCTCATACAAAATTGCTGAAACCCGATTACTTCTTTTACTCATTTACATCGTAACTTGTAGTAAGATGAAGTAATTTGGGCCCGAATAAGATAGGTAAGACAGTGAATTTGTTCTTATGAAGTGAATTAGAATATATCTGTATATATAAAAGAAGAAACAGACTGACTGATCGATCAACTCACAGCCAAAACGGCTGAGGTTAGAGACTTGACATTTTGACAGTAGGTACCTTTTATGACGTAGGCATCCACTAAGGAAGGGTTTTTGGAAACACCACCCCTAAGGGGGTAAAATAGGGGATGATAGTTTGTATGAAAATCCGTCATTTTTGAAGTTAAAATATTCAAAATACCAATACTCATGCGTTTAACTTCAAAAATGACGGATTTTCATACCAACTTTCATCCCCTATTTTACCCCCTTAGGGGTGGTGTTTCCAAAAACCCTTCCTTAGTGGATGCCTACGTGATAAAAGGTACCTACTGTCAAAATTTAAAGTCTCTAACCCCAGCCGTTTACGCTGTGCGTTGATCGATCAGTCAGTCAGTTTCTTCTTTTATATATACAGATTAGGGGACCGTGCCCTACACAATAAATAATTACATTCAAAATTACTGGTTTCTTATATTTACGCGATTATTATACATTGAAATAAAACGAAGTTTACGGATTATATCACGATTTATTTTACTTTTTCAAGCAAGTACTGCAAGACAACAAGCTCCAAATTCCTCGCCGCCATCACAGAAACCGAGTGAAGCCAGCCACAGTCGAACGTGTCCCGGTTGTTTTACCATACATTAGAGGAGTCACTGACAAGATTGGCTATGTACTGAAGCGGGCTTCTACCAATACTTACTTCAAGCCGCCCAAGAAAATTAGTAAATTTTTACCACCTGTCAAATGTCATGTACCTCTACAGGAACCAGGCATATATAAAATAGATTGCGACTGTGGTCTCTCCTATATAGGTCAAACGAAAAGAAATGTAGGGACCCGCGTAAAAGAACATATAGCTGACGTGAAACACCGACACTCTAGGAAGTCTGCAGTTGCTGAACATTCAGAAAAAGGCTTCAAACATTATCTTCGATTTGATAAACCACAAATTCTTGCCAAAGAACACCGATTCCTGCCTAGGATGATCCGCGAGGCTATTGAAATTAAAAAACATCCTAATTTCAATAGAGAAGATGGTTGGAAGCTAGCACCAGCCTGGGATCCAATTATACATTTAATTAAATCGGAACCCAAAAGACCAACTGCCAGACCTCATGACACTGTGAGCTCTTTCTGCGTAGATCGGACTACATCAAAATAAAAATGTAATATCAACTACATTGAGGGTAGAAACATTGCACTACACTTTCGAGATGACATATAACTCAGTCTCCCTCGTGACCATGAAGGCTGTAAAGTCTTCGAAACGTCGGGTTAAAAAAGTAAAATAAATCGCGATATAATCCGTAAACTTCGTTTTATTTCAATACATTCAATATTTTCTCCCATATGTTGTACAAAGGCCAGTGAGTTCCAGAGGTCGAAAACTTCAATTCTTTCCTCTAATCCCGGCAACTCTCACATTATTTATTTGATACTATGGGTATTCATACAGTGGTAGCCTACAATCAGATGGTTCCCTAGCCCATTTACCAGTCACAGCTACAAAGATCTAAATAGGTCACCATTTTCAAACCATAAGTCGTTGTGAGACACCACGCCTGTCTACAACCACTTCAACTAAATTATAATAATAATAATACTAGCCCAGTATTAAACATTGTCCCACTGCTGGGCACGGGCCTCCTCTACTAGTGAGAGGGGTTAGGCCTTAGTCCACCACGCTGGCCAAATGCGGGTTGGTAGACTTCACATACCTTCGAAATTCGTATAAGAATTCTCAAATATGCAGGTTTCCTCACGGTGTTTTCCTTCACCGTTAAAGCAAACGATAATTAACATTTAATACACACTTAACTTCAGAAAAGTCAGAGGTGTATGCCACTTCGGTTTCGAACATACGACTTTCGTCTTGGCAGTCCGTACCGCAACCAACCATCTAAAATAAATCAACGAAATTACCATTTAAAAAATCCCATTATCTTATGATAGCAACGGAAGGATCGGTATTACAATAAGAATTACAGGTCTATTTGTCCAGTCCATTTAAGCGATCCCCGTTAATATCTACTTTGAATTCAACGTGCCTACGTCTGGATTATAATAAATTTGATTTATCGGAGCTGTTTACTCTGAATATTCTCCGTTTAATTTTTCCTAGCGACTTTAACTTTTTCCAATAAGGAAAATAAGGTTTCTTTGTAATTTTGATTTGTTTACTCATTCTCTTGTGTATTTAAGTCTTCAATAATCCACTTTAGTTATAATTAAGGTCAGATTTATCTATTTTTTAAGTCCAATCCAACAACATTTCTAAGATCCATTTCCAAATAGTAACTAATAATGTATTTAAGTCGTCGTAATTTAAATCGAAATTAAGTTTAAGAACACGAGATTGATTTATAAAAGATTAAATAAAAATCGATTCAATAAACACAGAATTAATTATAGTAGAAAAATTTGTTGTAATTTTTTCAAATGGTTTTAAATATTCACTACTCAATGACAGTAATAGAATAATCGTATTAGAAAAAGAACATACATATACGCCTGTAATATCTGAACGGGTAGGCATAGGTGTAACAGTACATCCACTTTTCACCGAATTTATTACGGTCCCATAATGTGATAGGGGGCGAGCCTATCGCCATACCGGGCACAATTTCAAACTCCGGGCTTATACTGAGTATTTCGAAATACTTTACCCGACCCGGAGATGGAACCGGAGACCTCGCACAGCAGTCGAAACGCATGCGCAATTACCTGCACCACCGAGGCAGTCAGATATTAGAAGAACAATACATAGAATATTCATCGATTAACAATTTAAGACACCTGTGACGCAAAACCTATAAAACAACTGAAGTACAAAATTTAGTAGCGACGGCGTCAAACGGATCGGCAGTCAACATTTGCATATTCAGAACGTCGGGGTGAACTGCGAGATTACGCATGCTTCATTTCCATCGACGCTCTGTAATCCGTTGGAGAATTGATGACACAAATAATGCTCAGTGAGCGAGAAATGAATTTGTAACTGCTGGAAGTTCCCTATGGAAGGAAACAGTTGGAGTGGAAATTTGGACTTCTATTGTTCTGTGAAAAGTTTAAGCTTCTCTTTGACGAGTTGTTAAGTTTCAATTACAATTTTTAAGGCTGGCTTTAGCTAATGCTAAAGGGAATTGAAGTTTCTGTGATAATTGGGTAACAATAATATTGTGAACGTCACAAAATTAAATGACCTGTTTAGAAATGTAGAATATTCTTATTATCAAACGAACGACCCGCTTGTCATAGAATTTTAGTTGTTTGAAATTATTTATTATATTTAAAAAAAACAATTAGCAAAACTTTTTCTCTAATATACAGTAGTTAGTCAATATACTAGTCCTGTATAAAACATTGTCCCACTGCTGAGCACGGGCCTCCTCTACTAATAAGAGAGGTTAGGCCTTAGTCCACCACGCTGGCCTAATGCGGGTTGGCAGACTTCACATACCTTCGAATTTCTCAGGTATGCAGATTTCCTCATGTTGTTTTCCTTCATCGTTAAAGAAACCGATAATTAAAAATTAATACACACGTAAATTTAGAAAAAATTTAGGTGTATACCATTTTGGTTTCGTACATACGACTTGTGTCTTGACAGTATTACAACCAACGCTATCACTGTTAAAATGAGGTATATTTGACTAATAACATAGTGTTAACGTTAAGTTAACGCTTTAAGTCAAATTGTTCTGAAAACGTCGCTGGTAATGTGCGAACGAGTGCAAATTGTAATCCATTTGATTTACCTACTGGGAACTGAAGGGATTGGCGTTGATTCAAAACCGTTTTGCCTGTATCAGGCAAAACTCGTGGAATAAAATTATGTTCAGGCAGAAGATAGCAGCCCGTTTAATAGCGTGTAAAGTCTATTCCTGCAGTAGGGCTTTGAAGCTATTTTTATTCGAATGATTATAGTGGTCGGCGGTTTAAATATCGAATTAAACTAAAATAAATTATAGTTCTAAAAACTATTATTTATTTTAGTTTAATCTAATCTAAAATGCACACCACGCTTTTTTTGAAATCATATTAATCGAATAATTTTCTACTGGTGGTAGGATATTCATATCCGCCCGGATAGCGACCACCGTACACAGGATGTATAACCTGTCATAGTAGTAAACGCAAGTGTGTCGGTTTTCGGAATTAGCCAGTGTATATTCGTTTTTTGTCGGGGTCTAGAGTTTGGGTACGATGTTTGGCCGTTTTACACCCTTCTGAGTAATCTGACACTAGGCCCTCGACCGCTTCTTCATCTTCTTGCCCGTAGGGTAGTGTGAAAAAGCAGGCCGGCATGATTGTGTTAAAAAGCGGGGTATAGATCGTCTCTCGCTACTCGATACTCTAATTGGACGGCACTGCGTTTACCATCAGGTGCTTTTTGGTCACTTTGCCGTGCTAGATAAAAAATACTTATTACTTCAGCTAGCTATTATTCCGTTACATACAAACATACATGCATAGATATAGATGAAGCTAATATAAACCGTGTACAACAAACAGAAATTGTGGCAATGTGCATGTTGCGGGCTTGTAAAATGTTTCACGCGGCTTGGATTTTACGCTTAACTTATCTTCGTTTTTTCACTAGGGGAGCGGATAAAACATAAAATTAAAACATATTTTTTATATACCGTGGCAATACAATGTAACTACACTGCATCTGATGCTAAATACACACAATTACAATGTCGGCTGTAGACAGACTTTGTCTCTTAATGGTTGTTTAAATTATCCACAGCCTTATTGGTGTAGCCGAGTATAAAACAAGAATCCGTGGGTTCAATCCCCACATCGAGACAAATATTTGTACGATCCCCAATATTAAAAATACACCCAACAGGCACACACATAGTTCTTACCACAGTAGATAAAACCTGTATGGTGGGTATAAAGAACTACGAGGGACACTACGGACCCACCCAGAAACAAATATCTATGTCCCACAATCATTGGTCTCGGTGCGGGAATCTTTCACATTATTAGTGGTAGAGCCATGCTGAAGACATATTTGTCTACAGCATGAATGGGCCGGCTCGACCGGGATAGTACCACTGTCTCATAGAAAACCAACGTAAAGTGACAGTTTACTATCGCGTTCCGTATGGTAAGTGAGATATCCGGAGGCCCAGATTCCCCCACCCCTTCCCTAATCCCTATTCCTGTCCTTTAAGACCGACAGCGCATACATGATACTTTCGGTATTGTGGATGTTCATGGGCGGTGGAGATCACTTAACATCAGGTGACCCACATGCCCGTTTGTCGGACTATGCAATAAAAAAAAAACATCTCTTGTTTGACATCCGGCTACTCACCCACTCGCCACGCCACGCCAATTGTTTCGTATGTTGTTTTCGTAGTTCTTGATAATCCAGGTATGACTTAGTGGTGTCAGTTCTATGGGTGACTGATGGGGCTATTATTATACTGACTTTAAGTAACTGAGTACTCTGCCACTAGACCCTCGACTGCTTCTTCACCTTCTTGTCCATACACATTGTGAAGAAGCAGACCGGCATGATTGGTTTCAGCCTCCGTGGCATAGTAGGCGAATAGCCGGCTGTGAAACGAGAGGCCGTGGGTCCGATTCCCACACCGGGGAAAATGTGTGTGTCTGGGATCTAGGTGTTGTGAGTCTGAAAGTCTCTCGTAGTCCCTGATACCCATGACACAAGACTCATATCTTAGTGTGGGATCGGGGCTATGGGTGTGACTGTTCGGTGTTGTTTATTTATTGTGTTGAGTAGCGGAGGATAGATCACCTCTCGCTACTCGATACTCTAATAGGACGGTACTGCGCTAACCATCAGGTGCAGTGTAATGCAGGAAGGCGACTCGTCGAAACCCCTCACTGACTTTACGGTGGTCAATATCCAATCAAGCATAATGTATCAGGATACGTACCAGATGAATAGATAAATATAGGTACGTAAAAAGATTTCAAAATAATATTTAATCATTACATTAGCGCCTACATTAATCCACTCGAAATATTTACATTCACTAAAAATAAGCACGTAATGGGCCTTGTTTTAGTGCAAAGTTTTTGTAATAATTTAGGCTAAAAGCCTGTCAAATTAAAGACACTGTAAGTCGTGTCGGAATACTGTCGGCTCGTTTTACATTAGTCGGGTTATAAAAGTTAATTTCGTTGAAGACGTAGTAATTGAGTTTGATTAGATAAGAGTCGAATGGACCTTGAGTTAATGCTATGATACGTTTTCCTTGAATATATTTCGTTTTATTTAGGATTAGTTTTCGCCTGGAACTTCGCATGCGCGATCACTTTTATCAGTAGCGTAAGACTTACGCTCGAATACTAAACGCAACTAGAGAATTTAAGATCGTGTTAAATATTTAAGACCCTATTATTTGTCATAATTGTATGGCGTGTTACAAAATAAGTAGCCGTTAGACGTCCAGACAGTTTGAGTGGTTTTTCCAAATTTTCCAGGCACTTTTTCTAATTTTTGATTCCCTAGGACCATAATTCGTTATACAAACATTAAAAAAATTGGTCTAGCCGTTCAGAAGTTTTATGCTTACCCGCAATCGCAATGAATATTTATTTATATATATTGCACAATCCTTTTAATAGTACAAAAGTGGAAGTATATGTTGGGATGTTTCTTACTCAAAATCATGCAAAAACGGCTCAATGGATTTGGATGAAATTTGGCACGCATATAGTTTATTAGCTACATTAACACATAGGATATGTTTTATCCCAGAAAAATATTAGACTCTTTATTAATTTACTACTAGACAGATTTAGAATTATGTAACAGCTTAAGATGACTGCATTTTTACCTTTTCTTCCAAAAATAGCTTTTACGCGCTCGAAGTTGCAGGCAACAGTTAGTGTCAATATAAACGTCACAATCAACGTATTATTTAACTGGCATTCGACGGCGTATCAAACGAATGTTCGACGCCCGCCCAGTAAACAACCACCTCTATGCAAATCCCGTTTTATTTGATAACGTTATATCGCTAATCCTATAGACATGCTGGTATGTGTTTAATGCACATGAATTGAATGGCAACTATAAATAATATGGAAACAAAACTAATTTTACGAACGTTTACTAACTATGGTCTTCTCTATATATAAAAGAAGAAACTGACTGACTGATCGATCAACGCATAGCCAAAACGGCTGAGGATAGAGACTTGAAATTTTGACAGTAGGTACCTTTTATGACGTAGGCATTCACTCAGGAAGGGTTTTTGGAAATAAGAGCATAAAATAGGGGATGATTGTTTGTATGAAAATCCGTCATTTTTGAAGTTAAACGCATGAAAGTTAGTATTTCACCTTTTAGTTAAAAATAAAAAATATATATTACAGGATTTTTGGAAATTTCACCCCTAAGGGGGTAAAATAGGGGAAGAAAGTTTGTATGAAAATCCGTCATGTTTGAAGTTAAACGCATGAAAATTGGTATTTTGTATTGTATACTTTTTCTCCCAAATATGAACTCCACGCGGGCGGAGCCGCGAGCAACAGCTAGTCTACTCATAAGAGAGCTTGTTCACCATGCTGGCCTAATGTGGTAGACTTTAAATTTAGTACTCATTCTGAGGTTTGCAGGTTTCCTTACCATGTTTTCCTTCACCGTTACATCAAGCGATAAACAATCTTACTAATATTATAAATGCAAATATGTTGATGGATATATGGATCTTTATTACTCAATCACTAGAAAGACTGAACGGACCTGGTTGAAATTTGGCCCAGAGTAGATTATACTCCAGAATAGCACACAGGCTACTTTTATCTCGGAAAAATGTACGGTTCCTTTATTTAAAAGATTCAGATGTGTCTATGGATTTTATACCTTTTGTTTAAAAAATAACTACCAAGTTGGCTAGTAATAAATACTTCCGTATCTTTGAAAAGTCTTGTTTACATTGGCTTCATTTTAATAGCAATACTGTACAAATAAAATATTATGAAATTCTCACTATTTTTATGAAAACTGCATCAAAATTTATAAATGGTCTAATAGAGTAAACTTATTGTTAGCAACATCAACAAAACTATGCAAAATGGATATTTAAAAGGCACAAATACAATATTTATAATTTATTAATTGATTTACACGACATTGTTACACATCTCAGTGCTTAATATCAACACACACGCATGTCAGGATTCACTTAAGGCTTCTCTTTATAATTAATCTACCAGCATTACCCTTTTAAACTGAACAACGCCATTGAACTGATTACCATTATTATTAACCATTTACCCTTACTACACCGAACCACGAATATACTGGCTATCGTCTCGTCTTCCACTCAAATAAACTGAACTGAACCCACTGAACTCCGGAGCGCGGAAGGCACTCTGTTTTATATTAAACATTTACTACTCCCACTTTGGTTGTCATTATTAACTACCCCCAACTAGTCTCCTAAATACTTCAGTTATACCTTCGGTATTTCTAATAATAGTAAATACGCTAATACGGCCTCTCCTGACATGTGATCGTCCCGAGCACACTTTCTTTTAACAGACAGCACCCAAAAATCCCGTCTAACAGCTGACTCGAGCTTCTCATCGATATTCACCATTCTCCATTGAGCATTCACCTCTGTTTTTTTTTATTATTCATCTAAATCTGGGAACAGATTATTCATTAGTCACGCCGATTTTTTACACAACACTCGGCCTATCCTGCATTTGTAACTATTGTCAATTTATAGAACTCTTTTAGACTTTCCTTTGATCCTAGGAAATCCTAGAGAACCATAAATGGACTTCCTTTTTGAACTAGATGGTCACAATCCAGGAGTAAACTCACAAAAACTCGCACAATAGTCCGTTCATTCCCAATTTTTTTGCCCTAGTGCCTGTTACAGTCACTCCTTTAGACTTAGGATGACCCTGTGTCAGCTCACTTGCTTAAATCTGGGTAGAACATTTTTCATCTAGTTTTAATACTTGACCATCCAGTTAACAAAAATACAACTCAAAAGTTTAGTTTCCTGCATCTCAAGTGATTTTTTAAAAAATCTAAAGTATATTTCACAATGTCAATGAGCTATTAAATATTACACTCGTCTTCAATATAATACCACCTTGTTGCCTTATAAACACATGTTATCAAACTCAACACTCAATGATTCTAAAAATCAAAAATATTTTCCCACAATTAACGAGCTATTTAATATAACACTCGTTTCTATTATACTATCACCTTGTTGCCTTATCAACACAGGTTATCAAACGTAACTCTCAATGATTTTAAAAATCAAAGATATTTTCCTACAATTAAAGAGCTCTATTATACTATCACCTTGTTGCCTTATCAACACAGGTTATCAAACGTTACTCTCAATTGATTTTAAAAATCTACGATATTTTTTTCTCAAAACCCACGAGCTTTTTTGATAAAATATCACCTTGCTGCCTCATCAACACATGTTATCAAACGTAACTCTCAAATGATTTTAAAAATCGTAAGATATTTTCCCAAAACTCACAAGCTATTAAATCTTACACTGGGCCTTTTTTAATATATCACCTTGTTGCCTTACCAACACAGGTTCTCAAACATAAATCTCAAATGATTTTAACAAACCTTTATTTGTCTAAAACTCAACGGGCTATTTAAATAGTACACTAGTTTTTAATATACGACCACCTTGTTGCCTTTATCAACACAGGTTATGAAACAGAACTCTCGAATGATTTTTAAAAATCAAAGATTATTTTTCCAACTTAATGAGCTATTTAATATACCTCATTTCCAATATAAATATCACATTGTTACTTTATCAACACACGTTATCAAAAACAACAAAACAAACAAACAATCAAACGATTTAAAAAAAATCAAATATACTTTGTCAAATTCAATGAGCTTTATATTGCTCATTTTTATACTATCACAACGTTACTTTATTATATTACTCTTTTTATAATATCAGAACATTACTTTATCACCACATTTTATCGAAACGAACTCAAATGATTTTAATAATCACAGATATTTTTTTTGTTAAACACAATGAGCTGTTATATACTACTCACTTTAATAATATCACAATGTTACCTTACCAGAGAACAGGTCATCAAGCACAATTCTTACCCAATTATTCGTTACCTCAACCGTAAATTTTACTCCACGGTTTTATATTTTCCGTCGTAAGGTCTAATGCACTTTCACTACATTTCACGACTCTAATTTCGCGTTATTTTTATGACAACACGTTGCTTTAGTATAACAACGTTTACAACACAATTGTAACCAATTCAATTTTATCGCGTTTACTAATATTCACACTGTGGGTATTTTTTTTAAAATTACAAATCAAGATGCCAATGATAAGACTGTGGAGCCAATCCCACTTCTGATGTTAGCAACATCAACAAATCTATGAAAGATGGATATATAAAAGGCACAAATACAATATTTATAATTTATTAATTGATTTACACGACACTGTTACACATCTCAGTGCTTAATATCAACACACACGCATGTCAGGATTCACTTAAGGCTTCTCTTTATAATTAATCTACCAGCATTACCCTTTTAAACTGAACAACGCCATTGAACTGATTACCATTATTATTACCATTTACCCTTACTACACCGAACCACGAATATTTTTTATTTTATTTTATTTTATTTTATTTGGAAAACAAACAGTAAAATAATAACTTATGAAATTAACAGTATGGTTGTTTAAGTACCAGTTAGATGTTTTCACATATTAATAAATATACATTAAATACAAAATACACAAAGTTGTTAAAAATTTTACCTAAGTCTACTAAATAAGGAATATAATACAATCACATTTGGTATATCGACAACATTATGAAAAACAATCAAGATATCAAAGAAATTAATTAAAAACAGTCAAAGAACCGAATCGAACCAGTCGTTAGCTAAAGTGTGTTTAAATGTGGTCACACTTGAGTTAAATAAATCTAACTCTGGGAAATCCCCGAGATCGTTAAAGAAATTAGGAGACCTTATGAAGAATGAGTTTTGTCTGTAGTTGGTGGTACTGTGAGCGACGTGAAGCAGTTTAGTTCGTCTAAGTGTTCTAGTAGGAACTCGCAACTGAATCTTGGAAAGAAGTAAGGGAGAATCAATTTTGCCTTGGACTAACTTTACCAGTAAAGAAATGTCCGCCACTTTCCTTCTTACATTTAATGGTAGAATGTGGTGTCTTCTACATCTCAACTCATAACTCAAGTTGCGAACTCCACATTTGTGTTCTAAATACCTTAAGAATTTTCGCTGTATTGATTCGAGCCTATCCGTATAAACATCGTACTGTGGATTCCAAATTTGAGAGCAATACTCGAGGATGCTGCGAACATATGAACAATAAAGTACTTTCATTGTTTTAATATTATTAAACTGAGAACAAGATCTCAGAATAAAACCCATAGTTCGGTAGGATTTTTTTACAATGTAGTCCACATGTTTATCATAGATAAGTTTAGAGTCGTGCAATACACCTAGGTCCCTGATATGGTCCACTCGTTTAAGTGTAGATCCCTTAAGTAAGTAGTTGTGTCTAGTCGGATTAGGTTTACGAGTGAATGTTATTGCATGGCATTTATTTACATTGAGGTCCAATTTATTTTGAAGGCAATAAGACTCAAGTCTTGTCAGATCTTCTTGTAGCAGAAAGCAGTCATCATAAATATTAATTTGTTTAAAGATTTTCATATCGTCCGCATATAGCAAAAACTGTGAATGTAGGAAACAAGAGTTTATATCATTAACAAAAATGTTGAATAATAAGGGACCCAGTAGAGACCCTTGGGGAACTCCTGATGGTATTGAATGCCAGATAGATATATAACCATTGACAGTGACAGCTTGCGATCTGTTTTTGACGTAAGAGGTGAACCATCTGAACAGGTTTCCATGGATTCCTGCAGACAAGAGTTTTCTTAAGAGTATTTGATGGTCTATACGGTCAAAGGCTTTGGTATAATCCGTATATACAGAATCTACCTGTCCGCCTGACTCCATACTTGACGTGGTGAAATCAATAAACGACAGTAAATTGGTTGTAGTTGAACGATTTCGAAGAAAACCATGTTGTTCTGGAATAAATATGCCTGACAATGTATTGTAGACCTGGTAAAAAACTATTCTTTCAAGAATCTTCGCGAAGATACATAATTTTGAGATTGGCCTATAGTTTTTTACTTGACTTTTGCAGCCGCTTTTGTGTATAGGCGTTATATACGCGGATTTCCAGATGTTGGGTACAGTGCTTTCTTTGATAGAGCGCTGGAATAAAATAGCGAGTGGTTTGGTCAGATTGTTTGCACACTTTACAATGAATAATGGTGGTATATGATCCGGGCCTGCACCTTTAGATAAGTCTAAAGATTTGAGTAAATTACACAACCTGTCTGCATTGATTTCCACATCACAAATTGAATGCGAGTGATTTGAAGATGAATAAGTGTTATTGCCATCATTAACGTCGTGATCAGAGGGAGAAAGAAATGTTG
The DNA here is from genome assembly GCA_905220505.1 of Laothoe populi. Taxonomy (NCBI): domain Eukaryota; kingdom Metazoa; phylum Arthropoda; class Insecta; order Lepidoptera; family Sphingidae; genus Laothoe; species Laothoe populi. Next base: position 464,737 of record HG992156.1, read on the forward strand.
AATAGAAGTATTTGGCGAATAAGTTAGCGATTCCGTCTCCTGAGTCTGCTGAGTGACCTTCATAAGTCATAGTGGAAGGGATAGAATTGGCATTTTTCTTGTTACTTTTAATGAAGGTCCAAAATAATTTAGTGCTCGTGACTAATGAATCTTCTGTATTCTTAAGGTATTTGGAATAACATTCTTTTTCAATGACCTTAGCTCTTTTCCGGAGTAAGCTAAAAGCTTCGTAGTCTTTAGTATTTCCGTAAATTAGAAATTTCTTGTGGAATTTTAATTTTTCCCTAAGAATTTTTTTCAAACTTGAATCATACCAAGGTGGAAAAGTCGAGGTTCCTATGATTTTATGAGGTATATACGTGTCCCTCAACTCGTAAATCAAGTTATAGAAATATTCGATAGCTTCATGAAGTGAGTTGTTATAGAGGTGTTTTTCCCATGTTGTTTCATTTAATATGGAGTTTATGCGACTGTAATCTCCTGCGGGATAAAGATATCTTTTATTTTTTCTTGGTGTAAGAGACTCTGGCGTGTCAAAATTCAACAAAATATGTAAAGATTTGTGGTGAGCATCTTCAGAAACCAATGGGTCATCACAAGCATTCACAACAAGGTCTATGTTCGATAGGGCTAAATCTAATAATCTATCATTAATATTTCGACAATGGTTGAACTGTTTTAGGTTAAATTCCGAAAGTGAATCAATAAAATGTGTTTGTACCTCCCCTGTATAACCTTCAGGATAAGATGAGTTACCCTCAGTAATCCAGTCGATGTTGCTCATATTAAAATCTCCAGTTATTAGGAAGAAATCATTTGGGCAGGAATTTATTATACTAGAAAGATTGTCGGTGAAATTCTGCAGCTGACAGTTGTAGGAGTTGCCATATTTTTGATTGCAAAGATAAAGAGTGCAAATATGCAATTTTGACAATTTACGATTATTGTGCCTAATAGTAACAGTCACCCAAATATCTTCGGCAGATGAAGTCCATTCTGGGCGTTCCAAAACTAAGTATTCGCGTTTCACAGCTAGCAGAACTCCCCCGCCATACCTTTCCCGTGTAACGGAATAATCCCTATCGCGGCGCCATACCAGATACCTATCGTCGAATATCTCGCTGTCATTTACTCCATATAAAAGACAAGTTTCCGTCAGCGAGATTACATCGTACGAATTAAGTAGTAAATTGCGTTTGAATATATGTGTTTTAGTACGCAGCCCTCGAGTATTCTGATAATACACACTAAAAGTAGACATCGTGTACGGGAATCAAATATCTATATTGAAAGCTAGGATAGACAAATATATTATCAATAATGTAAGGTAATAAGCACAAAGAATCCAAAGTACGACTCATACGATTAAAAATAACGGAGTAATATAATGCGACCAACACAAGTATAATAAAAAGAATATTTAAAAGAGTTATAAAGATAAGCGCTAATAATGCACACTCATTGTGGGGTAGTATTGATGTAAATAGTAGTGACATTACAAGCAGAAATCGGGTCAAGGTATAATAAGCGCAAATGAAAGTGAACTCGCAGTCATAGCGACTGCGCGGGGATAAAGGTGGAATCCGCGTAAACAAAAGAATACGTACGTGCGACAAACGTTTGACAGGTCTGTTGTGATTCAATTGGTTCGGTGACGAACAATAGACGCTGGGATTGCAAACGGTTCTCAATCTGTGCGTACAACCAATTACATACAACAATATTACGTAGATGTGAGAATAGAATTTTAAGTGATTTTCTTCAGGTCGGTTTCGCATTTTATAAAAAATGTTGGCGACGTATCTGATTTTCTGACCATGATCTTGCAATGCTTTACCCAAATATGCTGATATGCTTTTTCCTTTGCTAAAATTCTTGCCTTGCTGAGTAAGATTTTGTTAGATGTTGTCAGATGATCATTTACATAAAATTTAGATGCGGTAGAAAAGCCCAGGTCAGATAAATTCAGTTGTCTGTTTTTACGAGCTGAAGCAATAAACTCCTCCTTAGTGTAGCGGCTGTTAAATGCAACGATTATAGGTTTGTCAGCCGTAGTCACTCTAGTGGGTACGCGCGCAATATAGTTGATTTCTTCTTTTCTAACGGGAAATCCTGATTTATCTCCTATTTTTTGAGCTAGTTCATACAGATTTTCATTATTTTTTTGGGGAACACCTCGAATTTCCACGTTATTTGCTCTGGCCCATTGGTCTCTAGTTTGAATTTGTTGACTTAACGCTTTGATTTCAGTTTTAAGAGAAGCCACCTCTGATGAAGCTTTTTCTGCTTTAACGACTTTTGCTTCTAAGGTCTTCAGTTTCTCTGTGAAGCGACCAATCAGCTCGTGTGCCATTTCCAACGATTCCTTGAGACTGGTCAGTTCACTTTTTATTCCTTTCACGTCTGCTGCTAAGGAAGCTAAGGGTTTGAGTTCCAATGCGATCTTGCTAAGTTGATCTTGAATTCTCTCTAGTTGATTGGGTTGACTCAAAGTTGCGACTGACTTGGGTGATGTGCTGGATTTGCAGTAAAGGCAGCGCCAATTATTTTTCCGGTCACCGAGTTTACGGTAGCCAGCCTCGGTGACGCCCGAACACTGAAAGTCGTAGTGACGTTTGCATATACTACAAACAGGTCCGTCAGTATGTTGCGAACTGCAGCTAGCACAGGTGAACATGATGGGGTCAAAATATTGAGAAACACTGGTAGGTAAACTTAAATCGTTAACAAGCGTGTGTTCTTTAGTGATGCCGAAAGGCGACTGATATACTGGCTATCGTCTCGTCTTCCACTCAACTAAACTGAACTGAACCCACTGAACTCCGGAGCGCGGAAGGCACTCTGTTTTATATTAAACATTTACTACTCCCACTTTGGTTGTCATTATTAACTACCCCCAACTAGTCTCCTAAATACTTCAGTTATACCTTCGGTATTTCTAATAATAGTAAATACGCTAATATTATAGACTTTTTTTTATAAACTCCGAGATGAAAACTTTGACAACGTAGATTCAATTAAGGGGACTGATTTCAATGTTTTTAAATGAGGAAATATAAACTCATTTGCAAAAAAAACGGGCGTTTTGATTTTAATTCTTCTTTAAAAAAATACGGTACCAAAATGATTTCAATCATTTGTACATGTTACTGGCCGGTTTTAAAAATGCCGTGGTGTTTAAAACAGTACGTTCTAAATTAAAATTTTCGTTTGATGCTCGTTTTTACAGAAAACCACTTTTTATCCTACATTTTTGGTGCGAAGTTCCAAAAGATAATATCGGTTTTCATAACTTTTAGTAAATTTTTATGAATTTATTTCATATTCTTAATTGTCAAAGCTTCATTTATTGCTGTTTAGCTGTCTCAATAATGTTAGAGAAAGTGGTAAAAGCTACCAAAATTATTGCGCTGCTCGAAGAGGGTTGCAGCCAATGCTTCGTGGCTCAGAGGCTAAGTGTGAGTCGCTCGACGGTTCAAAGGACATGGCAGCGGTATCAAGACACCGGTTCCGTCGAGAGAAGGCCTGGTTCTGGAAGACCATGTACCCAACCACGGGATGATCGTTTTCTTGTGAGTCGCGCATTGAGAAATCGCAAGTCTTCGTATGTGGACCTTAAGAACAACCTCGAAGAAGTAAGAAATGTGCATATTAGTCTATGGACGGTCAGGAGGAGGCTTCTCGCGGCCAATATACGCAGTCATCGCCCGGCCCGCGGCCCTAAGTTACTCCGTGAGCACAGAGTTGCCAGGCTTAGGTTTGCTCGAAATTGTGAGTCATGGACTCAAGAAGACTGGAATAGGGTATTATTCTCCGATGGAGCCAGGATATTTCTGTTCGGTGAAGATCGACGTCGGCGAGTGCTACGAAGACGAGGAGAACGCTTTGCAGAGGCTTGTTTTGAAGAAATCACACCTTATGGTGGGGGCTCTGTTATGTTTTGGGCAGGAATAAATTCAATGGATCGTACAGAGTTAGTCTTCATTGAAAACGGCTGACTGACTGGACATCGATACATAACGGAAGTTCTAATTCCTCATGCACAACCCGCATTGGCTGCTTTAGGCGAAGACTCAATTTTTATGGACGACAACGCTCGCGCCCACCGGTCTGGCGATGTGGAAGCGTATGTGCAAGAGGTCGGCATTCGTCGTTTGGATTGGCCAGCTCGAAGTCCCGACCTCAATCCTATAGAGCATGTCTGGGACGTTCTGAAACGACGCGTGAGATCAGTACAACCGGCTCCGCAGACCATCAGAGAGCTGAAGAATGTGATTACCGCGGAGTGGGAACGTATTCCGCAAGCAAGTATCCGGGATAGCCTCGCTAGCATACCCAGACGAATTCAAGCTGTGATTTCAGCTAGAGGGGGTCACACTCGATACTAAACATTTATCTGCTTTTACTTTATTAAAGAAAAAACAAACAAAAATCTTTGTTAACTTTTACTTCACGAGCATATGCACTACTAGCGAGCATACACTACTAGTGAACTTTAGCATTAAAACCCATAAATTTTATCAAAATTTTATGATAATACTGACGAAAACGATTATTTGCTTATTAATTTACAAAATTGTGAAAGTAAAACTACCTATAATTATCAAACAAACCAATAGTAACATTTGAAATGGTTCATTGCTTAGGTGCCCGTTTGTTTTGCAAAGAGTGTATAATACTAGCCCTGTATTAAACATTGTCCCACTGCTGGGCACGGGCCTCCTCTACTAAAGAGAGGGGTTAGGCCTTAGTCCACCACGCTGGCCTAATGCGGGTTGGCAGACTTCTCATACCTTCGAAAAATTCTCAGATATGCAGGTTTCCTCACGATGTTTTCCTTCACCGTTAAAGCAAGCGATAATTAACATTTTAATACACACATAACTTTAGAAAAGTCAGAGGTGTATGCCACTTGGGTTTCGAACCTACGACTTTCGTCTTGGCAGTCCGTACCGCAACCAACTAGGCATTCGCTGTTTTTTTAAATGAGGAAATAATATTTTTAAAATATTTAAGTAAAAAACGTTTTGAAGTCGTCTAATTAGAGTATCAAGTAGCGAGAAACAACTATACCTATCTACACGACACAATCATGCCGGTCTGCAAAATATGCAGATAACATTGATAGACATTTTCCATATAACGTTTATAAATTATGATAATAGGTATTAATAGGTTATTAGCGAACGCATTAGCATAAAGCCGCTATGTAAGCGCTAAATATCAAATTGTAAATGTATGGAGGCATTTTCAACTGCAGGGTAGCTAGAGTGTAGAATATATATGAGCATTAATGTGTTTGAATTTAGAAAAGAACATAATTTTTTTTTTACTGCTGGCCAGAAGATATATGAGCATAATGTGTGTTTGAATTTAATAAAGAAGATATTTTTTTTTTACTGCTGGCCAGCTAAGATTTACGAGCATTGATGTGTTTTTGAATTTCGAAAAGAGCATTCGATTTTGTTTTTTTTATTGCTGGCCAGTTAATAAGTAGATCATCCGATCATACCAGATTAATCATACGTTGCCGACCTTCAAGGAAATGAAGGAGCAACAAGAGACTTCAATCAGAGAAGATTCCTTTTTTCGTACGACAACTATTAAGCATATTGATAGTTTAAATTCTTAGTTAATTGCTGTTTGTTGGTACTTACCAACTTACTAACATGTACTTAAATTACATCACTTGAGAATTGCCGAGCTTATTTGACTTTTTTATGTTATTAAGCCAATCTGTAGCCTGTAGCCGGTAAATCCCTTTCGGTTGCCAATGGATCCTTGATTCTTCTGATATTGTGTTCACGTATGGTCAGACTTACCTACTTGCTCGCTTGTTGATTACTATTATTAAAATAAATACCACATAGATAAATATTATTTATATGTCATGGAAGAGGTAGGCAGAGGTGTACCACAACACACATTAACATCCCATGATGTGAAACAATGCGAGCCTATCGCCTTACTGGGCACAATTCCTGACTCCGAGTTGATACTGAGTATTTCGCGATTGAAAACCGAATCGATCGAACCCGAGACCTCGGGACAGCAGTCGTACAGCGTCTAGTAAATAAATATTACTTTGATATAAAAACTATATTCACTTATACGGCTGATATTAGTATTAGAAAAACAATACACGACCATAGTTCGCCAAGCTATAGTAGATAGTGGTTTAGTTGTGGCCTAATTATATTTCTAGTAACACGATGGGTTCCAACCCTGGTAAGTATAAATAGAAACAAAACCTAATTAACTAGAAAATAGAGTTTGTGGACTAGTTTGTTCGTTTCACGAAGATGGATGTTCTCCGGGCCACATTACTTAAGTTTTACACTGTGTGAATGATTGTAACAAATTGAGCTTTAAAAGCATTGATTGAGTTTAAATCCGACCCCGCAATAAAATATAACTATTTTATGTCGGTATCGGGAACTACGTGAGACTTTCGTTTTCATAACACCCAGACCCGAAACAAATATTCTGGATCACACAAATTTCTCGATGCGGGGATCGAGCCTGTGGCTTCTTGTTTCACGGCACTTCACACTATCGACGGCCATTGAACAATATTTCTATGCCTATAATAGTGATCGGAAAATTGGATGATCATTGCACCACGAAGACTTTTTTTTTTTTTATTCTGGCGAGGCAACGTGACCACACTGCACCTGATGGTAAGCGCAGTGCCGTCCAGATAGAGTATCAAGTAGCGAGAGACAAACTCGCTACTTGATACTCTATCTGGAACTCTAACGAGGCTGTGAACATTTCGCTACAATATAGTAATAAATATTATCCCACTGCCAGGCACGGGCCTCCTCTAATAAGAGCGTTAAGCCTTAGTTCACCATACTGCTCTAATGTGGGTCGACAGATTTCATATACCTTTTAATTTCATATGAGGAATTACAAAGTATGTAGTTTTTCTGAGACATTTTCCTTCACTTTAATTAACAAAGAATGCACTCGTAACTTGTGAAAAAGAGGTATATACTATTTGGGCAGATTTCGATCATAAGACTGACGTGGTAGTCTATACCATTCCCAAATATGCATACGCAGATTTTTTGTTAACATTATACTACTTACAAATGAAATATATTATTTACAAAGGAGCACTGAAGGTTTATATTATTTTCACTATAACGTCATCAACAGCTTGAAATCCATCTGTCAGTTTCACAAGCAATTATGACTAATTTGAAGACGTAGTGAGCATTACAAGATCCATTACTTTGACAGAACCCATTACGCTTCTATCTCCGAATACCTAATTCTCCCAGAGCGCGTAAAGTAACGCGTTAGTAATTCAATTAACTTTAACTAAATTAAAATGTAGGGGTCGAATCAGTTAACGGGATTACCCGTTCCCATATAAAGTACGCAAACTCCATTCGCAATGAGAATTTAACCCAATTTGCATATAAATAAATCGAAGTTACTGCAAACACTTAGATACGGGTTAAAGGAATCGAGGTTTGTATGCGAAGGATCCTTAAAGCGCCCAATAACGTAGGGATTGTTAAAAATCAAAAAGAAAATATATGGCTGAACATCTTCTTTTCAAATATTTTAGAACCTTTTGTTACCTAAAAAAAATAATTCTATATGTTACCAACATTTTGAGTAACGAACGCTTCTCAATAAATATATAAATCTCTCAAATCTAATCTATTCTGAAATGAAATGCGCTGCTAGTCTATTTTGAATCTTAACACTGACAAAATTGAGTGAAGAAAAGATTGACGGGCGCTTAGTTCCAGATTAAAAGGTTAGACACCTATGATTGAGTGGAATTGATTCATAAATACTTGGTTAAAATCAAGTCAATCAACACAGTTCGTTACTCCACAAGTTTCTTAGAACTGTAAGCGATGTTTATTTTGAAAATAAAAATAATTCCAGCGATCAAAGAGCAATTCATCTGGCACGTACTACCGTCATTGCTAATGTATTCACCAGGCAACAATTGAAGCACAGCACTAGATGATCAATACTTTGATAATGCTGAGAAAGAAATGCAGAAACATATTCAGGTTATTCAAGTCTTCGTTGCCAAGGTTGCGGTATTAAAAACCGTTATGATAGCCTCAAAAAGTACACCGACTTCAATAAAACAGACATTATGCGCCCCTATAAAGTTTGATGATTGCCCTCGATTCTGAGATCCCATCATTATGACTTGGTGCCAATGGGACATGGAAAGTATATCCTTTTTAACAAAAAAATAATTTCTCGAATCGGTCCAGGCGTCTTCGACTAATCGCGGAACATACATAAAAAAAGGTTCCGACGAATTGAGAACCTCATCCTTTTTTTGAAGTCGATTATAAAGACCTTGAATACTTAGGAGAACTTTTAAGGCTTCTGGAAATCTTCTGGAAAATTGACTATTACTTAACATCAGTTTACTGAATCAGACTGGGCACCAACAAAACATGACACACACTTATATCCATGTGCTGTGCAGAAATCTTTAGTCTGAGTTTATGCGAGCGATGTTGATGTTATGTTTGAAACAGGAATACGTGAAGGATGTTTCGCGTAATTATAGGATTCAGGCAAAGTGCCAGGACGTGTAATGGTTGCAGTGTATTGTTACTCAGATTTGAATCATTGTTGAGATGATGATTCTTCTTGTTAAGACAGATTTTATGTCGCGGTATAAAACATCAGTTTTGACATGCAAGGCTGATGGTAATTCTTTCGTTACACCGCTAAATAAGACAAAATAAATATTTATTTAGTTTTGTTCAAATTTTACCAATAGTGACTTGCAGATTGATCTGCACTTTACAGTCCTGTCGTTAAGTTCGTCATTGTAGTTCAATTACTACTGATGTGAGTAATCTATAATTTTCTTAAATTTAGTTGGACACAACCAGATAAGGATTAAAGTCTAATCGACTTGACGAAACAATATCAAAACTAATTTCAAATGAGTTTATTACTTCAGTTGTTAGACTGTATTACTTCAATCTACCTGGCCTAATCTTTCTGAAAACTGAAAATATCTTAGCTGTAATATAAATAACTTTATTACCCATGTATTATATTTACTTTTAGTTGCAGAGGCAAAGTTGCCACGTCTCAGGTTGCGGTAACTTTGATGTTATAAACATGCACTTTAAAGGCTAAGCTAAGCACAACTTTATATGTTGGCAAAGATCGATGTTACTTCAGTGGCTGCGAAATTGAGATAGGGTTTCAACGGAGCTTATGAGAAATTTATAGATATTAGACTGTATATCATGCTTACTTTCAATTAAGCCTGAAGTAAGAGCTAGGTTCATAACAGGGTGTGCTACAACGATTGGGATCGATTTATCCGAGTTTAAATCGTGTCTTTTTGGCGTACCAAGGAAATCGATAAATGAGTTTTCTCGATGGTAAGTAATCAAAACAAAAAAAAACTGCCTATGAATATATATTTGGGAATATAAAACATCTTTGATTACGACTGGCCGGTGTGAGTGTAAGTGTTTGAATATGGAAGGATGTTGATATTATAATGACAGTCTATGTTTGAGAGGAGACAAACAACGAGGATACAATAGAGGACACAAAAATGTAAAGAGTTACACATATAAGACTATCAGATGTTTCATTAGAGGATTGCCTACAATAAAAGGACCACAATTTATTTCAATATCTTACATATAGCCTGAATGGAATTGATTTGCTATGATATGTGAGTAATGTGGCCAAGAACAGCTAAGAACAATGATGATAGTGCTATCGAATCTTACGAAAAGGAGCTAATAATTAACAGTTGAATCTTATCATTTACAATATGAAACTTAACAGTAAGCTTTCACTTAACGTTTACTTACTATCTTGTGTCAAATACTGTCCCACTGCTATGTTCGGGCCTAACAAAGAGGGTGGGCCTTAGTCCACCATGATTGCTCAGCGCGGGTTTGTAGACTACATATCTTTGAAATCTTTATAGTGAATTCACAGGTTACATACAGGTTCTTTCACGATATTTTTCTTCGCCCTAAGACAAGCATAGTTAACGAATTCCTACGTAAAATCAAAAACTAAGAAGTAATCTGAATCCGGTTGTGAATCTACGACATTCATCTTGAGAGTCCGTATCGCTACATGCAAAACTAATTTGAAGATACTTCAGATTCGAAAGTATCCGAAATATAGAAAACCTATTAAAAACAAATCACCGAACTTTAGGAATCCTTAAATCTATTCTTCCAAACCTAAGCACCGGAGTTACGATAGTAGTGAAAACTTTCAAAGTCTTTGTGCGAGTTCACAAAACTTGCCCAGTGACCTTCTAACACAATTGGGCGCTAGTTCAGAAACTTCTAGTCTCTAATGTAACAAAGCCATTTACCACCGCTAAAGTTGGCAGCAAGAAAGTTACATGGAGGAAGGAAATGAAGAAACAAATACTAATGTAGATCTGTTACATAACTACTACTACACGGTTGCAATAATAATATTAATAATAATAGTCATAATAATGTTCACGTTACCATTCCGCATGACGATAACCTCGTTAAAGCTGAAAAAGACAACATTTCCAAATATTTAGATCTGGCTCACGAGGTTGTTGTCATGTGGAATGTTGACTCAGCTATTATTGTTCCGATAGTCGTTACTGCCAATGGGCTGATACCAAAGAGCCTCGACCAACATCTTCAGAGGCTCTCAATTGGTCGTTGGGTCAAAAGCCAGATACAAAAGGCAGTATTATTGGATACGGCACGCATCGTGAGGAGGTTCCTCACTCTGGGGTCCTAACCGCCGGTGGCTTGGGTCCTAGGCCTCGCCATCGGAGGGTGCACATTTTTATATTTTTAAATGTATTTTAATATTATAATTTATATTTAAAAATGTAATAAAAAAACCTTTTATATAAAGAGTACTGTACATAGTCACATAATAGTCCTGACTCCACACTGAGTCCAACATGTAGGTTTGACTTAGTCCTGATAGTCTATTATATTATACTTATATTAGTATTATAATTAATTGCATTAAAATTTATTAAAATTATTTAAGTTTGACATGAATCTGAGTTTCTCGTTATAATTCCTTCATTAATGTTTTTATATGTTTAACATTGTTTTTTAACTCAATTGTTTTTTTACATTTAACTCAAGCACTTAAAACGCCTTCACAATTCAATTCAAAAATGTCATTATTACTGTCCTTAATAGTGTCTGTCTAGACGATGTTCGTTAATAATTAACTGCGTTCTTTCAAAATCTTTTTTAGCATCACCACTAATTTACATATGTCTGGGCTCGAAAAACTGATTAGTTAAATGTACAGAATTATAAGTATAAAGCGGTATCTCTGCTTCGCTACTTTTTAATGAAACATGTCTTCGGCTTATATAAATACTTTTGTTTTTTGTTTTAAGTTTTATTTTCCTTGTATTTGCTCTGGTAATAAAATCTTTTTCTTTCTTTCTTTAAGTTGATCGCGGCTCCGCCCGCGTGGAGGCTATTTTTCAAAGAAAAGGTATAAAACCCATGGAGAAATCTTAAGCTATTGCACCTTTCTAAATTTTACTATCCCATTGGAAGCGTGGATTTTTCAGGGATAAAAAGTGGCCTATGTCATTTTCTGGTCCCTAAACTGCCACTATGCAAAACATCATGTCGATCCCTTGCTCTGTGAAAAAGTAAACTATCCCACGGGAAATGTAGTCTATGTGCTATTCCAGACTATAATCTATCTCTGTGACAAATTTCAACCAGATCCGTCCAGCCGTTGTAGCGTGATTGTGTAACAAACATCCATCCATCCAAACATTCGCATTTATAATATTAGTAGGATATTACATAGAGAGATTTATTGCAACTATTAGGACTGTAATAAATGTAAAAACAACTAAAACTTTTAGATAACAGGAACATTTCAATTGAAACTGCCGTTTAGTATTCATAGCGGTAATCCGGTACGTTTTATTGCATTTCCCGCCATATTTCTGCAAGCGCATAATAAATATAGCTTCCTGTCATTACTCCTTGAGAATGTGGTTATTGCATAATTTTTATGAGAATTCTACTTGAAATGATCTAGCGTGTACTTAATAATTTGTTTTGAGTATGGGAGAAACGCTCCCGGCTTTAGAATGAAAAGGATAAAGGATACGGACACGTATAGGATGTATATAATAGGGTAGTTTCCTGTATTTAATTTTGTACATTATTCGATATGCAACCGAATATAACACGCAAAAGAAACCCTTTTGCGGAAACAGAATCTAAATTGCTTGAAAATTGAGGTCACAATATTTATTTGAAATATTGGTATGAGCAAAAATGGTTGCGTAGTGGGAACATATCACTATCTCCCTCGCACAACGGAACAGTAATGGCCATTCTGAGAACCGTGACGTCACGGAACATATCATGCATCTTTTTACTGTCATTTGACAATAATAATTACCCCTTCCAACTGATTTGAATGGCGTCTAATTTACTTATTTTTGGTCGGATTCAAAAAATTCTTTCGATAATAGGTTTAAGCTAATGTAAATTGTTTATTAAATTAATAAAAAAAATTATTAACTATTTTTTTTATACTGGCACGGCAATATGGTGACCATACCGCACCTGATGGTAAGTGCAGTGCGGTCCAATTAAAGTATCGAGTAGCGAGAGACGATCTGTCCCGCGCTACTCAACACAATTATGCCGGCCTTTTTTTTTTTTTTGTTGTCGCGGGGAAAGCGTTTAATTACTGCCGCCCGCTCCGGAGGGAAGCGGATTAAGAATAAAACGGGTATGCTGGACTAGTCGGTCTTACGACCCAGCATCCCCCTCGCACGGATGATGGCTATCCGCGCTGCCACTGGGCCGAGTCCCTAACCCCTATGTACACCCCACCCGACACTACCAGCTAAAACCCCGCGGTGGCCTTCTTCGGCGCTTGCGGAGCGATTCCGGGGTATTCTAAGGAGTGCTAGAATTGCAGCCGGAATCGCCCCTGTGCGGTGCTGCGTAGCAGCCCATCTCCATGGAGGGCTAAGGAGCCCCCGCGCACCGAACGACGGCGAACGAGGCCTTACCACATGCGCTGCCGTCCATCTCGGGGTCGCACGATGCCCCTCATTTGGGAGTGCATCGATACAGGCGATGCCCTCCGCTGCTCGCCCGCGACCCCCGATGGCCCCAATTAGTCGCCTCGTACGACAGGCAGGGGTTACCGTGGTGAAATTCTCAAAACGCCCCCATTCCACAGGGCGGGAGACGCCAGTCAGTCGTCCACCCGGCGCCTCCTACGTCTTCTCTGGCGGCGGGAGGGATCATTTCGTTCCCGATCCCTCTCGGCACTCTCCTTCTGCGAGATGACGCTCTCGCAGAAGTGGGCCACCGCACGCCAGGACCTCCGGCTGGTGACCATGGACGACACCACGGCCGGCAGCGAGAGGTCTCCTCCGACGACTGCTCTGAGAGCGCTGCGCTGTTCGTCCCAGGCTGGGCACTCCTCCAACGTATGTTGGGCCGTGTCCTCGCGGCAGTTGCCACAGTGGTGGCACACGGCGGACACCTCCTTTCCGATCCGACACAGGAACGACCCGAAACACCCATGGTCCGTTAATACCTGTGTCAGTCGGAACGTAGGCGCCCCGTGGCGCCTGTCTAACCATCTCTTTAGGACAGGACGCACTGCTGCGATAGTCCTCAAGCCCACAGTCGGGCTCTCCAGCCTGGAATGCCACTCCTCCACGGCGGTTCTGCGAAACCGGGCCGCAATCTCCCTCGGGGCCAGTCTCTCCTGACGGCGGCTGGACGCCTCCTCCCGCCAGAGGAACGCTGACGAGAGGAGTTTGGCGTCCAACTCCCAAGGGAGTGTGCCGGCCAATACGCAGGCCGCCTCGTGGGAGACCGTGCGGTAGCCCCTAACTATTCGCTGCGCCACCAAACGCTGCGGTTTGCGCAGCAGGGCGACGCAGCGGCGTTCAGGGACTCGGCCCATACGGGACATCCGTACAGGGCCATTGACCGCACGACAATTATGCCGGCCTGCCTCTTCACACTACGCCATGGGCAAGGTGATGAAGCGGTCGAGGGTCTAGTGTCAGAGTACTCAGAAGGCCGCAAAACGGCCAAACATTGTACCCCAACTCTAGACCCTCGACAGAAACCGGATGTACACTGGCTGATCCCGGAACACGACACACTTGCGTGTACCACTATGGCGGGTTTTCCACCCTGTGTACGGTGGTCGCTATCCGGGCGGATATGAATATCCAATAACTACACTATTACTGGAATAAATGAGTATAGAATGGATATATTTTCATTAGATACTACTATACTAATGATATCCAGAGGATAATCACAAGTCACATTACAGTTGCCAGGGATTGAAATTTGTGTCCGATGTGCCGGTACGGTCGTGTATGACATCATGGGACAGAACTTGGTGATCGGCGTGGGGTGTACTGCCTACTCTTTCGAGGATAGAGACTTTATACAACAGCATTAATACTGTATGAATTGAATTTGTGAATTGCATTTGGCTACATTAAATATCATAGAGACGTTATGTAAAATATTAAACAGTCATGATAAGGCTTCGGGATTTTTTATTACTATTCACTTACATAGTTGGTTCGGTATGCTACATAATTATAAACACAAATTACTTATTAGTGATGTCAGTACTAGAAACATTACTACAGTTCTCGATCTCGAACACATCTCATAAACACGCGACAATTTTCTCCAAACAATTCATATCCTTTAGGGTGCGTGTGCATACACCATTACTGTATCAGTTGCTAAAACTCACTCATTGAAGAAACTTAGTAAATACATTTCAATGCCTTTTACAGCGCATAAAAATACTGTGACAACAAAAGCCTAAGTGCGGTATCAAGAGGTTTAGATGTCAAGTAACTCTCACGACCATTTATGAGATCGTTTCGTTTATACACAAGTAAATGGACCGATACACGCGAGCCGTGCGCTTCAATTTGCTACCCTTTATTTTTTGAGCTAAATGTTTTGTAAACGAAGAAGACTTTAAAAGCTATTAGTGCCGATTCTATTGTTAATTTTTATAGAGTAACATATCTCAAAATATCTCGAATTTTTTAATTTAAATTAATTTTGATTTTGACATAATTAAATATAATATAAACAGTGGTCATATATTTGAACAAATAAAGAATAAATGTTGAAAAAGAAGAACAAAATTCAGTAACTTAGATCATGGCAAAATATTATAGAGTACTGTTACTTCAAACGATTTCAGAATACGAAATGGCGTTTGACAGGAACAATCTTAATTATAGTGTTATATAGTCTAGTCTAGAAAACATTGTGTTCGGCAACCATTGTCGGATTTACTTTGACGCACTGTGGGCTAATAATGTTACGAAAGAATTTGGTGTACGAACGTAGCAACTACGGTGTAGTGCCAATGGGAACCCTCAATTTTGTAAGCTATGTTTAAATTTTTTATTGACAGGGTTGCCGATCTTTCTATATGCTTGGCATAGTGGTTAGGCGTTGGCTCATCACGCTGATCTAATGCGCGTTGTTATACTTCAGATCTTTTGGAAATTCACAATATGGTAAATTTTCAGGTATGTAGGATTTATCATCATGTTTTCCACATATAAAGTAGGTGTTAATTAACAAATACACACGCAAACTAGCAAAGTAGTATGTGTACGGGCTTGGGTTAGTTTTGATCCTTTTTTTTGTTGTCGCGGGGAAAGCGTTTTATTACTACCGCCCGCTCCGGGGGGAAGCGGAATAAGAATAAAACGGTTATGCTGGACTAGCCGGTCTTACGACCCAGCATCCCCCTCGCCCGGATGATGGCTATCCGGGCAGCCGCTGGGCCGAGTCCCTACCCCCTATGTACACCCCACCCGACACTACCAGCTAAAACCCCGCGGTGGCCTTCTTCGGCGCTTACGGAGCGATCCCGGGGTATTCTAAGGAGTGCTAGAATTGCTGCCGGAACCGCCCCTGCGCGGTGCTGCGTAGCAGCTCATCTCCATGGGAGGGCTTAGGAGCCCCCGCGCACCGAACAACGACAGCGAACGAGGCCTTACCACACGCGCTGCCGTCCATCTCGGGGTCGCACGATGCTCCAAAACTGGTAGTGCATCGATTCGGGCTGACAGCCCCCCGCTGCGAGCCCGCGACCCCCGATGGCCCCTATTAGTCGCCTCGTACGACAGGCAGGGGTTACCGTGGTGGAATTCAAACGCCCCCGTTCCACAGGGCGGGAGACGCCGGTCAGTCGTCCACCCGGCGCCTCCTACGTCTTCTCTGGCGGCGGGAGGGATCATTTCGTTCCCGATCCCTCTCGGCACTCTCCTTCTGCGAGATGACGCTCTCGCAGAAGTGGGCCACCGCACGCCAGGACCTCCGGCTGGCGACCATGGACGACACCACGGCCGGCAGCGAGAGGTCTCCTCCGACGACTGCTCTGAGAGCGCTGCGCTCTTCGTCCCAGGCTGGGCACTCCTCCAACGTATGTTGGGCCGTGTCCTCGTGGCAGTTGCCACAATGGTGGCACACGGCAGACACCTCCTTTCCGATCCGACACAGGAACGAACCGAAACATCCGTGGTCCGTCAGTACCTGCGTCAGCCGGAAAGTTGGCGCACCGTGGCGCCTGTCTAGCCATCTCTTTAGGACAGGACGCACTGCCGCGACGGTCCTCAAGCCCGCACTTGGGCTTTCCAGCCTGGTATGCCACTCCTCCACAGCGGTTCTGCGAAATCGGGCCGCAATCTCCCTCGGGGCCAGTCTCACCTGACGGCGACTGGACGCCTCCTCCCGCCAGAAGAACGCGGACGAGAGGAGTTTTGCGTCCAACTCCCAAGGGAGGGTGCCGGCCAATACGCAGGCCGCCTCGTGGGAGACCGTGCGGTAGCCCCTTACTATTCGCTGCGCCAACAAACGCTGCGGTTTGCGCAGCAAGGCGACGCAGCGGGGTTTCAGGGACTGGGCCCATACGGGACATCCGTACAGGGCCATTGACCGCACGACTCCAGCGTATAAACTTCGGCAAGGGCTATTAGGTCCCTCCAGGTTCGGCAGCAGGCGTCCGAGCGCGCCCGCCGCCCGCACCAATTTCGGCGACAACTCCTTGAAATGGGCACGGAAATCCCACCGGCTGTCCAGAATCAATCCCAAGTACTTCATTGTACAGCCGATGGGAATCCGCACCCCCTCCACATTGATGTGGGGCATTAAAGGTGGCCGAATCCGAGGACCGTGAAAGTAAAGGGCCTCGGATTTGTTCAGGGCCACCTTAAGGCCCAGTCGCCGAATCCTGCCCACCACCTGTTCGGTTGCGAACGAGGCGAGCAGGGTGGCCTCCTGGAAAGACCTGGCTGTCGCTGTTACTAGCGTGTCGTCTGCATAACAGACGACAGCGACGCCTCGGGGATTGGTACCACGGAGCACCCAGTCGTAGCCGATGTTCCACAGGAGAGGGCCCAGGACTGAGCCCTGTGGAACACCGCAGGCCATCGCTCTTCGGTGCCACCTGTCGGCGCCTGGATACACTATGTACCTGTCTGAGAGATACGAGCGCACCAGACGCCGGAGATACGGTGGCACCACGTGGTACCGCAGTGCTTCCAGTATGCAGGCCCAGGGCAGGGTGTTAAACGCGTTGGCGATGTCTAGAGACACCGCCACCACCACTTCACCCCGAGCCACTGCATCCTCCGCTTGTGCCTTGACCCGCAGAATCGCGTGTACTGTCGATCGGCCTTGCCGGAACCCGTACTGGCACTGTGCCAGGTCCGGCCCGACCCCTTCAAGATGCTCGACGAGGCGAGCGTGAATGATACGCTCGAAGAGCTTACAGACCTCGTCGAGCAACACGATGGGCCGGTAGGCCGATGGCGACTCTGCGGGCCGCCCCTCCTTCTTGAGCAGGACCAACTTCCCAGTTTTCCACTGAGACGGAAAACGGCCCTGCTCCAGGCACGCGGAGAACAGGCCACGAAGCCTAGTCCCCAGATGCTCGACGGCTAACACCCACGCACGTCCGGGGATACCGTCGAGACCCGGGGCTGTTTTCTTGCCCCGCAGCCGAAGCACCACCGCCCGAAATTCCTCGGGCGAAACCCCCGAAATAACCCTTGCCGAACTCAACGACGATGGCGTCGATGGATGTGACGCCATCGGTGGGGGAGTGACATCTTCAGTGGCAGGGAACAAAGCTGCGACGACCTCTTCGACTAGGTCGCCCCGGAGACTCTGCGTCAGTGGGGGCGTCCACGGGCGATATCTCCTCATCGCCACGCGATATGGACGCCCCCAAGGGTCGTTATCGAGAGTTCCCCGGAACTCCTCCTGAGCTGCAGACTTTGCCCTAGCTATTGCCACGCGCAGCGCTCTCTTAGCCTCTCTGTGGAGGCCGTGAAGCAGCCGCTCCTGGTCCTCGTCGCCGGGAAGACGGATCCGACGACGACGGTGTCTGGCGAGGCGACGAAGGGCGGCCACGCAGGAGACACGTAACCGCGTGAGTTCCGCCGACCACCAGAACACCTGGCGCTTCTCGGGAAGACGTCGGACTCGGGGCATGGCCGCGTCACAGACGCGCGACATCGCTGCCCCGAACCACGACGCCTCCTGCTCGACCTGCATCGGTGCCTCCGGTGCAGGGAGCCACGCCTGGGCCAGTGCGGCCTCCTTCAGGGCCTCAACATCGAGGCGTTTTACAGACCAACGCGGGCCGTCCGACCGCGGGCCAGTCGGTCCTCCACTGGACTGGGGGTTAGGGGATAAGGCGACGTCGAACCGAATGTATCGGTGATCCGACAACGTCTCCTCGTCCACCAGAACTCTCCAGTCACGGACACGGCGGGCAATAGCTGCGGTGGCGAACGTGAGGTCCACCACCGATCCGCCATTATGCCGCACGCACGTGTTAACTGACCCGCGATTCACGACGGCCAGGTTGGCCGAGATCGCCCATTCCTCCAGGGCCTCGCCGCGCCTGCTGGTGACCGACGAACCCCAAGCCTGAGACTTGGCGTTGAAGTCGCCGGCAACGAGAACGGGGCGAGGCTGACTGCCTTGCACCACCAGGGCCCCTAGCCGAGTGAGAAAGTGCTCGAACTCGGCCAGGGATCTATTGGGGGAGAAATACACACCCACAATCCAGATCCCCCCCAACAGAACCGCCACACATCCCGCCCCCTTCGCTACTTTTTCGAAGGGTGGGGAGCCGGCGGCGCCCCGAGTGATGACGGCCACCAAACCGTTAAGGTCCCCTGCCCAGTCTTCCCTGGGGGGAACAAAATAAGGCTCGGCGACCACAGCCACTTGTATCGACCACTGCGCCATGCTCTGGACTAGCAGGTCCTGGGCTCTGGCGCAGTGATTAATGTTCGCCTGGAGGAAACGTTGCGCCATATTAATGGGCGATCTCCATCTGCTCCTCTACGGGGAGCGCTGTCGGCTGGGTCACAACCCCCGATACCTGACCACGATTTACGCGGTGAGGGCGGGAGGAGGCGACGCATGCCTTGGCGCCCACCTGGTGCCCCGCGGGTTTTCCTGCATCTGCGCAGACTGCACAATGCGGCTCCGCGGAACACTCCTTGGCCTTGTGGCGCAGTTGACCGCAGCGGTAGCAGATGCCGCTGCGGTCACAATCTTCGGTGCACCGCATCCGCACATGTCCCTTGTGCAGGCAGCGGTAGCACCGCATGGGCCTCGGCTCAAGGAGCTGGACGCGTGCAGCGACCCAGCCGATCAGCACTCGGCCCGAACTTAAAATTTTGTCGGCAGCCTTGGCGGGGCACCGCACCCACGCCGCACCAAGGCCCGAACGGTCGGGGCGGATCTCCCCGACCTTGACAATCTCGATGGGCCAATCCCCAGCCCTTGCGAGGGCACCTGCTATCAGTTCCGGGTCCGCTGATGCGTCTAACCCGGACACTCTTAGTTCCGCGGTTTTACATGGACGGGAGATGCGAACGTCTCCCGCCAGCTCTGTACCACGGAACACCTCCCTTACTTTCTCCGCAAGGGAGTCTGCTTTCACTTCGGACTCCGGGCCGGGTACCTCGTACAGGTACCCGCCCGTTGCCATGAGGCGCGCCCGCGTCTCCTTAATACCAAGGCCGGCCAGATCCACGCGTTGCTGGACGACACGCAACACCTTGGCATACGTAACGCCCCGCGCCAACCCCTCTGGTGTTACCGTCAACGAGACGGCTGCCTTGCGGGGCAGGTGGATCCGCGGCTCTGGACGACGCGGCTGCGGCGGTGCGGACGCCGCAGCACTCGGCATGGGCTGGGGATGTTTCTTTCCTTTTTTGGCCACAGTGTTCCACCCTTCTTCCATCGATGCAGGAGCAGGGGGAAGTGGCCGCGGCTCTCTGGGCGGTCGAGCAGCAGGAGTGCCGCTTCTTTTTTTTTTTTCCCTCTTTTCCCCCCCCCCCTTCGGGATTTACGTTGAGGGGGATTTGGGGACATCGCAGACGTTGAGGGTGCCGTCGACCCAGCAACTACGACAGGCGTAGGTCTGGAAAAGGAAGGGTCAACAGAGATACGCCCCTCATTACTCCTTCCCTTTCCCAGCCCCTTTCCCTTCGGGGTCACCGGCGGACCAGCAATATCGGTTGGAGCCTTTGAAGCCTTGGGTACTAAACTTGGCCTAGATGGCCCGGCGATGGCGTATAGTGGCTGTGATGCCGCTCCAGCTCTGGCCTTATCAGCAGCCAGAGGGGGCCGAATGATGGGCTCCGGGGGTAGCCTCAAGCTCATTGCCTCCAAGCGCGCGTCTATAATACTTAGGACACGGCGCTCGAGCTGCTTGCAGCAATCTCCTTCTGAGCTGGTCCCAGCTTGGGCCACCGACTGCGACAGTTCCAGAGCTTGGACAGTCGACAACATTTTATCGAGGGACTGCTGCTGAGCTGCGAGGGAGGCCTTGAGGACGGCAATTTCTTTAGACATTGCCGTCTTTTTGAGCCTCTAACCGAACCACCTCAGCGGATGCAGATTCCTCAGCCCGCTCTAACAGCTGATTGGCCGCCAGGATCAACTTCTTCTGTTCCGTCCCTTTGAGATTCCGGGACTTTGCCACGCCCCGGATAATGGCTGACAGCTGTAATCGCCAATCTTGGTCATCAGCTGTCACCGCCATATTGGCGGTGTCATCATCTGACATCATCGCCGGCCCCGTTGAGAGCGCAAGAACTTTTTGGGCCGGTTCGACATCACTTTCGCTTGTAGCGTCCAGCTGTCGATCCCTTAAAGCCCTCTTTGAGCGCGTCATTACGCCGCTCGTACTGGCCCGTACCCCGAAAGCCGAGACAGTTAAAATGGCCTCGACATTCGCCTTTTTGGGCTTACACCCAGCGCTATCCATCCTAGGGTCGCTAGCGTCCCCCGGGATAGGCAGCTCCTCCATATCTTCGTCACGGTTGATTTTTTGTATTTGGTTTTCCATATTTGTTCCCACGATTATGGGGGATATAAACGTCCACCCAGGCAGAGCCCCCTGTACCTGGGTAAGCCTTGGGATATCACGCACGGAGGGGCAGCAGGTACTCCGGCGGCGTGGTTCGCACTAGAGACCGAACTACCCATCGGCCATGCATCCCCTCGCGGTGCGCCGCCGCTTGGGATTCGGGGTGACTTTTTATAGAGGTTTTCTCCCTCGCGGCCCGGGCGGTTAAGCCAAGACCCTCAGTCTCAAAAGACGCCGCGAGACATGACCACAGCGCCTTATTGAGATTCCGATATCGGCGGTGACTAGGGAGAACGAGTTCTACCCTCGTCTGCTCCGCGGCAGTGTTAGTGCACACGAAGCCCGTCCGTGTTCCTCCACAGTGCCCTCTGCTAATCAGAGGGACACGCGTAGGAAGCCCCTTTGCTGGTTTTGGTCCACGCCGTTTCCGGTAATCCCCCCCAAATTCGAGGGGGGTCCCCTATCCGCCACCCAGGGAGACGCGCCCGATGGGAGACCAGCAACTCCACACGGGCGGTTAGTTTTGATCCTGCAAAATCAATTTCATGGTACTCCCAAATGTGCTGTCACAGCAAATGAAAACGGTTTAATATAGCTGCGTTTTAAAGGCTCTTCTTTTTCTACAGTTCAGCAGTTATCCAAAGTTAGTTTTGTGTACGCACCATCTGTACACCAGCGCCAGCCCGCGTCGATTCAACATATAGCCTCCCGGCATAAACTTACAATAATAATACTAGCCCTGTCTTAAACATTGTCCCACTGCTTGGCACTGGCCTCCTCTACTGATAAGAGGGTAGACTTTAGTCCACCACGCTGGCTGATGCGGGTTCACATACCTACCAAATTATTATGAGAGATTTCCTCACGATGTTTTCCTTCGCCGTTAAAGCGTACCAGCGGTAGGCAGCGGCTTTGCTGTGCCCTGGCATTGCATAAGTCTATGGGAACGGTAGGCAGCGGCTTTGCTGTGCCCTGGCATTGCAGAAGTCTATGGGCGGCGGTGACTACTTACCATCAGGTGGCCTGTCTGCTCGTCTGTCTATCGAGGTACTAAAAAAAACGTTACTTCAGAACAGTCAGAGGTGTATGCCATTTGGGTTTCGAACATATGACTTTCGTCTTGACAGTCCGTACCGCAACCAACTAGGCTATCGCTGCTAAATTTATAAAGTAATTTGTAATTGCTTCTAGTACAAATTTAATTTAGGTAAATGTATTTGAAGGTTTATCCGTGTCCTATACATAATTGAATTTCTACATTCTCGAGCAAATGTTTCATCCACATTTTTGTCTACGGAATCGATTCTTCGCCAAACTAATTTCAATTCCTAATTATGGGGCTAAAAGCACTTTATATTCTCCCAATATTTACTTAGCGAATCTCCATTTCGATGTCGCAGGCCTTTGAGGTCAAAGAAATGAAAGTACCCACAAATTGTGTCCAATTATAGGTTCCTTTGATGTTTACTTAGTGGAAACAACACGTTTAACAAGGTCTAGAGTATGGAGAGTTTGTTCGAATCCTACACATTTGTGACAATGTTTTTGTTCCACTTTCTGCAATTTGTGTAGGTACTAGAGGACCGAGTTGTATGTTCCTTGATTATTCCCATTTTTCTTAGTTACTTGTTTTTTTTTTATTACGCCTTAGACCTAGGTTTCTTTCGTCATTGCTTCGACAACGAATTAAAAATTATATTACAAATTGACAGCCTCCGTGGCGCAGCGGGCGGGTAGCCGGCTGTGCAAACGAGAGGCCGTGGGTTCGATTTCCGCACCGAGACAAATGTTTGTGTGACAGACAGAAAGTTGTTTCGGGTCTGGGTTTTGTGGGACCGTAGTCCCTCGTAGTTGTTGATACCCATGATACAGGTTTTCCCTAGTGTGGGGTCAGGACTATGTGACTGTTGGGTGTATTTTTGTCATTAAAAAGTTCGGTGACAAATTGTTACTTGGAGATTAAATCGTATAGCCACAGTTCATAGTGCGAATTTAAAATCTCTTTTATTCAAACTCAATTTAGAGCATTCGGAAGTTGCGATAGCCTAGTTGGCTACGGTACGGACTGTCAAGATGAAAGTCGCATGTTCGAAACCTGCGCTGGTTTGGCATACACCTCTGAATATTCTAAAATTACGTGTGTATTCATTGTTTATTATACATCCTTAAATTCAAGCAAGGTTATTTTTAATTATATTTATATTTGTTTCAAGCATAAGCCAAAGCCATCGAATTACTTATAAAAATCTTTCACATTTAATCAGAATTAAAAGGTGGGGTCTAGTAGTCTAGACCCTTCAAAAGAAACTGAACGAAATCAATCATAATGATTCCTAATATTTACGCGAAGTATCTTAAATTATATTTTCAAACCTACTTCTATCTCTGCATCACCCAAGGATCGACTGCAAGAGAATGCCTTAGGCATTAAGTCCATCTTTACATATAAATTTATGTATGAAGTATAAATAAATATTACACATTGAAATAAAACTAATTTTACGGGGCTTCTTTTGCTTTTGTAAGGCTCGAAAACTTTACAGCGTTCATGGCCACGATGCGGGCTGAGTTGTAAGACGTCACGAAAGTATACTGAAAGGTTTCTTACCTTTAATTTATTAAAATGTAATTTTAATTATTGAACGATCTACGCAGCTCTCACAGTGTCTTGAGGTCTGGCAGTTGAGAATTTGGGAACTGATTTAATTAAATGTATAATTGGATTCTAGGCTAGCTTCCAACAATTTTATCAATAAAGAAGATTTGAATTTCTTTATTATCTACGATTTTTTTTCTTTAAATATAAGACTGGCTGTTTTAAAAAAATATCTTTGAATAAAACAGTTTTTTTTAATCTTCGAACAAGATTACATCATTACCTAAATCGAAAAAAACTACAAAGAAATCTGTCTATCTGGTTTCCATCTTGTAATAAATTCGCTAAGATCCTGACAAGTTCTCCCAATTAGTGTTTTCAGGGCTTGCCTTTAATATAAATTATTCTCTAGGACATCTATTATGTCAGAGTTGACAAGACCTGTCATGTCTAATAAGTTTTATGGTCTAGTATACACTTTTTCATTGTAGGCTTTCTTATTAAATAGTAGTTTATATTTCATTATGTCGAAGGACTTTAATAACAATATGAAAATGTTCAAAAACATTTTTTTTGCATACAAACTTCTCAACTATCTGTCTAGAAGGATTGAACCTCCAAAAAAGGAATCTAATTATACATACACATATCCTCACGCCTGTAATCCCCGAAGGGATGGGCAGAAGTGAAGCCAGTACACCCACTTTTCGCCGAATTTATTACGAACCCATAATGTGACGGGGGCGAGCCTATCGCCATACTGGGCATAATTCCAGACTGCGGGCTGACACTGAGTATTTGCAAATAGAAAATACCCAACATCACTTTACCCGATCGAACCTGCGACCTCAGCAAGGCAGCCGTAATCCATGCGCAATTACAACTGCGCCACCGAGGCAGAGAATCTAATTATGGTTTTAAAAATATTATTTAATCTATGCTACTGCTGGATAATTCGCCTACTATTATTGAAGTAATTTTAAAAATACGATAAGATTCATAAATAATGTCTCCTGTCTCACTTCTTCTCTCTAAATACAAGCATCAAAATTCTCCGAATCATCATTTATTTTTTCAAATACGTCACCATTAATTGACCTACTTACTCATTTTCTATTAAAATTATCGGAGACATTTGAAATCTCTACAGATATATTTAGAACTTTGAAGTCACCACCAGTCGCCTCTAATTATGCAAGTTGTGTTCACTTGGCGGTAATCTGGGAGGACGTTAGCGGACTGCTGTTTAAACACCGTTTAACATTTAAATTTATATCACAACTTTCAGTCAAGATCTTTAAATATTAGTTAAAGTTTAAGCGTATGGTAAAAAGTGTACACATCAGCATTTAAGTTAGTTAAATTAGAGCTTGGCTTAGAAATTCGTGAACCAAGTATAATAAATGTCGTTATTACATTGTTCTTATAAAATGAATACACAGTCACACACATAGTCCTGACCCCACACTAAGTAGAACCTGTATCGTGGGCATCAAGAACTTCGAGGGACTGCGGTCCCACTACATCCAGACCCGAAACAAACATCTGTCTGACACACAAACATTAGTCTCGGTGGGGGAATTGAACCCACGGCCTCCCCTTTCACAACCGACTACTCGCCGGCTGCGCCACGGAGGCTGACGATATATTATATCTTTAACATTTATGCATTTTCACGATTAGCACTACATTTTGCTATGTCATGTTTATGCCGTTCTATCTATGACGCTCTTAGTCGTATTAAAAACGACTGAGTAATCGAGACTAAATATTTGAACACCGCTCATTACAGGAAACCAAAAAATTACTTACATATGATCTAGTATAAGGTTTGAAATGAATATTCCCATTTGCTCTAAACTTTGATAATGTCTAAGTTACTTTTACAAGTGTCTAAGTAACTCTCTAGCACACATACTCCCAAATGTTTTAAACTGATATGATTTTAAATCGAATTCACAAGGCAATGAAATTATCGTGTTGTTAATTCAGACTTAGAAAAGTCATTAAACTAAGCCGAAGTTGGCTTTGCAGATCTCTTTACAGCCTTAAACTTGAAAATTTAATTAATTTAAGCCACAGCAGTCTAAAATAAATTATCCCAAATTCTACGCAAAGCGATGCCATTTCAATATATTCGAATGAAATAGTCGATATTTTAATTCGTAACAACCAGTATCCAGTTTAACCCGGTTACCATGGTAACCTTAAATCCAAATTAATTGACAATAACAATTTGTCGCCCCGGTTTCTAATAAAGGGTTCACACCCTTTGATGGTTGAAAACAATGCTTTTAATCAAGTTCTCCATCGCCTGTCGTAAATACCTTGGGCATAGTTTCCAAATCATTGGAAATGTACAAATTGTTTCGTAAATTTCACTTGTTAGTAAACTATTTTTCCGTCTGATCTATCTTCAATATATTTGACTTATGATGCATCCCGATCTGAAACAAGTCAATCTTACCGATATTATAAATGCAAATGTTTGGATAAATGGATGTTACTTACTGAATTCTGTTCAGTCAGAACGGCTGAACGGATCTGGTTAAAAATTTTCACAGGCATAGATTATTGCCTGGAATAGCACATAGGCAATGATTATTAGCATATTGGTGGTTTAGGGGCTAGAGAATGACATAGGCTACTTATTAATCCGGAAAAAATACACGGTTCCTCTAGGATAGTAAAATATAGAAAGATGTAATAGCAATGACTCCATGGATTTTATATCTATTATTTGATTTAAAATAATTTTTAAAATAACTACAACGCGGGCGGGTCCGCGGGCAACAGCTAGTATTCTATCTAAATATTCATTTCATCTCCCCTATCCTTTTTAATTCACAGAATACCTGACAAAGATGTTAAAATTCCCATGAATGTGAAGCGGAAAGAAATTCGTGCTCGGATTTACGATTATTACGCCGAGCTCGGCAAGCAAGTTCATTTCCTTAGAACCGTCAACATAAGGTAAAAACATGGAAATTTGGCCCCGTTTTCACGCTTTTCGACAATTGTGGGCAGATAACAGTGAAGCTTTTGGAGAAATTGTTTGTAGAATATTTACGTAGGGTCTACGGTCTAAGCTGGTTTTGAATTCCTAAATGTACATACCTACATACATACATATACACTCACGCCTGTAATCCCCGAAGGAGTAGGCAGAGTTGTAACCAGTACACCCACTAATCGCCGAATTTTTTACGTTCCCATAATGTTATAGTGGGCGAGCCTATCGCCATACCAGGCACAATTCCAGGCGAAATAGAAAAACCCAATATAACTTTATTAAAATGGCCTTGATAAAAAGGTATTTATCAGGGCACTTTAAAGACTATCCAGGACACTCTAAAAACCAGGTTATGTTCTGGGAAAACAGGACGGTTGGTAACTATAGCTTTAGGCTATGTGCGGGGTCACCGTTGGTATCACGTGGTATTTGTGACCGATGCTTTCCGGCGGGTTATCCGACGGCCAACTATTGTACAATAATTGTCAAATTGTATTATAAATTGCCGTACAATGGCTGGAGATGATTTCTATTGGGATTTATCACTCGAGTCGCATAATTACGTTATGGCAATATGCCAGAAACCTCTGCTGAGCGATCGTGACATTAATAGGGGATTTGTCGTCCATTATTCTACTATTGATATCGATAGAATTAATTACCATATCTTATAAAATAAGCGGCAATAGCTTAGTGGAGAGAGAACTGCCGAGACATATGTCAAGTGTTTGATTTCAACACCCGGAAGATACATATCTGAAGGCAAGGCAAAGGATCCGTGGTTTGTCAAATCGAAGATAATGTTTGGAGCCTTTTTCTGAATGTCCAGCAACAGACTACAGACTTCGTAGAGCGTCGATGTTCGTGTGATATGTTATTTTACGCGGGTCCTTATATTCCTTACCCAAAAGACCAACTGCCAGACTTCATGACATTATGAGCTCTTTCTGCGTAGATCGGACTACAACAAAATAAAAATTTAATATCAACTATATGGAGGGTAGAAACATTGCACTATACTTTCGTGACGACATACACCTCTGTCTGCCCCGTGACCATGAAGGCTATAAAGCCTTCAAAAGCCTTCTTTTAACCAGAGTTAAAAAGTAAAATACACCACGGTATAATCCGTAAAATTCGTTTTATTTCAATGTAATAATAATTGTTAGTTTCATTCAATTTCAAATTTTACTAAAGCAAGACAAGGGAGATTGATATTCTATAACGTATATACGTTAAGCTCACTCTTGGATCCCGAAGGATTCTAAAAGTTTCTCTTTAACCCGGATATAAAATCTCGGTGCCATTGTAGTTGACCGTCATTCAGAGTTATATGCATTTTGAAGAAGCCATTTTACGGTTCGCTCGGTCTAAACGCACTGGGGCTGCGGGTCATGTCCTCAAAGAAGTGGGAAAAAATGTAAATTCTTTTTACGACTGCAAATATTAACTTCGCTTCCTTGCTCTTAAGTGGTTTTTATGTGTAAATAGGAGGAAAAATATATAAGGTCTTATGTACAACAAGCTATGTAGCTGATTTATGATATATTTTGTCGAGGATATAGTTGGGTACGATGTTTGGCCGTTTTGCGGTCTTCTGAGTACTCTTACCTTCTTGCCCATGGCGTAGTGTGAAGAAGCAGACCGGAATGATTGTGTTGAGTAGCGAGGGATAGATTGTCTCTCGCTACTCGGTAGGTTCAGTGTGGTCACTTTTTCGTGCCAGAATAAAAAAAAATAAACGATTTTCAACCTTATGTATCAGATTTTAATAAAGTCTATGTATGTTATAAACAATATAACAAAAAGTTTGCATTATAAAATTACCTTATATTCATAATAATTTGATATACGCGCCTTATTTGTCTGGTGAAAAATTAGACCGAAAACTGAAACGAAAGAAATAGTATTTCGATATTTACAAAGATATTTTTATATCTCTTGAATATTTGTTTGGATCTGTCACCTGAGTAATGAACGAAATAAAAGTTTTTTTTAAAGTGATAGAGCAACGCTGTACAGTTTTGTTCAAGGCGTCCAAGGCTCGTTTCGAATGAGTGAATACCACTATCTCCCATAAACCCGACGGGAATAGGTCAAAATTACTGTATAGGAAGCAGTCCTTTAAAAATAAAAACATACCCATTACTCTTCTGATGTTGGTGATTTTCAGTGTTAGAGATTATTTATTAAATAAAATAAACATCTTTATTGATCATGTAGGCATATAAAAGGCCTTATGTCAAAACACAGATGGAATATACGGAAAAAATAATTATGTTAGACGTCATGGGAACTTAGAAACCACCATCAAGGGCTGGTAGGCAAGGATACAATGACGAGGACGGGACTAGAAATAGAGAAAAGAGGATTACCTTTGAAATAAATAAACACGTGATACCAAGTTATCATATAACTTTTTAGAGTCGTTTTTGAAACAATGGTTTATTTACCGCTGACTGGTATTTGGGCCTCATTTTCCATGGCTAATGATTATTAATAACTGAACTAAACCTGACAATCAGTAGCCTTCAAGTAGCTATGATGTCTATATATACCTTAGGCTGACTTTCATATCTTAAATATATAAATCACCGAAACACTCAACAAAGTAGCTGAATTGTGACTAATGGTCCCTAAAAAAGGTAAAATAAAAGTGTTTGTATTCATCAAATACCTTTTGTTCTAGAAACATCTAAAAACACTTATTGAAGTCTATTAAGCAGTTTTTTGCGTGATTGTATAACAAAGGGCTGAAAGTTATTGGTCGATTCATACTTTGATGATATTTCTTTTGCTGCCGACGTGTATTACAATAGTTTTCTGATCCATATCTGTACATACTGGGTAGCAAACATCATGTAAATTGTGTTATACCAGTGCCCAGTCACTAATCATACGGACACCGCGCCGGTACCGGAAAAAAACTTGCAACACTCGCCCTTATTGACGTGCGTATTTGTAACGTTAATTCTATCGAAATAAAGTTGATTTTCACTTGTATTTTTTCTTTTTCACTGGTGTTCTTGTAATACTTGCAGTGGTAGCGAGTCATGTTCCAGGGGTTAGCTGAGTTTTATTTAAGTTCCATATATTAGTGAATAAACTATCAAATATAAATTAAAATAATGTTATATACAAACATATATAAGATACAGATACAGCGTAGTTACAAATATTAATGACATTAATATCATTGTAACCACTACGTGTATAGCTCAATACCTAACTCAATTTAAAAGTGATGTATGATTGTGCAAATGTTACATTATTATTACCTATGTATGTCAATCCATATTCTCGGGACTATGGAATCCCAGACTTTTAGAAGGCCTGCGTGGGGCCGAAGCCAACACCTAGAGGCCCTTTAGACAATTTTAATCTTATATTGGACAACAAAACACTGTATATTAAAATTCTAAGTTGAGCCGAAATAACTAATAATATTCTGAATTTCAGTAGTGAATGTGCCATGCCCGATGCGACAACGACCACCTGCTGAAATTGAGACAAGTGATAACGTTTATCACTGGCAGTTAACCTCGCATGGTTTATTATCATCTCAATTTTTATTTGGTATAAAAACATGTTTTGTATCACGTCATGAATGGCTTTCAGCTTAGGATCTGTTTGGTGCATATCTGAATTCACACTTGCGTGTGCCACTATGGCGGATTTTACACCATGTGTACGGTGGTAGCTGTCCGGGCCGATATGAATATCTTACCACCAGCAATTTTTATAAAAAAATATTAACATAGTATTATAATAATAATACACCCAACAGTCACACATATAGTTCTGACCCTACACTAGCTCAAACCGGTATCGTGTGTATCAACAACTAAGAGGGTCTACAATCCCACACCTGGAACAAATATCTGTCTATCACACAAACATATATTTGCGGGAATCGAACCCACGGCCTCTCGTTTCACTAGTCTAGATTGTATACTAAGTAGGTACCTAGTATAAAAACTATGTTCCCGTTTGAGCATCGCTCAGAGTACAATGGAATATTTATTGTACAAGACTACATCAGACGTGGGACGCCACAAAGAACCAGTCTTGGCATTGGTTAATATAATTCGGAGTATCATGTACAGACACTGAATTGAACTTGCAAATAACTCGCTGTATTGTGGCCATTGTCAGATGTTTTATTTTGGTGGTTTGCATTCAGGTGTTATCACACTCTCAGAATGGGGCTCGATGGAGAACACATTTGTAGAGTTGATTGTCCACAAGCACGCTCTAAACTTTGTTATTCAAACAGTCTATCCCGAGAACATGATAAATAAAAATATTTATTAAACAATATTACAAAATATAAGATCACTAGCTATTGCTCGCGGCTCCGCCCGCGTGCAGGTTATTTTCGGGAGCAGAAGTATACAATGCTTGAGATTACATTTAAAGAATACCTCATAAGTTAACCCCTAATTTCGCCTTTTTAGGGATGATTTGGTAAAAACGTTGAAACACGTATTATACGTAGGGTATTTTTGAGACAAAATACCCTATGTCCTTCCCAGGATATAATCTATCCCTCTGCTGAATTTCATTAGGATTTGTTCACCCGTTTAGCCATGAAAAGGTCACAAACAAACATACAAACAACAATATTATTTGGATTTATTTGGACAGTATTTATTTGGATAAGGATTAATACCATGTTTATAAAAACCCTTTTCCAAATAATGCATTGTTTCTGAACAAATTCGATAACCATTAAAAAGGTTACAGTGAGCCAACCGAAAAAATAAGCTATTGTGGACTTTTTTTTAGAACTTTTTAAGAGGAACAATTCCGTCACACATAATTGTTATGTAACTTCAACCGTTAACGCAGCGCACGCAACGGAAACTCGCAAAAGGAATCCATTTTCTCCGTTTTTGCAACATTTTTCATTGCTACTCCGCTCCTATTGGTGATAGCGTGATGTTATATAGTCTATAGCGCTCCTCGATAAATGGGCTATCCAATACTAAAAGAATTTTTAAATTCGAACAAGTAGTTCCTGAGATTAGCGCGTTTAAATAAACGAACAAACTAACAAATAAACTCTTCAGCTTTATATATAAGTATGGATACAGAATAAAATAAAACAAATTGTACATTAGCTCGATGCTTATCTAAGATGTTTGACCGTGGTCCCCCACTAGGCATGCCTGTATCGGGGGCCCCAGGGATACGATAAATAGAGTCTCGGGTTAAACCACTCGCACGAACTATCATCATGTATCATGCAGTTGCTCCATACAATCTTAAATATAAAATAAAATAAACTTAAAAAAGTAATAATTCTAAACTTATACATGTAATTCACTCTCAACCACTTTTTTTATATATACTTTGTGTTAACACAATTTACTTATCAACAATTCTGTTTCCTCTTATGTAAGGTTTAGCAACTGGTCCTGTAATTCCTTTTTCGCATGTCATCTAAATCTCTAAGCCTGGGAAGTATGTAAGATTAGTGAAAGCGATGTATACAAGAGCGCGTACGAGTGTTCGATCCGAAGCCAGCGTCACTGACGAGTTCGATGTGGCAGTGGGTCTGCATCAGGGGTCGGCTTTAAGCCCTTATTTGTTCCTCCTGGTCATGGATGCTTTGACATCACACATACAGGAGGAAGCACCTTGGTGCATGCTTTTTGCAGACGACATTGTACTTGTGGGAGAGGAGGCAGCTGAGGTACAGAGCAGACTGGTAAAATGGCAAGAGAAATTGGAAAGAGTAGGCCTCAAGATCAGCCGGACTAAGACCGAACAACTATTCTGTGATTTCGGTGGCTCTTCCAATTTCTTTAATATTGCCTTCAATGGTGTATCCCTGCCGGTTTGCTCCGATTTTAAGTACCTTGGTTCGCTTCTCCAAAATGATGGCAATATTGACCGAGATGTGAATAGTAGAATAAATGAATGAAGTGGCGACAGGTCTCAGGAACAATATGTGACAAGATGATGCCCCTTAAACTTAAGGGAAAAATCTATAAGACTGTCATAAGACCTGTCGCTATGTATGGATCTGAATGTTGGGCAATGAAAAAGACGGATGAGAGGAGAGTGCATGCTACTGAGATGCCTATGTTAAGTTGGATGTGTGGGGTTACAAAGTTAGATAGGATAAGGAATGAGTATGTAAGGGGAAGCCTGAACGTAGCACCAATTGTAGAAAAGATGAGGAGTGCTAGGTTAGCTTGGTATGGGCATGTGATGAGGAGGGATGAAAGGCATGTGACAAGCCTGGTTGTCAATATGAATGTGGATGGAAGAAAGAGTCGTGAGAGACCAAAAAAGAGGTGGATGGATTGCGTGAATGGGGACATGCGCATGAAAGGGGTGAATGCAAATTTGACGCATGATAGGGCTGCGTGGAGGGTTCAAACCGTTTGTGCCGACCCCCCTTAGTGTGGGATAAGGGCAGGTAGATGATGATGATCTAAATCTCTAAGCGATAGGGACTCTTGCAATTTTAGTAATTATTAGGTATTAAATGGATCCAATACTATAATCATCGTTTAGTGTGTTTTTTTGTTTGTTGAAAAGGTTCAATTTATTTGTTTCTGTTCCATGAACAAGTCCTTTTCAAATTTATATGGGACCAATTCTTAGGTAAATATTGTCGAATAAAAACATATCATCGAAATCGGTCCATATTTAACGGAGAATTCGATCTATATAAAAGCAATACGCATCGAATTGAACGTTGTTTTTGAGGTCTTTTAAAAATACATTGCCCTAACGATACCCTCAAAACACCTTCGTAATGAAGTATATTTATTCCCTCTGGTATTATTTATTGCGTCCACCGAGAGCAGTCGAGAGTGCCCGAGAACACTCAACTCGACCCGAGCTGACGTGGCCATTGGATAACGCACTTGGTTCGTTAATTGCGGTGTATTGTTTGTAATTTTTTCGTTTGCCTTTTTTACGATCTTTTATTTTTTCGAGTTTGGAAACAATGACACATTCAATAAAGGTTTTTACATTATGCTTATGTTTATTTATATTTTGTAGAATGAGTAAATGATTAAGGGAGTCCCTCCGTGATAACTGATCACCACTGTCTTATACCTACAATGCCAGATGAATCTTGAATGTGGGCGTATTAACAAGAAATTGATTTTTTACATGGCAAGAAACTTCTTGGATCCTCGCTGGCTGTAAGAACTAGATAGGTTATGTCAATACGGTGTTTGCAATGTCTCTGAACAGTATCAGAGGGAACATTGTTCCACACCAAAAAAAAAGCATATCGCCATACTAGACACAATTCCAGACTCCAGGCTGATACTGAATATTTCTAAATAGAGAAACCCAATATCACTTTACCCAACCCGAGCATAGAACCAGAGACCTCAGCATAGCAGTCGTTACGCATGCGCAAACAACTTCGCCACCGAAGCAGTAGTCATCACATATATATTCATTGTAACCCGCGTAGAACGTTGCTACAAAAAAAAAGTACAAAACATAAAAGTACAATCGCTTCACCAAATTGGAATAAATGATCTGGATTAGATGGATTAGGATAAGAAGTGTCTCACCCCGAGATCTCATTTTTAAGGACAGTCGATAAACTTTATTATGGAAGAAAAGCCACGAATAATGAGAAAGATCACGGTAAACCCCAAAATCCATGACGGGAAAATATTCCACTTGACCTACTTTTATAATTTTAATATGCATAATGATCTTTAAAATTTACCAACAGCTAGAAAAGCAAGAATATAAACTCTTTGTAAAGAAATATCGGAAATATAAAGAGCGTCCAAGCGTGATCTATCAAGCACAGTGTAAACTCTAAGTGAAATTAAAAGGACCGGATATTTTATTATGTTATAAAGTGTTTTCGTTAAACGGAAAGAGCCAAAGAAAACAATAAATTAGGAACATCCCATTTTCTATCGAACGAATTAAGAACATTTTTTCATACACAAAGTCTTTCTTTTACTTGCCATGTATACAGTTCAAAAGTTTGAAACCCACGAAGAATAGGAAAACGTAGAGACGACGCATAGCAATAACTCGGCAGTAGGGAAGTACAGTAAGTAAACACGTGCTAGGCAATTACAAGAAACAAATGAACACATTTCTAAGAATTACATCGCGCGTATGAAATATTCACAACTCTATATCATTATTGTTTGAAAGTCAGTGAAATTAATATTTATTAGGTCGTAATAATTACGTATTATTTCGCTATTGTGGGTGTTACATATGTGTAACATATACACATGGGTTATTCGTATATGTGTAATAATTTAAATCAAACAAACCATAGCAATTGTTAAATTGAAAGAAGAAAGTAGTAAATTGTAGTAATAGTATTAAATTATAAAAAGGCAATTCGACATATCTTAATAAAAAATATTAATGCGTCCTGTACTTTATTTGAGAAGATAAGTTTATATCTGCGGTGGCTCGTAATTGGCTTGTATTCATTTCGTCTGTTATCAAAAGCTGTAAGCCATCTAAATAAAATAAAATTATTACACAATTTTTTAAGACGTATTACAAAATGCTATTGCAAAATGTAGTCTCTGGCAAAACGAGCGCAACATTATGCTTGACAGTATGCAGATAACACCTGGAGTTGTATACTATATGGACCTTGTGGAGACTGGGAGGAATTTCCGTGCTTTCCGGCGTTTATGCCATACCTATTATTGGAATCAAGGGCAACAGCTCGCATGATATGACCCGTTAAGTAACTTCCGTGGTGCTTCACATCTGGCTTCTCCAGACGTAAATGTCCTTTATTGGAGGTTAATACCTCTTTAGATCAGTATTTGTCTCCCGCATTGCTATGGAGGGAAGTGGACAGTTTATAATTCCAAGTCCTCCCTATATTTCTATTTGATTTCCATTTGAGTTTCATTACTCGGTGTCGAAAAAATGCGTGCCATTGTTGATCCTGGCTAAACAGGAGTTACAATGGCGGGTGTGTGGGCGGGATAGTCTCGTATTACAAAATGCTACATTAACAATAAACAGCTGTTTAATTGATTTGATAATATTTACTTGAGATATATAATAAGACTTGTTTTTAATTTCTTTAACAAAGCTCTGGCAAGTTTAGTTATTATATTTATAGGAGTGGTAGAGCATATTACATATTTGTCTACAGCGTGTGGGCTCGACCGGGGTAGTACCACTGTCTCTTTTTTTATCCCGGCACGGCAAAGTGACCACACTACACCTGAGTATCGAGTAGTATGAGACAATCTATCAACACTACTCAACACAATCATGCCGGCCTGCTTCTTCACACTACGCCATGGGAAAGTAGGTGAAGAAGCGGTCGAGGATCTAGTTTCAGAGTACTCAGAAGGCCACAAAACGGCCAAACATTGTACCCCAACTCTAGACCCTGTCAAAAAATCGGATGTACACTGTCTCGCAGAAAACCAACGGAAAATGACAGTTTGCTGTCGCGTTTCGTATGGTACCTATGTAAGATTTCCAAACGCCCAGATACCCCTTTCCTTATCTCTATTCCTGTCCTTTAAGGCCGGCAGCGCATCCAAGATACTTTCAGTATGAATTTGAATGTTCTCTGAACTCTGAATGTTCATGGGTGTAGGATATTACTTAACATCGGGTGGACCCACCAGGTCGTTTGCCGGACTTTGCTTTAAAAATGATTTTTATCCATGTTGGAGTCTTCAGATTCAAACTCCTCCGGTACTACTCTTTTCCTTTCCTCGCAATCGTCAAAATACCTACAATTTATTATCATAATACACATATATTCGGCGTTCTTATGCGGTATTCACTGATCGAGACTTTGTTTTGTATAAAACTAAACTTCTGCATGGATAAATAGTAACAAAAATAAAACCTTTTCACATGGTATCCAAAAGTCAGCCATGGAGCCAAACTCCGGGCTAAGATAAAACTTCTGAGCTAGCTCCTGAAGCGTATCAACATCGCATTGAAAGTTATTCAATAAACTCGATCTGTAGTCTGGTGGGTATTCGAGGCGGAACTAACGTTATAGTGAAATATCGGTTACGTGTACCTTACATACATATACTTACGCCTGTAATCCCCGAAGGAGTAGGCAGAGGTGTAACCAGTACACGCACTTTTCGCCGAATTCAATATGATAGGGGGCGAGCTTATCGCCATACCGGACATAATTCCAGACTCCAGGATGTCAGTATCATCCTATTATTAGTAGTATTTCTAAATAGAAAAGCTCAATATCACTAATTACAGTCGTAATATGTACCTTACAGTTTTGTGATTTTGCAGTCCGAACGACATATCCTTCCATTCGGTTTCTACTCATCACTTTCTTGGCCACGTCTTTCTTAGACGCCGATGTATTCTCTTGTCAACCCGTGGTAAAGTTTCTAAGATGATCCCGAGCTGATAATTCTAGTAACATCATAAGTTTATATGTCTACTTTATCAACAAAGATTTTAATTTCATATTTGATTAATTGAATTTAAATTTGTGTAAACATCAATAGAAAAACGACTTGTCGTGGCCGTATTTTTTATTTGGTCACTTGCCCGCATTTTAAGTGACATAAATGTACAAATCTATTCTATATACAAAGCTGTCATCATAAGCCGGCTCAGTAAGCCCCTCGAGCGTCCACACTGACGGGACAGAGCTATTCACTTGACAACACTGTCCCAAATTAAACACTACATTGTGCACTGCAATACAAGTCACTCGCTGTTTTAGGCTATTTCGTTTCGGAGTAATTTCCTTTTGGATTGTATATTGTATTTTTGTATTACTCATGCGGGAAAAGTAGTATCTTGACGCTCGCTGTTACGTTTGAAAAAGAACCGTTTGCCGACGAGTGCGACAAGTTTACTCGTGCGTTCAACTTCGCTTTCGTGGGCAATCGACAACTTGTCGCACTTGTTTCACAATGATCTATTATGTACATGGTAATTATTTTCTATTGTGGATTTTTTTATACCATATGCTCGAATATATTACGGTCCCATAATGTGATAGGGGGTGAGCCTATCGCCATACCGGGCACAATTCTAGTCTCCGGGCTAATACTGAGTATTTCTAAATAGAAAAACGCAGTATGGTGATATTGCCCGTCCCGGAGATCGAACCCGAGACCTCAGCACAGCAGTCGTAACTCATGCGCAATTACAACTGCGCCACCGAGGCAGTCCTATAGGCAATAAATGTACTTATTGTTAAGTTTTTAGCGTCCATGTGGATTGAGTGAGCACCTTCCAAAAATCGTTTTTTATGTATTAGGTATTTAGTAAAAGTTCAAAAACAATTGTAAAACCAATCCTGGAATTTGTAAAAAGATAAAACCGAAGATAAATCAGTTAATGTCGGCCCACTCAATCCTAATAAGGGGCAACCTAGATCTACAAATGTATCAAGTTTACATATAAAATTTGTATTTAGCCACTTCATGTTAGATACATGAATCCAACGTTTATTTATTCTATCAACGTAATGTAACGATAGTAAAAAAAACCCAGGTAATGCTATAATGACCGCGCGTTTACTCATTTTGGTATTACTTGTACAACGTGTCCGTGATTAACTAAATAAATTATGTTTTATCAAATAAACTCGACAACCTAAAAAAATGCGCAATGATAAAAAAATCCTTTATATTGTATTTTACTTCTACATTTTTACTTTATTAAAAATGTCTGAAAGTAATTCAGTAGCAAAGTGAACAAACAACTTTCAAGTCACGTATTTATTCTTTTATGTTTTATATAGAGAGCAGTAAATTCAGTACATTGTCCGAATATCGTCGTCTAGATGTTTCTGTCCAGAATGTACGACCTACCCTCACTCAATTTCGTGATAAATTGTTTCAAAGACGTCGGTTGGAATGAATTCATGCATCTTGTCACTTTTGAGATGGAGTCAATTTTTACAGTCCACATTATAATTCTAGACTTGATTGATTGGCGCCATAAATGTGCGAAAATTGGCTTTTTTGCTGACTGTATTAATCAGAAATGTTTTAATTTGAGGGCCTCT
Source organism: Laothoe populi (assembly GCA_905220505.1). Taxonomy (NCBI): domain Eukaryota; kingdom Metazoa; phylum Arthropoda; class Insecta; order Lepidoptera; family Sphingidae; genus Laothoe; species Laothoe populi. Next base: position 503,806 of record HG992156.1, read on the forward strand.
ATAGCGTAGTAAATATAATAAGTTTATGTCCGATATGGTGATAAATTTAATTATAATTAACTACGCTGTGAGCACATACATACAAACACACTCCCGCCTGTAATCTCCGAAGGGGTTGGCAGAGGTTTAACGAGTACACCCACTTTTCGCCGACTTTATTTCAGTCCCATAATGTGATAGGGGGCGAACCTATCGCCATACCGGGCACAATTCCAGACTCCAGAGTATTTTGTTTTTTTTAGTATTTCTAAATAGAAAAACCCAATATCCCTTTACCCGACTCAGAGATCCAACCCTAGACCTCAGCACAGCAGTCGTAACGCCGTATGCGTTACGCAAGCTGAGGCAATCTGTGAGTAAACTAGTTGCTATTCTACCTACCCTCCATAATTACTAGCGTGATCTTGAATACGATATAATGATTTATGTTGACATTTCGCATGGTCCGTGTGCAACGCGTGTTAGTAAATCCAAATTCGCTTACAAACATGTCATTTCGTGACACATGCCCATGATTCTCTGTGAATGAATTACCGATAAATTTTGACGACTGATTGCATTGGAATATTTAGATATTGGTTAATGGTTTATAACACATAGAAAAATATCTATAGAAAAATAAGGACAGAGAATTAACAGCCTCTGTGGTGCTGCGGCGAGTAGCCGAATGTGAAATGAGAGGCCGCGGGTTCAATCCCTCATAGAGTCAAATGATTTTGAGATTCTCATTTTTTTGTTTTTTTTTTATTCTGTCCCGGCAAAGTGACCACACTGCACCTGATGGTAAGCGGTCTAGGCGTTCTGAGACCCTAGTCTCTCGTAGTTCTTGATACCCACGACACAGGTTGGACCAAATGAGGGGTCGGAACTATGTATGTGACTAACTAAACTTACATTTTATATGATAAAAAGTAAGTTCTACAAAAAATCCATTGGCATGTTCAATAAACTGACAGTAGCGAGAGACAATCTATCCTCCGCTACACAACACAATCATGCCGGCCTGCTTCTTCACACCACGCCATGGGAAAGAAGGTGAAGAAGCGGTCGAGGGTCTAGTGTCAGAGTACTTAGAAGGCCGCAAAATGGCCAAACATTGTACCTCAGCTCTAGACCCCCGACAAAAACCGGATGTACACTGGTTGCAATTCTACCTACCCTCCACAATTACTAGCGTGATCTTAAAGACGATATAAACTTACATTTTATCAATAATGAAAAAGTAAGTTATACAAAAAAACCATTGACATGGATCAATGAACTGACAGTAATTCGCTTCCTTCACTCAGATAAGGATATAATTCGGTTACGCCTTAGCGTTGAAATTTAATAATGGTGCTGTAATTTTATATCGAATGAATAATTGCTGATCACTGTGATTGTCGATTATGTAAAAGTGGAAATTTTCCATTTAACCATTTCGATAACTGAAAAAAATCTGAAATATAGTATAATACCGACTAATATTACGAGTATCTGAAGAGATTCTTTGTTTATAAAGTAAGTCAGATTTGAATTTCTTTGTGCATTTTCTGGCTTATTTATAAAAGGTCATAAGCTGTCTAAAACCACGTTCCCACCCACAGATTTGAGCAAATTACTTTTTTTTTGCATTATATTATACACCCAAAACTACTAGCTAAAACCCCGAGGTGGCCTTCTTCGGCCCTTATGAAGCGATCCCGGGGTATTCTAAGGAGTGCTAGAATTGATACCAGAACCGCCCCTGCGCGATTACTGCCACAATAAATGATAATAGCAGCCCTGGATTACATTCGTGGCACCGCCAGGAACGGGCATTCTATAACAATGAGAGAAGTTAGATCTTAGTCCACCATGCTGGCTTAATGCGTGTCAGTAAACATCACATACCTTAAAAATTCTTATGACAGTTCTCAGGTATGCAGGTTTCCTGAAGATTTTTTCCTTCGCCGTTAAAGCAAGCCAATGAATAGGTACACACGTAACTTTAGAAAAGTCAAAGGTGTATGCCGTTCGGGCTGGTTTCGAACTTACGACTTTCGTCTTGACAAATCTTGCCACTCCCAACTTGGTTATCCCTGCTTTTTGCCATAACACATGTATAAAAAACATAGATAGTCATGTGGACTACGGACAGAAGTGAAAACTTAAAACTTTGGACTTACTGCGTTCTTTTTTGAAACAGCGTCGATGAAGTAGTAACTTGTGATTGCTTGTCAATAATTATAGGATTTTTTATGGTAGGGGAGCCCACGATGCTAAATGGGGATTTACTCGAGCGTCGTAGAGACCTATTGGGATGCAAAGCTTAGATGATAAGAAGAAAAAAATGTTATATGATATATACCTTTACATCGGTGGGGGAAGCGGCTATAGATTTTTAAATATGTAAAAAAAAACTGTTGCATGGACATCCTCGAGCGCGTCAGATATTGATAGCATCAATGCCCTGCGTATTTTTAATAATGTACGTATGTTAATCTGATCGTTTGCATGATGCGAGTGGTTGTATTTAAGGGTTGAAAATGAAAAAAAAAAAAATTAATCCAGCGCGTCAGATTTTCTAAGGGAGTGTTAAGTGCACCAAAAAAAAGCTCTCATTCACTAATCTGACGATTTCGATGGGACGCAAACTCGCGGCCATTTTCATAATGTGCAAAAAAAAATCGCCATTTTGAAATACTCAAGCGCGTCAGATTAAGATATATATGGTTCATCTTTATGTTCTAAACGTACTGTCTCATAATCTGACGATTATCTAGATGGATTCGCCTGATCTGACAAAAAAAAATTAGAAAAACGGTTCACCTTAAAGGCCATCCCTGCAAATTCCCGCTAATTCCATTCCTGGGCGCTTAAAATTGTACTTTGAACTATATTTTGAACTCAGCGAGCTCAAAATATCACATAAATTATATTTAGAACGAAACATATATTATATATATATCTAAATATAGCTCTCGAACGAATCAACCGATTTTGACAAGCTTGGTGGCGATCAATGTGGTTTTTCAAGCTCAAAGACGGATTAGTTTTTGAAGTTAATCGATACAGCCGGTTAAAAGTTATTTCAAAAAAACCACTTTAAAAAAAAAATTATTTTGAGATTTTTCAAAATTTCTCAAAATCTATCGGTCCGAATGGGTTCAAATTCACAGGAAATCTAATTTTGAGGGAAATCTTTAGAACGCCGTTTAGTAGATTCCGATCGGTTTAGTCGTTCAAAAGTTATAAGCGAGTTACACACACACACACACACACACACACACACACATACATACATACAGACATAGTGACAACATCACGGGGGTAGTCAGGGATTAAAATAGCAAAACGTTGCAAACACGTTGTAAACAGTATGCCACGAGTCTTTATGATCAGCTGTGATGGCGTCATGGCAGCAGAAACCAGAGTGGGGACGGAGTGAGAGAGTAATAGATGGAGAAAGAGTGAAGAGAGGAATAGAAACGCGGAGAAGGAAATGTAGGCATCACGCAGCTGCACGCATTTAACTTTATCGGCGAATTTTTGTTATTTCGGCTTGCGGAAATTGTCAGATTATATATTTTTCATTATTCTTGAATTATTTCCTTCAAAATAAAAAAAAAATTAGCTACGCTCGAGAATGTCGAGATGACGTTTTTTTTTACAACTTTGTTGCCCTCCCCTTTTTTTACGTCACTCTCAAATTGTCAGATTAGTGGAATATACACTTTTTAGGATGTAATTAACTCACCCTACCTTAATCTGACGCGCTCGAGAATTTCTGATGGTCAATTTTTTTTTACTAATCTGATCCTGTATCCTTCACGGGCGGCCTTATATATGGGTCTCATGTTTTGTGGAGGTACTTAACCGGGTACAAGGTATCCCCCTGTATATTAATCTGTCGCGCTTTAGTAAATCCCGAAATCCCCGCTTGGGCTCCCCTACTATTAGGCGTGCTTATGTCAAAAGTAAAATAATCTGAGCGTGACGATCACGCAAGTTCAGTGCTTTTTCCCCATCCCAAAAGTGCCCAACGTGCCTAAAGTTTTTACTGCAAAAAATATTTAACAGGACCATAAAGTGTTGATATCAAAAGATCTGAATTATAGTTCTTCAAAGAGACATGTCAAAGCGCAAATAACGTCAGACGCAGTTTCAAAGGTAATAAAATGCAACGTCATCACATTGTGCATTTTCAGAGAGCACACGACGTATACAAAACTAATGTCACACAGAAGGATAAATACAATACAATTCAAATGCATACCTACTGAACTAGGTAGCATGATATAAGTTTTGAAAAGGAATGTCATGCCTCCATTTGCCGCACCGAGACAAATTCTTATGTTAACTGCAATATATTATTTCTAGTTTAGGTGTATAAGGCTGGAAATACTGAAGGGTTTTAAGGTAGAATAAAATAAACCTCGAGATTTTGTCGTACCTATCAGGAACTTTTGATACATAAGAATCTGTGTTATGTATACAACTGTTGTATTTAATACGTATTTTTTATCCTGGCACGGCAAAGTGACGTCACTGCACCTGATGGTAAGTGCAGTGCCGTCCAGTTAGAGTATCGAGTAGCGAGAAAAATCTATCCCTCGCTGCTCGACACAATCATCCCGGCCTGCTGTGTAGCTTCTTCACACTACGCCATGAGGCTAGGTGGTGAGCGGTTGAGGGTCTAGTGTCAGAGGCCTCTTAATGTACAACAACTGGCCCAGACGACCTAAGTATTAATAAGCAGGCCTTCTGCGCGAACCAGTTTGTACGAAGTTGTCCCTAACTACACTTACAATGTTAGCTTTGAAATGTACGCTCTTTGACACAAGTTCTCGGTAATGTTATTGTGTTTTCTCTGTTAAATGTACGTTCAATTGTATAGAGAAGCCAGACGAATGGAACTAGTGACAAAGTGTAGTTTAACGACTTGTTTCATGAACTGGTGAAGATCAAAAACGACTAATTGTTGTTTATGTTTCAATAGATTTTGCTTTTTCTTTAGTGCCTCGATAGGCAGACGAGCAGACGGGCCACCTGATGGTAAGTAGTCACCGCCGCCCATAAACTTCTGCAATGCCAGGGCACAGCAAAACCGCTGCCTACCGTTGAAGGACTACTCTTCTTAAGCCGAATTTGCTATAAATATTATACATACATTAGCTCACACATATATTCTCTACGGAGTAGATAGAATGTTACTGATAGACTAACCGATCACCGGATAAATAAAGATGTGATAGTTGAATTTATCGCCAAATCTGGTAAAAATTCAACAGGCAACTCTTGTTTGATGTCTGCAAAACACAAATTGTGATTACCCTGGGATTTAAACCAAAGACCTTACCAGTTTCACAGCATTTATATACCGATGATGCTTTCTTCTATGATAAAAAAATATAGATAAAAAGTCTAAGCTGTATATGCAAGTTATAGCTTTCCGCTCAACTCACTAATGGCACTTGCGTCTCACAGCTGTGACACTCGGTCGGTGACCATTCAACGTACTGTTGTGCTGTGGCACGTACATAGTACATACCACAACACAGCGCTGGTTAACTGAGGAAAGTTCCAGGCTATCTAACATAGCGTTACGACTTAAGGAAGAAGAGCAAATGGCTCTCACAAGGGCGACCCCGTAAGAAATACATACACATATACAAGAGAAATAATTCAAATAATAAAAAAATCTTTAGTTTTTGACTTTTGTTGATTTTGAAGATGTCTGTGTAGCAAAATGTCGAGAGCCGGTGAAGATCCCCGAGGGCGCGTCAAATTCGGGGAGCATTAAGGTGGATTCAAGTGGTGTCAAGTAGCAACTCAACAAACTTAGCTGTTTAAAAAACCACCTTAATTTGAAGATAGTATCTTCAATTATGTATAAATATACGCTGAATAAGTAACTTCATATATATTGCAAGTAGCGCTTCGGTGTTGTCAGATAAAAAGCTAAGTAAGTCTTTTAGGTCAAAATGCCGCGGATTCTGTTAAAATCATTGGATTTAATTTTGTTCCTGTCAAACAACGATTCGTATTCTGAAACCGTCCAAAGTGACAGCACTAACCTATTTTACTTTGACACGATCTACGAATCTCAATTTAGTTTGTGAATGTTTTTTTCATTCATTCTTTGTTTTATATTATTCAAGTACTTGTAACACAGACCCCATTCTATTCAGTTACAATGAGGAACGCCTCAGTGGCGCAGTTGTCGCGGTATGGCTAAAGTCCCGGGTTTGATCCCGGGTCGGGTAAAAGTCATATTGGGTTTTTCTGGCACGAAATACACAATATCAGCGCGAAGTCTGGAATTGTGGTCCGGTATGACGATAGGCTCGCCCCCTATCACATCATACGACGGTAGCTCGCCAAAATGTGGGTGTACTGATTACACCTCTAAATACCTCCCGAACATTATAGACGTGATGTGAGTGCGTATGTATGCACAATGAAATCAAAATTGAATCCAACAACAATCCATAATAGTAATAACAAAATAGTTGCCTTGAAATCTGTAAACTGAATAAAATTTAAGATATATTTTTATTTAATGTGGCGAACAACAGCATCGGCTCTAATAAATCGATATGATGGGTAATTTGCGCGGGTTTCGGGCGAAATATTAATTCTCTCAAGTAAACAAAATAGATAACATTCGTTCGATTATTGAAAATAGACTTAAATATAAATTAATTATGATTGGATTTTCAATAGCGTTCCTAAGGACTACTTAAGGCCTTTAACGAACTTTACTATGAAATATTGATAGAATTGTTTGAAAAAACAATTTGTTTACAAAAATAAAGCTTCTTATAATTAAGCTCCGGAGTAATCACGGACTTAAGCTTGTTTACGAGGCTTTTTGTGGATGTTTTTCATAACATAAAATTTGGCAGAAATCAATTCATTCAATATAGTTTAAATATTAATCAGTAACTAAATGTGATTGAATTGTGTGACTTTTTTATCCTTAATAAAGTAAAAAAAGTTGCTGGGACCGGTACATACTGTACAACAATATCACATCAAGCGATACAAATTATAATAACATCTTTCACCTTTCTCCTCAATATAAGAAAACATTGCATTCTGCACTGTTATATAAGAAATATATTATGTTTGTAAATATATAGTTATGTAACTTAAACATATGTAGGTATGTTTAAACGTTATTTTTATATCCGTGTGTGTATGTGCGTATATAGCGGCGTCTGTTAATTTACGTGATATGTAATCTGTGGAAACTCTTCGTTTTTTAACCTCGTGAGAAACAAAATCAAAATTTTCAAGCTAGCCAGCAGTTGATGAGGGACATGACGAAGAATTCTGTCGACTACAAAACAGGCAGCAGTGGTTGGACATGTCACTGCAATGAATAAGCAGCATTCATTATCAATTACATTGTCATTTGCGGACACCTATTGCCCACCATACATCACAGCCATAAAGATTTGATTCAGTTCAACATTGATGAATTTATAAATATATTTTACCAATTTGAAATTGAACCACATATTGAAACACTTTACGAAAAACCCGTAGCGGCGATGGAAAAGTCACGATCGGTACATAAAAGGGAAAAGCATCGAGATTTCGCCAGCCATTATCGAATATTGAATTTTATTTTACGACGCGATGAAACCGAGCTATATTTTACGTCCAATATCGGATGAATTACTCAGTGTACGAATCTAAATCAAGGAGAAAATTACCCTGGGTGGAGATTTTTTTTCTATTTAATTAATAGGCTTGGTCGCTTAGCGACTATATCGTCTAATACCAAATAATGCAAACAAAATATTTCATTTCACCTTAATACTTACAAATTACGTCGTTCAAATCCAAATCATCTGAGACTCGTTTTGCGGGAAAGGAATATTATCGTTTCCAAATCTGACTAAAAACTTTGAACGTTATTCAATTTCCGAATTTCAATATCACAGCTTGAGTCTATTTCAATGATTAATTCACTATACCTATCACAAATCATTTTTCACTAAACTTGATGACAAATGTGCTATCACCTTTATACATTTTGGAGGTTTTATTTTTGAGTGCGAACATTCATCAAGGTTTATAGGCAAGTAAGTGACGATATAGAGAGGTTTTAAAGGATTTAAATTTTTTACAATAGCTATTAGCTTTATTGCGGTCAAAATGTTAATATTTGTTGATTTGTCACTCCTGATTGTGTTTTAATCGGCAATTTAATTAATGGTACGAAATGTAACAGATAATTTATAACATTGTGGGTTTTATACACAGAAATATATGTCTTCACTGACTATGACTGCCTCGGTGGCGCAGTTGTAATTGCGCATGCGTTACGACTACAGTGCTAAGGCCTCGGGTTCGATCCCCGGGTCGGGTAAGTGATTGTTGATTTTTCTATCTAGAAATTCTCAGTATTTATTAATTCCTAAAGGGGTGAAAATGTTTGTATGGAAAATAATGTTTGACCTCATTGCTTAATGCTCTGTAAGACAAAAAATGACACACATATTTCGGTGTTTGGTTTTAAAAGGCCCCGACCCCACAGATACAATTATATTATGTCGTAGCAGTCGGCAACTACGAGAAACTTTCATACAAAGATTTGTGGATCATACATCGCTTTGTTGTGCGGGAATCGAACCTTTGACCTCTCGTTCCACAGTAGCTTACTCGAAGACAGCTCCATGAAACCCATCAGACAGAAAATTTTACCTAGTATAAAAATAACCGTAATAACTTCGGCGAAAAGTAGGTGTACTGGTTACACCTCTGCCTACCCCTTCGGGGATTACAGGCGTGAGTGTATAAGTATGTATGTATAATATTTACGCATCACAGCTTTAGGAAGTCATCTGAGTTAATCCTAATATCGCTGTATGAATATTGAACAAGTTGCAGGAAGTAAGTAGGAAGGTAAATATTTATGAGGTTTTCTGAATGATTAATGGCTTTTGTGACACCGGAGTTACTGAACATTGAGTGAGAACGAGTAGGCACGGGTTAACATTTTATACATAACATAACATCAGGACTATATCCCCAAAGGAGTAGACAGGCATAACTAATTCTCCAAAAGTACCGTTTTTTGTGAATATAAAACTTCAATATTTGTTATCTACGTGAGAAAAAATTTACTTCATTATTACATTTACACATTTCTATGTGTTTAATAATAATGATAAGCAATTTTCATTATCAAAAAATTTACCTACATGTGTCGATCAAATACATTCTTTAAATCCATACTTATACTATAAATGCGAAAGTAACTCTGTTTGTTTGTTTGTTACCTCTTCACGACTAAACGGCTGAACGGATTGTAATGAAATTTGGTAAGGGAATAGATTATATTCTGGAGAAGGACATAGGCTATCTTTTTTCTCAAAAAACAACCTTGAAAGGGGTCAAATAGGAGTTCAAATTTTGTATCGGAAATCCAGAATTCCTCGACTTAGGGATCTGTAATTTCATATTTAGGCTTTTGGTAGGAAATAAAGAAATACGTGTTTCAACGTTTTTGAAAAATCATCCCTAAAAGGGGCAAAGTGAGGTTAAACTTATGGGGTATACTTTAGATGCAATCTCAATATTCAGGCACAACACCTGAGAGGCTGGACGATTGTCTTCTGCACTGAGGCATCTGTAGCGATTGCTACAGGTGCCTCAGTGCAGAAGACAACTCCTTGGATTGTATACTTCTGCTCCCGAATATAAACTCCACGCAGGCGGAGCCGCGAACAACAGCTAGTTCTATATAATCTTAATATTCAATTATTTCTAACTATACATTCCAAATCATTCATGAACTATCTTAAGTTATATTAAGTTTAATAACCGACTGATATCATCGTATGCTTGTAATTCATTGAGGAATTTCTCCGTTTTTCTCGTACACATTTTAACCAAATAAATATAACAAATAAAAGAAAAGCCGTGCACATATCGAGTTAACAATTACAGACAAATCAATATTGCCCTGCCGAGGTTTTCAAGGGGACTGCAGTATGGGGTTCTTCAAGAAAGTAAATAGGTTTTTGAAGGTTCGGCAACGCGCATGTTATGCTCCTGGTGTTGCAAGCGTCCATAGGCTACGGTACATTTCCCCTCAGGCAGCCCGTAGGCTTGTTTTCCACCATCGTGGTATAAAAAAAAACACAAAGTATTTTTTTTCACAAATAGAGTAGAAATTGGACCAACAAATTTATGAGTCGCATAAATCCACCCCGCTGTTATGCTATAAATAGAAGTCTAAAGTCTTTGAAGATTTAGTTTCACCATATAAAAATAAAACCGTGAACACATCAGTACTAAAAGTAACAGCTGCCAAAAAGAAACTGGGTGAAGTAAAAGCTTTTGAGTACACATTTTTAACTCACTTCCATTTACGATGTTATCTTTTAAACGAATAGTTTGAGGTAGTGATGTTACAGTGCGTTATTTAGGAGAAAACTTTGCCCTTTGATATTTTAAAAGCATATATGAATTCTACCGCCGCAGATATCCAAAATAGACCTTGGCTTCTGCAACGAGAATGCTACAACTAGCCCTGTCCTACATTTTATATTACCAACTCCCCGTTACATTTCTATTTGATTAAAGTCATTGCGGGGTAAATACATTTGAGCATTTCAACTTACTCGTTGGGCTTCATTGCCCGGTGTCTACAAATCCTTATCATAGTTGATCTTACAGCAGTTACACTTGCAGGTGTGAGGGCAGCACCTCGTATGCCTGTCCTGCATAAACTCTCGCTAGTAAGTTGAAGTAGGTATATGCGGGTATCGTCGGAGGAGACCTCTCGCTGCCGACTTTGGTGTCAGCCATGGTCGACAGCCGGAGGTCCTGGCGCGCGGTGGCCCTCTTCTGTGAGGCCGTGATCTCAGAGAAGGAGAGTGCCGAGAGGGATCGGGAACAGCGCTCTAATCACTCCCACCGCCAGTCGAGACGGAGGAGGCGCCGGGTTGACGACTGACCGGCGTCTCCCGCCCTGTGGTTTGGGGGCGTTTGGAGAATCCCACCACGGTATCCCCTGCCTGTCGTAAAAGGCGACTAATAGGGGCATCGGGGGTTGCGGGCGCGTAGCGGGGGGCTGTCGTAGCGCCCTTTCCGGTGTGTCAAAATTTGTTTGTACATAGTTTTATTTTGTATATACTTCGTCGGCACACCGGGCGACCCCGGGATGACGGCAGCGCGGGTGGTTGGCCTCGTTGCTGCCGTGGACGCCGAGGGCGTCCTTCGGTGCGCGGGGGCTTTAAATGTTGGATTGTGCCACCAGATGCTTTTATTTACGCTAACTTTCTGTAAAGAAGTTGTACTATTTTATTCATGACAGGTCAATCATGCTGAAACTAAGATGAGCTGCTGTCTGTGTATATTATGACTGTTTATAGTTACTATATTTGATTTTTTCCCGCACGAAAATCTTACGGATCTTCTGGACCTCGAGGGAAGAGAGATGGTTATTCTTATTTTTTTTAATTCACTTTCACATTTTTTTAGTCTCTCAAAACTGCACTAGTTCTAAATGGTTCTTCAACGCTTTTATTAAAAATAATTTTAAAGTTCTGCCCAACACTACCGACACATCTCTAGCGTGAACAAAACAATTTAGTGCGAAAACAATAAAACAGGAACGGTCAGTGGCACATAAATCTTTGCCAATAATCCTGAACAACGTCCAGAGTCCAGACCGCTGTAACCACGCCGGCTCCTGGTACTAAAGTCCGTTTTATGAGATACATGTCAATATCTTGAGTGTTAGAACTCCAGCGTTGAATTTCTTCTTAGACGCTTTATATTTGCTTCACCTGTATCTATGTACCTATGGTTGTATGGTAACGAAATCTCTCAAAGTAATTTTCACCACCTTCAGACGTCTGATTTGAAATTTTGTACGTGTCAAGGACCGATGACAATATTCTGATAACTTTAGCCTTATAAGCTAACAAAGAGCACCAGGATAATAAAATATGAGAATTTCGGATCATTTTTTTATCTTGATATGAATTCGAGCCTATTAATTGGTAGAGTCTTTTAAGTACTTTTAATGCTGCTTTGAGACATCTGTTAAAAAAAAGAAAATAAATTATAGTTTGGAAAAACGAAAAAACAGGCTTTTTACTATATCTTGACAATAACCCCGTGCTTGTTGATAGTAAATATAGTTTTAAGTTCAGCTATTAAAGTGTGTTTTTTAGTTTTTTTTACTATAATTTATTTTTATTCTACAGTAGCTGGCTGTGAAACGGGAGGTCGTGCCTTCGATTCCCGCAACAATACAAATGTTTGTGTGATAAGACAGATATTTGTGTCAGGTCTGGGTGTTGTGGAACCGTAGTCCCTCGTAGTGATTTCCATGACACGGGACTCGTATATTAATATGGGCAGGACTATGACATACATATGACGGGTCGGCCGGTCATCAAGCAGAGACTGTTAGAGGGCTTACATCATCCCTCTCCGATCTTCAGATATAGTCAGGATGCATTGCGTGTTATAGTTCGGCAGAAAAACACAAGAATAATACTTCGCATCACGTTAACCTACTACTTTAACATTATTTCGGCATTACGACCTACAAGTTACTAACTGTTTCAATGATAATTCTCGAATGCCTCGCAAAAGACGAGGTGCTCGTTTATTGTGATTTTGGTTATGCCACTCTGTGAGTGAGATCACCCGATAAACAACTCTAAACTACCTTCAAAATAGCAAAACAAGTAACGGTACCCACAGTTTACAATAATTAAAGTTATTTGCAAGTTCAGTTCAAGGTCCGTATTCATGACGATCCGACACATATATTTTTCTAAGAGCGAGGATGGAACCAACTCACATTTCACAGCTACAGCGGAAAGAAAATGAAGTACGTAATGTTGAACCAGATTTAGAACCAGCGTTACCCTTTATGGACCCAGTTTATCTAACTTGAAATGGGGGTGATGTTAACATAACAACCGCATGAAAACAACTCATCCTGACAAAATGTTATTATAGCAAAGAAAATAGAGATTTTCCCCAGCAATTCAACCCTGCAATACTGTATTTACTACTCATATTGAGTAATCTGTGAAAAGTGACGTATTAAATATTCGTTGATTTTTTGCAAAATATAATTTTGTTAACTATATACAGTTTCAAATAACTAAAAAAACAATGTTATCCACTTATTTTGTCACACCATTATATTAAAAGGGAATATCATGAGTAAAATAAGTTTACCAACCTGCATTAGACCGCCGTGGTAGTCTAAGGTTCGATTTTTTGATTAAAGTCCGGATTTTTTATTTGTAGGAAAAGACCATGTCCAGCTGTATACAGTATAAAATAGAGCTGTAATAAATCATAACATTTTGGGACTGTTTCCCAAATCACAGAACATTGTGGGTCGATTTAAACTTTGTTATTTTCTATTTTATCATAGCTACGTGCGCTAAATCGTCAGAAATAATGTTGGTGAAATGTTTACTTTACACACTCACACATACACTTACGCCTGCAATTCCCGAAGGGGTAGTCAGATGTGTAACCAGTACACCCAGTTTTTGCCAAATTTCTTACGGTCCAATGTACAATGTTGGCCATTTTGCGGCCTTCTAAGTACTCTGACAATAGACCCTCGACCGCTTCTTCACCTTCTTGCCCATGGCGTAGTGTGAAGGAGCAGGCTGGCATGATTGTGTTGAGTAGCGGGGGATGGATCGTCTCTCGCTACTCGGTACTCTAATTGGACCGTACTGCGCTTACCATCAGGTGAAGTGCGGTCACGTTGCCGTGCTAGGATAAAACAAAAAAAAATGTGATAGAGAGCGAGCCTATCGCCGCACCGGTCCCAATTCCAGACTCCGAGCTGATACGGAGTATTTTTAAATAGAAAAACCCAATATCACTTTACCCGCCCCGGGATAAAACCTGAGACTTCAGCATAGCAGTCGTATCGCATGCGCAATTACAACTGCGCCACCGAGGCAGTCTACCTCGTCGAGATTATCGGCTGTACAGACGTGTAGTAACAACTTCGAAAATCAACGCAGAATGCAGTCACTTTGACAGCCTCCGTGGCGCTGTGAACGAGTAGCCAGCTGTGTAAAGAGAGGCCGTGTGTTCGATTCTCGCGCCGAGACACATGTTTGTGTGACAGATATTTGTTTCGGGTCTAATTGTTGTGGGTCCGTAGTCCGTATAATTGATATCCAGGATACAGGTTGCACATAGGGCGTATTTATTATTTACTTTGCCGGAGCCAGAATAAAAAACCTAAAAATATCTGAATTCGTTTTGCAGAAATAGAACCCCCACTAGATTATTTACTTGCATCTGACTAACAAAGCGACAAGGATTTTATGTTCTGTTCGACATACATTTCCGATTCTCATAATGCAATAAGGCATTCTTCGAATAGATTCTTAACTGCCGCTCGTGTACGCCTTCCTAATGACACCGTCTTAGAATTCTTTAACACAAGGATGTAATATAATCCATAGACCACATTTTACTTGACATTCGCATATCGCAGTTTATTTATTTACAATTTACTAGATGTTGCTCGCAGCTCCGCCCGCGTGGAGGTCATGTTTGGGAGAAAAAGTATACAATACAAAATACTCATGCGTTTAACTTAAAAAATGACGGATTTTCGTACAAACTTTCATCCCCTATTTTACCCCCTTAGGGGTGGTATATCCAAAAACCCTTCCTTAGTGGATGCCTACGTCATAAAAGGTACCTACTGTCAAAATTTCAAGTCTCTAACCCCCGCCGTTTAGGCTGTGCGTTGATCGATCAGTCAGTCAGTCAGTCAGTTTCTTCTTTTATATATAAGTGATAGCTGTTGCTTGCGGCTCCGCCCGCGTGGAGGTCATGTTTGGGAGAAAAAGTATACAATACAAAATACCAATATTCATGCGTTTAACTTAAAAATGACGGATTTTCATACAAACTTTCAATCCCTATTTTACCCCCTTAGGGGCGGAATTTCCAAAAATCCTGAAACTTTTTTTTTAATTTTTAACTAAAATGCCAAATACTAATTTTCATTAATTTAACTTAAAAAATGACGGATTTTCATACAAACTTTCATCCCCTATTTTACCCCCTTAGGGGTGGTATTTCCAAAAACCCTTCCTTCGTGGATGCCTACGTGATAAAAGGTACCTACTGTCAAAATTTCAAGTCTCTAACCCCAGCCGTTTTGGCTGTGCGTTGATCGATCAGTCAGTCAGTCAGTCAGTCAGTCAGTCAGTCAGTCAGTCAGTTTCTTCTTTTATATATACAGATTAATACGAAAGCTTACAGTGGAAATACACCAAGACGCTAAGTGTATCTAAGAGTTACGTACTAAGAAGTGCTAAAATTTACTTTAATAAAATGAACAGACTAAAATCAGACATCACATACATACTATTTTTAGGAACAAAACAAATTCAAAATTAAATAACAAATGACTTATAATTTGATATGCATTTCTATGTGTGATATGACTACTATCAATAAATATGTCAGCATCTACTATCAAGATAATACATTTAACAAAGCAATAGCAGTAGGAGTAGCAGTCGCTATAGCAGTAGCTATAGCAGCGGCTATAGCAGTAGCTATAGCAGTGGCTATAGCAGTGGCTATAGCAGTATCTATAGCAGTACCTATATAGCAGTAGCTATTGCCGTGGCTATAGCAGTGGCTATAGCAGTATCTATAGCAGTACCTATAGCAGTAGCTATAGCAGTAGCATTAGGACTTTTGGTAGAGTGTGTACATTGCCAAGTAAATGGACCAGTGAGCAGGTGGTGCCATTTCCGGCCAGCGGCGCGAAGGTATTGGTTAGGGACGTACAGATGAATATTCTCAAGCACAGATAGATTTTCAATCTAATGTCTCAACAGTAAAGCATAATGCATAATGGAAGATAATTTTCGTCAAGTTGCAATATGCCATAGCCAACCATCCCGGTGACAAAGAGGGAAGGAAATAAAAATGGATGCTAAAATATATATAATTGAAACAAATATATAATGATATCCACAAAAATGCTGTGCAGCGATAGTCATTAGCTGACGGTCGCTCTGATTATGCCGGTCTGTTTGTATTGTATAAAGCAGGTAATTTGACCGCTAACCTCGCCTTATCTAATCCAATTAAGCCCAAATTGAGCCAAACTAATTAAAACCGTGCTTTTAAATTAGGGCCAAGAGGGCAGGTGCCTCTCGTAAGGTAAACCAAGATATTAATCAGTTGTTACAAAGCCTGATTGTAAACATAGTACTCAATACGTTTTATAGGTGGTGTATTACAACTAACTATAAAAACTCAGCGTAGGCCGTAGTGTAGCGGCTTAGACCCGGGGGTCCAATATACATCGTACGCTGTTTAGTAATAGAATCAGTTTTTTTTATCTTATATATGCATATACAGATCCCTGTACATTTGAAAACATTTTAGATTTTTTCTGAACAATTAAATAATTGAACATTCCAGAACATTTAGGATCGGAAACAATATTTTTTTGGCTGATTTAAAACATTTAAATACATTCTAGAATTTCTCAGAATAATTCAAAATCAGACCAATACATTATATTCTAAACCTATTTAAATCATATTTGAATTATTTTAAACATTTGAATATAAAATGAACGCTGGACAAACACACAAACACTTTCCTTTTTTAATATATATTGATTGATTTCTTGTACTAAAACATAGATTCTTCTTGTCTGAAAATAAAGAATTATTATTAAAATCAAACGAGGGCAAAGTCACGCTTAGCAACAGTTCACAATACGTGAAAATGTGATTTAACATGATATTCGTCGAGCTCTCATCAGAAGCCGTTGTGTTTTATGGCTTCACTTTATTACAACCGCTGCTGTCTGAATAATTTTCTGTTTGATATCACGGCTTCGGGTCGTGCTTATATTTTCCTTTGTGTTTTCAGGAGTAAGATCTATATATATTAGTCTGGTCATAACATCTTTAACAAACAAAAATATGTACATATTTTTATGAAGTAATGTAAAGTTATTGAAACTTTTTTTTTTTTTATCCTAGCACGGCAAAGTGACCGCACTTCACCTGATGGTAAGCGCAGTACGGTCCAATTAGAGTATCGAGTAGCGAGAGACGATCGATCCCCCGCTACTCAACACAATCATGCCGGCCTGCTCCTTCACACTACGCCATGGGCAAGAAGGTGAAGAAGCGGTCGAGGGTCTATTATCAGGGTACTCAGAAGGCCGCAAAATGGCCAAACATTGTACCCCAACTCTAGACCCCCAAAAAACCGGATGTACACTGGCTGATCCCGGAACGCGACACACTTGCGTGTGCCACTATGGCGGGTTTTTCACCCCGTGTACGGTGGTTGCTATCCGGGCGGATATGAATATCCTACCACCAGCGAAACTTATGTGTATACTACGTGTAACGGGAATAACGCACATCCTCAGACACCCCAATTTATATATATTATTACAATCATAATTCATGTATTGAAATTACACTGCGATGAATATAAATATTGTTTTTTTATGAAATTTGTTGTACTAATTTTCGACATAAAGTTGGTAATTTTATTTGATTTTTTAAACTGTTCGTTTGTTATTGCATTTAGAAAAGGCTTTATCGCATCGAGTTTCGTTTGTCTCGAACGTTAAATTAAAAGATGACTATTATTTATCTGAGTGTTAATTATTTTTGGGAAAAAAATCGTCTATTAAATTTTTTTTATATCGATTCTGTCGCTTATTCTGAACAAACTACTTTCAGTGTGTGCATTAATCATGTTACATGTTGTATATTTATTGAAGTCTCTTGAAAAACTTAAAAACAATTCAACATGACCGTCTTTGGTTATGATACAGGTCTATAATCCCTCTGGTCACTATTCTAATTTATGCACTATCACCATGGAAAATTTAGCAATTGCTTGCTTAAAAGACTCAATGTCAGAATGTAGTTTAAAATAGGCCATGTCCTAAGAATGACCATAATTTGCAGTCCAAGGGGTTCAGACGAGGGCTAGACGAGGGCCAACCTTCAGCTCTTATAAAGTCCAGAACATGTAACGAGCCAGGAAAGTTTCTGGAAAGTCACGATACATGTTTAACATGAGCTGAGAGACTTTTCAATATGATTCAAGACTCTCTGGTCTCTTGATACACTTCGGCTGAACTTTACTCTCTTTTTTACAAAAAATAAACTTTGTGACACCTTGAAGATGCTGCAACACATAACTGATGTAGGATGATGCATCTTTTTAACTTTTAAAACTTCTTCAGAGCTGTACTTTGTAATTTTGTTTGATGTAATGCTTCAATGTAGAATCTTTGTATATAAGGGCTTTTTTTTTTTTTGTCGCGGGAAAGCGTTTTATTACTACCGCCCGCTCCGGGGGGAAGCGGAATAAGAATAAAACGGTTATGCTGGACTAGCCGGTCTTACGACCCAGCATCCCCCTCGCCCGGATGATGGCTATCCGGGCAGCCCCTCGCTGCGAGCCCGCGACCCCCGATGGCCCCAATTTGTATATAGGGGCTGAGTGATATCGTAAAATATTCAACAAGAACTGTCACTTTACGTCAGTTTCTGTAAGAGAGAGAACCTTCTGGTAATATATAACTATCAGCTTCCTGCTGCTTTATATACATTTATATATACCATAGGAGTGAATGTGAAAACTATATAAAAAACAGTTTTAGTTACGAATTTTCCAATTTTTCAGATTTTTCCCGTATCAATATTGTTCGGGTTATTTTCTTTTTTTTATTCTGTCACGGCAATGTGACCACACTGCGCCTGATTGTAAGCGCAGTGCCGTCCAGATAGAGTATCAAGTAGCGAGAGACAGTCTATCCCTCGCTACTCAACACAATCATGCCGGCCTGCTGTTTAGCTTCTTCACATTACGCCTAAAGGACCCAGGATCATTGGAAGGAGGGAACACGGTAGCTGGCAAACTGTTCCACAGCTTGATGGTGCCGCAAAAATACGAGTTTGCGAACCTCTTGGTTCGGGCCGGGGTAGTACATACCACGAAGCTGTGGCTCCGCAATCCAGTACGCGTGGTTCTGGTATGGAAGGGAGAGGATGGGATAAGATCAAACAATTCTTCAGAGCATTCGCCATGATACAGACAGTAGAACACGCTAAGCGAGGAAATATCCCTACGCAGTATTATTATTTCCAATAAAATAATTATCCAAATTGGTCCAGCCGTTCTCACTGATGTTGATGTCACGTTGTTAATAAAATCCATTAGAAACAAATAACAATATTAATCTGACAGGCCTGTTTCATCTCATTTCTTTTTCAACTAGAAAATTATGGAATTTTTAAAATAAAATTATATTCAACATTAGAAGTCATAATTTATTTATGGAATATTTTCCAAATGTCAGAGGCGAAGGCTTTATACAACATGCTTCTTTGTCTTTATGAATTTATAATAATGAATTATTATAGTTTTATAATTTCATACAATACAATATGTATAAAATAATTTGGTGTATTATTAATTTATTTATTTATTGCTTTATCAACAGTTGTTACAATAACACATGCTTATTAAAAATTATGCTAGTTATATATAGTAGCTATATAATTATTTAATCAAATTGTACAACTTAATTAAGATAAATACTGCTTGCTATGTGTAGCTAGGTTACCAATTAAAAAGTTAAAGAAAAAATATAACTAAATGATACAATTATAAATATAAAAATAACAATACTATTATTGACTTTTAAAATTAATATTTTAGATTAAACTATTCAAGCAATCCTTCACAACATTTAAAAATGTAGCCCAATTGTGTATAAATTACGCTTCAGCTTCCTTTTTCAAAATTTACTCTTCACCAATCGATACCGTACTCTAAACGGAACCTTATTCTAAAGATATAAAATAGTATTTCGGTCAGCACGATATATTTTTATTAAACTGTTGGTTTAGCTCCATAGACAACAAATTGATTGATGGCCTAATTGAATGCTCCTAAATTGAGTCTCAGCGGAACCCATAAATTACGTTGGTACAGTCGAGATCTTTGTTTGATTTCGTAACGAGTTTCGTAACTTCGGCGAAAAGTGGGTGTACTGGATACACCTTTGCCTACCCCTTCGCGGATTACAGGCGTGAGTGTATATGTAAGTATGTATATGTGTTGTATATGTATTGAGTTTTATACATATTCGGAATCACCAATTTATTTAAGATAAGTGATAATAATTATTTATAAAATAGCAACACTGTCTGAATCTTGGGGGCGTTGCTGACCTACCAACGAATGAGAATGTTGTATGGATCTTGGAAACACTGATCAGTTGGAACACCAGCAAAGCTGCTGCTTTAGGTTTTTAATGGGATATTGGTACATTTACTAGTGTCAGTCCTTTTGTACTATAGGCAAATCTCATTAAACACGGTTCATCAAAATGGCTGATGTTTCAAATTTAAAAATAGAACGTGCAACGTTAGTTATTCGTTAACAAGCTGTTTCCAAACAAACCTTTTTATTTAGACTTTGTGTAAAATGTGCTGAATTCTTTTTATATTTGTCGTGAAATATCTGGCAGTGGTTTGTTTGTGGTGGGGTGATTGTGTACAACGACTGTATTTTATTATATTCGGTGTCCATAACACAAGTTAAATCTTATTTTGGACACCGGAGTTCAACAACAAACACTGTCTATTGCTTGTATTCCTTATTTATGCTCATGTAAGTTTTAAGCATGTAAAGACTTTTGGAATTTAAAAAATTATTATTTTATTATTATATTCGCTGTGGGCGAATAATCGACTGTGGAACGAGAGGCCCCAAGTTCGAACTCCGCACTGAGATAAATGTTAGATGCACAATAAAATTATATCATCGGCGGGATTTTGATTTAAGCGACATTTTTTTTATAGTATTGTCCGACAAACGAGCCAGTGGGTCACCTGATGTTAAGTGATCTCCACCGCCCATGAACATCCATAATAACGAAAGTATCATGTATGTCGGCCTTAAAGGACAGGAATAGGGATTAGGGAAGGGAAGGGGGAATCTGGGCCTCCGGATATCTCACTTACCATACGAAACGCGACAATAAACTGTCACTTTACGTTGGTTTTCTGTGAGACAGTGGTACTACCCCGGTCGAGCCGGCCCATTCATGCTATAGACAAATACAGCGTGGCTCTAGCATTTCAAAAAATATTTTTTGAAAGTCTACCAACCCTCATTAGGCCTGTGTGGTGGAGGCCTAATAAGGCCTAACCCCTCTCATTAGTAGAGGAGGCCCGTGCCCAGCAGTGGGACAATGTTTAATACAGGGCTAGTATTATTATTATTTTGAAAAGTTACAGGAGATTTTTGAGAGGATTTTTGTTTCTCGGAAAAAATCACCATAAAAAATCTATAGCGTGGATTTTAGTTGAATTAATAATTTTATTGTGTAAGCCGGTACCGCGTCATGACGACTTATTGTCATGCATTTATGAGCATTATTTTCTAAAATAAATGTGCTCTAAAAAGGAGCCCTGTTTTACCAGTTCATTTGAACGAATTCATTTTGAATTTGCTGGTGGTAGGATATTCATATCCGCCCGGATAGCGACCACCGTACACAAGGTGTAAAACCCGCCATAGTGGCACACGCAAGTGTGTCGCGTTCCGGGATCAGCCAGTGTACATCCGGTTTTTGTCGAGGATCTAGAGTTGGGTGGTACGTTGTTTGGCCATTTTGCGGCCTTCTGAGTACTCTGACAATAGACCGAGGTCGAGCCTCTTCTTCACCTTCTTGCCCATGGCGTAGTGTGAAGAAGCAGGCCGGCATAATTGTGTTGAGTAGCGGGGGATAGATTGTCTCTCGCTACTCGATACTCTAATTGGACCGCACTGCGCTTACCATCAGGTGCAGTGTGGTCACTTTGCCGTGCCAGTATAAAAAAAACGACAAAAAGTTGCACGAAATATGAAAATATGCTCAGAATTTTTTTAAAAAATTGCTGATTCCGAATATGTATATATATATCTCAATAATCAATATCGCAAAAAAGTTGCTTAAATAAAATAGCCAGCCAACCGTCAATATGCAGTGAGTACTTTCAGTATGTGTGTATTTATGCTACACTTTAACACAAGCTTCTTCAAATATCTTTACAATAAAATTGTAATGTTCGAAATATGAAATAACAATAAATCAGACCATCATAATAACTAGAGTTGAGAGACGCCCACCGCTTGTTCAAATATTTCCCTTGTTCTATTCTTGCTATCAAGTGGTGTGGCCATTATATAAAATCAAATATTGTATTCTAAATCTCAAATCTTATGTTAGGTTACATGTGATTAAGTGAATTTAGCTCCAGTATAGATTGCAGCGCCAATCGGCCATTGCAAAAGCGTCCGATATGAAGTCTTTCTTTTATAAGTAATTTTTTTACATTTAAAAAGTTTTTTTATTCATTTAAAGTACACCGACTTCAATAAAAAACAAATTATGCGTCACCATAAAATTTGAGGGTTACCCTTGATTTGTCTGAGATCCCATCATCAGATCCTGACTTGGTGTCAATGGGACCACCTGGGAAGTATACCCTTTTAAACAAAAAAAGAATTTCTCGAATCGGTCCAGGCGTCTTCGAGTTATCAGGTAACATACATAAAAAAAAGATTCCGACGAATTGTTAACCTCCTTCTTTTTTGAAGTCGGTTAAAAATGAAGAGGCACTCATTTCTGAAGATACCACAGAAATTATTTAGAAATTCCATCTACTGGTAAATTTCGCGATGAAGGCATATTACACACATATTTATTTTGCAGACAGATCATTAAAGCTGAGTATGTGAGAGGACCGTTATATCCGATCACCACAAATAGGGTCGTATGTTAATCTCGGTAGAAATAACACGAGTTTATCACTTCATCGTTTAATTAAGCTACATCAGTTTTTTTTTTTACCTAGCACGGCAAAGTGACCGCACTGCACCTGATGGTAAGCGCAGTGCGGACCAATTAGAGTAGCGAGAGACGATCTATCCCCCGCTACTCAACACAATTATGCCGGCCTGCTCCTTCACACTACGCCATGGGCAAGAAGGTGAAGAAGCGGTCGAGGGTCTATTGTCAGAGTACCTACGCAGAAGGCCGCCAAATGGCCAAACATTGTACCCCAACTCCAGACCCCCGAGAAAAACCGGATGTACACTGGCTGATCCCGGAACGCAACACACTTGCGTGTGCCACTATGGCGGGTTTTTCACCCTGTGTACGGTGGTCGCTATCCGGGCGGATATGAATATCCTACCACCACCTTTTACAGTTTTCCTATGCGAAAGAACTGGTAAGAAACGCCATGGTCGCTCTTTTTAACCGACTTCAAAAAAGGAGGAGGTTAACAATTCGTCGGAATCTTTTTTTATGTATGTTACCCGATTACTCGAAGACGCCTGGACCGATTCGAGAAATTCTTTTTTGTTTAAAAGGGTATACTTCCCAGGTGGTCCCATTGACACTAAGTCAGGATCTGATGATGGGATCTCAGAAAAATCAAGAGAAACCCTCAAATTTTATAGTGACGCATAATTTGTTTTTTATAACACAACACATTTGACTATTCACTGTGAGTCTAAGTAAATCCCGATAACTTATTAATATAGTTGTAAGGAACGTCAGTATTCAGATGTTTGTTTTGAGGATTGTGCTGTAGGGGAGTGAGCAAATAAGTAAATGTATCAAGGTCTATGGGAATACAGTTTGACAGGGAGGAATTTGTTGAGTTGCCAGCCATTTCACAGCTCATATAAAATGTAACACCAAAACTTCGCATAACTCTTCCGAGTTACTATTATAGTGTTCAGTGATTCCTTTTTTAAATTCTTTGGCGTCAATTTTTAAAATAATGTTAATCCTGCGCATTCTATTAAAATTTGACATTAAGAGACGTCGGCATTTCAAAATGTATTAGGTATATGCTACGAATTTCGTCTCAAGGTTTACCGCATTAAATTCTAGATATTTGGATTCGATATTGACATTTGGAATGCCGAATGAGCACTGGAATACGTCGGTACATACCAACCCCTTTGATCATTCTCATCAAGATGCCAGGCGGCCTGAGATTCCGCTGTTTAAAACTAGTCACGCCTGTCAGACTTTTGCACGTGACTGTATCTTATTACACCCGTACTGGCTGTGTATTCGTCCAAATTGTAGTACAGGCAAGTCGGTTATAAGTAATCATAAGGCACTTTAATTTGAATTCCACAGAACTGAGAAAAATGGTCCATCTAGACATAATTAAACCATTCTACATCACTCAATGCAAGAAAAATTACCTAAAAAATAAACCAAGATCGATTATTTTTCTAAACAACATATCATTCTAAGATTGTTGACGTAAATATAATATATTATATAGTTTTTGAACGCGTTTGCCAGATTCATATTTGCCTACTTGTGGCGCCACTGACGTTTCATTCACCTATATATTTTTTTGTTTTTTTCCCCGACTTTTTTATTACAATAAATATATTAATGTTTTTCAATCATGATTTCAATACTTACGTCCGTGTTCAAGAAGTGGTAGAGCCACACTATAGACATATTTGTTTACAGCATGAATGGGCCGGCTGGACCGGGGTAGTACCACTGTCTCACAGAAAACTTTTGCTGGTGGTAGGATATTCATATCCGCCCGGATAGCGACCACCGTACACAGGGCGAAAAACCCGCCATAGTGGCACACGCAAGTGTGTCGCGTTCCGGGATCAGCCAGTGTACATCCGGTTTTTGTCGGGGGTCTGGAGTTGGGGTACAATGGCCATTTTACGGCCTTCTTAGTACTCTGACACTAGACCCTCGACCTCTTCTTCACCTTCTTGCCCATGGCGTAGTGTGAAGAAGCAGGCCGGCATGAGTGTGTTGAGTAGCCGGGGATAGATCGTCTCTCGCTACTCAGTACTCTATTTGGACCGTACTGCGCTTACCATCAGGTACAGTGCGGTCATTTTGCCGTGCCAGAATAAAAAAAAAAAAAAAAAAAAAAAAAAAAAAAACCAAAGTAAAGTGACAGTTCACTGTCGCGTTTCGTATGGTAAGTGAGATATCCGGAGGCTCAGATTCCCCCTTCCCTTCCCTAATCCCTATTCCTGTCCTTTACCGACAGCGCATACATGATACTTTCTGTATTGTGGATGTTCATGGGCGGTGGAGATCACTTAACATCAGGTGACCCACTGGCTCGTTTGTCGGACTATGATATAAAAAAATAACAAATGAGCTCTTTAAAGAGCGTAGAATTGTATTTTCAATATAATAAATTGTTGAAGCGAAACAAAAACTGAACAATCGAGTATAGACTTAGGTGTCATTCTTGAATACGGGTGAAAGATTTAACACAGTAGCTAGTTATAATTGAGTGAAGTCAATTTCAGTCGTTCGAATTATGTCAGCCTTTAAAGCTGGATATACATCTGCCAATCTCTCAATTCGCTATACGAGCCATTATGGTGAATTGTTCACCATGTCTGTCAATATCCAGTCGGATATAAATACCCACCCACCAGAAATATATTCTTAATTGTTATTTTGTTAGCAAAATGATTTATTATGATCATGAATCCATGTTCCCCGTTCAAAATAAATAGATATAAAAACAAAACATTACTATAACTCATAATAGCGTTTATAGACTGAATCGTTACGTTCTACGAATTTACGAAAATGCTTCGTGTGAATTTTATTGAATAACATTAATAGTATTTGAATTTGAAACAAACATGATTCAGTATTGATTCTTTTCATCACATCGTGTAATGGAAGTTCTGTGAGTTAAATCGTTGTCTACCCGCCCAAGGATAAAAGCGTGAAGATGTTTTTATGTTTATTACATGCCTGTATGTATTTATCACTCACTGATGGACTAGAGCGAGCAATGCTTGGGATTTCTCTGGTGGATAGAGTTTGAAATGAAGTCATCCGCCAGAAAACTAAAGTCGATATTGCTCGCAAAATTAGCACGCTAAAGTGGAAGTGGGTTTGGCTTACCTTTATTTACCTACCTTACCTTTATTTACCTACTATTCCTACGTGGGGTAAAGATTGTTTTTTTTATATAGCCTCCGTGGAGTAGTGGGCTGTAGCTTCGATCCCCGAACGAGACAAATGTTTCCTTAATCCACACTATATTTCGAGTCTGTCTTATGGGACCGTTGTCCTTCATAGCTCTTGATACACACGATGCAGGTTGACCTAGTGTGTGGTCAGGATTATGGGTGTAACTGTTGGGTGTATTTATTTACTATTCCTATATGAGGTATAGGTTGTTTTTTTAAATATAGACAGCCTCCATGGAGCAGTGGGCGAGTAGCTGGCTGTGAAACGAAAGGCCGTAGCTTCAATCCCAGCTCGAGACAAATGTTACTGTAATACATAATTTCGAGTCTTATGGGACCGTAGTACCGTAATACCACGATACAGGTTTGACAGGTGGGGTCGGGATGTTAGGTATATTATTATTTTCAATATGTAGTTTGCGAGGAATACATTTTCATATTTCAGAGACCCTGCCATCTACGACCCACTTCCCAACATTTATTGGTGGCCAGGTGCTATATATTCGTCTGTCGGTCTTTATGGGTCAGAGTTAAGAAAAACTTTATCAATTTAGAATAAGTTTTATGGATTCCATAACTGATATTAGAATATGGCTCTGTGAATTGCTCTTCCTCTATTATGAAAGGTTTGGGTTGTCTAGAGATATAAATTCCACCAAATGTGTTATTCAGTCTGATTGGTCCAGTTAGATAAAATAATAAAGCTCATCCCGTGATTTAAAAGATCGTCGAAACGTCAGGACTAAAACAACAAAATAAACCTCGATATTACCCATTATAGAAACCATTAGGCAGAAATAGAAAAAAGCTGAGTGACATAACATATATTGAAATAATATGTTCTAAAAAGGTGAAACTTGTGACCTGTACTGCTCACTGAGTGAACATAGCACCATGTGACAGTTTTTTCGAAAATATTTGATTTAATTCAACACTGTCTTTCAAAACATAAACTCAGAAGAAAAGTTATTTTAAAAAAGAGATCGGCTGAAGAAAATATTGTTCCAAATATAAAGGAAAATATTTTTAAAACTAAATAACATTCAATAGTCCCACACATGATCCTGAACACACAGTAACATACGATTATCTTCTTTCGTGGCATTAGTAACTACGAGAGATTTTCGGACTCGGTCCCTAATATTTGCTGAAACATTTGTCTTGGTGTGGGGATCGTACCTGTGGCTTCTCTTGAACAGGCTTCTTATCCACTGCGCCACGGAGGTTGTCATTAATTATCAATTAACTAAGTTATGTAAAATGCGCAAGACTTTCAGCGTCCGTAAACAAGCTACAAGTCTAAAAGATTAATTAACTCTAAACATTTAATGGACGAACAACATGAGAACCTTAAATGAACCATTTATATTGCACGAGTTGAGTAAAAATATAACACGGGTCTAATGTATATTTAAGTTGAGAAAAATGTATATTTTCCAGTTAAAAACATAATTATGTGCAAACATGGCGCCCACATGTAATTTGTTAAAACTCGTCGCATACCGCAAATATTTTACCCAAAACTCCAGTAAAAACGTTGGAAAATAAAGAACCTTGTTGGAAAGTTAACAGTTGTTTCTGAACGGAAGGTACGGATGTGATATATGAAAGGCAACAGGAGTTCTCATGTATTTTTCATTTTATTCTTTTTTATTTGTCATGTCTAATGCTTTAGCCAGTCACGTATCAATTGCATGCCGGCATGCACAAAATACTGGCAACACTCGCCGTTCTTACATGCTATTTTTAACTTTGATATTATGGAAATAAAATTGATTTTGGATTTTCTACTTATTACCTTTTCGAACTGCGGTGTCCTTGCGATTCGCAAGTGGTTAACGAATCTTATACGATGGTCATGGTCCCGGGCAGACGTTGTCCTGCCATAAACCACCCTTTGTGGATCAAATTCTCATTGAAAAAATAAGAAACTCAGATCTCGACATCTTCTAAGATGGTCTCAACCAAACACATAAAAATTTCATTGAAATCATTGGAAATTGGTTGATTTGTTTCAAAGTCAATAACGGACATAGATAGAAACAATTTTTGTGTTATTTTCTCTTTCCGGGGTAGTATTTGCAGCTTCTCGTTTTACAGTCACGCCACGCGTCTCGCCACGGAGCTGTAGACATTATATTGCTATATTATGTTTTATAGTAGGGACTAGGAATGAGCGATATTTATCGATATTGAAATATCGATAATCACAACTAGTCGTCAACCTAGCCGAGAAACCTACTGGAATTAATGATCTTGGGGCCCGAATAGCCCCTATAAAATCTTGTGCAGAAGGCAAGGGGAAACCCCTGCACTAATTTCCCAAGAAAACCATATTTATTTGAAGTGACGATGCTCATCAGTGAGGAACGACGAAGAAGAAGAAGAATCACAACAAGTAAATATCGATATTAAGCTATCGATGTTAATATCAATATTTCATTAATATCACTCATCCCTAGTCACCTTTTTAGCACCACCACACTGCACCTGATGGTAAGCGCAGTGCCGTCCCATTAGAATATCGCGAGATGATCTATCCTCCGCTACTTAACACAATCATGCCGGCCTGCTTCTTCACACTACGCCATGGGCAAGAAGGTGAAGAAGCGTTCAAGGGTCTAGACCCTGAGTACTCTGACACTAGTGTCAGAGTACTCAGAAGGCCGCAACACGGCCAAACATCGCACCTGATGGTTGGTTGTCAATAAAGGAGGGAATAGCGTTTGGAAAAGAGAAAGGAAGTAATTAAATTTAAGTGTAAGTAAGTGATTGAATTACTTCCCATGGAACCATGCCATTGGAAATGGAACAGCTATCACTATTTCTGTTTTCTCTTAGTCTCATCAGTCTTGATTCAAATAAGTTTTCTACGTACAAGAAAGAAATTTTACACAACGAATGCCATTTCCCTTGATAGTGTCGTCCGTCGTCATTTAAGATGGCCGACAAAAGGAACTGTGTCAAGTGTTCCTTTTCGCTGACTTCAAACATGTCCGAACGATGTCTCCTACAAACGTTTCTATAGAAATTCAAATGAAATAATTTACACTTTACTCGTATAGTAAAGTGTAAGGTATTTTCCTATTTACTCCTTAGAATAAATATGAAATTTCAAAATATTGGCCACGATATCATATATAACTAGCCCTGTATTAAATATTGTCCCACTGCTGGGCACTTGCCTCCTCTACTAACGAAAGGGGTTAGGCCTTAGTTCACCACACTGGCTTAATACGGGTGGGTAGACTTCACACACCTTCGAAATTCTTATGAGAATTCTCAGGTATGCAGGTTTCCCCACGATGATTTCCTTTACCGGTAAAGCAAGCGATAATTAACATTTAATACACACGTAACTTTAGAAAAGTCAGAGGCGTATGCTATTTGGGCTGGTCTCGAACATACGACTTTCTTCTAACAGTACGTACCGCAACCAACTAGGCTACCGCTGTTAATCTACATATATCTATAATTATCTTATATATCTCCTACCTATGATCCTGGGTCCTTTAGGCGTAGTGTGAAGAAGCTAAACAGCAGGCCTGCATGATTGTGTTGAGTAGCGAGGGATAGCCTATCTCTTGCTACTTGATACTCTATCTGGACGGCACTGCGCTTACCATCAGGTGCAGTGTTGTCCGTGCCGTGCCATAATAAAAAAAAGCTTTGTTTTACATTTCTTTTGATGACTGGTTGGGTTGATTTTCTGAACAGACACGAATAGGTAATAAGTCGCAATTTTATTTGGCAGCCTCCGTGGCGCAGCGGGTGAGTAGCCGGTAGTAAAACGAGAGTCCGTGGGTTCGATTCCCGCACCGGGACAAATGTTTGATTGGCAGATATTTGTTTCGGGTCTGGGTGTTGTGGTCCGTAGTCCCTCGTTGTTGTTGATACCCACTATATAAGTTTCACGTAGTGCGGGGCCAGAACTATTTGTATGATTTTTGGGTGTAAAAAGTGTGTGTATTTCCACATTTTATTAATTCAAACCTCTTGTATCTTATATTTTTTTCTTTTCATATAAAAGGCACATTCAAAAACACGTCTTATACAAAAACAACGTCAACACAAACAATAGTAAAAACAGTTTATTGGCTATATTATTTACTACTTCTGTAACAACATTTTGCTGTCACTTGCGTAATAAAAAAGCAGTAAACCAAGATAAGTGAAAAGTTAGGTCTTTGCTCTATGCACTTATGGTGAACATTGACCTTATTCAAAATATATGTAGTATGTTTTATCTCGTGCAAATATAGGTTTTTTTATAGCATAGTCCGACAAACGAGCCAGTGGGTCACCTGATGTTAAGTGATCTCCACCGCCCATAAACATTCACAATACCGAAAGTATCATGTATGCACTGTCGGCCTTAAAGGACAGGAATAGGGATTAAGGAAGGGAAGGAGGAATCTGGGCCTCCGGATATCTCACTTACCATACGAAACGCGACAGTAAAATGTCACTTTACGTTGGTTTTCTGTGAGACAGTGGTACTACCTCGGTCGAGCTGGCCCATTCATGCTGTAGACAAATATGTCTACAGCGTGGCTGTACCACTATTAGATGTTTGGATGTTATACAATTGCTTGGTTAAGAGCTGTGAGATAACCGGCTTCTTGGCAATGTTTTTCTTCACCGTTAAATCGAGTGATTTTTAACAAGACATGAATAATACATAAATATTAATAATTTGTAATATCCCTATATAATATAATTTTAAATTAATACTTCAGATTTTTTATACATTTACTGTCATTAATGTAATAAATAAAAATTTCCGATTTCATCAACAAATTATTATAAGTAATTATTGAAACCTTTTCGTGAGAAAGGTCGTTTTAGAAAACAGAAAACATTTGAAGTTTTTTTCTTATAATTTTTTATAGATACAAATTCCAATAATAATTATAAGCACTTAGCTAAGTGAAATTCTACCATATGAGGGTTTTATACGAATCAGATGTGGGTGAAAAGTGAGTGTACTATTTACTCCTCTTCCTACCCCTTCGGGGATAAGGCGTGAGTGTATATGTATGTTAATGTTTTTAGACTCTCGCGATTTGAATACATATTAAAAATATAAGGAGCGGGTCTTAATCGCGCGATATTTTAATGGTATAAATACCACGATTATTTCCCGACGATTCAACCGAGTCGCATCGGCCGTGGTCACGGGCTGACAGTGAGCCAGTAATTTTATAATATACTAGATGTTGCTCGCGGCTCCGCCCGCGTGTAGGTTATTTTGGAAGGAAAGTTATACAATCCATGGAGGCATCTTAAGCTATTACACCTTTCTATATTTTTCTATCCCATACGATGCGTGCATTTTTCCGGGATAAAAAGTGGCCTATGTCATTTTCTGATCCTTAAACTACCACTTACAAAAAATCATGTCGATTCCTTGCTCTGTGAAAAACAATAAACTATCCCACGGGAACTGTACATTTTTCCGGGATAAAAGGTAGCCTGTGTGCTAGTCCAGACTATAATCTATCTCTGTGCCAAATTTCAACCAGATCCGTCAAGCCGTTGTAGAGTGATTGAGTAACAAACATCCATCCATCCATCCAAACATGCGCATTTATAATATTAGTAGGACTAGCGGGCCCGGCAGACATTGTCCTACCCGGAAAAGCAGCTCCACATTAAATATGATATTTTAAACATATCCATTTTTGGCATTTTTCCCACAAATCCCATTAAATCAAATTTGATGACATAGCGACAGCAGCGCTACCTACCGGGTCCAGTGTTTTTTTACCTTCCCTGAACTTCCACAAATATTTCAAGATCAAAATTAGCCCAACCGGTTCAGCCATTCTCGAGTTTTAGCAAGACAAACGAACAGCAATTGATTTTTATATATGAGATATGTATGTATGTATGTAAACTCAACTCCTATGGGGAGAAAAGGATAGTAACGCATGATGAAGCTGCCAATGACAAATGTTTCTTCTTTTAAATCCAAATTGTGATTATAAACAAATGAGCAGTATTAGCCTCGAAAATACATCAAATATTCAAGACTTTTTCTCAACAACCTTAAAGTTTCGAGCTCATCAACAAGTCTTCAGAACTCTAACAGCAATAGATTATTCATAATCTGAGCTCTTGTAAAATATGCGAGTTTATTTATTAAAAATTTACAATTTATGATTTGATATAAAATTTATTTAGATAAGCAATTATTGTGAAGTTTTATGACATAAAATAAGTTTTTTTTTATTTAAATAAGATTCAACAAGCAATTCGCGTTTTCACATATTAATAACTACAAAATGTTTTGAATTTCGTGTAGATTCTAAGATTGCAAAAACAATATTGTTAAAGAAATCTTATTACAAGACCTATCGCCGCACAATTCGAATAGTACTTTTAGAGCTAATGTGGAGTATCTATATCTTCTGCTGGCTTGATGCCACATTGGTTAATTCAAAGAGCTTGGTATTATATAAACTCCAGGACTTAATTGACAGGCTAAAGTTCGAACTTCGGTATACATTTAAAT
Organism: Laothoe populi; assembly: GCA_905220505.1. Lineage (NCBI taxonomy): Eukaryota > Metazoa > Arthropoda > Insecta > Lepidoptera > Sphingidae > Laothoe > Laothoe populi. The sequence goes on from HG992156.1 coordinate 536,384, forward strand.
TCGCTCAGGCAGATCCATTAGTGGTCCGGGAGATAAACTTTGATATTGAAACATTAATGTTACCAGAGAATTGGCATCTTCCCTAGCGCAGCGAGTGCGAAACGAGAGTCCACTTGTTCGATCCCCACACTCAGACAAATTTTTGTATGATCTACATTTTTTTTTCGGTTGTGGGTATTGTGGGATGTAGTATGCCTACGATACAAACCCCAAGCATTGCCCGCTCCATAGCACTCTGAGCGACTTTAAATTTATGGACCAGTCCATTTGTGAGTGTCCACGTTTTTGCCCCGTAGGTCATTACGGGTAGGACGCACTGCTTTAAAAACTCTTGTATTTAAGCATTGAGTATCAAGTAGCGAGAGACAATCTATCCCCCGCTACTCAACACCATTATGCCAGCCTGCTTATTCACACTACGCCATGGGCAAGAAGGTGAAGAAGAGGTCGGGGGTCTATTGTCAGTACTCAGAAGGCCGCAAAACGGCCAAACATCGTTCCCCAACTCTAGACCTCCATATAATTGTACCGTACGTCTCCGATAAAAAAAACCACTGACGTATCTTTATACAGCTATATACTGGAAAACAAGCAAATTGGCTTGATAATATGGTATGACGATTTTCTCCGTCTATTCTATGAACACCTGGAAATCGGAAAAATCTCGGATTAGTTGCAATTCCTATGGAGTTGTAAAATAGAATGTTGAAGGGAAAAATCCGAACCTATTGAACTATCAACTGTATTAAACTTATCGAACTGTTAAACTATCCTGCGAGACCTGTGACTGTGGATGGAAAAATTAGCAGAAATCCGCACAGAAATTATGTCATTCGAATGCATGAAAATAATGATGAAAACTTGTGTGTCAGGATCCTGCAAAGTGGAAATCTACGCCTACTCCTATGGGATAAAGGCTTGATGTATGTATGTTCCTGTGAGATATCAGTATCATCTCGGCCCAGCGGACCTATTCACAAAAATACAGCGTAACTATTGAAACAAACGCGGCGCCCGAATTTCTATTTTCTAGTGCCACCAAGCGTTCATTGCAATTAACAAAGCAATTAAAGTGATTCAATGTTTACACTGTTCTGTATACGAGGATTACAGAATTAAATCTAGCTTCATCGTCGTATTTGATGTACTTAATTAAATGCCAGTTTATTAGCAAAAGTGGTTAATTAATTTTATAAAGTGGCAATTTTAATTGGATATGCTGTTAATTCCATAAAGTTAACATAGCGACCTTGTTAGTCTAATTGTAGATTATTTAGGTCGAGAAACTGATGGGAAAAATCCTCTTGAACCGTGAATGCACTAGCTGCGCCTCTTTTTTAACCGACTTCAAAAAACGAGGAGGTTAACAATTCGTCGGAATCTTTTTTTTTATGTATGTTACCTGATTACTCGAAGACGCCTGGACCGATTCAAGAAATTCTTTTTTTGTTTAAAAGGGTATACTTCCCAGGTGGTCCCACTGACACAAAGTCAGGATCTGATGATGGGATCTCAGAAAAATCAGGGGCAACCCTCAAATTTTATAGTGACGCATAATTTGTTTTTTATTGAAGTCGGTGTACTTTTTATGAAAAAAAAACGTTTATTATGAGCCCAAAGTGACTGAGTAAACTGCTCGAAGAGTTCGACAACGGGTTAATACCCTATCCTACTATATAAATGCGAATGTTTGGATGGATATTTGTTACTCAATCACGCAACAACGACTTGACCGATCTGGTTATTTGGCACAGCGATAGATTATAGTCTGTAATAGCACTTGAGCTACTTTTTATCCCAGAAAAATGTATTCTGTCTATGGGATGGCAACATATATAAAGGTACTATTATATAGGTATACAATCCATGGAGGCATCTTAATCAACCATTTTTCTTCAAAAATAACCTCCACGGGCGGAGCCGCAGGCAACATCTAGTATTATCCATAAATGTTATATAGGTATATATGTTAGTTAGATGTGGGGGTTAGGACTACACGAATTCACAGATTCAGAGATTACAGGCTCACAATGATTACACACATAGACGACGCCTTTATTAACACTCAGCTTTATAATAATATATACCTCTAGATGTGTCAGATATAATTGTGTATCTTATCGTTATTCTTGATTACCTTCTTCTATATATGCAACTGCCACCTCTGTAACACACTAACATTGACATTTGACAGCAAGAAAATCCCTTTACCATTAATTTCCCTTATAAACAAATAGGATGGACCTGAAGTTCTATGACGTAGGCCTAATCGTCGCTAGAACCGATGAGTTCTTTATTTGCCCGAACGATGAGGGGAAAAGGTTTTGTTTTCTATACCAGAAGCCAGCAAACGAGCAAGTCACCTGATGGTGCTTTTCTCTATCGGATTTCAGTCTTTACACTACCGATTATTTTACCACAAAAATTGCCAATTTAAGTCTAATATAAAATTGTGCTTGATTCAGCGAACACAGATCCCATGGGAACATCAAAGTCACAGCGAATAATATTTGTTTGCGTTCAATCCATTTGGAACTCCATTATAAATTACGAATGGGTGTAAACAAGCACTAAAAACGTAATCTATTTGGATTTCTCCGGAGATGTTTTCATTAAGATTTGTGAGTTTAAACACTGTAATGTTCGATTTGTTCGTTTTATGGATTCTGAATTGGATTCTATGTATAGCTCGACAGCCTCTCACTGTGGGCGAGTGTTGAGAAACGACAGGCCACGGGTCATTGCCAGTCAATCAAATCAAATCAAAAAATCATGTAGTAATTTACAAGCACTTATGAATCGTCACGCAACACTTTATATTTTAAAAATACGTGTAGGCAAGTATATATTTGTACATCATCAATTATTGTAATCAATATGGATGATTCAGAGCAATTTAATTTATTACGGTTGGTACGGCTGTAATCGCCATACCGGGCACAACTCCAAACTCCGGGCTGATATTGAGTATTTCTAGATAGAAAAACCTGTATCTCTGTACCCAACCCGGGGATCGAAACCGAGACCTCAATTACAACTTCACCACCGAAGCAAATGTTTGTGTGACTCACAAATGTTTGTGTGACTCACAAATATTTGTGTGACTCACAAATGATTGTGTGACTCACAAATGTTTGTGTGACTCACAAATATTTGTGTGACTCACAAATATTTGTGTCACTCACAAATGTTTGTGTGACTCACAAATGTTTGTGTCACTCACAAATGTTTGTGTGACTCACAAATGTTTGTGTCACTCACAAATATTGGTTTCAAGTCTGGGTGTTTTGATACTGAAAGTCTTTAGTTCCTGATACCTACGACACAAGACTCGTATCGTAAAGTGGGATCGGGACTATGTGTGTGACTGTTGGGTATTCATTATTTATTTTTTGATTCGGAAATCTCATGAGTTTCCAGGATAGTATTGCCCAGGTTTACTCTAGTTTTTCATTATAAATAAACTGTGTCTGTCTTTCGGGTGATATCATAACCACTTTCTGCCCGCAGCTTTAGATGCGTGATTACGTCTATTGGTACCATAGGACACTGACAATGCACAAAAAATAATTTGACAAATATTCGAATTGGTCCAGCTGTTCTCAAGTGTTGAATTACTAACAGCATTTAATTGTAATTTTTATATTTGTTATCGTATAAATTCTCCGCTAAAATCTTTGAATTTATTTGGTACCCGTAAGAATAAGAATAGAGCAGCTGGTAGTTTCTTTTCCACGAGCAACGTTCTAAGTACCGATCGCCAGCAAACTTTTAGATTTATTCTCTAATATAAAAGTCGTTGACCTCCAGAATAGTGACGGAACGTAATAAAGCCAGCTTCAAGAGCTCGTTCCTAAAACTTATTCCATCAATCAAGAGATAATTTGAGTTTTTAACATCTTTCATCTAACATCTGCGACATCTTTTTAAGATTGAATTTTTTACTTTCTTGAATAATATTATCCCTGTATGTACTGTCCCACTCCTGGGCACGGGCTTCCTTTACGAATAAGAGAGATAAGGTTAGTATCTATAGTATTAGTAAGGTTAGAATATATACACAAAAATGTATTTTATCTACGTCAACCGATTTCAATGTTTTTTTGTGTGGTTGGGTTTAACAAAGATTGGATAGTTTTAGATCAGATAGGTGGCACTGTTGTCGAGATCTGAATTTCTTTTTTTTTGTCAAAAATCGGTCCACAGGGAAGGTGGTTTATGGCCGAAGAACGTATGCCCGGGACCACTATTCAATACATAAATACGACTGAAAATATAGAAATTGCTTCTCTGCCAAGTAAAAGTTTCTCAACATAAATTGCACACATAGCAATTAAGTATGTTTTTCTCGATGGACATTACTAAGGTTCCGTTAATCTTATTTACTCTACCACAAGTTCGGAGTACAGTTTCTCTAGAGAAAGACGGCAAGAAACACTAGCATAACTCTTTTCAAAAATAGTTTTACAATATTGAACTAAATAATTCATAAAAAGTACACCGACTTCAATGAAAAACAAATTATGTGTCTCTATAAAATTTTAAGGTTTCCATCGATTTTTCTGAAATCCCATCATCAGATCCTGACTTGGTGCCAATGGGACCACCTGGGAAGTATACCCTTTTAAACAAAAAAAGAATTTCTCGAATCGGTCCAGGCGTCTTCGAGTAATCGGGTAACATACATAAAAAAAAAGTACACCGACTTCAATGAAAAACAAATTATGTGTCTCTATAAAATTTTAAGGTTTCCATCGATTTTTCTGAAATCCCATCATCAGATCCTGACTTGGTGCCCATGGGACCACCTGGGAAGTATACCCTTTTAAACAAAAAAAGAATTTCTCGAATCGGTCCAGGCGTCTTCGAGTAATCGGGTAACATACATAAAAAAAAAGATTCCGACGAATTGTTAACCTCCTCCTTTTTTTGAAGTCGGTTAAAAAGAACAATGTTGAAATTAAATTGGATAACATTATATTAGAGCAGCTTAATAAAGTTGCCTTATTCTAATATTGTTAAAAATAAATTACAAAACCTATTGCCGTAAATGACCCTCTTAAACGAGACAGGATACCGCGACGTACGACGACACTGATACGTATTTGTATGCAATTGTACAACCTATTTAAGTATGTAGGAGAGTTTTCTTACATTTGCATATAGAGTAGAGTTTTCACTGTCGCCTGACCCGTGTTACATGTTGCAGTCTTTTCGGGTCCACACTTCCAAGCATATCTCAGTGACAGCCTCCGTGCCAAAGTGGGCGAGTCGGCTGTGAATCGAGGGCTGCGGATTCGTTTCCCGCAAGAAAAAAGTTGATGTGATCAACAACTATATGGTTCTGGTCTCGGTTTGTTGGACCGTAGTCCTCGTAGTGTTTGATACGTATAATAATAGCACTGTATTAAACATTGTCCCACTGCTGGGCACGGGCCTCCTCTACTAATGAGAAGGGTTAGGCCTTAGTCCACCAGGCTGGCCTAATGCGGGTTGGTAGACTTCACATACCTTCGAAATTCGTATAAGAATTCTCAGATATGCAGGTTTCACCGTCAAAGCAAGCGATAATTAACATTTAATACACACATAACTTTAGAAAAGTTAGAGGTGTATGCAACTTGGGTTTCGAACATACGACTTTTGTCTTGACAGTCCGTACCGCAACCAACTAGGCTATCGCTGCTATAGCGATACGTATAAGTTTTTTTTATCCTGGCACGGCAAATTGACCGTACTGTACCTGATGGTAAGCGCAGTGCGGTCCAAACAGAGTACTGAGTAGTGAGAGACGATCTATTCCCGCTACTCACACACTCATGCCGGCCTGCTTCTTCACACTACGCCATGGGCAAGAAGGTGAAGAAGGGGTCGAGGGTCTAGTGTCAGAGTACTAACAAGGCCGCAAAATGGCCATTGTACCCCAACTCCAGACCCCCGACAAAAACCGGATGTACACTGGCTGATCCCGGAACGCGACACACTAGCGTGTGCCACTATGGCGGGTTTTTCGCCCTGTGTACGGTGGTCGCTATCCGGGCGGATATGAATATCCTACCACCAGCAAATAAGTGAAATTTATTATTATTAACTTCACAACACAATTAATTAATGTTGCCTGTTGTTGTTAGGTATTTGAAGTGTTATTTTCCCTATCGCTTTTATTACCGAATAGGTAAATTGGGTAGGTTCTTTACCTACAGTTTAGCCAAATTAGACCATTGGCAATTGCAATCAGACTGGCTATTAGCCAAATGAAACAACACACATTCGTGCTAATCGAACTGATGGTTTAAGAGTTATGGTAGCAGTAAAGTATTTAAATTTATGTGGCTTTATCTAAGATTGCTATTGTAAATTAAACTGTACGTATTTAAATTACAATGCTTTTGTAAGAAACTCCCTTGTGAGGCAAGCAGGTTACTCGTCTTATCCTAAGCGTCAATTCTACTCATAAAAATAACACCCCTCAGGAGTTAGAACTTATTTTTTTATTAAATTGAAGTGGTAGAGCCACACTGTAGACATATTTGTCTATAGCATGAATGGGCCGGCTCGACCAGGGTAGTACCACTGTCTCACAGAAAACCAACGTAAAGTGACAGTTTACTGTCGCGTTTCGTATGGTAAGAGAGATATCCGGAGCTCCAGATTCCCCCTTCCCTTCCCTAATCCCTATTCCTGTCCTATAAGGCTGACAGCGCATACATGATACTTTCGGTATTATGGGCGGTGGAGATAACTTAACATCAGCTGACCCACTGGCTGGTTTTCTGTAAAAAAAAACTTACAGGTAACACACCCAATGCGATTATACTTACATTGCTATACAACCAATTCCATTCACATAGACACCTCATACAATCGATACATTATTCGTTACAGTCATTATAGTCGCCCTTATGAATTCCGCCAGTGTGCAATTAAAAATATCTATATTCCGCCCAACTTGGTTAATTATGTTAATGGATCTGACCACTGGAGCGTACCGAGCAGTCTTGGTGCGAGTCAACTGAACCTCGAAGAGCCTCTCCCTTACATTGATTCGTAACCTTGTGTTTGGGACCAGGAGTTTCAGTGAAGCCAAAACTGATGGATTATTTAATTTACCTCGGAAAACCTCAATAAAAATCAAACTTTGATTTGCCTTGCATTGTGCTGTTACCTGGAGATTTCATAATAATTCTGCTGACTTCAGTGTATCAGTATGCATAGATTGTAGCTCAGCAGTCAGAAAAGAATTCAATGGTACCTATCAATGTTTCATTTGCGCGAACCCTTATAGCTAGCAGACAATAAACATTTTTAAGTTTTGTAAATCAATGGCTCTAAATACTCGACCAATATCTAGTAGATATCATTTATGTCAGGTTTATATCACTGGAACTAACTTAAGTTCCAGAAGATTTTCAAAGCCCTTCTATTATTTTAGTTCTTCAGTGGTTGTTTACAGTAAATCTACAATGTTTTATGTTTATAAATAATATGCACTTGTACTTGTCAAATTAAAATTTGTTTAGTTTTGTCACTGTAATTGGTTACCACCTATTTCTCGTCTAAAGTGTATTTTAGTTAAGTTTAATTTTTAAAAGTACACTTCGTTATTTTTTATTTCATTTAGTAACCTGTTAACATTGATAGTAGCGTAGAGGTTTAATATTCCTGTTTTCTTTGTTACAGGTAATCTTCCGAGATCTTCAAGGAAAATATTTTTGAATACAATCTGAACTTCAAATAGAATATTAATGTGTAAATAACATCAAAATGGAGTCATCAGAAGACGAATTCTATAACATATGTCTTAACCTAACTACTGAAGCCGGTTTCGGGAACTGCAACTACAGCTCTGATTACGAAAATGATCTTCTCCAAAAAGTCGTGTCCAGAGTTGTGCCAATTTTCTTCGGTTTCATCGGAATCGTTGGCTTGGTTGGCAATGCACTGGTCGTTCTTGTTGTTGCTGCCAACCCTGGCATGCGTTCTACTACCAATCTCCTCATCATCAACCTGGCAGTAGCTGATCTTCTCTTCGTGATATTCTGCGTTCCATTCACTGCAACGGACTATGTGATGCCCCGATGGCCATTTGGAGACTGGTGGTGCAAAGTCGTACAGTACTTCATAGTTGTAACAGCCCACGCGTCAGTCTATACTCTAGTACTGATGTCTCTGGACAGGTTTATGGCGGTCGTTCATCCAATCACCTCTATGTCGATAAGGACCGAAAGAAACGCCCTTCTAGCAATAGCCTGCATTTGGGTTGTGATACTAACAACAGCTATTCCTGTAGGAATATGCCATGGGGAGCGGGAGTACTCATATTCAAATAGTAATCATTCATCTTGCGTGTTTCTGGAGGAACTTGGATACAGCAAGCTAGCTTTCCAAATGTCCTTCTTTCTGTCATCATACGTGATACCTTTGGCGTTGATAAGCGTTTTGTATATGTGTATGCTGACGAGGTTGTGGAAGAGCGCGCCTGGTGGCAGGGTGTCAGCGGAGAGCAGGAGGGGCAGAAAGAAGGTCACCAGAATGGTGGTGGTCGTCGTGGTCGTGTTTGCAGTTTGCTGGTGTCCTATCCAGGTATTTATGAATTATACTAATATTCATTTTTGAGTTGATACTAGAAGGTAACTAGTTAATAATATCAGCCTTGTATTATATACTGTCCCACTGCTTCACACTTCTATTGAAAAAAGGACAGACCCTACGCCTACCGTCATACACATTCCGAATTAGAAAAGTTATTATTTTATGATGAACAACTTCATTTTATTGAAAATTAGCTGTTGCCCGCGGCACCGCCCGCGTGCCTGTTATTTTTGGTAGAAAAGGTATACAATTCTTAGGGCATCTTAAACAATTACATCTTTCTATATCTCCCTAGTAGCCAGTCGCCGGGCAGATACTTTTAGGAGACGCGAGGGTCTTTTCATAAAGTTAGAATAGAGTTAATTCAATGTGTAGTGTGAAAGTTTAATCCGATTCAAGTACCAATTAAATATATGTAATATTTCTTGAAACTAGACAAAACAATATTTTTAACATAAACCGATCCAAATACTGACAGATATATCTTTTAGAATCGTTTCAGTATTTTCTTTCTCGAACTACATATATGTGTATTTGTGTCCTAAACAAAAATTCAATTTTACTACAATAGCGGCACGTACCCACAAAACCACAAACCTAGATTGGTATGTGATCGTTTTGTTTCAAAATATTTTTTGTATACTTAAACAAAATGGTTTTAGTAAAGAAAGTTAACCTAAATGTATGAAAATGAACGGCTGTAAGTGTACGGGCTAATCCATTTGATTCAAATCTATTATTTTCAACGTACATTCAATATGCTTTTTGATATTCAAGTCCACATAGTTCTTTGCCTTCTATATCTACCTATGGATATAAATATAATTAGATAATTTAATTACGTGCCAGTGTTATCGTGGATCAAATTTTAAGTTTTGTAGAAACTCATTCATTATTTAGTTCGGCAACATTTTCCTGACTCATCGATTTTAATTGGTCTTGAATTTTCAAGACAATTTGCACTTTAGAACTGATTTACATTAAACCCAAGTCCACTTTTGTAATTCAACTACATACGAATTGCGTCTGAAATGAAATTCCCGCTCCCACTATTGTATTACAAAGGCTGTTTACAATTCAGCCTTCTATTTGGCCGAAGATAATTCGTTGTAAATAGACTTTAACTGGAGATTTAAATCTTGACTAAGTTGGGAAATTGAATCTAAATTCAGTTGGAATAGAAAGCCGAAACGAGAAAGACGATACTGCAAATGAATAAAATTAATGAGTTCATGAAATATAGCCTCATTGGTGTAAAGGTAGCGTAGGTAGTAAAATGACAATATTCCTGGAATCGATTCCTTCATAGTGGTAGAGCCACGCTGTAGACATATTTGTCTACAGCATGAATGGGCCGGCCCGACCGAGGTAGTACCACTGTCTCTCAGAAAACCAACGTAAAGTGACAGTCTACTCTCGCATTTCGTATGGTAAGTGAGATCCGGAGGCCCAGATTCCCCCTTCCCTTCCCTAATCGCTATTCCTGGCCTTCAAAGCTGACAGCGATACATAATACTTAAGGTATTGTGGATGTTCATGGGCGGTGGAGATTTTTTTTTTTTTTTTTTTTTTTTTTTGTTTTTTTTTTTTTTTTTTTTTTTTTTTTTGGTTTCGCGGGGAAAAGCGATTTATCACTACCGCCCCGCCGGGGGGATGGCGGGACGGTTATGTTGGGCTCGCCGGCCTTACGACCCAGCGTTAAGCCGTCCGGGAGAGATGTTGACATCCGGACGACCGCTGGGCCGAGTCCCTAACAAATTCCCTACACCGGCAATACCAACTAAAAACCCCGCGGTGGCCCTCTTCGGCGCATAAGAGACGGTCCCGGGCTCACGGAGCGAGAAGCGCCCCATTTTCGACCGAAACCGCCCCTGCGCGGTGCCGCCTTGCGGCCCATCTCCAAGTGGGGGGGGCTCAGAAGCCCCCGCGCACCGAAGGACGCCCTCGGCGTCCACGGCAGCTACGAGGCCAACCACCCGCGCTGCCGTCATCCCGGGGTCGCCCGGTGTGCCGACGAAGTATATACAAAATGAAACTATGTACAAACAAAATTTCGACACACCGGAAAGGGCGCTACGACAGCCCCCCGCTGCGCGCCCGCGACCCCCGATGCCCCTATAAGTCGCCTCTTACGACAGGCAGGGGATACCGTGGTGGGATTCTCCAAACGCCCCCAAACCACAGGGCGGGAGACGCCAGTCAGTCGTCAACCCGGCGCCTCCTCCGTCTCGACTGGCGGCGGGAGGGATCGGAGCGCTGTTCCCGATCCCTCTCGGCACTCTCCTTCTGTGAGATGACGGCCTCACAGAAGAGGGCCACCGCACGCCAGGACCTCCGGCTGGCGACCATGGCTGACACCAAAGCCGGCAGCGAGAGGTCTCCACCGACGACTGCTACGAGAGCGCTGCGCTCTTCGTCCCAGGCTGGGCACTCCTCAACAGTGTGTTGGGCCGTGTCACGCGGACAGTTGTCACAATGGTGACACACGGCCGACCCTTCTGCACCGGCTATGCGACACAGGTACTCGCCAAAACATCCATGGCCTGTGAGCACCTGTGTCAGCCGGAATGTCGCCGCGCCGTGGCGCCTGTCCAACCACTGACGGAAGACAGGACGCACTGCCGCTACGACCCGCTGATGGGCGGTGGAGATCACTTAACATCAGGTGACCCACTGGCTCGGTTGTTCGACTATGCTATATATAAAAAAAACATCGAGATTGAGCAATTAAAAATTCTTTTAAGCATTTCAATTCAATCAACACTCGGTTAAAGGTTTATCGCATCGTATGCCCTTTGTTTCCTTCTTACCTATATCTATGATCAACCAGTACTTTAGTATTTAAATGTCTGGCACATTTTGCTAATGTTTCTTTAATTTGCTAATGATTTTGTTTGACTTTGTGCCTAGTACCTCAATAAACTCACCCTTATCATATCATAGGACAGATATATTATCTGTCAATCATAGATGCCCTAGTTGTACATGCAACAACCGCTTTCGGGATATAGACTATATATATTAAAGTAAACAGGAGTCGCAGACGTAACTATTCCATAATACTCTTATCTTTCCTCATAGCTCAATATACTATCCAATATTAACCTGTTCATATATTATTACCATTGTTCCAGATCATTCTGCTGGTTAAAGCACTGGATGCATACAGCATTACGTACTTCACAGTGACTGTCCAGATCGTCTCCCACGTTCTGGCCTACATGAACAGTTGCGTCAACCCTGTGCTGTACGCCTTCCTCTCGGAGAACTTCAGGGTCGCCTTCCGAAAGGTAATTTTCAGACGTCACATACAATATATATCTTGTCAGGTTAGTGTTAAAAAGTGCATAAAAATCCGTTGCAAGATTTGTGTAGACAAAAGAAAATTGAACGCGTTTTCCATCAAGCCTCTCATTCAAAACTCTACAACAAGGCTCCACTTCTTAAACGAGATCAAGATTTGATAGGAGCATATGTATTGTGAGAATTTCGAAGGTATATGAAGTCTACCAACCCGCAATAGGCCAGCGTGGTGGACAAAGGCCTATTCCTTCTCATTAGTAGAGGAGGCCCGTGCCAAGCAGTGGGACAATGTTTAATACAGGGCTAGTATTATATGTATTGTGAGAGATAGAAAATATATACATTTATAGCATAATTCATGGATGATTGAACTTCACTGTGCTTGAATATTGTTCTTAATACTTAATGTACTGTAGATTTTTCAGATGATTTCTAACGCTTCGTTGACTACTCGAAACTTGCCTTTACTGTTTTTAAACAGACTTTTTTTTTATTCTGGCGCGGCAATGTGACCACACTGCCCCTGATGGTAAGCGCAGTACCGTCCAGATAGAGTATCAAGTAGCGAGAGACAGTCTATCCCTCGCTACTCAACACAATCATGCTGCCCTGCTGTTTAGCTTCTTCACATTACGCCTAAAGGACCCAGGATCATAGGAAGGAGGGAACACGGTACCTGTCAAACTGTTCCACTGCTTGAGGGTGCGGCAAAAATACGAATTTGCGAACCTCTTGGTTCGGGCCGGGGTAGTAGACACCACGAAGCTGTGGCTCCGCAAGCCAGTACGCGTGGTTCTGGTATGAAAGGGAGAGGATGGGATAAGATCAAACAATTCTTCAGAGCATTCGCCATGATACAGACGGTAGAACACGCTAAGCGCGGAAATATCCCTACGTTACGGCTGTTATTTACATCGAAATTTCTGAGTTAATATTTGTTTTGTATGTGGTCTACCGTAGAAATTATTTTTAACCATGAATTTTTAATTTCCTCCAAATTCGTTACTTAAGAATAGCTGGCAAATTTATGTTTACTTTGATATTATCTGAAGATGCTCCCTACATAGGTATTTGCGAATATAGAAACAACTCATTAGTAAGGATCAAGGATAATGAGAAAGGTATTATTAGATGAATTCGCAGGGGTTCCAATAACAGAAGCTGATCTTGCGTAACAATACGGAAATATATTTTAGTAGATATAACAGGAAAAGCGTATCGAGAGTGAAACACTGCCGAAACGGAAGTCGATTGACTTCTCCAATTTTAAAAGAACCTTACCAGATTGGTAATTGATTAATCTGATTATTATTAAGGTTTTATAAAAAGTTTACAAAAAGTAAAAATGATAACTGAAATAGAAGAAATGTGTTCAAAGTTAAGGAAGGTGTACAATATTTAATGTCTTCATAGACAGAGAGCGCATTATTCGTATATGACGTCACTTATAAGTAATGTTAATTCCGTACTGACACTGTTGTGGGAATGCGGCAGGGTATCCCTTCCAAATTCAATCGAAAATCGCTTACATGTCGGGAATTTTAAGAATAATAATAACACCTAATAGGTACACACATAGTCCTGACCCTACACTAAGATACGAGTGTTGTGTCATAGGTATCAGGAACTATGAAAGATTTACTCACCCGCTGTGTCAGGGAGGATTTCTTACTAGCGAGTAGTTCTTGATACCCACAATATAGGTTTGACCTGGAGTGGGGTCAAGACGGGTGTATTTATATATTATTAATCTAAAAAAATAAAAAATATTCCGCAATGTCTCAAGACGAAAGTCTTTGACCAGTGTGTGTTGCCAGTGATGACATATGGCACTGAAACGTGGTCCCTTACTATGGGTCTCATAAGAAGGCTCAAAGTCACCCAAAGGGCAATGGACAGGGCTATGCTGGAAGTCTCTCTGCGTGATCGCATCAGAAATGAGGCCATCCGCAGCAGAACCAAAGTAGCCGATATAGCCCTCCGAATCGCTAAACTTAAGTGGCAGTGGGCGGGGCACATTGCGCGTAGAACTGATGGCCGTTGGGGCGGAAAGGTTCTGGAATGGCGACCACGTACCGGAAGGCGCAGCGTGGGTAGACCCCCCACCAGGTGGACTGATGACCTGGTAAAGGTCGCGAGAGTCCACTGGATGCGGGTGGCGTAGAACCGGTCATTGTGGCACTCTTTGGGGGAGGCCTATGTCCAGCAGTGGACGTCCTTCGGCTGACATGATGATGATGATGAATCTAAGAAAAATCATACATTTTTATCATTATAATACAAACATTTAATTGCTTTATCTGGGACAACGAGAACGTTTCCAACAATGTTTTTTGAAATAGTAAAAAAGTTTAATTACACAGGTGCAACGTTACATTGAACGGACAAAAGAAAATTTATAATTAAAGGGTACACTGTGCTCCGAGCACCTCATACAAAAAACTGAAGTGAATTGAAGCGCTGGCCATGCAGCGTGGAGCGTTTTTAAGGTTTTTATTTTTTATATTCATTTTTATTCAAACGTTCAATATAGATACATACTTTTTTGCAGTATGTGCATACAGGCGATCAATAAATATGGTATATTGCATTCTATCATGAGAGACGGAACCTCTTTCGGTAAAGCAATAATTTTAGCATTTCTACATCATTTCTAGAATAAAAATAAAATTAATAATACACCCAACAGTCACACGCATAGTTCTGACACCACACTGGGTAAAACTTGTGTCGTGGGAATCAAGAACCACGAGGGACTACGGTCCCACAACACCCAGACTTGAAATAAATATCTGGCTATCACACAAACATTCATCTCAGTGTGGGAATCGAACCCACGGCCTTTCGTTTCACAGCCGGCTATTCGCCCGCTGCGCCACTGACGCTGTCGAAATAGCCGACACTTTAAAAGCCAATGGTGTACCTGCCATTTCCTTAAGAATGTTATAAAAAAGAAAGCTATCCCTATATTAACTACTTTATGAATAACATTGTCCTAAAAAACATTATGCTTGCTGTGATCTGCCTGGACTCAGGCCAAATGTCATCGTATGAATAAAGATTTTTTGTTTGGTTCGTACGATCTTTTAATGCCGGTAAAATCTTATAATCTCGTAAGCGGTAAAGTTTATCAGTTTAATGTCGGAGGAATCTATATAATTACTGATCTGGCTCTGGAAATTGGGTTTTTATGAACAAAACATCGAGTAGCACCCGTGTAGCGACACAAAATTGATATTAAATTAATTCAATCATTTTGAAGTACCTATTATATATAGGACCACGGACCACGTGAAGTCGCGGGATTGAAGCAAGGTACATTTTTATCGGAATAATATTATTAGAATATTTATTTGCAACTGCTCATCGGCTTAATATCCATTTGTTTTTGGTAGATCAAACCCTGAGCAAACCTCTGTCGTACGATTCATAAAAATGCAGAGAATCAAATCTTTGGTCGACTGACTGACGAATCGACTTGTAAATTTATTATCCATATATAAAATTGATTACATATTACTAAAATACAAAAGCAATGAACTCTATTTTCTTACATAAGACCAGTTCACCCACTCCATTCCGTGTCGAGAATAACAAATCCAAAATAAACAAAATTCCTATAAACATAGCTAATACCATAGAAAATACATCAAAGGAGAGCTATTCTTAGATTTTTCAAGTTTCGTTCCTGTTAACATAATGCCCACGGTCCACGAAAGTGTAGCTTTTAGTGGTACATATCAATTAATTACGGGTATTTAGCCGATCATTTGTAATTCAAAGAAAGGTACATAGATCTGCAATGTACATGATGACGTCACGCATGTTATACTCAGTTACATTGGAAATGATATACTGTGACATAACATTAATTTGTTTGTTACATCATGTAATTGATTATTTACTGATAGAGGTTTGTAATTAGCAAGAAAATTTAAAAAATACTCTTCTGTTTGTGAAGTTTTTAGGGCAAACCACTCAATCGATTTTGATTTTGGTACCAAGAAAGCTTGAATATTTGATATAGGATACACTTTGCCTCAAAAACTAAAGGAGGTAATAAAACTCAAAGGGATATCAAATCAGATTTAGATACTTGATAGCAAATAAATGTTTTATTATTTTATCAAAATCATCCTTCTATGGGATAAAGATTTTTTTTTATATTGCATAGCCCTACAAACGAGCATGTGGGTCACCTGATGTTAAGTGATTCCACCGCCCATGAACATCCACAATACCGAAAGAATCATGTATGCGCTGTCGGCCTTAAAGGACAGGAATAGGGATTAGGGAAGGGAAGGGGGAATCTGGGCCTCCGGATATCTCACTTACCATACGAAACGCGACAGTAAACTGTCACTTTACGTTGGTTTTCTGTGAGACAGTGGTACTACGCCGGTCGAGCCGGCCCATTCATGCTGCAGACATGCGATTATTTTTGTAACAGCTGTAGCAGTTCAACGGATTTCATTGTTTGGAGTAAGATAGCTTATATCCCGGGTGAATAAGATACTTTTTATCTAAATGGCTCATTCGAAATTTGCGCCGGGAAAATAATACAAATTTTGTTTGTCACATTATTGTCCTCGATCATATCGCCCGTCACACGCAATAAGTACTCTTATGGCATATAGATGTGATTATGGTAACAACATACATTTTGAAGTGCTTATAAAGTTTAAGTTCTAAGCAGCGATAGCCTAGTTGGTTGCGGTACAGACTGTCAAGACGAAAGTCGTATGTTCAAAACCCAAATGGCATACATCTCTGACTTTTCTGAAGTTATTTACATTATTAATTATCTCTTGTTTCAACGGTGAAGGAAAACATCTTGAGGAAACCTGAGAATTCTCATAAGAATTTCGAAAGTATGTGAAGTCTACCGACGCGCATTAGGCCAGCGTGGTGGACTAAGGCCTAACCCCTCTCTTTAGTATAGGAGGCCGGTGTCCAGGACAATGTTTAATACAAGGCTAGTATTATTATTATAAAGTTTACGGCTCCGTGGACAACAGGCTTTAAATATTGCGTGTATCCAATGATGAACTATAAACTGCTGTGTGATTTAAATAAATAAAATGTATGTATTATTTACATCAACAGGCGATGTTTTAGTTGTCAGATCGATTGCGTTATTTCTTAGAATATTCTAGAATAATGATAGATAGATGCGTATTTATGAGCACTTATCGTATCGTTATTGAAAGCATAATGATAAAATCATAAACAGATTTTTCTTGTCTGACAATTGTACACGTATCCATAATGGGTAAATCATTTTGGATATGATTTAAAAGTTATGTTTACTTATGTGTAGACAAAAAATAATACCTTGTTCTATTTAAATAGAATGCAGAATATTTTAGTACACACATATACACTCACGCCTGTAATCCCCGAAGTAGGCAGACGTTTAACTAATACACTCACTTTTCGCCGAATTTCGGTCCCATAATGTGATAGGGGGCGAGCCTTTTGCCATACCGGGCACAGATTCCAGACTCCGGGCTGATACTGAGAATTTATAGATAGAAAAACCCAATATCACTTTACCCGACCCGAGGATTAAACCTGAGACTTCAGCACAGCAGTCGTAACGCAGGCGCAATTACAATTACGACACCGAGGTAGTCAAAAAAAATTTATACAGGTGATACATATTCCAGTATAAATACACCATTTTGGCATTCATAACTAGACCCAAGTATTACATCGAATAAAAAATATAAACTTAATAATATTGTGAGTTGTTCTGCCATTTTTTGACGCTTGACGCTTACCACCTGACGAGTGATATAAATAATAAATAAATAAATACAGCGAACAGTCACACACACTGACCTCACACTAGGTAAAATCTGTATCGTGGGTATCAAGAACTAAGAGGGACTACGGTTCCACAACACCCAGACCCAAACAAATACCTGTCTGTTATACAAACGTTTGTCTCGATCGAACCCACGACCTCTCGTTTCACAGCCGGTCTGTCAAATGATAAGCTAATGAAGTCAATTAATTTTATAAAAAAAATGTATTTAGTATAAATAAAAGACGTACCTCTGAATAAATAAGTTACTTCTTTAAAGTCAATATTGAAAACTCGTCTGAACGAAGTGTGAAACTGTATTATAAGTTGCGAAGTGAAATTCCTTGGAGCATTGCCAGCAGTTCGGAAATTTGTTTACGACGTTGAAATTTACGTATATTCGTGTGTTATTTTCATGAGTTGCAAATCAACGTTTGCCGTTTGGTCAATCTATATTTCAAAATTTATGAATCAATATTTTTATTTTCGTTTTTTGCTACTCAAAGTGCAGTTTACAATATGTTAGTGGCCAATACCCAATGACTTTAGATCTGTCTATTTTGATGTTCACTGGTTACCTATTCGCTGCTGTACTTAGTCCTAGCAAGAGTGTATATGTACAGTTTACCGATCTACGTATTCCCACCTTCCTATAGGAAGGATCCTATAGGACCCAGGATTATAATCCTGGGTCCTATAAGCGTAGTGTGAAGAAGCTACGTATCAGGCCGGCATGATTGTATGGAGTAGCGAGGGATAGTCGTCTCTCATATACTTGATACTCTACCTGGACGGTCCTTTTTTTTCGCGCGGAAAAGTGTTTTGTCACTACCGCCCCGTCGGCGTGGCGGGACGGTTATGTTGGGCTCACCGGTCTTACGACCCAGCGTTGAGTCGTTCGGGAAAGATGGCGACATCTAGACGACCGCTGGGCCGAGTCCCTAACAAATTCCCTATACCGGCAGTAGCAACTAAAACCCTGCGGTGGCCCTCTTCCGCGTATTGGAACGGCCCGGGGCCCAAGGGACGAGAAACGCCCCGTTCTCGACTGGAACCGCCACTGCGCGGTGCCGCCTTGCGGCCTGTCTCCATGTTGCTCATAAGCCCCCGCGCACCGACAGACGCCCTCGGCGTCCATGGCAGCATCGAGGCCAACCACCCGTGCTGCCGTTCATCCCGGGGTCGTACGGTGTACCGACAATATATACAAGTGAAATAACTGTATACAAAATTCGACATACTGATATGGGCGCTACGACAGCCCCTGCTGCGCGCATGCATGGCCCAATGACCACTATTAGTCGCATCTGACAACAGGCAGGGGACACCGTGGTACCGCCAGCATAAAAAAAAGACAATAACCAATGGATATAAATAAACAAATCCCTTTGTTCCAGGTGATGTACTGTCCTCAACCATACTCCGACGCGGTCCAGGGCCGACCACAACCCACCAAGACCACAAGGACTGGCAACGGCAACTCCTGTCACGACATAGTGTGAGACTCGCGCCGCAGTCGGCCTCGCCACTGCACCGAGCAAGTCTCTGTAGTTTAAACTGTGGTTTTAGTCTGATTGTTGGTCTTATGTTGTATCAAATAAAGTTCAAAATATTGTTCAAAAACAGTATCACTCAGTGTGCTATAAATGCACTGTCGAACATGAAAGATCAGCTTTCCACCAGGTCTTCGCTGTATTACCTTCACCCCTGTGGAAAAATCACAGTCTATTTGGTATTCTTCGTAGACCTTATTATAGATCTTATTTGACATCAAATAAAGTTCAAAATAATGTTCAAAAACCCAGTGTGCTAAAAATATATGCTACTGTCGACTTAAACACGATCAGCTTTCTGCCAAGTCTTCGTCTTTCACCACTGCGGAAAAATCAGTCTATTTGGGACTGTCTGTACATACATACATATATATATACTCACGCCTGCTATCCCCGAAGGGGTAGGCAGAGGTGTAACCAGTACACCCACTTTCTGTCTGTACATAATGTTTATAATCCTGTATGACATATGATATTTAGTGTATTTGTAAATAAATTGCAGGTATATTTAATGTAATGGCATTTTCATATTATGAGCCCATATGAAAATGCGTGTGTAAATAATTGTATATGTATTTGATAACGTAAACATCGAATAAGCAGTAGTTAGCTTTTTGTATATATGTAGATGATATAAATAATACTATAAATTATATTATATGTATAGGAAAGAGTATGTTATTGACTGAGAAATGTATGCACGATTATTTATTCATGTTAATAATTAGATGAATGTATAATATACATTGATGTTTTATTTAGAACGATAATAAATGGTCGTTATCATGTATTCGATACAATGTAAACCATAAGATAGTTATTCAATAAATGTTTTTATAATACGGTGGTTAATTTGCTCACAAAATTGGGAAGTGGTAGAGCCACGCTGTAGACATATTTGTCTACAGCATGAATGGGCCGGCTCGACCGGGGTAGTCCCACTCTCTCACAGAAAACCAACTTTAAAGTGACAGTTTACTGTCGCGTTTCGTAGGGTAAGTGAGATAACCGGAGGCCCAGATTCCCCCTTCCCTTCCCTAATCCCTATTATGTCCTTTAAGGCCGACAACGCATACATGATACTTTCGGTATTGTGGATGTTCATGGGCGGTGGAGATCACTTAACATCAGGTGACCCACTGGCTCGTTTGTCGGACTATACTATACAAAAAAAAACAAAAAGAAAAATGGGTGCAGTTGTGTGGATTGAATCAGCTATTTTTAAATTATAAATGTAATGAAAATAAACCCAACCGACATACATATAGTTCTGACCCCAAAAGGTCAAACCTGTATTGTGGATATATACTACGAGGGACTATGTTTCCACAACACCCGACACGAAACAAATATTTGTCTATCAGACAATTTTTGATCCTCATGGTAAGTGCAGTGCCGTCCAATTAGACTATCGAGTAACGAGCGAGAAACAATCCATATTTTGCCACTCAACACAATCATGCCGCCCTGCTTCTTCACACTACGCCGGGCTGTTACGGTCGAGGGTCTAGTGTCAGAGTACTCAGAAGGCCACAACACGGCCAAACATCGTACCCCAGCTCTAGACCCTCGACAAAAACCGGATCTACACTGGCTGACTCCAAAACGCGACACACTTACGTGTGCCACTATGGGTTTTACACCCTGTGTATGGTGGTCGCTATACGGGTGGATATGAATATCCTACCACCAGCATAACTTTTTCCTTATTGCCTCAATAAAAACAGTAACATTCTATTGAAATGGCCACAAACTTTCCATAACAGCCTCTGGAGCGGCGCCAGCTGATTCGACGGCACGTAAAAATTAACGACTTCCACTAGCGAGCCGTGGAGCTGAAGACCCTTTAATTGGTTGAATTTATTAAAAACTTGTTCAATTACGGTGCAGTAAAAGTAGACAGTGATTGTGAAGAAGCCGATTTAAATGTGATTGTAATTTCAAGAAATGCGTTTTATTTTGGCTCAAAATAATATAAGGCACTAGCTGTTACCCGCAGTTGACGTGTTAGAAAATAATAATCTAATACGGGCCTCCTCTACTAATAAGAAGAGTTAGGCCTTAGTCCATTAGAATACCACAAGATAGGTCCGTAAGCGCTGGTGAAGGCACCGCGGGGATTAAGCTGATATATATCCGGATAGCCATCATCCGGACGAGGGGGTGTTGGGTCGTGAGACCGGCTAGTCCACAATAACCGTTTTATTCTTATTTTGCTTCCCCCCGGAGCAGGCAGCAGTAATAAAGCACTTCGACAACAAAAAAAGGCCTTAGTCCATCACGCTAGCTTAATGCGGGTTGGTAGACTTCACATACCTTTAAAATTCTTATGGAGAACTCTCAGGTATAGAGGTTTCCTCACGATGTTTTCCGTCACCTCTCTGTTCACAACGGTTTCGCGCCTTATGCCACGGATTATATCGCGAATCTTCTCAGAACTCCTTCTACTCAAATTTTTATAGATACAAACAATAATTCAAGTGGGCTCATAACCTCAGCCGCTTTACAAGCCTCTCTCAAAGGTCGTTGGTTACATGTCAAGAGCGCTTTACGATAAGCCGCACATTTTCTGAATGGAACAGAATTATTATCGTGAGTATGATAAATTGTATATTAATTACATTTGAATTGTAAAAGTAATTTATTTCACTAGATCGTCTGTAGGTTATGAAACGATCAACCAGAATTATATTACAATTGAACTTACAATGAAATTATTTTAATAAAATACATTTGGGAACCATAAGTTCAATGTTGAAATCCTGTAGTTCTTCTACGCTGTAGGTAAAACTGTCCACAGTGTGCCAGTATCACATCTTTAAAATTATTTTTAATAAAAGTTAAAGCCAGCGGAATCATAGATCATACATTATTAACATGTGTTATATAAACACAGTGGACATTTCTTTCTTTCATGGTGACAGCCTCCGTCGCGCAGTAGGCGAGTAGCCGGCTGTGAAACAAGAGGCCGTGGGTTCGATTCCCGCACCAAGATAAATATTTGTGTGACAGATAGTTTCGGTTCGTGATTAGTTTCGGCCTTCTGGTCTGGGTGTTGTGGGACCGTAGTCCCTCGTAGTTCTTGATACCCATGATACTAGGACTATGTGTGTGACTGTTGGGTGTATTTATTATTATGTCAATATTTCCAAGTTTTTTCATAAAATATAACAAACCATTTTGTTTTTACAAGTTTTAATAAACTCATTATTTGTTTTTTTGGTAAATTTTTTCGATATTTTTTTCATTAATCCCGAAGAGAATTTCAGTTAACCCCATTTAAAACAAATTACTGAAAGTTAAGAACGTTTAAATTTTTCAATGAAATTTCTTTCAAGCTTCATTGAGTTTATGAAGTATGGGTATTATCTAGAGGGTTCAAAGACAATAAATCTTGAATGTTTTTCACAAGACTTTATTTTTTTTTCGTGTGTATGTGAATTTTTCTTTTTAACACTCTCGGCGCAAAAATATAATCATATAAAACTATCTAGCCTTCAGTGTTCGTGTAATTTCTTCATTGCCTATCGACGCTTAAATCTTTACCAATATTATAAACCTGGAGAATTTGATTGTTTGTTTGAACGTGCTAATCTCAGGAACTACTGGTTCGAATTGAAAAATTATTTTAGTTTTGTATAGCCCATTCATCGAGGAATGCTATGGGCTTTATAACATCACGCTATGATCAATAGGAGCGGGACATCAACGAAAATGTTGAAAACTAGGGAAAATTTATAGCTTTTTGAGCACGTTGCGTGCGCTGTGTAAAGGTGATTTGGCGATAATTGTACATTGTGTGACCGGTCACCGTTTTAGAGGATCGGCTGCACGTTGGCCTCTCTCTATGATTCAGGCACAACACCTGAGTGGTAAGACGATCGGTACAGGTGCGTCAATGCAGGACACAACTCCTTGGATTGTACACTTTTTCTCTCTATAATAACCTCCACGCGGTCAGAGCCGCAGGCAATAGGTAGTACTAAAAAACTAGTTACATTATAAAATATAAATTAAGAGTCAACAGTCGTAGTCAGTCTCTATCAGGAATCCAAAGCTCCTTTATGATCAAAAACTCCCTTGTTTATTTATTTATTTATTTATACACTTCATATACAAGGTATATAGGCGGACTTAATGCCAGAGGCATTCTCTCCCAGTCAACCTTAGGGTGATGCAGAGATGAACAAGGTAGGTGCATAAGATATAGAGGAAAATGGTAAACAAAAAAAAACTAATTAACACAATAATATGTAAATACATAAATAAATAAATCCAAATACATAACATATGTATACATATATAGACATAAATATAAAATATATTTCAACTACATATATACTTATGTATATAAATATATATAATATATACTATACATTAATTGTGAGATGATTCTGCCACTCCATTCAGCAATAATTGGCGGACTCTCAGCTTAAAAGTCGACCGGCTGGTGCACGATCTGATATCGAGAGGGAGCGAATTCCAGAGAAGTATTGATTGGATAGTGAAAGAAGAGTGTAAGAAGTCAGAGCTGTGAGGGGGACACTTAAGGAGAAGATTGCTAGATGAGCGAAGATTTCTACTGTGACTGTCACAAAGGTATTGAAAGCGTGAAGATAAATAAGAGGGGGGTGTAGCAGACGTAAGTAACGAGAAAAGAGTAGTTAGTGCTCGCATAGATCGGCGCTGGCGAATCGGTAGCCATTTTAATTGCGAGCGATAGACAGAAACGTGGTCATATTTACGAAGATTAAAAATGAATCGAATGCAGTTGTTAAGAAGACGGTCAAGTTTGTTGAGTAGGTCTGCATTCAGATCATAATAGCACACATCACCATAGTCGATTATCGGAAGGATTAAGGCTTGCACGAGCATTGTCTTAGTTTTAACAGGGAGAAAATTCTTCAGGCGATAAAGAGAACGAAGGGTACCGGTGACTCTCTGACTTACAGAGTTCACCTGGGACCGCCAGCTCAAAGTGGAGTCGATGTGCAGCCCAAGGTCCTTAACACTCGGGCACCAAGGAATGACTGAGCCATCGAAAACAACAGCCGGAATTGTCATAGAACCCAATCTGCTTGTAATCCTTGAACTACCCAAAATTATGGCCTGGCATTTTGTGGGGTTCACAGCTAAACCGAAACTGTCAGACCAGCTTTTTATATGTGCTAGGTCCGAGTTTACCCTTTCCACAGCGTCGGCCACGCATTCGACTCTGGATTGAAAATATATTTGCAAGTCATCAGCGTACAAATGGTACGCACACTGAAGGTTTTGAGTTATAAGGTTAATAAAGATTGAAAATAGCAATGGGGAAAGTATGCCGCCTTGAGGGACTCCAGAGTCAATATCGCACCAGTTTGATGAAGAATCACCAAGGCGCACCGACTGCTGGCACCCCTGAAGATAAGAGGAAAACCATTCCAGTGCTGCCGGAGAGATCAAATAATGGGAGAGGATTGATAAAAGGATGTCATGACTGACGGTATTGAAGGCATTAGAGAAATCAACCAAAGCCAACACGGTGACTTTGGTATCTTCCATGCCCGCTCTAATATCGCCAGTCACTTTGAGGAGGGCGGAAACGGTGCTGTGGCCAGGCCTAAAGCCAGACTGCAGAGGACACAATAGGTTATTTAAGTGCACGAACCCAGTCAACTGCTTGTGTGCAGAGGCCTCCAGCACCTTGGAAAGGAAAGGGAGAATGGATATGGGGCGAAAGTGCATCGCCAAAGAGGGGTTAGGGATTTTGGGAAGAGGTATAACAAAGGCTTTCCGCCATAAGGACGGAAAAACACCAGTGCAGAAGGAGACATTAATGATATGGGAAATGGTAGGGAGAAGATGGTCCAGTATGGGAATAATCATGCGACGGCTAATATTGTCGTAGCCAGTCGCATTGGACTTGATGGAAAGGATAACTTTTTTGATTTCATCTGGCGGCACTGGAGAAAACTGGAAAGGGTCGATATCAGGCCTGGGGAGACAATCTATGAGATCCATGGTACGACGTTTGGTTTGGAGATCAACTAAGACAGCAGTAGAGAAATGAACATTAATATCATCCAAACCAATAGTCGCCCCACGAAAGTCCAAGCTTTTCTCCCTACCAATTCCTAATGTCCTGAGGAACTTCCATATACTAGCAGGGGAAGAAGAAGTGATATTATTAAGAATATGACGGCGTTTAGCATCCCGTACCATCTGATTACACCGATTCCTTGCAGCCTTAAAGAGGCACCAATTTTCATCCGAACGGTCCTTCTTATATCTACGAAAAACTCGGTCCCTTCGCCTCATCGCCATCCGAACACCACGTGTCATCCACGGTGCAGGAGGACGCTTCAATTTAACTTTTTTGAAAGGGGCGTGGACGTCAAAAAGTGCGAGGACGTTGGTGTTGAAAATTTTCACTTTATCGTCAACTGAAGTGGCCGCTAAAAGAGCATTCCAGTTTAACTCAGCAGCATCCCTACTGAGGCTGTCCACGTCCATATGGCTAAAACAACGCACGCGCAATACCTTGGGATGGGGTTTAGCAGGTTTTAGGGTGTAGCATAAGTAGATGAGGTCATGGTGAGAGAAGCCAGGAGCAGAAAATTGGCCATGACAGGAAACGAGAGAAGGATCTGAGGTGATGAGGAGGTCAAGCCAAGTGTCATGCCCATCAGCATTGTGGTGAGTGGCATGCAATGGTAGGACATGGAGGCTAACGGAATTAAGCATTTCAAGAAGCTTAAGGGACCGCGTGGATTGGTGGGTAAGGAGGTCAGTATTGAAATCACCCATGATGATGTGATGTGCATATTCAGATCCTAAAGATTCCAGAACTGATTCCAGACTGGAGAAATAATTAAGAGACGGGGGACAATAGACAACACCAAGTTAGGATTTCACTCCATGGACCCAAACCTCAAGGAAGAGATATTCGGCAGAGGGAGAACAAGAAGGTGAGGACGAGGCAACTATTTTATATTTAAAATCGCTACGTAGAAAAACAGCAACCCCACCTCCTCTCCTGTCAACTCGATCATTCCTGATTAAAATGAAGCCAGGAAGAGGGTATAGGGCTGAAAGAAGATGAGGTTTGAGCCAACTCTCAGATATCAGAACAGCATGGACGTTGACATCACTGAAAGCCTCCAATAAATCGCTGTAGTGACTTGGTACACTTTGCGCATTAATATGGCACACAACGAAATCTTTAACAGTTGGTTGATTAAATGTTTGGCGTATCAAGTCACCGAGGCCATCATTGGCTGAGCAAAAACTTTCATCACCGGACGAAGTTGCAGACTCATTTGCTGAATAAAATGACTCATTTCCAGAAAACATGATATATATATATAAATCTATATGAGTGTATGTGTATATATTGTTCCAAAACAACAAAATAACCTATAGCATTGATTAAAATGACATCTTCTGTGGCGCTAAGGGTTCAGTGTTGGGTGTCTTTATTTATTGATATTATTAACTGCCAGAATAAATACATATACTTATATTACACTCACGCCTGTATCCCATGGGAGTAGGCAGAGACTATTGAGTGCAACAAACTAAGATCTTAACACACTTCTTTCGCCTCTATTGTCTCTATTATATATGAATGTGGTCATTTAAAATACATTCATATTTTTTTTTATCCTGCCACGGCAAAGTGGCGACACTGCACCTGATGGTAAGCGCAGTGCCGTCCAATTAGAGTATCGAGTAGCGAGAGACAATCTATCCCCCGCTACTCAACACAATCATGCCGGCCTGCTTCTTCACACTACGCCATACATTAATAATTATAATACATTCATATATAATTCATGCCAGAATACTTTAATATAATAAAATAAAGAGGAATATCCAACATATCACAGATGTCTTACTCAATGAAAGTGTATAGATTTTAGAAGAGAACCAACTGTACACAAATACTTGACATTAGAAAATAACACATAAATTAACATTAAACTAACAAACTTTGGCTCTCTTTAGAACTTCTTTGGAGATCTAAAAGCTACGTGAAGCAGCCAAACCTTTAGAAACAAGTCTTAAGAAACTTTCAGATTCACTTTGTGCTGGTCATATCTTTGACTTAATAAGCCCTTAACTTTAAGGTCGTTACGTGGAGCGCACCTTTATATAATAAACCTTTGAAATTTAAAGTTGAACGACAAATTTGTGGTTGTGTAGTCTTCTTGTCTATAGATTGTAAAAGTAATATTGTCGGACAGTGTGATTTGGAATATAGCTTTTTTTTTTTTTTTAATCGAAATAGGCTTGCGTTTGACCACTATCTCGCCTGATGGAAAGTGATGATGTGGTCTACGGTGGAGCACGCTTGCCTAGAAGATACCTATTCACTCTTGACTTGAAGATACCCAGGTTATAATTTTCGGGAAATATAGAATCCGGCAAAGAGTTCCACTCTCTAGCGGTGCGCATGTTAAATGTACTAGCAAAACGCTTCGTGCGCACTGGTGGAATATCAACCATGTATCGATGACGCTTCGCCGAGTCTCTTGTCGTCCGATGATAGAAAGGGGTTGGGGGAATTAAATTCCAAGGCACACTCGCCGAAATGTATCCGGTAGAAAACCGATAAACTAGCAACTTTACGTCTGTGTTCAAGGCTTTGCAGCCTTGCCTCGACTATGGAATCGTTGCCTATGAGTCTCTTGGCGCGTCTCTCGATTGCCTCCAATGCCTCAAGCTGGTACTTGGCTGATCCATCCCAAAGATGAGAGCAGTACTCCATGCACGACCGGACTTGCGCTTGATACAGATCAAGGAGCTGTCCCGGCGTGAAGTACCGTCTCACCATCGCAAGGATAGCCAGCTTTTTGGCAGCCAATTGAGCTTTATGCTCAATGTAGGAGCCAAAACTGAGAGTTGGAGACAAAGTTACACCAAGAATCTCTAGGTGGTCAGTTATCGGTACGGACACATCTCTGAAAGTAGGAGTCAGTTCGAAGGGACTCCGTTTAGCAGAGAATAGACAAGCCTGGGTCTTAGTGGCATTAAACTTGACCAGGTTGGCATCGCCCCAATCGGAGACTGCCTTTAAGGACAAGTTCAAGCGTTCTACCAAGGCCTCCCTGAGGGCCTGGACTTGCACTCCACTGGTTCGTGCATTAGATATGTAACTTTCTACCATTGTGCTGTCATCAGCGTACCCAAAAGTACCGGGCTTAAGCAGATCATTGATGTGCAGCAGGAATAGAGTCGCAGAAAGTACGGACCCCTGAGGTACCCCGGCATTGATAGCCAATAGATCAGAGGAGCAGCCATCAATGACCACTCGAATCAATCGTTCCCTCAAGAAGTCCGATATCCAAGCACATAACCCAGTGGGCAAGCCATATGATGGAAGCTTGCTTAAGAGGCTATCATGCCACACTCTGTCGAAGGCCTTCGAGATATCAAGTGAAACGGCAAGCGCTTCCCCATGCCACTCGACGGCCTCGCTCCAGATGTGAGTGGCATACGCTAGAAGGTCTCCAGTTGACCGGTTTCGGCGAAATCCGTATTGTCGGTCACTTAGGAGGTCATTCGCTTCTAGGTATGCCATGAGCCTGCCATTCAGTACACGTTCCATACTTTTGCAAAGTATGGACGTAACCGAGATGGGCCTATAGTTGGCAGGCTCAGCACGACTACCTTTTTTGGGCACAGGTTGCACGTTAGCTTGCTTCCAGGCTTGAGGCACTTGTCCAGTGACCAGAGAGAGACGAAACAGGCGAGTCAAAATAGGAGAGAGCTCAATTAGAATATTTATTATTGAAGCGTTTCGTATGGTAAGATTTTGAATTGCACTGAACACCATCACTTAAAATCGCTCAGTACGATACAAAACATAGGATGTTTCCCAAAGTTCCAGCGCCGAAGAATTAATATTTATGCTGACTTCGCTAAAATTTTGCCACGTAACGCAATCTTTCTAAACAGCGTCCATTAGACGGCACGGGTCGACCCTACTTGTCATGGAGTATTACTCATAACCCATCACATTGACCTAAAGCGGCTTTACTACTTTCCTTTCAGGCAAAAATCTTATATTAAAACTCAGACCTATATTCCTGAAAGAAGGTAGAGGTGTTATTACATCCAAAGTATTCCAAGCTTTATTATTCCATTATGGTGGCAAACTTACCAGAGGCCTAAATTTCATCAACTCCTAAGGGTGTCTTTCAAAGTTAGCTACTCATCCATCATTCTTGTGTTATTGTGTTTATTCATGGACTATAGAGATTAATTCCATCAGATGAGCCCCTTGATCTAACAGCCAGCTATATTGTCTTTGGCAGCTAAGGCTACAACAAGAAACCCATCCTATATCTCAAATATACTGTCCCACTGCTAGGCATGGGCCTCTTCTACTAATATGAAGGGTTAGGTCTTAGTCCATCACACTGGATTAATGCGGGTTGGTAGACTTTACACACCCATTGACATTCTTATAAGAATTCTCGGATATGCAGGTTTCCTCACGATGTTTTTCTACACCGTTAAAGAAGTGATCATTATCAATGAATACACACGTAACTTTAGAAAAGTGTATACCATTTGAGCTGGTTTACCTACGACTTTCGTCTCGACAGTCAGTACCACTAGGCTATGCATGTATTTTACTTATCACGTATATTTAATAAAATAGGCAAAGCAGTCCAGCTGTTCTCTAGATTTATAGTAAGTATAGATGATACTAATTTACGTATCCGAACACTCAATATTAGACGCTTTGAAGAAGAAAAAAATGAGAAGGAGGGCAAGTGTTCCTAAATCTTGACAAACACACATATTATAACGCCTTTATCTCTTAGGGGTAGACAGAGATTATAGACTTCCACTTGGCACAACCCTGACACACTATGGCTTCATCTACTTTCATTATTCTCTTCATGCATTCACGTCTTAGAATACTCTTAACCTTTCCTTCCTGTAGCAAGTCACTAATTTGGCCAACATCATTCCGGCTCGGACGTCCTCTGTTAATTTTTGCATACACACTCGACACATCCATCATCAATCTTCAAGAAGTAACATAATTATTTGACTGTCTCCGTGGCGTTACGGGCGAGTTGTGAAACGGGAGGCCATGAATTTGATTCCCACACCGAGCCAAATTTTTGTCTAATCTAGGAGCGTAGTTCCGCGTAGTTCTTGTTACCCACGATACAGGTTCCACCTAGTGTGGGGTCAGAACTATGTGTTTGACTGTGTGGTGTATTACTAAAAAACGAATTTATCAAGAAACACGGTCAAACAAATTAGACCTCACTTCAATCTACGCCTAAAATGTTTGGTTAGTTAATAAAAACATGACAAGGTCGTACACTTTGATCTAATTAAATCTGGAGCCCAGTTCGTTTCCGTTAAGTGGTGTAGTTGTTCCTAACTAATATGTACTCTGTTGTTCCTCAAACTTTGAACCCTTTGTTTGATTTAACTTGACATATCGTCGTTGGTATGTCACTCGCAGTTTGTGCTTAAAGGGTACGGTTAATTACTTCTGATTAGTTTCTATTTTACTCTCATGTCTAAGCTTAGTTATGCGAGTTATGTTAGCTAGATTTTCAGGAAGAGCGTTAGTTAGTAGATTTATAGCACATGAAATCAGCTGATCATTTTTTTTTATCCTGGCACGGCAAAGTGACCGCACTGTACCTGATGGTAAGCGCAGTGCGGTCCAAATAGAGTACTGAGTAGCGAGAGACGATCTATCCCCGCTACTCAACACACTCATGCCGGCCTGCTTCTTCACACTACGCCATGAGTAAGAAGGTGCAGAAGGGGTCGAGGGTCTAGTGTCAGAGTACTAAGAAGGCCGCAAAATGGCCATTGTACCCCAACCCCAGACACCCGACAAAAAAAAAGATAAAGATAAGATCATAAATATTATTTGAATGCGCTTAGAATCTTTAAGGTTCGTTGAGTTTTATGTTGACAGCCTCCGTGGCGCAGTTGGCGAGTAGCCGACTGTGAAAAGAGAGGTAGTTCGATTCCTAAACCAGGACAAATGTTTGTGTGACAGACGAATATCTGTATCCGGGGTATGGGTGTTGTGAGACCGTGCGTCTCTCGTAGTCCCTGATAACCACAACACAAGACTCGTATCTTAGTGCGGGGTCGGGGCTATGTGTGTGACTGTTGGGTGTTATTATTATTATTGAAAATGTATACCTACACAATTAATATTTCACTTGCGGTTTCTTCCAACTTAAGGTATACAGTTTTCTTCTCATTTTCTCGTTTTAGAGATAGTATTGAAAACGCCAGAATATAATAGGAATATGTTGAACAATATTAACACCAAATTTATAAAAAATTTCACAAGAAAAATATTAGAATTTGCACCATTTCGATCCCCTCAAGGATGAAATATAAAACTTATCTTAGTTGTTATCCGTGTTATTATAGCAATACGCTTTAAAATTCAGTTAACAAAAACCATTATTTTGGTCTGAGCTTTGATGAATCAATCACCAATTTTATTTTATGTATATGGAGCTGAACTCTTGGTCAGATCATATTTCTATCCCATGTGATAGGCAGCGATCTTGTCTGTATAAAGAGCACAAATTTAAATCCTGGGCAACTTTCTATATTTTTGCTCGAGAACCAATACAATGTATGATTGTCTTGATTTAAAGTTCAGTTCAGAACGTCATAGGCTTCTAGACTGCTACTAAAGTGACGTTATTGCATAGACCATAATATAAGTTCAGATATCTTTCATTTCACCTACTCAAGGTTGAATCTTAAGATGCAAGTTCGGAAGCCACTGTCTGCCAACTCTAATTAGTTTTAATCGTAGTTCTGATGCATAGACGCTGCAGTTGTATCGAGTTAGTTTGATTTACTTATTGGTAACATAGTTTCCAGCCTGCACTGGGTTTGCTGGTCGATATGGCTACAATGAAAAGTTTATGCCCGTCTGCACTTAAGTTCTTAAGTGCTAACCAAAGAAATTATAAACAAATTCAACAATAAATGTCAAATCTAAATACTCTATTTAGGCATTGAGGCAGCTGCATTTTGATGGCTAAGTGCGTCCTTGAGAACTAGGCATAAACTTGGCAAAGTTTGGTGCAGATGAGCACTTTTATAATTCTATTACGCCTGAAAGAATACTTAGAGCAAATATGTTGATAGTCAACTTAAGTCCCGAGTTAATTTTGCCATGGATTTCTTTAATGATGATGATGAATGATGAGCTTATTAGTGCTTCTCAGATGAGCGGCCAGTTTTAAGTACCGGTAGCTTGTAATTATGGGATAGTATAACGAAATACAAAACCAGTTACAATAGTTTATTTTTACAAAATAATACGAAGAAATTACTCAGAATTGAAGAAGCTCTCAGCAGGTCGGCATAATTATGTCGTGTAGCGAGGGATGTTTTTTGGTAACTTGATTCTATATCTAGATGGCACTGCGGATAAAAAAAACACTAGCACAAAGCACACAGCTGGTACTTTAGTATATAAATCACTACAGGAGCTTGATAATGACCACCCAAGAAACAGATGGTTGTGGAACTGACGCATAGGAATGATTTAAGGGAAGATTACCCGCACTCATACTAGACCTTCGCTCAACCCCTTACAACCGATCATCACCTCACACACATTTATACATACCCCTATACTATCACACTATACCTGATAATCTTATATACGGAAAGCTAAAAGCTACCTCTCCAGCTACTGGAGAAATTGAGCTCCAAGCAACTAGCCCGTATATCGCAAGTTGTTTTCAAACATTCACACACACACACACACACACACACACACACACAAACACACACACACACACACACACACACACACACACACACACACACACACACACACACATACACTCACGCCTGTAATCCCCGAAGGGGTAGGCAGAGGTGTAACTAGTACACCCACTTTTCGCCGAATTTCGGTGCCATAATGTGATAGGGGGCGAGCCTATCGCCATACCGGCCATACCGGGCACATTTTCCAGACCCCGGGCTAATACTGAGGAATTTCTAGATAGAAAAACCCAATATCACTTTACCCGACCCGGGGAACGAACCCGAGACCTCAGCACAACAGTCGTAACGCATGCGTAATTACAACTGCGCCACCGAGGCAGTTTTCAAACATTCGTACTATCTTATCGTCTACTAGATGTTGCTCATGGCTCTGCCCGCGTGGAGGTCATGTTTGGGAGAAAAAGTATACCTACCTACAATACAAAATACAAATATTCATGCGTTTAACTTCAAACATGACGGATATTCATACAAATTTTCATCCCCTATTTTAGGGATGGTGGTACTTCCAAAAACCTTTCCTTAGTGAATGTTTAAATCATAAAAGGTACCTATTGTCAAAATTTCATGTCTCTAACCCCAGCCGTTTAGGTTGTGCGTTGATATGTCAGTCAGTCAGTTTCTTCTTTTATATATACCTACAGATTAGTAATACCTATAGTCATATACTATTAATAGCCCTGCTTAGGCTTATAACATAAACAGCATCTGTGGAAAGATTAACATTACACAACAAAATTACCAATAGAGCCGGCCATTCATTGTGTAGACAAAACAGTTCTCAATTAATACTGGCTGAAAATTTAAAACAATTTAAACATGTGTTTAAAAAATAGTTCTCTTTCTTTATTCTTCGGCAATATATTTCAACTAGATAACTTGGTGTCCCAGCTCCTTTATTCGCCTCTGGTGTCGTAAAATATAGATGCAATCAATATTCGATGCCCGTATCCGACTACCGTTTACTACTTCTATAATAATGATATATCCGACATCGGCCAAGAAATTGACGCCTCAGAAAATATTTTGTATGTCTAAAGTTCTTTTTCGGAATAGATCGGATTTGACAATCTTGTTTTGGTAGAATATGATTCTTAATAGGTTATCTTAAAGCTTTTTATAACAGGACAACAAGTAAGTGGGTCACTTTATGGTACGTGAATTCCACTGGCCTATAATAGGCTAGAATACGCATCGGTGCATAGCTGGCCTTACTCGAACGAAGCTAGTTACATATTCAGCTATTAGAAGTGTTATAAACCCGGACTGTAAGTCTTCTGCAACAGCGATAGCCTAGTTGGATATCGTACGGACTGCCGAGACGAAAGTTGTAAGTACAAAACCAGCCCTAAATGATATCTGACATTGTTTCCAATCTTTCTTTATGGAGCTGAGACATGGACGCTGAGGATACAAGACAGACGCAAAGTCGACGCATTGGAAATATGGTGTTGGAGACGCCTTCTCAGGATCCCGTGGACTATGGCTAGACAGGCGCCACGGTGCGCCAACTTTCCGGCTGACGCAGTTACTGACGGACCACGGATGTTTCGGTTCGTTCCTGTGTCGGATCGGAAAGGAGGTGCCTGCCGTGTGCCACCATTGTGGCAACTGCCACGAGGACACGGCTCAACATACGTTGGAGGAGTGCCCAGCCTGGGACGAAGAGCGCAGTACTCTCAGAGCAGTCGTCGGAGGAGACCTCTCGCTGCCGGCCGTGGTGTCGTCCATGGTCGCCAGCCGGAGGTCCTGGCGTGCGGTGGCCCACTTCTGCGAGAGCGTCATCTCGCAGAAGGAGAGTGCCGAGAGGGATCGGGAACGAAATGATCCCTCCCGCCGCCAGAGAAGACGTAGGAGGCGCCGGGTGGACGACTGACCGGCGTCTCCCGCACTGTGGAACGGGGGCGTTTGAATTCCACCACGGTAACCCCTGCCTGTCGTACGAGGCGACTAATAGGGGCCATCGGGGGTCGCGGGCTCGCAGCGGGGGGCTGTCAGCCCGAATCGATGCACTCCCAGTTTCGGAGCATCGTGCGACCCCGAGATGGACGGCAGCGCGTGTGGTAAGGCCTCGTTCGCTGTCGTTGTTCGGTGCGCGGGGGCTCCTAAGCCCTCCCATGAATGGGCTGCTACGCAGCACCGCGCAGGGGCGGTTCCGGCAGCAATTCTAGCACTCCTTAGAATACCCCGGGATCGCTCCGTAAGCGCCGAAGAAGGCCACCGCGGGGTTTTAGCTGGTAGTGTCGGGTGGGGTGTACATAGGAGGTAGGGACTCGGCCCAGCGGCTGCCCGGATAGCCATCATCCGTGCGAGGGGGATGCTGGGTCGTAAGACCGGCTAGTCCAGCATAACCGTTTTATTCTTATTCCGTTTCCCCCCGGAGCGGGCGGTAGTAATAAAACGCTTTACCTAAAACTATTCTATCTTTTAAGTTTCAAAGTTGGACATAACCATACACTTACACAAAATTTAATTGAAATCGGTTGAGTGGTTTCAAAGTCTATATACATAGGTAGAAACAATTTTTGTGTTTTATGCATATAGATATAATTAATAAACCCAACAATAAGCTTTGCAAATGGTAGAGGCTCGCTGTATACAGTCTTGTCTGCGGCGCGTATCGGCCGACTCAACCGGGTAATTGCCACTGCAAAATAAATAGAAAGAAGGAATGTATAATATATAGGTATTTATTAGGCCATTGTCTTTGGACCAGATGGCTGTAAGTACATACAGATGCAGAGAACACATTTAAAATAAATTAATACAAATAACGGATACATGCTATCTAATACAAAAAAGAAAACTTAAAGACTATACACAAAGAGTCTCCCGGCATATTTATATACCCCAGCCATCCGATAAGGTATATTATAATTTAACAGAGTTTTTAACGGAAGTGCATTAATATGTAAACTGTGATAATAATATTTTTTGTGGCATTTTTATTGATTAATTAATATCTACCTATATTTTTTTTTATTTTTTTTATTAATTTTTTGACATAATAATTAATTTGACATACTCGTATTAAGTTGTAATTTTGTATGCCTTGTGGTTAAATATGGTTGAGCTAGAATTGTTATATACCACCATGTGTTTGTACATTACCCATATTTGCAAAATAAATATATCTTCTTTATCTATATCCGTGTCCGAAGCTTGACCAAAAAGGGCAAAGCAAATGGCAAACATCAGATTATTGAAGCGTTTCGTATGGTAAGATTTTGAATTGCACTGAACACCATCACTTAAAATCGCTTAGTACGATACAAAACATAGGATGTTTCCCAAAGTTCCAGCGCCGAAGAATTAATATTTATGCTGACTTCGCTAAAATTTTGCCACGTAACGTAATCTTTCTAAACAGCGTCCATTAGACGGCACGGGTCGACCCTACTTGTCATGGAGTATTACTCATAACCCATCACATTGACCTCAAGCGGCTTTGCTACTTGATGTTTACCCTTTCAGGCAAAAATCTTGTATTAAAACTCATACCTATATTCCTGAAAGGAGAAGGTAGAGGTGTTATTACATCCACAGTATTCCAAGCTTTATTATTCCATTATGGTGGCAAACTTACCAGAGGCCTTAATTTCTTCTCAACTCCTAAGGGTGTCTTTCAAAGTTGGCTACTCATTCATCATTCTTGTGTTATTGTGTTTACTCTTGGACTATAGAGATTAATTCCATCAGATGAGCCCCTTGATCTAACAGCCAGCTATATTGTATTTGGCAGCTAAGGCTACAACAAGAAACCCATCCTATATTTCAAATATGCTAGGCACGGGCCTCTTCTACTAATATGAAGGGTTAGGTCTTAGTCCATCACACTGGATTAATGCAGGTTGGTAGACTTTACACACCCATTGACATTCTTATAAGAATTCTCGGATATGCAGGTTTCCTCACGATGTTTTTCTACACCGTTAAAGAAGTGATCATTATCAATGAATACACACGTAACTTTAGAAAAGTCAGAAGTGTATACCATTTGAGCTGGTTTCGATACCTACGACTTTCGTCTCGACAGTCCGTACCACTGCCAACTAGGCTATCGATGCTTTTTACTTATTACGTATATTTAAAAAAAAGGCAAAGCAGTTCAGCTGTTCTCTAGTGATGTGCTTACCAACAAATTACTGTATAGTAAATATAGATGATACTAATTTATGTATCTGAACACCCAATTCTAATATAATATTAATATTTGCCGAAGAAAAGAATGAGAAGGAGGTTAAGTGTTTCTGAATCTTGACAAACACACATATTATAACCTTTATCTCTTAGGGGTAGACAGAGATTATAGATTTCCACTTGGCACGACCCTGACACACCACTTTGGCTTCATCTACTTGCATTAATCTCTTCATGAATTCATGTCTTAGAATACTCTTAACCTTTCCTTCGTGTAGCAAGTCAATAATTTTGGCCAACATCATTCCGGCTCGGACGTCCTCTGTTAATTTTTGCATACACACTCGACACATCCATCATCAATCTTCAAGAAGTAACATAATTATTTGACTGTCTACGTGGCGTTACGGGCGAGTTGTGAAACGGGAGGCCATGAATTTGATTCCCACACCGAGCCAAATTTTTGTCTAATCTGGGAGCGTAGTTCCTCGTAGTTCTTGTTACCCACGATACAGGTTCCACCTAGAGTGTGGTCAGAACTATGTGTTTGACTGTGTGGTGTATTATTAAAAAACGAATTTATCAAGAAACACGGTCAAACAAATTAGACCTCACTTCAATCTACGCCTAAAATGTTTGGTTAGTTAATAAAAACATGACAAGGCCGTACACTTTGATCAAATTAAATCTGGAGCCCAGTTCGTTTCCGTTAAGTGGTGTAGTTGTTCCTAACTAATATGTACTCTGTTGTTCCTCAAACTTTGAACCCTTTGTTTGATTTAACTTGACATATCGTCGTTGGTATGTCACTCGCAGTTTGTGCTTAAAGGGTATGGTTAATTACTTCTGATTAGTTTCTATTTTGCTCTCGTGCCTAAGCTGAGTTATGCGAGTTATGTTAGCTAGATTTTCAGGAAGAGCGTTAGTTAGTAGTTTTATAGCACATGAAATCAGCTGATCATAAATATTATTTGAAAGGAATCGTGAATGCGCTTACAATCTTTGAGGTTCGTTGAGTTTTATTTTGACAGCCTCCGTGGCGCAGTTGGCGAGTAGCCGACTGTGAAACGAGAGGTAGTGGGTTCGATTCCCACACCGGAATGTTTGTGTGACAGACAGATATTTGTGTCCGGGGTCTGGATGTCGTGAGACCGAAAGTCTCTCGTAGTGCCTGATACCCACAACACAATACTCGTATCTTAGTGTGGGGTCGGGGCTATGTGTGTGACTGTTGGGTGTTATTATTATTACTGAAAATGTATACCTACACAATTAATATTTCACTTGCGGTTTCTTCCAACTTAAGGTATACAGTTTTCTTCTCATTTTCTCGTTTTAGAGATAGTATTGAAAACGCCAGAATATAATATGAATATGTTGAACAATATTAACACCAAGTTTATAGAAAATTTCACAAGAAAAATATTAGAATCTGCACCATTTCGATCCCCTCAAGGATGAAATATAAAACTTATCTTAGTTGTTATCCGTGTTATTATAGCAATACGCTTTAAAAATCAGTTAACAAAAACCATTATTTTGGTCTGAGCTTTGATGAATCAGTCACCAATTTTATTTTATGTATATGGAGCTGAACTCTTGGTCAGATCATATTTCTATCCCATGTGATAGGCAGCGATCTTGTCTGTATAAAGAGCACAAATTTAAATCCTGGGCAACTTTCTATATTTTTGCTCGAGAACCAATACAATGTATGATTGTCTTGATTTAAAGTTCAGTTCAGAACGTCATAGGCTTCTAGACTGCTACTAAAGTGACGTTATTGCATAGACCATAATATAAGTTCAGATATCTTTCATTTCACCTACTCAAGGTTGAATCTTAAGATGCAAGTTCGGAAGCCACTGTCTGCCAACTCTAATTAGTTTTAATCGTAGTTCTGATGCATAGACGCTGCAGTTGTATCGAGTTAGTTTGATTTACTTATTGGTAACATAGTTTCCAGCCTGCACTGGGTTTGCTGGTCGATATGGCTACAATGAAAAGTTTATGCCCGTCTGCACTTAAGTTCTTAAGTGCTAACCAAAGAAATTATAAACAAATTCAACAATAAATGTCAAATCTAAATAATCTATTTAGGCATTGAGGCAGCTGCATTTTGATGGCTAAGTGCGTCCTTGAGAACTAGGCATAAACTTGGCAAAGTTTGGTGCAGATGAGCACTTTTATAATTCTATTACGCCTGAAAGAATACTTAGAGCAAATATGTTGATAGTCAACTTAATTCCCGAGTTAATTTTGCCATGGATTTCTTTAATGATGAGCATATTAGTGCTTCTCAGATGAGCGGCCAGTTTTAAGTACCAGTAGGAAGTAATTATGGGATAGTATAAAGAAATTGAAAACAAGTCATAATATTTTATTTTTACAAAATAATACGAAGAAATTACTCAGAATTGAAGAAGCTCTCAGCAGGTCGGTATAACTGTGTCGTGTAGCGTGGTTTTTTGGTAACTTGATTCTATATCTAGATTGCACTACGCTTTCCATCGGGTGCAGTATAGTCACTTTGCCGTGCCAGGATAAAAAAAACTAGCACAAAGCACACAGCTGGTACTTTAGTATATAAATCACTACAGGAGCTTGATAATCACCACCCAGGAAACATATGGTTGTGAAACTGACGCATAGGAATGATTTAAGGGAAGATTACCCGCACTCATACTAGACCTTCGCTCAAGCCCTTACAACCGATCATCACTTCACACACATTTATACATACCCCTATACTATCACACTATACCTGATAATGTTATATACGGAAAGCTAAAAGCTACCTCTCCAGCTACTGGAGAAATTGAGCTCCAAGCAACCAGCCCGTATATCGCAAGTTGTTTCAAACATTCGTACTATCTTATCGTCTACTAGATGTTGCTCATGGCTCTGCCCGCGTGGAGGTCATGTTTGGGAGAAAAAGCACCTACCTACAATACAAAATACAAATATTCATGCGTTTAACTTCAAACATGACGGATATTCATACAAATTTTCATCCCCTATTTTACCCCCCTTAGGGATGGTGGTATTTCCAAAAACCTTTCCTTAGTGGATGTTTAAATCATAAAAGGTACCTATTGTCAAAATTTCATGTCTCTAACCCCAGCCGTTTAGGTTGTGCGTTGATATGTCAGTCAGTCAGTTTCTTCTTTTATATATACCTACAGATTAGTAATACCTATAGTCATATACTATTAATAGCCCTGCTTAGGCTTATAACATAAACAACATCTGTGGAAAGATTAACATTACACAACAAAATTACCAATAGAGCCGGCCATTCATAGTGTAGACAAAACAGTTCTCAATTAATACTGGCTGAATATTTAAAACAATTTAAACATGTATTTAAAAAATAGTTCTCTTTCTTCATTCTTCGGCAATATATTTCAACGAGATAACTTGGTGTCCCAGCTCCTTTATTCGCCTCTGGTGTCGTAAAATATAGATGCAATCAATATCCGCTGCCCGTATCCGACTACCGTTTACTACTTCTATAATAATGATATATCCGACATCGGCCAAGAAATTGACGCCTCAGCAAATATTTTGTATGTATAAAGTTCTTTTTCAGAATAGATCGGATTTGAAAATCTTGTTTTGGTAGAATATGATTCTTAGTAGGTTATCTTAAAGCTTTTTATAACAGGACAACAAGTAAGTGGGTCACTTTATGGTACGTGAATTCCACTGGCCTATAATAGGCTAGAATACGCATCGGTGCATGGCTGGCCTTACTCGAACGAAGCTAGTTACATATTCAGCTATTAGAAGTGTTATAAAGCCGGACTGTAAGTCTTCTGCAACAGCGATAGCCTAGTTGGATATGGTACGGACTGCCGAGACGAAAGTTGTAAGTACAAAACCAGCCCTAAATGATATCTGACATTGTTTCCAATCTTTCTTTATGGAGCTGAGACATGGACGCTGAGGATACAAGACAGACGCAAAATCGACGCATTGGAAATGTGGTGTTGGAGACGCCTTCTCAGGATCCCGTGGACTGCGTACCGTACCAACGTTTTAATACTAAAAGAACTAGACATTAAAGAGAGATTATTCAAGTTATTTGGGCACATAAGTCGTAACGAAGACTCCATAGAACGATTAGTTGTGCAAGGAAAAGTAGACGGCAAAAGAGCTCGACATGCGGGACATCCGTACAGGGCCATTGACCGCACGACTCCGGCGTATAAACTTCGGCAAGGGTTACTAGGTCCCTCCAGGTTCGGCAGCAGGCGTCCGAGAGCGCCCGCCGCCCGCACCAATTTCGGCGACAACTCCTCGAAATGGGCTCCACCGGCTGTCCAGAATCAATCCCAAGTACTTCATTTTACAGCTAATAGGAATCCGCGACCCCTCCACATCGATGTGAGGCCGTAAAGGTGGCCGAATCCGAGGCCCGTGAAAGCAAAGGGCCTCGGTTTTATTCATGGCCATTCTAAGGCCCAGGTGGCGATCTAATCTGCGACTATTACGTAGACATTTGGTACTTATTCACGAAGCCATTGATTATATACTCAGCCTGTTGCCGTCCACTGTTGGACGTAGGCCTCCCCAAGTGAACGCCAACCATCCCGGTCTTGGGTAGCCCGTATCCACCCGCTACCCGCCACCTTCTTCAAGTCGTCGGTCCATCGTGCAGCAGGGCGTCCCACACTACGTTTGCCTAAACGCGGTCTCCACTCCAACACATGTCTGCTCCATCGGCCATCTGTCCGTCTGCAGACGTGACCAGCCCACTTCCACTTTAGCGTGCTAATTTTGCGAGCAATATCTATGACTTTGGTTCTCTGGCGGATGACTTCATTTCGAACTCTATCCACCAGAGAAACCCCAAGCATTGCCCGCTCCATAGCACGCTGAGCGACTTTAAATTTATGGACCAGTCCATTTGTGAGTGTCCACGTTTCAGCTCCGTAAGTCATTACGGGTAGGACGCACTGGTTAAAAAAAGCCTCTTTGCCTAGCGTTTGTGGACTACGAGAAAGCCTTCGACACCAACGAGACCTGGGCTGTTCTGGAGGCTATGCAGAGATGCCTCATTGACGACCGATATGTCCAAGTGATGAGATGCCTGTATGAAGCCGCATCGATGACCGTCCAAGTACAAAAACAAAGCA
The DNA here is from genome assembly GCA_905220505.1 of Laothoe populi. Taxonomy (NCBI): domain Eukaryota; kingdom Metazoa; phylum Arthropoda; class Insecta; order Lepidoptera; family Sphingidae; genus Laothoe; species Laothoe populi. The sequence goes on from HG992156.1 coordinate 578,722, forward strand.
CAGAGCCAATCCAACTGCGACGTGGGGTAAGACAGGGAGACGTAATCTCTCCGAAACTGTTTACCAACGCGTTGGAAGACGCATTTAAGACGCTTGATTGGAAAGGACGGGGCCTCAATATCAACGGCCAGTACATCTCTCACTTGCGATTTGCGGATGATATAGTCATCATGGCTGAAACTCTGCAGGATTTGGAAGACATGCTGAACAGCCTTAATTGTTCTTCAAAACGGATAGGTCTCGGGATGAACCTTGACAAGACGAAAGTCATGTTTAACGGTCACGTCCTCTCGAGACCCGTCGCCGTGAGTGATGCCATTTTCGAGGTTGTGCAAGAGTACGTATACTTGGGCCAGATAATCCAACTAGGCAAGCACAACTTCGAGAAAGAGGCAGATAGAAGAATTCGTTTGGGCTGGGCGGCATTCGGTAAACTACGTAACCTGTTTGAGTCGTCGATCCCTCAATGCTTAAAAACAAGAGTTTTTAAGCCATTGATTCTGTCATATAAAATATTATCTATACTACATAAAACCGCTGTAAATGTAATAGTCCTTAATAGCTAAAACATCTACTCGTATTAAAACATAATTCTCATTTACAGGATGTTACAAAACAGAGTGTTATTTTGCACAGTAATTTATTATTTACATATAATATAAATATGTATAACTGGAAATAATAGTAACGGTGTATAACTCATACTATATACTTTCATAATATTATTATTAATGTAATCATGAACAGTAGCAAGATTTTACAAACTACCCTAATGTGCCTCATACCAGGCACCACAGAGATATACACACACACTACTAATTGGTAGCAGAAATATACAAACTGTCCCATAATATTAGAGTGGTCCCATAGAGAAGAACTCTGTCATAGAAGAAACCTAAAGCTTCAAAATTGTATCTAAACATTTTTCTTACAACCCAAGGGTCAACTTGTAAATAGCGGTTAATATTTGGACTGAATAAATAGAATTGACTAATATTTTACTGGTGGTGTTTTAAGGCACTTTATGAGGATTGAATTCGATGTGCACCTTCTCAGGTACCTAAAAACTTGTGCAGTATGTGAACCTCAGACCTTTGTCTTCGTATACCACCTGCAGATATCACCCTATATAGAAGAATGTGAGAGCTCATAAATAATACAACGCACCATCAAGGGATAAGGGCTTGATGACGCAACGTTGTAATGCGGTGTCGTTAACTCGAGCGTTTACAGTCCCAAGACTAAGGGCGAAATAACAAAGGGATTGAGGTAATTTTCTTAAGTACATGGTGTACGAAAATCCATTGTAATTGTGAGAGTTGCCAATCTTAAGAGTGATTTATAAAGAGGGTTTTTGCATTTAATTTTACTGGCCGGTAAAAATTGTAGTTTTTGACGAGACTAGTACTGACAGTGGCATCACATGGGTAGATTTAATTTAAACATATTGCATGAATAAACTCATTCCTAAATCCGGTAAGAGATAGCCAGAGCTACAACTAGTGTAGCCTTATTTGGCACAAATTCCAATCTTGGGCAATTCCTGTGATTTTGAGAATGGATACTTAAATCCACATTTGAATTTGAACCCATGACCACAGTGTCTGACTGTGAGACTACATTGGCGAAGTTGTAATTGCATAAGGTGCGACTGCTATACTAAGTTATCGAGGTCGATCTCCATTTCGGGAAAGTGTGATATTATATTGGTTATTTGGATATTGGTTTTTTCTATCACTAAAATATTTATAGAATTGTGTTCGGTACAACAATCGGCTAATTCCCTATCACATCAAATGGTAATAAGCTCGGCGAAATGTGGGTGTACTGGTTACACCTCTAGCTACCCCTTTCGGGATTAAAGATATGAGTGGGTATATTTATTACTAGCTGTTGCTCGCAGCTCCGCCCACGTGGAGATCATGTTTGGGAGAAAAAGTATACAATACAAAATGCCAATTTTCATACGTTTAACTTCAAAAATAAAGATTTTCATACAAACTTTCATCCCCTATTTTACCCCCTTAGGGGTGGAATTTCCAAAAACCCTTCCTTAGTGGATGCCTCCGTCATAAAAGGTACCTACTGTCAAAATTTCAAGTTTCTAACCCCAGCCGTTTAGGCTGTGCGTTGATCGATCAGTCAGTCAGTTTCTTCTTTTATATATACAGATGTATATATGATTAGGCTGGTGGTGGTAGGATATTCATATCCGGATAACGACCACCGTACACAGGGTGTGAAACCCGCCATATTGGCACACGCAAGTGTGTCGCGTTCCGGGATCAGCCAGTGTACATCCAGTTTTTATCGGGGGTCTAGAGTTGGGGTTCGATGTTTGGTGGAGTTGCGGCGTTCTGAGTACTCTAACACTAGACCCTCGACCGCTTCTTCGCTTTCTTACCCCATGGTGTATTGTGAAGATGCTACACAGCACGCCCGCATGATTCTGTTCAATAGCGAACTATAGTTATTTCTCGCTACTTGATAATCTAACTGGATGGCACTGCACTTACCATCAGGTGCAGTGAGGTCATTTTGCCGTAGCCCCGGGTCTCGACGGTATCCCCGGACGTGCGTGGGTGTTAGCCGTCGAGCATCTGGGGACTAGGCTTCGTGGCCTGTTCTCCGCGTGCCTGGAGCAGGGCCGTTTTCCGTCTCAGTGGAAAACTGGGAAGTTGGTCCTGCTCAAGAAGGAGGGGCGGCCCGCAGAGTCGCCATCGGCCTACCGGCCCATCGTGTTGCTCGACGAGGTCTGTAAGCTCTTCGAGCGTATCATTCACGCTCGCCTCGTCGAGCATCTTGAAGGGGTCGGGCCGGACCTGGCACAGTGCCAGTACGGGTTCCGGCAAGGCCGATCGACAGTACACGCGATTCTGCGGGTCAAAGCACAAGCGGAGGATGCAGTGGCTCGGGGTGAAGTGGTGGAGGCGGTGTCTCTAGACATCGCCAACGCGTTTAACACCCTGCCCTGGGCCTGCATACTGGAAGCACTGCGGTACCACGTGGTGCCACCGTATCTCCGGCGTCTGGTGCGCTCGTATCTCTCAGACAGGTACATAGTGTATCCAGGCGCCGACAGGTGGCACCGAAGAGCGATGGCCTGCGGTGTTCCACAGGGCTCAGTCCTGGGCCCTCTCCTGTGGAACATCGGCTACGATTGGGTGCTCCGTGGTACCAATCCCCGAGGCGTCGCTGTCGTCTGTTATGCAGACGACACGCTAGTAACAGCGACAGCCAGGTCTTTCCAGGAGGCCACCCTGCTCGCCTCGTTCGCAACCGAACAGGTGGTGGGCAGGATTCGGCGACTGGGCCTTAAGGTGGCCCTGAACAAATCCGAGGCCCTTTACTTTCACGGTCCTCGGATTCGGCCACCTTTAATGCCCCACATCAATGTGGAGGGGGTGCGGATTCCCATCGGCTGTACAATGAAGTACTTGGGATTGATTCTGGACAGCCGGTGGGATTTCCGTGCCCATTTCAAGGAGTTGTCGCCGAAATTGGTGCGGGCGGCGGGCGCGCTCGGACGCCTGCTGCCGAACCTGGAGGGACCTAATAGCCCTTGCCGAAGTTTATACGCTGGAGTCGTGCGGTCAATGGCCCTGTACGGATGTCCCGTATGGGCCCAGTCCCTGAAACCCCGCTGCGTCGCCTTGCTGCGCAAACCGCAGCGTTTGTTGGCGCAGCGAATAGTAAGGGGCTACCGCACGGTCTCCCACAAGGCGGCCTGCGTATTGGCCGGCACCCTCCCTTGGGAGTTGGACGCAAAACTCCTCTCGTCCGCGTTCTTCTGGCGGGAGGAGGCGTCCAGTCGCCGTCAGGTGAGACTGGCCCCGAGGGAGATTGCGGCCCGATTTCGCAGAACCGCTGTGGAGGAGTGGCATACCAGGCTGGAAAGCCCAAGTGCGGGCTTGAGGACCGTCGCGGCAGTGCGTCCTGTCCTAAAGAGATGGCTAGACAGGCGCCACGGTGCGCCAACTTTCCGGCTGACGCAGGTACTGACGGACCACGGATGTTTCGGTTCGTTCCTGTGTCGGATCGGAAAAGAGGTGTCTGCCGTGTGCCACCATTGTGGCAACTGCCACGAGGACACGGCCCAACATACGTTGGAGGAGTGCCCAGCCTGGGACGAAGAGCGCAGCGCTCTCAGAGCAGTCGTCGGAGGAGATCTCTCGCTGCCGGCCGTGGTGTCGTCCATGGTCGCCAGCCGGAGGTCCTGGCGTGCGGTGGCCCACTTCTGCGAGAGCGTCATCTCGCAGAAGGAGAGTGCCGAGAGGGATCGGGAACGAAATGATCCCTCCCGCCGCCAGAGAAGACGTAGGAGGCGCCGGGTGGACGACTGACCGGCGTCTCCCGCCCTGTGGAACGGGGGCGTTTGAATTCCACCACGGTAACCCCTGCCTGTCGTACGAGGCGACTAATAGGGGCCATCGGGGGTCGCGGGCTCGCAGCGGGGGGCTGTCAGCCCGAATCGATGCACTCCCAGTTTCGGAGCATCGTGCGACCCCGAGATGGACGGCAGCGCGTGTGGTAAGGCCTCGTTCGCTGTCGTTGTTCGGTGCGCGGGGGCTCCTAAGCCCTCCCATGGAGATGGGCTGCTACGCAGCACCGCGCAGGGGCGGTTCCGGCAGCAATTCTAGCACTCCTTAGAATACCCCGGGATCGCTCCGTAAGCGCCGAAGAAGGCCACCGCGGGGTTTTAGCTGGTAGTGTCGGGTGGGGTGTACATAGGGGGTAGGGACTCGGCCCAGCGGCTGCCCGGATAGCCATCATCCGGGCGAGGGGGATGCTGGGTCGTAAGACCGGCTAGTCCAGCATAACCGTTTTATTCTTATTCCGTTTCCCCCCGGAGCGGGCGGTAGTAATAAAACGCTTTCCCCGCGACAAAAAAAAAACAAAAAAAAAAAAAAAAAAGGTCATTTTGCCGTGCCCGCATAAAAAAAGCGATTGTGATTTTCCAAACTGCTTTATATTCCTGCTTTAAAGCACAACACGTGTTTTCAATGTAGGAATACTCCCGAGTATTTAATTTTGCTCGTTTAATTTATGCCACGCGTGTGTCGTAATTTTTTTTGTAAATTTTGCGTCGCTTGGCTTTTATGTAAACTGGCTTTTGATGAAAATAACGGTCGTGCGGAATAGCCGGTACATGCATTTTGAATGGAACACAGATATTGTTCTATTAAGTTAGTAATATATATGGGGTAACTTTTTAACCACTGCAGACATTTTAATATGATATGTTATTTTTAATAAGCAGCTATAGCCTAAACGGTACGGACGGTCAAGACGAAAGCCAGTTCGAAATCAGTCCAAATGGCATACACCTCTAACTTTCCTAAAGTTACGTGTATATTCATTGGGAAAACGTCGTGAGGAAGCCTGCATGCCTGAGAATTCTTATACGATTTTCTTTTCTTTTAGTGTCTCGATACGTAGACGAGCAGACAGGCCACCTAGTGGTAAGTAGTCACCGCCGCCCATAGACTTCTGCAATACCAGGGCACAGCAAAGCCGCTGCCTACCGTTAGCAAAGCCGCTGCCTACCGTTATTTCAAAAGTACGTAAAGACTACCAACCCGCATTACGCCAGCGTGGTGGCCTAACCGCTCTTATTAGCCTCTTGGGACAATGTTTAATACAGGGCTAGTATTTTTATATGTTTGATTAAAAAAATCGTAATAGTAATATTGTAAATATATATATAGGTATATATAGTTGATTATGTTTGTTACCCTAAAGTCGTCTTATCCGTTTACCTATTCGTGGGCTGTAAGTACTTTCGGTTTTATACGACGCGAATCGTGCAGTACGGAATGTGTCTACACAATACCACAAAAATAAATCAACCTGAATTTTTTAACAAAAATTTTCTTAGTGTTTTCTTTATCTTTTGTTAAATCGCGTGCGTACTCATTTTGGTTATACTAATAATTGGCAGAGTATTATTGTGTTCAATTTAACCTAAAAAAGCTCAAAAAATTTATGTCGTTTGGTCCAATCAATAGGGTACTTGACACGATTTTTTTATTAATTTAATCAACAAGTTACATTTGATAAAACCTATTATCGAAAGAATATTATGAATCCGACCAGAAATAAGTAGGTAAATTAGACGCCAAACAAATCTGTTGGAAGGGGTAATTGTCAAATGACCGTAAAAGGATGCATACATATCATGCATGCACACGCTGAGTTAAGACCGTATTTGTTAGCATGTTGATTTTTTTAGTTTGTTGTTTAGTTTTAATTTAATGTCATTTACTGTAATACTGCTTATAATGAATAAAATATTTCTTTTTTCTTTCAAATATGTCCCGTGACCTCACGGTTAGTAGAATGGACTTTACTGTGCCATTGTGCGAGGGAGATAGTGATATATTCCCACTGCGCAACCATTTTTGCTCATACCAATATTGAAAATAAATATTTTGACCTTAATTTTGAACGGTAGGCAGCGGCTTTGCTGTGCCCTGGCATTGCAGAAGTCTATGGGCGGCGGTGACTACTTACCATCAGGTGGCCCGTCTGCTCGTCTGCCTATCGAGGCAATAAAAAAAAAAAGACTTTCATAAAGCATTTTATAGCCTATTTATAGAAGGCTATTTAGTATCACGTTACAATCTACGGGAGCAGAATAAACAACACGGGTAACGGCGCAAGCAATAGCAAAAATAAGACTCAAAAATACAAAATACGCTGTTAATTATACGGAAAGCTCCCGTGGCATAGTAGATGAGTAGTGAGAGACCGCGGGTTCGCGTCCTGCCCCTAGACAGATGTTTGGGTGATCCATAAATACTTGTTTCAGGTCTGGGTGTTGTGGAACCTTAGTCTTTCGTAGTTCTTACGATACAGACTGTTGAGTGTTTTTATTATTTAGAAAAAATATGATAATTTTATTTTAACATATACATAATTAAAGATTTAAGATGAAAATTGTTTTCCGTGATGATTATGTTTTTTTCTTTTCTTTTCACTTATCTAATTCTAGTTTATAATTTGCAACAAAATGTCAACCGTGTGCCCAAAATGTCATGCTGTTGAAGACACTTTGTGAATTGGTCTTGGGTCCTTGCGATACAAGCTTTGCTTAGTGCAAGGGTCAACGGCTACCTGTGTTTATTTTGCTACAACAGCACTTGTAACTATTATCATACAAATGTTATTAGTTCCTAAGCAAACTGTTTTGTACTTTAATAATAAATAAAAAAAAATTCAGTGTAAGCATGAACCATTGTAAATTACTTTTCCCCCCGAGTGCACTCAAGCAATACGAAATATAAAGATATTTTCAAATGTGCCTTTTAAGGTGAGGCAATGGAGTTGAATTGAATTTATTTAAGGTAATTTATAAACGCGTGAACATAAAGTGGAAAATATTCTCTTCATAATATAAAGACACGAAATTGGATATGCTAAAAGGCCGGTGTACTCAGCTTTGTTTAAGACAATTTCAAATTGCAAGACCAAAATTCACGAGAATTTGACTGATTCAATCGCTTTATTTTTAGTATATTATGTTAAATAGGGTTTTATAGATTTTTTTTACAGAGTTTCTATATTTATTTACGAATAATGTAGTAAAAATCTTAAATAAGCAGATAATAAGTCATTTATTATAACTACCAAACACGTCTGTTTTATAAAATCTTGCGACATCAGAAAAACCAGTAAAAATATTCCACGTTGTTGTCATAAAATTAAACATATAAAAATCATCAAAAACCTTTATCTATAGCAGTAAAAACCTCCAGTTGAACCGCTTTTTATATGGAGCTATTAATCTACCTTGCAGCAAATGTACAGGCTCGATTGAAATGATAATCAAAATAGCTCATCTGTCTTATACTACTTTCAGTCTCCATCGCGCAGTTGGCGAGTAGCCGGCTGTGAAACGAGAGGCCGTGGGTTCGATTCCCACACCCGGGCAGATGTTTGTGAGACAGACATATTTGTGTCCTGGGTCTGGGTGTTGTGAGACCGAAAGTCTCTCGTAGTGTCGATGTCCACAACACACGGCTCGTATCTTAGTGCGGGGTCGGGGCTACGTGTGTGACTGTTGGGTGTTACTTTATTATTACTACAAATGAATATTTTAAACAATTTTATTTTCAGTACTTATACAATGTAAAAGTTGTATAAGTAGTGAAAATAATAAGTAATGTTTCCGGATCCCTATACTGCCACTGTGCAAAAAATCATGTCGATCCCTTGCTCTGTGAAAAACTAAACTATCCCATGGGAACTGGTTATTTTTTCGGGATAAAAAGTAGCCTATGTGCTATTCCAGACTATAATGTATATAATTGCAAAATTTCAACCAGATCCGTTTAGCTGTTCTGGCGTGATTGAGTAACAAACTTCCATCCATCCATCCAAACATTCGCATTTATAATATATAATATATATAGTTGGATTAGCCTAAGAACATTTACGATGTAATTAAATACACCCCACAGACACATAGTCCTGACCCGAAATTAGGTCAAACCTGTATCATAGGTATCAAGAACTACGAGGGACTAAGTTCACTAAACCCAGTCCCGAAACAAATATCTGTCTGTCACACAAACATTTGTCTCGGTGTGGGAATCGAACCATCGACCTCTCGTTTCATAGACGGCCGCTGCGCCATGGAGGCTTATCACCTTTTGTCAATTTTAGTACGTAAAATAATTTATTATTATTATTGAGAGGTGAAAAGCTTCGCAATCACATTCTAGGTATCGCTTGCTATTGCTTGGAAATTTGCCCACCCATAATCAACAGAGATTGAAGATACAGCAACGTTAATTATATCTACAAACAGATAAATGGGTAACTCGGGATTCTGGACCACGAAAGGGATCAAAACAACCTCGAGGCACGTAGTTTGCATAATTTATCGCTTTTGTAACCAATGTACAAACAAATACAGAAGGGATGATTTTAGCAAAAAATATGAGATCTCGGTGCTGATTTCGGTTCGATTCGCGATCGGGTAAAAATGTTGTTGAATTCTTCTGTCAGGAAATACTCAGTATCAGTCCGGAGTTTGGAATTATGCCCAGTATGGCGATGGACTAGGATGGATAAGGATGTATGTAAGGATGTAATATCTATGCCTACTCCTTCGGGGATTACAAGCATGAACACATATACACAGTCAGGTTATAAGTATTGTCACACAGTAAAACTTTTATTTTAGAATGCTGGCCACAAAAAAGTTTATTGAATTCGAATTTCAAATTGTTCATGAAAATAAAAATATACTTTTTAGAATTTTACTCATTTTTAAATATGGAGTGGACGCTTAAAGAAGACCGTGTTACAGTAATTGCGTTGCATCTTGCGTTTACGCGCCAATTCAAATTTTTTACATACTGAAAAATTTGAATGTAACCAAAAGATTCGTTTATCGTACCATCAAACGATACAATGAAGACTCTAGTATAGATGACAGGTCAAGAAGTGGTCGCCCTCGGTCTGTTAGGACTCCAGCAGTGATAAAAGCTGTGAAGGCGCGAATTCAAAGAAATCCCAAACGTAAGCAGAAACTGTTGGCCCTTCAGATGGGGTTAAGCAGAACCACGGTGAAAAGGGTGTTAAATGAAGAATTAGAGCTTCGGGCATATCGAAGAAAAACAGGACATCGTTTGAATGCTCGTCTAATGGACCTGAGACTGAAGAAATGCCGCGCTTTGTTGAAGCGGTACGCGGGAAAAAAATATCGGGAAATTCTTTTTTCAGATGAAAAAATTTTTGCCCTAGAAGAGAGCCACAACAAACAAAATGATAAGGTGCACACAGTAGTGAAGAAGCGAGCATTGACATGGACCTCGTTCGTGCTGCGATAGACAACTGGCCGCGCAGATTGAAGGCCTGTATTCAAAATCACGGAGGTCATTTTGAATAAACTTTAGTGTCATAAGAATCTATGTTTTGTTTAGTTCATTTTGGTATATAAATGGTTACATAATGAATAAACTTGTTTCAATTATTTTATATTAAACATGTGACAGAATTTATGACCTGACTAGGTATGTCAATTAAATGACAGAAGTCTTCCGTTGTTCACGCAAAAACTGCTGTAGCGATTCAGATGAAATTCGACATATAACAATAAATTAATAAACGAAAAATAAATAGCTTGTTACCACCTATCTAGTACTTTAAATCTTACTTTTCTAAATTTGTTTTCTTTTATATTGTACTAGATCTTAGATATCCAAATGAATTTCTCAAATCGACTTCCTTGAACTCTTCCGATTCAGTTAACATACAAGTAACTAAAGTAATCATTTAAATCGTAATCCTTGTCATGTGGGCTCAACCCGCATTGCAGACGCCGAATGCCGTCGGGTTCATTTTTTTTTATCCTGGCACGGCAAAGTGACCGCACTGTACCTGATGGTAAGCGCAGTGCGGTCCAAATAGAGTACTGAGTAGCGAGAGACGATCTATCCCCGCGACTCAACACACTCATGCCGGCCTGCTTCTTCACACTACGCCATGAGCAAGAAGGTGAAGAAGGGGTCGAGGGTCTAGTGTCAGAGTACTAAGAAGGCCGCAAAATGGCCATTGTAACCCAACTCCAGACCCCCGACAAAAATTAAATTAAATTGGCACACAGAAAATATTTTTAAGATCCCACGAAATATTATGTCTACTGCTTGAAACTGGTCGTTATTAACGGTAGGCAGTGGCTTTGCTGTGCCCTGGCATTACAGAAGTCTATGGGCGGCGGTGACTACTTATCATCAGGTGGCCCGTCTGCTCATCTGCCTATCAAGGCAGTAAAAAAATGAAGTGGTAAAGCAACACTTTGACAGTTTTCTTTACAAGATGAATATTATCTTTAACTTAGCAGTCTTACCCTTAACTTTATCGTTTAATAGGTTAGTTGACGCCAGATTTTTATTTTATTTAATAATTTGCGTTACTAAAACGTATTGTCGAAGTATATAACTCCGCTCAAAAATAAGTAAGTTAGAAGCCATTCAAAACGGGTTCAAATGTAAATGTCAAATGACGGAAAATTATACATGACTAGCGGACCGTGCAGACGACGTCCTGCCCGTAAAAGCAGCGCCACACCGACTGCAGCGCCATCTGCCGGGCTGATTTGTAAATCTAAACCATCCAGGGCGCCACCCAAACGCATACAAGAAAAATAATTCAAATCGGTCCAGCCGTTTAGGAGGAGTTCAGTGACATACACACGTAGAGTAGAATTATATATATAACTAGCTGTTGCTCGCGGCTCCGCCCGCGTGGAGGTCATGTTTCGGAGAAAAAGTATACAATACAAAATACCAATATTCATGCGTTTAACTTAAAAATGTATGATTTTCATACAAACTTTCATTCTCTATTTTACCCCTTTAAGGGCGGAATTTCCAAAAATCCTGAAACATATATTTTTTATTTTTAACTAAAATGCCAAATACTAATTTTCATGAATTTAACTTCAAAAATGACGGATTTTCATACAAACTATCATCCCCTATTTTAACCCCTTAGGGGTGGTATTTCCAAAAACCCTTCCTTAGTGTATGCCTACGTGATAAAAGGTACCTACTGTCAAAATTTCAAGTCTCTAACCCCAGCCGTTTAGGCTGTGCGTTGATCGATCAGTCAGTCAGTCAGTCAGTCAGTTTCTTCTTTTATATATACAGAAGATGAGCCGTGACGACTAGAATGGCCATTACAGTGCATTCTTGTAAAGGTGATATGGAGATTAATACGCACGCACTTTTGGTCATAATCAATATTACATATAATATGTGTGACTTAATTTTTAATCAAATTTCATCGTTCGCAATAGGGTTTCTTATAGGTAAAAATCTAGTTTTATATTAAGTAATGTAGAAAATAAAGCGCAGGACGCTACTACATTAATCATATTTTATTTTAAAAGCCCTTTGTGAAATTATACAAAATATATTCTCTTCGAATTTAACTGAAATTTCAATGTCTCGAGCTCTCATAAAAATACATTCTGGCATAAAACTAAAGACTTCTGCACAAATTTCGATGTGTTCTAATTATACAGAGTTAACAAAATAAACATATGGCTTCTATTTGATATAATATGTTAAACTGCGCTCTGCGTTGATTTGTCTTCAGCGTTGTTTTCGTACCATTTGCATTTAGTTTAACTAAGAGGGTAGCTTCTAGTCCAAATAATACATGACTTACTTACTTACTTGCTTACTCGTAATAAACCATGACGACCGATCGCGTATAAAATAAAATAGTAAATTCGAAATGTAATATGTGACAGGTCATCTACTAGAAATAATGAACCGGACCAAAAACAAGCCCGCTGAGTTTGTTTCGCCGGGTCTTCTCAGGATGGGTCGCGTTTGGATCCGGTGGTAGCTTTTAAAAACGTGCGACGTCTCGGAAATACCCATGGTCCATATCAAACCCATTTAAAAATATGTATATTTGACATACATTATAAATGAATTAAAGTAATTGCTAGTGTATTGATGACGCTATGTATACATAAGCTGATATGCTTTTTGTTAAATTTCTTTACGTTTTTTAATGTACTGACTTGTCATAAGAACTATGTAATTGCCTATATGATCAATAAACGATTTCATTTCATTTAATTTACCCAATATCTAAACTTTTATTCCAAGGGGTGAGACAGAGAATCTGCTAATGCCCACTTCGTGTCAGCTAGCACATGCCCGTGAGCTGATAAAAGATATGCCTATATTAATACAAACTGGAAAAATTAACGGTAGGCAGCGGGCTTTGCTGGTCCTTGAAATTGCAGAAGTCTATGGACGCTGGTGACAAATTACCATCAGGTGGCCCGTCTGCTAATAAATGTTAAACTAATAGGTACTGAATAAATTAAGCAAGTCAAAATATTACCATTTAAATTTAAGGCCGATTAGAATATTAGCAATATATATAGCAATATTCATATTCTGTCCCTTTCCCGTAAAGCGGGTTGCAGTATGGAATTTGTAGAGCGTACTCACAAATGACGTCATTTACCGGTATAGTGTGTTCTCTGTCTATCAATAAATTTGAACTGTCTTCCTTCCTTTGTTTTCGGTGGTTAGCTTTTTTCTGGTCAACATTTATAAGGCAATAAAAAAATGTAGCTGTTCTAATCAAAAGAACACCAATTAATTAATCTGGACCTTAAAATCACATCTAAGAGCTGACAGAACGTTGCTACTCAAGCAATGAGGCTAGGATTGATAGTCTCTCGTGCGTCCAATATTAATAAATCAGTCAGATGTTGGCAATAATCCGTGGAAAGTACATCAATAAATCTCCTACGGTACCGGTGCTGTAAATCGAAACGAAACAACGTTCGGAAACATACAAAGCAGAGAATAGTCAATAAAATTCTTTTTTCAATATAAATTACTCTTATACAAATAAAATAATAATAATACTAGCATTACTAGCCCTGTATTAAACATTGTTCCACTGCTGGGCACGGGCCTCCTCTACTAATGAGAGGGGTTAGGCCCTAGTCTACCACGCTGGCCTAATGCGGGTTGATAGACTTCACATACCTTTGAAATTCTTATGAGAATTTTTAGGTATGCAGATTTCCTCACGATGTTTTCCTTCACCGTTGAAGCAAGCGATAATTAACATTTAATACACACATAACTTTAGAAAAGTCAGGGGTGTATGTAGTTGCTATCGCTGGGCTATCGCTGCTTAAATAAAATAAAAAAAGCACATAAATGTATACACAACACATTATGATAAATATTCTCCTGTTCAATTCATGCTTTCATCTGCTTTATATTAATTGTAGTACATTTTCAAATTTGTTATTTTCTTTTATTCTGGCACGGCAAAGTGACCACATTGTACCTGGTCGTAAACGCAGTGCCATCCAGTTAGAGTATCAAATAACGAGAGACAATCTATCCTTCGCTACTAACACAATTATTCGAATATTCTATGCTACATTAAGTTTAAACATATATACGCCTATCCCATGGGGGGTAGGCAGAGACTATTGAGTGCCACAAGCTACCATTCTGACGCACTTAATTCGCCTCTTCCACATTCATACATACATCTTCTCATAAATTTTCGACGGTTGGAGGTACTCCTGATTTGCCCTTTTAGGAGAAGGTCATTTATTTGATCGTCATAAGTTCTCTTCCGGCCCTCTACCAACACTTCCATTCACATTAAGTCTATGTTTTTGAATTTCGTGGCTTTGTTTCGTTTTTCAGCATAGACCCCTTTGTCTAAGGGATCAAAAACAAATGTTAACAACCAATGCGGGTGTGGGATGAATCGCGACTAATATACAAATAGTGTGTTTGTTTATTGTTAATTAGCTTTTGTCCGGCCCGTGACCATGAAGGCTGTAAAGCTTTCGAAACGTCGAGACTAAAAGTAAAATAATCCGCGATAGAATCCGTGAAATTAGTTACATTTCAATTTGTAATATTTGCGTAAACATAAAAAAACCATTTTGAGTAATAGTTTTTTATGGTAACGCTAATATTACACATTAATATAAAACTAATTTTACGGGTTTTATAACGGTTTATTTATAATTTTTAATCCTATTATTTCTACAGCCTTCTTGGTCACCGGGCGGACAATGAAGCTTTTGAATGACTTTACTTGATATTATTGTCTTAGTATTTAATTGTTGTATTTAGTCTGGGTATGTCATGCTCGCTAAAGTGTCTGTGCTTGCTGCGGCGCCATGTGCCAGGTCGGTCTCTTCCCTGTAACATGGTTGAGGAGGCCGATGGCTGACACATGCGTCACTACTCGTGATCGGGTGCGGCTCGTGTGGACTGGTCTGCTCAGACTATTTCAGTAAGGACCAACTGCTTTAAGAAATCGAGATTTCACTCTCACGATGGTCATGTGCGGTACTAGGTGCTGTAATGAGTTTTATTTCACAATCTTGCAATAAGGCAGCTTAACACACATTTTTTTTTTTTTTTGTCGCGGGGAAAGCGTTTTATTACTACCGCCCGCTCCGGGGGGAAGCGGAATAAGAATAAAACGGTTATGCTGGACTAGCCGGTCTTATGACCCAGCATCCCCCTCGCCCGGATGATGGCTATCCGGGCAGCCGCTGGGCCGAGTCCCTACCCCCTATGTACACCCCACCCGACACTACCAGCTAAAACCCCGCGGTGGCCTTCTACGGCGCTTACGGAGCGATCCCGGGGTATTCTAAGGAGTGCTAGAATTGCTGCCGGAACCGCCCCTGCGCGGTGCTGCGTAGCAGCCCATCTCCATGGGAGGGCTTAGGAGCCCCCGCGCACCGAACAACGACAGCGAACGAGGCCTTACCACACGCGCTGCCGTCCATCTCGGGGTCGCACGATGCTCCGAAACTGGGAGTGCATCGATACCAAATATTGTTAACCAATGTTGAAAAAGAGCAACGCTAAAGTTTCTTGCCCGTTCTTCTCTAGCGAAACTGCATTCCGAACTGGCGGTAGAGTAAAAAATTGACTGAATCTAAATAATGTATAACATTTCATGGATTCAATAAATATTTGATTTTGATTTTGAATGCAGCGTCGAATACGTGATGATATTTTATGGGTACCATAAGTTTTCACGATTTTCCATTTTCCGCGCAATTTTCCAATTCGTCTTTCTCATAAAACTAAAAGAATAGTTATTAACACATAAAATAACTATACATCGGACTAAGCGTTCTTAAGTGATGCGATTAATATCGAATTAATTTTTATTTTTATTTTTATAGATTGTGCTGAAATAAAACAGAAATATACGAAACACGAATTATATACAGATTGTAGCTTGTCTCAAATATCGAGAAAAAATCCGAGAGATCAAATCAAATCAAATCAAATCGTTTTTATTGTGGTACATAGGATTCAATGGTGTTATATTTTAAAATTTGTACAGCTATGTCCCGCCATATTGGCATACAATATTTGTCACACATTTATTTACACAAAATAGAAAAATAAAACATTTTAAATTTTTATATCATTAAAATAATCATTTAAATCATAATAACATTTCTCATTTAAAAACTGAAACAATTTATTCTTATAATTATTAATATTATTCAATTGGGTAATAAGTCTTGGTAAATTATTGTATATTTTAGGAATTAAATAAAACACACTTTTATGTAGTAGTGCAGTTTTGTGGAGCACATTTGTCATTTTATCATTACGTCTGTTTCGGTTACTAAATTTAAAAAGATGTTTATTTACTTTAGCAAAAACGGCACATTCATAAACAAACATGCAGGGAAGTGGTAGTATTTTTAATTCTTTAAAATGTGGGAGGCAAGAGTCAGTCGATTCAATGTTCACCATAATTGACCGAATGCATCGTTTCTGAGCCCTAAAAGCTAGGTCTTTGTTCACGGAGTTCCCCCAAAACATCAAACCATATCTCAGAATAGAAGACACATGTCCATGGTATGCACTGAGGACGGCAGATTTATCTGATATTTTACTTAATTTATAAAGAGCATATGACTGTTGATTTAACCGTTTACAAATATAATCTATATGATTTTTCCAGTTTAGCTTCCTGTCAATATGTAGTCCTAAAAATTTTATTACTTCTATTTCTTCAATTGTAGTGTTTTGGAATGTTATATTAAAATTTTCATTTGCTTGATATCTTTGTCTAAAGTTCATAATTTTTGTTTTTGTCAGATTTATTTTTAAATTATTATTAGAAAGCCAATCAATTGTATTTGTTAAAAAATTATGTATTTCGTTATTAAGATTCGAATTTACATGGTTGCCAGTAAATAAAACCGTACTATCATCGACAAAAGAGTCATTTGATGATTAGTTATACATGGTAAGTCATTAATGTATACAAGAAAAAGTAGGGGGCCCAGGACGCTACCTTGTGGCACCCCAAAATAGATATTGTTGTATTGAGATCGATAAACAATCTCGTTTTTTAATATTGGACATACTCTATTTATTTGCGTAGCTTGTTGTCGCCCAGTTAAATAAGATTTTATTAAGTTATTAATATTTCCTCTAATGCCATATTTGTGTAATTTATTAAGTAAAATATCATGGCAAACGTGATCGAAAGCTTTTGTCATATCTAAATATATAGCTACAGCAGCCTCAATCAATTATCAATTAAAAATCTTCGAAAGTGAAGTCTACCAAGAATTCAATCGGTGTTGTGATCTTAGTTCACAATCTTCTAGATGACCTTGGAGGTTTTTCAGTAGCATTAAATAAAATAACAGTCGCCCATTTCCCTGATCCTAGTGTGATTGCACTGTCTTGTCGTGGATATCAAGAGTTAAGGACACTCAACAATATTATTATATCTATATATAATGCTTACAATATCTGTGATCATAGCCAGCGCAAACTAAGGATAAATAGAATTTATTTAGCGGTCTGTAATACGCAGCGGGCGGAGTAGCTTTGAAACGAGAGCTGCACCACGAAAGCTGTCAAATATTATTAAAAAAAAAACACAAATTTGCGTCCCTATAACATTTTTGGGTTGCCCTGGATTTTTCTGAGATGCCATCATCAGATCCTGACTTGGTGCCAATGGGACCAACTGGGAAGTATACCCTTTTAAACAAAAAATAATTTCTCGAATCGGTGCAGGCGTCTTCGAGTAATCGGGGAACATACATAAAAAAAAGATTCCGACGAATTGAGAATCTTCTCCTCCTTTTTTGAAGTCGGTTAAAAATCTCTTTAGTGCGGCGTTTCGAAAGCTTCTAGGTCATGGGGCGAACTGATTTCTATGTCGTCACGAAAGGATAGTGTTATGTCTCTACCCTCAACATAGTTGATGTTAAATTTTATCCTATCTACGCAGAAGGAGCTCACAATGTCCTGAGATTTGACAGTTTTTTTCTGACGGTTTTTCTCGGGGGTCTAGAGTTGGGGTACAATGTTTGGCCATTTTGCGGCCTGCTGAGTACTCTGACAATAGACCCTCGACCGCTTCTCCACCTTTTTGCCTATGGCGTAGTGTGAAGGAGCAAGCCGGAATGATTGTGTAGGACCTAATCTAATTGTCTAATTGGACCGCACTGCGCTTACCATCAGGTGCAGTGCGGTCACTTTGTTGTGGTAGGATAAAAAAAAAGTTGATCTTTTGGACCAATGCGTGATAATTGCCTAAACTAAAAAAACTATTGAATATTGATAAATATTATAATAGGTTAGAGTTCTTTTTTCTTAAAAGTGTACAGTGTACTTACTTTTATTAACACCAACTACCGCAAGCTATTCAAACTCAAGTAAAGTAATGTATGAACTGTTCTTACGTCTTTGATCGGCCTTTTACAATTCCAGGGAAATAACATAATAGCTGATAAGGCGTTTCCCGAGTTGTGAGATGCCAGACATTACGTTTAATGGTAGGTATAAAAACAAATTGGTTAGAAACCATAATCCAGGTTTACCGGATTACACAATTGCCCCAAAATTTCTTTAAGGGGGCAAAAATATAAAAGCAGTACCTATAGTTAAAGGTCGTGACCAACTTCTGTAGTAATTAGTAGTTAAGTGAATTGGTCTTATTGGTAGATATGCTGAGAAAATTGTGAAGTATAGGATAAAATCCCAATTTGTGTCTGAGTCAAATTTTCAAATCACACGAATTTCCCGGGATTGGAATGTATCCCATTACGATAGCTTTCTCATCTTGGGACGGATACTACATATATATACATGGCACTTCTGTCTACCCTATTGCACTTCTTAAATTGTAATTTAAACAAATTATTGGTTTTCGTCAATTAACTTCGTTTATATTATAGAATACTTATCTTAATATTCAAAATATATTGTTTTGTAAATAATATTTATTTTGAGGCTTTCACAAAGAGTACTTAACAAAACAAAGCCCATAACATTTTGATTAATGAATGCAGTAAGCTTTTTATGTAGGCATTTTTTGTAAAAACGTTAAAATTGAAATATTGTAGCAGAAACTCGCTAACGAGCAATTAGTTCACCTAAGAGTAACTATCCACCATCATCCTTTGATATTCGTATAAGAATTCTCAAATATGTAGGTTTTCTCACGATGTTTTCCTTCATCGTTAAAGCAAGCGATAATTAACAATGAATATACACGTAAACTAAGAAAAGTCAGAGGTGTCTGCCATTTAGGCTGGTTTCGAACAATGACTTTCGTCTCGACAGTCCATACCATTAACAACAAGGCTATCGCTGCTAATAATTATGAATGAATGGAAAGAACTGTGAATTAAGAAAAGAACTTCGGTCTCTGGAATTGTCGTTCACTGTACTTTACACAGCATTTGAAGTAGGTTTTCTGTGAATTATTACCAATACCTAGCGGGTCAAGATATCAAAATGAGATGACTTTTTGCAATCCCATCGCGGGCCAGTACATCAAAATGAGATGATTTATTCAGTCCTATCAGTCCTCTTAAAACTACGAAGTTATTAGACTTCACTTTAACCATCAATTTTGCTACTAATAAGCGTATTTTATTCTACACCGACTTTTTACTCTGTAGGGCAATAGACAATGGTGCGATAGAACATCACATACTAAATGTTCTATGTATCATTATTACTTTGGCGTCGAACCGGCTATTGAGTGTTCATAGAAATTAGATTAGAAAGAGAGAAAGAGAATCACTCGACACTCAAACCCATTTTCTCTTTTTATGTTTTAGGGTAGAGTCCGCCCATTCATGGCGTAGACAAAACCGTGGCGTGGTACTACTATATTATAAAGAAAATTACAAACGATTTCTTATTTGGATTCGATAATGAAAATCTGGAAAATCACGGTTGACTCGATATTATGTCTTTATTATTATAGTATCGAAGAAACATAATATTATTCTAACATCGTCAATCTATCAGTGAGTTTGACGAAACGGTACAAAGTATTTCTGAAATATTTTTCGTTCAAAAGTTTCGGAATAGCAAAAGGAATTATTAAAATTTTACTTTTCAGAAACAGATTTTCCAGCCAGATATAAATAATAATAATAAATGTACTGCAAACTTCAAAACAGAAGAATTTCATTACATGAAACTAAATTAAAGCGAAAAACTCAATTTTATTAATTTGCTATTTGCAGGTGCATAAAAGGCAATTTTCCCGCCATATTCCGTCCTCTGAGTACATTCTTTGATCTTTTTAAGAATCCAGATGTAAGATTACCGTGTTATTTCTTTAACGCTTTTGCTTTTTCTTCTTTTACAGTTTCTATGTTAGAAGTACTCAGTGAAATTATTAAAATATATAATAACAGCCTCCTTAGAAAGTGAAACGGAAGGCTGTGGGTTCGATTCCCACACCGAGACAAACGTTTGTGGGATCTGGGTGTTGTGGGACCGTAGTCCCTCGTAGTTGTTGATGCCCACCATACAGGATTTATCTATAGTGGGATCACAACTATGTGTGTGACTGTGGGTGTATTTATTTATTTAAATATCTGAATAAAATTTTGTACTGTTCTAATGAAGTCAAGATTTCATCTGATGCAACAACAGAATAGCTTCCATAAAATCTTTTAACCAAAATAAAAGAATTTTAGAGATATGTAATTTAGTGAGGTATACAATTGAATTGGCACTTGTTTAGCTATTATAAAGTGATATATACTGGTTTCAGTAAGCTTAAAACGTGACCTTCATTTGAAATTCCAGCGTACGTCATTTAGACTTAGTCTAAGCTCTTGTCAACAATACCAAGCACGCCATTTCTAATTAATTAAATTGCTAATGAAATGACCAAAGTGACTGCTTTATAACCGACTTCAAAAAAGGAGGAGGTTCTCAATTCGTCGGTTTTTTTTTATGTATGTCCCCCGACTACTCGAAGACGCCTGGACCGATTCGAGAAATCCTTTTTTTGTTTAAAAGGGTATACTTCCCAGGTGGTCCCATTGGCACCAAGTCAGGATCTAATGATGGGATCTCAGAAAAATCGAGGGCAACCCTCAAGTTTTATAGGGACGCATCATTTGTTTTTTATTGACGTCTGTGTAGTTTTTATGAATTAAAAAACTTACACTTATACGCTCTAAAAATAATGACACTTATTATTCAACTGGTTTTCATCAACCGTAATTGATTTTAGAGTACTGATTAATAGTAACTGATAATATAATTAATAATATTAGTTAGCCCTAATAGAAGTTACTTTAGTTTTTTTTTTTTAGTGCCTCAATAGGCAGACGAGCAGACGGGCCACCTGATGGTAAGTAGTCACCGCCGCCCATAGACTTCTGCAATACCAGGGCACAGCAACGCCGCTGCCTACCGTTGAAGGACTACTCTCTTTAAGCCTCGTTTAAAGAAGGACATGTCATAGCGCTCAGGGAACACCGCAGCAGGGAGTTCATTCCAGAGCTTGCACGTACGTGGTAAAAATGAACGCCGGAAACGAACCGTGCTAGACGGAATCGTTTCCAGGTGGTATGGATGAACTCTGTTGCGGTACGTATACGTATGTATTCTAAAATAATTATTAATTGAAAAATAATTGTCATATTTTAACTTGGGTTGAGTTTCAAAGGGACCTTCAGAGAAGGAAGACAGACTAAGAATTAGGTTTTTAGGGAAACGAACAATTGAAAAAGCCGCCGGACAGCTGGAAAACTCAGGAAATCTGAAAGTACTTTTTCCTGTAAGATTTTAGTCTCCTACCGCATCGATAAAAAAGTAGTACTGAATGCTAAGAAATACAATTAGATAGCAAAAAACTGATATGTCGCCATGTTTTCTTCTTTCTTTCTATGTCGCCATGTTTTCTTCTTATACAATTAGATAGCAAAAAACTGATATGTCGCCATGTTTTCTTCTTTCTTTCTATTCCCTACATGATAAATGAAAAAAATAAAATTAAATAATTACAGCTTTATTGTTAAGACACGTAAATCTTCCTTTTGAATTCCATAAATAACGTTGAATAAAACCTATTTTCAGAGTGTTAAGCAAATACAGACAGATGTTTGAATAAACTAATTAAATAACATGGAGATATGAAGCAGAAACCAGTCAAACAGAAAGCATAACTTCCAAAGAAGATACTAGTATAACTCCAGTTAAAATGAAAACAACGCACCCAAATGTTTCCGAGTAAAACTTTACCGTTATGGGTCACGTCTCCCGCCATATGGTTGCCAAAATAATATTTGAAATTCAGCCGTCGACTGGCAGTTACATCGAGCTAGAACACAGATTAAAAAAACTTTATCCTGACATGATTTAATATTTGTTGCTTTTAGTTTAGTTTGCAATGCCAGTCTGTGAGTGGTACTGGCTGTTAAGACGAAAGTCGTAGGATCGAAACCAGCTCAAATAGAATACACCTCTGACTTTTCGAAAGTTATGTGTATATTCATTGTCAATCATTTGCTATAACGGTGAATGAAAACATTTTGGGGATCCTACATACATGAAAA
This sequence comes from Laothoe populi, assembly GCA_905220505.1. Classification (NCBI taxonomy): domain Eukaryota; kingdom Metazoa; phylum Arthropoda; class Insecta; order Lepidoptera; family Sphingidae; genus Laothoe; species Laothoe populi. The sequence goes on from HG992156.1 coordinate 601,121, forward strand.
TTTCCATAAGAATGTCAAAGATATGTGAAGTCAACCAACCCGCATTGGACCCCTCTTACCAGTAGAAGAGACCCGTGCTCAGCGGGAGGACACTGTTTCGCGCCCTGTGGATTGGGGGCTCTGAAGATTTCTACGGTTGTAACGGCATACACCTCTGACTGTTATAAAGTTATGTGTTTATTCATTGTCAATAATTTGCTTTAACGGTGAATGAAAACATTGTGAGGGAACCTGCGTACCTGAGAAAGGTGAAGTCTACCAACCTGCAGTGGGCCAGCGTGGTGGACTAAATCCAAACGTCTCTGACCAGTAGAGAAGACCCGTCCCCAGCAATGGGGCAATGTTTAATACAGTGCTGGTATTATGGTTTAGTTTAAGATAAAATATAGCTGGTTAGGAATCAATAACATGTGTGACTTAAAGTATAATATCGAAACGATTTTATAATTTCGCTCAAAATAAATAAGTTTGAAGCTATTCAAGTATAGTAGAAGGGGTAACTGTCAAATGACAAAAGAGGATGCACGATATGATTCTTGACGTCAGCGCTGAGAATAGCCATTACGGTATAGTCGTTCGAGGGACATATCTCCACACACCCACTTTTACTCATACTTAAAATCATAATTACGACCTTAATTGCATTTTGATTCAGATTTCACAAAATATTTTTTAACAAAACAAACTATTATGAATACATACATACATATACAATCAAGCCTGTAATCCCCGAAGGTGTAACCAGTACACTCACTTTTCGCCGAATTTCGGTCCCATAATGTTATAGGGGGTGAGCCTATCGCCATACCGGGCACAATTCCAGACTCCGGCCTAATACTAAGAATTTCTAGATAGAAAAACCCAATATCACTTTACCCGACCCGGGGATCGAACCCGAGACCTCAGCACAGCAGTCGTAACGCATCCGCAATTGCAACTGCGCCACCGAGGCAGTCTATTATGAATGTGTTACAGAAATTCAGAAAAAGAAATAAGGATTTACTTGAGACGGGAATTTATTAAATCTCCGGAGAGCTCACTCAAAGTACCAAACGTAAAAATAAGCCGCCACGTCAGATCGCTTTTTTACGAGTAGTACGACTTGGTAAAGCTGGCCTGTTCAAGCTATACATGAACATGTCTTATAGGAGTCCGGCAACTGAGTAATGGTACTGAAGGTAGAATCTCCATAACCCATGTTAGCGACGCGCTCAAATAGTATTATTAGTTTAATATTTATGGTCTGTGACCGCCCGCTCCAGCGAACGAATGAGTGAGCCGTGAGTATATCTGTTAACGGGCTGCCGGCCGCACCGCGCGGTTCGTTGTATGTAGTTGTCTAGATTGGAGTAAATATAGTGTTTTTTAAATTTTAACGTTTCTCAAGTTTTTCTTTCCCGCTACCGTGAACCTGTCACAAGTTACAAAAGTGGTCATTCGGCCGGATTAGTAAAGTATGTACCATACTCCACCGAGTAAAATGGTACACACACGAAAACTACGCCGCGAGCAAGAACAAAAAAATAATGATGGCGGCGCAGGAGTGCCCGTGACTGTAGATCCTATTTCAAATGATGGACCGTCTGCCGAAAGTGTCAGTGTGCAACAAGTTGTTCAACCTCAGAGACAAAATATGCCTGAGTCCTTTAGCCGCACATTTCATGGGGCAGGTAGTGAAATAAAATCGGAGCCTACTCGTCACGTCTCCAACAAGCCGTACCTAAAACAAAGAGGTTCACATCCAGGTTCACATCAAAGCCTCGCGTCATCGAAATCATCAAATACCAAAGAAATTCTGCGAAAAAGGTTACAATTACAAGCAGAAACGCAAAAGGCAAAAATCAAGATGGCGCTCATTGATCGTGAAACGGAAATCAAATTAGCGGAACTTGATGAAGAGACCGACTTAGCGGAATACAGTTCACAAATCGGAGAAGATATTAATCGGTCTGAACATCAAGCAGAAAAATGGATAGAAAAACATTATACTTCGTTCGAGGAGGTACCACTGATGGACCAGTTCGCCCCCAATAATGGTGTATCAGCGGGTGAACTGCGCGAGGCACCTCCAGCTCCAATACATAACGAGGCAACATCAGCTGACGCGCACACGTCAGCAGCACCAGTACCGCCTAACAGTAATACAGACAACCCGATAGAAATGCTTGCCTTAGCCATAAAAAACCTTACAAATACCAATGCCAACACATCAAACGCCAATCTACTGAGCCGATTATCAACACCGAAAGATTTACCCGACTTTGCCGGTGACCCTATGGAATGGCTTCAGTTTAGGCAGGCGTACTTAGAGTCCACTGATGTTTGCAAATTTACGGACAAGGAGAACTTGTGGAGGTTACGTAAGTGCCTAAAAGGGTCAGCGAAAGAGGCAGTCAGTGCTTTATTCATCAGCGCCACGTCGCCAGCGAAAGTTATGTCGACACTGGAGCTACGTTTCGGAAACCCTGACTGCATCATTTCACGTATTGTTTATGACCTCAAAAAACTCCCGCCACTGCAACAGGACTACCAAAAGGACATTGTGACGTTTGCAGTAAAAGTCCAAAATTTTGTGGAAGCTGTTCAAGCTGTTGGACGCCAGGAGTACCTGTACGGGGTAAATATTGTTTCCATTATATTGTCTAAGATGCCTACGGTACTTATCTCAAAATGGTCTGATTACAGCTACAAATTTATCTTAGCGGGCAATAAAGCGCGATTGCTAATAATGTCCGATTTTTTACACGAAGAAGCTATAAAGGTATCTACAACTGCGAGCGTTTTTATTAACATACGGCATTCACCTATAAAGAGCCAGAACGAGTATGCAACCCGCTCACAAACATTTGTAGTACAAGATAACGAGTCGAAATGCCGATTTTGTAATAAATCGGTTCATAAGCTAACCGAATGCAAACAATTTAAGAAAACGCTACGCAAAGTACGTTGGCAATATATTAAACGAAACGGTCTCTGTTTTAAATGTTTGTTATCACGACATGAGCGAGATACCTGCCCGGCGCCTGCGTGCGACAAAGAAAACTGCGGACAACCTCATCACAGACTGTTGCATTACACTGCGAACTTGAATCGCAATAATAACGATAGCCGAGCGCATATTGCATCTATATCTACAGCTACCGATGTACACAACAAGCCCGAGCACCGGGCGACACCTCCGCCGTGTTTGCCTATTTCAGAAAGTGTTACGCATATTAGCGCGAGTGAACGTAAGGTGTTATTAAAAGTAGTTCCCATACGTATATATGGACCGAAAGGTATAGTGAATTCAAGTGCGTTGTTAGATGATGGGTCAACTGTGTCGTTCATAAGCGCCGGCCTCGCGGAGCGCGCGGGGCTGTGCGGCCGTCGGGAAACAATGCACGTGCGCGGTGCATGGAGTGTTAATGAACTGGTTTGTGACACTACAATTGTTGATGTGAATCTTAGCGGACTTAATAATAATATGTATAAAATAAGAGCTCGTAGCATTAATGAGTTAAACTTACCGTTGCAAAAATTGTCTATTGTTAACTGTAATAATTATAACCACTTAATGGATATAAAACATGTATTATGTACAGCTGATTTAAAACCTGAAATGTTAATTGGTCAGGACAATTATAATTTGTTATTGCCATTAGAAATTAGGTTAGGTAAACAAAATGAGCCGTCTGCTACACTTACCCGTTTAGGCTGGTGCATCCATGGTAGTGTGCGTGCGCCGCAGTACGAGCGTCGACCGTCTGCTGCGGTCACGACTCTAATTGTATCGGAAAGCACAGAAGAATCTGTGTCGGATGGGATCACCTTGCAGAGTCTTCACGAGGTAGTGAGACGTTCCTTTACCTTGGACTCAGTAGGAATTTCAGCTAAGCCACGGCAAAATGCCGATGATGTTCGCGCCATCGCCCACCTGGAACGTACTTCACTTCTTATCGACGACCGTTGGTATGTTGGTCTGCCGTGGAAGGATAAGGAGTGTAAGATGCCAGATTCGTATGCCGCTGCTGTAAAGAGGCTTAAAGGTATTGAAAATAAAATGAAGAGGGATTTAGGTTTTGCCAACAGGTACAGAGAACGCGTCCAACATCTACTGGACAATGGGTTCGCGAGGGAACTCGAGGACACCGAAGCTACTTCCTTAACGTGGTACTTACCGCACTTTGGAGTGGACAACCCGAATAAAAGGAAACTTCGGCTAGTGTTCGATGCTGCGGCCACAGTGAACGGTTTCCTGTCTCCGTTTACCATACAAGGAAAAATTATGCTGCAAGAAACTTGGCGTCTAAATGTCGGATGGGATGATTATATTCCAGATGATATTTTTAGTAAATGGTGCAAATGGATTGATTTACTTATGGCTATTCGTGAGTTACGTGTACCAAGATACCATCAGGCACGGCAGACAAGAACACGAGCACAGGAGACTGGACGAAGTCCAGAACAATTTGACCAGCCGGCTGCGAACCCGCTACCTCGCGATTCGCCGACTACCTCCGCACTTACTGCGCTAGAACCGTCGCCTGCTACGAGTAGCTACGCAAACTTCGTAACGGAGCCTACGTGTGCTACGCTGAGTGACATTGGTTACGACAACTTACAATTGCACGTATTTTGCGACGCGTCAAGTAAAGCAGTGTGTGCTGCGGCATATTGGCGATGGAATAATAATGGTAATATATTTCTTTCATTTATAGCGAGTAAATGTCGAGTTTTACCTGTTAAACCTATAACCATTCCGAAGGCTGAACTTGAAGCAGCCCGTCTGGCTGCCAGACTGGCTGATAATATAATTAAAGAACATAGATTATCACCGACCGCAAGGTATTTTTGGTGTGACTCGACCACAGTCATTCAATGGATTCGGAACAATACGCGTAAGTATAAAACATTTGAAGCTAATCGTTTAGGCGAAATAGATAGCTTAACGCGTATACGTGAATGGAGGTATGTACCTACAAAATTAAATGTAGCTGACTTGGGTACACGGGAGTCTTACGACTACTCTGTTTTTAAAAGCGAGTGGAGTGGTTTACTGGACCCGCATTTTTGTACCAGGACACGTCTTTGTGGCCTCAAGATGTGCTGACCAAGGACTTAGTTGAAGTTAGTCCAGAGCACGTAACAGTCACGCATATGGAACCACCAGTGACCTTACCAGTACCTGATCCACTACGGTTTTCATCCTGGCTGCGCTTGAAAAGGTCTGCAGCTGCGGTGCTAAGATTCGTCGATAAATGTAAGGGGTTTTCTGGTGAGTTGGACTGTCGTATGATGGAACGTGCGGAGCGTTTACTGCTGAAGAGTGCTCAAGCAGAGTCATTCGCCATTGAGATAGCTGCATTGACACGAGGTAAACCTATTCTTAGAAGTAGTAAATTACTTACCTTGTCACCTTTTTTGGACGAACATGGAATTCTGCGAGTCGATGGGCGCATTAACGCTGCTGTCGATGTGGACCTGGAACTGAAAAATCCTGTAATCTTAGACGGTCGGCATCCGGTGGCTAAGTTGATAGTCCGACATTTTCATGTGATGGCAGCTCATGGGAACCAAGAGACCGTAGTGAACGAGCTTAAACAAAGGTATTGGTTGTTAAAACTTAGACCTACAGTAAAAAACATTGTGTCTCGGTGTATGCTGTGCAGGATACGCAGCTGTAAACCGCAAGTACCCAGAATGGGAGACTTACCTTTTGCTCGAGTAGCTCATCACAATCGACCGTTTACATTTTGTGGGCTAGACTTGTTTGGCCCTATGGAAGTTACAGAAGGAAGACGTCGACTGAAAAGATATGGTGTATTATTTACATGCTTGACAGGTCGGGCCGTGCACATTGAAATAGTTACTTCACTCACTACTGACTCTTTAATTATGGCCTTACGACGTATGGCTTCGAGACGTGGATGGCCGCGTCATTTATATTCGGATAACGGCACGAACCTGAGAGGCGCTGATAAGGAACTGCAGAAATCCTTTCGAGAATTGGACACCGAACTATTAAAAAATGAAGGTATGAATAATGGAATGGACTGGACTTTCATTCCCCCGGCAAGTCCCCATTGGGGTGGGGCATGGGAAAGGTTAATACGGAGTGTAAAAACGTCTCTCAAAGTAATTCTGAACGAGCGTGCACCAAGGGACGAGGTCCTCAACACGCTTATGGCGGAAGTAGAAAATATGGTAAATAGTCGCCCGTTGATGCACGTCTCGGTAGAAGCAGGGAACGTTGAATCACTCACTCCGAACCATTTTCTCCTCGGAACATCATCGAACCTACCAATCATCGGAGTTTTCGATGATTCGGATTTATATTTGAAGAAACAATGGCGAAAAGCACAAAGGTTAGCTGATATGTATTGGCGGAGATGGACAAAAGAAATCTTACCCGATCTTTTACCGAGGAAAAAATGGCACGAGGAGCAGAAGCCGCTGACGGTAGGCGATCTCGTCTTAATAGTAGACCCCGATTCACCGCGCAACATGTGGCCTAAGGGTCTTGTTACCCAAGTTTTCCCGGGCAAAGATGGTCGTGTCCGACTGGTGGAAGTGAAGACCAAGACAGGTTTTTGGCGGCGCTCTGCGGCACGCGTCGCTCGAATCGCTCTGGAGAAAGAGTGCTGTACCAGCACTGGGGTGGGGAGTGTTAGCGACGCGCTCAAATAGTATTATTAGTTTAATATTTATGGTCTGTGACCGCCCGCTCCAGCGAACGAATGAGTGAGCCGTGAGTATATCTGTTAACGGGCTGCCGGCCGCACCGCGCGGTTCGTTGTATGTAGTTGTCTAGATTGGAGTAAATATAGTGTTTTTTAAATTTTAACGTTTCTCAAGTTTTTCTTTCCCGCTACCGTGAACCTGTCACAAGTTACAACCCATAAGCAATGATTGTGTCGAATAGCGAGGGATAGACTCGCTACTTGATACCCTACCTGGATGACACTGCGCTTACCATTATGTGCAGTGTGGTCACTTTTCATGCCAGTAAATAAGTATCTTTATTACTTTCAATGCAATTTGTATGGAGGCTGTGACCCAGTAAAGTCAGCCTATTTCTGCTGTACAAACTGTCAACAACGTGACCAATCATGTCTGCAGAGACTTCCAAACCAAACATTAAAAACACATGCAAAATTTAACGAGGTCAAATAAAAAGCTACAGTCACAAATCAGAAATGTCAAAACAAAATTAATCTTTAGGCTTTAGCACTTGGGACCAATATTTCAGGCTGACCTTAAAAAGAACGGACCTCCAAAAAGTTTGTTCAAAACATGTCGTACAAACTAAACTTTTTTATTGTCAGCCTCAGTGGCGAAGGCGAGGCACCTAGATAAAAACCTGTGAAACTAAACATTGCGTCGTATGTCTTGTTCCCATGTGGAATATCTATCGTGTAAGTTTTTTGCTGTTGTTATTCTGAATAGTGTTGTTAAAATGATATGATAAAGTGTTGTGTTGTTATTACGGTTTTGCCATTACTATTTTATAAAATACTAGATTTTGTCTGCAGCATCACATATGATTACGTTTATCATGACCGTAGGCGGATTTCATTCGTTTCATTTTTCATTCGTTCTAAACAAAAAAAAACATTTACATTTTCATTTTTCAACAAATTTCTCAATATTTTCCCGATAGTCTCCGTGGCGCAGTAGCCGAGTAGCCGGCTGTGAAACGAGGCGCCGTGGGTTTGGCGTAAGTGGTCAATTTATATTTCCAACTCCTCCCTATATTTCTATTTGATCACTTTCGTTGCGGGATAAAAGACAGTTATTAAGCACTCCCAGAGACTGTTTCTGAGTTTCATTACTCGGTATCGAAAAAATGCGTGCCATTGTCGATCCTGGCTAAACAGGAGTTACAATGGCGGGTGTGTGGTATACTTTTTGACCATCGTGTTGGAATTTGGCCCCTCGAGCGCGGCCCACTATATGTATATACGCTTTTCTATTTATAACATGCAAAATAATCAAGTATTTCAGATTTTCTACTATAACAACATAGAAAATCCTAAATACTTATAAAATGCTTAATGGGTATTAAGTAACTTCCGTGGAGCTTTACGTCTGGCTTCTCCAGACGTGAATGTCCTTTATTGGAGGTTAATACCTCTTTAGTTCAGTATTTGTCTCACGTTTTGCTATGGAGGGAAGTGGACAGTTTATATTTCCAAGTCCTCCTTATATTTCTATTTGATTAATTTCGTTGCGGGATAAAAGACAGTTAAGCATTCCCAGAGACTCACCGAGTTTTATTACTCGGTGTCGAAAAAATGCGTGCCATTGTCCATCCTGGCTAAACAGGAGTTACAATGGCGGATGTGTGGGCGGGATAGTCTCTAACAACAAAGTTTTCAAAAAAAAAAGAATGTTGCAGTACCCCAGACCTATTCAAGTTGCTAGTGCTCCATTTACAACTGTGTAGTGTGCAAGAATGTCTTCTCATCTGAAGAGCAATCGTGAGATACTACGTCATTTACAGTGTTCACATAAATGTTGTTATACTCAAGTGTTGGAATTTGTAATGCTTTTTCTAAATAGAACCACGATGTAATCAGTTTTCTCTGCGGAATGTCTCGGCTGGCGTAACTAAGATCTATTGCTTACAGATAAGACTTGTTCTTTAAATAATGATGGGTAGTACCCAGATGAATTTATGAGGTACGTAAAACCGTGGCTTAAATATAATATACGTGGATACGAGTGACAAACTAAAACCAAAAGAATAACAAAGACAAGTCCATCAGTGGGTGCATACCAGCGGAGGAACGACTATAAGCTTGCTGAAGGCTTAGCAATAGCATTAGCTAAATAAAAAGCTGTGGGTTTCGATCTCCACTGAGACAATTGTCTGCTGTTTGATCTGTAAACATTTGTTTCAGGTCTGATTTTATACAATTCGTATGTCTTTATACACAAAATAATTGCTATTTACAGATATGCTGAAGAATGAAATCCTTATCCTTTGACTTATTCAGATCTCTAAATTAGAATACGTTTACAATCTCACTTAAAAGGATTTTTGACATCTATCAGCTGTAAGTTTGCGTCATTGCCGACTAAAACCATCAATCGGTTCGATACAAATGATTGACGCTGGACTTCTGATTATTGAAATATAGCCAAAATCCTGTATCAGCTGATTTATGATTAGCTGTCCACTAACGTGATGGAACGTTATATAAGAAGCACGCACACTGCCATTCATTGTTAACTATCGCTTGTTTATACACCGGAGGAAAACATCGTGAGGAAACCCGCATGCCTAAGAATTAAGGTATTTAAGGTATGTGCAGTCTACCAACACGCAATAGGCCTAAACCCTCTAATTAGTAAAGGGGCCCGTGGCCAGCAGTGGGACAATGTATAAAACAAGCCTAGTATTGTTTTGTAGTATTGGAATCCTGTCAGCAACTGTGGGAAGCCAACAGAGCCTCTAGGTCAGATTAAATTGCGAGGTAGTCTGTACTTCTGTTGAATAGAACGATACAGGCCCTTTGATGTGGTATACTAACAGACTTCTATACCCTGAAATGGGTAGGATTGATGATGAAATTAGACAAGATTTGTCAATTGGTCATTCAAGGTTAAGGATTACTAAGTCAAACTTATATGACTTAGTTCGAACCCTAAACGAGATGTCATAAATTAAATAACAGAATAGCGACTACAAAGCATTGAACACCGACGTAATGTTGCCAGTTTATCGTTTTTTTACCAGATACATTTTGGCGAGTATGCCTTGGAATTATACCATTTAATCCCCCCAACCCCATTCCATAATCGAACGACAAGAGACACGGCGAAGCGTCATCGATACACGGTTGATATTCCACCAGTGCGCACGAAGGACTTTGGTTTTACATTTATCATGCGCACCGCTAGAGAGTGGAACTCTTTACCGGAGTCTATATTTCCCGAAAATTATAACCTGGGTATCTTTAAGTCAAGAGTGAATAGTTATCTTCTAGGCAAGCGTGCTCCACCGTAGACCACATCATCACTTACCATCAGGCGAGATAGTGGTGAAACATAATCCTATTTATGGAGAAAACAGAACTTACGAACAGTAGGTATCTCTAAATATCTCTAAAAATCCCTATCTTTGACCTTCCGCAAGAAACATGGAATTTGTTTTGCTTAAATGCAAGATCTCATAATAAGACAAAAAAAATGACAAAGGGAAAGCAACTAGTATTTTCCCGAAATGATTTTCGCGCATAATATAATGTTCTCTAACTTATCTTGCTTTGCCCAAATGCCCGCCTCGCAATTTCATATTTTAGTTGGTACAAACATTGCTATTTTAGTTGACACCCTTACAGAAGGGCTTTTGTTGGAACCACACATTACTTTATTATAGAACCTCGTAAAACTATCAACATAATGGTCGAATGAGCAGTGACTTTTGTAAATTTATCAGTTGGTATTCTAGATCGTGGATTTATTTATTTATTTATTTATTTATTTATTAAATAACACACCAGTGACACATGCATCCAAAAATCACAAATAATAAAAGATAATATAAAGTCTGATACATATGCCTATTGAAGGTATGCACAGCATTCTCATACGAATAACATTGACATAAAATTACAAAATAACAGTAAAAACAGAGGATAACAAACATGACAGAGCCTCGCATCGAAATTTAATATAAGTAGCTATAAAAAACAATAAAAATCAAAAAATAGTAATCATAAAATTTAAATAATAGTAACTTACAATTATGTATAATCAAAATTATCAAAAAATAAAAAAATATTAAGATAAAAAAAAACTTTAAATAATAATAATAAACTCTAGTCTTCTTTGTCAAGCAAGTGTTTCAGCGCTTCCCTTCTGAACTTGGAGAGTGGTGTACTGAATATGTCCAGATCGGGAGATTTGATGTTAAGAGCATTATACTCGCTGCATATTCTTACAATGGGGGAATTAAATCCAGTATTAGTACGGACGTGTGGTATATAAAATGTTTTTGTAATAGCTTGTCTCGGTAATTTACGTGGAACATTTAGGCTGATTTTACTAAGGATGTCACTGTTGTTGCTCATATGATTTAATAATTTATATAGGAATACTATGTCATTAATTTTACGGCGATCAGTTAAAGTGTTCAATTTGAAAAAAGCTAAACGTGATTTATAGCAGGTGCGATGACTTATTCCGGAAGAATGGAATGCCAAGTGCCTTGTAAAAGCTCGTTGAATATTTTCTACACGCTGAGATACTGTACTATAATAAGGATTCCAAATTATACTGCCATATTCCAACTGACTGCGTACAATCGCATTATATATCACGAGTTTGGTTTTTATGTTTTTGAAGACCGTGGTGTTACGTTTAACAAAGCCAAGCATTCGTGCAGCCTTCTTAATTATAGAGTCCACGTGCGAGGTAAAACGTAGCTCGCTATCAATAATCACACCGAGATCTTTGATTTCGTTTACTGTAACTAATTGAGTATCCTGTATTCTATAATATGACTGTATAGGGCATTTCTTTTTTGTAAATTTTATATGAAAGCATTTGGTCGGATTAAGTTCCATGAAATTGCATCTGCACCAATTTTGAATTCGTGATAAATCGTCTTGGACTAATTCTGTATCACTGTGACAAGAAATTGCTTTATATATTTTCAGGTCATCTGCGAATAATAAGCATTTGCAGTGACTTATTACCGAAATAACATCGTTAACAAAAATAGAGAATAAGATTGGGCCAAGATGGGATCCCTGTGGTACTCCTGACTCTATATTGTACTCGTATGAAGAAAAACCGTTAGCTACAACGTAATGGAGTCTTTTGGCTAAATAAGAACGAAACCAGTGGAGCAGAGATCCCTGTATTCCATAATGTTCTAATTTGGTGAGCAATAAAGAGTGGTTGACTCTATCAAAGGCGCTAGTAAGATCTGTGTAAATTGCGTCTACTTCGCGACCTTGATCGAGTTCGTGTGAGAGGTCCGATACATATGAAGTTAAATTGGTTATCGTTGAGTGTCCAGTTCGGAATCCATGTTGGTTGGAGGATAAAATTGGATCGATATGATTTGATATTTTGGGATATACAAGTGATTCAAATACAAGTTTGGAGAAACAGGAGAGAATTGAAATTGGGCGATAATTTTTTGCTTCGTTTGGATTACCTTTTTTGTGTAAGGGTACAACTCTCGCCTTCTTCCATTCGTCTGGAAAAACTCCATTACTGAGGGATTGATTAAAAATAAGCGTTAACGGAAATGTTAAAGCTTGTCCGCAGCGCTTTACAAATACGGTAGGTATAGAATCTGGACCAGCGCCCTTGTAAGAGTCTAGTTGTTTAATTTTTTTGTATACTTCTTTTTCAGATATTTGAATATTGCTGATACAATTATTGCCTGCTGCAGTATTAATAATGGTGGTATGCTCGGTGCCCTGGATACAACTCTGGGAGGATTTGAACTGATGAGCAAAAATATTTGCAATTTCGGGACCTGTGGTTGCAACGCAGTGCTCGTTCTGGACACTCGTGGGAAAAGACGAACAATTCTTATTTTTGTTTTTGATAAATTTCCAGAAATACTTTGGATTTTTGGTTAAAGTTTCCTCCGTTGTCGCAATATATTGCGAGTGGCAGAACTTGTATAACTTTTTGCAATAGCCCTGAACCGTTTCGAAAGAGATCAAATCACGTGGATTTTTGTATTTTAGATACTGTTTTCTTAATTTAGCCTTCTCTGAAAGTCTTTTTATTAACGCATAACTGAACCAAGGCGGATACTTTTGCTTAACGTTTTTATGCTTTGGTACATGTCTACCTATAATCTCTTTTAAATAATCATATAGCACTGATACACTCGCATTGACATCGTGGCAACTAGTAAATGCTGCAGACCAATCAACATTTTGTAACTCGTCTATGATTTTTGAGTAATCGGCTTTAAAGTAATTTAAAAAATTACATTTATTATTTTGCGATAAACGAGTTTTTTCCGACGCTGTACAAACTGATATGGTTAGGCAGGGATGATGTGTGTCCAAGTTGCATAAAGGGTCAATCGTTTTTGCAACAGTTACACCCGGCAAATTACTAAGGACTAAATCTAATATTCTATTGTTTGCATTTATTATATTATTAAATTGGTATAAATTATTTAATGACATGAAATCTATGAGCGGGTATCCTAGACTATTGCGGTAATTGCTCGGTACAGTATAAGCATATTCGTCATTTGTTGACCATTTAATAAAATTTAAATTAAAATCACCAAGGATTAAGACATGGTCGAACATCGTCATGATATTATTTGCAGTATCTATAAATTTGTTAAGAGCTTCTAATCGTACTGGAGGTGGAAGGTATACAACGCAGATGGCAACTTTAGTAATATAGTTGTTAATATTGAGATGAGCTGTAACCCACAAGTCTTCGCAATCAGTCTCCCAAGCTTCAACACGAGTGGAAGGGATATTACGGTCTATGGCTATAAGGACTCCACCTCCATTTCTTTTCAATGTCCCTACACGAGTACGATCACGTCGATAGACAACGTATCTGCCATCGATAAATTCGCCATCTTTTATGTTTCCGTTTAGCCATGTCTCTGTGAATGTTATAATATTGTAGTTGGATTGCAGCACATTGTTATAAATAGTATTTGTTTTTGTCCGAATACCTCGAACATTCTGGTAATAGATATTAAGAGAATTGAATTTTAAAATTATACATAACATAACATTGATGAAAATAACAAAAATAATTTAATTATAATTAAATAACGAGTTTCAGGCTATCCATACTACGTATGCAAATTGCACTACATGACTCGTTTTTTCGAACGTAGATGCGTCCATTACGAACCCATACAAATTTAAAGTTCATTTCTTTACATTTCTTACGGGTAGCGGCATGTAGTGCCTTGTTACTGGGACTTAGATGTTCTGCCACAAAAACGGGTGTTTTACTACCACCTAGGCCTAAGTGGTGAGAGTTCAACTTATCTTTAGAGTTGTTTTTATTGAACCTAGAGACGGCAGAAAGTATGAAGTCGCGATCACGGACACATCGCATTTTGACAATCACAGTGCAGGGCCTGTCATTGTTGTTTGTCAGTTTCGCTACTCGTGTCGCCTGTAGGATGTCGTCTTCGGTCACTGGATTGTCGATAGATCTTGATAGTTGAACTACGGTGTTAACTAGGTTTTCTGTGCGGTGTTCCGGAATGCCATTTATTTCTAAATTGCACTCTCTAAGGTGTTGTTCAGCTGCGCCGAGTCGGTGTGATAGATCGGTAACTGTAGATTGAAGCGAAATATTCTCTGATTCGAGTTTGGTTATAATAGCTGCCTTTTCTTCCATTGCATTTTTTAGGTCTTCATATTGTTTGTTGAAGAAATTCATAGCCTCTCTAAAACTTGAAACTTCCTCTTTGATGGCTTTAAGATCTGCGGTTATGTGTTGGCTAACTATATTTGTTAATTCATTCTTAATTATGTCTCTGATATTATCCAAGTTTAATATGGAGTTCGGGGAGCCTGATGATTGTGAATGATTTTTAGCCCTGAATGTGACATTGCTGCTTTCGGTTGTTTCTGATGCATCGCGTGTAGTTATTGTCGGAGTGGACACAGTACTCGGTGTAGTATTACGGCACAAATAACATGTCCAGTTATGCTTCTGGTCTTTGGTGTTTGCGCATTTATAGTCGTATTTTTGTTTGCACATACTACAAGTTATAAATTCATTTGCTTTTATATTACTTTTGCAAGCAGCACATTTGGTGATTGGCGCCATCTCTGTTGTTTAATTTGTATTAATTAAGAAATTTAATCTTTTCTGTCGCGAGGATTTGAACACGGGGTCTGGAACACGGCGCGAACGAACACTCCTCTTATAGCCGCGAGGCCAAGGGATCAATTACAAATAATGTCGAAATTGGTGTTCTTGTTATGTATTTGTTTATTATTTATAAATGGACCGTTAAAGATATTTTTAAATATTGCGCCGAAAGGTAACCCTCACAAATGCAATATTATCACAGAATTAGATAATTGTTTGTTGCACTGATTGTTTTAATGCGAATACACTAATAATAACACAATAAACCTTTTGTCTGTTTGTTATTCCTATTTTATGTCCAAAATAAGTAACACTGATATCAGTTGAAGGGTCCAAAACACTGGATTTGAAAATTGATTTTAAAGCCACTTATCTTGTGAATATTTTGAAGATAGCACTTTCACTTATTATTTAGGGTATAATCTTTATAATTAAACGTTTTGCAATAGTTTTACTGCTCTCTAGATATTTATGTGAATTAAAGTTACTCGGAGTCGATGTTACTCGTGGCACTAGCGCCATCTACATTATTTATTTTATTTCTTTTCAAAATTACATGTTTGGTATTTGTTTACTGTCATTTGACTATCACCCCTTCCAGCAGATTGGAATGGCATCTAATTTACTTTTTTTTTGGAATCATAAAATTCTTTCGATAATAGGTTTTAAGGTCATGTAACTTGTTGAATAAATTAATTAAAAAAACCGTGTCAACTACGCTTTTGTCTTTGTGTGTATCAGAACTACGAGAGACGCCGTATAGCAACAATGTATGTTGTAATACATTGCTGATATTAGTTCATTTTTTTTTAGTGCCTTGATAGGCAGACGATCAGACGGGCCATCTGATGGTAAGTAGTCGCCGCCGCCCATAGACTTCTGCAATGCCAGGGCACAGCAAAGCCGCTGCCTACCGTTGAAGGACTACTCTTTTTAAGCCTCGTTTAAAGAAGGACATATCATAGCGCTCAGGGAACACCGCAGCAGGGAGTTAATTCCAGAGCTTGCACGTACGTGGTAAAAATGAACGCTGGAAACGAACCGTGCTAGACGGCATCGTTTCCAGGTGGTATGGATGAACTCTGTTGCGGTGTCCCCTGAGCGCTATGATATGTCCTTCGTTCATTATCCTATTCCACTGACTTGCTAACTGACATTTATCATGCGCACCGCTAGAGAGTGGAACTCTTTGCCAGTCTATATTTCCCGAAAATTATGACCTGGGTATCTTCAAGTCAAGAGTGAATACGTATCTTCTAGACAAGCGTGCTCCACCGTAGACCACATCATCACTTACCATCAGGCGAGATAGTGGTCAAACGAAAGCCTATTTCGCTAAAAAAAATAATCTGTAGGCTGCTAATTTACATTTAAAGAACTGGTTGTACCTTTAAATATTCTCTCAACATCTCAGCTATAATATTTAAATCTTAATGTACTTGCAAATTGCGAAAAGGGAAAGCTTGATCGAAATTAATTTCATGATTTATTACAATACGAAGCTCCGGCGTCCATTATTATTTTATCTTTCTTCTGTTCCTTTGGAATTGAGTTTTCTATTTCTTTGTAAAAGATTTTTATTAATCTTTCTACTATCGAGTTTTTGAGCCGTCTCGGTGGATGTAAATTGAATAGCATAAAAACAGATAAGGTTTTTTGAAATATAACAATAGATAACGCAGTAATAACAGAGATCATAAATAGTAAGTAAAGTTGATTGAGGTATAAACATGTTGGGAGACAGCGAAATATAAAAATAGTCATAACATTAAATAAAATAACAATAGAAGATATAACAAACGCAATGAGATAAAACTAGTTTTACGGACTTTATCATCTCATCATCATTTTAGGACTGCCTCGGTGGCGTAGTTGTAATTGCGTACGCGTTACGACTGCTGTGCTGAGGTCTCGGGTTCGATCCCCGGGTCGGGTAAAGTGATATTGAGTTTTCTATCTAGAAATTCTCAGTATTAACCCAAAGTCTGGAATCTGTGCCCAGTATGGCGATAGGCTCGCCCCCTATCACATTATGGGACCAAAATTCTGCGAAAAGTGGGTGTACTGGTTACACCTCTGCCTAGCCCTTCGGAGATTACAAGCGTGACGTAAATTCAAGTTACAATGCAGTTAAAACACAAGACCCATAAAGATAAATAACTGTATAGTAAATCTCACCACCATCCAAAGAGTTAGCTACGGTGGTTAAATCTTTGTTCCAGAGAGCAGAAAGAATCTGTGTATTTTTGTCCGATATGATAAGTCATCATAGTAAAACTAATAATACAGGGCGTATTTGCTGGACAAAACAACTTTGTGACTTGTCAAAATAGCTATATTAACAACCACTTTCTTTACATCTGAGTTTAGCAACTTTAAAGTCATTTGTCCTAAACTTTATTCTGATTCATCTAAGTTCATTCCGTCTCGTGTATAAATTGCGCCAAAAAACAAGTATTTTGATACCATTTTTTACATTTTTATCACATCCAATCCATTAAACTTCATAACCCTATTACACAATTTACCACCAACATTTGGTCATAACTTTCAACTCCCTATTGAAACTATTGCCTATTCAGAGGCGTCAATGGGGATGTATAACGCCTCCACAGTCGAAAAATTCACACTAGACTCTATCAAATGATCCGACACTAATACTTTAATATTGTGTACACACCGACTTACAGTTGTCATAACATATCTATTTGCCACCGTGGTGCAGTGCGCGAGAAGCCAACAGTGAAATAGAAGGCCGCGGAATCGATCCCGTACCTCGACAAATGTATGTGTGATTTATATGTGTTTCAGGTCTGCTCTGGTCTCCCCCCTACTGCCAGCTCGGCGGCGAGGTAAGCGCACACCGAGCCCGCCGACGCCCCCGAGACAGAACCCGGAGGTAGCCAAAAGCGCTAGATAACAATTTGAAGACAGCCAACCTTCTTTGTCAGGATATTGACCGTCAGTCAGCATGACCGCAGTTGCTCAGGGTGCACCACGTGGGGGTTTCCTGACTTCGCACCCCGTCTATACCACACCTGACGAGGCTATCGCTGCTCTATATGTCTTATATATAATGATATAGAGCCAAGCTCGCCGAGTTTTCCGCTCGTATGTACATATTCACTTGAGTGAAATTAATGTTTGGTACACAAGCATGATTGATGGCCTCTTTAATATGACCACAATACACACCTTCAAGTATGTACATAAAAGTATATACTTGTTAATACATAGATCTAAATAGACATCATAAATAACTATGACAAGTGTGTTTAATGGTATTCTCTACAACTTACTGAATTAAATATATGTAAAATTCTCTTTAATTAATTTTAAATGTTATTTTATCTGATACAACAACGGAATTGTATATTCCGTTTGTTTGTAGCAGACATTTCGATTCCGCTGAAACAGCACTGAATTTCATTAATTGAAATAGTATTATAATTACAATTTAAAATAATTGTTTTTAAAATAAATTAACAATTATTAATGATAAACTTATTAGGATATTTCTTATTATTAGAAATACCGAAGGTATAACGGAGGTATTTAGAAGACTAGTTGTGGGTACTTTAATAATGACAACCTAAGTGGGAGAGTAGTAAATGTTTAATATAAAACAGAGTGCCTTCCACGCTCCGGTGTTCAGTTCAGTTCAGTGGAATTGTGAAGAAGACTAGTGGTGTAGTAGCGAGTTGGTAATGAGTACATTCGTGGTTTGTTCGCGGGGCAGCAAGTAAGTGTGTAAACAGTTCAATGGCCGCGTAGTTGAGCTTAAAGGGTAATGCTGGTATATTATATATAAAGAGTAGTCTTAAGTGAATCCTGACATGTGTTTATTTTAATATTAAGCACTGAGATGTGTAACAGTGTCGTGTGAATCAATCAATAAATTATAAACATTGTATTTGTGCCTTTTAAATATCCACTTTGCATAGTTTTGTTGATGTTCCTAACAATCTAAACTGAGTAACTTAGATCCTGTTAAACTAAAATAGATTTAATCTTGTCACTTTAGACGATTTCAGAATACGAAAGATGATTTGGCAAATATAAATTAATTTTTTTTAAGGCGGGTTTATAGTTTTTTGTCACAAACAAATCGGCACCAATACAAGAAATTATCTTGAAACACCAAAGTTACGTCAAAGTATTTTGCTTCATAAAAGGTAGTTTCTTAGTTCGTCTGGCGTCTTTACTGCCATGAAATGAAATTAGTTTATTGATTATGGAGGCATCAACACAATCGAGGCGTGCGGTTTTTTTTAAGGTAACTCGCATGTAAAATCTATCGAAGTCGAAAGTCTATACACAGCATTGATATCTATTTATATATAAAGAGGTAAAGTTTGTGAGTTTAAAATGTTTTCACTGTTAGAAAGGTATATTATCCCTGAATGCTATAGACTACCTTTTATTTTGATAAATATATATTTGGTAAAAAATTAACTCTACGCGGGCGAAGCCAAATTCATTGAACTGAGAATCTCGTCCATTTTTTAACTGGTTAAAATCATGTAATAAAAAATGTAGAATACAATTCTGATCGTCACTCATGATATTAAAATGGTATGAAATGATGATATGTAAATAGACCTAAGGTTGATAGATGATAAAACGAAATTTAATTGATACATGAATAACATACAACTAATTTATAATTGAAAACCAGTTTAGTCTACATTCAGTCGCAATTTCAATTAAATACAAGAGTTGGCCTTCGGAATATAATTAAATTGTGCCTATTTAACTTTAGATAATGTCATTTAAACCCGACTGCTGTGCGTGACAACTTGAATGGTCGCGCACAGTACGGTTTCAGAGGAATTGCCTCCCGCAAACGCTGCGATTGTGGAATGAGCTCCCTGCCGAGGCTTTCCAAGGGCACTACAATATGGGGTTCTTGAAAAAGGGAGTAAATAGGTTTATTAAAGGCCAGCAACGCGCATGTGATGCCCCTGGTGTTGCGTCCATAGGCTACGGTAACCGCTTACCATCAGGCGGGCTGTAAGCTTGTTTGCCACCACCGTTATATAAAAAAAATCACAAAGAAGGACACATTCAGTTTTTGAACGAATAGTGGGAATTTTCATTCGAAGTTGAATGTAGAACCAGGGTGATACCTTGAAAACCACGGGAAAGCTGACCAATTTCTTTCGCTCAACCGTTTACCGAGACCCAACAAAAACCATTTTTTTCTATTGTGAAGATTTAAAATTCCACTAGCACTGGAGACAATGATCGCAATCACTCACTTACCCGCTCTATTAAAAGGTAAATAAATATTTTTCCGAAATACCAAATCGATGTTTTAGACAGTTTTATAAGCCAGCTTATATGAAGTATTTTTGCTGTTGCTGTAAAATCTTCGTATTGTGGGTAAGATCTTCGATGGCTTAAATCCCGCTTCCCAATCCAGATTTTCCTTAACAGTAGGCAACGCATAATTCTTCTGGCATTGTGAGTGCTTATGCGTTTAATATTAAGATCTCTTATATCCATAAAAAATATTATCAAGAATGATGTGGCTCCACCTGCGTGGAGGTTATTTTTTGAAGAAAATGTATATAACCCATGGAGGCATCTTAAGCTAGTATACCTCTCTATTGGGATATTTTGCTATCCCATAGGAAGCGTGCATTTTCCGGGATAAAAAGTGGCCTATGTCATTTTCTGATCCCTAAACTGCCACTATGCAAAAATTCATGTCGATCCCTTGCTGTGTAAAAAACTAAACTATCCCACGGGAGCTGTACATTTTTCCGCGATAAAGTAGCCTATGTGCTATTCCGGACTATAATCTATCTCTGTACAAAATTTCAACCGGATCCGTCCAACCGTTGTACCGTGATTGAATAACAAATATCAATCCATCCAAACATTCTCATTTATAACATTAGTATCCTATTAACATTAACATTAGTAGGATTATCGTAAAAAAACAAACTAAAAAGCAAACAAAATATTAACATAAGACAGAAAATAAATTTTAAATGTAGTTTAGAGGCACTTTGTAACAACATAAAAATCACCACGCATTTGAGTACATTCGAAGTCACGAGCAAAGCACGTAGTGTAATTGAAAATACACATGTAAATTACCGACACTAAAACCTGACGATCTACTTTCACTATATCGTATAAAATTAGGCAGTAATATGTTAATTGCCTACTAGACCTCGATCCAACTAATAGTTAATACTACTCACAGTTTAACAGACGGCGTTTAGAAGATAACACTGGTGTAAGTTACTTTAATAATATTAGCCCTGTATTAACATTGTTCCACTGCTGGGCACGGGCCTCCTCTGCTAAGAGAGGGGTTAAGCCTTAGTCCACCACGCTGGCCTATTGCGGGTTGGTGACTTCACATACCTTCGAAATTCTTTTTGAGAATTCTCAGGTATGCAGGTTTCCTCACGATGTTTTCCTTCACCGTTAAAGCAAGCGATAATTTACAAAGAACACACACATAACTTTAGAATAGTCAGAGGTGTATGCCACTTAGGTTTCGAACATACGACTTTCGTCTTGACAGTCCGTACCGCAACCACGTAGGCCATCGCTACTTTAGTTAGTTACAATTTCTATTAAATAAAATAACGGAAACTGAACAATCAACTCTGGAAAATCTTGAGAAAACCTGCATACTTAAAATTTCTGCTTAAGAATTTCGTTTAGGCATTTTTTTTATCAGAGGGGCACGTGAGCAATGTTTAGGGATTGTGAAGGCGGAGATTCGAGGCCGGGGCAAAGTAACAGATTCACGTCAGTTTTCTACTACCCAGTCGAACCGGCCCATTCTGTATATAATATTGTCTACCGGCCGTATTGGGTTAGCATAGCAAGTCCGAGGGCTTGGAGTAGAATTGAAGAGCTCCAATGTTTGACAAACTCTGTAGCGCAGTGCCCACTAATCGTAAAATGAGAGTGGAACACCAAGACAAATGTTAGTGTGATCCACAAATGGCTTGGGTTTGTGAGACTGAAAAGTCTGTTGTAGTTCCAACGACTTTACTGATGGGAATGTATGTGTTACCGATGAGTGTATTTTTACACGCTTTATATTAGCTTGACCTGTATGTATACAGGGTGTCCCAAAAGTCGACGACAAGCTGGAACCGAGTAAAAAGGCAAGTCAATCTAAGGTGCAAGTTTTTAAAATGATTGGCATTTTTAGCAGCTGTATTTGAAATTTTGACAACAGTTTAGAGAAGCATGGAGGGTTACATAACAAAAAAAATTGTCAAATTAAAGATTTGTGGTAACAGGAGTAAGAAGACTTTTTGTTTGTGAGAGATTTTTTGTTTTTTTTAAATGCCTATAATTTTAAAAACATCATCTTCAAGACGTCCGACTTACTAGAAATTTTACGTGTATTATCATAATTTTGACCTTATATCTTAACCAAGATTTTCAGGATCCTAAAATTATAATTTTAGATCATATTTTTTCATATTGTGGTCTTGATTTGAAATCGAGTTTTTTAATTCGTTTAAAAATTCACCCACGATTTTTTACAATCCAATTAATCGAACTATTTTCTACTTCGTTTAGCTAACTATTAAAGGTTTTTTTAGTTTTTTAAACTATAATTTATTAATACAGTAATAACTAATAAATGGACGCAACAGTCGTACATACTGCCGACAGTAATATACGATGATCTTGTGTGCCCAAACCCGAAACCAAAATTTGTGCATGATATCAACGTTTCGCTACGAGGATTGAACCCCTAAGAAGTTTAACAGTCAACTGCACGTCCGCTGTGCCACAGAGGCTATGAGGCTATACAATTGTAGACTTTTAGTATACTTACCATCGACGTCATTTATATGTATTGTGCCATCTCTGTCTAGCAACACATTAAAATGCTCATAAGTTCCTTGATAATAACATTTTAATTTTGGTAATTGGTAATTTTAAATATATTGTTATAAAAAATGCATTAGATTATTTTCAGGTTAAAAGAAGGAAATAATGGAGACAGCATCAGTGGTAGCGAGGATTCGGAAAGTGCAAGCGGCTCTGCTAGTCTTGTCTGCGATGGAGTATAACTTGTGGCCACGACAGGCTTACGTGCAAAGTAAGTTATTATACTTGACAGCCTCCGTGGCGCAGTTGGCGAGTAGCCTACTGTGAAACGAGAGGCCGTGGGTTCGACTCCCACACCGGGACAAATGTTTATGTGACAGACAGATATTTGTGTCCGGGGTCTGGGTGTTGTGAGACCGTGCGTCTCTCGTAGTACCTGATACCCACAACACAAGACTCGTATCTTAGTGTGGGGTCAGGGCTATGTGTGTGACTGTTATTTATTTATTTTATATATGGCTATATAGTTAAACATGCAATTTTTTCATTCACAATATTACAATAAGGCGACTTAAGTAACATACATTAAGCTGCGATAATGTAATCAAATTCAACTTGTATTTTTTTGTATGTCCAAATGCTGTTAACCGGTGTTCGAAAAGAGCAATGCTAGAGTTTCTTGAACGTTTTCTATCGAAACTGCATTCTTTACTGGCAGTAAAGTAAAAGATTAACTGAATCTAAATAATGTATAGCGTTTCATGGATTCATTAAATAATTTGATTTGATTCAAAACATACATCATGTATTGTAAATACCGTGAAGGTAGATTGTAAAATAATATTACACTTACACCACTTATAACAACTGAAAATGGGTACACCCCTATGTACACCCCACTTGGCACTACCAGCTAAAACACACCGGTGGCCTTCTTCGGCGCTTACGGAGAAGAGCTTCGCGTAGCGGCCCATCTCCATGGGTGGAGGCTAATGAGCCTCCGTGCACCGAAATTACAGCGAACGAGGCCTTAACCCGTGCTGCCGTCCATTTCGGGTCCACACGATGAACTGAAATTGGTTGCTTGGATTATCTTGTGTGCGTATCAGGAACTATGAGATACTTTCGGTGTCAAATGAAGAATCTAAAAAGAAATATTGTCTTTAACTGAACAATATTTTGAAAGTTATCTGGACAACACTCTGAAGTGCGTTGTCAGTCACTATGTTGTCACTAGCTTAAAAATATATACTGGATGACCCTGTATCTGGTCTAAAAGAGCTATTATGATGTTCTTTTTCGATCTGACGCTCGGCTTCTAGTCAATCCTCATTTCTTTCTTTTAAGGTGGCCAATGCTATGATTATTCTAGTATTGCGGATGTTCTTGGGCGGTGAAAATCACTTATCATCAGTCTATCTACTTGCTCATTTACCGGCGACTTAATACTTTAACGGGACGGCACTGCACTTACCATCAGCTGCAGTGCCAGGTTAAAAACAAAGACTTGGAGAAAAGTATAATTCACCAGTGAAAGTGTCTGAATATTACTGTTTAGCAAAAAAATATCAAAAAATTTGATTTTCAAGTACAATTGTTCTCACAGTAAAACTATACCTCAAGTACCTGGACAAGTGATCCAGCAGCAGGGTTATTTGCAGATGGAACATCCTTCGACTACGTAATAGTTGGCGCGGGCGCCGCAGGCTGTGTACTCGCGAACAGACTTACTGAAAATAAGGACATTAATGTGCTACTCATAGAGGCTGGTGGTGATCCGCATTTTGAAACACTAGTAAGTATTACTTCAACTTGTGTATTAAACCAGAACGCAAATTCACACGATGGCTATCAGACTAATATACATATACACTCACACCTGCATCTCATGGGGGTAGGCAGACACTATTGAGTGCCACGAGCTACGATCCTGACACACTTATTTCGCTTCTTCCACATTCATACATCTTCTTATACTTTTTCGACGGTTGGAGGTACTCCTGATATGCCCTTTTAGGAGAAGATCGTTTGTTTGGTCGGTATAAGTTCTCAGGCGCCCTCTACCCATTCTCTCAGTCATATCCGCACGATAAATACCTTACGTAAATCTTCTTTCATCCATCGTCTCCATATGGCCATATCATCTTAGCATACCACTTTCTTTCTTAGTCACCACATCATTCTCCAACTCACAACGATCTCTTATCATACTATTCCTCATGCGATCAGCAAGGGTGACTCCACACATACTCCGTAAGGAACGCATCTCCACCGCATTTACTCCACTTTCATGCTTCTTCTGCTACACCCAACTTTCAATTCCATAGATAAGTGTCGGTACCAGCATACCATTATGAACAGCCATTCGCGCCTTCAGATTGAAATGTTTTTAAAATAATTTATTTGTCAGCTACAATGGGTTCTTTTAGAATTTGATATGAATTTACGTTGTAAAGCCTTTGCGTGCTTCGAGAATGCCTAGTGGCATGAGAGAAGACTCATCAAGAAACTCAGCCATAGCTCTTTTGAACGAAGAACTTTTAATACGTCATGTCGTGTTAAAATATCAATCCTGTATTAACTGTCCCACTGCCAGGCGCAGGACTCCTCCACTATTAAAAGGGGTTAGGATTTGGTCCACGACCGCGCTGGCATTATTGCAGATTGGTAGACTTCACATACATTTGAAATTATTACGGGTTCTCAAGTATGGAAGTTTCCTCGCGATGTTTTCCTCAACCGTTAAAGCAACCGATAATTTACAATGAATATACATGTAACTTCAGAAAATTCAGAGGTGTATGCCATTTGGGCTGATTTCGATCATACTACTTTCGTCTTGACAGCTAGTACCGCTACTAACTAGGTTATCGCTGTTTTTTCTGTATTAACACTATAACGTATATGCCACTAACTACCATCAATACAGGTTGAATATACTGTCGAACAACTAAACGTTGCATCTATTAGGGTTACCTGAAGTATGCTGGTTACTGAATGCTAGATGGGTTTTTACAAAAACTATCATTAACATCTCTTATCAGTTAGGTACAATTATGGGTTATCATTCCTTCATTTAAACATTTCGATTAATGCCTTGACGGTATACGATAATCAATTGCTTTGACCTCATACACAAAAGTTTTTACTGATACATTTTACCTATCCCTACTACTATTAAACTAATTTGCATTGTTATCATTTAAGTAATTCTCATTTTACGTTGATTTCTCTTAATACTCTTTGTATATTTTAATACAGGTTTATAACACATGATATTTTAAACCACAATACTTTTGAAGTTACACAACTTAAATAAAAAATAAAAAAAAATCAATACTTGAAGTTTGATTGGCACTGAGAAAACATTTTACTGTAATCCACCCCTAGGTCTTATAATAATAAACAAAGAATACTATTGATAAACAGTGGGTAAACTAATATTTCTTTCTAATCCTTTAAACGAATTGTGGACAAGCAATAACATTTTTTAATAAAAAATCTTCAGTTTCCAGGTTATCAAAACTATTTATATTACACAGAAATGGACTACAACTATACGGCTGAGTGCGATGGTGTAACCAACCGGTGCCATAACAGTCCAAAACTTCAATTGCATAATGGTAAAGCTTTGGGTGGATCGAGTGCCATCTCCCTTCTTTTATACTATCAAGGGACCAAGCAAGACTACCAGCGATGGTCTGAAGCCAGCAATGACACAACATGGCTTTGGGAAAATGTCCTTCCTTTTTACAAAAAAACTGAAAAGTTAAACCCTATGGATATAAATTCTTATACTAAGAGGTTTCATGGTACTGATGGCTACTTGGGGTTAGCCTTCACACGTAAAAATAATGTTAATAAATATCTAGAAGCCTTCAAAGATATAGGATATACAATTCTACCTGATATCAATGGGGATAAATACATTGGGCACGCTAAGGGATTGTCCGCATTAGATGAAGACCAATTTATTACAAGAGCAGGTTATGCATATCTAACACCTATTATGAATCGTCCTAATTTATATGTACTCAAAAATACTTTAGTTACTAAAGTACTGATGAGAAAAAATATTGCAACTGGCGTGGAAGCCTATACGGAAAATGGTACTGTAACTATATACGCGAAAAAAGAAGTTATAGTTTCAGGAGGCGCCATAAAGAGTCCGCAGCTTCTTATGTTATCAGGTATAGGCCCTAAAGCACACTTAAAAGACAAAGGAATTAAGGTTATAGCTGATTTGCCCGTCGGTGAAAATTTGCAAGATCATGCCGCGGTAGCAATAGTTCATAAAACGAAAAAACTTAACGGTCCACCACCGCGATTTGATCCTTTCAGTGGACCAGGCATGATTATTGGTAATGCCGCTTTGAATAAGTCAGCAAAGTTCCCCGTATACCAGTCAGTTGAATTCATATTTGATAATTTTGAAAGTATGATAGGCACTTGTGCTATCTATCATCTTTGATTACAAATATGAAATTTGCGAACAATTTTATAAGAAAGGTAAAGGTAAAGAGATCATGTTTAGTATTGTGTTAGATCTTTATCCAAAGTCTCGCGGAAGAGTAACTTTAAGAAGCACAAACCCTAAAGATTGCCCTAAAGTCACCACCGGTCTGTATTCGGCGAAAGTAGATTTTGAAAACAGTATTAAATTCGTCCAAGACTTTTTGAAAATTGAAGAGTCGAAGTACTTTGAAAATGTTGGAGCACAAATGATCGACCCTGGCTACTGCAATTGTAGTAGATACAAACCTAGAAGTAAGGCTTATTGGAAATGTTATAACTTATGTATGACTGTGAACCTGGGGCATTATTGCGGTACATGCGCGATGGGTTCTGTTGTAGATAGCAATTTATTTGTAATTGGGGTAAAAAAGCTAAGGGTGGTAGATGCCAGCGTGATTCCATATATAACAGCTAGTGGGCCTTATCCGCCGACAATTGTTGTAGCTGAAAAAGCTGCTGATATGATTAAACAAACCTGGTAATAAAAGATCTTATGAAAGTTTATACGAAATAGAGATCTTCCTATATATTATTATACCTTGCCACCCAAATATGAGTTTTATTGTATACACGATTAATAGTATGTTAGGTTGTAATACTATTTACAACAACAATAACAAAACTGGTACCAATTTAATCACCACAATCCAAATCATACAAAACCATTACTTATTATAACGATAAAAACGTGTTCATCTCTAAAAACTCAGAGTTGTTTAGAAGAGTATAATAGTTCCATCTAATGAAGAAATTATTTGGAAAATGTACATGGTCATGGGATTTCAGAACATAATATCAAAGCATTTATATATATTCCACATCTCCAGAATTGTTATAAACTAGAATAAAAAATATGTTCTAATGTATAGAAAATCTATGTTATTTATATTATATAGATTCTTATTTTGTTGTGTGTTGATTAATGTAGCGCGAATTTGTATTAGGACTATGCTCTGTTGATTACTTTCATTTGTATCTTTTTCTTAAGTTTTATTTATAAACGAACGTATAATAACGCATTATTGAAATATTACAATTCACAAGAAGCATTGTAGGCCGTGTATTTATCTTAAGGTTCAATTTTGTACTCCGATAATATCTTTGGAAAATTATCTTAATGAGTGCAAAAATATAAAAACCTCCATCGAGCTCAAAGCACTTTATAATAATATTAATCTAGACCTTAGAATATAAAACGGTAGCACTTCAAAGTAATTATCTTCGATAATTGCTGTCAATTATAATTAAACCACTTGACCGTTATTAGAAGCTTAATATAATGAGATAGGCACTTCCGGTTTCCGTTGTATTTTACCTCTCTTTCTTCCTTATATTGATGTCTCTTTCGCACATCTCTTACCACCAGGCGTGGTGGGGGTGTTGAGAATCTGATGGTTCCAACCGCCCTGATCATCATTGGCTTGAAAATTTCCGTTGTGTTAACTTGTGCCTCTAAGTGCTCTTATAGTTATTTCCTTCAATCATCAAATAATAGTTTGGTATAAAGTGAAGTGAAATACGGCTAGCTGCACGTAAGTTGCACAGATATTTATAAATTTGTGTTTTGTTTAACGGTATTACCGTTCGACACTGTATAATTTATTTTTCTTACCTCCAAAATGTTTATTCATTTTGTTTCTTGTGATTTTAACGTTCGATATGTGTAATTTTCTACCTTCAAATGCAAAAACCTTAACTATTTTTCTTTAGTAATGTGTAATTTTCTACCTTCGAATGCAAAAAATCATAAGAAATTTTTCTTCTTAGTTGAATTATTTTCTTTTCGTTTAAGATAATGATTATGGATGTCAATAACGATATTATTCGACTAAACGAGGTTCCAATGGCTAGTACCTCTGGCGTTAAATATAAATACATTAATTGGCGATCAAGAAGTAGTAGTTCTAGTTCATCTTATTCGTCTTCTTCTTTAAAATTATCTAAAGAAGTAGGCGAACTATGGAAAAATTTTGTTAGCCAGGATAATAGGAACTACTTAGATAATAATGACAATGTATCGTGTATTTCAGACGTTAGTCGAGATCTTTACGATGAATGTTGTGTCGATGCCTCGCAGGCTTTACGATCTTCCTGTAACTCGGATACTGTAGGGATACCTGATCTGAACTTTCATATTGAAACTAAACTTAAAGATCCTGCGGTGCCGCGAACGCAATGTTAAATGACGTTCAATGATTTGAATATAGCACGTGGTCGGATATACGATAT
Organism: Laothoe populi; assembly: GCA_905220505.1. NCBI lineage: Eukaryota > Metazoa > Arthropoda > Insecta > Lepidoptera > Sphingidae > Laothoe > Laothoe populi. Next base: position 630,512 of record HG992156.1, read on the forward strand.
GCCGAAACCCAAAAGTTATATAATCATTCGCCGGGATTTACAGAGCTAGTGACAAACGACGATGTGATGGCATATGACAATACACTTAACTTATTCTGATAAATCCTATTACCTTTTGTATTCTTAAAGTAAAAGAGATTATGCTTAATAGTTTACGTAATTTATTAGCATGGTCTCGGACTTCTAATACATCCTTAGACAATCTCAATGATAACATTGAAGAACTTTTTATAAAAGACGACTTTCATAAAGTCTCTACAGATCTGCTACAAATGGCTTGCGGCCACAGAGCTGAAGCTATAGAAATGAGAAGTATGTTCGAGATCCTTTAGTAAAGGTGGCCTTAAATAAAATACCTCCCTCCAACACTCAGATTTTTAATTCTGAAGCACTTACTACTGCTTTGGAAAAAGCTGGCGGCGTAATAAAGGCTTACTGGACAGAAAAGCATTCTAATAGCGGAAATGCTTCTAAAAGCAAAAACTGCTATTTCTTTAAGGCACCCCTCGCAGGGGCAAGCCTCCCATTATGTACCATCGCGTGGTACTTATGGCCACTGCTGTGAGCCACCTTCTGGTGCTCACATGCATCGCCACCAAAATCAACCCTCGCAGGGTGGTCACCAATGCTATTACCCTACGAGAGGGCGCAATAATTATAATCAAGGACATGCTCATAGTTCAAATAATAGAGGTGGTTCCTTTCGAGCTCGCGGTTCGAAACCAAGGCACCCAAATGAAAGAGGGCAAAAGCGCTCATTTTCGCCCTCTTATAATAGGGGCAACAAAGTACAATGACTCACTGCAGTTTCAAGTGGGACGATTATCACAGTACCGCAGTCAATGGAGATTAATACGAGCTTAATATATATATCCAGCTTTCATTCTAAAAGTAATAACCGGGTATCGCATACCCTTCGTACAAAAACCACCCATGAGTATGACAGTTTTAAAAAACCATCGCTGTCGCACATTAGAATCGATGGAAATGTCTGCGGTCATTCAACGAATGAAATGGCAGGGCGTTCTAAAGACAAACTTAGCTCCCTCTCCAAGCTTTGTGTCGTCTCTATTTCTAGTTCAAAGAGCGATGGGACTCTTTGACCAGTTTTTAACCTGCGTTGAATCAGTTTGTACCAACGGACACGTTTCGGTTGATAAATATGTACCGTGTTCGGGATTTCCTCCAAACCCGAGACTGGATGTGCAAGGTTGACCTGTCGCAGGCATATTTCAACTTTTGGATAGCTCGATCACACGGTTCCTATGTCTAATTTAGAAGGAAGAACTGTTAGAAATGACATGTATTCCTTCCCTTCGGTCTAAGCACAGCACCGAATGTCTTTGCGAGTCTCATAAACTGGGTAGCACAAATTCTTCGAGAAAAAGGTGTAAGGATCATAGTATATTTGGACTATGTTCTTGTTGCACATCAACACTGGAGAGTTTTAAGGGTACATGTGGGCATGCTATTGGACATTCTACAGTACTTATCTGGGATTCCAAGTAAATTACGAGAAGTCCGTTCTTATCCCACAAAAACATATTCCTTTTCTCGGCATTATGTGGGATCCTTGGACAAATCGAAAGTCGTTACCAGCAGAAAAGTTTACTGCTAGCGTAAACAAAGTCTATGGGTACATAAAAATCGGCAATTCCACACGAAAGGAACTTCAAAGTCTAGTGGGTCTATTAAATTTTGCCAGTTTTGCTGTTCCTCGGGGCAGATTAAACCACCGAGCGACCCTGTATTGTCTAAACACTCAACCAGAGTCCGCAACCTCAACCAGATACAATCTACCTTCAAAGGTTACTAAGGAAATGCGTTGGTGGCTACAAAATTGCAATCTATCAACATTGGAGCTTGTGCCACTACCTACACATTTCCTGACCCCCAATGCCTCGGATGTGGCATGGGGAGCACAACTCGACATCCATGTAATCACGGGAACTTGGAACAAAGAGGAACCATCCTTACACTGCAACAAAAAGGAGTTGCTAACCATTTTGAAAGTTCTCGAAATACATGCTCCAAGCATGACTCACGGATCGGTTTTGATTCAATCAGACAATCGTTCGGCAATTGCTTATCTTCGCAACGAAGGGGGGACCAAATATCACGCCTTTAATACCAGGAGTAGGCAGAGATGTAACTAGTACACCCACTTTTCGCCGAATTTCGGTCCTATAATGTGATAGGGGGCGAGCCTATCGCCATCTCCAAAATCAAAACCAAATCTCTCTGAATTCTGTATGTCCTGGACGAATATCAGATTCAGTACCGAATATATCACATTCCCGGGAAGTACAACAATCACGCGCATTGGCTATCCAGACTTCGATAACCTTCGAAATGGCACTTACTCCCAAAATGCACAGAAATGATTTTCATGAAAATGGGAATTCCCGTGATCGACCTGTTCGCATCCAAAATGACAAAAGTAGTAGCCAACTATGCATCTCTAGACATCTGCGATCACGAAGCGCTGATCCACGATGCGTTCAGCGTTCCCTGGAATTTTCCTCTAGCTTGGGTGTTTCCACCTCTTTTACTAATTCCTCGAGTCCCAAGGCACCTAAATCAGGCCACGGGAATTTATCTGATTGTAGTTCCACGATGGGTGAAGGTGTGTGTGTGTGTGTGGAGAGCAGATCCTTAATCTCGGGCTATCGCAGCCTCGTTCACACTAAGGAACCTGAAACGGTTCCTAGTCGACACGAGGACCGGACTGCCACCTCCGAAAGTACAGGACATGGTTCTGGAGGTTTGGAAGTCTGGGGGTGGTCAGACAATATAAATTCATGGAACTCTAATCAAATATAGTTGCTTAAATCTTCTTAGTGACGTTTCACTTGGAAAACTTATATGGTTGCTTGGATCCGATGGCTGTTTTGGACTAGCCAACACAAGATAAATCCGGTACGGCCCGATGGAGCCCAATTAGCTGGATTCCTGTCAGATTTGTACTCGTACCTCGATTTTAAATTTTCCTACAATACTATTCTTCTTCATAAATTAATACTAATACCGAATAGTAAATTAAGTCAAGGTCTAGTTAAACATATTTTAACATCTATATCTTTGAAAAATCCCAAGACTTCGAAGTCGCCTATCTGGGACATTAATTTACTAGCTGATTATTTATGTAATTATTCAGTAGATAGTAACAACATTTTCTAGACTGTTCGGCATACAGCAACATTGTTAATATTATGTTCAGGTCGTAGAATTCACGACCTGACTTTGCTAAGTATAGGTGACGACCGTTGTATTATTCAGAATGATTCAATAATTTTTTGGCCTTTATTCGGATCTAAAACAGATTGTTGTGAATAAAGACAATCAGGTTGGAAGTTTTTATTTAATCGTAATAATCAAAACTTGAATCCTATACTGGATCAACAAAACCATAACAACACTATGTAAAAGACGTAGTAGCTGTAAGTCGTACAATTTATTTGTTACTTTACACGCGTCACCAAGGCCTGCATCTCGCACTGTGATTGCAGGTTGGATCAAGTCTCTTATGACAGAGGCTGCAATAACAGATCCTCCAGGTAGCGTGCGTTCCGCTGTAGCGTCCAGGAACTTTGTTGACAATTTACCTTGATGATATTCTAGCCAGGGGGAATTGGAAAGCAGTAAAACTTTTCAAAATTTCTATAGCTTGAAATTATTAGGAACACTAATAATTCATCCGTTACTTCCTTGTTTAATCCAGTTAAATGGTGTTAAGTATAAAACATTACTTGTAGGTAATGAATATATAATTAATATATATTATTATTATTACTCATAATAATAATACTTATAATATATTATAATTATTACTCGTATTTGTCACTCTTAATACGTGATTTTGTGGTAATTGTTTAATACATAATTTGTACCTATGATTATATTTGTCATAGAAAGTATTAGGTACTTAAAATCTAATAAGGTATATTTCATGACACAATTGTTGATAATTAAAAATGTTTTCTTTTCGCACACTTTACTATATATATTTTTCTTAAGTCACATTGGCTTTTCCACCAGGCGATAACAAACAAATCTCATTATATTAAGCTTCTAATAACGGTCAAGTGGTTTAATAGACGCGTTTTACCTGAAATAAAACGCATATTAAACTACTTACTTTATTAGAAGCTTGGTTTTTATTGCTGCCTGGTATATAATTCGACGCAATGATGAACAGGGCGGTTGGAACCATCAGATTCTCAACACCCCCACCACGCCTGGTGGTAAGAGATGTGCGAAAGAGACATCAATATAAGGAAGAAAGAGGGGTAAAATACAACGGAAACCGGAAGTGCCTATCTCATTATATTAAGCTTCTAATAAGGTAAGTAGTTTAATATGCGTTTTATTTCAGGTAAAACGCGTCTATTAACTAAATAGGTAGTTCATTGAATTATGAGGATTTGACATGGTCTGCAGTATAATTTGGGTTCAGTGGTTTAACAATATATTCTTCTTTTAACAATAACCTACTTACTAATAAAATATTTGTAGGTACTTAGATAATAAATAAATACACACACATAGTTCTGACCCCACACTAGATAAAACCTGTATCGTGGGTCTCAACAACCACGACAGACTACGGTCCCACAACACCCAGACCCGAAACAAATATCTGTCTGTCACACAAACATTGAACCCACGGCCTATCTTTTCTTAGCTGGCTACTCGCCCACTCGGCTGTCTGTTATTAACACATTACTGTGCATTATATATCAAAACCCTAGTTAAGCCTCATCACTCAAGGTGGACAGAAACTGCGCTAGCCACTACGTCAATGTTAAACCAACAGCCACCACGCTTTTAATATATCATTGTTTATATGCTTATATCAAGACTTGAATTATTACAGAAAATAAAGGCTTCCGAAATATAAAATTTGAATTTCCATTTATTGATTTAATGTAAACAACCCAACTGCCTGCCCGACTGCTTCGGTAGCACAGCTATGCTGAAGTCTCAGATTTGATCCCTAGGTCGGATAAAAGTGATGTTGGGTTTTTCTATCTCTAAATATTCGGTATCTGTCTGGAGTATGAATTGTGCTCGGTATGGCAATAAGCTCGCCCCCTGCCATCTCAGGGGACTATGAATCGATGAAATGTGAATGTGCTGATTATACCTATGCCTACCATTTGGGGGATTAAAGGCGTGAGAGCATGTGTAAATAATCGAAATCATCACAACAAATTTGTTTTCCACTAAAATTCTTTCTTAATAAAACACCTTGAATCCCTTCGGAAAAAACGTGTACGCCTAGAAACTTCGCTAAGTTTCCTCACTAAGTGCCGCGATTGTGACTTGGTACCTACAGGAGTGCGTATCAAGCCGCGAAAAGACATTCCATATTCCGAAGGAATTCTACACAATGCTAGTGTTCGTCTTTTGAAACAATTAATTCGTAACTGTCAATACAAGTTAAATAATGTACAGTGTGACCTTTATAATGTGCATATCAAGTGTAGTGAGGTGCTGTCAGCTAGTGATTTTGACTTGTGTGATCGGGTATCTTACAAGCAAGCTAGCCGTATTTACGATCTGAGCATAACACAACATAATGCTAAATTTGACAAGTTGAAAAGCCGTGACCACAAGAGAACTGGTCCAATAGCACAGCCTACCAAACAAGAGACGGTGATCAATTTGTCAAATCAAAGTCTAGACAGTGCCACACAGAGCGTATTGGTAAAAGGGTTAAATTTTGCCTTAACACCTAAACGAATTCCATACGAAAATGTCATATGTGGCATCGAGGAGGTGATAGCGCGTAACAAGCTACCGTCTAATGATGCAGATACGCTTAGACAGGATGTTGCCGTTATTTTACGGAAATCAAAACCACCTAAACACAATATCACGACGGAAGAGCGTCTAGCATTAAAAACGCTACGTGATAACACGAATATTTTGGTGCTAAAGGCCGACAAGGGAAACGCTACCGTGGTGTTAAACTCCAATGATTACGACAGAAAAGTAATGGATTTGTTAAGTGACACTTCAGTTTACAAACCAGTGTCTTATAACCCGACTGCCAGAGTAACAAAACGCATAAGAGCACTCATTAAGGACCATGAAGAGTTATTCACAGAAGATGTGTTTCGGCACTTACACAGTCCTCAAATAGTACAATCACCGAAGCTATATGGTTTGCCTAAAATCCACAAAGGCAATGTACCTTTACGTCCAATTGTGAGTCAAATCAATTCACCAACATATCATTTGGCGAAACACATAAGTAAGGTACTGCAACCATTAGTGGGCAAGACTACATCTTTTGTGAAAGATTCTCGCCATTTCGTGGACATCATCAAGAGTGTAACGGTGGGTCCAGACGAAGTGATGGTGAGTTTTGACGTAGAGTCATTATTCACCAACGTTCCCATTCAAGATTGTCTTGAGATCATCGAGAGCAAGTTGGAGGAAAACGGTCTGTCTAACGAATACATGGATCTATTAAAGAGCTGTTTAGAAGGTAATTACTTCTTATATCAAGGGCAACATTACCTTCAGATTGACGGAGTAGCTATGGGCAGCCCAGTAGCACCGGTAATGGCCAACATCTGGATGGAATATTTCGAGCAATCCATAGACACACAAACATATAATGTTAAATTGTGGAAGAGGTATGTCGATGATGTATTCTGCATCATGCATGGCAACAAGCATGAAGTAGAACAATTCGCGAACCGGTTGAACTCCATACATCCAAAGACCCGATTCAGTTATGAAATGGAGGTAGACAGAACGTTACCTTTTCTCGATGTGAAAGTAATGGTGAGAAAAGATGGTTCCATAGGACACACTGTATACAGAAAACCAACACACACTGACAGGTATCTCAATGCCTACTCGCACCACCATCCACGGCATTTGGAATCCGTTGTGACATCGTTGACAAATAGAGCATATGACCTCTGTGACTCTGAACATCTAGAAAGTGAGCTCACACATGTTCAGAACGTACTGAAGAGTAACGGATACAAAGGAAAGATACGCCGTCCCAAGAAGAGGGAGCGTCTTCCTGAGGTCAGCAGAGCCCCAGCATACATGCCATATATAAAAGGAGTCACGGACAAAGTTGGAACAGTACTCAAACAATACTCCCTTAAGACTGTATATAGTCCGCTCGCAAAAATATCGAACCACTTGCGTACTCCAAAAGATGTAATTCCCTTACAAACTCCTGGTGTTTATAAGGTGAATTGCAGTTGTGGTAGTTCCTACATCGGCCAGACCAAAAGAACGATCGCTGAAAGGGTCAAGGAACACATTACAGCTGTAAAAAACCGCCAGATCAACAAATCAGCGGTGGCTGAGCATTTGCTGGAGGCTGGACCTAATCATTGGATAGAACTACACCAACCACAGGTTCTATCCACCGATCGCCATTATTACTCCAGAATAGTACGTGAAGCGGTAGAAATCAAAAAACATCAGAATTTCAACCGAGAGGATGGATACCGTTTGTCAACAACATGGAATCCTGTCATAAGTATATGTAAACCGCGTCGTCAGAATGAGTCAACTCTTCAGCGCGAGGATACTGTCAGTGTGGTTTGTCGAAGTACCGACAGTATTTGTGATAAAAATAAAAATAAAAACCAAGGGAAGGTAGTTATCAAAACCCCCACTAAACTGGTTACCGATACTCCCACCACACGAAAGCCCACCTTACGAAGACGGCACTAAATTCTCACTCAGTCAGCCCGTGACCACGGCCGATGCAACTCGGTCGAAACGTCGGGAAATAATTGTGGTATTTATACCATTAAAATATTGCGCGATTAAGACCCGTTCCTAATTTTATAATAAAATTCTTTCTAATCTGCAATTTATTTAATGACTTCTTATGTTTACGCGAATAGTATACATTGAAATGAAATGAAAGTTATGGATTATATCGCTGTTTATATTACTTTTTTGAGAGATAAAAACGTAAAAAAAAAATATCTATAATTTATTACTAAAATTATATTGATTATTATATTTATATTCTATTACAATCACCTGACTTTCTGACTAGGATTTTTTAAGAAAGCGCCGCTTTGATACATTTTGGAGCCTTTAAAATTACAGTCTACAACTAATTCCCAATTACTCATATTTAATCTATTCGTACAACGTTTAAAGAACAGTTAAAGTTAAATTAAAATGAAACGCTTAATAAGCAAAATGAGTGAGGATTTATAAATTAAAATTAATAGATTATTCGCAAAGCCTGTGAAGGGATCTAGGCTGAATTAAACAATGTAGTTTGGTTTAATTATTTAATCATTTTGTTTTCTACAACGGATAATATGTTGGAGCTAATACCAGTCTTATAAAAATAGTGGCTCTCAAAAACGCAGTTTTATCTACAGACGAATGATTGAAGTTTGGGTTCTTACCACTGTCTCCTAAAGACAGACTAGAAGCATCAGCATGCTATTTTTCATTAGGTGAGTAATATTTCTTGAGGTCCATGTAACCCTTCCATCTCCAATGCCCATTATTTTAAAGCAAAATAAGACTTAATATTTTTTTAAATGATTACAATTTGTCATGAAATATATCTAGATCAAATGACCGAGTTAGATAAGTACTAGGTAATTGTACAGCTGTTTCATTTGTATTGTAAGGATACTTTTTAGTACAACAATTTATTCAATGACTTCCGGCTTAATCTACAATCTTAAATTTTAATGGCAATATCGGAGGACACTTACAAAATATTTGCGGGTAGATTGATAAGTTATAGACTCAGTAGGGAAAGATTTGTTATAAAAAGGAACGCCTCAACAATCGCGGGGCAGTTTATACGAAATTAGCGGGAGTCTAGCTCGGTTTTAATCAATGTGCGTACAGTTGTTCTCAGTGTAGTTTGTGTTTAATCGATGATTGCTAATAGTTTATAGTTTAAAGTACAAATAAGTAAAAAAATTAAGTCAAACGCTTTTTCTCATTATACTGGAATTCACTTTAATGACATCGACGAGAAGCAACGTTCTACAAAGTTCTTTTTATCGATTGTAATCCTTTTACTCAGCACCTGGTGGTAAGTAGGTACCGTGCATTTGGAATATAATATCTTAAATCTTAAAAAACTAGGTACAATTTCTGACCCTGGAACTAGCCTCATCACAAAATCTTAATGTTTTAAAATAGTACAGAAGCCGCGGCATAATAGATAGAAGTAACGAATGAAATAACTCGAACAGTAAGAGACAGCATAAAATGCACACAGATATGCGACGTAAAACCGCGCAATATATTTGAGTCGAGATTTATTCATGCGCTGTCACGACATGCTTACATTTGCCTCGTAAAATGCATACAGTATTGCAGATTCGAATGTACTTCATCCAATGATGTGATAGGGGGCGACGCTATCGCTATACCGGGCTCAATTGCAGACGCCAGGCTGATACTGATTATTTCATGATAGGTACATCCAATATCAATTTTACCTGACCCGGGGATCGAACCCCAGACCTCAGCACAGTGTTATAGAAGAGTTTCCCAAATTCCGCTATAAATGTAGTAATAGACTACCAAATTAGTACGTTTGAACTAATTTTCGACGGAGCGCTCTTCCAATAAAAATCCTTGCTGGATGCATAACAATCTAGATCAATTGTAGGGAAACTGAGACGGCAATCCATATCAAGGTATAAAACATTGTCACCATCTCAAGAAAACAATAACAAATATTATACATCTATCAGCACCTCACAAACAATCGTGGAAATTCAACGCGTGGCCTGAATATTCGACCCCCAGGGAGGTTCTGGAATATCGAATGCTGACACCCCGACCAAGGTGCGCGTCCCGGAAACTGACAATTTGTCAACTATTCAGGGTGATTGTTATTTTGATTGATAGTGCCATGAGGCTTGAGTTTAGATGTAGAGGGAATGTTATTTATTTATTTTTTTATTTATTTATTTTAAGGAAACAAACAGTGTTACAAAAGATACAACTAAATAAAAACTATACACAAATTATATGTTTCCACAGATAAAAATCAAATATAACATTTTGAGATATACACAATGAATATAAAATAAAGTACACGCACAATACAACATACAAATATAAAATATATCTAATAATAAAATTGCTTAGCATTTAGAGAACCAAGACCTAGTTACAGTCTTTTTAAATAGATAAGGTTTCGAATTAAATAAATCAAGGCCGGTTATGTTAAGTAAAAGATTACGCACAGGTACATAGGCATCTTCGAAATGTTCTTATTTTTCCAATAAACAGTAGCGGTAGCCTAAGTGGCATAGACTGCAGAGAGGAAAGTTACGCGTTCGAAACCAGTCCAAATGGCATACACCTCTGACTTTTTGGAGTTATACGGGTTTTCATTATTAATTAAACAAGTTTCAACGGTGAAACACCTTAAGGTAACCTGCCAGTTCATCGTTCGAAATATTTATGCATCAGTAAGGTGACTGGATAATGTTCAAGATACGATGGAACTGAGATACAATTGTAGGGTGAAAGTTTTTATGAGCAAAAGTGAGTGGGTAGTAGGAACATCTTACTAACTCCCTCGCACGTCTTCATCGTAACAACCAATCAAGGTGGTGACGTCATGAATTATGTTCGGAATATTATTTCTATCATTAGATCATAACCCTTAGCACCAAATTTAATTTAATCTGTATATATAAAAGAAGAAACTGACTGACTGACTGATCGATCAACGCACAGCCTAAACGGCTGGGGTTAGAGACTTGAAATTTTGACAGTAGGTACCTTTTATCACGTAGGCATCCACTAAGGAAGGTTTTTGGAAATACCACCCCTAAGGGGGTAAAATAGGGGATGAAAGTTTGTATGAAAATCCGTCATTTTTGAAGTTAAATTCATGAAAATTAGTATTTGGCATTTTAGTTAAAAATAAAAAATATATGTTTCAGGATTTTTGGTTATTCCGCCCCTAAAGGGGTTAAATAGGGAATGAAAGTTTGTATGAAAATCCGTCATTTTTTAAGTTAAACGCATGAAAATTGGTATTTTGTATTGTATACTTTTTCTCTCAAACATGACCTCCACGCGGGCGGAGCCGCGAGCAACAGCTAGTCTGTATATATAAAAGAAGAAACTGACTGACTGTCTGATCGATCAACGCACAGCCAAAACGGCTGGGGTTAGAGACTTGAAATTTTGACAGTAGGTACCTTTTATGACGTAGGCATCCACTAAGGAAGGGTTTTTGGAAATACCACCCCTAAGGGGGTAAAATAGGGGATGATAATTTGTATGAAAATCCGTCATTTTTGAAGTTAAGTTTATGTAAATTTGTATTTGGCGTTTTAGTCAAAAACAAAAAATATATATTTCAGGATTTTTGGAAATTCCACCCTGAAGGGGGTAAAATAAGGGAAGAAAGTTTGTATGAAAATCTGTAATTTTTGCAGTTAAACGCATGAAATTTGGTAGTTGGCCTTACAGTTAAAAATTAAAAACACATATTTCAGAGTTTTTGGAAATTCCACCCCTAAGGGGGTTAAATAGGGTAAGAAAGTTTGTATGAAAATCCTTCATTTTTGAAGTTAAATGCATGAAAATTGGTATTTTGTAGTGTATACTTTTTGTCTCAAACATGACCTCCACACGGGCGGAGCCGCGAGCAACAGCTATAATAAATAAATACATCCAACAGTCACACACATATTATAGTTCTGACCCCACACTAGGTAAAACCTGTATCGTGGGTATCAAGAACTACGAGGTACTAGGTTCTCACAACACCCGAAACAAATATCTGTATGTCACACAAACATTTCCAGGAATCGAACCCACAGCCTCTCGTTACACAATCGGCTACTCGCCCACTACGGCACGGAGGCTGTCAAAGATGAAATGGTTCAATTTACTTATATTTTGCGAATATATAATTCTTTCGATAATGGGTTTTAAGTAACTTAATTATTAAAATAATAATATCAACTACTCTATTGTAAATCTGAAAATAAATTAGTTAAGTATTCAGAACAGCGTACACAATTAATCTTGGTTTATGAACGAAATGGCAGGAGGCCGTTTAACTCAGCCTAGCGTTTCGCCAGCCATTAACTACTTACGGGGGAGTTAAGCCCGAATTATAGTTTGGGTTAACATGGTGTAATTCATTTGAACGGCATTCCTAATCTCAAAAGGTTGGTAAGAACAGGGTGTGGAGTTGGGATGGGTTGGTAGACTTCACACACCTTTGAAATTCATTTTTGCTCCAAATACTAATTTCTGAAACAAAGGGTTGTTAATTTTGGTTGCTTTTAGTAATGTTTTTTTAGTGCCTCAATAGGCAGACGGGCCACCTGATGGTAAGGCGGCCGGCATGATTGTGTTGAGTAGCGAGGGATAGACTGTCTCTCGCTACTTGATACTCTATCTGGACGGCACTGCGCTTACCATCAGGTGCAGTGTGGTCACTTTGCCGCACCAGAATATAAAAAAAGCAGTCACCGCCGCCCATAGACTTGCAATGCCAGGGCACAGCAAAGCCGCTGCCTACCCCGAATGATGGCGAGCTGCATTTTACTTACTAGTAGAGGCAGTGCAGTCGTTTTGACGTGTCAAAATACTCCAATAGCAATTGGGGGGATGGGGGAACATTCCAAAGGGGATTGGAGATGGGGGAAATTTATACACAGTCAGGTCATAAGTATTGTCACACAGTAAAAACTTTTATTTTAGAATGCTGGCCACAAAAAAGTTTATTGAATTCGAATTTCAAATTGTTCATGAAAATAAAAATGTATACTTTTTAGAATTTTACTCATTTTTAAATATGGAGTGGACGCTTAAAGAAGACCGTGTTGCAGTAATTGCGTTGCATCGTTGCGGTTACGCGCCAATTAAAATTTTTGACATACTGAAAAATTTGAATATAACCAAAAGATTCGTTTATCGTACCATCAAACGATACAATGAAGACTTTAGTGTAGATGACAGGTCAAGAAGTGGTCGCCCTCGGTCTGTTAGGACTCCAGCAGTGATAAAAGCTGTGAAGGCGCGAATTCAAAGAAATCCCAAACGTAAGCAGAAACTGTTGGCCTTTCAGATGGGGTTTAAGCAGAACCATGGTGAAAAGGGTGTTAAATGAAGACTTAGGGCTTCGGGCATATCGAAGAAAAACAGGACATCGTTTGAATGCTCGTCTAATGGACCTGAGACTGAAGAGATGCCGCGCTTTGTTGAAGCGGTACGCGGGAAAAAAATATCGGGAAATTCTTTTTTCATATGATTTTTTTTTTACCGTAGATGAGAGCTACAACAAACAAAATGATAAGGTGTACGCACACAGTAGTGAAGAAGCGAGCAACCGTATTCCGCGTGTCCAACGAGGTCATTTTCCATCCTCGCTCATGGTATGGATGGGAGTTTCTTATTGGGGCTTAACAGAGGTACATTTTTGTGAGAAAGGTGTAAAAATGAATGCAGTTGTGTATCAAAATACAGTCCTGACGAACCTTGCGGAACCTTTTTCTTATACCATGTTCAATAACAGGCACTGGGTATTCCAACAAGATTCGGCGCCAGCTCATAGAGCGAAGAGCACACAAGACTGGCTGGCGGCGCGTGAAATCGACTTCATCCGGCACGAAGACTGGCCCTCCTCCAGCCCAGATTTGAATCCGTTAGATTACAAGATATAACACTTGGAGGAAAAGGCGTGCTCAAAGCCTCATCCCAATTTGGAGTCACTCAAGACATCCTTGATTAAGGCAGCCGCCGATATTGACATGGACCTCGTTCGTGCTGCGATAGACAACTGGCCGCGCAGATTGAAGGCCTGTATTCAAAATCACGGAGGTCATTTTGAATAAACCTTAGTGTCATAAGAATCTATGTTTTGTTAAGTTCATTTTGGTATATATGGTTACATAATTAATAAACTTGTTTCAATTATTTTATATTAAACATGTGACAGAATTTATGACCTGACTAGGTAGTTTAAAATTCTATCAATGCTCAATTGCTTCAATGTTCATATTCAATAAAATATAATATGTATTGGCAATTATATTTAAGAAATCAAAATATATAATTTAAAGCAATATAATTGGCAGAAAGCAATGGAATATTTGACATTATACATTTGTTATTAGTTAATTTTCAATAAAGTTGTTTTCGAAAGGCTGTGTACAAATATGAAATAAAGGACTGACCAGTCTCATCAAATAATTCACGAATATTAACCACCAATAATGAAGGTCTCTTGTGATAATAAAACGTTCAAGAACCTACTAGTAACAAAAATATGCTCAAGACTTGTCTACACTATTCGCAAATATTGAAATAAAAGATACAGAAAGGAGATTTCAAGCGAAACAAAATGTTTATGCCAAAAGGGATAATCTGGCGTTTACGCCTCTGCTTATCCCACAAAAGAGTAAACATAAAAGCAAATCTCTGAAGATATCTGATATTTTTGAGCGGTCCCACTCAAGACTGCGCGACAGTGGTAAAACACAGAATAAAAAGCCGAGAGAAGCCTTCCGTATTAATAAATATTACTTTGTTTTTGAATGTTCTTTACATTTGATTTTGGCTTTTTGGTAGTTTTTGTGCCATACTTTATGGTCCTACCTTATGTGGTCTCTTATAACAGATAAAAATTATAAAAAAGCGATCTCAAGCGTACTGTTATAACCCTTATTACTATTTACACAGCATATTCAGCATTTTACCATAAGACAATGTTTTATTCCATTGCAGATTTGTCAGCACTTTTGCCATTTTTACCTCAGTTCATTTAAATTGTATAGTTAATAAATCAGTCAGAATTAAGACATCGCGGAGTACGGTTTAGCCGCTCAAAATTCGGAAGTCAGTGTTATAATAATATGTAATTAAGTTTTTCCTTAATAAAAGTAGTGCAGTGTTTTTCGTAGTTTTCTTTAATACGTAAAAGTTTTTTAATTCATAAAAAGTAAACCGACTTCAATAAAACACAAATTATGCGTCCTTATAAAATTTGAGGGTTACCCTAGATTTTTCTGAGATCAGATCTTGACTTGGTGCCAATAGGACCACCTGGAAAGTATACTCTTTTAAACAGGAAAAGAATTTCTCGAATCGGTCCAGGCGTCTTCGAGCAATCGGGGAACATACATAAAAAAAGATTCCGATGAATTGAGAACCTCCTCCTTTTTTGAAGTCGGTTAGAAAGACAAACGCGGTTAGCCTCCTAACAGTACGAAACCTCCACGCTGGCTTCTGTTTGTATGAAGTGGTATATATATATGTAGCGTCACGTAGTTTTATTTGTCTACACATGTGATGAGTAAGAACGCAACCTTCGCAGTTAAGCTGAAACATTTTGCCGATGCTTTAAACTTAAATTTAGAAAATTGTTTGCGCAAGGAAAGGATTATGCGTTGGTTAAATGCTTCATTTTCATAAGTTGACAATATTTGAGCTAATTCGAGTCCCGGTGTGGCTAATTTTATCTACGGTATGAATAAGCTGGACGCGGATTATCTTGTCTGACAGTAAGCTGACATAACAGCTTTACACGTGCTTCATACAGTGTCCGAAAATTCTCGAAACCCACCTGATTACACAGTAATATACAATAACTTTTATGTATCACAGCCTCGGTGGCTCAGTTGAAATTGCGCATGCGTTACGACTGCTGTGCTGAGGTCTCGGGTTCGATCCCGGGTCGGGCAAAGTGATATTGGGTTTTTCTATTCGTCTATCGTTGTTTGTCTTAGTATTAGCCCGGAGTCTGGAATCTGTGCCCTGTATGGTGATAGGCTCGGGCTAGGCCCCTATCACATCATGGGACCGAAATTCGGCGAAAAGTGGGTGTACTGGTTACACCTCTGTCTACCCCTTCGGGGATTACAGGCGTGAGTGTATGTGTGTGTGTACTTCTATACAATGTATCAGGAACCACGCAACTATCACCCAAAATTAAAACAAATATTTGTCTGATCAAACCCACGACCACTTATTTCAGTGCTGACTACTGACCCACTGCACAGCGGAGGCTCTAATTAGTTATTACGTTTTATAATATCTGTACACGTTGAACGGAGAACTAGAGTAGAACATTCTATTACTTGATACATTGTTTTGAGTGATTTGCATAGATTCTGAACTAAATAGGATGAATTATCAATTCGACAGATTATATTTGGTTAATCATCCTTGTTCCATTTACAATTTTTTATTTGGCGAATCATTTTTATATTTTTTAATTCAAACAATACAAACTTATATTGTCCAGCAAAAGTAACTTTGCTGATAAAAAATAGTTTAGGGACATTAGTGCATACCGTCTACAACAACAAATAAATTGAAAAACATTCAACTGTAAAGACGACTCACAAACCATTATCTTCTTTAATCATTTGTGCAGCCTTTTCACCAATCATGACAGTGGGACCAAGAAGAACATCCCTCACAAGTACCGGCATTATACCAGCATCAACGACCCTTAAACCCTTCACCCCTTTCACACGCAGTCTACTGTCCACCACGGAGCCCATAGCAGTGGTTCCTCCAAACAACGGTCTCATAGTAGCCATGCATTTAGCGTAACATTTCCAGTACTCTAAACTATATTTCTTTAGCTTATCACAATTCTCCAATTCTGGGGCAAGAAATTCAGCTCCCATCTTTTTAAATGTAGGGGTATCCATAACCTTAAAGAAATTTTTGATGTACTTAACTTGATTGTCTAGATCAGAACTATCGTAGTATTTCGACACATTAATATTAGGTTGGCTTTTGTAATTGGTGCTACGCAATGACACCTCTCCTCTGGTTTTCATATTCAAATTTGATAATACAGTGAACATGATTTGGTTTTTGTCATTGCTTCTGTATTTACCGCAGGGTGAAAACAGAGTGTTTGTGATCTCATCGGAGAATTGGTACGTTAATTCACTAAATAGAGTCAAAGAGCTTGCGTAGTTAATATAATTGAGGGCCAAATAATCAGGCTGATCACTAGATTTGTTCAAGGCAACATAGCCAGTTACTACTGGGGCAGGATATTTGCCAGGATCCATAGAAAGTGGCTTTCCTGGAGTATTTTTTAAACTGAAAACTAGCACCGTGCCTAATTGATACTGCAAATTCTTCCCGACTGGTAGATTCGCAATAACGTTAATATCTTTTCGTTCTAGTTCTTTTTTTGGACCTATGCCTGAGAGCATCAATAACTTCGGAGTATTTAGCGCTCCAGCAGAAACTATTATTTCATTTTTAGCTTTTACTTTTATTTTTATTCCATCTATATTTACTTCCACTGCAACAGCTTTTTTTGATTTATTAAAAATTATTTTAGTTGCCAAAGAATTTTTTAAAAGATAAAAATTCGAATATCCTTTCTTTGCACTTACATACTTTGCAGTGCTTTGTCTCCTACCATTTCCTATATTAAACAATGATGGACTGAACCCTATAGGATTTCCAATATTTGTATTATCGCGTATAGTAAAACCGGCTTCTTTAAAAGCTTCTAAATAATCTTGAGCAACTTCAGTTCTATCTTTAGTAAGAATTATAGGACCGTCATATCCATAATAATCTCCATCTAAAGATTCTTCTATTGTGGAATCATTTAACTTTTGACTCTTTATGAAGTAGGGTAAAACTGATTCTCCATCCCAACTGGAATCATTAACTATAGTTGCCCAATTGTCATAGTCTTTTTTCCCACCTTCAGAGTAGATGAGGTAGTTGACTGTACTAGTGCCGCCAAGTACTTTGCCAATCGATAAATCTTCTGATGAGCCTTTTTGACAGGAAGCTGGCTTTATGGGGGATTTTGCTGTATATTTCCAATCTATGGTAGTGTTCTTTAGGTATACTAATAAGGCTGGGACCTGAAAATAAATAATCAATTAATCAGACTACGTTTCTGATAGTAACTATCATATTGATTACAAAAGATACCAATGCGTCGAATTTTTGCATATTAAGATCATTGATAATTTCTTTATATCTCAGATGTAACATCAGTTTACTGAAATATACTCTACAACTACTACTAATATAATATTAACTCTCATATACTCAGTTTTACCACCCCATTGTTAAATTACAACGGAAAGGCGAACCATAATAGCACTGTAGGAAAGTATCCGAATATGAATCCAACGAGCTCGATTCCCGCAACAAAACAATTACTTGTTCGGATTTACATGTTGTACCTGGTACCTTGAGTTTTCATAGTTCTTGATAACGACACAATATTTGTATCTTACGATGGCCTCAGGGCTACATTTGAGACTATTTAGTGTAAATATAAAGACTGATTTAAAATGATTTGGGCATACTTACAAAAGATTGTATAGGTGGATTCCCTCCAGCTTCAATTAGAAGGACCTTAGTTTTTCGATCTTCTGCTAGTCGACTTGCTACCACGCAGCCAGCTGTGCCTCCGCCGACCACGATGAAATCAAATTCGGGAAGTGCTGGAATATTTTATCTAATAGATTTTTGAAGAGTTTAAGTTTGTGAGTATTGATAAAGGCACAATTTTTGGAGCAACTGGTCTTATTTTGAACAGTAATGATGCGTTTAAGAAACTACATTGTGGCTGAGTGCTACATACTAGTTTATAGTAACAAAAAAGAGTGAGTAAGAATTTCACTTAATTTGAATTCTGAACACGCATCACTAGTTTTAATAAAAATCATCATAATCATAAACTACCTGCAAGTTGAATGATTACTATCTTGGAAGTTGCGCTCACTTCTGTGCTCAAGTTTCTGACGTGCCTAAGAAATCTCCATAGAAACTTCGAAGGTATGTAAACCTGCTTCAGGCTACAGAGCCGTAAGGTCTGTAATTGCTAAAGGAACAGTGTGCTCGGCAATGGGAAAATATATATTACAGTGCTGGTATTAATTCCATGTTATTATAATTTTTACCACAAGTACAGATACTCTTTAAAAACTTACAATATTACAACAATTACAGAGCTAATCTCGCGTTTAGTTGACACCGTGGCTAAATGTTGATTGAGCTGAGACTAGGTTATATATTAACCTGAAATTGATATTTACACACGATAATGGTGGAGCCGATACTCGATCATCATCATCTATAAATTTTATTTACTTATTTAATTTTCTTATTACGTGACATTGGCAAAATTGTGGAGTCGTTCCACCGCAGAGGCCATTAAAACAAGTAGAAGAAGATATTTACACACATGTCATTTAAAAATGCACTTTAATTATCTTCTCGACTTTGTATACTAATAATGACATTGACGTTCAGACCTGATAGGAATAATATTTTGAACATTTCTACTTCCGAGAATTTGCCGGCATGATTGTATTGAGCAGCGGGGGATAGATTGTCTCTCGCTACTCCATACTCTAATTGGGCGGCACTGCGCTTGCCATCAGATGCAGTTTGGTCACATTGCCGTGGCAAAAAAAATTGAGTATTTGAGTATAAAGTTATAAGTAACTTCACTTACTTTCTATGTCTGCTTGAGGGGGATACCTGTAGTCTGTAAGATGCAGGATCGTCAAAAACTGGAAAGAGTGTTGGACCCCCCAGATCATACGCGCTGCTGCCATCGCGTCCATTGTCTAGAACAATAATAATACACCCAACAATCATACGTAGTCCAAATCAAGTCAAGCCTGTACCTTACCAAGAACTCCAAGGGCCTGTGGTGCCAAAACACCCAGACCCGTAACAAATATTTATGGACCACAACAAAATCTGTCTCGGGGTCGAACCCGCAACTTCTGATTTCTCAGCCGGTTACTCACCCGTTGCGCCACGAAGGTCATGTGTCTGTATAGGTAATTGGATACATTGAATTTTTTACTACAAACATACATATAAAATCACGCCTGTAATCCCCAAAGGGGTAGGCAGAGGTCTAACCAGTACACACACTTTTCGCTGAATTTATTACGGCTCCATAATGTGATAGGGGGCGATCCTATCGCCAGACCGGACAAAATACCAGACTCCCGGCTGATACGAAGTATTTCTAAATAGAAAAACCCAATACCAATACCCGACCCGGGGATCCAACCCGAGACCTCAGCACAGCAGTCGTAACGCATGCGCAATTGGATGCACTTGTATAGAGACACAAGTGCATTCAAGAACTACCCCCAGTGGCTGTAGGACTGATGTAGGGATGGATTAAATGTATACTGGTCTATTGAGGTGAGGTATTAGCGGATTTGATCTATCTTGTTATTTGAAGATTTTGTTATATATATATACTGGCTGTTGCTCGCGGCTCCGCCCCCGTGGAGGTTATTTTCGGGAGCAGAAGTATCAATGCAAGGAGTTGTCTTCTGCACTGAGACACCTATAGCGATCGTCCTGAATCTCAGGTATTGTGACTGTCTAGATGGCTAGACAGGCACAAATCCTAACTTAAACTTCTAGCACTCCTTATAATACCCCGGGATCACTCCGTAAGTGTCGAAGAAAGCCACCGCGGGGTTTTAGCTGGTAGTGTCCGGTTGGGTGTACATAAGAAGTAGGGACTCGGCCCAGTCGCAGCCCGGATAGCCATCATCCGGGCGAGGGGGTGCTGGGTCGTAAGTCCGGCTAGTCCAGCATAACCGTTTTATTCTCATTCCGCTTCCCCCCGAAGCGGACGGCACTAATAAAATGCTTTCCCCGCGACAAAAAAAGTGTTGTGCCTGAAGCTTGAGATTACATTTAAACAATACCTCATAAGTTAACTCCTCACTTCGCCCTTTAAGGGATGATTTAGTAAAAACGTTGAAACACGTATTTCTTTATTTTTTACCAAAAGCCTTAATAAGAATTTTCAGATCCCTAAGTTGAAGTATTACGGATTGCCTATACAAACTTTTAACCTCTATTTCACCCCTTTCAAGATATTTGAGACAAAAGATACCCTATGTCCTTCCCTAGGATATAATCTATCCCTCTACTGAATTTCATTAGGATTCGTTCACCCGTTTAGTCATGAAAAGGTAAGAAACAGACATACAAACAACAATATTAATTTTGCTGCGGAGATATTTTAAAACTGTTATATCTCCTAAGATATTCATCGAAATCAAATGACGTAAAGGGCAACTTTGTTCAAAATTAAATACTTGTGATGAATAAAGTATTTATTTGGATAAGGATTAATACCATGTTTATAAAAAACCCCTTTCCAAATAATGCATTGTTTCAGAACAAATTCGATAACCATTCAAAATGTTATAGTGAGCCAACCGAAATATATAGACATATGCTATCGCGGACTTTTTTTTAGAATTTTTTAAGAGGAACAATTTCGTCGTACATGATTGATATGTAACTTTAACCGTTAACGCAGCGTACGCAACGGAAACTCTCAAAAGGAATCAATTTCCCCCGTTTTTGCAACATTTTTCATTGCTGCTCCGCTCCTATTGGTCATAGCGTGATGTTATATAGCTTATAGCGCTCCGCGATAAATGGGCTATCCGACACTAAAAGATTTTTTCAATTCGAACCAGTAGTTCCTGAGATTAGCCCGTTCAAATAAACAAACTCTTCAGCTTTATATAATAGTATAGATGTTATTTCTGAACTGTTGTCTGTTGTAAAATTCAATTGTTTAAGATGTATACCTTGTAAGGTTGCGCGACACAAGTTTAAAACTTAGTGCGCAGCCCAATGCTATATTGTTAATTTAATTGTAATGTTTTTCGTAATATATAAATAAATAAAATAAAAAATAAATAAATGTATGGCCTGGCCAAGGTTGAAAACACGGATAAAATAGGCAGGCGATGACTCGCCAACTCAGGTAAATGCGCTCCCCAGAAATAGTCGTTATAGAAAGGGACAAGGGAGCAACATCATTTGAGCGGCTAAAGGGTGGAGAGGTGTCACTGGACTTTGAACAACGAGCAATTGCTCCCTTGGGGTCCCATCACGTTGCCCACTCACCACGTTTCACATCCACCATCCGAGCGTAACGCTCTAGCGACTGTACTCTGACCAGCCAGTGAAGGCAAATCAGAAGCAGCAGTTTTTTTTTATGCTGGCACCGCAAAGTGACCACACTGCACCTGATGGTAAGCGCAGGGCCGTCCAATTAGACTATCGAGTAGCGGGAGACGAACGGTCGAGGGTCTATTGTTAGAGTATTCAGAAGGCCGCAAAACGGCCAAACATCGTACCCCAACTCTAGACTCCCGAAAAAAACCGGATGTAGGTACACTGGCTGATCCCGGAAGCGACACACTTGCGTTTGCAATAATGGCGGGTTTGACCCTGTGTACTGTAGTCGCTATCCGGGTGGATATGAATATCCTGCCACTAGCAAAGCTGAATAACTGGTAAAATAGGCAATAATAGCAACTAGACCAGATTCAAGAATATAAAAGCTTTAAGTATTTAGTTAGTATTTAAAACAACTAACATTATAACCTGGGCATCTTCAAGTCAAGAGTGAATAGGTATCTTCTAGGCAATCGTGTTCCACCGTAGACCACATCATCACTTACCATCAGGCGAGATAGTGGTCAAACGCAAGCCTATTTCGATAAAAAAAAACTTTACTGCTTCTTTGAATCAAACCTAACGTTTTACTTAAAAATCCACTTACTGGTGTGTTTACGGGACACGTGCTGAATGATAGCAACAATGGTCGGTTTTAACAAACACTGTCAGTTACAAGGGAAATTTCTTAAATATATCGTTTGATATGTAAATTAACTACTATAGTAGGCACTCCAATTTGCATTCGATAATAATTCAGCATTTTATGGGCAGTTTTTCTTTATCTAAATTTACTTACTTGAAGAATTCTGTATATATATATATATCCGACCGTGTTCGGCCTTGGCGACTGTTTTGTGACTATTAAGAGCCACGTCTCTGGTGCGCTCTCAAGTGACTGATGTAACCAATCTTCGCAGTGAATGTGCGGCCACAAATACCGCACGTTAACACTCCTCCGACATAGTTGTAGGATATGACCGCGGGTGGTCGGGCCTTTAGCTCGTCATGCTTAGCGTCGAGCTCCATTTTTCTTTTATCCTCGAATACCTGGACCTTAGAGGTTACGATACTCCTCCACTGTGACCGGTCTGTAGCCAGTGTCTCCCACTGTGATGGGTCCACGTCACAACGCTTCATGTGACGCTTTAACACATCTTTATACCGAAGGAGTTGACCGCCTTGTTTCCGCTTGCCCTCCTCCAGCTCCGAATAGAAGATGCGCTTGGACACTCTGTCATCGGACATTCGGGCGACATGCCCGCACCACCGCAGCTGCCGCCTCATAAGGTAGGCCTCAATCCCACCGACATTTGCACGTCGTAATACTTCCGTGTTCCTTACACGATGCGACCAATGGATGTTCATGATATTACGCAGGCATTTAATGTGAAACCTATCCAATGTGCGGATATGCTTGCGGTACGGACACCACGTTTCAGAGGAGTAAAGCAGATTCGGCAGAACCATTGCCATGTACACAGATACCTTGGTAGAAAGCTTTATGTCGTGTGAACGAAACACTTTGACGCGAAGTTTGCCGAAAGCTGCAGCAGCGGCTCCAATTCTGCTGTGAACTTCATCGTCAAGGTGGCACTGAGATGTTATTGTGCTGCCCAGATATTTAAATTTCTCTACCTGCCTAAGCGAGTGTTCACCAAGTTTTATGTCAATTGGTGTGTTTATTGTGTTCGTAGTCATGATTTCTGTCTTTTCGACATTAATTCGAAGCCCAAACCGCTGACATGACACATCGAGACTCAACATAAGCCGCTGGAGACCATCAAGGGATTCCGCCACAAAACATAAGTCATCCGCATACATTATCTCAGTGATGGTTGCGTGAGACACTTTCGTGTAGGCCCTCAGTCTAGACAAATTGAAAACGCTGCCACTGGTACGGAAGCGAATACGAATGCCCTCAGACATAGCTTGTAAGGATTCTCGAACTACCACTGCAAAGTAGAGTGCGAAGAGTGTTGGCGCCAGTACGCAACCTTGTTTGACGCCACAGGTGCCACCGAAATACTCTGAGTATTCCCCTTTTACACTGACGTAGCATTGCATGTCGTCATGCAGGAGTCGAATTAGCCTCACAAACTTGTCCGTACATCCCAGTTTCGCCAGAATCATCCAAAGAGCTTCACGAGGGACACTGTCGAAAGCTTTCTCTAAGTCAACGAAACAGAGATACAGTGGTTGACCTTGTTCTTTACTTTTCTCCTGGAGTTGGCGTACAGAGAAAATAGCCTCACAGGTTCCTCGGTCAGGCCGGAAGCCGAATTGCGTTTCAGGCAGAATATTTTCCGAAAGCGACATGAGGCGATTTAGTAAAATCCGAGCGAAAACTTTCCCTGATGAAGTTAAAAGAGAGATCCCCCTGTAAGAATTGCAGTCGGAGCGGTCTCCTCTGTTCTTGTACAGGGAGCAGATCCGAGAGATTCTGAAATCAGTGGGCACTCGTTCTTCCTCCCACATGCGTACGAACAGTCTCCATATAGTGACCTGCAACTCGTCTCCACCGTGTCTAAATAACTCACCAGGAACATTGTCAATACCAGTCGCCTTTTTATTTTTCTGTTGCTTGATAGCGGTAGCAACCTCGCTCAAAGTTAGCGGATCATCCAGTTCACTAAACGTGGGGAGTGATGTCATAGAGCTTATATAATGCATATCTTTAACGGTAGGCAGCGGCTTTGCTGTGCCCTGGCATTGCAGAAGTCTATGGGCGGCGGTGACTACTTACCATCAGGTGGCCCGTCTGCTCGTCTGCCTATCAGGGCACTAAAAAAAAAAAAAAAAATATCTGCTGCTCGATCGACATTCAGCAAGTTGTTAAAATGCTCTCCCCACCGGTTAATTACATCTAGCTCGTTAGTAAGTAGCTTTGTGCCATCCTGAGATTTTAAAGGTACGTTGATGCGATGTGTTGCACCAATAAGCTTACGTACCTCCTCATAAAATGCACTTGACTGGTTTGAGTCTGAGAGCCACTGAATGTAGGTAGCTTTATTTTTCCACCACCTATCTTTCACTTCCCGTACCACACGCCGCAGTTCGGAGCAACTTTGCCTGACTTCTTCCGTTTGAATGCCACGGCTACGACGCAAGAGTTCTCGGTGCTTCCTAATTGCCTCGGTTAGCATCTCGTCGTTTGTCTGACAATTGCATAATCAATCAGGTGCCAGTGCTTTGAACGAGGATGCATCCAGGTGGTCTTGTATTTAGCGGGAAGTCTGAACATAGTGTTGGTGATAGCCAGTTCGAATTGAGCACAGAGAGACAGTAACAGCTGACCATTACTGTTCATGTTGCCAACACCATGTCTTCCTAAAACCTTAGGCCAAGCCTCGAAATCACGCCCGACTCTTGCGTTAAAGTCACCTAAAAGCAGTATCTGCTCTCTATGTCTGATCCCAGACAGCAGCTGCTTGATCTCTTCGTAGAACTTATCCTTCACTTCATCATCTCTATCCATTGTCGGTGCATATACGCTAATTACTGTGAGGTGGTTGTTATTGTCCAGGTGTAAGCGCAAGGAGCTAACGCGGTCTGAGATGTGCACTGGATACTCTTTCAGCTTATTAGCAATGCTAGTTCTTATAGCAAATCCGACTCCGGATCGCCTGGGTTCGGATACGGAAGTACCCTTCCAATAAAAAGTATACCCACCACCGTGCTCCACCAGTTCCCCCTCGTCAGCCAGATGCGTCTCACTCAAAGCCGCGATGTCCACACCATAACGACACAGTTCACGGGCCACTATGGCGGTCTTTCGTTCCGGACAGAGGTTTCTGTCACGATCAAGGAGGGTGCGCACATTCCATGCACCAAATGTCATAGTACGGATTTTTTTATTGATCTTCTTTTTACATTTTATTGTTTTCTTTCGACCACGTGTTAGAAGATGCAGAAGCAGCCGTGGTTACTACTTCCGAATGAGTGTGGGTTAAGCATTTGTTTGGGGCACCTTTTCTAGCCCCCTCCCCGACTGAGCGGGGGAAGCAGTGCCTCCCTAAATAGGGCTGCTTCGTCGCTCAGAGTGCTGCCGAGCCTACGCTGTTAACCCAGTGCAGCGCAGAAGCGACCACTCTCTCCAAACCGCCCACGTGCAGGTATTAGCCAAAACCCAGTTGGCATCACAACTAGACCTCTCTGCTTCTACCCATCGCCACAGGTCTTTCAAATCAATCCAGAGTCCAGAGATCGGAAACAGTCATTTGCGCAGGAGATATTTTGGTGCTCAAGTGTACGCGCAGACACAGGAGCACCCTCTAGTCCTAACCCCTCTATGCCCGATGGAACGGTAGACCGTTACAATCAGAGAGAGGAAGAATTCTGTACTTATAAAATAAATTAATAAAATATAATAATAATAGTTTGGTCGCAATATATTACAGTTTGCGTTCCAGGGATTTTAATCCTATCTAGCTGTAATATCTTCACCAAAATATGGTTGAAGTTCTGGATCCGAAATTTGTGGCAAATTAGCAGAAACCAATTTGCCATAATCATTTGAAACTGCAACAACGTTACTGTTACCCGAAATATCTGTATATTTAAAAGAAGAAACTGACTGACTGACTGACTGATCGATCAACGCACAGCCAAAACGGCTGGGGTTCGAGACTTGAAATTTTGACAGTAGGTACCATTATGACGTAGGCATCCACTAAGGAAGGGTTTTTGGAAATACCACCCCTAAGGGGGTAAAATAGGGGATGATAGTTTGTATGAAAATCCGTCATTTTTGAAGTTAAGTTTATGAAAATTAGTATTTGGCCTTTCAGTCAAAAATAAAAAAATTTATTTCAGGATTTTTGGAAATTCCACCCCTAACGGGGTTAAATAGGGGAAGAAAGTTTGTATGAAAATCTGTAATTTTTGCAGTTAAACGCATGAAATTTGGTATTTGGCCTTACAGTTAAAAATTAAAAACACATATTTCAGGGTTTTTGGAAATTCCACCCCTAAAGGGGTTAAATAGGGTAAGAAAGTTTGTGTAAAAAGCCTTCATTTTTTAAGTTAAATGCATGAAAATTGGTATTTTGTAGTGTATACTTTTTGTCTCAAACATGACCTCCACGCGGGCGGAGCCGCGAGCAACAGCTAGTATCGTATGTCTGTAGAAAACTGGGATATAAAATGGCATGACAGTTTCCTGCCTAATTAATAAATTAATATTTATGTACCTATTACAGCTAAATGTTTTAAGTCGAATAATCGTCATTTTAAAAAACCATGGTTGCCACCTTTCCGTCAACCGCAAGCTATTGGTTCGAACATGTATCTTATTATAAATTATAGAATCTCACCGTCATGTTTCCAAGGTTTTTTTTATATTTTTACAATTCCCGACTATAAAAAATATTGTAGGTAAACTAAAATTCCAGAAAGGAACAATATAAATACCACCTATTTTTATGTCTATTGCTAAACCCTCGTTCCGTTTGCTCTAAATATGGTTTAGTTACTAGGGAATTTTTTAGTCACTATTGTAATAAAACTCACATTTCAGGATAACACAAGTATATTTATTATAGTAGGTACTTACATCAAACATCCAAGCATTGTCCAAACACTCCGTTCCAAGAGACGTCTGCTCTCAAAGATCGCTCTCACTAGAATGTCTCCAACTGCCCATGTTTTTACCAGTCACTCAACAAACGTCAAATTGTGTGATTCATTTCGTTCATTCATTTGCTCAATCACCTTTCCTTAATAACGAACTTCCGCAATATTTTACTTCTTTAACCGATATCTAGGCTTTATAATTCAATAATAATTATTTAAAGAATAAACGATATTAAATTGAAACCTAACACTCGACCATCCTGACCTGGTGCACGTCCCCGTGCACTCAAACAGGATGATTTTAATTTTAACCTAAAACTCTGCCATGGGATGTTCGAGACATGTCAGTGCTTACATTTACTCATGACACATTAAGTTTTATTTAAATTATGGAGAGAAAAAAAAATACATTTATTAAATAATCTGTGCTGTTTGTAAACCCTTACTTCTCACTAACAGCACTCTCAAGTTCTTATAAAGATCCTTGTTGTTTGTGAACCCTTCCTTCTCACAATCAACATTTTAATCTAATGTTTGTGAACCCTTCCTTCTCACAACATTAGTATTTATTTAACACACTTAATACATTTAAGTAAAGGCGGACTTAATGCCGAAGGCATTCTCTGCCAGTCAACCAGTTTAGTATCAATAGACGCTGTATTTGTGAACCTTTCCTTCTCAAAAATACAAGCACCTGACCTTATCTTATATTTGTGAACCCTTCCTTCTCACAATTATAAGATACTTAAAACTATATTTGTGAACCCTTCCTTCTCACAAATACTTAAAACTATATTTGTGAACCCTTCATTCTCACAAATACTTAAAACTATATTTGTGAACCCTTCATTCTCACAAATACTTAAAACTATATTTGTGAACCCTTCCTTCTCACAAATACTTAAAACTATATTTGTGAACCCTTCCTTCTCACAAATACTTAAAACTATATTTGTGAACCCTTCCTTCTCACAAATACTTAAAACTATATTTGTGAACCCTTCCTTCTCACAAATACTTAAAACTATATTTGTGAACCCTTCCTTCTCACAAATACTTAAAACTATATTTGTGAACCCTTCCTTCTCACAAATACTTAAAACTATATTTGTGAACCCTTCCTTCTCACAAATATAAGTAACTTAAAACAATATTCCTTCTCACAAATATAATTAACTTCAAGTCATATTTATGAAGATCATTAATTATCATATAAAATTAATCAATTTTACATTCGTATAAATATGAATATTGAATTAAGCATGCCGATACTGTCTATATATCTATTTATTTTAATCATGAAAATTTACGTTCTACTCATCGGTAATATAATCTTCTTCACAATTATCGTCTATTTGATTAACATTAAGAGCAGCAATAGTGCCCAAGGCTACATGCGAGCAGCCAACACGGTTGTTTTACTTTTAATTTTGGTTGTACTCAACCCTAGAATAGCAGCCAGTCGTCGTTAATTTCTAAAGATTTAGAGCTAAAATTGCCTTCTCAGTTAATTGCAATATTCGTTTCAACCTTTCCAGACACTCCTCTTTGTCCCTGCCATAAATAAGTATGTCATCTATGTAGGCTGTTGCTTCTGAAAACCTAGCTGAACCAAGAAGTTTATTCATTAAGCGCTAGAACACTGCTGGCGCATTCGCTAATCCGAACGGCATACGATTAAACTCATATTGGCCGTCCGGTGTTACGAATGACGTTAATGGTTCGGAAGATTCTACGATTGGCACCTGGTAATATCCAGATGTCATATCTAACGTTCAAAATATGCCTGTCCTGAGATTCTAACAATATCATCGTCAATGACCGGCATCGGGTATCGTCCTTAATTGTGATGGAATTCAGTTGCCTGTAATCTACACACAACCTTAAATTTCCATCTTTCTTACGTACCAAGATTATGGGACTGGCACACTCAGAAATAGATTTTCTGACTATACCTGCATCCATAATTTCTCCAATCATCTCTCTTACTTGCTCTCGCTCTTTGTGCGATAATCTATGAAATAAAATGAAATGAGATGAGATGAAATGAATTGGATATTCATCTCGGCTATATTAGTACAACCAAGTTTCTACCATAATGATGTAAAACAGCATTTATTTAGTAGCTCCATGAGTTTTTGTTTATTAATGGTGTTTACTGAATCGCCAATGTTAATCTTAATTTTTTTTTTTTTTTTTATCCTAGCACGGCAAAGTGACCGCACTTCACCTGATGGTAAGCGCAGTACGGTCCAATTAGAGTATCGAGTAGCGAGAGACGATCTATCTCCCGCTACTCAACACAATCATGCCGGTCTGCTCCTTCACACTAACGCCATGGGCAAGAAGGTGAAGAAGCGGTCGAGGGTCTATTGTCAGAGTACTTAGAAGGTCTAATTTTTAAGGTCTTAATTTCATCTATACTACTGTACTCTAGTGAGAGTGACTCCGTGGGCGCTGCCTGTACACGGTAAACCACTCTCACAGATGTACCTTTGCCTATCCCCATACACTCTTAGAGCTGACATTGATCTGAGAGTGGAGTGATAATAATATTAACAATATCACCCCTGACCTGTTAAAGTCCACCATAAACTAGGAACTGTTGACAAGGTTCTACTATTACTCTGTCACTTATAATCTGGTCAGATTCAGTAGAAAATGGTAATTTTCCACTGAATCACTAAGACTCTTAATAGAGTCTGGACTACAGACAGTGATATCTTCAAAAACTGAAACTCTAACACCCACCTATGATTTGATCAGGTTTTGGTATAAGTAATTCATCATTTAAGTCATAAAACTTTGAATCTTCAGCATCTTTGTAAGCTATAATATGTGGTTGGTCAGTGAATGTCCCAACAATATAGGGATGTCCAGAAGATGGTCATCCACCACTTGGCACGAAAGCCTAGCACAAACATCGTCAATGTTGAAATCTACAATAACTTCGCCTAAAGAATGAACCAGCTCATTCCCTAAATCTTTCATTGGAATAGGGGCGTCGTCACTTACAAGCCCTAACGATGAAGCTGTGGTGCGAGTGATTAATAAAACTACACTACCCAAGTCAATAAACGATTTCAAGGGAACACCACTGACATTGCCATCTTTAATAAATTTCGAGTTCGCGCCCGAAAGCGAAATACGCATTGTCGGTCTTGTTGTCATTATTTTCAAGTGATGCAGTTTTCTGCTTTGTGACCTAATGTACGACATTTTGAAGATTGAAGCAAAGGCAATATAATTGACTACTATTATTAACATAAGGCTTTGCTAATTTATTTGAACTAATTTCGACTGGCTGTGATCTTAATCAAGACTGGGCACGATCTACAAACTGAGGAATCTCTTTATTGTACATAAGAAACTGTAATAGCTGAACGGGTTATGTGCAGCGAAGCGCATTGGCGCTGGATCTCATAGTTTTATCGCTTAATCCGTGAATACTACAATCGACTGCTCGTTTGACTCAGATATCACACTGGTTAAGTAAAGCTAACTTCTCATAGTAATATATCCCTAGAGCTATATATCTCTACTTCTCCTCTTAAGCATGTCCTCTAAGGATTGGCTATAATTCCGTTCGTATGGGAAAGCATTCAATAATTTTTCTGCCACTCGGGCCAAGTGTACAATATGAAATTTAAACTCATACCAGGTTTTGGCCAACCCTTGGGAGTTTCTGCATTGCAAAATGTAATGTAATTCGCTCATCCAACCATAGACAGTAGCGCACTCGTTAACTTTCTTAAGCCATATATCAATTCGTTGCGACTTTGACGCAGGGCCAAAGTCAGGCAAAATATTTTTGTGATTCATATTGCTATTAATGTAACGGTATAACAAATCGCTAACGAGGTTGCCAATGTCAACGGCTGACTCTTGAGTTCCCTATAGTATTAATTAGGTTGATAATATCTTTAGAGGTAAAGATAGGACTGTCTTACCTTGTTGGTAGGGGTTCGCGGACAACGTCCACGCTGTCCTGTGTATTCCTCCTCTCTTCAACAGCATCGCTGCGCTCTCGACGGCACTCTCGGTCACGGGATTCGGCATTGATGCTGGCACCTAGAGATCGATTGCGTCTATTGTTCACTTTATCCTCCAGCAGACGTATCCGAGCACGTTCTCGGTCTAGAGGGCGTACCAGTTCACGGCAAATTGGGCTCCGCACACGTGTTTGAAACTCTCGTTTGACGCTACGTAGCGGGCTGCGACTTCGATACTCCTGCTGCTCTCAGTGAGCACTTATTCGCCTGGATAGTTCCCGGCTTGAGCCTGGTTGCTGTCGACCAGGCGTCGTCAATTGTCAGTGTGAAGGAGTTTTGCTATCACGTGGTATTATTCTCGCGTATCAAAAACACAGAAAATACACAGAATTATAATCGGGTAAATAATCACAATAATTTGTAATTGCCTCTAGATAAAGTTCTTTAGCACAACAAAAACATTTTTTTTTTGGGAGTAAATTTTTATACCAGTCTATAAATTATTCACGAAACAATAAGTGCTATAAAAGATAAATGTTATTATTTTAAAGATACCACTATGCCCGAGGGACTGATATTTTTATCCAGTAAGACTGTAGCAACAAATTCTAGGCATGCGTACTAAAATATATGGGCTCATCCCGCTTCTGAAATGTAATAAAACTCACATTTCAGGATAACACAAGTATATTTATTATAGTAGGTACTTACATCAAACATCCAAGCATTGTCCAAACACTCCGTTCCAAGAGACGTCTGCTCTCAAAGATCGCTCTCACTAGAATGTCTCCAACTGCCCATGTTTTTACCAGTCACTCAACAAACGTCAAATTGTGTGATTCATTTCGTTCATTCATTTGCTCAATCACCTTTCCTTAATAACGAACTTCCGTAATATTTTACTTCTTTAACCGATATCTAGGCTTTATAATTCAATAATAATTATTTAAAGAATAAACGATATTAAATTGAAACCTAACACTATGCATTTCTGAAATGGTAAATCCATGCGGTAGAAAGTTTATTTACTATCCCACAGAAAGCTGTAGTAAATGTAGCACAGTACAGAAGTAATTTTAATTCTAGATTTTACATTCACAAATTCCCGAAATATAGCAAACGCACAAAGGAACTCTATAACTTTCGAACTCAATAATAATTTAATCCTACTATCAAAGGCGTAAGTGACGCAAATTAAATATAAAATAGTAGTTAAAAACTATTACACTATGGTAATTTCTTAAGGGGGGTACATCGTCTTTAGGCTCGGAATTTTGCGCTAACCTGCCTATACGCAAATGACGTCTTTTAGGGTTTTCGTTTTTTATTAGCTTTTATCTTCAGCGTCGCATACATTTATCGATCCCGTAGCTTGATGAAATCCAATAAAATCAACTTTTCTCCCGAATTTATAATTTTTCTATCTTTATATATATAATTCTACTGTACGTGTGTAGGTCACTGAACTCCAAAACGTCTGGACCGATTTGAATGTTTTTTTTATGCATTTAGGTGGCACTCTGGATGGTTTAGATTCACAAATCAGCCCGGCAGATGGCGCTGCAGTCGGTGTGGCACTGCTTTTACGGGTAGGACGTCTGCCGGGCCTTCTAGTCTGTATATATAAAAGAAGAAACTGACTGACTAATCGATCAACACACAGCCAAAACGGCTGGGGTTAGAGACTTGAAATTTTGACAGTAGCTTTTATGACGTAGGCATCCACTAAGGAAGGGTTTTTGGAAATACCACCCCGAAGGGCGTAAAATAGGGGATTATAGTTTGTATGAAAATCCGTCATGTTCGAAGTTAAACGTATGAAAATTGGTATTTTGTATTATATACTTTTTCTCACAAATATGACCTCCACGCGGGCGGAGCCGCGAGCAACAGCTAGTATATTATATTAACTGAAGCAGCGATAGCCTAGTTGGTTTCGGTACGGACTGTCAAGAAAAAATTCGTAAGTTCGAAACCCAAAGTGGTAAGCACCTCTGACTTTTCTAAAGTTATGTGTGTATTAAATGTTAATTACCGCTTGCTTTAACGATGAAGGAAAACATCGTGAGGAAACATACATAACTGAGAATTCTCATAAGAATTTCGGAGGTATATGAAGTCTACCAAAACGCATTAGGCCAGCGTGGTGGACTAAGGCCTAACCCCTCTCATTAGCAGAGGAGGCCAGTGCCCAACATTGGGACATTATTTAATACAGGGCTAGTATTATTATTATAATAATTATTGCTAGAAAATCAATTTTCATAAAACTTTTTTTTTCTACATTACCTCTAATAGTTATAGAAGCTCTGGTGACTTGCGCGATTTCCTATAATACGTATAACACTATACAAACACGTTTTCTCCAAGTCGAGACGCTACTAACAAACGAATGAACTGTAATAAGGTGTTAAGTGTCACATTTATGCAAATGGAGATAATTGACCGTGTCGATCGGGGTTGACACTCTATCTTAAAGACATATTTATACACATGCGTCAAAAACATATCGATTATTTTATCGCTTAGAGTAGGCAACCAAAAGGAGACGGCATTACGCTCGAATCTTGAACAAAAAATTCAGCAATGTCGGTGGGGGGCTTCGTACAACTACAAATAAACATGTGCACACAAATGCAAAATGTAATCACGTCGCTACGCACGCCCACTACACCATTTCATACAACACTGGCAAATTAATGCACACAGTTACAAATTTATCTTGGTGTGTAATGTATTTACAGTGTCATATATTGACAACTGTGTAAAAACAGTAGAGCGTAGCAATGTCGACACGAGGTATAGATAGCGTTGTCCTTATCTATAGATAGATAAAATAAAATAATTATAATTTATGAAATGTTTTAAGATTATTTTTTATGTGTATCATCTTTTCTATCGCTTTCTTGCAATCTCTGGGTGTGATTTCGTGAAAAGGGACGGAAGTAGAGAGGTATAGTTAAAAATAGTGTAAATTAGTATTTCTAATTTAATCGAAATACTGTAAAGATAATAAAGGTAATGAGTACTGAGAAAAATACAAGCCATATAAGCAAAAATAAAAACTTTATCTTTTAAAAAATGAATTTTAAATAATACGCCTTTAATTTATTTAAAATGGATATCCAGCTGTTGTTACATTACTTAGGACTAAGTTATAATGAGGTAACAATAATCTTACTATTAATGAATAACATTTTAAGGATACCACGACATGCGTTGAGAAAAAAAAGTAACACCAGTATTCAATAAAAGTAAAAGGTTAATTAAATTTTCAAAAATAACAATGAGCATGACCAAATGAGAATTTAATTAATAATAAAATATATATGTATTATATCTAAGTATAACAATATTATAGAATTGTAGCTATAAGAAAAAATGGTTAGCTATATGTACAGCTAACCATTTGGCCACAACAGCTTTTTTGAATTTTGGCAATTCATCGTTTCACAAATAGAGTTATATGATTTGGACAAACGGGATATGGCAGAGAATTGTTTAAGATCGGTTCTCGTCTCTTGGTTTCTTATATAAGTAAACTCGTCTTCTTCTGTTTTCCTAATGAAAACACGACCTTGCTTAATCTACACGAATTTGTACTCTTTATCTTTGGCGATCTGGCGAGCCGCTGCGTGTAATTTGTTTTTAGGTGATAGGTGCTCAACAATGTAAAGCGGCGATTTATTACCTCCAATGCCTATGTGAGCAGTACTGAGCTTGTCGTTTGGATTTGCCTTATAAAATTTATTGTTTTCGCTAAAAATGTATCCCGAAGCCTAGGGGTAGCCAATTTAACAATGATTGAGCGAGGTTTTTTTTATTTAAGCGAAATAGGCTAGCTTTTGACCACTATCTCGCCTGATGGAAAGTGATGATGTGGTCTACGGTGGAGCACGCTTGCCTAGAAGATAACTCTTTACTCATGACTTGAAGATACCCAGGTCATAATTTTCGGGAAATATAGACTCCGGCAAAGAGTTCCACTCTCTAGCGGTGCGCATGATAAATGTACTAGCAAAACGCTTCGTGCGCACTGGTGGAATATCAACCATGTATCGATGACGCTTCGCCGAGTCTCTTGTCGTCCGATGATGGAAAGGGGTTGGGGGAATTAAATTATATATGTAATTCCAAGGCACACTCGCCGAAATGTATCCGGTAAAATACTGATAAACTAGCAACTTTACGTCTGTGTTCAAGGCTTTGCAGCCTTGCCTCGACTAAATCGTTCGGAATCGGAATTCGACGGAATCGTTGCCTATGAGTCTCTTGGCGCGTCTCTCGATTGCCTCCAATGCCTCAAGCTGGTACTTGGCTGATCCATCCCAAAGATGAGAGCAGTACTCCATGCACGACCGGAGTTGCGCTTGATACAGATCAAGGAGCTGTCCCGGCGTGAAGTACCGTCTCACCATCGCAAGGATAGCCAGCTTTTTGGCAACCAATTGAGCTTTATGCTCAATGTAGGAGCCAAAACTGAGAGTTGGAGACAAAGTTACACCAAGAACCTCTAAGTGGTCAGTTATCGGTACGGACACATCTCTGAAAGTAGGAGTCAGTTATCAGCATACCCTTATCGTGCTTAAGCATATCATTGATGTGCAGCAGGAATAGAGTCGCAGAAAGTACGGACCCCTGAGGTACCCCGGCATTGATCGGAGGAGCAGCCATCAATGACCACTCGTATCAATCGTTCCCTCAAGAAGTTCGATATCCAAGCACATAACCCAGTGGGCAAATCTGGTAGGTCTGGAAATCTATTTGTTAACTGAACGTTCTCTTTCTTTAGCTCTCCCATTGTGTCTTAGTATTTGGCGATTGGATTGATTGCAATGGATGGATTTGGTGGTTTCATAATTTTCATTCAGAACCAAACATTATTCTCCAAAGCAGTTATTTCCTGTTTTATAGATTGAAATTCGGTTCTCACCATCTGCTTAAGGGTTTGGTTAAGCTCCTGTGCTAAAGCCAATTTCATGACATTGAATTCTTCTCTTATTATTTCCCTAACGTCTTTCTTTGTAATAACTGACGCGGTCGAGTTTAAGCCGGAACTTCCACTAATTGCGCTAGTATCAACAGTGGCTTTTTTCGATGCGTAATATTGTCATTAAAAGGTAGCGAGTCATTATTGTTCCTTGATTTGCCGGGTGAGTAAAAGGGACGTAAGATGTATTACTGTTATCAGTTTTTGGTTGCTTTGCACATCATCCGTGACACTTCCACTAATTGTAGAGAAGCGTTTTTCAGGTATGTCAGCACATGAAACACAACAATGACGGCCGTTGCAAATTATTTTAAAATATATTTGATGATTACTCACTCGTTTTGAGGTATTCCGGTTCAGCAAATATACCACCGGAAAGTACACAACACGACCTTTCCAATGGTATATAGTTTGTGAGAAAATGTTCTGTTATTCCATAAAATTTCAAATTAAATAAGCGGAGCCAAGAAATACAGTGTTACTGGTAACGAATGCGATTAGCGAATGCTGCGAATAAAATTATTGTATGTCATTGAGAGCGATTATCGCCTGTTTTGGTGTGGTAGCCGGCTAACGGCTATCTATTATGAAGAGCATATAAAAAGGGCTTGAGATCTCGACATGAATACCTGTATTCCTGTGTCCCAAAAGTCGACGTCAAGCCGGAACCGGGTGAAAAGGCAAGTCATACCGGTTAACAAAAAAAAATAAAAAAATCTAAGTTGCATGTTTTTAAAATTATAGACATGGCCCGCGCTTTTTCAAAGTATAATCCTAACTTTGCGCATTTGTGTGATCTTACGTAAGAACTATTAAGACTCCCTCCCACCCCTTGTAAGAAAAATAAGACATGATCGACTCCCCCCCTACATCATCTTACGTTATAAATGATAGGCGCCAAAATTCATACCTAAATATTTTTTAAATATACCGGATACATTTTTAGGATCACATTTTTTTGACAAATACTTTATTCTGGTTTTGGTATATTTTGTGACATTCCTAGTGTGTTAGAACAATTTACATTAAAAGTATGTGTTTAGAAGACAGTCCAGATGGATTAGTAATTCTATCGATAACCTTTATAAGTTTATCTACAACACTATTGAGTCTTGCATAAACGACAGTGTTACCACATACACCACCAAAAATGCCAGTGTAATAAAGTTTATGAAATTGTAAACTTAGTCGATATGTCAACTCTCCTAATATTTTTAAATTATAAATTAAGTTAAGAAAGCATAAATAAAGTAATCCTACTAATATTATAAATGCGTATATTTGGATGGATGCATGGTTCTTTGATATCCAATCACGCTACAATGGCTGGACGGATCTACTTAAAATTTGGCACAGAGATAGATTATAGTCTGGAAAAGCACATAGGCTACTTTTTATCCCGGAGAAATGTACAGTTCCCATGGGATAGTTTAGTTTTTCACAGAGCAAGGGATCGACATGATTTTTTGCATAGTGGCAGTTTAGGGATCAGAAAATGACAAAGACCACTTTTAACTCGAAAAAATGCACGCTTCCTATGGGATAGCAAAATATAGAAGGTTAACATGCTCCAAGACCTACACGCGGGCGGAGCCGCGGGCAACATTAGTTAAAAATGAATATTAAAAAAACAACTTGCGTTTAAGATATTGAATGCAAATAAATTTTACACTACTGTGGCTAAAAGTTTAACCTGGCAACATTTATTACCCGATGATAATTTTTAGAAATTATATGTTTTGTTGCTTTAAAGGATAATATTACTTTAAAAAAATACGTCCAGGTGAAAAATAATGTAGTATTTTTGTAAGTTTGATGTGTCAGATCTATTTTTACATGTTAATACCGCTACAGGCCGGCATTTTGACGGAGCTCAATTCGCACGTGATGTCACTTTGTTAGTGGCGGATCACGAAACGCAACTAGTTTTATAGAACGTGTATGAGCACCGTCCTCTTACATTTGTCAAACGGGGTAAGCGCTCAATGGCATCTCCAGTGTTAAATACTCTAAGTTTTATCGATATGTTTTGAAATAACGTATATGTTATTTGTGTCTAGAGGAGATAAGGGTATAATAGATAAACGAGGCTGAAGAAGAGTAGTCCTTCAAGGATAGGCAACGGCTTTGCTGTGCCCTGGTATTGCAGAACTCTATGGGCGGCGGTGACTACTTATCATCAGGTGGCCCGTCTGCTAATCGAAGCACTAAAAAAAAAAGATAATGGTAAATAATCACCGGTTATTATACGCTTTATACGAGCTTTTTTATATCCTGGTACGGCAAAGTGACCACACTACACCTAATGGTAAGCGCAGTGCCGTCCAGTTAGAGTATCAAGTAGCGAGAAACAATTTAACCCTCGCTACTCAACACAATCACGCCGGCCTGCTTCTTCACACTACGCCATGGGCAAGAAGGTGAAGAAGCGGTCGAAGGTCTTATGTCAGAGTACTCAGATGGCCGCAACATGGTCAAACATCGTACTCCAACTCTAGACCCCCAACAAAAACCGTATGTACACCGGTTGATCCCGGAACGCGACACACTTTAAAATATGATCTAAAATCATATTTTTTAATACCCTACCAGGATAGTACTACTTAGGATATTAAGCCAAAGTTATGAAATCTATCAAAAAACCATAATATCCTGCATCCCCAAAACTTCTGCACAACAGACAGTAACACGGTAAGCGTTTAAATCGTCGAGGACAATAGCGAAGGGGACCGTCTTAATGGTCGTTATCAGAAGCCATTACCCTGTTGCACGTTTCCCAGTCTTACATATTAATATGAAATGTATATTGATATATTTTAACCGTAATATGTTATATAAGAAATGATTGGGTTATCTGCAATATAACAGTCATTAATACGTTTCCAGTACAACCATTATTATCTAACTATAATTTAATCTAATAAGGGAGCACCGGAGATCGCGAGGTCGGCCACACGGTCGACTACCCGGTTTAAATCTAGAAACAACTCGCTTCCCTTAGACCCTTTGATTTATCTGAAAACAGATTTCTGATAGACACTTGAGTGAAGGTTGTTGAAACTAAAGCTATTCAAACGGTACAATAGTAACATGTTCCATGTTAGAGAATAAGCAATAGGAGTGGTTTCATGTGGTTTCTTACATTATTTGATTTGTAAGCGAAAATTATAAAACAGAATCAAAATTGATCCAAACTGAGTTCCCAACTATTAATTTAAATATTGGAATAAACAAAAAAGCGTGCGTAATAGGAACATCTCTCTCGCACTACTGCATCCTAATTATAGCTATCCTGAGAGATGACGTCATGATTCATATCTTGTATCCTTTTCTGTCATTGGATAATTACCCTTTCCATCCGATTAGAATAGGTTCTAACTTACTTATTATTGAGTGGATTTACAAATTCCTATTATTTTAATTAATATGTTTAGATAACTTATTAATTAAAATAATAAAAAATCGTGGCAACCCTATCGTCCTGTAAGTTATTTTTAAAACATTTTATAATAAAAATGAGTGAGTTCTTGTGTACATTACTTGAACTGTCAATACCCTCACTTCTCAGTGATTGTGTAATTACACACAAAATCAAATATTTATTTATTATTACAAAAGCAGCAATAGCCTAGTTGATTGCGGTACGGACTTTCAAGACGAAAGTCGTATGTTCGAAACCCAAATGGCATACACCTCTGACTTTTCTAAAGTTATATGTGTGTATTTATTGTTAATTATCGCTTACTTTAACGGTGAAGGAAAACATCGTGAGGAAACCTGCATACCTGAGAATTTTCATAAGAAGTTGGAAGGTATGTGAAGTCTATCAACCTGCATTAGGCCAGCGTGGTGGACTAAGGCCTAACCCCTCTCAATAGTAGAGGAGGCCCGTGCCCAGCAGTGGGACAATATCTAATACAGAGCTAGTATTATTATTATTTTATTTATTTAAAGTGGACATCCAGTTGTTGTTACATTACTTAGGACTAAAATATAATAATACTATAATCTTACTATTAATGCACAACATTTTAAGGATATCACAACATGCGTTGAGAAAAAACAAAAGTGACACCATGATTGACCATGATTCACTTTTTTACTCTACAGCCAGTTCGGAATGCAGTTTCGCTAGAGAATAACAGGTAAGAAACTTAAGCGTTGCTTTTGAACACCGGTTAACAATATTTCTACAATTAAAATACGTTTTAAATTTGAATATAAGATTAGAGTTTTTTTTAGTGCCTCGATATGCAGACGAGCAGACGGGCCACCTGATGGTAAGTAGTCACCGTCACCCATTTACTTCTGCAATGCCGGGGCACAGCAAAGCCGATGCCTACCGTTAAAGAGAGAGTTAAGAGTAGCTCAATATGTTCTCTAGGACATATATTTTTTGAACGGAGTTTCTAATATAATTCAAAAGTTATACGTTTAAATAATTAATCTGCTGTCTATAGTCCAGTCCATCAACAAAGCATATCCTAAAAATATAATCCAGCAAAATCAGCACGCAAAGGAATCCTTACAGAACAGCCAATAATAATATGTCCCGAGAATTTAGCAGCGTGCTTCACGTGTAATTATCAATGACGAAATAATGTTTCTTTCCTCATTGTTAAATATACACAGGTGTTGCAGAGATGTGGTAAGCCTCATTAACTGTGTCATTGAAAATTTTAATTCATGTAAAATTATTCGATTTCATTTCAGCTGATAAATGCATAAGATATATTTTTACAGTATTTAAATAACATGAATGCACACACAGTGTAATGACTTTGTTCGATGTTTTTAATTTCAAGGTCGCGGTTTTATTCTATCTTGGCAAAATGACTGCACTGCACCTGATGGTAAGCGCAGTGCCGTCCAGTATCAAGTAGCGAGAAACAATCTATCTCTCGCTACTCAACACAATTATGCCGGCCTGCTGTGTGAGTTCCTCACACTACACCTTGGGACAAGGAGGTGAAGAAGCGGTCTAGAGTCTAGTGTCAGAGTACTCAGAAGACCACAAAACGGCCAAACATCGTACCCGAACTCTAGACACCTGAGAAAAACCGGATGTATGTCCGGGGACAGCCAGTACCCCAGATAGCGACACACTTGCGTGTGCCACTATGACGAGTTTTACACCCTGTGTATGGTGGTCGCTATCCGGGTGGATATGAATATCCTACTACCAGTTTATTTTTTTAATTATAAGGTCGCCCTACAGAAATGACAAAAAAAACCTGTAAGTTACTGATCACCAACTCTACCTAGAGCTTTGATTTGTACTACCATTTGAAACGCTCTGTATACAACCTCGTTTTCGGGAACGTTGTCTGATCTACAAACGCCAAAGTACAAGTATGTACTAACATTGAAGTAACATTGTTTCTAAGAGTGTCATACTTTTTCTGGTAGGTATATGTCATAGACGCTGTTTCAAAAATGTAAGTCCAAAGCTTCAGTTTTCATTTCTGTTGGTATTCCCTATGGCTGCCTATGTTTTTTTATACAATATAAAGCTTATGATCTCCCTTTCGCCCTCTCTCCCTCTCCTTTTCTATCCTTATTGTTCTCCTTTAAGGCTGAAAACGCATCCATGATTCTTCTGGTACTATGGATATTTATGGGTGGTGGAAACCTTCAGGATTCTATCTCCCCATAAGCAAGAATAAACTTAGCAAAGAAACTTTCAGCTTTTCCAAAATTTTCGATTTTGCCAGACAAAAAAAAACTTATTTGAACTATTAGTCCAGCTGTTTGCAGCTTGTGTTTCAAGTATAGCACGGACCGTTGAACGGAATTTATTTTTTTACAGAGATTCTAACATCCGGCAGTTTTATCTTCCAAATGATAACATTTTTTGCAAAAAAACATGCTCACGGGTCTTTAGGTACATGGTGATAAAAAAAATACGTCAATTGCTATCAGTTTATGTAAAACTAATACACGGAATAGTAAGATAAAAATACGAAACCAAGTTTGTAATAAACAGTGTGACATTTGCAATTGGACAATTGGAAGATGATGTCATTTTAGAGTTCCGCATCTCTGAAACAATTACAATTCCGGACGAATTTTCAAGATAAGCAATGCAATCCATCCTATATTTTGGTGTTTACCGAAGCTTGCAATGTGTTTTCGGAAAACTTTTAGAAAATGTTCATATAAAAATGGTCTTTATGTATTATTATGCAAAAGGAAGAAAACTGATTAATTGTTTATAAAAATATTATGTGTACGGGAAAATGTCACACAATAAAGGGTTTGTGACTTAGTATCTGGCGATCTTATGGACTGTTATAATTGGAATAGGTTTACTGCCATCCACTCCATACATACTACTGTCAAAATTGTGAAGTTATCAACAGCTGATTTGGTAGGCTAAATGGCATTACTCAAGTACTCAAGAAAAAAATACAAACATACGATGACACCAATCAAAATTATTACGATTACACGAATAATAATATAATTGACGCGGAACCTTCAACACAAATTTATTATTTGTCCAGTTTTTATTAACTGACGTACTGCCCCGAGACCCGGGATCAGAGTCAAGAGATATAAATACAAGCGAAAACATTCAGCGTCAGTGTATGTTAGAATTCACGATAATGAAGTACGCAGTGTGTCTACTCGCAGTGCTCCTACCTCTCACACAACAAGAATCATGGTCACTCCAATCTCTTGTAGAGAACAAACTGATGACTTTCTTCAAAGAACAGAAAGATGAAGTCCAAAAACTAATGACCGACGGATACGATGACGCCCGCACCTACATCGAAGACCGGCATAAGAAAATCACCGATGATATTTACAACTACATCGATAACTTCAAAGAAAGCGGGTTGCAGATTACAGACCCATGGTTCTACATCAAAGACGAAGATGCGAAACTTGACAATCCTGACGAGTTATTGACAGTGCCTGGAATCATATCACGTCATGGATATGTCTGTGAAACTCATACTGTCGTCTCTGAAGGCTATGTGCTGAGCATTCACCGGATACCTAGATCTAAAACAAGTGGGGGTGTGCCAACAAAAACAGTTCTACTTCAGCATGGATTGTTCGCGAGTTCTGCCGATTGGATCCTTAATGGACCAGATAAATCACTAGCATATATGTTGGCTGATGCGGGGTATGATGTGTGGATGTCAAATATCAGAGGAAACAAGTACTCCAGAGAACATACCTCCTTGAAGAGTGACTCCAAGTCATATTGGAACTTCTCGTGGCATGACGTGGCTAAACATGATATCCCTGCTGTGATTGATTACATCATGGACCTCAAAGGTACTGGCACTAAAATCACTTACATTGGACATTCCATGGGCACCACTATTCTATTCGCCATGTTGACACTTCGACCTGAGTACAACCAGAAATTGACTGCTGGATTCGCGTTGGCTCCTGTAGTATATCTATCAGATATAAAGTCTCCGCTCAAAACTCTTGCGCCAGTCGCCAGTAGCGCTGCATCTATGGAAATGCTGTACCAATCTCATGAATTTATTCCAAAGAATTCTGTTTTAGGAAAAATTACAAGCACATGCAGCATGGACAATGCAGACATCAACGTCTGTAAGAACGTAGCATTTTACATCTGTGGTT
This sequence comes from Laothoe populi, assembly GCA_905220505.1. Lineage (NCBI taxonomy): Eukaryota > Metazoa > Arthropoda > Insecta > Lepidoptera > Sphingidae > Laothoe > Laothoe populi. The sequence goes on from HG992156.1 coordinate 674,651, forward strand.
ATAATGAGAAACAGTTCAACAGCTCTCTCCTGCCAGTGTTTCTGTCACATCTAGGAACTGGGACTTCTTGGAAAACAGTGGTTCATTTCGCACAAGAGATAAACTCTGGTGGTAAATTCCAACAGTTTGATTACGGTGTCAACAACCTCAAAGTGTACGGATCTGAGAATGCCCCGGAATACGATTTGAGTAAAATAACTTTACCTATATCGCTGTTTTGGTCGAAAAATGATTTGCTGTCTTCAGAACATGATGTGAAAAAACTTTATCACACGTTAGAGTCGAAAAAAGAGATGTATTTAGTGCCTGATCCAGATTTCAACCATTTAGACTACCTTTGGGCTATCGATGCTCGAAAATTACTTAATAATAAGATTCTGGAGTATCTTGAGAGAGCATTCACTCATGAGGAGAGCCACTCCTCTTACATACAATCCGGGTACAATTTTAGCCACCTCAGATTTTTATCCTTAAGAATGTAATTTAAATTTGATTATATCAATAAACAGTATTCTCACATCCTCAGGTTAATACAAACAGTATAAGATAGTAATAAACAGATCTAGATGCATATACGATGCTGAACTAACTATAGTAATTATTAATTTTATTTTTTACCTAACAGTAGTTAATAATTCTTTAACATTTGTATGAGTTATATCACTCTACGAGGCAACAGCCTCTGTCATCCTTGCGGTTTGGTGGATGACCATAGCAAAAAAAATTGTATGTATTTATTTTATTTTGCACATAAATTTATTTTGTACAAAATCTAGAAATAGTTACTTGCTAATAACTAAATATAACCGAATTATAGAATTAAGATTTAGAGTTAGGTTTTTAAAGTAGTTCAACAATGTAGACGCTTTATTCTACAGCCTTGATGGGATGACTAGGGTAGTACCAGGACGTAATATAAAACAGTATATTAGCAGCATACCTTTGTTTTATAATAGGTGATATCCCTTCTCCTTTCCTTTAAGATCATCACTCATCTCATACGCATCCATTCTTATGGTATTATTACCGATGGTGGATAGACTATCAGGTGACCCACTTGCTCGCTCGTCTATCCAACGTCTATTTATTAAAAGAATCCTGGGTTTTTCAATTGACCTTTAATATCTTAGAGTCAAGGATTCAGACGATAAGCTAGCGAGGCCGTTGTATCGAGACATTGTTTCTGGAACCGATAACACAATCGAGAAAGGAATAAAAGACTGATGTTTATTGTTAATTATATTAGAGCTAAGTTTGAAATAAATTATATTACGTGCAACTGTATTTTTATTATTTTTCTTGCTGCTTATGCTGAAAAAGAGATGCATTCTTAATAATCCAGACTAGAAGTTAATAAACATATTAAATAGGATTAAAATGAAAAATATTTATGGATTACTAAATATTTACTGAAATTAAAATAAATTATAATTAAATTAATTAATAAATTTTAATTACTTACATATAAAGTAGACAACTGTGTAAATTGAAATTATTCTTTTGTTTAGGCTCTGTTCGATATTTTTGTTTTTTTTCGTGCTGAGACCATATTTTCTTAGGGATGCAATAAGTAAAATGCACTTCAAATGTTTAGTTATAATGATATTATAGTAAAATACCTTGATGGTCCATAATAAGTGAATATTGAAAGGCCTATATACTTTATTATTGATTTACTGTATCACACCGACATATTTTACACCGTTACTATATGCCATGTGATCGCCAATTGATGTACCTAGTAATTTGTTCCCCTATTTAATAATGGCATACTGTTTACCAAATATCTAGTCCAAGCCAATTATATCCATTTTTTTTTCGATAAACGAAGATACATTCTAATTCGTCAATCAATTTGAGATAACAAACACCACACAAATTAGTTTTAAATACAATACAATTTTACAAATATTAGAAACTACTTTTTGCTGGAGCTTTGCATGCGTGATTACGTTTATTGGTGCCGTAGGAGACTGAAACACCGTAGAAAAAAGCACTTATAGTTTTCCCAATTTTTCCAAAATTCTGGGACTTTGGGAAGTTTTCCAATTTTTTCTCGCAGTAAAAATTTATTCGGACTATAAGAAACGTTTGCAAAAAATATAATTGGTACAGCCATTCTCAAGTATTTTTTTTATTCTGGCGCAGCAAAGTGACCACACTGCACCTGATGGTAAGCGCAGTGCCGTCCAGATAGAGTACCAAGTAGCGAGAGACAGTCTATCCCTCGCTACTCAACACAATCATGCCGGCCTGCTGTTTAGCTTCTTCACATAACGCCTAAAGGACCTAGGATCATAGGAAGGAGGGAACACGGTAGCTGGCAAACTGATCCACAGCTTGATGGTGCGGCAAAAATACGAATTTGCGAACCTCTCGGTTCGGGTCGGGGTAGTAGACACCTCGAAGCTGTGGGTCCGCAAGCCAATACGCGTGGTTCTGATATGGAAGGAAGAGGATGGGATAAGATCAAACAATTCTTCAGAGCATTCACCATGATACAGACGGTAGAACACGCTAAGCGAGGAAATATCCCTACGCAGCTGTAGCGGCTCCAGGCGGTTACTCACTTCTGCATCATTCACAATGCGGATGGCCCGCCGCTGCAACCCATCCAAGGCATCGAGAAGGTACCTTGCGAAACCGTCCCAGAGGTGCGAGCAGTATTCCATTCCCGGCCGCACCTGTGCTTTATATAAGCGGTAGAGCCGACCGGACGTGAAACACCGCCGCACCCTGTTCAGGATTCCGACCCTGCGTGAAGTGGCGGAATGTGACTCCTTGGATTAAGATCGCAGTGGATATCCGTACCCAGGACTCTAAGGTCATTCCGCATTGCGAGTGGAACACCCTGAAGAACGGGGATGGGAGAAAACGGAGACTTCTTGCACGAGAACGCGCACACCTGGGTTTTCTTGGCATTAAACTCAACCTGATTCCTGGTACCCCATGATGAGATGAGATCCGAGGTCTGGTTGAGCTCAACGACAAGATCCTCGCGTCTCCTCTCAGTATCTGCCCGGCAACCAGGAGGCTTGCTGCTATAACGCCCATGAACCGTGCTATCATCTGCATAGCAATGAATGTTGCCAAGCGACAATATATCATTGATATGCAGAAGAAACAAGGTGGGCGAAATCACAGAACCTTGTGGTACTCCGGCATTTATTGACATGAGCTGGGAAGCGTGTCCATCAACGAGAACACACATTCTACGCTCATGCAGAAAGCCGGAAATCCACTTGCACAGGTTGTCGGGCAGACCGTATGCCGGGAGCTTGGAGAGAAAACCACGATGCCAGACCGTATCAAACGCCTTGGCTATGTCGAGACTCACAGCCAGAACCTCGCCATGCTTGTCAATCGCCTCCCCCCAGTGTTGTAATACAAACGCTAGAAGATCACCCGTTGATCGGTTATAGCTGGTGGTAGGATATTCATATCCGCCCGGATAGCGACCACCGTACACAGGGTGTAAAACCCGCCATAGTGGCACACGCAAGTGTGCGCCTTCCGGGATCAGCCAGTGTACATCCGGTTTTTGTCGGGGGTATTGAGTTGGGGTACGATGATTGGCCGTTCTGCGGCCTTCTGAATACTCTGACACTAGACCCTCGACTCTTTCCTCACCTTCTTGCCCATGGCGTAGTGTGAGGAAGCAGGCCGGCATGATAGTATTGAGAGGCGGGGGATAAATTTTCTCCCGCTACTCAATACTTTAATTGGACAGCACTGCGCTTACCATCAGGTGCAGTGTGGTCACTTTGCCGTTCCAGGATAAAAAAATAAAAAAAAATGTTTAGGTTAGTGATGCGCTTACTAACGGCCAGCACATGATTTTTATTTAAAATCAGATATTAAATTGGGAAAGTTTACACAGCATCTTGGTCATCGACAATATCACAGACTATTAACCTTTTTAATTGCGTAGCGAAAAAATTCAATAAGAGAGATACTTGAAAAGCAAAATGATGACCAATCTATAATTATTTTACTAATTGTTTGTGAAACTTGCAACAAACTCGATTCAATATTAAAAGGCATATCTATTTGGAACTTAAAGACAAATGAACCAACTTTGCAATTCAGAAATTATATTTATTGACCTTCTTGCCCATGGCGTAGTGTGAAGGAGCAAGCCGGCATGATTGTGTGGAGTAGCGGGGGATGGATCGTCTCTCGCTACTCGATACTCTAATTGGGCCGCATTGCGCTTACCATCAGGTGTAGTGCGGTCACTTTGCTGTGCTAGGATAAAAAAAAAATAAAAAAAATTAAGTCATTATTACTGTAGACAGATTTGGATACAGAATAATCGGGTCGGCTTGGCCGGAGTAGTACCAGTATTTCAAAAATCGCTATTACTATCTGAAATTATGATGTTCTCCACGACGTATCCGTCGACGGCGAACCTAGGCTTTTGATTCAATTTTACTTTTTCGCCAATGTAAGCGAATAGGACTAGCTAGCCCTAACTTTATTTTGAAAGTCCTGTCACAGGACGCAGAAAACAGTTGTCCAGAAGAGTTAAAGGTGTAAGTGTACAGTTTTGGGTCTTGATTTTTGCAACTTACGCTGAAATACAAAGCACACAAACCTATTATTGAGCAGTAATATTATAATGTTTTTTTTTACTTTGTGGCGGCTCACGCATTGCAGGATCAAACACAACCGTATAATTATCCTGCATCGCGGTAGCAAAATTTGCGCTACACTGCACATATAAAAGCTCCGAATATCAACGGTTGGTCAGGCACAGCACACACCTGATTGAAGATCTTCGCTGGAGGAACACTATCACTTTTCCTCTCCATATTAATGAAGAGCGCATGATCGTAAAGTGACTGACTGTTGCTCTGGAAGTCCAACAATTCTACCAATATTACATAAATATTGGTAGCATTGTTAGAAATATTTCGGCTCGTTCAGACTTTGTAACGACTAAATCTTAGATTCAAAAATCAAAGACACTGAGCTCTATGTATTTAGCGGCCCAAATAAGGGAATTCGGCATCTGAAAATATGGTCCGAAATTGTCAGTAATTTTGAGCAATAGGTCAATACTTACAAAAACAACAATGAGTTTAAAATTCCAAGGCCATTAAAATAATTATAGTGGCTCGAATTAATCGTAGAGAACTGATCTTTACTTCACTTTTCTTTACTTGGTGGTAGGATATTCGTATCCGCCCGGATAGCCACCACCGTACACAGGGTGGAAAACCCGCCATACACATAGAGGCACACGCAAGTGTGTCGCGTTCCGGCGTCAGCCAGTGTACATCCGGTTTTTGTCGGGAGTCTAAGGTTGGGGTGCGATGTTTGGTCCATTTGCGGCCTTCTGAGTACTCTGACACTAGATCTTTGACCGCTTTTTCACCTTCTTGCCCATGTGCGTACTGTGAAGAAGTAGGCCGGCATGATTGTGTTGAGTAACGGGGGATAGATTGTCTCTCGCTACTCTATACTCTGATTGGACGGCACTGCGCTTACCATCAGGTGCAGTGTGGTCACTTTGCCGATCCAGGATAAAAAAAAGCACAAAAACACGTCTGTATAGTAGTTAGTCTGCGAAAAACAGTGACAACTGTTGTTCGTTTTGGCATCACTAAAAAAATTATCGCATAACAACATTTGGGAGACGAAGGAAAATTTACGCAATTACACTTGAATACGTCTTCCAAGTATTACTAATTAGTCATAATTACTTCGTTCACATGCCCTGCATACTATTAAACCCCTGAACCCTTTCAATTATAACGTGACAGCACTATAAATAAACATTTATTTATCAAACTCAATGACATTTTCAACTAAAACAGGGTACAAAGTCAACATTGTTTTAATAGGTCGGCCAAGGAGTAAGTTCTGCGAAGAGTGATCACCACAGCCCAAGTACACAATGCGGACACAATCTTGGGAGCGTTTTCATGCACTTTATATTAGCCTAACCTATACTATGTATGTAAATCTTTCAACCAAATCTGTACCACCTTTAAGACGTCCGATTGACTTGAAAATATCAAGGATGACAATACAATATTTTCATAACTTTGGCCTTATATTCTTATTTATTTATTTATTTACCACTTAACAACTACTTTTACAGGGTAGCCCTAATACAGTAGTGTTGATCAACTTATTCTTCTTAGTTATACTACTTATATTATACTTAAATCTATGTTATTTATTTTTTAAAACTACTATAACAAGTTGTATATAGTGAAATCTTAGTGAAACTACTCAGAGTACACGCAAATATGTCAATCTTTTCAGCAACTTCGTTAAGTGTGAGCAAGGCGCGTGTAATAGGGGCCTTGTTAAGTAAGTTGGTCCTACCACTCGGTACAACCAGCAGCCGCGGCTTCCTCCGCCTAACCCGGATCACCCGGTTAAAAAATGTGATTATTGCAGGCTTTTTATTCGCTTCACCTGTATCTATGTATTTATGTGTATACTAGTATACACATAAATACATAGTATAGTACATAGGCCCTCTTTTACTAACGAGAGGGGGTTAGGCCTTAGTCCACCATGCTGTTGGTAGAATTTATACACCTTCGAGTTTCTTATTTAGAAGTCTCAGGCATGCCGGTTTTCTCACGACATTTTCCTTCGTCGTTAAATGAAGCGATAATAATAATAAATACCCACGTTACTTTAGAGACGTCAGAGGTGTATACCATATGGCCTCGTTTCGAACATACGACTTACACCACCAACTAGGCTATCGCTGCTATTTTATAATCATAGCGATATATCCAGTTTCTCTACAGCACTGCCAGTAACTAACTATGTTACTGGCAGTGCTAAGAGAGGCAATATTTATCCAACTCAATATAAAAATAAGTATAAACATAGTGGAAAATGTGAAATAATTTTATCAGTTCCGTTAATGACGTATAATTACCGAAGGGTAGCATCTCGAGGGAAATCGTGTTTACGATCGCATCCGCCGGCGCCACCGTCGCTATAATTTCATTTATCGCCGAGACGCCGCGCGCGGCGGACACCTAACTCACTTACACATTAGCGGTGTTCGTGAAATGTGAAAATACATTTTTTATTAGTATGGTTCGTAGTTTTTATCACAAAGTTATTTAATGACGACGTTAAGTTTAGTTAAACAAGGTAATTTAATCATAGTTTTATTTGAATTCGTTCAATGTCCTGAACCGTAAAATTACTTTGAGATCTAAAAAATATTGAGATTTTCCCTTTTGATAAGCAAGTAAATAAATTTAGTCCTTCAACGGTAGGCAGCGGCTTTGTTCTCTGGCATTGCAGAAGTCTATTGGCGGCAGTGACTTCCTACCATCAGGTGGCCCGTCTGCTCGTCTGCCTATCCAGGCATAAAAAAACAGTCATAAATGACTTATTATAATGAAATAATAATGTACAATCTAGAAGCATAAATTCACCACCAACATCGTTTACCGTAATGCGGTTTCGTGAAGTTTATACATTTGGTAATTTAAGATCAGGAAAGAACAAATAACATAGTTGCTATATACAAATACTAGCTGTTGCTCGCGGCTCCGCCCCCGTGGAGGTTATTTTCGGGAGCAGAAGTATCAATGCAAGGAGTTGTCTTCTGCACTGAGACACCTATAGCGATCGTCCTGAATCTCAGGTGATGTGACTGTCTAGATGGCTAGACAGGCACAACTCCTAACTTAAACTTCTAGCACTCCCTATAATACCCCGGGATCACTCCGTAAGTGTCGAAGAAGGCCACCGCGGGGTTTTAGCTGGTAGTGTCCGGTTGGGTGTACATAAGTAGTAGGGACTCGGCCCAGCGGCAGCCCGAATAGCCATCATCCGGGCGAGGGGGTGCTGGGTCGTAAGACCGGCTAGACCAGCATAACCGTTTTATTCTCATTCCGCTTCCCCCCGAAGCGGACGGCAGTAATAAAATGCTTTCCCCGCGACAAAAAAAAAGTGTAGTGCCTGAAGCTTGAGATTACATTTAAAGAATACCTCATAAGTTAACTCCTCACTTCGCCCTTTAAGGGGTGATTTAGTAAAAACGTTGAAACACGTATTTCTTTATTTTTTACCAAAAGCCTAAATATTTTCAGATCCCTAAGTTGAAGTATTACGGATTGCCCATACAAACTTTTAACCCCTATTTCACCCTTTCAAGATTTTTTTTGAGGCAAAAGATACCCTATGTCCTTCCCTAGGATATAATCTATCCCTCTTTTGAATTTCATTGGGATTCGTTCACCCGTTTAGTCATAAAAGGGTAAGAAACAGACATACAAACAACAATATTAATTTTGCTGCAGAGATATTTTAAAACTGTTATATTTCCTAAGATATTCATTGAAATCAAATGTAAAGGGCAACTTTGTTCAAAATTAAATACTTGTGATGAATAAAGTATTTATTTGGATAAGGATTAATACCATGTTTATAAAAACCCCTTTCCAAATAATGCATTGTTTCAGAACAAATTCGATAACCGTTAAACAGGTTATAGTGAGCTAACCGAAATAGATAGACATATGCTATCGCGGACTTTTTTAGAACTTTTTAAGAGGAACAATTTCGTCGTACATGATTGTTATGTAACTTTAACCCTTAACGCAGCGTACGCAACGGAAGCTCTCAAAAGGAATCAATTTTCCCCGTTTTTGCAACATTTTGCATTGCTGCTCCGCTCCTATTGGTCATAGCGTGATGTTATATAGCCTATAGCGCTCCTCGATAAATGGGCTATCCAACACTAAAAGTTTTTTTTAATTCGAACCAGTAGTTCCTGAGATTAGCCCGTTCAAATAAACAAACAAACAAACTCTTCAGCTTTATATAATAGTATAGATATATTGACAGGGACTTTATTCTGAAAAATGTTTTTTTTTAGTGCCTCGATAGGCAGACGAGCAGACGGGCCACCTGATGGTAAGTAGTCACCGCCGCCCATAGACTTCTGCAATACCAGGGCACAGCAAAGCCGCTGCCTACCTTTCATGTATCACTTAAATGTCTAATGTGTTTCAATTAATGCAGAATTTTTCGTAAATGTTTTAACCTACAATTTTTTAATGTGTGTTCTATACTAAAAGAAGAATGAACCATGACATTTTCCAATGTTCTTAATATAAAAAAACTCTGACGCCTGAAATTATCAGCCGCTTTTTGTATTGGGCGATTAGCGCACAAATGGTCAATGTGGTTGACACAGAGTGCAATCTCAATTGTTAAAGTTAAAACTAATGTTCCTTGCGCAATGACGTTGGGTGAACTAGTGTTATTTATTTAGTACTTGTGCTCGCATAGTGGTGGACATTCGAGCATAATAAATAAAAAAAACTGGTTTCATTGTTTAAAATTTGTTTTAAAGCTGCTATAACTGCGAACCAAAAAAAAAGAAATCTATTGTAATACAAAACAGAAGAAGGTACTGAACTGTTTCATCTTTATCTATTTATAAATAGTGATAATAGACATTTACATAAAATGTTCACTCGCCGCATGTATGCTGAACATGCGTTAGAATAGTCTTTTTTATCTTGGCACTGCAAAGTGCCCACACTGCACCTGATGGTAAACACAGTGCCGTCCAGTTCAAGTAGCAAGAGACAATCTATCCCTTGACTCAACACAATCATGCCATCCTGCTGTTTTGTTTCTTCACACTACGCCATGGGGCATGGAGGTGAAGAAGCGGTTGAGGGTCTATTGTCAGAGTAATCAAAGGCCTTAACACGGCCAAACATCGTACCCAACTCTAGACCCCCGACAAATACCGGATGTATAGTCAGTCTGTTCGTATAAACAATATACTATTCAGCTTTTAGCTTTTGCAGCTTCGCATTGGTGATTACAGTTATCAGTACCCTTTTTTTTTTGTTGTCGCGGGGAAAGCGTTTTATTACTACAGCCCGCTTCGGGGGGAAGCGGAATAAGAATAAAACGGTTATGCTGGACTAGCCGGTCTTACGACCCAGCATCCCCCTCGCCCGGATGATGGCTATCCGGGCAGCCGCTGGGCCGAGTCCCTACCCCCTATGTACACCCCACCCGACACTACCAGCTAAAACCCCGCGGTGGCCTTCTTCGGCGCTTACGGAGCGATCCCGGGGTATTCTAAGGAGTGCTAGAATTGCTGCCGGAACCGCCCCTGCGCGGTGCTGCGTGGCAGCCCATCTCCATGGGAGGGCTTGGGAGCCCCCGCGCACCGAACAACGACAGCGAACGAGGCCTTACCACACGCGCTGCCGTCCATCTCGGGGTCGCACGATGCTCCGAAACTGGGAGTGCATCGATTCGGGCTGACAGCCCCCCGCTGCGAGCCCGCGACCCCCGATGGCCCCAATTTCAGTTATCAGTACCCTAGATGACACAGATTTCACAGACTAAGTTCACTCACTAGACTAACAGGCTACATATGAGTGAAAAATGAGGCTTTAAATTTATTCTACAATTAAATGAAAATTGTTACATTGCGTGTTAATTTATTTGATTAATTAAATTAAGGTTTTAATGAGTTCTGGCTGTTATGTCCACATTGCAACAATTTGAAGATAAATTAAATTGGAAAAGTTAATTAGTAAAGTGTCACGCACAATATTTAATATCGATATACCTTACAGATCAAGTAGGTTCTAGGTAGTTAGGTAGTAGGTTATTGTTTTATAACAGAAGCCGGCAAATGACCAAGTGGGTCACTTTGAGATCTCAACACCCATAGACATCCAAAAGAGAAGAATTTAGATCGAGTGGCTCAGCGGATGAGTAGCCAGCGATAAAATGTCCACGGGTTCGATTCCCGCACCATGACAAATGTTTGTATGGTCTACAAAATATATTTTCTATTAGTATGGTTCGTAGTTATTATTATTAGCCATGGTCGTCCTACTGCAGGGCAAAGGTCTCCCTAACCTCTTTCCACTCGTCTCAAGCTACAACATGCCAATTCCTTAAGTGGGAGTCAAACTCATCTCACCATCGCCTGCTAGGCCGTCCTCGTCGCCTCTTCCTCAATGGGACCCATTGTGTGGTAATCTTTGCCCACATGTCATTATGCATTCGGCAGACGTGTCCAGCCCAGTTACATTTCCGACTAGCGGCTTCGTAGCTAACATCCTTGATTTTTGTTTTTGAGCGAAGTATGGTTATGGTTATACCTATATATAGCAGCGATGGCCTAGTTGGTTGCGGTACGTCAAGACGAAAGTCGTAGGTTCGAAACCAAAGTGGCATACACCTCTGACTTTTCTAAAGTTATGTGTGTATTAAAATGTTAATTATCACTTGCTTTAACGGTGAAGGAAAACATCGTGAGGAAACCTGCATATCTGAGAGTTTTTCGAAGGTATGAGAAGTCTGCCAACCCGCATTAGGCCAGCGTGGTGGACTAAGGCCTAACCCCTCTCATTAGTAGAGGAGGCCCGTGCCCAGCAGTGGGACAATGTTTATACAGGGCTAGTATTATTTTTTATGGTTATGGTTCGTAGTTACCATACAATCATTTATTGACGAGATTTGTGTACTCCACTAATAATTGTGTAATCCCCGGGGGGTCGATACTTGGTTCCACTTTTTAATAAACAGACGATAGGACTGTAGTGTCAAAAAAATTATTAGGGGCTTTTATGTGACATGCAGTCAGTTCTCACAAATGGAGACCATTGTTGGAGGCAAATTTTATAACCTAAACTGAGAGATTCAGAGGCGCAGTGGGCAAGTAACTGGCATAACACTAGAGAACAGGGGTTCTATGGCAGTCCCCACAGTGGCAAATGTTTGTCTCAGATCTGGGTGCTCTTAAACGGATGCATAAGATAATTGTATATTATTGCAAAGTCAGGACTATAAGTGTGATTGTTAGGGGTGATTTATTATTATTATTAAAAACTTTTTATCGTTTTTTGTCTAGAAAAGGTTTCCAGTCCCTACTAAACAGAATACTATTAACATTCATAGGCACGGAGTTAAAACACAAAATGTATGGTCGTGTAAAGATATCTTTGAAAAAAAACGATTGTTGACACAACAATCTGACGGATGTACCTACTTTTTTTATATATATATGGCTACAAGCACTATGTTGCTGTGCTACGCCAAATGTACCTACTTAAAGGCGATCATATAAAAGGTCTTTCCATTACAAGGCACGGAACCCTAAAACATATAACTCTGTGTGATAACATTTTAATTTATATCCACAAGAATCATCATAAAACAACTTTTGAAACAAAGTAGAAATAACATATATTTCAATTTAAAAACATAACAAAGAAACATGTCCGAATAAACGATTCCAGACTGTTTTTATAAAAATATACAATGAATTGTCAAGATAAAAATGTACTTTACTGTCTGGAGTATTCGGCACAAATATCAAAATTGAAAAAATAACTTTTTATTAAATTTTACATACTTTAAGCAGATGTTGGAGCAAATATTTAAATTAAATTCTAATATACGGTTTGTTTTCGTGGAATTCAACTGGACACAAGTGTAGCCTTTAACTATAAATTAAACATCTGGGACCTTTTTTAATGTTGGCACGGCAAAGTGACCACACTGCACCTGATGGCAGAGTCCAATTAGAGTATCGAGTAGCGAGAGACAATCCATCCCCCACTACTCGACACAATCATGCCAGCCTGCTCCTTCACACTACGCCATGGGCAAGAAGGTGAAGCGGTCGAGGGTCTAGTGTCAGAGTACTCAGAAGGCCGCAAAACGGCCAAACATCGTACCCTAACTCTAGACCCCGACAAAAACCCGGTGTACACTGACTGACCCCGGAACGCGACACACTTGCATATGCCGCTATTGTAAGAAAAAAGAAACAAAAGAAAGACGTGTACGGTGGGCGCAATCCGACCTATAAATGATTATCCTACCACCGGCGAATTGATAAGGATTGGTATTGATTTTTGTGAGATTGTAGTGTGCCAACCCTAGTCAGGCCGGTCCATTCATGGTTTAGAACACAGACACAATTGAATGCCGTAGCCCTACCATTATACAATTTTGTTTGTCTATTACTCCAATAAGGGTGGGATTATTTTATTTACAATATGTTGCACGAGAAATTGGCATATTTACGATCACTCTCTGCGATGTAAATTTTTTGGAAGATCCTTTTACATATAAAATAATCAAGTGTGAGTCAGACACTTGCATTTATCCGGGTCTTTTTATTGTTTTACCACACACATTACCATAAGTATAAACAATAACATTTAAAAGCGTACTCGAATGAGCCATTTGCGTTTGTCGGCGCGGCGTCGAAGGGTATTAACTGGGCCTGACTGAGCCTGAATAAGCCCGACGCGTACTTTTGGATAGTCCTGCTGATGTAAGAGTGTAACAAACCATTGTTTTATCTGTTTGGATTTCGCTCGTAGTGTAGTCTTGACAGACAGTTTTCTGTATCAACGATTATTTTGCTTTGCATTTAAATAATAAAAAATATTTATAATTTACCAGTTGGTGAAATATTTGCATTATCACGGTGAAGAATATGTATTTTGCTTACTTTAAATTAGTGTAATAGTGTATTGATTATGCTAATATATGATATGTATATATAAGTTGATACGCTTTCGTTTAATGATCAATTTTTACCCGACTACGGCAAATAAAAGGGAGGTTATGTTTTTGACCGGTATGTGAGTATTCATCTGTTCCCTCATAACTTCTAGACTACTTATCATAATTTGACAAATGAGATGTCGTTGGAAGCGCCTCATCTGTCCGTTGGTTATAAGCTATGTGACGTCACATTAAATTGAATATGGCGCCCTCTAGGGGAAACGAAGTCAAGAAAAAAAATCGGCCTAAGGTATCATGTGTGGTATCATTAAACAGGGATTTTAAAATTAAGGTAGGGTTTGGTACTTCATATTTTTGTCAAGCGTACCGTATGCGAGATAAAGTCAGAAAAACTAATTTTACTCAACTACGGCGTCGGAAAGTCTTTGTTGATGTATGTATGTACACATATATATTATGTATGTATGTATGCATGCATGTATGCATGCATGTATGCATTTATGTTCATTCGTTATATATATATAACGAATAACTCCTAAACTACTTATCATAATTTGACAAAAAAAAACCTAAACGGAAAAAAAACGTGATGTGGCTCTGTAAAAACCCCAAAATACTTTAAATAAAAAATAAGTTCTAAAACTAAAACCCAACTACTGAAAAAACACGCTCTAAAAAGTATGAAACAAGAATGTTATAAATATCAGCCAGTGTACATCCGGTTTTTTGGGGGTCTAGAGTTGGGTACAATGTTGGCCATTTTGCGGCCTTCTAAGTACTCTGACAATAGACCCTCGACCGCTTCTTCACCTTCTTGCCCATGGCGTAGTGTGAAGGAGCAGGCCGGCATGATTGTGTTGAGTAGCGGGGGATAGATCGTCTCTCGCTACTCGATACTCTAATTGGACCGTACTGCGCTTACCATCAGGTAAAGTGCGGTCACTTTGCCGTGCTAGGATAAAAAAAAAAAAAATTGTATTTCATACATATTCATAGTGGTGTTCAGAGGATAACCGTGGTCGTATGCTACTTTGCAGAATGGTGCATGTTACGGTGCGGTAGATGGCATACGACCACGGTTGTCCTCTGGACACCACTATGAATATGTATAAAATACAATCAAATATTTATAACATTCTTGTTTCATAATTTTTAGAGCGTGTTTTTTTGTAACTTATTTTCCTCACTAGTCATATGAGCTATTGAATATGGCAGTTTTCTGTATTTAATTATGTACATTATTTGATATGCAACCAAATATAACATGAAAAGGGGACCTTTATGCGAACACAGAATTAAAAATAGTTAGAAAATGAAATTAAAGTCATTATTTTAAATATTGATGTGAGTGTGTAATGGAAACATCTCACTACCGCCCTCGCACAACTGCACCGTCATTATTATGGAAGGTGACCATAAATAAAAAAAAAGAGTGTGTGTACTTATGTACACGCGTTAGAAGTTATACTTATAATAGTATAATACTACTACATAGTACTTATTATTATTATTATTAAGTCGCAACCACTCTCAATGTCACTCTCATCATTTTTATTTATTCACACTGTTTAATTGTACTGTTACGAAACACGTGTTCTAAATACAAAAATACTAGAATATACAACTTGAACATAGTTACATATCGATTTTCATGCCACCTAGAACTAACTTCACGATGTCATCGCATCGTAAAAATTCACTCTCATCATTTTTCTCCATCGCGCCATAACAAGTATAACTTCAAAAATAAGAGCACCCAACAGTCGTAAACATAGTCCTGACGCACACTAGGTCAAACCCGTATTGTGGGCATCAAGAACTACAAGGGACTGCGGACAGTTACCCAGACCCGAAACAAATATCCGTCTGTCACACATACATTTGTCTAGGTGCGGGAATCAATGACGAAAGAAATGTCGTCATTGGCGGGAATCGACACTCGGCCTGTCATTTCACTCGCCGGCTGCGATACGGGGGCTGTTTGATTTCTAGCTGACTTATATTTGAGCGAATATATAAAAATCTTTCTACAAAAATCGTGTAAACTACTCTATGGCCTATACCAGCAATAAAAGAATTTCAATTTCAATTAAATTCGAAAAATAAAAATACTCACGGGGTGTGTATAAACCGTAAGTAGCTGACGTTTTCTAAAACCAGATTTAATAAGTTGAAGATAAAAATATTATTCCTACAAACAAATAATTTGAGACGGGCCACCCTTTTCTTGCTGTAGTAAACCTTTACCTACAAAATGGCTCTCACTTACAATCAGCATGGGTGTCCTAACCACCTAAACCTAAGAAAATTGATTAATGTATTCATCTATGTAAACTAGGTTTACCAACCCCGGAATTCAAAAACTAGGATTTTAAGTTAGAAAAACCAGGACAATTCAGTTAAAAAACAGGACCTTATCAGGGCGCTTTAAAAACCCAGGACGCAGCTTAGAAACTATCCAGGACACCCCAAGACACTTTAAAAACCAGGACATGTCCTGGGAAAACAGGACGGTTGGCAACTCTAGTGTACACAGTTGTAATATACAAATATTCTGCGAACCTTTTCTAATCATAATGTATAATGTGGTTGATACAATTTCTAAACAAAACGTTACGGTCGACATTAAAATATATGATACGTGTACAGAGTCCGCACCGTGTGGATAATATACACAGCGGTTTAAAAATTGCTAATGTAAAATGGAAAATTAATAGAATATTAAATAGCAATCGTTAAGCTTATCTTTTCAAAAATAAGCATATTTTTTGCAATAACCTGCGTAAAGTAGCTGCAGCTGTAAGCCAATCTCTCGGTATTGTTGCTGGCTGCAAAATTTATGTTGCTACACCCGCTGGTACTGTGTAATAGCGCCATCTATTATAAAGTTACCAAACTAAAGGTGCATAAAATGTTCCAGAATGAAATTATCTAAAAACATCGCCTTAAAGTTGTAGATGTTTCGCGGTATTTCTGGAACGTTCCACACTTTCGGTCGGATACATACTATCGAAATTCATTTCACATGTATAAATTACTGTTATTTGATAACTAGGCTATTAGTTTTAGCAGTAATCAATTTTAAATAATCACAATCTTTTTTACAGGGACTAATCATTGGTTTTAGCAATAGTCATTATAGTTTTTTTTTGCCTAGATAGGCAGACGAGTAGACGGGCCACCTGATGGTAAGTAGAAACCGCCGCCCATAGACTTCTGCAATGCCAGGGCAGAGCAAAGCCGCCGCCTACCGCTGATTACAGTTGAAACAACGGTCCTAATCTCACACGACTTAATAATCAAAGCTTAACGGATATTATACCTTTTCCAAGTACAACCCTCGCTTAAATCAGACAAAATCCCGTATAAGTCGACATGATACCTACTTGAATTATCTTAAAGATAATGCCCCTTTTCCCCTAGCACTATTTACTTTATCATGTTTATTTATTACCTCGTTTATTTTCTTACACAATGACAATTTAGGAATCTAGTTGGTGGAATTAACTTGAACTCAAGCAAGGGCTCTCGAGGTGGGAAATTATTAACACCTGAAATTATTTTGATATTTTCTGGCTTGTATCAGTCTGGCTGTAAATGTGGCTGCCATTTAGTGTCAGTTTTCTCTAAGACACTAATACAATTTACTTTTATTAATCCTACTAATATTATAAATGCGAATGTTTGGATGGATGGATGTTTGTTACTCAATCACGTTGTAATTTGGAATTTAGATAGATTATAGTCTGGAATAGGCTACTTTTTATCTCGGAAAATTGTACAGTTGCCGTGGGATAGTTTAGTTTTTCACGGAGCAAGGGATTCACATATTTTTGCCTAGGGGCAATTTAGGGATCAGGAAATGACATAATTCACTTTTTATCAAGGAAAAATGCACGCTTCCTATGGGATAACAAAGTATAGAAAGATGTAATAGCTTAAGATGCCTCCATGAATTGAACACCTTTTCTTCCGAAAATAGCCTCTACGCGGTTGGAGCCGCGGGCAACAGCTAGTTATAAATAAATATGATGAATAGGCTCCATAAAATATGCGCGACTTATTACTAGTTTGTATCATACCACTGTAATAATTAATTATACCTAATATTACTTTACATAAAAAAATTTGTCTAAAACTTTACTCATTGTAACAATTTAAAATTATGTATATATTTTTTAAAAGGAATATAAAATGAGAGAAATAATTTTAAAGTCAAGACTATAAGCATTTAATCCGAGTTCTGAAACATTATGTCTGTGAAATATTAATAGAATTACATTTATATTTTATTTGAAATTTAAAAGGTTCTGACAATTAATTATGCTTCTCAGCTCAGCTGATGCCCGCTTGCGTATTTTCTCTCTTCCAAGAGATTGCAGTTTCTTAAAGTGCAACCATTCGCTCTTCGATTTAATAGCAACTATACAAGACTAGGAAGGATAGAAGACTACGCTATTTGGACTATATGGATATTATACACATCTGTACTAAGCTTTAACAGCAATCATGCCTTATTCTCTAGGACGCACTTAGCCATAAATTTATATGATCGTACATAGTAAAATAATAAAATGAAAAAGCCTTTTATTTCTTGCGAATTACAGAGTACATACATTTTTTTACAAAACTTGTTTAATTACAAGAAGATATTAAAAGTGTTTATTAATTTTTTTATTTCTTTTATATTAATTTTGCAAACATTTGATTTTAATTTGGTTATATAATTACAAAAAGAAACAAATATCATAATAATATAGAATTGAATACACTAATATTAAATATCGATTATAATACTTAAGTAGATTATCCATTAAATTATGATTAAAAATATGATTGCTGAGTTCCAATTATTACAAAATTATAAATTAATAAGGGTGTTTGAAACATAAATAATCATCATGCAGGCATACAAGAACCCCTCTTATGTGAGGGTCAAGGCCTCCTCCAGGCTTTTACACTTCTCTGTTTATCTGGACTTTTTTTTTATTTTGATACGTGAAATATAAATTTATATATATTTTTTCTTTAATACTTGCAGGGTTGTCTGGAGGGTTTTGGTCGAACTCTCCCGCGGTGACCATCCGTAGTGGGAGATTTAGAGTTATGATCCTACATAAGTGACATAAATGGTTAGGGTATATTGCTATCTTTTGCCCGCAGTTTGGCATTTGTGATGACGTTTATCGGTACCCTAGAAAACTGAAATCCCATAGAAAAATATCAGTTTTCAAATTTGAATATTTTAGACCAATTTTACCAATTGATCCTTTCCTAATCTTGTCCGGACTTTTGCGAACATTTTAATTATACACAGTACAAGTAAATTCCGGTGTTGAATATTTTTCGTTACATATTATGCATATTTTAAAACATTTCAGTAACAGAAATATAGTAAGGCCCTGTTGTAAAGCTTCATTAAGGAATGCTTTTTTAAATCCACCCAACAATTACACATAATCCTAATCCCATAGGTCATACCTGTATCGTGGGTACTACTACGAGGGACTACGGTTCATTGTCCAACAACATCCAGACGTGAAACTATTATTTTTCACATAAACATTTGGTACGGGGATCATTGATATATAGAAGGTGTTAAATACTCTAAGATAGAAGGGGATATCACACAAGATCACGTGACCTGAAGCCAAATTTTTCCCTAAAATGGCGTCGACTCCGCCCACAGCAAATTGTGATGCATATTTGTTTCGATCTTATTATCTTTTGTACCACAACAAAAAATACTTAAACACGCACAATTCACTTGAAATCGTAAAACAAATCTCACACGATACATCAATGACAGTCAAACTACTTAACAAAGTGTTTTCATAAAATGGTGTCATGTCGAAAAATGAGCTTCAAGGCGGAGCTTGATGACATATGAAAAATTGACAACCGAAAATTTTAAACAATTGCGTATACTGTACTCTTGTTGACATAAGTAAATTGCAACGAGTTTGAATGAGAGAGCAATGTTTCTATTAGTGAAGTTCATATTTGCAACACATTTGTTTAACTAGAAATTATATAGGCAAATAAGTGCTTATCCCCTTCTATATATCAATGACGGGGATCGATCTCACTTCTCGTTACACCGCATGCTGTGCAACGGAAGGTGTCATTTTTTTAGTACCTCGATGGACAGACGAGCAGACGGGCCACCTGATGGTAAGTAGTAACCGTCGCCCATAGACTTCTGCAATGCCAGCCGGGCTAAGATGCGCGCGTCGGTAAAATTTTGTCGTCTCTAAAACACGACAAAAAGTCATCTATGTCTATAGTTTACCGACGTTAACATCATACTAGAGTTTCCATTGCTATTTACAATTTTAATTTGCTTCTACAAGCTTTATTATTTCTTAGATTAGTGTATTAAATTTTATCTTCCCTTTGAGGGGTTTTGTGTCACTACGTTTGCCACCGCTATAATATCTCCCACATAACACCACAGGGAGTCAGGAGTGGCTGAAAACCAGCGCTGCTTGGAGCTATGGTTCCGGTCAGCTGAAGCTGAGCCACTTCCTTTTGGCTTATGTCGTTTTTATTTTTAATTATAATTTTTAGCTCATACAACTTATACTATGTAAGTCTTAGAGTAGGCAAGTGTTTAATACTCTAAGATGTAAGTAGATAAAAAGGCAATAAACATTTTTTTATTATTTTATTTTTATTAACATGCGGGTTTATTTTTCTCGACTTGTTTTGTCGAAAGTAGAGATAATAGTATTTTTTTGTTATTTGTGGGTTTGTCTACAAGCCTTCACATGACCAAACAATTTTATAGGTTTTCGACACATGTAACGGATATATTAGACGTCGATATTTTGTACGTAGAGAAATAAACATAGAATAAAGTAATTTCATTTATTAGATGAGACTTATGTCTTCAACGAGAAACTTGTCGATCGTAGCGCGCATGTTAAGGAAATCGAGATATGAATCGACATCGACAATTTGTCTACGTCGTTGTTTAGTCGTTATCGATATATGTCATGGCACGCATCTTAGGCCGGCAGGGCACAGCAAAGCCGCTGCCTACCGTACTGCTGTTATTTCGGAGTACATATGAAAACTAATGTATGAAAACCGCTGGAGTTGAGTGAGCTGGCGGAATGCTATTCATTCGAGTTACAACATTCGTCTGTCACTTCATGTGCTACCGTGAAATGAAGACGTGTTACATTGTTCTGTTATTCGCTCGGCTACACTCGACGTGGCCTAGATTCGTGTCTGAACTTATTATATACATACCTAGTTTTAGCTCAGTTATATACTTAACAATATTTTACTATTTCAGGTATCATATTTACATAATCATTAGATTTATCAAATTTCACAATCACAAATCATAAAAAGTAGCCTATGTGCTATACCAGACTATGATCTATCTCCATCAGTAGTAGTTAGTCAGTAATAGGTCAAGCTGAAAATCAGCGCTGTAGTACATAAATGCTGCAGCATTAAGCTAAGCTTGATCCTTTTTGGTTTTTCGTTGTAATGTGCATTTTCTTTTATGTAATTCTTTTTTCGTTTTACTAAAAATCCAAATAAACTCTTGCTGCTTTCTTTCTTTCTTTCCATGCTAAATTTCAATCAGATCCGTTCAGCCGTTCTGTCGTGATTGAGTAACAAATATCCATTCACCGAAACATTCGCATTTATAATATTAGTAAGATAAACATTAAATTTATCATAGCATCCGCACGACAAAGCGCGTTTTGTTGAAAGCGTGTTTTCTGAACGTTTTCTTAAAATATGTTCTACCGTCTACGTATGGGTAGTGGGTACACTTATATAATTACCATATATCATCTGTTGGGATGATTGAGTGCTCAATAACAGACCTTCCCTTTTTGCAGAAGCCAGCAAACGTACTCCATAAAATAAGGTATTTTGTACCATATTAAAATGTTATTTGCGACTTATTTTTAACTGACTTCAAAAAAAGGAGAAGGTTCTCAATTCGTCGGAATCTTTTTTTATGTATGTTCCCGGATTACTCGAAGACGCCTGCAGGCCTACTCTTGACATAAATTCCAATCTCGAACTCGATATAGTTTCAATTCCAATCTAGAAGATATTGGAACTCTAACTCACTCTACAAAATGAAACAGAATATTTACGAACTAGTGATCGTAAATACTCTATTTCATTAAGTTACTAAAAATTCTGCCGTATTCATTTAAATCGTGCGCTGGTGTTGCGTCCAAGAGTGCCAATTGTACAGTTTTCGAACCCAATCCCAATTTTAAATTGGAATCGAGTGTCAAGAGTAACCCTCCTGGACCGATTCGAGAAATCCTTTTTTGTTTAAAAGGGTATACTCCCAAGTGTTCCCATTGGCACCAAGTCAGGATCTGATGATGGGATCTCAGAAAAATCGAGGGCAACCCTCAAATTTTATAGGGCCGCATAATTTGTTTTTTATTGAAGTCGGTATACTTTATATGAATTATAGCGAGAAACATTTACAAACCCCTGTTATTTATATTGGATGGTATAAATATGGCAGGTTGTATTTACCTCGTGTTATCCTGCGGTGCAGGCGAGGCAGTGTGTTTGACGCAGGCCGGCCATCTGTCACGCCCTGTCACCGACCACCGATATATCAGTGCCCTTTCCGAATACTGCTTTATTTATTATTATGGCTTTATCGGGCTTGAGTCGGCTAAGAAATGCGAATATATTTTCTGATTTAAGAATTTATTTATTTATTTAATAACTACAACATTCATAAATGACATTGAATTATTATTTAACACAGCACAAGAGTTATGAATATCAATTAAAGACATACACGGCATTCATAAAAAAGGGTGAGCACGACAATAGAAATAGAATAATACTGAAAATAGATAGATAACTATTGCACACCAACATAATAATATTACAACAAGAAACCTTAAAACTAGAGTAAGTTACAATAGGCGGTCTTATCGCCAAAAGCGATCTCTGCCAGACAGCCTTAATAATATGGAGATAAATGATAAAATAGTACACATAAATAGACAGGATTAAGTTATAATTTATACAGGAAGTTTTATCTGACTGCCTTGGTGGCGCAGTTGTAATTGCGCATGCGTTACAACCGCTGTGTTGAGGTCTTGGGTTCGATCCCCGGGTCGGGTAAAGTGATATTGGTTTTTCTATCTAGAAATTCTCAGTATTAGCCCGGAGTCTGGAACCTGTGCCCGGTATGGCGATAGGCTCGCCCCCTATCACATTATGGGACCGAAATTCGGCGAAAAGTGGGTGTACCTGTTACACCTCTGCCTGCTCTGTATATGTATGTATGTATGTTTTATCTGAGTAACTGCCGATTTTGGAGTCCGTAATGGATCTTTAACTCACCAATCAAGCCGTCATGATTGTCGAGCAGCGAGGTACAGTTTATCTCGCTATTTGATACTATAACTGGACGGCACTGCGCTTACCATCAGGTGCAGTGTGGTCACTTCGTCAGGGTTAAAAACCAGTAAAGAATTTAAAAATTACAACATAAAGTTCCTCTGCTAGCGTTAGGAAATTTTTTGTCAAATCAAATCAAATCTTTTATTTTGTAAATTAGACCACTAGGGGCACTTTTTACATGTCATAGTAATGTTAAAACTTAAGTCTACCGGTGCTTCAGAAATGCCCACGAAGAAGCACCAAGAAACTCAGCCGTAGGTCTGTCTGATTTTGTTAATACAATAATATAATTTATCGTTACCGTATTCATTAAGACAACACATGACCAGTTACTAATATAACTTGCAAAGTTAAACGCATTAAGCTTATATTATACTAGCTTTTGCCGCGGCTCCACCCGGCCTGTAGTTAGTTTTGAAAGAAAATGTATAAAATCTACGGAGTCATTTATGCTATCAATTTTTTCTATATTTTGCTATCCCATAGGAACAGTGCTTTTTTCCGGGGATAACGTAAAATATGTGCTATTCCAGTCTATTATTTATCTCTGTGCCTTTCAACCAGATCCGTTGAGGCGTTCTGGCGTTATTGAGTAACAAACATCCATCCATCCAAACATTCCCATTCACCAACACGGCAACACGCCAACACGGCAACAAGGCAACACGGCAACACGCCAACACGCCAACACGCCAACACGCCAACACGCCAACACGCCAACACGCCAACACGCTAACACGTCAACACGCCTACACGCCTACACGCCAACACGCCAACACGCCAACACGCCAACACGCTAACACGCCAGAACGCCAACACGTCAACACGCCAACACGCCAACACGCCAACATGCCAATACGCCAACACTCACATTTTATTGTCGCGGCAAAACCTGCACACGCACCTCGTTGCAACGTGAGTGCTACGCAGAATCGTAGCCAAGTTTCAAAATGGAATAAATAAATGCACAGCCTGAGTAGCGCAGTGTGTGAGAGCCGGCTGTGAAACAAGAGTTTGCGAGATCAAACCGCGCAAGGAAACAAATGTTTATTTAATCCACCAACATTGGTTTCGTGTCTGGATGTTAAGTAATAGTTCGAATAATGTCAATCAAGGAGCACGGTTATGTCAAGCAACAGTTATCAACATTGTGCAATAAATAAATAAATACCTACACCCAACAGTCACACACATAGTTCTGACCCCACACTAGGTAACACCTGTCTCGTGGGTATCAACAACTACGAGGGACTACGGTCCCACAACACCCAGACCCGAAACAAATATCTGTCACACAAACATTTGTTCGGTGTGGGAATCGAACTCACGGCCTTTAGTTTCACGGCCGGCCGCTCGCCCGCTGCGCCACGGAGGCTGTCAATAAATGCATATATTCGCTGACCCAATACGCAAGGTCCCGATACACCTATAACATGCATTCCACCATTTTTCTATATCAAAATAAATGAAATAAAAAGGCAAAGGAAACCAAAACATACAGCCAAGTATTTGTCCCAGAGGTCAAAGTCTTAGCGCTGGTTCAGTATTATAATGCTCTTTGGCTGGTTCTGACATGATAAAATAAATAAAACTATGGAGTTCTGTTTAATCTACACTCCCAGACCGTGTTACGACAAACTGGAATTAATCTGGCTAAATCTCACAGACACAATTCTGTGTTGCTTCAATTTATTAAGAGTTGTTACTAATGAAATTACGTGGGGTTAGAGTTCTGTTGTTAAAAATGATTTACTCGGAGATTGAGTTCGCCGATTTGTTGTTTATGCATTTAATCTACAGAAATACGTAGTAAACGAAATTTAACATAACATAGAAAATTATTTATCACTATCCACTTTAACCACTTTTTATGATAATAAAACCAGCCCTGTATTTAATTTTGTCCCACTGCTGGGCACGGGCCTCCTCTACTAATGAAAGGGCTATTCTTTAGTCGACCACGCTAGCATACTGTGGGTTGGTAGACTTCACATATCTTCATGTCATCATATAAATTCTTATTCAGAGTTCTCAGACATGTAGGTTTCCTCACGATGAATACACACGTGACTTTGAAAAGTCAGAGGTGTATGCCATTTGGGTTTGTTTCGAACCAAAGATTTTTTTTTATTCTGGCACGGCAAAGTAACCACACTGCACCTGATGGTAAGTGTAGTGCCGTCCAGTTATAGTATCAAGAAGTGAGAGACAATTTATCCCTCACTACTCTACACAATCATGCCGGCCTGCCGTTTAGCTTCTTCACACTACGCCTAAAGGACCCAGGATCATAGGAAGGAGAGAACACGGAAGCTAGCAAACTGTTCCACAGCTCTCTCTCGTAACAGACTCATAGACTCTCGTATTGGTAGTCCGTACCACTTCGAAGTAGGCTATCGCTGCTATATATCACATATTACATTTTATATATCAAGTCTTAAAAAGGTATGAATTGTGTTTAATATTTTTATGAAAGTTATACATATAAAAAGGCTCATAAAGTGAAATGATAAAAGCAAGCCGAAATTCATGTGCCATCAACTTATATCTTTCATACATGTCACCATTTTTAGAGATCCGTAATAAATAAAATCGACACTGTATTTCTGTTATTATGTGTTTATTAAAAATGTATTCACATAAAATTATAGCTTTTAGTGAGGTGGCTCTAAATATCTAGCCTCATTACAATTAGTTTTGTTTGTGAATTGATCGCCTCAAATAAGAGAGCAGGATGTGTTAATAATACCCCGAGATCGCCCTGTAAGCGCCGAAGAAGGTCACCGTGTGGTTTAGCTGGTAGTGTCGGGTGGGGTGTATATAGGGAGTAGAAAGAAAGAAAGAAAAGACTTTATTTGGCCATTGTCTCCGGACAGATGGCAGTGAGTACATGCAATAATACATAAATTTAACATACGGACACTTATACCCTAATACATAAAACAAACAAATGAAACTTAAAGATTATACGCAAAAAGGTCCCCCGACATACTTATGCACCCCAGCCATCCGTGTCCGAAGAACGACCAAAAAGGCCACAGGCTCAGCGTCCGCCAGGTGGGTTTTAAAACTGTGTTTACCCAGGTGGGAGGGTCCACCTAATTTTCTGCGAGGGCCATAGGAGTGTCACACGGATGCCAGCACAAATCACAGATAATGTTAAATAAAAAATTAAATAAAAATAACGCACATACATACATAATTAAATAGATATGGTTTGTCGTAAATACGTAAAGCATAAAATATATATAAAGTAACTAGTATGTAGTAACGCCGGCCGACGCCGGAGGGGCAGGCACGGGGGTGAGGCGGCGCGGACTTGGTCCAGCGGCTGCCTGGATAGCCATCATAGAGGTACCGGGTCGTAAGACCGGCTAGTCCAGCATAACCATTTTATTCTTATTCCGCTTCCTCCCGGACTAAGCAGCAGTAGTAAAACGCTTTTCCTGAGGTAACAAGAAAAAGCAGTATTAATAAATAAAGAATATGACGGAGGCATGCATTAGGTCTCTAGCTTTATTAGAGGAACGAGCGTGGGACACAGCGCCCCGCAATAAAGAAAGATAAAAATAAAAACAAAAAACCTCCGTGAGTAGCCATTGCCATTTTGTTTTATGCAGTCAATAGCTTATAAGATTGGTGATTGCATGCTAAAAAAGCTATGAGAAAATGTGTGGTAACATTTTAAAAATACGAAAATATTAAGGTAGAGCGGATACGCGGGTATCGGCTCTACCTTACTGGAGGAGTGCCCAGCATGGGACGAAGAGCGCAGCGCTCTCAGAGCAGTCGTCGGAGGAGACCTCTCGCTGCCGGCCGTGGTGTCGTCCATGGTCGCCAGCCGGAGGTCCTGGCGTGCGGTGGCCCACTTCTCCGAGAGCGTCATCTCGCAGAAGGAGAGTGCCGAGAGGGATCGGGAACGAAATGATCCCTCCCGCCGCCAGAGAAGACGTAGGAGGCGCCGGGTGGACGACTGACCGGCGTCTCCCGCCCTGTGGAACGGGGGCGTTTGAATTCCACCACGGTATCCCCTGCCTGTCGTACGAGGCGACTAATTGGGGCCATCGGGGGTCGCGGGCTTGCAGCGGGGGGCTGTCAGCCCGAATCGATGCACTCCCAGTTTCGGAGCATCGTGCGACCCCGAGATGGACGGCAGCGCGTGTGGTAAGGCCTCGTTCGCTGTCGTTGTTCGGTGCGCGGGGGCTCCTAAGCCCTCCCATGGAGATGGGCTGCTACGCAGCACCGCGCAGGGGCGGTTCCGGCAGCAATTCTAGCACTCCTTAGAATACCCCGGGATCGCTCCGTAAGCGCCGAAGAAGGCCACCGCGGGGTTTTAGCCAGTAGTGTCGGGTGGGGTGTACATAGGGGGTAGGGACTCGGCCCAGCGGCTGCCCGGATAGCGACGCATCATCCGGGCGAGGGGGATGCTGGGTCGTAAGACCGGCTAGTCCAGCATAACCGTTTTATTCTTATTCCGCTTCCCCCCGGAGCGGGCGGTAGTAATAAAACGCTTTCCCCGCGACAACAAAAAAAAAAAAAGCTCCATGAGTCGAGAACAGTCAGTGTGTGTGCAGAAAATTCTTGGCCTTATGACTCGGAACAGGTTGCAGCTTGAAAATGTCATGCGTCATTAGAACAATCCATGTGTGATCATCTCGCGTGAAAGGACAATGGGCGAATTTGTATGAGCCCTGTCCCCACCCACCAACAGACACCATACATATACATTATTATTAAGTGTACTATAAAAACTCTTACCACATCATTTAAATTTAATAAATCAATGGAGATTCCTTACAAAATAAAAAAACATAAATTAAAAATGTTCTTAGTAAACACTGCTATTTTATTGCATTTTTTTACTATTTTGACATACTTTTAATAAATATATAAAGAAATATGGTCGCGTAACATTTTGTTACATTTGGTAGGCAATTTCACCAGGAACTGTTCGCCAAGTAACTAAACCTTAGGAACTACCAATAGCTAAAACAGCCTGTTTGGATATTTGAGCTTAGAACCTTTGGCATGTTTATAGTACAAAATCTGATGCTGATCTGATGATGGTAGGGAAAGGAAAGATAAACTGGATCTTGGAAAATGTAATAGTTGGAGACGTCTTGTTTGCTCGTATATGTTTAGTACTCTGTGTAATTGCAGAAGTTAAAATCTTTCCACAACAGATGATAGCAATAGCAAAAATATTATCGGAGCTCGTGAACTACATTAGTTAAAAACGTCCCGCTTGGACATAAACGTTGAAAAACCTAGGCAATAACAGAAACACCCTACATACGTGGTACAACACGACCGCCATTCATAGCATTAATGGCATGAATACTTTTTAGTACTTTGTTTTTACAAATATCAAAAGAGATTTAAAATAAAGTTTGTCTTATGAAAAACTATTCATTAATGGTTGTTCTTATTTTTTTTTATATTTTTAAAATAATGATATCAGACGAATTAAAAACATAATACTATTTTATTATAATATTTACTAACGACCCCCCGGGTTTGCACGATTGTTGTCAACCTTTGGAGGCAGGTACATGTCAATGTGAACTCTTTCTAGATCATTTTAAAATCATAGTGCATTATTTTGATTTAGGCCTTATGGTTTAGCCGGAGTAAGTTTTTTTTTGGCGCGGCAATGTGACCACACTGCACCTGATGGTAAGCGCAGTGCCGTCCAGATAGAGTATCAAGTAGCGAGAGACAGTAATGTAATCACCCGAAAATATAATTAGACGATACGATTATCAAACGTTGACTTTACTGTACATTCTACAAATATAATATGTAAGTATTAGGGTATACATTTAAACCTTCGGGAAAAATATACAAATGATAATTATCATGTCGAGGCTGTCGAGAGGGCTTATACATCCCTCTCCGATCTTCAGATATAGTATCACAATGCAATCGTGTGATAGTTCAGTAGAAATAACACAAGTTATTTAAGAGAGTTAAATAACTTGTAATAACTTCAGAGTTTATTAAACTACTGCCAATTCCGAATGCAGTTATCCTATGGAGATGAACTGGCCAGAAACTCCATGGTCGCGTTTTCGTGCAAGAAATCCCCGTTTTCTCCCATCCCCGTTCTTCAGGGTGTTCTACTCGCAATGCGGAATGACCTTAGTGTCCTAGGTATGGATATCCGCTGCGATCTTAATCCAAGGAATCACATCGACGGCGTAATATCCACCACCTCCCGCAGGGTCGGAATCCTGAACAGGGTGCGGTGGTTTTTCACGCCTGGTCAGCTCTTCTACCGCTTATATACAGCGCAGGTGCCGCCGGGAATGGAATACTGCTCGCACCTCTGGGACGGTTCCGCAAAATCCCTTCTTGATTGCTTGGGTGGGTTGCAGCGGCGTGCCATCCGCATTGTGAATGATGCAGACGTGAGTAACAGTCTGGAGCCGCTACAGCTGCGTAGGGATATTTCCTCGCTTAGCGTGTTCTACCGTCTGTATCATCGCGAATGCTCTGAATAATTGTTTGATCTTATCCCAACCTCTCCCTTCCATACCAGAACCACATGTACTGGATTGAAAGAAAGAAAAGATTTTTTATTGTCGGAACGTTAAAACACATTAAAAAAAATGCAAAAATTACAACAATAATAATTGATCCGACAATCCCTATTCAGCTGCATGCTGCAGTACAGGCTAACCCATACTGCAGCGCTGGTTTTCGATAGAACCCAACCAGTGACGTACACATGTTATACAAAATAAAAGCCAAATAAAAACTCTTGAAAACTAGCCAGTATTAAATATAACCTAGTAACAAAAATAAACCTGAATTAAGCGTAATATTGCGGAGCCACAGCTTCGTGGTATCTACTACCCCGGCCCGAACCAAGAGGTTTGCAAACTCGTATTTTTGCTACCGTGTTCCCTCCTTCCTATGATTTTGGGTCCTTTAGGCGTAGTGTGAAGAAGCTAAACAGCAGGCTGGCATGATTATGTTGAGTAGCGATGGATAGACTGTCTCTTGCTACTCTATCTGGAGGTGAAGTGTGGTCACTTTGCCGCACCAGCATAAAAA
Source organism: Laothoe populi (assembly GCA_905220505.1). Lineage (NCBI taxonomy): Eukaryota > Metazoa > Arthropoda > Insecta > Lepidoptera > Sphingidae > Laothoe > Laothoe populi. The sequence continues at coordinate 704,645 of HG992156.1, forward strand.
AAAAAGTTGACGAAGCATTCGTTAGGTCCCCCGTAGTCTAGTTGAGAACGCGAGTCGCTACCGCAAAACTGCAACCTTGTCGGTTTTATGTAAGACAGCGGTAACATACCAGTTGAGGTAGGCCATTCAAGCTGTAGAAAAAAATGTTTATAATGTAGCTCTACCACCTACTATAGTATAATGTACTATGTTATAGCACGGCGTAATATAGTAAAATCAGCATAAATTAAATTTTCTATATAAAACAAAAATGTGAATTAAAAAAAAACTCAATACTTTTCGTTGTTGTCGTCATACCAAAAAATCATCACCTTGCTAAGATTAATCGATTGATACCAATTTCAAACCTGTTGAGGGGTGGGGACACTTGACCCATTGTCCTTTAAAATATCAGCCTTTATTTGCCGGGATTGTCACAGTAAATGAAAATAAAAATAAAATGAAAATAATTTATTTAAAAAATTACAAATGTTACATGCATGACATGGAATTAAGATTTAGAGTTGCGAAAAATAATGTTCACATTTGCAATCTTATTGCTTATACAGATAGATTTGTACGTGGTCCCCTCACTAGGCTAGCCTGTATCGAGGGGTCCCAGGTTAAAAAGATCTTCAACTAGATCTGCCGCCGTTAAACACAGGTACATGTGAGGTAAACATTACAATATGTTACGCAATAATTTCTCTGCTTCCTCATATGTTAGAGTTATTAACAAATTATATAAAATGTTCTAACTCTTAAACAATTTTAGTTAAAAAGATAGTATAAGCTCTAATATTTAGCTAAAATAATCTAATTTTATTATTAGATTAGATATATTTGTATGTTGTGTTGTGCGTGTACTTTATTTTATATTCATTGTGTATATCTCAAAATGTTATATTTGATTTTTATCTGTGGAAACATATAATTTGTGTATAGTTTTTGTTTAGTTGTATGTTACGCATCCCTAAAATACGTAACCTGCAACGCCTGCATCGACCCAGATACAGTCGCCGACACGTGTTGCATCGTCAACGGAAAACGCCTACCATTGGTGTCAACCGGAGGGCACGTGAAACCGCCGTAGCATCGGCGCCTCATTCTTGGGACAACGTCGACCATTAATCAACTACTGTAGTTTAATTATTGTAATTTTTCTATTTTAAATTAAATTTATTAAAATAAATTTGCTTTTTTTTGCAACCTCCGACTGTAGACTTCGTAATTTGTATCTTTTGTAACACTGTTTGTTTCCTTAAAATAAATAAATAAATAGTGTTTTGGTATTCAAACAAAATAACTTAGACAACTTATTACAAAACTGTGTTTTAATAAATACCCTAGAGTTATCCACAATGACTAACACCGAAAACGTTCTTCGACACTTTTATCGATACAAATGATATACTATATTACAATTAATCAAAATAATATAAATATCAGCACCAATTACAAATTAGTGCTTAACGGTTGAAAGCTGATGTTGTTTTATTATTGCTGTTGTTGAGATTTGTAATACGGTGTTTTATAAACACTGATTCAAAATGTTTTTGATAAAATTTTCAAAATTTTCACATTGTACAGATTCCAACACACGTTCTCTTTATAGCTTGTACCTTCACTTAAATAAAACTATGTTCTACAACTAAATAGCACATATTCCCACTGCTTTTACAATAAAACATAGATCGTACTTAGTCTCTGAAACAAACAGAATCGTTTCAAAGTAATCTCACAGTAAGGACGTCAACTGAGAATAAAGTGGAGCAAATTTTAGTGCCGAAACTTTGTGCATAAAAATGACAGCCAGAAGTGGCTTAATACAGTTTTAATGGCCGAAAATAAGTTATTTTAAAGAAATATGTAAGAAACAAAATTAAATGATTATAACCCGTAAATTTCGCATGCAATAATAAATAGACTGCCTTTGTTGTTATTGCGCATGAGTTACGACTGCTGTGCTGAGGTCTCGGATTCGATCCCAGTGTTAGGCAGAGTGATATTAGGTTTTTCTATTTAGAAATACTAAGTATCAATCCGTAGTCTGGAACTGTGCCCGGTATGGCGATAGGCTCGCCTCTTATCACATTATGTGACCCTTATGCAGTAAGCCGGACTGTTCGCTTAAAAGAACCATAGCCTCGACGATACAATTATATAATACTTGCGTATTATATTCGGATATTATATATAAGAAATATATAAGAAACTCTTTTACGAAAACAGAATCAAAATTGGTGGAAAAATTTGGTCACAATTTTTATTTCAAATATTGGTATGAGCAAAAATGGTTGCGTATTGGGAATATATTACTATCTCCCTCGCACAACGGCATAGTAATGGCCATTCTGAGAACCGTGACGTCACGGGACGTATTATTATCATGCATCATTTTACTGTCATTTGACAATTACCTAACCTTTCCAGCATAATTGAACGGCGTCCAATTTACTTATTTTTGATCGGATTCATAAAATTCTTTCGATTTCGATAAAAGGTTTTAGGTAATGTAACTTGTTGATTAATAATAATAATAATAATAATACTAGCCCTGTATTAAACATTGTCCCACTGCTGGGCACGGGCCTCCTCTACTAATGAGAGGGGTTAGACCTTAGTCCACCACGCTGGCCTAATGCGGGTTGGCAGACTTCTCATACCTTCGAAAAATTCTCAGATATGCAGGTTTCCTCACGATGTTTTCCTTCACCGTTAAAGCAAGCGATAATTAACATTTTATTACACACATAACTTTAGAAAACTCAGAGGTGTATGCCACTTGGGTTTCGAACCTACGACTTTCGTCTTGACAGTCCGTACCGCAACCAACTAGGCTATCGCTGCTTGGAGGAGACCTCTCGCTGCCGGCCGTGGTGTCGTCCATGGTCGCCAGCCGGAGGTCCTGGCGTGCGGTGGCCCACTTCTGCGAGAACGTCATCTCGCAGAAGGAGAGTGCTGAGAGGGATCGGGAACGATATGATCCCTCCCGCCGCCAGAGAAGACGTAGGAGGCGCCAGGTGGACGACTGACCGGCGTCTCCCGCCCTGTGGAATGGGGGCGTTTGAATTCCACCACGGTAACCCCTGCCTGTCGTACGAGGCGACTAATAGGGGCCATCGGGGGTCGCGGGCGCGCAGCGGAGGGCTGTCAGCCCGTATCGATGCACTCCCAAATTCGGAGCATCGTGCGACCCCGAGATGGACGGCAGCGCGGGTCAGGCCTCGTTCGCTGTCGTTGTTCGGTGCGCGGGGGCTCCTTAGCCCTCCATGGAGATGGGCTGCTACGCAGCACCGCGCAGGGGCGATTCCGGCTGCAATTCTAGCACTCCTTAGAATACCCCGGGATCGCTCCGTAAGCGCCGAAGAAGGCCACCGCGGGGTTTTAGCTGGTAGTGTCGGGTGGGTTGTATATAAGGGTTAGGGACTCGGCCCAGCGGCAGCACGGATAGCCATCATCCGTACGAGGGGGATGCTGGGTCGTAAGACCGGCTAGTCCAGCATACCCGTTTTATTCTTAATCCGCTTCCCTCCGGAGCGGGCGGCAGTAATAAAACGCTTTCCCCGCGAAAAAAAAAAAAAAAAAAAAAAGGCTATCGCTGCTTATAACTTGTTGATAAGCAGCGATAGCGATAGAACTTGTTGATTAAATTAATAAAAAAAATCGAGCCAACTACCCTATTGTTTACAATGTGGCTCTACCAAAATAATGTGGCTACAAAACGCACGGAATTTATTTCCAACTTTTATTCGGCTTTCGTATTTAATTTCCATCAGCGTTTGTTTCAATAAACACTAAATCTCTAATAAGAGCAACTTCAGCTTCTAAAATGTCCATATATTTCACCATCCGTTACTAAATAAGGTACTCAGGGGAAAATTAAGCGCCTGGAATGTGTGGAAATAATTTCCGTTGAGCCCTATGGATTAATCTCATCATTTAATGTAAAAAGGGTTGGATCGTTTATTTTGTAAAGGTTTGGTTATATTGTTACAAAAATGTTACGTTTTCATACACTGATTTTACTCGCCTGCCCCAGAAAGGAGGGTTATGCTTTTCGAGTGTAGTTTATTTAGTGCTATTTCTTAGGCTCTGCAAACAGCTTGATTAATTTATGATGTGTCTTTAGATTAATATTAGTTGTGTAATTTATAAGGCTATATATACATACAATACAATCACGGCTTTAATCCCAGAAGTGGTAGGCAGAGGAGTAATCAGTACACCCGAATTTATTACAGTCCCATTGTGATAAAGGGCAAGCATATCGCCATACCGGGCACAATACGAGACTCTGGGCTGATACCGCGTATTTCTAAATAGGAAACACAATATCACTTAAACTCGACCCAGGGATCGAACCCGAGACCTCAGACAGCATTCGTAACGCATGCGCAATTACAACTGCGCCACCAAGGCAATATAAGGGTATAATATCGCGCCTGCGAATCGTAAAAGAGATGGAATAAAAAGTATCCTGATGTATAACAATATGGTATGCAATGTAAATGTTTTTTATCCTGTTACAGTAAAGTGCACCACACTGCACCTGATGATAAGAGCAGTGCCGTCCCATTAGAATATCGAGAGATGATCTATCCTCCGCTACTCAACACAATCATGCCGGCCTGCTTCGTTAACACTACGCCATGGGCAAGAAGGTGAAGAAGCGGTCGAGGGTCTAGTGTCAGAGTACTCAGAAGGCCGCAACACGGCCAAACATAATACTCCAATTCTAGACCCCCGACAAATACTGGATGTACACTGGCTGTTCCCACTTACGTGTGCCACTATGGCGCGTTTTACACCCTGTGTACGGTGGTCGCTACCCGGGCGGATATGAATATTCTACCACCAGCATCCACCAGCATAAAGATTAAAAGTAATATAATATTTGTATATTTGACCCAAGTATACAAATCTAAGTATCTCGACCTCAGTTCAATTCTGTAAATAATATCTAGAAGCCAGAATCAACTGTTGCATTTTGTGAACATAGAATAAATCTCTGCGATCCTTTGGAATTGCGAAGCTGTCTTTATTTCGCAACGAAATTAATCAAATTAAAAGACAAAATGAGTACTCAGTTAGAAATATATTTCTTCTCTCCGTAGAGCGGGAGACAAAATAACTTTCTAAGGTATTAAGTCCAAGCATAAAGACAGTATCAGAGTATTACAAGATGTTGGAGTTTTGGCTTGCTTAAATATCACCCAACAGTCACACACATAGCCCCGATCCCACACTAAGATACAAGTCTTGTGTCGTGGGTATCAGGGACTAGGAGAGACGCACGGTATCACAACACCCAGACCCAACACAAATATTTGATTGTCACACAAACATTTGTCCCGATGTGGGAATCGATCCCACGAAAACGAGAGGTTTTCACAGCCGGCTCTTTATGTGCCGCTTTAATTGTACAAAATTTAGCTTTAATACAAAAAAGGAGAGAAGCAGGCCGGCATGAGTGTGTTGAGTAACGGGGGATAGATTATCTCTCGCTACTCGATACTCTACCGTTACTGCGCTTACCATCAGGTGCGGTGTGGTCACTTTGCCAGGATAAAAAAGACGCATTTAAACGCTGCGTTTTCTTATAACCATGACCACCGCTTTAGGGCCTCTCCTAACTCTTCTACTACCTTTCTGTATTAAATGGCATTATTTCACATCTCCATACGTTAGCACTCTCAAAACGTATTAACCACACGCTCCACCCACGCAAAGATTTCAGCTATACGCAAAAAGGTTTTCCTTTACTTAGCTTAATAGAAAACAGTTAATTCTCATCGTCAATATTGTTTTAGCAAATAGACTTTTATTTTATCTGAGCGTTTAGAGAAATTAATTAATTAAAGGTTGATACATAAAAATAAAATGAATTTAAATGGAGTTGGGCGGGATATATGGCTAGGCGAGATGGTAGGTTGAGTAAGTCTATATAACTGAATGGTGGCCGAGACAAGGAAAGCGCAGTGTAGGCCGTCCAGCAGAACCTCGTTAAGATCGGAGGTCGAATCTGGATGAGACTGGCTCAATACGGTGGCATGTGGCATAACATGGAAGAGGCCTATACCCAGCAGTGGGATTCTACAGGCTGTGGATGATGATGGTGATGATGACATAAAAATAAAAAGCAGGGATAGTCTAACTACTTGCTAGCCGCGCATTGCGTCTGCATTTTATAATAAACTAGCTGTTGCTCGCAGCTCCGATCGCGTGGAGGTCATGTTTGACAGAAAAGGTATACAATACAAAATGCCAATTTTCATGCGTTTAACTTCAGAAATTACGATTTTTCATACAAACTTTCATCCCTTATTTTACGCCCTTAGGTGTGGTATTTCCAAAAAGCCTTCCTTAGTGGGTGCCTGCGTCATAAAAGGTACCTACTGTCAAAGTTTCAAGTCACTAACCTTAGCCGTTTAGGCTGTGCGTTAATATGTAATTCAAACAGTCACGTTTCTTCTTTTATATATAGGTGTCTTTCGCCATATCTATCACAAATTATAAATCACGATAACTATTGTGTCTTCACGTACAAATAACATCAGAATTAATTCAATCAATAAATTTCTCCACAATATATTGGTCTGCAACAAGTCAAGGATTAAGATTATAACTTTGAAAAAATCTTTTTCTGAAAACTTAGAGCTAGCATTTACAATATAAATACAGAATATCATAGACAAAAAGACCATTTAAAAGTTTCCACAAATAGATACATATACACTCACGCCTGTATTCCCCGAAGGGGTAGGCAGAGGCGAGCCTTTCGCCATACCGCGCACAATTCAAACTCCGGGCTGATACTTAATATTTCTAAATAGAAAAACCCAACCCAATATCATTTTACCCGACCCGGGGATCGAACCCGAGACCTCAGCACAGCACTCGCATGCGGAATTACAACTGCGCCACCGAGGCAAACTCAGCAGTCATTCGAGTAAAATCATTCTTTGTCAGAATATTAGCGCAACTTTTGAAAGAAACCAAAGTTTGGATACAACAAAAAAGTGGCATTATGTTGCTACATTTAATCTTTGAATCGCTTAGCCTCTGATCCCCAGAGGTTTGGGGTTGTTCCGGCCGGAAATACGCCGAAGTAACTTGGATAATATTGCTTTGAAACTTTAACTTGTTTTGATTATTTTTTGGTATTATTTACGTTGAATACAATATACCATAATCGCTCGAGCAAAATATGGCAAATATTTAGAATTTTTACTAAATTTTTTTTTTAGTGCCTTGATAGGCAGACGGGCCATCTGATGGTAAGTAGTCACCGCCGCCCATAGACTTCTGCAATGCCAGGGCACAGCAAAGCCGCTGCCTAATAACAAAATACCAAAATTATCAATTTTTTTATTAAATAATATATCGGCAGATAATGATCTCACCCCAGATGACCGTTTTGGATGAAATAAATACCAGAGCAGTGGATTGAAATCTATATAAATATGCGCTTATTTAGTGTCCGTATGAACTGAGGAGCCACTCCTGATTTTTAATGGAGTCTCATACCATTATTTAGTAGCAAATCAGGTGATTTTGTAGGCGAAATTCTGGAATTTGTAGTAAAATATATCAAAAGTTATAGCAATGTAAAAGTGGCTCCTCAAACTAAATGTTTAGACTGAGGAGCCACCGTGTAACTCGAAAAGTAGTAGACGTACATTTATGAAATTTTTGTATGATTTAGTAGTCATTGTGTATACAAATAAATACCCATATTTACTAAAAATATGGGTCCACTACAATTACCATAGGCATTGGTATGGCTCCGCAATTGCTAAATATATAAAAACACGAGTTTCTGTGAAAGTGATCGGCCAATCGGCATATTTGACTTAATGATAATTTAGTAGTAAGTGTGTTCTAATTTGTAGCATAGGAATTAAATATAAACACTGAGCGAATTTGGAAAATCAACGTATTTCATTTGGCTCCTCAATCCAGACGTTTTGCAAATAAATAATTGACTGTACGTACCTCAGATCACAACGGATTCTTAAGCTAGATACACCAATATTTAGTAGAAATTTCTACTAAATAAGTACATACATTTCAGCGCTCTACATATTCGGAAACGGAGACAGTAAATACTTTCGTAATTTTTTGTAAAATTCACCATTAAGGGTGGCCATGTTACCTATGAGTAAAACCAGGATAACTAGTAGTTGAATATTATTTTTGAAAAGAATAAGACCGACAACATGAAAATAGTATATAATGTGTATTTTTTATGTTTTAATTAAGTAGTTAATTTCGGCATAATTTAAAGAATGAATGAGTATTGGTTGGTCGGTGCTGGTATTGGTTGAAAACGGGGATTTGTTGTAGGAGAACTAGCACACTTGAGTTTTGTTGACTTTAAACCAAACGCAATTTCTGATACCCCATGTTAAAATGAGATCCAAGCTCATGTTGAGCTCAATGACAAGATCCTTGCATCTACTCTCAGTATCCATCCGGCAACCAGGAGACTTGCAGCAATAACGCTCATGAACCGCAAATGCACAGAGCCTTGTGGTACTCCAGCATTTACTGACATGAGCTACGAAGCGTGTCCATCAACGAGGACACGTATACTTCGCTCATGGAGAAACCTGGAAATCCACTTGCGCATGTTGTCGGGCAGGCCGTATACGCTTAGCTTGGAGAGAAGGCCACGATGCCAGACCCTATCAAACGCCTTGGGTATGTCGAGACTCACAGCCAGAGCCTCGCCATGCCTGTCAATCGCCTCGCCTCAGTGATGTAATACAAACGCTTCACATGGATTTTAAAACTGCTTTTATTTAGTGTACTAAAAGAAGAAATTTATATAAGAGTTCCCGAAGGTGTTGTTCATAAAAATAATTATGTCTGTAAATTAAATAAAGCCTTATATGGGTTAAAACAGCTAGATATTGGTTCGAGATATTTCAGCAGTCTCTTATAGAAAGAAAAGGGGTTTCAAAACTTATTAGTGGATCGGTGTATATATGTTTTAGATAATATTGATATTGGTAAAAATATTTATGTGCTGCTATATGTAGATTATTTGGTTTTAGTATGTTTTATTTTAATATATTCATAAAATGAATTCATTTAAAAGTTATCTTATGAGTACAATGCATGATTTAAATGAAATAAATTTATTTATTAGTATTAAAATAACTAGATATTATTATAAAATCACATTAGACCAAAGTGTTTACATTAACACAATATTGGATAAGTTTAGTATGTCCAATTGCAACCCTATAAGTACTCCCTTAGAAAATAAACTTTATTATGAATCTTCAAATATAAATACTGAGTATAATGCTTCTTGTCGCAATCTTATTGGGTGTTTAATGTACGTAATGTACGTATGTACTCGACCAGATTTGAGTATATGTATTAATATATTGACCAGATACACCAGGTCATCGTTTATTGTGGGCTAACACACATTTGCGATGGACCAACAATCAGTGGGCTCATGTTCTGTTTTCGGATGAGTCTCGATTAGGATTTCATCTCGATTCAAGGAGAGTGCGTGTTTGGTGAGTTCCTAGTCGCCAGAGTTGACTCCAGAATCCTCAGGTAGTTCATCCTTATCAAGGCGGAACAATAATGGTTTGGGCCGGAATTCGCCTAGGTGGAAGAACAGATCTCGTTTGGATACGAGGCAATTTAAATGTGGAGAAATACCGTGACGAGATTGTGCACGAGATGGTCATCCCTCATCGACAGCAACTCGGCCAAACTTTCATGTTCATGCATCATAATGCACGTGCACACACCGCAAGGCTGTTGATGAGTGTGTTTTTTTTGGTTCCAGCACTATTTAGTTGTAATAAAGCTTTTATTTTGTCACTAACAAGCCCTTTATTAAATTGCAAAATTAAAATGTATATTAAATTACGCTTCTATTGATGTATAATATCTAAGACAAAAAAAAATTGAATTTAAAATAAACACTATTTTTCCCTTGTTCCCTAGTTTGTTGAGCAGTGTAGATGCAAAAATTAATCTAATGGTAATTGTATTGGTCACATAGTCTTGATGATTTATGTCAATAGAATATAGAAGAGTGTATTATTTAAAAATGTCTATATTCCTTTTTTTTATTTTACATATTTTGTCGTGCTAGACTACAGACGTAGCCTTTCCTTGTTACATTCCCATACTTGAAATACAAGTGATAGTAATTCACATCTCTTATTTTATTTCTCTCCTATAACCTGATTTCCTATAAAACATTTAATAACAACAGGAGTAAAAATAAATCGAAAGTTCATGTCACGGCTGGTCGATGAATCATTCATAATCGGCCATACTACAGCATTATGCTCTACGTTCGCAACATTCAAAAAAGAAAAGGTCGATCGCAGCTGTCTCTTCAGTCTCTTCTTCTTCTTCAGCCTATATATCCACCCAATCCTGAGTGTAAGCCTCTTGCATTGCACGCCATTTAGTTCTATCTAGGGCAGACCTCATCCAGCTTCTTCCCGCCACGTGGACTAGGTCGTCGGTCCACCTCATCAAAGGCCTGCCCCGGTTTCTATGACCAGTTCTTGGTCTCCATTCCAGTACAGCTTTGCACCATCTGCCATCATTCCTGCGGCATATGTGGCCCGCCCACTTCCATTTCCGTCGAACTACAATAGTGACAATGTCGGTAAGTCCGGTTCGTCTCCGTATTTCGGTGTTACGAATTTTGTCTCGGAGAGAAATGCCTAACATTGTTCGCTCCATGGCTCTTTGGGTGACTTGCAGTTTGTGGATAAGACGTTGTGTGAGCGTCCAAGTCTCGGCCCCATATACCAGCACGGGGAGGACACATTGGTCGAAAGCTCTGCGCTTCAGGTTTAAAGGTATGTCTCCCTTGAACACGTCGGATAGCTTACCGAACGCACTCCATCCTAACCGAATACGGCGTTGGATTTCTTTCTCCTGGGCGTTCTTCTCCAAGCTCACTATTTGTCCCAGGTAGATATACTCCTCTACTGCTTCTAAAGCGTGACCGTGTACAGTAATGTGGTTGGCATCGGTGTTGTTGCACATAATCTTAGTTTTGCTCATGTTCATTTTTAAACCCACCATTACAGACAAGTCGTAGAGCTCTTCGGTCATGGCTTTAAGGTCATCCAGGTTTTCGGCAAAGAGTACGATATCATCTGCGAATCTTAGGTGAGTCAGGTAATGCCCATTGATGTTGATGCCTCTATTTGCATCGAGAAGCTTAAATATGTCCTCTAAGCATGAGGTAAATAGTTTGGGCGAAATTGTATCTCCCTGTCTCACTCCCCTTTTCACAGGTATCGGGTTTGTCAGCTCGTGCAACTTAATTTGTAGCGTAGCCTTGTTGTAGATGGCTTTGATGGCCTCTATGTATCTTGAATCCACTTGGCATCTTTGTAGAGAGTGTACTACAGCCCAATGTTCCTCCGTATCAAACGCCTTTAGTCTGCCTAATTAAAAATAAAAATCAGAGTATAGTTGAATTTATCAACCTGTTTCATTCAACGTCGTTGAATCAAAGACAGACGCTAAAAAATGGGAAATTAACGTATAGATCTGTGAACGTTTCTGCAAACCAGTTAAAAACGTCAACTAGTCTTTCAACTAGTTGACCGTTTATAGGAAACGGTTTCATTTCGTTAACGCAAAAAAATATACTTAATAAATTCAATACTACAAATCCAACAAACAATACTATAGTACTTACTTCATTTATTTTTTTAAACTAATATTCAACTACTATTTATCCTGGTTTTACTCATAGGTAACATGGTCACCCTTAATGGTGAATTTTACAAAAAATTACGAAAGTATTTACTGTCTCCGTTTCCGAATATGTAGAGCGCTGAAATGTATGTACTTATTTAGTAGAAATTTCTACTAAATATTGGTGTATCTAGCTTACGAATCCGTTGTGATCTGAGGCACGTACAGTCAATTATTTATTTGCAAAACGTCTGGATTGAGGAGCCAAATGAAATACGTTGATTTTCCAAATTCGCTCAGTGTTTATATTTAATTCCTATGCTACAAATTAGAACACACTTACTACTAAATTATCATTAAGTCAAATATGCCGATTGGCCGATCACTTTCACAGAAACTCGTGTTTTTATATATTTAGCAATTGCGGAGCTATACCAATGCCTATGGTAATTGTAGTGGACCCATATTTTTAGTAAATACTATACACAATGACTACTAAATCATACAAAAATTTCATAAATATACGTCTACTACTTTTACACGGTGGCTCCTCAGTCTAAACATTTAGTTTGAGGAGCCACTTTTACATTGCTATAACTTTTGATATATTTTACTACAAATTCCAGAATTTCGCCTACAAAATCACCTGATTTGCTACTAAATAATGGTATGAGACTCCTTTAAAAATCAGGAGTGGCTCCTCAGTTCATACGGACACCTTATTTATCGCCGTGCTTGAATTCGATCAATGGAATATATGCTACTTTTAGGGCAGACCCTATTTATTAATAACATCGGAAGATCTCTAAGAAATAAGATCGGGTAGATTTATAAATTATAGACTGAGCGGGGTGAGAGATATTTTTTTACCGAAATAAGCTTGCGTTTGACCACTAACTCGCCTGATGGTAAGTGATGATGTGGTCTACGGTAGAGCACGCTTGTCTAGAATTACCTATTCAGTCTTGACTTAAAGATACCCAGGTTATAATTTTCTTTTCATAACTTTTTTCTTCCTGACAATTATGACAACCCTATGGACCGTACTAATGCCAACGAGTTTCGAATAATAATATATGGTGAGTTAAAACTTATCGGATTTGGAATAAAGTTACCCTAGATGCCAAAGATATCCTACGATACCTTTTTGATATTTCAACTACTATTGTACTTATTAAAATAACCGACTAAAATCAGAGAATAGTTTCACAATAGGAGGTACGTGTGAAGGTTCTTGTCCTCGTGAAAGCCAACAAATTTCGTATCCAACTTAAATAATTTAACCACTAAAAGATAAATTGGACAGCCACGAACTTTACAGATTAATATTTAATGAACATGAATTTGAATCATTACCCACGGTCGTTTACAAATGGCAACAAATCCTGACTTTGTTGGCATCAAAGATAATTTTGCTGCCACCGATAAATGCCTCGGTGGCGCAGTTGTATCGCATGCGTTAAGACTGCTGTGCCGAGGTCTCTGGTTCGATCCTCAAGTCGGGTAAAGTGATATTGGGTTTTTCTATCTAGATATTCTCACATTAGCCCGGAGTCTGGAATCTGTGCCTGGTATGGCGATAGACTCGCCCCCTATCACATTATGGGACCGAAATTTAGCCAATAGTGGGTGTACTGGTTACACCTCTGCCTACCCCTTCAGGGATCACAGGCGTGTGTGTATGTATGTATGTAACTTGTTTTAATACATTTTTTTATAATAATAATTCTTTATGTGCTAAAAAGTTGGTACATTATTATAGATGTTATAAATTATTCTGATCAAGCAACTTTTGTCAAACCAATTGACATGCAAATATTTATTTAATTATCACTAATTCCCTTAATTCTGTATAGTTTATCATTTGAAATATTAAAATTAAATACATGCAGTCAATTTAATTTATCATAAGTTTTTACATGGGTAATATTTTTTGCAGTCAAATTATAATAATAGTCAATGTTAATGAATTTCAATATAAATTTATAATACATTAATTGATTTATAATATAAAATTTCGTTTTTGAGTTTTATAGTTAAAAAAACTCCTGGATTGTGTAGAAGCATCGTTCCTTAAACCATTTTTTTTTCAAAGAAACTTCGTGTTGATTCACGAATAACCTGTGGAATCTTATTATATATTTTAACACACATACTATGACAGTTTCTCTGATAAAGGGTTGTTCTACACTTGTTCATTACCAGCTTTGTTGGGTCTCTCTGGCTGAATAAACTATTGTCACTTATTTTCTGAAACAATTGTGGGTTTTTTTTGACAAAAAGTCCAGTTTCTAGGATATACAAATAGGTCAATGTAAGTGTGTTTGTCTTAATAAAAAGTGGTTTGCACGAATCTAAGGGTCCAGCATTGCATATCGCTCTTATACACTTTTTTTGGGCTAAGAAAGCTTGTGTGCTTATTGTTGAATTACCCCATAACAGTAAACCATATCGTAAGACTGATCCTACGTAACCGTGGTAGGCTGTAATGTTATAAATGCGAATGTTTGGATGGATGCGTGGGTGGATATTAGTTACTCTATCACACTACAACGGCTGGACGGATCTGGTTGAAATTTGGCACAGAGATAGATTATAGCCTGGAATAATGTCATTTGAGAGATAATATAGAAAGATGGCTTAATGAAATTGCCGCTTAAGATGTCTCCATGAATTTTATGCCTTTTCTTTTAAAATATGTAGCGAAGCCGCGGGCATAAAGCTATTATTCACCAAAGCGATGTAATAAATCGAGAATGATTATAGATTTCTTTTTCTGAAAAACGTAACCAGCATATTCGACAACATGCTTTTTATCACTTCGATAGTGTGTCCCAGAAGGGATGGATACCCCAGACGGGCACAAGGAACTAACTATTTAATAATTCATCCACCTTTCACGTAGTTCGCACTCGGAATTTTAATTTTACATTTTTTTTATTCTGGCGCGGCAAAGTGGCCACACTGCACCTGATGGTAAGCGCAGTGCCGTCCAGATAGAGTATCAAGTAGCGAGAGAGACATGAGATAAATCGATGTGATTCATTCACTTCGTAAAAAGTTACGGTATAAGTGATATTGAGTTTTTCTGCCATGAAATACACAGTATCAGCCCGGAGTCTAGAATTACCATCAGGTGCAGTGTGGTCACATTACCATGCCAGGAAAAAAAATGTGCTCGGTATGGCGACAGACTCGCCCCCTATCACATCTTGGGACGGTAATAAGCTCAGTATGGATGTATTGGTTACACCTCTGCCTACCCTTTCGGGGATTACAGGCGTAAGTACGTATGTAATACCCTTTGCAATCAAACCAGTGAATATTTTTTCTGCTTCATAATAAAATAAATAAATAACACCCAACAGTCACACACATAGCCCCGACCCCACACTAAGATACGAGTCTTGTGTTGTGGGCATCAAAGTCTACGAGAGACTTTCGGTCTCACAACACCAAGATCCCGGACATAAAGTCAGTCTGTCACACAAATATTTGTCCCGGTGTGGGAATCGAATCCGCGGTCTCTCCTTTCACAGCCAGCTACTCACCAACTACGCCACGGAGACGCCATATGTCCTCAGAAATTCCCGTACTCCAAATATTCTAAGCCGATTAAACACTACGCCCTACGAAGACATAACCTCTGATAATGAGGTTATACGCTTAACACCAACTTAATGTTATTAATTTAATATGTATGTTGATCCTTTAGAAATACAAGTTCACTAGTGTAAATTAGAAATTTGGGTAAGCAAAATATACGGACGTAACATGTAACTAATTCACATATACATTAGCGGAATGTTTCGGGAAATAAATACCTAATGTCAAAAAACCAAGTCCCCTCGTCACATCTGTGTGTCTGATTGCGATAAACTCAAAAACTAGTTAACGGATTTTCATATGGTTTTCACCAATAGACGGAGTGATCAATAAGGAAGGTTAAGTATATAAATTATTAAAAGTGTTGTGTAACTAAGAAGCCTAACTACTAACTGTAAGAAGAGAGCGTATTCTTTCCTGAAAGGCCGGCAACGCATTTGCAAGCCCTCTGGTGTTGCAGACGTTCATGGTCGGCGGTGATCACTTTCCATCAGGTAAGCCTCCTGCCCGTTCGCCCCCTTTTTTGATGAAAAAACAAACTAAAATATGACGATGATTATTAAAGATGTCGGAAAAAATCATGCGGACTGGGAGCTTAGGAGTAGGAAGGCTACGAAGCACCGTATTTTATATATTGTTTACTAGATGTTGCCCGCGGCTCTGCCCGCGTATAAGCAATTTTTGGAAGAAAAGGTATACAATTCATGGAGGCATCTTAAGCTATTACACCTTTCTATCGTTGCAATTAAAATAGCCTATATTAATCAGTGATAATGTAGCATTTAAATGGTGAAAGAATTTTTAAAATCGGTCCAGTACTTTTTGAGCCAATTCGTTACATACAAATCTTTCCTCTTTATAATATTAGTATAGATTATTTGTTTGTGTTTATGTGTGTATATTCTTGACTTAAATATAATACTACATTAGTGTGAACATAGTTTACATTTAAATCTAATCCACGTGCTTTAGTATATTCATAAACAAAATCTATCCTATATGTCAATTTTATAATATCTTATTACGTAAAAATTTAAAAAGAAGCTTATGATTATTTCATATGTATTACATTACTAGGCATAAAATGGATTTATTTCTATGGTGTAAACACTTACAGACTTCTAAGTTAACTGCATAACTCACACCACCAAATTCGTTTCAAACTCAACTCAATTTCCCACATCATTCGCAATCGAGATTCGAATCTAGATACTGGCTTCATAGTTAAGTAGCCGACTCTGCGTGGCTACTGAAGTGCAAACAGGTGCGGACCTTACAGTATCTCGAGGGGCCAGCCCCCCGTTGCCATATATTTTAGTTTACACCCAGGAATATATAAAAGTATTTTTAAGCGAGTTTTTGTGTTATTTTGAGTAACTAAATAGTATTTTTTTCAGAAACAAAATAGTCTTTTTTCCGAAACAAACTAGTCTTTTTTTTCAGAAACAAAATAGTATGTTTTCAGATAATAAAAAATATATAAAAAACACGTGATTTTTTAGAAACACAATATCGATTTTTAATACTATCTATTCACTCTTAAATACATCTTGGTTACATACACCTTGGCTAAATATAAAAAAAGAACTCATAGCAAAATCATACTTCCGCTGCTTGATGCTCAAGCTGCAAACAACAATAATGTTTTTTTAATCGAAGTGTGAAAATACAAAAAAAAAGTGACTATACCCCGCCTCCGTGGCGCAGCAGGCAAGTAGCCGGCTGTGAAACGAGAGGCTGTGGGTTCGATTCCCACATCGGGACAAATGTTTGTGTGACAGACATTTGTGTCCGAGGTCTGGGTGTTCTTTATATTATTTATTTATTTATAACTCTGGCAAATTACGAACGATAATTTAATTTGTGAACATCGTAATTTATGGATAGTACTTAATTCGTCATTACGTGTGTCACTTTACCATGTTAGGTTAAAAAATAATACTTATGTAGTACCTACATGTTCTGTTACAGGACAGATCGAAACTACTGGACGGAAGAAAGATGCAAAGTTTTATCTATTTATTTTTTATACTACGAAACACAGTGATCCCTTACTGTCAACACATACTAGTAGAAAGAATCTCGGATAAGAATATTTTTAGCTGTATTATTACATTTGTAATTATGTTTTCTCTCACTCTGATATAACTGGATACGTCCCAGCGTAAGTACATCCATCAGTTGTGGCCAGGAGCCATTAATTTTGTCGAACTGGCGTGACCGGAGTTGCTTCTACGGCCATCATTATAACTGAGCTAACATTAATTATTTCAGTATTAAATCAGTTTTATTGATTTGATATTTTAGTTCACAAGCTAAACTCAAGTTTATATCCCCGAAAGGGTTGGTGGGGCCGCTAGTGTCCATATTTTACCGAGTTCATTTCCGTCCCATGCTATGATATTTGGCAAACTTATCATCACATAGAACACAAATTTCATAGGTAGGATATTCGTATCCGCCCGGATAGCGACCACCGTACACAGGGTGTAAAACCCGCCATAGTGGCACAAGTAAGGGTATCGCTTTCCGGCGTCACCCAGTGTACATCTGTTTTTTGCGGGCGGTCTAGAGTTTGGGTACGATGTTTGGCTTTGTTGCAGCCTTCTGAGTACTCTGACACTAGACCCTCGACCGTTTCTTCACCTCCTTGCTCCATGGCGTAATGTGAAGAAGCTACACAGCAGGCCGGCATGATTGTGTTGAGTAGCGAGGGATAGATTGTTTCTCTTTCTCACTTTGACGTGCCAGAATAGAAAACAAAACTTTATTTTTATTGGTATATTTTTTTTATAGCATAGTCCGAGAAACGAGCCAGTTGGTCACCTGGTGTTAAGTGATCTCCACCGTCCATGAACATCCACAATACCGAAAGTATCATGTATGCGCTATCGGCCTTAAAGGACAGGAATAGGGATTAGGGAAGGAAGGGGGAATCTGGGCCTCCGGATATCTCACTTACCATACGAAACGCGACAGTAAACTGTCACTTTACGTTGGTTTTCTGTGAGACAGTGGTACTTCCCCGGTCGAGCCGGCCCATTCATGCTGTAGACAAATATGTCTACAGCGTGGCTCTACCACTTCTAAACAATAACTAACTACTATAATAATGGTAACTACAATAATCTTAATTCTACTACATCAAAATTGGATGTCTATCAGTCTAACAGTTAATTTAACGTACTCATAAAGATATGACTGCTGTTCTGTATTCACCGCGTATTAATTTAAATATACTGTCTGTCTGCTGCGTGTCAAACCGCAATCTTCGTTCAGATATTTTGCTATTAGGTACTTGTGTAGACGAATGTATATTGCACCCCTAATAGCGCTGACGTGCACCGAGAGATGTAATAAACTATGCTGGGTTTGTATTCTAATGTTGATTTTGTTTTTAACGTAGAACTCGACTTGACAATGCTGAAAACACTTGTAATTCTTAATTATCTGATGTTTTAAAGTATTTTCATGTGAAATCTTATTTCCCACGTTGGGCACTTTTGGGATGCGGAAAAAGCACTCAACTTACGTGAATTTCACGGTCAGATTATTTTACTTTTGATATATGCACGCCTATAATGATCTGTAAAAAGTGCCCCTAGTGGCCTAATTTACTAAATAAACGATTTGATTTGATCTATAATTATTGACTATTGTATTTCTAATAAAACAGCCTAAATTAATTAATTACGAGTTTTATTTTTCTAGCACGTTTTAACGTTACAGTTCCGAACCACAGGCAAGAGAGAGAGCGAGTCTGTGAGAGTGTCCGCGAGCGAGACAGCTAGTTCGGGGATACCACACTCTCCCACACCTTACTCAACTTAATGCTTGTATTAAGTTTACAAAAAAAGAATCTTAAATTAATAACAATATATAATACTTAACATTAATTACTAACTATTCATCTAATGTTTCTGAACAGGATAGTATCTGGTTAACATGGCGTTTCCATGGGCACCCATCTACATCTATTATATATGTCACACCTGGTACAGATTGTCCAACTATTAAACCCTGAATCCATGGCTTGTATCCCTTCCGATAATCTTTAACCATTACTTTTTGTCCTATTTCAAACTTTATGTCCCTACTCCCTTGACTCTTGTTTTGTAACTTGTACTCTACTTCTTCCCTCACTGGTGGTGGTCGTAGTAAACTGAATCTATTTCTCAGTTCCCTCCCTAGCATTAATCTCGCTGGTGTGATGCCAGTCGTTCGTTGAGGGGTGTTCCTATAGTCCATTAAAAATAAATTAATTGCAAATGACAAAGGATGACCGCTTTCTTTAATTTTAGTTACCGTGGATTTGAACGTTTGTACGAATCGTTCCGCCGCGCCGTTCGTTGCTGGGTGGTACGGTGGTGAAAAAGTATGCTTAATTTGAGCTAATTTACAAAATTCCTGAAACTCTGAACTTGTAAAGGACCGTCCGTTATCAGTAACTAAGTGCACTGGAAAACCAAAAGTTGTAAATAAATTTTTGAAAATTAGAATCGTACGTGCCGATGTGATGTTAGGCATTTCGAACACTTCTGGCCATTTGGAATAGCTGTCAACTATTACTAAAAACATTTTATTGTAAAATGGACCCAAAAAGTCTGCGTGTATTCTACACCACGGTGAAGGGGGTACAGGCCATGGTTTCTGAGTTTTACAAGGATTTTTACTATTTTGTAAACAAACAATACAGTTTTTTACTACCTCCTCAATATCTGAATCTAGCTTATTCCACCAGAAATAAGAGCGAGCAATCTCTTTCATACGCACAATTCCAAAATGGCTTTTATGTAGTTCCCTTAACACAGTTTCTTGTATCGAATTTGGTATTAGTATACGATATCCCCAAAACACACAACCCCTATCTACAGTTAACTCCTTAAATCTAGTGTAAAAAGGAACTATATCTTGAGGTAAATGTTTTCTTCCTGGCCAACCATCTGACATATATCGTATTATCTTAGAAAGTGTCAAATCCTTCTTTGTTTCGGCCTGTATTAATTTCCAATTTAGAATTTCTAATTGAGATTCATTTATATTGTAGACATTACTCCAATCTGCACTTAAGCACAGTGGGTGATTATTATTATTTTCAGATTTAGTTTGTGTGACATTTCTAGACAGATAGTCTGCCGGGTTAACATTTGTTTTAATATGTCTTACCTTGTAGTTAAATGCTGATAAGAATATTGCATAATGTTGAAGTCTTTTAGCAGCCATTTTGGGAATACTTTTTGTTGGTCCAAATATTCTAACTAATGCTGCATTATCTGTTTCAAGCTCAAAAAATCGACCATATATGTAGTTATAAAATTTTGTTATTCCAAAAATAACTGCCATCGCCTCTTTATCTATTATGGCATATTTTTGTTCCACATCACTTAACTTTTTACTTGCAAATGCAATAGGTTTAACAATACCTTCCCTGCTTCTATTTGATAAAACTGCGCCTAAACCAGTATTTGATGAATCAGTTGTTAAAATTAATGGTAAGTTAGGGTCATAATGTTTTAAGTTATTGGCAGAGGCCAGCTTTTCTTTAATTAATTGAAAGGCATCATTACATTCAGGTGTCCAATTAAACTTATTTTTTTTAGTACACTCATACAAGGGTGTAATAATGGATGCCATATTCTTTAAAAAACGAGAATAATAATTAATTTTTCCTAAAAATGATTTAAGCAATGTTAGATTTGTAGGTGTTTTAGAGTTTAACAGAGGTTCAATATTGGACCGAATTATGCTAATTCCGTTTTTATTTACATTATAGCCAAACACCTCCAGACTTGTAACAAATAACTTACACTTTTCTGGTTTTAATTTAAATTCACAATCTTGTAACTTTGTTAATACTTTACATAATGTTTCATACATATCTTTCAAGTCTGTACCTTTTAAATAAATGTTATCAATAAATACAATAGTATTTGGTATACCTTTTAACTTATTGGACATTAAGCGTTGAAATGAGCCAGGCCCAGAGCTAACTCCATATGGCAGATAAAGGTATTTATATGTTCCTACTTCTGTAACAATTGTGGTACAATCCTGACTTTCAATACTAAGAGGAGCCTGTAGATAGGCTTCTTTTAAATCGAGTTCGCAGTAATACTCGCCATTTTTCAATGTATTTAATATATCCTCAACATGGGGTAAGGGAAAATGATCAACTTCCAATATTGTGTTTACTGTAAGCTTATAATCCCCACAAAGTCTGACTGAACCATCAGGTTTTAAAATCGGTACAACTGGGGTTCCCCATTCGCTCTGTTCAACTGGGGTGATTCTTTTATTGTCTAATAATCTTTGAATTTCACTGTTTACCTTATCTCGCAGAGCGTATGGTACCCGTCGTACTGGAAGACATTTTGGCTTACCACCCGCCTTCAACTTCAGAGTAATCCTCTCTCCCTTAAAATTTCCCCAGCCAGGGCTAAATATCTCTGCGAACCAATTTCTTACATGTTGTTGGGCATACTTTTACAGGAATAAGTTTCATATTCTGTATAGGATTTTTCATCTATAACTTCCTCCTCCTTATTTTCTTCTCCGTCCAACTTAGTCTCCAATACATTTGTTTGTCTCTGTTTCTTTTGACACATCCTGTAGATATGTCCTTGCTGACCACATTCTGAACAAAACTTCTTTCTAAGTGTGCATTCTGTCTTTAAATGGTTATTCTTCCCACAGCAAAAACATTTCTTCTCTTTTGATTCATAATTTTTGTTTCTCTTTGTTTTCCATGTTGGTTGATTTTTAGTTTGATTCACGAAGATTTCAGTTACTTCCTTAGAACTTTCCATGTGTAATAGAGCTGCTTCTACTGTCTGTGCCAGTTTAATGCACTGTTCCAGGGTTATGTCTGAAGAACTTTTCATTAACTCAAATTTAATCATTTTAGATGTCACTCCGTCTATAAATTTTTCTTTAATTTGATCATCTAAATCCTTAAAACTACATTTTCCCGCCAGCTTCTTTAGTTCCAGAACATAGTCTTCTATTTTTTCATTTGCTTGTTGATTTCGTTGTCTAAATTTTGCTCTTTCTAACACAGTGGATAGTTTTTGTGCATATTTTTGTTTTAACTTGTTGCATACTTCGTCATAGGTTAGTTTGTTTGGATTTACTGGCGAGCACAGGTGTGTGAGTGTTTCATATACTTTTGGTGATAATTTTGTCACTAAAAGTGGTACCTTTTTATTGTCCTCAATATCGTTGAGAATTATGAAACACTCTAGCTGTTGTTGGAAAACATCCCACTTTTCGCCGTCAAATGGCTTCAATTCACCGTATGCGGTCATTTTCTTACTTGTATCTTGTTGTATTAGTGATTTTGTTTTGTAATATTCGCTTAAAATTTTTCTCAATTCGTCCACGTTGCTGTTGTCGGAAAATTTCAAGTTTTCATCCTCGCATAGCTTTTGTAACTCCTGTTTTGTACACTTGTAAATATAACTCCGCTTGCCCAATTTTACCAGTTTTACCGTTTCTATGTCTGACATTTATTTATGTCCACTCTTGCATATATAAAGTTCAGTGGAATAAAGTGTTGCCGCAATGGCGGCGGGAGTGCACTTTGACGTTTGTGCACACAGCACGATGCCGCCACCGGCTATTACGATTTTGTACTTTATAAACTTGTTAATTTATGTAATCTGCAATGCTACACACGCCTATGCGTATCCCATCCTCGTCGCCACTATTGTATTTCTAATAAAACAGCCTAAATTAATTAATTACGAGTTTTATTTTTCTAGCACGTTTTAACGTTACAGTTCCGAACCACAGGCAAGAGAGAGAGCGAGTCTGTGAGAGTGTCCGCGAGCGAGACAGCTAGTTCGGGGATACCACATTGACAAGCAATGATTTGCAAAAAAAACTTACTACCTTATGGACGCTGTTTCAAAAAAGAACACAGTAATTCCAAATGTTTAAGTTTTCACTTCAATTGGTAGTCTCCATGACTGCCTTCATGTTTTGTAGTTCTTTGTTAGCAGTATTTTTATTATAAGAAACAAATTAGTGAAAATTATTATCAAAACTTTATTAAAACTGTATTGAGATTGTCATCCTCCATTTCTCATGTAATAAAGTCATTACTAAACATCATTACCTACTTGTAAACCTCACCCTTGTCCGCAGATGCTCAAGTTCTTTGACCAATATTTCCTTAGCAATGCATCCTTTAAAGGTTCAAAATATTTTAATTGTAAGGTTTTGTTTTTTTTTTATCTTAAGGGATTTAAAGAACAAAGTAACACAATCCTTTACCCACGCTGTTGCTGCTGCAATATCAAATGATATAAATGCTAATTCGTGCACTACGAGTAGAGTATACGACATTCAGTTCATTCAGTGGTTCGAATTGTTCACTTTTACAAATGCAGTAATAGTATTATTGTATCGCCTCATCTGTCTGTAATAGCCTACATGATTAATAAACGATTTCATTTTGTTTTTTTCAATAGTTACACGTAGAGAGTTTTTCAGTTCTAAATTCGTCTTAATTGCACTAAGCTAAAATTTCTCCGCAATATGACATTAGGTGCAATAGTATAGAATTTCTAATAAAGGGGATAAACGGTGAAATTTTCTTTGTAAATGCTCAAACATAAGGTTATGCAATGAGATCTCTCCTCTAAATGCCAAATGCCACAAACACTACCCACGTCTTTGGACATACAAGGTCCCAATGTTTTATAGAATGTTGCAAATCGCACACCAGAGGGTACGCCTTTGTGTAATGAATGGCCAGGAGAATGCAGGGCAATTTGTAAGCCAGTGACTGGCGCATCGGTGATCGATTTGAGACATTTCAGCAGCCATTTTACAAAGGTTTAGTCTTTGATTGTAGAATGCCAAATGTCAACGTGTTTAGGAGCTTTTGTGCCATTTGTGTCTTGGCATTTTGTACAAATTAGATAAAAAATGTATCCAAACCATCAAATCGAATATTTGTTATGAACCGACTTCAAAAAAAAAGAGGAGATTCTCAATTCGTATTCGTGTATTTTTTTTATTTTTTTATGTTTGTTACCTCAGAACTCCGTCATTTATTGACCGATTTGGAATATTCTTCTTTTATTACAGAGAATATACTTCCAGATTGGTCCCATAGAATTTTTATCAAAATCAGTTGGTTTTAAAACCGAAATAACTTGAAAAAATATGTTGTCCGAATATACGAATTTGGTTTTCTGTGACTTTTTCAGTGGTGTTTTCTTATGGTACTCTATCCAACGTACATTTTTATATTTGTACCACTAAAAAGCAAAAAATAAATTATTACTTTTTAAATAAAAATAAAACCGTCTTCAAAAAACCCAGACACATTTGGTTTTTAGTTGTGTCTGGGTTTTTTTAAGACGGTTTTTTTAGTGTTAGCATATTTATTGTTACCATCTGAAACCTGTTTCATAGCAAATTTTTGAGAACCTGCATACCTGAAAATTCACATTTTTTTATTGATATGTGAAGTCTACCAACCCGCATTAGGCCAGCGTGGTGGACTAAGGCCTAACCCCTCTCATTAGCAGAGGAGGCCCGTGCCCAGCATTGGTACAATGTCGAATACAGGTCTGGTATGTTTGTTTAGACTACTGATTTTATACATGTGTGTTCTAAAATTCTTAATCAATTCTGAAATTCTTAGCCATATATATTTTTTTCTATTCAGTAGCCAGTTTTGGACCAGTCTATCAAGACAACTGTTGCCTATGTTTGTTCAGACTAATTTAAACGACTAAACTGATTCTGTCGAAAGTTTCAAAAATAAAATGAAAAAATCTAGAGTTAAATTTAAAATATAGTTTCTTTTTCAGATTAAAATCCAATAAGAGTTACAATTTAAACGATATTTTAATCTCGGAATCATAAACAAGCACGGAAATTGTTTGTAGAGGATCCAAATTTAATTACAAGAAGCGTAGCGCGTAAACTAAGCGACGTACGAGTAATGACGGTTTAATTAAATGGCCTCTGGTACACAGCGGCGAATTAGGCCGCGCCTTTTTCATACCCTAATAAATATATCGGAAATCTATCAACAGGATTTCTAACATGTTTTACAGCCAACAAACGATCAGCAGGGTTACTCTTGACACTCGATTCCAATTTAAAATTGGGATTGGGTTCGAAACCTGTACAATTGGCACTCTTGAACGCAACACCAGCGCACGATTTATCTAAATACGGCGGAATATTTAGTAACTAAATGAAATAGACATATAACAAATTTGATTGTGTCAAGACTGCCAATATCTTCTAGACTGGAATTGAACCTGTATCCAGTTTGACATTGAAATTGATATCAAGAGTAGGCTCACGACGCTGACTTATCAAAACAGAACATAAATTAAAGCGATTTTACGAGTGTATAGCCAATCTTAGCTAAAAAGTCGACTTCAGTCGCCAAAGAAATTGATGTACATACATAAAAAGCAAAAAATATTAATATACGTCGAATTATCATTTTCGATCATCGTTGTTCCAAAATATCTATAATTTTACAAATCGATTGGCTATGGACGCTACATAAGTAGGTACCTACATACCTACCTATACATAGTTTTAAAACCATCGCAGTAAGCACACTAGACCTCATCTTTAGATATTTTTTTTTTATATAGAAAAACTTCTTTTGAAATAAATACTATTGTATATAATAAGTATCTATTAAATTACCATTTTATTACTAGTATCTCCGAAATGTGCATATATTTACAACGTGATAGGTACTATCAAGTCACTGTTTTAGCACGAGTTCATTAAGAATTCGATTAGGTTTATTTTATAGGTGTATTTTAACTCAATTATAAAAACATTAGCGTGCAAATTCTGTAAAGGTATGATATAGTAACTCAATTTTCTTCAAAATCTTGTTTTTAGCATCAATTAAATCTTAAAAACAAGTCCATAATAATAAAAAAGATTAAATCCTATGATGTAAATGCTAAATTCGTTGCAATTTTATTCATATAGTTTCCACATTAAATGGATAGAGAAGAGGTTATTAAACCTCTGTTAAATAAAACGTTTTACAGAGGTGTTGTTTATTTAAAACCAAATTGAAGGATACATAGTTATCAAGGCTTATCGTACATAATCCTCATCTCGTGGCAGTCGGTGCGGACGCGGGCGTCAAAATCACGCATGTCGTCATGACGCCGAGCTGCGCGCTCTGCGTCACGCAGCACGTAGTCCCGCACGCCGCAGGGACAGCACGCTCCACACTCGCAGAACGCGCAACACGCGCGGACCGAGTCCCAAGCTCCTAAACAATGATATGTTGTGCTAATTTTAGCCTTCGATCACTGGTCTTTGATATATTCGTCAAGGAGTGTTTCCCAACGGCCTTTATTACAGCTAAACTTTTAATTTTATGTCAACGCCTTATAATATTATAACTGTCCGATTCAAAACTTTAGTATTGTGCATCCACGGCAACATTTCTGTACATTAAAATAATAATACGAGCCTTGTATTATACATTGTCCCATTGCTAGGAACGGACCTAGACTACTATTGAGAGGGATTAGGCTAAGGCCGAAGCGCTCTCATTACACTAAGGTCCACCACAATGGCTTAATATGTCTCCGGACTACACGCCTTCGAAACTCTTATGAGAATTTTCATGAATGCAGATTTCCTCACAAGATTTGCGATGAAGTGACGCTTAAGTGATTTCGAAAAATTAGATGTATGCTATCTGGGCTGGTTTTGAACCCACAACTTTCGTCTTGACAGTCCGTATCACACCCAACTTGGCTGTTGCTACGATATTATCGAGAATCGGTGGACTTATATAAATATCTGAATGTTACATCTCGCTATATGGGTTAATTGAATCAAATATCAATAGGTTCTATAACATTGTTTCAAGGACACATGCTTACGTATATATCTATAACTCTATAAACCATACCAAGTCGCTTGGCCATCTCAGCGTATTCCAAATAGGGGGTGGAGGCAGTATCGTTGATGGGGGCCTGACAGATTCTCACAACGTTCGGGATGTGGGCAGCATTGCGCTCGTTGACTGTCACTCTACGAGTACGGCCGAACAGTGGGCAGGAGCTGTTGGCGTACGCTTTCTGGAAAAAAAAATAGGCAACTAATGGTCGGTAGCGTAGCTAGGCGAAAGCGAAGTAGCCCCGAGCAGACGGCGTTGCACATAACAGGGCCTCGCAAAGCCTCTTTAAATGCGATGCACACAAACTTTACCCCAAATGACTAACTAAACATGAGTAGGTAAGTCGTGTCAAAGTATGTTTGGTAGGATAGATCTATTGGGTAGATCTTGGGAACGAATGTAAAGAGCAACTTTTACAATACAATTCATTTAATTTAAAGTAGCTTAATTTATGTAGACCAATATTTAGATAGAATTTATATTAATTGGATTAGTGTGCAGTACCAATGTAAGCATGATGAACAAATCACAGTCGTCATCGTAGACGACAATGTTTTAAAGTCGCGGCTCGTCGAGGTGTTTTATAATGTGGAGGAATTCAATGATAATGTATTAATATTCTTGTTTACTATAATTGTTATAGCTATTTGGTCCCTGGATTTACGCTTAAAATTATAATCCAAGTTTCTGCGAATTTCGTTCAGTAATTTTTATGGCATCTACTGACAATTTAACAGAAACCAAACAGTTAAGGACCACAGATTTTTATCAGCTCTTCATTATGACTTCAAAGAAATGTTTCAACTTTACTCCCGTTACACATACACTTACATACCGTCGGCCATCTCTTAAAACATTCAGCTACTGGTTTCCTCTCAAGTAGCAGTTCAGCAGAAGTATTTTGGATCTGGCCCTTCCATTCTCGTCGGCGATTCTTGCACACGGGTCGGCATCTGCGAAATCTCTGTTGTACTTGGCTAGTGAGAGTTCCATTTTTAAAAATGCTGACTGAAGTATTTGAAATGCTAAGGTAAGTAATAACTAAATCCGAGGTAGAGGAGTAATTGTGCGATTTGGGTAAAGGTTTTATAAAGTTTATAGATCAAACTTTGCTGGCCTATTTATTTAACCATAAACATATGTCAAAATGTGTACGCATACGCTTCTGTTCAGAATTTTTTTGGATACAGCTACGCTATGCAATGTTTTAACTTTCCCAAAATGCAGTGAAAAACTGCAAACTGATATTACTCAGTAGAAAATGTATAAGCGACCAACGCGTCTTCTCATTCAAGCAAAAACTATATTTTGTATTGTGGATTTTCAACGATGATCACGCCATAAAGTAACCTGCTTTACCATTCGCCCTTTACTCTTTACCCTTCTTTAACATAAAAAAACTAATAAGTGAAAAGCTTTAAAATATCTTGTAACCATGATGTCATAATACTGGTGCAACACAATATGCGCTTATAGCTAGCGTTTTTGTAACTCTTTAGCCTTTACAAATGTTACTTTATATTAAACTCCAACAAAACTTACTTGCAAAGATGTTCAGTGTCCTTTGAATTCTGGTTTAACTTTGTAATCATTGTTTACAATAAACATCCATAAAAAGTGAATAATAAAAAAATCTTGTCATTTTTTGACGTTTATCATCAAGGAGTATTGTCAGTATTATTATAATAATGCTCTTTGAGTATTATTATTAGATAATAAAAAGTTAGTTAGTCTTTTCGAAAAAGTTTAGTTTAGATTCTATTTATCATCGAAAGAATAAAAAAGTGATGTTTTGTGACCATAAAATAATATAATTCCGAAACATTCAAAGTACATATCGGATTTCAAATCAAGACCAGACGATAAAAAATATGATCTAAAATGTTCATATTTTTTATTATCCTGTTGCTCCTGGTTAGGATATGAGGCTAAAGTTATGAAAACATGGTACATCTGGAAGACGCTGAAAATGATGTTGAAAGATTCCGTTTCATACAAACATACATAGATACAGCTGAAGGTAATAAAGCGTATAAAAAGTAATTTTGAAATATAGCATCTATAGATTTATACAAACATATATAGGTAATCTATTAAACAGGTATATTATTGCTTGCTTTATTTGGCCTAAGGCATTAATATAATTAGAACATTAAAAAGGAATTATACATATATCTATCAACACCTTCGAGTTATACTTTAAGATCAACCCACAATACCTTGTCATGTATTCCGAACTGTGTGGACTCTCGAATTTCGAATAAGAAAAATAACTTGGCTTGGCTTAACTTTGCCATTAAAAATTATCTTTCTGAAATGGTCTTTGTAATTATTATCAATAACTCTCACCAAATAGTACTAACTCTTTAGTAACATTCAAAGATCCTACATGTCACAATTGACAGTAAAATCTGTCACCCATCATTTATCAAGACTTGTCATTTGCTACTAAAATGCCTTCATGTTCACAGTAAGCTGCTATACGTTGCACCCTCTAGCCTCGAGGTTCGTGAGGCTCCGGAGACGAGTCCACGTGGTCTCCGAGTGGGTGACATGTGTGATAACCACCGTCTGCTGTCCCTGCTGTGAAGCTATGCCTTACTCCTCCTCCATATCTTGTTATACCAAGCCTTCGGAAATTTTAGAGGTACCGCAGATTAGAGATGTAGGACAGGTACAAATCAATAATTACCTTATAGCAACCATGAATAATGAAACATAATTTTTATAATGGTTTTACATGTTAGTGAAATTCCACTAAGAGAATTTAATTTTTAGCAAATCATGTTAAGGCAACAAAAAAACTATCGCTATAGTACCTAGGAGTCAAAAACAGACTATTTTATCGTAAGTCTAACCGAAAAACCAGTTCAAGAAATTGAAACAAATATCTATAAAGTTTCGTTTTTACCTTTATTAGTTGCGTCAATTACACCAAACACATTGAAATTAATCTATGTATTTAATGGACTTTCAACAGTTTACTATCGCGTTAATCTCGTATCTAGTCGAGTAATCACCATATTGATTTTAGAATCCTTTTGATTTTACATCACATTTAGTCCGTACTGATGTCACATCTATGGCTAAAGGATCTATTCACTTTCAGTTAGCACCAAATCCATTAATCGACCCAGGCCGAGCCAGTGGAGAGCCATTCCGTCCCCAACACATCACGATAGACTTCACTCCACGTGCTGAAGACAGCTCCGCAACGGAAGATAAATGTCACCAGTTCTGGGAATTTGTGGCCAACCAACCCCAGCTAGAGAGCTTCACAGTTCAACCGGTAATGTTATTTTATTCACCTTCCTAAGTTGTTTTTGGTTAATATACGACAATGTGCTTTTCCCAGCCGGCTATTATTTCATGTTTTATGACGCCTACGCGTCAATTTATGCTCAGAGAAAACTAAAATTATTGATACATTATTTATCCAGGACACTGAAGCAGCGGCCTTACTCGAAACCTTATCTGTCAAGGCAGCTGAATGTCCTCCAGAACCACATTCAAGTACAGACAATCTACATCACTTCCCAGCCATACACGCTATAAGTAAAATGCAAGATAAAGGTAATGGGCATTGGGAATGAAGGGAAAATTTGGGCATGCAGAAATCTCATTCACCGTATGAAACGCAATATAGGCAGTCTTTTTCTTCTTAGTAATGATTTAAGATTTTGCAGTAATTTACTTTATTTCTAAATTCTATGTTGTTTCTATACATATATTTTTAAACATTTAGCAAATATCCTTAACAGTGATATGTGGCTGTAAATATCAATTTGGGTTAAAAATTGTCACAATGGTGGAGTCGCGTCTTTCATTCTTATGTTTTGACATCAAATACGACTTCTGTCTTCGTGAAGGCTCGAAATGCACTCGCAGATTCATCTGAATATCTTTTGAAACCACGCTTGAAGCAATAAATTGGCTTTAATAGGCTTACGAACACATGTTTCATTTGTAGAAATAATATGCATGAAATAAGTATGTTTAAATGAAATTTAGTGCAGAAAATACTTAAATCTGCTAATGTAATTCCATTAAAATACGTTTGAAGTGTTTGATCGGATTAGAAGGGAATAATATTCGGTCTCTTGCCCGCAGAGCGAGTGTCAATAAAGAATTTATTTGGCGTATTAAAAGGAATAGAATTTGTAAGAATTAATGTGTGCTCTATCCAGAAATACTTTTAAATCTATATCTGCCTTAAGTTTGAACAAATTTTAATGTTATTTTAGATAAACGGCAACTTTTTTATACAACAATAAATAATAACTAGTTCGGCATCATATTTAAAACAAATGCATAAGTTTAAAGTCCGTTGCAACTGTCAGACTATTAAACTTGACCCACTGCTGGGCACGGGCGTCCTATAAAAATAGAAGAATTCACTACATGAAATTTTATGTTTTCACAGGTGCAGTGAAAGCTGCTCTTAATGTAACCAACGCGAAGAAATATTAAGTTGTTTTTTGATTCATTTATTTTTGTAGCTAATTTTACTTTTATGTCATTTTTAATGTTATTGTTATTAATTGGTTATTTAAATAAAATGTTCTATAAATTTTGTTTTTTAATATGTTGTTACTGAACTAACCTTCGATCCTTAAGATGGAAGAGGTTATAACGCAGGCCGCTATTTTTTCAGCCTGACGCAGTGTGCAGACACTGTTGTTCCAGTGTGAAGCACATAGAGGCCAATGAATTTATTGGTCATCAATAAACTTATAACGATATATGTCTCGCGGTGAAGAGGCCAGCCTTGTATCACGCTTGATCATTTTGAGTTCTGAGACAATCTACATGCAATAGCTTTACGTTAAGATCAAAAATACCATACAAAATTAAGATTATCAAAAACTTTAGTTAAACTTAAACGATGTGGCTCAGCGGGTGAGTAGCAGAAAATGAAATGAGAAGTCCTGGGAACGATACCCACACCAAGACAAGTTTCTGTGATCGAAAAATATTTATTTCGTATTTAAGTGTGTGAGACTGATATTCTCTAATAATTCCTGATACCCACGACACTAGACTCGTATCTTAATGTGTTTATTTAGAACTATGTGTGTCTGTTGGGTGTATTATTATAAAACCTGATTTTCATACACAACTGTTCAATTCTAAGCTCACACAAAGTATAGGAGACACTGTTTGACAAAAAATACTTTATTTATCATTATCATCTTGCAGCGTTGTATTTGATGATGTCACGGAAGATGCATGATCAGCGTGTTCCATCAAGTTAACCTGACTGCCAATCTCTGCAATCCTGTATCTCCTCTTCCATTTGACTTCTCTATGCACCCTCTCACACAAGTCCAGAACACTGTCCCGCAATTCAATCGGCAAATCTGTCACAATCACATCTTTTAACAGACTGTTCTTCACTTCTTTATTAACTCTTGATTTCTTGCTTTCACAGTCGGGTAAATTACATTTCTTATACTTCTTTTTCATTTTTCTAAAGCAGTTTTTAAAGTTGCCGTCCGTCCATTTTGCATAAAGCCACACAGTTGTATTAACGCAGAGCACTAAAGATAATAGTAAAGCACAGAGACCTAGGATGCAAAAGGTGATTCTTAAAAATGCTAATTTGCATGTGGAGCTATAAGCTGTATCATCTATAGGAACTTCGTTGGATATTGGATACAATTTTCCATACATCATGTCACGCAGCATTTGCAAATGTTGAGATATCGTGGAACAGTTTGATTTTACTTCCACTTGGGCTCTAGTTTCATTCATGGGCTCTGTTACTACACCCAAACCAGAGCTGATGGCATATATATCAGCTATTGTTAACGGATTATCTAGATCTTTACATGTATTATCCTTCGGATTGTAAACTATATCCGGAAGGTCTTTACTAATATCTGCTTCACAAATAGCAGCACTTACACACTTATTTTGGTCGCCATTAAAATACGGTTTCATTCCTATATATTTCATTTCACAATCAACAGGTTTGCAGTCGCTTAACGAGTTGAGATCTAAAGAATCACATGACTTAAGTTTTCGTGTGTCTTTTAAAAAATCTTTATTTGTTTTTAATCTGGTATCAAATTTCACCTCAGTTTCTTCCCTTTTAAAAAATCTTCTGTTACCACAATTATAATCTAACACAAAATTACACGTTCCTATTTGATCGTACTGAATTAATGATGGATAGACGAAAAATAAAGTATTGCGGTCTTTAGGTTTTATTATATGTTTTTCAACACCATATACATGTAAGACGTTACAATTATTCACAGAGTTTATAGAAATCTCAGAATCTTTTAAACAACATCGTTTGGTCCAATAGCGTATTCCGCATGAATTAAGCTGGTCTTCATTCTCTATATCCACGTAAAATTGTATGGCAATTGAGTCTTTGTTAAAGGGAATAACACCCGTCTCCAAAATATTGATAGAGGCCATAACTTCTAATAATATTGAATTTAATAATAAAATACATAGTATCAACAAGAAAATCAACATATTTCAACTTGATTTAGTCATGACGTGAGTCAAATAAATGTCTTTACTATCCAAAAAAAGAGATTGTATTATTAGAGATGTAATATGCATAACATATACACTCACGCCTGTAATCCCCGAAGGGGTAGGCAGAGGTGTAACCAGTACACCCACTTTTTGCCGAACTTATTACGGTCCCATAATGTGATAGAGGGCGATCCTATCGCCATACCGGGCACATTTCCGGACTCAGGGCTAATACTGAGTATTTCTATATAGAAAAACCCAATAAACTCTACCCGATATTTATTAGTTTACTGATTACATAACTTTTAGGGGAAATGTTTACTCCGGTAATTGGCTCAGTTATCACAGCTAAACGAATAATTGCGATAATTCGCGAACTTGTTAAAGATTCATTAAAAGCAACAGTAACGAACACAAATTAAATTATATTCACAGATAACATTTTCTACAATTCATCACGTTTTTGTTCGGTCTTAAGATGTTCTTCCTTGATAAAATCTGCAGCTCTTTCAGCTATCATCATGACTGCAGCATTTATATTCACACTGGGTATGGTCGGCATTATACTTGCGTCCACCACCCTCAAATGCTTCACTCCATAAACTTTCAACTTACTGTTTACCACCGAACCAGGATCAGTGGGTGGTCCCATCTTAGCTGTACCAACGGGATGGTAAACGTTATAGGTCAATGTCCTAGCCATACATTCCCAGTATTTATCGCTACCGAGATCAAAATCGTCACAATCATCGAACTTAATTCTCTTCAATTCAGCCTTCATACTCTTGAATGTTGGTGTGTCAACAATTTGTACTACCTTCTTTATATTTTCAACAAAAGTTATCATATCACGTTCATCACTAAAATATTTAGCTGATATCATCGGATGCTCCATGGTGTTGTAGCCACGGACTACGATATTGCCTCTTGAATACGGCCTACACAAAGAGACGAAGAATATAATCATTTCTTTCTCAGCATTAAATTCAGCAAATTGTTTGCATATGTCGTTATTGAAAGACATAATCTTTCTACACATGTCATATACAGTAGATGTATTTGGAAGGAAATAATTATGGTCTATCTGTACATCTGGCAATTTTTTCCCATCCGGGACGGAGAGAAAAGCATTTACAGTGGGTTGGTCAATATTCGTTGCAAGTGGACCTGTTTGATCTAACATATATTCTGCGGTAGCTCTAAGCATGAATTTTTCGTCTCTTGGTAGAGCTCCTGTGTCAATAGTTACTGGTATTGGTATCCTGACATGGTCCTGAAGGTTTTCTCCAACTGGTAAATTGGATATTTCATTAATATTTTTATCTTTAAATACTTCCCTTGGGCCTATACCCGACATCGTGAGTAAAACGGGAGTATTTATAGAACCAGCACTTACAATTATTTCTTTTGTCGCAAAGTAAGTTTCTACGTCACCATATCTTAAAGATACGGTCACGCTTTTAGCTGTTTTATTCTTTTCTTCAATGTCGATGGATCTAGCGAAAGCATTTTTTATGACAATCAAATTCTTGCGATCTTTTATGGGGGTCAGAAATGCCGTGGCACTGCTGACTCTTTTGCCTTTGTGATTGCCACCACGAATTTTCCCCACTCCCATTTGAGAGTCACCGTTAAGATCGTCCAAATAGGTGAGGCCCAATTCTTTATAACCTTGGGTTAGTTTTTCGACGATATGTGGGTAAGTGAAATTAAGTTGATCAACAACATATTCTCCGTCAACTCCGTGGTTTTTTACTAATTCGGGATTATTGAGTATGAATGGATCAACCATCTTTTCGCTTTTCATAAAATATTTCTTCAGTGATGGCCAGTCCCAGCCGTCATTTGTCTTATTGTGCCATGGCTTGTAATCTTCAGCACTACCTCGCATGTAAAGCAAGCCGTTGAGAGAGCCACTTCCTCCGAGCATCCTGCCTCGTGGCCAGAACCCTCTTTGATCCACGTTTCCTTTGTGAATATTCTCATCTAATTCCGTATAATATTGAAAGGACTGCCGAGAAGAATGGAGATCACCCGAGAATGCAGGGATCTGTAAATAAATTAAATAACACGACTTACTCCCTTTGGTCTATGTTCAGTGTTTTTAGATAGCCAGTAATTGAAAAGTCTATACATATGTGTTCCGCATATTATTATATTATTATGTTATGACTAAGCAAACATTCCAATGTAACGTACAACATCCTTTTCCCGGATCAGCTATATCCTCTACTCTATGTAAAATATATTATTTTTCATGATTAAATAAATAACACCGAACAGTCACACATATAGCCCCGACCCCACACTAAGATACGAGTTTTGTGTTGTGGGTATCAGGGACTACGAGAGACTTTCGGTCTCATAACACTCAGACTTTGGACACAAATATCTGTCTGTCACACAAACATTTGTCCTGGTGTTGGAATCGAACCCACGGCCTCTCGTTTCACAGCCGGCTACTCGCCAACTGCGCCACGGAGGCTTTCATGATTATAATTATTATTACAATGTATCATGTCTTTTTCTTGATTAGAATTATCTGACATACAAGACTCCTACTCACAACACTCTCTAATGGGGGATCCCCTCCGGCCTCTAAGAGAAGCACCTTCCACTCCTCTACTTCAGACAATCTGTTCGCCAAGAGAGCTCCAGCTGTTCCACCACCAACGATGATGAAGTCGAATGAAGTACCCGCTGGTGAGACAGAATATTGGAATAACTAAACTATAATTCAAAATAGGACTCTGAAAACTATTTTTTTTACTTAGCATTGTTGTTTCGACCGGAATTAAGCTGATTACCATTGTTATAGTCTTTTTTCATGGTTAAAAATAAAGTCTTCGCATAATTCCAGCTATTGTCAAACGCAACTGTTGTCACTTGTTATAAAATAGGGAACAATAAAGTCTGATTATAGCTGAAAGAATGCTTAAATTTTACTAAAGAAAGACATTACGATATCTTAGGTAGGTTGGTCAGCGCCTTTACGAAAATTTCAAATTTCTACAGATAAATTATATACAATACTTAACATAGGCATAGCCTGAAAGCAGTTTGTCAAGGATGGGCTAACTGAAGCATAATTTCTATGATAAGGCCTTTCTTAAATACAACAGTAAACAAAATATATTGTCAAAGAAAATTAACTTTATGTCGAGGACAATAAAGACTTTTACAAATGTGTATGTATTCAATTGTTATTTTGCTTCAATTGTCACTTTATGTATCTGAGTATTACTTCTGTCACATGCTAGGATGAGTTCCCTAATATAAGCTAAAATACTTACAAGAAATTCCATAAGAGTAGTCTGTTGGCATTTCATCATATATAAGGCATTGGGCTGCTAGTAAATGTGTTAATACATTTGTGAAAGACACTCCAGCAGATCCCTTGAGGTAGGGCGCGCAAGTTGCATTAAAGCATGTCATTGTTCCTGAAAAATTATAATAAAGGTGTCAAGTAAGCCTCCGTGGCGCAGCGGGCGAATAGCCAGCTCTGAAACGAGAACCCGTGAGTTCGTTTCCCGCACCAGGACAAATGTTAATGTTACAGACATATATTTTTTTCAGGTATATTAAAATGTAAATTATCGCTTGCTTTAACGGTGAAGGAAAACATCGTGAGGAAACCTGCATATCTGAGAATTTTTCGAAGGTATGAGAAGTCTGCCAACCCGCATTAGGCCAGCGTGGTGGACTAAGGCCTAACCCCTCTCATTAGTAGAGGAGGCCCGTGCCCAGCAGTGGGACAATGTTTAATACAGGGCTAGTAGTAGTAGTAGTGCTGTGTGGCCGTGGTCCCTATGAGAACTATTTCGTAGTTCTTGTTACCCATGATACAAGTTTGACCTGATCCAAGACAATGTGTGTGACTGTTGGAGGTATTTAAATAGTCGTCCGTGAAACAAAAAAACCACTCGATTCCCGCACCGAGACAAATGTTTGTGTGAGACCATTAATCTCTATTAGTTCCTGATGCCCAATATGCAAGATAATTGACAGCCTCCGTGGCGCAGTTGGCGAGTAGCCGGCTGTGAAACGAGAGGCCGTGGGTTCGATTCCCACACCGGGACAAATGCTTGTGTTACAGACAGATATTCGTGTCCGGGGTCTGGGCGTTGAGACCGAAAGTCTCTCGTAGTCCCTGATACCCACGACACAAGACTCGTATCTTAGTGTGGGGTGGAGGCTATGTGTGTAAATGTTGGGTGTTATTTATTTATTTAATTGTATCTCAGTCTGAAATTGGCACTATTTATTGGTTTGTATTCTAACAGAAGACTGACAATCGAACAATTTGAGTACCTGTTAGTAATTGCTATGTACACGCAGTGTACTTGCTTACTAAAGAAATCTCATTGCCCCGCCCCCCACAAATTCGATAAAACTCTCGATTAATAATAAATATACTAAACTTTTTTAACTGCCTAGATAGACAGACGAGCAGACGGGCCACCTGATGGTAAGTAGTCACCGCTGTCCATAGGTTTCTGCAATGCCAGGGCACAGCACACTATTGATGATGCTAATGTATTTTATGTATAGTTGATAAGCTTTCTTATATTTATTTTTCTAATCTACTAGCTGCACGCGGCATGCGTTGCAAAGCCACGTAAAGTTAATTTAATTAATTGTGATCGGTTGAACGGTATTGAAGTTGGTGTTCTGCAGCACCATCTAGCGAGTTCATTTTATTTTTGTTTGGCCAGGAACCATCACGGGCGTATGATGAACAACCCACTGAAGTTTCATCGAGTCCATAGAGTACAAACATACTTACATTGATTTTTGTTTATATTGTATTATATTGTACTGCTTGCAATTGGCTACATGATCAATAAGCGAATTTTAAATACGAAACAATTAGTTATATTAAGTTTGTCACACAGTAATCACGGGACTATAGTCCCGGATATTTGGAATGCGTGCGTGGGGCCGAAGCCAACACGTAGAGGCCTGTTAGACAAATTTAATTTTGTCATGTGACACATTTGTGTGTGTTTTTATTCAGTTATTATTAAGGTTCGTCTCCCGGCTGAATGTTTATAGTTAAACACACTAATCTATGTATCTGTAAATACTTCGTATAGAAAAAATCGTTTTGGCTAATGATAGTTGGGCGGTACTTAAATTTTTTCAATATTCATTGATCCCATCAAATTGGATTCATCTGATTAGATTTTTAAATGGAAAACATTATGTAAACTCAATCCGTATCGTTTGCTCCGTTTTCTAGAACGTTTCTGTAAATAGGGTTCATTATTCTGTAGCCTTCTAAAGATCCAAATGAGAATTTTATAAACAAGTTTTGTCGAACTAAGATGGCGCCTCGGCAATTTTAGTGTTGCCGGAATATTCCGAATTGTTGCGAAAAATTTAACAAAAAGCATCAATTTGGTTTTACGTCAGTGTTACACTACGGATCTGATTAACGGAGATTATTTCATATAAAGAGCTTGCTTATTCATTGACATAACCAGAGGAAGGCACATCATAAAATTTATCATATAAAAAAATTAGATGTTCCATTGCACTACTGTCTGTATCCTTTGTAATGACACATAGATATGTCAACCCGAAATTCATATCCTTTATTACAATTATTTATTGCTTTTAATTAAATATTTACAATTATGTTGACAGCCTCCGTGCCGCAGTTGGCAAGTAGCCAGCTATGAAACGAGAGGCCGTGGGTTCTATTCCCATACCGGGACAAACAATAATAAATAACACCCCACACACACCCCCCCGACCCCACACTAAGATACGATTCTTGTGTTGTGGGTATCAGGGACTAGGAGAGACTTTCGGTCTCACAACACCCAGACCCCGGACACAAATATCTGTCTGTCACACAAACATTTGTCCCGGTGTGGGAATCGAACCCACGGTCTCGTTTCACATCTGGCTCGCCAACTGCGCCACGGCCCACGGAGGCTGTCAATGTTTAATGTTCATATTTAAAATAATAACAGACGATTACCGAAGCGCCAAGTTAGTTGCGTTTCGCTAAACCGAATGTTTTTAACGTAACACCTGTGCCGTGCTACGAAGGTGCGTCAGTCGATCTGCCCGACCCTTTATTAGTTTTTCTCTACCAAAGTAAATTGATTGCAAATAGTAATTGTAACAAGTACCTACACTTATATACTCACATAATATTGGAAATATCCTGGGGAATTTAGTACTCGAACGGTAGGCAGCGGCTTTGCTGTGCCCTGGTATTGCAGAAGTCTATGGGCGGCGGTGACTACTTACCATCAGGTGGCCCGTCTGCTCGTCTGCCTATCGAGGCACTAAAAAAAAAAAAAAAAAAAAGCTGTGTGCCGTCAGGGAAGTGATTCGATTCTTATATTTGATAAAAAACAATTTTTCCCGATTTACCGACTACCTCCGTGGCTCAGCACTCGCCCGCTGTGAATCGAGAGGCTGTGGGTTCGATTCCCGCACCAAGACAAATGTTTGTATGACTGACAGATATTTGTTTCGGGTTTGAGTGTTGTGGGACCGTAGTCTCTCATATTTATTGACACACACGATACAGGTTTGGCCTAGTGTGGGGTCAGACCTATGTGTGTGATCTTTTGGGTGTATTTATTTTTGTTTTCTTATTCATATTTCAAATGAATCAGACCATCTTATTAGCTCGATAACGTATTTGCACCGTTAAATTCGTTTAATGAAAATTCTCTGCCAAATTTCGGGTATTCCAGTACCTGTGTCTACACTTTCTATACATGCAAGGTTATTTTAGACATCAACCTCTAAGATTATATCAGAATTATCTGAAACAGTCTTAATGGAAATGCGGACGCCATCTGGCTTACAAAATAGCATATAATAATCAAATTATATTTAGAAAATTTGTATTTGAAAATTTACTATTTGAATTGACCTATCAATTCTAGTCGTGGTCAACTCGAGCTCGCCAGTTGCTAACTTTCATATTGGACATAATAATTGAACCCCAGCAACTAGTTCTGCGAACCGTCCGCTCATGATTCGCTTTTGAACAAAATTTTGAAGTTAAATTTGTTTGTGGCCACATTGAACGACGTGTGGGGCGTAATGTACTTCGAAACTTGCACGCGGGTTGGCTTTAATATATGTCATCCATACCGTTTTGAGAATCCAATATTTTATGGTGATGGGCCAAATGTTTAAAACTAACGCATGTCAAATGACACGCGCCTTGACCTGTCATTTAATGCGGTACTTGCTCATATTACTCCGACACATGCACTATGGTAGATTAGAGTTGCCAACCGTCCTGTTTTCCCGGGACATGTCCTGGTTTTTACAGTGTCCTGGGGTGTCATGGATAGTTTTTAAGCAGCGTCCTGGATTTTATAGCGCTCTGATAAGGTCCTGTATTTTAAAATTCGCACACCACTTTTGCAATCCTTACTTTAGGGGAGGTCTGTCGGCTCGTTCGTTCGTATCGTTCACGCTATTTTAAAACAAATTGTCCTGGTTTTTCCAACTTAAAATCCTAGTATATGAATTCCGGGGTTGGTAACCAACCCTATGATAGACGCATGCACACGCAAACGAAGATGCAATTTGTAAATGGAACACCAATGGGAATATACCTAGGCAATATAAATTAACTCTTGAAAGGACACATGGCGTCTAGATTGAATGCTAACTGCTCAGTAAAGTAAATAGCTAAAACGAAGGGCGCCGGGTATGCAATGTTTCTCTTGATGTTATGTGTTATTTTAATGTTTTGATGAATGTTGAAAGTAGCCAGACTAATTGTTTAAAGATTTCTTTTAGGCGAACTTGAATAGGATTATAGTTAAATACAGTTTGAAATAAAACCCGTGTACTATTTGCTTTTTTAAGATTTTTCTTTCTATATTATACGTCAGAAAGTAGTCATATATAATGTATATTTTTATACAGCAATCAGATCAGATGGCTTCTCAAGAATTTCTGGAATCACGACCTAATTATTACAACGATGTATTTAGAAATAAGTGCCACTTACATTTATTTCATCAGACGAAACAATCCAAGACTTTTTTGTAAACAATATTAACGTGTATTCAACACACGTAACACTTACGACCCGAAATTATCAACTGAATTAATCCAGTCGATACGAAACGATGATAAATTAACGATATCTTAATTAACATTAAATATTATGCGTCTGTTTGTTTCAATGTAGAGTGTAAAATGAATTTATTGTTGTAGTGGCTGTGTAGCTGGTTGTGGGAGGTCCGAGTTCAAATCCCAAATCAAAAAAGGAGATTTAGGCCTTGGGAAATTTCACCCACCACACCGTCTGTACTCTGGCGAGAAGCCCGTTGTGAAACGCGAGGCCACGGGTTCAACCGGGAATAAAATTCAAGTATTTGTTTCAGCTATTGTGGGACTATTTGGTGTACACACACATACGCTCACGCCTGTAATCCCCGAAGGGGTAGGCAGAGGTGTAACGAGTACACCCACTTTTCGGATGAATTTCGGTCCCATAATGTGATAGGGGGCGAGCCTATCGCCATACCTGGCACAAATTCCAGACTCCGGGCTAATACTGAGGAATTTCTAGATAGAAAAACCCAATATCACTTTACCCGACCCGGGGATCGAACCCGAGACCTCAGCACAGCAGTCGTAACGCATGCGCAATTACAACTGCGCCACCGAGGCAGTCACTATTTGGTGTATTATATTGGGTGTATTTATCGTTTGTACAACAGGCAACAGAAAGCCGATAGTTCACGGCAGTTTTCTGAGAGATAGTGGTACTAAACCGGTCATGTCAGTTTATTTATGCTTAGACAAAACTAACTACAGCGTAAAAAAAAACTAAAGTATTTTTGATACCAAATATTCTTCAAAGAAAAAAAAAATATTTATCTCAGTTGTATATAAGTTTTTAATTTTCTCTCTAATTAGAGAAAATTTATAAGCCAATTGGCTTATAAAGTGAAGATTCATCAGTATTAATATTAGACTAGGGTTGCCAACGGTTTAACGGTGGGTTTAACGGTAGGCAGCGGCTCTGCTGTGCTCTGGCATTGCAGAAGTCTATGGGCGGCGGTGACTACTTACCATCAGGTGGCCCGTCTGCTCGTCTGCCTATCCAGGCACTAAAAAAAACCTTTGATTTCAAAAACTAGGGTTTGAAGATGGACTAACCAGGACAATTCAGTATAAAAACAAAACGTGTTTTTATTTTAAAACAGCTTAAGCATCGCGAACACTCGCGAGCCGTGGGTAGCCCCTAATGTAAAAATTGAAAAAGTGGCGCGCGAATTTTAAAATACAGGCGCCCTTTAAAAACCCTTTAAATATCCAGGACACTCTAAAAACCAGGACCTGTCCTGGGAAAACAGGACGGTTGGCAACTCTATATAAGACACCCAAAAAGCAAACCAAGCTGCCGGTTTTAGTTTATAATTCAGGTGTTATCTGCACGTCATCCAGGTAGCCACGTTGTCCAATAGATATCAAACACATCGCTTACATCATAGGTACTAATTACTAATCCGTAAAAGATAATGCTGAATCTCTGATTGGGAAGTTTGATTACGGCTTGAAGGTTTTTCCTAGTAGCGTTAAATCACGTGCGATCTTCTCAGTATTTGTTTTTCCACTGTGAATTTGACCTTGACCTAATTTGACTTGGATTCTGATTAAGTTCGACAGGATTTTTTCATTTCATAGACTTATAAAGGCGTTTTATTTTATTTAAATGTAATTTTGTTACTTAGCAAATACAATATGTAATAAAAGATAGCACGACAAAAGAATATCAAATTGGTCTTAAAAAGTTGTTGCACATTCGCGATAAAAGGGCAGTAGTGTTTCTAGTATTTTATTATTACTTTAAATTTATTGGCACATATTCTAATGATCGTTCTTTCCCTTATTGTCATTAATAACATACATACATATACACTCATCATATGTAATCCCCGAAGGGGTAGGCAGAGATGTAACCAGGTCACCCACTTTTCGCCGAATTTTGGTCCCATAATGAGATATGGGGCGAGCCTATTGCCATACCAGGCACAGATTCCAGACTCCGGGCTAATACCGAGAATTTCTAGATATAAAAACCCAATATCACTTTACCCGCCCCGGGGATCGAACCCGCACAGCAGTCGTAACGCATGCATAATTACAACTGCGCGAGGCAGTCAATTCGAGATTAACATTCTAAGTAATCAATTATTTAAAACAACGTGCGATCAAATATTATTATCGCGTATTTCACGTACAATAGTATTTTATTAATAAGAAACTAATAAATTCATTTTAACAAA
The DNA here is from genome assembly GCA_905220505.1 of Laothoe populi. Taxonomy (NCBI): domain Eukaryota; kingdom Metazoa; phylum Arthropoda; class Insecta; order Lepidoptera; family Sphingidae; genus Laothoe; species Laothoe populi. The sequence goes on from HG992156.1 coordinate 748,634, forward strand.
TCAAAATTACTTCTTTAATGGAAAACAAATAGATAACGATATAATTAAGACGGTGGATCTTAGCTGACAGAAGCCTCAGTATGATTGATCGCCAGGCATCCAGATCATCTTACTATTATCATCATTGACCTCATGACAATGATTACACTCGGTAATTGACATCAGAAATGGGTGGCATTGGTACCACAATGATATGGACTTACGGTCAGTTCCAATGACCAATCGTAATAGGAAATAAAACATTGCTTCCAAATGAACCGACAAGAACAGTTTTAATGCATACCTACAAATAATATAATTTGAATGTTTTTTTTTATTCTGGCGCGGCAAGGTGACCACACTGCACCTGATGGTAAGCGCAGTGCCGTCCAGATAGAGTATCAAGTAGCGAGAGACAGTCTATCCCTCGCTACTCAACACAATCATGCCGGCCAAAATATGAGTGTTTCAGGAATATTAGCAACAGCAAAATACCACTTCGCGTTCTCTCCCGAAAAATGTATGCAATTATTTGAGGTCTCAGCGATATGAAAGCTGTCGATTAGAAATACCTATAAGCAGATACCTATACGTTATATCTACAAGATTAAAGATTTTCAAATGCTCTTCAATAAATGATATATAGAGAACACCTTTAGGTATACATTATTCAGTTCATTTGGTCCACAATTTTATTTGTAGTGAGTCCACGCGAAGTTCATGTCTGACATTAAAAAGGCTCGTAAAAAAGAAAGATAGCATCTATTAGCTTAGCACTAATATCTAGATTAATTGTTGTAGTACTGTCGCCTACACACACGTAACAAATCTAGATATCTTAGAATCCACAAAATAATTTATAGATTTTTCACTGCAGTTTCTTAGGTAACGTTTATTCGCGCGCTACGCCATGAATGCTATCCTACGTGTTATGTTTATAGACAGAAGTATTACGCTCTTAAAAAACGGTGACCGCTTAGCGAAGCGGTAATAGACTGCCAGACAGATGTTGCGAGTTTGGTCCCAACCGCCAGGGCAAACATCTGTGACTTCAAACTTATGTATCAGGGGCGTTGCTACCGCCGGTTCAGCCGTATCAATGATAAGGGACCCCGGGATGCAGAGGCCCGAGGCCCGAACGTGTGTAAGCAAAAATTCGTGAAATGTTATGCTAATGTCTCTTTAGCCTTCATTTGCCAAACCGCAGCCTAAATTCATTCGCTAAACTGACACTATGCAAAAAATCATGTTGATCCCTTGCTCTGTAAAAAAATAATCTATCCCACGGGAACTGTACATATTTCCGGGATAAAAGTAGCCTATGTACTATTCCAGACTATAATCTATCTCTATGCCAACTTTCAACCGGATCCGTCTAGCCGTTGTACCGTGATTGAGTAACAAACATCCATCCATCCATCCATACATTTGCATTTATAATATTAGTAGGATTAACAATTTTCACAAAAAGTAATAAACATGTGGCTCGCGTTATGGTCCAGAAAATAGAATTCAACGAGTGAAAGTAATTTAGCTTTACAGCTTATGTATCGGACTGTACTTAATTAATCACATTCATGGTTTTCAGCCAGCTCGTAAAGCCCGTCGTTAGTATACTACAATATTGTAGTCATAAAACAACCTGAAAGCTTTCTCCTGCCGTAATTAATTTTATTAACCGTTCATTTCTTTCGATGACCCAGTACCTAGGTAGTTACTTTATCGTTCGCCGAGTATTGAATTACGTGTTTCCTTTATGAAAATTAAATTTGCAATGTAAACCAAAATATTTAATTTGATTTTGTTAATATTGTTTCCAATTTACTTTGCTTTAGCTAAATATTAAAATGAAAAAATAATTTGCAATTACTTTTGATTTGTAGGGCTGTATAAAACAAACTTGGTTTTATTTATTTTATAGTGATATCAAACTGTCACAGGCGACATAACGAGTGATGCCAGTAGACGAAAGTTTCCCGGTTTGCGGGGAATTGGCTTATGTGGGAAGAGTGCGGGTTTTTTTTTATTTTTTTTTATCGTAGCACGGCAAAGTGACCGCACTTCACCTGATGGTAAGCGCAGTACGGTCCAATTAGAGTATCGAGTAGCGAGAGACGATCTATCCCCCGCTACTCAACACAATAACGCCGGCCTGCTCCTTCACACTACGCCATGGGCAAGAAGGTGAAGAAGCGGTCGAGGGTCTATTGTCAGAGTACTTAGAAGGCCACAAAATGGCCAACATTGTACCCCAACTCTAGACCCCCAAAAAACCGGATGTACACTGGCTGATCCCGGAACGCGACACACTTGCGTGTGCCACTATGGCGGGTTTTTCACTCTGTGTACGGTGGTCGCTATCCGGGCGGATATGAATATCCTACCACCAGCAATTTGTTTAATATCATGCATTCCGAGAAATAAGCTATTTATTTGTTAATAATGCTCTTTGAATTTGGATAATAATAATCATATTATGTTATAATAATAAAATAAAAGTCTGTGCTTAGTTAATTTACAGCATATTTTTGTTGTAGTAATATTGGTTTTGATTTGTTTAAATTTTCGTGTCAGAGTGTAGTGTAATCTATCCCATAATAAATGTTTATAAACAATAACATATTTATATAATATAACGTCATAAAGGCTTCATTACAATTATCAGTTGTTGAGTAGGTACTTCACACAATAACTTTAAATATCATTGTTGCTATTATGAATACGACGCAAAGAAAGTGAGTGGAGATTCTGAATTTTTACATTGGCCACACTGATCAGAACTCCCTTGTCACGCACAATAAATTATTTCAACTTTGACGCATTTAACTGCCGATTATATTTATTTTCTATTATTTCATGACTTAAAAGTACTGCAAATTCAGTCCGAAACGATGCTCCTCAAAAAAGTATATACTTTAGTTTTTGTAAGAGACCATTCAAGGATATTACTTGGCTGGAAAAAGCGCGGTTTCGGTGTGAACAAATGGAACGGTTTTGGCGGAAAATTAGAACCCAACGAGACCATACTGGAAGCTGCAGCTCGGGAACTGAAGGAAGAATGTTGCGTCAGCGTCAGAACTACAGATCTGTGCAATATAGGACATTTGGAGTTCACTTTTGAAGACAACCCAGTGATGATGGACGTTCGTGTTTTCTCCACAGATACTTACGAGGGAATTCCAAAGGAAACGGAGGAAATGTGCCCAAAATGGTTTGACATAGATTGCATACCTTTTGACGCCATGTGGCCGGATGATAAATTCTGGTTCCCATATATGTTAAAAAGTAAATTGTTTTATGGTACATTTCATTACCAAGGCTTTGATACAATATTGCATTACAAGATAGAGGAATTGCAGTCTATGGAGGATTTTTATGCAACAAAGAAGTAATCTTAATCATATTGATTATAGAATTATGAATCTTTTATGTGATAATCATTTTCCTAAGATGAATAGAAGTGAACAAATTGTGATTTTATAATTAAAAATATGTAACTTGCTAAGGATGAGATCTGTCTGTTTTTTAATGTTTCCAAACTGAAATTATCAGTATCAATTGTATTAGTTCATTTATAATAGATTAGATATATATGTAAAAGACTGTGGTAGATATCTTAGGATCAATAGGTTTAAGTTTAGAAGCTAAGTTTACACCCTTGTCAACTTTAGTAATATATGTAAATCAGAATAGACAGAGTTCTTTCCTTTACTTTTAAGATGTTAGCCATAATATAGATGTTCTGGATTCCATAAATTAATCCATAATTTTGACAACTAAATTATAATTCTTATTATGATTTATAATGTTAAACAGTACAAGGCACATAGTGTGAATGTATTTAGTGGAAACAGTTTTTTGTATGTTTATTTTATATTTTTTGTGAAATATGGGTGTATTTGGTTACACCTATATCTACCCCTTCAGGGATTACATGCGTGAGTATATGTATGTATTTTTTGTGAATTAAATTCATAGAATTTAAAATTATATTTTAAATTTCATTCAATTAGCACCTGTGAGCTGGATATATGTCATAACACTGCATATGTATCATTTTATTGTACCAGTTAAGAAGGTACCTGGGTGTACCTAAAAATAACACATAGTTGACCCCATACAAGTCAATCCTGTTTTGTGGGTATAAGGAACTATACGCGCTAACATACCTGAAACACATTTTTGGATCACACATAAAATGAACCTCTGAATATTGCTAGAGTTTACCCAGCATTGCAGCTACACTTCACTGCTTACCTGAGCAAAGGGACAAATTACGCATAGCATTGTTTTTAGGACTTTCAGTAAAAAATTTAATAAACAAGAAAACACACTTTCATACAAAAATATTTAATTTTATGTAGTTAGTTGCGCATTTCAGTGTTTACAACCACTTAAGTTAAAAATACAATCTTAATACAAACAATATTTTGGTTACAACAGATTTTTTTCTGCATGTATAAATTTTTAAACATTAAAAGTAAATTATTTGGGCTTACTGCATATCACCAAATAATTTAATAACGAAAGTAACTCAAAATATTTGAGACTCCAACCATAGGCAAGTTCTGCCATCTATATCATCACTGGATCAAGAAAGCTTTAAATTATTATCACTGGTTAATACGTTAACAAAATGTTAATATTCCCTTACATTAACTTTCAATACAAAATTGCAAAGTACACTGAAATAGTATACCGGCTGACTGGATCATCAAAAGACATGGTCATTCACACACTCATTTAACATAATATAAAAAATAAGATCAAATTGGTACCAATAAACTATTAAGAAAACTAATGAAACTTATGGAATGAAATTGTGAATTGTGATAACACACGCGCGGGCGCTGCCAAATATTAAGCACATATTTTTTACATATTTAGTAAGACAATGGAGTAACGAGTAATGTTGGTTGTCTTACCAGTCAACCTGTATATTCACAATTTGCTTATGCCAAAAATATTTACTCAGAATCGCTTTTACGCAACGGAAATGCCTCACTTACACATTACCGTGCCTATCGTGTTGTACGCAAGTCCACTCGCGTTACAGTGGTTTAAAAAATTCAGTAAAAAAATGGGTCACAAAATATGTTGTAAAAACGTTTCAGAACTTAGATGGAATGAATTAACAATTGATCTAATCTACAACTTTTCTATTCACTTTCATACACAATAAACCTTTAAACACATTCAGTTAGCCAGGTTTGGTCGCCACATTGATTATTCCTCTGCCCCAACCTGACATACTTAACAAAATAAATTATAATTACTTACACTAGTTACAAAATTAGTTGTAAACTTACAAAGAATAAGTGACCATACATTTTTAACTCAGATTCAAACTGTGACATAGTTACAAGCTAACGGTAATATATTCATTGACATTCATAAGAATGCTTGAGAAATATTCTCCCAATTAGTAATTTAGAAGAATTACCATGGATATAGAAAGTCTAATGTGTACGAGACAAAGCAGTTGTGTTGCTCTTTTTCATCCTGCTATGAGCAGGATATGGCAATAGGATTCATTATTATTTCACAATATTATTCTTACTAATTTACATGGGCACGAATTTTTAGAAAAAGCCAACTTGCTGTCTTGTCTGTCTTGCCTGTTCCGTAACTAGTGGGAAAGTAAAAAGATAACTGAATCTAAATAGTGCGTTTTACAGATTCAATAAATATATTTTAATTTGAATTGATATAGTTCGTCACAGGGTTGCTATATAGCTAATTCCACAACTGTCATCTCCAGGGCAAGCCACTTTTTTATCACTGTTATATTCCTTATCCCCTTACAGGTTAACTCATAACTTATGCCCAAGTTATGTGCGGCCACTTTTCACAATTGTTGCCCTAAACTAAACATACTAAACTTTGCTATGTTGTTTTACCTGCTTCTTCTATTTGTTGATCCCCCCCACCTTCGGAGAGAACTGTCCTTGCCAGGTTCCTGGCAAGGGCTAGTCGCAGCAGATCAGCTTTCTCACTGTCCAGGCCTGTTGGTTTTAATTCCAGGCACAGCATGATCTCATAGGTATCAGATGACGTAAATACTGGTTCATCAGACTCTAGAAGTGGCAGTGTGTCTAGGAGAAGGGTTTCCCAGAAGCTGGAAGAAAAATTAATGTTAAAATCAAATCATGTTTAGCTAACTGCTAGTGGTAGGATATTCATATCCGCCCGGATAGCGACTACCGTACACAGGGTGGAAAACCCGACATAGTGGCACACGCAAGTGTGTTGCGTTCCGGGATCAAACAGTGTACATCCGGTTTCTGTCGGGGGTCTCTAGAGTTGGGGTACGATATTTGGCCGTTTTGCGGCCTCCTGAGTACTCTGACACTAGAGCCTCGACCGTTTCTTCACCTTCTTGCCCAGGGCGTAGTGTGAAGAAGCAGGCCGGCATGATTGTGTTGAATAGCACGGGACAAATCGTCTCTCGGTACTCGATACTTTAATTGGACGGCACTGCGCTTATCATCAGGTGCAGTGTGGTCACATTGCCGTGCCAGTATAAAAAAAATTAAGCCACTAGAGGCACTTTTTACAAATCAGGATTATATTAAAATCTACCAGTGCTTCGGAATAGGGTAGTTCCCTTTGTTTAATTTTGTACATTGTTAGATATGCAACCGAATATAATACGCAAAAGAAACCCTTTTGCGAAAACAGAATCACAATTGGAGCTTGAACATTGATCACAATATTTATTTTAGCTTAACCTTATGTACGGGCTAGCACCGTACATTTCATTGTCAGCATTTTGAGTACCGCGGCGGTTATTAGCCATTTATGTAATTAGTACGCAACTGATTGTCACCCGCGACGCGTGTACTCACAGCAAGCAAATTATTATCATTTACATCTAGCTATTATATATTCATCTACATTAGACATAGTTCGACATTTAATAAATCACTTAATTAACTAGCTATACTCTTTTACTTAAACTCTACACCTTAATTAGATTTGCAACTGTCTACAAGAAAACTGACATACGCTAACGGTTTGGTGTTGCAATTGGTATGGCATGCGAGAATTCCAGAGCCTCAAATCCTGCTTCCAATTATCAGCATGCTAATCCTCATTTTCTTTAGTCAATATACCCAGGATTCTTCAGGTATTTGGAGGTTCATGGGCAATGAAGATCACTTACTATCCAACCATCCACCACTTCCTTGTATGGGAATGAACTTGCTTCTTTGCCGGCCTTTACTATAATTATAATAAAAACATTGAATGTCACTCACTAGTCCGGTGCTATTTTCGATGTGATCAATGAAACTAGAAGCTGTGCCGCCTTTTTAAATTCTCTGCCTTTGTACATTCTATGGAAGTCACAGTATTTGCCTGTAAATAAATTTTATGTTTAATATTGTAGTATCAAACATTTACTATAGAATGCGATGAGACTGGTTAGTAGCTGCAGGTTTTATTCTCCAACAAAATCTTCAAATAGATGAAAATTATGATGTATTTATTTATTCATTGTCTTAGGTTGCTTCAACAACCAACATACCCATACCCACATACAAAAGCTGAGGTCAAAAAACAGTGCAGTTTAAATCAGATCACATATGTGTGTTCTAGCACAATATCTCATACACCGTCTGTAAGGTCTATTATATTTGGTTTAAGAATCACACTAATATTTGTTTGAGAATATAGAACGACTTTTCGTTTCGTTAGCTTGTCCACTGATTCCCTGAGGTCGATAATATATTTTTGTTTATTCTTTGGCAGGCGTGATTTGGTTATTTGCCAGTGTCAAATATTGTGATTTTTTTAAATGTCATATTGAAACTCATTTTCTTCCGCCTAAACTGGATGACGTGCATTATGGTATTGTGTGGTGGTGTCTGGTGTGTTGTGTGTTGAGTGTTAGGTGTTGAGTGTGGTGTGTTGTGCGTACGTACCAAGGAAGAGCAGCGTGTCGTGGAGCAGTAACGCCGGCCCAGCGGCGAGCAGCAGGTCGGCGGCGGGAAGCGTGCGTGACGTCACGTACTGTGCGAGCGCCGCGTGTGCCGCGCCCCCCGCCGCGCGCGCGCTCCGCCCCCGCACGCCCCACGACAGCGCCGCGCCCACTCGACCCACACCGCGCTGCCGGGAGCATTCGCACACGCACGCTGATATACCTACAACATACATACATACGCTTACTCAATGCAATTTTGTAGCTAAATAGTATTTTTAACAAGCTTTTGCCAAGAAGTTCGCATGTAAGATTAAGTTTATTTTTGTGTAGCATGCGATATCAATCTTATTAATATTACAAAATATGCAAATGTTTGGATGGATGTTTGTACTCAATCACGCCAGAACGTCTGAACGGATCTGGTTGAAATTTGGCACAGATATAGATTATTGTCTGGAATATCACATAGGCTACTTTTCATCCCGGAAAAATGTACAGTTCCCACGGGATAGTTTATTGTTTTTCACAGAGCAAGGGATCGACATGATGTTTTTCATAGTGGTAGTTTAAGTTTTAGAGTTACACTTCCTATACAATAGAAAAATAAAGACAGATGTAGTAGCTTAAGATGACTCCATGGATTTTATACGTTTTCTTTCAAAAATAACAACCAAACCGGCGGAGCCGCGGGCAACACCTATGTAAATATAAAACACACTAATTACATCTTCAATTCACACAAGTGGTCTCACAACTTACCAACATCAATAAGTCCATACTTCTTGGCTTCAGCCACCACTCTCATAACCTTGGCTTCAGTTCTACACGGCATCCTCTCCAGTATGAGCTCTGCCCTCCGCAGCCCCTCCGGAGGGCATGAGGCTAGGTACGAGAGACCCACGGTCCATAGAGACTTGTGCTCCATTAGTAAACATCCGTAATCCATAATGAGACTATCTCGTAAGCGGTTTGTTACACTGTAATAGAAGAGTGTTTAAAACAAAATGGCGTCACTTTGATATTTTTAAAAAAATTGATATTTTTATACTCTGCAAAGAATGATCAGTAGTCTGTTTACATTTTATATTTGATAAAACATTTTCAAAAGTGTGCAAAGTGAAAATTTATTGTATTTAATAAAAATATTTTGTCTGTGCTTTGTATTATAAATAGTATTGTTAGGATACTTTTTGCTAGGTATTGCTAAATGGCGTCATTTGACAGCAGGCTATAAATGTCGTCGCATTCCCCGTTTATTTTTCGGGTAGATTTTAGGCAGTAAGATAGTCGTAAGTGGTTGTCGGCGCATTTTGCAGTAAGTCGTTCAATATTTGGTTATATTCCTTCGACAGTCTCCGTGGCGCAGTTGGTGAATAGCCGGCTGTGAAACGAGAGGCCGTGGGTTCGATTCCCACACCGGGACAAATGTTTGTGTGGGAGACAGATATTTGTGTCCGGGGTCTGGGTGTTGTGAGACCGAAAGTCTCTCTAGGTCCCTGATACCCACAACACAAGACTCGTATCTTAGTGTGGGGTCGGGGCTATGTGTGTGACTGTTGGGTGTTATTTATTTATTTATTTGTGGTGACTCGTTTTTTACTAAGTTTCGTGCTGATTTTACTATAATTGTTTTCTTTGTGAACAAAGCTTGTTTGCTATCTTAAGTTTAAATAAAATTGTTATATTGAAGTAAATTGTTTTTAGCAGTAAGATTGATGTTATTTTTTTATTAAATTCCTCATCTGGTTCTAAAAGTATAATTTACTCACTCAGTTTGATGTTTATCCAGTATTCTCAGTTTTCCACAGTGATACAGAATGTCCGTGAGATGTGTTACAAACCACCCATTGTCTGACATTTGTTGTATTTCATGAATCAACTGCAAATATGGACAAAATAAATTGGTATTTAACTTTGAGTAGCTTTTAGCAAATAATTTAGTGATGTTTAACTTATCAGTTAAAACAGATAATACTATGACAAAATTCGTTATTTCTGTAAAGTTTACAATCATCAACATGGTTTATTATACTGTCAACAGATGGCACTGTTAATATTAAATCTTTTTTTGGCAAAAATATAATTTTATAACATTTGTTTATTATCGTGAATAGCGGCAAACATAAGCTTAAAAATGGTGTTTCAATCATTAAATTTGATTATGAATTATGAGTTATGGCGTACCGACAAAAAAACACCTTTGGGAAATAATATGTAGAGATTACTCCCATCAATGTAACGGATGAGGGCCACCCTCTTTGTTACTTATCCATTACGTTCAATACCGATTAAAAGTATTTCTCCCTTACTGTTTCTTCTTCTTATTCTGCTGAACTTCTGACCATGGTATTTCTAGTCCAACCTGTCAGAAGTGGCCTGGTGTTTACTGTTGTTATCGCTTGGTGTTTACCTGATGCAAGTCCCCATCCAGCAGAGCCCGTATAGCTCTGTCGAGTCGTGTGTTACTCGGCACTGAGGAGAGAGCGGCGCACGCGGCCGCGGCTGGAGCCAGCTCGTGTCGGCGCGCCCATGGACACGTGTACATCACCCACCCGCCCAGCAGGTCGAACCAGGACGTGTACGACGAACGGATAGACGCAAATGCACTGTACTCCCCCGTTATCAACTGTTCACAATACATATATAATATTAGTGTTCTCTCAGAGCCTCATTCGAATGCGGCCTTTTTATTATTTAAGAGTTTTTGTGAATAAAATTAAAAAGAGTCCTATGGGGCTGATATGGTTTTTACAAAGACCAAAAGACCCTAAAAATATATAGATGAATAAAAAATATATATAATGTTCGAGTATACATTGAAAGTAAAACACACTTGTACACTCACTTTTTAATACAGAGTTGTTCACTCGACGAACATTAAAGCAAGAAAGAATCACATTTCAACCTACTCGACTTTTATAGACAAATGTAAACAAAATCCAGAAGTAGGTAGTGTGTACATCCACTACCTACTTAATAAATTGGTAAACCAAAGAAGTAATGATTGGCTTTAAAATTCTTTTACAAATTAATAAGCAAATAAAATGAGCTAATTAAATAACACTAAATAAGATTGACATAATCAAATGAGAGTATGTAATAAATTGCTAAGTTTTAAAAGTGTCGCTATCATATTATATTTAGAAAAGCTCAGAAGAAAAGCAACCCTGTACCATAAGTAAAACATATAGTAGCATTATGAAATTAGTGATTCAATAGGATAGCTGACACGTTTTTTTTATTAATTTAATCAACATGTTACATTACCTAAAACCTATTATCAAAAGAATATTATGAATCCAAACAAAAATAAATAAATTAGGTGCTATCAAAACCATCATGCTGGAAGGGGTAATTGTCAAATGACAATAAAAGGATGTATGATATGTCCCATGACGTCACAGTTCTCAGAATGGCCATTACAGTGCAGTTGTGCGAGGAAGATTGTGATATGTTCTCACTACGCAACTATTTTTCTATTTAATATCTTAAAAATTTGTGTAATGGATTGTGCTATTGATTCTCAACAAACTACTTTCGGATTTGTAGTATACTAAAAATAATGTTGTATATTTATAGTAATTACAAGACTGGATGATCCATTATGAATGTAATATGCAAAATGTTAATATCTTTATTTGAATACCCATATCTTCACTGCTTTCATAATACTTGGTCTAAACTCACCCTCATAATTAGCTCCAGATTAGGTTCTGAAGACAGCACACCGCTGCTCAGCTTGGAACGGCATTCCGCCTGCCAGTGTTTCCATGTTATTGTGAACTCACCAGTAGATATACCTCCATACACCTGCAATATATAAGGTGATGACTTAGAGACAGCTAAATTTTTTTTTTTTTATTCTAGCACGGCAAAGTGACCGCACTTCACCTGATGGTAAGCGCAGTACGGTCCAATTAGAGTATCGAGTAGCGAGAGACGATCTATCCCCCGCTACTCAACACAATCATGCCGGCCTGCTCCTTCACACTACGCCATGGGCAAGAGGGTCTATTGTCAGAGTACTCAGAAGGCCGCAAAATGGCCAACATTGTACCCCAACTCTAGACCCCCAAAAAACCGGATGTACACTGGCTGATCCCGGAACGTGACACACTTGCGTGTGCCACTATGGCGGCTTTTTCACCCTGTGTACGGTGGTTGCTATCCGGGCGGATATGAATATCCTACCACCAGCAATGAAGACCATGAAGAAATACAAGAATTTTCTATTCTTGTATTTCTTACAACTCTATTTGTATATGGCTGATATTAGTTAAAGGAAAAAACTATGCTTTAATTACTATTTTGTGTTCAAACTAAAATCTACCTTATCTGAAGACACATTAGGTTGTATTTCAATTGGTCAGTGACGGAATGAAATAAAGCAAGCCATATGGCGAAATAAGTATTCATATTCATGAACAGAGCCTTGACTGCAAGTTTTTAGACAGTTATTAATGTATGAGCCATAGATGTAAATGTAATTTTACTAGTGAAGGTATTTAATATAATCTAACTACGTAGTTAAATAATAGTTTAGAAATACAGTGTAAACTCCATGTAACGTCACTCTATTTAACGACAAACTCTCTTAAGCGTCGAAATCAATTGGCTTTGGTTGGTTTAGCTTGTTTTTCATACAATGTTTCACTCTATATAGCATTACACCCACTCTCAATAACGACAACAATTAAGTTGCTAAAATTAGTAAAAACTGCGCAGCTGTGTACGATCTATTGTCGCTTTATTATCCTAGCCCGCAATAAACTCGACTGTCGGCATCATGCATACCGAACTTTCTAAGAAATTCATTCTTTTGTTTACAAATTGGGATTGCTTGCACGTGTAGACTGTTATTGACCATGATTCATAACTAGGAGTCATGGATTATCTATACCTTATCATATTCTTAGTTGCTCACAAACTTGCAAACTGTAAACATGGCTACTAAAAGAAAATCACTGTGTATTGACGAAAAAGTTTTACTGATACGCGCAATAGAAACGGGAGAGAAGATAAGTGATGTTGGCAAACGCTTTGGATTTAGTCGCTCTACCGTGTCCACAATATGGAAAAATAAAGAAAAAATCCTCCACGCTGCGGGCGAGGGAAAATCTTCCAAAAAATTAAAGAAACCTATATACGAAGATTTGGATAAAGCTGTACTATCATGGTTTCATCGACAGCGCCAGAATAATATGCCTATCTCGGGGCCGCTCGTGAAAGCTAAGGCGGAGAATTTTGCTGCTGAACTTGGTTTAACTTCTTTCAAAGCATCAGAAGGATGGCTCGGAAAATTCAAGCAGCGTCATCATATCAACTATGGTAAAATAAGTGGGGAAGCACGAAGTGTTGATACAAATGTGACTCATGATTGGATTAACAGAGTGTGGTCAAAATTCATAGAAAAATACGCCCCAAGTGACATTTTCAATGCTGATGAAGCAGCAATTTTCTATAAGTTGACTCCAGATAAAACTCTGAAATTTAAAGGGGAAAAGTGTGTGGGAGGAAAGCTTTCCAAGGAACGTATTACGGTGCTTGTGGCTGCTAATATGGATGGCACAGAGAAAAAAAAGCTACTAATAATAGGCAAATCGAAAAATCCGCGCTGTTTTAAGAACATCAAAAAATTGCCAGTGACGTATAAAGCTAATAAATCAGCTTGGATGACCAGTCAACTTTTTGAAGAAGAAGTGCGAAAGTGGGATGCAGAATTAAAGGGACGAAAAATTTTACTTCTTGTTGACAACTGCCCTGCCCACCCTTTTATATCAAACCTTCAAAACATAGAGTTGGCATTTCTTCCTCCAAATACGACTAGTGTCTTACAGCCAATGGACCAGAGTGTGATTAAAAGCCTCAAGGGTCACTACAGAAGGAAATTATTGATGGAGCTAGTCGAATCTGAGGGTAAAACTTCTGTTAATATGCTGCATGCAGTAAATTTTTTATCTAAAGCCTGGGAAGAAGTGACACCCACAACTATACAGCACTCTTTTCGACATGCTGGACTTTGTACCAATTCTACGAGTGATGAGGTGGAAACAGAATCTGAGTTTGAAAGCGACGACGACCTTCCATTAACTGAGTGGATTCAACAATTCAACATGGCAGGAAATACGGTAAATCTTCAAACCTACATTGAAGTGGACGACCGCCTGCTTACAACGGCTTCACTCACAGACGAAGAAATTTTGGATTCAGTGAGAAAAACTGAGGATCAAGAACAAGGTGATGAAGAAGATGAGACGGATGAGCCTGAGCTTCCGCCGAGCATTAAAGAAGCTCTGGAAGCAGCAAAATTATTGGAAAAATATTTCCTTTATAACCAAGATGCCTCAGTATTGCTAGATATTAATAAAATAACTAAAAAAATACAACAAAATTACTGGTGCAGCAAAAGACGTCAGACAAAAATAACAGACTATACTCAATAGCGTTCAAATAACATTCTTTTTTATGCACATAACTACTAACAATAGTCAGAAATAAACTTTTTATTTTTCTAATTCTGATGTTTCTTCTCTCCATTTAACGACAACTCTCTATAACGCCATAAAATGCACAGTCCCTTCAGTGTCGCTATATAGAGTTTACACTGTATGTATATACGTATATATACATATTTCCAAACAATAATGTAGTCAAATCATATATTAATAGACATGACTCATTATTAATTGCAGGTCAATATTTAGTACATTTGACAGGCTAAAATTATGTCCATTTTTTTTTGTAAAAATAGTCAACAGACATGTTGAGTTTATAATTTATGAAAATGTATGTGTGTGCAAGACCTCTTGGTTTTACTTATATCTTCACTGCAGTTATAACTTAATGATATTTGTGTATTTAAGACGAGCATGCAAAGCGCCTCTAAAAAATATGTATCATAACTTTTTTATATCCTGGCACAGCAAAATGACCACACTGCACCTGATGGTAAGCGCAGTACGGTCCAATTAGAGTATCGAGTAGCAAGAGACAATCTGTGCCCCGGTACTCAACACAACTCAATGCAACTCATGCCTGTCTTGATTCTTCACACTACCCCATGGGCAAGAAGATGAAGAAGCAGTCAAGAGTCTGGTGTCAGAGTACTCAGATGGCCGCGAAACAGCCAACAATTGTACCTCTGACAAAAAGTGGATGTACTGACACACTTGTGCCACTTTGGTGGGGTTTACACCCTGTGTATGGTGGTTGCTATCTGGAAGGATATGAATATCCTAACCAGCAAACAAGCACACTTGCATATAGGTGACATTGCATATTTTTGATTGAAATAGCTGTAACATAAATTATTAATTTAATACTTACACTAAATGTGGGCATGCTTCTCAAAGAGTTATCCACCAGCTTAAACTCGTTGGTTTCAGCAGCCGAGTGTAACTTCATTAGAGCTCTAGCAACATCCACTCTTCCTTGTACAACCATGCCAATAACAGTGTTCCAATAATCTTGATGGTCTTCGGATCCCCTCTCGCATGCCTCCAGCAGCTGTGACGCGGTCTGCTCATGGCACGGGAAGTGAAACCGAACCCATTCTAGCAAATACGGCAACACAATGTCACCCGGGATGTTATCAATATACAATATCTCGCATAAATGCCAAATACATTCTATTGAGTAAAATATTGTTATATAAGATACTAAATTGTTCTTCTCCACACCATCATTTACTTTCGACACTGCCTCTTGAAGGTTCTCCATGCATACTCGGATAATAGAGCGGTATTGACGCGATAGCTTGAGGAATTCCACTTGGTTGTCATTTGTTTTCGCAGCTTCGGCCGCCTTTTGTAACGATAAATACGTCCCATTGCTCTCATTCACTAATTTCCGTAAAATTGAGCTGAATAATAAAACATCTTGACGAATGTTTAGGATCTTATTATCGACGCTGGTCGTTGGGATTTTGCTCGGTGTTTGACTTCGTGGGTAAATTGTAAACTTGTTACCGTTTCGCCAAACACATCCCACGCCTTTTTCGAAACATGTATTCGGCAAAATCTACAAAACAAGCATATTATTAAAAGAAATCAAACATAACCTCTTTCGCAAGATAAAATTAAACTTACAAATGTTTTCACGTTACTTGCTGTTTCTCTGTCATCACTACGAGGAAAATCTGTGACCATATTTGGATTATTCATTGCTGTTATTGATACACAACACTTTGATTTTAAAATATTTTGAAATAATTGGAGTTCGAATGAAAAACGGTTTCCACTTCCAGACGATGTTGACAAGTGACACTTGGAAGTATTTTTTAAATAATTTCACAGGGAATCAACTAAGACCTATTACCATACTGCCAACAGACAAGTCACAAATTATTAGTATATTTCATTTTATTTTAAGTAATTTAAAGCATATCACAAATGTTTGGACACTTGTACATATTTATAATGCGAAGATGGCGTTAATCAAATAGGCACTAAACCGAAATGTGGAATTACGTTTTTCATAAATATAGGTCAGCGGTAACAAGTGAGTTGTCGTGTGGGGGTTGAGCCATGGCCAAAGGCCGATCTACTTTTTTCCTTAGTCTATGCTTTAAGATTGGAGGACATGTTGAATTTGTCACGAATAAAAATTATACTTGTCAATTCGTCAAAAACTGTTTTGTAAACTATTTTAATATTCAAAATTGTGCAGTAAATCGTATGATACAATATCGTGTGACGCTATAGCGGTGTGTTATGTGACATGAAATTGCGTAAATAAATCGCGACTGACTAAAGGAAATTTATAAAAACAGTCGTGTCATTATACTTGGTAAGTTTACAATTGTTGCATCAATTTTTGCGTGGCACCAACTTTCTAGTTAGTGAGGGGCGGTATCGCTCCTGTATTAGTGACAATTAGTTAGGCCTTCACTCGTCAGATGAGCAGTGTGGCGATTTGCAACTGTAAGTGATGACCCCAAGTCTGACGTAGCTACTAACTAGCGCGCCGTACAAGACAGAATTTAGGACGCGTTTATCCGGTCCGCCGGACGTTTGTATTGTGTATTTGTGGACTGGGTGATTGTTTTGTGTCGTCATGTTCTGTTAGTCGTCTATTCTTTGTGCTAACGTAATTATGATATGATAAAAATTTATCATCAAGTGATAGTGGTATCAGGTGGTGTCCGCGCGCACTTGTACCGTTATTTTTGTGAATCGCACTCGATATTGGGCAAATTTGTGTCGTTCGTGCAGTGCAGTGGCTAATATATCAAGTTTTTTCAACATTGTGTAAGTTACAAACTGTTATCAAATGTGTGGTGATGTTATTCGGTATTGCACAGAGCCTTGACCTTGTGCTGTTTATTTACTCAATCTACTCAGTTACCACTAAACCGTAAGATTATATTACTAATTTTTTAAACATTATTTAAAATATATTGTGGGCACCTTTTTAGGCACACATATGTAATTTTTAAAAGACCTCAATAAAAAATCTTAATATACTAGATGCTAATTTACTTACTGGCCCCTACTAATAAGTAATACTATAGCTGCAAAGTATATAATTGCTTTTATATTTTACCAAGCTTATCTGATGGCAATCTAAATTTAATATGTATTTACACAATAATATCTTATGTTGTACACTGCAATGTAAACTGATAAGTTATAATGCACAGATGATTTATTATATTTGCATAGACGAAGCTGGCTTGATGAGGGTACTCTATGTTTAAACCCAACTGGTTAGAGACAGAGAGATGTGCTGTTGCAATGCCTCATGTGGACTATTATGTCTCTAGTCTAAAGGTATATGTCAAATGAAGGCAGGCAAAAATTAAAACAGCCATAGGGCTGCAATCCATCAGCTTCCTTGTATCTAACCTTATTTACAAGGAGTTTGTAGGGTGTGTAGGTATTTTCAAAAATATTTAGACAAAACTCAGAAAAAAAATTACTAATTCTTTCCCTTCCCAAATTATTGCGTTCTATTCTGCCATTATATCTATTCTGGCATTCTAATTATTGCCAAATAATTCAAAATATCTTAAAAATAATTTAATAAAAAATAATATTAGCCGTATCAATGATATGGGGCTCCAGGCTACAAAATATTTGTCTATGCAAGTTATGCAACCTATGTTTATTCTACTCCATTTCATAATTGTAGTAACTTTACAATAATTATAACTTGCTAAAAACCATGTGAAAATATCCATAGCTTATCATTGGTTAATACTAGATACCATAACCATGTGGCTTCTAAGATGTTCAGTACATTCACAGTTTTTTTTATTTGTTTTATGTATTCATCATTTATTGCCACCTGGTCTGGTGATTATGGCCAAATAAAAGATTTTCTTTCTTTCTTTCATCTTTGGAAAGAAAGCAACTCACTTCATGTTTATAATCTCCAATAATTCCATCTTGAAAGTACCATTTCATGTCATAGCTTGAATTCCTGGTAAATTATTCATATAATTAATGTATTAAATTAGCAGTAATCCAAACGAAGGCTTATGCATTTTTATGTAATACCTTGCTATCCATTGTGCCCTTTCTTCAATGGTTGGCTACAATTATTCTTATGCTGGATTATTGGATATGGAATGCAATATGGCATTCCATATCCATTAGCCAAAATATATATTAATTGTATGACCAAATGTTGTTAACTGATGTTCGAAAAGAGCAACGCAAGAGTTTCTTGCTCATTCTTTTCTAGTGAAACTGCATTCCGAACTGGCAGTAGAGTTATAAAATTGACTGAATCTAAGTAATGTATAACATTTAATGGATTCAATAAATAATTGATTTTGATTTTGTCATATTTTGTGTCGCCACATTTGTATACATTATTAATTGATTGATTTAACTGTGAGAGAAAACAATGTAAGGAACCTACTTGCCCGAGGGTAAACCTTCTCAACCTGCGTTGGATCATAGTGATGGAATAAAACATAACTAGTATTATCAAAGAAGCCCTGGGTCCAGTATTGACACAGTGAATAATGATGATAATAAAGGGCTTATTATTCTTTATAATTAAATATTAATTTTTATTTTATGAATTACTCTAGTATGTACACCTTATGGTTACTATGTTATCATACATATTGAAAAGTAATAAAACATAACATATGGCATAATGGTGTGAGATGCAATGTACTGATACTCTCATCCTGTGCATTCAAAATTATTGTGTTACGAGTTGTCTATAAATTAATTCATGATTACATAATGTGAGAACTGTGTAGTATTCACCATTGTATTTTTGTCCATTGTTTTTTAATTTTGGCTCGGCAAATTTATTATACTGCTCCTGATGGTAAGTTTTGTGCTGTCCAGATAGAGTATAGATAGAGAGAAGATTATCTCTCGTCATTCGACACAATCATGCCGGGATGTGTTGCTTCTTCAGGCTTTGCTTAAAAGACCCATGTCAAATCAAATCATTTATTTTGTAAATTAGGCCACTAGGGGCACTTTTTACATGTCAGGTTTAAGTTTATCTACCGGTGCTTCGGAAATGCCCACTGGTCTGAGAAGAAGCACCAAGAAACTCAGCCGTAGGTCTTTTGTATTTTCATCATAACATATAATATTCAATTAAAATTAATAACAATACCTACTAGAAGTATTACACTTAAGTTCCATACATAATTATAGAACAAAAAAACTGTTTAAGATTGATATACGTGTAAATACAAGGCATAGACTAAGTAAGTGACGCTATACAAGTTAATTAATTAGCTTAAACTAACAATCAATGAGCAATCCGGGCAGACCAGTCCACGCGAGCAGCACCCGTTCACGAGTATGACGCATGTGCCAGCCATCGGCCTCCTCAACCATGATACAGGGAAGTGACCGACCCGGCACATAACGCCGCCGCAAGCATAGACATTTATGCGAGCATGACATACCCTAATCGCATCAAAGAATGAGAGAAAATAAATAAATATGCGACACAAAAGCTTTATAAAAAGCCAAGACTATTAAACTCAGCCATCCTGTAAAAGCCATGTACATCAATCCGTCAAAAACAAAACATTCTATAAAATAAGCAATATAAAATATAATACAATAAATCAATGTCAATTATTGAGTTGTGTATTTATCTAAGCGACCACTGTTTTTTATCATTTAAATATTCCAATATATTGTAATAAGCCCTTTTTGATAGAAAGTTTTTAACTTCGACTTTGAATTGGTCGAAGGGCAATATTTGCACTGGCTTAGGAATTTTATTATAAAAACGAATACTAAGCCCCACAAAAGAAGCATGTACTTTTTGCAACCGAAAATACGGGGTACACAGTTTATGCTTATATCTAGTATTTAAAGTATGTACATAACTTTTCTTTTTAAACATACATATATTCCTCTTAATGTGTGTTACATTTGCATAGATATATTGGGATGCAACTGTTAAAATACCTATCTCTTTAAAGAGCTCTCTTAAGGATACGGTCGTTCCTAACTGATAAATCGAACGAACTGCACGTTTTTGTAGAATAAATATGCTCTCAATATCAGCAGCCTTGCCCCACAACAAAATACTATAAGACATAAGACTGTGAAAGTAACTAAAGTAAACAAGGCGAGCAGTCTCTACATCAGTCAACTGTCTAACCTTTCTAATGGCATACACTGCGCTGCTGAGTTTCCCAGCTAGGCATGATATATGCTTGCCCCATTGGAGTTTTTTATCTAATGTAATTGATATGTTATATGGAGAAGGGACATGTGAGCCGACAAACTGTTCCACAGCCATATACCATATTTACTTATTGCTAGAAAATATACTCAGCTCTCATCCGCATCTTTGGAAGGGTAGGCGGAATTGCAACTACGCGCTCTACAGTGGACCGAAATTAATTCCGTCCCCAGACGTAAAATAGGGCAAGACTTGTCGTTTTGTCGCACACAACTTGTAACCCAGCCAGATTGTATGTATTTGATTGAAAAAAAAACCATGTCAATTTTGAATGTTCCGACCTAGAGACCGAATTCAGGACCTTATGGTTTCATAACCACTTAAACTGCCACTATTAAGCAAAAAATCTCATTTTAGGCATATCAATAAAAACCCTATTCTCTCAGGTAAAGCAGTCAGGTAAATATGATAAATCAATAAATAAAATCTGGTAGGAATCAAACGGGCGACCTCCCCGTCACGGTCCGCACGTAAACCGCCGCGCTCAAGGTCGTTAACCTGGTTTTATTTACAGTTTCCTCGCGATGTGTCGTTGGGCACTAAAACTCGATGTCATTGAATCGGGACCACGATATTTCCTTATTAAATACGGTAAATTATCTCAGCCTCAATAAAGCTTTTCAGTGCTAAATTGTTTAAATTATGTTTAAGATTTTAAGCCATGACCTTGATGATTTGAACTTAGCACCTATTCTAAAATTTTACACGTTGAAGTATCGCTTGATTGGAATGCTCGTAGTATCAGACATGTAAATAAATTTTCGATTTTGAAATTAAAAATATTAATTATACAGTTAGGCATCTATGGACACGTCAATTTATAAATCATTGAAGACTACTGGTGCTTAGAAAATCCTTCAGTACTGAGAAGAAGCACCAAGAAACTCAGTCGTTTGTCTTTTGAAACGTTATTATATCCTTTATAATATGTCATACAATAATAATATTTTTTTTTTTATCCTAGCACGGCAAAGTCACCGCACTTCACCTGATGGTAAGCGCAGTACGGTCCAATTAGAGTATCGAGTAGCGAGAGACGATCTATCCCCCGCTACTCAACACAATCATGCCGGCCTGCTCCTTCACACTACGCCATGGGCAAGAAGGTGAAGAAGCGGTCGAGGGTCTGTTGTCAGAGTACTCAGAAGGCCGCAAAATGGCCAAACATTGTACCCCAACTCTAGACCCCCAAAAAACCGGATGTACACTGGCTGATCCCGGAACGCGACATACTTGCGTGTGCCACTATGGCGGGTTTTTCACCCTGTGTACGGTGGTTGCTATCCGGGCGGATATGAATATCCTACCACCAGCAAATTATATACCATCATATCAAATTACCTAGTCAGGTCATAAATTCTGTCACATGTTTAATATAAAATAATTGAAACAAGTTTATTCATTATGTAACCATTTATATACCAAAATGAACTTAACAAAACATAGATTCTTATGACACTAAAGTTTATTTAAAATGACCTCCGTTATTTTGAATACAGGCCTTCAATCTGCGCGGCCAGTTGTCTATCGCAGCACGAACGAGGTCCATGTCAATATCGGCGGCTGCCTTAATCAAGGATGTCTTGAGTGACTCCAAATTGGGATGAGGCTTTGAGCACGCCTTTTCCTCCAAGTGTTGCCATATCTTGCAATCTAACGGATTCAAATCTGGACTGGAGGAGGGCCAGTCTTCGTGCCGGGTGAAGTCGATTTCACGCGCCGCCAGCCAGTCTTGTGTGCTCTTCGCTCTATGAGCTGGCGCCGAATCTTGTTGGAATACCCAGTGCCTGTTATTGAACATGGTATGAGAAACAGGTTCCACAAGGTTCGTCAGGACTGTATTTTGATACACAAATGCATTAGTTTTTACACCTTTCTCACAAAAATGTACCTCTGTTAAGCCCCAATAAGAAACTCCCAACCATACCATGAGCGAGGATGGAAAATGACCTCGTTGGACACGCGGAATACGGTTGCTCGCTTCTTCACTACTGTGTGCGTACACCTTATCATTTTGTTTGTTGTAGCTCTCTTCTACGGTAAAAATTTTTTCATCTGAAAAAAGAATTTCCCGATATTTTTTTCCCGCGTACCGCTTCAACAAAGCGCGGCATCTCTTCAGTCTCAGGTCCATTAGACGAGCATTCAAACGATGTCCTGTTTTTCTTCGATATGCCCGAAGCCCTAAGTCTTCATTTAACACCCTTTTCACCGTGGTTCTGCTTATCCCCATCTGAAGGGCCAACAGTTTCTGCTTACGTTTGGGATTTCTTTGAATTCGCGCCTTCACAGCTTTTATCACTGCTGGAGTCCTAACAGATCGAGGGCGACCACTTCTTGACCTGTCATCTACACTAGAGTTTTCATTGTATCGTTTGATGGTACGATAAACGAATCTTTTGGTTATATTCAAATTTTTCAGTATGTCAAAAATTTGAATTGGCGCGTAACCGCAACTATGCAACGCAATTACTGCAACACGGTCTTCTTTAAGCGTCCACTCCATATTTAAAAATGAGTAAAATTCTAAAAAGTATACATTTTTATTTTCATGAACAATTTGAAATTCGAATTTAATAAACTTTTTTGTGGCCAGCATTCTAAAATAAAAGTTTTTACTGTGTGACAATACTTATGACCTGACTTATTATTATTACCACTTACCACCATATTTATTTAATAATGTCATAATTGATGTCTTAAAACAATTTAATTTTTTAACCAAATGTTTTACGCGGCATGGCCCCCCTATGGCAGCAATTTGCTCAATTCTCGTGGGTCGTAACATTCTATTAGAAAGCCTATTCCTATAGCCCTTCCTCAGTAAATAGGCGATGAAAAGCGAAAAGATTTGATTCATTCGGATTGGTAGTTTCAGAAATTAGTGCGTTCAAACTTAGTTTTAAATATTAGGTAGTATAGATTTGGTGTAAAAGTATATTGGAAAATTTAAAAAATCGATGAAATAAAAATCCGTTTATCGAATCATGTGCATTACTTTTTTAATATTAAATTGAAATGCTAATATTAAAAAGTATAAATCGGAAAATCCCGTACCGGTAATGTTTTCTACAGACAATTCCATTTAAAAGTTAGTATGACCGTTCTGCTTTTTTAGGATTTTCTACACTATTTTGAAACTGTTGTATAGAAATTTAATTGAGACGAGAAAGTTTCATAATAAAAATTATATTTTTAAGTAACGGTTGTGCCAGTACCCGGCAGACTGGTCAGGAATTTCTTGACGTAATTTTTACAATTTACGCGACCTACAATCGCAAAAGTATTTTTTTATCTAATGACATGCAGGTTTCAACTGACGCATTTCAATAACGATATAAAATGATTCATGTTTTTAAAGGTAATAAGATTAAAAATAAAATTATAGTTTTTTTTTCAATGAATGCTCGGAAATTAGAGCGTAATGCCTGGATAATGACATTTTATTTTATTATGTTAATAAACTTTTAAAATTAATTAAAAGTTTTGAAAATTGCACAATAACACGATACATATTATTCAGCGCTGTTTAAAATAGTCCGTAAACATTGATGTTTTTTAAATCCAGCGTGTATTTTGTGTACCGAAAAATATATTAAGATTTAAAAGCATTTTTAAAAGCACGTATCGTTGAGGATTTATTAAGATCAGTACGACCTTTGTGACGTAATGTGTTTAAAAGATCTTTATTTAGTAATATTATTATTGTTATCAGACCATGTATATGTTGACGTTCCGAATTCAAATAAAAAATTACATTTCTAAAACGGCTCATGCGTCAGTCATATTTACGTGATAATATATATTTAAAGCGATTATGTTAAGGATTCATTGTAATTAAATTGATAACATATTTACACAGTACTCAATCATTAACTTCCGCACTATCATAATCGTTGGGACTAATGTGTTTTGCATATTTTTTCTATGAATAAATGCTTCGCGAATGTGCGTAGGTACAATAGATCACCAACGTTTTATCTCTTTCGGCTGATTTTTTATGTGAAGGTTTGGTTTTTTCTTCAACCTATATGTTTTTATCATGTATTACGACGTTTTTCAGTTTTCTCTGGGTATTCTGAATTCGAGCTTGATTACAGAGAAATGGGTATTGGTTTTATTAACAAATAAGAGGCAATAAATGTGGCAATGAAAAACTTTATTGAACTTGAAAATGTTTCAATTCAAAACCTGATTTGCCATGCTTCCAGTATTATATTTTTGAACTTGTGTATTGTAAAAATACTCGCATTAATTGTATATTTGAGAACACAAACTGTAGGGGATAGAAGCCACGGTCTCTCTTTAACCAACTTCAAAAAAAATGACGAGGTTCTCAATTCGTCGGCATCTTTTTTTTTATGTATGTTCCCCGATTACTCGAAAACGCCTGGACCGATTCGAGAAATTCTTTTTTTGTTTAAAAGGGTATACTTCCCAGGTCCCATTGGCACCAAGTCAGGATCTGATTTCGTGGATCTCAGAAAAATCGAATTTTATAGGGACGCATAATTTGTTTTTAATTTAAGTCGGTGTACTTTTATGAATTAAAACAAACTATTTTATAATCCGACTTCTAGTCCTCGCCAACAGTGGTTTCGATAATTCTCATTACCCTCAACTAGACATTGTTTATAAATTACCCTTACAATTATAGTCTGCAACCACCATTTAAAATAACTGGCGTTTCAAAATGTTCATCAAGGTATCGTTTCATAGTAGGATTTCTCATTTCACAACTGAAAGAATAAACATAACATGAAAAATTATGTACGAAATTTTATCTTTTCCAGAAGAAACGTGATAAGAGTTTAACCTTAAATTGATAATGAAGGTGAATAACATTATGTACGTACATAATGTCTTTGTGATATGTTTTCATATGTATTTGGCAGTGATTAGCGAGTGGCAGTGCAAACGTAAATACCCTACAGAAAATGTCTAGCGCGTTGCAGGTCGATGGCTTCAGTCATTGTTCGTGAAATAATTTATAGTAAAAATAACATCCTCATCGCAGCCGGTTTGTCTTAATTCCCGATGAAGGAAATAATCTAGGGTTAGGCCTCTGCTATTCTTGGACCGTACGAATCTGTTGATCATTGCCAGTGATACTTCTCCGGTCGAACGAGTTCCATCCTGCCGCAGACAATATTACCTACCGCCTACCTATAGAACGATTACGTCACATTTTTCGAAGTTATTACTGATTGCTATCAATGTTATCAATACGGAATATATTTGGCGCCAAATTATATCAATAATACGTATTAGTCACTTTTAAGGAATAACTTCCTTAAAAGTGACTAATACGTATTAAAAGCCTTCATGGCGCAACGGAGGCGTGAATCGAGAGGCCGCGTGTTCGATCAGGCACCGAGACAAATGGTTGTACATACATATACACTCACGCCTGTAATCCCCGAAGGGGTAGGCAGAGGTGTAACCAGTGCACCTACTTTTCGCCGAATTTCGGTCCCATAATGTGATAGGGGGTGAGCCTATCGCCACACCGGGCACCATTCCAGACTCCGGGTTAATACTGTGTATTTCTAGGTAGAAAAACCCAATGTCACTTTACCCGACCCGGGGATCGAACCCGAGACCTCAGTACAGCAATCGTAACGCATGCGCAATTACAACTGCGCCACCGAGGCAGTCGCAAATGTTTGTGTTATCCACATAATTGTTTCGGGTCTGGGTGGTGTTAAAATGTAGTCCCTCATAGTTCGTACCCACGATACAGGTTTGAACTAGTGTGGGGTCACTACTACACCTGGAAATAATCCTACTTCCTACTAATATTATAAATGCGAAAGTTTGGATGGATGGATGTTTTTTACTCAATCACGCTACAACGGCTGAACGGATCTGGTTGAAATTTGGCACAGAGATAGATTATAGTGTGGAATAGCACATAGGCTACTTTTTATCCCGGAAAAAATGTATAGTTCCCGTGGGATAGTTTAGTTTTTCAAAGAGCAAGGGATCGACATGATTTTTCGCATAATGGTAGTTTAGGGATCAGAAAATGACATATGCCACTTTTTATTCCGGAAAAAATGCACGCATCCTTTGGGATAGCAAAATATAGAAATGTATAATAGTTTAAGATGCCTCCATGGATTGTATACCTTTCCTTCCAAAAATAACCTCCACGCGGGCGGAGCCGCGAGCAACATCTAGTCATATTATATAGAGCCTTCGCCAAATATTATTAAGTGCATTTTATAGTACCAGGAAAACCATCTACTGTTGTTGAGTGATAACCCTTATTGGATACTCACTTAGCCATGTTAACACTATGGTGTGATGCTGTAAGGTCAAGCAGCGGAAGGACCTTGGAATTCGCTCACGTGTTATCGATTTGTGGCTTTGTGGCTCATATTATAGAATTATAACGACATTTTATCGATTAAGCTACCGTTGATTTTTTATTGTTGATTAATGATTATTTAATGGGGAAATTAATAAATTGGTTTTCCTTATCGGTTGATACTAGTCGCCCGTGTAATATAGTTTTACAAATAATGTATAAAGTAATCGGTGTACCTAGTCCAGAATGTAAACATATTTCTATATACTTTTCAATTATATTTGATACAATTGATAGACTAGATAAAATAGATTTAGACTAGATTGATAGAATAAAGTCTCTAACCGAATGGTGGCCGAGACAAGGAAAGCGCAACGTAGGTCGTCCAGCAGCAAGATGGGTCGACGACCTCGTTAAGATCGGAGGTCGAATCTGGATGAGACTGGCCTATGCCCAGCAGTGAGACTCTACAGGCTGTGGATCATGATAGACTAGATTGATTTTATTTTGATAGCAGCGGCTTTGCTAACGGTAGGCATCGGCTTTGCTAACGGTAGGCATCGGCTTTGCTGTGCCCTGGCAATGCAGAAGTCTATGGGCGGCGGTGACTACTTACCATCAGGTGGCCTGTCTGCTCGTCTGCCAATCGAGGCACTTAAAAACATTCTGACGTTTCCCAACATTGTACTTTGGGAAACACTTTTAAAGTGATATACATTAAAAAGAACTATTGGGTTTCCTGTTACAGCCTCCCGCGTGTTAAAGATTCATAATGTTCCGAGTACTGATGACTCATACGCGTTACGTGGCCATATGTCCGCACTCCGACAAATCATTTGTTTATCACTAGTATCTTTATCAAGGAATATGCGTCATTACTATTTAAAGGTCAGCGCAGATTAGTTTTATTTTAAGTATTGGAAGAGTCTCATCTCGGGAAATAGCGTCGGGGAATCCCGCAAAATAATAATTCTAGCCCAGTGCCCAGCAGTGGGACAATGTCTAATATAGACATTGTCCCACTGCTGGGCACGGGCCTTCTCTGCTAATGAGAGGGGTTAGGCCTTAGTCCACCACGCTGGCCTAATGCCGGTTGGTAGACTCAGATACAGTGTAAACTCTATATAGCGACACTGAAGGGACTGTGCATTTTATGGCGTTATAGAGAGTTGTCGTTAAATGGAGAGAAGAAACATCAGAATTAGAAAAATAAAAAGTTTATTTCTGACTATTGTTAGTAGTTATGTGCATAAAAAAGAATGTTATTTGAACGCTATTGAGTATAGTCTGTTATTTTTGTCTGACGTCTTTTGCTGCACCAGTAATTTTGTTGTATTTTTTTAGTTATTTTATTAATATCTAGCAATACTGAGGCATCTTGGTTATAAAGGAAATATTTTTCCAATAATTTTGCTGCTTCCAGAGCTTCTTTAATGCTCGGCGGAAGCTCAGGCTCATCCGTCTCATCTTCTTCATCACCTTGTTCTTGATCCTCAGTTTTTCTCACTGAATCCAAAATTTCTTCGTCTGTGAGTGAAGCCGTTGTAAGCAGGCGGTCGTCCACTTCAATGTAGGTTTGAAGATTTACCGTATTTCCTGCCATGTTGAATTGTTGAATCCACTCAGTTAATGGAAGGTCGTCGTCGCTTTCAAACTCAGATTCTGTTTATCAGTAAAACTTTTTCGTCAATACACAGTGATTTTCTTTTAGTAGCCATGTTTACAGTTTGCAAGTTTGTGAGCAACTAAGAATATGATAAGGTATAGATAATCCATGACTCCTAGTTATGAATCATGGTCAATAACAGTCTACACGTGCAAGCAATCCCAATTTGTAAACAAAAGAATGAATTTCTTAGAAAGTTCGGTATGCATGATGCCGACAGTCGAGTTTATTGCGGGCTAGGATAATAAAGCGACAATAGATCGTACACAGCTGCGCAGTTTTTACTAATTTTAGCAACTTAATTGTTGTCGTTATTGAGAGTGGGTGTAATGCTATATAGAGTGAAACATTGTATGAAAAACAAGCTAAACCAACCAAAGCCAATTGATTTCGACGCTTAAGAGAGTTTGTCGTTAAATAGAGTGACGTTACATGGAGTTTACACTGTATGTAGGTTTCCTCACGATGTTTTCCTTCACCGTTAAAGTAAGTGATAATTACCATTTAATACACACATAACTTTAGAAAAGTCAGAGGTGCCACTTAGGTTTCAAACATACGACTTTGGTCTTGACAGTCCGTACCGCAACCAACTAGGCTATCCCGCAAAATAGATAAACTTTTAACTTTCGCTTCCCTTTTACCCTAATTTTTGGGGTCTCTAGCATGAAACGAAGTTTCACCATGTCTGTCCTCCCATATTTTAATATGAGATTATCAGGATTCTCAACGACAGTCTATAGTATTTTTGAGAGAGCCTAAATGTTGTACTTCCTTGTTCAAGGATTATTTTTGCATCCATAAAAAATATATATTCTGTGAACTTATATCAAGTTTGTAGTTATTACCAATATTCAGCAAAACTTTATTGCTGGGACAACATAATATTACCCATTAATTACTAGTAAATCATGATTATAACCATTCAGAGTTAATTATACAAACGAACAATTAACAAATAATTATTGATAACTGTAGTCATGATTAACAATTAACTCATTAACAATTAACCAATTGTTATTCGTGATTTTCACAACAGATTTTGTTTAGTGCCTCTAGGAAGACGAGCAGATGGGCCACCTGATGGTTAGTAATCACCTTCGCCCAAAGACTTCTGCAATGCCAGAGCACAGCAAAGCCACTGCCTACCGTTAGCAAAGCCGCTGCCTACCGTTAACCTGAAAATATTAAATATTTTTGACTGCCTCGGTGGCGCAGTTGTAATTGCGCATGCGTTTACGACTGCTATGCTGAGGTCTCGGGTTCGATCCCCGGGTCGGGTAAAGTGATGTTGGGTTTTTCTATCCAGAAGTTCCTAGTATTAGCCCGGAGTCTGGAATCTGTGCCCGGTATAGCGATAGGCTCGCCCCCTATCACATCATGGGACCGAAATTTGGCGAAAAGTGGGTGTACTAGTTACACCTCTGCCCACCCCTTCGGGGACTACAGGTGTGAGTGTATATGTATATTAAATATTTTTAATGTATTTGATACAAACAAACAATTAAATCGCGCGTTAGTGGCAAGTGTCAACAAGCCGTGATATCATTCCGCACTGTGTGAGCAGAAACAGAAATACGTCAATTCCAGCTAGTTTACAGTTCTGTTGTAATAGTTATATATGCGATTGAATAAAACTTTAATAATTATTACTATGAAGGGTAATGTTTGCTGTCGAGGATAATTTGTAGTAGTGGAATTATATTTTAATATTAGTTATCTGATTTATGTAAAATTGAGTTAATTGTTAAATGAAATAAAAACATAATTGCAATAATTTAATGCAAGTTGCAAACAATTCATGTACATACATATACACTCAAGCCTGTAATTCTCGAAGGGGTAGGCAGAAGCGTAACCAGTACGCCCACTTTTCGCCGAATTTATTACGGTCCCCATAATGTGATAGGAGACGAGCTTATCGCCATATCTATCAATTCCAGACTCCGGGCTGATACTGTGTATTTCTAAATAGAAATACCCAGATCACTTAACCCGACCCGGGGATCGAACCCGAGACCTCAGAACGGCAGACTATATTCTATGACGCTATTGGTATATTACAATAACATTTGAATGTTAGTCAATATAATCTATTGGAGTTTAGACTTATTAGTAAAGATGTATGAATGATTGTGTTAGTTAATGCTATTTAATTTAACATTTGCTTTTAAGGTAGTAACTGAGACGAACGAGTGATTACAATGCAATGTGTAAAATGTGGCCCTCGTCACAGAACTAAATCGGTAGAATTTCTATAAATATTTTTATAATGTAGGAAATTTTTGGAAATGTACATTTTTGTTTTAAATGCTAAAATGAAATGAAGTCGTTTATTGGTCATGTAGGCAATTACATAGCTCTAATGGATAAGTCAGACATTAAAAAGAAATGTTACTTTATTCAATAAATAAATAGCATCATAATACACTAGTAATTAACTTATTCATTTATAACTATTTGTAGGTTTAATGCTATACTATTTAAGAGTTTTCTATATTAAAATAAATTCTATGGTATTCTAAACAATAAATACCTAATAAACATTACATTTCTAGTGTAAAACATAGGCAGTTATGGTGGCTACCGACAGAAGTGAAAACTTAAAACTGTGGAATTACTGTGGTATTTTTTAAACGGCGTCCATGAAGTCTTTATTTTTGAACTTATACTTTTTTTTTTTTTGCGCGTTAAGAAAAATTGATGAGAGTGAAATTTTGAGATGCGCGCGCATACCGTGACACAAAAGTAACACTCTGAAGTTGCCCTAACTACCAGGCTGACATGAAATGTAAGGAGATTTGATACCGTTTCATTTCTAGTGACTTCTAGGTAATAAAAATGCAAGGTTTGTTTGTTCCTAGATAAAGTACCAGGCTGAGATGAAATGTAAGGAGATTTGATACCGTTTCATTTCTAGTGACTTAAATCAGAACCGAGGTGTCATGTGTCCATTTGTGACATTATAATAAGTACCTCGTTATTGTTATAAATATGATTATCAAACGTTTTTCTATGTTTTTGAATAATTGTTTTTAGAT
Organism: Laothoe populi; assembly: GCA_905220505.1. Classification (NCBI taxonomy): domain Eukaryota; kingdom Metazoa; phylum Arthropoda; class Insecta; order Lepidoptera; family Sphingidae; genus Laothoe; species Laothoe populi. Next base: position 780,238 of record HG992156.1, read on the forward strand.
TTTAACCAAATTGTGTTTACTTTTGCTGTTTAGAATATTCGATTTTATATTTATAATATTCTTCATCGTTTATTAAAATAATTTATATACAAACCTAGTCAATTTGACGACTTTTATAAGTATAACTTCTCACGCGCGTACATAAGTACACGCACCCATTTTTTTGTTTACGATTGCTTGTCAATATCAATAGAACTTCATAGACATGCTAATTTCAAAAGTAAAATAATCTGAGCGTGTCGGTCGCGCGAGTTCAGTGCTCTTTCTCCATCCCAAAAGTGCCCAACGTGCCTAAAGTTATCGCTTCAAAAACAAATGAAAATCATTAAAACTGCTACAATACTCCACTTGGTAACTTTGTATGGGGCGCATAGTGACCAAATCAGGGTCATTGGTTTTAATCTCTAAATAAGTTAACCTTATGTAATCGAAGCATACCAGCAAAGCTTAAAACATCCTAGACAAAAAAAAAATTATTCATAAAAAGTACACCGACTTCAATGAAAAACAAATTATGCGTCTCTATAAAATTTGAAGGTTTCCCTCCATTTTTCTGAGATCCCATCATCAGATCCTGACTTGGTGCCAATGGGACCACCTGGGAAGTATACCCTTTTAAACAAAAAAAGAATTTCTCGAATCGGCCCAGGCGTCTTCGAGTAATCGGGTAACATACATAAAAAAAAGATTCCGTCGAATTGTTAACCTCCTCCTTTTTTGACGTCGGTTAAATAGTAACCTAAATATACGCAAATATCACAACTGCACGGTGAGACAAATTATTAGCGGAAGTGACACATGACAATAATTGGTAGGCGCGCGTGCGGGTGCGGGGTTACCGACCGGTGTTGAGTATTGACGGGCAGACGTCCCGCGGCGTGACGGACGCCCAGTCAGCTCGGTATGGTTATGGCACAGTCTAACACTTGTATTTATAAACCAGAATATGATTATTACATCGCACCTTCGGTAAGACAAGAGCATAACTGTTTTGGGGGGTTTACAGGAGAATAATCAAAACTTACTTCAATAAATAGTATTTGACCAAAATAATAAAAACATGCAACAACGGTTATGGACAAATGCTTTGTCTGGCGACATTAAAAGGAATTTATACGACTTTTGTTCCAGATAAATTTAGGTTTTTGTATCATTTATAAATATTGACAGTTATGTCCTTGTCTTACCAAAGGTATCGCACCTTTGGTAAGACAAGGACAAGGTCCTACACGAGAAAAAGAATATTACCAACAAATAAATCCCAATATCTGAATAAACAACAGGCCAGCGCATTTTCCGTAACCACTTATATATTTATTACAATAACATATACAAAGTTATTTTTAAATCTGTGCTAGGAGTTATGGTACAATGTAAACGAAACTATGGAACGGTCTGCAAAAAATCACGTGACAGATCAAGGTCCTCTCGCATGGTACGAATTCTGGGTGAACTGTTTTTTTGGTCTACTTAGTGGTTAGAACTGGTTTGATCGCTTAGATGTCTAGTACCTACGTTGTGAATCCGATAAGACCGGCTGATAGATGGGCTTGAGCTATCATTTGTGAGTTTTGTGTAAAAAAATAGGTTAAAAGGAATTTGATTCAGATAAGCAAAAATTTACTCCTTATAGGATAAAAGTTACTTGCTTGCTATCTTCGGCGATTGTGGTCGTTCTCCGATCAAACTAGGTTCAGTGTGATCCTTAATAGAGTTTCAAAATATAGCTTCCTACATTATCATTTATGACTGCCTCGGTGGCGCAGTTGTAATTGCGCATGCGTTACGATTGCTGTGCTGAGGTCCTGGGTTCGATCCCCGGGTCGGGTAAAGTGATATTGGGTTTTTCTATCTAGAAATTCTCAGTATTAGCCCGGAGTCTGGAACATGTGCCGGGTATGGCGATAGGCTCGCCCCCTATCACATTATGGGACCGAAATTCGGCGAAAAGTGGGTGTACTGGTTACACCTCTGCCTACCCCTTATATGTATGTATGTATCATTTAGCTAGAGTTTAAGCAATTGTTCGAAGAAAAACACAATCATCTGAGGGGTTACTCTTGACACTCTATTCCAATTTAAAATTGGGATTGGGTTCGAAAACTACAATTGGCACTCTTGAACGCAACACCAGCGCACGATTCAACTGAATATGGCGGAATTTTTAGTAACTAAATGAAATAGAGTATTTACGATCGCTAGTTCGGATATATTCTATTTCATTTAGTTGAGTGAGTTAGAGTTCCAATATATTCGAAATTGGAATTGAAATTGTATCGAGTTCGAGATTGGTATTGATTTCAAGAGTAGGCCTACTGTAATCTTTCTGATATCGTGGATATTCATGGGTTTACCCATCATGATGCCACTTCTCGTTTGCTATAAAATATAAACATTAGATTTCTACGAATTTTATAAAAACTATTCATATCATGCTTTGATTTTCCACCGTGTATACTGTAGTTAATTGTCCAAATAGTAATGGTTAGAAAGTTGTATAGTGAATCTGTATGGTATGTGTTATTAATTCAATTTACCGCGTTTTCTAATCGCCAGTTTAGTGATTTGCTGTGGATGCCATAAGAGGCAACAAGATAACAGTCATGTGAATCTGTAACAGTAGAAAGTATTTAAATTAATAACTATGAAACAAATTGCACCCACCGATAAGGCAGGACAATCATAATAATGCACCTAATATTTACACACATTGTCATGGTCCCACACTTGGTCAAACCTGTATCGTTGGTACCAGTACTAATGTCCCACAACAAACCCATATTAATGTTTGACATATCTCGTATACGTGTTGTAACTAACATTACAACAGCTAAAATGATTATTTTGAGCAGTAACGTCATTTCTTTTGTAAAGTCTAAAATTATGATGCCTCCAAGCCATCTTACTTAACCGATCTCAATTCGCACACCTACTATTTTATCATGAAGCAATCTTGTTATTTATATTGCATTAGTTATTTCCATTTTTAACTTTATTTCCTTGCGATAAAAGCCATTGTGGAATAGGTGAATGTAGTCAAATATGTACAGTTAGATTTCGCGAGATTGCAATGTTTGAATCGGGTTTAATTTAGAAACTGGTGATGAAGTTTTATGTGCTAAGATAAAGAAAAATAGTATATAATTACTATGCATGTCTGCCTTACATACAATGAAGTGGATGATATATTTAATTATTTAGAAGTAGCTTATTTATATATAATAATAATACTAGCCCTGTATTAAACATTGTTCCACTGCAGGGCACGGGCCTCCTCTACTAATGAGAGGGGTTAGGCTTTAGTCCACCACGCTGGCCTAATGCGGGTTGGTAGACTTCACATATAGCAAGCGATAATTAACATTTAATACACATGAAACTTTAGAAAAGTTAGAGGCGTATGCCATTTGGGCACCAAGCATGCCTGATGCTTGGTCAATTGAACGAGGTTGTAGTTTGAAAGCAAATCAATAAGGCAACGTAACATACATTGAGCTGCTCTAATCTAATGTAATTAAACTTAAATCGTATATTAATTGTATGACCAAATATTATTAAACGGTGTTCGAAAATAGCAACGCTAGAGTTTCTTGCCCGTTCTTCTTTAATAATAATAATTGTTTATTTCCATATAAGAGTTACATGTATTGCTAAGTATATATCTCAAACATATTTTCATGAAAAATGAAATTTCTGTATCTGTACTAAGCTATAAGCTTAGCTATAAGCCAAATCGCCATCACCTCAGTGATGTGTAAAGTCATGGAGCGACTAATTAACAGCCAATTAGTTCGCTACCTGGAGGATCACTCGTTGATCAGTGACAGACAATACGGGTTCCGTCATAACCGATCAACGGGTGATCTTCTAGCGTTTGTATTACATCACTGGGGTGAGGCGATTGACAGGCATGGCGAGGCTCTGGCTGTGAGTCTTGACATAGCCAAGGCGTTTGATAGGGTCTGGCATCGCGGCCTTCTCTCGAAGCTCCCGGCATACGGTCTGCCCGACAACCTGTGCAAGTGGATCTCCGGCTTTCTGCATGAGCGTAGAATACGTGTCCTCGTTGATGGACACGCTTCGCAGTTCATGTCAGTAAATGCCGGAGTACCACAAGGTTCTGTACTTTCGCCCACCTTGTTTATTCTGCATATTAATGATATGTTGTCGCTTGGCAACATTCATTGCTATGCAGATGACAGCACGGTTCATGGGCGTTATTGCAGCAAGCCTCCTGGTTGCCGGGCGGATACTGAAAGGAGACGCGAGGATCTTGTCATTGAGCTCAACCAGGCCTTGGATCTCATATCATCATGGGGTACCAGGAATCGGGTTGAGTTTAATGCCAAGAAAACCCAGGTGTGCGCGTTTTCGTGCAAGAAATCCCCGTTTTCTCCCAACCCAGTTCTTCAGGGTGTTCCACTCGCAATGCGGAATGACCTTAGTGTCCTAGGTATGGATATCCGCTGCGATTTTAATCCAAGGAGTCACATCGAGGGCGTAATATCCGCCACTTCCCGCAGGGTAGGAATCCTGAACAGGGTGCGGCGGTTTTTCACGCCCGGTCAGCTCTACCGCTTATATAAAGCGCAAGTGCGGCCGGGAATGGAATACTGCTCGCACCTCTGGGACGGTTCCGCAAAATACCTTCTCGATGCCTTGGATGGGTTGCAGCGGCGGGCCATCCGCATTGTGAATGATGCAGACGTGAGTAACAGCCTGGAGCCGCTACAGCTGCGTAGGGATATTTCCTCGCTTAGCGTGTTCTACCGTCTGTATCATGGCGAATGCTCTGAAGAATTGTTTGATCTTATCCCATCCTCTCCCTTCCATACCAGAACCACGCGTACTGGCTTGCGGAGCCACAACTTCGTGGTATCTACTACCCCGGCCCGAACCAAGAGGTTCGCAAACTCGTATTTTTGCCGCACCATCAAGCTGTGGAACAGTTTGCCAGCTACCGTGTTCCCTCCTTCCTATGATCCTGGGTCCTTTAGGCGTAGTGTGAAGAAGCTAAACAGCAGGCCGGCATGATTGTGTTGAGTAGCGAGGGATAGACTGTCTCTTGCTACTTGATACTCTATCTGGACGGCACTGCGCTTACCATCAGGTGCAGTGTGGTCACTTTGCCGCGCCAGAATAAAAAAAAAAAAAAAAAAAAAAGCTTGTATTACAGAATACAGTGCCCATCCCCACAATGGAGTGTGAGGCCGAAATCAATCATAGTTAATCAATTGTAGTTAACAAAAAAATAATAATAAACACAACAATGAAAATAGGGCATGCATGCGAGTGCGTCTGGGCGCTGTGTGTGTGTGTGTGGTGTGTGTGTGTGGTGGTGTGTGTGTGACTGTGTGTATCTATCATAACTCCGTAGGATCTATGTATGTTATACCTCCATTTTATCAATAATGTCACTTATCCATTTTATCTTATTTTGAAATTAAAAGTAAGTCTTCAGTTTCATTATAAGTAAGTTTTTGTAACCAATCTGATGCAGTTTTTTTACATTTTGATTTATTGAGACTATAGATGGTTATTATTCTATTTATCTTATTATAAATATAGGGGCCTATGAATGGTAAGAATCTACGACAGAAAGAGGTTTTAAAATGAAATGAAATCTTTATCGAAACTGCATTCCGAAATGGCGGTAGACTGAAAAATTTACCGAATCTACATAATGTATAACATTTCATGGATTCAATTAATATTTGATTTTAATTTTAAGAACTATATTATATAGCCTTGCTAACTAAACCATTAACTCGAGTATTGTTTGTCTTTTGAATCGTCGCGTATATTTTCTAAAAATAACACCAAAGATAATATTGACCATTTTATTTCATATATATACTCAGCCTGTTGCCGTCCACTGTTGGACGTAGGCCTCCCCAAGTGAACGCCAACCATCCCGGTCTTGGGTAGCCCGCATCCACCCGCTACCCGCCTCCTTCTTCAAGTCGTCGGTCCATCGTGCAGCAGGGCGTCCCACACTACGTTTGCCTAAACGCGGTCTCCACTCCAACACATGTCTGCTCCATCGGCCATCTGTCCGTCTGCAGACGTGACCAGCCCACTTCCACTTTAGCGTGCTAATTTTGCGAGCAATATCTATGACTTTGGTTCTCTGGCGGATGACTTCATTTCGAACTCTATCCACCAGAGAAAGCCCAAGCATTGCCCGCTCCATAGCACGCTGAGCGACTTTAAATTTATGGACCAGTCCATTTGTGAGTGTCCACGTTTCAGCCCCGTAGGTCATTACGGGTAGGACGCACTGGTTAAAAACTCTTGTTTTTAAGCATTGAGGGATCGACGACTCAAACAGGTTACGTAGTTTACCGAATGCCGCCCAGCCCAAACGAATTCTTCTATCTGCCTCTTTCTCGAAGTTGTGCTTGCCTAGTTGGATTATCTGGCCCAAGTATACGTACTCTTGCACAACCTCGAGAATGGCATCACTCACGGCGACGGGTCTCGAGAGGACGTGACCGTTAAACATGACTTTCGTCTTGTCAAGGTTCATCCCGAGACCTATCCGTTTTGAAGAACAGTTAAGGCTGTTCAGCATGTCTTCCAAATCCTGCAGAGTTTCAGCCATGATGACTATATCATCCGCAAATCGCAAGTGAGAGATGTACTGGCCGTTGATATTGATGCCCCGTCCTTTCCAATCAAGCGTCTTAAATGCATCTTCCAACGCGTTGGTAAACAGTTTCGGAGAGATTACGTCTCCCTGTCTTACCCCACGTCGCAGTTGGATTGGCTTTGTGCTTTGTTTTTGTACTTGGACGGTCATCGATGCGGCTTCATACAGGCATCTCATCACTTGGACATATCGGTCGTCAATGAGGCATCTCTGCATAGCCTCCAGAACAGCCCAGGTCTTGATGGTGTCGAAGGCTTTCTCGTAGTCCACAAACGCTAGGCAAAGAAGCTCATTGTATTTATTTCATATATCTACTGGTAATTTTTGCTTTGTTAATAACCAGTCTGACAGACCATTAATAATGTAAAATAAATGGAGTTCCACTACATGGAGAAGTTCCAACTGTCTTAATAATATCTTGCCGTTTAATTAATGAAGGAGGTCTTACATATAAGTATAGGTTCTCTTATTTCTTATTCCTTACTGATAAACATTCTACACCTCAGTAATATAGTGTTTTCTCTTGTTCTGGTAAATTATATTCAACGTCAGAGAAACCAACACAGTGCTGGAATAATTATGCCAGATGTGTTGTTGATTATGTGACGTTTATTGGTAAGGCCCTGTTTTGTTAGATTATCTCTCTTGTCCATATATGGATAGGTTCAACAGCTTTAAAAATGTCGGCAGCGAAGTGTAGTTGTGTTTGAAATGAAAATGAAAAATCGTTTATGAAAAATATAGACTTATTACTACCTAAAAATGATATTATACAAAAAATTAGATCCTTAAAACTAGTATTCCCAGGGGCACCCAAACTAGGCATAGCCTGTATCTTGGGCAATTATTTACCGAATTAGGTACATCTGAGTACAAGAAAATTGAGTACACGTGAATAAAATGAAAATAACCAGCTTTAAAAATATAAAGGTACTAGTCATGCACCAAAAATCTATCCAAACTAAGAGTATTAAATCGATTGGAAATACTGGGAGTTATAAAATATTTTGTCTTATATTAATGAGTGCAGTGCAGTGCCATGCATTGTTTTGTAATTTAACGTTCTGAGTGTTGAATTTAATGTTCATGATAGACCGGCCTATATCATCAATCAGTTACAGTATACAATTTATGAACACTATTGAACTTTTGCTATTTATTTCTTTGTGCAATTCATGTATTATTTTCCGTTATTTATAGCAATTATCTATACTACATGTATAATATCTACGGCTTTATTCTTTGCCACATGTGTCATTGTGTGACTATTTGTTATCTGTGCTCAAGGTCCAGACTCGGTAATATGCAATTGTGCTTAGTTAAAAAGCTTGACAGTTTTGTGAACGTTTTATTGTGCTAATCATGATAAAGTGACGATAATGTTGCGTCTAGTGTCTGCTGTGTTCGCGGCGTTTATAGTGGTAGTAGCGGCTACAGTGCTAGCGGCGGCTCTTGAAGTTCTAGCGCTCTTGTTGCGAGCACTATTTATTGTGCTTGCGGTGCTAATTTTGGTTGTGGTGCTTCTGGTGCTGTCGGGATTCACATTGCTCGAAGCACTCACGGTGCTTGTGGCGCTTATGGTGCTAGCTGCGCTGTTGGCGAAGGCGTACGCTCTTGGTGTGCCATTTGATAAAGCGTGGTGGTACTGCCGTCGCGTGGTGCTGGGCTGGTGGCGTGGCCTAGTGCGTGTTGCGCGTCGCTATCGACGTGGCGCTGGGCGGGACACGTGGCGCTAGTCACGTGACGCTGTGCGGTCGGCGTGCCATTGGAGGTTATAGTTTTAAGATCTTAAGCTTAATTTATTTTTACAGGCTGGTCTAACAATTAATTAAAGTACATACTAATATGTATGTTAAATATACAAAAATTATAATACAAAACTAATTGACGATCCTCCGCTTAATAGTTGTCAAGAATTACAAGGATTTCGGTTCCATAGGCATTTATAATAGTGCTAGATCCTAAGTTTTGCAGCCACCTTTTCTGTTCCACTATCAACCTCTTTTCGTCCACTGTAAAACACAAACCTTTCTAAGGTTGCGCTACCTTGCACTGACCTCGGCCATGCTGATCTAGTCGCTTTTTGCAACGTTCTAAGGGCATCTGTCTAGCGAGCACAAGGTCATCTTATACTACATTTGGATCTGTACAAAGTGTGTGATCATCGTTGCAGTGCCTTTTAACCCGACTAGCAGTAATTGGGGTGGAACATGCTAATTCTGCAATCACAAAGCCGTCTGTGATACTGTTTCTTTTTTATATAATTAAAAAGTTAGTCTCCTGTTGACAAGTGATCTCAATCGCTCATAAACACCCTCAATACTAGAAGAATCATTAGCAAGTTGCCGGCCTAAAGAGATTAAGGATTGGGAATCGGATATAGGTCTTCGGAAATTTCATTTACCGTTCAACACGCAACAGAAAGCTACTACTCGATGATTTTCTGTGAGACAGTGGTAATTACTCGTTTAAGAAATGAGCATTTAAACGGAAGCCTAGTATTTAAAAGTAGCACCAATTGCAGAAGAGATGAGGAGTGCTAGATTAGCTTGGTATGGGCATGTGATGAGGAGGGATGAAAAGCATGTGACAAAACTGGTTGTCAATATGAATGTGGAAGCACGAAAGAGTCGTGGGAGACCTAAGAAGAGATGGATGGTTTGCGTGAATGAGGACATGCGCAAGAAATAAGTGAATTCAGGGCTCAGGGTGATAGTGCTGCGTGGAGAGTTTAAACAAATTGTGCCGACCCCACTTTGTGTGGGATAAGGGCAGGTAGATGATGACAGTGGTAATTACCCGGTCGAGCAAGGCCATTTATACTATTAATGGTCTGCATGGTTCTATCAATGTTAAGAACTGATATTAAACAAGGCTTTGTAATTCGCCCTACCACTCGAAAATCCTTGTCTCAATCGAGTGCCGAAGTAACAGTCGCATAATCTAGTTTATCGTACGCTCGCGATAAGCGTACCATTGTGACGTCTGGAGTTTAGTAAACACTCATTGTTTTGCCGTTGTCGTCGAGCGAGGGAATGTCTGCGTTGTTTACACGACAACTTTGTGCTATTGTAATTGTGACGTCACATGCAAAGCGTACTTCGTCTGGGATGAGAAAGTTTTTATGCTATCAGACGAAATATTGTTACTCGATCATATGAGTCGTGTAGAACCAAAGTCGGCAAAGTAGGTAGTTGGGCAAAAATGAGATAAGTATATTGTAAATTAGGAAATTAAAAATTATAAAACATTACGCTTATTTATATATACGCTATTTTTTATCATTATTGTTGTTATTGATTCAATTAAATATCTCCTCAGATTAAAATAAAATATTCAGCAAAATTGTCTTACGACAGAAAAAGTTATCAGTTTTTTTTATTTGCCAAAAAATAAGTTGGCTATACTTTGCTGACTTTGGTTCTACACGACTAATATAACTAACTAGCTGTTGCTCGCGACTCCGCCCGCGTGGAGGTTATTTTTGGTAGCAGAAATATACAATCAAAGGAGTTGTCTTCTACACTGAGGCACTTATAGCGATCTTCCTGACTCTCAGGTGTTGTGCCTAAAGCTTGAGATTGCATTTAAAGAATACATCATAAGTTAACCCCCCACTTCACCCTTTTTAGAGATGATTTGGTAAGAACCTTGAACACGTATTTCTTTATTTCTTGCCAATAGCTTAAATATAAATTTTCATATCCCTAAGTTGAGTTATTACGGATTGCACACACAAACTTTCAACCCCTATTTCACCCCCTTCAATATATTTTTTGAGACAAAAGAGAACCTATGTCCTTCCCCAGGATATAATCTATCCCTCTGCTGAATCTCATTAGGATTCGTTCACCCGTTTAGTCATGAAAAGGTAAGAAACAGACATACAAACAACGATATTAATTTTGCTGCGGAGATATTTTAAAACTGTTATATCTCCTAAGATATTGATTGATATCAAATGACGTAAGGGCAACATTGTTCAAAATTAAATACTTGTAATGAATAAAGTATTTATTTGGATAAGGATTAATACCATGTTTATAAAAAACCCTGCGCAAATAATGCATTGTTTTAGAACAAATTCGATAACCATTAAAAAGGTTATAGTGAGCTAACCGAAAAATATAGACATATGCTATCGCGGACTTTTTTTAGAACTTTTTAAGAGGAACAATTCGGTCATACATGATTCTTACGTAACTTTAACCGTTAACCCAGCGCACGCAACGGAAGCTCTCAAAAGGGATAAATTTTCCCCGTTTTTGCAACATTTTTCATTGCTGCCCCGCTCCCATTGGTCATAGCGTTATGTTATAGCCTATAGCACTCCTCAATAAATGGGCTATCCAACACTAAAAGAATTTTTCAATTCGAACAAGTAGTTCCTGAGATTAGCGCGTTCAAATAAACAAACAAACAATTAAACTCTTCAGCTTTATATAATAGTATAGATTAAACTATTACATAATATGTACCTACCTGGTATACATTAAAAAATCAAATACCCGAATTGAGAATTTCCTTTTTAATTTAATCCAAAACAGTTTTCAATTTATGTTATAGTACAAATATTTCCTAAAATCTCTATTTCACTAGACTTTCGTAGTCTGTCACAACTAATATTGTGAATACTTCAATGTAAACTTGTAAACAGTTCTTTCACAATACATTGGAAATCGATCAGTTAAGGTCGTGTCACGTGACTAATTAGCTCCTTAGTTCGAAGCAAATAGTGGGTGTTTTTCTGTAGGCAGGCTATGTGGAAACTATTTGTTTCACTGGGGTGGACTTTCTAAAACTGTTGGCTAGTTTTAGAATGAATAAGAATTCCAAATTGGCTTAGCAATTTTAAAACTACCTATTAAAATGTTTACCTTTTTGTCCCTCTCTTTCTTACGTCAAATAATTTAGCATAAAAGAGACAAAATAAGATAGACTAGCCTATGATTAATTTTGTGCATTATTCGATGTGTAATATATTACGCAAACGAAACAGTTTTTCGAAAGCAGAATCAAAATTGCTTGAAAAATTATGTAACAATATTTATTTTAAATATTGGTATGAGCAAAAATAGGTGCGTAGTGGGAACATCTCACTATCTCCCTCGCACAACGGCACAGTAATGGCCATTCTGAGAGGTGACGTCACTGCTCATATCATGCATCCTTTTACTTTTCAATCATTCAATTCATTTGACAATTACCCCTTCCAGCAGATTGGCGACTAATTTACTTATTTTTGTTAAGATTTATAAAATTTATTTGATAATAGGTTTTAGGTAGTATAACTTGTTGACTGAAATAATAAAAAAACGTGTCAACTACCCTATTCTAAAAGCACAGAAATATCATTATTAGTAACATTGGTAAAACCGTTTTTACGCGATAATGGCTTGGTAATGTTTATGATCGACAGACAATGGCTTAGCAGGCGAGTCTGGCGTAGTTTTCGAATTACCCTCACGAACGCGTCACCCTCCGTCTAATGCGACCCGCGTACGTGAAGGAAGCCTCATTCCACCCAGCCCGCCCTGCAGTCCGACAGAGCTGTCTGCACCCTTTGTAGTGCTTCACCCCCACCCCTCTCATAGCACCCCCTACTACTGTTAAACTCTGTATAGACGAGACACGAATGTTGCTCGCGTAAATATTACTTGGTTTTTGTCAGTTATCCCCCTATGTCATATAGGCAATTGTTTATTATTTATATCCCTTGCTATAATAATGATAATTGTCAGATGAGTAAATCGAATAAGCATAGTGGAAATATCAGTCTATTATTACAACAAAATTATCTGTGTAGTACAATCAGAATTTAAACGCAAAAACCGTTAAATACCTTTTTGACCTCTATCTTTTTTGTACTTGTAATATAAGTTTGCAGTAAAGTTGCTAAGTCAGAGTTTACACAAGAAAATTGTTAACTCAATTTATTAAATAAATTCAGTTATGTATCTTAAGCATTTAGTACCCGCTTATGGTGCGTCCTAGAAGTTGACATTTTCAAGGTTTAGTACAGAAGGGCATTGGTTTTGCAGTCTATTGGCTGTTGACCCTTATATATTCATAATAAAGTATGCGCACCCATCATGGTCATCTTCGGCGGTGTCAGCGGCAGGAAGGCAAAACAAGGCCTTATGTAAATACTGGTAGTACGAAATCGGCTTGTCAATTACATGACCATATTATGTCGGAATTTTATTAGCCCAGTTAAACAATTTCTCCAAACAATGTAATCAGTCAAGCGAGTGCGGACTGCTAAGTCGTGATTTCGAATAGTGGCTCCAATGGCATTCACCTCTGACTTTTCTAAAATTGCATATATTCCGTGTTAGTTATCGCTTGCTTAAACGACGAATAAAAATACCGTGAGGAAACCTGTATTCTCCAAAAGATTTTCAAAGGTATTTGAAGTCTACCAACCTACATTAGGCCATGGTGGACTGATTAGTAGAAGAGGTCCGAGCCACTATTGAAACGGCATTTAATATAATGCTGATGTTATTAAAAGTATGACATTTAAATATATTTTTCTAATCACTTGTAAAACTCTTTTTCTAAAGATATTAACATAACAACAAACACAAATTTTATAGAAATATATTATTGGACAGGATTTTTAAAATATATGGCAGTCATTCGCAACGTAGGATCGAATGCTTTATACCATCATCAACACATTAGGTTTTCAATTTCTTTAATGCTACAAACAATATATTAAAAAACTGAGTTACTGTAGCTCAACTATAATTTTATCTCACGTATAAACGCTGTTGTCGCTAGGACAACGTAAAATATTAAAAAGCGAGAGCTGTCTTATGTACACCCGGTTGGAACGGAGTTCCTATAGCTATATCTTTTTTGTGTTTGTATTAAGTAATTATTAAATATATATTTTTTTTGGATTTTCCCAATTGACGAAAAGCTGACTCGATTGAAAAAAGTTTTGTAGGTGATCGGGAAGTGCCTCAAAAATCACTGCAAAAGATGTCGGTGTTTGGTATCGTTTTTCATTGTTACACTTTTTTGTGTCTAGCCCCTCAGCCCGCAAACAAATCAGAACGATAACGTGCGATAAGGAACTCAGTCCAATATGAAATGAAAAGCGCCTCTAGGGGTTACGTGAGAAAGTAAATTCAGTAGTATAAGAACGAAAAACAACGCTAGCGACTTCGTTTACCTATCGCAACTTTTGGTTATAAGCCCATGGTTGAGGTAAAACTATTGTAAACACTGAGTCATTTTACTACGCCACTGTAGACATGCGTATTGCGTGGTTCGTCGTTGACTCGTCACTCATGCGAGTCTTCAGTCTTCCTACAGACGTTAGTAAGTTAGTTGCAGCTGGTGGCATTCGCGTCCGGACGTCTAGTCGCCCGCCGTGGACGTGCAAATTATTCTTTCTACACGCCTCGTTTCAGTGTTTTTGTGCAATTTGTGATGTGCTGTTTTGTGAATATTTAGTGATACTTTGTGATACAAGGTAATGTTTGGGGTACAAATACGAGTGGTTATGCTGCTTAATTTAATTTATGCAAAATATAGCTATATAGTATTGCGACTTTTATGCGAGAGAATAAAGTGTTTTGCATTGTGAATTATTTTTAATGTTTAGCAACTTTGCAACTGATGTTTATTGGGTAGCTTATTAGCGCATTCATCATGGAGTGTCATCTCCAATTTAAAGTTTGAAGGTCAACCGGCGGAATATCGCGATTTTATTCCAATTGAGAATATCGTTGCGCGGTCAATTCTTAGATGTCGTTGTTGGTTAGGGGATCTTTTCCCGGTATTTCGCCCATGACGCTTCTAATGAAAGCATAGCGAAAGTCAGGGCCAAAGAAAGTCACTTTTCGCTTAACAAACTCCTTGAATACGGCTGCATTGGTCTCAGTGACCTTGGTATTAGTTGTAAAGCTGTCCAAGTGGATCCTGGACATTACACCTGGACCTTACATTGGTGCCTTAAATGGTCATCAAGCCATCCAGTATCCTTTAATATGTACTTTGCACACGTCAAATTACAATCTACACTGTATGTTTTATTACGAATGATATATAAACAGGAAAATGAGTGCATATGACCCTCATCATATGTTTCGTGCGGTGTTTGAAGAATGTTTATTACCTTATTAGGTGTATTAATAGTGGAGTCATACATTGGCTGACTAGTTAGCAACGTTAGGAAACTTTTTAGATGTTGAATAGTAACCGTGGGTCCGGTCCGGCTGTTTTCAAATGATACAATTGTGTGAGACGTCAAAATGCTAGTCATAATTCTAAAATATACGGGAATGAGCATAAAAAAGACAGGTTTAAATAACATTACAAGCTGAAGCCCATACCCGGGGTAGGCAGAAGTGCAACTAGTAAAACCACAGTTTGCCTTTTTGCAAGTTTATCGTTATATCGGTCACAAATGCGTATGCCAGGCAACTAATCTGGGATTTTTAGAATCGTAAACTCATACAAACTATGACTGTCTGGTCTGGGATTTGAACACGATCTCACCGGTTTCTTAGCATAAGTTCGGTGACACTAAACCAAAGATATGGTTTAAATATAATAATCCCCACAAAATCAACAATATCGACCCCTCAATATATCTTCAGTTGATGGGACCGAACTCAAGACCTCATCGATTTCACGTTCCATGAACGCTTCTATTACCTACGATGCAATATTCAGGCTAACGTTCAATCAGTGCTATGGCTTCACTATGTCGGATCGCCATTCGCTGTGCTCATTCCCCCGTTGACCGTAAATGTTAATCTAAATCGGGTTTAGAACATTCCGTTTATGTGGCCGATAGCATCTATGTTGTATATGTATTTAATTATATTGAATAGATGTATGGGCGTTTGGACATCAATTTGTGTATTTTTGCATAGTAATTGCACAAATTGACCTTTCTAGGTCACTTGTGTATTTATTGTTATCGGTTGCTTTAACCTCTAACGGATCATAAGGTCATCGGTGATCAGAAACGGTAATAAGTATTGAGTAAAATACAAGCTTGGTGCCCGGATCCGGGGATCGAACCAGAGATCTCAGCAGAGCAGTCTTACCGCATGCGCAATGACAACTGTGCCACCGAGGCAGTGTATACAATGTATACAGTGGTATTATTATTAAAAGGATGAAGTCTTGTTGTACCATATTTTGTGTACACCAGTGTCAATATCTTTACAAAACTACCGTAACTAACGTAAACCCACTTGCCTCTTTACCCTACTGTACTATAGGATGTTAGACTCTATTGTTAGTGGTTTGAACTTGAAAATGCATGCAAAAGAAGGAAGTAAGTCTGTTGAAAATAAACCAGGAAGGATGAGAAGGCCTTAGCTTTGTTAACAGGTAAAAAGTAATTGACATTGTGATTTATGTCGTATCTATCCGTATCTTCCCAAAGTAAATTCATGTAGTTTATGAATATGTCGCTAGGGGCGCTTTTGTAGGATTATATTTAATTTTTAATTCGGAAATGTCCACTGGTCTAAACAAAAAGAAACTCAGCCATAGGTCGTGGTAGTTATGATCATTATGCTTAATATATGGTGAAATAAAATACAAAATAAACCTTTGCTAGACAAGTAGACCACTACGGGTACTTTAAAACGTCAATTATTGTATAATGTTAGAAACTACTGGTGCGTCGGTACCTTTATACAGAGGAAACACGAAAAAACTCAGACGTAGATATTTAAAAAAAAATTATTACAAAATATAATCGATGTCATAAAACAATTTAATTAGACTATAGTGCGAGTCATTACTGTGAATGTAATGTAAGCATTTCAAAGGATCAAGTGGTTAGTAATTGTTGTTATATTTTTTGTGTCTAAATGAAACAAACAAACTGGCCGGCATGATCGTGTTGAGGAGCGGGGGATAGACTGTCTCTCGCTACTTGATACTCTATCTGGACGGCACTGCGCTTACCATCAGGCGCAATGTGGTCACTTTGCCGCGCCAGAATAAAAAAAAAACAGTTAGCCATCAAAAGTGGTAGAGCCCTGCTGTAGACATATTTGTCTACAGCATGAATGGGCCGGCTCGACCGGGGTAGTACCACTGTCTCACAGAAAACCAACGTAAAGTGACAGTTCACTGTCGCGTTTCGTATGGTAAGTGAGATATCCGGAGGCCCAGATTCCCCCTTCCCTTCCCTTAAAAGACAGGAATAGGGATTACCCTATTCCTGTCCTTTAAGGCCTACGTGATACTTTCGGTATTGTGGATGTTCATGGGCGGTGGAGATCACTTAACATCAGGTGACCCACTGGCTCGTTTGTCGGACTATGATATATAAATCTAAAATAACTATCGGTGTCTTAAAATATCTGATAATTGAAATACTGTGTGCTAGTTTGAGGTGAAATTCGTTTCACAAAGCGCATTGTACACTAGAGGTCAATCACACAGACAAAAATACTAACGAGACGAGTGTTTACGTCATAAGTTCAGTACGTACTCTTTGTGGCTCCTTTGTGCATATAATCAGAAGCCTAAGTTTTGAGAATCTTTATAATAAATAATAATAATACTTGCCCTGTATTAAACATTGTCCCACTGCTGGGCACGGGCCTCCTCTACTAATGAGAGGGGTTAGGCCTCAGTCCACCACGCTGGCCTAATGCGGGTTGGTAGACTTCACATACCTTCGAAATTCTTTAAGAATTCTCAGGTATGCAGGTTTCCTCACGACGTTTTCCTTCACCGTTAAAGCAAGCGATAATTACCTAATGAATACACGCGTAACTTTATAAAAGTCAGAGGTGTATGCCATTTGGGTTTCGAACATACGACTTTCGTCTTAACAGTGCGTACAGCAACCAACTAGGCTATCGCGGCTATTACGAATCTTTACCAATCATAAATAAAACTGAACCACCTACCCGTATGATTGTCAGACCTTGGAGATCCAAGGGTCAGGGTTACTTAAACGTGCGCATGTCAAAAATGGTACGTCATTAAAAGTAAGGACACTATGGCCCCATGAGTATTGATAGTAAAAATACATAGTTATTATGATAATGATAGCCTTTATTAACATTCTTATGACTTATTTTAACATAGCATTTTGATTTAAATATTTATTTTATTTTCTACTATTTTCTTCATGTATAAATATTGTTTTGCAATTGCTTGAGCCTCCCCCAAATCCCTCCATAGGGTTCGATGGTGACTTCTTCGTCTCCACATTGCATCTGCAAACAGTTTGGGGTCATCTTCCCATCTTCGGAAAGGACGTCCTTTCTTTCTTTTACCCTCTCTTAAAATCTCCTAATATACCTACATAGTTAATCAGGTTCAATACTATTGTCCTTGGTTGTTTCCGAGGTACCAGTTAATCCATGCCCGAAGCCCTAATAATGCAATCGCGTTTCATGCTATAATTACCTAGAATAAAAGAAGTCTGCATGTCTATATATATTTTGTACTTTGTCTGTCGAATGTGGATTGATTTTAATGATGATTTATATACAGACTTAAGAATGGTTTGACTTAAGAATTCGTAAAATTTAATCGTATAAGAAAAAAACGATAAATACCTCAGTAGACCTGAAAATGCGTTTTTCAGTTGTTTAAACTTCAGTTTAAATCACTGACACATAACATACTATTGTACTTAGCGTAGGCCGACACCTATCTAAGAAGATAAAGTTCGTTTTATTGATTATTTTCTATGTAATATCGAGCCTATCGCTATACCAGGCACGAAAGACAATAACTAACATACTTTATTATAATGGGATGATTGTATGTATAAAAAAATAATTCTCATTATAGTAAAATATCAAATCTAGTTTTCAGTTAAATAAGCCATGGGTACAAAGCGAGGGGAAATACGGGTCGCTATATTATTTTTTAATATCAAACTTCCCCATTAGTCGACTACAAAACTCCCGCAGCGCAATCTCTCGATAAATATAATTAGTTTATACAAGCTAAAAATAATGAAGTTTAACAAATACTCGAGGTTTAGGATTGACGAGAACTAATAATTATATAGTGAAACAGTACGTGTATTTCAAAGGAGCATGTAATACTTGATCTATTAGTGTTTTATTTATCCTGGCACGCCAAAGTGACCACACTGCACCTGATGGTAAGCGCAGTGCCGTTCAGTTAAAGTATCAAGTAGCGAAAGACAATCTGTCCCTCGCTACTCAACACTATCATGCCGGCCTGTTGTAGCTTCTTCACACTACGCTTAAAAGACACAAGATCATAGGAAGGAGGGAACACGATAGCTGGCAAACTGTATCACAGCTTGATGGTGCGACAAAAATACGAATTTGTGAACCTCTTGGTTCGGGCCAGGGTAGTAGACACCACGAAGTTGTGGCTCCGCAAGCCAGTGCGCGTGGTTCTGGTGTGAAGGGATAAGATTAAACAATTCTTTAGAGCCTTCGCCATACGCCGTAGACAAATCTGTCAACATCATGGTTTTTATGGGAGATAAAATTGGAAGAAAGTAAACGATGATATCCTTCTATCAAAGTACGCAGATGGTCGCTTATTCTTAATTTTTGGGTGCGCGTCCGATACAGCGTCACTATGTCTGGCGTTATCATTGTGTCGATATATCAAAATCCCTCGTTGGTATTATAAAATAATTCTGCTATATGAATACTTGAATGGTTAGCATAATATATGAGTTGCACAGTTTTATTCCCCAAATAAAATCTTCATCACTTAGTTAGCTAAATTAACATAATCCGTTGTGAAATAATAAGTTATTGACCCCGGTTTTAGTTGTATTGTCACCTACGTATGAAGAACGTTACGTACAAGGTCGATGATCTCTTTTTAAATGACTGTAAATATCTGAAAATAAACGCCCTTATTATTTACCGGTGTTTTACCTTATCGTTGTTTGTCACTTTCTTCGTTGTGGCAAATAATTTGACAATGAAACTGATAAGGTTCATCGCTGATTAAAACGTTTGTAGACACGACGCAAATTTTTTCGAAAAAATAATATTGACGTTTTGTTGTGTTATTGTACTTTTCATGTTCCACGTACCCATATTTGGTGTGAGTACCAACAATTTGTTTGTAATCGTCGAAAGCATACACCACTAACTTTTCTAAAGTTACGTGTGTGTTGTTAATTCTAACTTGGTTTAACGATAAAGGAAAACATCGTGAAGAAATTTGCAAACCCGATAATTCTCATAGTTTCAAAAATATGTGAACTTTACTATCCCGCATTAGGCCAGCGTGGTGGACTGAGGACTCTCATTAATAGAGGTCCGCTCCTAGAAGTATGATAATAATACCGGGCTGGTATTAATTTTCGAACTGCTTAACTTCTAAGGTTTTGATACTAGTTTTCATATTTTTAGTTACAACCGTTCATCTAAGTACCTTAAAGACCAAAGCAAATGACGCCGCCCCCAGTATCCTCAGCCGACAAACACCAGGCAATAGCGATGCGTGATCTTTAAATGTATCAGATACAGTCCCATACATTGGTTGTTGGATAAATAAATAACACTCTAATATAACACTTGGCTGGTGGTAGGATATTCATATCCGCCCGGATAGCGACCACCGTACACAGGGTGAAAAACCCGCCATAGTGGCACACGCAAGTGTGTCGCGTTCCGGGATCAGCCAGTGTACATCCGGTTTTTGTCGGGGGTTTGGAGTTGGGGTACAATGGCCATTTTACGGCCTTCTTAGTACTCTGACACTAGACCCTCGACCCCTTCTTCACATTCTTGCCCATGGCGTAGTGTGAAGAAGCAGGCCGGCATGAGTGTGTTGAGTAGCGGGGATAGATCGTCTCTCGCTACTCATTACTCTATTTGGACCGCACTGCGCTTACCATCGGGTACAGTGCGGTCACTTTGCCGTGCCAGGATAAAAAAAAAAGAAAACACCAGACAGTCATACACATTGTCCCGACACCTAAGATATGAGTCTTGTCTCGTGGGAATCAGGAACTACGAAAGACTTTCAATGTTTGTGGATCAGACAAACATTTGTCTCGTGCGGGGATCGAACCTGTGGCCTTACGTTTCATAGCTGTTCAGCCATTTTGCCACGGAGGTAGTGGGTATAGTTACTATTAGCGCTTTTGATCTTTTTTACTTCTTTCCGGAAACACTATCACGATAAATAGTAGTCTATATTAAGGCTAATATAGCTTCCTATTGGTCAGGATCAATCGTTACAAACCGACTCGGGAAGCTATAATGTCTTATACGGAAACTGCATTTTTTCGGGATAAAGAGTAGCTGACCTACGTATGTCTATTCACTACAACGTCGACTGGAGCTTTTGTCCATGTAGCATAAAACTGAAAAATATGGCTCTTTCTCATCATCCAGTTGAGCTGCCTCGTGTAGATAGATATCTCACTCAGAGGCTCGTTGACTATTTTAACGGTGTAGGGATGTCATGAAAAAACATTGTGAACCCAAAGGTTTATTTTTTACCTGTATGTAATCGATTTGCAGAATTAATACAATGAATTTCTGATTGTATTCCCCGTAATGATTTAATAATATAGTTTTCCTGACGATTTTAAATATACTTATACATTTGTTTTTATTGGGTTTTCCTTTTTTAGCTAGATTGATAGTTAACGATAGGAAGTTGTGTATACCAAATAGCGAGGCAATGCGAGACTAATATTTGTGCAACTATTTTTATATTTAGTTTCATGCGTGACAAGTAAAAACACCAATATTTGCAGTATACATAGTGAAATGTAAATAGGTTGAATAAAACATGCAAGCATCTGTTATGTTGATTGCCGCTGCCGCGCTTAAAAATTCCATATTCAGGAATGTCCCGAGTAGGCTACGCATTCCATTTTATTCTTTACAATTTTATAACAATTTTAGTTTTATAACATCGGCAAACGATCACGTCGGTTGTGATGGCAAGTGATAAACAACCACAATACTAGAGACAATCAGTGTTCGTAGCTCTTAAAGGATAAATCATTTGGCCCTCCGAATATCACATTCACCGAAATGAACAAAACAGTAAGCATCACGACACATCGGGCTGTCTCATTCCCACA
Organism: Laothoe populi; assembly: GCA_905220505.1. Classification (NCBI taxonomy): domain Eukaryota; kingdom Metazoa; phylum Arthropoda; class Insecta; order Lepidoptera; family Sphingidae; genus Laothoe; species Laothoe populi. The sequence goes on from HG992156.1 coordinate 801,939, forward strand.
AAATGTTCTGTTGTGGCTCTATCACTAACAAAATCCAATCGCAATATTCAATCCAACATTTCAGATTCTTTGGTTTGTTATCAATTCTCACGCTATTCCTGATACCCACGACGGGAATCTTATGATCACTGACCATCTACTAGTTCATTAATGGTACAGTTTCATAACTTGTGTTACATTGAGTACACCTCCTTGCCCCATGACCGTAGTGCAAAGAAGCCACACAGCCGGAGCTTGTGTTGAATAGCGAGAGATAGTCTCTCGCTACTTGACACTCTAACTAGATGTCCCTGTGCTTACCATCTGGTGCAGTGTAGTTTGCCGTGCCAAGATAAGAAAAATAAATAATAAAAAAAAGTTTTTTGTTCCAGATGCCCCGCGCCCGGGACGAAATGCAAGTGAACGTGGCAGGTCTAAGGAGGAACATCAAAAACCTTGCGCACAATTATTCCGATGCCCAGGTTAGTTCTATACATGCACTGTGTACTGCCGTTGTACTGAATACACCAACTAGTCCAATATAATAATAATAAATATAATCCAAAGTCACAAACCGTAATAAAATTTGATTACACCCTGGTGCTTCGCAGAAATAGACAAAGCCAGGTACCTAGGTAACACCCAGACAGACTATTTTTTTAATTCTGGCACGGCAACGTGACCACACTGCATCTGATGGTAAGCGCAGTGAGGTCCAATTAGAGTATCAAGTAGCGAGAGACGATCTATGCCCCGCTACTAAACACAATCATGCCGGCCTGCTTCTTCACACTACGCCATGGGCAAGAAGGTGAAAAAGCGATCGAGGGTCTAGTGTCAGAGTACTCAGAAGGCCGCAAAACGGTCAAACATCGTACCCCAACTCTAGACCCCCGACAAAAACATTTACCACCTACTACTATAATTTTCCGTGCAAATAAATAGTTTACGACATGACCAATTCCAAATATCAGACTCCCTGACTTATGAATCATACGGTTATTTCTAGGTTAAAGTGCGCGAGGCCACCTCGAACGACCCATGGGGTCCTTCGAGCACTCTCATGGCCGAAATCGCCGACCTTACCTACAACGTCATGGCCTTCACCGAAATCATGCAGATGATATGGAAGCGGCTCAACGATCACGGCAAGAACTGGCGACATGTGTACAAGGCCCTGGTGTTGATGGAGTACCTCATCAGGACCGGCAGTGAGAAGGTGGCCATGCAGTGCAAGGAGAATATATTCGCGATACACACCTTGAAGGACTTCCAGTATATGGAGGAAGGGAAGGATAAAGGTGAGTTGACTTGGTTTCTTGTAAGGAGAAGTTTTCATGTTGAAAATGGCTTTACCTTATTTACTTTCGATTACTAATGGTATGGAAATTCGAAACGACAGTCACACGTTCAAACCCAGCTCAAATAGCATCACCTCGTGACAATTCGAATTTATTTATTTATTTATTTAAAACTTCATACACACAACATGTGTAAAGGCGGACTTAATGCCGTAGGCATTCTCTACCAGTCTACCTGTGGATGATGCAGAGACGAAACAATGTGGGTGTATATTAATCACGGAAAAGAAAATATTAACAAGAGTGTACTAGACAAGATTCTTATGCATAAATTTACTTTCTGTAGGACTACGATATACTTACATATAATTATATATATACATTAGATAGAATACAATTACATAGAATACTCATAAACTACACGTATTATACATAAAGCATACATATATAATAAGTAGATACCAGCTAAAGTTGTGATCCTGCCACATCATCAGCGAAGAGCATCCGAACTTTCGACTTAAAAGTGAACCGGCTGGTAGACGCCCTGATTTCGAGAGGAAGCGCATTCCAAAGAAGTATGGATTGAATAGTAAAAGACGAATGAATAAAATCAGAATGGTGAGAAGGAGACTGTAGAAGTAAACTGCTTGAGGAGCGAAGGTTTCTGTCGTGATTAGATCCTAAATACTGAAAGTTAGAGGTTAAGTAAGAGGGAGAATTAGGAGAAGTAAGAATAGAAAAGAGAGTAGTAAGTGCACGCAGATTACGGCGCTGACGGATAGGTAACCACTTAAGTTGTGCCCGATAAGAAGACACATGGTCATATTTACGCAGATTGAAAATGAATCGAATGCAGTTATTAAGAAGCCGGTCAAGTTTGTTGAGCAGATCTGCATTCAGATCAAAATAGCACACATCACCATAATCGAGGATAGGAAATATTAAGGTCTGCACAAGCATCGTTTTAGTTTTAACCGAAAGGAAATTTTTTAAGCGATAGAGAGCACGAAGGGTACCTGTAACTTTTTGGCAAACCGATACTGTTTGGGCCTGCCAGTTCAAGGTAGTGTCTATGTATAAGCCTAAATCTTTCACAGTGGGACACAGAGCGATGACTGAATTATTGAATTGAATGGAAGTAAGCGTCGCTGTGTCCAATCTGTTAATCAACCGCGAGCTACCCACAATTATTCCCTGACATTTATTTGCGTTTACTCCCAATCCGAAGCGGTCTGACCAGTTTTTTATGTGATCTAGATCTCTATTTATTTTTATGTGAATGAATTTACATGTGTATATAAAATTATCACTTTTTTTTATTCTGGCGCGGCAAAGTGACCACACTGCACCTGATGGTAAGCGCAGTGCCGTGTAGATGGAGATTCAAGTTGCGAGAGACAGTCTATCCCCCGCTACTCAACACAATCATGCCGGCCTGCTGTTTAGCTTCTTCACACTACGCCTAAAGGACCCAGGATCATAGGAAGGAGGGAACACGGTAGCTGGCAAACTGTTCCACAGCTTGATGGTGCGGCAAAAATACGAATTTGCAAACCTCTTGGTTCGGTTCACTTGCTTTAACGCTAAAGGAAAACATCATGAAGAAACCTGCATACTTGAGAATTCTCTGTGGTTGACTAAGGCCTAACTTCTCTCATCGGTAGAGGTGGCCAGCTATGCACTAGTGTTCACTTGGCTGATGTTATTATTCCAGGTCTCCACGTCCGTGAGAAGGCTAAGCAGCTGGTGAACCTGCTGAAGGACGAAGAGCGCTTGAAGAACGAACGTGCGCGAGCGCTGAAAGCGAAGCAGCGGTTCGCTCAGAGCGCGAGCGCTTTCGGAAGCGACGACGCTCTGGATTCACCGTCTAGTCCCACATTCCCGGCGGTCAGTCCATATTATGTATAGTATTATTATACCCACACACCCATGCACACATACACACACACACACACGCACACACACATACACATGCTTTTCAAAATACTATCTCACTTTTGACTGCCTGTATTGTGTTAATAAAATGTAAATCCGTTATTGTATCACTCTAGTATTAAGGGCTGTGGATTAAAATCTATCTATACTTATAATAAATCTGTAGAGAGGTCAATTCTGTACATGAAATATATTTCCAAAATAACTATCAGCGGGTGATTAGTGATCGATACTGACGCCAAAAATTGCCCATGAATATCAGAAGAATTATGGGTGACAAAGCTTAAGATGAGAAATGGAGTTTAAGAAGGGGAGAGCAGTTGACTTTATTTCAGACAAGCTAAAAGATTATTTCATATTAGGCGATATTTTTTAACCTAGTGACCACATTGCACCTGATGGTAAGTGCAATGTCGTCCAGGTAGATTATCAAGGTGCGAGAGACAATCTATCCCTCGCTACTGAACATAATCATGCCGGCCTGCTGTGTATGAATTTTTTGCTGTGCTGCGTATCTAAAGAGAGAGATGGTGGGCCGGCAAACTGTTGGACAACTTAATGGTGCGGCAAAGATAGGAATTGGCGAATCCCTTGGTTCGGGTCGGGGTAGTAGACACCGTTTAACTTATAATTAGATAGTCTATCCTTAATGCCAACATCAGAGCGTTTGTATATCGTTAGCATTTAGGCAACCATTTATGGTTAATTAATGACCAAATGTGTCTTATAGAATTTGGCACTAACTGTAGTGAAAACGAGAATAAGCCATTTAACTCTAGATTCAAAGTGGCTGAAACTTTTTTATGCCTGGATAGACAGACGAGCAGGCGGTCCATCTGATGGTAAGTAGACACAACCACCCATAGACTTCTGCAATGCCAGGGCACAGCAAAGCCGCTGTCTATCGTTCGTTCGGTTACTACGGCCGAGTAGCTTAATATTTTATCATAATATTCCAGTTGTCTGGCGAGTCGTCGGAGTGGTGCGGCCGTGACGAGCGTGTAGTGGGTGAGGGTCGGGAGGAGCGGGTGGAGCGAGTGGCGCGCGAGGCGGAGCTGGCGCGGCCGCTGACGGCGGGCGAGGAGGAGCTGCAGCTGCAGCTGGCGCTGGCGATGTCGCGCGAGGAGGCCGACAAGGAGGAGCGCCGCCGACGCTCAGACGACGTGCGGCTGCAGCTCGCCATCAGCCAGTCGCAGCAGGACTTCACCACTGTGCCGTGAGTCACTACCACACCGTACACCAACACATACATACACCATACACATTCACCAAACTCTATACACATACAACATCATACACATACACCATACACATACACATACACATACAACATTCACATACACAATGGCATAATAACACACACCCACACACATTAGTTCTCTTAAACGATTCCAGCCACCTAAGTTCCTTTATTGTAATTTTTATAGTATTTAGTGGAACCTAAAAAACCCTCACCCTGTGACTGAAGCACAAGTGGCTTAGGGTACTTTTTTTTACTGTCTGGATAGACAGAAAACCAGCAGACGGGCCACCTGATGTTAAGTAGTCACCGCCGCCCTTAGACTTCTGCAATGCCAAGGGACAACAAAGCCGCTGCCTACTGTTGAAGAGACATTACTCAATGATAATGATTCAAAATCCTATCCAATTCCTCTCCAGTCGTCTTCACCAAACCCTTCCCACTGTGACAGAAGAACCATGGTCCCAAGATCAATGGTTGTGTTGGCACACTGCTCACAACCAGACCTCCCCGGACCCTAGCCACAGCCCTAGATGCTGCGTGTATCTGCAGGACAAACTGTTAGTACAGTACACTAGATGTAGAGACTTTGATGTATTACGAGTATTTATAAGGGTATTTTTATATTAGATTCAAATGAAATCATTTATTTAGTAAATCGGACCTCTAGCGGCATTTTTTACAAGGTTTATTTATTACATTGAAATTTAACATAAAAACAATTCTCTTATTAAATTGTTCCACATATCAATCCGATCTAGTCTCGGAGTCAAAAGGTCATAATTGGCATACGGTCATTTAATCGAAAATGGTGTTTATTTCCAGCGGTTCCTCTGAGAAGAAGTCTGACTCGTCTCAGTCCCACCTGCTGGACCTGCTGGACGTGAACCTGTCTGGTCCCGCGGCTCCCACGGGTCCCGGGGGTCCGACAGGAGGGGCGCCGGCGCTGGACCCCTGGGCCGTCACCTCGCCCAGGCATTTACAGGTACCACACTGGACACTAATTAAAAATACACCCAACAGTCACACACATGGTTCTGATCCCACACTAGGTCAAACCTGTATCATGGGTATCAGGAACTATGAGGGAATACCACACCACAACACCCAGACCCGAAACAAATATCTGTCTGTCACACAAACTTTATGTCGATGCGGGAATCGAACCCACGGCCTTTTTTTTTCACAGTCGGCTCGCCCACTGAGCCACTATAATTATCGATACTATTTTAAAATAGTTGTAGGCATTAATTAATATCCTGTTACTCAATGAATTATTACAAATTTATCTAATGGGGTATGAGAGAAAACTAGGAAAGCTTTAAGGCTGAACATAACAGGAAATGTAAAATTACACTATATTAAAATAAAACTATTTTTACAGCTTTTATCGTGGTTTATTTTACTTTATTGGGTTAAAAAAGTTAAATAAACCGTTATTACATCGGCTTAAACTTAAAAATCATTATACCATATTCCAAAAAAAAACGGAGAAATCTGCTGACATACGAAAACTATAAAACCATCAGTTCAATAGAATATATATAAATATAAAAAAAGCAAGAATTCAAATTCGGCTTTTGATATTATAGTAAAACTTATGATTTTTCTTGACGTCATCAGCGGCCGACGTATTTGGACTTTGGCATATTTTCGGACGTAATGGTAAGACGACTGATGATAGTTCATGATCAAACCAGACATCTCTCACGCTAGTTGTTCTTATTGCTCTGATAAAATGTAATCAGTTTTAGTTATGGATACAGTGAAATTATTACAGATGTTACAGCTTCGTATGGTTTAAGTGATATTTTTATTAATATAAATAATATTAAAGTTTTCATTATTTACTAATTATGGACACATTTCTAGTCATTCTTGATCTCAGTAGAAAATTTAAATATTTTGTAGTAGGTTTAGTCTTTTTTCTGTCGTTCAACTCGCTCATTATGTGAAGTTATTTTATTCTCATATAAAAATATCAAAAAAAATCTATTTGATAACCCTTAATACACTACAAATAGAGATCCTATTAGATAATAAAATAAAAAAACATATTTCACTGTATTTTAAACTAAAATGTGTATATATTTTTAGTGATTACGGAGTCGAATGTTTTTTATTCGGATATCGGATAGTTCATCCCTAGTATTAGTCACAGTAAACCATTACTGCTACTTACACAAAGATAAGATTACTCACAAGTGTTAACTCTAACGCTCGTATATTATTCTCAGCACAAGGCTGTATGTTGCTAGTTGTCTTATCTAAACAGTTTGTTAATTGAACTTAGTTGTATTTATTTAGGAATGCGTCTAGTATGAAAAGGATCGAAATTTTACGATGTAAAAATTAAAAATGAATAAAAATGATGTTGGGATATTCCACCACATTCTGTCAACCCCACTACTAGGCTCAGTATCCATACTAATACTATAAATGCGAAAGTAACTCTGTTTGTTTGTTTGTTACCTCTTCACGACTAAACGGCTGAACGGATTGTAATTAAATTTGGTAAGGGAATAGATTATATCCTGGAGAAGGACATAGGCTATCTTTTTTCTCAAAAAACAACCTTGAAAGGGGTCAAATAGGAGTTAAAAATTGTATGGGAAATCCATAATTCCTCGGCTTAGGGATCTGTAAATTCATATTTAGGCTTTTGGTAGGAAATAAAGAAATACGTGTTTCAACGTTTTTGAAAAATCATCCCTGAAAGGGACAAAGTGAGGTTAAACTTAAGGGGAATTCTTTAGATGCAATCTCAAAATTCAGGCACAACACCTGAGAGGCTGGACAATCGCTACAGGTGCCTCAGTGCAGAAGACAACTCCATGGATTGTATACTTCTGCTCCCGAATATAACCTCCACGCAGGCGGAGCCGCGAGCAACAGCTAGTATTAGTATATGTTGTTTAAGTTTGTAATGTTACGGCTTTAAGTAGTTGCTTTGTTTCGGATTCTAATTTAAGTATTTACAATAGGTTGCTGTTTATATGAATGTATATGAGTGAATGAATATATGAATAAGGTACGATAGGACTGTCATGTATCCATATAAAAGTCCAAAAAAATATAGATAGTAAAAAAATGTTCAGCTAGTTTGACACCGCATATGTTTATTTAAGATCTGTGGTACATTCCAGGAGCCGTCGTCTGACGTGTGGTCCGGTGTGGGCAGCCCGGGGGCCGCATCCATGCCCTCGAGTTCTGCAGGGATGGGTGTAGTGGCTGCATCATCTACCGCCGCGTCCGATCCCTGGGCACCGGCAGGATCAGACCCTTGGGCGCCACTTGCGTTGGTCAGTATCTGATATACAACTATTTCTGGTTATGGTTACACTTATTGACAGCCTCAGTAGCACAGTGGGTGAGTTACGGGTGAGAGCGTGTTGTGGAGCGAGAGGCTACCTACGGGTTCGATTCCCGAATCAAGTTTTTTTAGGCTATTCCGGGTAATGCGAAAAAGAGTTTATAGGAAATCAGATTATAGCCAGGAAATAAAACATTAGGAATGGTTTTTAAAAAGTACAGTGAGTGCCCTTTTCCTAGGACAGCAAAATAAATAATGATATTTTTATGACATTCTTTTGAAGTAAATTTAAGAGTGAGTCGCCAGTATCGCCAGTGTAATGAACACAAAAATGTTGATTGATTTTTGTATTTAAAAATAAAATTAATATAAATATTTTCTTCCTTCTCAATTCTAAAAATACAATATCGAATGTTTTCCAGTGTATTGTTGTATTTTAGTACCAGCTTTTGCTCACGGCTTCGTCTGCGTGATAGTTATTTTTGAAAGAAAAGGTATAAAATCCATCCATCCATCTTAAGCTATTACATCTTTCTATATTATGGTATCCCATAGGAACCGTGTATTTTCTGGGATAAAAGGAGCCTATGTAATTCTCAGATCCCTCAACTAACACTATGCAAAACATCATGTCGATCCCTTGCTCTGTGTAAAACAAACCCTACACCGCTTCTTCACCTTCTTGCTCATGGCGTAGTGTGATGAAGCAGGCCGGCATGATTGTGTTGAGTAGCGGGGGATAGATTGTCTCCCGCTACTCGATACTCTAGTTGGACGGCACTGCGCTTACCATCAGGTGCAGTGTGGTCACTTTGCCGTGCCAGGATTAAAAAAAACGTACATTTTTTCTGGTAAAAAGTAGCCTATATGCTATTCCAGACTATAATCTATATCTGTGCTAAATGTCAACCAGATCCGTCCAGCTGTTCTGGCGTGATTGAGTAACAAACGTTCATCCATCCATCCAAACATCCGCATTTATAATATTAGTAAGATAGTTAAGTTTTATACTGTGTGTTGCAGAGCAAGTCCCCCGTGTCGGTGTTGTCGTCTCCGTCGTCCTCCGAGCTGGAGCAGTTCGACGCGCTGTCGCAGCGGCGCACAACACACAACAACCACCACAACAACCACAACAACGGAGACCCGGACCCCTTCGACCTCACCACGCTCGGTAATACATCTTGCTTATCGTCAGCGACACACAGCAGTCTGTGTGTGAGACAATCTATCCCTCGCTACTCTAAACATTAACATAAGTATTATAGTATAAGAAGTATAAGTTAATCAACACTACTGTATTGGGACTACCCTGTACAAGTAGTTGTTACTCTCACGACGGTCATGTGCACTAGGTCTTGTAGAGTTTTAATTCACAATATAGCAATAAGGCAACCTAACATACATTGAGCTGCTCTAATATAATGTAATTAAACTTAAATTGTTACATTAATTGTCCAAATATTGTTAACCGGTGTGACACGAGCAACGCTAGAGTTTCTTGTCCGTTCTTCTCTAGTGAAACTGCAGTCTGAACTGGCGGTAGAGTAACAAAATTGACTGAAACTAAATAATGTATAACATATCATGGATTCAATAAATATTTGATTTGATTTGTGTTAGAAATTAATAAATAAAATGTAGCGGCAAAGTATGGAATTTGGTATCTTGTTCAATGTGTATGTGTTTGTTTGTCAGATGAGAGCCTGTCCCCGAGGCCTGCTGCTATGGGTGTTGGTATGAGTGGTGTGGGTGTGGGTGTGAAGAAGTCTCCGTCGTCGTTCCTGGGCGAGAACTCTTCGCTGGTGAACCTGGAGCGACTGCTGCAGCCGGCGCCGGTGTCCCCTGCACACAACCCCTTCGCACCAGAGGCCTTCGCACCGCCGCCGCCGGTCGGAAACTATCACACACTATCTGACATAACCAAGATAACATATTGAAAAGTTTACTCCGTCCTGTATTCCATGTCTCACGATTCCAGTTTTCTGTTTGTGTGATGTCTCATCAGTCATCACTAAGTTACTGGAATTACTTAATTTCACATGCAAATATAACCTGTAGGCCTACTCTGAAATCAATTCCAATTTCAAACTCAATACAGTTTCAATTCCAATCTAGAAAATATTGGACCTCTAACTCACTCAACTAAATGAAGTAGAATATTTACGAACTAGCGATCGTAAATACTCTATTTCATTTTGTTATTAAAAAATCCGCCATATTTAAGTAAATCGTGCGCTGGTGTTGCGTTCAAGTGTGGCCAATTGTACAGTTTTCGATACCCAATCCCAATTTAAAATTGGAATCTAGTGTCAAGAGTAACCCTCCAGAGAATTTTTGATACACATGTTTATTATATGTTATTAAGCAAACAGACTTTATACTTCCCTTTCTTTTTCTTTTTTTATTCTGGCGCGGCAAAGTGATCACACTGCACCTGGTGATAAGCAAAGTGCCGTCCAGATAGAGTATCAAGTAGTTAGAGACAGTCTACCCTTCGTTACTCAACACAATAATGCCGACCTGCGCTCTTATTGTTTCTTCTTCTTACTTATTGCTCTCAAAGTACTTCAACTTATTTTCATGATGTCTATTTCTATAACAGGTGCGGCCATCGATGAACGAGCTGAAACAACAACAGCAGCTGTGTCTCACCGGCGTGCCGTTCACCTCACCTGCGCCGTTCTTGGGGTCTCCGGCCCCCGCCGTGGTCCCTGCCGTGGTCCCTGCTGGGGACCCGTGGGCCCCTGCCCCTGCCCCCCGCGCCACCTCCCCGTGGTCCCCCCAACACGCGCCGAGACACACGCCCAACCCGTTCCTCTCCTAGCTGACAGCGTGACAGTACCGGTGAGTGAACTATGAACGCTATAAAAGGGTGGCGAAGCTCGTTAATAGTTGAGCCGGTAATCGAAATTTGAAATTTTCGCGAGTAATTAAATATGTATTTATCAAATCATTTATTTCGTAAATGAGGCCACTATGGGCACTTTTTACATGTCATAATAATGTTAAGGTCTGCTGGTGCTTCGGAAATGCCCACTGGTCTGAGAAGAAGCACCAAGAAACTCAGCCGAAGGTCTTTTGTAATTTGTAATATTTAATTCTTAACTTGGACGGAAATGACGTTTGTCACAATGTTGCACTTAGTCTTTCATATTTGTTGTCAGTAATTTAAAAGACTGTTTGAAACACATGCGGAACGATGGTATATTTTTTTAATTTAATAGCACACAATGAAAAGGGAATTCGGGTACATTTATCGAGAGCCACAAATATTCCTTCAAAGAGTCGCATGTGGCTCGCGAGCCGCAGGTTGTCTCCCCTGCTATATACCATATACAGGTGGACGATGCGAAAATATGGTATCTATAACAAATTCACATGTAAAGAGAAATTGGTAATAACAGTTATAAATAAAAAATTTATCTATCAATCTATACAAGTTCAGACAGAAAAGGTGTACAAAGCCGAAAATACATAAAATAACCCGTAATACTAGCAACTTTTGGGCTTATATTTAAAATAAAATTATGAAAAATCCGTAAACACTGTATTTCTTATTTCAGATAGACGGGTACCACGTTGTCGCGTAGAGAGGGATGTCTCACCGCCTCACCTGCAGGTATATACCGACACACCGACTGCAACCATACAGGAGCTGTATCGATAGTCCATCGACAACCATCGAGGGAGATGGACATCACTAGTTGGTAGACAACTGGACACGTTTCAATTAACTTGTTAATTATAAATGTGGCTAATATGAAATTTTATTGTAAAATATATTATGTCCAGTGTCGTGCAGTCGGTTCTATTTTTGTTAATCGAAGCGCTTGTCGAAGTATTTATCGATGTATGAGCAAATTCAAAAATCGTAGGGTTTTCATAGAAGTTGCTTATCTATGGTATCATACATGTAAGAATGATGTCTGGGTAGGTGCCACTAACTTTGTAGCAATGTGTGAGCTCTGTAAAGAACATTGAAAATATTAAATTAACAAGGCATTATGATATAACATTTTTGCCTAAAAATGATGAAAGCAATATAGTAACATGCAGCACTATTAAAAATTAGTGGCGTTATCAGTTTATCGACAAATAAGGCACCTGTCAAACGGACAACTGTCAAATTTTATACATTTTTGAACGATATAAATCGTGTCAACGTCAACAAGCGCTGCGATGACCTGACATTTAGTTGCTTCGGTGAATTTTAGTGGAATTTTACGTTCGCCCTAATCTTTCTTTATATACCACAATATGTATAATTTACAAAGCGGTGATATCGGACATAATGAACGGTGGTAGAATAATATAAGGTATACATAAGACATCAGTGAACGGAATATGGATTCTATCGATAGTATCATAGACTGGGACAACGCTGTGACGTCACACGTAGTGTAGGGACGCCATTTTGTTTGCGCGTTCGGATACGTCGTGTTGAGCATAGACAAATGAAAATGGAAAAAATAATTTTGTATTTAATTTTATTGTATTTATAATGCCTAGTTAGTTATATAGATATATTTATTATCTATTTCTAGGACAATTTATTTTTATTTTAAGATTTTTCATTTTAATATCGCAATAAAATGATATTTTACAGTTGACTGTTTTTTTAATTTTGACAGTGTACGAACAAATACAAAAAGAATTGTAACCGAACGCGTAGACAGAAATATATATTAGCATAGACTATAGTAGCATCCATAGATATCTAATTAAAGTTTAGGGCTGTTACACATTATTATCGACTTTTTGTGATTACTGACAGCCGGGTTTCCTTGGACATATTTTAATATAAAAACTTTTTTAACAATTAGGCCCTTATTTCTTAACTATTTTATTGTCACCGTCTTTAAATTCGTTATGTTTTTATTCAAATAATTTTATTGCATTTTCGTAGTTTATAAACTTTTGAAAACAATATGTAAGATGAGTATCGAGTGTATAAGAAATATTCTTCTATCTCAAAGTCGATAAAAATGTTTTAAAAATCACTTACACATATTTATTCAGTGATCGGATTTAAATCTAACTATTAAAATATAACGCCATTAAATATAAGCACAATTTGCATCGAAAACTGAATAAATGTGTAGGACATATGAAATCGACATCTGAAGTGATTATGAGAGTACTAGCAATGTTCTGTGAGCAGCTAGTAGCTGTGTAGCCTACAAGAAATCATACACTGTGCATTTATTGTGTCTTTTTTCAATTTCAGTGTTTTGTGATGGCACTTATTTGTTGATATGTAGGAGTTTGACATTGTGCGAAGCTCTCAGCCCTAAATGAATAAGTTATTCGGGTGTTAGGGTCTCGGTAAGGGAATTAACGACTTTCGCAGTGACATTTACAAACAATACATAGATAGTATAGCGAAAAAAATTATAACAGGAATACTCATTGTTTGATGTTTTTTGTTATTATGACGAGATACTTTGCATTTGTTAATATAAGAATTGTACTTCCTGAATTATTGATAACTGTCAAATAAAGAATCAGTTTATTGGTTGGTTGAGGTCGAAAATCCAGAAATCAATTGCGATATGCAAGTTTAATTGTATATCACTAACCACATTTGAAGGCAAACATTTATTAACGCCAACAATTTTAATAGGTTAAACTAACTCCTTAGTTTCTTTTGACCCCCATATAACCCAGAACAGGGGTTAAAAGAATATTTAGTAGGGATTCACCCTTAAATAAATAGTTCTTTAACCCTTTTGATTAAGAAATGGGGTCAAAGGGGTATATTATTGTATATAGACAGTATAATTACCGTCATATGTCAATGCGAAAGTCCCAGTATAGTCCACAGCGACTCGGCCGCGGCTGTCGTCTCGCGTCGTGTGGGTCATCGTGCCTTAGATAACTACAGTTTTATAACTACGGTGTATGTGGCTATGTATACATGTGTACATATGTACATGTGGCGGCTTCAGATACTGGCGTTGTTTAGTTGGATGATTCCTTGTACTATCCTATGATACATATATACAACATTATTTTTAGTATACTACAAAGCCGAAAGTAGTTTGTTGAGAATCAGTAGCACAATCCATTACACAAATTTTTAATATATTATATGTGTATCCCAAAAACGTATAAAAAATTTCGTCAAGCTGGTTACCTTGTTTCTTACTTAATAAAAATACGGTGCGTGTCGGTCGCTCACCGATACATACCTACCTAACCTCAGCCGGCCGCTAAAACGGTCAAGGACAATCACACCCTTCCCCACCCCGCACACGTCCCGCTCGCTCCTAGCGGCGGCGTGGGCGTTGCATTAGATCTATAATTTTGTCACTCCGGAAGAATCGGCACTATGGTATACAAAAACTAATCTTGTGTACACCAGGGGTGGCAAGCTCGTTGATAGTCGAGCCATTTTTCAAGATTTGAAATTTTTCACGAGCCAAGAATAGGCAGAGGTGTAACCAGTGCACCCACTTTTCGCCGAATTTATAACGGTCCCTAATAATAATTTATAGTCGTCTCTCGGCACTGTACACCATTGGGGACAGTGTGGTTACTGTCTTACCAGAATACAACAAACTATAATGACAGTGTGTCACCCAGATTTGTATTTCAAATTTTTAGGTGATGTGTCTTTTAAAAATAATGGTAAGAATTGCCAGCCACCAAAAAATTGTACAGAAAAAAATTAAATACTCCTGAATCCAAGTACAGAACTAAACAACGTCGTTTTAATGTCATGTGTTTTTGAACGCTAGATCGAACAAACTCACTCGCCTTTTGTTTACCCAAAAAACTATGAAATTTTAGTGTAAGTTTACAACAAAAAATAATAAAAAAATGTATGCCGTGGAATTGCATATTCATGTTATTTTTGCGATTGATTATGAGTATTATTTTGACATGAGCTATGACAAAAGTGAAGAATAATTTGTATTTAATTTGTGTAATCTGTTCATTTACTCAATATTTTATGTATGTTCATAAAGAGGGCGGGTATAATAAATTATAAGTGACAGCGTCCAACGCATCGCAGTGTACCGTCTGTGTGCGTGTGCAATGTCAGCGAATTAGTGTAACAAATAATATTGACAACCATAGCATCATTATGTTTTTTAGAGCCTCGAGAGACAGACGAGCAGACGGGCCATCTGATGGTAAGTAGTCACCGCCGCCCATACACTTCTGCATTACCAGGGCACAGCCGCTGCTTACCGTTGAATTATGTGATCAATTGTCCTGAATTTTGTTGAAAGTATTCATAATTTATTCAGACATGAGTTTATAGAGCGCTGTAACAAAACATTTGAAAATATGTAAATACAAATTCGCTGACAAGAATATAACATACATAATGGTGTATGTATTCATACAAGATCAATATCGTCAATATTAAGGAATAATCGTTGATAAGATAAATTATGTATGAATGTGTTTTGACTTTGTGTTGCCAGTCTCAAGGAGAGTGCAGGTTTTGTTGAAATTAGGTGTAGCAACACTATAGCATTTTACCTGATTTATTTAGCTGTTTATTTAAATTTATTTATACTAATGGAGTACTAAAAACTTTGTTTTAATAAATTCTGTCTCAAAATAATTTCACAAAATCTGTACAAAAATTATATTTTAATATAATATACAAAATTAAATTGTATACCGATTTTTTTCTAAATCTTTTCTGTCTGGCAACACAATCGATTTTTTATTTTTTTCTTATGCTTTATTAACTAGCAAGTTCAAATTATTTTTGTGTTTATCATTCTTGTAGATAAATTATTTTAATATATTACTTTTCGACCAATAAAATGCATCGCTGGTACCATAACGTCTGTAGATAGGTATGAAACTGTAAAGATTAATGTAACTATTTAATTAAATACATGTAAGTTTTCAATACAACCAGAGTTTAAATTTATGATCCCTTTTTATTTCGGGTTCAATTTTGGTATATTTTATGACGTGATATGTAAACAAATCAAATAAAAAAACTTCGTCAAAATGATTGGTTATTTTTAATTGAATTTATACGTTATGAACAGTGCTATTCAATTAAACAACTTTCTAATTGAATTTACTAAACTTATGGAACGGTAGAAATATAAGGTTATGAAAACAACTTAGGACGTATTTTTCAAAAATTAAAAAAACAATTGCGTAATGGTTTTTTTTTGTGTCTCGATATGCAGACGAGCAGACGGGCCCCCTGATGGTAAGTAGTCACCGCCGCCCATAGACTTCTGCAATGCCAGGGCACAGCAAAGCCGCTGCCTACCGTTAAATACCGTTGCCGGATATCTTGGCCGAGAAGAAATAGTATGAGTCTGAACTGCTGACTATCGTATACATATATATATTTTTGAAGTTATACTTCTTTAGGCGCGTTATGAAAAAATTATGAGAGTGAAATTTTAAGATGCGCGTGACACAAAAGTAACACCTCTGAAGTTCCGCTAAGTACCAGGCTATCATGAAAAATGTATGGAGATTTGATATTCGTCATCCTACGTCACTGTCATTATTCACTATAAGTATCAGGCTATCATGAAATGTAAGGAGATTTGATACCGTTTCATTTCTAGTGACTTGGGTTCGTCATCCTACGTCACTGTCATTATTCACTATAAGTATCAGGCTATCATGAAATGTAAGGAGATTTGATACCGTTTCATTTCTAGTGACTTGGGTTCGTCATCCTACGTCACTGTCATTATTCACTATAAGTATCAGGCTATCATGAAATGTAAGGAGATTTGATACCGTTTCATTTCTAGTGACTTGGGTTCGTCATCCTACGTCACTGTCATTATTCACTATAAGTATCAGGCTATCATGAAATGTAAGGAGATTTGATACCGTTTCATTTCTAGTGACTTGGGTTCGTCATCCTACGTCACTGTCATTATTCACTATAAGTATCAGGCTATCATGAAATGTAAGGAGATTTGATACCGTTTCATTTCTAGTGACTTGGGTTCGTCATCCTACGTCACTGTCATTATTCACTATAAGTATCAGGCTATCATGAAATGTAAGGAGATTTGATACCGTTTCATTTCTAGTGACTTGGGTTCGTCATCCTACGTCACTGTCATTATTCACTATAAGTATCAGGCTATCATGAAATGTAAGGAGATTTGATACCGTTTCATTTCTAGTGACTTGGGTTCGTCATCCTACGTCACTGTCATTATTCACTATAAGTATCAGGCTATCATGAAATGTAAGGAGATTTGATACCGTTTCATTTCTAGTGATTTCGACTATATTATAAAATATAAATATTTATATTATCATATTTATTAATGAGGCCTAAGAAGTATAACTTCTCACGCGCGTACATAAGTACACACACCCATTTTTTTATTCTGGTACGGCAAAGTGACCACACTGCACCTGATGGTAAGTGTAGTGCAATCCAATTAGAGTATCGAGTAGCAAGAGACAATCTATCCCCGCTACTTAACACAAACATGCCTGTTTGTATATTATTATTAAGGTAATTACATATCGACGGTTGGCTATATTAATATGATTTAAGCGAAATTATTTGCTATATCGATATATATTCGGAGTTAGTAAATCTGGATCTTTTGACTTTCTAGTTAGTTTGTGCACTTTTTGGCGCTCAAATGAACTGGTAAACAGATGCTTACGGGAGAGGACGAATGGAAAGCGGTAGCCTTCTTCTGTGAATCAGTTATGATTCGGAAGGAGGCTGCGGAACGGGATCGGGAAAGAGCCGATCCCGCTCGGAGGCGTAGACGCCGAGGCGATGGTAGAAATCGCCCCGGTTCCTCTGTATAGGGGAACGTAAGAATGCTGGGGAGTTATTGATACTCCGCTCTTGACGTGCTAATACAGCGTAACACTGGGGGGGTTCCGGCGTGTTTCTTTTGGAGGTCCCGGAATCCTTCTGTAGTGTTGATGGAGACAACCATGGGGTTTTTAGCCGGTAAGAATCCGGCATACCCCGTCGCTAAGACGGGAATCCAAGAGGATTTTCCCCATGAAAAAAAAAAGGGCTCATTTATGTTAGAAAATAATGCTCATAAATGCATGTATATAAAGATGCAGGACGTGCTTACACAAGTAATATATTAATTCTACTAAAATCCACGCAATCGTTTTTCATTGTGAATTTTTCCGAAATACAAAATAACATTTAAACCTCTCCAGTAACTTCAAAAATGTCAAAAATGCCCGCCAACTGTCGATATATACACGTACCTATGTGTTGTGTATCACCTCCGTTGTATTTGGATACAGGAAAGTGTAAATAAAACAGTACATACAATATGATTATTATAATTTATTCATTAATAGTTTACAAGATGTTCGAGGATCGTCTTGTACCATCAAGTATATCTCAGTACAACACATTACAGCAACTTACAAAATCAATATACTATCCAAATGTAAAAAATCGTTAAAAATCCAGTATCGAATAGTGAACTGACGTACAGACAACAATATATTTATAGTCCAGTACAATAACATGTAGGGTGTTTTGAGAACAAACAAAAATAGATTTATATAATTGCCGGTAGTCAATCGCCAGTTCAAGTTACAAATTCTAAAAAGCATGGAATGGACGATTAAATAGTCGGAAGCGGCATTCCCAAGCTTATCCTATGATATTACTTATACCTATTCTAGCTTACTTGTCTGTAAGATACATGAGCGGTGAGCCGGGGCTGGCTCCGGGGCATCCCGTCTCCGTGCGACCAGCACGCTCCCTGTTACCACTTATATTAATTACTGTATTTAAATTGTTTAATGTTCAATAGATGTCAGTCTCACGGTGTGTTCAGTGTTCTGCAGCTAACTTCAACTCAGTGATTAAAATTGTATATTGTATAAAATCCATCGACTAGATACTACGAATTCCAATAATTTCATCAAAAATTTCCATCAATACCATACGTCTAAAATAAATTAAGTAACTAGCGACGGTCACAAATAAACTATATTCCGAGAAGCAACGCGGTCGGCAGATCTAGCGGTGATATGAAAATAAATCTATGATTACAATAATAGTGAAAGCGATATTTCCAAGATCACATTCGCACATTCGCGATACAAAATCTTAAACATACTAAATGCGTTGTCGGGAGGCGGTTGCCCTCGCGCCATTTTTTTTATTTTTTTTATTACGAAATGTGTGACGACAATGCGACAACATTGACTGACATTCCAATTTTATCATTATATAAACCATTGGCGGCGGATTCTGGATTCAGAATCAGTCGATTGGGTCGTTCGTGCGCCGCCATATTAAGAACACAAAATGGCGGCAAGAGAAAGCAAAATGGCGGCGATCGGCAGCGCCCGCCCGTTGTTCACGATATGAAAATTAAGTCTCACGCCAATAAGTATTCACAAAACATACGTTTCTGAATCGGGGTATATTGGAAGAGTATTGTGAACTAAATGTGGAGATACGTGTGAGAGTCACGGCGTTTGTCGGCTGACGAGCATTCAGTCAAATTGGCTGAGGGCCTCAATCCTGTTTATGTGTTAATGGTATGTCACTTATCTAACATTGTTCTTAGGTATTATAGTCAAAAATTGACTTCTGCTTTGTGTATTTTGTATGAGAGATTTTCATTAATATGTAAGAATATTTGACATGTGTCATACCATTTATATCATACACGTTCATACAAAAAGAACATAAACGACTTGATTCCTTTATTTGTATACAAAATGACACTCAGCTGATATCTCGTAACAGGACAAGAAATGTCACTCATCAAACATCTTTGCCTTAAATTTAACTATATGACTTTTATTTATCCTGGCACGGCAAAGTGACCACACGGTAAAGCGCAGTGCCGTCCAATTAGAGTATCAAGTAGCGAGAGACAATCTATCCCCCGCTACTCAACACAATCATGCCTGCTGTGTAGTTTGTTTACACGAAGTTATTTGACAAGTGCCATACGATAGTTGGAGTCATAAGTAATGAACGAACAAACGAGTTGAATCCTCTCCTGTCGGTGCTCCGTCGTGATCTCCACGTGTTGTTGTTAGTAGGTGGTTGTTGATGGTTGGTAGTTAGTACTCCCAGTGCGTGGCGGCAGTGAGATCTGCTCCAGCGAGCCTAAAGTTCCCGTTCTTGGCGGCGGCGAGGTAGTCGCGCGAGTCCTTGGCCCGGATGGCGAGTCTCGTGGGCTCGCGCAGCTCCAGCAGGAACCCCTGCGGCGAGTCCGAGTCACACGTCACGCTCTCCGAGTCCGCGTGCCAGTACTTACCGTTTTGACCTGCAACAAAACATTTTACACCATTTTTCAGTTTTTTTAGTGCCTGGATAGACAGACGAGCAGACGGGCCACCTGATGGTAAGTAGTCACCGCCGCCCATAGACTTCTGCATTACCAGGGCACAGCAAAGCCGCTGCCTACCGAATATTCATCATTATTTCATATGCTACCTAAAACGATACGAACTCAAAACATTTCGTGAAAATAGAATTATAATTGATGAAAAAATGATGACTAATTATTATTTTAAAAAATTGGTATGAGGAAATACGGATGCATAGTGGGAACATCTGACTAACTCCCTCGCACGAGTGCACCGTAATGACCACGCCAAGCGGTGACGTCATGGCTTATACCATGCATCCTTTTCCTGTCATTTAACAAATACTTTTTCCGCCAGATTTCAATAGCTTATATGCGTTTAAGTATCGTTCACGTGACACTTTCGTCCCTGCTGGGCTATCTCCGTACAGTGATACACAGTGTAGGTCCCGCTTACCCTTGAAGTACACAGCGCCCTTAGGTCCCCGCACCACCTGTATGGTCTGGTAGTTGGCCTTGTTGCATTCGAGTCGCACGCCCTTCGGACCCACGAAGCCTTGCTCGCATTTCAGCACCAGGATTGGCCTGGAAGCAATATTACAGCTATGAAGTACAGAAAATATCGTTAAAATTTTAGAAGAACCGACAACCGACCAATTGGGTCACCTGGAACCTTATTACTGTTAATTCCAGCTGAAAATAATTATTTAAATAACCTCAGGTGGTTTGCTGGTGGTAGGATATTCATATCCGCCCGGATATCGACCACCGTACACAGGGCGTCAAACCCGCCATAGTGCCAGACGCAAATGTGTCGCGTTCCGGGATCAGCCAGTGTACATCCGGTTTTTGTCGGGGGTCTGGAGTTGGGGTACAATGGCCATTTTACGGCCTTCTTAGTACGTACTCTGACACTAGACCCTCGACCCCCTCTTCACCTTCTTGCCCATGGCGTAGTGTGAAGAAGTAGGCCGGCATGAGTGTGTCGAGTAGCGGGGATAGATCGTCTCTCGCTACTCAGTACTCTATTTGGACCGAACTGCGCTTACCATCAGGTAAAGTGCGGTCACTTTATCGTGCCAGACAAAAAAAAAAGTGACTTTTGACAGCTGCTAAATAGAAAACAGTTCAGTATTGGCTTGTAGAAGCATAGGCCTCGACAATTCGTGGCTTCGTAGTTTGGAAAAGTATTAATGGTGGAAGCAGAAGGATTTCATCAATATCTTCAGGATATCATTAAGACAATAATTACCATCACGATACAGCTGTGTCATTTATACTACACTAGCTGTTGCTCGCGGCTCCGCCCGCGTGGAGGTCATGTTTGGGAGAAAAAGTATACAATACTAAATACCAATATTCATGCGTTTAACTTAAAAATGACGGATTTTCATACAAACTTTCATTCCCTATTTTACCCCCTTAGGGGCGGAATTTCCAAAAATCCTGAAATATATATTTTTTATTTTTAACTAAAATGCCAAATACTAATTTTCATGAATTTAACTTCAAAAATGACGGATTTTCATACAAACTTTCATCCCCTATTTTACCCCCTTAGGGGTGGTATTTCCAAAAACCCTTCCTTAGTGGATGCCTACGTGATAAAAGGTACCTACTGTCAAAATTTCAAGTCTCTAACCCCAGCCGTTTTGGCTGTGCGTTGATCGATCAGTCAGTCAGTCAGTCAGTCAGTTTCTTCTTTTATATATACAGATTTAAAACTAAATGGGGTCCACATATAAAAGTGATTTCTAGTAAATTGAGCTCCGCTGTATTTGCAATTAGGAAAATTAGACAGCTGACAGATGTGGCGACGGCTAGGTTGGTGTATTTTGCTTACTTTCACAGCATTATGTCCTATTGCATTTTGCTGTGGGGTTCTGCTGCAGATCTGCAGACAATATTTATACAACAGAAAAGAGCGATTCGCGCAATTTACAACCTCCGATCTCGCGACTCTCTTCGAGAACTGTTTAAAGATATTAATATACTGACGTTGCCGGCCGAATACATCTTTCAGAATATAATGTATGTCCGCAAAAATTTAGCTTACTTTAAAAAAACAGTGACATACACAGTCTAAATACAAGAAATAGGAACAAACTCGCAGTTACAAAGTTAAGACTCACTAAGACAAATAATTCATTTATGGGTAACTGTGTAAAATTTTATAATAAACTACCATCCGAAGTAACGAATTTGCAGGATAATAAATTTAAATTCCATGTCAAACAAGTGCTAATGTCTAGAGGTTACTATAAAGTAGCAGATTACTTAGCCGATAGGGATATTTGGAATCAGTCCTGCACACTGCACCAAGACACTGTAGCATGTAATTGAACTAAAAACATATTACTACAATTAAACTATGCATTTTAAAGGTCCTGAATAATGACATATTTTTAATATATAATTTTTTTTTTTAACGTTTTGACATTGTACTTTTGTGCTAATACAATTATTATTTTGTTATTTTAAGACGTCCGATCGATCGTTCGATTTATAAGTGTATGCCCTTGATAAAAAAAGAGTTATGTAATTGTCTTAACGTAGGTATATATATACCAATGAATGTTAATTGTAAATGTTGGTTTAATTCAACTATGCACCCGTAATTTTTTTTTTTTTTATTACTATTATCAAGCTTTATATTTTAGTGGTGCTATAGATGCATTGATTCATATATTATTAAAATATGTCTGTAAAATTACTATGAAAAAAAAAAATATATGACAATTGATGACGAAAAAAACAAGCCCGGAGTTTCTTTCTGCCTTTCTTCTTCGGGTCGTCATCGCTTAGGTAGCTAGTGAAAGGCTGGTAGGTTAGCTAGACTAGGGTTAACACTCATCCCTTCTATATCCGTCCAGTTTCCGTTCGCCTTCTCCCCTCCCATTCCTGCGCCTTCCCGTGATCATCTGCTCCAGTCACTTTACCGAAGACCGCGATTACCTTCCTTCCTTTTTGTGGTCTCCCTCTTTTCCAGTCCCGTCCTCGTTGTATCCTTCCTTGCCTACCAGCCCTTGATGGTGGTTTCTAAGTTCCCATGACGTTAGACATAATTAATTATTTTTCCGTATGGTGAATCTCCATCTGTGTTTTGACATGTCATAAGTGCCTTTTATATGCCTACGTGATCAATAAAGATTTTTATTTATTTTATTTATTTATTTTATAAATAGCATGGCTTATTCATAATAATGATGATATAAAGGTCTGTTAACATATTTGTTGAAGAATGAAGATACTGCATCTGATGGTAAGCGTAATGCCGTCCAGGTAGAGTATCAATAACGAGAGATATTCTTCCCTCGCTATTCAAAATCATGCCTGCTGATTAGCTTCACACTACTAAAGGACCCAGGATCATAGGAAGGAGGGAACACGGTAGCTGGCAAACTGTTCCACAGCTTGATGGTGCGGCAAAAATACTAATTGGTCTGCTGTTGGTTCTGGGTAAAAGACACAAATAAGCTGTTAGTACCAGTACCTGTTGATCAGATAGAAGTAGTACTTGCAGTTGTCCTCGATGGCATCAGCGTTGGCGTACAGATGTCCAGAGCGCTTGGTCATGAGGTACTTGCCGTTGTTGGCGCGGAAGGCCACCGAGCCGTCGCCTTGCCAGTCCAGCTCGAACAGGGCGTTGGATGACCTGAAACAAAAAGATTTACACTTATTTACTCCACTGTAGCTAATGGGTATGCCGTTGTGAAATTCTCAGTTTTATGGCTCTTGCTGGCGATTCGGCAACAATTTATTATTTGCTACGTTTGCTTGTACCTTCCATAATATTTTGACAAATCTAATTATTTTTTAAACCAAATTAAGACTATCTTCTAATTTTTTTAGAGACTATCCCGCCCACACATCAGCCATTGTAACTCCTGTTTAGCCAGGATCAACAATGGCACGCATTTTTTCGACACCGAGTAATGAAACTCGGCGAGTCTCTGGGAATGCTTAATAACTGTCTTTTATCCCGCAACGAAATTAATCAAATAGAAATATAGGGAGGAGTTGGAAATATGATCTATCTATCTATCTTCTAATTATTACAATGTATTTATCTTGCTTTCTCTATTGTTCTCACTACTCAAACTCAAGACGAAAGTCAAGGTGATTCTTCCTTGGTTATCGGGTTAGTGGTAATGAATATACTGACTTGTTATCCCCGCTGGCCTGTATCCCCCCGCCGGTCTCAAGGGTCCAGTAGCGGTCCTGCATGGTGCGGATGTACCAGCGGCGCGTGGCCCAGTCGAACTCCAGCTGGAACGTCTCGTGGGAGGATATCTCATCCTGGTTCGCGGTCACGTCCACACCTGCACCAAGCAACACATTTTTTTAATAGAAAGAAGAAAAGAAAGAAAAGATATTTTATTGTCGGAACGTTAAAACACGTAAAAAAAATAGAAATTATTACCATAATAATAATTGATCCGACAATGGGAGTCCCTATTCAGCTACATGCTGCAGTACAGGCTAACCCATACTGCAGCGCTGGTTTTCGATAGGGAACCCAACCGGTGACGTACACTTGTTATACAAAATAAAAACTCTTAAAAACTAACCAGTATTAAATATAATTATTATGAATTAAGTTGAATTAATTAAAAGGTTCACTAAACTAGTCAATACACAAAATACAAGCTTTCAATGAAGTAAAAAGTATACATAATAAACAATAAAGTGCACGACCTTCTTGAAGTGAACACTTCACGCAATAGACGGACTCATCTTGATAGGTTTACACCTTAGATGCCAAATTAGACCAGCTTGGCGAACTGGCTTCCCCGAGGTGATTGACTCCCGTATTGTGTCATATTTATTGCAACATCATACTTGTGTTGCACCCGGTATGGCCATTCTATCACATTATGGGACCGTAACAAATTCGGCGAAGAGTGAGTGTACTGGTTACACCTCTGCCTACCACTTCGGGGATTACTGGCGTGAGTGTATGTGTGTGTATCATACTTGTACTGTACAGAGGAATTTTAAAACCACGGCAGAAATTTAGATAGTGATAAATATTATTCATTAAACAATGGTTTAAATAATAATTTTTCCAACAACATAATGTAACCACAATCAACTAATTCAATGACTGCGAGTTGAACCTAGCAATTCACTTCAGATTTAATGAATTTTCCTGGCAATTTTCAGATTAGCCCAGCGGTGATCCTGTTAAATAATCGGGTAAATTTTTTGTTTTTTTTTTTTAATTTTATTGTTTTTTTTCTTGGGCAGGAGTAACTATTGTTTAAGTTTCACGGGACAAGCGCATTCAACGTGGACGACGACGCGGGCAATACATACTATCGTAGTCTGAGTTTCTTGGTCGATTCAATAAAGTTTAAAATCACTGTAGATTACGTATTTAACATATATTAATCATTTATTTTATTTATTTATTTCATAGTCCGACAAACGAGCCAGTGGGTCACCTGATGTTAAGTGATCTCCACCGCCCATGAACATCCACAATACCGAAAGTATCATGTATGCGCTGTCGGCCTTAAAGGACAGGAATAGGGATTAGGGAAGGGAAGGGGGAATCTGGGCCTCCGGTTATCTCACTTACCATACGAAACGCGACAGTAAACTGTCACTTTACGTTGGTTTTCTGTGAGACAGTGGTACTACCCCGGTCGAACCGGCCCATTCATGCTGTAAACAAATATGTCTACAGCGTGGCTCTACCACTTACAAATCAAATCAACTTCTAAGCATACGAACAGATATCTGCCCTTTCCTAGAGGTGAGGTATTGCAGAATACATTATAGTAAACAGGACAAGGTTTGGACGTTCATCCAGCGTACTTATGGCCAATTTCAATAAGCAGTGTCCATCTGCATTTTCAGATCGAACCCGAAAATAAACCAATCAAACTATGTCATTCGTAGGCGTGGCATTCAAACTTATTTCTTACTGGTTAATTTTTTGGAACGATCTGTAGTTTCGGATTGAGATCGTTTATTGAAATTGGTCGTTAGCGAGGAGGCAGGCGGGGATATAGCACGGAGCGGTTTCTGTTGGAGCATGCTCTGCGCAGATTCATCGCGCCAGCCGACCACTCGTGCGCAACCGACTAGGGTTGACTATACTATTCAAAGACATAAAGTGAGTAATCATTTACTCCGTGGCGCAGTGGGCGAGTGGCCAGTTGTGAAACGAGAGGTCGTGTTATATCTGTACTATATGAACATACAAATTGTATTCCCGTATTCATGTTTCCTCGATACAGACTTTTCTAGTGAAGAAATGGGAGGAAATTTCCAGGTCTTGTCGATTTTGTTAATTGTTTCATATATCATGTGTATTCCCTTTTTTTCAATTCTTCGCCAATTTATGATCAACCCTATTCTCTGAGCAAGCCGGCGAGCGTTGTACCGTACAGTCTCGGCTCAGTGTGAACTCCCCGCAGATATCGAACTAACGGTCCAGCACAGATGCGCAGCCGGCGGAACTGGCCGCGAAACTATCTCCACTACATCATTGCGTCAAAGATTGTTCTATTCATTGTTAATTAGAATGAAGAATTAAAACATATAAATACATAGTTCTGACCCCACACTAGGTAAAACCTGTATCGTGGGTATCAACAACTACGAGGGACTACGATCCCACAACACCCAGACACGAAACAAATCAAACAATCTGTCTGTCACACAAAAAAATATCTAGGTGCGGGAATCGAAACCACAAAAAAAAAATAGATCCAGAGTTTTTAATGTGAAAAAATATACAGTTTCATTGAATAAATAAATTAAATATTCACTTGTTAACGGGCACACTAATGACCTGTTTCACAGTGTCCTAGTAAACATAATTAATTATCAAATATAAGTTAGCAGAATGCGAAATTATAATGCGTCGATAATTAACAATGCATAAACACTTAACTTTAGAAAAGTCTTTAAAAAAAAGACTTTAAAAAAGGTGTATGCCATTTGAGCTGGTTCCGAATCTACGACTTTCGTCTCGAATGTCTCGTACCAACACCAACTGTGCTATCTTATTTTATTAAAACGACTAATATAAACTTTACAGACAAAAACCAAAACATTTGAGCAGCCATAAAAAATCTAGAAATCTTCAATAACATTCTACATAAAGAGATATTGCAAACACATATTTCCAAACCACCGTAATGACACTTCAATCTCCGTAATTGCAGTGTAACATTTCAAAAGATACGCCATATCGCGCTGGAGAAATTATGGAAAGCCACGCGCTTGGATTGTTGCTCTCGCGTGGAATAACTGTTTGTATTATACAGAGAGATAACATCTGTAGGATATGCGACAGATTCATAGAATAGATTTCATAGGAGGTAGATATTTGTGTATCGATACAAACTTACGTTTGAATGATACATAAAGCTCAAAGATAGATAAATTGACCTGTCACGTACACAGAATTGCACGCTTGGCAAAGAGTTCGCAAACTGTTGTGTCTTAACAAATTTTAGTTTCATAGGATTACATAAATTATATAAAATTTGATTGAGAACTATATGCTTGTTGCCGAATGATGATAAAGACACGTCTACCAACCAGCTTAGGCCAACGTAAAATCTAACCTCTCTCGTTAGTACCCGTGCCCACCAGTGGGATGTATATATACATGTCTACTATTAAAAAGAGTTATATTTTATAATATAATGTAGGCTCAGGCGACTCTTAATTGTTATTAAATCAAATTTGAATAAACACAAATCTCAGAGGGATTTGGCATGCGTCGTCTGTTTACGCATTGAGGATTCGAAACGGAAATTTATTAATTATCCGGGAAATCACTGACTACACAAGTCGAGACAGCCTGTACCAACTGGAGACAAAGCTGTCCAAACAGTGGTTCTACCGATAAAAAAACAATAAAATACCAATAAAAATCTCAAATTGTGTCCACGGACGGTTTTCCGTGCCTATATCTATGAGATCATACGAAGGTGGCCTCACTATAGCACGGCACCAATTGTGACTTTATAATTTTACGCTCGCGTCTGTCGCTTGACGCCATGATCGGAAGCCTACCTTAACAGTAATCTTCGTTCTAACGCGCACCAAGTAACAGTAATATAATAACAGGTGGTGCTGGTGGTAGGATATTCATATCCGCCCGGATAACAACCACCGTACACAGGGTGAAAAACCCGCCATAGTGGCACACGCAAGTGTGTCGCGTTCCGGGATCAGCCAGTGTACATCCGGTTTTTTGGGGGTCTAGAGTTGGGGTACAATGTTTGGCCATTTTGCGGCCTTCTGAGTACTCTGACAATAGACCCTCGACCGCTTCTTCACCTTCTTGCCCATGGCGTAGAGTGAAGGAGCAGGCCGGCATGATTGTGTGGAGTAGCGGGGGATAGATCGTCAATCGCTACTCGATACTCTAATTGGACCGTACTGCGCTTACCATCAGGTGAAGTGCGGTCACTTTGCCGTGCTAGGATAAAAAAAAAAAAAAAAGGAAAACGATAATGAGTAGAAATCTTAAAATGTCTACAATTTCAGTAAATCTAGAAATGGTATAAATATTTATTTGCGGTGAATCGATTGCCATCTTAATGAACAATTATTGTCAACAATAGCGTCGGTTAGTTGTTAGAAAGTTTCATAAAAACTTGTAGAATCGTTTCCACTCAATAGATTTTAAAACATGTTATTTTATTATTTGCAACAACTATTACTAAACGTTAAAACTATTTAGTTTAATGTTTTATCGACTATTTTAATGCCAAGACTTAAGCTAAAATACATTTTAGCTCAAAAGATAGATGTTACATACGCAGACGGGATTTTCTATTGTCATTAAACTCGTATAGATTCTTTTGTTTTTAAATTGTCACGAAATGTTTTCATGTTTCTATAGTTAACACCAAATTTCACACACCCCACAGGGGTAAAATAAATTCAGCATATTACAATAAATTGACTTATCTGTCGAAGAAACAATATGTTCCAAATACCTTGTCCACCCACTAATCCCATCTATTCATTTTACTAAGAACTATTCGTTCTAATTATTAGAACTAGCGTGATGATTCCGTCACTTTTTCTCGAACGTGACTTTCCGCGCGCCAAAACGGGACAAACTATATAATGAATTTTGTTGTGAAATATAGACTTCCCGTATTCTGAATGGAAATTAATTAATATTTATTGATAATACGTTCTAAACGTTATGAAATTATGTTATTTACCTTATTTATATACTATTAACAGTTTCACTGTAAATCAATTTAAGGCCGATTTGTTCGGGAATGTCGTTACAAATAACTAAAATTAACTCGACACTGAAAGATGCAATGTGGTGTGCATAGTTAGGTGGCATGAAGCAAGCAAGCATAACGTCGGTGCGGTGGCTACACCGCAACTCGGTGGAACATAATTTGTTCTGGTCGCCGCATCTAGTACGTAATACATATAGATCGCTGTTACAATACAACTCTTCAACAATGTTGTGGAAAAACAGACATTTCCAAATATCGCATAATTTAAATACACTTTTCAGTGTGACGATGTTATACTATAGTAAAACATGATAAAAGTAGTTTACCATGTTTAATTATGTTTATTATTTTACATGCAATAGAAAAATAAAATAGAAACCGTTTTGCGAAATCAGAATCAAAATGATTTTGCAATTATATGAACACAATTGTAGTGTATAGACAACTTGACAAAAAGTGTTGATTGAGGTCTCGGGTTTGATCCCCGGGTCGGGTAAAAGTTAAAAATAATATTAATACTAGCCCTGTTATATACAATGTCCCATTGCTGAGCACGAGCCTCCTCTACTGATGGGAGGGGTAAAGTTATATGGGTTTTTCAATACTCAGTATTATCTAGCAGTCTGAAATTGTGACATATATGGCGATAGGCTCGCCCCCTATCACATCATAGGACGGTAATAAAACTTAGCGAAATGGGTGTATGGTATATGTATAGCAAGAAACGTGACGCTCTCGCGAGACTGTGCGTCGTAAATCCCGGGATCGTGATGTGAAATAACCACGACATCGGGTCGTTACATATTACGAGGCGATAGCGTTAAGGTAAAATGGATTCATAATTTTAGTAAATAATAATACTCAAAAGACACACACATAGTCCCGATCCCACACTAGGATAAATAAACCTGTATCGTGGGTATCAACAACTACTTTACTAAAAGATTCTGGCAATATAAAAATGTGCTTGAAAGTACATAACCGGTTCTATTTTAAATAGGGTATTTGATAAGCTCTGACACTTGATAGAAGGCTAAATAATAAATATGACCTCTAAAAATCATATTAACACAAAGTTTTACTATAATATGTCTTAACATATTGAGAATTAATATTTAGTTCTAAACTTTACATACATATACACCCACACCTGTAATCCCCGAAAGGGTGGGCAGAGGTATTACCAGTACACCCAGTTTTCGCCAAATTTATTACGGTCCCATATGTCATAGGGGGAGAGCTTATCGCCATACCGGGGACAGTTCCAGACTCCGGGCTGATACTGAGTCTTTCCAAATAGAAAAACCCATTCTCATGAGCACTAACACTAGTGAAGAGCTAATTCAAGCCGTCATGATTTTTTCCCGCTCCGCTTATGACTATGTCACAGGTGAAGGTTGCTGAGAGCCAGCGGGACGTGACTACGCATCCAGCGTAAATCCTTTTATCTCGCGACCACATTTCTCGTTTCCACTCACTCCCTACGAAGCTTTTTTTTTTTTTTATAGTACCTATGTTTAACTATGTTTGTTTGTTTGTTTGTTACCTTTTCACGTCTAAACGGCTGAACTGATTGTAATGAAATTTGGCAAGAAGCTAGATTATGTCCTGGAGAAGGATATAATAAGGATATATGGCTATCTTTTTCTCAAAAAACAACCTTGAAAAGGGCCAAATATGAGTTCAAAATTTGTATGGGAAATCCAAAATTCCTCAACTTAAGGATATGGCAATTCATATTTAGGCTTTGGTAGGAAATAAAGAAATATGTGTTTCAACATTTTTGAAAAATCATCCCTAAAAGGGGCAAAGTGAA
The DNA here is from genome assembly GCA_905220505.1 of Laothoe populi. NCBI lineage: Eukaryota > Metazoa > Arthropoda > Insecta > Lepidoptera > Sphingidae > Laothoe > Laothoe populi. The sequence continues at coordinate 833,046 of HG992156.1, forward strand.
GTTAAACTTATGAGGTATTCTTTAGATACAATCTCAAGATTCAGGCACAACACCTGAGAGTCTGGACAATCGCTACAGGTGCCTCAGTGCAGAAGATAAATCCTTGGATTGTATACTTCTTCTCCCGAAAATAACCTCCACGCGGGCAGAGCCGCGAGCAACAGCTAGTGTCAAATATAATTTTAATTGAATAAATAATATTATAATACACTTGGGAGTGCCCGCTTAAGTGTCTTAGTGTCCACACTTTCATCACAAATCATAGCTCTTCTTACAAAGCATATACGGACTGGTTTGCACTAACTCATGCGTGTACACTTAGGTCGTTCTTGTGTCATTCCAATATTGCAGTCGACGCAAAAGGTAATTACAATGAATTCGGTCGGAAACAATGGAAGAATGACCGAGTTCTTGGAACACAGGAACATGGCGACGTGACTGGCGTGTGTTTATGAAATGTGGTTAAAGGGTACCTAGGCAACGAGACAAACGGAATATTCTAAGTATTCTTTCTCAAATATTTATGTAGTAATAAATAAATACACCCTACAGTCCTGACCCCACACTAGGTCAAACATGCATCGTCGGTTTCAAGGAATACGGTGCCACAACAGCCAGGCCAGATTTGTGGATCATATAAGCATTTGTTTCGGTACGGGAATCGAACTCGCGGCGTCTTGATTTACAGCCCGCTACTCCACGGTTCTAATCAAAAAGTAATCGAATAATGAATTTAATGTAGTATTTGTCTCAATGATTTGAACCACAATGTAGAATTAAAATGAACCAGTAATTCTTTCTACCTATTTAGGGATACGAGCACTATAAAAAAATGATTTATGTGAAATCGTCTGTACTAAAAATCTATTGCACATTAAATATAAGCATTTAGACAGCCTCCTACATTTTATAGCAAGTGATTCATAGTTAAGCATGAATTTAGCGTCAAAATTTGGTGCAGCCGGGCATTATTATTTTTCATTCCTATGCACACAAGTCAAGCTGTACAGTTCCTATTCTTCTTAACTTTGAGAAAGCTTAACTTAGTTGTGATTGTATATTGATTATTTACAGTTATTTGCGTCATCATCCACAATCGAGCCAAGTCATGGAGACATTAACTTGTTCAAATTCACATCAAACGGACTGCGAGTGCAGTCAGTGAAAGTTAATTGAGTTGTGATTGGCAACGCGAGGAATATTCGCTTCGTGATTACCTATTATTTTATGTTAGTCATAATTTTGAATGGTTGCTGAAATACTTTATTCTGTGGAAATGCATTTATAACCGACTTAATTAAACTTCGTTAAACTTACACCTCGTTTATATATTTTATGTTAAGTGATATCTCTAAATTTGATTTTTTCTATTCGATCTTGCAATGGGTCCATAAACTAAGTTTAAGCCTTGATGGACGAGATACGAAAGAAAAATTGAAACGAAACAAGGAATTACTGTTAATGCATTTGAACTTTAAATTTTTATTAAACATATACGATACAAGCAAAACTTAGAATAAACCCAGTATTCCTGTTAGACATGGAATAATAGTTCTAGAACCGACATGGCTGCTTAGAATTATAACGTTTAATTGGGTCCTGATAAAGACTGTAATAATGGTATGAGTTCTGGATATACCTACATCATCAAATCCATGAAAATCAAATCATCAAAAACATGAATCAGTTTGCACGTCGTTATGAATTCTTTTATTCATTATAGTGGAGTGTAAGCTAGCAAGTACGACACCTGATCGTAAATGGTGAGGTATGAACAGTTTATAACAGTAGTAGTACTTATAACAGTTTGTGGAGGGAATTAAGGTTTCCTGTGTAAAGATGCAAAAGCAAACACGTCATTCCAGACAGTCTGCTCTTCGTTTAATCTGTATATATAAAAGAAGAAACTGACTGACTGACTGATCGATCAACGCACAGCCTAAACGGCTGGGGTTAGAGACTTGAAATTTTGACAGTAGTTACCTTTTATCACGTAGGCATCCACTAAGGAAGGGTTTTTAGAAATACCACCCCTAAGGGGGTAAAATAGGGATTGAAAGTTTGTATGAAAATCCGTCATTTTTAAGTTAAACGCATTAATATTGGTATTTTGTATTGTATACTTTTTCTCCCAAACATGACCTCCACGCGGGCGGAGCCGCGAGCAGCAGCTATAATATATACGAAGTAATAAAGCAGGTTTTCCCCTATCGATCAGTATTGACATCATTACCAGGGACGTCACTTCCACAATCTTAACAATATCTTATAATTCAAAGTCCTTTCAGAAATGGTGGCAGCCGGTGGATCCTGCTAAAACTGACATACCTTGTTTAACGGAGACGTATTTTTCATTAAGAGCGGCAACGAAGGCAGCTTGCGGCAGACTGTCCTCCAGCGAGAACAGCTCGTCGCGTGTGACGGCCGTGGAGCGAGTTTTCAGCACCGCCATGGAGCCGATGGGGGCGAGGTAGGCGCCGGCGCTGTCACGCAGGGCCAGCGCGCCCGCGTGGTACTCCGCGCTGAACAGGCATGTGGCTGTGCATTCGTCTTGCAGCTGTTGGAGATATTGTACTTTTACTAACACGAAGGCCTAATCCCTAATAAATATCTTATTGATCATGTAGGTATATAAAAGCCACTCATGACAGGTTAAAACACTGATGGAAAATCACTATCAAGGGCTGGTAGGCTGGTATAACGACTAGAACAGAACTCTAAAAGGAGAAAAGAGGAAGAACGGAAAATGAAAGGAGAGGAAACGTGATCTTTAGTAATGGATCCTTAGTATATGAGGATCGTGCTTAGCAGATAAGTTATAATGCAGATAATGCACTCAGGTTATTGATAGCATCCCACCAGAAATGGGCAAATGGGGCACCTGATGGTTACTGAATTCCACCACCCATAAATATCTATAATAATAGATAAAAATTATGATGAATGGTGGACTGCTGGGCATAAAGGAATATGTAAAGGAATTTGGACCTGTGGACAACTCAAGGTATAAAAGAAACACCAAGATAATTTCTCGTCGGTTTTTTATGGGACAGTGGTAATAACCATGCAGAGCCGATCCATTTTTGTTATTGACATAACTGTCTACAGTTTGGTTTTACTAATAGTCGTTGTAAACATCTGTCAAAGTTTATGATTGTCTTGCATCATATAACATTAAATACGACTCAACATAAGAAGACAAGTATTGCGTAACTTTTACAATCGTTTACTTATTAGCAAAGTCAATAATTTACCACAGCTTTATGTAAAGTTTATAAAATGTAAAATGGCTTGACAGGTGATCGTGTAATGCGCGACGCTGTGACGTCAGTAGATACTTGTGATCTCTTTGTCATCACGAATGTTTTGTATCTATTGTATACAAACATACTTCCAGTTGAGCTTGCCTATCCAATTTTCAACGGTAGGCAGCGGCTTTGCTGTGCCCTGGTATTGCAGAAGTCTATAGCCGGTGTTGACTACTTACCATCAGATGGCCCGTCTGCTCGTATGCCTATCGAGGCACTAATTAAATAATTTGAGGAATGGAATGACACGAGTAAAATTTTAGAATTCATGTAAACAGCAATCGATTCAAAACAAAATACTGTAAGTTACTTATTGTTAAATAAAATTCGCCACTGCACATCTTGCACATTCATATATTCAAGAACTAATGTTACTCAAACAATGTGTAAGTCTGTTTTAAATATACTTGTGCAACTTCAAAATATCTTTTAATCAATGTTCAGTAGGCAAACATTGATAGTACTGCCTGTTACGACTGCTGTGCTGAGTTCTCGGGTTCGATCCCCGGGTCTGGTAGTGTTATTGGGTTTTTCTATTGAAAAATACTCAGTATCAGCCCGGAGTCTGGAATTGTGCCCGGTATGGCGATAGGCTCGGCCCCTATCACATGGGATCGTAATAAATTTGGCGAAAGTGGGTGTTCTGGTTACACCTCTGCCTACCCCTTCAGAGATTATAGGCATAAGTGTATATGTATGTAATTGATAATGTGCAATAACACGAGGAAGAAAGTACATCCAGAAGTGAACCATCGGCAGCCGTAAAAAAACAATCACGTAACTGATGGTCGATTACCTTTTAATTGTTTTGATTGGTTCAAAGCTAGATATAGTATTGATTGCAATGCTCTATGGAACTCAGGAAACGTTACACTCAATGGATTCGGTGTTGCGATATGCCTTTGGATTGACGCCATGGTAGATTCATTACTTGGTTGAAAAAAAATAATTTGTTGTAAGTTAATAATATATTATTTGGAATTCAGAATTGCAAAGGACGTTTTACTTAAAAAAATCCAGTCAAATAATTGAAAATAGAAAATTCATGAAAAGACTGCTGCTGGCCGACCACTTGCGTTGCTCCAGCACTTTGTTTTATCCAACTAAAACCTTTCCAAATCATTTTTACTTAAACCTATTTTAAATAAATTGCCTCGGTGGCGCAGTCGTAATTGCGTTACAATTGCTGTGCTGAGGTCTCGGGTTCCATCCCCGGGTCGGGAAAAGTGATATTGGGTTCTATCAAGAAATTCTCAGTATTAGCCTTGAGTCTGGAACCTGTGCCCGGTATGGCGATAGGCCCCCTATCACATGGGATCGAAATCCAGCGAAAAGTGGGTGTACTGGTTACACATTTGCCTACCCCTTCGGGGGTTACAGGCGTGAGAGTATATGTATTTCAAATTAAGAATTCCTTAATAAATATATTTTTCACACACCATGAATCCTTTCTAGTAATGATTCATGGAATCAAACTGGCACCAGAGCTTTGTAATCAAAGAAAAACAATGCGTAAGTGCAATTTGATTACAGGTATTATACTGATTGACAGGGTTCCGCTAGGTTCCGCGGGAACCGTGCACCATGGTTGCGCGGGTTCCCACGGACCTAATGATCAAATGATACGCCACGACGCACCGCCCGCGCCGACTGCCGACCCATTGTTTGTAAAACAGGCGTGATGTTGATCATTGCGAAATCAAACTTTTCGCATAAAGTTTGTGTGTGATATTTCCATAACGACATGGATACTAGTCAAATTATAAAATCAGACTTCCGACGGTTGCGTCAAGCGTCAGTGTCAGTGTTTTTTCGTCAGTCAACGTTCTACCGAAAGCCTATTTTTTTTTAACAATCAAACACGTAGCCTCTATCCCATACTAAGATACGAGTCTTGTGCCGTGGGTATCAGGGACTACGAGAGACGCACGGTCTCACAACACCCAGACCCCGGACACAAATATCTGTCTGTCACACGAACATTTGTCCGTGGGCATCGAACCCACGGCCTCTCGTTACACAGCCGTCTACTCGCCTACTGCGCCACGGAGGCTGTTTATTCTGCTGTCAAATGGTTCCATAGTTTTAAGTAGTGAATACAACAAACATATAGACGCAGCACCAGCGACAGTGACGCTCGTGTTTGATGCTTCAATCAATCAAATATTCATTGAATTCATGAAATGCTATACATTATTTAGATTCACTTAATCTTTTTACTCTACCGCCAGTTCGGAATGCAGTTTCGCTAGAGTAGAACGGGCAAGAAACTCTAGCGTTGCTCTTTTTGATCACCGGTTAACAATATTTGATCATAGAATTAATATACTTCACGCGACTATTGAAAATCTGTCTCAATTGCTTATACGCGATTTAAAGTAATTGCATTCGGATAGAACTACACATCTATGCGATTTACAACCTCCAGAGTTCATACATGACTGACGAAATACCTTAGGTAGTAGACCTTACATTAGGTAATCTCGCTGTTTCGAACACGTAAGTGTAACTATCTATCTGTCTGTTATTTCAACCCTTTGATGCAAGTAGAACAAAAAGTCTTGACTAGAACAATAAGTAGATTAATTTTAGCTTCTTTTCATTTATTGTTCATTTAGACAAATATTTTTAAACTTCATTTAATTATACTATTGACTTTTACCATCCAAATTTAACTTTTCACATTCTTCGTTGGATATTTATACCGTGTAACCATTTGTTTTGTTCCTAACTTCTGTACGGTTTAAAATAGTTGGCAATTCAACAAAAACTCTGTTATCGTAAACTAACTGCGACATTATATACGTTGTATGTCGATGCGCGACAACAAAAACGCATTGTCTTTATCGTGTTGAAATATTGAATGTATTGTATACGAGTTTACAAAGCGCGTCAATTTGTATACCGTAAGGGAATTTGTACTTACTGGGAAATGTTGTGTAAGTTGCATGTACATACATACATATTTTCATATTAGGGATGTTCCGCAATAATGAAATATCCGTAATTCGAATCATTTCGGATAGTGTCGGAATCAAACGAGACACTATTTACGTTTGTATTCAGTGTCGATAGTAGGTACTTACTGATAAAGACCTGTATGACCACGCTCTGAAGGGTAATGGTGTACATACTACATACCAATCAACTAAATATCAGAAAAATCTTCGTCAATAGCGGCAAACATAGGCTTTAAAATAGTGTTTGAATCATTCAATTTGAATGATTCAAGATTTATGGAAGATGGCGTTCTGACAAAAAACACCTTTAAGAATGAATATATACAGATTATTATATTTCTGTCTTATTTCATAGTCATGCGTATTTAATAGTTAATAAACTCAGTAAATATTGTTCTATCTTATTATTTTCGTCTAGTGTCGTTAGTGTGTAGGGGAGTTTGAATGCGGACGTAGTGCGGACACGGGGGATGCTGCAGTGCGAATCCGAAAAATCAATACTCACAGACGCACGGCCGCATAGGGCTGTCTGCGAGACCGAAAATAACTATATTCCGAATAGAGGTATCATGCCTCCGAACAGGGAAGTTATTTTGTAATGTTTTGATATATTAATTATTTTTTTATCACACATGCCGGATAAGTACGAGAGAAATTGAGCGCGCTTACTTCGTTCGTGCGCCTAATTTCTCTCTCGTACTACTATTGTCTATTTGTAATAGACCCGATTACTCCAAACCAAAATTCGAATGCCAAAAAAAATACTTTGTATAACTATTGCTACGAGCTTACCATGTCGATACACCAATAATGTAGTATACTATATGATTGCTTGTTGCAAATAGCTAAGGAATGTGCGTGTTCTTAGCGAATTGAGGCTAATCCATGCTTTGAAACCACGAAGGTGTAAACAGATCATGAAAATAATACTGACCTTTCCACAAGCGCTCAAGTACTTGTTGTTGCACGTATGTAAGGCGTATTTCCCGCCTTCGTCAGCGCGGAACTCGAGCGTGAAGAGTGTGTCTTCTCCCCAGGGCACGTTGGCGTCCACGTGGATCTCGTCCAGGGACTCGGAGAGATGTGCGAACCGCTTGCGACCGATCGAGCGCAGATTCACCTGACAAAGTCAAACGTTTTAATACAGAAACTAGATTCAAAGCAAACATGTTTATCCATTTCTTCAGTTTAATCTACAGACACAACTGTCCAATCGACCTGCAGATCACGAATTTGGTCGTTATTCAAAATATGTGGTCACTTTGCCGTGCAAGAATAAAAAAACATATAATTCTAATCTAGTTTGGGCTTCGAGAATGTCGAATATGACATTATATTGAACCGAGATTGGATAGAGATCGAAGGTTTATACAAGATAAAACACATTTTTAGTTAATTCATAACGACATCTTAGTTCGATCAACATTAGATAGCTCATCGCAGTGTCATTTAAATACGAAAATTTGGTCAAACTGGAATTAGTTAAGTCACTCCTATATATATATGCGTTTGATTCCAATCATAGTTTGTCCAGTTATATTATGAAGATTCTATAATTATCATCTAATCGCCTCATGCTCCATCAATTTAAGAGCAACGTCACAGTATATTCCTCTCACTTTACTCTTATCGCTATCACCTGAGTGATTTAAGATAAGCATTTAAGTGTATAGATATTATGTACAAGTGCTTCTGATAATTTTTTGTAGCGAAGGATTGAAAAGTTTTAAAAACAAAACCAACCTACAATACAAACTGGAAACCAAAACCAAAGTTAGTTCCAAATGTAACTACTACCCCGGCCCGAACCAAGAGGTTCGCGAATTCGTATTTTTGCCCCACCATCAAGCTGTGGAACAGTATACACCTACAGTACTGTACTACAGTACCTACCTATACCTATGATCCTGAGTCCTTTAGGCGTAGTGTGAAGTAGCTACACAGCAGGCCGGTATGATTGTGTTAAGTAGTGAGGGATAGATTGTCTCTCGCTACTTGATATTCTAACTGGATGACACTGCACTTACCATCAGGAATTACACAATTTAATTCCCCCAACCCCTTTCTATCATCGGACGACAAGAGACTCGGCGAAGCGTCATCGATACATGGTTGATATTCCACCAGCGCGCACGAAGCGTTTTGCTAGTACATTTATCATGCGCACCGCTAGAGAGTGGAACTCTTTGCCGGAGTCTATATTTCCCGAAAATTATAATCTGGGTATCTTTAAGTCAAGAGTGAATAGGTATCTTCTAGGCAAGCGTGCTCCACCGTAGACCACATCATCGCTTACCATCAGGCGAGATAGTGGTCAAACGCAAGCCTATTTAGGTAAAAAAAAAAAAAAAAAGGTGCAGTGTGGTCACTTTGCCGTGCCAAGACAAAAAAAAACTAACGGTTACATTGGTCCTATTGTCATTTCACAGACCAACTACATTTTTCTCGCGGCACCGTTTTCGTTAACTAATCTTCCTTCAAATACTTCACTATAAGTGTTATCAAAGATGGTTCATTCCTTCAAAGTAATAACGTGCCAGTAATTCCATCCACACCACCTCGATGTCCAACGTTCCACAACAGCGCGATTTTTAAGGCATTTTCTGCCTCGCACAACCACTCTGTGGAACCAGCTATCGCCGGGGGTCTTTCCGAACCGTTACGACTTGGGAACCTTCAAGAAGAGAGCATATTCTTTCCTGAAAGGCCGGCAACGCATTTGCAAGCCCTCTGGTGTTGCAGATGTTCATGGGCGGTGGTGATCACTTTCCATCAGGTGAGCCTCCTGCCCGTTTGCCTCCTTTTAACATAAAAAAAAAATCCCGTGACCTGGCTGCGGAGTGCTCTACATTTCTGCCACACCATCATATTTTCGCTTCGGCCAGCACATTGACTATACAATACAGCTTGCCATGCCCTGCCCTCATCAGTTATAGGGCATGAGCGCTAAATGCCTTGAAGCACCGTGTTTCACGTTGAATTAAGTGATGTTTACAATTAGGTACCGAGTGCTAATAGTTACCTGAGGCCTAGCTGCAAGATGCACGTGCCACAGTTCAGCATCACCCGGCACTTTAGCAGTGCAGGTCAGCTTGTCTGAGCTGGAGCCCAGGAAATAGCCGCGCTCCACGTTACGCAACGCCCATCGGCCGCTGTTGTCATCTGACACGCTGCAACAAATCCAAATTATTAGACTTAGAATTTATCCAGTGATTACTTAAAGTAGCAGAGCCACGGAGTAGTGTTTACAGAATGACGTAAGACGGTTTGATCATAGTAATATCACTGTCTAAAACTGACGCGTAGCATTTCTAGTCTTATAAGACGAGTGAGATTCGGAGATTCAAATATCCTCCCTTTACTTCTAAATTCCCATTTCCTTTAAGGTTAGCAACGCACCCATGATTATTCTGGTACAAAAGAGTAAGCATCTAAAATTGCTGGCTTTTTATGATTGCTTCACTTATGACATTGAATGAAGCAACGTATCAAGAAGTCCACCAGATCATGTTCGCTTATTTTGGTTACGGAGACCGCTTCAATTCCCTAGTGGGTTCTTGACATTGTATTAGCTTTGCGGATATGGTAGACAGTAGCCCCTCGTCATAAACACTATTGATAGTCACAAACGTTACAAACTATACCAGATACAAACAATAGAAATGATAGTTTAGTTTTCTATGTTTCCTTTCTCCTATCACATTAAATGAAGAATGACGATTCGTAAAAGACCGCGATACCGATGCGGAGTGGTGAACAGTTACCCTAGTTATTAAAACATTTCAAATTGCACAAACTTCTACACAAATCCTAATAAACGTTAACATTTAGTTATTTCGGTATAAATGTCCGCGGCACAATTTCCTCGAGAATATCTTACTGCTATTACGGTTTAGAAATGCCACCGATGTGATGGCATTCGCTAATAATGCCACGCAAATGTCAAATGATGACACGGATAATTTGGAAAATGTTCAATTATAATTGTAGAGAACCATGTAACGAATTGCATATTGGGTCTTTATTCTTTTCCTCGAGTCTCTGAGACTCACAATTGCCTCATTGGTCTAGTAGCAATGTAGTTTATCTGTGAAACCGACGAGCGGTTGGGTATAATCCAGGACTGGGTATGAACTAATTGGGTATTAAGTAACTAGGTTGAGCTATCAACATGTGTGTTTTCGGTTTGGAAATCATATTTTCATTCATTTTTTTTTATATCATAGTCCGACAAACGAGCCAGTGGGTCACCTGATGTTAAGTGATCTCCACCGCCCATGAACATCCACAATACCGAAAGTATCATGTATGCGTTGTCGGCCTTAAAGGACAGGAATAGGGATTAGGGAAGGGAAGGGGGAATCTGGGCCTCCGGTTATCTCACTTACCATACGAAACGCGACAGTAAACTGTCACTTTACGTTGGTTTTCTGTGAGACAGTGGTACTACCCCGGTCGAGCCGGCCCATTCATGCTGTAGACAAATATGTCTACAGCGTGGCTCTACCACTTTTCATTTTCATTGCTTTATGTTTAATTGTGTGTAAAATGGCGCCCATCCCATCATGGGATCGAAAACAGTTAAATGTAGGTGTATCTCTACTTTCAAAGAGCTAAAGCCTATCTACCAACTCGGGGATACAGACAATATAGTATAGAGATTATATTCTCTATATTTGACAATTAGTTTAGATTTTTAGGAGAGTCCTCGTCTATAAAACAATGCAGATAATGGTTGTGCATAAATATTAAAGTAAGATGCTTCATTAAAAGGGTAAACAAGTGCTTATTAAAATGTATGCGGAGTAATCTCCAACCCTCTACGTTAAGGGACGATCCAAACTATTTACATACACAGTTCAGGCACGCGTCATTAAAATGCTCTAGAGATACCCTCCTGTTAAACATACAATCCAAAAACGACCTTGATCAGTTAGTATAGAGTAGACATTTATATATAACCCTAATGACTATATTTGGCTATGGTCCCCTTGAGCGCTCGTTAGGGGCTAAGCTCGTGCCTTCATTAATATCGAGGGTTGACTTGACTTTCTTTGTTCATTTGACACTTGAAATGGACGTGATTTTTAAAGTTGGTATGTGTCTTAAAATCGAATAGTTTTGAAATATATATCATGCTTCGAAATCGGATAATGTTTAAAGAAGTTCTTTAAAGGTAACTGTGTCTGTACTTTAGATAATGGAATAATGAATTTCATATTACTTTAGCCTCCAACAAACCTGATCACACGAACGGAAGTAAGGCTCCTAGAGAGTTAGTGTAAACTTAGATGTCGTTCTAGTTTGTCATTAAATATAACCACTAGTGCTTTGGACATTAGTGTTATGTAATATGTAAAAAAATATATGTATGTTGAAAAACGAATCCTAGTAAGTTGAAATAAGCTAGACAATACACATTCGGAAGGGGTCAGACATGACTCACGTAATGTATTATCGGTGAAATGTGAGTCAGTTCTGTTTATAGACCGTTTATCAGTTGAATGCCAACAGCCGAACAATGGCACAGGAAGCGCCAAACTCACTTGATAATATAGCCTTACAAGCTGAGGGGATGTTATTGGCATTTGCAATGGTTCTTGTGAATTATCTAGCCTATGGTTCAAGCATGTCATTTCGGTGCCAATTCCATGACTGGACGTAAAATATTGTCACACGTTGAATATTGAGCATGACGATCAAAATTAATGTAGTTTTAACCCGTCAGCACAAAATGATGACCATGATTAAATTCATTAACTCTAGGACGTACTAGGCCAGGAAAATGGGGTTCACTAAGGTCATGAAAGTACTCAAGCGACTGTCTACATGGTTGGGACATAATATAAATAACTAGCTGTTGCCGGCGGGTCCGCCTGCGTAGAAGTTATTTTGGAAGAAAAGGTATACAATCCATGGAAGCATCTTAAGCTACTACATCTTTCTATATCGGACTATTAGTGAATCTATAAGAACATATTATTTTTCTGGAATGCATATACTATGTTAACACATATGCTGGATTAACATCCAGCCAATAAACTATCTGTATGCCGAATTTCATCCAAATCCATTGGGCCGTTTCAGGGTGCTTGAGTAACAATCATACAAACTTTCACGTTAATAATATTAGTAGGATATAAACTTTCGGATTTTTTTACGTAAGCTCTGACTTAGCAGTTTGAGTGCAAACCAGAATTGTCCACTTGGGATTTGACTGATTGTCTTATATCGCTTCACCTAATCGAATAAAAAAGAACATATGGATAACTATCCAGAAATTATTTATTTTGAAAATATTGAACTGAATCAGTGGAGTGACAGTCACCAGATTTCAAATTCCACAGAGTAAATTGATATAACAGTATAGGGGGTAGATCATGTATTATTCTTCTTGACTGAGTCAACACAGTTTTGTCAGGTGGGCTAGTAACATTATTATTTTCTGTCGACGGTAATTGCAGCTGACCTAGCAAAAACTGCGTGCGATTGTGTGATATGTCGTTTTTTGGCCATTCGAATAAATCATCTCACACCTTGTCGGTGATGATGATATTAGTAAGAAGTTTACGACTTAACTGCGATTTTCTTTGGTTCTTGTGTCGATTGTAGTAGGGGGATAAGTAAAGCTTAATCCTCGTTTTCTGAACAGCCTTTTCAAGCGGTATTGGATAAAAAAAATATAATACAAAATATGGGTTTATTACAAAACTTTTTGACTCCAGAATTTCTATATGTTAGTATAAAACATGAAACTACTAGTTTCTAGTTGCCTCTAAAACTACTAATTCACGTGCATCCTATAAAATCCTAAAAGAAGTGATGAAGTCATCCTAAAAAATCACTCTCGCTACAGTTTCAACTTATCTACTATGAAATTAAATACCCAATAAAAATAATTATAAACCTTACGGACGTCCGAAACATCCCGATAAGACATTGTTCGTATGTGTTAACAGTACAAATTAAGACGCCCTGACCCTTAAGCTCATTATTCGCTTTTAATTGCCATATTCGTGAAAAAACATCACCTTTAAAAAGTTTTTTAATTCATAAAAAGTACACTGACTTCAATAAAAACAAATTATGCGTCTATAAAATTTGAGGGTTGCCCTCGATTTTTCTGAGATCCTGACTTGGTGCCAATGGGACCACCTGGGAAGTATACCCATTCAAAAAAAAGAATTTCTGGAATCGGTCCAGGCGTCTTCGAGTAATCGGGGAACATACATAAAAAAAAAATTCAGACAAATTGAGAACCTCCTCCTTTTTTTGGAGTCGGTTAAAAAGCAAAGGCTAAAGAACTCAAGACGAACAGACGTCCAGAAGCAGTGAAGTGTGTAAACACATAAAGCTGTCGGAGCTCCCTTCCGGTGAGTCACGCCTCATACGACAGTCGGCACGGCTGGTCGGGATTAGTATGCAACCTAACGTTCCAAGATTTGTCGCATCCTCGATATCTTGCAGACCGCTTCCATCCATAGCATTCTGATAAGTCACTTAACAATCAAAAACAGTATGTCTATTGAACTTCTATTAGATTGAGTTTGGAAGCGCTCTCGCTTTATTTTTATCAGAGACTAAGGAGACTACAAATAAGCAAGTGTCACATAGATTAGTTCATTTTTGCACTTCTTGATGTGTGTGATACTTGCTTTACTGCCGTTTCTGGGGTTATAAAATTCTGTAAACTGGATAGCATTGTAATATTACAAGACTTTTTTTATTGCCTGGATAGGCAGACGGGCCACCTGATGGTAAGTAGTCACCGCCACCCATAGACTTCTGCAATGCCAGAGCACAGCAAAGCCGCTGCCTACCGTTCAGGACTGCTCTAAGAGGTGGTAGGCCGGCAGGTCTATCTTCTATCTGTATTCCGGGTACGGTTTCCTTGACATCAACCATACGACGAACGCAATAAGGTCACATTAAAATTACCTGTTCACCACCCCTTCTTTAAACTGTGCCAACCCTCAATATGTTTAAATGCTGGTTTACCTGATATGGAACTTGCTGCCAGGCTCCTTCTCCTCAGACTCGCAGGTGACGTTCCCGAAGGAGTCCACCGCCAGGTACTTGTCCAGATGGGAGCGCAGGTAGATCATGCCTAAAACAAAACACATTTGTCACGAATTTGTTGGTTTGATTTTGGATTTTAGATATTAGTTATACTAGAGAATGTCAAAGTAGTTTCAGCAAATCAGTGACATCTGTGAATAAGTGGATCTAAATGAATCCCATGAATAAACGATCATCAATGAGCAACTTTACATTCGTATGCGATAGACTTGATAGCTTTTAATGTAGATAAATCAATACACCCTACGGTCACACACATAGTCAAACCTGTAAAGAGGATCAAGAACTACGGTCCCACAACACCCAGACCCGTAACAAATATCTGTCTGTCAGACAAACATTGTTCTCGGTGCGGGAATCAGACCCACGGCCTCTCGTTTCACAGCCGACTAATCGCCCGCGCCACGGACGCTGTCACATTTATTATTATTATGAATAAAACTTGGTTTATTATAATACCAGGCATGTATTAAACATGTCTCGGCACGGGCCTCCTCTACTAATGAGCTTTAGTCCACCACGCATTTGCATTTTGGCACCGGTTTGCATTTGTAAAATTTTAAGGATTCGCATAGTGTTTCTTATGTTTACGCGGATATTACACTTTGAAATAAAAAATAATTTTATTTCGAAACGGCGAGTTAAAAGGAAAATTAACCGCGATAAAATGTAAAAGTAGTTTTACTTCAATGATTCGCATAGTGGTTTTAAAAGTTTACAAATCACTATGTATTCAGCAATACCAACTCCAAAAATCGGATAGTAGCACTAACGGAGCGCGCGTAGGATAGAATATTGCTTGTGGTAGGATATTCCTATTCGCCCGGAGAGCAACCACCGTACACAGGGTATAAGCCCGGGGACTGATTCTCTCTCTACTCTATACTCTAAATGGACGGCACTACATTTAACGTCAGGTGCAGTGTGGTCACTTTGCGGTGTCAGGATAAAAAAATGTGCGGGCCTTGATTTGCGTGGCATTTATTTATTCTTAACTCAACACACACATAGAACTATCTGACCAACTTCATACAAAATATATGCAAGAATTTTTCCATAACTGATAGTATTTTGACCCGGAAGTGTGTGGACAGCAGCAGGAGCACCTTCATTGATGCCTTCACAATATAACTATAGGTATATAACTAGGCTGCCAAATATTTTTGCCATGGTTTTTGCTTTTTGTAAATCGTTGTTCTTCCATGTCAATTAACACGAAGGCAAGGCATCCATACAAACATTACCACATCTTCACGGCGTTAATTTTATAAGTTCTTTAACAAATATATCTCTATAACTTCTATACTCGCATCATCTAATATAACGAGTTATGTAAAAATATCATCAACAACCTCTTAATATTTACAGCTCATAAGAAATTTCGCACTCAATCTCCAAGACAATAAAATTCGCAACTACACTGTTATTTCTTATTAACACCCATACACACTTGTAGAAAATAATGGCTTCCTTATGAATAGCGACGTTACAAAATATATAATTTAATGAAATGCAACAAGTCAATAAAAAGATATCATTAATCTTAAAAGAATATTTTAACGATTATGGTAATTACTAGACATCGCCCGCGGCTCCACCCGCGTGGAGGTTATTTCGGACAATCCATGTAGACACCTTAAGCTATTTTACACCTTTCTATATTTTGCTATCTCGTAGGAAGCGTGCATTTTTCGGGATAAAAAGTAGCCTATGTGCTATGCCAGACTATAATCTATCTCTGTGTCAAATTTCGACCACATCCGTCCAGCCGTTGATTGAGATTTATCCATCCATCCAAACATTCGTATTTATAATATTAGTAGGATTAACAGAAAAGTGATAAATGCATATTTAAATTAATTGCGTCGTTTGTTACACACGCATTACGCACTGGCGCCTGTAATCCCGAAGGTCTATTCAAAGGTGTAACTCATTTTACGCCTAGGTTAATACCGTCCCGTGTGACAGGGGGCGAGCCTTTACCATCCTGGAATCCCATTTCGAGACTCCGATCTGATACTGAGTATTCCGTGGCAATAAAACTCAATAGCACTTTTTTAATCACAACTGCGCCATACAGTCAGTCTGTCTATTTGTTGTGCACAAATCATTTACTACGCACGCATACATGAAACTATCATTTAATTAATAAATTCTTAAGTTGTTCATAACTTCGCATGCTGTGGTCATCTGTAATTGTAATTACATTTAGCTTTAATAATTATTATTGATTTTGTATTCGGTTTTGTTTAGTGTACATTACGTTGATGACCCTATAAATAAATAAATAAATAAATAAATAAATAAATGTTTACTCAGTAGACAGTAGAACCAGTATTCATGAACAACATTTAGGCGTGAGAGCATTTCGACGTGAAATGGCATCCTTCGCTCCCTTATAATACTTCCATAAAGGTCCGTAACGCAACCATGATTCCTTTGGTATAAGTATACACAGATATTGGAAATCGCATACCATAATACCTAATTATTTGAGGACTTGCTATAAGTAGTTGGCTGTCCCAAACAGTAACCATTTCAGATATAAGCAACGGGTTGAAATGAATACAAAGCGACAAAGTAAAAATAAAGTGGTATGTCTAAATTCGAACAAAATCGACGATACAATAAACACAAAACAACCGAAACTACTCCAATACAGCTAAAGTCACCCCTTTCTTATTTGAGCCAATAAACCAACCCTTACACAAACATAACCAAACAATATTATTTCAGCTTTGGAACAGACTGAAGTTGGTATGAGTATTACATTTTAAGTCTACTTAAAATGTAATACTCATACCAGCTATGTTACGACTTACCATAGCAGCTATGTTACGACTTTTGCAATAAATTTGATATAACCAAACTTTTTCCGACCATTTCAAAATTCATTGAAAGTAGTTTTGAAACTCGTTGAATTTCCGTATGGTCGGGGGTTGAAAATCACCTGTTCAGTGAGCGTGGGGCGTTATCGATCTAGGACCAGCTGGGCCGAGACCTTGACAATGGGGCGTCTCCCTTGACGGGGGGAATTCAGGGATCACGGGAAGTGTCGGGCTATGAAAACAGGTGTTTGGATAAAAGTCGTGATATTCATCAATATTTTATAATAATACGTCTGACAACAAAAAGATTTTTACAGGCAAAGTCCAGGAGATGGCTAATTTTGCTTATGACTTGGGTAACCACGAACTATCAGACACGATAGTCTGGCCAGTGACAGAAATAAAGATTTCTTAGGTTTGACTATAGGAAACCCAAAAAAATAATTTAGAATAAATTAATTTATACCTTACGCGTTATGGATATTCATAGGCAAGCAGTTCTCATTAGGTGCCCTTTGAACGTTGGCCGATCTACTGCTATAAAAATACCATTATCACTTGGGCTCTGCCAATATCTGATACGTACTAAAATCAGGCTAAGCTCACAAACAAGTCAAGCAATATATGGACTGTATAAGGTATGCAATATTTTCTTACTTATCAGATATTTAACTTGAATGGCTCCATTGTTCTCTGTAACGGGGCAATGTGTCTCAACTGATAGGGTCACTGCCCACTACCCACACCGGTTTGGGATTATTTTGTTTATGTTTATCGATACATTGACTTAATGACTGCGTACTTGAGCAGAGAAAGAAGATATTGGATTCGATCTTTGGATAATTTATTTAAGTATTACAATGAAATGGATATACATATGTTCGATTTATCGATGGACCAAATTGTCGAAGATTTCCGTCTATAAGAAACTTTGATAAGGCCTAAATTCAACATTTAAATAAATAATACTAGCCCTGTATTAAACATTGTCCCACTGCTGGCCACGGAGTTCCTCTACTAATGAGAGGGGTTAGGCCTTAGTCCACCACGCTGGCCTAATGCGGGTTGGTAGACTTCACATACCTTCGAAATTTTTGTGAGAATTATCAGCTATGCTAATATGCTAGGTTTCCCCACGATGTTTTCATTTACCGTTAAAGCAAGCGATAATTAACAATGAATATACACGTAACTTTAGAAAAGTCAGAGGTGTATTCCATTTGGGCTGGGTCTCGAACATACAACTTTTGTCTTGACAGTCCGTGCCGCAACCAACTAGGCTATGGCTACCTTAAATTTACATTTAAATGTTTCAGCTAAACTCTGACTTAACAACGCCCATTAGAAGAAAGTGGCCATACTACGATAAACAATAACATTTTATTCTTTATCACACCCAGACACTTATATTCAACCATTGTCGATACGCATTATTCGCATCGCTCGGCTCGTGCACTTTGGACCTATAAGGTACACACACAAGGATCATTCTATTGAATAGAAATCTGTATTTTGCAACTTCCCATTACCTGTTTTGGTCAGGTTATAAGGTTATAATCATAATCGCAATTATGATTATAACATATATATTATCACATATCGCGATAACACTCTTGCTTTACCCATATTACAGTTCCAAATTGAACACTTAATTTAGTGCTTAAAATGTAATGCTTATGAAGAACAAAATAACTTCAGGGTAAGAAACTCCAGGATTTTTTAATCAATTACCTATTAATTGTGGTAATTTAATAGACAATCAGCATGCGATCCTTTTTAGGAGAATTAGATTTTGATATGGATAAATAATATGTTTTAACTAGTTCCAGGTTGACAATACTCAATTTTATGTGGAGTATTGGAGTAGCCGGCTTTGAAACAAGAAGACGGGTTAGATCCTCGTACTATTGGGTTCGAAACTTCTTCATACATATACACTCCCGCCTGTAATCCCCGAAGAGGTAGACAGAGATGTAACCAGTACACCCACCTTCAACGAATTTATTACGGTCCCATGTGATAGGGGGCGAGCCTATCACCATACAGGGCTGAATTCCAGACTCCGGGCTGATACTGAGTATTTCTAAATAGAAACCCAATATCACTTTATCCGACACGGGGATCAAACATAAGACCTCAGCATAGCAGCCGTAAAGCATGCGAAATTACAACTGCGCCACCGAGGCAGTCTTCTGTTCTCCATAGTAAGAATACTCGATACTTGTAATTTACAAAACAAAAAAAACGCTCTCCGCCCGTTCTCCTGGCCCCGAGTTAATGAAGGACCCCGCAGCGCTCGAGGGGCGCTTACCTCAATTAGTGAGCAAAAGGGGATGCGCACCAAATTGCGTTACCGTCCAATTTCTGTTTAGTCGACGCGGTGTGGCGCAGTGCGTATTTATAGCCACCCTCATGTAAATACAAATAATTGGGAATTTACTGAGCAATGCTGTTGATGTCTAGTAACAAGGAGTCTTTAGCCGATGATGACCATGTACCATCGGGCAGACAGTTTGGTGTATTTCTAATAAGAGGGTTGATTCCCTTTGTAATACAAAAAATAGGTTTATTTACTGGTGTGTATCAATAAGGGTATAGATACAAATGTCTTGTGGTAAGATTTTTAGGAAGTATGAGAGACTTTTGGTTTTACAATACGCCACCCTTATTAAATATTGATGCCACGCAATCATTTATCTCGGTGTCTGCACCTTCAATTGAATGCGCCTTCTTGTTTCACATTTATTGGAAGCTGGCAATAACAGCTTTTCTTTGGATTTTATTTCTATGAATGATGCAATTTTCTCGTCTGATAGTAAGACCCGTGCATTTACATATAGGTACAGCATCAACACTATTCAGCATTTTGAATTACAAAGAATTGCATGGCACTGCGTCACTGGCCATTATGGTATGTATTTCACTGGCTTCAATTTCGTCACTTTTTCACAATTCGTTCACATCGGAACTCAACAGTGCTTACACTGCCTTGGTGACAGGCAAAGAGGCGGATTCTTAGACACAAGATGTCTATTAAATAAAATCAAAATCTTTATCGATCATGTAGGCATATAAAAGAAACTTATGACAGGTCAAAACACAGATAGAAATTCACCA
The DNA here is from genome assembly GCA_905220505.1 of Laothoe populi. Taxonomy (NCBI): domain Eukaryota; kingdom Metazoa; phylum Arthropoda; class Insecta; order Lepidoptera; family Sphingidae; genus Laothoe; species Laothoe populi. The sequence goes on from HG992156.1 coordinate 853,338, forward strand.
TAATTATGGTTAACGGTATGGGAACTTAGAAACTATCATCAAGGGCTGGTAGCCAAGGAAGGATACAACGATGACGACAGGAAAAGGAGAGAAGAGGAAGACCACAAAATGAAAGGAGGGGAATCGTGGTCTTCGGTAAAGGAAGTGACGGGAGATGATGATCAGAAGAGGCAGGAATGGGAGAGGAGCAGTCGAAATGAAGCTGAACGGATTTGGAAGGCAGGAGTGTAATCTAACTAACATCTAAGTCTAACTAGTCTAGCCTAACTAAGTCTAGCTGACATACCAGCCTTTCACTAGCTATGTAAGCGATGACGACCTGAAGAAGGAAGACAGAAAGAAACTCGGGGCTTGTTTTTTCGTCATCAAATATGAAATATAGAAAATTGTAAACTCACTGTCATTAGCATTTCCCGAGGCGGGTTCGAGGGTCCATATCTGTTTCTTCTTTAGGCTGGTGCCGTTGGCGTTGATCTTGAAACCGAAGGTTTCCGCGGTGAGGTACCGGTATCGTGAGTTGATCAGCCCGATGGTCCACCACCCTCGCTGCTGGTTCTGCGTGATGATGTCACCAGCGCCGTTCATGTCTCCGTTGCTGTGTCCGTTCATTATGACCTGGAAAGAAATATTCTATTAGATAAAATATTTTGGACATATACTAAACTGCAAATAGTAAACAAAGGCTATTTGTCTGTTTGTCTTTATATTTCCAAATTACTAGATAGATTTGACTTGTTTTTATTGTTAATTAGCATAGCTGTACACCTCAATCTCACTGCGCAAGCCAAAAATATTTCCATTCCATGAATTTAAATTCACAAATCCCATTCTTAAAGTCCCAAACGCAGTCCAAATAAATAGGGGTGAATTTATTATGTATGGATATACTTTCGCATATTCAATTTATTTTATCTGGCTTTTAACCTTTCAGTCGACCGATTGGTGACTAACAAAATGGATTTTCTCTTTACAGTTTATTAATGTAGAATTTATTTTTGCAGGACGATGAAAGGTTACAGGTTTAGTACATTGTTGAAAGGCACAAATCTTCTATATTCTGTTGAGTTTATAAAACTACCACTATACTGCATTATAGTAACGAATATTTCCTTATTACATTGTGCATATAACTAAACGTCAAAAAGTCTGTCTGCACTGGAGATGCAAACAAAAATGATCATCCCAGCCATACAGCCTTGGACAAAAGCCAGGACGTAGGGGGAACAATGGTGGCTAGACGAAAACTATTGCTAGTCTGAGAATAATACAGTCTGTCAGCTAAGCAACAATCGCATGGTGAGGGGAGACGCAGACGGTACGCATCTGAGGCGCTTTGTAGCACTATTACTGCAGCACACAAATTGGCCTTTTTAATATGAACATAGATTATCCTTAATAAGTGTAGAATAAGGAAATTCTTATTCTAATACTCTTATAATCAATTTCTATGGAATGCAATTAAGTAAAGAATGTATTTCTTTCTTCCATGTTCAAATATTGATCCAATATTCAGAAACAATAGAGTAATCCATCAAGTTTGTTATAGCTAGACTGTTAACGAAGGGGCAGAGCGCAAGCACACGGTGCACGATGATAGCGTGTAATTACAGCATACGCTATGAACTATTATTCAAGTCCATATCTCCGTCTTATATATACTGTTGTCATAGTCTCATCGCTTTTCCACTAACATCAAACGTGTTGACTGTCTGTACAATTTAAACTTTGCCATTAGTAGTCGCCGGTTCGTCTAGCCTCCGCCATTAGTTCCTTATAGATTTATACTTTGGAACAATACTTTTATGGTTTGGAAAGATAAACGGACAGTAGGTAGGTCCGACAGTAGGATAAGAGAGATGGGTAATTAAACTTCGAATGGAAGAGATTTTGATGCGATTCGATAAATGACTGTTCAAAGAATTAAAAATTAAAACCCGGATGAAGTCTAGAAAGGGATTCCAAGAATTGTATACTTAAGAATTGCATAGAACCAAGTTGCAGTTAAATGCCCTTGAACTAAAATAAAAATAAAAAAAGTTTAATTGTGTCAGTGAAAATGTTACCTACTTTTATTGTTTAGTCGTCTTTGTCATTGAAATTTACATCCATAAATATCAATACATGTCTTAGACGGTAAGTAAACAAAACCGAACTCTGGTGATTTATTCTATTGTATAATAAACAAATTGTTATGAAGAGATAATGAGCTCATTTGAAATTTTCATTGTTCTTGTATTATCTTAACTATTAAATATGGTTACAATTTGTAAATACATATTTTAAAATTTATACTCAATAGTATTGTATTTTGACATTTTAAATCAGATGTTTTATATTTAATCTAGGGTTACATGGCATTACAATGGGGCTGACGAAACATTACATTTTGCAAAAACAGATCATAGTAGCAATCGTGGGGAAGCCAGTTCCGGCTAAAGCATGATAGGTTGGCTCGACTGGAGTGTACTGTTACAGAAACTATGGTGAAGAAATGAGCTGTTTCGGTCAGTGACAGTCCCAGAGGCCATTTGTTTTAATTTTGCCAGCCTTCTTCGAGCACCGAGCGAGTACATGGATGTGTGTAAAACAGAGGCAACAGGATCAAATGGAGACATATGTTTGTGTGATCCATATACTATATGTGATTCGGTCGTGTTTTAAGGAACGTAGTCAAGGCGGGGTTAGGACTATGTGTGTGACTGCAATGTTGCGTGTATATATCAAAATAATTTCAGATTATTTTAGCTTTTGAAACATTTAATCCGGTTCACTTATCAGTATGATGGTACTTATGTATCTAGTAGTCAGCAATACGGAAACGAGATGAGATAAACAACAGGACGCTGTTAATCTCGGCGCCATGCCGACGGTAACTTTAACAGCGAAGTTAACCGGAATCACCTCATTTATCTAGTGACAGCGAACTGGCTGAGAAACCATTGAGATGCTCGGTTCAAACCCTAGCTCGGGCAATCAAAAACAAAGCTCACTGGATTCCGAAAGATGTAGGCAGAGTTGCAATTACCACGTAGCTCAAGAGCATATTTCGGTACCATGGCATGAGAGACAGCAAGGCTATTGATACATCACACCCTCTAAATCAAATCTAGTTTTCTAAATTGAAAAATACATAAATTATAGCTAGGATTTGTACAAACCACCTCACGGTTTCGTAAGTACATTGCCACTAAATCAATGAAACTCTCTCTCTCTTCCTGGCTATTCGTCCCACACGGTGGTAGGGTCAGCCTAGATCAATGAAGCTATTTGCCAGCAAATAAGACCTACGTTGCACATAGTCTGAAACCACCTTCAAACTCCGTACCACTAGTACAGATGGCATCAATGGGATGATCCTACACAATGAGTTCGCACGCACACCATGACGACCACGTGACACTCCGTCACGCTCCAGTGCCAAGGTCTCAGTGGGTCATACACACCAAGCCTTTCGGTCTACGTCGATGTCAATGTTTTATTTGTAACATTATAATAATAAAAGTCCTCGGCTAACATTGTCCCGATATTCATTTCTGCCAATAGGCTGATACCAGAGCCTTGGTCAACTCTTCAGAGACTCTCAATTGGTCGTTGAGTCCAAAGCCAGATACAAAAGGCTATTGGAGACGGCATGTATTGTGAGGAGGTTCCTCACTCTGGGGTCCTAACCATCGCTGGTTTGGGTTCTAGCTCTCGCCATTGGAGGGTGCACATTTTTATATTTTTTTATGTATTTCTTTTATACAAATTTATATTTAAAAATGTCAAAATCTTTTAAAATAAAAGGTACTGTGCGTAAAAATAGTAACAGATACGCGCCAAACAACGTATTTTGCATATTTTTATATGTAAATAACCAAGTTTATCCTCTTGAAATACAACTCCCATATAGGTCGTGATACAAAGACTGGAAGTACAAAGGGCCAGGTGTGTCGAGGTCAGGGAGTGGTTCTTTAATGGGCCATTCTTTAACTATATCCCAATTATTTGATTAAGGCGCGCTCGGGCGGGGCCTCGAATAGACCTTTAAATAAACAGATAACGGTGACGTTGTTGCAACTTTACGTAAAAGGTAGATCTATAATGTCCAATGAAATAGTAATGAAATTGCCATTACACTGGAGTTATAGTCTGTATATATAAAAGAAGAAACTGACTGACTGACTGATCGATCAACGCACAGCCAAAACGGCTGGGGTTAGAGACTTGAAATTTTGACAGTAGGTACCTTTTATGACCTAGGCATCCACTAAGGAAGGGTTTTTGGAAATTCCACCCCGAAGGGGGTAAAATAGGGGAAGAAAGTTTGTATGAAAATCTGTCATTTTTGCAGTTAAACGCATGAAATTTGGTATTTGGCCTTACAGTTAAAAATTAAAAACAGATATTTCAGGTCTTTTGGAAATTCCATCCCTAAGGGGGTTAAATAGGGTAAGAAAGTTTGTATGAAAATCCTTCATTTTTTAAGTTAAATGCATGAAAATTGGTATTTTGTAGTGTATACTTTTTATCTCAAACATGACCTCCACGCGGGCGGAGCCGCGAGCAACAGCTAGTGTTCAATATATATTAATACTAGTGGTCCCGGGCAGACGTTGTCCTGCCATAAACCGCTTTCTCTGTGGACCGAATTTTCATTGAAAAAGAAATTGAGATCTCGACAACAGCGCTCTGGGATCTAAAACTATTCTACCTTTATTTATCCAAATGGCTATCTACTAAGGTTCTCGCAGTAAACGTCGCAGTAAACGTGCAAAGCCGGACCTAAGCGCTAGTGTAAAATAAATAGAAGGAAATACCGATAAGACGATGAATCCTGGTATAGTAGCCACCTATATATATACCTAAATAACCAAACAAACTCCTCAGCAAATCTGTTCATGCAAATCACAATCTGATCGAATTGGCGAAGGTCAGTGACCGGCGCTCGAACATCCCCGGCGGAGATAACCATAACATCGATCCACATGTGGGTGGCATGCCTCGCCTATCCCCTGGACATTCGTACCATATCAGCGATGATGTTTATGTGAGAAAAAATATACATCGACTATTGGGCTGCCTTATATATCTTTGCAGATTTCATGGTTTTGGAAGATTTTGGCTCCGATTCTCATTTTTTCATATTTTGAAAAGTTTACTTAAGTTGCCCAGGGTTGGTATTTTTTTAGTGCCTCAAAAGGCAGACTGGCAGATGGGCCACCTGATGGCATGTAGATACCGCGGCCCATAGACTTCTGCTATGCCAGGGCACAGCAAAGCCACTGCTTACCGTTCCTTATATTCAGTATGCGAATAATCATTCTAAAACATCAAGGAGAAAGAAATATCTGTCTCGGCGAAGGAGTGAACTATATACACCTCCTGGTTACCCCTTTAGAGATACAGGCGTTCGGTTATATTATTAGTTATAAATTATTTGTAACACATACAGGAAAAATATTAAAATCATAACGCCAATTAGTTTTCAGAATATCATGGAGTGTAAATATACCAGTAGGTATTATACGTATTTATATATATGCTACCTTTAATTGGTATTCATATTTGCGTAGTTCATTCAATTACAGAGTTATAACAAACAGAAATCTACAGGTTTAAATTGTATATGGTGTTTGACTTGGTTATGAAATAATGAATTATTTATTATTCTTAACTTAAATATAGTATGCAAAAGTGCTGTGAAGCTATTTAGCAGTGATAATTATTTGTTAAATGATGCTAAAAGCAAAAAAATATGTTTTGAAATAAATTGGCAAGCCGTCATGATTGTGTTGAGTAGCGAGGGATAGATTGTCTATCGCTATTTGATACTCTAATTCGACTGGGGTCACTTTGCCGTGCCAGGATAAAAAAAAATTAAGGAAAATACTGTACTTCTTGACGAGGTCCTTTTTTGTCTTGCCCCTATCAACTAATAAACTATCTGTCCAAATAAAATGTGCAATCCTAGTCCTATATACACTATGGCTTGACAGAAGACAGTACGCCGTTCTATCAGACACTATTGAGTGGGAAGGCCTCTCCAGGGTTTGAAAGGTATCCGTAGATTTGATTTTCATGATAAAACTTTGTGATTAGGCGTGACCGGCGGGCATATAAAGTTGTCAATCTACAAAAATGCCATAATCAGGAGCAGTTTGACATGCCGTGACATTATCTGTCGAGCGGACGCGTCATGTTGTCAACCGGCTGTCAATAATGAATTAAAGAGCCATATATATAAACTTATCGTGGTTCAAAGGTCTACGACCGAGCTTGCACTAACATTGTGCTTATAATAATAAGCATTTCAAGAATGTGTGCAATGCAAGCTTTATATTATGGTACGGATCACACTGGTGTCTGTGTGACTGATAAATCTAATTCCACACGAATCCCCGTGTCGCACTGGGTGAGTAGCGGAATGTGAAACGGGACACCACAGGTTCGATTCCCGGACCGAGATAAATGTTTGTGCGATCTACAAATATTTATTTAAGATCTGGATGTTATAAGGGAAGTCACTTGTAGTTGGTATCCACGGCACAGGACTCATATCTTAGGGTCAGGACTATGTGTGTGACTGTCAGGTGTATCTAAATATCCTTGACCTGCCGGTCTACTCTGTAACACAATTCCGACGGATCGGTATTGGATTTGACTGATTTCGTTCTCCTGAACGCTATATTATTTCAATATTGTGTATCCATTCATATACAGTAATTGGAATTAAGATTATCATATGAATGGTTATACAATATTGAAATAATATGGCGCTAGGGTCGCACTCAGAATACGAAATCTCACAAATCCAATACCGATCGATCGGAATTGTGTTACAGAGTAGACCGGTGATGATGCTGATGCTGCATCCAAATCGTCTGAAGATTCCTCAAAAAATTAATAGCAGATATATTGTATTCTAGTGTTTATGTCATCGTTTGCTCAATATCTGCAAAATTGCATAAGCCGCATTTGTAATCTTAATTAATATATCGTTGACCCCGCTACTCTTGATGTATTTATTTATTCAAAATAGTTATACAACTTGCTATTATGAAAAATCTACTTTTATCACTTATAATAATATAAAAAAGTTAATTGCCTAAGGCATCGATATTGGAAGTCTTTTTTTGAGTTTTTTTTAACATAATATATAGCTTATTATGTTCAATAACATATATGTAACTATACATGTTTAACCAAACCTATGTTATTTATTGGCCCACTGCTGGGCACGGGCCTCTTCTAGTTTCTCCTACTTATGGATAATGAAAAATAGTTCCTTCACCCTTAAAGCAAACGATAGCTAACAATGAATGCAAACTTAACTTCGAAAAGTCAGAGGTGTAATACCATTTGGGCTGATTTAGAACCTTCGGCTTGAGTCTCCGTAGTCCCATCACTCCCAACTAAGCAATCGCCGCTTTTACTTAAAAGTGTACGAAATCCAATCAAATCATTTATTGGTTAAATTAAGCCACTAGGGGGCCTTTTTAAGTTAAATATCTACCGGTGCTACCTCTTCATAATATAAAGAAGTGAAATAACCCACAGCCTTGCATATTTTTATCAGTTATTGACCGAACCTATCTTTCGCTCTCAAGAGACAGAAGTGTCAAACCAGTGATTAGTGACACTACTTGATAACTGAATAGATAACAGGATCACTCGTCATATTCCCATCAAATATATATAAATAACTAGCTTTTGCCTGCGGATCCGCCAACGTGGTAGCTATTTTTGAAAGAATAGGTATAAAATCCATGGTTCGGCTGAAGTTATTACATGTTTCTATATTTTGCGAACTGTGAAACGACTGACAGTTATATCAAACGCGCTAAGTTTACACTAGAAAACTTTCTATAGTCGTAATTTTCTTAAATTTTCTTATTTTCCGCGCAACTTTCATAATTATAAACCTTTCTAAATTTGTTTCTTTTATAAGAACCTTATCCTGCCAAAAACAAACACAACAAAAAAAGAATTAGCGACATCGGTCCAGCCGTTCACGCGTGATGCCGTGACCAAGGGAAGTAGGCATTATTTTTTATATTTAAATGCTGTTCCTTGGTAACCGCCATTACTTAATAATTTTCGCCGTACCGACACAAATATCCGTCTGTCACACAAACATTTGGGAATCGAACCAACGGCCTCTCGTTTCACAGCCGGCTACTCGCCAACTGCGCCACGGAGGCTGTCATCTATGCTGTTATATCTCGGAACTAATCAATACACTCTACAGTTTGTTTGTGTTCATACGATAGCGGTATATATCGTGAAAATTTTGCCACAACAGTTGTTTCGAGTCGTGTCCCTGAGTGTAAGAAGTTACTGGACAACCTGGAAGGGTTGGCCTTACTCTAAATTACTGTAGTATTATCATCAGGTGTAATAGAAGCAAAAACCATAATAATTATATTAACAAATATAGTTAACAGATTCCGTGGCGCAGAAGGCGAGAAGCCGGTTTTAAAACGAGAGGCCGTGGATTCGATTCCCGCACCGAGACAAATGTTTGTGCGACAGACAGATGATGTTCTGAATCTGGGTGTTGTGGGACCGTAGTCCCTCGTAGTTCTTGATACCCACGATACAGGTATAACCTGGCGTGGGGTCAGGACTATGCGCGTGACTATTGGGTGTATTTATTAGTTTCAGTGCCTGTTCTATGGTTGTGCTAAACAATTTTGTAAAACACCTGTTTAAACAATCGTTTACCCCGACCAGATTCTAACAAGAGGCCCGTTTATTTAATGCAATATAACCTGTGAATAAATTAAAACATCTGTGATCTGTATATATAAAAGAAGAAACTGATTGACTGACTGATCGATCAACGCACAGCCTAAACGCGTGGGGTTAGAGACTTGAAATTTAGACAGAGCAAGAGATCCACGTGTTTTTTTGCATAGTATTTGTTAAAGGACTACTTTTTATACCAGAAAATGCACGGTTCCTACGGGATAGCATAATAGAGGAAGATGTAATAGCTTAGGAGGTCTCCATGGATTTTATACCTTTTCTTTTAAAAATAACCACCACGCGGGCGTAGCCGCGGGCAAAAGCTAGTCCACCAATATTTGTTTAGGGTCAGAGCATTGCATGCAGGTAGTGAAGAGGATATCCGGACCTTATCTATCTGTTACCATAAAAATGATTGCATATAAAATATCCTAAATAAAGCAAGTCATCTTGCTGTTGGAACTAAGCCTTCTATTATTAAAAGTATTAAAGAAGATAAATACCTATGAAAATAAACAAATAAAATATAATATTGAAATCCATACCAGGTGGCACTAGTATCGTATAGTATGGCATCGTTTACATTATTTCAGTCATTAATATTTTTATAAATTATAAACACCTGTTAAAACTAATATCGTTAAACTTTAAACGAGTGCCAACTCATTGTTACTTAAATTCTCTAAACTAGACTTAAAATCAGAAATATTCAGTTCTTGTCAAATTAAAGTTTTGTATTCTGAAATCGTCTTAAGTGACAGAACTAAATTTATTTTTAGTTTGACACGATCCAAGTTACTGATACATTAATGTTTTTCATTCATTATGTTAAAACTAGCTATTGCCCGCAGCTCCGCCCGCGGGTAAGTTATTTTTGGAAGAAAAGCTATTACATTTTTCCATATCTGCCTAGTAGTGAATTTATAAAGAACCAAATATATTTCTGGGATAAAACACATCGTACGTGTTAGCCCAGATAACAAACTGTACTATATGTATGCCTAACTTCATACAAATACGTTGAGCCGTTTATGTGAGTAACAAAAATACAAACTTTCACATTAATAATATTAGTAGGATTATTCAAGTAATCTAATATTGTAAATGCTCTCGTAGCACAGTTTCAATATTAGAATCAAAAGTTCTGTTATAAATAATGAAGTCAACATTGAATCCAACGGAACAACAGAATAGTTTCCTGCTTCACAATTGAATTTCTCAGAGAATGTTGACGTAGTCGTGTGGTTAGAAAACTAAGCCATATTCCTTTTAAAACATGAATTAGACAAGACGAAAACTGTTCACAGTTAGTGTACGGTATCTAGAAAAATACCGGCTTTTCTATACTACATATAAAGGATCATGTATTCCCAAAATATTTTTTTAAATACACTCAACAAACCTTGACCCCACACTAGTTAAAACCTGTATCGTAGGTATCAAGAACTACAAGGGACTACGGTCCCAATACCCAGACCCGAAACAAATATATGTCTGTCAAACAAACATTTGTCTCGGTGCGGGAATTGAACCCACGGCCTCTCGTTTCACAGCCGGCTGCTCGCCAGCTGCGCCAGGGAGGATTACAAGAGGTTCAAGTTCTGCACATAGTGCACAAAAGTGATTCGTTCAATTTAGTTTACATCGGCAATTTTGGTCTCAATATTGTATTTATTTTCTAATTGCCTGTCGAGATGTTGACTGCAAAAAGATGGGTTAACAGGTTTTTTTATATTTTTAAATTAAATTTGGCTTGTTTATAGTTCCAAATGTCAATAGTTTGAGCCATTTGAATTGCTAATGGAGACATTTGTCTAATGAGCCTATGCCACATTCTTTATTACAGAATATCGTCGCTCGGAAATGGTGCAGAATAAATCGAAAGATATTTATTTATCTATATAAATAAAAATCAATGTTTGTCCTCTATGGACTCCTAAACTATTCATCAGATTATGGTGAAACTTTGGTGAGTTGTTTTTAATGCGCCCGCGATGGTTACGGGCCGAAAAAAATTAAAGAACTCGCTAGATGGCGCTGCAGAACCTCAACTTCTATGCCGTTCAACCGATCGCAATTAATCAAATGAGGCTGTCAGTGCAAAAGTGGCCTAACCCTCAATTTTTCATAATCTGACATATGTACTACAAATGATTTATAATGTGCGAAAATTTAATGCAAACCGGCCGATCTCTAGTTTCACCAATTGCCAATATGATGGACAACAAGATGGCATTGCAAAAATTGGATTTAAAATTAATGAATATACAAACCCCATTATTTTCATACTCATTGTCTCAAGCTTAGGCCACTTTTGCGCTGACGGCCTCAAATTTACTTTACGTTGCATTGCAACACATGGAGGGTCTTGGGTTCAACTGTTTAAATAATGTTCAACTTATTAATCAAATTTTAAATGATATAGTTACATAACCTTCTCTGACCTTGCAACCATACTTAGGTCTCATACAGGCTCTTGGAAACCACCGCGACCAGTCTGTCCGGACCGGTGTGGTATACGGTATTCGCTCAGATATCTGGCGGTTATTTATTGTCGGTGGTTATGTGCGTAAGATTCCGCGGTCGATACTGCAAGTAGCGGGAAGGTGCCGTTTGAGAAATCCGTTCAAACGAATTATAAACTGAATCATAAAAATTGCTGGGTCCAAAAATCCTGAGAAGACTAATGAACCAGTATATAAAATATATGTTAAATATGGATTCATTAAGAACCTTTCTGTTTGTGAATTTAAGTACATATTCTCAAATAATGCCCAAATATCTAAAAAGTAGATGGTACCGTTTTTAATGCATATTGTCTGGAAAACTACGAAGTCTAGTCACGTGTACTCTATACTCAGAGAATTGTTATAACATCCTAAAAAACGAGTCTACCTACATTTCAAACTTTCCTAACAATAAAAACAATAAACCCATCAGAAAACTGCATCTATAGCGCCTGAAACCGATTGAATCCTTGATTGTATTAAGCGGTCAGCATTCAAATCAAAGGTCATTAACGAGGGGTCCAATCTTAAACGTGTAACGTCTTCATACAGCTGAAAGTCATTGCTCCTTTTATGCGCTTCTTTTTTGAAAGTCCAATCTTAAACAATAACAAAGCCCATTGGATGGACCATAAAACGAACAATGAGTACAAAAACTGGTACCTACATGGTACCACTGACCGCGTTCACAACACACAAAAACTTGACTCATTATTTGTTTCTAGTTTTGTATCTAGATTAGATGCCACTTAGTGACTTGTGGATGGTAATCTTAAGAGTTTTGTAACTAGAAGGTTAAAAAATTGTCAAGCGATGATTTTTTTAAAAGCATAAATGGATTGAATGTCTTTGAATAAGTAATTGGTGTCAGAAGCTTAAGAGAGGAAGCCATGAGCAGATCAGTCTGGAAAAAACATACTGGACCAGGCTAAGCCCCATCTGGGCTGTAAGGCCTATGATGATGATAAAAGGGCTGAAGAACATCTATCTGGGTCGACTAGCCTGTTGTAGGATCGCTGTAATTGGTCTTGATATGAATCCCTTCCTTTTAAGGGACGGTAGACAATCAGCCAGCAGTGGCACATAGCAAAAGGTCATAATTTGAGGTAGTTTTTAATAAAAATAAATGTACCAAAACACATCTAAATAGTGTCCAAATAAATAACGAACTGAAGTTTATGAATCCAGATATTTTTCTTAATCTTGTAATTGAAAACGGTACTTATATAGCAGCACGATGACTGTAAGCAAATCAGAACAGAAATAATTTACCTTTTATAATACAAATATAATGCATCCCGTTATTAAAAAGGCTTCATACTTAAGCCCGCTGTACACAATGGGCGAGACAAGCAGAGAGTTGCCGAATACGAAAGTCTGAAGGACAGTGTCCCGTCTCACGCTGTCACCAAGGTATATCCATCAAATTGACTTGCCAGAGACGGTACTAGATAAGATATTAGGCGAGTAGACTTACTGAACGCGGGGCGCGAGTTTGTTATATTTTCCTTTTCAAGTGCCTCGATATCACGGGCCACCTGATGGTAAGTAGTCGCCGCCCATAGACTTCTGCCATGCCATGCCAAAGCAAAGCCACTGTCTACCGTTAGCAAAGCCGCTGCCTACCGTTATATCCACATATTATATCCATCCCGATCCATCTAACTTCCAAATCATAAAACAGTCTTTCGAATCGGCACATGCATTTAGGAGCAACACTGTCACAGACACGTCAACACGATGCCATTTTTCCGGCGTGGATTGAAAATATTTTTAATTTCCGTGTAAACTGCAGATATCCGGCGAAATAAAAGAATATGCAAATTGCAAACTTCCTAATGTTTAAAAACTGCAAAGGAAATGGTGTAACGGGAGTAATAAAAATATTTGTTTATGAATAATAAATTAAAGATTTTAAATGCCGACGGTTATTCGTACTAAATGTCGCGATGCATGGAGGTAAAATAAAACATCTGCTACAGATACAAGCACATTATTATAACAGTGATTTTTTTATTGGAAACAACCTGTGATATCTTAATATGAAGCGGAAATAAGTGCGCCGAAAATACTAGTAGGACCTCTGTCTAATCTATTGGGCATCTAGGCGTGAACCTAGAGATGTAAGTAGTGTATGTAGGTTTATATCATTCCAGAAAATAGGCAATTTAATTACACATTTCATATTCACAATACATTAATAGTATCGAATTAGAAACTATGACTTCCGATTATCAGACCGAAAAAAAAATGGTTGATCACACAAACATTTGTCTTTTTTATAGTCCGACAAACGAGCCAGTGGGTCACCTGATGTTAAGTGATCTCCACCGCCCATGAACATCCACAATACCGAAAGTATAATGTATGCGCTGTCGGCCTTAAAGGACAGGAATAGGGATTAGGGAAGGGAAGGGGGAATCTGGGCCTCCGGATATCTCACTTACCATACGAAACGCGACAGTGAACTGTCACTTTACGTAGGTTTTCTGTAAGACAGTGGTACTACCCCGGTCGAGCCGGCCCATTCATGCTGTAGACAAATATGTCTACAGCGTGGCTCTACCACTTTTGTCTCAGTGCAGGGAACGACCACGTGGCCCTGTCGCTTCACAGCTACTCGCCTTCTACGACCAGACACACACACGTGTATTTTTTTAATAAGAGATAAGTATTCTCGGGATGTAGCTAGCGAAATCTAATTACACAATGCAGTTTTTCCACCGATACGCCGACCGTGGCAGTGGTGGTTGTAAGACCGAACAAGGTCAGCGAACTCTAACGGCGCTCGCCATCCGCTGTTCGCACGCAGCTGCCGGCAGTGCTCTATATATCTCTTAAACACCAATATCTTAACGTTTTCCAATTTTGTTGCCGAGTTTATATTGTGGTACACAGTACATTTTACTAACAGAAGATGCTAAATTAAATATTTATGTGCTTGAGATTTTTTCGTCCCATGACATGGCGAACTTATCGCCACTTCGGAATAGATTCCAATCCCGGGCTTTTCTTTTAAATTTTGGCACGGCAAATTGACCACACTGAACCTGACGGTAAGCGCAGTGCCGTCCAATTAGAGTATCAAGTGGCGAGAGAAAATCTATCCCTCGCTACTCAACACAATCATGCCATGGGCAAGAAGGTGACGAAGCGGTCGAGGGTCTAGTGTCAGAGTATAACATCGCACCCCGACTCTACACCCCGACAAAATGCATTTATGGATGATTTATCAAATTATAGTAAAATAAAAATTATGATCCATCCTGTAAGTTGTATCCAGTTCTTATTGATATCTCAGCCTTTATACGCTGGCATTAAACAAATGAGGCGAAGCGGTAACACAATAAGTGTAACTTAACAAATAGTAACTAGAGTTATAGACCGGTACAGACATTGGTCGAAATTATTGTGTAAAATTCTTTTGCTTTTGGCCGTAATCTCAAATAATGTTCCTTATTAATTAGACCACGGAGACATGTTTTAAAAACATATTAACTTCATCTGCAGTCTTGTTAAAAAGTTGGGTGTATTGACATCTCCGAAACTACATTTTAGATTGAACAAAGTTCTGCAACAGAAAACCAAATGGCCACTAGCAACAGTAATTTTATGATTATAATTTATGAAAGCTATCTAAGTGTACACTACAAACTATGTACGGTATGATTACCAAAAAAGCCATATTTCATAGAGTTACCGGAGCGGCACCGACCCGGAATCCAGTCGCGCTCGCTGCACGCAGCCACGGGGCAAAAACATCTTCCACCACTAATAACGAGATAATTGTCTATGGTAATTCACTATTCTTAGCGAATAACCAGATAAAAGGAATGCTATGCTCAAAATAATTGTTATACACCAAAGAGTTCGGTAGCAATGTGATGGTTAATCTCTAGGTTTTTTTATGGTAAAAGGGGGAAAAAGGGCAGGAGGCTCACCTGATGGAAAGTGAAAAGTGGTTATGAAAATAAGTCTAGACCTCCGAGCTACTAGATCCTCAGTACATAGATGACGTTCAGGACGTTCAAGTCCTATGGGTGCTTTTGACTTTGGGTCAAATTACTATTCTTTTAATCGAACTATTACCATTTAAAAATATTCACTTTACTAGTATTTGACGACTTTTGAACCTCTTTATTCAGAATAAGAAGAAGCTATTGATAAACTATTCAGTTTTTCACATGACAATGCAAGCATGCCGTGACAGTTCACACAAGTACGGTGCATGTCCCAAAAAACGAAACTAGATCGCATCACGAGTTCCTTTCATTGTGTCGTATTTTATTGTAATCCATACAATGTCATCAAAAAAACTTTGCACTAAAGATTGAACGTCATCACGCACGCGCTATATACACAAATCTTTTACTTCGTTCATCATTTATCAATAACTTTTGACTCGCAGCTTCAGTATCATCAGTATAAAAATACAGTTCTCATATTACTTTTATCGTAATGATAGTCTTTATTACTTAAATGTCTATTTTAAATGTTTATTTTATTTTCTTCAGACATCGGTGATGATTGTTTTGCAATTGCATAGGCCTCCTCCAAATCCCTCCATAGGCTGCGATCGTGACTTTTTCGTCTCAACAGTCTCTCCGTCTGCAAACAGTTTGTGGTCATCTTCCCATCTTGGGAAAGGACGTCCTCTCTTTCTTTTACCCTCTCTTGGATACCATACTTTTATCATAGTGATCTATATTTCCAACATACCTGTGTTATTACACGTGTTATACACGAACAAATTACCACGAACCCAATTACCCAAAATAAAATGCGGCTCCATCAGTCGTCGGCAATTAAACTGAACAAATATAAACAAACGGGCCTGTTGATTCGACGCAGACAGTTGTCAATCAACGCTGCATTCGGAACGTGCTGCTGTTTTACACAAAGATATAGCTGGGTATGGTATGTTACTCAGATGTAGACGTCAAATAGATGATTTACATTTGCTCTATGTCTGTGGCGTTTATATGTAATTCTGGTATTTCAAATGTACGACTTGGTCTGTACTACTAGTATGTGATTCCACTATCGCCATCAATTGAGAATTAAATTAAAAGTTCATCATAAGACCAGGCTATAAAAATATGGCTAATCGGGGTCGTACCACTGGTTAACGAAATTTACGTAATAGGAGCTTCTTTTGAAAGGTCAGGCAGTTGTATAATATTTTGTGTTTTTAAACATGCAAAATATACAGTCCATTTGAAATAGAAACACCATTTAACCACCATCCATCCTATCTCCTATACGAGCAGATCGTTCACACAATAATATCCAGTTAATTGATTTTATATCCACCAAACCTTAAACACTGCTTTTTAATGGATTTATGCTGTTCGCCTATTACTGCAGCTGATATATTTACAGCTTCAGCTACCTAACCAGTCCCTCTTTTATTACAAAATAATTTCAAATCACTCAGTAAAATGCCAATTCCATTATTTCAAGCAATTAATAACGTATAATCTATGTCTATGTTCCTTCTATTTTAATACCGCAACAAACAAGCGACGGTTTATTATGCGCCTATCTTCGTATCTTTCCATTTTTGTACGAGAATACTTTAGTTCGGTACTTCGCCGCGTGTATGTTAGTGTGTACTGTCATATCTATTTGGATTGGGTTCTGCTTGTTTTAGTAGTGTAGGTCGGGAGTTGAGGCGCGCTAATGGGCCGCTCACTGTTCCAATATAATTTTATATTTAGTAACTTACGATCAAATCTTTAGTGCGGGATATAAATACTTTTTACGAGTTATTAAAATCAATGTCATTAATAGAGTGTTCAGTATAACAGTATTTAATATGTACATATCTATTGTCCTCTAAAATTATTAGCGACTTGTCACGACGCAGCACAGCTTCAGAAATCTTGCGAAATAATTAACCAGATAATATTTGAAAACTATTACATTTCTTGTTTTATTCAAGCTTAAATATTTATAAAGGCTTGTTTTTGAATTAACTAAGGCCTTAAAACAGTACTCATTTGCCAGATACAAAACAACCGAAACAGATATTCGTGTGAAAGCCAGAGCTCGTTGGACAAAAACTTTTTCCTATGAAACACGAGTACTGCACAGTAAAACTACTTCTGCACGCAGCACCCTTGACACTCAAGCATCCTGTAGCTCACTCGTGCACACTCTGTAGCTGATTTGAGCACCCTGTAGGTTATTCGAAGTACAATTTTACTTGACGTTTTCAAAAAAATATGCTTCAGTTTTTTTCACATTTCACTCTATTCATAAATTTTTGTTTTTTAAATTGGTCGTTAGAGCATGTTTCATTTTGTAAAACGTAAATAATGGGATTTCTTACTTTCGACTATTCGACATATAGCATAATTTAACACTGGAAAGTCACAAAATGATTTTTATATGAATGTTACTAGAACTGAAATCTTTTTGGAGTTGATATAGGAAAATTATAATTACAGACTAAAAAATGTCTGTCGTGTTACTGTCTTTGTTTGTCATTTGCGACAGTTTTTTGTCTATTTTAAATCTATATGTATATAAAACACAAAAAATGTTTCCACTTAAGTATGTTATAGATTTTGAAACCACTCAACCGATTTCAATGAAATGTTGTGTATGTGTGTGGTTGGGTCCCACTTAAAAGATAGGTTTGTTATAGATCCGATAGCGCTGTTGTCGAGATCTGAATTTCTTATATTTTCAACGAAAATTCGGTCCAGACTCCACAGATAAGGCGGTTTTTGGCAGAACACCGTCTGTCCAGGACTACAAGTTTTAAATAATAGATGTTATTCTTTAATTTCTATCGTCAAATACAGTTATTAATTTCAATACAAGAACCCATTTCGAAGTTTGTACTGTAATTAATTAAGAAGTTTCTTTTTATTCTTCTACGTCTTCACATCTAAGCTAAGTTATTTAACCACATCGAACAAAGTGTTTTCTAGGAGATCCAGTCGGTAATATCGATGCATTAAATAAAATACACGTCATATTGAGAACCTATTCCTTTTAAAGTTGGATAAAAATGTAATGCGGAAAGATATCGCATGCAATACTAAAATACCCATAAATTTATTAATTAAACAGATGTTTTTAAACGCAACCAAGTATGTGCCGATTAAGAGCGTTGCCAAAAAAAACTGAACGAAGTGCAGTGCAGGACACATGTTGAACATTTAGGGGCTGATAAAATTAGTGTGACATCTGTGGGTATCCAAAATAAACGGTACAGTCAGAATTTAATTTGGATATATTAATTAATTTTGTGTTACGGCAGCAAGTTTTTTTTTTACCGAAATATGCTTTGACCACTATCTCGCCTGATGGCAAGTCATGATGTGGTCTAAGATGGAGCACGCTTACCTAAACGTGTCACCTGGCTATTATTAAAAAATTACTATTCACACTCATATTTTTTTTTATAATTTGGTAATTTATAACTTGATGTGTTTTTCTTTTTCGACGTTTCTTTAATACAGGACTTTTTTATTTATTACCCAGTACCACAATACAAAGTAAGTAAATATTGATATAGTCATCCAAAAATAATACTCACGTCTGTTCACGTCACGAAGGGGTAGGCAGAGGTTTAACCAGGACACCCACTTTTCGCCGAATTTATTACGGTCCCATAATGTGATAGGCGGCGAGCCTATCGCCATACCGGGCTCAATTCCAGACTCCGGACTGATACTGAGTAAATGTAAATAGAAAATCCCAACATCACCTTACCCGACCCGGGAATCGAACCCGAGAACTAAACACAGCAGTCGTAACGCATGCGCAAAGGCAAACTACCACCGAGGCAAAAGACAATATCGTGTTTAAATAAATCAGAAAACCCGTCTTATTGAGAACTTGCTTTTTTATAGCAAATTGTACAGCGGTTTGAAAATAAAAAAACTCGTATAGTAAGTGGTCCGCTGAACTTGACATTGTCGTTTACATCCGGACCCCGGCGGCATGCGCACTACAAACAACTACTAGTTCCATAACATTTTGTTTTTACACATAGCTGAACTGTTTGTCCGCCTTCTTGACTCGCCTGGCATGTGCTGTGTCCAGGTCTTGGGTCAGGCGACATTGTTTTTTACTACCACATGGTGCCAAACTGGATCCAGAAGCGATTTCAGCTGATCGATCGTGAACTGAACCCAATATTTCCCCACATGAAAATCATGTTACACTTACATCACGTTAGACATGAGGTCAGGAGAATTTAAGGGACAATATGAGCATTGCATCTCTTTGCATAAAGTTGAAAAAATTGTGCCCATTCATGCCCTTGCAATAACCTTGATAAACGACACTGACCCCTGCTGCCCCCCGTATAGCACATGCGCAGCAACCTTGTATTAAAATGCCTCACTGTTGGACACAGCTGGGTTTAAACTTTAGACTTTTCCACCACTTGCAGAAAATAGATACTACATTTTTTTTGGTAGCAGAATCTGGAAGTCAAACAATTGTGTCACCTGATGGCACGTGAGCTCTACCGCCCATAAATACTCTCAATATTACACGAGGAACTTCGAAAGTCAAGTGAATGTAGGAAGTTTGAGGATTTTTATGCTCATTTCGTCTATAGTTTACTTCAACACTCACCGAATAACATTATGAAGACGCAATGTTAAACAAGTTGTTGAATGAAACAATGTTTGACTGCCGTGGTGGCGCAGTTGTAATTGCGCATGCGTTACAACCGCTGTGCTGAGGTCTCGGGTTCGATCCCCGGGTCGGGTAGTGATATTGGGTTTTTCTATCTAGAAATTCTCAGTATTAGCCCGGAGTCTGGAACCTGTGCCCGGTATGGCGATAGGCTCGCCTCCTATCACATTATGGGACCGAAATTTGGCGAAAAGTGGGTGTACTGGTTACACCTCTGCCTACCCCTTCGGGGATTATAGGCGTGAGTGTATATGTATATGTATGTAATGTTAAACAAGATCGTATGCCGTTTTGATATACACATTAAGGGTTAACTAAAGTTGGGCATAGCTCTGTAAAACCCATATGAGCGCCATGGTGATGTCCTTGACACTCGCTCCCGGCGGCCGGTGCTGTCGCCCGGCGCATCCGGAGAAGACACGCGTGACACGAGTGTTAACTATCAATGAATCACTAATCATGTCGCGTTTCGTGTATTTAAGGATCACTTGGTAATTAATCTTTTTCGGATATAGGATAGGTTTTTTAAATTAGGAATCACTGTCAAGTAGTGACTACGAATGGAGTATTTTTTCATATAGCAACCACGCTTATTATAAATGATTAGTCACTAATCGTAACGATTTTGCAGTTTAGAGGGAAGAATATAGGGCTGTAGTATTGGCGAATGATCCGAACAACACGCTTCGTAGTTTCGTACTAGTCTTGCTTATAAAGTTGCAAAAAAAGTCCTCACTAAAAAGTTAATAATACATCATTTATATCCTTTCATTTGAAAAGTTAACTATTTGAACAAAAAATAATTAATTTATAACATTAATAGAAATTCGTAAAATAACTGTAAAAATTTTATCGTCCATAAATTTTTTACTCTTAGCCATTGGTAACTATTAAGTTGTTACCGAGATAGTATGTATAAACTTGGGAATGCTGCTTGGGCCCCAACATGCACCACTTTGCACTATACTGAGATCAATAAATACGATTTAGTCTTCTTCAAAGCACTTCGCGGCTAAATGGAACTAAATTCAACTGAAACAATTTTGCGAAGTTTTCTTAAATAAGTACATATATTCAATTCAACCAATTCTTCCAAGAGACATTTGAATATTAATTGTAGCGGAAACAATATAAAAAGCTTCTATTTAAATACAATTGTTTTGAAATCAATGTCTTTCTTAAGAACCCACGGGGAGGTATTATCATATCTGTAATCCAGATTAACCATTTCAGTTCCGTCCAAAATAACAAGTCCTAAGTCTAAGTTCGCTTTAAGGATAACTTATGAACATCATTGTATATGATTACAATCAAAAACATTATTATCGTAGCAAAAATAAAGGCGCTATTTGTGAAGCTTATGGAATCATAGTGCAGTGCGTAGTGCCGATGACCTTGACATTACCGGCCCATCCGGAGCGGACCGCGGCGGCCGCGGCACAGCCGTCATGTGGAATAACAATTCGATGCCAACGACCGTGTGAAAAAAGTTATCGGATGAATGCATTGAGCTTTGTGTGCATTTTTTCTAATGTTGGTATAGCAAACTGATTTTTTTATGCCGATTTAAAGAGAGAATTGCTATTGATGGCAGTTTTATACAATGTTTAAATGTTTAGTACCTCAAATAAAATCAGTGCTAAGTTTTAATCTGTGTTTAGAATTGCTAGTATTTTGTTTTTTTTTATTTCTTGCTAGAGACAGTGAAGAAAGAAACATATAAATTAAACATAGGCAAAGGGGATAGATATTTAAATAATTATAAGTACGAATGTGGGACACATCACGTTTTAAAAAGTCAACAAAAGCCTTACTTCTTACTGTCAATTTCAAATTCAAACTAAAACATGTTGCTCAAGAATTCTAACCCTAGAGTTTCCGCTAATCACAGCTCGATACGGGCGAATGTCATTCCAACATTCAGAAAACCAGTTTTCAAATCCAGTGATGGGACGGTAGGGTTACCATACATCCTAATTGAAATGGATTTGTCATAGTATAGAAGACGTCCGATGACTTCAAAATATGCGGGTAGACCCCAAACTCCTTATAACGAAATATATATTTTATTTAATATATGACAGCCTCCGTGGCCGGCTATGAAACAAGAGGCCGTGGGTTCAATTCCCGCACCGAGACAAATATTTGTGTATCAGACAGATTTGTTTCGGGTCTTGGTGTTGTGGGACCGTAGTCCCTCGTAGCCCTTGATACACAAGATACAGGTTTTAGCTAGCTTGAGTCAGAACTATGTGTGTGCCTGTTGGGTATGTTTATTAGAATCATATTTTGTTTATTTTACTTTAAAATAGGTTTGAGAATTTATACTGTCCGTCGAAGGAACTTAAAATACGAAACCCATAACCCTTATCAAGGACAGCTGTCTGGAAGCTGTCGCGTCGTCCTGTCGCTCCGTACAAGGCCTGTCCTGTCCTGTGCATAATGAACGCATTCAACAGTCTAACGCCACCCATTGTGTCATCTACTCGACTGCACTTAATTATACAATGCTGTTGCCTCGCACACGTACTCCTTGGGGAACTTTTGGTTTCTTTTGACATTGAACATCTACTGTGTAATGAGTTACAAAAGTGTAAATTGCGATATATCTAGATAACGGAAGGAACCAATCAGATTTTTTATATAAATGTATAATAAATCAATTACTTTGATTTATTTCTTAGTCTGGAGATTTATTAAGAATAAACAATTTATTATTTATTTATTGCTTTAACGATGAAGAAAAACATCGTGAGGAAACCTGCATACCTGACAATTCTCATAAGTAAAGTCTACCAACCCGCATTAGGCCAGCGTGGTGAACTAACTCCTAACCCCTCTCATTAGTAGAGGAGGCCAGTGGCCAGCAGTGGGACAATGTTTAATACAGGGCCCGTATCATGTTTATAAACAATTTATACTACACTATGACAGTATCATAATATAGTTTTTTCTTTCGGTTTTGTCGTGCATCACTATTTCCATAGCTAGTTTTTGAAATGAATGTAAAGGTAATTAATGTGGACAAAGTCATAAACATCGACATATGAAACCGATCTTAGCTCTGCAGCCAGACGCCACTCAGCGCGATGGTATTGCAAAAGGCAAAAATCATAAGCACGCGGTGTCTCGTCGCTAAAATTAGAAGAAACTGGCGATGTGATGCATTTAGCTGCATTTGTTAGGGAGTATGTGTCTTTTATAGTAAGTATTCTTATACGATTATAGTGATTCACAAATGGTTTTTTACATGTGTCTTATTTTAGATCTAATTAAGGTTTAGTTAGATATTTTGTATTATCAATAAATGAGGTGAATACGAAGCAGGGTCAGAAGTTGAAACAGTAAAGTCGAACTATTAACTTTAAAATTTTAGGACAAATGTAGAAAGAAAGAATACCTACATGTAGTACGAGCTTGTGCTCACGCCTATGTCGCCAAAGAGGTAGCCAGAGATGCGATTAATTCATCTACATTTTTATTTATTTATATACTTCATATACAAGGTATATAGGCGGACTTAATGCCAAAGGCATTTTCTCCCAGTCAACCTTAGGGTGATGCAGAGATGAACGAGGCAGGTGCATAAGATATAGAGGAAAATAGTAATTAATCTCGCAATATCAGTAATACATTTAACTGATATTGCGAGCCTACTCCCTTATCCAGCTCAAATTTCCGGGCATGTCGTATTGTGTATTTTAGAAATCTAAACAAGTGCTTACACACTCTAATTCCCCAACCACGGATTCACACTTAAGTTTACTGATTTCCAGTCTAAAATTATTCCGCCAGACCAATGTGGCCAAATAGATACAGTTACTTCTTAATGCTTTAGTCTCAAGAACGCACGTTTTTCGAGTTTAGCCAATAACAGTTAGTCGTTGGCAGTGTCTATGCTACATGTTAGTACGTAAGCTATTGAACCGACACCTCACACCTTCTGAACTCGCAAGTTATTTACACAAGTGGACAAAGAGCGGCGTATTTGTGATAATGCATACATTATTCTGAGTAATGTTCTCGACCCCGTCTTTATGAATGTCAATCTCGTATTGAAATCTATTTGTTCCGACCAAATCTGCCACAGCCTTTTCATGAAAGTCCATGATGCTATTCGAGTTGCCGGTATTCGTGATAGATGGAACAACATCATACTGGAGAAAGTGATACATGGAGGAGGTCACGACCCTCAGCAATGAGGAAAACGATGCAAGGAGGAGGATCTGGTGAGGATTTAGCGTGATACATTGAAAGCCTTACGTCTGTGACAATTAATAGTTTTTTAGACGAAGGGCTACTGTCTACCATAACCGCAATGCTAGTACATAGCGATGCATGGAGGAGGATTGAAAACTCACTTTAGGCAACGGTAGGCAGCGGCTTTGCTGTGCCCTGGCATTGCAGAAGTCTATGGGCGGCGGTGACTACTTACCATCAGGTGGCCCGTCTGCTCGTCTGCCTATCAAGGCACTAAAAAAAAAAAAAAAAAGGTTCCAATTCCACGGTCAAAAAATTCTTTACACAAGAGTCCAAATCCCTAAAATTAAGTTCATCACTATCATTTTTTCGAATTCTGAAATCGTCTAAAATGGCAAAACTAAACCCATTTTCATCAAAACGATCCAAGTTACTCAATTTAGTTCATAAAAGTTATTTTATATCTCCTTTATTTCGATTAACATTCATCTTTTAATTACCTCACAACTTGTAAAATTGATGATGATGATTTAATTTGATGCATCAAAAACCTTTCCTTGAAGTCTCTAAACTACGATAATTTTTGAGATATTTCAATTTAGTGAAGACGAACAGAGTTAACTTTAGTATCACAAAAAAATAGCCTGTGGGATAAAGATAAAGAAGATTTTTATAAGTGTTAGAATTTTATTCCAGAAATTACTACATTACTTCTCATGGATACTATCAATAAATTTGGCCAAATGACCTATAAAGATATCAGGTAATGATGATGCTCCACTAATTTTCTGGACTTTTGATATTACCGCTAACACAAACTTTAGCTGATAACCACAATATATCTTGATAACAGTGTTAAAGCCCAGAAAGCCTCTCAATATGGTAATAAGCGTCATAATAGTCGGTCGACAGATAAACATTCCGATACGCTATCGGACATTGATAATGCAGATATGTCAGTCAGCCAGAATCGGCCATACCTTCGAGATGCGCATACTAAATGCGCTATCCATTTTGTATATCAATAACTATTAGCTATGTTCTTAAGTTGCATGCGTGCAGTTCAATGGCACATGCAATAATGCACGAGTAATAAGTTAAATGTCACCTAACAATGGTGATTCGAGGCATACGTGAATGAGATGCAAAAAATAAATAAATACACCCAACAGTCACACACATAGTTCTGACCCCACACTAGGTAAAACCTGCATCGTGAGTATCAAGAACTACGAGAGACTACCACACCACAACACCTAGACCCGAAACAGATACCTGTTACACAAACATTTGTCTCGGGGAATCGAACCCGCCACGGAGGCTGCTTAAGACAACGACGACCATCAGTTTTAAAATTGTATCTTTGCCCATGACCTAAGATATTCACAATTACCAGAGGGCAGCAATATTGATGGATCCAGTGACAATTTATAAATCGTTTCACGAAAATCTTACGAATGCGAACAACCATTTCTTACATAAAGATAGTAAATTTTCCAGAGTCGGTTCCGATACTGATCAATCGAATTTGCATAACACGAAGATAATACACACGTAAAACATTTTTGAAGTTGCTTAAAATACAACTGAAAGAAGTATTCATTTTTTTCCTAACGTTCTAGAATTTAAATTAAATTACTTTAAATTAATCTAATACAAATATAAACATATTATATCAATTTATACGTAAAAGGTTTTAAAATAAGTTTAATTTTAATTAGATGAAAATTACGGTAACATTAACATTTTAATTTATTACAAGTGTTTTAAGTTTTTGAAACTTCCACGGTTTACTTAAAATAAATTAATGTAAATGGCCAAGTAATTTTATTCTTAATTAATATCATAAAATTGCAGAATACGTAAAACATGGTTACTTTCTACAGAATCCAAGTTATCCTCAAACATAGCGAACAAGCTGTCCAAGTAAAATTGAGAAAATAACACTGGCCACTAAAGCATAATTTAAAAAAAGAACGCGAATATTAAGAATAACGATGATGGCTTCACCGGAGCGTTCGAAAACGCGTTACGGTGTCCGACTAACTGAATAACAACTAAATAGCCGTTAATTACTGAAAATGTTGCATTAGAAGCTAAACGAGCACATTTTTATGATGATCACTATCTTGCACTGGAGAGTTGGAAAGTGGCTTCGATGGCGTGTCTGCAGACGATTTGGGAAAGTATTGCAATGATTTCGAACGCATTCTTTCAATAACATCCGTTTATTTTGAAACGCTACGTGCCTTTCACCCGGCAATATTTAAAATGATGACTTGTGTCATTACTAAGCAATATTTAATGAGCACAACACGATAGATGCTGAGCCCGCGCAAACCATTCAACGAGTTTTACAGTAATACGTTCTAAAGAGCCTTTTAATGACGACTGAAGGCTTGACCGAGATTCACTGACCATTTGACCTATGAAAAATCATTTATAGAATGTCCATACAAATTTCAAAAATAGAATGCTTAACTTTATCGTCTAAATTCCGAAAATGGAATGTTTAATTTCTGTGTTGTCTCTGATTCCATTTTTAAATCTTAATGCGACTTGTGATCTTTTTCTAAATCGTTATCTAACTGGGTGAGATGTCTTAAAGATGAAAAATTGGCTGAGATATAACGGAAAAAGGGTTTACAACACTTTTGGTAACTCAATTAAAACAAAAGTGTAGAAACAAAATATATTTTTTTTAATTTATTTGAAACCATAGCAGTCGCTTAAGAGGTGCCAGTTAAGCTCTGTCTAGACCGTTAAACTGGGGCCTGTCGGTTTATTGATTTAACCACCTCGTGATTCATCATGAGTAACCGCGATCATTGAACTCGTTACCAAAATATTCCGGCTTCTCATCGTGGCGTGAAAGATTTTACACTGAATCCACAACTTTTTAATTATACCTCTTCTGCGGAAATAAGTTGTTTGCCTCGATGCAAATTATCCATGTTTTTTTTAGTGCCTAGATAGGCAGTCGAGCAGACGGTCCACCTGATGGTAAGTAGTCGCCACCGCCCATAGACTTCTGCAATGCCAGGGCACAGCAAAGCCGCTGCCTACCGTTAAAATATACCGATATTTTAATAAGAATAAGTTTTAATATGAATAAGAAGCGATAATAACATATATTTGAAATACATAAGTTCACGCCGGTTCTCGATGGGCGTAGGTGCAACTTTAAGTACCTTTCTGAGAATGAGTTACTAGTATTTTAATTTGTGGATATTTAAGGTCAGTGTATGTATATAAATACAAATAAATATACTTAAAAGTAACAAACTTGTGTCTTGAGTACTGCGGTCCCACAAAGAGATATATAATTAATGGGGTCAGAAATTAATTGTTCTTTTGTTACTACTGGCACGGCAAAATGAAAGAAAGGAAAGAAAAAAAGAAATATTTATTCATTATAAGCAGTATCTAGTGGGGAAATTAAATTAAATTAAAACGAAACAACAAACTAATAAAAAAAAACATGCTTATAACAAATACGGCCTCAACTGAGCGTGTACTGGTATAAATTACCAGTGCTGGTCTTCCGTTGGGCCGTATGGTGAATTCACGGGCACAAAACAGCTTCCTACATACATACAAAACGACCACACTGATAGATGCAGTGCGGTCCAGCTAGAGTATGAAGTAGCGAGAGATAATCTATACCTCGCTACTCAACACAATCATGCCAGCCTGCTTAGTAGCTTGTTCACACTACGCCTAAAGGACCCAGGATCATAGGAAGGCGGCAACACGGTAGCTGGCGAACTGTTCCACAGCTTGATGGTGCGGCAAAAATACGAATTTGCGAACCTCTTGGTTTATGACAACGCGGTATTACGGAGCGATAGACTTAGCACCCCTTTAAGCCCATAAACATTTCAAAAACATCTAACCCGCCGCAAGAAAACTGACCGTAAAATACTTAAGATCATTACCATGGCCTGAGAACATTTAACGCACAAAATACGTTCCAGGAAATTACCTAAGTAGCCCCTTAATAACGGTACTCACAGGAAACTGTAATGCCGCTGTGGGAACTGGTTAATAGCAACCTCTACTAATATCAGGAGTTATGCCTTAGTCCAAGTGTACAGGTTTCCTCAAGATGTTTTCCTTCACTATTTTTTTTATCCACGACAAAGTGTCCACACTGCTCCTGATGGTAAGTGCAGTCTAGTTAGAGTATCAAGTAGCGAGAGATAATCTATCCCTCGCTACCCAATACAATCATGCCGGTCTGCAGTGTAGCTTCTTCTACGAGGATCATACGAAGGAGGGAGATAAAACAATAACACATACTTTCGAAAAATGTCTGTGATCGAACCCACGACCCGCCTTTGTAATGTTATCTATTTGGCTATCATCGCTTATCGTTGTCGATTTCCATTAGTTACTTTTACATCAGTCTTAGCTAAGGCTCTTTCAGACTATCAATCATATTGACACTACCGTTATGCTTACACGTCGAGTTTTTGTATCATTCATGACTGACGTCTTAAAATATAACGTATTAATATTTATGTGTCATAAAGAGATAACGGTAAGATAGTCTAGAAATTATTATATTATATTAATAGTTTAATAAAGATATAATAAGTTTAGATATGAACTAACTGAAACAGCTATTTGTAAACAGAAAAAAAAAATATATTTTGTCCTAAATATTAAGAATCTTTTAGTAATAATTAAGCGAGCATACACTTTAAACCCAGTACTAAATACACCAGGAAGGAAAACATGGCCTGATTCATTAGTGGCACTAAAATGCATTCCTTGAATTGGCCATTGACAATAACAAAAAACGCATTGTGATTTTTTATTATCTGTGAAATGTATTGTGCAGTCATAAAAGGAGTCTAAAATTGAAGAGATCTTATCTATACCTATACTATTATAAAACTGTAAATATCTGTTTTATTTTTGGTCGGGCTGTTTTGGTTCAACTTTGATTTATTTCGTCTAAGATTTTTTCTGATTATCGGACAGAGCAAAACATCTTTAAAGAAGGAAATGTTTAGTGTATTTATTGCATAGAAAACCATCTATTCGTAAGAAAACATTTTAAGTATTAAAACCTTTTAGTCTTTAAATATAACAAAATGTATTAACATCTACGTCATTGAAAAGTGCTAATGATTGAGTGATCACGATGGACCGTAGTGCAGTTTACAGGCACATAGAAAAATAACGCAAAATACCTAATAAGTATATAAGTAAAAGTTTTTTAATTCATAAAAAGTACACCGACTTCAATGAAAAACAAATTATGGGTCTCTATAAAATTTGAAGGTTTCCCTCGATTTTTCTGAGATCCCATCATCAGATCCTGACTTGGTACCAATGGGACCACCTGGGAAGTATACCCTTTTAAACAAAAAAAGAATTTCTCGAATCGGTCCAGGCGCCTTCGAGTAATCGGGTAACATACATAAAAAAAAAAAAACCGACGAATTGTTAACCTCCTCTTTTTTTTGACTTCGGTTAAAAATGGTTCTGATCAAAAGATATTTTTTAGAATCCATAGATAGCGTTATGAAACTAACCAAGTGTTTCGGCAAATATTTAATGGGATCGGAATAGTAGTGCCGCTTGGTATCCAAGACCTTGGCCTTGATTATAGGTCCGAGAACGTAGAAAGAGACCGAGAAGAATGGCAGACAAGAAGTCAAGTAGAGAGATAAAAAGGTCGAGAACAAAGGAATTCCTAATTCGAATAATACCTAGATCCTATTTGATTCAAGAATCATACTGTTCAAGATCCGCTCTTATAGTTTCGATGCGTGATCTGAGTGTGACGAGCTAACGTGTCTTACTGTATCGATGCCGCTTACGGGTCGCATACCAGTTTTACTCTGTTCTTGTTATTTCAACAAAAAAAAGTGTCAAACTAGTTTTTGCACGTGCTTTCGCATCTTATTTTAGCGTCTTTTCGGCCTAATAACAATATGAATTTTTTTACAAATAAACTGCTCTACGGGGCAATGATTCGCACTATGGTATATACTATTTCAGACGTGGCTTCGGCCTTCCGAATGGAGAAATATTGGACTTATGGTTGACCTTCTAAATTAAGAAACTAAAGGCATGGGTTTGGTCTTTTAACATGGCGTTGACTGACCGGCTTTTCAATTTGTGTCTGGATTTAGAAAAACTAACGACAGACAAGGCTGCTTGGGGAGGGGAACCTTTGCCTTTTCTTTCATTTATAAAAAAAGTTAATATTAAACCAAAAGTAACACGATTGTATAGCCCAGATTTGAAAAAATAACGACAGAAAGGCTAAAAAAGAGATAATTAAACAAAAAAACACTATGGTAATCTTCTCCGTAGGTAGGTATGCCCTTATAATGGATGCATATAACTAAGTACACTACAAGCTCGACTTGTAAACGTTTCGTTGTCATTGACTTGCAACAAACGATGCATTGAAAGCGCTTTGAATATGAAATTTTATAATGATACTCAAAGCGTCCGCTTCGGTTTTATACCGTTGTAAATGTATCCAAGATCACAAGCACCAAATTCATAGAAAGAAATATCTTCTAGAATAAAAACCAGATACATCCATTTAGAAAACG
This sequence comes from Laothoe populi, assembly GCA_905220505.1. Classification (NCBI taxonomy): domain Eukaryota; kingdom Metazoa; phylum Arthropoda; class Insecta; order Lepidoptera; family Sphingidae; genus Laothoe; species Laothoe populi. Next base: position 884,020 of record HG992156.1, read on the forward strand.
CACAAAATGGCACGTGTTAAACATGCTAAATATTATCTATATACATTCAGATTATATAAATAATATTCATGAGCAATGAAACTATAATGCACAAACTAGTTTTGACATAGCAGGATGTGCGTATTTCTATAAATACAATATTTACCTATATACATGTTTTATATTTTCCTTGTTGGAATTATTTTGTTACTTGCTTAATTAATAATAAATAATACTATCCCTGTATTAAACATTGTCCAACTGCTGTGCACGGCCCTCCTCTACCAATGAGAGGGGGTTAGGCCTTAGTCCACCACGCTGACCTAATGCAGGTTGGTAGACTTCACATACCTTCGAAAATCGTATAAGAATTCTCAGATATGCAGGTTTCCTCACGATGTTTTCCTTCACCGTTAGCAAGCGATAATTATCATTTAATACACACATAACTTTAGAAAAGTCCTCTGACTTTTCGACTTTTCTAAAGTGGCATACACCTCTGTGTATGCCACTTGGGTTCCGAACTCGACTTTCATCTTGGCAGTCCGTACGGCGACCAACTAGGCTATCGCTGCTTTAAACTTGTTTAATTGGTACTGACTAACTATCGACATTACATATATTAGAATTAAAGTGGAAATTACATCGTTTGCTTTCGAAAACAATAAGTATTAGGTTATCTGTATATATAAAAGAACAAGCTGACTGACTGACTGACGATCAACGCACAGCCAAAACGGATGGGGTTCAGAGATTTGAAATTTTGACAGTAAGTACCTTTTATGATGTAGGCATCCACTAAGGAAAGGTTTTTGGATATACCTCCGCTAAGGGGGTAAAATAGGGATGAAAGTTTGTATGAAAACCCGTAATATTTGAAGTTAAACGCATGAAAATTGGTATTATGTATTGTATACTTTTTCTCCCAAACATGACCTCAATGCGGGCGAAGCCGCGAGCAACAGCTAGTATACCTATATTATTGTAATAAATATTAAATTAATAATCCTTTAAATGTTTATTACAGAAAGTCCACATCTGACACGTATATCAAATGAACAAATTGAATTGTGGAATGACGTATTTGATCAAAACAATGACTATAGAAACCTATTGTATTGACTGCCTCGGTGGCGGAGTTGTAATTGCGTTATGCGTAATGCGTTACGACTGCTGTGCTAAGATCTTGAGTTCGATCCTCGGGTAGAGTAAGGTCATATTGGGTTTTTCTATTTAAAAATACTCGGTAACAGCCCGGAGTCTGGAATTGAGCCCGATTTGGAGATAGGCTCGCCTCCTATCACATTATGGAACCGTAATAAATTTGGAGAAAACTGGATGTACTGGTTACACCTCTGCCTACCCGTTCGGGGATTACAGGCGTGAGTGTATATGTATGTATTGTATTGTATAGATTTCTTTCGTTATTGGATCAAAACCAAATATGAATCATCGAGTTCTAAAAGCAAAAACACACAAAAGTTAGTATATATAAGTTATTTAAACAACATTTGTCACGTAAACTGTATGTAAAATGATATTTATACGCTAATGAGTTCAGTACACATGCCCTACAGTTAACACGTTCTCTTGACGGCTGTTAATATTTAAAATACAAAGAATATAAACCATATTCTTTATTTTATATGTACCTAAATGTTAAACATAAGGCTGTGTGTCACGTAAATTGTATTATATTGCGTAATTTCCAAGAAATTCTTAACAAGTATGCGGGCCCAATCGCTATATTTTTTTTTGTTTAATATAACATTATAAACTTTCTGTATCAATAGAACTGGCATAAGTGTTCTCAAATACAAAACACTTTAAAAAGTAGATGGATTAATTAAAATTGTCTAGAATATACTAAGTCTACTCATTTATGTCCCTGAATTAACAAATTGTTCTATCATAAAAGGTAGGTCCAGCTATATTTTTCATTTATTTAACAAGAAAATTAAATAAATAATAAAAAAATAAAACGATGCTTGTCGAGCGCCCGAAACCACCACTTCAGTTGATGTTTCAGGGCGGTCAGCATTCAAATCACTAAGGTCATTGGCGTATAGTGTTATAAAAATAACATTCACGCTCATACTTTAAAGACACATATTGAGTGATAAGCTCAACATAAAAGGACTTATTTAATTTTCACTATGAAAAAATTAAAATCTTTTCCGTTTTTCCTATATTATACGCAATATAATTAACACGAAACTTAATATTAATTTCAAATCCTTGCAATTTTTTCCCATCACCTAAATCATACCACCCAATAAAAAACACATGCTGTGCACAACATTAAAGTCTACTATAATAATAAATAATAATACTAGCCCTGCATCAAACATTGTCCCACTGCTGGGTACCGGCCTCCTCTACTAATGAGAGGGGTTAGGCCTTAGTCCACCACGCTGGCCTAATGCGGGTTGATAGACTTCACATACCTTCGAAATTCTCAGGTATGCAGGTTTCCTCACGATGTTTTCCTTCGCCGTTAAAGCAAGCGACAATTAACATTTAATACACACATAACTTTTTAGAAAAGTCAGAGGTGTATGACACTTGGGTTTTGAACATACGACTTTCGTCTTGGCAGTCCGTACCGCAACCATCTATCTCTATCTCTATCTCTGCTATCAAAGTCTACTAATTCCATTGTAAATAGGTCATAGTACACATAACTCAGTTTTAATCTCATAAGTTTTTAGAACCAATGTACATTACATGAGACAGACTTCGGTTCAAACAAGCCATCTCCTTTATGCATGACATCAGCTTTCTCACCTCATAAAAGGAAAGTACGGCAAACAAATTTCAATGGGATTATGATATTCACTATTCATGAATATTTTATACGGCTAATCCCATGCGAGGTGTACATATACTATACATAATTCATATATAACATTACTTTCACGCATGCTAATGTGTCGCTAGTAATATGATCGATTTTACAGGCGTTCTCACTAGGGACTGTGCCACAACGCATACTTATGACGGGCTTTAATTTTTTCTCATTTTAAGGTACTCGGCCGCACTGCAATACGTCGTAAAGATCTCTAGTAAAGATTTACAAATGGCAACACTCAGAGTAACTTAATCTGTTAGTCAGTAAAAATTTGTCTAATATATACCTACATACATACTCACGCCTGTAATCCTTTAACCACCAACCACATTGCGCCGAGCCTATTACCGTGCCATGATGTGATAAGGGGCGAACAAATCACCATATCGGGCACAATTCAGATTCCGGGCTGATACAAAGTATTTCGTGATAGAAAATCTCAATCACTCTTACTCGACCGGGGGATCGAGCCCGTGCCCTCAGCACAACAGTCGTACTGCCTATGCAATTACGACTACACCACCGATATTCGCAGTCAATATTGAGTAATTGACTATTAAATAGCATAACCCGGTTTCTGTTTAACCGACTTCAAAAAAGGAGGAGGTTAACAATTCGTCAGAATCTTTTTTTTTATGCATGTTCCCCTCCGATTACTCGAAGACGCCTGGACCGATTCGAGAAATTCTTTTTTTGTTTAAAAGGGTATACTTCCCAGATGGTCCCATTGGCGCCAAGTCTGGATCTGATGATGGGATCTCAGAAAAATCAAGGGCAACCCTCAAATTTTAAAGGGACGCATAATTTGTTTTTTATTGAAGTCGGTGTACTTTTAAACATAACTAGTTACCGATACATTTCGTAGAGTTTAAAGGATTTGACACTGATCGTTACTAAAGAGATTAACTAATTGTTATTTAAAGCAATTTTAAGGAAGGTTCTGAGTAAGGGAGTCTTAAGGCTTATCTTTTCTCAGGGTAATTCGGAAAATGTAATAGAATTAGAGTTTGGAAAAAAATCATTAAAGCCGGTATCATGTTTTTTTCCCAAATTATTTTGAAAATCCGTGTAGAAATTTTATTGGAACAGAGTTTGACAATAAGCCAACATATTCTAACGATGGTTCTAAGAATTTCTCATTTTTTTTACTGGACCCTGACGTAATCTTTACGACCTACGACTACACATGCCTAAAAGCAGACTGCAGATGGTCGCATCAAGAGTCAGTGCCGCATCTCGTCAGTCTTTGTGTCCGCTCTAAAGTTAGCCTCTAGCGGCATACCAGTTAGTCAAGGCGCAGGAGGCGTTAAGGGGGTGTCACGTGCATACCTCGGCCATAAACAATTTTAGTATTGGCTACGTAAATTTATAAGAGGCTGCTCAGTAGCGGATATAACGCATGCGTCTCCCGCTTAACACAGCCATCCGAAGGCAGTCTTTAATTTTGTTACTTGGCACTACCACCTAGTCAAAAGGGCTTTATGTTTTTAGTAGTTTTTGTAAAGGTAAATTTTTGTTGGTGGTAGGATATTCATATGCACCCGGATAGCGACCACCGTACACAGGGTGTACAACCCGCTATAGTGTGTCGTGTTCCGGGATCAGCCAATGTACATCCGGTTTTTGTCGGGGGTCTAGAGTTAGAGTACGATGTTTGGCTGTGTTGCAGTCTTCTGAGTACTCTGACACTAAACCCTCGACCACTTCTTCACCTTCTGATTGCGTAGTGTGAAGAAGCATGATTGTGTTGAGTAGCAGGGGATAGCTCGTCTCTTGCTACTCGATACTCTAATAAAATTGGACGGCATGCGCTTACCATCAGGTGCAGTGTGGTCACTTTGCGGAGCCAGAATAATAAAAAAAAAGATTTTGAAATGTTATTTGTAAATCATCATGAAAGTTATTAAAGGATGCGAGATAGTCGATGGTTGACACAATCTCTCTGCTCGCACAGGAAAGGCGTGTCTTAATAACAATACCTCGGATGCCTCGGACACAATAAAACAATGGAACTATAAATATTTTCCTGTTATTATGAGACATTTTATTCTTATTTTTTTAGTGAGTGACATGCAAAGGCTTGGGATTTAATTTAGTTAATTTTACTTCAGTCTTAACGTTTGAAAACTTTATTGCGTTATTTGCCAAGATAAATACTTGAATTCATGAAATTACTTGTTTGTGAAAGAAAATTCATTATTAAAATATCAAAGAAAAATATAAAAAATGCTCAGCTTTTTTCGTAAGCTTCTAAAATGACTAAAGTCTAAAGTGACGATAACCTTTTTAGAACGCATATCTTCAAATCAAGTCGGCTTGATAAGACTGTCACTTGGTTGATGTATAAAATAGTTCAGTCAATATTCTGTTGAGGGTAGATATGTAATGTAAATTACGATTTAAACACGTCTTGTAAGTTAAAATAAACATCTCTCGACATGATCGAAGACAAGCTGAAAAAACATTGAACAAAAGATGTTTATAAATAATTCATATTCATAACAAAACGCGGGCGGCGCAGCTAGTCGGCTCCCACTAGTCGGGGAATGAATGAAACAACAAATGCGGAGGTGTGCGGGCACGATAGAACATATAGCTGGGGTGCGCACCCTCCGCAGAGTTCTACCTATGTATATCTCATCCCCGGACAATCGATTCACCGGAGTCGCCTGTCGGGCTCCCCTAGCTGCCGAGAGCCGAGTGCCGAGCAACGGCGCGCCCGGCCATCAACCCACAGACACATTCTAGAAAAAAAACACAACAAAAAACCTACCTTTTCACACTCGAGCTACTTGCACCACCAAGAAATGCAGGAACGGAGATCGCGTGAAAACCACAGATGCACTGAGTACAAAAAAATTAGTTCGCACAAATCATTAATTAAATAAACACTTATTGTCAATTTGTATCGTTATTTTTGTGTAATATGTTCTACCGACTGTGTTACACCGGTGTGTTTTTTATGTATGTTATACAAATCGTTTTGGCAACGACACTACCTCCACGGCTGTTCGCGGCGGACTGAATAAAGTGAAGGTGGCGCTGGCCGGCCACTCGGGTGAATGCGAGTGAATGTAGTCACGAGAGGCCCGTTAGAAATTCAACCAATGAGAAGCTGAGTCATAAGCTTTACACCAATCACTAACATTTTGTTTGTCTTGCAATTTGCGCGTGAAAGTTTAAAAAAGGTCGCATTATATCATTATAATTTTACCGATTAAAATTATATTACAACGTATAAAAAGCAATCGTAAACACTAATTAATTTAATTTTAATACAATTATTACACTGCTAATGCTACGTGTGTATTCATCATTGATATATAGAAGATATTTAGTGGTAAATATGGATTGCTTAACGGTGAAGGGAAACATCGTGAAAAAACCTCCATACCTGAGAATTCACTATATGAAGTTAAAGGTACTTATGTGGAGTCTACTAACCGCATTAGGCCAGCGTGGTGATTGATCGTGGTAATTAAAAATCCACATAAATATACAGGGCTACATAAATGAGAAAACTAATATTTAATTCACTTCCGCTAGCTAAAATGTGCTCATTACTCATGTACTTTCTCGTAACTGCAACTTTGGAAAGCAAAGCCGAGTAAAACTGAACGGTATCATACAGATCAATTTGCATACATTTAACGCTTAGAAAACTCGCTACACAGTTAAATAATAATTGGAAGTAAGTATCGTTACAATATTATTCATTAAGTAAAATTTAAATTAATTTATTTTGCCATTTTTACTGAACTTAGGCCCTTACTTTTCATTACTAAAGTAACATAATCGGCACTGATCATTGACCATGGATCCATGAGAGTTCGGGTTCCGTATGTGTATCGGTTGCATACCTACCCTTTTAGATATAAGAACAGACGTAAGTTTAACAACCACAGTGTTCTTCTGAAGATGAAATAATTTTCTATAATTATAAAAAATATTAATTAATAAACGCTTACTAAATATATAATGTTAAAAACGCAAGTATATTATGACTGAGAACGGGAGAAATGGCCGAGAATGTCCAACACCGCGTCAACGACGTGTTTATGAATAATAATTATTAACATCACCATTGGAGTCGATGTTGCGTGAACATACAGCCACTCAATTTGCTTACAATGGTGTTGAAGCATAGATATAGTATATACACCTGTGTTGAAGAATGAACACGGCTCACTGCCATGACCATTGGCGCTTCGGCCATTTTTAATATGGATGTCACGACTTGTCACAAATTAGAATGACAGTTGTCACTATTTGAATGTTTTTCCATTTAGATTAAGTTATTCCAACATTTTCTGTGGCTGTCGTACATAAGATAGTCTTGACTATGTAAAGGTCTCTGTAGACCTTCATAGCTGTAATATCTTTTTTAATATACTTTCGAACTAATATACTGGGTGCTTGCTATAGCTTTCCCATTTAGCTATAACCCATCTGTATATATAAAAGAAGAAACTGACTGACTGACTGACTGATCGATCAACGCACAGCCAAAACGGCTGGGGTTAGAGGCTTGAAATTTTGACAGTAGGTACCTTTTATGACGTAGGCATCCACTAAGGAAGGGTTTTGGAGATACCACCCCTAAGGGGGTAAAATAGGGGATGATAGTTTGTAAGAAAATTCTTCATTCTTGAAGTTAAACGGATGAAAATTTGGATTTTGTATTGTATAATTTTTTTCCCAATCATGACCTCCACGCGGGTGGACCTGCGAGCAACAGCTAGTTGACTTATATTCTATAGACACGAACTGTCGAAGAAAAAAGATGTTCCAAAAACCTTGTCCGCCATCTAATGCCATCTATTCATTTTACTAAGAACTATTTGGAAGTTATAACTCCCGTCACTTTCTCTCGAAAGGGACTTTCGCGCGCCAAAACGGGACAAACAATATAATGAATTTTGCTGTGAAATATAGACTTCCCGTATTCAGAATTGAAATTAATTAATATTTATTCATATTACGTTCTAAACGTTATGAAGTTTTTTTTTAGTGCCTTGATAGGCAGACGAGCAGACGGGCCACCTGATGGTAAGTAGTCACCGCCGCCCATAGACTTCTGCAATGCCAGGGCACAGCAAAGCCGCTGCCTACCGTTGAAGGACTACTCTTTTTAAGCCTCGTTTAAAGAAGGACATGTCACAGCGCTCAGGGAACACCGCAGCAGGGAGTTCATTCCAGAGCTTCCAGAGAAGTTATGTTATTTACCTTATATACTGTTAACAGTTTCATTGTATATCAATTTAAGACAGATTTGTTTGGGAATGTCGCTACAAATAACTAAAATTAACTGGTGTTCATTCGTAGGTGGCATGAAGCATACTAACGTCGGTGCAGTGTATACACCGCGACTCGGTGGAACATAATGTTTGTTCTGTTCGCCGCATCTAGTACGTAGTACATATAGATCGCTGCTATAACCTAATTAATTATTTTTATTTTGCGTTTTTGCTACTATATTTGTACCTACTATCGTCAATATTCAGCCCAATGACGAAAGGAACCCATAAATTTTTCGTCATCGACTCAGCCAGACCCAGAACTAATATTTTTGGGTCACTGAATTCATCATAACATTCTATCACCACGTCGTCTACTACTGAAATCAGACCTCCCCAAGTAAACGATTCCTATACGACAGCCTGCAATTATCCCCAACTTGTTAAAGTTATGGGACAACACTTAAATATTAATATTTAATTTGGTACCTGGATCAAACGTGCCATTACTTTTCAACTGCATTGCGGAGGTTTTGAATGAATACAAACTCGTTTTAACTGACCTTCAGGGACGCGACAGGACCGCTATTGTTTTTATTACAACGAGCAACATTGGATGAAGCTCTATGTAGGAGCTTCATGCAGCTCTGGCACCTATGATTGATCAATACTAGCCAGTTTATGATTAAAACATTTGTTCTAAATTCAAAAGAAACTGGCTATCGTCTCGCTGACCGAGAGGCGCATTTCATTGTTTAGCGCGCAAAAAATGCAGATGCCGCGCATTGCGCATTACTCTTTATTGCTGAAGTCAGATGCACATTCCGATAGTTATACATCGTTAGCTACTAAATCAATCGCGTCGTGTTGTCAATCATTACGTTTACTGAGTTTGGACACGAAATATTTGTTACTAGCTGTAGCTCGCGGCTCCACCCGCGTGGAGGTTATTTGCACACAGTTTTTTTACACCTTGGGTAACATTATTGTAGTTTTAGTAGGGATCCTTATTTTTTCTTACAATTAAAATAGCTTAAATTAATCAGTAATAATGTAGCATTCAAATGGTGAAAGAATTTTTTGAGCCAATTCGTTACAAACATACATACAAATCTTTCCTCTTTATAATATTAGTATTAGTTATGACGATTTCTTGGCATGGTCCATTTTGTTTCATTTCTCTAATCGAAGTTTGAATACATTAGATTAGAGCAGCTTGCTGTTTGTTTATTAAGTTGCCTTATTGTATGTAATATTGTGAAACAAAACTTATTACAAGACCTATTGCCCCACATGACCATCGTGAGTGATGAAAATTTCGATTTCTTAAAGCAGTTGGTCCTTACTGAAAAAGTCTGAGCAGACCAGTTCACACAAGCACCCCTCCACGAGTAATGCCGCATGTTTCAGCCATCGGCCTCCTCAACCCTGTAAACTATAAAAGATACATATTTTTGAAATGGTTTTCTGTATATATAAAAGAAGAAACTGACTGACTGACTGACTGACTGACTGATCGATCAACGCACAGCTTAAACGGCTGGGGTTAGAGACTTGAAATTTTGACACTAAGGGGGTAAAATAGGGGATGAAAGTTTGTATGAAAATCCGTAATTTTTGAAGATAAATTCATGAAAATTAGGATTTGGCATTTTAGTTAAAAATAAAAAATGTATGTTTCAGGATTTTTGGAAATTCCGCCCCTAAGGGGGTAAAATAAGGAATGAAAGTTTGTATGAAAATCCGTCATTTTTAAGTTAAACACATGAATATTGGTATTTTGTATTGTATACTTTTTCTCCCAAACATGACCTCCACGCGGGCGGAGCCGCGAGCAACATCTAGTATTATATAAGATTCTGTCTCGACATAATTTTTTGTAAAGTGTTTTCGACATAAGTGTTTTCAAATAACTGACGTCATATCCATACGTAAAGATAAACTCTGTTCGTTGATATGTGTAACTTCAGAACGGCTGAACCAATTAGGCTATTTATTTTAAGTGTTTGTAATACTCAGAATAAGGATTTGCTTTCGAGTTGACCGAAAAATTGGAAAATTCGGGGAAAAGGGAAGTGATTTTTTCTATGGATTTCCAATATCCTATAGTAGCGATAAAAGCTTCATAATGAACGCACGTTACCTCCCGACCAGCTGCTTTTTGTAAGAGGTGGTTAGCGCTAATAAGACGAGACGTATCCCCTTAATGTGCGTTGGTATACTTCACATACTTTCGAATATGTATGAACAACTCTCATATATGTAAAATACTATCATAGCTAATCTTACGCTATGCTTTCTTCAACTAATTCAGTGATGAATGTGTAAATGTACGTAGATAATAATTATATTTCGTTAGAGCCGCGGCGGGTAGCGGAAAGATGGCATCTTTAATAGCTCTTGCACATACCGCTTGAATTGAATACGACCCACTCACGCCTGTAATACCTGAAAGGGGAGGCAGAAGTGTAAGCATTTCTCCGAGTTTATTATCGTACCATAATGCGATAGAAACCGAGGCCGGGACGGGACGACTACGTGTTGATACTAAGTATTTCGTTGAAGAAAAATCATAATAACAAATAGTAACTTCTAATTAACTTAAATTGCTAATTACAAGTCTTCACCAATAACATTTAATTTTAAACACCTTTAAAAACCTATTTTTTTTAAAAACCTATACAGTTTCTTTCGTCATTGATCGCAATGCACTGTTTTTTTAGTGCCTTGGTAGGCAGACGAGCAGACGGGCCACCTGATGGTAAGTAGTCACCGCCGCCCATAGACTTCCTCAATGCCAGGGCACAGCAGAGCAGAGCCGCTGCCTACCGTTTGTCATCTTGACACATCAGATAGTGTGGCCAATAATCTTTTATTACGATTTTTAATTATAGTTGCTTTTACTTAACAGCCTCCGTGGCCCAGCGTAGGTTCTATTCCCGCACAGAGACAATTTTTTGTGTGACAGACGGGAATATTTGTTTAGGATTTGGGTGTTGACCGAAAATCTCTCGTAGTTCCTCATACCCATGATACAGGTTTCACCTAGTACAGGGTCAGGACTATATGTGTGACTGTTGGTGTATTATTATTTTTATGTATATGGATATTTTTTTCCCATATAATGGGGTTATACCATTTTCTGCGGGCTTTTGTGCCAAGCAAGAAAGGGGAGATTCAATTTTGGGAAGAAGGTGAGACATACTACTTTTAGCTGGGAAGATCTGTTAACAGAATTTTTCTAACAATTCTGCAGGTGCTAAGGATTGGGTATTATTGTTTTATTACTTAACCAAATGAGTTACACTCATTCAGTGACTGATGACCCAGATCCTTTGACTTAAAAACTTCTTAAGCAGTCATTAATTTTACTATACATATGTACAATAAAATGCTATTTATTTACCGAGTCTGTGTAGCGGTATAGAAAATATCTTCATTAAGTAGCAGACGCCAATTACTGCTGACTAATTCCGTTAATCTTATAAAATGTTAATGGCCAATTAACTTAGAACCGCCTCGTCTCTCTCTGTCGATATTTTAAGCAGCTTAGAGGAGGAAGAAGTAAGATTTTATGAGGTGTTCGTAAACTGGTAATAAGATTGTAGGCCGATGAAAAAGAGCGTGAAGCGAACAAATTTGGTGCGCGTCGGAGTTTTAATTAGGAATTTAATCTGTTGCGCTTTCCCTACACGTTGTCTTACATATCTTTATGTGGTCTAGACTAGACGATAGAAACAAATACATTTAGTCGAGTGATTTTGCCCTAACAACAACCAGGCCGGAATACTTAACAAATCAACGCATAAAAAAGAGCTTTCTAATTATACATTAAATACAACAATACCAAGGATAAGTTTTAATTCCATGCTGAATTTATCAAAAAAGTTTACTCTTAAACAGATCAAAAATCTTATCTCTTCTTCTCCTTTCCACACCAGAACCATGTGTATTGGCATGCGGAGCCACAGCTTCGTGGTGTCTACTACCCCGGGCCCGAAATAAGTGGTTCGCAAATTCGTATTTTTGCCACACCAAGCTATGGAACAGCTTGTACGCCACCGTGTTCCCTCCTTCCTATGCTCCTAGGTCCTTTAGGCGTAGTGTGAAGAAGCTACACAGCAGGTTGTGATGAGCGAAGGATAGGTTGTCTGTAGCTACGTGATATTATAACTGGACGGCACTGCGCTTATCATCAGGTGCAGGGAGGCCCAATTTGCAAAGCTAATGTGTCCTACTAAAAATAGATAAGTAGGTATCTCTTATATTTCTTATAGCTGTCCCGGTATAATACATGAAACATTAATCTACTTATAACCAATAAAACATTAATGCACTAATGGCCATGATCTCGCTATTATCCATCATTTTGATTGTCATTACCAACTGCACTTGTTGAAGGCTGTCAGTCTTTTACTGTCTGGATCTGAACACGCGACTACACTAGAGTCCACTGAACATATGTTCTTATTCATCATTAAACTTTATTCTTGAAAGATACTTTTTATTCCATTTATTAATTACAGAGAATGTTACATTAAATTTCATGATCGAAATTAAGATAGGTTTTAGGAATAGAAAAAAATCACTTACCATCGATGAAAAAGGAAAATCAATAAGACGAAGGAAAACACAATTGAAATGAAAGCAAAATGCAAAGATCTCTAAGTTCACACTCTTTGGTTTAGTGTCAATTTTGTAAAATAAATGAAACAGAGATGAGTCAGAGAGAGTATCATCACATCACCATCCAGGGATCCGTGCCAGGGGTCCTAATCAACCTTTCAGAACCACTCTCACCCCTTCATATACGCCTGATAACAAATGAGTTTATGGTAGAGCCATACACTGGACCAGCATGACGGATTATTAAATTTCAAAGCCACCATGTTGTTTGCTGTCGGACTTAACAGTTTCCTAGAAATTTTACCAAAAATATTTAGCTATGCATAAAAAGTTTTACATAGAGACTACAGTCCAATTACCAAATACCAAAGTTATCGCACGATCGGATTCCGTCTAATGATGCATACAGTTTTCACAGCTTCTGTTACATGTCCAATAACAAATGTGCAATTATAATCAGCGCGTGCTCGAATTTATGGAGGCAAGCATCGTTAAATCCGTGGACGGAATTCGGTGAAGCGGTGACGGACGCGACGGATACTAGTGTTGCCAGATACGATTTTAAATTCCGGAACATAGGTTATAAAGAATATTCATATCCACCGGATAGAGACCACCGTACACAGGGTGTAAAACCCGCCCTAGTACACGCAAGTGTGTCGCGTTCCGGGATCAGCCAGTGTACCTACATCCGGTTTCTGTCGGGGGTTGAGAGTTGGAGTACGATGGTTGGTCGTTTTGCAGATTTCTGAGTACTCTGACACTAGGACCTCGACCGCTTTTTCACCTTCTTGCCCGTGGCGTAGTGTGAAGAAGCAAGTCGTCATGATTGTGTTGACTAGCCGTGGATAGATCGTCTCTCACTACTCTAATCGGACGGCACTGCGCTTACCATAAAAGAAGATATGAAGACTGGCATAAGTCGCAACCTTAGAGTATTCAACACGCGTCCTCCCGCATCGCATAAATGTCCGACCATTCGCTCCTTAGTTTCTACATAAGAACTGCATTTATGACACATGTTTAGGATGTACCTAAAATGTTATCCAGATCAAAGTTGGCACTCAGTTGGTGGTGCTAGCGATTTCTAGTTGGTTAATTGTATCGTCCGAGCGCGGCATTCGTAAAAGGCAGACATCTAGCAACACTGCCGACGTCGGACGTGCGTGCGCCAGAGCAGCCACCGCATTATCATAATTGATGAAAGCAGGAGAAGCGTCGCGGTGTCCGTGTACTTTTAAGATAATGAAGTTTTCAGATAATGCAAATTAATTGTATGACATGACTACACTGCATCTGATTGTGAGTACAAATAAAATGCATCCAAATAGTGTCGATGGCCGAATGATTGCGTCCCTCAACTGTCGCCATATTGCTACCGGTCAAAGTAACTAGATATGGAACTATGTTTGGTTTTCTTTGTGTAATATCTTTCTGTAATAGTGATGGCTACCCAGTCGAGCACAGATATTTATTTATTACCCTTCCATTAACTAGGTTTTGCTCTCTCGCAAGGTGAAACGGTCCACATACTCAAACTAGTGAGCTCATTTGGATAGTTTAAGAGAGACTTGTATTATGTCCAGTCCTGGCACTGCAAATTGACCGCACTACACCTGCTGGTGAGCGCTGTACTGTCTAGTTAGAGTATGAAGTAACCAGGGACCCATATCTTGGTACTCGATACCATCATGCCGGCCTCTGATTCTGAGTTCTACTTTGTCACAGAATCTCAATGTTAAGTTGCCAGATTTGTCCTTTTGTTTTATGAAGTTATCGTCATTGAAATGTGTAAATCAAATTCCTGCACTTTCCTCAGTTTTTTATTTATTGTCAGAAAGGGCGTTGTCGCTAAAAAGATTTTCGACTAAATTTTCTTCCTTTCTGAGTTAAATTGTAATGTACAGCATCTGTAAATAAACCTTATACAAAGACACACGTTTATGCCTAAACATATCTTCATCTACGCTGAACTAACAATCGGCTTACGTTCAAGAAGTAGTGCCGCGCCGCGGCTCGCCGCGCCGTCGCGACGGCACACTATTTTCCCGCCATTTCAAGAAAGCAACAGATATTAATGACGTAAAAACAAAGTGATAAATTGGCTCGATAATCTAGTCTCGTGTCCGATCTTACTCGATCTCGTAAATTTTCAATTTAATGTAGGCGATATATTCATGTTCTGTGAATAAGTTACATGTTTAAAGAAATTATAATTTTCTAGATACATAATTTAATTAACATTGTATGTTATAGCGTTGTATTTACATATAACTAACTTCTAACAGTTACAACCTTTACTAGTTACCGTACCGCGCCGCGCCGCACCGCACCGTATTAAACGAGATAGAACTATTTTATAATTCACAGTTCATTAGTTCTACGTGCCTTTACGGCTATATGCGTGACGGCATGTTACATCATGTCTTTAGTCTTGAGACTAGAAAATCGATCGATGATATTTAAATTTTCTAGCCTATAATCAACTTCAATCACTTTATTACAAAAAAATCTTGCTGCCTAACGCCAATAATTATACAATTTATACGACTTTTACCAACACTTCAGTCGATTAATCGCAACCAATTGCTTGTAATAAAGCACTAGTACGCGGCAAAAAGAGAATTCTTCACGCTAACTATGCACCGCCCGCGCCATGATGATATTAATGAACGTGCACATAACTTGACAGTTAGTTTTTATTGTTTTTGTAGAAGACGCTGGCAAACGACAGGTGGATCACCTGATGGTAGGTAATCTTCGCTTTCCATGAACATTCACAATACCAGAGATATCAACCCCGAATTTTAAAATACAGGATCTTATCAGGGCGCTTTGAAAACTCTTCTTAAAAACTATCCAGGACACTCCAAGACACTCTAAAAACCTGGTCATTGTAACCGTCCTGGGAAAACAGGACGGTTGGCAACTCTACAATACCAAAACGCAGAAGGAAAGGAATGATTTTGAGAAGAGGAGCGGGTTTAGGCATCCGATAACCTCTCACCGTACAAGTAGCAACAGTCGCATCGAGCTTGCCTATTCATTGTAGACAAAACTATCTACATCGTCGTGGGTCTACTAGCGGGTCACTGAGTTAAAGAATATCTCTTCACGAATGTATAGTGTTATGTTTCTACCCGCAAAGTAGATAATGATGAATTTTACTTATTGTAGTCCGATATACGCAGATGAAGCTTACTGTGTCTTGGGATCTGGCAGTTGCTCTTTTGGGTTCCGATTTAATTAAATGTTTAACTGGATCCCAGGCTTGTGCCAACTTCCAACCATCTTCTCTTTTGAAATTTGGATGTATTTTAATTTCAATAGCCTTGCGAATTATCCTAGGTAGAAAAGGTTTTCCTTGGCAAGGATTTGTGGATATTTGCAGCCTTTCTCTGAATGTTCAGCAACTCAGACTTCGTAGAACGTCAGTGCGCGCCCTCGACCCCTGTGAGTCTCCTCTTACAGTGGATGCCGTGGTAGAACTCTACGAACGTCCCCAAACCACAAGGCGGTATTTCACATACCTACTTTAACTACTTAGACTGCCTCGGTGGCGCAGTTGTAATTGCGCATGCGTTACGACTGCTGTGCTGAGGTCTCGGGTTTGATCCTCGGGTCGGGTAATGTGATATTGGGTTTTTTTACCTAGAAATACTCAGTACTAACCCGAAGTCTGAAATGGTGCCCGGTGTGGCGATAGGCTCGCCCCATATCACATTATGGGACCGAAATTCGGCGAAAAGTGGGTTACTGGTTACACCTCTGCCTACCCCTTCGGGGATTACAGGCGTGAGTGTATATGTATGTACTCTAACTACTTATCCGTTGACCGCACCTAACATATTTAATCACATAAGTAACAATGCCGCTGCACTAAAATAAATGCAAATATTACGCATCCATTGTATTGACGAACAGATAAAATGTCAAAACTGATCAAATTATAGTTTAAATATTCTGCAGAAACGTTAGTCCGTCAGTGAGCGGAACGGGATCCTAATTAAATTAACTAGAGCGTGAAGCGCGCTTGCTGCATATACGCCTCGTGTTCTTCTGGAAGCGAATTAAAACTAGCAATTTTGTTTGGTCCGTATAAACTAGCAATAATATAACATTGCATATGTATCTAAAATGATGCCTTTATTTTCACCTTTCTAATAATTATAATAATTAGCGAAGGTAATTAAAGCGAGAATAATAAAGTATAACTAGCGTACGCACTGTTAAATCTGATTCTAAGTGATATAACACACATTAGGTACTTTCGAATTTCTATTGAAACTGTTTAATTTAAACAAGAACACCTCTGTGTGCTATTCCATATTATATGAAATTTAGTGATATGGACAACCATTAGAATTGCCCATATCACCTCTCTGATCTTATCAGGAGCCCCGTTAATAGATATCTCCTGAAATACCCACCAGGTGGTTGGTTTAAGAGCCAAAAAAAGTGAATCAATAAAGAAGGTAGCGTTGTTAGAAACTCATTAGACATTTCCTTGATTATTTTTATTTAATGTGAAAATAAACCTTATGAATCAAAAAGTTTTGGAAATGGTAGAGCCACGTATAACAGCACGAATAGATGAGGACTAACAGCTTGCTGTTGTATCTCGTACGGTGAGTGAGATTTTCGGATTACCAAATTGCCGTCTCTTTTCCAATCTCTGTCCCTTTTCTTTTCATATGTGACTGTTTATGGGCGGTAGAGACTGGAGATCACTGCACACACTGTCACGTGACACACTTGGCGATTTGGCGATATACTACGATAAAAAGATATTATTTAACGGCTATAATATATTATATCTATGTTATAATTTTATTAATAGGTTTCTTTCGTTATTTTAATAATTAGACTTCTTAATGAGTATCAAACTTATTTATTTGGAATGTCTCCCTGGCTGCATGTTTTTTATTCCATTGCGTCAGTACACAAAAAAAGTTATTGACATTTCTAAATATTTTGAGGTTATGTCATAAAAATATTCTTGTATTCAGAGGAAGATTTTAAATGATGTACTAATTAATTCTGGCAATAGAGTAGATTCAACATAAATATAAAAAATCATAATGGCCTTTATTTCATCGCGGCTCAATATGGTGCGAATAATAGCCCAAAGCGCTACGTACACTACGCTATTGAAAAGACCGATGGCATACAAAAGTTCTATTTCTTTGGAGACGTTATACCCTAACAGTTCGTTAAAACTCAGCACACCCGCTTTCGTAAGTGATTAAGGTTATAAAGACATTTATGACCAGAAACTTATCAGTTTTTCAATGGCCACTAGACAATAATAATGATTGGTAATTTCAGAAACCAGATCCTAATGAAAAGTTCTCAGGATACATACCCCTGCAGAAGTTGGATGTATCCTACAGCGCCAGCTCTGGACCAGGAGGCCAGAATGTTAACAAAGTAATTGTACAATTATTCAGTCTTATGTCAGCTATACATGACCATGTTGGTCATGTATAGATATGAAAGATCTGTTGTTGTTTGTGGAAAATAATACCATAAGTTTAGTTTCAAAACTTATTGTTCAATAGTATAACACTTTAATGCTACTTGTGAGTTGTTTTATAAAATACTAGTTGTTGCTCGCGGCTCCGCCCGCGTGGAGGTCATGTTTGGGAGAAAAAGTATACAATACAAAATACCAATATTCATGCGTTTAACTTAAAAATAACGGATTTTCATACAAACTTTCATTCCCTATTTTACCCCCTTAGGGGCGGAATTTCCAAAAATCCTGAAACATATATTTTTTATTTTTAACTAAAATGCCAAATACTAATTTTCATGAATTTAACTTCAAAAATGACGGATTTTCATACAAACTTTCATCCCCTATTTTACCCCCTTAGGGGTGGTATTTCCAAAAACCCTTCCTTAGTGGATGCCTACGTGATAAAAGGTACCTACTGTCAAAATTTCAAGTCTCTAACCCCAGCCGTTTAGGCTGTGCGTTGATCGATCAGTCAGTCAGTCAGTTTCTTCTTTTATATATACAGATAAATGAATATTGACTGTGTGGAAAACATAATCTTTATGGTAAAAAAAATAGATTACTGATTTCAAAAAACATACAACAAGGTAGTGGACACAATAGTCATTATTATTATAATCAATAAGTTACTTTACTCTTTCTTCTTTTATACATAACTAAGAAGCCAATCAAATCTGGTGGAAGGTGTTGAGTGATATATTGTTAATATTTATATTCAGAATAAAAATCATGGCCTTAATTTATTCTGATTTCTTAATTGTTTTTGTTTGTGCACAGATTTCTTTGCTTTTGATTTTGAAGGATTTATTTTTGTTCCATTATTAGCTTTACTTTCTTTACAAATGGTCCCATTAGTTCATATAAATTTATATTTTCTAAATTTATAAAATTATATTTTGATGATGAGGCATGAGAAAAAAATGTAAATCTTTTAAATTCACAAAAACAATGGAGAACAGTGAACACACGGTTATAAGTTATATTATACAGAGTAATATTTGTAATTCTAGGTACACACAAAAGTGGATCTCAGATTCAAACTGAGCCAAGTAGACTGGTTGCATCCTGAGGTCAAGGAGAAAATGATAGAACTGGTAAGAATATATTCATCATATTTATTTAATACTAGCTGTTGCTCGCGGCTCCGCCCGCGTGTAGGTCATGTTTGGGAGAAAAAGTATACACAGTCAGGTCATAAGTATTGTCCAACAGTAAAAACTTTTATTTTAGAATGCTGGCCACAAAAAAGTTTATTGAATTCGAATTTCAAATTGTTCATGAAAATAAAAATGTATACTTTTTAGAATTTTACTCATTTTTAAATATGGAGTGGACGCTTAAAGAAGACCGTGTTGCAGTAATTGCGTTGCATCGTTGCGGTTACGCGCCAATTCAAATTTTTGACATACTGAAAAATTTGAATATAACCAAAAGATTCGTTTATCGTACCATCAAACGATACAATGAAGACTCTAGTGTAGATGACAGGTCAAGAAGTGGTCGCCCTCGGTCTGTTAGGACTCCAGCAGTGATAAAAGCTGTGAAGGCGCGAATTCAAAGAAATCCCAAACGTAAGCAGAAACTGTTGGCCCTTCAGATGGGGTTAAGCAGAACCACGGTGAAAAGGGTGTTAAATGAAGACTTAGGGCTTCGGGCATATCGAAGAAAAACAGGACATCGTTTGAATGCTCGTCTAATGGACCTGAGACTGAAGAGATGCCGCGCTTTGTTGAAGCGGTACGCGGGAAAAAAATATCGGGAAATTCTTTTTTCAGATGAAAAAATTTTTACCGTAGAAGAGAGCTACAACAAACAAAATGATAAGGTGTACGCACACAGTAGTGAAGAAGCGAGCAACCGTATTCCGCGTGTCCAACGAGGTCATTTTCCATCCTCGCTCATGGTATGGTTGGGAGTTTCTTATTGGGGCTTAACAGAGGTACATTTTTGTGAGAAAGGTGTAAAAACGAATGCAGTTGTGTATCAAAATACAGTCCTGACGAACCTTGTGGAACCTGTTTCTCATACCATGTTCAATAACAGGCACTGGGTATTCCAACAAGATTCGGCGCCAGCTCATAGAGCGAAGAGCACACAAGACTGGCTGGCGGCGCGTGAAATCGACTTCATCCGGCACGAAGACTGGCCCTCCTCCAGTCCAGATTTGAATCCGTTAGATTACAAGATATGGCAACACTTGGAGGAAAAGGCGTGCTCAAAGCCTCATCCCAATTTGGAGTCACTCAAGACATCCTTGATTAAGGCAGCCGCCGATATTGACATGGACCTCGTTCGTGCTGCGATAGACAACTGGCCGCGCAGATTGAAGGCCTGTATTCAAAATCACGGAGGTCATTTTGAATAAACTTTAGTGTCATAAGAATCTATGTTTTGTTAAGTTCATTTTGGTATATAAATGGTTGCATAATGAATAAACTTGTTTCAATTATTTTATATTAAACATGTGACAGAATTTATGACCTGACTAGGTACAATACAAAATACTCATGCGTTTAACTTAAAAAAAGACGGATTTTCATACAATCTTTCATCCCCTATTTTACGCCCTTAGAGGCGGAATTTCCAAAAATCCTGAAAAATATATTTTTTATTTTTAACTAAAAGGCCAAATACTAATTTTCATGAATTTAACTTCAAAAATAACGGATTTTCATACAAACTTTCATCCCCTATTTTACCCCCTTAGGGGTGGTATATCCAAAAACCCTTCCTTAGTGAATGCCTATGTCATAAAATGTACCAACTGTCAAAATTTCAAGTCTCTAACCCCAGCCGTTTAGGCTGTGCGTTGATCGATCAGTCAGTCAGTCAGTCAGTTTCTTCTTTTATATATACAGATTGAACCATAATTCTTCATACATTAGTTCTCTTGATGATTGATGTAACACGATCTTGAAGTACGATATGGATACATTGGGTGACCCATAAAACCCCTCTTAACCAGTATATTGCAAGTTTTTTATTTACATAATATGTAGACTACCATCAAGCATCCTATCTGGTAGTCTTTACATTTTCAGCTACAATAAATTCTACAATATACATTGAAGAATGAATGAGTTATATACTCTCTCTTCACGGAAAACGTTCAATATTGTGGGTCCATGTTACATTTATATTTCGAATTAGAAAAACGTATACATGAATAATAGGAAGTAATCATTGAAAAAAAAATTAATAGGCTGCTGTGATTATTTACGCAAAGTACTTACAAGCTACTTACGCATTTCCTTGCCCACTGTAATTTTACCATCCTCATTTTGGAGCAGTATAAAGGCAGGGGATGATGCAATTTTTTATAATTCCAGTATTCAAAGAAACTATCAAAGGAGGGCTATTTGATCATCCGATCTGACATAACGAGGTCCCAGCAGTTAAACTTGGCAGACTGCCTGCAGAAGCTGCGTGCTATGATCAGAGAAGCCTCTGTCACCAAAACACAACCTTCACCAGAGACTGAAGAAAAAATACGACAAAGGTACATTGGCCTTATAACTTAGATCATTTAAGAGGTAGACTGTGTTGAACATAAGGAACAAGAAATCACTGGTCTTATGAGTTTTAGATCCGTTTTGTGAATGGTGTAGTCTTGGCTTCCATTCCCAGGTTGATTAATTAATCTTCTTATATTTAAAAATCAATCGCCGTTCGTTAGTCTCGCTAAAACTGAATTTGGCCTGACAAATTTGGATGAAATGTTGTGTGTATATTCATATTTCAAAGGGTTCCTGGATGGTTTGAAAACACTATTGGACTCGGTAGGTGGTGCTACTGTCAGTTTGTCACCAAATTTGATTTGCTGGGATTTGTGAGAGAAATGTCTAAGATTATGATCTTTAAAATATATTTAATGTGGAGATGCTTTTCCGGGCAGGACGACGCCTGCCGGACCTGCTAGTAATTTATAATTTGTAACAGTTTCTCTATCAACAAAACAACATTTATTTTGTCATAAGTTAACGTAATTACTATTAATACACTATTACTTACTTATTTGCTATTCAAATTTTATGTTGGAACTTTGAAAATGTAGTTATCCCCGTTTGGTGGGCATTTCACACCACTTTTATTTGTATAAAACATATGTGATTCAAATTTGTTTGTTAAAGATAATAAAGATTAAAAGCCAGTATGTCTGCTTTATTAAGGTTTCTGTATCAATTACGAACACTACTAAATACATTGAAACTTAATTATTATTTTAATAAAGCTATATTTCACATACATACACTTTTTATATAACAGTTGTATAAGCAGATTTCTCGTGAATTAATAAAATTTTGACGATTTATGTAATATACACCTTAATATGAGAAACTAACAGACATATAGTGACCTTAGACCATAGCATGTATGTGCAAGAACATTAAAATATTGGCCCTACTTAACCCATGGCCTGATACAGCCAGCTTTTCACTATAATATGTGCCATATAGGCTGTCAATACTATGTATATTTATTTAAATTGCAGGCACTTGAAGGCAGCCCGTCTCCGCATCGCAGTGAAACGTGAAGATTCCCTCAAGAGAGCCCAAAGGCAGCCGCCCACCGTTGTGGACTTATGATTTTTCTATTAAATTGGGCATCATTGCTGTTCAGTCACTGCGCTGAAACCTAGCAGAGTCGTTTAGCTGTTTATCTAGTTTTAATTAAATAAATTATAGAATATAACCGGAGTATCTTTTGATGGTGATTGATAGTGTATAGTGCCATTTGTCGTATTTGTACTAGAACGTATATTGACCCTCAATTTTATGACAAATGATTATATGTACATGAGGGTATTCAAGTATTCAATGGACTTGCTGCTTGCCCAAATTTTGGCTTATTTGTGCGAGCTATTTTTGTAAAGACGCGCGTATACGTAGTAAAATCATCTCTGAACCTTTCACAATCTATCATCTTTGCCTACCCCTTCGGGAACAGGCGTAAGTGCGTATTTTCGAATGAGGTTAAAATGTATAGAATGACAAATTAGAAGAGTTATTGTAAAAATATACTTAGAACTTAGAAAGTAGCTACAATAGTTGTTTACATAGCCCCTGACAGTAAGTTTAGAGCAATGTTGCTTGCTAATGTTTTGAATATTTATATTGATATAGTGCATTAGAAATATTTGTGTAGTTCTAGAAAGCGGCTAAACGACTTGTATGCCCAATTTATTAACTTAATATAAACTGAAATTTGTTTCTTGAATTAGAAAAGTGAATTAGAATAATTTAAAATAACATGTGGATTGTGTATCTATTAATGTAAACCTGTTAGATATTCAATATTCCTAGTTGATGTACATTTAATAAACATTAAACGTTAACACTTGTTAAGACTTAGTAAATATGTTCAACATTTTAACACGGACTGCCTCGGTGGCGCAGTTGTAATTGCGCACGCGTTACGACTGCTGTGCTGAGATCTCGGGTTCGATCCCCGGGTCGGGTAATGGGATATTGGGTTTTTTTTATCTAGAAATTCACAGTATTAGCCCGGAGTCTGTGGCCGGGATGGCGATAGGCTCGCCCCCTATCACATTATGGGACAGGAATTTGGCGAAAAGTGGGTGTACTAGTTACACCTCTGCCTACCCCTTGGGGGATTACAGGCGTGAGTGTATGTTTAACATTTTGATTTACTTACTACTTGCAACAACTTAAATAAGATTTATATCATTCAGTCTAAATTAATGTTGTTTAAAAGCAACATTGCGCTGTAGTATGTACTACTGCGGTTCTACTACTATCCTACAAAACCTATGAATATTATGAATTAGATGCTTTCGTGCATCGTTTCGTGACAGATTGAAAGATACCAAATTTTCTCATTTATATAGAGTTGTGGATTTTTAAGACCATCTTATATCAATAAATGGTTCAGCCTTCCCGTATATATACTCTAGTTGTTTCTTTGACTCTCCCTTTCGATTTAGAAAGTATAAATTACCCATACTAAAAGTTCAGTTAATACACCCAGCCACATAGTTCTGACCGTACAAGAGGTCAAAACTGTATGTCTAAGACTGACTACTTACGAGTCACACAAACATATGCCTCTATGCGGGATCAAACCCGTGACTGTAAGACTCTCATTTCACAGCTGGCTACTAGTCCGCAGCGAAAGGAGATTGCCAGTATACTAGAGTTTTTTAATGAAAGAAAGGGCAAACTAGCAAGCTTGTCATCTGGTGGTAAATGATTACCGCTGCCCATGAGCTCTTGCAATACCAGACAGATTCTCGGTGCGTTCCTGGCTATTGCGGAATATGCTATTTATTGAAGATTAAACCCTATCGGTCTTAGATTCTAGAATAATAACTCTTTGGGAGATGCCGTAAGTGAAAGCATTTCCATACGATTTGTTTAAATTTGACCTAGCAACACCGACGTTGCCATGGTGATGTTGTGACAACATTTCAGATATTGCGTTGAATATTGATAATATTTTATAAAACAAACCTGGACAGCGAATATATTTCTACAAAAATGTCATACCGGGATTTACGTAGTAAGTAATAATATTATAGACTTAAAACACTGATTACCAATCATTGGTATAATAGTTTATGAAGATAAACTAAATATTGAAGTTGTAATATTTGGATTGCCATCAAGCTTTGGAACAGTTAGCCAGCTATCGTGTTCCCTCCTTCCTATGATCCTGGGTCCTTTAGGCGTAGTATGAAGAAGCTACCCAGCAGGACGGCATGATTGTGTTGAGTAGCAAGGGTACACTGTCTCTCGCTGCTTGATACTCTATCTGGACGGCATTGCGCTTACCATCGTGCAGTGTGGTCACTTTGCGGCACCAGGATAAAACAAAAGTCTTCATGTTATTTTGATAGTCATTTATTGATATAACTAATGGTAGCTGTGGCATAGATCAATTAGAAAATCAATTTATTATTGAATTTCCGACTCGAAAAGTCACATAAATTGCTTGTTATTGAAATTTATGCCAGATGTAATCAAATCTTACTACCTACGTCTTAAAATACGTCCGGAGAGCCCGGACCACATCCTTCGCAGCTCCGCCCATCCGTAGATTGTTACAAACCTGAGCTTGTGGGGAGCCTCCTTGGTGCAGTGACAGTAGCCGGCTGGGATGCCGCGTGTTAGGTTCCCACAATGAGACATGTTTTATGTAATCTACAAATATTTGCTTCAGGTTGGATATTATAGTTCTTGATGACCACAATGTAGGTTTGCCCTAATTTAGGGTAAACGTATGTGCGACTGTTAGTGTGTTATAATTATGTCATGTTATTACTAGTAACCTGTGACATGATCTAAATAATGTAAAGTCGGTAACACATCTCACATTATGATTTATTAGGTTGATACACACATTTCATAAAAACAAATTTTACGGATTTTATGGCGGTTTATTTTACTTTCAGTCCACCCCGTGACCGAGAAAGCTTTCGAAACATCGAGTTAAAAAAGTTAAATAAACTGCGATAAACCCCTTTTTTGTATTTCAATGTTTTTGTTTCCGCATCTCTCATTCTTCTCTTTTATCATCCTAGAATGGCAAAGTGATCACACTGCACCTTATTATAAACTATCAAGTAGCGAGAAACAATCTATCCCCCGCTACTCAACACAATCATGCCGGCCTGCTGTGTTTATCCTTCACACTACATCAATGGGCAAGGAGGTGAAGAAGCGGTCGAGGGTCTAGTGTCGAGAGTACACAGAAGGCATGCAACACGGCCATACATCGCACCCCAACTCCAGACCCCCGACAAAAACATAATGTACCTACCTACACAGGCGGACTCCGGACTTGTGTGTGCCACTATGACGGGTTTTACACCCTGTGTACCAGCTGCACAGAATTTTGTTCACTAAAAATAATTTTAGCTAAAGAATCATGTTCAACAAAATAGATTTTAGCGAAGCAATGCGGGTGTTGGGCTTCCCCCGCGCTATATCCATGGAGAGCTTCAGGACTCCGAATTGGGAGCTCGTGGAGGAATGCCTGCGATGGCTTGCTGCGCGAGTGGAGCCTGATGCTGTGCTGCCTGGTGGACGAGGGTCTGTGGAACAACGCGTTGCTATGGTGACACATGCCCTCGCGCTATTTGTGAGTATTAACACTGAAAGGTCCCATTCATACTCAGGCAAAAAACACTTCGGCTTTCGAACATACGATTGATCAGTTAAAAATAAGAAGCTTAGTGAACAATACAAATAAGAAGTATACTGTAGAAATGATTTAAATAAATCTTCAAATTTAAATCTTTATTCTGATACATTCAAGTGGCCACACTGCACCTGAATTTACTTATAGATGACATAATTTTTAAGTACAATGCGGTCTATTATTTCAATCTAACATATATAATAGATATTTAATTGTAACTTGCTAACGTTAAAAACACTTACTGATTTTGTTTTCATTGTCCCGGTATTGTTGTAATATTACAGTGAGAATTCATGATACAAAATCGCATTGTAATATTACAAGACTTGCCGGTAGGTAGCAGCTTTTTACCATCAGGTGGCCCGTCTGCTCGTCAGTCTATTCAGGCAAAAATAAAACAATAATCATGCTTCCAACTGACTGCTATTAGAGTTTTTCTTGATTTCATCAGCATTCTCGAGCCAACCTGAAGTTAAACGGCAAGAAGCTCTACGGTGCTGATGGGTGGGCAGTGCGAGAGTTGCTGAAGGTCGCGACACTGCTACGCACTGCACTGGAGACTCCTGCACCCGATGACAGCCAAAATGATGGCGTGGCGCTTACTTATGATGTCAGCAGTCGGGTTAGTGGCTTAAATTGTTATACTCCAAACTCCATAGGTAAAGGTCGTTATTTCGATCATGCATTTAAACATAGCTCTATGTTGGCTAACTGCTGGGTTGTTCTACAATAAAGGTGTCAGGCCTTAGTCCACCACGTTGATATATGTAGGTTGATAGAATTTATATTGAAAATTCCTAATAAGAATTATCGAGTATGTAGGTTTCCTCACGATGTTCCAGGGATAATAACAAGGAATTTTTATAGATTTGTTTTCGATAATGTTTCAGTTGGCTGAAATAAAGCAAGCACGAGCGTTGTCGACCGATATTACGGCGCAAGGAGCTTTCCTCTACGACTTACTTGCCAAGGAGGCTGAAAATAAGGTAGCATATAATAATTTAGTGGTGGTAAGATATTCATATCCCCCGGATAGCCCGCACCGTACATAGGGTGCAAAACCCACAGTGGCATACGCAAGTGTGTCGCGTTCTGGGATCCGCCAGTGTACATCCGGTTTTTGTCGGGGGTCTAGAGTTAGGGGTACGATGTTTCGTCGTTTTGCGTGCTTCTAAGTACTTTGACAATAGACCCCCGACCGTTTCTTTACCTTCTTGCCCAAGGCGTAGTGTGAAGAAGCAGGCTGGCATGATTGTATTGAATAGCGAGGGATAGATTATCTCGCGCTATTCGATACTCTAATTGGACAGCACTGCGCTTACCATCAGATTTTGTTTGCTTTGAGACTTTAGTGCTCGGTATCATCGTTTATGGTAATTGTAGTGGCTGGTAACGAGATCGTCAACGTCATAAATCATGTTAAACAAGTAATGTCAAATCAAAAAACAAATCACGGTCAAGTTCGAGTAACGCAATAAAATGGTGGTGACTTTACTGGAAGCCTCTACGAAGTTTTGGAGGCAATACTACCCAAGCACTTAAAAGAATACTGAACTTAAATAAGTAAAGTTTTTTAATTCTTAAAAAGTACACCAACTTCAATAAGAAACAAATCATGCGTCCCTATAAAATTTGAGGGAAGTCCTCGATTTTTCTGAGATTCCATCATCAGATCCTTACTTGGTGCCAATGGGACTACCTGGGAAGTATACCCACTTAAACAAAAAAAATATTTCTTGAATCGGTCCAGGCGTCTTCGTACCATACCACATACCTTCTCCTTTTTTTGAAGTCTGTTAAAAATGCTACCAAATGCACACATTAACCATTCGAAGAAACACAAGATTTGACAATCCAAAATGGCGTCACAATTTCTGCGTTCCCGCCAAAACGCCCCGTATGTGTCTCGGTCCAGGAGCAGCGCGAGCTTTCCCTATCGCGTCCTCTGGACATGTCGGCCATGGAGTCATGCCTGCGTCGTGCGCTGGACGCAGTGACGACACAGGTGGTGTCGGCGCGGGAACAGATCGACAACGTGGCCGCCAGCGAGGCTGCGCTCGATGCCAAGCTCGAGAGGCGCCGCGCTGAGCTGCAGCGGGCGGAGAAGCGGCTGCATACCGTGCAGAAGATTAAGTGAGAGTATAGGAAATCAGTAGAAAATTTCAAATAACATAATTTTCTCTTTATTCTATTGTGAAACAGAATAATAATGAAGTACCTTTCTACGAAGGATCAGTACTTGCTATTTATTTAATCACAACACTTTATGCAATCGAACAGCGTTTCGTCTTATTCTAATGCACAGAACAGAATGATCTCTAAAAATGAGCGCTCCGAGTATTTATACGTAGGTATACCCTCACTCATTTCACAATCGGATATGACGTCACAAACGAACACTGGCGGGCTTGGCTGACGGTTAAGGCAAATAATTGTCATGGCATGGCATGGTTTTGGCTTGGCTTGGCTTTGACTTGGCGTAGCTTGGCATGGCATATCGCGTGGCGTTACACAATTGAGTGTTTGTTGAAGGTACTACTTATAAAATATGTTTATATATATGTATATGGCCAGCTAAAACAGCTGATTAAATAGATCAACTGATGGTAAGTGCCACGGCCAGTCACTATACTAGAAAGCTGCATTATAAGAAGTGGGGATTGGGAACGGGAAAAATCTAGAGGTCTAGTAATTTCACTCAAAGTACAAAACTTAACGATTGCTACTTCATGTTCAATGTTATAAGATAGTGATATTACCCCAGTTGAGCTAGTCTCTTCATGCCGTAGACAAAACGTCTTTGGTTCTACTACTTTAAAAATACCGTTAATTCTGTTTACTAAACCGTGTATTATTTCTTAAGTTAGACATTATAAATGCCTCAGTTTGTCTAATGTGTAGATGGAAAAATACCAATCATTATATGTTGTCCAGTAACAGTTGGCGCCCAAGGGATCCTAAGTGTGATAATTTAAGTTAAGTGCTACTCTTCGGAAGTGGTATAGTCTCCGTGATCAAAGGATGGCTAGCCCAACAATAAGATGAACTTATCAGTTGCCATTTCACGTGCTGCACTAGGGGACAGACACCTCTGTATTAAGGTTACATTGGAAACCCTCCTCGAAATTCATACCTGCCTAGAGCGTTTAACGGTTGGCAGCGGCTTTCCTGTGCCCTGGCATTGCAGAAGTCTATGGGCGGCGGTGGCTACTTATCATCAGGTGACCCGTCTGCTCGTCTGCCTATCGAGACATTAAAAAATGCGTGTGGGGTGTAACCGTTGCTTCACATTTCCGCCCAACACTTTACTAAATCAGTCACTAGAACTATCCCTGCAAGTTCTAAGTCGGGTACGTTTGACCGCAGGCCAGCTTATCAAGGGGAACTGACAGCTCTGGAAGGTGAGATCGAGCAGCTGTGGGATCAGTACGTGCTGCGGTACCGCTGCGTGGAGGCTCTCAAGCATCAGCTCAGCATGTTGGAGAGCGCGCAAGCTGAGGTGAATCATTTGACTGTCCAGCCCATAATACACGTGATATCTTGCGCGAGAGCGGTAAAACTATCGACGGCGAATATATCACGTGAAAGTGTCCCAAATTCTTATGTCTTATGTGCAGCTGTGATAGACTGAATAGTATTGTATTGCAATTATTCTCGCAAAAACATTCGACGTCTAAATTTAAACATGTATCCAACAGAGTTCCATGAAGTAATAATTTCTGGTTATCTATCTATACATAGTATAAAATGAAGTCGCCCTCCGCGTCTATCTGTATATCCGCTAACTCCTTCTAAACCACGCAACGGATTTTGAAACGGTTTTCACGGATGGTTTATACAGGGTGTCCCGAAACTCAACGTCAAGTGGGAACTGGGTAAAGTACCAGGGTATACCAGCTCCAATAAAAATAAGAAAAAAATCTACAACTCTTGGCTAATGGACAACTGTCATATTTCTGAAATGGACGAAAAAGTATTGTTTGTTATCAGGCGGCTGAGGAACAACAGGCTGCGATAATGCAGCTCATACATAAATACGAGACAGAAGATGTGCTGGGGAAACTTAGCGATTCAGGTAACACTGTTAAGGTTTACACTGTGGACTAGGTTCAACAACAATCAGTGTAATATACGCCAAACGGTAACGGTCCATCATTTCAGACGAGAGCGCCACGAGTGAGGAGGAGAAAGACCTGAGCGAGGTGAAGCCGCCACGACCCGCCACCAGGCCGAAGACCAGGCTCAGGATCAAAACTGCCAGTGGGTCAATTATTTTTGTAGTACTTCTAATAAACACAAATATACAACATTATTTTTATTATACTATTAGTTATTATTTGTTATTGCACTAATTTTTAACATATTATATTTGTATCCCAAAAACATATAAAAATTATCGTCAAGCTGGTTACCTTGTTTATTACATAATAAAAATCCGCCGCGTGTCGGTCGCTCACCGATACATACCTACTACCAGTTACCTCAGCTGGCCGCTAAAAGGGTCAAGCACAAGCGCGCGGTGCTCGTATGCCCATTCATCGTTCAAGAAACGAGATAAATTATTTTTGCATGTCACCGCGTGAATTTTCTTTATTATTTTTATATGACATATTTCACTGATTTTTTATACCAAAATTTAATTTGGGTGTTTCGGCTTTATGGTATACAAAAACTAACCTTGTATAAGCTCACGCCTGTGACGAAGGAGTAGATAGAATTGAAAAGCAAAAATCATTATTTTTTTATACTGCCTGGATAGACAGACGAGCAGACGGGCCACCAAATGGTAAGTAGTCACCGCCGCCCAACTTCAACGCCCACTTCTGCAATGCCAGGGCACAGCAAAGCCGCTGCCTACCGTTGTGTGTTATTATAGAAGGCGGCGCGGGCGCTGGCGCTGGCGCGTCAGAGACGCGTCGTGCGTTCGGCGACATGACGCGCGCGCTCCGCGACTCGCTCGACGACATCCGCGACGAGGACGACTCGCGCTCCGACTCCGACACACAACCCTCCGACACACTTCTATACGGTATGTTACACGGACAATTTTTCAGGGTGTTCCACTCAATGCGGAATGACCTTAATGATCTACGTATCTGCTCTGATCTTCAGCCAAGGAGTCGTATCAAGGGCGTAATATCTGCCACTTCACGCAGGATTGCCTCGGTGGCGCAGTTGTAATTGCGCATGTGTTATGACTGCTGTGCTCTCTCGGGTTCGATCCCCGGGTCGGGTAAAGTGATATTGCGTTTTTCTATATCGTGCGTATATCTAAAAATTCTCAGTTTTAGCCCGGAGTCTGGAATCTGTGCCCGGTATGGCGATAAGCTCGCCCCCTATCACATTATGGGACCAAAATTCGGCGAAAAGTGGGTGTACTGATTATATCTCTGCCTACCCCTTCGGGGATTGCAGGCGTGAATGTATATGTATGTATGTATATCTGAAGGTGGAGGCGACTCATCTCGCTGGCCCCGGCCGAGACCCCGCCCCGCCACGAGGACCCTAGCCACTGCTGATGATGACGACTTCGCTGATCTTATTGAAGGTACATACATATTGTTTGCTATCGGTGAGATAAGTAGGTACTACTTTTTTTTCAGTAAAAAAAACTCACTACACGCTATACAAATACAACTTTAAACTAATATATGAAATAATTTCTTCTTCTTCTTTTTACGTATGGCTCCACCGTTGGATTCGGTGATTTTGCCAATGTCAAACATGAAATAATTTAAAAATGTCCGAACGCTCTGTCAGATTTCCCGCCAATATTGGCAATTCTTGTGACATGACATTTGCATCTGTCAAATTTTCTGAAACCGAAAACCGACCTTGTCGATAATTTGTGCGTTCATCATCTACCTGCCCTTATCCCACTCTCAGTGCAGTCGGCACAAATGTGGTTTGAACTCTCCACGCAGCCCTATCATCCGTCAAATCTGTATTCACTCCTTTCACGCGCATGTCCTCATTCTCTCAATCCATCTCTTTTTAGGTCTCCCACGACTCTTTCGTCCATCCACAATGAGTCTTGTCACATGCCTTTCATCCCTTCATAATAATTATAATTTGTGCGTTATATTGTATATTCCCACAGGAGTACCAGGTGGTGAGGGGGGCGACTCCCTCGGCAGCTCCTCGGAGAGCGAGCTTCGTCTGACAAGCGCGAGGCCGAGTGCTCCCACTGGCCGGGTCTCCGTGCTCAGCGATAATGAGTTTTGAACTCAAATACTACGGTGATAAAGTTTACTATACACTGTTTTTATTTTGCTTTCTAGGTTATTTTGTTTAATGATAATGAAATTAAATTATATTACTGTAATAGTAAGGTTTGTTTTATAATGTCACAGGATTTACTTTTATCAAATAAAAATATGTATTGGTAATGTCATTTGGTCAAACATATTATTACTTAAATAAATTGATATTACTTTTTCGTTTTTTTAAATTTGGTAAACTTTTAATATTTGTTTAATAAAACACAAATATTATGTAAAAAAAACATTTATTTCTCTATACACTTACAAGCATTCCCAAAACAGCCAACCAAACGTCACTAGTAAGTAGTGACGTCACAAGCCCGGATCAACTAACGCGTAACGCCCTGTACAGTACAAAATATTAACATTTATACATCGATACAAAACTAACATTAAATATTTTAAATATTATTTACAAATAACTTACATTACTTGTTAGTCTTTATAATGGAGTCTTATAGATTTAGCCTAAGTATTAAGAAACTAAAAAAAATCTTAACCTATCCTCTTGCATATGCACCGATGTTTTCGTCAAGTTCGATACATTTTTAACTGGTAACAAGGCGTTAAAAAATATTAAATACATATTTGCCTTCGATTCAAAACATTGCATTGTTTGATAAATTATTAACTACCAGTTTAATGTATTAACTAAGATGAGTGCAGGTAATAATAAAATAAACTTATCAGAAAGGCATTTGCTGAAAAAACAGATATATTTTTAGCAAAATTCTTCCTAAAGTAACCATTGTATTTCGATATTTCCAATCACTATGCTTGAAAGTTTTATTTTATACCTTCATAGACTTAACCTACGATAAATAAAGAAATTAAATAGAAAACCGACTTGAGCAATACACTTCGCGAACATATTTACAGACCAATCGTACCACTTCGTGACTATAATTTGGCACCGTTTAGGTACATAGGACTTGGTTATCGTATATACAGATATACATAAGTTTAAAGTACATATTATTATATCGATTCTCATTTAATCGATACATTGATTTCAGTGATTGATGAGAATCGATATAATTAAATTCAAATAATTCCAGTAATGCAATGCGTCATCGAGTTTTACTTATGTTATTACATAGCATATCCAAAAAAGTTATCCCTATTTATGGAAATTTTGTAAAATTACGTCATAGGATAATTTGACAACAATGACTAAATTCAAGCACCTTCAATTAACATAGTAAAAATATCTTAAACACTTTGTTTACAAAAATAATATAATATTAGACTTACAGATAGATTATAACACAGATGTTTGACGATATTCCATTGTTTGTTAGTTACTAAGATAATTCGTAATAACAGAAAGTTTATGAGGAAAATGATGGTGATTTCGATAAAATTAGAAATTAAACTTTGTCTTTATTTAAGATATGTCCGGTATTAGATTGATAAAATCAAATCCAAAAACACTTGGTTTTAAACGCCGCATAGTTATATTTTTTATAATAATATCACCAGTATGCGAAACGACCAAAGGTTGAGTTTCGATTGTCATCGGGATTCCTTGCCATTCGCACCGTGCTTCTTCAATTTTAATAGTAGTTATACAGTCAAACCTACTTTATGGTATTGTAAATAAAAATACTAGAAATGTGTGGCAATCTGTGAAAAGTCATCTGAGATTAAATCGTGTAAGAATGTACTTAATAATATGTTAGTTATTTACATTATTAAATTTAAGATAAAGCTATAACATTAGTTTGGTATGATATGTTTAGACTGTATTGACAGAATTGTAAATAATGTACTTAAGAATAATCAAATATATGGTTTTAACATTTTTCAAATCGTCGTTGTCCTTCCGAGAAATCGATGTTATAATCGATATTTTCAATGTCACATCACTAACCTTTTCTGAGTGAGACTAAAGTATATTTTTAATTCTAATTGTTTTATTAATAGGTTTTATTCATTGTGTTATAATAAATACAATTTAAAAATTAAGTGTATGCCATGACTCTCTGTACTGTATTTAAACACAGAAGGATAGTTTGAAAATGAATGACCTCCGATTAATATCGGTATAATTTGTATAAATATGTTGAAAAGTAGATTTACTGGGATTTAATTATTTTTGAAGATAGTTTTTTAAATCTATAAATAAATAGGTAGAGCCTTTGTTTTTATTTTCTCATATTGTGTCAAAGGCAAAAATCTGTATGACATCAGTGCTTTTGTAAAATATATATCAACTAACAATTTCAAAATCATTCAACACGTCTCCTTCCCGCTATTACAAGGGTAAAAAGGACAGTTGGTGGTATCCTGGAGGATGTTATGATGGTTCTCCATGGGTGTTGTGTGAGGAGTGGGAGGTGTGCGTGGTGTTGGAGTCGGTGGTGGCGAGCGAGTCGTGGTGCTCGAGTTCTGCCGCGTGTCGAGTGGAGTCACACACTGCTATGAACTGCTCGGCGTATGCTCTGGAATGTACCATAGGTTTTATTAGTTTTTGTTCTCTTTAATAACAAAACGTGGTTTGTTCATTCTTTAACCATAAATAATACCATCCTGAACTATTTATGAAGTACTGCATGAGACTGGATAAGTACTATGCCATATGAGCCCAAAAGTATACTAAACAAACTAATGAGGGTTAAGCTAGAGATATATACCGGTTGACTAGTAAGATAACGGACATACTGATACAGGGTACTCGATGGTCGTACCAAATATGTAGGTGCTTAATATTTGACCTAATTATCTACTAAAAACAATAAGTGTGGACACTCGCTTTGTGAATTTACAAACGAGCCGACTCAGACAGCAAAAGGTAGCCCCCGCCCCCCGCCGCGCACTTGAGCCCAGTTCGCAAAATATAGAAACATGTAATAGCTTATGAAGACACCATGGATGTTATACTTTTTCTTTCAAAAATAACTACAACGCGGGTGGAGCCGCGGGCAAAAGCTAGTACCTACTTAATATTATGTAGATACATAATTATCTATCTACCATTTGACATGCGGAGTGCTGCTTCACCACTATAATGTTTGACAGCCTCCGTAGCGCAGTAGGCGAGTAGCCGGCTGTGAAACGAGAGGCCGTGGGTTCGATTCCCACATCGGAACCAATGTTTGTGTGACAGACAGATATTTGTGTCCGGGGTCAGGGTGCTGTGAGACCACGCGTCTGCCGTAGTCCCTGATACCCACAACACAAGACTCGTATCTTAGTGTGGGGTCGGGGCTATGTGTGTGACTGTTGGGTGTTATTTATAATGTGTTCTCACCTGTCTAGTCCCGTGTAGGTCCTCTTCAGGTCGACGTCGGAGATGTCTCTGTCGCGTCGCTTGCGGTGTATCCTCTCCAGGGAGCGCGCGAGTTGCTCCCGCTCGCGACCCGCGCGTCTCCTTCTCTCACCCCCCGCACCTCCCGCACCGCCCGCACCCCCCGCTACACCCCCTCGTGGAGACCGTCGCCGGCGGAGACGCTGACAACAAAATATACACATAACAATGAAAAGGATTATAACTAAACACACAAAATCACGTAAATTACTTGACTCCTGACCTTACACTACCAGTTACCACCCGTATGCATAAACGACCTAATGATCTCTTTACTGTGTGTTAATGTCATTATATATTTTTATATTTATATATATATTTTTTACTATAAATGGGCTTGTGTTTGATTTGGCCTGATGGTAGACGATGATGTGGTCTACGGTGGAGCACGCTTACCTAGAATATACCTATTTATTCTTGAGTTAAAGATATCCAGGTTATAATTTTCGGGAAATATAGACTCCGGCAAAGAGTGCCACTCTCTAGCGGTGAGTATGATAAATGTACTAGCAATCGCTTCGTGCGCGCTGGTAGAATATCAACCATGTATCGATGACGCTTCGCCGAGTCTCTTATCGTCCGATGGAAAGGGGTTGGGGGAATTAAATTATGTAATTCCAAGACACACTCGCCGAAATGTATCCGGTAAAAAACCGATAAACTGGCAACTTTACGTCTGTGTTCAAGGCTTTGCAGCTAAGCAGGCTAAACAGGAGTTACAATGGCGGGTGTGCGGGCGGGATAGTATCGTTTCGTATGGTGACTGACATTTCCAATCCCATTCCTTTATGGCCGGTATTGCAGCAATGATGTTTCATTTTGATTGTTCATAGCCAGTGGTAAAAACTTACCATCAAGAGATCCACTTGCTCGATAGCCAGATAATGTTAGAAAAAAAATAAAGACTCACAGTGTCGTGTACAGGGTAGTAGAGTGGCGCAGGCTGTGCATACGGTGGTAGAGGCAGCGTGGCGTACCGAGGCGCCACAGCTACACACGCGGGCGGCATGCGGCCCAGCTGTAACCAAACAATTAATATTACAGAAACACTATCAAACACTTACTGCCTCGGTGGCGCAGTTGTTATTGCATAGGTACATCTAGCAGACCAGTATGGTTGTGTTGAGAGATAAAGATAAAGATATTTTTATTTGTGAGAACATGAGTATACACACATAGGTATGCAAGATGTTAAAATATAATTAAGACCATCATGTCTAGATAGATTGTCTCTCGCTACTTGATACTCTATCTGGACGGCACTGCACTTACCATCAGGTGCGGTGTGGTCACTTTGACGTGCCAGTATAAAAAGGAATACTGTGCTGAGGTCTCGGGTTCGATCCTTGGCTTTGGTAAAAGTAAATTTGGGTTTTTGTATCACGAAATACTCACTATCAGCCTGGAGTCTGGAATTGTATTCGATATGGTGAAAGACCACTCCTACGGACGGTAGAAAATTAAGCCTTGTACGGCTGAACTTGATATAGCTACAATACTTTGATGGTGGCTCCTCAATCTATTAGAGTGAGAAATATAAAGAAACTACAGTAAGTAAAATTAAATTAAATCTAAACAACAACAAAAAAAAACTAAGAAATCAACATGCTTATAATAAATACGGCCTCGACTCAGCATATACTGGTATTAATTACCAGTGCTGGTCTTACGTCGGGCCGGCATAAAGCATTTTGATCAAGTCGCTGATTACTTCGTCTACGATACGGATGAGATCCTAGGTTGTCTATGTAATTACATCTCATTAGGATGAAAACATCAACCAATGTTATATCCTGCTAATCATCAGATTTTTTCTTTATGGAAATAGTATATATGATCAGCATTAATGATTTACTCCTACAATTCATTATAATCTCAATTTCATTAACATTATTATTAACAAAAGAAATTGGATTTCATTGACCTATTGCTACAAGTGGAATATACGGCGAACGTTTCAAGTTCACTGTGTCATCTGTAGAAAACTCATTTACATAGATTTAGAAACATTATTCATCGCTTCATTGGTCTGTGGTAGAGCACACTTCACACTGACGTAGTGTGAATAAGCTATTCAGCAAGTAAGTCGGCATGATAGAAAGAAAGAAAAGAAAGAAAATTTGGTCACACAACAACACTTAGATAACATATATATTATAAAACACAAGGAGTAATACAACAAAAAGAAAAAAAATTATAGACCCTAAGTACACCCGCTACTCCTCAATTCGGAACACTTGTGTACAAAGTATGACCAAAAAGGCCATAGGCTCAGCATTTGCCAGGTAGTAAAGTACTGCCTGGCGCTGGTATTCTGCCTAGGCCTGAAATAGGAATGATAGTGTCATGTAGCAAGGGACAGTTGTCTCCAGCTACTTGATACTCTTCTTGGAAGGCACTGCGCTTACCAACAGGTGCAGTGATCACTTTGTTAAGATAAAAAAAACTGCGTCTGTGAACTGTGACTAATGATAAATTTATATATCTGGAAAGTAATATTTTGTGCACTTGCTATTGAATGATCTAGTTCTTTTTTTATCCTGGTATGGGAAAGTTCAGTGCTGTCCAGTTACAGTATGAAGTAGCGAGAGACAATCTATCCAGCTGGTGGTAGGATATTCATATCCGCCCGGATAGCGACCAGCGTACACAGGGCGAAAAACCCGCCATAGTGGCACACGCAAGTGTGTCGCGTTCCGGGATCAGCCAGTGTACATCCGGTTTTTGTCGGGGGTCTGGAGTTGTGGTACAATAGCCATTTTACGGCCTTCTTAGTACTCTGACACTAGACCCTCGACCCCTTCTTCACCTTCTTGCCCATGGCGTAGTGTGAAGAAGCAGGCCGGCATGAGTGTATTGAGTAGCGGGGATAGATCGTCTCTCGCTACTCAGTACTCTATTTGGACCGCACTGCGCTTACCATCAGGTACAGTGCGGTCACTTTGCCGTGCCAGGATAAGAAAAAGAAACTTTCGCTACTCAACACAATTATGCCGGCATGTTCGTCTTGTGTATTATAAAAATACATTTTATCTAAAGTATTAAGAAATGTCAAGCCAAAAAATCTACTTCCAATCAGATAAATTAGCATGTAGGCAGTCAAAAGTAAGTAAGAGTCTTTCACACACTGCTAATAAATTTCGCTTTCATCACTTACCATCACTCGATATACAACTTTATTAGTTAGTTGTAAGGTATAATATTGTTCGAGTGTTGTGAATGTTCGTGAGCAGGTTAAGCGATGTGAACCGGCTTGTGACCGGGTTATTTGGGATACTTCTTAATATTAGCAACATATGTTTAGTGTCGCTTAGATGAAGAAAAGTAGTGTCGGTTTGCCTTAAGAATATTAAGTAAGTACATAACCTCAAAAAGCCGCGATAGCCTCGTTGAGCGTGATCTTACTGTCGAGAGGAAAGTCGTAAGTTCGAAACCAGCCCAAATGGCATACACCTCTGGCATTCTAAAGTTACGTGTATATTCATGGTTAATTATCGCTTGCTTTAAAAATTAAAGAAAATATGAGGAAGAAAGCTGCAATTACCTTTGAATTCTTATAAGAATTTCAATGCTACGTGAAGTCTGCCTACCCATATTAGGCTAGCGTAGTGGATTTAGGTCTAATCCATCTCATCAGTAGTCCTCTACTCGTGGGCTCGTGCCCAGCAATGGCCCTTTATAATGCCCATTGC
Source organism: Laothoe populi (assembly GCA_905220505.1). Classification (NCBI taxonomy): domain Eukaryota; kingdom Metazoa; phylum Arthropoda; class Insecta; order Lepidoptera; family Sphingidae; genus Laothoe; species Laothoe populi. The sequence goes on from HG992156.1 coordinate 923,659, forward strand.
TGGGAATTGGTATTATTATTATTATATACTTAACCATCATAAAATCTCGAGTACCTATTTAATATGTCTGATTTAGTATTTATTATTGGAAACAGTGGATTTTAAATTATCAACGCAACGTAGTCGTCAAACATGTGAAATAGGCCATCTGACGTCAATATATATTCTTTGGAATTTTTATTGTATACCTATCATGTCCAGAGCCCAAGTACTCGCTGGGCTACTTCTGCTACATCCTTACATTACTTTATACATCCGTGTTTCGATGGACTTATACGTTTTTAAAAATGTACGCACAGTTTTTCTTGCCATAACATGCAATTTTATTAATTTTATTTTATTCTTGGATACATGAAAAAGGTTGAAAAGAGTTACTCGCTCAAATGTCTCGTAATAAGACCAGAAGTATTCATGACATAGCTATGTTAATCAAGCAGCCTACATTGCTGTAGCATGTTTAAATCTAATCTACATTGAGATACGAAGACAATGGATGCGTAAGAGGCGGTGGAACCGGTCTAGCCACGAGAGTCAAGTGCTGCCCTCACCTGCGCCAAGGCTGTGTCACTCCTCTCTACTGTCAGTTATTGTCTTAGTGGTTTGCTGAGCGATTGACTTTTTTATTTCTATGAAACGAACAAATTAGGTAAAAATAACCAATCGCCGCATATTCTACGAAACAGGGGATGATTTGTCGAATTTTAAGAAAAAGAAATTTCTGAAAATTTCAATTACGGTAATACTAAAAATTATTGTTTTTATAGATATATATTTAGTAAATAATAATTGAACGCTAAAGAACGAATGAGGGGTGATTAGAATTTGTAATAGGTACTTTCAGAGTTCAAAATAATTTAACATGATAATATAAGTTAGTCTTAATGAAAGGACAAACAGACCACCACCGCAGGAATTCTAACATATTCACCATAAAAAAAATGTTTACTAACAAACAAGTCCATGAAATCGTCATTTCCCTATCACTAAGTCCGCAGTCCTACTGAACTGGTTGCAGAAAGCTAAACAATGTATCAAGGAGATTAGGTCGTGGGCGTTCGTTTGGTATGCACCACCATGCCACCGATACCACACTAACCTCTTCCCACATTGTACTAAAGCACCAAGTATTACAGATTCTGCGGGGTGAGGCATTCATTGTATACTTTGCAAAAAGTAAGTTAATGTTTCTTTTTGTTTGTTTAGTATTAAAATTTTGGAAAAGGCTTCAACTTCCCATCCCCTCCACAAAGATCGCAATGCACCTAGTTTTCATATCGTTCAAGGGCTACTTTACCATTAGTTTATATACTATATAATTAATAAATAAATTAGATTTATATACCGACTAGTAAGACAACGGATATACTGCCTTACATGACTTTACTTGATATTTTGTGTCTTGTATTTTAATTGTTGTATTCAGTCTGGGTATGTCATGCTCGCTAAAGTGTCTGTGCTTGCTGCGGCGCCATGTGCCAGGTCGGTCTGTTCCCTGTGACATGGTTGAGGAGGCCGAGGCGTCATTACTCGTGAACGGGTGTGGCTCGTGTGGACTGGTCTGCTCAGACTTATTAATAATTTAGTTTTTCGGGATCTACATAATATGATAACAAGATCCCAACAAGTTATCGTACCTGCATCGAGTTGATTGTATAATTTAAAATTCTTTCAACTGTATGATAATAAATGATATCATTGTTTATATATAAGTAGATGTTAGAACCCAGCTAATATTTAACTGCGTTATATTTAAACGTTCAAATGTCAAGGGCGACATTCTTGTCTGTATTGTATAATTGTTTGTTATTGCGATGACTTTGAAAAAATCAAGCTGTCAGTTTGCGTGTATTGATGTGTTTTTATGAAATCAGCAACAATCCATTTGGGTTTCGAACATACGGCTTTTGTCTTGACAGTCCGTACCGCAACCAACTAGGCTATCGCTGCCATAGTGCTGCCATATATCTTGTATATAATACTTCAATATTGTGAATTATAAGTTTCCGGAAGAGAAATAAAACCTGCATGGTCTGCACTTAGTTCAAAACACCATGCTGCTTCAAGAAAGCATGATGTCTTGAACTGTAATAGAATACACCTAGGTTATTATTTATATGATTTCACCATATGCTTAACTTACAAAAATAATGTAAAATACTCCGCCTCTGTGTCCCTCCACTTTCATGTGCATAGGTAAAGTTAAGTAAAAGTCGATGAAATGTGAAATACAAAACCAGCGTACATGAATACGTGATTGAGCCGAACACGACCATATGTAATAAGGTCTTACGCTTGTTTATTGTCATTAAGAAAAGCATAATATGTTATACTTTATCTATGGGGTATATAAGTAGAAATAATAATAAATAACACCAAACAGTCATACACATAGTCCCGACCCCACACTAAGATATGAGTCTTGTGTCGTGGGTATCAGGGACTACGAGAGACTTTCGGTCTCACAATACCCAGACCCCGTACACAAATGTCTGTCTCTCACACAAACATGTGTACCGGTGTGGGAATCGAAACCACGGCCTCTCGTTTCACAGGCGGCTACTCGCCAACTGCGCCACGGAGGCTGTCATAATAAATATGATGGTAAGTAGTCACCGCCGCCCATAGACTTCTGCAATGACAGAGCACAGCAAAGCCTACCGTTAAATTTTTACAACAAAGAACAACATGCAAATGGGTTACCTGATGCTTTGTTGATATGAGCGTTATTACAAACACATAATATTAGAAAAATCATGGGTGTGTTGCGACCTTGTTTTTTCACAATTGGAATTGAGAAGGCGTAAAAGTATGGGCTTCTGGGAACCTCCTATCATTAAATATATAACAAGGGGGATAGATTGTCTCTCGGTAATCGATACTCTAACTGGACGGCACTGCGCTTACCATCAGATTTTGTTTGCATTAAGCCTTTAGTGATCGGTACCAAAATAACAAAAAACAGTATTGTACCACACCTATGGAGCGATCTAATTCAAACTTAAAACGTGATAATCACTTGTAAACAAACTAGGTACTAACCCAGAAAGTAATTAGCGTTTTATTCAAGTCTCATATCGACTGTAAGTGCTGTGAATGGGTCAAATTTAGTTTTTCTGGCGGCGGCAGGCCGAGTGAGTTGTATGCAAGCTCTGCATCACGTACTAGTCTGCTTTCCCAACGGTGTGATGTTTCGGCAACAACCATTTAAATGCCGACTGTGCAAATATGAGTACTGCTAACTTTAATTGCATGACCTTTTTAATTACCACCAAAAAACCAATTTGGTGTAGTGCAAATGTCTATAAATATCTATTTACATCTGAATTAGTTATATAACAATGTCAATATAATCACATTGGGTGTACCTCCTGTAAGGTTATATTTAATAAATAAATAAAATTGAAATGAAAGAATTAATACAGCAGTTATACTTGTTATATATATTTGAAATCATTTATTTGAATGTTATGTGTACGTAAAGTCTAAAGTAACAGGCTCAATGACTGTTTGTTGTTAGCAGTGGTGTAGCTTGTCTTAGATGGGCCTTGTATCTAAATTTTTGTGTAAAGTAGTTCGGGGCCATTGTAGCCTGGAAGCCCCGATCATTGGATATGGCGGTAGCTACGCCTCTGGTATTATATAGAACGACGGCTGACGCTGTCACACCAAAGATACATCCACAAACTCGAAAATACAGTATGGATCAAGGAGCATTTATGATACTACGTACTATAAAGTACAGCAACAAAGAGTCCAACAATATATCTCTTAACAGCTTTACCACTTGCAGATACGCATTCCAACAGATTTAATAGTAATGGTAAAGATTTTTTTTAATTCTAAAACTGTTCATTGCTGTCTAAAGTTCTGCAGGTACTTTAGGCTAAATCTATTAGTAACCTAATATAAATTCTCAATTTTAGGGCACGTTGAAGGCATAAGCAGTATAGCTGCGACTCAACGAACTATTCTCCCCCCATGGTTAACGAGCCTGTCGGCATATTAGTTATAAATTCCAATTAAGAATAAATCATATTTACCGAATCGAAAAAAATATCCATGTAATTAAATTGAAATTCCAAAGGAATGACGCAACCATTTCTCCTTGTATATCAACTGGCCGTTAATTTGTAGAGTAAACGGTATGTGGTCGCCAGGTCGCTTGGTTGTGTAACCCGAGACGCGGTAAGGTCGTATTGCGAGTCTTGTCCCATGTACCGACACATCTTGAGACGATCAATCCTCTCGAATGCACGTATTTACTTACGTATGTGGAATAACAAATACTCTGCAATGTTTTGTTCGAATCTGAGATACAGCTGGTTGATTTTTTTTCTTGATATCGACAAAAGTAACGTATCACATTTATAAATGAATAACGGTGAAGGAAAACATCGTGAGGAAACCTGCATACCTGAGAATTCTCATAAGAATTTCGAAGGTATGTGAAGTCTACCAACCCGCATTAGGCCAGCGCGGTGGACTAAGGCCTAACCCCTCTCATTACTATTAGTAGAGGAGGCCCGTGCCCAGCAGTGGGACAATGTCCTAGGCTAGTATTATAACACCCAACAGTCCTGACTCCATACTAAGATACGAGTCTTGTGTCGTGGGTATTAAGAGCTACAAGGGACTTCGGTCCCACAACACCGAGACCTAAAACAAATATCTGTCTGTCACACAAACATTTGTCTCGGTGCAGGTCACCGTTATATTAGCCATAAGAGTAACTATAGCAGCGATAGCCTAGTTGGTTGCGGTACGGACTCGGGACTGTCCAGACGAAAGTCGTATGTTCGAAACCCAAATGGCATACACCTCTGACTTTTCTCAAGTTATGTGTGTATTAAATGTTAATTATCGCTTGCTTTAACGGTGAAGAAAAACATCGTGAGGAAACCTACATACCTCAGAATTCTCATACGAATTTCAAAGGTGTGTGAAGTCTACCAACCCGCATTAGGCCAGCGTGGTGGGCTAAGGCCTAACCTAACCTAACCCCTATCGTTAGTAAAGGAAGCCCATGCCCAGCAGCGGGAAAAAGTTTAATACAGGGCTTGTATTATTATTATTATATTAATATCGACAAAAGTGAAGTATCACCTTTACGACTATATTAGCTTAATGACTAACTACAACATAACGCTGTAACCTGATAAACCGATTTTGAAACGTAAGGCCGTGGGTTCGAACCCCCAAAACAAGATCAACACATTATTATTAGTTTTCAACAGAGTTCAGAATCAGTTTTCATTTTCAAATGAGTATATTGTTTCGCATTTGAGAAGGCTTTTGTCATTCCTGAGATAATTGATTCTTATTTTGGGCTCTGGAATATGTGTGACTGTAGCGGTATTGATTATTATGTAAATCGTATAGGCCACTCACTCTCAACTGCCATTTATATAAAGAAAGCTTTCAATTTGATGTCTCAGATCTACAGCTAGATATACGAAACCGGAAAGCAAAACATACGAACTTTCTACACAAAATACATGTTCGTCACAAGAGCTTTTAATCTCGGTATTTTATAGTGAATTAATTCAACGATGTAATATATTAGTTGTTTTTTTAATGACTCACATCGGATGGAATATACACACTGATTTACATTAATTTGAATGAACTAATGACGGATCTCTTTTACTATACTTTCGCTGTAAGATTGATTTAGAGTCATAAAATAATAAAAAAAACAAAGCCACAGGACCTACTTATAAAAGCTAACAATATTAAATCATCATCTACCTGCCCTTATCCCACACTAAGTGGGGTCGGCACAAACGGTTTGAACTCTCCACGCAACCCTATCATGCGTCAAATCTGCATTCATTCCTTTCATGCGCATGTCCTCATTCACGCAATCCATCCACCTCTTTTTTGGTCTCCCAGGAATCTTTCTTCCATCCACATTCATATTGACAACCAGACTTGTCACATGCCTTACATCTCTCCTCATCACATGCCCATACCAAGCTAACCTAGCACTCCTCATCTTTTCCACAATTGGTGCTACTTTCAGGCTTCCCCTTACATACTCAAGTAAAAAGTTAACAATATTAAATATCTATACTATAATAAATATGAACAGGCAGTTTGTCAGTACATTAAATAATATTAAAATTTTGATTTTACGTGTTATATTATCGATATAGAACCCAAAACAATTGTTTTTGGAATTATTGTCTGTCTCTGTGTCAAGGCATCACGTCCAAAGTACTGTATTACAACAAAAGAATCGACAATAAAATCATAGTGTATCTTGAGGTAAAATTTAGTCTTTATTGAATTTAAATCAATGCATTCAATCATAAGTTATACCTGTTTCAACGAATATCTGTATTATGCAAAGAGTAGTTGTGAGAGATGAAATGATTTTATAAATAAAAGATAACTTCCACGCGGGCGGAACCGCAGGCAACAGCTGGTTACATAATAAATGCAAAATTATTTCATTTTCAATATATTTAAATAGAATTAACAAATTTTAGTCGAAACTAATGTCAATAACAACTAATTCGGTTAAGCCATTATCCGTAGTTTGTTCGCAGTCAAACCGACGATAAATTCATTATGATTTTATTATGTTATTATGTATATTCATATTGATAGTGTTATATAAATATACGTTATATACAGAGATTAAATCCCTTCCCTTGCCTCACCGCAAGCAACTTTCCTGTATGTTACATAACTGATGAGTGACTACAACCGGAAACCGTTGTGTAATGCGATTATATGTGATAATAATAATGATAATAAAAACAACGTGGTTTTTGGGCTTCAATATCTGTCCACAAAAACAAATAGAGGCTTGCTGCTTCACTTGAATGCAAGATTTAATCATTTTCTGTGACTACAAATTACACACTTAGGCAGTGTTGTTTCAATCTTAGTCCATTTCGACAAAATGTTTTTGACGAATTTTGACTTTTTCCATAATTAAATGCGTCAAGTAACGAGGTATAGTTGTTTCTCGCTACTTGATACTCTAACTGGACGGCACTGCGCTTACCATCAAGTGCAGTGGTCACTTTGCCTCTGTCACACTGGTGAAGTTGACATGTATTTTACAAAATTCTCTTAAAAAGAGATTTTAAGGAATCGTTAAGTATTCAGCGTACAGACCAAGCTTTTGATATTTATGTGCAGTAATGGCGATTGCATAATGTTTTGCTAGCAACTATTTGTATTCAAAAGTTCGCTGGCTGTTTGCACTTTCCAAATATTTTACTGACTGATTCATGTTTTTTCAGTACGTGAGTTGGCAACAGTTTTCTATTTAAAGGGCAGCTATTGATCTGTAATCTTACTTAAAAAAGCTTCGCGCTGTTGTTTGAGCATTCTAGAGAGCCAATTCTCATATTTAATTGATAGTGCGACTATCATTATTAAATAGTTTGATCTACTGAATGAATGGATCTATACCAGGTTGAGCCCTTGTCTTATCGACAAGTAACCAGCTTTCTAACCGTCATATTGATAATATTACGTCAAGTGAGGTGATCAAGCGAGTGATACATTTTTTATCAAGTCCATGTCAATGTCGATAATCAGATCTGTGCCGCGACTTTCTCGTGCCTCAAATGTCGATAAACTATAATTCTCCCGATTGTTTTTTTCTGCAGGTGAAAGTAATAAATGTTCTTATATTACTTGTGTTATGGAGTTGGTTTCTATGTAACCGCAAGTAGGGTCAAATTGGTTCAATAATTGATTTCGTATTATAATGTTTCGTTAGAATTTGTTGCAAATATTTATAAGATTGTATTGCATGTTAAGTATAATTTGTATGTAGTAAAGCTGAAGTCAAGCCAATTTTGGTTGTGAATAAATCGGCTCTAACAGAGTGGTAGCAATGTTTCACAGTATACTAACATGAAGTGGTAGATTGCTTCAGTGTATCAAACCGTGAGTGATTATTCTGATACAGTAGACACTTCCTTTGCATCCTTTTATATCAAGATCTGCAAGTTACCAATTATCTTTCTTGGATTCGTTAGCGGCAGTAGTTCACCACTAGGCGACCTATTTACTTATATTCTGCTATAAACAAGTGTTTATAATCGCTTTCTGTATCTTGTGTAAAGCATTTAGGACGTATACGATTGGAATTATGTGAAATATGCCCTGCGGTTGCATGTGGAATGCGGTGCGGACCGGCGTGCGACCTTTCCAATACCTTGCTTGCTAAATGTTATCTTGCACCAGAGTTATAAACGGACAATATGAACACAGAAATGATGATGAATATTTCTCCAAAATTATACAAATTTCTTTTAATTAGATTTAAGACAGCCTCCGTGGCGCAGTAGGCGAGTGGCCGGCACGTGAAACGAGGCGTCGTGGGTTCGATTCCCACACCAGGACACATGTTTGTGTGACAGATAGATATTTGTGTCCGGGGTCTGGGTGTTGTGAGACCGTGCGTCTCTCGTAGTCCCTGATACTCACGACACAAGACTCGTATCTTAATGTGGTCGGTGCTATGTGTGTAACTGTTGGGTGTTATTTATTATGTTATTTATTTATTATTAATTAAAAGGCCTAGAAAGAATATCAGCGCCGGGCAGTATTTTACTACCTGGCAAATGCTGATCCTATTTGCTCATACTTTGGACAATGGTGCTCCAATTCGAGGAGTAGTATTATACTGATAGACGTTTTAAATGTTTTCTGTGTTTTTTTTTGTATTATTTCATTTATGTATATGGTCTAGAGTGATGACTAAATGAAGTTTATTTTCTTTCTTTGTAAGTGCCTCAATGTAATGAGCAGATTTCTTGCCTGATGGTAAATTCCACACATTCTATAAACAGTAAACACAACCTAACATTGTAAATTAAAAAAAGTTATGTGTGTACTTATGTACGCGCGTGAGAAGTTATACTTCATAGGCCTCATTAAAAATTATGATAATATATATATATATATATATATATATATATATATATATATATATATATATATATATATATATAAATATTCAAAACGCGCCTAAACAAGTAGAACTTCAATGAAAATGCAAGGTTTATCTACCAAGAAGTCACTAGCCAGTCATGTACCATAAGCTCAAACACGGGCCACTTTCGCCATTCTTACATGCTATTTTTAACTTTAATGTTATGGAAATAAAAATAATTTTACTCCCTCCTTTATTTATTTTTAATTTCCTTCTGGACACGAGTGGCAAATCTCCTTACATTTCATGGGAGCCTGGTACATAAAGTGAAATAAAAATGATTTTACTCCCTCCTTTATTTATTTTTAATTTCCTTCTGGACACGAGTGGCAAATCTCCTTACATTTCATGGGAGCCTGGTACATAAAGTGAAAAAAGAATAACAACAAAATATTTTAATGGCCAGTACTTTTTAGGGTATCATGAGTACTACTAATTCGGTCTTTCATAATACCATAACGTACTGGCCATATCTATATTCCGAATTTAAATTCCGAAGCTTCTAGCTCTTAAGGAAGTCACTATTATATCAGTTGTATAAAAACGGTATCAAACGGTATCCTTACATTTCTGCGAGCCTGGTACTCAGGAAAAATTTTACTGTTACGAGTGTTCTAAATATAAAAATACTAGAATATACATACAACTTGAACATAGTTACATATCGATTTTCATGCCACCTAGAACTAACTTCACGATGTGATGTCGGTGTGGCGCGCGCATCGTAAAAATTCACTCTCATCATTTTTCTCCATCGCGCCATAAGAAGTATAACTTCAAAAGTACTACAGAAGCATTTGCAGGCCGGGATGATTGTGTCAAGTAGCCAGATATAGTTTTGTCTTTCGGTACTTGATACTCTAACTGGATGGTACTGCGCTTACCATCAGGTGCAGTGTGGTCATTTTGCCGTGTCAGGATATAAATAACAGCATAATGAGATATGAAATATTAAGTGTCATAATATCCAGTAATTTTACTAGCTTCTGTTCTTTAAACCAGACCACAATAGTGTTTGCATACTACTGCAAGGTGGTAGAAATCGATACCTACCAAGAAGCCTCTCATATACGAAAGACCTACCATCTAACTATATTAGACTATTGTTGAGTACACTTGAAGTAAAGTAATTCTTTAAATAAAACCAGATAAAACTGATGATCCAACAATCCACTATTGTATATATATATTTTTTTTATTATTCTGGCGCGGAAAAGTGACCACACTGCACCTGATGATAAGCGCAGTGCCGTACAGATAGAGTATCAAGTAGCGAGAGATAGTCTATCCCCCGCTACTCAACACAATCATGGCGGCCTGCTGTTTAGCTTCTTCACATTACGCCTAAAGGACCCAGGATCATAGGAGGGAGGGAACACGGCTGGCACACTATTCCACAGCGCATTTAATACGAAACTGCTTGATTTTTTATCTGTAATTGAGGTAGGTATGTCAATTTAAATGTGTCTTATTTTTTTTTAATTCATTCTTAGAATATTTGTTGCCGGGTTTTGGAATATATTATCTATAATCGAATCAGTCTTTTATGTAAATTCAATTATCGCACAACAAAGAGAAATAAGAAAATCATTGTTTGCCAACCGTACAGACGTAGTATTGCGTGAGATTTTACTGAGCATTGACACGTTTTGTACAACGGTAGCTTTATTACAGTGAGACCAGTTTGTTTTTATGTACGCACAAATCTCGGCGACATTCAGTAACAACGGTTTATTAGTTATTAATAACTGTACAGTACTAGCGAGTAGAAGTGTGTCAGTATTGTAACTAAAATTGCTATTGACGACTCTTTTTGAGGAATAATTATATATATAATTATATTATATATATTGAGATAATGTAACGGTAATACATATATGAGTTTACCTATGTCATCTCACAAACCTCGTTCCGTTCCCGCAATAGTCTTAAAAAGAGATACAAAGTATTCTCTTTACGTATTGTTATATTAAATAATTATGTATTGTGAAATTAGTGACTGCCTCGGTGGCGCAGTTGTAATTGCGCATGCTTTACGACTGCTGTGCTGAGGTCTCGGGTTCTATCCCCGGGTCGGGTAAAGTGATATTGGGTTTTTCTATCTACAAATTCTCAGTATTAGCCCGGAGTCTGGAATTGTGCCCGGTGTGGCGATATGCTCGCCCCCTATCACATTATGGGACCGAAATTCGGCGAAAAGTGGGTGTATTGGTTACACCTCTGCCTACCCCTTCGGGGATTACAGGCGTGAGTGTATATGTATGTATGAAATTAGTATCACAAGTTAACATGATTAACAACTACGTTTTTTCTATCCAACAATAGCAAGCAATTTTTTTAAATAATGATGAAAATGAAATACTAAACGAATACATAAACAACATTCTTGTTCTATACAATGTATTTAGAAGATGAGCTTCTTCAATTCCGATTTTATCTTTATAAAACACTTTCTTTAGCTCTGCTCGCGTGAATCACGATTCCTTACTCTGTGGTATTTAGTATTTATAGAGATTATCTCTTCCACACATTTTTTCAAACTCTACCTTTTTATATTATATATAAATTTTAGGACTGCCTCCTTAGCTCAGCCGGCTGTGAAACAAGAGTTGTGGGTTCCACCAACAAAGACAAATGTTGGTGTGATCCAGAAATATTTATTTCGGGTTTAGATGAGGTATAGCAGTGATAGCCTAGTTGGTAGTGGTATAGTCTGTAGAGACGAATGTCGTATGTTCGAAACCAGCTGAAATGACATACACCCCAGACTTTTCCAAAATTACATTCATTGCTAATTATCGCTTGCTTTAGCGTCAAAGAAAAACATAATGAGGAAACCTGCATACCTGAGAATTCTTATACAAATTCAAAGGTATGTGAAGTCTACCAACACGAATTAGGCCAGCATGGTGGGCTATGGCCTAACCCTTCTCGTTAGTGGAGGAGGCCCGTGCCCAGTTTTAATACAGGACTTAATTTTTTTATGTGTGGTACCGTAGTCCTTCCGTGGTATTTAATATCCACGGTACAAGTTTAACTTAGTGTAAAGTCACAGCTATGGGTGTCACATGGGTGTGTTTATAATTTATTATAACTTGGTATTGCAAGTATTTTTAGGTTCGTTTATAGCATAGCCGTGAGGGAATGTTAAATAGATATAATTGAAATAATTAGTCTCCATAAATCTAGTCATCATTATGTTGAATTACACGCATGTGTGGTAGGGACAGCGTTGGTCTGGAATGTTTTGGTGAAAGGGAGGGCTCTTAGACCCGCTGCACCTAGTTCAGACACGAGTGGCTTTATATAAACAAGTAGAATGTTACTAAAGATATTATCTTGCAGACGGACATCACAACTGAGCTCATCTGTATATATAAAAGAAGAAATTGACTGACTGAATGATCGATCAACGCACAGCCTAAACGGCTGGGGTTAGAGACTTAAAATTTTGACAGTAGGTACCTTTTATCACGTAGGTATCCACTAAGGAAGGGTTTTTGTAAATACCACCCCTAAGGGGGTAAAATAGGGGATGAAAGTTTGTATGAAAATCCGTCATTTTTGAAGTTAAATTCAAGAAAATTAGTATTTGGCATTTTAGTTAAAAATAAAAAATATATGTTTCAGGATTTTTGGAAATTCCGGCCCTAAGGGGGTAAAATAGGGAATGAAAGTTTGTATAAAAATCCGTCATTTTTAAGTTAAACGCATGAATATTGGTATTTTGTATTGTATACTTTTTCTCCCAAACATGACCTCCACGCGGGCGGAGCCTCGAGCAACAGCTAGTCTTTAATACATTAAGAAAAGTTATAACCTATCTAATTTCTGTCCTTTATCCAACATGTAGAGAATTTATAAAGATATCAAATTTTTTGGTATACAATCTGCATGTTATATAATTAATTAATTATCGAAATAAATAGTAGGTAACTACGAAGAAAAAAAATCTCGTTTTGAATCTCAAAGTTTAAATTTTTAACACGTTTAAATAAGAGTCCTTCAACGTAACGCAGATATATTTTGGTTCCTTTATTTAATATACAACACATATTTTTCACAGAGTTTTTTTAATACTAAATACACCCAACAGTCACACATACATATTTCTGACCCCACATTAGGTCAAACCTGTGTCGTGCATCAAGAACTACGAGGGAATACGGTCCCACAATACCAGATCCCAAACAAAAATTTATGGATGAATAAATATTTGTTTTGGTGCGGGAATAGAACACGTGACCTTTCTTTTCACTACCGGCAAATGCTGATAAACTTAGAACCGCTTAGAAGTTCATAATAATAACGGTTGTAAAAACAGTTGTATCCCATAGTGAAACTTCCGTAAGCGAGTGTACCGCTCACCGCCGTAAGTTGCGCGTTTCCAGAGATTTCTGCACGAGTATTTCACAACCGTGAATGAGAGTGCAGCTGATTATTATGTTAAACACGAGAACTTCGCGAAGATTTATAGTATTTTGACAATTGCAGATAGTGTAAAGTAAACAAATCTGATCTGATGTTTTTATGAATTAGGGATTAATGCGGAATTAAATTATACACAGTCATGCTGTATTCGCGACGGAGTAGAGATAGAGCAGAGATACAATTAAGTTAGGACCAAAGTTTTCTGAGCTTACTTCATATATGTGTAGTGATTGATAGGATTTCATCTCACTATTTCTTAGCCGTTACTAGGTTATCGTTACACTAATGAGGCGACATGAGGAATCAAAATATGCATACATTAACTAGAATTGATTTGAAATAAATGAATTTGTGTTTATATAATCCTGTAGTTCTATTGATAAATATTTTTGCGAAACCAATTGTTATTAAGGCAACAATGGTTATTATTTTCAAAAGCTGAGGAAAGTGGTAATTTTTTTTATTTTCTTAACCTCATTACTTATAAAGTTATTTTAAAATGTAATTGTCATTTTTAGTACACTCCATTCAACTGAAATTACAAGGGCTCAGCCCCAATTGTTAGAAATTGACAAACCGACATGTATTTGGGGAAGTCGCGATAAGAAAAAACAAATGATAGACAAAAGTGTGCCAGGTGACTCGCTTGCTCGGTTGCCCTCTCTACGATAAAAATTAATGATCCCTGAAATATTATACTGCCAAACCCTGCGATTCCCACAGTAATTTCGCACGCACTAGAATCTGTTGGCGCTAGTAATTGTGCACAGGTGCTACGGCGCGGGCGGTCATCGCTTGCGAAACATCCCGACCCCGAACATAATGGTTGTTGATTCGCTACACTATCTTAAGTCTTCTCAATGTTGTTCCAAAATATTTTTAGTATATATTGTTATATCAGACGGCCCACTATCGATTAAGTGGGACAGCTTAAGAGTTAACCAGTGCCTATAAACATCGGAAATGTCAAATAGTGATACGGACGAATCCACTGGCTTTAAGAAAAGGAATGTGGGCTATTTACTATACCTTTATCATTATACCATATCCTATAATATATAGGAGATATATTGTAAAGCACAATGTTATGGAATAACTGTTTTATTGCATGAATTGAATGCCTAAAAAAACAGTATTTAAGGAAGTTGAATTGCCTTCAGCTTCACTAAGATAAATGGTTATACGGCTACATCCAAACTACTCTAAAAGTAAAAAGTACAGGACAATTGGCCTAAATATTAGCTCGAATATTAAATATTGGAGAGGCCGCGGCTGCTCATATAGTCATCCTGACTGATAATATTTTCTGAATGTAAACTTTTGCTTCTAGAACGTTGTATAGTCGTTCCTCCACAGAGCTATAAATAGTGTTATTTTCTCTAAATTACATACAGTTTCGTAGATTCTTATCACATTTTCTGCTGTACCTTCCACTTTATTATCTTAAGGCATCAATTAATATTCGTTAAGTGTATTTCGGTGATTGAAACCCGAATGTTGACCTGTGGGCTGTAACCCGACATACAAGCCCACTTGTGTGGACCGTTATAAGCTTTTTCTTATACGATACCGTTTGTGATCAGTGGTCTATTCATAAAATGTGTTGTGTGTAACCATATTGGATAATAAACGCTATCATTATCGGGGTCCATTGTATTTGAAGAATAATTTTTTTTATCTCTTATAATGCAGTGATTATGGAAGGGTTTCTAAAGCCATTATACTGTTGGTAAGTCCATTACAGTCCAAATATTTCAACTGTCAGAAGATGTTGCGGCTTAAGAATTACTCCGGCTGACCACGGAACGAGAGCACCAGTTTGAGCCACAATTTTTTTTGTGTGTTCTCCAGTTATACGGTAATCGTTATCCAGTCAGGTATTTATACCTGGTATACACCATTTCATTAAAAATAATTACCTAAGGTTGTTTCGTGTTAACTCTGACAATGAAATAAAAATGTGACCATCAAAGCAAGCGACTACATGACTTAAAAAATTCAGACATAGATGCCATTTGGGCTGGTTTTAACCTGTGATATATGCCTGACCATTTTCGCAACTCAAATACCCTCAACCATCTTTCGTTACTGTTTACAATACTTCAGAATACAAAAAAACATAGGCAGTTATGGGGACTGCCGAAAGAAGTGAAAATTTTAAATTTTTGATGTACTGTGTTCTTTTTTGAAACAGAGTAATTCCAAAGTATTGATCCATCCAGTAGTTATCCATGAAGTAGTATTATTTTTTGTTTATGATTGCTTCTCAACAATTATAGAACTTTATAGGCGTGCTTATGTCAAAAGTAAAGTAATCTAATCGTGCCGGTCACGCGAGTTAAGGGATTTTTCCACATCCCAAAGTGCCCAACGTGCCTAAAGAAGTTTTCACTTCAATAAAACATGCCATCATACAACTTAGATAACATTGTTTTATGTGTAAAATGTGGAAACGCGTTCTTAGCAGTAGATAGTGACACTGCGGCACGGGAGGCGCGGCGGCGTGGAGTTACGTCTCACAATTAGCAACCGGTGCTGCGGTTTTTGTTCACTTACACAGCATGCATTACAGATTTACATTTTGTAATAATGTTTGTCATTATTGTAGAAAAATTCAATCGATGTATGCATCAACTCCAAAACAGCTGGAGCGGTTTTGATGAATTTTTCAGGCAAATATTTAGATGAGGCCAGCATGTGGCCCTGTGAAGTTTGGTAGCGATTGCACAAACAGTTTTTTTTTGCGTTTTGGTATTAATTAATAATAAATATGTGTATTACTTACCAGGAGGTATTCTCTGCCAGAGAATGAGTGCTAACATTCATTGATTTGAACAGTTAAAAATAATATAGAAGATATATAGTACATACGACCGATGTATCTACACGAGCGTGAATAAACGTACCTGAAACAAAACAATAAAAGTGATATATTTATAAATATAAGAATGATCGCGGGTCGTGATACAAATAACATTAAAGTAATCTTGAAGTGGATATAACTCGTATTACTATTATGGCAATAATTATTTACGATTTAGTTAACCCCTACGCTCAACGCACTAAGCTGATGCGACGATATATAAATTCGACCAATACCATTTAGATATGTGTTAGGTATTAGCGGTCAACTAAAGTTAAGTAAAGGT
This sequence comes from Laothoe populi, assembly GCA_905220505.1. Lineage (NCBI taxonomy): Eukaryota > Metazoa > Arthropoda > Insecta > Lepidoptera > Sphingidae > Laothoe > Laothoe populi. The sequence goes on from HG992156.1 coordinate 940,201, forward strand.
TAGTGAAAATGAAATTAATGAACGAACGTAGTTACGTTAGAAATATATAATAGTAAATTTACTATAATACATTTCGGATGGAACCAAAACTCTTTGTAATGTTGGTGATGGTGGGCGACGATCCTCGCCACTGAGATCAGCTCTGGACTGGTCTTCGGACATAATTTTATAAAAAGATTAAAGATTACTTAAAAATGAATTTATTAACTCAAAAATGCAACAATATAACTAATCAGGCGTGTCCGCGTCACAATTACGAGATGTTGACGGAACGAGCGACTCAATCGGAATGGACTCGGTCGTACAGCGCGCCGCTTTATATTGTCCGTCCCCACCTCTCCTGACTAACAGAATGGTACGATGATGTCACGTTGCACGTGCGCGTGTTTGTAAACAGTGTTTGTTATTGAGCGCCGACACGGCCATTCTGCATATAGGTCGCCCTCGACCTGTCAAAGAAAGAAGAATGCGCAGTATTTCAAAACACATCTAGTGCTTAGGTTTTAACTTAAGTAAAGAGGCCTTGTTCTCAATTTACTTAATTTCTTGCAAAAAAAAGAGGCCTCTGTCCTCGATTTATGTTATTGCTCAACTTACAATACTGGTAGAGTAAGGAGGCCCCTGTCCTCAACTTACGATACGGCTAAAGTAAGGAGGCCCCTGTCCTCGACTTACAATACTGCTAAAGTAAGGAGGCCCCTGTCCTCGACTTACGATACTACTTGAGTAAGGAGGCCCCTGTCCTCGACTTACGATACTACTTGAGTAAGGAGGCCCCTGTCCTCGATTTACGATACTACTTGAGTAAGGAGGCCCCTGTCCTCGACTTACGATACTACTTGAGTAAGGAGGCCCCTGTCCTCGACTTACGACAATTATGAACAATTATTAAGTGCTATATTGGTACTTAAATAGTGCATATTACCTTTACTATAGACCGTTTTACATCTCTTGAGCTTGAACCAGATCATCGGGAGTGTTCAGTTCGACCTTATTTGATTCTGGTGTCACAGTTGGTTCATCTAGCGCCGACATGGAATCCTGTTGTACGCCTTCGTTTGTTTTGGGCGCAAGCCATAGTTGGTCATGGGCTACTTTTTGGGCGTCCGCGTCCCGTTATCTTCTTTACTTGGTAACTATCATTTGGCAGTATTCTCCAAATTATATAAGCATCCGGATATTTCAGGTCAAGTCCAATTTGGGACCTGGGATTTGTCTTAAAGAAAACAAAGTCGCCTTTTTGGAACCTCTTCATTTTCACTTTACCGTCATAAGTTGAAGACATTTCAGGAAACCAATAACTTTCTCGAATCTTCCTTAGTCTTTTACCATCTAAAATGTTTCAGCGCGGTATGACAGGCATTTATAATGCTCCATTGGTATGTTTTTGGAACTACTTTTTCCATGTTTTGCAATCGGGTTCATCTTCGTCAAGACAGTGTTCCAAAACAAGGTCATTTACTCGATACTCACGCATTACTTCGTTGTGTTCCAACTTCTTTATGATTTTGGCTAAGTCTACATCACGCCTTTGCTCAATCTTTAGCCATGTATCAATGTTTTGCTCTAGGTTAATACACGTCGTAGGGTTACGGCTGAAGAAGTCTGCATGTTTCATTAGGCATCCTTGACGATATTCTGTTTGGAAATGGTAGTGCTGGAGAAATGACCACCACCTATGGATCCTGGGTAAGATTCCATGTTTATTTGACGATGTTATGGCGTTGTAATCAGTAATTACTGTAAATGATCTGCCGTAGAGTTACTGTCGAAAGTGTTTTATTGCTCTTACTATAGCAAGTCTTTCCAGCTCATAAGAGTGGTAATGACTCTCTGGTTCAGTAGTTCTCATACTCATATAAGCTATCACATGCCGTCGGCCGTCCTGTATTTGAATAAGAATTGCATCCAATACAGTGCTGATAGCATCCATGTGGAGTTCAAATAGGAAGTCCCTCTTGAAAGATGGTTAGAACTGGTGCAAAAGTTAGTCGCCGAATGATGTCAAGCCTAACGCTTTCACATTCTGCAATCTATTGAAATTTAGCATCCTTCTTAGTTAAGTTGTAGAGTGGAATGAGACGCTCAGAAAAGATGGTATGAAACGTCTAAAGTAGCGAAGCCACCAAATTGTCGTACTTGTTTAACGTTTGTCGGTACAGTAGATTTCTCTAAGGCTACTACCTTCCCTGGGGTCGGAGGAATCGTACCTTTTGAGATAAGGTTTCCAAGATATTGAATCGATGTCTTGAAAAAATAACACTTGTTTTGATTTATAGTAAACCCAGCCTTGGTTAAAGCTGCTAAGACATTGTCCAGAACCTGTAACCCTTCTGTTAATGTTTTGCACTTTATCAATACGTCATCCATATAAACCAAGACGTTATCCAGTAGGGGTCTTAATGCAGTCATTATAGCACGCTGAAACACAGCCAGAGCGTTCATCAATCCAAAAGGCATTCTCACATATTCATATATCATATACATCTTGTGTAGTGAAGGCAGTGTTTGATATAGATTCGTCCTTAATGGGTATTCGGTAAAAGCCCTGGGCCATATCTAAACTGATGAAATAAGTAGCATCTGATAAATCGGTCTATTTGTCTCATCACAGTTGCACCCATCTCATTGAAGAGTATGTTTAAACCTGTTAACCGTTAACTATTTCTGCCCCTATCAAAAGATCACAAGGTGTTTAAAGGTCTTCTACAATGTGGAAAGCCACTTCTACAAACACACCATTCAAATCACATGTTACATTAATTCTTTGGACACGATTGGAATACTTTGACTTCCAATGGCCATTAGTATGAAGGTACAATCTTCACACTTTCCAAGAATGGATCGACTGACAGTACGCGTTACTAAAGAACGTGCTGCCCCGCTGTCATAGAATGCTGTGAGTTTACGATTATTGATAATAACAGCCATTGATGTTAATATTTCTTCTTGTTTTACGGCCAAATTAAGCTTTTCAGCTTCATCTCCCATCTTCTTGAAACAGACTGATTCAGTATGTCCAATTTTGTCACAGTAAAAACATTTGGGCCTTTGCCGTTCCGTGCGGTTAAAAGATTCCTTTGTGTTTATTGCACTCAGTAATGTCTTAGGGTCACTCGCTTTCTCGATACCTTGGTGGCAATGTGCTTGGATATGTCCAGGTTTCCCACACTTAAAGCAAAGCATAGTGTCATCCTTGTTGTTTCTTAGTCCTTCTCGTTTAGCTGGTGGTTTTCCATGGCGGGGTTCTCGTTGTTTGATTGTAGCCGCCACAGAAATTAATTCAGGAACAAAAGAGCATTTATTAGAGAGTAAACGTAGACGAAAGAACTCATTGTCTATGCAGCCAATTACAGCTTCTACAGCGTCTTTATCTTTGTCACCATTAATGACTCGTTTCAAACGTTCCAAGCTTTGGTAGTGGATTTAGCTGGCTTTACCATATCAAATTTAAAACTTCGCAATTTCAATATATCGTTTGAATATCATGCTTCTGGCTCAAAAGTTTGTATAAGAGCCTCTCGCATGTCACACGATACTGAGGTTTTTACTGACCAAGTACCTCCAAGAGTTTTCGCACGACATTACAGTAGGCCAGCAATTTTTGTACACACTTCATAATTAGTCAGTTTCCAGTGGGCTTTTGCTCTATCCACGTGCTCACACCAATCTCATATTGGTTCATCACCATCCTGGTTGAACGATGCGATGTAGATATCGCCTTAGCCTTGGTCGTCTTGTTGGAGCCGCTGCCTGGTTTAAAAGTCCAGCAAGAAACTCGTGTTTAGCTTGAATATTTGCTTTGTAAAATTTTCTATGATACCGGCCAATGCAGACAATCCCTGGCCGGCGCCAAAGTTATTGCCATCTCCTTGTCTGCGGGCAGATGGGGCTGATGATGCCCCAAGGTCCATCTCACTTCTGATTTCGGATGGAACCAAAACTCTTTGTAATGTTGGTGATGGTGGGCGACGATCCTCGCCACTGAGATCAGCTCTGGACTGGTCTTCGGACATAATTTTATAAAAAGATTAAAGATTACTTAAAAATGAATTTATTAACTCAAAAATGCAACAATATAACTAATCAGGCGTGTCCGCGTCACAATTACGAGATGTTGACGGAACGAGCGACTCAATCGGAATGGACTCGGTCGTACAGCGCGCCGCTTTATATTGTCCGTCCCCACCTCTCCTGACTAACAGAATGGTACGATGATGTCACGTTGCACGTGCGCGTGTTTGTAAACAGTGTTTGTTATTGAGCGCCGACATACATTTCTAAGTTTAAATATGAATATGAAAAAATCCTGCCCATCTATATAAAACACAAAAATTATTTCTACCTATGTCCGTTATAGACTTCGAAACCACTCAACCGATTACAATGAAATTTGGTGTATGTGTGTGGTTGGCTCTAACTTAAAAGATTGTTTTAGGTCCGACAGGTGGCGCTGTTACCGAGATCTGAATTTCTTATTTTTCAACGAAAATTAGTTGCACAGATAAGGCGGCAGGACAACCTCTTTATGGAAGTACGCCTGCCTGGGACCAATCTTTATATGATATATAAAGATTGTGTAAGTTTTCCGTAGATCATAGATAAAATTCAGGTTTTGCTCAAGATATGGAAATAAGAGTCTCCAATATATTTTATAAGGGAACACCAAAAAACTCCGAACTATTTTATTCCGAATTTCGATATTCCGATTTACAAAACTCCGAATTTCTTAATACCTAAGAATTGTAAAGTTTATTATTCAACACCACGGAATTTCTTTTAACGAAAGTTGTAAATCCGATTTGTTTGTTTTCCGTTTTTTTTTTAAACTAGCACGGCAAATTGACCGCACTTCACCTGATGGTAAGCGCAGTACGGTCCAATTAGAGTATCGAGTAGCGAGAGACGATCTATCCCCCGCTACTCAACACAATCATGCCGGCCTGCTCCTTCACACTACGCCATGGGCAATAAGGTGAAGAAGCGGTCGAGGGTCTATTGTCAGAGTACTCAGAAGGCCGCAAAATGGCCAACATTGTACCCCAACTCTAGACCCCCAAAAAACCGGATGTACACTGGCTGATCCCGGAACGCGGACACACTTGCGTGTGCTACTATGGCGGGTTTTTTACCCTGTGTACGGTGGTCGCTATCCGGGCGTATATGAATATCCTACCACCAGCAAAAGATTTGCATAAGTCCGAAGAATCAAATGCCCGATAGGTTCTGGCTCCGAAAACATCAACTATTATTGAATCCCTTGGGTTAGGTTATGCTAGAACAGTGACTATTAAAACGCCAGACCCCCTCTATTGTTGGTTATCAATGAAAATAACTATTCGATCTGTTGAAACTCGGTATTTTGAGAATAGGAATTATAAACGTTAGGAATATAGAAATTTCGGAATTATAAAAATAGGATGAATGATCGGAGTTGTTATATTAGAAACTAGCTGTTGCTCGCGGCTCCGCCCGCGTGGAGGTCATGTTTGGGAGAAAAAGTATACAATACAAAATACCAATATCCATGCGTTTAACTTAAAAATGACGGATTTTCATACAAACTTTCATTCCCTATTTTACCCCCTTAGGGGCAGAATTTCAAAAAATCCTGAAACATATATTTTTTATTTTTAACTAAAATGCCAAATACTAATTTTCATGAATTTAACTTAAAAAATGACGGATTTTCATACAAACTTTCATCCCCTATTTTACCCCCTTAGGGGTAGTATTTCCAAAAACCCTTCCTTAGTGGATGCCTACGTGATAAAAGGTACCTACTGTCAAAATTTCAAGTCTCTAACCCCAGTCGTTTAGGCTGTGCGTTGATCGATCAGTCAGTCAGTCAATCAGTTTTTTCTTTTATATATACAGATTTTGAACCATTCGGAATTATCAAAATCAGTAATTTGAAATTAGTATTTGTGACTTTCGGAATAAAGTTTTTCGTATTAACGTAGTCTTGGGTAGACTAATAAATTTTATAAGACATACTCTACTGATGCTTTATGCTGTGTAGTTACTGTATAGAGTGATTCCGGCAATTTATGGTGGTAAGGTACTCTCGCTCGGTGAAAAGGAAAGCGGTCGGGCGGCATGCCGACGCGGGGTAGGACAGAACATGACCCCACACAAATTCGCACGATTTCCAGTATTTACCTCGGTTTATGTATCTAATTAACATAGAAAATGTATACTGTACTAATTTTACTGACTAGATAATGTTACTATAAAGCTGTCATATTTTTGTAGTACTATCACTTTCAGTCGAAAGCATTAGCCTAGTTGGTAGCCGTACGGACTGTCAAGACGAAAATCGTATGTATGAAACCCATATGGCATATATATACACCTCTGAATTTTCTAAAGTTACGTGTGTATTAGGTGAAGAAAAACATCATGAGGAAACCTGCGTATCATAAATTATTTTGTACTAGTTACAAATAATAAATACACAGTCAGGTCATAAGTATTGTCACACAGTAAAAACTTTTATTTTAGAATGCTGGCCACAAAAAAGTTTATTGAATTCGAATTTCAAATTGTTCATGAAAATAAAAATGTATACTTTTTAGAATTTTATTCATTTTTAAATATGGAGTGGACGCTTAAAGAAGACCGTGTTGCAGTAATTGCGTTGCATCGTTGCGGTTACGCGCCAATTCAAATTTTTGACATACTGAAAAATTTGAATATAACCAAAAGATTCGTTTATCGTACCATCAAACGATACAATGAAGACTCTAGTGTAGATGACAGGTCAAGAAGTGGTCGCCCTCGGTCTGTTAGGACTCCAGCAGTGTTAAAAGCTGTGAAGGCGCGAATTCAAAGAAATCCCAAACGTAAGCAGAAACTGTTGGCCCTTCAGATGGGGTTAAGCAGAACCACGGTGAAAAGGGTGTTAAATGAAGACTTAGGGCTTCGGGCATATCGAAGAAAAACAGGACATCGTTTGAATGCTCGTCTAATGGACCTGAGACTGAAGAGATGCCGCGCTTTGTTGAAGCGGTACGCGGGAAAAAAATATCGGGAAATTCTTTTTTCAGATGAAAAAATTTTTACCGTAGAAGAGAGCTACAACAAACAAAATGATAAGGTGTACGCACACAGTAGTGAAGAAGCGAGCAACCGTATTCCGCGTGTCCAACGAGGTCATTTTCCATCCTCGCTCATGGTATGGTTGGGAGTTTCTTATTGGGGCTTAACAGAGGTACATTTTTGTGAGAAAGGTGTAAAAACGAGTGCAGTTGTGTATCAAAATACAGTCCTGACGAACCTTGTGGAACCTGTTTCTCATACCATGTTCAATAACAGGCACTGGGTATTCCAACAAGATTCAGCGCCAGCTCATAGAGCGAAGAGCACACAAGACTGGCTGGCGGCGCGTGAAATCGACTTCATCCGGCACGAAGACTGGCCCTCCTCCAGTCCAGATTTGAATCCGTTTACATTACAAGATATGGCAACACTTGGAGGAAAAGGCGTGCTCAAAGCCTCATCCCAATTTGGAGTCACTCACGACATCCTTGATTAAGGCAGCCGCCGATATTGACATGGACCTCGTTCGTGCTGCGATAGACAACTGGCCGCGCAGATTGAAGGCCTGTATTCAAAATCACGGAGGTCATTTTAAATAAACTTTAGTGTCATAAGAATCTATGTTTTGTTAAGTTCATTTTGGTATATAAATGGTTACATAATGAATAAACTTGTTTCAATTATTTTATATTAAACATGTGACAGAATTTATGACCTGACTAGGTATATTAACACCGAAAATGTAAAGTTGACGCATTTATTTCAAATATATAGAAAACAAACATTATTTTATTACATACGATAGGTAACATTGTAATATGGTGTCAAAACAAACTCTCAAGATGCAATAAAAAGATTTTAATCACATCTAATCGTTTGGAAATTATCTTAAGCAAATTCGTATGACAAACGCGAGAACTGGGCCGAGCAGTGCGCCGCCAAAACAATGCACCGACCGCGACGATTGTATTGTACCAAATTGTTTAACAGCTTAATGTCAAAATTACTAACTACCAGTTGTATTTAGTTGCGCTTCCGCGTGTGAAATAAATTTCTACAATAGTTCTACTTTTAGATAAACGCAGCACTTTGAGTTAACTGATTAATGTTAGATTTGTTTTATCCTACTAATATTATGAATGCGAATGTTTGGATGGATGTTCGTTACTCCGTCACGCCAGAACGGCTGGACGGATCTCGTTGAAATTTAGCACAGGAATAGATTACAGCCTGGAATGGCAAATAGGTTACTTTTTATCCCGGAAAAAGTGCACGGTTCCTCTGAGAAAGATGTAATACTTAGCTTAAGCGGCCTGCATAGATTTTATACCTTTTCTTTCAAAAATAACTACCAAGCGGGCGAGGCCACGAGCAAAATCTAGAATTATATAATGTCACGTGGAGTAAGACCTAACCCCTCTTTATTAGTAGACGAACGGGTGGCAGTGTTCCTCTAACGAGGGAGAAAATACTCAGGAGTCTTATCGCCCTCCTGCCCAGTTATTAAAGCTAGTAACTTATTTATATTTGACAGCCCTCGTGGCGCAGTTGAATCGAGAGGCCGTGGGTTCGATTCCCACACCGGGATAAATGTTTGTGTGACAGACAGATATTTGTGTCCGGGGTCTGTGCATTGTGAGACCGTACGTCTCTCCTAGTCCCTGATACCCACAATACAAGACTCGTATCTTATTGTGGGGTCGGGGCTATGTGTGTGACTCTTGGGTGTTATTTATTTACGTGAGGTCATTGATGTAAATCGTCCGTAAGGCCTTGCTATCAATCAAGACAATTGTGCGGTGCGTGCTATGTGCCACCACACATTACCAGCTATCATATTCTAATCTTAATTATTAAGACAATAAGAAATCTAAGTCCCATCTATTGATTGGCGAACAATGCGAGAGGGTCGCGGAGATACCGCCACTCGGACATTGCGCAACGTGTGTGAATGGTCTGCAAAAACCACCAGCCTTCGACGGCTGCGGTGACAATCACGCGCATTGCTTGTGGATAACGTTACAGTTCTAGTTACAATATAAATTATTTATTACATACAACACAAAATATATTAACAATAAAAATAATAATACCTATTTTTTACAACAATACAGGACAACGTTAAAATACATCATGATTTCTTATACATGAGTATTATACATTGAAAAAGAACAAATTTTCCTAAACGCCGAACGATCTTACAGTGTCTTGAGGAAAATCTCTACGAATATCATTAAGTTAGAGCTCTGTATATTTCGTCAGCAATAACTTTAATCACTAAAATCGACTTAAGAGATTATTTTCTATATTTTAATAATAAACGCTTACCTACATTCCTGAAATAAAAGGCATAAATAAATACACCCAACAGTCACACGCATAGTTCTATCGACGGGTATCAACAACTACTAGGGACCGTAGTCCCAAAACACTCAGATGCCAAACCCATATCTGCCTGTTATACAAACATTTGTCTCGGTTCGGGAATCGAACCCATGACCTCTCGTTTCACAGACGGTTACTCGACCGCTGCGACACGGAGGCATGGTCGCAACTAATACACTAGCGGTTCATTGAACTTATTTCTAATCTATGATAATATATATGTGGCGAGCTTATCTCGATATGTTAATCTGTATAATGATGCGTCACTTGCTTCGGTTGGCATAGACATCTTCCACAATAAACAAGGCCAGTTCAAATCTCTGATCATAAAGTATTTGACAATGTCTAATGAAAGATAATCATAATTTATAACTTGTAATTATTGATTTTGTATTCGGTTTTGTTAGTGTACATTACGTTGATGACCCTATAAATAAATAAATAAATGTCACAAATTGTAATTCTGGGCAATTCATATGTGATTTTTCGAAACCTTAAACATAAATTGACAGATGCCCGACTTGGGAATTGAATCCAGACCCTTAATAGTTTTTACAGCCTGTGTATGCTGCCCTTACAATTTTATCATTTTGGAATTTTATTCATATTCTGCTGTTAGAATTCCTTTTTAAGAAACAAACACAGATAAATTATCATGCATTTACTTCTAAAATGAACATCAAATGTGGTGCATCAGTCCTTTCGCTTGTCATGTCCAGCAGACAATATTTGATGGACGTCCCCGCGTACAATGGTAATCCTGATGGGGGATCAGTTGAATGCGCAGACGTATGTCATACCAAAACAGAATTGCGATATGTGGAGTTTGTTTTAGTTGGTAGATCAATAGCGATGTTGACGTGGAACCATTACATTATTTTATAATACAATTGGGAATATAAAGCAATACCACGTTAAATAATAGAATTAACTCTAAAAAAACGTGTTTTTTTATTTCAATATAAATTTTATTTAAATATAACAGCCTTCGTGGCGTAGCGGACGAGTAGCCGGCTCTGAAACGAGAGGCCGTGGGTTCGATTCTCACACCGAGACAAATGTTTGTGTGACAGACAGATATTTGTTTCGGGTCTGGGTGTTGTGGGACCGTAGTTCCTCGTAGTTCTTGATACCCACGATACAGGTTTTACCTAGTGTAGGGTCAGAACTATGTGTGTGACTGTTGGGTGTATTTATTTATATCATAATAAAACTATTGTATTATTTTTTATAACAATATTAATAAAAAAAAACTTATATCTGGCAACACGAGATTGTTTTTTCATTCGTGATCATGCTTCTCAGCCATTCAGCCAGTTCTTGGTTAATAAAATCAGGTACGTCTTAAAATGGAGTAAAAAATATCACTATTAACCGACCCGGGGATCAAAGGTGAGACTTCGGCATAGTAGTTTTGTCGCGTACCCAAATATTCTGCCATCGAGGCAGTCGTTACTTTAAAATAAGTTGTTTCTATTTTACCATAAAATGATAATAACCGAAGAATATCTTTCAAACGTATAATGTAGAGACATAAGAACCGTCAGCTTTCCCAACGTTCGGTCATCGGCCTCTATTGTTTATGTTTCTATTGATTTATAGGTGCGTTACATGGACTCGTGTGTGGTAGGCACCATTCAAAACGCTTGCACTGTTCGCTTTCACAAATATTTGCGAAAAGCTTCACCATAGTCATACATAAAAATGTTTTATGGTCTTTCTTATAGAGAAATTTCCAGTTCATTTATCAACGCAAAATGTAGCGTGATACTGATGACTGCCTCGGTGGCGCAGTTGTAATTGCGCATGCGTTACGACTGCTGTGCTGAGGTCTCGGGTTCAATCCCCGGGTCGGGTAAAGTGATATTAGGTTTTTCTATTTAGAAATTCTCAGTATCAGCCGGGAATCTGGAACCTGTGCCCGGTATGGCGATAGGCTCGCCCCCTAGGAAAGGTGGGTGTACTGATTACAGCTCTGGCTTATCCCTTCGGGGATTACAGACGTGAGTGTATGTGTATGTGTGTGTGTGTGTGTGTGTGTAGCATGATGTGTGAATTACGCACTGTTCTGCTTACACCTTCTTACTATACCAGGGTGAGCATTTGTTTTTTAAATAATAAACAGCGAGGAAACATTGTCTACATTATAATGAAAAACTGCCAGTCATAAAATTTAATTGTTAAATTAAGATAACGTATTGATTATCTTGGTAATTGGTTTATTTATGCACGGTTAGTCGAATTTGTGACATCACTGTGGTAAAATATTCATCATGAAAAACTTTGGCATGATGTATATTTTTTTTAATATGTATATTATTGTCAACGTATACAAAAATATATTAAGTCTATTTTTGGATTTGATTGTTTAATGTAATTCTAAAATGACTCTAATAACATTATTTTATGGCGTGACATAAAAATAAAATAATGTGTGTTTTAATAAGGAAATCAAAGTCTTTGATGTCTTCCTTCCATCTTGTTAGCCGGGGTAACCACTTTATGTTTTTGAGTATTTTGTGTGAGTGCCAAACAGTAGACTTTCCCAGTTTTACAACCTTAATTTATATCAAAATTATTTATAAAATTTGTACAATTAATCAGCAACCTAAAATAACGTTTATCAATGAAGCTCGGCAACTCTTACCAGCCCATACAAGTAACCATAAAGTTTCCATAACAGCAGCATCCAGTTACCACGTGGAACTCCATAAACCGTCGGTGAAAGTCCATCCCGATAATTGACCACGTCTGTACTGCGCCGCCTCTGCCCGCCGGCGGTGTCAGTTTTTGTGCTGCGTTTGTGTTATCGACCTCATTGTGCGTAGGTTTACAAAGGGCACGAAAGGCAATTAATTGGGAGAAATTTTGAACATTTAAACACACCAAAATTTGAGAATTCTTCTCCTAACCCGAGATTTGTTATTACTATTTTGTTTCTTTTCTTAACTAGTGGAAAAATTGTACATGTTGACTACATTTTTGTAGATTTCTTTAAATAACGACAGGTAGCGGCTAACGGTAGGCAGCGGCTTTGCTGTGCCCTGGCATTGCAGAAGTCTATGGATGGCGGTGATTACTTACCATCAGGTGGCCCGTCTGCTCGCCTGCCTATCGAGGCACTAAAAATAATATATTCAAAACACCTAGATTTTTTCCTACGGAATTGTGCTGTCAGCTCATAGTTGCTTGTACAGCTTCAGCTAACATTGTAGCCGGCTATCATGTGTATTAAACGTCATTACAGTACATAAAATTTTAAAGGCCATCTAACTTTCGACAAAAAACTTATGCCGGAATCGTAATTATGTAAGAGCGCCTGACTATGCCCGTGGGCTATCTTGTCCTACGTATTAGATGGTTGTTACCTAACCGTGGTTGTTTGGTAGCGTAACCGTCGGAGATTGTACGCATAATGAGTGACACGTTGACGGCGAAAGCTATTGATTATCCGATTTATTGGAAGCTGATTTATCATTAATCACTGCGACTTAGCGCGCGCATGTGTTACTTTTGTCTCCTCAGTTTAAGTATTTTGTTTTTAAGTAAAGATGCGTGTGATTTGCCAATGTTGTGTACTCCTTTAATTGGTATACACATTTGTGTATACCAATTTAAATTATTGTGTAATTAATGTAAATTATTTTCTAATGTAAATTGTAATGACAAGTAACAAAAGACCTACGGCTGAGTTTCTTGGTGCTTCTTCTCAGACTAGTGGGCATTTCCGAAGCACCAGTAGACCCTAACATTATTATGACATGTAAAAAGTGCCCATAGTGGCCTAATTTACAAAATAAATGATTTGATTTGATTTGTTTTTTGTAAATTTATATTAGATTTAAGAAACAATGTGTGTAATGTTGGAGAACCTTATTTAAATAAATAAATAAAAATAAAGCTGTGGAACAGTTTGCCAGCTACCGTGTTCCCTCCTTCCTATGATCCTGGGTCCTTTAGGTGTAGCCTGAAGAAGTAACACAGCAGGCTGGCATCATTGTTAATAGCGGGGGATCGTCTCTCGCTACTTGTTATTCTAATTGGACGGCACTGCGCTTACTATCAGGTGCAGTGTGGTCAATTTACCGTGCCAGAAAAAATTGTAATTTTATTCTCTTGAATATTGAGTAAATGACTTATTTTATGTAATCGAGTATGGATATTTTATAAGGGTCAAGCGATCTTTGTGCACGAATCAGGCGATGACTGTGGTGGTATACCACGGTCTTACAGAAAACCATCGTACAATGGCAGATAGAGTAATTAATATGAACAGTGATTGCCAGAGCACATAAAAAACTTATACTACTTTCTAAACCAAATTTTGGAGATAGCCCTTAAAGATCAGCAGCGCACCTACGACTTTAGATTGTTTTTGGGTATTTGTGGTCACGTACGATCAGATGGCCCATTAGATTTATTGTCGACCTATATAGAATACAAAAAAGTACACCGACTTCAATAATAAACAAATTACGCGTCACTATAAAAATTGAGGGTTGCGCTTGAGTTTTCTGAGATCCCATCATCAGATCCTGACTTGATGCCAATGGGACCACCTGGGAAGTATACCCTTTTAAACAAAAAAATAATTTCTTTAATTGGTCTAGGCGTCTTCGAGTAATCGGGTAACATACATAAAAAAAAGATTCCGACGAATTGTTAACCTCCTCCTTTTTTGAAGACGGTTAAAAAAAGGTTTAATGAGTGTAATGGTTTAATGATGTTCTACAAAATGTTCCAAAGATTAACATAGACACCTACAATAGTCTAGGTGATATTATTTGTTTTATCAAACTAGCGACTCAGCTGGCCTGATGAGTTTAGAAGATAGACTCATGGCTTTGAGGACTATATAAAAAAGCTTTTTAATATCTTCTATTCTTTGTTAAATTATTTTGATGTATCGAATAAGGTTTAGTAGTAGCGTAAACATTGTGCCAGAAATTTACTCGACTTAATTAAATATTTGCACTACTGTATGTCACTGAACTCCTCCAAAACGGCTGGACCGATTTGAATGTTTTTTTTTTGTATGCGTTTCGGTGGCGCCCTGGTTGGTTTAGATTCAGAAATCAGCCAGCAGATGGCGCTGCAGTCTGTGTGGCGCTGCTTTTACGGGCAGGACGGCGCGGCGTCTGCACGGTCCGCTAGTTAATAATGAATTTGGAATGTCATTTATCATATCTTCAAACATGAAATTGTTCTACAAGGTGTAGAGAGCCGGTTCACCACCCACACTGTACTGAATACATAGAATTATCTACGAAAACAAGTGAAATTCTGTTTCAAATTCCATAGGAACTCGGTCAACATTGTAATAACAATAACACATGCATACAATACTCTGGAGCAGAGACAAGGTAAAGACTAAGCAGGTACCTATTTAGTGTTAAATTGCCCAGCTATTGGGACTACTTTTTTATCACGATAATGTGACCACAATGCACGTGATGGTAAGCGCAGTGTCGTCTAGTTAGAGTATCAAGTAGCGAGAGACCTCGCTACTCGAGTAAATCATGTCGGCCAAATTTCTTTGATCTTCTGCTGGTGGTAAACGAGCATCTTAAATTTTAATATTAAATGCTATTTTTTCGCATCACTTGAGAACTAGAAAATAAACATGGAAAAATTGTTTGGAATATTCGAGAAAAATGTATAGTGTTCTTTACCTAACCACTCTTGTTAGAAGAGATCCGTCCCCTACAGTGGGATAGATAATATAATACATGGTTGATAATTTTATTGCAGATCAAGGACAAAAGGAAAAAAGAATAGATTTATTTGGCCATTGTCTTTGGTCCAGATGGCAATAAGTAGTAGTTCAGTAGTAGGTACATACAGATTCGGAGTACACATTTAAAATTAAATATTACAAAAAAAAGATACATGCTATCTAATACAAAAAAAAACAACTTAAAGATTGTATATACACAAAGACGGTCTGCCGGCATATTTATATACCCCAGCCTCAGAAAAGAATGGAGATTGGTATTGTTAAGGTCTCAACATCACTAAACATAAACACATTAGCATAGCCTCTCCCAGCCTATACTATCCTGAAATATTATGTCATCGATGTACGTATGACTTCTTAAGATGGTGAGTGCCCTTGCCCAGTGGTTGTCATTTACCATCAGACAGCATGCCTGGGTTAAAATTAAATATGCTGATCGAAGACTAAGTGGTGTACACTTCGATTGGACTCGGATGGTACGTTGGGTCACGAATGGCTTGTCATTGCCGTGGACGAAATTCGTTTACCGTCATTCGTCATTCGTCATTCGTCGCAGCAATCATTGTTAACCACGTTTAATGCCAGCAATGCGTTTCGAAATGTCAATAGGTGATGGCTCCATGACCTGAGATCATTCGAGAAGTTGTGTTGAATGAACGGGGATTTGATATGTGAATTTTAGTTTAATGGGTGTTATTTCAGTGTTATCAGGAAGCAATCAATGATATGGCAACTCTAGTTACGGGATCAGTTGGATTGCCGATTTCTTCCCTTAAGTGGCACTTACCCAAAATCCCTTTATAGATGTCAATTTTAGTGTTTTTTTTATTCTACCTTTGTCTACTAATTTCTATAAAAAACAACTTATTTTTAGGCACTGAACATTGAGCTAGGATTTAGGTAAAAAATCTAACCAGAACCTGAACCAAGACTTGTAAAATAAGAGAATAATTGTTTAAGGGGAAGAAACCCATAAACGGCATAGAAAAGTTATAATAATTTCTTGATAATTATTTAACATTTACCCCGAAGGAACCGCGAATGCGAAAATTACTAATGTGCAAACTCAACAAAAGAAATGTGTTCCGTCTCGCTCTTACGTATCCATTTATCCCTTTCGCACATGTCGGCACGTTTGACGCGTTGCTAATTGCGCTGTTTCCCGCCGGAAACGCCGCCATTATCCTATTACTCTATGGTACGATAGGAACGATCTGCCATTACATACTTCATAGAATCGACGCTTGGGTTATTTATGCTAGTTTAGAGCGGCTTTCACGACATTGCTAACTTGTTACCTTAGTAAGCTAGTACTCAAGTAAACTTGGAAGGATTATTTAAACTTTGCTGTTTTAGCAGTTTTGCTGTTTTTACAGTCGGTAAGCAAAACGTAAAAAGCAAAAAAGGGCATTTTGTAAACATATATACATACATACACACGCATATACACTAACGCCTGTAATGCCCGAAGGGGTAGGCAGAGGTGTAACCAGTACACCCACTTTCCGCCGAATTTATTACGGTCTCATTATATGATAAGTGGCGAGCCTATCGTCATACCGGGCATAATTCCAGACTTCGGGCTGATACTAAGTATTTCTAGATAGAAAACCCCAATATCACTTTAACTCGAACCGGAGATCCTACGTTGCATCAACGCATGCGTAATTGCAATTGCTCCAAGAAGGCACTCGTAAATGTAGTTGTAAACATGCAATGCAAATATATTTTGGTGCAATTTTTTGACTGGCACCTGTATAGACTGCCTAATAACCTGACACTACTCTATTCTATTTCATGTAAGATGAAAACATTGCATGTAATATATTTTTTAGATAAGTTACTTATCGTTACGTTATACGTTACTTAAAATACTATGTTTTGTAATAATTAAAAACCACGCATATTACAACTAGTAATGTACTATGAAAGCTCGTGATGCTATGAGTACTATATTTTAGAAATTGGACAGCTATGAAACGAGAGGCCGCGTGTTCATTCACGCACCGAGACAAATGTTTGTGTGATGCACAGATATTTGTTTCGATTCTTGGTGATATGGGACCGTAGGCCCTCGTAGTTCTTGATACTCATGGCACGGGTTTGACCTAGGGTGGGGTCAGAACTATGCGTGTGACTGTTGGGTACTCTTTATTAAAAGGGATTTTTACATTAATAAATATAAATGTATGTAGTATGGCGATATGGTCGCCCCCTATCACATTATGGGACCGAAAGTCGGTGAAAAGTGGGTCTACTGGTTACACCTCTGCCTACCCTTTCTGTGATTAGAGGCGTGAGGGTATATGTGTGTGTAAATATAAAAGTTTATATAAAAAAAATACATTTAAAAATATTCATCCTCCAATGCCGAGTCCTAGACCCAAGCCTCTTGGCAAGGGTTTGACCTACTTTAGGGTCAGAATTATGTGTGGGATTGTAAGGTGATTAATTATTATTTATCGATCATACCCTTGTAAACATGTCTACAAAAACGCTTGCTGCAAATGACGTCTAATGACCGCGCCAATCAAAACGCATAAAAACATAGTAAATACGTATTTATTTCCAGATATGGTGCCGATAAACGGCAAATGATTATGTAGGAACTGGTTAAAGAAGTGCCTTGAAAAAATGTGATTCAATATATAAAAAGAATAAAATAACTTCTGTGTTTTCGAAGTTTAAGTTTTTATTTTAAATAAATAAATAACACTAAGATAGGAGTCTTGTGTTGTGGGTACCAGGGACTACGAGAGACTTTCGGTCTCACAACACCCAGACCCCAGACACAAATATCTGTCTGTCACACAAACATTTGTCCCGGTGTGGGAATCGAACCCACGGCCTCTCGTTTCACAGCCGGCTACTCGCCAATTGCGCTACGGATGCTGTCAACTTAGTACTGGCACTAATAAATTATACGAAGATGGCGCTCGAGTATTTTTTCAGTTGTTGGTAAGCGATCACCACACAAATCGATCTCTATAGGAACGGTGCGTCACTGTCTATGGAGATTATAGTTAATATTTATCGAATGATTTTTAATTTCATGTGAATATCGTACATATCGATTTTAGGGTGAGTTTTGTCATTTGATGTTAGTGATGGCATTTTTACTTACTCCGAGACATTTATTATCAACAAGGCAATTGGCGACATGCGATTTTTCTTTGTCAGTTTACATAACAAACAATTTTCTCGAACCCAGTATCTCTCCGTGTACTTAAATTATTATGTCTCTAGGATTGTCGTTGTGCATGGTCTTTATTTCAGTGCAGCTGTAGGTCTTCATGCAGGGTAACGATCATCCCTTATTATCCCGTATCCCACATGCTAGTTTCCCCACATAATTATACAAACATGAGTATTATAAGTTTACCTAAGTTTAACGGTAGAGAGCGGCTTTACTGTGCCCTGTCATTGCAGAAGTCTATGGGCGGCGGTGTCTACTTACCATCAGGTGGTCCGTTTGCTCGTCTGAAGAAAACTGGAATGAACGAGCTTCTACTCAACAATATTTTTTCAAATGCCAAATAGTAATTACGTGATTGTAGGATACAAGTGCAGATATTGGGCAAAGCTGTCGTGGTACAAAGTAGCGGAGGCACACCTGTAGCAGCGGCGAGGGCAACGCTCGCGCGGTATTCGGGCCAAGGATACGCTTGTTGCTCACAATCGCAGGTCCACATAGCGTTGACAGGCTTGCACTGATTTTCCCATGATAGTAACCGTTCAATCAAATGATCTCGACAGTACAATTAATCAATAAACCCAACAGTTACACAAAAGAGATTAAGATAAAATGAGAAATTAATTTAGGCGCTGTGGCGTGGATATCAGAAGTGACGGAAGACTTTCTGTCTCATAACACCACGTTCAATATTTACTTATTTATTTACTAGCTGACCCGGCAGACTTTGCTCTGCCATATAAATTATTTCTGGTGAGTATTTGATGAGAGTGTGGGGAGGGTGAAAATTTGGGGATATATTGAGGCTATTAAAAAAATAGAAAAAAATAATGACAGTATAATAGAAAAAACTGGATAGGGACACCGTAATGACCTAGTGGTATAAATTATACTTTAGACCTATTCTCATACCTGCTAAATACACATAAAAAATTATAAAAATCGGTCGAGCCGTTTCGGAGGGGTACGACCACAAACACCGTGACACGAGATTTTTATATGTATAGATGGATTACTAATACGGTGCTAGTATTATTATTATTATGGTATACACATTTGCCTGAGTGCAGGGATCTCACCACGTCTCGTTTCACAGCCGGCTGCTCACGCGTTGCGCCACGGAGCCTGTCATTGGATTTCTATCCCATGATTGGGGATGACTATATCAGACACAAATATCCGTGCAGTTAGGAAAATGTATTCTGTGTATATTCGTACTTGTTCAATAAACCTTTTTTTATATTCTGGCACGGCAAAGTGACTACACTGCACACGATGGTAAGCGCAGTACCGTCCCGTTAACGTATCGAGTAGCCAGAGACAATTTATCCCTCGCTAGTCAACACAACCATGCCGGCCTGCTGTGTAGCTTCTTCACACTACGCCTATGTGGCCTTCATAATTAATTCGAAAAATTCTTAAAATGAATTTTCAATAATCCATTTGTATTCCTACAGACAGATTCAGTAATCTTTCTATATAGTTTATAGTAATAAACACCCATGCATTCCATAAAATGGAACAAACAACTTTCTTCTTTACATAACTTTGATGAATTTGTATTAGCTACCATAGAGTGCTAAAGATCTTATTTTTTGTAATTATCTGCACGCAACACGCAAAACTAATTTATAGCAAACAATGTATACATTGTTTTCGTATTGATTCATTCTTTAATTTCGATGGGTTAGCCAGGCTGCCGAAAGATTTCCTTTTTTATAAAGAAAGCAAAGAGACAAATGTGTTAGCTGTGTAGTCTGTGTTAAGTTTTGATAGCAGCCAATATCGACGACTTATTGTGATATAACAGACCAGGCTTGGTACTTTAATGGGTCTGCCTCATTCCGAAGAACGAATTAATATTAATTACCAAAATCGTATCTCTCCAAAATTAAAATAGACAAGAATTTTTGGAAGTGCGCTCGACAATGCACAAAAATTGTTTTGAATGCAGACGAACTAGAAGAATTTATGATATAAATCAATAAGAAGCAGGAATTCACGGGGACGCGCGTGCGCATAGCGGACACAGTTTTTACCCGACTCCGCTCGTTCCGCTCTCATACCACGGATGCTGAAGCGTGACCAGATTAAAAATATCTCCACCAATGAGATAACGAGACGAACAATTAGAGGAGTCACTACACGTGGCATATGGTAGGTCGACGACACGTAGTTCCTCTTTTTCTGATGTGGTTAATGTTTTAATTCGCTTTTTAGTCTGTATATTGTTCTTCTTGATCGCGTTTGCCAAATGGATAGTAATTTATATATTAATTATAGCTTTATTCATCGATGTGCATCACACAACACGCACGCAAACTGAACCAATTTTAATCAAATTAAGTAAACAGATAGACGATAACCTGGAGTAAAACTTAATTAGTTAGTTACTTATTCCAAAAACCGGTTCAATTCTCGTGCCAGGGTTTTTTTTTGTACACAAGCCCCTATTGTACTGGTGCAATTTAATCAGAGTCTGACAAAAATAGTAGGTATTATGTATACATAGAAACGGCCATCTCCTATTTGCGTAAACGTTTAAATGGCCCGTTTTATTTTTTTCTGTATTTATATTGTATTTGCTAGCTGTAAGTTTTCCGAATAAATAATAAATAAAAGTCACACACATTTGTCCCGCTTTTATTGACGTTAAAACTCAAACACGAGAAGTATAAATATGCAAATATATTACAGACGTATGTATACAACGTTTATAAGTAAGTCGATTAATAAATAAATATGTTCACCGAGTAAAAGTAAATCCGAATTTTGAAACCGCATTGTAACTCCGATATCACAACATCGCCATTTGCAACTTCTTTATAGTTTAAACGGAATTTTTGTTCATTTTTTGCTACTACAACAGACCTGTTCATCTCTTTTGTAATTTGACACTGAACAGAAGTTTGTTTCATACAAAAAAGATTTAAAATGCAAAGAATACTCCGTGACGAATGCGGTCATTGTAAAAGAATTGACAAAGGAACAAAAATATTGGCTTAAACTAAAAATGTGAATGACATAGTGCTGACTATTTTCTTTAACAGTTTTTTTGCACAATGTGTAAATTACTCGGTATCTCAGTTATATTGGTTGTATGTATAACCCCATAGGAATACTGTCGTCATTGTTATTATTAGCTTATATTATACACTGTCCCACAGGGAACGGGCTTCTCCTACTGTTGAAGATAGGCCAAAGTCCAAACACTAATGCCAGTAGGTAGACTTCACATATCTTTGAAATTTTTATTTAAAATCCAGAGATATATATGTTGCCTTGCTATGTTTTCTTTTATAATTAAAACGAGCGATAATGAATGGCTATCACTCACGAGGTATGTATCCTGAGGGTTTGAGATTAAACCACCAGTCCATTACCTTCTTCGCCAAGCTATTGCGGGTCATATAGATATAACTGCCTCGGTAGCGCAGTTGTAATTACGCATGCGTTACGATTGCTGTGCTGAGGTCTCGGGTTCGATCCCCGAGTCAGGTAAAGTGGGTTTTTCTATTTAGAAATACTCAGTATTAAAACCAACGGTAGGCAGCGGCTTTGCTGTGACCTGGCATTGCAGAAGCCTATGGGCAGCGGTGTCTACTTACCATCAGGTGGCCCGTCTGTCTATTTAGGCAGTAGAAAAAAATATAGCCCAGAGTCTCACCCCCTATCACATAGTGGGACCGTAATAAGTACGGCGAAAAGTGGGTGTACTGGTTATACCTCTCCCTACCCTTCGTGGAATATGGGCGTGAGTGTATACGTATGTATGTATAAACATTATCTAGTATCGAGAATGAGATTCACATCTATCATTTCCAAAGCGTAAATGCTATCTATCATTCGTTATCATAATTGCCAATGTCAATGTAAAGAGAAATCAGTTAAGTCCGTCATATTTTGGGATGCGTGGCGCGTCCGCTACCTTACGGTCGCGTGTTCTCCAATCGGAATTCTTACGCCGATCTCATCGTCGACTGTCGGCTACTGGTTTTCTACTAAAACAATGTTACTCCCTTTCGTTTTCACGTGTCAGTCGGTCGGTCTGTTAATGTAGTTTGGGGAAACCTTTGTGCGAGCTGCTAAATAATTCATCTGCTTTGTGTGGAGTAAGTTATGCATATTGAGAATTTAGTGTCCGTTTTAATATAGAACTCAAACGCGTTAAAAATTAATTTGCATCTTCCTCAGATGATAGCAATTTTTATGGCAGAAGATAAAACAAAAAATTGGAGCATTTGGTGATTAATATTCCGACAAACCACCCACATAACGTGATCATGGATTCATTGACGATCTTCAAAAATAATAATGTACTTCTAGAATAATAAATTTATAACGGTATATATATGGAGATAAATTAACACGTGCTGGCTGTACTTTTATCTAAAAATGAGCTGTGGCTTCCCGTCCACAGCCACATCTTTTATACTGTCACTATACAATTGAGAGTGGAAGGAATAACTAGTGGTACATTATGTTTCATTTGTCGAAGTGAGAGATTTGTGTCAATACAGACGGTAGGTGCGACAAGAAATATAAACAGACGATTTTTAGTTTTCCGCAAATCATGATTCCAGACCAAGACCAAGTTTCTTCCGATTCAGAAATCAAACGCTTGCGTTGCAAATGAATGCACATCCAAAGTGTAAATTACTAGATACACTGGTTAGTATAATAATATGTCAGTACTGTAGCGTATAGTTCAGGAAGCAGTGTACAATGCGGAACATGTCGCCCTCACGCATGCGCCGCGCCGTGCCCGTCAATACAACTTCTTTTTGTGATATATCGTTAGAGGAATTTGAGGCGTGTTCTGCATGCTAATATGTTTTTAAGCCTTTTTTGTTGTTTATTAGCTATTAGACGATTACCATGGACAAAAGTTGTCAATTCGTTAAATGATAAAAGCCCTACATCAAAACCAGCCGGAATGCCAGAGAAATATAGGTGTGCTGAAGAAATTTAACTGGTAGTAGGATATTTATATCCGCCCGGATAGCGGCCACACGTTCCGGGATCAGACAGTGTACATCCGGTTTTTGTCGGGGGTCTAGAGTTGGGTACGACGTTTGGCCGTTTCGCGCCTTTCTGACACTAGATACAAACATAGTCCAAAAAAAAAACCCTCCACCGGTTCTTCACTTTCTTGCCGATGGCGTAGTGTGAAGAAGCAGGCCGGCATGATTATGTTGAGTAGCGGGGGATATATTGTCTCTCGCTACTCGGTACTCTAATTGGATAGTACTGCGCTTACCATCAGGTGCAGTGAAGTCACTTTGCCGTGCCAGGATAAAAAAAACTGCAGATTGTACTAAGCGTAGGGATTCTTGTATCGCACTCTCTGTACGACGTCTTTTGGTTTTCTATGAGAGACTCTTAAGAGTCTAGCCAGTTTACTCATACTGATGAAAAGGCCATGTCTACCACTTGAAAAAAAGAGGATAACAACAGCATTCACTAAATGTATGAATGATATAGGTTTATTTCACCCTGATGGTTTATAATAGCTAGCTTTTTATCGTAATGCGGTGTATTTAGAAATATATATTGGTAACCAAACTAAATTGTGGATATTTAATGCGTTTTCGAACATCGTTTACTGCACTCCTTTTTTGTCAACTTTCTCCATTATAAATAGAAGTGAAATAAAAAACTGATGAAAAGAAAAACAGACAAGGCTTTCTACAGTTAGGTGAGCGTTGCATAAGATCTGAGTTGTCGACCTCTCGGGTCGCGTCGGAATGTGGCACGGGCGGCGCAACGAGTCAATCAACGCAATCATTG
Source organism: Laothoe populi (assembly GCA_905220505.1). NCBI lineage: Eukaryota > Metazoa > Arthropoda > Insecta > Lepidoptera > Sphingidae > Laothoe > Laothoe populi. Next base: position 964,347 of record HG992156.1, read on the forward strand.
CTTTACGCGCGTTACTGTCGAAGGTACGAGATTCATTCATTTGCCAATACTACGGCGGAATTTAAGGAAACTGAAGCGTGGCTAATATTCCACTTTCAATTATTTTTCTCTATATTTCCAAACGAAAATTGTCCAGGGAAGTATCAGAAATGGCTGATACGCATTAATTCTGTTATAAGGCAAAATACCAGCAGTTTTGTACTTGTTAAACCAATGCAAGCGAAATACACAAATACAACTTATGTTTACAAAATATCAACAATAAGTGGTAAGGTTTTATGCGTTTAGGCAAACGTAAATATTTACAACAATTCATCTACTTCATCCATAAACATTCTTTCAGTAATATACCCTGATGACAGTATATATGTGTGGTATTAATCATTATACTGTATAGAAATTGCAGATTATATTCGGTTTTATCAGAATCACGACCGAAAATTGACCGGTTATATTAAATTCTTGATATTCAAAACATATCAACCTTGAAAAAACAACTCACGCATAGTTCAACTACTTATCTGTATATATAAAAGAAGAAACTGACTGACTGACTGACTGACTGACTGACTGACTGACTGATCGATCAACGCACAGCCTAAACGGCTGGGGTTAGAGACTTGAAATTTTGACAGTAGGTACCTTTTATCACGTAGGCATCCACTAAGGAAGGGTTTTTGGAAAAATTAGGGGTGGCCTAAGGGGGTAAAATAGGGGATGAAAGTTTGTTTGAAAATCCGTAATTTTTAAGTTAAACGCATGAATATTGGTATTTTGTATTGTATACTTTTTCTCCCAAACATAACCTCCACGCGGGCGGAGCCGCGAGCAACAACTATTACTTATAATAGTCATCAGTCATCAGTCAGCTGTGAGCACTTGACAACAACACACGCACCAACGCAAATAAAAACTCGCCAGTTATTCTCAACATTGGGTCATTTTGTCTTTTATCCAATAAATTAGTAAAATTTGCCACCTAGTAAAAAAATGTTAAAGTGTGCCCAGTGCAATGTTAGCTACAATGATGGCGTCCAATGTGGTACCTGCAAAAAGCACCTGGACTTCGGTTGTGCAAACATAACAGAAACTGGATGGAAGAAATTAGGCGCTGATAGAAGAGCATCCTGGAAGTGTGCACCATGCCGGCTTGCTTCACCGTCTATTCCCGTTACAGAACAGGTCTCACTTAAGGTTGTACTCGACGAGATTCGTGATTTGAAATACCAGTTATCTATTTTACCATCTCTAACGGATGATGTACGTAGTATCAAGGAGGAACTAAAAGATCTTAAGACTTGCTGTGAATTCAGTGCTGGCATGGTAGAAGAATTCTCTCATAAACTTGCAGATCTGGAGACCAGAGTTGTTAACATGGAAGGCCTGCAGAATACCGTGCATACGTTGGAGTCTGATATGGAAAGGCTGAAGTCCGAGTCGATGGTTAGCGATCAAAGATCTAGACTGAACAATGTGGAAATAAAAGGTGTTCCTTTGAACAAAAGTGAAAACTTATTTCACATTGTTGAATCAATTAGTCGCGAAGTAAATTTCCCATTTCCAAAAACTCAGATTAACTACATTTCTCGAATACCAATGTACAAAACAAAAGAAAAGGCGATTATAGTCAGTTTTCTCAACCGCTATATGAAAGAAGACTTTGTAGCTGCTGCTCGGGCCTGTAAGTCCCTCTCTTCTCTTGATCTGGGGTTTCAGGGAACATCTAGTCGAATCTATGTCAATGACCACCTGAACGCTGATAGTAAAATGTTGCTCAACAAAACTAAATTGTTAGCAAAACAAAATGACTATAAATATGTCTGGGTGAAGCATGGGAAGATACATCTTCGTAAGGATGATACTTCTAGAGCATCAGTTATATCTAAACCTAGTGATTTAAACAAATTTATTTAGTCAGTTTCTTAAGTCATGTAACGGAATCCACCAAATTAAAAATAGACTTTATAAAATTAAGCACTTATTTAGTTGGTATTTATAAAATGTTTAGAATCTATGCTTTGTTATTGGCTTCGACATTCTTTTGTCTTTCTATTTGCATTGTTCCAATTATTCGGGTAGTTTTAAATATATGTGTCTCGTTTACGCTTACATTTAAACCACGACATATTTGTCTCCTTCACACGTTCGAGTATTATTCCTTAGTTGTTTACCCTCAATGGCTATTACACTTTTTACACTGTGTTATTATGTGTTTAGTTAAACTCGTTAGCGGCCTATCCAATTTAAAAGCATACTTTTTATTTAATGTATGTTTATGTAATGTAATATTTATTATTCTATTATCTGGTCTATCGGACTTTGGTGATTGCAATGCCTCAATTTAACAATAAACTCAATATATATTACCAAAATGTAAGGGGACTTCGTACGAAAACCGATGCATTCTATCGTCAAATTTGTCTTAACAATAATCTAGATATTATTGTACTGACGGAGACATGGTTGGAGGATGGTATTTTGGATACAGAATTGTTTCACGGTCAGTATATGGTATTTCGCCGTGATCGAGACTATAATATTACTGGGCAGTCCCGTGGAGGAGGTGTTCTCATAGCAGTACGTAAGGACATTCCGACTATTTTAAAACAGAGTTTTCAATCGTCGGCGGAAGACCTGTGGGTAACACTGACTTTGCGTGAACCTACCATTAAGAAACACATAAAATTACATATCTGTGTCATATATCTATGCAAACAAAATCAAGGTTATTCGTTTACAACTCAGTTATCTAATTTTCTTACTAAACTTAACAGTATAATGCTAGAATGCAACTTGGATAAATTTTTGTTACTGGGTGATTTTAACATGAGTGGTATAGTTTGGCAATTATATAATGGAATTTTAACACCAACTAATGTCTCCACCAGCGACGAAACGATGCTCGTGGATGAAATGCAATTATTAGATCTCAAACAGTTTAATGCAGTCCCTAATGGGTCTGGCAAAACTTTAGACCTAGTCTTTTCTAATGATGAGATCACTGTCAGTGAATGTTTTGATTCTCTCGTACCGATTGACTCCTACCACCCTGCTCTTTTAATAAAAACGGATTTCATCATTTTAGCGCCACTCAAACAAACGTCTTGCAATCGATTTTTGTTTGACAAGGGTGACTTTGACACAATTAATGAAAAAATATCATCTATTAACTGGGAGGGTACATTTGCTTCTAGGTCCATGGATGAAGCCGTTTCAGAGTTTTGTAGTATACTGTCAAATCTGCAAAACGAGTATATTCCAGCCAAAATTCCTACTAATTATTCGTATCCTGCTTGGTATAGCTTACCTCTTATAAAACTAATTAAAGAAAAATCTAAATTTCTTCGCAAATTTAAGCGATATGGCAGACTTTCCGACGAATCAACTTTTAAACTTTTGCGTCAAAGAGTTATTAACTTGGAAAATCACTGTTATAATAACTATCTTGCATCCACGGAATCATTTATCGAAAAAGACCCTAAACATTTCTGGACATTTGTAAAGCGACGGTCTACATCTCATGCTGTACCTAACAACTTGAAATATGGCAACTTAAATATAATCACTGGGGAAACAATATGTGACGCCTTTTCCTCTTTTTTCTACTCCTCTTTTAATCCTTTAAATAGCTATTACACAAACCCTACGTATTCTTCCAACACTCATTTTATAACAGCATCTGATATATCGGCTATTGAAATAAATACTGACTTGATTCAAGGTTGTTTACTTAGTCTTGACTCTTCCAAATCCGCTGGACCAGATAATATATCACCTAAGTTTTTGATAAAATGTGCCAAAACTATTGCTGTACCCATTCTTTTGTTGTTTAAAAAATCGTTAACGTCTTGTATCGTCCCTCAGATTTGGAAGTCCGCCTACATTACACCTGTTCATAAAAACGGCTCTAAAAGTGATATAATCAATTACAGACCAATTTCGAAATTGTGTGTAATAGCGAAAGTTTTTGAACGTATTGTTAATAACCAAGTTTATTTAGCCTTAAAGACCTCGTTTACTCCTAGTCAGCATGGATTCCTGAGAGGGAGATCCACTGTCACCAACCTCGTTCTCTTTAATGATTTTGTAACTGAGAGTATGGATAAGGGCATGCAGGTAGATGTCGTGTATACAGATTACAGTAAGGCCTTCGATCGGATAAACCACAATATTCTGTTAGAAAAGCTCTCAAATGCAGGCATTAGAGGTGATCTTTTGAGATGGTTTGCTTCTTACATCAATAACAGGTCGCAAGCTGTAGTCTTAAATAATTGCACGTCCTCCTGGGTGTCTATTCCCAGTGGAGTTCCCCAAGGGTCTTTATTGGGACCTCTACTGTTTGCGATATATATAAACGACATCAATACCTGTTTTCACACCTCTCACCTCCTTTGTTTTGCAGATGATATGAAAATTTTTGCTGGTATTAATTCGTGGGCTGACGTGGAATTACTCCAGGCTGACTTGTCACGCTTATATCATTACTGTAAGGACAATATGCTGGATCTTAATCCATTAAAATGTTCTACCATCACATTTAGTCGGAAACGGAACAACTTTCTCACAACATACCAACTTCATAATCAACCGGTGCCTAGATGTAGTGTTGTGCGTGATTTGGGTATATTATTCGACTCCAAACTTCTCTTCGATGTTCACATCAATAAAATAGTGGCTAAAGCTTCTAAAGCACTTGGTTTTATAATCAGATGTTCGGGAGGCTTTACCAAAGCTAAAACACTGAAGATACTATATTGCACTTTCGTTCGAAGTCACCTGGAGTATGCTTCACAAATTTGGAACCCTCATTATGATAAATATATAGATAGAATTGAAAATGTTCAGAAAAGATTTATCAAATACCTGTGTTATAAATTAAAAATTCCTTATAAATCTGAAAACTATTTAAACACTTGTAAAAAGCTACATATTCTTCCGTTAATTAATCGTCGTAGAATCGCTGATTGTTCACTTTTAATAAAAGCTATGCGTAATGAAATCGACTGTCTAGACTTCTTACATAAACTCAAATTTAATGTTCCCTCTAAAACTATTAGATACAATCCCCCTTTATATGTTCCGTCGTCGTCTTCTAATTATAGACAAAATTCATATATGGTACGAGCAACCAGAGATTTTAATGGTATGTGCAAAGAGTACTCACTAGACCCTTATTGTGTAAGCGTGTCGATAGCCAAGAAGCAACTTGCATGTAAATTCTTTCAAACTAACTTTAGATAGATAAGATTGTATATACCTACTGTCATTGTATATGCTACATAGAAATAGCTGGTGCTACGTTTCTGGTGTTAGTGTGTAGTGCTCTTAAGAAATGTATCGATTTTTTATTACAGTGTATATTCGTGATAACCTTTAAATGGAGTAATATTAACTAATCTGTAACTTATATTTTTTGTATACCATTGGTTGTCCTTTAAATAAATAAATAAATAAATAAAAATAAATAAATATTTTTTTTCTTCATTTAAATTACAGGACAAGCAGATCGCTCGTCTATAAACAATAACACCCAGTATGTTATTTTTAAAGTACTGCATGATATTTAATTGCACTCATCAGCCCGAGATAACTCTCGTAACGACCAGTTTTAACTGGGTTTGATATCCTTGAAACCAGAACACAACAACACTTATGAGCTACTAGATGTTGCCCGCGGCTCCACCCGCGTGGAGGTTATTTTTGAAAGAAAAGGTATACAATCCATGAAGGCATCTTATGCTATTACACCTTTCTATATTTTGCTATCCCATAGGAACCGTGCATTTTTCCGGGAAAAAAAATAGCCTATGCCATTTTCTGATCCCTAAACTACCACTATGCAAAAAATCAAGTCGATCCCTTGCTCTGTGAAAAACTTAACTATCCCGCGGGAACTGTACATATTTCCGAGATAAAAAGTAGCCTATGTGCTATTCCAGACTATAGTCTATGTATGTGCTAAATTTCAACCAGATCCGTTTAGCCGTTGTGGCGTGATTGAGTAGCAAACATCCATCTATCCATCCATCCAAACATTCGTAATTATAATAGTGGTAGGATAGTAGGATGTATATAAAAAACTTAACTTTATTTGCCTTAGATATCGATTAAATAATTACTTTAAACCAATGCAAGGGCCAGTTACGAAACGCGTTGAAATCTTTTGTACGCGTGACATTTCACTAAACATTCTATAGGTTTTGTAAAACGAACGAAGCAAGGCCCAGTTGTTATAACTTATTGTTATGGTTTGTCGAATGTTTATTACTACAATATTGTTGAAGAATAAAAATTAATGTCCGTTGATTAAACTTATTACAATGTTGATGTAATTGGTTGAAATGAGTGAGATTGTATGTGACTGGTAAATATCATGTAGTAATTGTTTGCTTTAATGGGGCGTGCAATCAATTAAATGTCAAATATAACCAATAAGCAGATAAATAATTTATTATTTTTGTGATAGTTAAATGTAGAGTATGCTTTGTTTTAAGCGGTTATTGATAAATTATTAATATTAATAGGTTTATATGAATCGTGTAAAAATATATACTAAATATTATGTTAAGGTAATGTTAGTATAAAGTATTACTATTATTAGTTATCGAGTGCAATTTCATATAGTCAACCTCTAAGAAAAAAATCAGCTGAATTCAATTTTGCAATTTGGCGAATAGGCCCTACGGTATGAAGATTAAAATAGTTAGTTCTTGCTACTGTATCGTGTATAAATTCCAATACAATCGAATCGCAATGTAATTTTTGTAGAGTAGTTGGATTTTTTTACTTCGAACCGCAACTTGAGAAATGACGAATTCCCTATATAAACCTTCACCCCGTCAACATTCCGTAGGACGAAAAATAGTCTCTGTCGACCCAGGGGTGATTAATTTGGGGTGCGAAGTCAGGAAACCTCCACGTGGTGCACCCTGGGCAACGGCGGTCACGTTGACCGACGGCCGATATCCTGACAAAAGGTGGTTGACGGTTGTCGCTTGTTGCGGCGGCCTTCAATCAGAAGTCCGTGCTCATTTATTGAGCTACTCCCGAGTTCTGTCTCGGGAGTGTCGGCGGGCTCGGTGTGCGCTTACCCCGCCGCCGAGCGGGCAGTAGGGGGGACGCTCTTTCCTGCTGTCACCGTCGTAAATCGTAATCTGGTCTGGAGGTCTGTGGTCATGTCTCGCGCTCCGACTGGACCGAGGGTCTTGGCTTAACCGCCCGGGCCGCGAGGTAGAAAACCTCTATAAAAAGTCACCCCGAATCCCAAGCGGCGGCGCACCGTGAGGGGATGCATGGCCGATGGGTAGTTCGGTCTCTAGTGCGAACCCCGGCGGGGAACGTGCTGAACCCCGTGCAGAATTTGCTTACCCAGGTACAGGGGGCACTGCCTGGGCGGACCGTTTATATCCCCCATAATCGTGGGACTAAAAATGAAAAAAATATCTCAAAAACAAAACTTAGATGTAGTGGGGAAGGTGTCTATCCCGGGGGACGATAGTGACCCTGGGAAGACGGACGACGCTGGGCTTAAGCCCAAAGAGACAATTGTAGGGGCCGCTTTAGTGGTCTCGGCTCCCGAGGCCAAAGCCGGGACGAGTGGAATGATGACGCGCTCAAAGAGGGCGTTAAGAGCTCGACTGCTGGACGCATCTGCAAGCGACAGTGACGTCGAACCAGCACAAAAAATTCTTGCTGTGTCAGTAAGTCCGGCTGTGGTGTCTGACGAAGACACCACGCCGATGGAAGTATCTGATGACCGTGACTGGCGCTTGCAGATATCAGCCATCATACGGGACGTGGCACGGTCCCGGAATATTAAAGGTACCGAGCAACGCAGGCTAAACCTCGCGGCCAAAGAGCTGTCGGAGAGGGCTGATGAGTCAGCCTCCGCAGAGGTGGCCAGGTTACAGAACGAAAAGGTGGCAATGGCTCAGGAAATTGCCGTCCTCAAGGCCTCTCTTGCGGCCCAACAGAGGTCCCTGGAGGAGTTGATGGCGACTGTCTAAGAGTTAAAAGGACAGTCGCAGCCGGCAGTCCAAATTGGAGGCGTTTCTGGGGAGGAAGACCGCTTCAAGCAGTTTGAGCGCCGTTTTTTTAAACATCTTGGACGCGCGCTTCAGCAATATAACCTCGAGGCTGCCCCCAGAACCCATCATGCGGCCCCCATTGGCTGCTGATAAGAGTAGAGCTCAGGCATCGCCTGCCGTCGCTGGGCTATCAAAGGCCTCACCAGTTGCTGCTGGTCCACCGGTTACCCCGAAGGGAAAGGGGCTGGGCAAGGGCAAGAGTAATGCCCAGCCCACACAGCCCGCCCCTATTGATGCTCCCCGTCCTCGACATGCGCCTCTCGTAATCACTGAGTTAGAGGTACCGTCGACATCAGAGGCGTCCCCCAGTCCCCCTCAGCGTTATTCCCGAAGGGGGGGCAAGAGGGGAAATAAAGTCAAAAATAGGAGCAGCACTCCCGCTGCCCAACAGCCCAGAGAACCGCGGCCACTACCCCCCGCTCCTGCATCGATGGAGGAGGGGTGGAACATTGTGGCCAAGAAGGGAAAAAAGAAAAATCCCCAGCCCGTGTCGGGTGCTGCGGTGGCCGCACCGCCGCAGCAGCGCCGGCCTGAGCCGCGAATACATTTACCCCGCAAGGCAGCCGTAACTCTAACGGTTACGCCGGAGGGGTTAGCTCGGGGCGTCACATACGCCTACGTATTGCGGCAGGTCCAGCAGTCCGTGGATCTGGCCGGCCTCGGCATTGCTGAGACTCGGGCGCGCCTAATGGCGACGGGCGGGTACCTGTACGAGGTACCCGGTCCGGAATCTGAAAAGAAGGCCGACTCCCTGGCCGATAAAGTCAGGGAGGTATTCCGCGGGACGGAACTGGCGGACGACGTACGCGTTTCCCGCCCGTTCAAGGCCGCGGAATTGCGAATATCCGGGTTGGACGCCTCAGCTGACCCGGAAATAGTAGCAACGGCCCTCGCAAGGGCTGGGGATAGCCTGAGTGCAAGTTTTAAGGTCGGGGAGATCCGCCCCGACCGGTCGGGCCTTGGTGCGGCGTGGGTGCGGTGCCCCGCCAAGGTTGCCGACAAAATTTTAAAGTCGGGCCGAGTGCTGATCGGCTGGGTAGCTGCACGCGTCCAGCTCCTTGAGCCGAGGCCCATGCGGTGCTACCGCTGCCTGTACAAGGGACATGTGCGGGTGCGGTGCACCGAAGAGTGTGACCGCAGTGGCGTATGCTACCGCTGCGGTAAACTGGGCCACAAGGCCAAGGAGTGCTCCGCGGAGCCGCATTGCGCAGTTTGCGCAGATGCTGGTAAACCCGCGGGGCACCAGGTGGGCGCCAAGGCATGTGTCGCCTCCTCCCGCCCTCGTCACGCAAATCGTGGTCGGGGGACGGGGGTTGCGACCCAGCCGACAGCACCCCCCGTAGAGGAGCAGATGGAGATCGCCCATTAATATGGCGCAACGTTTCCTCCAGGCGAACATTAATCACTGCGCCAGGGCCCAGGACCTGCTAGTCCAGAGCATGGCGCAGTGGTCGATACAAGTGGCTGTGGTCGCCGAGCCTTATTTTGTTCCCCCCAGGGAAGACTGGGCAGGGGACCTTAACGGTTTGGTGGCCGTTATCACTCGGGGCGCCGCCGGCTCCCCACCCTTCGAAAAAGTAGCGAAGGGGTCGGGATGTGTGGCGGTTCTGTTGGGGGGGGTCTGGATTGTGGGCGTGTATTTCTCCCCCAATAGATCCTTGGCCGAGTTCGAGCACTTTCTCACTCGGCTAGGAGCCCTGGTGGTACAAGGCAGTCAGCCTCGCCCCGTTCTCGTTGCCGGCGACTTCAACGCCAAGTCTCGGGCTTGGGGTTCGTCGGTCACCAGCAGGCGCGGCGAGGCCCTGGAGGAATGGGCGATCTCGGCCAACCTGGCCGTCGTGAATCGCGGGTCGGTCAACACGTGCGTGCGGCATAATGGCGGATCGGTGGTGGACCTCACGTTCGCCACCCCAGCTATTGCCCGCCGTGTCCGTGACTGGAGAGTTCTGGTGGACGAGGAGACGTTGTCGGATCACCGATACATTCGGTTCGACGTCGCCTTGTCCCCTAACCCCCAGTCCAGTGGAGAGCCGACTGGCCCGCGGTCGGACGGCCCGCGTTGGTCAGTAAAACGCCTCGATGTCGAGGCCCTGAAGGAGGCTGCACTGGCCCAGGCGTGGCTCCCTGCACCGGAGGCACCGATGCAGGTCGAGCAGGAGGCGGCGTGGTTCGGGGCAGCGATGTCGCGCGTCTGTGACGCGGCCATGCCCCGAGTACGACGTCTTCCTCAAAAGCGCCAAGTGTTCTGGTGGTCGGCGGAACTCGCGCGGTTACGTGTCACTTGCGTGGCCGCCCTTCGTCGTCTCGCCAGGCACCGTCGTCGTCGGATCCGTCTTCCCGGCGACGAGGACCAGGAGCGGCTACTTCATGGCCTCCACAGGGAGGCTAAGAGAGCGCTGCGCGTGGCTATATCTAGGGCAAAGTCTGCAGCTCAGGAGGAGTTCCGGGGTACTCTCGATAACGACCCGTGGGGGCGTCCATATCGCGTCGCGATGAGAAGATATCGCCCATGGGCGCCCCCACTGACGCAGAGTCTCCGGGGCGACCTTGTCGGAGAGGTCGTCGCAGCTTTGTTCCCTGCCACAGAAGATGTCACTCCCCCACCGATGGCGTCACGTCCATTGACGCCATCGTCGTTGAGTTCGGCAAGGGTTATTTCGGAGGTTTCGCCCGAGGAATTTCGGGCGGTAGTGCTTCGGCTGCGGGGCAAGAAAACAGCCCCGGGTCTCGACGGTATCCCCGGACGTGCGTGGGTGTTAGCCGTCGAGCATCTGGGGACTAGGCTCCGTGGCCTGTTCTCCGCGTGTCTCGAGCAGGGCCATTTTCCGTCGCAGTGGAAAACTGGGAAGTTGGTCCTGCTTAAGAAAGAAGGGCGGCCTGCAGAGTCGCCATCGGCCTACCGGCCCATCGTGTTGCTTGACGAGGTCTGCAAGCTCTTCGAGCGTATCATTCACGCTCGCCTCGTCGAGCATCTTGAAGGGGTCGGGCCGGACCTGGCACAATGCCAGTATGGGTTCCGGCAAGGCCGATCGACAGTACACGCGATTTTGCGGGTCAAGGCACAAGCGGAGGTTGCAGTGGCTCGGGGTGAAGTGGTGGTGGCGGTGTCTTTAGACATCGCCAACGCGTTCAACACAATGCCCTGGGCCTGCATACTGGAAGCACTGCGGTACCATGTGGTGCCACAGTATCTCCGGCGTCTGGTGCGCTCGTATCTCTCAGATAGGTACATAGTGTATCCAGGCGCCGACAGGTGGCACCGTAGAGCGATGGTCTGCGGTGTTCCACAGGGCTCAGTCCTGGGCCCTCTCCTGTGGAACATCGGATACGATTGGGTTCTCCGTGGTACCAACCCCCGAGGCGTCGCTGTCGTCTGTTACGCAGACGACACACTATTGACAGCGACGGCCAGGTCTTTCCAGGAGGCCACCCTGCTCGCTTCGTTCGCAACCGAACAGGTGGTGGGCAGGATTCGGCGACTGGGCCTTAAGGTGGCCCTCAACAAAACCGAGGCCCTTTGCTTTCACGGGCCTCGGGTTCGGCCACCTTATAGGCCCCACATCTTTATGGAGGGGGTGCAGATTCCCATCGGCTGCAAAATGAAGTACTTAGGATTAATTCTGAGCAGCCGATGGGATTTCCGTGCCCATTTCGAGGAGTTGTCGCCGAAATTGGTGCGGGTGGCGGGCGCGCTCGGACGCCTGCTACCAAACCTGGAGGGACCAAATAACCCTTGCCGAAGTTTATACGCCGGAGTCGTGCGGTCGATGGCCCTGTACGGATGTCCCGTCTGGGCCGCGTCTCTGAACGCCCGCTGCGTCGCCCTGCTGCGCAAACCGCAGCGTCTGGTGGCGCAGCGACTAGTAAGGGGCTACCGCACGGTCTCCCACGAGGCGGCCTGCGTATTGGCCGGTACACTCCCTTGGGAATTGGACGCCAAACTCCTCTCGTCAGCATTCTTCTGGCGGGAGGAGGCGTCCAGCCACCGTCAGGAGAGACTGGCCCCGAGGGAGATTGCGGCCCGGTTTCGCAGAACCGCCGTGGAGGAGTGGCATTCCAGGCTGGAGAGCCCGACTGCGGGCTTGAGGACTGTCGCAGCAGTGCGTCCTGTCCTAAAGAGATGGCTTGACAGGCGCCACGGGGCGCCTACGTTCCGACTGACGCAGGTATTAACGGACCATGGGTGTTTCGGTTCGTTCCTGTGTCGGATCGGAAAGGAGGTGTCCGCCGTGTGCCACCACTGTGGCAACTGCCGCGAGGACACGGCCCAACATACGTTGGAGGAGTGCCCAGCCTGGGACGAAGAGCGCAGCGCTCTCAGAGCAGTCGTCGGAGGAGACCTCTCGCTGCCAGCCGTGGTGTCGTCCATGGTCGCCAGCCGGAGGTCCTGGCGTGCGGTGGCCCACTTCTGCGAGAACGTCATCTCGCAGAAGGAGAGTGCTGAGAGTGATCGGGAACGAAACGATCCCTCCCGCCGCCAGAGAAGACGTAGGAGCCGCCGGGTGGACGACTGACCGGCGTCTCCCGCCCTGTGGAATGGGGGCGTTTGAATTCCACCACGGTAACCCCTGCCTGTCGTACGAGGCGACTAATAGGGGCCATCGGGGGTCGCGGGCGAGCAGCGGGGGGCTGTAAGCTCGTATCGATGCACTCCTAAATTCGGAGCATCGTGCGACCCCGAGATGGACGGCAGCGCGGGTGGTAAGGCCTCGTTCGCTGTCGTTGCTCGGTGCGCAGGGGCTTCTTAGCCTCCCATGGAGATGGGCCCGTACAGGGCACCGCGCAGGGGCGATTCCGGCTGCAATTCTAGCACTCCTTAGAATACCCCGGGATCGCTCCGTAAGCGCTGAAGAAGGCCACCGCGGGGTTTTAGCTGGTAGTGTCGAGTGGGGTGTACATAGGGGGTAGGGACTCGGCCCAGCGGCAGCACGGATGGCCATCATCCGGGCGAGGGGGATGCTGGGTCGTAAGACCGGCTAGTCCAGCATACCCGTTTTATTCTTATTCCGCTTCCCCCCGGAGCGGGCGGCAGTAATAAAACGCTTTCCCCGCGACAACAAAAAAAAAAAAAAAAAGGGGTGATTAATTTAGTATGAAGATACTAATAACCCCAAAGCCCGACATAGGGTGCTTAATTTTTTCAAAATCATATCTCTAAGACATGAATTTTGTATGGGATTTCAGAAACCGTGAAACTGAGAATATCATTTTGGATACTTATTAAATCAAACTCCTAGGCTAACCTAACCTTCATTACAATAGGGGATGAAAGTATGTAAATCGGTCCAGGCGATTTTGATAAATGTCAGCATGAAGATATTATGAACTTTGTGGATGCACACGACAATCTTATTTTTTTAGTCAACCTCTCAGTAGGTGAAATAGGGAATGAAAATAAGCCACGATGATTTAAAGTCAAGCTTTAAAATCGATTCCCGAAGTGGATTTTAGATATGAAGAATGGATCCGGTGTTACAACTGAAAAAGTAGCTGGCATTTTCTGTTTCTCCGTCAATTTGTAACCATTAAAATATTCCCTGTCGAATATTTGGACTGAAATGAGAGCACAGATCAACAAAAAAATATCCTCTTATCTAAAAATTTTTCGTGGTGGAGCCGCGAGCAAAAGCTAGGACTAGATAGATTTAAAATCAAAGTCTACTGACCGTGCTAGCAGGATGCGCCGGAAGCAGCACGAGGGGTGCGTGTGGTGCGTGCGGAGGCTTCCTCGGCTTCCTAACGCCGTGCCGCCGCGCGTGCCCCGCCCGACCCGGTTGCCGACCCAACCACCGCGTCACAAGCTTCTCCTTGCTGTTCGCGCTGCCGTACTCCGGACTCTCCTCCTGGTACACAATGTACATATACATTTTATGGCTACTTTACCAGCCTCCGTGACACAGTAGGTGAGTAGTACACGAGGGTCAGAGGTTCGATCCCCATATTTGTATGATCCTCAATAATTTCAATAATAAGTGTTATGTGAGACAAATCAATTAATTTATGCTGTTGACAAAAGTAAATATAAATAAATAACACCCAACAGTCACACACATAGCCCCGACCTCACACTAATATACGAGTCTTGTGTTGAACTACGAGGAACTACGGTCTCAAAACACCCAGACCCCGATCACAAATATCTGTCTGTCACACAAACATTTGTCCCGGTGTGGGAATCGAACCCACGACCTCTCGTTTCACAGCCGGCTACTCGCCTACTGTGCCACGTAAGCAATATGCTATATATTTGTGTTATTTCTATGAAACTATCATACGATGCGCATCCTAACTATATCTGCTGATCAAAGAGGGATGTAAACACTCTTCCAGCCACAACATATGGCGACCTATCATGACTTCATGACCTGCACCATAACATATATGTTATGCCTTCACTAGTCTTCACTTTCTTAATGGCATTGAGTGATGCACATGTACCGGATGTATGTGCGTTTGAGCTAAAGCTATTAATAACTTGCGTTATAGCTCTACATATGTTACGGAAGATACTTTGAAGGTAAATATGCTTGAGGTGGCACCGAATCGTCTCAGTAGTCAAAATCTTTGTCAACATCTGCACTTAAAAGTATACACAGAAACCCAAATGCAACGACTTTGAATTTGATTGAAGAATCAAGTATGCACCCACCTTCTTCTTCTTCAACGTCCCTTGCAGCTTCTTCTCCAACTCCTGACACAGCTCATGATTCCTCACCCTCTCAACATCATGGACTCTCTTAACCTCATCCACATGTACTATATACGGCTGTCCGGCCTTGAACGTAGGGTCGAACTGGTTGTGATCAAACGCCTGCTTGCGACGAAAGCAGGGGCACACTCGCTTGGACAGTTGGTATATCGTGATGATACACACGAGGCAGTGAACCACTGCTATGATGAGGAGCGCGATGTTGGTCAGCACCGGGGTCCACGCTTGCATCTCATCCTGTTAGAAAAAAGGTTATGTTATAGAGTGTCGTATGAAAATAATGTCTCTGCCTGGATTCTGGACCGTAAATTATAGTTTTTTTTATTTTCTTATTAATATTCGTTGTACATCATAAAAACGCTGTATCAGATCTATGTTTGGCCTCAAAACAACAGAAACCTGCCTAGAAATGTTCAAATCGCATAAACTACTGACTTTTCCATCATTATATATATTAGAAATTGCAATATTCGTTAAAACCAACTTAAACTTATTTAGTTTAATGGCTGATATGAGGAAGCGTCCACAATACATAAGATCACAGTACAAAAATGTATTACATATAAATAGTTATAACACAGCATTAGTCAGAAAAAGCATCCTATCCATGGGACCAATAATATACAATAAAATATCACAAAACATAAAAAACCAACCTATACATTTGTTTAAAAACAAACTAAAAGCTTTATTAATAGATAAATGTTATTACTCAGTAAAAGATTTCCTAAATGATGAGACTTTCTGAAATATGTCACAATTTTAATTTTAATATAAATAGTTATTAATTTAGATTAAGAGTTAATTATATAAGTATTTTTTTTTGCACGCCACATGGTAGAATGTATCGGAGCTATTGTTTTGTATTATTAACATCCTATGTTTGTACCTATATTCAATGCAAAATAAAAACATTCTGATTCTGATTCTGATACATTTTAATGTATCATATTTCATATCTATTAGTATTTTTAGGTTATTTGAATTTTATTTTTAAGTGCAAACTTCTTTAGGCACGTTGGGCACTTTTGGGGTGGGCAAAAAGCACTGAACTCGTGTGACCATCACGCTCAGATTATTTTACAAAAGCACGCATATGAAGTTCTATAATTATTGAAAAATAATCATAAACAAAAAAAGTGGTTTACACTTTTCGTCGATTTTATTACGGTCCCTCAATGTGATAGGGGGTGAGCTTATCGCCATACGGGGCACATCCAGAATCCGGGCTGATACTGAGTATTTCTGGAAGAAAAACCCAATATCACTTTAACTCACTCCGGGGATCGAACCCGACACCTCAGCACAGAAGTCGCAACGCATGCGCAAATACAACTGCGCCACCGAGGCAGTCTATAAGTCTATTATGTCTTGAATCAATACTCTTAATAGGCCTGATCTAGACTAAAAAAACAATGGTTTAAATCTATATTATACTATTATAAAGAGGAAAGATTTGTATTTTTGTATGTTTGTAATGAATAAACTCAAAAACTACTGTGCCGATTTCAAAAATTCTTTCACCATTGGAAAGCTACATTCACCTTGAGTAACATAAGCTATATAGTTTTTGGAAATACCTCCCCTAAAGGGGTAAAATAGGGGATGAAAGTTTGTATGAAAATCCGTCATTTTTTAAGTTAAAGGTATGAAAATTGGTACTTTGTACTGTATGCTTTTCTCCCAAACATGACGTCCACGCGGGCGGAGCCGCGAGCAACAGCTAGTATTCTTATAACCTGATAGTTGTTAAAAACCAACAGACCAAGTAAACAATATTTTAACCTCACATTCATGTCTATTTTAAGATTCAGACGTCATCATAAAGTACTCCTAGATCGTACATGGATAACCAAAATTCCTTTAACTAGTTGCTCTACTCGCTGCGAAATTTCATAAACAAAGTAGTTAAACGGTAAACGAACCCGGTTTGAACTCACTATAGTCTTGACCTTAACTTTGGGATTGTTTTAAGTAGGAATATGCTCCACAGTAGCTCATTTATTATAGCTTAATTCCAACATACCACACCATCATTTATTTAAGTCGTGTTATAAGGCCTAATAAGCTAACAGATTTAAAATGTATCTATATAACTAATTTTGCTGAGAAACCAGTGAGGTCTCGGGTTCATATCCGGGCAATTAAAATTTCTTGTGGCCGAGTTGATGGTAATCGCAATGCCGTCCAGTTAGAGTATCAAGTAGCGAAAGGCAACTAATCCTAGCTACTTGACACAATCATACCTGTTGAGGAGCTTCTTCACATTACGTTTAAAGGATCCAGGATTATAGGAAGGAGAGAACTCGTGGGCCTGCAAACAGTCTCATAGCTTGACAGTGCGGCAAAGATAAATTATTTTACGATTTAAATCTATATAAATAAGAATCAAAGTTAGTATGTTTTTCCTCTATGGAATCCTAAACTATTCAGCCTATTATGATGAAACTTTGGTGAGTTGTTCATCATACGCCCGCGATGGTCCCTGACCCAACAAAAAAAAAGAACTCGCTAGATGGCGCTTCAGAACATCCACTTCAATACCGTTCAACCGATTGCAATTGATCAAATTTACTTTACGTGGCAATGCAACGCATGCCAGCTGCAGACAGTATTCTATAT
Organism: Laothoe populi; assembly: GCA_905220505.1. Lineage (NCBI taxonomy): Eukaryota > Metazoa > Arthropoda > Insecta > Lepidoptera > Sphingidae > Laothoe > Laothoe populi. The sequence continues at coordinate 981,765 of HG992156.1, forward strand.
AATTTTCCTTGAATGATAATTAATAACACAGTGCAATGTTAATGTTATTAAATAGGACATGTTTCTGACAAGCGTGCAACGTAGAAGATGATAAGTTGACATACACACAAGTATGGCATTGGCACACCAGTCACACGTTATCACACGCATTCAAGCAAATTATGTAAATATTTATCTTTATAATGAAATCGCCAGTTTCCATGGCCCAACGAGCAAGTGACTGTGAAATCGGAGATTGCGTGTCCAATCTGTATACCGGGACAAGTATTTGTGTGATCAGAGTTTTATTTTGATCTTGGTATTGTAGCCGAAAGAATCTGCTAGTTCCTGGTGTACATGAAAGAGACAGATGAATGTGTCAATTAAAGTTACAAATTTATAGTTCATAGCTTAGAGCTAATACAAGCTCCAGTTGAACATTTATTTGGGGTCTGGGTGTTTGGGGCTGTAGTCTCTCGTAGTTGTTGAGACACACAGATTTGACTTAGTGCCCCTTTCATACATATTGTCCTTTGCCCCCAGCAAAGGACAATATGTATGACTGATAGGTCTTATCTATTTATATATTACCAGCTGTTGCCCGCGTGGTTGTTATTTTTGAAAGAATGGGTATAAAATGCATGGAGTCATCTTAATCTATTACATCTTTCTAAATCATGCTATTACATAGAAAGTGTCCATTTTCCCGGGATAAAAAGTAGCCTATGTGTATGTGTGTGTTCCATACCATAATCTATATCTGTGCCAAATTTCAACCAGATCCGTTCAGCCGCTCTGGCGCGATTGATTAACAAACATCCATCCATCCAAACATTCGCATTTATATTATTAGCAAGATAAGATTAAGTTTCTCTTTGTTAACAAATTACTGATTGGTTCTCTTCTCAATAACTAGTTCATCAAGGCCATGTTTTAACCGCAGTTAATTCTAATTTTCGTCAAAGACTTTTCATAGTCTAGTATAAGATCATCGCGTTGCTTCACACATTGTCAAATTTGATTGTTCTGTATTTTATATTATAATAGATAATAATAGACACAATAACTAGTAATATGTCATGCGATGATGGAAAAAAATGGTCATAACTTGACTACGAACTAATAGAACTTAAGCTTAACTTTTCGTTAAACTTCACGAATGAATTTACGTGGCCTGGCGTCAAGACAATCAGAGTAGCAACGCCTCAATGTCTAAAGTTTGCCACCAATAGATCCTTAACAACGCCCAAATAGGTTTTATAGTACGCATGTTTTCAAAAGGCAGTTACTAAATCTCCCACGGAGCGGGGTCAAGGTCCGACTCATCACCAGGCGGTGTCTGCGTGTGATTACGAGTAATGACCCCCGAATATCACGTCAGTCACGACAGGCCTTACATCAACTGCCGACAATCAAAACATTGCCTCATTCTCGAGCTGGCGTAATCGTTCCGAAACTACATTAAGCTGACTCTAGTAATTAACTGACTGTAAGAATTGAATAGGTTCTGAATAAGACGCTGTATAAACATCTATCTCTCGGCTGGATGTCTGCACACAATTATTTTCATCAGATTCGGTCTGGCGAATTTAGTGAAAATGTTTGTTCGACTTTTTTTGATCCTAGCACGGCAAATTGACCACATTGCACCTGATGGTATGCGCAGTGCCGTTCCAATTAGAGTATCGAGTAACAAGAGACAATCTATCCTCCGCTACTTAACACAATCATGCCGGCCTGCTTCTTACGTCATGGGCAAGAAGGTGAAGAAGCGGTCGAAGGTCTAGTGTCAGAGTACTCAGAAGACCGCAAAACGGCCAAACGTACCCAAACTCTAGACCTCCGACAAAAACCGGATGTACACTGGCTGATCCCGGAACGCGACACACTTGCGTGTGCCACTATAGCGAGCCTTACACCCTGTGTAAGGTGGTCGCTATCCGGGCGGATATGAATATCCTACCACCAGCAGTCTATAGGATATATCTACAATATGATAGCATATAAATTTTGTTAAGATCTGATGACGGTCTACTAAGCAAAGAAATGACACTCCTTGAACATTAACAGTACACACGTTGCGATTAGGCTATTGTCTCGGAATTTATATACCACTAACTGAATCCAACATTAAAAACTGTTGTTGTATTTTTTCTATATATTATTTCTCAAAGATATTTTTTATCGGTACATGGCGTACTTCCATATTTATTCATCAAATATAATGATTCAAACGCCATTTTAAAACTCACTTTTGCCGCTTTTAACCTAAAATGTTTTGAAATCATAGATATTGCCAAAAAATATGAAAAATTTACAGTGACATCTGTTGACAATATTATTAACTAATGAGTTGTAATGTTAATTACCATCAGTGCAAAGTATTCGTACGGGTCACCAAGTAAATTAAATTGATATAACGTATTGGCTAGTGTATTGGTGATGCTATGTATGTTAATGTATAAATAAGTTGGTCTCTGGCCATTTGGGACTCTATTAAAACGGTTTACATCTTACTATCAGGAGCTGTGTAGTCCCATGTCAATTCAGAATCAAAAATATATAAAAGAGAACATTCTAGAAAACGAACTCCATAATGTTAACGGCAGTGTTTTAAAGCAATGGGCGAAAAAACGCAAACCTCTCGAGAATGTCCTTGTGCTACATACTATATGTTTTAGCCAAACGACATGAGTTGACATGACAGACTCAATTCACACAAAAATTCACTTTTTATAAACGGATATATGAAATTATAATCAAGTGATTGTCGGTATATTTCAGATATTTTTAACTCGCATGTTCTATTAACAGACAAAAATGCAAATAACTTATTGGTTTATTCAAGTCAACGTATCTAGAACTAATAAACTTTGTTTATATTTATTGTACCGTTCGGAAATAAAGTCACAAACTCGAAATTAACGTGACTCTTTCTGATTTTACTCGCAGGTTTTACGGTACTAAATCAATAATCGTAGACAAATTATACACTTTCCAGGAACGAGTATGGTTAAAAACACATTCTATCTTATCTATATTTTATTGTTTAACTACACGACGATGTGCAGAAGAACATGTAAAAGCTTGTCATATTAGTTTTCTTTTAAATAATGTGTTTGAAATAGTAGCTATGTAATTAAAACTACTACTACTTTCTTGGTTTTTTTTTTAGTGCCTCGATATGCAGACGAGCAGACGGGCCACCTGATGGTAAGTAGTCACCGCCGCCCATAGACTTCTGCAATACCAGGGCACAGCAAAGCCGCTGCCTACCGTTGAAGGACTACTCTCTTTAAGCCTCGTTTAAAGAAGGACATGTCATAGCGCTCAGGGAACACCGCAGCAGGGAGTTCATTCCAGAGCTTGCACGTACGTGGTAAAAATGAACGCCGGAAACGAACCGTGCTAGACGGAATCGTTTCCAGGTGGTAGGGATGAACTCTGTTGCGGTGTCGGGTGGTGCGATGATAAAATGGTGATGTAGGCACCATTTTAAACAGTTCCTCGGAGCACTCCCCGTGGAACAACCGATAGAACAAGCAGAGAGACCCGAAGTCTCTCCGCAGCCCCAACGGTTCCAGGCTTCTTTTATTAATGATATTTGATAATATTTTTGTGTACTTGTGGTGTTTTAGAAGATTATTTTCTACTGCCTAAGTGGTGCAGTTGTAGTTGCGCATGGTTTAGGGTTCGATCCTCATGTCGGGTAAAGTGATACTGCGTTTTTCTATTTAGAAACACTCGATATCAGCTTGGAGTCTGGAATTGTGCCCGGTATGGCGATAGGCACGCCCCTGTCACATTATGGGACTGTAATAAATTCGGCGAAAAGTGGTTGTACTAAAAACAGTGTGCGTTATGAATGTCGAGACTGCAGCTACTGGTCTGTCACCTCTGCCTACCCCTTTGGGGCTTACAAGCATTACTGTATATGTATGTATGCTTATTTTCTATGTTAAACGAAAATAATTGAAACATAAATAACAATCAAATATAAAATCGACGTTGTATCACTTAACAGTTGTCAGATTGATTTCTATCTGTATATGGGCTGACGACAGAAGGCGCTATTAATCATTGAAACGAACTACTATGGTGATTTTTTATCATATAAACGGTAGCTATATATGCTGTGAAATAGCTTGCCGGCTCCTGTAATATTTTAAATCCTATAATATTTTAAACGTAGTGTGAAGAAGGTACTCAGCAGTCCGACACGATTCTGTCGAGTGGCGAGGTGTAGTCGTCTCTCACTACTTGATACTCTATCTGGACGGCACTGCGCTTACCATCAGGAGCAATGTGGTCGCTTTCCATGCCAGGATAAAGAAGCTATCAAGTCGGATATAAATATTGATGACACTAGATAGATTAAAGGCGATTGATATGGATGGATGGTAGATCAAACATATTCAATTTGCATTCACGACTAAGGTAAACAGTCCCCGTGACGCAATACGCGAGGAGTTGACAAATAAGAGGCCGCAGGTTTGATTCTTGCTGCTAGACAATTTTTTGTGGGATTCCAAATATTTGTTACCGATGTTGATGGATCATAAGTTCGTAGTTCTTGATACCTACAATGCAGGTTAACCTAGTGTAAGATCTATGTTTAAAACATACATATACTACAGCTGAGTACACACAAATATTTAGCATCTAGATTAAAAAATCAAGGCGAGATCGGATGTACCTAACACTTGTCTTGTCTGTACTTGTATCACTTAATAACAGGAAGTGCGAGTAATTTCTATGCAAAATTACGTTGTAATTATATCTGCATGATTTAGCAACTAATATAAACACATTTGAATTAATAACGTACGGTAGAAATAACGGTGCAACGTTATCTGTTATTCGATACGTCCTAAAAACTAAAATTGATACTTTCACTATTTATAGATATTAATATACCCACAGTCTAGATGTTAATTGCGTTTACCGGTGCATAGACTCGCGATAAACAGATTAAAATGTGTTTGCATCACCACACCGCGTTTACATCGCGATAGAATGATTTTGAAAACAATATATGTATATAAATAAATATATATTTTTGCATATTCTCAAAATTTACGGCAAGCTGAATCGATAAAAATAAGATAATAAATAAGTTTTAGTTTCCTGTGTGATCGGGAAGTGCCTCAAAAAGATGTCAGTTTTTGGTGTCGTTTTTCGTTCTATTAGGGTATTTACTATTATTAGAAATACCGAAGGTATAACTGAGGTATTTAGTAGACTAGTTGGGGGTAGTTAATAATTACAACCAAAGTGGGAGTAGTAAATGTTTAATATAAAACAGAGTGCCTTATGCGCTCCGGTGTTCAGTTAGTTCAGTTCAGAAGACTAGTGGTGTAGCAGTGAGTTGGTAGTGAGAACATTCGTGGTTCGTTCGTGGGGCAGTAAGTAATGGTGTTGTTCAGTTTAAAAGGGTAATGCTGGTAGATTAATTATAAAGAGAAGCCTTAATCCTGATCTTCGTGTGTGTTGATATTAAGCACTGAGATGTGTAACAGTGTCATGTAAATCAATTAATAAATTATAAATATTGTATTTGTGCCTTTTAAATATCCATCTTACATAGTTTTGTCGATGTTCCTAACAATTCTTACACCTATTCGGTCTAGCCCCTCAGCCCGCAAACAAATAACGTGCGATAAGGAACTACGATCAAATAACGCACATAGTTCTAAAACCCCACACTAGGTAAAACCTGTATCGTGGGTATCAACAACTACGAGGGACTACGGTCCCACAACACCCAGATCCGACACAAATATCTGCCTGACACACAAACATTTGTCTCGGTGCGGGAATCGAACTCACGGCCTCTCATTTCACAGCCGGCTAATCGTACGCTGCGCCACGGAGTCTGTATATAAACATAAATTCAAGCATGCATCGTCAAAAACGTAGTCACTATTGCGCTCGTTAAACAAATTTATTTCCTTCCTATTATAATATTACAATATCAGGTAAATTATATTATTCTTTGAATTAAAAAACTGAAGGCCTTTCCATCTGGTCACTTATGATATGATATGCTTTACGGGTATAAGCCAACATCTTGGTTGAGCTTGGTCCAGTTTAGGAGTCAAGTGGAGGACAAAGCCAAATTGGCTAGCAAAAAATTGGGGATCCTGAACAGAGCGAGGCGGTATTTCACGTCGGGCCATAGATTGGCGCTTTATAAAGCGCAAGTCCGGCCCCACGTGGAATACTGTTCTCATCTCTGGGCAGGAGCCCCGAAATACTTGCTAGACCCACTTGACTCCTTACAGAGGCGGGCCGTTCGAATTGTCGGGGATCCTGATATCACGGATAGCCTGGAACCGTTGGGGCTGCGGAGAGACTTCGGGTCTCTCTGCTTGTTCTATCGTTTGTTCCACGGGGAGTGCTCCGAGGAACTGTTTAAAATGGTGCCTACATCTCCATTTTATCATCGCACCACCCGACACCGCAACAGAGTTCATCCATACCACCTGGAAACGATTCCTTCTAGCACGGTTCGTTTCCAGCGTTCATTTTTACCACGTACGTGCAAGCTCTGGAATGAACTCCCTGCTGCGGTGTTCCCTGAGCGCTATGACATGTCCTTCTTTAAACGAGGCTTAAAAAGAGTAGCCCTTCAACGGTAGGCAGCGGCTTTGCTGTGCCCTGGTATTGCAGAAGTCTATGGGCGGCGGTGACTACTTACCATCAGGTGGCCCGTCTACTCGTCTGCATATCAAGGCACTAAAAAAAAAAATCTTATTAGTCTAGTGGGTGGGCAGCGTCCTTCGCCTATGAGACCGGACTTCAATTTGATTATTTGCGAATTGATAAAAGTTGATTATTTGAAAAAATATATTCCCGAGTTTGTATTTTCAGCCTTAGATCGTGTTGTATCAACAGTGGGGGTAGGCAAAAGTGTAACCACCTACCTATATTTTGCCAAGCTTATTACCGTCCCATGATATTATGATGGTGACCCCTTTCCCATACTGGACACAATCCCAAACTCCAAATTGATACCGAGTATTTCGTGATACAAAAACATATATACACATACATATACGCTGTGTGTGTACCCAGTACACCCACTTTTTGCCGAATTTATCACGATATGGTGATACGTGGTGAGCCTATCGCCAGATCAGGCTCAATTCCAGACTGCGGGCTGATATTGAGTATTTCTAAATAGTAAAACTGTAAAACCCATTATCACTTTTATCGGAGCCCGAGATCGAAACCGAGTCCTCAGCACAGCAGTCATCGTACGCAATTACTACCAAGGCATTCATACCGAGGAAGGTACGAGCACGAATACTATCAAAGGTCACAACTCAAATCAAACTTCAACATGCATATAATTAAAACGTATACAACGTTAAGCACGGTGTTTAATTTGAACATAGTTGATAGGTATGTGGTTGGGTAACGATATCCGTCGTCACATGATAGCTAACCACACAGCCTGGGTCGACGGAGGTGAGCCGCGTGCCGAGGTCGACTGGGAGCGGACGCACAACATGTATATTGTATGTGTTCACTTATATACTAGATTTAAATATATATTTGTTGTCTCATGTGAATGTGACTTTTATGAATGTATGTCTTTTTTAAACGAATTACACACACATACACACACTCATGGACATCTATGGATCTGAATGTTGGGCAATGAAAAAGACGGATGAGAGGAGAGTGCATGCTACTCAGATGCGTATGTTAAGATGGATCTGTGGGGTCACAAAGTTAGATAGGATAAGGAATGAGTATGTAAGGGGAAGCCTGAAAGTAGCACCAATTGTAGAAATGATGAGGAGTGCTAGGTTAGCCTGGTATGGGCACTTGATGAGGAGGGATGAATGGCATGTGACAAGACTAGTTGTCAATATGAATGTGGATGGACGTAAGAGTCGTGGGAGACCAAAAAAGAGGTGGATGGATTGATGGAATGACAAATTATAAAAAACCTACGGCTGAGTTTCTTAATGCTTCTTCTCAGACCAGTGGTCATTTCCGAAGCACCAGTAAACTTTAACATTACTATGACATGTAAAAAGTGCACCTAGCGGCATAATTTACTGAATAAATGATTTGATTTATAATATTACTATGGTTATAACTATAGAACTACGTCTAGTAGTATATCGCATAGGCTGGTAAACGAGCTGCTACGTCACCTGAACATAAATGATATGAACCGGCCATGATCAACCTTAACCTTAATATGAGAGAATGGATGAAAACATTAATAAATACACCCAAAGTTACACACACATATTTTTGACCACACACTGGTCAAACCTGTATCCTGGGTATCAGAAGCTGCGAGGGATACGGCTACCTGTGACTTCACGTGGGTTCGTTCAATGAAACTAGCCTGGTCAAGTCCATCCATAGATGCTCATATTGATAGCATGATGAAGATCTAAAATATTATATACTACTAGGACAGTCTACGCGGCGTAGTTGCCGAATAGCCGGTTGTGAAACGGAAGCTGTGGGTTCGTTTGCCGAGACAAATGTGACAGACAGATATTTGTTTCGAGTCTGGGTGTTTTTGGACTGTCAGGTCTATGTGTGTGACTGGTGGGTGTAAAGACAGAGTATAAAATGACAGTGACGCGGGATTATCGTTGCCTCACGCCTGGCAATGCAACGATACCGCCAGGACGGGTGCTATAAAATAAGTGACAATTGGATGTATTTACGTCAAAAGTGGCCGGCGCTGGGGGCGGAGCTCTCTGTGAGTCTCGGTGCAGGCCGGTGGCGGCGAGCACGGCCGCGCTGTTCCCGCATGCCAGGCACAACAGCGATAGCGCCAGGAACGCTGTCAGCAGTGGACTCCTGAGGAACAAACCATACAATTTAGTATTCATCTAAATAATAATACTAGCCCTGTATTAGACATTGTCCGACTGCTGGGCACGGGCCTCCTCTACTAATGAGAGGGGTTAGTGAAGAAATATAAATATAAATCTATGTATTGTATTTCTGAACGAACACTTGTCAGTTTGTACTTTATGATTTATCCCGCCATTGTTTCTTCTTGACTCTGTTAGCGCCGTTGTACTTGTATAATCCGTTCTCGCTAATATACTCAATTGTTATTAAATCTATCCAGACTTTAATTATTCCCAAGAGGTTATGGGCCCAGTCATGGCAGGTTCGCATTTTCAAATTGAGAAGTTATCCGGGCGAGAAAATTATAACACATGGAGGTTCGCCGTAAAAACGTACTTGGAACACGAGGAGTTGTGGGAATGCGTTAATCCAGACAACGCAGATGACCCAGATCCAGTGAAGGATGTTAAAGCAAAATCTAAGATTATTTTGCTTGTTGATCCGATTAATTTCGTTCACATTGAAGAAGCACAGACTTCACGACAAGTATGGAAAAATCTACAAAATGCCTTCGAAGACTCAGGATTATCGAGGAAAGTTGGTTTACTAAAGGATCTTATCAACACGTCACTGGATAATTGTTCTAATGTTGAGGAATATATAAACAAAATTATGACCACTGCTCATAAGCTACGCAACATAGGTTTTAAAGTCGATGATGAATGGCTGGGCACCCTCATGCTCGCGGGATTGCCAGATACGTATAAACCCATGATCATGGGACTGGAGAGTTCTGGAATACAAATTTCATCGGACTTCGTCAAAACAAAACTTTTACAAGAAGTCAAAGTTTCTGATTCGTCAGCTTTTTACTCAAAACACAAACAAAATCAAGTCTATAGTCTCAATAATCAACATAGGCCCAAAGGGAAAGGCCCCCGTTGCTTCAACTGCAATGAGTATGGACACTATAAAACACAGTGTACAAAACGCAGTATTAATGAAAGTGGTTTTTCAGCAGTTTTTTCAGCATACAACACAGTTGATGATAACGAATGGTATGTGGACTCCGGTGCATCAATGCATATGTCCCGGCGTGATGATTGGATGTATGAGAAAAGGATACCTCCAATACAGAAAATAAAAGTAGCCAATAATGATGTCATCTCTGTGCATACAATGGGTAATGTCAACTTCACTACCTGTGTAAATAGTGATGAGCATCAAATTCAGGTACGAGATGTTTTATTTATTCCTGAGCTAACCACCAATCTGTTGTCAGTTAGTATGCTAACTAAGAATGGCTGCTGTGTAAAGTTTTATGAAACTGAATGTCAAATTCTTAATCCTCACGGCAAGTTAATAGCAATAGCAAAACAAATTAATAGCATGTACAGGCTTATTACTGCAAAAAACTTTGCTTATGCAGCAATGAGCAATGACAGCAAGGCAAGCATTGATGTATGGCATAGAAGGATGGGTCATTTGAACATTGCTGATGTAAAGAGGCTAGAAAATTGTGTTGAAGGTATAAACTTGGTTCATGAAGAAGACACTGCTACTTGTATTCCATGCTTGAAAGGTAAACAGACAAGACTACCATTCCCACACAGTGGCACCAGGGCTAGTACCTTATTACATACTATTCACTCAGATCTGTGTGGGCCCATGGAAACTCTGTCTATGGGTGGAGCTAAATACTTCATAAGCTTTATAGATGATTTCTCTAGAAAGGTATTTGTTTATCTACTAAATATGATATTTATGGAGAGCTGTTACAAGGAGAACAAAGCCATAATAAAGAGCACTATTAATAAAACTGTACCCTTAGAACTTATTTCCAAAGACCGTCCAGGGGAGCTAAGTTATGAGGATGAAGATCAACCTTCTCGTGATACAACAGAGTCTCCACAATCAATATTATTTGATTCTTGTGGTGATAATGATGAAACTTATCAACCTGGCAGTAGTGAGGAAACAGATAGCAGTGACACAACGGTTGAGAGAAATATTACTCTGAGAAGCCATCAAAGGAACCAGGCCTCCAATTTTATGTGTGTCAATCATAACTATTGTTATATTACAGATCCTCTCACAGTCAATGAAGCTTTGTCACGGTCAGACTCACATTTTTGGAAAAAGGCTATGGACGAAGAATACCAATCTCTTATGACAAATGCTACATGGCAACTTACTGATTTACCAGAGGGTAAGCGTGCCATACCCAGTAAGTGGGTTTTTAAGACTAAGACTAATGATGACGGTAAAGTTGCACAATATAAAGCACGCTTGGTAGTAAAAGGGTGTGCACAAAGGAAAGGATTGGAATATAATGAGGTATACTCACCAGTAGTAAGAATGACATCTTTACGTTACTTGTTTGCTCTTGCAGTGAAGCATGATTTAAATATACAACAGATGGATGCAATATCAGCCTTCCTCCAAGGGGATATTGAGGAAGAAATTTATATGCTGCAACCACCCATGTATGAAAATGGAGAAAAGGTATGCATGCTGAAGAAATCGTTGTATGGACTTAAACAAGCCAGCAGGCAATGGAATATGAAGCTCAGCTGTGCTCTGAAGGATTTAGGTCTTTCACAATCGAATCTGGACCCTTGTATTTATTACAGAATAAAAAACAACAATGACATGTTGTTTCTGGCTGTGTATGTTGATGACTTGATTATTTTTAGCAACTGTAAAGAGACTGAAATTATTATAAAAAAAAATCTCTCTGAGAAATTCAGAATGAAAGATCTAGGGGACTTAAAGAACTGTATTGGACTACACGTTGAGAGAATAAGAAAAAAAGGAATTCTATACATTGATCAGAAAAAATACATTAGAGAAGTTTTGCTAAAATATGGTATGGCAGACTGTAAGCCTATTAACACTCCGTTGGATGCAAATTCTATGTTTCAGAAGACAAATGCAGACTTCAAAATACTTACAGATATACCATACCAAGAAATAATTGGTTGTTTGTTATATATTTCACAGGGCACCAGACCAGACATTTGTTATATAGTAAACTTATTGAGCAAGTACAATAATAAACCAGAAAGCCAACATTGGGTAGCTGTTAAGCGTGTGTTGCGCTATTTAAAAGGCACAGAAAACTACAGACTTACTTACAGACAGACTTCAGATGAGAATATGCCCTATGGTTATTGTGATTCTGACTGGGCCAACTCTGAAGATGACCGACGTTCCTGTACAGGTTATACATTCATCTTTCAGGGAGGATCAATAAGTTGGTGCTCTAAAAGGCAACCTACAATAGCCTTGTCAACCACCGAGGCTGAATACATGGCACTAACTGCTTGTGTGCAGGAAGCATTATGGTTGCGGCAATTGCAGGAAGAGTTCTGGCCTCACTTAAGAAAGCAAGCAACTGAAATTAGTTGTGATAATCAAAGTTGTATTAAACTCTCTACTTGTTATAATTACAGTCCCAGAACCAAACATATAGACGTGAGGCATCACTTTGTGCGAGACAAAATTCAAGATGGGCTGGTTAAAGTAAGTTATGTGCAAAGTGGGGAGATGGCTGCAGATATACTGACAAAGGCTACAGCAAATCATCAATTAAAGTGCTGCTCGTCCAGAATGGGTTTAATAGATTTATGTTTAAGGGAGGATGAAGAAATATAAATATAAATCTATGTATTGTATTTCTGAACGAACACTTGTCAGTTTGTACTTTATGATTTATCCCGCCATTGTTTCTTCTTGACTCTGTTAGCGCCGTTGTACTTGTATAATCCGTTCTCGCTAATATACTCAATTGTTATTAAATCTATCCAGACTTTAATTATTCCCAAGAGTTAGGCCTTAATCCACCACGCTGGCCTAATGCGGGTTTGTAGACTTCACATACCTTCGAAATTCTTATGAGAATTCTCATGTATGCAGGTTTTCTCGCGATGTTTTCCTTCACCGTTAAAGCAAGCGATAATTAATACACCAATAATTCATCTAAAACATTCCTTAAAACTACCTAGTTTAATGGAGATAATGTAAATATAATGATTATTAAAGTTAATACAATAATAATTGTCCCGATAGTCGTTACTGCCGATGGGCTGATACCAAAGAGCCTCGACCAATATCTTCAGAGACTCAATTGGTCGTTTGGTCAAAATATTGTGAGGAGGTTGTTCTTTCTGGGGTCCTAACGGCCAGTTGCTTGAGTCCTAGGCCTTGCAATTGGTGAGTGTAGTAAAGTAGTCCAGATGTTTAGAAATTATGGTGGAATAAAGTAAAACACAACCACATAAACAGTGAAAATATAACATTTCTTTTTTGAATTGTCATTTCGCCTAGCTTAGTACCGTCCTATGATACGATAGACGGTGAACTTATCGCCATTTTTTAATAGTAATGTAAAAATAAAAGCGTTTGTGGTCAACGTAGTGGCTACATTTTGGTTTTAGACGAGAACACGCGATAATGTAATACGTATGTTGAATGAGAAAAATACATACTAAATAAAAATTGCTTAGTTATATTTTATAATGCGCTAATTTAGAACATTTAGATAGTAGGTAAATTTCCAGAAACAAATTGTCAACTTTCCCGCCATAAATCTTACTTTTTCAAAAATAAACAGCAAGGGACGTAAAGACCGATCAGCCCAGTTCGACATACAATATTGTTTTTATTAAAACTACATATCTTTAAAATCTTGTTGATTTAATATAGTTATCGATTGCTTTCAATAAAATCTTCGCAGACAAGTTTTTAAGTGGACCAACAGAATTAAGAGACTCATAAAAACTAAATTTTCGTCACACAAATCTAACCTAAACAAAAACGAAATGAAATAAAAGTTGAACTGTTAGATTTACCGCTCCGAAATGTCTTTAACTAGAAATTTCAGAATTATCTCAAAATTAACTTTATTCTGCAAATCAGGTTATATAAAGCAGAGCTTACAACAGGAAGAACTAAAGAATATGGCAGTCATCAAAGTCGGCGGAACACATTTTGTTATAAACGATAGCGATCGCACAAGCCACTGCGATCGCTTTCACCACTTAATTATCGTTGCCTTCTTTTTACTTTTTTTATTAATATAATATCAGTCTTGTATTATATACTGTACTGCTGGGCACAGCTTTTCGATCTCCAGGATTGGGTCCGTTAGTCTATTTCGACAGTGTTTACAAAATGTAATTCTATATAAGATTTTGGAAGGTATGTATAATCTACCAACGTATAAGGCCATCGTGGTGGATTAGGCGGCCCCTAAAGTAAGAATTGCAAAAGTGGTGTGAAAATTTTAACATACAGGACCTTATCAGGGGGCTTTAAAAACCCAGGACGCTGTTTAAAAACTATTCAGGACGTTCTAAAAACCATGGCATGTCCAGGGAAAACAGGATGGTTGGCAACTCTACATATAGGTAATGTTTTAGTATGAGCAAACGCTCAAATAAGCAAAACTATACGCTTGACCTTAATTTATAATTCAAAATAGCAGCCATGGATCAAATACCAAGCTTTAATCAATATTCAAAAGTATAAGTACCATAACTCACTGAGTGATTATGAACATAGCATCCCGGAAGTGGCGTCTACTAGACAAGTAGCGTGTGACAGAACTGACAGTCGACATGCGCATGCGCACGGTGGGTGGCAGAAGCTGCAACGGTATCTTACACGCCACTTCCTGTTATGCATCTTCATATTGACTGAATGCACTCGCTTGAGTTTTTACTATAACTGTGTATATCATAAACTGATGATTTTCCTCGGAACCAGGGTTACCATCCGTCCTGATTTGTCCGGACATGTCTCCTTTTTGATTTTCTGGAAAATTTTAAATGGCAACTTGTCTGCAGCATGATTGGGCAGGCTCGACCGGGTTAGTAACTCTATCTCTACATATGTATGATATAAAATTGTCATGAAATGGTTTGACGCTACATTAAAGTACGGTGAGTAAGGTTTCCGCATTCCCAAATTTCTCCCCACCCTTCCCGAACCTAATTCCTTTTCTTTAAGGACGGAAACGCGCCCGTACTTCTTTTATTATTAAATTACGCACTTGTTCGATTGTTTCCGTTGGGTCTCAATTTATATAAGCAGTTATTTAATGTAGTAAATAACTGCTTATATAAATTGCGATTCCGCTATTTATACAATGTAAATGAAGTCATTTATTGATCATGTAGACGTAGTTATATAGTTCTTTTAATACAAATCAATACATTAAAAAAAATATAGAAAATATATCAACTCATGTATAGATAGATATATACCGTAAAAAGCATCATTAATACGTAGCTGTTAGTTTAATTTAAGTTAGTTGAAGTAAGTAAGGGATAGATTCTATCGCTACTTGATACTCTAACTGGATGGCATACCGCTTACCATCATCGGTTTAGTGTGGTCACTTTGCCGTGCCCGAAAAAAAATATTATTTAGTCTAAGCTTGGTGACTCTATCTGTAATGTAACGTCTTGTAGGTGTATCTGTCTATGAAGTAAATAAACAAGTGCAGCACGCGGTGTCACGCGCCACTGCGCCTGCTCATCGATACCGAGGAAGTCGTCCACATCAATGCAGTGCTCACAAGCGCGGAGAAATTATTCAATGAAATCAAGTTTCCTTAGCCGCTAGCAAACGCAGCTTCGCTCTGTTTTTTTTTAATTCTGGCTCGCACCTTCCTCGGTAAGTCTGCATCGGTGGTAATTGCGTATAAATACCCATTATCACTTTTACCTGTACCTGGGGATCGAACCCGAGTCCTAAGCACAGTAGTCTTACCGCGTTTTTTATCCTGGCACAGCAAAGTGACCGCATTGCACCTGATGGTAAGCGCAGTGCGGTCCAATTAGAGTATCGAGTAGTGCGAGACGATCCATCTCCCGCCACTCAACACAATCATGCCGGCCTGCTTCTTCACACTACGCCATGGGCAAGAAGGTGAAGAAGCGGTCGAGGGTTCTGACTTCTGAGTACTCTGATAATAGTGTCAGAGTACTCAGAAGGCCGCAAAATGGCCAAACATTGTACTCCAACTCTAGACCCCCGAGAAAAACCGGATGTACACTGGCTGATCCCGGAACGCGACACACTTGCGTGTGCCACTATGGCGGGTTTTACACCCTGTGTACGGTGGTCGCTATCCGGGCGGATATGAATAACCTACCACCAGCAAAAGCAAAAGCAAAGCAGTTTAGGAGAAGTTCAGTGATATACACACGTACAGTAGAATTATATACATAAAAATTGCACCTCTATGCAATCGCAACATATGTAGAAACGTAAAAGCAATTGCTACTTTAATAATAAAATAGCATTTCACATGCAGAGTTGTAATAAAATTGTAATTATCTAACGGGTGTTGGCTATTGATATCTGATCTGTGAAAGATTTGAAGAAATTCTGAGTACTCTGACACTAGACCCATCAGGTGCAGTTTAGTCAAATTGCCAGGATAAAAAAAAGATTATAGGAATTTGAAAATTGTGGGATAGCTAAATATAGAAAGGTGTAATAGCTTAAGATGCCTCCAGGGATTGTATGCCTTTTCTTCCAAAAATAACCTCCACGCGGGCGGAGCTGCGGGCAACATCTAGTTATTAATATTATTAAAGCATTTAATTTTTTTTCTTATATGCCACATCGTCAATGAAATTTTGCTACACCCGTCAGTAAATGATGTACGTTTTTTACAAGTTAATAAGACGCTTTTTTAACCTTTTTTTTTTTATTTTTATAGTATTTATATTTGTATATGTCTGTTGTAAATATTGTTTTGGATACATGCAACAGAAAATATAAAGAAAAGCGTTAAGTATTGATTGTCGTCTAGAGTTTTTTTCAGTTTGTAAAAATATATATGACATCTATGTATTATTAAGTTTTAGTAGGACACAAATCCTACTGTACTTCGACTATTATCTTGCAGCTATGCCTCATATTCTTATTAACCTTTACCAATTAAAGAAACGATACTATTCTCGTCATTGATGAATAGAATAATAATTATGGGTACAGCATTTCGTATCAAAATATTTTGATATGAAAATGGAATTCAAGAAATGCCTAAACAATCGTCTGATTACGTCGAATTTAACACACCAGTGACGGTCAACAGCCCGTCCAGTTTAACTTTGTTAAATAATAATTACGTCATTTCCTATAAATGTCTACTTGCAGATAAGATGTTTTTTAATTGGCATCATTATGAAACTATGCTACGGAAAGCCGCACGTACAGCCTGACTGTGGAGAAAGCTGAAATAAAAATGTCTATTACACGAAAAGTTATGTATTATGATTAATTATTTTTTTATTCCATGCTAAGTAAACTCTTTACTGAACCCAAGTTAACCGTAAAGTTAATGTTTTACTCCAAAAAAATCTACTTTGTGGTGTTACGTATCTTTTTTTATGTTTACCTATTCTATAAATGTAATTGCAAAAGGTAGTTTGTTTATATTAATGCATCAACAAAAAAAATGAATTGTCGACCTGTGATTTCGACATAAAGGTCTTATTTATTTATTTAGAAAATGCACACCAGTAGCACTTGCATTAAAATATTACAAAAATATGTTATAAATAAATACAAATTCTGAGGCACCTGCTTATTAAAGTCTTTGCTCGGGTTCATTTGATTTTGTAGTACGTTATCAATACCCAAACCGAATTTCATTATAATTTCGAATCGACTGTAGAGGAGTCAAAGAGCTATAAAGAATCTTTTGATCCTGGAAATATTTTGCTTTTTGAATATAAATAAAAAAATCGGTAGACATCTCTTTTCTGCTATTTGTCTTTTTTTTTAGGGCCTCGATAGGCAGACGAGCAGACGGGCCACCTGATGGTAAGTAGTCACCGCCGCCCATTAGACTTCTGCAATACCAGGGCACAGCAAAGCCGCTGCCTACCGTTAGACTGTCTGTTAAATTGTTGTTTATTAAATCTAGTTACTTATTGGATAATAATAATGATGATTAATGCTCCTTCCAATGTTTTTGAGGAAAAATCGCTAGTTTTTGCTCCAGCATATTCTTACCCTGTTAATGCCTTTTACAATTAAAACTATTGAAGATGAATGCAAACATGTCCATTTTAAACTGCGTCGTTTTAGAAAACATCTTACAAATACCTTCAGGTGCGATTGTAGTCAATATCCTATTAAAACCTAGACCCTCGACCACTTCATCTCCTTGCCCCTTGTCGTAGTGGGAAGAAGCTACACAGCAGGCTGGCATGATTGTGTCCAGTGGCGAGGGATAGACTGCCTCCCGCCACTTGCTACTCTAACTAGAAGGCACTGCGCTTACCATCAGGTGCAGTGTGGTCACTTTGCCGGGCCAGGATAAAAAAATTAAAAAAACGAGGTGGCTAAACTACCAAATTTAGGGTATCACTTACAAGAAAGAATAATAATTAAAATGTACTATAATAATATTTGTACTAAGAAATGTAATAATGATATGTTATTACATTTCTTAGTACAAATTTCTTACGAACCTCCTCACAGACCTCATGAAATAGTGAACCGGTAGATAACTAGAACATGTATTTAACAGTGTTTCGTAAAACCCTATTTTGAATAAATACATACAGATTCCAACATACATTTTCAATAATTATGTAAAGTAATACACATTAAGCCTAGCTTAACGTAAGTTATTGATGTTACACAATTTGATATAGGCCGATTTTCAATGATCACATCAAGCGTCAGACACGTCAGTGAAATTGTTGACTGGCAACACTATACTGAAGGCGGCAGTCATACTACGCGTCATTGGTCTCCCACAGATTTATTAAGTACGTACTTACTGCACACTACAAACAACTAGACATGTCAAAAGTACACCGACTTCAATAAAAACGCGCATTATGCGTCCCTATCAAATTTGAGGGTTGCCCTTGATTTTTATGAGATCCCATCATCAGATCATGACTTCGTGCCAATGGGACCACCTGTGAAGTATACCCTTTTAAATAAAAAAAGAATTTCTCGAATCGGTCCAGACGTCTTCGAGTAATCGGGGAACATACATAAAAAAAAAAGATTCCGACGAATTGAGAACCTCCTCCTTTTTTTGGAAGTCGGTTAAAAAGGCAAACAAAAATATATATTTTTTTATAGCATAGTCCGATAAACGAGCCAGCGGGTCACCTGTGAGTGTAAGTGATCTCCACCGCCCATGAACATCCACAATACTGAAAGTGTCATGTATGCGCATACCATACATGTACCATGCATGTCGGCCTTGAAGGACAGGAATTGGGATTAGGGAAGGGAAAGGGGAATCTGGGCCTCCGGATATCTCACTTACCATATGAAACACGACAGTAAACTGTCACTTTACGTTGGTTTTTTGTGAGACAGTGGCACTACACCGGTCGAGCCGACCCATTCATGCTGTAGATAAATATGTCTGGTGGTCATGTCATTGACCAAAAAACTATAAATTGATCAGTTTATTGATATATATATCAACAAACTGGTCAATTTATAGTTTTTTGGTGGTCATGTCATTGTCAATATATGTATTGTATCTATTCCAAAAATATAGCCATTGTCTATTCGACGAAGTAGCAGCACCTGAAAGAAATTGAATTATCCTCAGACTTATTTATTAAGATCGAAAACCAGACCCAGCATTGAACCGCCATAAGTCAGGAGGGTCATTCACCACGCACCACACTCAATAGCTTATCATTATTTCATATAATCAAGGTCATAACATAAACATGTTGTGATTTATTTTCCAGAAGTAGACAAACAAGATAATACGACCTGATGGTAAGTGGTCTCAGCCGTTTATGTATAACCATAATTTCAAAATTGTCATATAATCACCTCAAAGGAATAACGATTGACAAGGGGGTAGCAGTGATAGCCTGGTTGGTTTGAGTACGGACTATCAAGACGAAAGTCGTATGTTCGAAACGCAAATGGCATACACCTCTGAATTTTCTAAAGTAACGTGTGTATTCATTGATTACTTTTACTTGCTTTAACAGTGAAGGAAAACTACATACCTGAGAATTCTCATAAGAGTTTCAAAGGTATGTGAAGTCTACCGACCCGCATTAGGCCAGCGTGGTGCAATAAGGCCTAACCCCTCTCATTAGTAGAGGCACGGACCCAGCAGTGGGACAATGATTAATACAGGGCTTGTATTATTATTAAAGGGGTATTGAAAATCTTACACACCATACTAAATGTGTAAGCTATCAATTTACGTCAGTTCTAAAACAAAAATTGGCTCTAAATCTTAACCAATTTAAAGTATACCAGTGTGTGTCGGCCCTTATGAATATTATCAGTGTACATGTCACATACTCGATGTTTTATTCAAAGGCAAACATTTGGAGGCGCAGCGGTCATCACGGAACTGCTATTTACATGTTTAACTATGCTATTTTAGTGCACCATAAATATTTTAAAACAAACTGTACTTTGCATGTTAAATCTTATTTCTAATGTTTTTCAATAGGGAAGGAAAACTTGTATGTTGTAGTCGCTGAAGGCAGACTTTCGATGGTTGCGTCAAGCGTCAAACCCCTCAGTGACATCGCCGTCGCCACTGAAAACGCTTGTGAGGGTACAGACGAATCCCGAGATGGACGGTAGCATGGATGGCTAGCCACTGCTGTTGTAGACGCCAAGGGCGTCCTTAGGTGTGCGGGAATTCCTAAACTACCCTGCCGTTAGAGACAGTGAGAACACTTTAGAGATGAGCCGTTACGCAGCACTGTGCAAGATCGGTTCCGGTAGAAGTCGGGGCACCTTTCGCCTCAGGAACCCGAGGCCGAGCATAATGCTCTGAATAAGGCCACCGCGGGGTTTTGGTTGATATTTCGGACTTGGCCCAACGACCGGTCGAAAATTTTGATCTCTACTGGGTGGCTTAATGTTGAGTTGTAAGATCGGTAACTCCAACTAATCCACCACCCCTCGGATGGAGCGGTGGTAATAAAGCATATTCCCCGCGAAAAAAAAGGCGACCGACGCATATTCCTGATAGTTTTAAAAGTGTGCATTAATTACACTATTACTGACGCTCGCGTCTGATGCTTCGTGACTATCGGAAGTCTATCTTTAACACTATAGTCGAGATAATGTAGCTACGTATAGTTTGTGACAATATTACTGCGTCTCATCTATACAAAGCTCTTATTTACTTCACATCGGTTGTCTACAATGACTAGACTAGAGAAACTTATTTTTCATCCTGACACGGCAAAGTGACCACACTGCACCTGATGGTAAGCGCAGTGCCCTCCGAGTATCGAGTAGCGAGAGACAATCTATCCTTCGTTACTCAATACAATTCAAAACAACAGTCACGCATCTTTCTGATCCCACACTCGATAAAGCCTGTATCGTGGATATCAAGAAGTACGTGGGACTACGGTCCCACAACACCCAGACCGGAAACAAATATAACTGCACACAAACATTTGTCTCGGAGCGGGAATCGAACCCACGGCCTCTCGTTTCAAAGTAGGCTTCTCGCCCGATATTTAATTAATAAAAATCTACTAGGTATTCATTTAATGAATAAATGTATGTAGGTAATGAATAACCGGAAATATTTTCGTAATTTACTTTTTATAAAAGCAGTAATAGTCTAATTGGGAGTAGCACGGACTGCCGCAACGAAAGTCGTAGGTTCGAAACCAGCCCAAATGGCACACACCATTGGCTTTTCTAAACGTTACGTGTGTACTCATCTATACTAATATTATAAAGAGGAAAAATTTATATGTCAGTATGTTTGTAACGAATTGGCTCAAAAAGTACTGGACCGATTTTAAAAATTCTTTCACCATTTGAATGCTACATTATCACTGATTAATATAGGCTATTTTAATTGCAAGATTATGATGGATTTTATACCTTTTCTTTCAAAAATTACCTACACGCCGGCGGAGCCGCGAGCAACATCTAGTTGTTAATAATCTTGCTTGAATGGCGAAGGAAAACATCGTGAGGAAACTTGTATACGTAATCACTCACATCAGAATATTAAAGGTATGTGACCTTTTAGTAAAAGAAGCCTGTGCCCAGTAGTGGGACAATGTTTAATATTATGATATTTAATTTATTTATATAATTAGAACATATAGATTAGTCATTTCTATAAAACTAAAACATAGGTAACTACTTTGAAAATATTATAATGATGAAACGTTTGACTTTGTTATGGATTGCTTCTTTGTATATTCATAATGTAGGTAGTATGAAAACTTTCTCGTGTATAATATTGTTTGATTTATGTGATTACATAAAGGCGTCTACCATTCGAATTTACATTTTTGAAACCACATCATCACATAACTCTTAACACCTATACTGTATTAGAAGTACAAAACAGAAATTTCCTGTGGAGAAAATGAGGAAGTCGCATTATTATGTCATATCTATGTGTATGTTACAAACGTATGCCAAAACCGATATTGGATTTTTAAGTTTTATAATTTGAGAAGAAAACTGAATCTTATGTTTGGATTTTAAATGTTAATTCCTGATATTAAGCTATAACTTTATTTTTTATTGTATTACTGTAATAGTTTCCACAATTTCCATGTTTTATTTATAAGTAGTAAATTGTAGGTATAACAGACATATCGCCCGTTCAAAACACAAATTATATTTACAAAGCTAATTTATGTAACAATGAATCAGTAAATAATGGTTTAAATTTACATCTACACATTACTTCTATGGCTTATCATGCATATCAATGATAAACAAACTTCTGTCCCTAACTTTTGTTGTTAATTAAACAGCTACGGTTATAGTCTCAGAGATTTCGATTTTCGATATAATTGTTTTATATTTTTGCACAGGTTAAACTCTACACTTACGACTCTTTTAATTTTTTTTATCACCTGATGGTGTAGTGCCGTCCAGTTAGAGTATCAAGTAGCGAGAGACAATTAGACCCCGCTACTCAACCCAATCATACTGGCCTGCTGTGTAGCTCTTTTTAGTTTTAATTTTGGCACTGTGAAGTGACCACTGCACTTGAAGGTAGGAGTCGGTAGGAGTAGCGAGAAATGATCTATCCCCCGCTACTCAACACAATCATGCCGGCCTGCTTCTTCAACGCCATGGGCAAGAAGGTGAAGAACCGGTCGAGGGTCTAGTGTCAGAGTACTCATAAAGCCGCAAAACAGCAAAACATCGTACCCCAACTCTAGACCCCTGAAAAAAGTACTATAGGATTAGAATTTAGTTCAGTTCTGAACTTATTATGTAAATATATACACGCGGTAAATATCCCAGTGTCTGAAAATTCTATTGATAAAAACTGAGATAAATCCTCGACTCACCCATTCCCTGCTCCATTAAGTCCATAACAGTCGTTGATGCCGGCGAGCACGCCAACTACCCCGGCGACGACGGCTACACAGCCGGCCCACAGTCCAGCACCTACCCTCGACAGCGCAGCACCCTTCACAACGGCAATAGCTCCCGCACCAACCAGCAGCGCGCCCAAAACCACTTGCCCCAACCCCAGAAACACCACCAACTTCCTAGAGTTCTTATCACTGTCCGCTTCGACGCTTTTCGTCACACTAGGTTCTTTAACATCATTCACTTTCAGCGGGGTCTTGCAGATGAGCTGCTCCGTGGAGTCCTCGGACTTGAGGCTGGACACAGTGGCTGTGGTGCGGTCGTGGAAGCCCTCCGTGGGCTCTGGCTCGTCGGCCATGGCGCTGTATCCGCGGCGCTCGTCTCTAAGCGCGGTTCGCACTACACTGCACGCTGGTCTGTTTGGAAACGAGCGGCAGCACGCGTACCCCCGCACGACACAGTGGCGTGACTTGAATACGAGCTACAGTTTACTAACAATGTTAAGTAACAGTGTTTCGATACATGTATTTTATTAACTTGTTAATTGCATTCAATATTTGCACATTTATTTTCAACGCACTTTAAAAAATCTAATGTACCATAACTATCAATCATAAAAATTTATTAAATACTGTCTTATCCAACAAAAACCTACACAAACTAAACGTATTATTTCCAGTTACGTACGCAATATTGGGAAATATCAAAGTTCAAAATAATTACTATTACTACGCTGTAATTTATTAAAAGCTATTTATAGTTATTGTTAGTTTAAATAGCGAAAATGGTTTCTTTGAAATTCTTTAGAATCCACAACACCAAGCTACCACTGGCATCAGTTTTCACGCACATTGCACAGGGCGGCTCATTCAGGAACAAAACTGTTTACAGCATTGCTCCAGCACTTACAAGTTATTAAGACTAAGACTTAAATGAAAACACGTCTCGTGCCAAGTCGTGTGCGGCGGTGTCGGATGTTTAGTAGCGAGGCGCGGCGGGACAGCCGGCAGGTGAAAGCGGTCGACTCTCGCGGCCCGTGAGTCGATCGTCGACGCGTCTCTCCGCGGACATTACCGGCACTCACTGGCCGCTACCCACAGGCCAATATAAAATCTAGTAGTATTAATAAGTTTTTTTTTTAGTTCCTGGATAGGCAGACGAGCGGATGGGCCACCTGATGGTAAGTAGTCACCGCCGCCCATAGACTTCTGCAATGCCAGAGCACAGCAGATCCGCGCCTACCGTAATTAATAAATAACACCCAACTGTCAACTGTCAACACACATAGCCCCGACCCCACACTAAGATACGAGTGGTGCGTTGTGGGTATCGGGGAGTACGAGAGACTTTCGATCTCACAACACCCAGACCCCGGACAAATATATCTGTCTGTCACACAAATATTTGTCCCGGTGTGGGAATCGAACCCACAACCTCTCGTTTCACAACCGGCTACTCACCAACTGCGCCACGGAGGCTGTCAAACCACACATACATATCACACCTTACTCCCATAGGGTAGGTGGAGACTATATACTTTGCGCGATCATTTAATTTCTACTTTCATAATATCTTCGTGCATTCGTTGGTTTAGACAAGGGGCTCGCGACGAGGATGTTTGAGCGCACGGATGCCTCGATCTGGCCTCACCTCCAGAACATGGCGCCGCTGCACGCTCGACCTCCGGACGCGAAGCCCCTACCCCGAGATCTCCTCGCGTGACCCACGTCACGCGACCCCCGGAATCACCGCATCACATCACACACCACACCTCGGCGTGCCACCTACTTCGAGGGTCTCGTGACACTTTTCGCCATCGCCGTCTGCTGCTGATCGCCTAAGCTGGGGTTTCCCAACGGGTTCCACCTGGCTGGGTTTGATATCGCGTGGACGGCAAGAAGAGGAGAGCACAAGAGCCCCTCGGTATTCTGCACGCCGATCTACACACCTCCGGACATCGCTCGTCGTACCATGAATCGCCATGGCACGACGCCCCCCAGGACAGAGAAGATTACCACATCAGGAGGGCTACGCCCTGGAAATGTAACCGCATGCACACTTTTTGCACGCGACGAAAACCAACAACGTTGGTTTAGAGTACTACGAATCTGTCCTCTACTTAAAATGTCGCTAATTTTACCGATATAGTTTCAGTGTGGACGTCCTCTGCCAAATTCCATCCACACTCGACCTCTTTAATGTGACCGGCTGAGTGTTAAATAAATAAATTGAAAATAAAAATTACTTATTGAAATTGGGGAGTAGTATACTCGAGTTAGGGTACGATGTTTGGCCGTTTTTCGGGCTTCTGAGTACCAGAGTACTCAGAAGGTGTCAGAACACTAGACCACTTTTTCACCTTCTTCACCCCTAATTGGATGGCACTGCACTTACCATCAGGCGCAGTTACTTTGCCGTACCAGGATAAAAGAAAAAAAAAGAAAAATGAAAATTAAGTATTTCGTAATTCCACACTGGTTTGTTTCGATCATTTCCTATCTTATCCTATCAATGCATCCTGACCACCTCAACATACCTTATTAAATCCTCATCACTCCACAAAGTTCCGTCACCACATCATTCATTACACAAAGTCACAGCACACATGTTTCCCAAAGTAGATCTTATGGAGACTAGGAATTACCGCCCGTTTGGTGTATTTGCCGTACCTATTATTGGAATCAGTTTTAACGGCTCGTATGGTAGGATCCATTAGGTATTATCTGTAGTGCTTTAGATGATTGATCTAGACTTTTGAGGTCTATATTGATTGAGGTTAATACATCTTAAGTTTGTCTCTCGAACTGCTATGGAAGGTTTTTTTCTGCAGGACAGACGACCAGACGGGCCACCTGATGGTAAGAAGACACTACCGCCCATAGACTCTTGCAATGCCAGGGCACAGCAAAGCCGCTGCCTATCGTTAGGACTACCTATAGGTAAGGATGTGGACACTTCATGTGTCTAACTCTTGTCTAAACTGTTGACAATTACGCATCCGCAGAGACTCGCGTACCTTCACTGCCTGGTGCTTCAAGCGCGCAGACCCGCGGCCAGAAGCTAGTTGGTAATAAACAACCGTGTAATAATTTAACAAATACGTGAGTTATTTACAAATTGCAGTGTTACCAAAGATTATTATTGGCTTTGTCGCAACGCTGTGTTGAAATACATGAGTCGTAGACCGTAGACGGCGTGTCGGAACAGATTCGATTCCCGAGTGCTACGTGTACTGATAAGCTTCTGTTCTATAAAATGTTAATCGATATTTATTATTCGATTTGCCTCTACACTTCAAGGAGTCTGAAATTCAATTCTTGCATTCAGTTTCGAAGCATCAAGTAATTTTTACTTTACCGATAATCAGCAGACCCATTTCCCACTCCTTAAAAATTAGGTCACACCCCAGATATAAGTCTGTAAATATTACTGCCCGTTGTATATACTTTGATAGGAAATATCTTTCGCGACCCTCGTCAATCCGCGTTCATCATCGCTGAGGACATCTACATCCGGTAACAAACACCAGCCGGAAGAAGATGGCGCGTGCCCTCCTGACACCTGTCAAAATATCAACCGCGTATTTTTTTTATTTCCTGTATAGTGTATGGGTGGCGTGCAGCTGCGGTTTGTGTGATCTTAGGTTCAATCCTCTTAGATGGAAGAATAATGTTGTACATTATTTTTCATAATGCGCTTGCAGCAGCTAACAAGCTGAATTCGTGCGCTCACACTTATCGCGATAATGTGCTACTGCGCTTATGACAGAATAAATATTTATATTAAATATATAGATTATATAAATTCAGGGATCAGCCAGTGTACATCCGGTTTCTGTCGGGGGTCTAGCGTTGGGGTACGATCTTTGGCCGTGTTTCGGCGTTCTGAGTACGCTGACCCTAGACCCTCGACCGCTTCTTCACCTTCTTGCCCCATGGCGTAGTGTGAAGAAGCTACTGGGCGGTATGATTGTGTTGAGTAGCGAGGGATAGGTTGTCTCTCGCTACTTGATAATCTAATTGGACGGCACTGTGCTTACCATCAGGTGTAGTATGGTCACTTTGCCGGGTTAGAATAAAAACAATAATCTATTTAATTTTTAAAGAAGTATAACTTCGCCAGAGTACTCTATTGCCGAAGACCGATGCGAACTACACCGAACAATTTTAAAAATACAAAATAAAATGTACAAGTGTCTAATGTATGCCTATGAAAAATATTTAAAAAAAATAAAAAATTTCCCTTGACAAATAATTTTTTTCATTTGATCTCAAAAGCTTTGTGGATCGTTGATTTTATTATTTGAATCGAAACGAATTTTGGAAAAAGATCATTATCAAATGATATAATTTCTGAGAAGTTCAAAATACCCGATTATAATAAATAATATGCTTTTTAATGCTCAACATTACCAAAGCGAGTAACTGAGAAGCCATAATATATAATTAGAATGACATAATTCCTGAGGGAACATGATAACTTTGTTCCAAATCACGATGCAATGCAACACCTACGTAATCGGATCACGTGATGCAACGTCTCCAGTCACGTTCACGTTCGGTTACGTGTTTACCATTGAAGGGGTGAAATTCACTACAGTGTATGGACAGGAGGCAATCGTCCTTACGTCATATAAAGTTACAAGCATGTGACGTAGCCTTTACAATCCCAATGGGCGTAGCATTACATTAGAATTTGTTGTGATTATATTAACTAATCATTTGTCATATCAGCTTCAAATTTTACAGTAATACTTAAGCTATACAAGGAGCCGCTGGGTCTTAGAATCATCAGCTTTTTGAAGTTATATACGTATCATTGCTTTTAAGGAGAAACATACTGTGGAAACTTGTGTATCCGAGAATTCCCTATGAGAATTTCGAAGATTTTCAAAGTCTACAATCAACGTTCAGTCTGAGTTAAACGGTGCTGGCCACGGGTATTAATGTAGTGGGTACTTTTTTTAGAGCTACCACAGAAATAGGACAAGTAACTAAAAATTTACCAGCTTTTGGTGGTTTTATAAGCCGAAAAATCTAGTAAACATGGTAAATTATTAAGTAAACATTCACAAATCAAAACATAACAAAATATCTTTTATAATAATTATAACAATAACATCGATAGTACAAAATACAGAAATAAGTAACCTTTAATATAGAAGTACTTGATCCAAAAATATATTCACAGCATATTACCTAATACTACGATTTCATCATCATTCTTCTGCCACCATCCCATTCCAACGTGAGGTCTGCACTTCGACACTTGTTGCAGGTAAATATTAGCTCATTTTTTACACTATGTGATTATATAAATACACCCAACGGACACACACATAGTCCTGACCCCATACTAGATCAAACCTGTATCGTGGTACCTGTATCATATGTACCTGTATATCAGTAACTATGAGAGACTACAGTCTCACAGCACCCAGACACGAAACAAATATGACTGTTTTTTTTTTTTTTTAGCTAGCCTGTTTTGTGTCCCACTGCTGGGCAAAGGCCTCCCCTTTATTCTTCCACTTTATTCGGTCTTCAGTCATGTTCCGCCATTGTCTTTCGAATGCATCCAGTTCGTCTCTCCATCTCTTTTTTGGTCGTCCACGTTTCCTATGACCATCCGCCGGAACCCAGTTCGTAACTATTTTCGCCCAGCGGTCTGGATGCATTCGAAGCACATGTCCCGCCCAATTCCACTTCAGTGTGGCGGCTTTAATACCTACGTCTGCGATTTGAGTTTTGGAACGTAGTTCGGTGTTTCGTACGTGGTCTGTCAATTTTATGCCGAGAATTTTACGTTCCATAGCTCTCTGGCAAACCTTGAGTTTAAACTTCTGCGACCCTGTTAATGACCAGGTTTGAGCGCCGTAGGTTAAGACGGGTAAGATGCACATGTCGACAAGTTTTCGTTTTAGCGAGAGTGGGAGGTCGCCTCTTAGAAATTCTTTGAGGGACCAATCACTGTTACACAAAAAAATTACTGGATGCGGGAATCGAAACCACGCCCTCTCGTTTTATAGCCGGCTGCTCGCCCGCTGCGCCACGGAGGCTATTATTATTATCAAATATTTAAGTTAATAGTATGATTAATTAATATTAAGTAAATAATTTATTCCTTTAAGTCAACTTCATCTAAATACATAGTTGTTACAGGACTCCTTTAAGGTATAGCCGTGTTAGGTCCCTATGTTTAAGTGTCAGACTTTGTTCAAACATATCACAGACAGAAAGACACTTCAATTAGATCTAATACGTCACCACGATCCTAAATAATACCGTATTATTGTATCAGCAGCAATCTCGGCTATCATTACTGCTGGAGCATTTGTATTACCCCGAACTATTCTTGGCATCACACTGGCATCCACCACCCTCAAGCCATCTACACCCATGACGTTTAGATCACAATCAACAACGTTACCCATAGAGGCGGTTCCAACAGGGTGCCACGCGGTTGTCGCCATGGCCACGGCTATGCATTTAATAAGTTCATCGTCTTCCAAACCTTCACACTCTCTAATTCTAATATCTACCACAAAAGCATTCTTACTCTTAAAATATGCAGTGTTTACTAAGGATCTTGCTATTTTGATTAATCTAGGATAGTGCTTCAAATCTTCAGGATGGTTGAAGGTACCAGCGTAAATCAAAGGATCGTCAAAGGGATCTATAGAATTTAACCGGACTACGCCCTTTGATTTAGGCTTCAGAAGTACTACAGCTATTGACAGCAATTCATATTCCATGTTAATTGAAGATAATGTGCCGCAGAGTTCCTCGTTGAAACCGATGATTGAACATCCATCTTTAAAGCCAGAATTCTGCGGGATGCAGACTGGGTAAAATGCAAAATCTGGTACGTTTGGTTCCTCTTGACTCAGTGCCAAGTAGGCTCCCATACTTTCTGATTTTGACAAAGCCCCTGTTCTGTCATATAGATATCTTATCATATTCATGGAGTTCACAGCTTCATTTGGCACGCAAGTGCCGTTCTCTGCTGCTAAATACGTTAACACCATGGTATGGTCCTGAAAATTATTGCCAACTGGGAGATCTTGTATTACTTCTATTTTTAATGACTCTAAATGTTCTTTAGGACCTATTCCGGATAGTTGCAGTATTTTTGGAGTATTAAAAGTCCCTGCCGATACGATAACTTCTTTGTTCGCATAGAATAAGAACTCTTGGTTGTCTTTAATTACTTTCACGCCAATAGCAGTGTTGTTTTCAATCACAATTTTGTGCACCGTTGCGTGTTTCAAAACAAATAAGTTTGGTGTCGTAATTTTGTTGAGAAGCGCTGTTAATGTACTGTCTCTTTTTCCGTCCTTCAATGTATGAGAAAACCGCCCAACCCCTATCTTATTTGGATTAGTCATGTCATCATTTATATTAAATCCTAACTCGTTAAAAGCTTCCAAAAACCTTTCTACAGCCATTGTAGTATCTTTGAAGCCAGTAACTTCGATTTCACCATCTTGACTGTGGTATTGCATGAGCTCCGCATTGTGGATGATGTTGATATCAGTCATATTTTCAGTCTTCTTGAAGGCCTCGAGGACGTTAGGCCAGTTCCACTTATTACCGATGTTTCTGGCCCATTCCTGGTAGTCGGCCGGGAACCCTCGCGCGTAGACCATGTCATTGAAAGATCCAGTACCACCAAGCATCTTGCCGCGGGGCTGCCGCTCCACGCCGTCTACCATGGCTTGGCTTGTACGCATGTTGTTTACAGTCGTTAGGTTCCAGTCATACTTGCTGCGTTTCAATACATTCCTAAAGGCTGGGATCTACAAACAAAAAATAATAATGGTTTAAAGTAAAATCATTAACAAAGACATATAATTTTAGTAGAATACAGTAAATTCGTTTGATGTTTAATTATACATAGTAGCTTTAAATTCATAATAATCAAAATACCTATTTCAATATGCTTCATAAACAAAATGAACAGATAACTAGCTCGATGAATCAAAATCTATTGACGCTGATAATTTATTTTGAACTCACAGTCACGCTCGTACTCCTGACCCAACGCTAGGCCAAACTATATTGTGGGTATCTACAACTATGGGAGACTACAGCCCAACAACACCCAGATCCGAAACAAATTTCTGTCTGTTACACAAATATTTGTCTCGGTGCGGTAATCGAACCCATGGTATCTCGTTTCATTACCGATTACTCGCCCGCTGCGCCATGGAGGCTGTCCGAAATTGAACTGATCTGTATATCTTAAGCATTAATTAGGGATCAATATTATTATATCTCCGAAGGGGTAGGTAGAGGCTCCATTAGTGCGTTATTGCAATTTGCACTAATGGCCAAGTTGCTCAAATTATTTCCGTCCCATGATATAATTCGTGGCAACTGACACACCTATCATATGGGGTACAAATTCAAATCCTGTGTGTGAAAACTCATAAATTCTGATGTGAACCTAGAACTTCAACGATTCTTCAGAGCGTATTCTGCCACTAAAACAATAAGGCGAATAATAACATGTCATACCAACAGAATATTAGTACGGTCGCGATGTAAACAATTTTATTTACAGAATTGATGAAGCTTGTCCGGGGTAAGTATTAACAACACAGAAATTCGTGTGGCAACTTATCAAACACTCCCACTTTTAAAACATTACAGCAATCATTCTTTCAGTATTTTGAGTGTCCGTTGGTGGAATAAATCCTTACCATCAGGTGATTTTGCTCGTTATATAGGTAGTATAGATATGCCAACAAATATCCATCTTACAATATTCTGTGTAATTGTGTAATCTCATCACAGAACCTTTGATGCAGTATTGACAGCTTGTGAAAGTGTAAAGAAGGCCCGGCCACACATATGGTCTAATGACTCGGGTGCCAACTTTCTCTCCATCAAACAGCATTTTCTATCCACGGTTCATTGCTTCTTATTTCCCGTATTGACAACAGGGTCGTCTGCATTCTATAAAGCTTTTCCAAAGAATATACTATACTTCGATAGATTGAATTCATAACAAAATTTAATACCGATTGGCTTGTTTAGTTTATCAGCAATTTATGCCCAAAAACGCCGAGATAGGTTGTTATGATGACAATTGTAACATTTTTTTAATAATAACTATATATTTTTTACATATTTAATTATAACGTACAATGCAATCTACTATACTGGAGACATTAGACGGACAAACATAATGTTGATTATTTTTATTTCATTTGACAGCCTCCATGGCGCAGTAGGCGAGTAGCCGGCTGTGAAACGAGAGGCCCTAGGTTCGATTCCCACACCGGGACAAATGTTTGTGTGACAGACAGATATTTGTGTCCGGAGTCTGGGTGTTGTGAGACCGAAAGTCTCTCGTAGTCCCTGATACCCACAAAACAAGACTCGTATCTTAGTGTGGGGTCGTGTGTGTGACTGTTGGGTGTTATTTATTTATTTATTATTGAAATTTTTATGTTTTATTATTTCAACAGCCTCAGCCCAGAACCTATTATGTAAAAGTTACCCGTTCATATGCAAATTGTGCTTACAATGCTCTCCTGCGGCGGATCCCCCCCAGCCTCAATCACTAGTACAGAGAATTGGGCCACCTCAGCCAGTCTCGCGGCTACTGTCGCACCCGCTGTTCCACAACCCACCACGATGAAGTCATATCTCGATCCATCTAGAACATGTTAAACAATATGATAATAAGGCCAACTTGCGCGATCATGGGTTAACGTATTTAACTCGGTGTTAACAGCTAACACAGGGTTAAATAAATAATTTGTCTTGCGCCATCAACATTTTCGAGCAAACCTAGGGTTTAACTTCTAAATATTTAACCCACCGATTTGGGAAGGTTAAGTCGCTAAACCTGCGGTTAGTCTTTTTGTTGGTAGGTATTGTGTAATCTATTTTGTGGTTTTTAGTTAAAATATTGCTACAATGATCATGAATTGTTATTCTCTGACGATGAAGATGAAGTTATTGAATATATAAGCTCAAATTTTTATGACAAAAGGGTTACAAAACGGTCAGAATATTATAATATACATAAAGGGGCAATGTTTGAATTTTTCAACTATTTACATAAAAGCATATTATAATTTATCGTGAAATAGGGAGCGCATAATCGAGATTTCTTCTTCATTACACTGACTTTCTGAATTCAACAAATAAATAAAACACCACAAAAAAACAAATAACACGAATTTGACAATCTTAAAACAAACAAATTAAAAAGTTATTAACCGTCATAGAATGAAGGGCACACAAATACGCGTCTCTATATAGTATGCTGTAGTGTAAAAGAGATAGAAATATTGTTTCGTTTTTATGTATAATCATTCATCCTTGGACGGACTACAACAGATGTGCATCGACATTTCAGTGTTCCCAGCTAAAATGAAAGAAATGACGGGTTAGCTAACCCAGCGTCAGTTTTTAGTGGTGCAAGGTGAAATGAGAGTTAACATTTTAACATTCTAACCTGGGTTAAGAAACTCTAAATTTATTTATTTAACCCTAATTTGCGTGCAAGTGGGCCTAATAGAAATAAATAAATAACAGTCACACACATAGCCCCGACCCCACACTAAGATACGAGTCTTGCGTTGTGGGTATCAACTACGAGAGGCGCACGGACTCACAACAATATCACTCATATATCTCTATAAAATAAAAGAAAAGCGGCGATAGCCTAGTTGGTTGCGGTACGGACTGTCAAGACGAAAGTAGTATGTTCGGAACCAGAACAAATGGCATACGCCTCTGGGCTCTGAGTTTTCTAAAGTTACGTGTGTATTCATTGTTAATTATCGCTTGCTTTAACGGTGAATGAAAACATCATGAGGAAACCTGCATACCTGATTATGTGAAATCTACCAACCCGCATTAGGCCACTGTGCCATCACACTGGCCTGATGAGAGGGATCCCTCTCATTAGTAGAGGAGGTCCGTGCCCAGCAGTGAGACAATGTTTTATACAGAGCTAGTATTAGATATTATTTATATATCTCTATAATCTAATGTAATCAAATTTAAATCATATTTAACTGTATAACCAAATAGTATTAACCGGTGTTCGAAAAGAGCAACGCTAGAGTTTCTTGTCCGTTCTTCTCTAGCGAAACTGAATTCCGAACTGGCGGTAGAGTGGAAAATTTACGGAATCTAAATAATGTATAGCATTTCGTGGATTCAATAAATATTTGATTTGATTTGATTGATATTATTTATTGATTCGGTGGGCATGACATTAACATACTGGGTATCTATATATATATGACTGATGGGTCTTATTAATTAAAAAAAATTATATAGACAAATTTCTTACTTTGTATATTAGAGTCTCTTGGCCAGGGTTCTGTTAGGAAGTACTGCGAAGATGCAAAGAACTGGAGCGCAGCGGCCACTGCCGCGCCCACTGTGCTGATGGCCATACTGTCTGCAGCTACAACAAGATAAATATGCTAATAGAAGTGTTCCTTCAATACTTGAAAACTCAACACCATGTGCATTGCAGTAAGAATCAAATATGGCGTCGCGTTATAATTTAGATTTCTGCTTGCGACTCCGCTCTTTACTAACTTTTACTATCTTTTCTTCCCTCAGGCCATGTTAATTCAGCCTCAGCTCAGTTCAATTTTAGTTTAAATATTTCCCTTTAGTCATAAGGTCATCGCTGTGTTTCAGCAATAGTAAGACTTGAATGGTTTCTATTTTTATTACACACTGGACCGCAAAGAAAAAGGGTCGGTTAGAAAATCTTCAATATCTTCAAAAGTACCTGACCTAGCTTTATGATATAAAGACTAAATTAAAGAATATTTTATGCCACATAAAATAATATATAATACATTATTATTTATTTTTGATAATGGTATAAAAAACTGAAAATGTAAAATAATGGTCGTTTTTGAATTAAATACCAAAAAATGCAAATTAATTGTTTCGCGTTTATTTTAGTTTTGCTATATAAAAGCTATAAATATGGTGTCTCTCCCTTATAAATTTTATTATTCTGAAGTCATCATGTCGTTAAAACCCTGAAGAATGTACCAGGATCCTGAGATCAAGCATTGTCAGGATCCTGGTACGCT
The DNA here is from genome assembly GCA_905220505.1 of Laothoe populi. NCBI lineage: Eukaryota > Metazoa > Arthropoda > Insecta > Lepidoptera > Sphingidae > Laothoe > Laothoe populi. The sequence goes on from HG992156.1 coordinate 1,017,016, forward strand.
GGAAACGCTGGAATACTCGCCGAACTGTAAAAAGAGTCACACCAACAGTTCTCGCTGTATCTCGCTGACTGTGCCCATCTTCAAACATTGTCAGGATTCTGGTACATTGTTCAGGGTTTTAACGACATGATGACTTCAGAATAATACAATTTATAAGGCAGCGACACCATATTTATAGCTTTTTTATTGCAAAACTAAATATTTTTTTTTGGTACTAAATTCAAAAACGACCATTATTTTTCATTTTCAGTTTTTTATACAATTAACAAAAATAAATATAAATATGTCATATATTATTTTATGTGGCATAAATTATTCTTTAATTTAGTCTTTATATCATAAAGCAAGGTCAGATACTTTTGAAGATTTTCTAACCGACCCTTTTTCTTTGCGGTCCAGCGTATTTGGTATTATATCAACAGTTGGCGGGCTATTTGATTTAAGCGTTTTTTTGCGATTTTCTCTTTTTGAGTCCTATTTTAATTTTTTTGCACTTTTTCGGCGCTCAAACCAACTGGGAATTTATTTATTTTATAAAATATTGCTCATAAATAAGTCATAAGATGCAGTACGTGCTTAAACAAGTAATATATTAATTCTACTAAAATCCACGCAATATTTAAAGTGTATTTTCAGAATTTAAAAAATCTTTAACCCTTTCTAGTAACTTTTCCAAAATGTCGCAAATACAAATAGCCTGCCAATCCTCGATTTGATGAAGTAATTTAACTATGAAAGAAAACTATTACTACTAACTATGAAAGACATTAAATTAGTGGCACAGGTGAAGAACATGGCTTTAGAGGTTAAACTATAAACAAATAAACTTGTTCCATTGTGTTAATAACAAATTAAACACTTGTTGTCTATGCCAGCACATACCTTGCGGTTCGTAAAGAGATTGTTAAATGTCGAGCGGTAATGTGTCTTTAGGTGCACAAATTACAATGCTATTTAAAATAAAAGCCGGTTTTATCAATACTGTTCTAAATACAGACAGTCTTGATAATAATTAGCTGATTGAAAACGTTCGCACATTCGAACGCAGGCTCGATCCCCGTGACCACACATATTTGTATCGGATCTGGGTATTGTGACGCAGAGACTCGCGTACTCTCTGATATCACCACTGATATTGTGGATTGTGGTTTAATTTGTGCCTGGATAGGCAGACGAGCAGACGGACCACCTGATGGTAACTAGTCACCGCCGCCCATAGACTTCTGCAATGCCAGGGCACAGCAAAGCCGCTGCCTACCGTTAAACTGGTTAACCGTTGGGTGTAGTTATTATTTATTTATTTTCGAAAGAACACTCCTCAGTTACTTAGACTTCACAAGGAAGTGGTAGAGCCACGCTGTAGACATATTTGTCTACAGCATGAATGGGCCGGCTCGACCGGGATACTACCACTGTCTCACAGAAAACCAACGTAAAGTGACAGTTCACTGTCGCGTTTCGTATGGTAAGTGAGATATCCGGAGGCCCAGATTCCCCCTTCCCTTCCCTAATCCCTATTCCTGATCCTTTAAGGCTGACAGCGCATACATGACACTTTCGGTGTTGTGGATGTTCATGGGCGGTGGAGATCACTTAACATCAGGTGACCCACTGGCTCGTTTGTCGGACTATACTATAAAAAAAAAAGTATTTTTCTAATACATGTTGACGAAGTAATACCTAGATAAAGGAATCACCACAAAACACTTGACAATGCACCACTTATACTCTTAAACACTGAAATATATTATTTATAATATTATATTTTACAAAGTAGCGAGGTAGGGTCGTCGCCCCCGCTAACTTGAATCATAATAAAACAATACTTGAATTTTAGTATGTTATCTTGAATATATTTTACATATATTTATTTACGGTGCGGATGTAGTGGGGGGAGGACCCGGTATAACAAGTTGACATACTTTTTTACTGCAGCACTCAAATAGTATAGAACAACATTTTGTCGTCTACAAATATTATGTCGCCTTGTAGAACATTTGCATCTTCCTCCTGTCCTCGGAGGACATCCATAAATGTCAGCCTCCATAATAATTTCATAAATTTGACAGCTTCCGTGGCGCAGTTGGCGAGTAGCCGGCTGTGAAACGAGAGGCCGTGGGTTCGATTCGTACACCGGGTCAAATGTTTGTGTGACAGACAGATATTTTTGTCCGGGGTCTGGGTGTTGTGAGACCGTGCGTCTCTCGTAGTCCCTGATACCCACAACATAAGACTCGTATCTTAGAGTGGGATCAGGGCTATGTCTGTGACTGCTGGGTGGTATTTATTTATTATTATTATTTATAAATTACGTCACACGAAATTCATTTTTTTAAGACTCCCCCTCCCTAGAGTGACGTTATATATTTTTTGCATCTTTACATCTAGAAATTATTTAATTAAAATAGCGGTTCTGAAATTCTTTTAATTTCCATTGACTTTTTTTGTTTTTATAAAATCAACATAAACAAATATTTTGAAATGTGACGAGAAAATTGGACCCCTCCCACCCCTTGTCACACTTCGTTGACCCCCTCAATTTACGTGTGACGTAATTTATCCATGGCCCCTTAAGACACATTTCAAGTACCCATCTGTTTTACATATACCTACACTTAAAGATATACATTTCTATACAAAGAGGATTAAAAATACAAACTAAGTATCTCATCACTACATTACTACATATTATTACAAAACGAAGTCCTCCGCCGCGACTGTCTGATCGCGATAAACTCAATAGCTACTGAACGGATTTTCATACGGTTTCATATAGATAGAGTGATTCATGAGGCACGTTTAGATATATAATTTGTCGACGTTTTGTGTATTTTTTTTTTATATTTATTTATATTAGTACAGGAAACAAACAGTATTAAGTAGGACCAATGTATCTAGGACCAATAAAGTTTCCAACAATTAAAAAAAACAAATACAGCCCTCGTCAGTAACGTATACAATATTAAAATTAAAACTAAGAAAATAATTAAACAAAAATTTAATATAAATAAAATATGAAAAAAAAATTAAATAAAAAAATCATTTAACTAAAATAAAAAATATGGATCATAATCCTTATTATCATAAAATAAAACAAAAAATACATTTATTATTTTGTTAATCCACGTGATCAATAAACGATTTCACGATTTCATTTCATTTCAAGTCTGGTGCATCAACAATTCGTTTTTATTATAATTTAAATAACTTTTCAATTATTCTCATAGTGATAAAAGTGCCTGGTGTTCCATTAATTACAATACTATCTCAAAAACTTACATTCTTACACTTTTTTACCAAAAGGTTGATAAAAGTGCTAGTTGACTACCTCTCTGTGATCGCTGCCCACAATACGAACGAAATTATACTTTGTTGTCGTTTTAGAAGAATAATATTTCAGTTTTCTCCAGTTCCGCCTGGTGAGATTAAAAAGATTATCCTTTCCATTAAGTCCAATGCGACTGGCTGCGACAACGTCAGCCGCCGCATGATAATTCCTAACCTGGATCATCTTCTCCCAGCTATTTCTCACATAATTAACGTATCCCTTGACACAGGTATTTTTCCATCTCTATGGCGTAAAGCCTTTGTTATTCCTCTTCCCAAAATCCCAAATCCCTCGATCGCGAATCATTTCCGTCCTATATCAATTCTACCGTTCCTTTCTAAGGTGCTGGAGGCCTGTGCACACAAGCAGTTGTCTAGGTTCGTACACCTAAACAACTTGTTATGTCCTCTGCAGTCCGGCTTCAGACCTGGCCACAGCACCGTGTCCGCGCTCCTCAAAGTGACTGGCGATATTAGGCAGGGCATGGAAGAAACCAAGGTTACAGTTTTAGCCTTGGTTGATTTCTCGAATGCCTTCAATACCGTCAGTCACGACATCCTGCTTTCAATCCTCTCCCATCTTTTGATCTCTCCGGCGGCTCTGGAATGGTTCTCTTCTTATCTTCAGGGTCGCCAGCAGTCGGTGCGTCTCAACGATTCCTCGTCGAATTGGTGTGATGTCGACTCTGGAGTCCCTCAAGGCGGCATACTTTCTCCATTGTTATTTTCTATTTTTATTAATCTCATAATTCAAAACCTTCAGTGTGCGTATCATTTGTATGCCGATGACTTGCAAATATATTCTCAGGCTGGAATCGATTGTGTGGCCACAGCTGTGGAAAGGGTGAACAGAGACCTAGCTTACATTAAGAGTTGGTCTGACAGTTTCCGTGTCTCTGTGAATCCCACGAAATGCCAAGCCATTATTCTAGGTAGTGCCAGGATGATTAGTAGATTGGACACTGCGGTCATTCCGCATATTACATTTGATGGCACGGTCATTCCTTGGTGCCCTAGTGTCAGGGACCTTGAGCTACACATCGATTCCACCCTGAGCTGGCGGTTCCAAGAAAACTCTATTAGTCAGAGAGTTACCGGTACTCTTCGTTCTCTTTATCGCCTGAAGAATTTCCTCCCAGCTAAAACCAAGACTATGCTTGTGCAAGCCTTAATCCTTCCGGTAATCGACTATGGTGATGTCTGCTATTTTGATCTGAATGCAGATCAACTCAACAAACTTGACCGACTTCTCAATAACTGCATTCGATTCATTTTTAATCTCCGTAAATATGACCATATTTCTTCTTATCGTTCCCAATTGAAATGGCTACCCATTCGCCAGCGACGATCAATGCGAGCTCTTACTACTCTCTATGCTTTACTAACTTCTCCTACACCTCCTTCTTATTTATCTTCTCACTTTATCTATCTTACTGATACTCACGATAGAAACCTCCGTTCATCCAGCAACCTTCTTCTTAAGTGCCCTTCTCACCGCTCTGACTTCACTCACTCTTCTTTCGTCATTCAATCTATACTTCTCTGGAATTCACTCCCCCTCGAAATCAGGTCGTGCACCACCAAGTCGGCTTTCAAATGGAGAGTTCGGCAATTACTTCTGGACGGAGTTGCAGAATCACCTCGTTAATTCATAGTATATTATATTTATTTTTTACTTACTTTATGTTATGTATATTTTTATGTATCTATATATGTTTATTTATGTATGTATATATTTATGTATCTATATATGTTTATTCATGTATGTATATATATTTATTTATCAATATTGATTATGTATGTATGTAGTCTATTTATGTATGTCCATCCTAATTTGATTTTAATGTTTTTTTTTTTATTCGTTAGCTTTATGCACCTACCCTACTTATCTCTGCACCACCTTAAGGTTGACTGGTAGAGAATGCCTTTGGCATTAAGTCCGCCTATATACGATGTATATGAAGTGTATAAATAAAAAAAATATATATACATAATTTATTAAGTTGTACCTAAGAATATTGGTATCCACAAGATTGCTGTGTTCGGGAAAGTGAATGAAAATAGCAAACAGTCAAACAAAGCCAAACATCTTAGTTATGGAGTGAAATACCAACTTCAAATCTACATCACAGTAACCCCGTGACTCATTATTCTAAGATAGAACATGTCGAACATTAATTGTAACGCCTTGAATCATTTATTAGCAAAAACGCATTCTCACATTTTGCAATACAGCAATTTTGTAAGGAACGCCTTAAAGATTTATTATAGCAAACATAAATTAATGAAGAGTGTAGGAGTCTACACTACGCTACACACGTACACTACAGTCATATCGTTGGCTAGAGTACGATTTAAAACTAGATTCGGTTCCCATTTTGGTTCACCGTAGATATAGGATCCATTTTATGTATCTAATAATGGAAATGATAAGCTAAATATTTAATATTCAGCAGATTAGCCTTACAAAGCAATGTTTTTGACGTGAAGAAAAATTTATAATAGAGGTAATTTCTCACGACCTACAAAATTATACCTAAATAAAATTTTATCGATGAAGACAAAAAGCAAAAAAAAATTATCGTATTTAAGAGTTCATTCAACCAATTATTATACACACTGTCCCACTAATGGGCCCGGGCCTCCTCTTCTGTTGCCTCCTCCTTAGTCCGCTAAGCTGGTCTAGTACAGTTTGTAGACTTCGCATAGCTTTAAATTTTTATAGAGAATTTCAACCGATAACTAACAATAAATACACGTAACTTTAGGAAGTCAAAGATGAATGGCATTTGGGCTAGTTTCAAACACTCCTAGGTTACCGCTGCTTTTTTAGTTCAAATCTAAAGTCTTTATATTTGGACTGCACATTATCATCTAGTTCAGTGTAATGCCTGAAAAGGATAATATATAAAGATCACAGTATTAAACTAAAACAACCTGCGTGACGAAGCGGGAGAATAGCCGGCTGTGAAAGGAAAAACCGCGGAATCGATTCCCGCGTCGAGACAAAGGTTTGTGTAACCCAAAGTATTTGTTTCGGGTCTGAGTGTTGTGGGACCGTTGTCCCTCTTATTAGTTGATACCCATGACACAGGTTTGATCTAGTGTGTGATCAGAATGATGTGTGTGACGATTGGGTGTGTTATTTATTTAATAAGTACCTAAAGTGATGGATTTACTGTCTAGTCGCCGCGTTGATAAAGATGCCTAGATATTTGTCACACTTATCCATTTATTTATTGTTATGATTTTTACAAACAACGGAATGATAAGATAAGGTTCGACCTGTATTACACTGCACATTTTCCTGACTATTGTCTCAATCACTCGACTACAATTTTAACCGACTTTAAAACTAGAGGTTCTCTATATTTGTATAAATGTTACGCATATAACTGTCTGACTGCTTCGGTGGCGCAATTGTAATTACGCATGCTTTGCGACTGCTGTGCTGAGGTCTCGGGTTCGATCCCCGGGTCGGGTAAAGTGGTATTGGGTTTTTCTATATAGACATTCTCAGTATTATCCCGGAGTTTGGAACCTGTGCCCAGTAAGGCGATAGGCTCGCCCCCTATCACATTAGGGATCAAAATTCGGCGAAAAGTGGGTGTACTGGTTACACCTCTGCCTACCCCTTCGGAGATTACAGGCGTGAGTGTATATGTATCTAAACTTATTGATAAAGTCATAATGCCACAATCGATTATTTTAGATTTAGATTTGCATTTAATGTAAGTACTTAGGTACTTATTTTATATTCTATCTCTGCCTGATAATAAAACGATACACTGCCACGCTATACTCAAATACACCTTCGAGGTTTATGCTGATTTCAACTTATAATAAAATATACTCATTTTAATTATATTTGCAACCAATTAACTCACATCAATAAATAATATTTATAAATTGAAATAAATAATAATATCTAATAAGCGTGGTTTTTAATGACATGTTTACAGTTATGACACTATATAAAAAAACACAAAGATAATTCTCACCTGTCGCCGGTGTATTTGCAATGACTGCTTAAAGCGAAACCTTAAATGCAACTGAGCAACGGTTATATATAAACAGCTTCCTGTTATCTTAAGTTTTTAGTGTAGATACGATCTGAAATAATATTATCAATTTTAAATAAATAATTGAAGTCGCCACACAATGACCGATAATAAGGATTGATCTGCATCCTAAATACGAATGTATTTGTTAAGGTACTTGACGATATTGATATTGAAAAAGTTTTTTAATTCATAAAAAGTACACCGACTTCAATAAAAAACAAATCATACTGCCCTATAAAATTTGAGGGTTGCCCTCGATTTTTCTGTGATCCCATTATCAGATCCTGACTTGGTGCCAATAGGACCACCGGGGAAGTATACCCTTTTAAACAAAAAAAGAATTTCTCGAGTCGGTCCAGGCGTCTTCCAGTAATCGGGGAACATACATAAAAAAAGATTCCGACGAATTGAGAACCTCCTCCTTTTTTGAAGTCGGTTTAAAAGGAAAATTACCAATAATAAGTATGGTGCCTACGTGTCGGTGGTCCAATCTCCCTCGCCTGGTGAAAGTCTGTGCTCCACATTGCAACAACATGTGCATTTAGGTCCTTTGAGAATGGTCATCAGTTCGTTATGAACTTTAATTGCTTTTCTCTTCAGATAACATTTTTTCATTCCCATTTGTTATTTATGCTATTAGGCATGTGGTAATGATTATTATGGGAGCGACCCGTCAGCTGTTGTCCTATATCTATTGACACAGTCATTACGTCTAAACACACCACGCACACAATGCTCCGTGCTCAATGAGTCGAACTGTTTATGGGCCTACTAGATGTTGCTCGCGGCTCCGCCCGCTTGGAGGACGCTTTTTTGAAGAAAAGGTATACAATCCATGGAGGCATCTTAAGCTATTACACGCTATGTGTCCTATCCCCTAGGAAGCGTGCATTTTTCCGGGATAAAAAGTAGCCTATGTGCTATTCCAGACTATAATCTATTTCTTGTGCCAATTTTCAACCAGATCCGTCCAGCTGTTGTAGCTTGATTGAGTAATAAACATCCATCCATCCAAACATTCGCATTTATACTTAATATTAGTAGGAATAGCATGATTATACTGTATTACCATTTGACAACTGCCACAAATTAATTTACATTAAACCTGCGAAAATTGAGTGCGTTCAGTCCTTTCGAGAAAGGAATAGAAAGAATTGGTAATGGACCTCCAGCAATTAGAGAATAATTAAGTCTGTAGATTAAATTATAGTCCCGATAGGGGGGAATTGATTAAAATGACTGCAGGAAAAGTGTAGTAAGGGATTTCTATTAAGAACTACTCAGTATCAGCCCGGAGTCTGGACGCGTGCCCGGTATGATGATAGACTCGCCCCCTATTACATTATTGGACCGTAGATAATACATTCGGCGAAAAGTGGGTGTACTGATTACACTTCTGCCTAACCCTGTATATTTCCAGAATTAACTGATTAAACTAGAACTTAGAGCTGAAGTTAGTTGCAAACCAGTTCCAGTTCCAAAACAGGAAAAAAACGGTTCACTTTCTCGTATTTATTCCGAGAAATCGGTGAAAGTGTGGCAGGATAACAACCTAGCTTTTATGATGCTGACATTCCAAAATTAATTGTTTTATGGTATCTAAATTACTTTTAAATATATTTTTAGTTCGACTTACAAATTGTGCTGGTGAGACGGTACTAAGAATATTGGTACCAGACTTGATAGCGAACACTGTAAAACATGGTGAAAACCGCCGCAGTGGCTAGTTTCGGCGAGTTCTGGTCCAGTCAACCAGTGTATATTCAGTTACAACAGATATATTACTGGTATCCATTGAGAGACGCCACGAAAAATACCATAAAATACTGTTAAGTGCATTTACTGCCGTTCTGGACTAAAAAACTGGACGGATCTGGTTGAAATTTGGCACAGAGATAGATTATAGTCTGGAATAGCACATAGGCTACTTTTTATCCCTGAAAAATGTACAGTCCTGTGGGATAGTTTAGTTTTTCACAGAGCAAGGGATTGACTTGATTTTTTGCCTAGTGGCAGTTTAAGGATCAGAAAATGACATATGCCACTTTTTATCCAGGAAAAATGCACGCTCCATATGGGCTAGCAAAATATAGAAAGGTGTTATAGCTTAAGATGCCGCCATAGATTGTATACCTTTTATTCCAAAAATAGCCTCTACGCGGGCGGAGCCGCGGGCAACATCTAGTAGATAATAATCTAGACTTCTAAAACTGAGTATATATCAATATCAAATGCATTTACTCCGAATCGGATTTGAAAATTGTGTAATTATATCAAAATCATTATTAACTTATTAAATTGCCCGGAATTACCAAGTACCTTTGACAGACGGCGCTTCTGGATTGTTATAACAATTTTACAAAGCAAAAGGATCTAGTTTAGTGGGTCAATTGCTCAAACAATTTTTACAACAAGACCAAGGACCCAGTGGGTCAGCTGACAGTTAATGATCTCCACCGTCCAAAATGTAAGAATCTTAGATGCGTTGGCAATGTTTTGGGAAAGGATTAGAGATTTGGGCTTAGTGGGAAGCTAGCCTGATCGTTTTGCGTCTGTAATAGTTTTTTACAGATTTATACCGCAATGATAAGTGATATAAAAGCAGCCAGAATCGGACAGGGCTACTACCGGTTTTTTTTATTCTTGCGCGGCAAAGTGGCCACACTGCACCTGATGGTAAGCGCAGTGGCATCCAAATAGAGTATCAAGTAGCGAGAAACAATCTATCCCATATAACAATCTATCAACACAATCATGCCGTTCTGCTGTGTAGCTTCTTTACATTAATTGTAAAGGATCAAAGGAAAGGGACAGTATATCACTCGCTACTCAACACAATGATGCAGGCCTGCTTACAGATGGTGATTATAACAGTTGTCAACCATTATTAATAAGGTCTATAATATACCTCCCTAATACAAACCCTCCCTGTCAAGTAAGAACATAGTAAAAGTGAACTATTGGTATGCCCTGACGCCATTTTAAATTTTTCATGATAAATATAATCATGATAGATTTTCTTAATGCTTGTTATAAAGTGGTAGAGCCACGCTGTAGACATATTTGTCTACAGCATGAATGGGCCGGCTCGACCGGGGTAGTACCACTGTCTCACAGAAAACCAACGTAAAGTGACAGTTTACTGTCGCGTTTCGTATGGTAAGTGAGATATCCGGAAGCCCAGATTCCCCCTTCCCTTCCCTAATCCATATTCCTGTCCTTGAAGGCCGACAGCGCGTACATGATACTTTCGGTATTGTGGATGTTCATGGGCGGTGGAGATCACTTAACATGAGGTGACCCACTGGCTCATTTGTCGGACTATGATATAAAAAAAATATAAGTAAATAATCTACAAAAGTTCCATTTTGCTGAAATGATTTGAAATCAAGTATTATTTAATAGTTTTCCGATCTTTCACACCAAAACGCCACAGAGTCGCGTCAGCTGACACTCATTTTCATTGTTTATTAAGTAAAAACTACCATATTCAATTTTGACGAGGTTAGAGTTGGGGTACGATTTTTGGCCGTTTCGCGGCTTTCTGAGTACTCTGACAATAGACCCTCGACCGCTTATTCACCTTCTTGCCCATGGCGTAGTGTGATGAAGCAGGCCGGCATGATTGTGTTGAGTAGCGGATAGAGCGTCTCTCGCTACTAGATACTCTAATTGGACCGCACTGCGCTTACCATCAGGTGCAGTGTGGTCACTGTGCCGTGCCAGGTTAAAAAAATATTAAGTTATGTTATGGTGAAATTACTCATGAAAATTTGACGTTACCTCCCGGACTATAAAAGGCTATACCCCACGCCGACGACCTCAAAGATTTGAACGCTGACAACCCCCCTACAGGCATCGCGCGACCGAGATGCATAGTGGTTTGGCTTTTTTTAGGAAAGAAAGTGGAAATGTGAATAGAGCCATTTTGCCAGGATGCCATGACTCTTCTTTTAGTATAGGATACACGTAAATAAGCTTAGTCGATTTTCAGACAATTTACAATTAACCATCTACTTTTTTAAGATTTATTGTATATTAATCATAATAATAAATACACTCAACCAGTGAAGTAGCAATAGCTTTTACATGGGGGGTTCCGCGGGTAAAAGCTAAAAATCTGACCGCTCAAATCATGGTTATTTAGAAATTACTTAAACATAGAATGGGAAAACGCTAGTTAATAAAAAATTGCTACTTGCTATTTGGATTTGGACTTTGGATGGATGAAAATCTGCCGCAGATTTTCATTCATTTTTGTTTTATTGTTTACATAACAACTGTCAAAACATCAAGTGTCAAGTGAAGTCAATTTATTTTTGGTAAATAACTATTTTAATGTTGCTTATTACCAAGATGAGATGTTAGAACTCAGGGAGAAAATTCTCACGCACTCGAATCAACTTCGTATACGAAAAATAATTCAAATGCGAACTTTTTTCGAGTGAATGTAAAGTTAAGCTATTATGGAAATGTCGAGTCTGGTGTTTCTCGAAGGTCTTTCTCGATGGTACGAATATAATGTCAAATATATTGTTAATAAATAAATTATTTTAAAAATAGAATTCGAAATCAAAATATTCTATTTGAGCTATTCTAAAAATTACCATTCGAACATTTCTCGAAGGTTATCGCTCGAACTGCTTCGACTGGTACAGACCGATCGAGACGTACATCTCGAATTCGAACCATTCAATATTGTGTCCTAACTTAATGATGATGATGATGTCCTCCAAGAAGTATCCTTCGACGGCGAACCTTGCACTTTTGGAATAAGTTTTTTCGCCAATGTGAGCATATGTGACTAGCTAGCCCTAATTTTGTTTTAAAAGCCCTGTCACAGGACGTACATAACAGTTGTCTAGAAGAGTAGCTGTAAGAGTCAACTCATACTGGCGCAGAGTATGAGTTGACCAATTGAGAGGGCCAACCCTAAGTGTACACAGTTTTAGGTCTTATTTATTGCAGCTCACGCTGGGCGTCAAGGCATTGGATACATACATGTTTCCTCAAAATGTGCACATGATTTCCGTACTGAGCCACGCCATTTGGTCTAGTGACACGAAAGTTCTTCCCAGCAGTCGCAGGGTACGTCGCAAGATGCTAAGTAACGCTTGATGATATTGTAGTAGGTAGAAAATGACATCGTGTTTTTATTATGATTAAACTAAAAGTCTTAGAAAGATAAAATACTTGGAAGAGTCCAAAAAAATGTCCAAGAACTGGATAGTGGATGCACATTTGATGAGGCCCGAGACACTATGGATATTAAAATACTTATAGATTTTTAGTTCGAAATTCAAACTTTTTAGTAGAATCTCATAGTAAAGACTCGAATTCAAATGGATATGGATACAACATTCGGAAAAATAGCTTCGTGGTTCGAAATTATGTAATAGAGAAATGATTGGAACTGTAGATTCGAGTACGAAATTATTTTGAATGAAAGGAGAATTGCCCTCCAGGTACTTATGGTACATCATATACTATCACACTCAATCACTACTAAGTAGTCACTACTTAAGACGCGGTCGTATTTTTTTAAATAGATGTGCCCTAAAAAAGCAGTCTTGTTTACCAGTTGTTTTAAGCGCTAAAAAGTACACGAAAAAAATTAAACTAGGCTCAAAAGTCGTAGAAAAATCTGTTAATTCCAAATATGCATATAGCTGAATACTGCAATATTATCCGCTATCAATAGTCCGCGATTTTTTATTATGTCGTATGCTAAGGCGGGTGTCCGGACCCCCTGAACCCCCCCTTTATATACGCCCATGCACTCAACGTGTGTGAACACGTAGTTCTCACCCCACATTAGATACAACCTGAATCGTAGGTATCAACAAGTACAAAGGAATTACGGTCCCACAACAACCAGACCCGAAACAAATATCTATTTATCACAAACATATTTGTCTCGGTGCGGGAATCAAACCCACGGCCTTTCGTTTCACAGCCGGCTACTCGCCCGCTGCGCCACGGAGGTTGATATTACAAAATCTTTAACCGAAAATGCTTCTATCAGCTGGAATTTAAATTGATACCAACCAAAGATACTAAATATATAATATTTACTGCAATATTTTTCCTACGACTATATGCCTTGCCCGTTGATGTTGGATTCCAAGTTCCTACGTTATTAACCATGATTACTCATTCCGTATGGAGAATTTCCAATTGTGTTTTGGCCTGTCATAAGTGCCGTTTGTATGCCTAGATGATCAATAAAGATTTTTATTTTTTTATATTATTTAAGAAATACATCAATGACACACAGCTTATTTTATTGTAAATAAAATATATTTATTTATCTATAAATAATACTATTATATTTAATTTAGCAGTGACCATTAGTCAGGATTCTGAAACAAAAAAAAAGTATTATTAACATTTATAAAATACTTGAGTTTTCGGCGTCATGTGTGAAAACATGTTGTACTACCCACCTGAAGTTTGCTACAGAGTCCGAAATGTCCGAGCAGTATGGGGCCCTGTTCCAAACCAGTGCGGAGGTTGACCGACGTGATTCGAGTCCCGGGTAAGGGAAGCTCATAGTATCTGCACATAAATAATTCTATTAATACTAGAAATAGGATTTTTATATGGTTCCGTACACGTTAGCAAAACGAAAAGTTATGCTATTTGCATTATTATATTTATTTTAAAAAGTCAAAAACCTGTCATGCCAGTAGGGATTCTGCTGTTGCGCCCTGTGGAATGGGGGCGTTTTGAGAATTCTACCACGGTAACCCCTGTCTGTCGTACGAGGCAACTAATTGGGGCCATCGGGGGTCGCGGGCTCGCAGCGGGGGGCTGTCAGCCCGAATCGATGCACTCCCAAATTCGGAGCATCGTGCGACCCCGAGATGGACGGCAGCGCGGGTGGTAAGGCCTTGTTCGCTGTCGTTGTTCGGTGCGCGGGGGCTCCTAAGCCCCCATGGAGATGGGCTGCTACGCAGCACCGCGCTGGGGCGATTCCGGCAGCAATTCTAGCACTCCTTAGAATACCCCGGGATCGCTCCGTAAGCGCCGAAGAAGGCCACCGCGGGTTTTAGCTGGTAGTGTCGGGTGGGGTGTACATACATTCTGCTATTATTCGGTTATAAACATATTTTCTACTACTTTAAAATGTAATGTTTCTGTGGATATTTATTATCGAAAAGTTATAATAAGACTTTGTTACCACGAAATGCGAGCTCTTAAACAAATCCTACTTCATAAAAAACCATAATAAACATATACTTTGCACATATATGTTTATGGCATGTGATAACAGCATAGTAAAACAGTCCCATTGCTGGGACGGACCTCTTTGACTAACGGGAAAGGGTTTTTCTTTTTATTCTGACATGTTAGTGCCGTCCAATTAAAGTATCAAATAGCGAGAGTATCCCTCGCTACTCAACACAATCATGCCGGCCTGCTGGGTAGCTTCTTCACATTACGCCTAAAGGACCTAGGATCATAGGAAGGAGGGAACACGGTAGCTGGCAAACTGTTTCACAGCTTGATGGTTGGTAGGTTGTCCACTACGCTGGTATTAGACTAATATTATAATTCTAGTTAATAATTGAACACACCTGACTACCCATCCATAGGAGTTCTCCACCGGTATGTAGAAGGCAGGTTGCTCTAGTATCATATACTTTCGAACGTCCCTGAAATCTGCAGAACTGACATCCAGAGGGGAGACATTCAGAACACCAGTCACGTTGCTATCTATATGATGCATCTGAGGCAAGGCCCTCCCCACCAAAACCACTGTTACATCCTCCCCCCTCGCGTTCTTCATAAACAACTTCACATTGAGGTACTGTTCTCCAAAACCTACCAAGCTTTTCGTCACAACACAAGCAATTAACGACTCTTCACAGGAGAAGTCGCAGTGGAACAATCTGGTCTGTCTATGGTCTGGTGACAGCTTGTCTGATGGGTTGATCTTAAGGCAGGATCCACCTATAAAACTGTCATCCATGTACATCTCAAGGCATTCACGTTCTTCTGGTATATAGGCTAGGGCATAACGCAGTTTCTCTGCAGACTGTCCAAGGTGTATGTACGTGGACATTTGGACCATGGAGCGGCCAGAGGGACCTGCCTCAACTGTCTCAATTGCCTCCACTTCTTCCTCTTCACCCTCGACTTCTGTCTTTTGAGCTTTAATCTTGAACAAATGCTTGAAGGCGTTCTTCATTTTCCGTTTAACTGTAGACCTTTCCCCATCTACTTCAGTTATTTCGTTTTCTTCATCAATAGCCAAGCTGTCAGTTCTCGGGAGGTCGGTCAGGTCTTTGCTGACCGAGTGGAGTTCCAGTCTGCTCATCTGGAAGGAGCCGTTGTAAGTGATGGCTCCGGACTGGTCGCGCTGGACCTCGTGGCAGGAGAGACGGAGTATTTTCTCGACAGTTGAAAGGAGGTAGCCGTGCGGACCGTGAGCGGAGTTGGGCTGGTATTGCATGTGCCGAAGGTTGTACCATGGGACTGGACATAGTACCTGCCACAGTACGAGTGTAGTTTTAATATAATTCAAGCAATAAAGTCACTCTTGAAATAAGGATAGTTTTAAACATCACTAACGGAAACATCCAGAATAGAAAAAACACATTCCAAAAAAAAATAGGAAAATTATACATCAAAATGATTCGATACTCGCTTTATTGTTAATGCGGTTAGCGGAAACTCCCAGAATAATGGGAAGTTTTAAGGAAAAAAATAGAATAATGACTAGTCAACTAAAACTAGACCAAATAACAATAAGCAATGTAACGCAATCCGGTATATATAAGATTAAATCCACTTACCTCTCCATAAAGCCTTCGCTTCAGCCCTTGTCCTCTACAAAACGACGTCTGGAAAGGCAGATGGCGGGGCAGCCTCGTGTTGAGGAACGGCCACATGCTGCCCCACAGCGCCCTGTCCCGGAGTAGGAACTGTCCGTAGCGATCCAGCCCGTCCGCCAGGGCTACAGAGTTGAGGTCCCCCTTCTCCTCGCTGATGCTTTCGTGGGTCCAGGCTGGTGCAAATATCGCAAGGGAACAACCGTAGTTGTGAGCTAGACGGATTGCCTGCAATTAACATTTCATTTATGGGTTCAACAGTGATCAAAATGCAAATTAAACCTATAGTCCTGACTCTACATAAAAATAAACCTTGTGCCATAGGTATCCAATACGGGTAATTTTAAGTTCCATAACATCAACAATCGGGTAGTTGATACATTTTTATTATTACAACAAGTTTCATTACCTAAAAGCTATTATCGAAAGAATTTAATGAATCCGAACAAAATTAAGTAAATTAGACGCCATTCAAATCTGCTGGAAGGGGTGATTGTCAAATGACAGTGAAAGGATGCATGATATGACGTCACCTGTCAGCATTACTGTGCCGCTGTGCGAGGGAGATATTGAGATGTTTCAACCCATAGCTCATACCTCATCAAGCAATTTTGATCCGGTTTTCACAAAAGGGTTTTTTTGCGTATTATTAGATGTACAACCGTATTCGGTTGTACATCTTATAATGTACAAAATTAAATGTACGAAACTACCCTATGAAGACAAATATTTACGGATAACACAAATATATGTAAGTGAAGGGATCGACCCCGCTTACGTAGACACCACGTACCATACGCAGACACAATATTAATTATAGAAACAATACACGATTCAAATTAATTATCTTGTTGTATGAAGTCGATTATGTTATATCATTAACAGTTACACATAATAATATGAACTATACCCCCTAGCTATTAATTGAATGTAGTTTTCAATTTCTTCAATTCTGAAATTCTTATGAAGTTTCGTAACCACAAGGCACCCCAGACATCAAACCTGAAAGTAACTCTTCTTAAACTAAAAACACAAACCAACCGCTTGTACGTTGAACTGCCCGCCGCCGTAGAAGTTCCTTCCCCAAACATCGATCCCGATGTACAAGTCTGTGAGACGCTCGCCGGCTGCTTCCACACTGGAGACTATATTCGCCTCCGACCAAGAGTAGTTCGTGAAGAAACCATCACAAACGTCGAAGAATGCCCTGCAAAAGTGCCGGGTTCGTTAGGGATGGATTTTAAGTAGCGGAAGACCGGTGATAACTGATCTGCACTGACCAATCACAAAGGAAATGGATCATGTGCTACTGAACTTTAAGGAAATAGATTACGACTTTGTTGCTTTTTGGAAATGGTACTCACTGAATGAAACGCTAACCACTTCAGTTGTATACATACATATACACTCACGCCTGTAATCTCTGAAGAGGTAGGCAAAACACACAGAGTTGTAACCAGTACACCAGTGTGTACTGGTTACAACTCTGCCTACCACCACTTTTCTCCAAATTTATTACGGTGAACAATTATGTGACAAGGGTCGAGCCTGTCGCCATACCGGACTCCGGGCTGATACTGAGTATTTCTAAATAGAAAAACCCAAATACCCTTTACCCAACCTTGGGAATCGAACCCCATACCTCAGTACAGCAGTTGTAACGCATGCGCCAACAAAACTGCGCCACCAAAGTCACTACTCGTGATCGGGTGCGGCTCGTGTGGACTGGTCTGCTCAGACTATTTCAGTAAGGACCAACTGCTTTAAGAAATCGAGATTTCACTCTCACGATGGTCATGTGCGGCACTAGGTGCTGTAATGAGTTTTATTTCACAATCTTGCAATAAGGCAGCTTAACACACATTGAGCTGCTCTAATCTAATGTAATTAAATTAAAATTGTATAATAATTGTATTACCAAATATTGTTAACCAATGTTGAAAAAGAGCAACGCTAAAGTTTCTTGCCCGTTCTTCTCTACCGAAACTGCATTCCGAACTGGCGGTAGAGTAAAAAATTGACTGAATCTAAATAATGTATAACATTTCATGGATTCAATAAATATTTGATTTTGATTTTGATTTTGATTATGATTTTGATTTTGATTTTGATTTTGATTTTGATTTTGATTTTGATTTTGATTTTGATTTTGATTTTGATTTTGATTTTGATTTTGATTTTGATTTTGATTTTGATTTTGATTTTGATTTTGATTTTGATTTTGATTTTGATTTTGATTTTGATTTTGATTTTGATTTTGATTTTGATTTTGATTTTGATTTTGATTTTGATTTTGATTTTGATTTTGATTTTGATTTTGATTTTGATTTTGATTTTGAAGCAGTCACTTCAGTTGTCTATATGAGTTAAAGGGTATTAAAGAACGATGTTAAGGACACCCTGTTCATTAGTACTGTCAAGGAATCCGTCTGGGATACCAGTCAGACCATTACTGCCATCAAATTGCAGTTGCATTGTTATAGTTTAGTTTGAAGGACCCAGTGAAAGTTCTAAGTATCATGGAAGTGTTCCAAAATGATGAGTGCAGAAAGTTCTAAATAACGGTTACTATTTAAAGACAGGAGTGTTTTCCATCATCAGGTGTAGTTCAGGTCTATCTATAGAGATAATCGCTGCTCATCAGTTGACTTTACTTCTTTGCTTGGTATTATAAAAACATCACCTACTTGTTCTTCTCGTTGAGTCCATTCTGCCAATTGAGATTGCCCTGCACGGTGACGCTGTCGTACCACACGAGCACAGGCGAGGGCAACTCTGCGTGCAGCGTGCGGTGGAGGTACCGCACGAATGATAGTAGAGCTTCTGGTTTCGAGATCTGCAAAGTCACTACATTTACAATACCCGTAACTTAACTTGGCCGGACTGAAGTTTGTCACTTTCTCCGCCCGTTACCCATTGATATATAGAAGGCGTTACCCTTTCAATTTAGAACAATAGCCACGAAGCCATTCGTGACTTATTTCAGAACAGACAATTACGAGTATTGGGTTGCTATTTGATATGTGGCTGTAAAATGGCGGTTAAAGTATCTCTAAAATGATGAATGTTGGGGAAATTCAGACACACGAAAATCGCGCGGTCCTTGTTTACAGCACCCATAATATTAGTTTTATTAGGGTAGGTTGGCAAACCAGTAACTGTGTGATAAATCACCTCCATCCGTCAATATCCACAATACAAGAAGAATCATGGGTACGTACCTACGGAAGAATTGTTAGGAGGTCGCGGTTATGATCTGTCAAACAAAATACGAAATGCAAGCTGTCGTATTTCTTAAGTTCTCTGTGAGAGGAGAAAGTGACAATACTATATATAGCGTGTATCTTCCACCTATAAAAGTTTGGACTTCAAGTTATATAGGACACTAAAAGGTTTACGAAAAATATAAATAGACGACCGACCTTATTCTCAATGTTCAAGAGCCAGCCGTCGAACTTCAAGGTCTTGGCGATAGCGACCAGCGCACTCGCGAAGTTCTGATACTCCAGCTCCGAGCCCAGGATCTTGTCCCAGAACACCACGCCTTCCGCCCATTCCGTGATCACTGTGCCTGTGACGAGGTCGTATACATATTACGCTGAATAGTATGTGGGGAAGCCAGGAGACCAAAATAACTTTGTAATGGTATTTGTAAGTCTTGATAGCGAATTAAACAAAACGATATATGTATAGTAAATCTACAGTCATCGATTTGAACGGGGGCGAAGGTCGAGAAGATTTTTAGTTTGGGTAATTGCCGCCTTTGGCCCTATTTACTCCAACCAATAGCGTAGTTGGTGGTACGGACTGTCAAGACAAAAGTCGTGTGTTCGAAGCCCAAATGGCATACACCTCTGACTTTTCTAGTTATGCCGTAACAATTCACAATTTCGGGGGTATGATCACGCACAGAATAATTAGTACCCGCCGTACCAATAACTTTGACTCCATGTGCGTGTCCGACGTTGATCCATCCGAGCGGCGGGATGGTGATCAGATGGTGGCTGAAGTAGCAGAAGATGTCGATGCCGGCCCAGTTGTAGAACGTGTAGGCGTCATGTTGCCCTGTGCCGTCGATCACGCTGTAACAAAACACCTAACTGTAAAACCAAAAAGAATAATTTTATTCTTTGCTATGAGTTGATTTCTTTAATACCACGATGATGGCAAACAAGCTTACGGCCAACAGTATGTTAAGCGGTTACCGAAGCCTATAGACGCTTGCAACACCAGGAGCATCATATGCGCGTTGCCGACCCTTCATAAACCTATTTACTACCTTCTTGAAGAACCCCAAAGTGTAGGTCCCTTGGAAAGACTAAAACAGTATTTGTATGAATCTTAGATTATTGAAAATATTCTATTCTAATGCGGAAATCGAACCCATGACCTTTGTCTGTCAGTTCGTTTTATGTAGGCTGTATACATTTCCATTTAAAATAAAATGAAATTAAAAGTGTCGTATATAAAAAAGCCATAGATTCAACCAAGAGCAAATTAATTGTACAAAGTACCTTAGTCAAATAAAATTTTAATTCATAAATTTTGAAAAACAAAAAAATAAATTTTTTACCTGTCGTCATGGTATCCATTGGCCATATCATGGCAAACCAAAGTCTTGGGAAGTATTTTTGCATCATGTCGCTGTACTTCATCCGCATCCGGGTTGAAATGGCAAAACGTTTCCGGCGTTTCCAAAGATGAATATTTTTGTTTGTTAATATCTATATTTCTTATTAAAGACTCACTGTGCGGTGTTAACTCCTTACAAAGAGTCCTCCACGGTGGGGGATCTTCTAAGAACATAAGTATTTCATTGTACGTATCCAGAGGTTTACAGGTTAGTTCATCTTTCCAAACACTTTTCATATTTAATTTTATATTCACTACTAATAATATAAAAATAAATCACAGCGAAATTATTTCTACTATTTTAACTTATTATTTACTTTATTAAAATACACTTAAATAAAATAACAAAAAAAATATGCTATTGTTTTTATTTACGTCCGTATGTCATATGACAATTTGACAACTGGAGTGGCGGGTGGTTCGAATTGTACGTTCCAATATTCTGCAGCTGCCTTAGCAAGTTGAATGCGTTATATAAATTTTAAATCTCAACATAATTGTACGTTACCGAAACAACTAGGCCATGTGTCAAGGTCTATTTACTACTGACTACTATGTACTGACCACTTGTATAGGAAACACACATTAGTAACAAAATAGATAACGTTTGTATGAACATATTATACTACACGCCTACGCATTATGAACAATAACTCCCTGTCTATAGAATAGAGTTATAGCCGTAGGCTTACATTTAATACTCAGAAACACTCCTTCCGCGAAATTATTTACAGATGGATAAGAGAATTGACAAAATAAATTGGAATTCAACATTCAAGTATATGAATATAAAAAAAAATATCTATAAACTGCACTCTAATCTCGTCGCAGTTTGCTGCAATTTCATCAATGAATTTGATTAGTTGATAAAAGTCTTTTATTATATTTTTTTCACATACTTATGATATTTTTAGTGTCCTAATATAATAAAACACAAAGTAAATTAACATATTTTATATTTTTCACAACAATGCACAACATTGTCTAATATCAAAATAGTGCAATGCTAGGCCAAGATGATAAGAGAATAAGGTATTTAGGACAAAGTAGATAAGGCCCTAATGCTTCCTGTTTATACGGAAAAATATTAATTGTATATTCAATTGTCAGCTTTGGACTTTGAGTACCTAACACATTTAAACATGTGGGCATTACTTAGTACCAAAAGTATATGCTATACCTATTTACAATGCTTTTTACTGTTTTTTAGTGTTTTATATGCCATACTTTTTTTATTATATTGCTTAATAGGTAATGTGTGAAAATTAAGCCTTTGTAGTTTGTACCAAATAAAAATGTATTATTTAAAAGATCAAACCTTTATAGTTCATCATAGCATTAGAATTTCTTCTATGCAAAGCCTTTCTAAGCAAAGTCCTTTATAATCAGAGCTGTATACTTTTAAATTCCCTTGCATATACCTTTGAACATAAAAAAACAAATATCCGATTTTTACATATTTTACGGCTCAAAATGTTTGTAACACTAGCAACACTCGCCGTTCTTCAATCCTATTTTTAACTTTAATGCTATGGAAATAAAAGCTTGTTGCTTTACTACCTACTTTTTTTTAATATCCTTCCTGACTCGAGGGAATAATAAGCTAAGGTTCTCTAGCGCAAACTGTTTCACGTTTTCACGAAAAATAATATCCAATACGCCTAGTCTTGACCATGTTTTGCTGCCCAGCATCATAAAATAAGTACCTAACACAGGTTCATCGCGTTGTGACAATAAACATTTGAAAAGCTCATGAACACCTACAAAACCATAGGCATTAAGAACAAAGAGAAATGTGCTAGAAATCAAGAAATACCAAAAGTGAAACCAAGTTATCGTAATATTACCATAATGATCTAATCTATTACTATTTCCTAAATCTATTACTGTTTCCAGCCCGACCCGGCTGGATATGGCCGGAACAAATCAGGCGAAAGTCACCTTTTACGCATAATTATAAGGACGAATTTCATCTGTGTTGGTCCGGCTATATTTGGCCCAGCCGAGCCTGAGAGGTGTTTTGGTTAATTCTCTAGTTTTCCAGAGTTGACAACATTGTTTGTGTTGTCAATTGTCTTGTCAATCTTGTCATAATGGGTGTTTTTGCTAAACATTTGATTTGAACCTACTATTTCTAATAATTAAATAGAAATAAATTCAATACCGTGTTGTTACTTGTATGTTTGTATTTACGTATAATAGTACTATTTGTATATACATACACATGAAATATATCAATGATTTAATTTTAATTATTAAAATATTTCACGTAAACAAATTTTTCAGGTAAGGAATAAAATTTCTAAGTTATTTTAACATAATCAGTGGCATACATAATCTATAGTTTTTATTAAATATATTCTAATAAAGCAAGCCTGTAAAAATAACAATTACTTTAAATTGCAAATTTGATTCATTTCACATTATGCTGTTACTTGCGTAAAACAATTTTACTTTACATAATTGTCCTATAGTTACTGGTTATTTAACCATACGTCAGGTTCAAAGATATTTATATAATGTTATATTTATGTTTTCAGCAAGCCATAACCGAGGCATGAGTTCCTGCGTTAGTTAATACAGCAGCCGTACAAATGCCTAAATGGGCCTTAAAATCCAGGTAAATAAAGAATATGAATATTCATGAGTTGTACTAAAACTTTAAAACTGACTATCTGTATATATAAAAGAAGAAACTGACTGACTAATCGATCAACGCACAGCCTAAACGGCTGGGGTTAGAGACTTGAAATTTTGACAGTAGGTACCTTTTATGACGTAGGCATCCACTATGGAAGGGTTTTTGGAAATACCACCCCTAAGGGGGTAAAATAAGGGGGTGATAGTTTGATGAAAATCAGTGATTTTTGAAACACATGTATATTGCCATTTTGTATTGTATACTTTTTCTCCCAAACATGACCTCCACGCGGGCAGAGCCGCGAGCAACAGCTAGTGCTAAATAAATACACCCAACAGTCACACACATAGTCCTGATCCCACAATAGGTAAAACCTGTATTGCGGTTATCATGAACTATTGTCCCACACCCAGACCTGAAACAAATATCTATCTGTCACACAAACACTTGCCTTGGTTGGGAATCGATCCCATGCCTCTTGTTTCATAGCCTGCTATTGGCCCACTGCGCTGTGGAAGCTGTCACAGATAGTTTGATAAGGTTTCTCATATTTTTTAACAATCATCTTTTAAATGTTCTGTGATTATGTAAATACTACTTAATACAAATGAATATTTTATGCAGGTTCCTTCAACTGCGTATAAGCACAGTGATATTCACAGTACTATGTCTGATAGCAATAATACAGTTCTTCTCTTTGTATGGGACATACAACTACCCTCATGTACCAGAGGATACCATACAAGTAGAACTGTTCAGAGAGACTGCACCAGATCCGTCACTGAAAAAGGCCAAACATGACTGTAAATATGAAGATATATTGACAAGTAAGAAAAGTACTGATACTTGGGATGTACCGAAGAAATACAATGTGTTTTCGGCTCAGGGTATTGTAAATGGAAGCTATGTGCCTGTTGACTGCAACCCGTTGTTCAGTGTGGCTATTATAGTCACTTATAGGAATAGACAGAAACAGCTAGACATATTTTTACCATATATGCATAATTTCTTGCGGAGACAGAGGATACATTATAAGTAAGTATATTAATAATAAATAGCTTTTTAATGATACATCCAAAGTGTAAATTTATATTAGTTTCTTTGATATATATATGTGGAAAAACAAATACCTTAAGAGAAAAAAAAAGTTTAATTTGCAATGTCTATATTTTTTACAAATGAAATATTTATGAATATTGCAAAAGAAATAGAAAGAAAATGGCAAAAAACATTTATCTATCTATGGGTTTAACTTTTAATACTTTTTTCAGTTGATCCTCACAATCCTGAATTCCTCAACCTCCTTGTTTTCTGTGTACAAACCGAAAATCTTATAAAAAATATTCAATGGAGGTAATTTTAAGTCTAATCATATTTATTGTAATATTTTATTATTAATCTCTATTATTAATAGAACATTAGCATATAATTATTATTTTAGTTTACTTTTTTTTATGTTCTTCTGAGATTATTGATCCTATCCCTGCAGGTTATTTAGTCACCTATACTACTTCCCTATCCATTCCAATATTAACGTTTCTTTTTGTAAAATGAATCAAGCACATCACACTTTATCACACAATTTAAATTCACAGAATCTATGTGGTAGAGCAACAAGACGAGAAACAGTGGAATAAAGGCATGCTCTACAATATTGGTGCGAAGAGAGCCATCGCAGACAAGTTCCCTTGTCTCATACTGCATGATGTGGACCTTCTGCCGTTAGACGAGAGTAATCTATATGTGTGTACACAACGTCCTCGGCATATGAGCGCAAGTATCGACAAGTTCCGATACGTCCTCACGTATAATTACTTGGTAGGAGGAGTCCTGGCCATCCGTTCTGATCAGTACACCACAGTGAATGGGTTTTCTAACAGATTTATAGGGTGGGGTGGTGAAGATGATGATTTCGCTGCTAGGCTGGAGGCGCAGCATTTGGAAGTTGTGAGGTGAGTCTTTACCCAACTGTCGCAGAAAAAGAGTAATGTTTCTTGAGTATTTAAAAAAAAACAATGGTAATTGAAGACACAAGCATCGTCAACTATAGAATGGTAGGTTTATACAGATCAAAGATTATCATAATTCAGAAGAAATTTTTAGTAAATAGCTGCTCTCTCTCTAGATACAGGGTATGGTATGTATTTAACAGTAGTAGACGGATTGAAGTATGCAAAGTTAAATAAATTAATATCTGGCGACTAGACTAAATATTTACTGATCAGGCGTTGAAATTTAATATGCATAAAATGATTATATGCATTTTTTTCCTATTTATGCTTATTATAAATAGTGCGGCTTAACAAAGCGGAAGTTTTTCTTTCCTTGTATATTTCTCGATCGTACTCTAATCACTGTTGGCGCTTTCTTTATATTTACCCTGGTGTTATTGTAGCGCCGATATTTTTTACACCGCGACGGTTCTCTTTATCTCTACCCTCCATAATTCTAAGAAATAGGTCGACGTCTATATCATCATACGATAATCTATCTTTACAGGTTTCCTCGCGACATGTCTCGTTACACAATGCTGGTGCATCATCAAGAGACGAAGAACTCACAGCGTCTGCGCATCATGGCGGAGAATAGACAGCATAGGGACCGGGATGGCATGGACGCCGTGTACTACACCAGCATAGAAGTCAAGCCGCAGAGACTGTTCACACTCGTTGGTGTCAAGTTATGATATCATAAGAGAAGATGATGAAGTTCCAAAAAATATAGCCGGATAAGACTTGTTAAATAATTAATGTAATCAGCTGAGAAATGTCAAAGTGAAGTGCATAGATTAGGGTTACCAACCCCGAATTTCAATAACTATGATTTTTAGTTTATTTATTCGGAAAACTTACAGCTAGCATTTACAATATAAATACAGAATATTATACACAAAAAGGCCATTTAAAAGTTTCAATAAATAAGGAGTTGTTGAAAAAGTGCACAAACCAGGACAATTCAGTTCAAAAACAGGTCGCGTCTTTGTTTTAAAACAGCACGAACACTCGCGAGGCATGAGGCCGCCCCTTAACGTAAGTATTGCAAAATTGACGCGTGAATTTATTATACATGACCTTATTAGGGCGCATTAAAAACCAGGACATGTCCTGGGAAAATAGGACGGTTGGCAACTCCAGTATAGACCCACTTATATCATACTATTAAATAGAAAGGTTTTTAATACATATTACAAGTACTTGAGACTCGCCCCCTATCACATTATGGGACCGTAATAAATTCGGCGAATAGTGGGTGAACTGGTTACATCTCTGCCTACCCCTTCGGGGATTACAAGCATTAGTGTATATGTACAAGTCCTTTAATATGCATATTGCTATGCTTTGACACGTTTATTGTAACATAACTACTTTTTCATTATTGTATATCACGAAAGGACATTTTTCTGTTTTGTCTTACTCATAGAATGCGGCCTAAATGCATAAGAAGACCATACAATACGATATGACAGTATATCTTACTCTGTTTTAGTATGTAAAGTAGGTTAAAAATATATTTAAATCATATATTAATTTAATAATAATTTATTTTAGTCTCGGCCCTTAATCAATAAGGGGTGTGTGAAATAAGTATCATTTTTATAACGCTACATTAAGATTAACATTCGTTTGTGCTAGTACATAGCATGTGTATTATAGATTTAAGAGAATCATTTATTGTATTTTCTATTAAAAAATATTTCAATAAGTCAACATCTGAATTGAAAATTATGTAAATGGAAGCTCTTAACCCCAACTTATATAACTAGTTGTCATTAGTTATTAATTAGTTGGTATAAAAAGGCTTATGTCATTCTGACCGATTGGGTATATTGCATCTTGGGTAGGTAGGATGAGAAGTGGTTCTTGGTTGTGAATTAATTTCCCCTTAGTTTATTTTAAATGCGCTTGTACTTAGCTAACAGGGTAATTTTTAACCACTGCTGATATTTTTATTTCATATGCTTCATTAACACAATATTAATTTTATCTTATTTTTTTGAATTACTAAAAAGTCCTAATTTATTAATTGTCAAAAGGTATCCGCTGTGGAGATTATTTTCTGATCATACTATCGTCGTATTTTGCGTTTAAGTACTGATGCGCTGAAAGCGCTTCGACAGAGTGATTATAAACTATACTAGAATACCCGACATAAATCTACTTGTTTTTTAGTTTTCAGTACATTATGTTATATACATGAATACATCGATCATTCATAAAAATACTAATTGCAAATATATTTTTTATATCAACGTTACTAACGATGGTAAAATGGTAAAAAACAGCTTATGGTCGGTTCAGTGACCGCAGGTTGAACCGAGCAACAGCGCCGTGACGCGAGCTAAATTTTGAAACACACAGGTTTGACCGAGTGTGTGTGGAGGACTATGTGTGTGATTGCTGGGTGTATTTATTTATCTTGTGTCGTGTATATCGGTAACTACGAATGACTTTCGACCTTATTATGTCTCTCTCTAGTCTCACATTATTTGTATACTTATTTTTTTACCCCATTTGGAGGTTTGGATTTTTATGTAATCCAATATTTACATTATAAGTTTATTCTTAGATACTTTTCTTGCAAATATCGTTATTTTCATCATTATTGAATCAAATTATATAAGAAATCAATGTTTTTTTTTATAATAAAATGCATTTATGTATATTGATTATTCTGATAGTACATTTTACATATTTAATGATCAAATTAATTTAAATGATAATACGTATAAGAACGTAAAAGGTATGTCTTTTTTGTTTAATCGCGTTCTTTTCATGTGGCCTTTTTAGGTGGTTGCAATGTGTATGATAACATTGCATGAAATACTTTAGATATTTATAATAAAGTTTTATAAAAGTCTGACTGCCTCGATTGCTGTGCTGAGGTCTCGGGTTCGATCCCCGGGTCGGGTAAAGTGATATTGGGTGTTTCTACCTAGAAATACTCAGTATTAACCCGGAGTCTGGAATGGTGCCCGGTGTGGCGGTAGGCTCGCCCCCTATCACATTATGGGACCGAAATTTGGCGAAAAGTGGGTGTACTGGTTACACCTCTGCCTACCCCTTCGGGGATTACAGGCGTGAGTGTATATGTATGTATATGTATAAAAGTCTGTCAGAATTCAATACGCATGTTCTTGTATGCATAATACTTGTGGTAAACATTAAGCAATCATATTTTAAGTACTACTTGTATTATTCTCACAAACAATGGCTTCAAATATTGTGATATAACTATGTGATATTACAGCTACTAAATAAAGGGTGTGCAGTATTTATCAATACAATTTGCAAACGGTGTGACCAAAAATGTATTTATATGAATGGCGTCGGTCGGCCTTCGCGTCGGTGTGAATTTTATCATGAACTAGCGGGCCCGACAGACGTCGCCCTGCCCGGAAAAGCGCAAAATTTCATCCAAATCGGTCCAGCCGTTTAGAAGGAGTTAGGTGCCAAACAGCCGTACAGAAGTATTATATTATATATGCAGTGAATGAAAGCTGTTTAACACAGCACCAATTGAATTTGTTGATTAAATGTATGAAAGTTCATAATAAATTATTTAAAATTAGCTTACACTGTTTGCAAGGTACTGTACTAATTAAGCTATAATCTTGTGTATTCAAATAACTACATACAAATCGCGCAAAATAACTTGGCCACTCGGAAGTTGGTCACAAGTGGCTTCACGATGATTTTAGTAACTAACGGATGACAGAAGGCGAGTGAAGGGACTCACTTCAGCCTGGTCAAGTTTTTCTCGTATTGTCTGGTTACTAATGTTTATTGTAATTAAAAGATCCGTGTACTTAAATTTTGTTTTATTTTTATTAACAAATATTGGAAATACAGTCATGCAAGCAATAAAAATAAATATTTCGTTTCTAAATGTTAAAGGTATATTCCGACCGTCAACCACGTCTTATATGTAACCGTAGCGTACACGCCTAACTGTCAAATGAAGGTATTTATATTTCATTAGTTAGTTTAGCACACATTGCTGTGCGTGACGTTGTAAATATTTATTTATTTTTAGGGATATAAAAATAAGAACTGAACTGTTTATAACTGCCACATTATCTCTCACTCAAGAAAGGAACTTAATATTGATTTCAAGTGGTAGCAGAGTGACAGACGCATTATCTTTAAAGTATCACTCGCATAGAAAAAAATATTGAGTTACTATAGCCGATGCACATGCGTATAGTGCGTAAATATGCAATCGCCTTTATGCGCCCATAAAGTTGATTCCCATAGACATGAATGGACTGAGCAATATCCTCTATATTGACAACTCTGTAGAAAGAGACGAAGTGACTGTGCGGCTAATATCTATTTATTTTCGCTCCTGCAAGTCTGACGTAGACCAATCAAAATTCTATATAAATATGCTGGCCGCACGTTCGCTTTATCTCTTTCACATTTTACTGCGATATTCAGTTAATAGCTGGACAGAGACGCCCGGGGGCATTATTCTCTAAGTCCTTACAAAGGCGTAACTAGGCGCGTTACGTTAATTGCATGTTATTCACATGTAATTCGCATGTTATTGTAGTCTGCAAAGCCATTACACGCGAATAACATGCAGTTAACGTAACGCGCCTCGTTACGTATTTTTAAGGACATAGAGAATAATGGCCCAGGCCATTCTCTTTGTCTATAGTGATTCTATTGATTAAAATTGGTGAAAAGATATAAAGTATGGTTTATTCGGTGTGTTTGTTCATTTCGCCCCAGTTTTTCCCGGTGTGTATCTCGATTGGCAAGTCCATCGACATACCGCAGTAGTGACCGCAGTTCTCCATCACTTGTTTGATTATCGCTGTAATATGCAATTGTGGTAATAATTGTGTATTTTTTTATACAGTATTCGTTAATAGTAAAGGCAAATTTTATAATTTATCTATATTTTTATACAAACGTAAAATTTGTGAAATCTATATCTATACTATTATAAAGAGGTAAAGTTTGTTTATTTGTACATAATGACAGCCTCCGTGGAGCAGTTGGCGATTAGCCGGCTGTAAAACGAGAGGCCGTGGGTTCGATTCCTACGCCGGAACAAATGTTTGTGTGGCAGACCGATATTTGTGTCCGGGGTCTGGGTGTGGTGAGAGGGTGCGTCTCTCTAGGTCCCTGATACCCACAACACAAAACTTGTATCTTAGTGTGGGGTCGGGGCTATGTTTATTATTTGTATCTAGAGAATCTCAAACTGAACCACTTTCTATGGAATTTGGTATGAGAATTGATTAAGTTTGATCATTGAATATAGGGTCTTTTGTATATTGACTGTTGGTAATAACATTTGTATGGGAAATAAACTGCTGAACTGATTTTGATAAAATTATAATGAGAATAGTTTATGATTATACATGGCATGTTTGAAATTATACGTTGTTGAAAATGGATTTAGCAGGAAAGTAGGTAGTCCGGTTTTTTTAATCTGGCGCGGCTAAGTGACTAGACTGCACCTGATGGCAAGCGCAGTACCGTCCAGATAGAGTATCAAGTAGCAAGAGACGGTCTATCCCTCGCTACTCAACACAATCATGCCGACCTGCTATTTAGCTTCTTAACACTACGCCTAAAGGAGCCAGGATCATAGGAAGAAGGGAACACGGTAGCTGTTAATAAAGTATAAACCCTTACAAATCACACTGAGTACATGTTCATCTTTCACCTCCCATACTAGTTCGTCATGTATCTGTAATAGAAGGTGCGTCTCCTGTTGACACTTCCCAAGTTGTTCGTTAGTCTGTATCATCGCCATCTTGCATAGATCAGCAGCTGATCCTTGGTAACAGACAAAGTTGCTAAGACTTGACAATTTGTTCATGTGGCTGGTTCTTATTAGTTGTAGGTATATAACAGAACACGGTATTGTGAACCATACCAACTGGGGATGCTTTGGAACTCCGTAACGAATCTATCGGATATCCGAAATAATAAAATATCTGTAACTATCCTATGAAAGGGTTTCGAATAGTTTCGGGTAGTGACGAAGTCGAACAAGGCTGTTTATATTTGGACCATGTAGTTTACAGTATCGGCAATAGATGCAAGCAAAAAAAAAATTTTTGAAAAG
The DNA here is from genome assembly GCA_905220505.1 of Laothoe populi. Lineage (NCBI taxonomy): Eukaryota > Metazoa > Arthropoda > Insecta > Lepidoptera > Sphingidae > Laothoe > Laothoe populi. The sequence continues at coordinate 1,048,602 of HG992156.1, forward strand.
TATCCGAAATCATTTTATATCTGTACCCATAACCGAAACTGATTAAGTAGGTACTCTGCCGATATCAAAATCAGAAATTTCATATCCCTAACATCCCTGCTGGCTGCTACCAACCCTAGAAACTTCTCGAATCATGTAAGGTCTGCATAAAAATAGTAGAGTAAGCTACTTTTATACAGACGTATTCTAAAAATATGTAAAATCAAATCATTTATTCTCTAAAAAGTATTTTCACTTTTACATATAATTTGTTTTTTAAGCGAGATGGCGTTTCTTATCTGAAAAAAAGCTAGATCAATCTTATAGACGTCTAATTTAAAGTCCAAACATTCATATAGAGAATTATGTGAATGCATAATATATTAACTTCTTAAATTAAGAATAATAATACTAGTTAAGTATTATGATGTTTAACAGACCCTGCACAATAAAATTAACGGCCTGTCTCTCCGCTTGTGAGCGCAGGCCGAAGTCCTCGCTAGCGATATTTTTGATCTGCCTCACTCGACCGCATATCGTCGATAACCGTCCGCCATTTTGTTCGCATCGAGACACCACAGAACGACCGAAGCATTTTAAGGAAGGAAAAGTCCCTAAAATAATAGTATTTAGTAGATTTAATAGCAGCGGTGGTCCACACAAGAGCAAGCACTGATTTTTTACACCACCTGATGGTAATTGCAGTGCCTTCCAGTTAGAGTATCAATTAGCGAGAGACAATCTACCCCTCGCTACTCAACACAATCATGTCGACCTGCTTTGAGCTTCTTCACGCTAAGGCAAGGAGGTGAAGAAGCTGTCGAAGGTCTAAATGTACAATTAGAAATATGCTTCGATCAAGATCAACAATAGCAATAAACCTGCCTACCCATAGTGTCCACAGGGAATCAGATACATTACAGAATTTATCTGATTCCTATTAGATTGCTTGAATTGGCTTATTTTGAACCTCAGTATACGGCATTCAAATTAGAAAAACCCGCACTACCCGTCTGGGGATTGAACCTATCACCTGTTTTCTCAAATACGCTACTTGATAGATGACTTTCTTCTTTCTGCGACTTGAAAGGATGTTCTCCCGACACCACGTGGCAATGAGATAACAATAATAGATAAAGTTCTCACTATTAAAACTGGCGACTACTGCCAGAGTCTGGTCGTAACTGATGTTCAGAATGTCCATGAGCTTCCTCGTACCAGCGCCGTATAAACTAGCATATATTATCCGCTTGGTTCTCTCGCGGTCTTCCGACGATACCTCTGATTCAGGCTTCTGTAGCCTTAAAATTAACATGACTGATTTATTTTGATACTTTTTAATAATGTTACATTTTATCCGGCTCGAAGGACCACTTTAAATAAATGTAATAATATAGTACAATCTTGTAAATGCGTTTGTTTTTTTTTTAGTGGATTAGGCAAATTTATATTTACGGTGTTAACAAACATAGCTTCCTTGTTTTTAAGTTTTTTTAGCAACAATAAATAATAAACAAATAATATAGTATATAGCATTTAAGTCATATGTTTACGCGATTAAAACTATATTTGCGGATTATATCGCGTTTTTTTTTTTAACTCGACCATGACCTAGATCGGAGGGAAGAAACATTGTACTATGCTTTCGGAACGGTATACAACTCAGTCCGCCCGTGACTTCGGAACGTCGGGTTATAAAAGTAAAATAAACCGCGATATAATCCGTAAAATTAGTTTTATTTCAATGTGTAATATTCGGGTAAACAAAATAAATCTTTATCATAGAATCGTCTTTAAAGCCAAACTTATTTCTATCTTTAAAAAAATATATACGTGCCACTTAGCAGCCAGAACTTTGAACAGATCCTGCTTACTCCTTAGCGCTTCTAGGAGACTGGTGTCTGCAGCGACGTGTGCGAAGACTCTGCACTCCACGTGCTTGAAGTCCGCCGCCACCAGGGTGTACCCAGGGCGGGAAGTGTACAGCGAGCGGAACTTCAGCAACGGTACGTCTTGCAACGTAATATACCCGTTAGTTTTTTTATCCTGGCACAGCAAAGTGACCACACTGCACTGATGGTAAGCGCAGTGCGGTCCAATCAGAGTATCGAGTAGCGAGAGTCGATCTATCTCCCGCTACTCAACACAATCATGCCGGCCTGCTTCTTCACACTACGCCATGGGCAAGAAGGTGAAGAAGCGGTCGAGGGTCTATTGTCAGAGTACTCCGAAGACCCCAGACAAAAACCGGATGCACACTGGCTGATTTACACCCTGTGTACGGTGGTCATTATCCGGATGGATATGAATATCCTACCACCAGTACCAGTAAGGAAACGCTCCTGCTCTAAGTTGTAAGTTGCAAACTAACGACCCTTTGATGATGGGACAGAAAAAAAAATGATCGCGATAACAAAAATCCTTATAATAATAATAATCTTTTTTTAATAATTAGTTATATCGTCTGTCTTCGTTTTCGGGAGCGTTTCCCAAACACCCGGTATACCCAATCACATACATAGTCCTGACCACACACTTAGATACAAGTTCTGTGTTGTAATTTCCAGTAACAAGAAACTTGCCTTCTAACAACACTCATACTTAAAATATATTAAACAACATTCAAACATTTGTCTCTGCGTTAGGATCATTTCTGCTAGCTCTCCTTTTAAACACTACCACCCGACACCGCAACAGTTTTCATCCATACAACATGGAAACGATTCCGTCAAGTACGGTTCGTTTCCAGCGGTCATTTTTACCACGTACGTGCAAGCTCTGGAATGAACTCCCTGCAGCGGAGTTCACTGAGCGCTATGACATGTCCTTCTTTAAACGAGGCTTAAGAAGAGTAGTACTGAAACGGTAGGCAGCGGCTCTGCTGTGCCCTGGCATTGCAGAAGACTATGGGCGGCGGTGTCTACTTACCATCAGGTGGCCCGTCTGCTCGTCTGTCTAAGCAGGCAGAAAGAACCATTAATCGCCCATTGCGCCCCATCTGTCATCAACGCAAAAGATGATGAATGTGAACACTCTTTACAGTGCATACGTGCACGATTCCGCACGCATGATTTCCTTTACTATGTTACAGCTAGCTTGAACATTTGTTTTATATAGCAGCGATCGACAAACAAGCAAATGAGTGATCTGGTAGTATGGAATGTTCATAATGATTAGGAACATTCACAATATCTAAAAAAAGAATTAAGCCTCTAGAAATCTGAGTCACCGTACGAAAAGCAACAGCAGGCTTTTATTTTACGTCGATTTTTTAGGACTAGCCCGGTCGAACCGGTTCTTTAAGGCTGTAGACAAAATTATCTACACAGTGTCAAAATAATATTTGTTCAATTTATTTACCTACTATAGAAAGACAGATATGTTCTCCGTGTTCCATTGAACATTATATTTAATAAATCACTCAACAATGGAATCTTCCCCAAGCGATGGAAGACAGCTCATATAATACCAATTTTCAAAAGCGGAGATAAGTCTCGCTGTGAAAACTATAGACCTATTAGTATCTTATCCTGCTTTGCAAAATTGTTCGAATCATTAGTCTACAGTCAGTTATACAATTATGTTAAGCCTCTTTTATCTAATAAACAACATGGCTTTGTAAAAGGTAGATCAACCGTGACTAACCTATTAGTATACAAAAATTATCTTTGCAGCAGTTTTGCCATAGGTGGTCAGGTTGACTCTATCTACACGGACTTCTCGAAAGCTTTTGACAAGGTCAGTCACAGTTTGCTTTGTAACAAACTTGTCTCTTACGGTATTCATGGTAGCTTATATCGTTGGATAACTTCCTATCTCAGTAACAGGAGTCAATTGGTCGCTTTAAAAGGATTCATCTCATCTCCAACTAAAGTAACCTCTGGGGTGCCTCAAGGGTCACATTTGGGCCCCCTTTTATTTATTATTTTCATTAACGATCTCATGGAGCATTTGTCTTGCGAACATTTGTTGTACGCAGACGACTTGAAAATATTTAATACTATTTCATCATCTAATGACTGCATCCTCTTACAAAAGGATTTGAACACTGTTTCTAACTGGTGCAAGACAAATCATATGTATCTCAACATCGGCAAATGCTTTATCATAACATTTACTAACAAGCGCTCTAAGATTGTTAATGATTACATGATTGACGGTCAGATTCTTGCAAGATCCAGCGTTGCTAGAGATCTGGGCATCCTGTTTGATGATAAACTTTCCTTTCGTGCACATTATCAACATATAACAACGAGAGCTAATCAACTTCTTGGGTTTGTTTTCAGATCCACTAAGGGCTTCAAAAAATCTCGTTCTTTGTTGTATTTGTTCAACACTCTTGCCAGAAGTATTTTAGAATATGGTAGCCCTGTTTGGTCACCCCACTACAAGGTGCATATAGAGGAATTAGAGAGGGTACAGAAAAAGTGTTTACGAATGTTATGCTTCCGTGAAAAGTTAGGACGTACCAATCTCAATTATGAAACTAGGCTGTCTAAATTTAATGTGCAGGACCTGGAGATACGTCGTAAATACTTTGACTTCATTTACTTTTACAAAATAATTCATTCAATGATAGACACCCCTGATTTGCTTTCACATGTTACTTTTAATATCAAGTATAGTGCGCGTAGATCCACTCAAATAAATATTTTTGCATTACAGACCTATAAAAATAATATTTCATATTACAATCCACTGGTTAGGATGGCTCGTCAGTATAACGAATTGGTGAAAAGTCATTGGGAATTGGATATATTCACCCATAATCTTGCTTCGTTTATTAAAATACTAAAGGATATCCTCTTTCTCACACCTGACAACCTAGATTCAGCTTAGATATTTTGTTTGGACGTGATCAACATTTGTACTCTGTATATGGTAATTGTAGTTTAATTTCTCTTAAAAAAAAAAGAAAAAAAAACACTATAATTGTAACGTCTAACTCATTTTAGTTTTCTGTGTACACATATTTTTGGAATACAATCTAGATTTAAACTGTATAATTTTAAGTTTATTTTTGTAACAATTGTAATCTGTTTTGTGTATAATAAAATAAAATAAAAATATAAGATATGTACAGTAAATAATAGTATGGACTAAATACAACAGGAGAGGAGCATGCAAGTAAACTATAATTTTAAGTAGGCTGTCTTCTTGTAACGTTTTAAACTACATTATACTTAAAACAAACATACCCTCATTGTTGTCTTCTGGGAACATGACGAGGTTGAACGGAGCTTTAGGTATAGCTTGCAAGTTAGGATTGTTTGAAGCGATACGTCCTGTTGCTGCTGCTGTCTGTACCCTATAGATATATCCTAATCGTATTTATGGTTCCTTATGTTTAAGCTTTAGCTGGAGGTTCGGCTCGTGTGAATCTCTTTAGTATTATAAACCCCCTCTCCACTACACAGTTTTACATACGCGAACAAGTTAGCAGAATTTGAACCAGCAGTTTCAGGTCATATGAATTCTGCCACTAATTTCTAACTTTTAAATTTTTACGATGAAAGTAAAGAATATAAAGTATCCTAGATTACTCCTTGGTAATTTTTCTATTTACTAATGAGATCCTTATCAAAATTTGTTCAGCTATTTCGGAAAGTAGCCAAGACAAAGAAACAAACAGACGCTTTTGGCTTTCAGGCAGGCAGGTCTTTTCAGGCTTTTGGTACCTAACATACAAATAACCATAAGAGCTTGAGAATAAATCATTACTCCCAAATAACAGACATACACATCAATTTGGATTATTTGTATAGATTATAATTTGAAAACGTTATATTGAGAGGTAGCTATGATAATTAGTTAATTAGAAGAGATATGCAAACTTTGTGCGTTATCGATATTATTTTTTCGACATATACGGGTAGAGAGACAAAATGATAAAAATCGCTTGTGAGGCAATAGCAGACTGGAGCATTGTTTCTTTATTGTTTTCAAAGTTCCTATACCAATATTCAAAAAACTATTTAATTAATTAAGTTCCCAGTATATTATGATCATTGCGAGCGATTATATCGTTTTCAAACTTTATTTTATCAACAAAAGGAATCTTTCAGTAGCCATACTCACCAAGTTGGTTTGACAACACCATGCGTCACGTGGTGTGCGATGCCAGTTAGGAAGGTAGCGTGTGCTTTGTGGAGATGACGGTACTCCAGGATCAGCCGAGGTAGTGGGTGTTCAGATATCAGGCTACGAAGCTACACGGACATATACGAACATCATTTGTATAGAATTCTTTGTAATATTTACAAACTCTACTACTCGGGCCCGAACCAAGAGGATCGTAATTCGTATCTTTGCTGAAACACCAAGCTGTGCAACAACTGTTCCAAACTTGCCGGCCTACGTTTCTATAATTTTGGGTCCTTTAGGCTTAGTGTGAAGAACTCAGCAAGCCGGCGTGATTGTGTAGAGTAGCGATAGGTGACTCTCGCTACTTGATATTCTACCTGGACAGCACTGCGCACCATCAGGTGCAGTGTGCCTAAATTGCCGTGCCAAAAAAAATGTGCGGTGACCGACATATCGTCTGATGATAAACACCATAACTGTCCTTAAATATTTCAAGTTGTGATTTGAAAGAGCCACGCCGTAGTCAATTTTGTCAACAGTATGAATCCAACTGCATCCAGTTATTATCATTGTTTCACAAAAACCGACTTTAACTAACAGCTTAACGGGCTTCTTCAAGAAGGGAGTAAATAGGTTTCTGAAGGGTTGGCAACGCGCATAGGCTACGGTAACCGCTTACCATCAGGCGGGCCGTAAACTTGTTTGCCATCATCGTGGTATAAAAAAACAGCTTGATTTCTAAAGTCCCAAAATCCTTACACCTTCTTCCTTTAACAGCTAATTGTGAGTGTCCTTGAGCGTGTTCATCATCAAGTGATTCGCTTGTCAAATGTGGACCTATACTATAAAAAGTAATCACAGATCATACTAATTCCAACAGCCAGGATGTTACTAAAATTTTAGACCCAACAGCTCTACCATTTCTAGAAATTGTTATGGTAGCACTTACCATGGTCTCGGAGGTAGACTTGGCTCCCTGGCACAGTGTCTCCCTGATCTTGACGTTGCACTTGGTGTCCAGCTGTAACTCTTCATACAATATAGCTCTGATTTGCAAAGGAGAGTTTATCTGGAAGGACCTCCCCGCAGCTTTGTAACAGCTTTGCTCCACTGACTTCATTTTTGTTATCAAAATGTTTTCCATTGATTTTAGTTTCTCTAAGTCCACCATGACGCCGCGACGTTCCATGGCTTTAAATAATTTGTAGTACTTTTGGTATTTTTAATGCATATTCAGAATTAATTGAATATTCTAATACTGAAGACTGAATCACGGATATTTGAATAGATTCAAACATTCAAAATTTGATAGACTTGTTCTTATAACATCTAATGAGGTGTGAGAAGCAGACCACAATTGTAATGAAAGAATATATAATCTTATTGAAACATGCAATAATAATGATTGTACATATTTATTAACAGTGTAAGTACAACAGTACCTAATCGTGAATAAGTCTGTGATCACGCGTAGAATATAGTAAAAGTCAGGCATATGTTCTAACGACTCATTCATTCAAAAAGAGGCTTATTTATTCTTCTTGGGCTTATATTAATTTTGATTTTAACCTTTTAAGAATGAAAATAATGACAGGGGATTATAGAACCAAAGATCTTTCATTAAGATTCCCATGCTAAACTAATTAGGAACATAAATGATACCTGCAACAACAGGCAGCAAACGCATTTCAATATTAACAAAAACGTTCCACAGCGAATGTTGTATGAGCATGTCCGTCATTATCACAACACATTCCTTCAACAGCGTGATGTACCACGCGCACTTCTGCAGTGGACATTCTGTCGCTATCGTGTACTTCGGCGTGAACGACAACAGCTTCTGTACTTCTGAGAAGGTATCTGGTGGGTCGTCAGGGTCTAGCAGACTGACACATATCTACAAGATTAATCAAACTGTCACGGTGATTCTTCAAAACACAAATTTATTTTAAAAAAAACAATCTTCACGTTCTGTCTATAGCAGAATTTGCCCGGTTATTTTTTTTATCCTGGCTCTGCACCGGATGGTAAGCGCAGTGTCGTCGAATTAGAGTATCAAGTAGCGAGAGATCTATAGATCTATCTATCACCCGCTACTCAACACAATCAGGCCGGCCTGCTTCTTCACACTACGCCATGGGCAAGAAGGTGAAGAAGCGGTCGAGTGTCTGGTGTCAGAGTACTCAGAAGACCACAAAACAGCCAAATATCGTACTCTAACTCTATACTCCCGACAAAAACCGGATATACACTCGCTGATCCCGGAACGGGATACACTTGCGTCTGACACTATGGTGGGGTTTACGCCCTGTGTACGGTGGTCGCTATCCGGGCGGATATGAATATCCTACCACCACCAGATTAGTTCCGGGATTTTATAATTTAAAAGTAAACAGTTTCAATCCTCATGTTCTTTTCTTTATTTCACAATCGATCGACAATTTGCGGCCATTATATACAAGTGAACTAATTCTTTTTTCTATGTGTTTTCTTGTTATAAATATAGGAATCATACAGAAAATGATTACTTACCTTTGCGTCAATAATACTGGTTACATTTATTTCCTCGTTTAATTTCGATGCTAAATAATTTATAACGTGTTTGCCTTCGTAACAAATTAGTTTGCCGTCTAAAATATTTGCAAAGATCTCTCTGAAAATTATCTCTAATTAAATAGCTTTTAAAGCATTAATCCTTTTCAAATTAAAATTGTCTTGTATCTACTTATTTGGAATTTCAATAATATTTAAGATTTATTCGAAAGATTTATACATAGCACGAAGAACAACTAACAACGGATCTCATTTAGCTTACTTGGAATCTTCAATTACTCCTTTGAAATAGTAGAATACGTTATTAATATTGATCATCAGCCCGTCCACCTCGCAAGACTCATCCGTGTAATGGCGATTTAACTGGTTGAAATTATTACTGTAAAACAAATTAATCAAATTTTACTAACAGAAAGCGAAGTAAAAGAAAATGGTTCAAATGTAGGAGACACCAACGCAGAATCATTTATTCAATAAATGAACGACTAAGCGATTTTTGCACGTATTTTTTAAAGATTACATACATATACACTCACACCTTCGGGGATTACAGTCCCCGAAGGGGTAGGCCAGTAACCAGTACACCCGCTTTTCGCTGAATTTATCACGGTCCCATAATGTGATAGAAGACAGAATTAATATGGTTATTATGATATTTATGGTATGGTTTAATGTAGCGTTGCCAACCGTCCTATTTTCCAGGACATGTCCTGGTTTTTAGAGTGTCCTGGATAGTTTTTAAGCAGCGTCCTGGATTTTAAAGCGCCCTGATAAGGTCCTGTATTTTAAAATTAGCACACCACTTTTGCTTTAATTTATGCGTGTCGGCTCGCAAGTGTCTACACAAAGATGCATCCTGTTTTTAAATTGAATTGTCATGGTTTTTCTAACTTCAAAAACTAATAATCCTAGTATTTCAATTCTGGGGTTGGTAACCCTAGTTTAATGGAACTACCTACTTTTGTCTTCGCAGTTTTTTTTATCCGCTAGGTTGTCAATAACTTAAAATACATTTCTAATTTAATACCTGTATACTAAAACTGCAACATACTCCTGTTCCCCACCGCCACCATTTAACTCTGATTGATATTTTCCAAAATCAATGCCGTTTACAGTACGAATTTCATATGTGACTTCTTTAACCGGGACTTGAGATTTGATCGGAGCCTCGAATTTCGTCTTAACTTTTTTATCTTTAACGTTATCTAGTTTTAAAGCTTTGTCGTTTTTTAGTGTATTTTTAGAATTAATATTAACTTTTGTCGGTTTACTAAACTTCATAATCCCATCTTTGTTGGCAAGTTGCGCTTGTACTACTTTCTTTGATGTTTTGCTTTGGACTCTATTATTTGTTTTCTCTGTAATCATTTCATCATTATTTGCATTTCCCAATGAAATCCCAGCTTTCTTTTCAGCGATAGCTTCTTCATCTATAGGATTATTTGAATTTACGTCATTTAACCAATTTTTAACTACTTTTGTATATTTCTGCTTTCGCAAACTATTGGGAGTCTCTTTGCTTTTCTTAGGTTTCTTTGGTAACTTATCGATAGATTTAATGTTTTTCTTGCGTATTGTTTGTTGTTTAATGCCTACATCGGTATCATTACAGTCACTAAGGTTATTTATATTAACATTATTACCATTTAAATTGGACACATCAAATAAAAATTGTCTCTCTTCGAGACTCTGTAGCACTTTCGGTTGTTTAACCACATTTCCATCCGAAACCAATAATTGTGTATCAATTATATCGTCCCAAGCTACAGTATTTATTTCTTTTAAAACTTCATTGTTCTTTCTTAGCGATAACCTTAAATCAATGTCTCTATCATTGTTAATATAACAGTCATGTAACTCTGTATTGGCATTATGTATACTAACTGAATGAACTAAGTCTTCTCTGGCGAAGATCTCTGTTCCATTACCGTTATTTACGTCAACAGCTTTTAGAAATTCTGTAGTTTTTATGGATTCTTCTAAAGGGTTTTGAGTAATCGTAATATTAAATTGTGTGTTTGGGTTAAATTCATTTCGTGAATTGATTTGATGACTCGCCGGAGATCTAGTTATATAAGTATTTGAATCTCGAAACCTAAAAAGTATAACTTTGAGATTAAAGTTCGAATTTTCGATATTTTATGAAGAATATAGATTACAAGCTGGTGGTAAAAATATTTATTTATATCCGCCCGGATAGCGACCACCGTACACAGGGTGTAAAACCCGCAATAGTGGCACACGCAAGTGTGTAGCGTGGGGGTACGATGTTTGGCCGTGTTGCGGCCTGCTGAGTACTCTGACACTAGACCCTCAACCGCTTCTTTACCTCCTTGCCCCATTGCGTAGTGTGAAGAAGCTACACAGCAGAATGGCATGATTGTGTTGAGTAGCGGGGATAGATTGTCTCTCGCTATCTAGCTAGTATCAAGATACTCTAACTGTGCGGCACTGCGCTTACTATCAGGTGCAGTGTGGACACTTTGCCGTGCCAGGATAAAAAAATCTAAATCTTTGTAAGCATCCTAAAAAATAACTTTAATCTCTAAAAACTTACTGTAATACTCTTTTCTTCTGAACTGGAATATTTTGTGTATGATTATTTTTATTACTTTCATGTTCTGAAAATATGTGAGAATAAATTACTATTTATTTAAAAATGAAAATAATACTGTACTATATTATATTAAATATAATGTAATAAATATATATTTTATTACCTTGACGACAATTCTGAATAAGTATTTGTAAAACTTTTTTTCCGAAGGGGGATAAATTGTTTTCATAACAATTATAATTAACGTTAAAATAATTACTGTTATTCATATTTCCAGCACCTGTAGTTAGAGCCCAATATTTTAATAGGTCGGTAATTTGTCTCTACTAGTTAATAGTTACTATTAAATAGCTTGGTAGCTGTAAAAGGTTTATGTATAGACCGATGAGCAATTTAAATTTTAATAAAAGAGCCAATATGAATATACAATGTTTCCCGCCAAAACGTAACTTTTTTACAATATACAAAGCTTTGAACGAAGCAATTATATGTTCAAAAGGAAAAAATATATTTATTCAACTTTGCTTACACAAAGTAGATAAAATATTTTTTTCTGAAATTTATTTATATAAAAACATTGATAAAATAAATATATTTTACATTTATAAATGTTGTCAATCATGCGTCATTTCGTTTTTTTTGGATCTAGCAACTCAATAAACGAGTAATGTCAAAACGCGAAATCAAATGAAAACTGAGAAGTGTCAATAAAAATCGGGAATTTAACAAAAGAAGGAAAAATAATCGTAGTACATTCGTAAGGTCATAATGTGAATATAAAATTCCGTCGCATGGTAAAATAAATATAACCATGGCAATAAACTTAGAGAGCTGCGATAGCCTCCCTCCAGACGAGGAGCCAAAACTGAAATATGATAGAATGGAAAATGATGTGCAAAATATACTTTTAACAGACGCAGTGAGTTGCATATGTGTTCATACTAAATTTATATGTATCGGTACACAATGGGGAGTGATACATATGCTTGACCACCAAGGAAACATAGTACCAATATCACAGGACAGTAATACAACAGGTTTGCAAGCTCATACTATTGCAGTGAATAGGATATCAGTGGATCAGAACGGCGACTACATCGCGAGCTGTTCCGACGACGGCAAGGTGGTCGTGTACGGACTCTACAGCGAAGACAACGCCCACAATATGAACCTGGGTAGGGTTGTGAAGTCTGTTTCATTGGACCCTTATTATTTTAAATCTGGATCTGGGAGACGGTTTCTTACAGGTAATTAGAAAGAAAGAAATAAAACAAACTTTATTTGGTCATCACTTTAGATGACATACACAAACACATGAAAGGGAGTAATACAAAAAAAAAACAAAGTGCTACACCTGTGTGCCAAAAAGGCCACAGACTCAGCATTTGCCTGGTAGTAAAATACTGTCTGGTCCTCATATTCTGCCTAGGCTACTTAAAAGAGGCTAGCATTTTATGCAGTCATTACTTAGGGTAAGCTAAGTAAGGTAGTTATATCTCTATTAGAATCATGAAATAATAAATCAATCAAATCAAAATATTTATTGAATCTACTATCTTTTGTTACTTTACCACCAGTTCAGAATGCAGTTACTCTAGAGAAGAATGGACAAGAAATTAATGTTGCTCTTTAAGAACACTGGTAAACAATATTTGGACATACAATTAAAATACTAATAGCTTAAGTTTGATTACATTAGATTAGAGCAGTTAATGTATATTATTTAGGTTGCCTTATTGTAATAATATGAAAGAAAACTTATTACAAAACCTATTGCAGTAAAAGACCATCATGAAAGTGATGAAAACCACAATATTATTTTATTTTAAATGAAATTGTTTTTCAATCATGTAGGAAATTACATAGCTCCAAGCTATGACAAGTTGGTACATTATAAAAGAAAAACAATTTACAGAAAGCATATCAGCTTATGTATACATAACATACATAGCATCATCAATACACTAGCAATTACTTTATTCATTTATAAGGTTTTTATAATAATTTTTAGGTTTATTATTTCTAGTATTATTAAAGGAAATAAAAGTCAATATTTTTTTTTATTTAATTGAGCTCTTTTATGTGAATATCTATAAGCATAACCTTACACTACTTCACTAAGCAACACTTGTCTTCAAGGTCACATATGTGATGAATGCCAAAATATTTTTTTATATATACAAATAATACATCACCTTAATGGATGAAAGGCGATTTACGAAAGCTATTTATCGTTCGAATGTGACTGGAAAAGTGGGTAGAGGGTGCCCAGGGAGAATGTTTACAAATCAGATAAACAATTTTCTCCTAAAAGGGCAAATCAGGAGTAGCTCCAACTGTCATAAATGTATGAATGTGGAAAAGGCGAAAGAAGTGTGTCAGGATTGTAGCTTGTGACACTCAATAGTCTCTGCCTACCCCCATGGGATATGGGCGTGAGTGTATATGTATGTATGTACATCACCTTAATATCAATTAAAGTCTTATAACTAAAAATATTAAAAAAATACCTACTTTCTAGTATTGTCATCAAGAATGTTAGAATTGGTAACAATATCAATAGTGATTAATTCAAAGTGGTAAAAGTTAATACAAGATAAAACACGTTTTTATACACATATAAATAATAATTAGTCCAATCTTGGTGCTGCCAATTCCAATATTAGTCCAGACAAGCGAACAGATCTTATCACAATAAATTATATGTAACTTGTTAAATGGTTATCTAGAAAAGTATTTGGAACAATAATAATTGCTTGTGGGCTTTCAACATAATCAGTAACTATTTATCACCAATGTATAATAAATTTTAACTCTGTAATATAAAGTCTATATTTTATCTAAGTATTTTTTTTTATAGTATAGTCCGACAAACAAGCCAGTGGGTCATCTGATGTTAAGTGATCTCCACCGCCCATGAACATCCACAATACCGAAAGTCTATACCATATATGCCCCTGTCAGCCTTAAAGGACAGGAATAGGGTTTAGGGAAGGGAAGGGGGAATCTGGGCCTCCGGATGTCTCACTTACCATACGAAACGCGACAGTAAACTGTCACTTTACATTGGTTTTCTGTGAGACAGTGGTACTACCCCGGTCGAGCCGGCCCATTCATGCTGTAGACAAATATGTCTACAGCGTGGTTCTACCACTTCCATAATTGCCATGGAACCCACACACATCCGTCTCACAGCCTAAATATACATACAAACACACTAACTGTAATCCCTGAAGGGGCAGGCATTAGGAAAATATGTTACCAGTACACAAAAATTTCGCCAAGCTTACTACCGTTCCATGACTATCCTAGCCTATCGCCATAACTGGCATTATTCCAGACTCTGGGCTGATACTGAGTATTTCTGAATAGAAAAACTCAATATCACTTTTCCCGACCCAGGGATCGAACCCGAGATCTCAGCACAGCAGTCGTAATGCATGCGCAATTACAACTGTGCAACTGAGGCAATCATTAATTCTATTAACACCTTAAATATCATATTAAATCCATGCTTATAGAACAAAACCGTAATTGAACAATTTTGTTTTATTGCAGGTGACCATAAACTTACGCTCTACGAGAAAACATTCTTGAATCGTCTTCGCAGCACCGTCATATGTGAATGTAAGGGATATGTGCAGGCAATATCTTGGCACGACAGGTTCGTGGCGTGGGCCAGTGAGGTAGGTGTCCGTGTCTATGACCTTGTGGCAAAATGCTCTTTAGGCCTTATCCAATGGGAAAAAAGTCCCAATAGATCTATAGAAGACTATCGTTGCAACTTACTCTGGTCTGCGCCTAAAACCCTCATGATTGGATGGATAGACACTATTCGAATATGTGTCATACGAAAACGAAGTCAAATCGAACTAAAAACTCGAGATGACACAGAGTACCTTGTGGACCCTGTGTATACATTCCAAGCTGAATATTATATTGGGGGCCTCGGACCACTAGACGATCAATTGGTATTGCTGGGCATACCAAAAGAATGTGATCCAGAGACTGGCAAATCTCAAAGACCGGTCCTTATAGTAGCTGATTATAAAGACTGTGAATTCTGTGAGGTGTCGTCAGACACTCTTAATATAAGAGGATATGAAGAATATACTTGCAATGACTATTATTTAGATATGCTCATTGAGGAAAATAGGTTTTTCATTGTGTCGCCTAAGGATATAATCATAGCATGTCCATACGATATTAATGATAAGGTCAGCTGGTTGACTAAACACCAAAGATTTGAAAAGGCGATAGCTGTTTTGGAAGAAGTTGGTGGCAAAACTTCGAAACATTCAGTTATGACAGTCGGCGAGGAATACTTGACACATCTGATGTCCGAACACCGTTATGAACAAGCAGCCATACTTTGTGCCAGAATATGTAAGAATGATAAAGCTCTGTGGGAAAATCAAATTCTGAAATTTGCTGCAGTTAACCAGTTGAGAACCATTAGTAGTCATGTACCAAGAACTCCAGAGCAAGCATTGAGCTCACATATATACGAATTGATATTCTAT
The DNA here is from genome assembly GCA_905220505.1 of Laothoe populi. NCBI lineage: Eukaryota > Metazoa > Arthropoda > Insecta > Lepidoptera > Sphingidae > Laothoe > Laothoe populi. The sequence continues at coordinate 1,064,298 of HG992156.1, forward strand.
GAATACTTAAAAGTGGACTCACAAGGGTTTTTAAAACTTGTAAGAGAATGGGACCCGGCATTGTACAGGACTGGGGTTATCATCAAAGAGGTTCTAGAACATTTGCTAACCACAGAAGTTGATAAAAGTGTATATTTAGAAGCATTAGCATTACTTTACTGTAACCAAAAAAAATACGACAAAGCATTGACGGCGTATCTTAAGCTTCAGCACAAGGATGTGTTCGAACTTATCACTGAGCACAAAATGTACAACGTAATACACGACAAAATCCTCGACCTGATGACGCTCGATAGCAACCGAGCAATCTCTGTATTGGTCAATAAAGCGAAGGTACCCGTCGAGGTGGTCGAGAAACAACTCGCCAACAACGAGGAATATCTCTATAAGTACTTAGATGCATACAGTAAGGTTGAACCTAATGGCAGGTACCACGGTAAGCTAGTCAGATTGTATGCAAAATACGACAAGGAAAAGTTACTGAGGTTTCTTCAATGTAGCGACAACTACCCCATTCAAGAAGCTCTAGATGTTTGTCAGAGTTATAAATATTATCCAGAGACAGTGTTCCTGCTTGCTCGAATGGGTAACACTAGAGAAGCATTGCAGATTATTATTGAACAATTAAATGACATAAATCAGGCAATAAACTTCTGCCAGGAGCAGAACGATATGGAATTATGGACGGATCTGATCACACAGGCTGTCGACAAACCGGAGTACGTGACGCTTCTGCTCAAAAGGATCGGTAACTACGTCGATCCGAGAATGCTGATACAGAATATTAAACCTGGATGTGAGATCAAGGATTTGAAAGACTCTTTAGCGAAGATGATGTGCGACTACCATTTGCAAGTGTCTGTGCAGGAGGCATGCAAAATAATCACTCTCCGCAACTACTTCGATCTACATGAGAAGCTGATAATCGGTCAGCAGAGAGGCATCTCGGTGACTGACGAATTCTTGTGCTGCGTGTGTCAAGGCCGTATTATAATTAAAGACTCTTCAAACGCGTCCGATCTCATGGTGTACAACTGCCGCCACTCTTTCCATATAGATTGTTTGCCGGACGGTAGTCAGTGTCAAAATTGTACAGTGTGCAGTGCCGTCAATATGTGACCGATTTCCAACCCGCTCAATGTAATTTATTTAGGTAGGAACTGTAAATTACGTCGACAGTGTTTTTTCACAATTATGTCACATGTAGACCAAGTTGTAATGTAAAAATATACATTTTGATGCAATCCTTGAATTTTCTATAGCAAACAGACTGCAAGATGGTAAACTGCTTAAGATCGTATATAATTTGAGATGATGCGCCCGCCCACTCGATTCTGAATCTTATTCCATAACAACTTTGTAGTGAGAGATTGCTGGATCGTTACAATTTACATCAGAAAGGTATACTTTTTCATTAGCTCCATTGCAGATAATAGTCTAATCTGATTCCTTTAGTGGTGCAATTGACGCTTGGAGAGTAAGTTCTTGCCATTTTCGATTATGTAGGTGAACAGCAAAATCTCAAGAAATCACGTATAAAATAAACCAGTTTTATAGAACCGACTAGAATTTGTGATCTTTTGTGTTTTCCCCACACAAAAATACAATGTATCTAAAATCCCGTGTCCAGAACCTATAAAAATTAAAAAAAAAAAAGTTTTACCCATACTCTGATAACCCAAGACTGCACTTCATTTATAAAGAATATACGTCGATTCGTGGGGTTCAATTAAAGTAATTGTATGTCTCCATCATGCTCTTCCATCAACTTGCCCTGGATATTTCAAAACAGCGTGTGATAGCGCCATGCCATGTAAACTGCTGTTCAATTACTGGATTTATCACAGCCATGGTCTATGCAAGCGAGGAAGAGGGAGGTTGATGTTGGAAGTGCACAAGTGCGGACATAGAGTAAATTTTGTGATAAGTGTTATGAGTTGTGGAAAGACAATAAAGATGGGTTGTACTAGGTAAATTTGGGACTAACTGCACCTATTCCTAGAAATCCGTGATTCAAATACCTGTTTCACCTAATCTCAATTACTTATCCATTAAGCTAAACGTCTTCAGTCCGTTTGGTATTTAGTCCTTAAACTAATATTTATAAAGATTTACGTAGACACTTATTTAGACGAAAAGTGTTTCTTTTTATTGACTAAATTTACATCGACAGTCGAGGTATTTCTGCTTAAAATGTCTGTAATACTCAATTTGGCGTACGTATGGTAGCGAAATGCGCAACTTTTATGAGTGAGTAACACAGCAAGCGCATGTACGCGTTCCGTGAAGAAAATTCAGAATTCGTGCAATATGTGGCAAACGTATTGTCAAAATTGGAATAGGTGCCGAGTGGTGCCGGCAAGCCTCGTAAAAACACTCGTAACCTACTCCTCGGATCTGGTCCAGTAAATACGATTTATCTCTGACAAAGTATCTTGCCTTTTCAGTTTAAACATCTTTTTGTCAATACAAAATTGACACTTGTATAAATACAACACTTATAAATTGTAACGTCATATTTCCGTATAATATTTATGAAAAACGGTAAACGGTAGATAGCGGCTTATGCAGAAGTCTATGGGCGGCGGTTTCTACTTACCATCAGGTGACCCGTCTGCTCGTCTGTCTGTCCAGGCAGTATATAGGCAAAAAAAATAGATTTTATAAATCTTAACATAAGTGTAAACTTATTTATTTGCTAAGCGATACTTTTGAATATGCTATTTTGTACCACTACGTTTTATAACATTTAAATTCACCTTATATCATCTAGTAGAAACAGTAGAGGTATCTGATGATTTAATTATATTGAAAAAATCGGAGACAACAAGTATAGCGATTCATGTGTTTTATTAGGGTTAGTGTCCAGTGTGTATAGACATTTTAATCATGTAGATTTTATAAGAGCTCATTCGCACTTAACTATTGATATCAAGTTAGTTTCAACTGTTTTTCACCATCAATATAGTACATATTTTTGTTTATCATTGGTTGTCATGGATTATGCAGATTAGCACGAGATCATGATAAATAACTTTCAAAATATTTCGCGCACAAAAGCTAGTCAACTCCTGCAGTAATCACTTGGCGGGGCAGAGGTGTTACGTCGTTAAAACTTTATCGGTCTGGCAACCGCGGACTATAATTTATTTTATGTTTATAAATATAATATTTATTTAAATAATGAAATTAAATATATTCTTCATCTTTAATAAATCATGTTTTGTCCCTTTTAACTTACAAATATGATGTCACACAACCGAAGAAAATGACGTCAAGATTAAAAGGCGCACCTGACCTTGACAAAAATAAAAAATATATGTGTTAAAAGAACACTTGTTTGTATTTATGGTCACTAAAGTTTATTATGAAACAAGACATATTTATTTACATTTTGATTACAAATATTTTTTTTAGATGTCTACAGCACTTAAGAAGACCACAGCAGTATTAAAACTTTAAAAACATTGCCTACAGCATTGGGCCCCATGTATCGACATATAATCAACATAATGTATCATTAATTAATATATTATCAAGTCTGGTGCTTTTTATAATGATGTGGCTTGTGTTATTTTCCTCCTATGTAATTATATTCTGTAACAAATAAATTTATTATAAATGTATAAAAATTGTTTAAGTTATATTTAGTATCCTCACGTAGGTACATTAGGTACATATATACATTATACACTAACGCCTGTAAACACCGAAGGGATAGGGAGAGTGTAACCAGTACAACCACTTTTCGCTGAATTTATTACGGTCCCATAATATGATAGGAGGCGAGCCTATCGCCATACCGGGCACAATTCCAGACTCCGATCTGATACTGAGTATTTCTAAATACATACATACACACACATACACTCACGCCTATAATCCCCGAAGGGGTAGGCAGAGGTGTAACCAGTACACCCACTTTTCGCCGAATTTCGGTCCCATAATGTGATAGGGGGCGAGCCTATCGCCATACCGGGCGCAGGTTCCAGACTCCGGGCTAATACTGAGAATTTCTAAATAGAAAAACCCAATATCACTTTACCCGACCCAGGGATCGAACCCGAGACCTCAGCTTAGCTGTCGTAACGCATGCGCAATTACAACCACGCCACCGAGGCAGTCCTCCCATACCTCTGTGGAATAAGGCCTGACTCCTCTCATTAGTAGAGGATCTCTAGGAACAGTATATGTTAGTGGGCTGATTGAAAAAAAAACACTCATAAAAAGGGTAAGCGCAACATAAATTTTAGAAAGTCATGACTCGTGATGACTTGCAGAAAGGATTGCAATCTTAGGCATGGGTACACCGATTTAATTTGCAGTCTACATTCTACACTTATTTATTGAGTTCGCATCAATTGATGCTCACGAAATAAGCTGTCGGCAGAATATACGAAGTACCTATTTCCTTTTCGTATAGACAAGTGAAAAATAATTAAAAACGCAGGATGATGAGTAAAAACCTAAAACACAATGTGTGTCTCTTCACACAGCTTTTGTGACGCCACATCAAATAAAAAATAGTGGGATGTTTATTGATGTTCTGTTCGGTATGGCTCTACACCGTCTAAGAGATCTGCCAGTAGCTATTACCGGCTCCCTTGTTACAAGGACCATAGTCCTCTCTTCAGAAAACCCTATCCTACCCTAAATAATATCACGCAGGAGTGGAATAAGGGCAAGTCCTGAATTTGGTTGCAAATTAATGATTTAATGATTAATTTACCTTACTCTCATTTATGACGGCTAAATCGGCTAAAACGCACTTATATAGATAAACTAGATGTTCCTGACCGTGGAGATTATTTTTGGAAGGAAAGATATACAATCCATGGAGGCATCTTAAGCTATTACATCTTTCTATATTTTGCTATCCCATAGGATGCGTGCATTTTTTTCGGGATAAAAAGTGGCTTGTCATTTTCTGATCCCTAAACTATCACTATGCAAATAATCATATCGATCCCTTGCTCTGTGAAAAACTAAACTATCCCACGGAAACTGTAAATTTTTCCGGGATAAAAAGTAGCCTAATTTCAACCAGATCCTTCTAGCCGTTGTAGCGTGATTGAGTAACAAACATCCATCCATCCAAACTTTCGCATTTATAATATTAGTAGGATTAAACGCGATGCAACGTGAGTCTTCTCATATGATTAAGTTTACCTGAGCCAGCGTCAGATCCTCCCAGCCTGCGGAATGGGGGCTTTTGGAGAATTCCACCACGGTAACCCCTGCTTGTCATACGAGGAGACTAATTGGGGCCATCGGGGGTTGCGGGCGCGCAGCGGGGAGCTGTCAGCCTGTATCGATGCACCCCCAATTCCGGTGTATCGTGCGTCATTGGGATCGACAGCAGCACAGGTTGTAAGGCCTCGTTCGCTGTCGTTGACGCCGAGGGCGTTGTTAGGCGCGCGGGGGCTCACAAACCCCCGTCATGGAGATGGGCCGATACGCGGCACCACGCAGTGGCGGTTCCAGCAGCAATACCAGTATAACTTAGGATAGCCCAGAATCGCTCCGTAAGCGCCGAAGAAGGCCACCGCGGCGTTTTAGTTGGTAGTGTCGGCTGGGATGTACATAAGGGGTAGGGACTCGGCCCAGTGACTGCCCGGATAGCCATCGTCCGTGCGAGGGGGATGCTGGGTCGTAAGACCGGCTAGCCCAGCATAACCGTTTTATTCTTATTCCGCTTCCCCCCGGAGCGAGTGCTTTTCTTGCGACATCAAAAAAAAAGCGTCAGAATAGCGGCAGAGTAAAATAATTGATTTATTCTGAAATTTTTATCATTGTCGGGGAAATCTCCTGTGCGTGGCCATTTTTTTATCGCATTCATAGCAGCGTGAATCTTAGCCAAGACAAGTGACTTATAATCCCTATAAGCGTCAGAAATAGGATACGCCGTGATTCATAAGTGGAATTGCTTAGAGTCGCAGTTGAAGGTAGTGGTGCAAAAGCAGCATTTTTTTTGATTTGTAATTCAGTATGGTATCCATAGACACTTTATGTACTAAGTGAAATGGAACGTAGAGATACGTTTCGTTGCAATTACAAGTTAAATAATTTATAACGTTTAATAGTTTATTTTTTTACATTATTTGTTATATAACTAGTATCTTTAGGCATGTTAAAGTAATATTTTTTTTAAACCATGAATATAGATAATTGTGACGGTGAGCTGTGAAATACATAACATAATATTACCTTTAACCTCATATAACGATATCAGGTGAGTGTGCGTGGAATGGAACAAGAATTATTGTTTATTCCCGTGTCGTGGAAAATGGACGCGCACATGATTCTGTGAGGTTTAAAAATGTTTTCCTTGGGTGTTCGCGTGCGTTGAGCGTTGAAAATTAACCAGTACGTTATAAAGTGTTGAGTGAAAATGACAGATATGCCTCCTTATCTCGCTGTTAAAGATGAGGATAAAACTAGTGGACAGACTGACAGTGATACATGTATCGACGTAGATGATTGGGATTTACCTTTATGTTACAATAAACCGCGGCATACGGAGCCTATAAAAGGTGCAGATCGCGTCGAGCACTCATGGCGCGTAAAAGAGAAGGTGGGCACCCCCAAACGTTGTTGAAATTTTGATCGGTTCGGGGCCAAAACAAACGCACATGGTGGTAGGTCGAGTGCGTCGCAACCGTACTCTCGGTCGTTGCCCCTCGGGCAAAACATAATAACACCTTTATTATGATAAAATCCACACTTGTCTTGTGTTTTCATCTCAACTTAAGTTATGTAGTGGAATGAAAAAATCGATAAACTTGTATGCAGTGTAATGTTGAAATTGCGTAGTTATGTGTAGTAAGTGCGTGATATTTTTTCGCAGTACAAAACACACTGTGTCGCTCTGGTGCTGTGTCTGAATGTGGGGGTGGACCCCCCGGATGTGGTCAAAACACAACCATGTGCAAGACTTGAGTGTTGGACAGGTATGAAGTATAGTTCCTAGAGTAATATAAGTTTTTATTGATTTCTAATAGTATGTATGTATATATACAATATATGCAATATACAACAGCACCTTCTAAAAATACCTGCTTCAACAAATTTTGTAAAAGATTAATCAATGTTTACATGATTTTGCCTGTATGGGAGTATGTGAATAAGCAAAACAAAGCAGTCTGGCAATAGTGTTATTGAATTAAAATTAGAACTGACTCATTGATTTACAATATAATGCTTTTACATTATTGCATAACACTGTAAGAATAAACACAATCAACTTTTGTTGGGTTTTTGTCAGAGGTCATAGAGTTAGGGCACAATGTTTGGCAGTTTTGCGGCCTTCTGGGTACTCTGACACTAGACCCTGACCGCTTCTTCACCATCTTGCCCATGTTGTAGTGTGAAGGAACAGGCCGGCATGATTGTTTGAGTAGCGGGAGATAGATTGTCTCTCACTACTTGATACTCTAATTAGATGGCTCTGCGCTTAGTTTCTAAAGTCTCGTATATATAATAAATTATCTTTACATGTCTTTATGTGGTATATATTAAGGAATATTTAAGTTTGCTTTATACTGAGTTTAAAGCCAATCTCTTAAAGAAATAATTTTACTTTTACAAACTTTGCTATCGCACATCCCTCTAGATCAGGTATTCCGAAACTATTTTGGGCAAAAGACCCCTTTTCCAAAATAAATTGATATCTCAGACCCCCATAACCAAATTACTGTAAAATCCCTTCTCTAGTATTTATCCTATTGATAAAATCAAAATCAAATATTTATTGAATACATGAAATGTTATACATTATTTAGATTCAGTCAATTTTTTTACTCTACTGCCAGTTTGGAATGCATTTTCGCTAGAGAAAAATGGACAAGAAACTCTAGCATTGCTCTTTTCGAACATCGGCTAACAATTTCTGGTAATACAATTACTGAGTATTGAGTGATGAAAATCTCAATTTGTTAAAGCAGTTGGTCTCTATTCTCCATCTATAATATTCTCCCTGATGAATGAAAAGATTGTCACAGGATTTAGAATTTTTCGATTTTTTCTCATGCCTGTAATTTTAAAAACATGCCACTTAGATTTATTTTTAATATTTTTCTGATAACTGATATGACTTGCCTTTTCACCCGGTTCCGGCTTGACGTCGACTTTTGAGACATCCTGTATACTCACGCCTGAATCCCCGAAGGGGTAGGCAGAGGTGTAACTAGTACACCACTTTTGCCGAATTTATATGGTCCCATAACGTGATAGAGAATGAGCTTATCGCCACATGGCGCTTCCTAAAATTATCTATGTGTGTAATCCTAAATTAACAATGCAACAAACTAGATGATTATACTGTCAACAGATGGCATTTTTCTTCAAACAGTTAATTTTAACATTTGTCTTTTTTTTGTCAGTAAATCCAAACATGAGCTTTAAAGTAGTGTTTGAATCATTAAATTTTATGAATAATTATGCCAAAAAAGCATATTTCTGAAATAAAATATAAATATGTTGCTGTAATTATAGAAACATGTGCTCAAAACAAGTTACACTACCTAAAACCTATTGTCGAAAGAATTTTATGAATCCAAACAAAACTGTCAATTAGACGCTATTCTAATTGCTGGAAAAAGTAAAGGCCATTACTGTGATGTTGTGCAAGGGAGATAGTGAGATGTTCCCACTAAGCACCTATTTTTGCTTGTACCAATATTTAAAACAAATATTGTGAGCAAATTTTTCAAGCTGTTTTGATTCTATTTTCGCAAAAGGGTTTCTTTTGCGTATTATATTTGCTTGCATATCGAAAAATGTACAAAATTACATTATTGTTTCGGATTCATAAAATATCTTTCATTTGAATTTTGATAATAGTTTTTAGGTAATGTATCTTGTTTATTAAGATAGTAAAAACAATAGTGTATACTACGCTATTCTTAACTATGAGTAATTACTAATTACAATCTTTATTTAAGTAATTACTTTTATTCTAGAAAAAAGCTTTTTCGATTATACATATGAGTGTAAGTGTAATTGGCAGTTGGTATTGTGATATATTCCACCTCATTTTTAGGTCAGCACTGTACTGATGAGTTTGTCGTTATTATGGGTGTCAATGGGCAGTGTTCGCTTACCATCGAATGAATCACTTTGTTTAAGCCTCTGCTATAAGATAATGGTAACCATATGTTAATTATTTAATATATAATACAGACCCACAATCGCAGTCACCAACCAAGGCGTTGGAGACTATCGGTCACGCGCTGCAGTCCCAGTACGAGCGATGGCAGCCGCGTGCACGGTACAAGCAGTCGCTCGACCCCACCAGTGACGAGGTATATACATTACGGCTTACGAATGGTGTGCCGGTAAATAAACTTACACATTTTCATCCAAAAATACTGAGAATACTAACTTCTTCTTAGTCGCGCACTCTTGGAAGAGTTGTGGTTACGTCGGGTCCAGTATCGTCAGTAGTAGCGGCTCTCGCGAAGCATCTCCATTGATCCTTGTTATAAGCATTGCGAGAGCATTCCGTCATTCTGGAGTGTGTGATGGATGGACTTAATTAGGTCAGACCATCTTGTCGGAGGGCGACCACGGGATCTCTCCTCCATTCGTCTTTGAACCACCAGAATACTAACACTCCATCTATATTAAAGTGGTGGGAAGTAGGTATATTCTTCGGAAGTGTCGTCACATCGTTTTTAAGTATATTTAAAACTGATGATAATGAGTCACTCAAAGTAGCATGTAGATCAAATATTAATTTGGTCTGTATATCGAAGTATGTAAGACTGAATTTCCTAGAAATGCGAAGTCTACCACCATCCTACATGGTGGCTAGCGTGGTGAACTACACATTAGTATAGGAGGTCCATGTCCAACAGTGATACAGTATTGGACATACGGCTGTGTTATTATAATTAATTATTTAACTATGTTATCAAAAATGCTGTACTATGTACCTAAATATTACAACATTTATAATTTGACACAATTAACGTGGGTGCGACCAAAGCGATGAACTTTGGCCTTGCGAGCCGCGCTGATTTGATATCATTTAATAGTACAAAATACCTAGTTCCAGAGTAATTATGCTAATTGAAATACTTGGAATAAACGAAAACTAGTAGATTCAATGCTAACCACTGTATATCTAATATAAAATGTTGTAACTCTATCCAATAGTCGGACATTGGCTCACAGCTTCGCCCGCGTAAATTTTGATGTCAAGTTAATTTTTTCATTTAAACTATTATTTTATGTAGCATATGTAATAAAACCGCGACATATCGAATCGTTCTCTTGTTAAAAATCAGAACCATTGTTAACAATCCTACAGGAGTGTAGTAGCAAGATAAAACGTAGTCTATAAGTTAACGCACGACATGTTCTATCTGTTTGCCAATTTCATTTACCGGTTTAGGCGTGTTTTGGATAATAAAAATCCATCTTCCTAAACTTTCACATCTATACTAATATCATAACGCTGAAGAGTTTGTTTATTTGAACATACAAATCCAAGGACCTATCAGTCTGATTTGAAAAATCTTTTTCCTTTTGAAAACCAGTTTGATGAGGTAGGTTATAGACTATAAAACATCACATTATGACCTTTGAGAGAAAGGATGGTATTGGGGCAACGCCGTGAGAAATAGCTAGTTTATATTACTAGGACCCTCATTAGCGTTCGTTGCATCTAACAGAACTCCGGAGGCTGTCCAGCTTGGAATGATACCCACAATTTGTTGTAACACAGGTATATGAGGATGGTGTACTATTTAAGGAAGTTACTATTAAAAGATGACGTGTACTTTACCTTGACCATGACCTTGCCAGGATCGCGGGTCGAAATATAGATGCGATTGGCACTTATCTGGTTAGTGGTATTATTGAAAGAGGCTAATAGCCACCCTACACGCTATACATCATTATAAGGATCATACATGCATACATATACACTTACGCCTGTAATCCGCGAAGGGGTAGGCAGAGGTTTTTTTATTCCTGGCACGGCAAAGTGACCGCACTGCATCTGATGGTAAGTGCAGTGCGGTCCAATTAGAGTATCGAGTAGTGCGAGACGATCTATCCCCTGCTACTCAACACAATCATGCCGGCCTGCTTCTTCACACTACGCCATGGGCAAGAAGGTGAAGAAGCGGTCGAGGGTCTATTGTCAGAGTACTCAGAAGGCCGCAAAATGGCCAAACATTGTACTCCAACTCTAGACCCCCGAGAAAAACCGGATGTACACTGGCTGATCCCGGAACGCGACACACTTGCGTGTGCCACTATGGCGGGTTTTACACCCTGTGTACGGTGGTCGCTATCCGGGCGGATATGAATATCCTACCACCAGCAAACTAACTGTAACTATGTAACTAGTACACCCACTTTTCGCCGAATTTCGGTCCCATATTGTGTTAGGGGGCGAGCCTATCGCCATACCGGGCACATATTCCAGACTCCAGGCTTAATACTGAGAATTTCTAGATAGAACAACCCAATATCACTTTAACCGACCCGGGGAAAGAACCCGAGACCTTAGCACAGCAGTGGTAACGCATGCGGAATTACAACTGCGCCACCGAGGCAGTCATTATAAGGACCATGTCCTTTGGATAATTATTTTATGGGTGATACATCAATTTAAATAGATATAAGCCAATACAAAGTGGTGACATCACAATATGAAAATGCTCATAGACAGTGAATGGGCGATGAATCACATTCGGAAATCCCAGAATATGTTGCTATTTTTTGTTTTAGTAGACATAAATAAAATAAATTTCATGGCTGCATAAAATAATAATTCATACATGTGTTAAACATGTCGCACTGCTGGGCACTGCCCCCCTCTACCATTAAAAAGGGTTGGTGCTTAGTCCACCACGCTGGCTTAATGCGAGTTGGTAGACTTAACTTTTGAAATCCTGTGAGAATTCTCAGGTATGCAGGTTTTTTCGTTATGTTTTCTTCCATAGTTTAAGTTGCATAATATGGAATAATAGAATATTCAATCCGACACATCAATCGAACCGTCTTTGCATCTTTTGCGTCGCACAATACGCTTCTCATTCGTGAAGGTCAGGAATGCAATAATAGTTTATAATAGTCGTGAATGTGTAATGGAAGGCGTCCATTTACGGTCAGCGGGCGCGTTTTTTATTAATCAAATTTCGACGGTATGAAATTCAAAGTATGTTGGAAATAATAAGAGAGCACGGGATTATTTCCTCGCATAACATTTTCAATTCTTCTTTTTCCAAATTTCTTTTGGAATTTTCCGTTTTCTCCAATCCCCGTTCTTCAGGGTGTTCCACTCGCAATGCGGAATGACCTTAGTGTCCTAGGTATGGATATCCGCTGCGATCTTAATCCAAGGAGTCACATCGAGGGCGTAATATCCGCCACTTCACGCAGGGTCGGAATCCTGAACAGGGTGCGGCGGTTTTTCACGCCTGGTCAGCTCTACCGCTTATATAAAGCGCAGGTGCGGCCGGGAATGGAATACTGCTCGCACCTCTGGGACGGTTCCGCAAGGTACCTTCTCGATGCCTTGGATGGGTTGCAGCGGCGGGCCATCCGCATTGTGAATGATGCAGACGTGAGTAACAGCCTGGAGCCGCTACAGCTGCGTAGGGATATTTCCTCGCTTAGCGTGTTCTACCGTCTGTATCATGGCGAATGCTCTGAAGAATTGTTTGATCTTATCCCATCCTCTCCCTTCCATACCAGAACCACGCGTACTGGCTTGCGGAGCCACAGCTTCGTGGTGTCTACTACCCCGGCCCGAACCAAGAGGTTCGCAAACTCGTATTTTTGCCGCACCATCAAGCTGTGGAACAGTTTGCCAGCTACCGTGTTCCCTCCTTCCTATGATCCTGGGTCCTTTAGGCGTAATGTGAAGAAGCTAAACAGCAGGCCGGCATGATTGTGTTGAGTAGCGGGGGATAGACTGTCTCTCGCTACTTGATACTCTATCTGGACGGCACTGCGCTTACCATCAGGTGCAGTGTGGTCACTTTGCCGCGCCAGAATAAAAAAAAAAAAAAAAAAAAAAAAAGAATTAAGTATTGGCGCGTAGTTTCCCCCTGCACACAGCACAAGATCATCACTGTCTTACCTAAAATTGGATTATAGTACTTAAATATACTAGGCTATTGGTCCATTTTTGATTTTGAACGAAAGTGTGGAACTCGCAATCACGTAATTTTTTCTAATTAATAAAATGTACTTTATGCCGTGTTCCCTCTTTCCTATGATCCTGGGTCCTTCAGGCGTAGTGTGAAGAAGCTAAACAGCAGGCCGGCATGATTGTGTTGTACTCAACAGAATCATGCGGGCCTGCTGTTTAGCTTCTCCCTCGCTCCCTTGATACTCTATCTGGACGGCACTGCGCTTACGATCAGGTGTAGTGTGGTCACTTTGCCGCGTCAGAATAAAAAAGAAACAGATTAAATCTATTCTACAATATTTTTAAGATGTGAGTATAGACGCTAACTATAATAGAACCGGCGAACACAACCGACGCATCCTATTTAGACGGTGCCCCGCGCCGAGCCTATGAGTCAGGCTGACACACAGCCCGGCGCGCTTGTTTTAATTCAGGCCAATGTCACCTCGGTTTTGCGTAGTTGAGTATTGCGCACGGTTTTATGAATGTGACCACATTTGGTATGCGATGCTAAGTTCAGTAGCTTATGATTAGGTACTTATTTATATCTGTAGGATAACTTAGTGCCAAAATGGTGCCTACCTTTTCGACATAAGATTAATTTAATTTTTAGAGACATCCATGAACCGTATTTGAAGAAATGTCACAATATTTTTGTGATCGACTGACGTCTCACTGCGATAGCATCAAAAGCAGACAAAATCAAGTACTCTTGATTTTTGTAACTAACAGAGAGCCTCCTAAAATTAGCCTTAAGTAACAATTAGTTTATCGTTATTAAAAATTTGATCCTTATTCACCTAATAACATAATATTTACAGAGGCATAGTGCGACGAAATCGTCAAGTTGTATCAGGAACCAGTTATGTGTTAGTTAAAAGAACCCGGTAAACCCCATGATTACTGTAAATTTTACAAAACTTGATAAAATGAAAATAAATTTACTGACAGTAATGGAAGAAATAGGTGGTGCAATTTTTAAATCTTAAGGAATTGGTTATTGGTCCATTACTGAATCTTAGTGGGGCGGCAAAAAGCCCGTCTTCTTTACATTTTGAGAAGCTGTAAATTTTGAGAGACTTATGATAGGTGTTATACATAACATTTTGTTTTACTACGTGTGGTACACATACGCATGTTCTTATTGATACAGTTGTATAGTCTATTTTTAAATCTTATTTGTACCTTAAAAACAAAACACCCTGTTTCAAGTGTAATAAGACTTAATTATTTCTGCAGGTGAAGAAGTTGTGCTGCTCTTTGCGTCGGAATGCAAAGGACGAGCGGGTGCTGTTCCACTACAACGGCCATGGGGTGCCCAAGCCTACGCCACAGGGGGAGATATGGGTTTTCAACAGGGTAAAGCATCTATAATCAATTATCACTAGCATGTTATCGTACGAGAATCTGCTGGTGCTGTTTAGTTCATGAGGACAAGATAAAGAGCTAAAACAAAACAAGGTTTATTTTTGATGATTTAATGGAGAATTACAAAATGTAACCATTGTACTATAAAAAAGGGGATGACATAGTTTTACTGGTTAATTAGTATTGTAATATCATCATTATTGTGTTTATACAGGCGTACACACAATACATACCGCTGTCGATGTACGACCTGCAGACGTGGATGGGTGCCCCATCCCTCTACGTGTACGATTGCTCCAATGCTGGTGTCATCGTCGACAACTTCAAACAGTTCGCCGATCAGCACGAAAGAGAGTATGAGGTGAATTAGTTTTATGTGTCATTTGTGATTTTTCTATAGTAGAAGCTGTTAACAAGCGAATAAATAAATGTTCATAAAAAATATCATAGTTAATGTATTATATTGCTTTTATTTTCATATTTAACTGTAGGTATTTCGTAAATACAATAATATAAATATGGCACAAATAATTTGCTGGCTGGATATATCAGTCTTGGCTGGTGTTTGATTGATATGAAACTTACAATACAGGCCCAAGTGAGTAAGAGTGAGGAAGGCACCCCGCCACCGGCGTGCGTGTCGTACAAGAACTGCATACAGCTGGCGGCGTGTGCGGCGGGGCAGAGTCTCCCCATGAACCCGGAGCTGCCGGCGGACCTGTTCACGGCCTGCCTCACCACACCGGTCAAGATGGCCATGAAGTGGTTCGTGCTGAGGAGCCGCACCAGGGTCGCGCCCCATGATGTACACGACCTTATTGACAAGTTAGTTACCATCTTTCTGTTGTCTTTATCTTGTCGTGGAGTGACGGTTTTAACATATTTCATGGTGGAATGGGATCGGAATAGAGAGATCTTTGAGTCGTCAATGCCGTGTTTGTTAATATTTACCATAAACTGGTGATTTCAGAAGAAACCAGTGAAAATACTACTAGTGACTTGAACTTAATTTGAATGGCATAGGACCGAGGAATATGGCCTGTAAAGAGGCGTTTGTCCAGTCGCCCAATGATGAGACTTATAGCTGTTTTCTCAAAATTACTTTCATGCTATATGTAAAGTTTTGGGTGTTGAAATTTTTCACAGACTAGCATGGCCTTATGCTAATCCTGACACGAACGACCATTCTCCCAATCAATTGTATAAAAAGCTTAGCTCCACGTTTAAAATTCACTTGAATGGTTGTCCAGAATCCCCGGTCAAGTGACAGACCGTCGCACGATGCTCGGCGAGTTGAACTGGATCTTCACGGCCATCACGGACACCATCGCGTGGAGCTCGCTGCCCTCGGACCTGTTCCAGCAGCTATTCCGGGCTGACCTGCTCACTGCCAGCCTCTGCAGAAACTTCCTGCTTGCAGACAGGATTATGAGGTAAAATAAAAAATGTGAAACGAGAGGCCATGGGTTCAATTCACGCACTCAGACAAATGTTTGTTTCTAATACTAATGACGCGTGATTAAAAACGTGTGCGTCTCGGGACGCTCGACAAAAGTGATAACTTAAACTAATCTAAGTTGAACTATTTAATATTGAAATTGTTTAACTTGAGAAAAGGTTAGGTTATTACTTAAACTTTTATTTATTTATTAATTTATTTATTAACTCTTTATTGTACACTTAAGATTTAAAAATAAAGAAAGATTATATTTTTATATTATAGTACAAATGGCTTTACTTTATGTATATTAATATAAAAATGTGAGGAAAAGTTATTTATTAGTAAAATCTTTTATTGTTTATAAAATATATTTTACCCACTTGATCTCACTATAATCAAATCACAACGTTTCTAAAAAAGTTTCACTTAAAAAAATATAGCACAGAGATTATGGAACGACAGAAACAGAAATTAATAAAGAAGCCAGACAGAGTGGCGCCGTAACGCGTTACGTTACAGAGCGGTTTACCCTCCCATAAGAAGTTATCACTTCAAAAACTGTCTCTAAAGACAATGGTCCTTGTGAATCCATCTTGTAGTTATATGGTAATGTGTGGTGTGTGGTTGTGTCAGATCGTACAACTGCACGCCGGTGTCTTCTCCCGGGCTGCCGTCGCTGGCGAGCCACCCGCTGTGGGCGGCGTGGGAGCAGACCCTGGACCTGGCGCTGGCGCAGCTCCCGGCGCTGGTCCGCGGAGACCCGCTAGCCGAGTACACCCACTCGCCCTTCTTCAGGGACCAGCTCACCGCCTTCCAAGTGTGGCTCGACCTCGGTAAATGTACGATAATGGGTTGCTTCTTTTTATTTTTCGGTTCTATTTGCAATTGTTTTTTTTTAATAAGATATTCAATCCCGCCAGCAACACCAATAAGAACTCAAGAAGTATGTCATAATATTGCATTACAGACACCATCCTAAGACAATCATGATAAGTCTCTAAAAGTTCAGTAATTTTAAAGACTTTAAATCTTTCAAACCTGTACTCAATAATACTTATACAATACTTTCTGGCAACAGAAATAGAGAAAGCAGTACTACAATGTACACTAGCATTTGCAAGATCTACCACCTAATATAGTGTTGTCTCTCCAGGGTCCCGCTCCCGCCCCCCTCCGGAGCAGCTGCCCATGGTGCTGCAGGTACTGCTGAGCACGCTGCACCGGGTGCGAGCTCTGCAGCTGCTGTGCCGGTTCCTAGCGCTGGGCGCGTGGGCAGTCCGGGCGGTGCTGGCCGTCGGCATCTTCCCCTACATGCTGAAGTTGCTGCAAGCGTCGGCGCCGAACCTGCGTGCTTCTATGGTGTACATATGGGCGAGGATTATTGCCGTCGATCCGGTAGGTGTTCTATAATTTAGCAAATCGGCAGTCTATAGCTTAACTAAGTTTAGTTTAACTGATCTCTGATATATTTCACAAACATAACATAGCTCAGACAATTTGTAATCATTATCTCTGGAACCTTCCATTAATCATCAAGGTATGCATATTTTTAAGATTGTGATTGGATTCGATTTGCCATTTCAGAGTATCACCAAGCCCAACATAAGCCCAATCGATTCGTTAGCGCAATAACATTAATTAAATAAAAAATTCTATCGACAATTTCATATTTAAAATGTTCACACCACATAGTTATCAACTTGCCAAATCTATCCTGCAACATATTTTAACTTTGCTAGTCTGAAATTCAGCGGTGTCGCAGATTTAGTTTTGAGAACCTAGGTGACAGGAGCCATAAATGTTGAGTAAAGAGAATGACTTGAGGTTGGCAAAGTTAAGTGTCTATTGTATTGTTTCAGAGCTGCCAAGTGGATTTGGTGAACGCCAAGGGTCACAAGTACTTCCTATCTATTCTACAAGATCCATCTGTCAATGTGAGTTACATAGTGTAGTGTATAGTGATTTGAGCTCAACCACGAGTTTCTCTCATGTATATTCGAGGCACAACGTAAAATATTTATATCACAATACGGCGCCTCTAGCGGTTACGGAAGATACTACATTTGGTATAAATAATGTATGTATTTAAATGTACATTATAAGTACACATATACATATAAGTATACACAAGACCTACGGCTGATTTTTGTGGTGCTTCTTACAGACCAGTGAGCATTTCCGAAGCACTGATAGACTTTAATATTATTATGACATGTAAAAAGTGTCCCTAGTGGCTAATTTACTAAATAAATGATTTGATTTGCTAGCGACACCATTTACTTATCGCAATATGACATAAACTCATGGTTGTGCTACTAAATCGATATAAAATGCTTACTGTAACGATTTTCTGTCCATGGTAACTGGTAACATATTGTGACATTACAGAGCGAGCATCGAACCCTGGCTGCGTATGTGCTGGCCGGCATTGTCGACAACTACCACGCGGGACAAGAAGCGGCGCTGCAGGTAAAGTCTTGAACATGGTAATAATAATACACCCAACTGTCACACACGAATAAACAGAAGCAGAGATAGGTGTAGGTGAGTGTAGGGATACGAACGTGGTAGGTTCGGAATCAATACAATAGATATACACCACTGACTTTTCGAATTTACGCGTGTGTTTATTTTTTATTATTCGTTGATTTAACGACGAAAGAAAACATCGTGAGGAAACCTTCATAAATAAATACAGTCAACAGTCACACACAGAGCCCCGACCCCACACTAAGATACAAATCTTGTGTTATGGTATCAGGGACCTAGAGAGACGCACGGTCTCACAACACCCAGACCCGGGTCACAAATATCTGTCTGTCACACAAACATTTGTCTCGGTGCGGGAATCGAACCCACGGTCTCTCGTTTCAAAGCCGGCTGTGCCACGAAGGTTTTTCAATCTAATTCATTGGTTTAGAGCATTAAAATTGCAAATATGCGTGGAGGAAGTAAATATATCAACATTTTAAGTTTTAAAACTGATTAAAAGCTCTATTTTCTTTGGTGTTAGTATATATAGACTATGAAGAGGGAAGCCTTTGGTTTGAGTCGTATCTTGAACAACATTTTGGGTTTTTATAATAAACACCTGGATATTAGGAAAAGCCTTGGACATTTTGTCTAGACCTACATGTTATACCTCACTGGACTTCACTGCCTTGGAAATATGGTTGAGCGGTAACCATCGAAATAACTATATATATCATACCAGGGTTCAATGATCTCCATATGCTTGGAGCAACTCGGCGACGGCTCGCCTGTCCTGGCGCAGTGGGTGTGCATCAGTCTCGGCCGGCTGTGGCGCGGGTTCGACGCCGCGCGCTGGGCCGGCGTGAGGGACCTCGCGCATGAGAAGCTGTACCCGCTGCTTCAGCATCAGGACCCGGAGGTACGTGCATTGTTTTTGTAAAAATAAATGGGTGTAGTATAATGGACTTTTGTAAGAGTTTCTGCATATTCTATTAAGGTTTATAATATTTGAAAACTTAATACCGCTACTAGTTACATATAATAATATACAGGTTGTTACAAAAAACTGGTACTCAGAGAGTAACGGGGATTAAAAATTTGACAAAGCAGATTTTTACATTAAAGTACATACATTTTTATTTTTACTTTTCCCTTTAAGTTACAACATTCAATTTTCTGTATTCCTTGTAGAAGTTGCCTAATTTACTAGGAATAATATATCAACGGCGAAGTACCAATAGCTCTTCACTTCAACAAACAATTCTTGACTTTGATAGTCAAGAATTGTTTGTTTGTTTGTTACCTCTTCACGACTAAACGGCTGAACGGATTGTAATGAAATTTATTAATTAGGGAATAGATTATATCCTGGAGAAGGACATAGGCTATTTTTTTTTCTCAAAAAATAACCTTGATAGGGGTCAAATAGGAGTTCAAAATTTGTATGGGAAATCCATAATTCCTCGGCTTAGGGATCTGTACATTCATATTTAGGCTTTTGGTAGGAAATAAAGAAATACGTGTTTCAACGTTTTTGAAAAATCATCTCTAAAAGGGGCAAAGTGAGGTTAAACTTATGGGGTATTCTTTAGATGCAATCTCAAGATTCAGGCACAACACCTGAGAGACTGGACAATCGCTACAGGTGCCTCAGTGCAGAGGACAACTCCTTGGATTGTATACTTCTGCTCCCGAATATAACCTCCACGCAGGCGGAGCCGCGAGCAACAGCTAGTAATTAAATAAAAATCAACTAGTGTTGTTGCAACTAAAATCTGACATATAAGATTTTAATATATGGGAATCTCGCCTAACGTAAAAAATATGACTGACAGCCTCCGTGGCGCAGTAGGCGAGTAGCCGGCTGTGAAACCGTGGGTTCGATTCCCACACTGGAACAAATGTTTGTGTGCCAGACAGACATTTGTGTCCGGAGTCTGTGTGTTGTGAGACCTGAAGTCTCTCGTAGTTCTTGATATCCACAACATAAAACTTGTATCTTAGTGTGGGATCGGGGCTATGTGTGTGACTGTTGGGTGTGATCCTTTATATATATAATTCTACTGTATGTGTGTATGTCACTGAACTCCTCCTAAACGGCTGGACCGATTTGAATGATTTTTTTTGTTATCATCAATATCAGTTAGGAGGTATTGGTACTTCACTGTCGATATTAATGTGTGCTGAAATGTTGGTATGCAAGTATGTTGTCCGCAGGTGCGTGCTGCGTGTGCGTTCGCCCTGGGCACGTTCGTGGCGGCGGGCGGCGGCGCAGGACCCCGCACCGAGCACGCCAACGCGCTCGACCAGCAGGTGGCCGTGCAGCTCGCAGCACGACTGCCCAGCGACGCCTCCTGGCTCGTGCGCGCTGAGATACTAGCCGGTACACTACACAACACACACACACTACCAATATGTGATGTTTATCGACATTGGTAAAATATCGATAATCATAACTACTCTTGATTTTGGAGCGTACATACATACATATACACTCACGCCTGTAAGGCAGAGGTGTAACCAGTACACCCACTTTTCTCCGAATTTATTACGGTTCCATAATGTGATAGGGGGCGAGCCTACCGTTATACCGGGCATAGGTTCCAGACTCCGGGATAATACTGAGAATTTCTAGATATAAAAACCCAGTATCACTTTACCCAACCCGTGGTTCGAACCCGAGACCTCAGCACAGCAGTCGTAATGCATGCGCAATCACAACTGCGCCACCGAGGCAGTCATTTTGGAGCTTATGATAACTTCTATAATCGAAATTAAAATTATAGGGTTTAAATAAAAATACGTCTATGCCGATTTGGAGGCGATTTAATAATTATCTTACAAGACATGCGTGGCTCACCCGGTGGGCACAGACAGCTGGGCTTGCAAATGAATTTTCTAGAAACTACAGGCTTATACTACGCTTATGGTAAGGCAGAGGGGATAGGGTCAGCCATAACTAACTAGTGAGTAGTGGTATCGATATTTCATCGCTCATCTCTACTGCACTCCGCACACTATACCAGCTGATAGCAGTGTGTCCACAGTGCTGTCCACAGCGTCAATCAGTGTCACAATCAATCATAAACGCTGTAATGCCTGATTGGATGTCTCAGAGGACATAGACATGCTCAAAACCTATATCTCTTCGACCAAACCCGCACAATCTCGATGATTCAAAAGCGAATGTTTGTAGTTTGTTAGATCGATTGCTATATTGTTGGTTTCGCCCAACATCACAGTTATTTCGTTTCGAGCATCTTTGATTTCTTGTAAACTGAACTTGCTCAAACGTTTTACGGTAAACGTATGACCCCGACACAGGCTTTTTTATCACGACTAACAACCAACAAAAAGTAGTTAGCCAGTCATGTGTCAATGGTATGCCGGCGCGCCACAAATACTGACAACACTCACCGTTTTTACATGCTAAAAATAGCATGTAAATAAAATTGATTTGAATTTCATTGCTATGAAATAAAATTGATTTTGGCTTGTATTTACTCTCTACTTATTACCTTTTGATACATAAGTGGTTAGTTGGTAGGTGACAACATTTACGTCACGGCGCGGTGGGTTGAACAGTTGTAACTTGGGATACCTTTGACAAGACATTGTCTTGAGTTTGCGGTGGATACCCAGCTTAACACGACACTTTGTGCTCGCAGCTCTGCAGTGGCTGGTGCTGATCTTCGAACAACATTTCATTGCTGTCTACATTCAAGAACGGATAAGGAGGAGCGACAGGTGAGTGCCATGTTGCATTAGTCTTTAGAAACTCGTTCATTTGTCATAACTTCCAAGTCTACTGACCTATAATTTAATTGCTAAAAAAAACTAGTATTTATAAAGTATAGTGGTAATCGAAAGTTGTTGGCTAAGCATTTGTATATAGGTTTTACACAAAGTTGGGATCAAATTTAAAATAATAATATATTCATTTTCTTTTTTAGTCATAATAAGAATATTTGTGTAAATGAGGAAATAAATTTTTCTATGGAATTTATCCATTACCAACCATATGGGAAAATAGGTATTAGAACTGGATATTTTAGAGGGTATACCATTGAATTAAAATATATTATAAAAATATATTTTAACACTGTCTCAAATCTTTATATGGGTTTAACTTTTAACTATTTTTGGCTTGAACATACAGTCATGTATCAATGACATGCCGGTCAAATACTGGCCAGTTTCGCCGTTCTTACATGCGATTTTTAACTTTAATATTATGGAAATAAAATTGATTTTAGCTTGTATTTACTCTCTACTTATTACCTTTTTCCGAACATCTTTTGAGACATGAGAGGTTAATAATCGAATAATATTTCATATAAATATATTGGAGTTAATAATAAATAACAGTAAGTTCTGACAGAGCTAATCAGTATTGTTATGTCTGTCGTCCAGGGAGCCGCGTCGCTCTGGCGCGGTGGAGAGTGGTCAGGAGGCGCTGGCCCCGGGTGCTCGACCCTCCCACAACACGCTGGCCAGGTCCACTGCCGCGCTCTCCCTGCCATCCATCGGTACTACACTATACACACTACACACATACTCCATCATCACTCAATTTTATTATTCATAAAAAAATCTAAATCAAATATTTATTGAATCCATGAAATGTTATACATTACTAGCGGGCCCGGCAGACGTCGTCCTGCCCGTAAAAGCAGCGCCATCTGCCGGGCTGATTTGTGAATGTAAACCATCGAGGGCGCCATCCAAACGCATACAAAAAAAATCATTCACATCGGTCCAGCCGTATAGGAGTTCAGTGACTTACACACGTACAGTAGAATTCTATATATAAAGATTAGATTCAGTAATTTTTTTTACTCTGTCGCCAGTTCGGAATGCAGTTACACTAGAGAAGAACGGGCAAGAAACTCTAGCGTTGCTCGTTTCACACTGGTTAACAATATTTGGACAATTAATGTAACGATTTAAGTTTAATTACATTATATTAGAGCAGCTTAATGTATGTTAGGTTGCCTTATTGCTATATTGTGAATTAAAACTCATTACAAGACCTGGTGCACATGACCCTCGTGAAAATTATGAAAATCTGGATTTCAGTTAAATGTCCACACTGCACCTGATGGTAAGCGCAGTGCCGTCCAATTAGAGTATCAAGTAGCGAGAGAAAATTATATCTCGCTACTCGACACACATCATGCTGATCTGCAAAGCTTGAACACTGATCATTCCAGTGAACATATAACATTGATGGTATACGGTTTTTTCTACCATAATGAAATAATAATTTGCTGTATTGCTTGGTACAACCACTACAAGTACCAAGCACTAGAGCAGGTGCGTGGTTGATGGTGGTAGGATATTCATATCCGCCCGGATAGCGACCGGTAGCGACCGTACACAGGGTGGAAATATTATAAAATTAGGAACGGGTCTTAATCGCGCAATATTTTAATGGTATAAATACAACAATTATTTATTATTATTATATTTTATAATATGTATTCAAATCGCGAGAGTCTAAAAACAGGGTATAAAACCCGCCATAGTGGCACACGCAAGTGTGTCGCGTTCCGGGATCAGCCAGTGTACATCCGGTTTTTGTCGGGGGTATTGAGTTGGGGTACGATGTTTGGCTGTTCTGCGGCCTACTGCGGTAATACTCAGACACTAGACCCTCGACTCCTTCTTGCCCATGGCGTAGTGTGAGGAAGCAGGCCGGCATGACAGTGTTGAGTAGCGGGGGATAAATTATCTCTCGCTACACGATACTCTAATTGGAGGGTACTGTGCTTACCATCAGGTGCAGTGTGGTCACATTACCGTGCCAGAATAAAAAAAAAAGGTAAGACCAGAGGCCCAAACCTCTACTCCTTGTCAATCCACATTACATAACGGGTACTCTGTGATCATACTCATTTTAGCCATAGAATATAAATAACCCCGATAAATGTCTTTGGCATTGTGTATATACAATATAATATAAAGTGTACAAATAAATCGTGACATTCACTTGGACTTTATGGGTTACTGAATAAAGACTATAACGTTAACATTGTCACAACAGGTTTCGGGTCGGTGTACATGAAGCTGTGGACCACCCTGTGCATGATGTCCCGCGAGCCACACCCGCAAGTGTCCGAGATGGCCAACGACATCATCAACTACATCTCTAATCAGGTACAGCATTCACGCAAATCATCATTTAAGTAATGATTGTGTAATGTCTAATGGCGTTCTAAACAATAGACTGCCTCGGTGGCGCAGTTGTAATTGCACATGCGTTACGACTGCTGTGCAGAGGTCGCGGGTTCGATCCCCGGGTCGGGTAAAGTGATATTGGGTTTTTCTATCTAGAAATTCTCAGTTTTAGCCCGGAGTCTGGAGTCACTAGCCTGTGCCCGGTATGGCGATAGGCTCGCCCCCTATCACATTATGGGACCGAAATTCGGCAAAAAGTGGAGTAGTAGTAGTAGTAGAGTACTGGTTATGCCTCTGCCTACCCCTTCGGGGATTACAGGCGTGAGTGTGTGTGTGTACAATGTGTATTAATGGCGTTTGTCAATCAAGTGCTTTTTAGGCTCAAATATGCTAGACATCCTGCGACGGTTTTATGACTGTTGTAATGTGTGATGTGTGCAGTGTGCTGTGTGCAGTGGTGACGTGTTGTTTGTTTGTTGTGCAGGTAGACAGCGTGGGTCGTGAGGCGGAGTGCGCTCGCTCCACCGGCAGCTCCAGCAGTCTGCCGCCCTCGCCCAACACCAGGCCGCATCACGAACACAACAAGACCCTGCCCACGCCAGGTACCCTACACCACACCATCACTACACCACTACACCATACACACAAACACAACTCTCTTCCATTTACATAACAACTGCACTGTTTTCATTCACTTCGTTGCGGGATATAGACAGTTAACCATTCCCAGAGACTCACGGCTCACCGAGCTTCACTGCTCGATATCTACACATTTATTATGACTGGCGTGTGGGATAGTTTATACTCTATACAAGATAATATTATGTAGTTAACACTTTGTAACAAATTACCAAAATAAAAATGTTCTCAATTCGTTTGTACCCTTTCTGATGTTGTAACGTATTTTATATGTCACAGGTTAAAAATCGACTTTTCAAGTAATTTTTAGTTACGGCGATAGTCGATCGTAGTTTTGTTTGTGGTCTGTCACATCTCTACGGCATCCGCTAAAAAAAAAAGTATGCATTCGTTGGTTTTGACACTTTTCTCTCGCGAGTCGAACCGGAAATGTCGATAACCTGCAATAACCCATAGTAGTTTTATATGGTGGCAAAATAAGCCCTAAATGGCTTATATTTAATCGCCATGGTGCGAAAGTTGATAATTTGATCGAGTTTGGGTGGTAAGTGATATTTCATCAGAATATTTGTAACCGCGCCGTTGCGCGGGGGCTTGCCAAAATGGCGTCCCATTGTGAACGAAATTTTCATATTTTATTTTAATTGTTTCAGCTTTTTAAGGCGAAATATCGCCGCACCTTATTTTTGGGAATGATGCTATAAATATATAACGGCCGGTGCGTGATTTTTGGATTTAGTAATCGTAATGTTAAAATTTGGAAATTCCAACCATGTGCTAATTAGTTTAATTTTATTTCAGCTTGATTAAGCGGCCTTTTACGTTAACCTCCCGTTTTTACCGTTTTCGTTTACATCCCGTTTTCGTTAAATCGTTTTTACATGCAGTTTTGACGTTGGTTTTCGCCTAGTTGCACTTTTGATGCCACGTTGACGCTTTGTTTGGAATTGAAGACCCATTGTGGGGATAATTGTTGATGGATGCCTGGATGCCCTAAGCTCCATTATTATAACCTGCTCCGGTTGATGGCGGCCTGGAAGACCCCCCTGGAACATTAGTACAGTTAGTTATATCTTAAATAGAGGTATGTAAAATTATAATTTTTGTAGCGAGAAGCCTTCAGCTCACTAGCTTGTTATGGGTAACCTATTTATAAATTTCACTCCAGAGTGCAGTAATGATCAATTAAAAAATGAACCATTATATATAATCTTTATAATTAGTACTTAATATTAAACATAGTCAATTTTGTATCTGACAGTTTATATTATGTAAATGTTTGTTGAGTTCCGAGGGAAATAAATACTGTGTCATCATGACTTGTGTTTAAGTTACCACCCGACTGCGATTAAAAGTTCCAAGCGCCCTACTGACTATCCACGGTAATTATATTTTTGTTATTAAACTATTTTGGCAGAGTTTAGTCTGTCTGGCGCCCGAGCACAACTTCATATTAGTTTATTTATTACCTTAAAGAAAATAAAACACACCTTAGCTTCATTAAAAAGATATTTATATATAATTTTTTTATTTTTTATTACAATTGGCGCTGTACGTCCAGGGACTTGAGAGGAACTTGTTCATATTGGTTCATTATTGCACTCTTATATTATATATTGTTTTGTGTATAACTATATACTCTCTTTATTTTGTTTGCATCTTGAAATAAGCCGTTAGCTTAACTCTTGACTGACACTCTATGGATGTTTGCTATAAATTGTTCTCTTGTTAACTTTATTTTGCTGTTGCTAAGCTTATTACTAGCTTCAGATATCTTTTTAGCTATTGAATATGAGGTTTAGATCATAAAATAGAATCAATTTTACTGGCAGAATGCATTAAATTCATATAACTTGATAGTTCAGAAGATAGGTGTGTATACTGTGTTTTTTCCATTTGAATTGTTTAGAATCATAGGGTTTAATAAAATCTACAGCTCCGAGACTGGTGTGGTCAACTCCAAGGTTAATGTATGTATTTAGTTATAGTTATAAACTTAACATTACTTTGATGTTTTCATAAACTCATTGTATTTTGAATTTGAAAACTTCAAATTGTGTTTTAACATTGTGTTAACAATTTTTGCTACTTGAATTAGTATACTAACTTAATAATTAGATAGTATTTAACCTATTTTCACTGTGTATTTACTAGGAAAGAGGTCAGTCAACCTTTTGTTATAATATATTGAAAAACATAATTGTTCTATTGCGGTAAAGTATTTGATACTTAAAAATAACTTGTTAATTTTACACATACACATATTTTACACATTTAAGCAACTTTGTAAGTCAATACTGCACTCTTTAAACAAATTGCATAATAGATTTTCTTAAATATCATTATTAACTTTGTTAAAAACATAACCTCATTTTATTACTTTTTCACACGTTTTATTATTGCTTCATTTCTTGGAAATTATTATAAAGACATTCATAAATGTCGATGTTTAATAAAACTTAAAAGTTTTTATAACTTATTGTTTGCATAGTTAGTCATTTTTGATAACACTAGTATTGTGTTTGGATTTGCTTGGATAATTTAAAGTTTTTGTCATGGATGCAGAAACTCAAACTTTTTCTTTACCTGAAGTTAGGGAAGATCTTATTGCGGCACCTGACGTTTCAAATAATTTACCGGATCGTGAAGATTTAATAACTTTGTCTAATATTCAAGAACCTTTTTCTTCTACAATTCCACCGATTGTTGAACCTTCGTTCAAACAATTTTCACAAACGGGAATTTCTTCGGTTTTGTTAAACGATACTGTTAGGAGGAATTTGCCTCGTGTAACTAAATTACCTGATCTTAAAAGAAGTAAAATTTGTTTTGATGGAAAATCTGCTGTTAGAGAATTTATTACTCAAGTAGAGGAATATTTTTTATTTAGAAATTTTGATGAATATGTTTTGTTAGCTTCATTTACAGACATTGTATCTGATATCGCCCTTAAGTGGTATAGAACTGTACGTACCCAGATTAGTTCTTGGTATGATTTGAAGGTTGCGTTATTGAAACGTTTTGATAAATTTGATTTTGACTATTGTTTGGAATATGAACTTCGTACAAAGAAACAGAAGTTTAGTGAATCTTTACCTGAATTTATTACAGAAGTGTTTGATATGGCTTGTCGTTTGACTAATCCACTTTCAGATTTAACTTTAATTACTATTATTAAACATAATATGTTACAAATTTATTTGCCTTATTTTATAGGAAAAAATATTACTTCCATTGAAACTTTTATTCAAATTGGAAAGGAACTTGAATCATGTGTTGTTGGAAAGCCTGTTAAGGAATATAAAGCGGTTAAATTTGAGAAATCACATATTAGTGCTGTCAAGACAGATGGTATTATTTGTTTGAAGTGTAAACTTGTTGGACATTCATATCGGGATTGCTCTACTCATCCTGGAATCATGTGTTTTGACTGTCATAAACCTGGAGTCATCACAAAAGATTGCGACGTGTGTAGACCGAAGAATAATTTAAAATCTCATTCAAAAAACTAGTTAGATCCCACCGATCACGGATTTCTGAGAAATTGCCTAGTGTATCGATGGTTAATAAAAATTATAAACGTATTGTTAAACCTAAGGTTATTGGGAAAGTTTCACATAGGACTACCAAGTCTTCTGTTGCACCTGATGACTATACAATTAAAAAAGAATTTTCAGATTGGTTAGATTACTTAAAAGTGTTTTTTAAAATACATAGTTCGGCACCTATTCTTTTTACAACTCCTAAAGATTCTAGACCTTATTTAAAATTTGTTATTGATAATATTTCTTATTCTGGATTATTGGATAGTGGTTCCAATAGATGCATCCTTGGTTCTGATAGCCACTTACAATTTCTTAAACATGGTTATACAATTAAACCTGATTCTACTTTAGCTTCTACTGTAGATGGTACCTCGCGTAAAGTGTTAGGAACTTTAGATTTACCTGTAAAATGTGATGATAATATTGAGATCATTCAATTTTTAATTATACCTTCATTTAAACCTGCAATTATTTTAGGTTTTGACTTTTGGCTTAAATTTGGCTTAGCTAAAGATTTGTTAAAGAATATTACATTAGTTCCTGTGGATAATTATTCGACTTGTTCTATTACTGCTGCTAAATCTCTATCTCCTTTTGAGAAGCGAGAATTAAGTAATGTTATTTCTCTTTTTGAAGATATTTCTTATGAAAAGAAAGGATTAGGACTTACTCACTTAGTTGAACATAAAATTAATACAACTGGTGAACCTTTTAAACAACGTTATTGGCCTTTGAGTCCGGCTAAACAAAAAGAACTTTTTGATGAAGTTGATGTACTTTTAAAAGAAAATATTATACAACCTTCTAAATCGCCTTGGTGCTCTCCTGTTCTTGCTGTTGAAAAGCGGGATGGTGGAACTAGATTATGTCTGGATTCTCGTCGTTTAAATTCTATGACTATTAAAGATTCTTATCCGTTACCTTATCCTTCTAGAATTTTAGATAATCTTAAAGGTGCTAAATATATAAGTACCATTGATCTTTCCAAAGCTTTTTTGCAAATACCTTTAGAAAAGAGTTCACAGGAAAAGACTGCTTTTGTCGTTCCTGGTCGTGGTTTATTTGAATTTGTGCGTATGTGTTTTGGACTTACGAATGCTCCTAGTGAATTACAACGTTTAGTTGACAAACTTTTTGGTCCAGAGTTTGATAGTGTAGTTTTCTGTTATTTAGATGATTTGATAATCATAAGCTCTGATTTTAAAACTCATATTGTTTATTTAAACAAAGTTTATAATATATTAAAAGACGCTGGTCTTACTGTTAACCTTAAAAAATGTAATTTTTGTAAAGACAGACTTCGTTATCTTGGTTACATAGTTGATAAGGATGGTTTACATACAGATCCTTCTAAATTAGATGTTATTGAGAACTTTGCTCAACCACATACTGTGAGAGAACTAAGAAGTTTCTTAGGTCTTTGTTCGTATTATCGTAGATTCATTTCTAAGTTTGCTGATATTGCTTCACCTTTAACTAAACTTACAGAGGGAAGCAAGAATTCTAAAAAATCTATTGTTTGGAATACTGATGCTGAAAATGCATTTTCTAATTTAAAATTAGCTTTAATAACGGCTCCAGTTTTAAACTGCCCTGATTTTGAAAAACCATTTTATTTACATTGTGATGCTAGTTCTGTAGGAATTGGTAGTGTTTTGGCTCAGGAAGATAAAAAAGGTGAACAACATCCTGTTGCTTATTATTCTAGATCTTTAAATAAATGTGAAAGAAATTATAGTACGACAGAAAGAGAACTTTTGTCTATTTTAGATTCAATTGAACATTTTCGACCTTATATTGAGGGTATGAAATTTACTGTTATAACTGATCATGCTTGTTTAAAATGGCTTTTAAAACTTAATAACCCTTCTGGTAGACTTGCTCGTTGGGCTGCTAGAATTTCACAATTTACGTTTGATATTATTCATAAAAAAGGATCACAACATGTAGTTCCTGATTTTTTGTCTCGTATAGAAATTTCTACTATTGATTTTGCTCCTATTACTATAGTTAGTCCTGATGATGATATACTTGATCCATGGTATAAGAGAATATTTCTTAATTGTCAAAAATTTCCTAGTCGGTTTAAAAACTTTAGAGTAGAAGATAATACTTTATATAGATTTTGTAAAAATAAATATAATCCTAATAGTCGCTTAAATTGGAAAATTGTTATTCCTAAAGAACATATTATTAATACTATTCGTGATAATCATGATAATCTCAATTCTGGCCATTTGGGCATGCATAAGACTTTGTTTAAATTAAAACAACATTATTTTTGGAAAGGAATGTTCATAGACGTTCAAAAATATATTAATGGTTGTGATATTTGTAAAGCATACAAATCATCAAATTCACCACCACATGGTTTCATGGTTAATCCTAAAAAAGTAGACTCTCCTATGGTTTTGTTGTCAATGGATATAATAGGAATTCTTCCTAAAAGTTATTCTGGTCATCGTTATATTTTGTCTATTGTAGATGTTTTTACTAAATACTGTTGGATTTTTCCTATGCTAAATGCTACTTCTAAAATTATTTGTAAACTTCTTGAAAAGGAAATATTTCTGAAATATGGTACACCTAATATATTTATTGTTGATAATGCTTCTCAATTTACTAATAAACTTTTTGTAGACTTCTTGAAAAGCTATAATATTACTAAAATATTCTATAACACTCTCTACACTCCGCAAAATAATCCTGTTGAACGATATAATAAAGTAATAGAGTTTTGTATTTCTTGTTATGTTAGAAACGATCATAGAACCTGGTCTAATTTTCTCCCTCATGTGCAATTATCTTTGAATAATAGTGTTAATTTGGCTACTGATTTTACACCAAATTATCTTATGTTTGGACGTGAACTTATTTTTGATGCGTCTCATCATCGTTTTAGTAAATCCATAGAAGATTTATCTCATCTTGAGTTGGGTGATCGCAATTCATTTGCTAATTCTTTAAATTCACTTAGTGAAGTTTTTGTTAAAGTGCAAACTAATTTGTTAAAAGCATATAAACGTAATGCTATTTATTATAATCGCGGGAGGAAGGTCATTTCTCTTTCGGTTGGTGACATTTGTTGGAAGCGTAGTTTTGTTCAATCTAATGCCCCTGCATATTTTTCGGCTAAGTTGGCTCCTAAGTTTATAAAATGTGAGGTCTTGGAAAAGATTTCTGATAATGTTTATGTTTTGAAAGACTTGGTTAAAGGCTATACTGGTCGATACCATGTCAAAGATATAGTTAAATATTAAATTTGTACTTTTTGGAACTTCCTTGTAATTAAGTTCTTGGTTTTGTATCTTGATGGAAGCCGCACAGCTGTATGTGGAAGGATTAGATGATTGTATGATAGTTAATTGTGCCATGAAAGAGATGTATAAGAGATGTATGTTATGAAACTTCTTATCATTATATAGAATTCCATTCTTAATTCATGCTAAAATTATTTAGGAGATTTTGGAATATTTAGTGTTGCGCTCTGATTAAAGTTTTCAACTGGAATTGATCTTATGTATATTTTGTTTGTTAAATATAACCTTTTTGTTATATACCTTGTTTGTTGTATAAATATGTTTTGTCATTTTGTGTGCAAACATTTTATAGTAGGAACTTTCGTTTCTCAACTTGTATAGTTAGCGTTTACTTTCTACATAACATTTTGAAAGAAATGTTTATGCTAGAATATTTATAAGTTTTTTATATTCTACATTACATTTAGGTTTTATAAACCTTAAATGTAACTTGTTGGAATCCTTTTTAGTGTATTTGTAGATTTAAGTCTCGGACACGACCTTTTGTTTGCTAACATACAATTTGTACACTCAGCTTCTTTAGCTAGTGTGGCATTTTTGTTATTGTTATGTTCATCTCTGATTTGACTCTCTGATTGGACTAGACCCGTACGCATTTGCGTCGGTCAACTTTGTTTACTCTGTTCTGTTTGCTTTCGCGACTGACAGTAGTTTTGTTTTGTTCAATACGCCTTTGCGTATACCTTTTGTTTGTGCTATCGCTTTCGCGTTAGTCACACTTTGTTTGTTAAGACTTGTGCTTTCGCCTTGTCATTTTTGTCTATTACGCCCGGAAAGTCGGAGGAGAGTTGTGCCGATCGTAATATGATAATTTTCTTTTGTGCTTTCGCGTCCAGAAAGTCTGATTAGGGTTGTGCTGACCGCGAAATGCCATACTTTGTTACAGAGGAATTTATATTCCTTGGTGATTGATATCTATTACGCCCGGAA
Source organism: Laothoe populi (assembly GCA_905220505.1). Lineage (NCBI taxonomy): Eukaryota > Metazoa > Arthropoda > Insecta > Lepidoptera > Sphingidae > Laothoe > Laothoe populi. Next base: position 1,097,343 of record HG992156.1, read on the forward strand.
AGTTGGAGTAGAGTTGTGCCGATCGTAATATGATAATTATATTGTTTCAGATGGATTTATATTCATTTGCTTTTGTTTGTTTACTATTGTTTCAGATGGATTTATATTCATTTGCTTTTGTTTGTTTAATTTGCTTTTGTTTATACACGGTTGTGGAGTTCTTCGTCTTTAGCGGGGAGAACCTCTCGTATTCTCCTTTAGCTTATTTTTTTGGTCTTAGATCGGCGGTTCTGTTTGGCCTAACCGATATTGACATAATTTTGGATTTTGTTGAGACAGTGGTTAATTAGCTTAACTGTTCTTTTGTTAGTAATGTTAGAGTTAGCGACTATTCGGTCTAGCTAATCTCAAAGGGTTTGTTAAGAATGATAGAGTTAGCGACTATTTCGTCAAACTAATCTCAAAGGTAAGGGAATGAAAGCTAAGAGTTAGCGACTATTTGGTCAAACTAATCTCATAAGGTTTGAATGAAAGTTAAGGTTGGTAAAGCTTTGTTGTGGTTTGAGTTAGCGGCTATTGTTGCCTAGCTATTTCATGGATGAGTTGTTTAGTTTGTTTCGATGGAAAGTTTGTAAGGTTTGGATTAGTAGTAACTTATGTTCTGCTATATCAGACTTTGGATTTTGTTTGTTAGTAACATTTATATTTTTCAAAAATGTTTTGTTTGATCTTTTTGTTAGAAATTCTTTTGGACTTTCTTGTTTCAGTTTATAAAGCTTTTGCTTAATTTCATTTTGAGTATATCTTTTGATATATCCTTTTTACTTTTCGATTGCTTTTGCAATTTTATTTACGTTCAGTAATGCTTTTCTTGGAACTTCAGATGTTTTCTGTTTGGGATTCTTTTTTGTTTATTGAATATTTGTTTCAGATTTTGGAAACTTAGACTTTTCTGATTGAAGTCAAGGTTCATAAAAGAACTTTGTTCTTTTATTTTTTTTGGGAAAGTATGTGATGTAACGTATTTTATATGTCACAGGTTAAAAATCGACTTTTCAAGTAATTTTTAGTTACGGCGATAGTCGATCGTAGTTTTGTTTGTGGTCTGTCACATCTCTACGGCATCCGCTAAAAAAAAAAGTATGCATTCGTTGGTTTTGACACTTTTCTCTCGCGAGTCGAACCGGAAATGTCGATAACCTGCAATAACCCATAGTAGTTTTATATGGTGGCAAAATAAGCCCTAAATGGCTTATATTTAATCGCCATGGTGCGAAAGTTGATAATTTGATCGAGTTTGGGTGGTAAGTGATATTTCATCAGAATATTTGTAACCGCGCCGTTGCGCGGGGGCTTGCCAAAATGGCGTCCCATTGTGAACGAAATTTTCATATTTTATTTTAATTGTTTCAGCTTTTTAAGGCGAAATATCGCCGCACCTTATTTTTGGGAATGATGCTATAAATATATAACGGCCGGTGCGTGATTTTTGGATTTAGTAATCGTAATGTTAAAATTTGGAAATTCCAACCATGTGCTAATTAGTTTAATTTTATTTCAGCTTGATTAAGCGGCCTTTTACGTTAACCTCCCGTTTTTACCGTTTTCGTTTACATCCCGTTTTCGTTAAATCGTTTTTACATGCAGTTTTGACGTTGGTTTTCGCCTAGTTGCACTTTTGATGCCACGTTGACGCTTTGTTTGGAATTGAAGACCCATTGTGGGGATAATTGTTGATGGATGCCTGGATGCCCTAAGCTCCATTATTATAACCTGCTCCGGTTGATGGCGGCCTGGAAGACCCCCCTGGAACATTAGTACAGTTAGTTATATCTTAAATAGAGGTATGTAAAATTATAATTTTTGTAGCGAGAAGCCTTCAGCTCACTAGCTTGTTATGGGTAACCTATTTATAAATTTCACTCCAGAGTGCAGTAATGATCAATTAAAAAATGAACCATTATATATAATCTTTATAATTAGTACTTAATATTAAACATAGTCAATTTTGTATCTGACAGTTTATATTATGTAAATGTTTGTTGAGTTCCGAGGGAAATAAATACTGTGTCATCATGACTTGTGTTTAAGTTACCACCCGACTGCGATTAAAAGTTCCAAGCGCCCTACTGACTATCCACGGTAATTATATTTTTGTTATTAAACTATTTTGGCAGAGTTTAGTCTGTCTGGCGCCCGAGCACAACTTCATATTAGTTTATTTATTACCTTAAAGAAAATAAAACACACCTTAGCTTCATTAAAAAGATATTTATATGAAATTTTTTTATTTTTTATTACAATGTGTAATATCTTTACTATCGCTTTCTGGATTTCGTGAAAAGGGACGGAAGTGTGTAACAGGAAGTCAAGAAAGCGCGTGCAATTTGATTTGAACAATGAACGCGGGGTGCTAGAATTGCCCGTCAGATGGTTTGATTTTGGTTTCCGAATGGAATCGAATAGAATTAAATATAATTGAATGGAATAAAACGATATCGTATGGAATCGGAATAGACTGGACTAGTCCGGAATCGACTGACATCGAAATTGGCTTTTGTTTAGGCTATAAAGTTAATGTTGCTTATTACCAATGTGAGATGTCAGATGTTACACACCATATGCAAGTACTATAAGGCTCGTTCGTTTTTTTTTAATAATTGATTCACCAGGTCACCGTCGCGGGAAGTCAGGTCTGCCGCACACGATATCTGAAGAGTCCGTGGCGAACAGAGACCGGGACTCTACGAGCGAGAGGGATCGACAACGGGACTCCACTTCCTCCAATTCTAGTAAGTCGTTCTTTACGGTTATTGGCTAAGCTATTTTTGATGCAAGGAGCGTTTTGAAATTCGATGACCATGCTATTACTAAAAATGTTGGTTTGAATATGGTATCATGGACATTTAATTGCAGAATTTAGACGATATTAATATATAATACACACACATACACACACGCCTGTAATCCCCGAAGGGGTAGGTAGAGATGTAACCAGTATGTAGTATATAAATTACACAAAAAAAAATATTCAAAGTATATTTACACTCGGATTCAAGAATAATACAATAAGTTCTTTGTTATACATATATTTCTGTATACGTCATTAGTCCATTTTTGCCGCTAAATTTAAACTAACCAATTTAAGAGCTCATTTCAACGTTGTTCTTGCATATAGGCGTTAGATTCTGCAGTTTATAATGTATATTTTTTTTTGCTCACTCGTTTATTTCTGAGGGAGTAATAGGGAAAGGCAAAACTTATGTACAATTAAAGACGATCACGCCTATACAATTATATACTCGCCACTGTAACCACTACATACCTCGGCACAAACCTTTCAACAGTGTGTATGTAGATGTGACATGTCCCAATAAATCACTACTGTCTATATATAATATATATATATACTTTATATATACAATTTAATCAGTTTGATAAGGGTTTGGTATTGGTTTTATTTTCATAAATGTTGCAGGGGCGTAGCTAGCGCCGTATTAACCGTATCAATGTTACGGGCCCTTGGGCTACAAGGGCCCTGAACGTGTAAGCAGAAATTCGTAAAATGTTTGGCACAATCTCACTTATACTCTTTACCTCTCATTTGGGCCCTCCAACAAATTTTGATACAAGGCCCATCTAAGGCAATCTACGCCACTGGTATGATGAAAGATCACGTTATCAGGTCAGCCAACAAAGAAGCCGATAGTGTCGACACAGTTCGTGGAGTGGGCGTCGAGTATGTTCGCACGCGGCGAGGAGGAGGGCGGCAGTGGCGGCGGTGGCGGCAGTGAGAGCGATGTGGAGTCTCGCGCACACCACCAGCGCGTGTGGCGCCGCACCAGGAACCGCAGCCTGCGTCGGGACGCCGCCGGTCAGTCACCCATCAACAACATCACAACCACCGCCACGTGTCAGTGTATATCTCATCCGTTTGTCATTTGGGTGCTGTGGGAATGACTTTTTTATTAATCAAGTAGGCAATAACATACCTCTTATGATAATAATAATAACACCCAACAGTCACACACATAGCCCCGACATAGCCGACCCCACACTAAGATACGAGTCTTGTGTTGTGCGTATCAGGGACGTGGAGAGACGCACGGGCACAAATATCTGTTTGTCACAAACGTTTATCCCTGTGTGGGAATCGAACCCACGGTATCTCGTTTCACAGCAGGCTACTCGAAATTTGCGCCACGGAGTCTGTCAAGTATGTCATTAAAGAGGAAAAGAAAAAAAAACAATTTACAGAAAGCATATCAGCTTATGTATATCTATCACTCATGGTCCCTGATCACCACGACACTGTATAAGCTTTTTTTTATCCTGGCACGGCAATGTGGTCACACTGCACCTGATGGTAAACGCAGTTCCGTGCAATAAGACCTCCGGGTGGATATATTTATGTGATAGGATATTTCCTACCACCAGCAAAAACGGATTCTTAATTTTCTTCACTTTAATAGTTCAAGTTATACCTATAGATTTTGAAATGTGTTGTTGGTCCGTGATGAATCAGAGTACTGAAGTCATTAGTGTGTAATCAGGACTATGTGACAGTTGGGTGTGTTATTAGTTTTTGGTACTAACTGTTTTCATTCATACATCATACATTTGTTGTATGTTAATTACTTTATATTAACGTAGTTTTTAAAATAATCTATTCAAATGTAAAGAATATTTGACTGGTATTGTGTGCAATGGTAAAGGCATGATAACTAGTTGATATTTAATGTGAATTTTCATGATAATATATGTCAGTATCAGTGTTGTGTTATAGACATTGCTCGGTTTATTTTTACTATTTCTATTGACAGTGAATATTGCCTTATATTTGAATAGATGAATTATTGCATGTAACTGTTTATTTGGTGTAATTTACAAATATTATGGTAGGCAGCGTCATTGCTGTGCTCTGGCATTGCAGAAATCGGGCGGCGGTGACTACTTACCATCAGGTGGCCCGTCTGCTCGTCAACCTATCGAGGCTCTAAAAAAATTTATATAATTGTACCTACATAATATATGTGTTGTTTAACAGCAATGGCTCGCAGTCGTGTGACCCGCCTGGAGACTCAAGCCTTCCACTCGCGCTGCCCCCTCCCCCCGGCCGTGGTGGTGTTCCACCCGTACGAGCAGCACGTCGCCGTCGCCTCCAAGGAGAACTTCGGCATCTGGGACTGGGGCACCGGCGCCAAGGTGTGCGCCGGCTGGTGGCGCCGCTCCTGGGGGCGGATCTCCGCGCTGGCGTACGTCAACGCGACCGAGCGCGCGCTCATCGCCGTGGGGGCGTACGCGGGACACGTGGCGGTGTTCCGGGCCGGACCGGGTGGACCGGGTTCCGAGCCGGCGCTGCTGGCGGCGTGGCGTGCGCTCGACGTGCGGCCTGCACCGGATTATAGGCCTCCGCCCGCACAACCTATATACAGTCAGTGCTCCATTACGTTCACTATACACACCAGTCGTACGGATATGTACTTACCTACCCTGACGAGGCACCCATAATTATTATATAAAATAAATAAAAGACAGTCCGATAAGGTTATATTTAACTTGAATCTAGTCCACGGTAACTATCAACGCTTTACCCACTGCCCGCCAAGTATTCAACTTTGACAATAACTAACCCAAAATCAATTAGAATATTACTTTTCACATCATATCAAAATTCACTTTCATACATTTTCATTGCTTAAAAATGTAAAAAGTATGTATATAAAAATATTCGCCAATGTTATGTTAATATTGCGCAGGTTTAGCGCAACTAGTGTCGGATCAGTTCAGCTCGACGGACGATAAGCAAGCGAACAATAAGGGAAAGCAGGGGGACACCAATCGTGAGTCGCGACTGTACTCCTACAACACTAGCGGATCCAGGATCTAATGTGTCGTATAGAACCAAAGTCGCCAACGTAGGTAGTTAGGCAAAAATATATGGCAATATAGGAAATTAAAATCTGCATTCCAATGTTTTATAATTAAAAACGGCTATAAACCCTTCTAAAACACAAAACAAAAGTTATTTTAGAACCAAAGTAGGCAATCGTTCACCATGAACAAATCAGAAGCGTCTGTCAAGTCAACAATGCTATTTCTCATGAAGTAATGAAGTGCTATGTTTATTCAGTACGCACCGAGTGGGGCTATCGCACGCCAGGCGTGTTTTTATTTGTGTGAATTGTACAGAGTTATTACGCGCCCTTCAGGTTTGTATTTAGTGCGACTAGGTGCCACAGTCAAACATTTAATAAAAATAGAAATTCCGCCTAACTGCCCTTGAGCGGGGTGACCGAGAATAGATACAGTACCACAACACAGTTAGGCCGTATGTACACATTGTCATTGCCAGTATGGGTCCATTCCCGTCAAGAAGCAGTATGCAAGCATTCTTAGGTTCCAGTTAAAAGGCATTAAAGCCACTGGTATTACTGATCGTTATGAGACTTAACATTCTTTACAAGAGGTAATAAAAATACAGTCAACCAAATATCTACGTCATCTCATATATCGTGTTTATTTTTCAAACTATAAATACTGTATTTATTCAAAGAAAAATGTTACGCTACCCCCTCTCTAATGCCCTGAGCACTTAGTTCAGCCACGTGATATCTGGATCCGCTACTGTTACATTAGTATTTAACTAACACGTTATGTAGTGGCACGCACTGCGCATTTGATTGATTATTTCGCCTTGCTTTGTTTTGATTTCGTTTGCTTAGACGTGTAATATACCGGTTACACTTGTATAATAATCACTATGACTCTATACAGAAATGTTAAATACATTTAATACATATAGAAATGTATCAATTGTAGCTAAAAACATCTGATTATTTTGAAATTCGCTATCCCATTTCATGACTTCATGCATTATCTGTTTCATTTTGTGTAGTTAACTGCCGCGTGATCAACCTCCTGAATTTTGATAAACACGTCCTATATTTGACCATTACACGCAAGGCGTGTGTAGCAAAAACGTGATGTTGCAGTCAATCTGTTAAAAAATTTAATTGGTTTACAATATAATCTGAATCTGAATATAATATAAAATGCCTAATTATAAAAGAAGCAATTTTGAGTTCAATAAATGTGTTTCATATCTGTGTAATATTCTAAAAGTATATTGGTGTTAAGTAAAATATGTTAATAGGTTACTTATGCCGGTTCGTAGGCACAAATCTGCACGGTGTTGAGACATTGCACGTAATTTACTTTGCACTTAAACTTAGTTGCTAGTAAATATGTTTAAAAAGAGATTAACAATATATAAGTTTTATTTACACGCTCGTGACGAAGCAAATTGCCTTTATATCTCTTATAAAATATGTTACGTTAAAATACGCATCGCTTCGTCGCGGGTGTATTTGCGTGCGTGTGTGTGAGGGTGTTTTTTGTGTAAATAGTTAGTAAAATTCTTTTATTTTCAAAGATTTTTAATTTGAGTCTAATATCTTGCTATTAAATATCGTATTACATTGCTTCGTTTACATCAAAACTTACTTGCATGGCGTCCGCATACGAATTACGTTCTATGCGAATCGTTGCAACACTTCTGTATACCCCATATGCTCTATAAAAAGATTATGTTAAAAATCTTAAAGGTTCACACGCAAAATTAAAAAACAAATGATTTGAACTTTACATTTTCGTTGCCGTATTTTTTGTAGTTATTAGTATTTTTATTATTTTTGTAGTCATGCTAAGAAATATTGTAATACATAGTTTGTGAGGTGACAATATGTGATGTGATGTATAACAGTGTCCAGCGGCGGCGGCGGTAGTGGGAGCGGCGCGGGCGGCGGCACGTACAGCGCTCCGCCCCCGGGGCTGCAGCTGCGCTGGTCTGCGTGGCGCCGGTCGCTGGCACTGGCGGGCGCGGCGCCGGCGCTCCGGCTATGGGACGCGCATGCAGAGCTACACTGCCTCGACATACCCACCGGTATCTACTCCATACTCCTTACTGCCGACACTATCGGTTACATAAGCTGCCAAGTAACCAAGTGGGTTGCCCCATTTATCTTCACCACTTGTAAACACACACCATGACAAAACAATATTTAGTAATGGCACCAAGCCATCCACGAGACAGGCTCGACATGGTGTGTATGGCATCGACTCACAGTAATTACTTCCTGTATAGTCAAATAAGCCTAAGAACATCTGTTATGTAGCACCTCTTGTAAAAATTTAAAATAAATGACTATTATTATTAAGTTGCATACTTTGAAGGGAAATAATGATTGGTATGATGGAGAGACACTTGGGGCTCCAGAAATGTTTTAGTGATTTTTTATGAGATAATGGTACCTGGTATAACCAACCCGTTTATATACATGTGGTTTTCACTTTTTCGTGTGCAAGACTGTTTGAGTGGCTATAATTGTTTTATTTGTTTCTATCAAGCACCAATATGGAGTTTATCATTTTGAGTTTAGATTTAATGGACATGAGGAAATTATTACACACTATGAGTCTTGGTGCAAATTAATTACAAAAACTCTAAACTTATTATACAGGGTGTTGCAAAAGGAGGGTACTAATGACAGCACCAAGTATAAGGTTGGCGATTAGAAACTTATTAGTAAGGTTACAAAACGAAAATTGGAATTTAAATTTTTTCTTGGTATTTTGTAGTATGATATTAAAATTTTATTGTAAATTTTTAACTCTTGATAAAGTGTCAGCCGATTATCTAAGCAATAAATATACTTAGGCAATCCAAAAATAGTTCGTTAGCATTTATGATCGGTATATATAGATTTGATAAAAATGACAAAATACAATAACTCAGATAAGATTTTTTTATTTTATCGATATGTTACTAACCACTAACTCTATACATGCTTTCATTACATTTCATTTACCCCCATTTAAATTTATTTTTATTAATATTAACAATATATATAAATGTATAAATTCTTGTCATAATTTCAATAATATATATTTAATATGTTTTAAACTATTATACAAAATTGCCTGGTGTGTGATACAACGTTCCAAACGATTAGATCAATATCCATGTGTTGTTTTGTTTAATTGCATCATAATAAGAATGTTACGGTATTGTAAAATTGACTTGCTTGGTTTTTATACAGGAAGTACTTCGACAGCTCAGCGGGCGAGTAGCCGGCTGTGGAACGAGAGGCCGTGGGTTTGATTCCTGCACCGAGACAAATGTTTGTGTAACAGACAGATATTTGTTTCTGGTCTGGGATTTGTGGGACCGTAGTCCCTAGTAGTGGTTGATACCTAGTGTGCGGTCAGGACTGTGTGTGTGACTGTTGGGTGTATTTATTTATTTACAGTTTTACACAGACTATAACAATGTGTATACAAACAGGTTGTGAAGCCGCAGCGACGTCCCTCTGGCGTGGCGGCGAGTGGTACGGCAGCAGCGGTGGCGGTGGTGATGGTGGCAGTGGTTCAGACGCGTGGCACCAGGTGGTGTGCGGGTTCGGTGACGGGTCGGTGCGTGCGTGGGACGAGCGCGCGCCCTCCTCCCCCTCCCTGCAGCTGCACCACCACTCCGCGCCGGTGCTGTGCGCCGCGCATCGACACGACCGACCGATGCTGCTCACCGGCTGGTAACTACCGCACACACACACACCCACACACACACACACACACACACACACACACACACACACACACACACACACACACACTTCAGTACCGAATGCATACTCAATGATCTTTTTCGACTGTAATAGAAATTGAACGTGATTAAAATTGCTTTAATAATAATACAAGCCCTGTATTGAACATTGTCCCACTGCTGGGCACGGGCCTCCTCTACTAATGTGAGGATAAAATTGCTTTATTACGCATTATATATATTACGCATTCTATGTTATATTTCTTGTCATTTTCGTTTAAAATTAATATGTGAGGGGTCCTTATGACGATCATGCATAGTTTAAAAACTGTGACTCATTCAAAATATGCAATTTTATCTAAATCTGTATTGTGTATGTATATAATCGTCTATGTAACCACAAAATCAAATCTAATATTAGGAATTAGTAAAGGTAATAACAATTACAACCGACCTGAAGTTAGTGACAAACTGCGTTTTGATCGTTATGTGAGTAACTTCAGTCCGTATTTCTCTGCTATGTTCACTGTGGTGTGTTGCAGCATGAACGGTGAGGTCCGTCTGTACGACACCCGCAAGCCGTCCGCGGCCGTGGAGGAGGTCCGAACCCCTGGACCACTCGCGGCCATCGATCTACATCCACTCTGCGACCTGTTGGCATGGTCAGTATAGCAGACTACCACATCTTATTCGGCATAGTATTAATGAATACACCCAACAGCCACAAACATACTGACCCCACACAACCTGGGTCAAACCTGTATCGTGGGTATCAACAACCCGGACCCCAAACAAGTATCTGTCTGTCACACAAACATTTGTCTCGATCCCGGACTCGGACCGACTGCCTTTCGGTTCATAGCCGTCTACTCGCTCGCTGCGCTACGGAGACTATCCAAATCATTATTTATTTTATTGCAGTTGAAACACGCCAGCCGTGAAGATTCAATATTTTAATTTTAATATGTTTGTTGGTTTACAGTGGTTCAGTGAACCAGTCCATCAGCATCTACGACCTGAAGGGCCTGCTGCTGAACACCATCAAGTTCCACGAGGGGTTCATGGGCGCGCGCATCGGACCTGTCTCCTGTCTCACCTTCCATCCGCTCAGGTAAACATTACCTGTTATTTACTTATCTTTGAACCTCACTGACTGAGAATGACAGTGTTAATTTCATAAATAGCAAAAAGATCACATACAATGTTATGTAGACTTATATGATTCTTATTTATTAAACACTGTGAAATACATTCTAACAGATTTGTTATGTGTCTCTGTGTGTGCTCTGCTAAAATAATAACAAGTGTATGGTGCTTTTTTGTGTATAGATTTTAACACACCTAACGTATGGCGTGTGCCGGCTTTATATACAATACCCACTCTAAAACATAGATAATATGTTGTATGGCAGTGAAAAATTCTAAGACAGCTGGCTCATCAACTTCTGGCCTTATGGATGTAGGTGGTGATATCTCTCTCTTGTGTACAGATGCGCCATGGGCGTGGGCTCGAAGGACTCGACGGTGTCTGTGTACGTGTCGGAGTCCCGGCGGTGACCCTCGCTGTACAGCCTGGCACTGCCGCTGCCTCTGCCGCTGCCCTTCCACCAGTGACCAGTGCCGTCATCACACCACACACACCACAACACGGCACCATTACAACACACTGCAGGTAACGAGACCACGGTGACCAACCAGCTATACCACGTCAGTACAGGGTCATGCACTACTTTGTTTAACTCAGGCAGCTCGATAGGCAGTGGCTTTACTGTGCCCTGGCATTGCAGAAGTCTATGGGCGTCGGTGACTACTTACCATCAGGTGGCCCGTCTGCTAGTCTGCCTATCGTTGTACTAAAAAAACGCCTTGTGTGTCGACATGCCGGTCAGTTTCTCTTATTACAAACCTCTGCGAAACATGTGTGTATTTTTCTATCCTGGCACGGCAAAGTGACCACACTGCACCTGATGATCAGCTCAGTGCTGTCCAGTTAGTGTGTCAAGTAGCGAGAGACAATCTATTTCTTGTACTCAACACAATCATGCGGAAATGCTGTGTAACTAGTAGCGGGGGATAAATTGTCTCTCGCTACTCTAATTGGACGGCACTGCGCTTACCAGCAGGTGTAGTGTGGTCACTTTGCCGTGCCAGGATAGAAAAAAAACGAATTTAAATTTACTGGATAGCGGACTTTGGTTTTGAGTTTTACAAAATTGCGTTTGTACTTAACTAATCAGGGAAAGATGGCCGCCTTTGTTATTGTACTCCTACCTATTTTGCCATTTTTAATTGTCACTGACTTTATGACAAATAGGGTTGTACACTTCACAGATAGCAAAAAATGTTTGATAGCAAAAAATGTTTGATAGCAAAAAATGTTTGATAGCAAAAAATGTTTGATAGCAAAAAATGTTTGATAGCAAAAAATGTTTGATAGCAAAAAATGTTTGATAGCAAAAAATTGCCGACTATGATTTTGAGGTTTGGACGATTGCCATCATTGGTTCTAAAAGCAACTTTTGTTATTGACTTTAGAAGGATTTATGGCCGTCTTTAAACATAAAACGTTCCAATAGTCAGTCCAGAATGAATTCTCTATATTGCCATATATTTTTACCCAAAAACCTACTACGCCATGGGGGAAGGAGGTGAAGAAGCCGTCGAGGGTCTAGTGTCAGAGTACTCAGAAGGCCGCAACACGGCCAAACATCGTACTCCAACTCTAGACCTCCGACAAAATCCAGATTTACACGGGCTGACCCTGGAAGGCGACACACTTGCGTGTGCCACTGTACAGACTTTGGTTTTATACTATTCAAGTGACATAATATTTTCCTTTCCAGGTGAGAGGCTGTGTACACGAGGAGGCACGACACAGCGCGGGACAGCTCGTAAGGGCGCGTACACACTGCACTCCACACCGAGGAACACGCGTCGACACGCGTGCACTTGTACAGGATCTTACCACTCATATGCCTTCATTTATAATTACTCCATCCGAATTGTACGTGCTCAGTTCATCGTTTACTTCAGTTGAAACCATAAATAAAGTGACATAATAATGATAGGCAGCGGCTTTGCTGTGCTCTGGCATTGCAGAAGTCTATGAGCGGCGGTGACTACTTACCATCAGGTGGCCCGTCTGCTCGTCTGCATATCGAGGACCTAAAAAAAGACATTAAATATTTTGGTAAAATCAAGTCAGATTTAGTTGTGAATAGTTACATAGCGGTATTAACTCTTTGTCAAAGTCATAAATATTCTAAATCAAACATTTCCATAAATTTAATTTTTTTTATTATTAAACTACAGTAAATTTTGGACAGAATGCGTATATTTCGATGCAATTTTAACAAAAAATCACCATGTAGACTATTTATATTAAAAGTTATTTTTTACATAACATTATGTATATAATATTCAGTGAATGTATACAAGTGATGTATCATTCAATGTCGCGCGTGTTGACGCGTGTTGACGCGTGCCAACGCGTGTCTAGTTAATATTCGCATATAAGTTAGTTCGCATTTAACCGACATGTTACGAAGGACCGCGCGCCGCCGCAAACTCAACATAGATATAATAATTATGTTCCTTTTAACGTCTGTACAGATTAATGTTTCTGTCAGACGTGAATTTTAGTGATAACACTACTGTTTAATAGCTACTGGGCAGATGTTTATTAAAATCTGAATGTAATAGAGCCGATCACAGAAAACAAAATTCTAAAAAATATAAGCATTTCAATGTTTTGCTAGACAGAGAGCGCTATATTTACAAATGACGTCACTTTACACCATACAATTCCACACTTTGTGGGAAAGAGACAGAGCATTCCATTCTAACCTGGCCAATGACTTTAAATGCTTATATATTGAAACTATCCTACCGAAATATTTTAGTATAAATGAAAATATGCAATACTTTTCATTGAGTGTTATTTTTAACAACTAAACATCTGTCCAGTTGCCAATTGAAATGTTATAGAACAAAATATTTTTAATAAAACCGGCATACTATATAAACATATTTTTAGGAAATACATTAGTAAATTTTAAAATAAATTAGTCATGAAGTGGAATGACACCACCGGTAGACTGATAGCAGAGTGTTTTATACCGTTTGCATTTTGTATTTATAATAACACGACACTGCCATATTTGAGTTGCATTTAGATACGAGCCTGTAGGGTAGCACGGGGTCTGCGGCCGCGCACGCATCCTATGAATATATGGTGCTACGTTATAACGATATTGTATAATGTTAATTTATTGTTATTTAATAATAACGGCCGTGTAAATACAACAGCGATACGGGCGTCTGTGGCGGTGCACTTCGTTCAGACGATACTTTTCAAACACATTGACGATACGTTAATATACCAGTGCAGCACGCTATGTGTGTTACCCACACTCGGAACACGCCTAACGTGTGAATCCGCAATATGCAATTAAAATATGCCAGGCGTGTACGTGGCAGAACTAAACACTCACAGTGACAGAGGCACGCTCTAAATACTCTTGTGTACGATGTGGATGGGTTAGCTTTTCTGTATAATTACTCATAAAAAACCGACGTGAAAAAACAGCTGCTGTTGCGTTTGAAGTGGGCCATTTCCTATTTCCCAATACCTATTTCTTTCAAGGCAATGCACCTATGATTGTTCTGGTATTGTGTGTTTATAGTTGGAGATCCCTTACCATCATGTCACCTAAAAGTTCTTGTCTGTCAATAAAGATACACCGTGTGTATTTGTCAAAATATGTTAAGTTAACATTTATGACATACGCATCCTATTTGATGTTTACTTTTTATCTATGCATTTTGAAAAAGCATCGTCTGAATGAACTCTGCTTGCCATCGCTAAATGCTTGGCGCATTCGTTGTCTATAAACAGTTTTTAATTGTTTCTGTATAGCATATAATCTAACAGCATTGGTAAAAAGCGCTTCATTGCTAAAAGACAAATCATTTTGCCTAAAAGGCTTGACACATTAATCTATGAACAACTAAAAGCACTGCCACAGGCATCCGCTATGAAATTACGAGCCCGTATATATATGTCTAGGTAGCATACCAGGGAGCAAGCCGGGATACCTGGTACCAACATTGTCAATGATACATGTAAACATGTAAATTTTTGGAAACTGTGACCCAATATGCCTCTTTTCCCTCCATCGAGATGGGAAATCAAACCTGTGAAAAGATCGAGGTATGCTATCTGCTATCTAGACGTGACTCGCGATTTGTATAGCTACATGTATATAACTTGTGATATAGATATATTTATTTGCTGTACCAGTCACCATTTGTCATTGGCGGGCTGTGTTGGTCGGTTACAAAAAGTCGATCGTGTGATGACCGGCGAGTGACTTGACCTCGAATGTAAACAGTTTTTTTTTATTCTGGCCCGGCAAAGTGACCACACTGCACCTGATGGTAAGCGCAATGCCATCCAATTAGAGTATCGAGTAGCGAGACATAATCGAGAATTATGACGGTTTGAATGAACTACGTCTTAGTTAAGATGGCTAAGCCTGGATCGGTCCACTAAGCTGGCTTTTCACCATGTCAAATACAAATAAAGTGCTCTCCTATCATTTTATGATGTTAAGTGTAAAATTAGTGGATTTAATTGGCCTGCTAATGTCATTCTTTAAATACATGCCGTTTATCACCAAAATAGCGATACGCTACATCTAATGTAAGACCAATCGTATAACACCTATCGTTTCACCAATAGACTGCGAACTCATGAGTATTGAAACGGATTTTAGTCTATCCCTGTGAATTTATTGGTCAAATTAAGTAATAACTATTGTGAAATTATGTTTCGTTTGGGTATATGTTAAACGGCCATTCATATTGAGATGTTAATGGCGTTAAACAGACGAGCAGCACTTTGCTGTCAACAGAGCCAACAGCTGTTACTGCTAACAGCTGTTGCTGTGCGGTAAGCACAGTGCCATTCAGTTAAAGTATCAAGTAGCGAGAGATAATCTATCCCTCGCTACTCAACACAATTATGCCGGCCTGCTGTGTTGCTTTTTCACACTACGCCTAAAGGACCCAGGACAACTGCTGCAGTATTCGACACGCCGACAGCATTGTTGTAGCGCGCCGGGAACGTTATTACAGTAAGGCCTCGTACAGACGACGTAACGGCAGCTGAAGTAGGTTCCGTCGACAGCAAAATGCTGCTCATCTGTTCAAGGCCTAAGATTGGTGAAAACGGCAATCAACACGTATACAACTCTACATGAATCGATATTCCATCGTACACTGATGATTTCTTCACACCTAACGCTTTAATGTAACCCTTGTTTTCATGTAAATATATACTTAGATAGTTATGTATCAACGCAATATAGTTGAAGATAGTTGTAAGAGCGTATGAGTACCACATAGTTAAGTTCTTATTACGTTTTTTTTTGCTTGTCAATGCTGCGAATTAGTTGTATTGTAATTTATTTCAATTATTAGGTTCGGTGTAGGCGATGTTCTTGTGAACGCTGCATGTACCGTCGACATAAAACGCCGTGATTTCGACACATCACAATATTTAACGGAAATTAACGAAATCACTGTCGCTGTAACACTCATGAATGAGACATGAATTCTACCAATGTTGGATGAAATTTAAAATTTAATATTATGAAATTTGTTGTGGTTTTAATCGTTTTAATGTTATTAAAATTTGATTAGGGTGTTTTAAGCATCTCGACGGTATATAGCTGCATCATGTAACTGTACCTAGTACCTCGTGTACGATCCAGTGGCAAAGCGCAATGTTTCAGTCCAATTCCTACCTCTGTATATAGTTATAGTAATAATTCTTCTAATATAAAATGACCATCAATTCTCACACTGCTCAATTTATTGTGCAGTAATGCCGAGTCTCCACTGAACAAAAGTTGCCGAAATTACGTACTGTTGGCAACATTTTTGTTGTCGACAGTACGTAATTTAGCGTCGGGACAATTGGACGGTGATTAGCAATAATGTGTTAACCAACATTTAAGTGGAGACATCCTGTTGTCAACTGAAAGGTTTCCCAAATTGTTGGCAACTAGGACACAAATAAAACAAAAGTTAGCGATAGAATTGGAAACACGGAAGTTGCCAACAATTTTGGTGGATACGCGCCTTAAGGTTCAAATTGTAATGGCAGCGTGCGTCATTTTATATTTGAAGAACTGTAGTGTCGTACTGCGTAGTACGTTGTCCCGCCGCGACGCCCCGTGACGCGCCGTGACTAGTGTAGTCACGTGACGTCACTCGTCACACCCGATAGTGTTCAACAGGTGCTACGCGATTATAAACTATTCAGATATTTAGCGCCTCTATACAACGTCCCTTGTGCTCTGTACATTGTTATGTACTATGTAGTTGGTTGAGCGTGTACAGTAGTACCGCCGAGTTCCACGCTCTCGCATACAACTCATGTATGTTATTTTATATTTTTATTTGTTCCAAATGTTTTTTTTGTGATTATCGATTTACAGAAAGTTCCTAATACTTAATTATATTAAGTAGATGCCATTTTTTTTAGTTTACAATAAGGATTTCGTTCGATAAGGTAACTGTTTGTCTGTAATTATAGGTGACGCACCTATAGTTATAGGGTGTAAGAAGTACAGGAGTTTTCTCACAATAGTACAGAGAACTATTGATGGCAGCTGTAGGGTAGGAGATCGGCATTTACGGGCGAATAGTGTCTACAATAATCTACAGTCAGCGATCTATCGCAAATGATACAATTCGAGAACAAATTAACGGAGAAATATAAAAAAGTAATGAAAATCGTTGCCATACACTTGATGATTTATATTAGTTAGTAAGTGAGTAGGAGCGGGCGCCACGCCGCGCGCCCAGTTGCATTATGTCTGTGAATTGGATAAGTTTCGCTTTTACATATTTGTGTAATTTGAATGTACATTTTACATAATAATTAATTGTTGTTGTTAAAATAAAACATGATTCGAACTTGTGGTTTCACTTAAAAGCCCTACCCTTAAATAAAAATTGATTGTATGTTTACAATTTGCAATTGTTTGGTGAAATAAAACTATATCATGACTGAGAAACACCACTGCTGTTTAGTGTAAGTGCAGTCCAATTAGAATCTGGACAATCAAGATCTATGGCAATGTCAACAAAACTGTTCTGGTCGCCTCAAGTAACTGGATATACTGCAGCTGACACCAGAATGCTCAGAAAACAAGTTACTATGTTTGGTTTCATGAACATGGCGGTGGTTATTCACATAAACAATTCTTACAGCCAAGTTATATGACAAAAGACAAGAGAGGATACAGCTTTAAATACCACAATGAGAGAAATGCTTGTGTGATATTCTTTTAGGTTTAGGTGTTATGACAACAAAAGTCTTGTAATTCCTGGTATCTATAATAAAAGAATGTATGATTTATATATCTATCTGGCAGTGTTCGGCCTTAAGAGCCAAGTCTCTGGTGTGATCTGAAGTGACTAAAGTAACCTATCTTCAGAGTGAATGTGCAGCCACAAACACCACATGTAGCCACTCCTTCAACATAGTCATAGGATATGACCATGGATGATCAGGCCTTTAGCTCGTCACACTTAACATCATGCTCCATTTTTCATTTATCCTCAAATATGTAGTCTTTAGAAGATACAATACTTCTGGCCGTGGCCAGTGTCTCCCACTGAAGAAGATATGTAATTGTGTGATTGTTAGGTATTATTATTATCATTATAGATAGATAAATATACCAAGAAAAATCAACACATTATATACTATAGGTTAAAGAACAGCAAAATTCTATCATATGACATGGTGGACATCTGATCACAGTCACAATTTGGAAATAGTAACATAAAGATTGTATCAAAAATTTTATGGTATATATTCCTATATCGAGTTATTTGAATTTACTACCTATGTGTACCTATAAAAGTAAAATAAAAGCCTTACATTTGGACAACTAGTATTTAATGTGAAACAAAATTCTTCGTCACCATTCTGCTCACAATAATGTCTAATAAATTCTCTTCATTTTTCAAATTATTTAATTTATATACAGAAATAATCTCTTTCAAATTTGTGAATTTGCTAAGCTCATTGATTGGCCTTTGTTTTCCTTCTATTTGAGGTAAGATCTCTTTGCTGTCGTCCTTCTCGGCGGTTACTAAAAAGCATATTAACAAATCTTGGTCAGTCTCAATACCAAATTTGCTGAGGCTCTGCGATATATTCTTAGTCAAGGACAAATTATACAAAATTTCAGCAAAAACTGTCCGTGTCACCATAGAACTGTATTTTCCCGAAACTACGGCTTTATTTGCGGCCACTGCCACTTGAAACGGGTCCAAAATAAGACTTGGTTTTATAACCGCACAGTTCCAAATGCCTTTCATAATGTTATTTCTGATTTCTGAAACGTTTTGCACATTTTCAAATAAATACATCTTGAGGGACGTTCTCGTGTCTGGATCCAGGCAGCATGTATATAAATCTGCTTGCATTTTTACTGGAAATTAGTATTTCGTATTTTTTATAATTTGAGGTTATTTTATGCACAAACACAACAGTCGCCACAATAACAAACGGAATCTATCCTAATTACTTTAAAGTAATTTACATATGTACAGCGTTTGCAAATTTACTAACTTCTTAAACTACTGTTTGGAGTTTTTAAAGAAAACTATTTAGATATTCATAACAATAATAACATTTACATTCCAATTCCAGTCAATCCAATTCAACTGTCAACTGTTAGGGATGTTCAACTCGATTAATTCGAGTTGCGCTTAGATCGAGTTGAATTCTCCCTAACTTGAGTTGGATTTCTGCGGTAATAAAAGCCATAATTTTTTTTTAAAGAATAAGAATGCCGGTTTGTCATTATTTTTTTTATTAATTAGAATTGTCTCAATACATGTTAATTACGAATCTGTTCCATTTCTTTAAAAAACAAAACAAATCATACATTCAATTTCATCCAGTTAACTCGAGTTACATGAAATTAAATTTAAACTCGAGTTAACACGAGTTATCCCGAGTTGGCACTTGGCACATCTACAACACATCTCTGAAACATTCTCATTTCATTCCCTTTGCATTGCGAGTATTATAATATTTTTTTTAATATTAGCGATAAAAAGTAATAATAAAAATGACATTTTTTTTTGAGTAATAAAAAGCATTTTGATTTTTTCCATACAATAAGACTAAATTATTCGTCCCTTGAGCTTGCGCCTTGAACGCTATCGAGTATTGTTGTTTTGTGCTGACATTTGGTTGTCACTTGTCATATTCTTATCGTAAGATAGTGCGCAAGTATTTTAAAACACTTGCCTTATTACAATTTTCTTAGTGATTCCAGATATTAGATAACCAAAGAGCATTATAATACCACTGAAATAGATAACGTTGCCTGTAAGCTCGCGACCGCCATTCAAAATGTTGTTGCCAAGATTCAATAAACTGCGAACACTGATCAAAACTGTGAATAGTCGTAAATTAGCGACACAAACACAGCATCACACTGAGAATGTCGGCCCGGTGGTGTTCGAGAAGCTGGTGGGGCCGGACCGCGGCATTGCAGTATACGGCCTTAACAGTCCCAAAGAAAGAAATGCACTCGGATTCGGCCTACTGGACGCGATGCGAGAAGTCAATCGGCTCATTCGAGAAGACACCAAACTATCGGTGGTTATTCTGCACAGTTTGGTGCCCGGGATATTCTGCGCCGGTGAGCATCTTCATAATACATACTTATAGACTGTCAGGAACAATATCAGTTCTGTTTTTACTGATGAGGTCCTGGTAATTTAAAACTCCGGGTAGATTTAAATTTAAAAATTTAAATCTACAAGGGAGAAAAGCCTGCAGGATACAGTGGTTTCTAAAATCTATTAGTTGAATATTGCATTTTTGTACTAAAATTTCTTCAAACACTGTATGTTCTACAAGTAAAATCTTTTAATATTTTCTATGAACTAAACAGTTAGAAAAAAAACTACTCACTCACAACTTTCGTTTTTAAAGATTTTTGTGCTTCCTAATAGGTTGTGAACTTTGTAAACCTAAAGAAATATGCTTAGCCTAAGTTGGCCATTAATTTATTTAAATAAAACTAATTTGGACAATGTTGACCTTATTATAAATTCTTGAATTAACTTAATTAACATACATTGAGCTGCTCCAATCTAATGTAACTAAACTTATAATAATTGTATATTTATTGTAATGACCAAATATTGTTAACCAGTGTTCAAAAAGAGCAACCATATGATGAAAGATGTATTCCAAACTGGCAGTAGAGTAAAAAAAGTCACTTAATCTTAATAATGAATAACATTTAATGGATTTAATAAATATTTTATTTGATATCCAAAAGGCCTATTGAATTTATTTGCATGACAATGTACATTTATGTAAATACTAAAGGCTATCAGTAACTGTATTTTATATAAAACACAATCACATTAAATTTGATGGAAGTAAAAGTTGATAGTACTTTCTATACACTACAGTAATTGAATCCCAAGATACATATACAACGGTAGGCAGCGGCTTTGCTGTGCCCTGGCACTGCAGAAGTCTATGGGTGGCGGTGACTACTTACCATTAGGTGGCCCGTCTGCCTATCAAGGCACTAAAAAAAAACATATTTTAAAAAAAAAATGTTATTCATTCGTCAAAATAATATGGAGTTTTTTTTCAATGTCAATCACCAAATCATCTTCCAAAATATTTAACAGGTCAAACATTTTAGAATGTGGTATATCAGCCAAATTCCCATTTTTGTTATTTGTCCTAACTTAGAATAAAATGATAATAATCATGACAGATTTTTTTTCTGAGCTCTCGGTTTATGTTTTCCGGTCTGAAATATTAAATTTTCATGTCTGTGATGATTTGCATTATTTTAAGTTTGTTTATTCTTTACGATAAACTGAACCTCGGAGTCTGATAAATGTGTATAATAAAATAAATACTGTAGTTGATAATGTTGTGTGATATCAACAAGGTACATTTTTTTGTGATTGATAACAACACCAGTTGTTACTTTTGTGAAAAATTAAAGCATTTCACAATTCAATCATACCAGTAAAGTCTTATCCTATAGATACCAAATCGAGAACATTTGTTTTTATTTTTAATCATTCTTTATCTGATAATCCAACTATCTTGTCCCATATCAAAATTTAAATTTGTCATATATTTGAATATACAGCAACAGTAGAAACCCATGTTGATAAAATATTATATTTATATTATAGCCAGACCAGACAGACAGACTTAGCTACTCTGAGTTTAAGTTACAGCCAATTTCAATAAACAATCCTAATGCCAAACTACAGATTGTTTCGACAAATGAGCCAGTAATAATTAAGTTTGAATGCCAAACCTACGAATGACATAGTTTTATTGGTTTATTTTCTGATTTGGATTCAGATTGCTTATTGAAATTAGCCATTAGTTATCCTCTAAGATTGACAAACTTTAGTCTGTAAAAACTAAAGTTATAAAGTATGTTAAGTAAGATTAGCTTCACATACTATATGTCCGAGAGACTATGTGTTGTGTCAGATGGCTGAGGTCATGACGTCATCATAGGTCATGACTATGAGGGTTATTCATCCCTCTTTGCTCTACAGATAATCAGGATTCACTTCGTACGATAGTTCAGTAGAAATAACACACGTTAATCACTTTATAGTTTAATAAGCTACTGCCAGTTCGGAATACAATAATCCATGGCAAAAAGAACTGGCAAGAAAAACCATGGTTTACAATTACATTACTTTAATTGTAGGCAACGATCAGTTAAACAGCACTTGGGCATTACGACCTCTAAATTACTAAACCATTCGAGATATTGACTCGTCTAATAATTATTCCTGAATGCTTCGCCAAATGCCGAGGCACTCTTTTATATTGTGATTTTCGTTGTGCCCCACTACGAGTGAGATCATTTAATAAACAACTCGAAACTACCTTCATAATAGTAAAACAACTGACGGTACCCACAACAGATTTACAAAAGATTAAATAATTTGTAAGGTCAATTCAGTCTCCGTATTCATTATTCTCCGACACGGCCATTCTGAAATGCGATGCGTGCTCTGCATCGCTTGCTAAATCCTCTAAAACTCCGCTGAAACTTAGAATATCATCAGTATACACAGGCTAGGGTACTCCACAGTACACCTGCCAACATTGTGAAAATTATCATAGTTATGGTCCTTAAGACGTAATAAAGATGTGAGTTCGTAACCACTGTAATCAAAGTTGATTTGTAGATTTCATTAAGATGCAACCAAGTCCTCGTACAAACTTGTAAAATTTGTTAGAAAATATGTTACTGCTCCACTCAATGTGACAAAAGTTCAATGAGTGGGCTCACTATAAGTGACAAAAGTTCAAAGTTGAATGTTCGGTGTTACTCACTATAATTGACAAAAGTTCAAAGTTGAATGTTCGGTGTTAAAGGAGGATAGGAATGACACGTTGAACGGGGCTACACGCCATCAGTCAGTTTTTTTTTTGTTTACTTGCAGCTTTTTAGCTTACAGCCTTTTTTTTTAGCTTTTAGCGTTGTGTGTGTGTGTATGTGTGTGGGTCTGTGTGTGGTACACAAATGAGATACCAATATGAAAGTTGCTCACCAAAAGTTACTGCCATGTTGAATCAGCGTGTTGGTTGGGCATCGTCCTTGCCACCAATGTCAGCAAGATGTCAAAATATTTCATGGCGTTCCGACTCCATTCTATAGTGCGTTAGGCACTTTGAATAGTTTGCTAGATCCTATCTGAAACTTACAGACTAACTCTGCGTGACAACAGCATAATTTGTGAGAAAAAAATGTTACTGTTCACTCTGCGTGACAACAGCATAATTTGTGAGAAAATATGTTACTGAAACTGCGTGACACAGCATAATTTGTGAGAAAATATGTTACTGTTCACTCTGCGTGACAACAGCATAATTTGTGAGAAAATATGTTACTGTTCACACTATGTGACAACAGCATATTCATTAAGGTAGTGTGTTAAAATGTAGGAGTAATTTACAATAGCAAAATTTTTTTTTTCTTTTAAAATAATTGATAGACTTAAATCTTGTAAATAAATTGTGTAAAGAAGTTGCTATGGCGACACGGCCATTCTGAATTGCGATGCGTGCCCTGCATCGCTTGGTTAGTCAGCCTTTTCTGAAACAGATACTCAAACAGATAGTTAATGTTAAGCCTGGGTACTTCCACAGTACCTAAGCATAATTATTAGAAAGAATATATTTTTTTTTATTTTTATTAATCTGCTCACTCTACGTGACCACAGATAGATATTTAAAAGCTCACTCAAGGTTTGGTGTATAGTGTTAAATATAAGAGTAATTTGACAGCTCTTATGACAAGAGTGCCATACATAATG
This sequence comes from Laothoe populi, assembly GCA_905220505.1. NCBI lineage: Eukaryota > Metazoa > Arthropoda > Insecta > Lepidoptera > Sphingidae > Laothoe > Laothoe populi. The sequence continues at coordinate 1,121,311 of HG992156.1, forward strand.
AATTTGTTGAATAGCGTAAGACACTGTTCACTCCACGTGACTACAGGTCAAATATGTGTATTGAAATATATGCAATACTGTTCACTCCACGTGACTACAGCATTTTTTTTTTTTTTTTTTAATAATATATGGACTGTTCACTCCACGTGACTACAGTATAATTTGTTGAAATATAAGGACTGTTCACTCCACGTGATAACAGTCACAATTTTTTTTTTCATTTGGCTCTTGAACGGCTCCACACGCCAAGAGCATCTTTTCATATATTTTTTTTTGTTTTGCTACATTTTTTTTTTTTTTTGGCTTTTGAACGGCTCCACACGTCAAAAGCATCTTTTCATAGATTTTTTTTTTCTACATTTTTTTTTCATATTTTTTTTTTTTTCATGTTTGGTTATGTGTGTTTGTGTGTATGTATAGTGTGAGTTTTGTGCAAAACATAAAGAAAGGTGCTCACACGTCCATGTGTGAGGTACCTGAAAAGAGGAACGGCACACACAGTAAAACCGTTCACCCGTTCGGCCGATCCGACCAATGAATGATAAGTAGACGCAAATGTCAGTGTCCAATTAGCATAGAAAAAACCCATATTACTGACAAAAAAAATCAGTAATACTTAATAAGCTTCAATAAATTTGAACTTCTACTAACATTGTAGTCACTAATTATTAAGAAACCGAAATTTAGTTCATTAATTGTACACACATCACAATAATAAAACAATAAAAAAAAATTTACTTGAATGAACCAATGAACTTAAGATTGTTTTTCAAGATCGATTCTATCTAGCGCTAGATAGTTCACAGGAGAAATATGTTTCACTCGGTCACTCCTGACCCTATAATTTACCGACAACCGCACGCGAATTTTCTGTGTGTGTACATCAGTCGTTAAATCGCTACACATCAACGACAATGGTCTTGGAATTTTTCCGATCAAAAGTTTCAGAGACGTAGCTTTTGTTATTTTAAGCATTGCTAGGTGGACCTCTCTTATAGAGTCCTACCACGATCTGTGATCGCCAGTCTATCGCAGTTAATTATCGATTTAAGGACACTCGTGAAACGCTCTACATGAACGTTCACTCGAAAACTCGACATTGAATACTTATAAGCCCGAATGAAATTGCGGCATACTCGTACTAACCCTTAGGTGTAACAAACGCTGTACACTGATAGGTCGGAGTTAAATGAAACTCAATCTAATCGGTCGAATAACATTAGCAAGCAATTAGTAGTATACACTTTCGCTAAGATGATAAGAATGCGTTTAAACCGTCAACCTGTTTTCACACTAGTTGTGGTTTGCTAGATAAAAACAAAGCTGGAGTAGCTATTTAATACAAGTAATTTTTGGTGTATGTCCTAGGGACACACACCAGTATTAACAAGCGCAATGTCATTCACAGAGGGCTACAACATTTTGGATATCGACTAAGGGTAGTTGCAAAATATAATAATACTAGCCCTGTATTAGACATTGTCCCACCGCTGGGCACGGGCCTCCTCTACCAATGAGAGGGGTTAGGCCTTAGTTCACCACGCTGGCCTATTGCGGGTTAGTAGACTTCACAGACCTTCGAAATTCCTTTTGAGAATTCTCAGGTATGCAGGTTTCCTCACGGTGTTTTCCTTCACCGTTAAAGCAAACGATAATTAACAAAGAAAAGTGGCAAAATAACATTAATTATATTGAGAACTCGAGGAATTTTTAAACTGTATCACAGTCGCGGTAACACTGGAACAGTAGAACTAGAACACTGCAATAGTATTTCGCGCTTTATAATATCATAGCGTAAATAGAGGTTAAACAAAACATAGTCTCCGTTAAATCACCATAAAATTTAACAACCAGAAAACTAAGTGTTAAACACTTGACTGATGTCTAACTGTAGTGAGATGTAGAAGAAACCGAAATTTTATATATCAAAATTAATAAAGTACCAATATGTATTACATAAAAGCAATAAGTAAAAATAAACGCCTCTCGTGGGAGTGGTGAACCTGGGGCTTTTAAAATAAAAATTCAATGTTTGGCTTCAAATTTGTGGACCCCGTTTACACTCCATAGATCCCTATTTCAATTTTTTTTTTCGCTCACTGTGACCCCTTAGTAGTCATCGGCCCCAGGGTGTCGATATAGACCACTTTGGGTATCAAAGCTTTAAGTAACTATGTCATGTTCAAGTTTTCCACAAAACTTGGATGTAAAACTTTCTTTAATATCACTACCAGAAGATAATGAATTTAATTATGGATAATTAACTCACCACGATCACTAAGAATCAAACCAAATCAAATTATTTTCACCTCAACTAATTGCACAGTTTAGCGTAACTATTAATATAAAAATAATGTATTATCGGGCAGAACGAATTAAAACCAGAACTAACAGTTACCACCAATACCAATATAAAAATTCCGCTCTTTAGCGGGAAACACAAGCATGATACGTGTACGTCCTTTTTTTTATTGAATTGTAGTCAATGTTACAAAAATATTTGGTTATACTTGACTAACTTGATTATCAACTATTAATTCTGAAACTTTAATAAAAACTAGACCCGTAAAACAATATTGCAGTAACTGTTAAATTACTGAATTATTCATTCAATGCAGTTTTTTCATAACACGTTAAAACATATTATTGTTTTTTTTTTAACACCAGTTAAAGAGTAAATGTTTTTTTTTTCAACCCACACACATGATGGAATTGAACCACATCAAATTCAAGGTTCATTAAATCATCAAACATCACACGCGTCAACTGTTATGTATCTTCACATACATACACACTCACAAGTGTAATTCCCGAAGGTGTAGGCAGAGGTGTAACTAGTACACATAATTCGCGCAGCTATTATCACCCCATGTGTGATAGGGGTGAGCCTATCACCATACCGGGCATAATTCCAGGCTCACGGCGGATAAACCCAATATCTCTTTACTAGACCCGGGGATCGAACCCGAGACCCCGCACGGCAGTCGTACAGCCTACGGAATTACAACTACGCCACCGAGGACCGTGGACGTCCAAATATAATATCACTGCGTCATTAGCAGTTAAGCAAAATCTCGATGAATTTTCCATCGGTTGTAACAGTACAAATTTAAATAAAGAAATAATCAATTAAGTTGGAAACAAACCACACTATTTTGCATTTAACTGTTTAGATTAGCAGAAAGATCAAACTTAATAGTCGTTCATTACCATCAGTTTTAAATACAAAAACAAAAAATCAATGAGGTAGGAAACACATCCTCATATTTCCAACTAAATTAATAGTTTATTTTAGCAGAACGATCAAAATATAAAATCGCTCTGTACATTTGAAAACTGAGAGCGACTCACCAAATTTCAAATAAATCCACGGGTAGGATCACATATGTAGGTAGGCACGCAAACAACACGCTGTAGCACTACTTGCGCTGCCAGAGAACCACCTCAACAACTCCACAGCGCCACAGGAAACCATCCACAGCATATGGAATTTGAACACCAAAATCATTAACACAGTAAACATCGACACTTCATACCTATCGTTTAAACGATTTCGTTCGGAACATAAAATAATTCAAAATTTATTTACCAACATAAGGGACTTGCTATAATTTACAAACATAGCACAATCCAAATGATTCTCAAAATTCGCAATCTTCAAATGTACTGTAGACTAGCAAATTTACAGTACCGCCGAGCACTTTCTACCACTTATAAAGCGGTAGAATATTACACTTTACGATCACAATTTTATTTCGGATGATAGAATTTTAATGATTTATAACTTTTTGCACAACCCAACAAAGCTCATAAACTAATTACTAATGTTTTCCAAACTCTCGAAACAGAAATATTATAAAATGAAACTGTAAGTATCACATCACCTGATCTACGATAGTGGATGTCCAGTTCGATCCCACTTCTGATGTCCGAGAGACTATGTGTTGTGTCAGATGGCTGAGGTCATGACGTCATCATAGGTCATGACTATGAGGGTTATTCATCCCTCTTTGCTCTACAGATAATCAGGATTCACTTCGTACGATAGTTCAGTAGAAATAACACACGTTAATCACTTTATAGTTTAATAAGCTACTGCCAGTTCGGAATACAATAATCCATGGCAAAAAGAACTGGCAAGAAAAACCATGGTTTACAATTACATTACTTTAATTGTAGGCAACGATCAGTTAAACAGCACTTGGGCATTACGACCTCTAAATTACTAAACCATTCGAGATATTGACTCGTCTAATAATTATTCCTGAATGCTTCGCCAAATGCCGAGGCACTCTTTTATATTGTGATTTTCGTTGTGCCCCACTACGAGTGAGATCATTTAGTAAACAACTCGAAACTACCTTCATAATAGTAAAACAACTGACGGTACCCACAACAGATTTACAAAAGATTAAATAATTTGTAAGGTCAATTCAGTCTCCGTATTCATTATTCTCCGACATATATGACTATTTATTTACTTACATAATAACTATATTTTTAATATCATAAGTCCACAAACTATTATGCAAACTCATTGGAAGTTTTGCACCTGAAAATCTATTTGTTAAAGTCATGGGGATTCTTTGGTATTGTGGTTTGGATGCGTGTCTTGTGACGTGTTAGTTTTTGGTAGTACCGATCCATAAGAATACAGAAATATCTTAATATAAGCAAAAAATAATTTCACATTACAATATTTATTTTTTAATTAATATTTGCTATCTTTTTAGGTGCCAACTTAAAGGAACGCTTCAAGATGCGTGATGATGAAGTAGGGAAATTTGTCCGTGGACTCAGAGACACTTTAATTGAGATTGAAGACCTACCAATGCCTACTATCGCCGCTTTGGATGGCGTGGCGGTCGGTGGAGGCTTGGAACTGGCGCTAGCTTGTGACATCAGGGTAGCTGCAGAGACAGCTAAACTTGGCCTAGTGGAAACTGGCAGGGGTCTCATACCTGGAGGAGGAGGCACCCAAAGACTGCCGAGGGTAGTGCACTTACCCATCGCGAAAGAGTTGATATACACTTCAAGAGTTGTTACTGGAACAGAAGCTAAGGAATTAGGTAGGTTATTCGTTCTATACTTGCTTTTGTCTGCAGCTTAGCATGCGTAATTACGTTTATTGGTACCATAGCTAATAAGAGACTGGGTTTGAAAGTTTCATGTTACAAACATGTTGTGATCAGATTTTATTTTGTGGCATGGACAAGGAATCTTATATTCGGAGCATAATACATAGTGTTCAATGGAACTTATTTCAGATGAACTTCACTCAAATCATAATTCACTCAAAAGGCATTTTAATTTTGTTGCCTGCTTTCTTTCTTCTTGATATATTTATTATGATATTGCCACTGCTGCGAATTAGGTAATTCTATACATTCTTGAGTATTTAAAATAGATTAAGAATTGTTTATGGATTCGCTTTATGGATAACATATTATATTTAATTTTTATTTCTACATAATCAGGTATAGTAAACCACGCTGTGCAACAGAACAGTGCTAACAAAGCAGCATTTGAGAAGGCGCTTGCGATAGCCCGGGAGATCCTCCCCAACGCGCCTATCGCTCTGCGCTGCGCCAAGCAGGCCATCAACGAAGGCATCCAGCTCAGCATCAAGGACGGCTATGAGGTGGAGCAGAAACTTTACGAGATCAACATTCCAACTAAAGATAGGCAGGAGGGCATGATCTCATTCATCGAAAAAAGAAAACCTGTTTATGAAGGGCATTAAATACCTAAACTATAAAAAATAATCAGTGATTCAGATATTTTTAATCTATGTTATATAAACTTTTTACCTCTTTACATTGTTAATGTAAGTAACGGAAAAATGGACATTTTAAACACAAATTAATGATCGAAATAAAACTAATTTTACGTATTCGTTTTACGGATTGAAATAAATCCGTAAAATTACTTTTATTTTAATGTGTAATTCACATTAAAAAAATTCATTAATTTATTCATTCACAGAACAAAATAATTAATGATGTCTACAGGAAATAATGTAATGTTTACAGGTGTTAATGTATGGACAAGTCTGTTGATGCTAATATGAGCTTATATAATTTAGTTAATCCTGGACCAAATATATCTAATAAAAAAATATAAAGGTTATTAGCTAGGGTATTTACACGATGTAATCCCCGAAGGGGTAGGCAGAGGTGTAACCCACTTTTCGCCGAATTCATTACAGTCCCACAGTGTGATAGAAGGCGAGCCTATCGCCATACCGGGCACAATTCCAGACTCTGAGCTGATACTGAGTATTTCTAAATAGAAAAACCCAATATCACTTTAAGCTAAGGTCTTTAATGTAGCCTAAAAAAATGATTTTTATAAGCTGCAAATTAATATAACAATTTTTTATGATAACTTAGTACTCATAATACTAATCTGGAAATGGTAGTTACATTATCTTAATACATAATATTCATATATAGCATTTATAAAAATATCTAGAGATAATTAATTGTGTGTATTAATGTTACATACTTAAGAAAATCCAAAGATTACCCATGTAAAATTATATTATGTTAAAAATTCATCACAAATTATTTTTAATTTCATAAGTTTTTATTCCGCATTTTATTGTTTTTGTTATAGGTTTTCTATGGGTTTGTTATATTTATAATACGATCGTTGTATATTTCGCATTATTAATTTATTAAAAGAAAATACTATATATTTTTGTGAAGGATCCTTGGCTGGTCCAAACAGAGTGTTCAGAGGTACAGAGGTAAACAGAGTGTTCTTTACTTGTTATTTTGTGGGTGATGATATTTTACTTATTATAATGAGTTATTTTTACTATGTAAGCAAAATAGTGTGGTCTGCATTGTGTATTTTTAATTTGGAAAAAGTTTAGATATTCTTAAAAATATATTTTTTATAAATTTTCTATATTTTACTGTTTAAATGTCTTTTGACAATGTTTTCAATAAATGTCATAAAAGTATGTATTTTAGTTTTCCTACACCTGAATTAATTAAATAGTAAATAGTACCAAATTTAAGGCACCATACATATTTTCATAAGTTTTATGAAGAATATGGGCTGTGACAATTTTTATTGGTGTATACAATAATCTTATTTATACAGCTGTTATGATGTTTTATTATACACAATCCATTGGATACTTGGCAATAATAGTGGACATATTCACTCAATACTCAAAATATTTTTAACTGCCTTACATACAAGTTCGGATGTAAATATAATGATAATATCCAAAAACATGGATTATAAAGTTGTAGAGCCACACTGTAGACATATTTGTCTACAGCATGAATGGGCCGGCTCGACGAGGGTAGTACCACTGTCTCACAGAAAACCAACGTAAAGTGACAGTGTACTGTCTCGTTTCGTATGGTAAGTGAGATATCCAGAGGCCCAGATGCCCCGTCCCTTCCCTAATCCCTATTCCTGACCTTTAAGGCCGACAGCGCATACGTGATACTTTCGGTATTGTGTATGTTCATGGGTGGTGGAGATCACTTACCATTAGGTGACCTACTGGCTCGTTTGTCAGACTATGATATAAAAAAAAAACATGGCTTATGCAATGCTACATTGTTTATTTAATGATTATGGACTATGTTTTATCAACAATCCTTATCACATAAATGGAATGGGTAATAACAAATCTACACAATAAAACCAACAAACTGTAATAAAATAAAATTTTATAGATGTGTATCACATTTTTTACAATTATTGGATATTGAGGCACTTTGTAAGTTGGTTTTTGGTATCATCAGGGCATGTGACCTTGTGTCCAATTGTCCGTGAGTCATTGTAGATTTCATAGTCATTACCACCAAGGGTTGTTTTGTCACCAAAGAAGTGGATTTCTTCAAAACTCTCACCAGCTATGTGGTTCAGGCAGAATGTCTTGTCCCACCCAGTAGGGAATACATCTACACTAATCTGCCCACCCAGTGCAAACGTCAACCCCGAGTCTTTGAACTCAGTTTGGAGTGCTTCAACAAATTTCTGCCTTATATTATGCTTCTTGTCATACTCGGAGAACTGATCCCTCTCTGCCTGACTACAGGAGCGGCCCACAGGACAAATGTTAAGCATGCTGGAGCGGAATTCCACAAAATTACCTCTCTTAGCAGGCAACTCAATCTTGGACATATAACCAAGGGCAAAATTAATCACTCTCTGTAGTTTCTGCTCTCCAAGGTGACCGAGGATGCTTTCAGAACTGATCATTTTACCAGCCCTGTACTGCACCAGGCCATTTTCACAAAACACGTAGTCGAACTTGGCAGCTACATCCTCTCCATCCATTTGCTCAGCAATTTTGACGTAGTCAGAGCCACTAACAAGGCCCACGGTAACGCGAGAGTTTACCTTGTCCAGCAGGAAGGTTTTCAAATCCTCCGTGATCCTCTGACGTGGTTTAGTCAGCGTTCCGTCGACATCAAACAGGTACAAAACAGTTTTCCTCGTAGACATCGTTCAAGGTCAAGTTCTAAGGTGAAAATGTAGTTTTGATTTGAATTTTGGTGGCAAAGTGTAGCCGGTCGATATGTAGGGCGCCGGTAGAGGCCGCGAATTGCCAACACTTCACTTCGATACGTCAAATAAGCACTGTGTTATCGCTACGATGGCGCGCGCCCTAGGAGTCGTGAAAGCGCTCCTTGTGTGTTTGTTTTTGACTGAAACTGTTTTATCGGATAACACACGAAATGTACTCATATTATTGGGTGAGTAATATTAAAATATGCCGCAATATCTTTCATGATTGCCACGATTTAGTGTATTCTCCACGTTATCATTTTGACTGACACTTAAAAGTCAAAGTATTGTTTTCAAGTTTGGCAGTAGTAAAAGTTCATTCAACTCAACCACTTATCAACCTTGCACGTATGCACATAGCTTTAGATACATATGTGCTTCACTATGTGCTTCGTTTAAAAAGTACAATGATGAATGATATGAAAAAGAGAGGTTTGAGGAAATTTCTAAACTTATATTCTTGATGTAAAAAATAAACCACATATTTTCCTGTTACGAAATATATAGTTGGGTATGTAGGTACGAATATACTCAAAGAGAATATAATAGATTAATAACTGCGTTAAAATGTAGGCTCTTAATATTATTTTCCTTATTCTTTATGTAGGTACTGTGTTTAAACATTTGCTACTTATTTAGTGCATTGCGTTCCGTTTTACGTTCATAAAATTAATAACTTTTTTAGTCAATTTCAAAAAGAGAAGTTGATTAAGTTTCTTGAAAATTTTCATCAATTCATAGTCTACTTATAAGTTATATGATTTCACTATTTGATACTCTCTTTCATTACAGCTGATGATGGTGGTTTCGAGATCGGCGCGTATATGAATAAAATATGTCAGACACCGAATATCGACGCATTGGCAAGCGAAAGCCTTATATTCAATAATGCATTTACATCAGTCAGCAGTTGTTCTCCGAGGTGTGAACCAAATATTATCAAAATATGTTTTTTATTCTGGTACCTAACAAAGTCATAGCTGAAATACAAATTATATTTCAAAAAGTAGGTACCTACATACGTTTACACTCACGCCTGTAATCCCTGAAGGGGTAGCCAGAGGTGTAACTAGGACACCCACTTATCGCAGAATTTATTATGGTCACATAATGTGATAGGGGGCGAGCCTATCGCCATACCGGGCTCAATTCCAGACTCCGGGCTGATACTGAGGATCTCTAAATAGAAAAACCCAATATCACTTTACCCGACCCGGGGATCAAACTCGAGATCTCAGCACTTAGTAGTATGATGATATGTGATGTCGATTAACTGATTACAGTTAGTAAATTCGCTATATGAACTATGCCGCATGTTTTTTGGAACTTAATAAGCAAGTAATATTCAATAACAATGCTTAGAAAAGCATCTTTAGTAAAGATAGACGGTAGTCTTTTGGATTTTGAGGAAATAAGTGGTTATTTACATTTAACAGCCGAGCGGCACTTCTTACCGGCACGCCAAGCCATCAGAATGGCATGTACGGGTTGCACCAGGGCGTGCATCACTTTAACTCGTTCGACAACATCACCAGTTTGCCGAACTTGCTGTGGGAGAATGGCGTCATGACCGGTATGTTGAGCAAATCAACTTTAAAAGCAGAAAATGTTTTATACGAGAAGTACTTTTTTAGAAGTGGTAGAGCCACGCTGTAGACATATTTGTCTACAGCGTGGCGCGGTGGAGATCAGGTGACCCACTGGCTCGTTTATCGGATATTATACTATAAAAAAAAACTTTGTTTTCCTGGCACGACAATGTGACCACACTGCACCTGATGGTAAGCGCAGTGCCATCAATTAGAGTAGCGAGAGACTATATATCGCCCGTTACTCAACATAATCATGCCGGCCTGCTTCTTCACACTACGCCATGGGCAAGAAGGTGAAGAAGCGGTCAAGGGTCAAGTGTCAGAGTACTCAGAATGCCCACAAAACGGCCAAACATCGTACTCCAACTCTAGACCCGCGACAGAAACCGGATGTACACTGTCTGATCCCGGTACGCGACACTTGCGTGTGCCAATATGGCGGTGGTCGCCATCGCGGCGGATATCTTACCATCAGCAAAGTTCAGACATATATAAAGTTCACGCCTGTGTTCACGAAGGAGTAGACGGCGGTGTAACTAGTGTACTTATTTCTGTGTTATAATTAGTTATGGATCAAGCTTATCTCGACGTTGGACCCTAATTATTTCACCCTTAAGTAACAAATGAGTGTTTTTTAAATTAAAGGAAAAGGTTATCTTCAATTATGCCCCTTCGTTACGCCTAAATTTAACTTTAATTACTGGCCAAGGCATTGTATTTTATTTTAAAACCGAAGCTGTATGCCCAATTCTAATTGTCCAACCTCAAGCGGCGACCCGGGAGTCAAATATTAGTCTTCACTAGATTGATAGACTATGTTCGTTGCCTATATGAAATCAATCGGTGTAGTTGATTTTACTAGAAATACCAGTGTATTTTTGTTACATATTGTATGTAGACGTAGCTATAGCATTAAGGAAAAAAATATAGATTAATTATAAATGCATGTGGGTGTCTCTGTTTGATATATTTATTTATTGATTTTAAGCCTCCGTGGCGCACTTGGCGAGTAGCCGGCTGAGAAACGAGAGGGCGAGGGTTCGATTTCCACACCGGGACAAATGTTTGTGTGACAGGCAGATATTTGTGTCCGGGGTCTGGGTGTTGTGAGACCGTGCGTCTCTCGTAGTCCATGGTACCCACAACATTAGACTCGTATCTTAGTGTGGGGTCGGGGCTATGTGTGTGACTGTTGGTTGTTATTTATTATTGATATATGCAGGTATAATCGGTAAGAAGCACGTGGGTCCAGCGAGCGTGTATAACTTCGATTACGAGCAAACAGAAGAGAACAATCACATCAACCAGGTGGGGCGCAATATCACGCACATCAAGCTGCTGGCCAGGGAGTTCCTCAACACAGCAAACCAGCAGAAAAAGTACACACACCTTTTCGTTATTATTTTCAACGAAATTTAAGTAGGCAATGTTTGTGTGACAGATAGATATTTGTTTCGGGTCTGGGTGTTGTGGGACCGTAGTCCCTCGATGTTGTCGATACCCACGATACAGGTTCGACCTAGTGTGGTGTCAGAACTATGTGTGTGACTGTTGGGTGTATGTATTTTATAGGAATCCATAGCTTTTAATCTACCTAAATTTTAAAGCTAAATGATGTTTGTTAATTTTAACACAAATATAAAATTGTTCCAGTATATTTCTTTTTCAACATTTAGTTTGTAAACGTCACCAAAGACTACAGCGAATATACTCATAACAAACTCTTGGATACCACTATCTCCATCTGCGCCTTCATTAACTTAGTTTATCTGATGATCCTGCAGACCATTCTTCCTTTATGTGGCGTTCCACGACCCCCACCGGTGTGGCCACAGCGAGCCGCAGTACGGACCCTTCTGTGAGCGCTTCGGCTCGGGCGAGGAGGGTATGGGCGTCATTCCAGATTGGCAACCATGGTACTACCAGTGGGATGAAGTGCAGCTGCCATATCACATTCAGGTACTCTTTTTGAGCCTGGATACAAACAGAGAGGTCTTATAAGTCTGATGTCGTTGACTGTTTACAACAATTATAAAATTTTAGGTCGATCAACCTTGAACGGTTTTTATAGTTTAATAGAGAGTCCGCATCGTAGTTTGAACCTACGGTGTCAAGGATAAGATTTAGATAAATGCTTGAACAAAGATTAACTATTGGTGTAGCTAAGTATTTTTATCTAAACTAATATATAAATCTGTAGCGTCTGTACATTTGAGTAATTTATTCGATTTTGCGTGAAATATTCATTTTATGACTTACTTATCCCAATTCTGCCTAATCCCCAATTCTAATGATAGGCTACTTTTTATCCCGGAAAAATGTATGGTACCCGCGGGATAATTTTTTCTTTCTTGCAGAGCAAGGGATCGACATAATTTTTGCATAGTAGAAGTTTAGGGATTAGAGAATGACATGTGCTATTTTTTATCCCGAAAAAAAAATACACGGTATGTACCTATGGGGTAGAAAGATGAAGAAGAAGAATGAAAGAAGTAGAAGCCCATGGATTTTATACCTTATCTTTCAAAAATAACTCCCACGTGGGAGCCGCGGGCATCAGCAGTAATTAATAAAAATTAAATGTTGGTCGTTGGTAAGCGTATCACTTGCGAACAGCTGTACCCATTTGGATTTTTTACTTGTAGTCCAAAAGGTTTCATCTTACCTGATAGCTTCTACTCTTGTAGGACACAGAGGCAGCTCGGAGAGACGTGGCGGCGCAGTACACCACAATATCACGACTTGACCAAGGTACTATTTATAAGATCTTTATTATAAACTAACTGTAATGCATTAATACTATGTTGTACACGAGTGATAATTGACGGTAGTCACTACCGTCCATGTAAGAGTAATAGTGGATATGTTGCCGAATGAAAATATAATGGATTTAAGAAAAGAAGAAGAGGAGAGGTATTTAATCCTTTGGAAATTTACTGACAGCATGAAACAAAATATCAGACAGAGGCTGTTTCACACCTCTATGTGTTTGATGTTTTTGTCGGGGGTCTAGAGTTGAGGTACGATGTTTGGCCGTTTCGCGGCATTCTGAGTACTCTGACAATAATAGACCCTCGACCGCTTCTTCACCTTCTTGTCTATGACGTAGTGTGAAGGAGCAGGCCGGCATGATTGTGTTGAGTAGCGGGGGATAGGTCTTCCCTGCCTACTCGATACTCTAATTGAACCGCACTGCGCTTACCATCAGGCGCAGTGTGGTCAGCGCACTTTGCCAGTATAAAAAAACAGTTTCCTTTGAGATACTCGGCTGTATTATCATTTAGCAATCGTTCAAGAATTGGATCCAAATTATCTTTTTCGTATCGTTTGCATCTTAATACTTAAAGCCAACTTTATCCAACCAACTCTAACTATTCTTCGGCACTGTGGCGTCATAGCGGGGAGTAGCTGGGAATTAAGACCACGGATACTACCTCCACGGCCCACACTAGGACAAATACGTGATTCGCAAATAATTGCTTTAGATCACACAGCACTAATTCTAAAATGTCCTGTAAGGAAAACTTGTTATTTTAATTCATGGCGTATGCAGAGACGTAATTACAGCAAAGAAAATCTTTTAAAATTTAGTAATTGTTTAAATAGCCTTACGTTCTCTCAAATATATACATCAGCAGACCCGAACGAAGCATATGACCAATTCTTAGATTTGTTTACCTGTTTTTATGAACTTTGTTTTCCCAATATAGTGATACGTAAAAGTATAGTTAGAAAACAAAAATGGATTTCACGGGGCATTAAAATTTGCAGCAAAAAAAAGAGGAGACTATTATGGCAATACTACAATAAACGAAATCAAACCACCAAAAATGCGTTCAAGACATATTCAGCAAAATTTAAAAAAATTATAACACTTACAATAAAATCCCAAAATGATTATTACATAAAATCAGCGGACAATAAATCTAAAGCAACGTGGAAGGTTATCAACAAATCAAAAATATTTTTTCCGAAAGAACCTATAACTGAAATTAAAAAAGATAATATAAAAGTTATGAATCCTTTACTGATTGCTAAATATTTCAATGACTATTTCATCGATCCCCTATTATTATTGACCAATAAAAATGTTGACATTAATAGTACCAATTATGATGTGCATAAAACTTACCAGTCTCGTAATTCTATGTTTATGCAAGCCACAATACCACAAGATATATTGAAGGAAATTATGTCTCTTAAAAATACACATAGTGTTGGCTACGACGGAATATCCACTAAAGTTATAAAATACGTGTCTACAACAATTGCTTCACCTTTGAGTCATATTATAAACTTAAGCATAACAAATGGAGTCTATCCGGAAAAATTAAAAACGACTATCATCTCACCACTTTACAAAAAGGGTGATAAATTAAATATAAATAATTATAGGCCAATTGCACTAATACCAATTATATCAAAAATCTTTGAAAAGGTTATACATAATGCCTTATATTCATATCTAGAGAAATATGGACTACTAATAGAGGAACAAAATGGGTTTCGTAAGGGGAAAACAATTAATTTGGCAATGTATAATTTGATCAGACCAATATTATGTAATGTAGATAAGAAAAATTCTATTTGTGCTATTTTCATGGACATGACTAAGGCTTTTGATTGCGTAGATCATAATAAATTAATAAATAAGCTTGACATGTATGGAATACGAGGAAACATATTAAATCTTATTCAGTCATATCTCACTAACAGACAACAAATTACAGAAATAACGCAAATTTGTCCTAAAACCGCCACAGAAAAGAAATATAGATCAGACAGTAGAACAATTAAGTATGGCATTCCACAAGGAAGCGTATTGGGACCATTATTGTTCTTAATTTACATTAATGACTTGCCTAAACAAATAAAATACCCTATGATTTTATTCGCTGACGACAGCACAGTAATAGTAAAATGTGAAAAATATGATACATATGAGTCTGACATAAATAATGCATTAAATTCAATAATACAATGGTTGACAAAAAATAATTTGAAAATTAATTTGCAAAAAACAAAGATTATGCATTTCCATCAAAGGACACAAAACAAAAAAATTAACGTTAATTATCAAGGTGGATCAATTGACTGCGTGGACACAACTAAATTCTTAGGCATCCATATTGACAAAAAATTAACATGGAAAACACATTCCGACGAGGTGTGTAAAAAAATAAATAGATCTGCTTTTGCGCTTTATAAACTATCTAAAGTTGTCCACCGTGAGGCGGTACTCAGTGCGTATTATGGATATGTCGTATCTATATTAAGGTTTGGCATAATATTCTGGGGCAATTCGGTGTGCAAGGAAGCAGTGTTCAGAGCCCAGAAGAAATGTGTAAGAGCCATTTGTGGTCTGGACTCAATGACAAGCTGCCGACCATACTTTAAAAAATTAAAAATATTGACGTTTCCTTCTCTATACATATACGAGATCATTGTCTTTGTAAAAACAAATATAAATCTATACACAATTGCTTTTAAAAGTTATTATAGAAAACTACGTGATAAAAATAAGTTAGATCTTGAGGTGACGTATGGTAGTACAGCTCTTATGAAAAAAAGTTTTCTTTGCATGGCACAAATCATATACAATAAATTACCCAATAAAATAAAAGAATATAATTTAAATCAATTAAAATATTTTTTAAAGCAATTATTGATCGAGAAATGTTATTATACAATTGATGAATATCTATTAGATAATATAGATGTATAACGTGGACTTGGCACAAAATAATGTAATACTGTATTGACCATTAAGATATTTGTTTTGTGACATTATGTATTGTTGATTATATTATTAATAGGTCGAGGGGTTAATTTGAATTTAATTATAATATTTTGACATTGTATATATAATAAAAATACATTGGAAACATTATTCCGTAAATATTTGCATGTCACTTAGTATGGCAAAGTGTGTGAGCCTATTTAAACATTATATTTAACATCTTTATGTAAAACACATACTTGCAAATAAATATTTCTTTCTTTCTTTCTTTCTTTCTTTCTTTGATCTGTGTGCTGTGGACCAGTAAGTCCCCCATAGTTCCTAATCCTCACGGTATTCCTTCCTTAGTACCGGATCAGTGGGTGATAGTCGTTTGTTTATTACTCTATTTCTAGGAGTGGGCTTGGTTATCAAAGAGCTGGAGGCCGCGGGCCACTTGAACGATACTTTGATCATCTACACCTCGGACAACGGCATCCCGTTCCCATCAGGACGGACTAACTTCTACGACCCAGGGTTGCGAGAACCTCTTATCGTGAGGTCACCGTTGGCAACAGCGAGGAGGAATCAAGCCTCTGGCGCCATGGTCAGCCTCCTGGACGTCATGCCCACAGTGCTGGATTGGTTTGGGCATAAGCAAGAGGAGGTCGATAGTAATGATGTGTGGGATAGCGATAGGCCGAAGAGCTTCCTACCAATTTTAGAGAGAGGTACGTAGTTGTAATTTTTGAAGTCTTGTAGATTATACTTTTTTTTTTTTTAGTGCCTCGATAGGCAGACGAGCAGACGGGCCACCTGATGGTAAGTAGTCACCGCCGCCCATAGACTTCTGCAATACCAGGGCACAGCAAAGCCGCTGCCTACCGTTGAAGGACTACTCTCTTTAAGCCTCGTTTAAAGAAGGACATGTCATAGCGCTCAGGGAACACCGCAGCAGGGAGTTCATTCCAGAGCTTGCACGTACGTGGTAAAAATGAACGCCGTGCTAGACGGAATCGTTTCCAGGTGGTATGGATGAACTCTGTTGCGGTGTCGGGTGGTGCGATGATAAAATGGTGATGTAGGCACCATTTTAAACAGTTCCTCGGAGCACTCCCCGTGGAACAACCGATAGAACAAGCAGAGAGACCCGAAGTCTCTCCGCAGCCCCAACGGTTCCAGGCTATCCGTAATATCAGGATCCCCGACAATCCGAACGGCCCGCCTCTGTAAGGAGTCAAGTGGGTCCAGCAAGTATTTCGGGGCCCCTGCCCAGAGATGAGAACAGTACTCCACGTGGGGCCGGACTTGCGCTTTATAAAGCGCCAATCTATGGCCCGACGTGAAATACCGCCTCGCTCTGTTCAGGATCCCCAATTTTTTGCTCGCCAATTTGGCTTTGTCCTCCACTTGACTCCTAAACTGGACCGTGTTAGATATATTGACGCCGAGGATCCCAATACCCTCGGAAACCTGGAGAGTGACTCCTTGAAACTGTGGCGCCATGACAAATGGGTCCTTCTTAGCGGTGAACGCGCAAACTTGTGTCTTCGTGGGGTTGAAGTGAACTAGGTTCCTTTCACCCCATTCAGAGGCCCGCCCTAGAGAGCTCTCGATTTCCGACACAAGTTCTAACCGTCTTTCTTCCAAAGTGCTCCGAGGGATACCCTGCTGGCCGGTGTATCGCACGTCGATAGTACTATCATCTGCATAGCAATGCATGCTATCAATAGACAGCATGTCATTGATATGCAGTATGAATAGTGTCGGCGACAACACCGAGCCTTGTGGAACGCCAGCATTAATGGATAAAGCGTCGGAGCAGTAGCCGTCTACGACGACTTTAATGCTCCGACCATCCAAAAAACTAGCGATCCAGTTGCAGAGCCCCTCGGGGATTCCATATGATGGAAGCTTCGACAGAAGGCCCCCATGCCATACCCGATCAAACGCCTTCGCGATGTCTAGACCGACGGCCATAGCCTCACCCTTGCTCTCTATAGCCTCCGCCCAGCGATGTGTGAGGTAAACAAGAAGATCACCAGCCGAGCGACCGTGACGGAAACCGTACTGACGATCGCTAATCAGCTGGTGCTCCTCCAGATACCCCATAAGCTGGGCGTTAATTATTCTAAAATGTACTTATATAATCTCTAATATACTTTTCATAATCTCTCCAATTTTTACAAATAAAATAATGTTATGATGATATCTACAAGGGCATAGTTAGAGACAGAATAATTTAGTCCAGCTCATGGTGTTTCAGAGCAGCAATTCCTAAAGTGGCTTCCTCAAAACCTGAGATAACCATGGATAAGTTAGCAGGGCTTTGTGTATGAGCGAAGCTGCGTAAACATACTCTCGATCAAGCCAAATAACTTCACGCAAAGTATTGATTTATAATTAATCCGTCTTTAATTATAAACATACACTACAGGAATTTATTCCTTCCTGCCTCTAAAATTCAGGAGCCGGTAGTATAGAGCAAAAGCGTATCGCCATTATCAAATTTGTTTAAGATTCGGAAAAGTCACTCAAATTTTAATTTTCCAACTTGGAGTTCGTGGTTTTCAAAACTGTAAGATGCTAAATTCCGCATTACCAATATCTCCAGTAGAAGACAAGCCATTCTTCAAAGCATACATATACGCCTGTAATCTCCGAAGGTATAACCTACACCCACTTTTCGCCGAATTTATTACGGTCCCATAAGGTAATAGGGGGCGAGACTATACCGGGCTTAATTCCAGACTCCGGGCTGATACTGAGTATTTATAAATATCACTTTACCTGACCCGGGGATCGGACCCCGAGACCTCAGCGCAGCAGTAACGTATGCGTAATTACAACTGCGCCACCGAGGCAGTCTTCAGTTCAAATAATTTGTTTGTTACACGGTTGTGGTACACAGAGCCACCACCCTCCGAGAGCGACGCAGTGTTCGCGTCCCAGACCCACCACGAGATCACGATGTACTATCCGATGCGGTCCATCCGCACGCGCCGCTACAAGTTGATTCACAACCTCAACTACGGGATGCCCTTCCCCATAGATCAGGACCTCTACGTGTCGCCTACCTTCCAGGTAACTTATTCAGTTATTAAATAATTGAAAAAGAAGGAGACAAATTCGATCATGTTTCATTTTCTTAGGGACCAAAACACATATTTTCTTTTATCCTTGCCGGGCAAAGTGACCACACTGCCCCTAAGGGTAAGCGCAGTCCAGTTAGAATATCAAGTAGCGAGAAATAAACTATCCCTCGCTACTCAACATAATCATGGCAGCCTGCTGTGTAGTTTCTTCATACTACACCATGGGGCAAGGAGGTGAAGAAGCGGTCGAGGGTCTAGACCCTCGAACTCTTAGTCACTTACTTAATTACACTAGACCTAGACCCCCAACAAAACCGGATGTAGCCACTATGGCGGGTTTTACACCCTGTGTACGGTGGTATATTCATACGGATGGATAAGAATATCCTACCACCAGCATATATTTTCATATTCAAGTTTAGTTACCTAATATTATTTGCTTGTTTACTTTTTCATAACAACAAAATTATTGTGCCCAGGACATATTGAACCGCACTCGCAGCAAGCAGCCGCTGCCGTGGTACAAGACTCTGAAGCAATACTACTATCGGCCACAGTGGGAGTTGTACGACCTGCGCTTAGACCCTGCTGAGACCAAAAATCTGCACGGTATGTTCATAATTGTAAATACACCCAACAGTCACCCACGTAGTCCTGACCCCACACTAGCCACTAGGTAAAACCTGTATCGTGGGTATCAACAACTACGAGGGACTACCACACCACAACACCTAGACCCGAAACAAATATCTATCTGTCCCACAAATATTTGTCTCGGTGCGGGAATCGAACCCACGGCCTCTCGTTTCACAGCCGGCTACTTACCCGCTGTGCCACGGAGGCTGTCCTATAATATGATGTATGTTGTAGGCAAGCCGTCCCTGGTGACAGTGGAGGAAGAGCTCCTGTCCCGGCTGGTGCGGTGGCAGCAAGACACCCGCGACCCGTGGCTCTGCTCGCCAGACGCTGTCATGGAGCGGGATGATGCGGACAACGCCGTGTGCCGCGGCCTGTATGGACCGCTGCATCACTATATACCACAGTAGACACACGCTGTCAAATGGGGGGCAAAAATTATAAGATAATTATTGTCAGATACGTGGAGAGTGGGGGCGTTTATAGATATCATTTTAAAAGTGATGTGGTATATTATCTGAAGGGGGGTAATTATACCCATCATCTCCCCTGGATCCGTGTCTGAGCTTATCCGGGTAAAACCTTCTTTGTTAAATTTTTTGTAGGTAGGTATGTTTGATAGATTCAAAAACTCTTTTGTGACCTTGATTTTCTTATAAAAACAAGCTATGATTGCTTCACTACCTGGCATTATGACTATGGGTGGCAGTGATACCTTACCTACATTTAACTTTCTTATAGACCGGCTCCCCCGCCCTCTACGTTACCTTCTAAAATCCCAGTACTGAGTCACAAGCTTATATCACGTAATGCCTTTGCCTACAAAAAGAAACTTTTCTCGCGTCTATGAGGTTTCTATAAGGTCATATTTTATAATTAGGTTGTGAAAGACTCAAGAAAGTAATGATCTCGTTCATTTGCTCATCGCTATTAACTTAATATTTTTAAGTTTCACATGTTATTTAATTATTCCCACAATCATGTTCCTTCATTAAATTCTTTTGGAGTTTACATGTGTCCATATATCCATTAACCATGAATGTTGTTGGAAGTCTCTAGGATTGCGAACTGGGTTTCATCTCCACAGTCCCTGCTTTTGTAATGTTTAATTATAAATACACCCAACAATCACATAAATATATATAGTCATGACCCCACACTATGTTTAACCTGTATTGCGGGCATCAACAACTACGAGGAACTATGGGCCCACAACATCCAAACCCGAAATAAATGTATGTTACAAAAACATTTGTCTCGGTGCGGGAATCGAACCCACTGCCTCCCGTTTCACAGCCGGCTACTCGCCCGCTGCGCTACGGAGGCTGTCAATTGATACAACAATTTGGGAATTATGTTTAAGATTAATTAAAATAGACATTTAAATTTTTATAAATTATTGAATCTCGTATCGACTTCAACATCACATCACAAAGATTGAACTAATACTCAAGCAATAAATATATGAATTAGATACTAGGTAAATACTATTATATAATAAATGTTACATGGTTTTATATACCAAGTAATTGTAGCTACTTAATTTTCATTCTATAGGAAATTTCAGAATTTTTTATATTATCCTATTTTTTTAAATTAAGTATTAAATAGCTTTTTAATATCTTAAACATATTGTCTTCTGTGATCGATTCGAAATATGCTAAGGTAAATTTAAACTTAAGTGTAGAGTTTAATTTCATTTGATGTAATTTGTAAAAGACTTTTAAACAATCATTAGTATTACCATAAATGTATTCAAATAGCATTTAATTGATATTGCCTATTGTCACTACTTTACGTTTAAAACAAAAATGGGTTATATTTACGAAATCAAACGGAATAGGAAAATCATCTAAATTTTACTGAGTTTCCAAATAATGGTCATAATTAAATACTAATATCTTGCCTAGAGAAACTAACTTCTCCACGCTAATTGTCTCAAGATACGGCCACTTTTGCGCTGAAAGCCTCGTGTCCACATTAGCGATAGAGCCGATACCCGCTGGTCAATGAATGCTGCTGAATATTCACACATTTTGTTTTAAATTCCATGGTCTTGAGAACCTAGCTTAATTTGCATGACTTGCACGTTCTCAATGTACACAATACAATCCCACACACAAGGATTTTTGTATAAATTATACAATAATAAGAATAAATATTCATGTTGTAATTTCAAATTTTAGGCACTAATTTTGTATAATATACGAAAATTGATTTCATGAAAATGTAAGTACTTATTATATCTATTGTTTTCAATTTTAATAGGTATCTACTTCCGATCGTTAATAAATTAAAACATATTTAAATATTGTTTATTGCTTCAATCTAGTTTTATTTTATACCTTTTTCGTTTATGCCACGGTTCATACAAACATATACCTACTTGTATGTATAAAGCTAAACTAATCGTAGAAATACCTTGAACCGGTAACTGTCGATTTATCTATGTGCCGTTCTAACCAATTTATTCTGCTCCACTCTTGGGATTGTAACTAAATGCATCGGTCTTCCGGACTACTGTATAATTCTTCTCAAAATCTTAAACTTTCCCCAAAGTAGTATGAATTGCCATTTCATGCGCCCTTTATTTTTGGCGGTTGATCAACCGCACCCCCTAACGCCGGCCCTGTTGATAGGACATCCATTTTAGTCAATTTTAAATGGTTTTATAAATTTTTTAGACTCAAAAAAAGGAAATAATTTTCATTTTGGATCAGTACATCCACTATTGAATAATACTGATATCAGACATTGTGCAAGCCAAATTAGGTTGAAAACAGTTGGTGAATTCGCAGAAGAAGGTGTATTAATTTGGTCGATTGATTAGAAGAGAGAAAGTGACATCTAGTTATATCTAGGGAACTAAGCATCGGTTTTCTGTATTTATCAGAAGGCCGAATTGGCATTAGTAGTAAGGCTATTAGTTATATAAAAAAGTAAAATGCCTAATTTTCGCGGTAGCCAAAACTTTCTGAAAGTATTACCCAAATACCTATTTCGTAAAAAAAAGGCTGTTACTTGTCAGTTGTCACTGTCAATTTATCTTAGTTTTGAGGTTATGTTATGTTACAAAATTTTACGAAGTATTTGTGGAACAAAATATTAAAGTATGAGTTTTTTGTAGCAATAACATTAAAACATAGTTTTTGTAATTCGTCGTAAAATTGATTAGTTACATATAGTTATTACATAATGGCGACAAATTACGCAAAATACGCACAGCTAATAAACGCTTCGACGAATTACGCTCGTCGCATGAAGCGCCTGTCCAATAGGATATTCGGGGAAGTGGCCATCCCAACCAACTCTAAGTCTATGAAGGTGGTGAGGATATTCTCCGAAAAGCCATTACATACAAATGAAGAAATCATACACTATTACCCAAAACACGTAGAGACCCATGCTTTGATGCTGAAGTTGAGGGAATACGGTCTGTTCAGAGATGAGCATCAAGACTTTAAAGAGGAGATGAAGAGATTGCGAGAACTACGAGGCAAAGTGAAGGTGTGGAAGAGGACACTCAACCAAAGTAAAGAGTAGAATGTGTTTATTAATTTAAAATGATATTTAAGTTAGCAATAAATAGTTGAATAAATCTATACAATTGTGTCATTTCAACCAAACAAAAACCACAAAACAATTTTATTCTAATGGGCAATAAATAGTTGATTGGCACAATACAAAAATAAATACACCCAACAGTCACACACAATATAGTCCAGACTCTACACTAGGTCAAACTTGTATCGTGGATTTCAAGAACTCTGAGGTACTACAATCCCATAACACCCAGACCCGTAACAAATATCTGTCTCAGGCAAACATTTGTTTTGGTAGTGGAATGAATCATACATGAATCGAACCCACTGTCTCTCGTTTTACAGCCAGCCACTTGCCTACTGTGCCACAAGGTGATATATTTTAAATGAAAGCTCTACACTCTTTTTTTGAAGGTCTAGGCATTTGCCCTTATAATACTTACTTCACCACCTAGAATACTTTCTTTGATCACCATAGTTCAATGAAAAAGCCAACATAAATAATATTCCATTTAATGAACTTAACAATTAGATGTAACTATGCAGACGGATCCTTTTTAAACTGATAGACCCTGGGCTCATATGTGATGGTTTTCTTGTTGGGGTTTGTAAAGAATACAATGAACAGGAAGAATATGATAAGAGCAGCAGATGGCAGCACTCCTGCAGTCACAAACATCCTCACTGGAGAGGCGACCTCATCAGACCTTTTTGCATAGGAGTTTCCATACAGGTAGGTATGTACTGTCTTCTGCAACCACGTCTCATACCTGGGCAAGGAATGTTGACTCTTTAATATAATTTAAAAAAATTGAGAATTTTGCCTGGCTGATTTGGTAAAACAATTTAAATTTATTTCTTAGCTTATTGCATTTTGACACAGCTGATAAGTCCAAATTATATGTAAATGCATCAATTTTTCATGTGAACAGTCCTATGTTCATATAGAAACTCTACTAATCTACTCTACTCTATAACTAAGTGGTCTTCCACTGAGTGATTTATTTTTGACCTATTGTGAAAAGGGACCGGAAAATATTAACATCTTATTTTTTATTATGAGCTTCGGGATTCACATATATAATATGTATTTTTTAATTAATTTAGATACTGTATTAAATCAAAGTGCAATATGTTGAACATTTCAGATAACTTTTATCTCAAGTCATTCTCTTACATGAAGTAGCGCAACAATACATAATGCACATCAGTTTGTATGTTCTAAGTACGGATTTGGGTGCTCATAGACATAGCAAATGCACAGTGATATAACAAGCATGCTTCAAAGTAAGACAAGCAGAAGAGATGACTTGTTAGACTTTTAACTTACTCTTGTAAGACCTCTTGGGCGATGGTTTGGTTGACAAGCTGCTCCACGGCGCGGAACGGCTCATCCAGATACAGTAGACTGATGTCGAGCTCAGGATCAGGGTATTGGAAGCTGGCGTAAACCCGACGCGCTTCGTTCCATCCTATTCCTAGTGAATTGGCGTATTTGACATCACATTAACAAAATGTCGATAATAAAATACACCTAACAGTCACACACTTAGTTCTGACCACACACTAGGTAAAACCGATATCGTGGGTATGAGGAACTACGAGGGACTACGGTCTCACAACACCCAGACCCGAAACAAATATCTGTGACACAAACATTTGTCTCGGTGCGGGAATCGAACTCACGGCCTCTCGTTTCACAGCCGTCTACTCGGCCGCTGAACCACGGATGTTGTCAAATGCACTGCACCCGTAGTTCATTGCCACTGAATAAGACTTATTCAATTCTTTCTATATTAAGTACTATGGCAAGGTTTTCACCTGATGGTAAGCAGTCGAAGCCCTTCATGAACACCCAAACTCACAAAAACAACAAGACTCAACCACAGAACTCATCAGAGGAATCGTAGCTTGAGTGTCGTCTAAATTAAGGAAAGGAGCTAAGCTAGAACCGAGAGTGGAGAGCAAAAAAAAATGTTTCCACTGAAGCAGATAGGTGAAGCTGATGTCGTAATCTAAGATTGTATACATACATATACCTATTCACTCACGCCTGTAATACCCCAAGAGGTAGACAGAGGTGTAACAGGTACACTCACTTTTCACCAAATATTTTACGGTCCCATAATGTGACAGGGGGCGAGCCTATGCCATACTGGGCACAATTCCAAACTCCGGGCTGATACTGAGTTTTTATATTTAGAAAACCTAATATCACTTCACTCGACCCGGGATCGAAACAGAGACCTCAGCACAGCAGTCGTTACGCATGTGCGATTACAACTGTGCCACCGAGGCAGTCAATCTACCATTGTATTTTCAACAAAATTCGGTCTACATAGATGATGGTCTATGGCAGGACATCTGCCCCTAGCCAGTAGTATATAAGATTTAAATTTACTCTGCCCAAAATCAACAAAACATATACCCTCAATATAATCGCTGCATCCTTTATCCCCCTTGATGACGGCGAGCTGCCAGAAGGGTATCTCATACAGACAGCTGCTGCGCGTCAGCACCCACCGGGGCTTCCACAGAGCACCCTCGCAGTCCACCGCCTCCTCAGAGCATATGGTAAGCCTGTTCAAACCCGTTGCGCCGTACAGGCTATCGAGCACTTCGTCTTGAGGAAGCACTTGGCTCCCTAGCAGTAGGTATACTAATATCATTATTTTAAACATTCTTTCCGAGTTTCTATATAATTGGTAGTATATATATTTCTTTCTCAACTGTTTGACGCTCTCCCGTATCTAGTATAACTATCAAAGAGGATTATAATATGATAACTATAATTCTTTGTGACGGAAGTATTATATTATTATTCTGTCACAAGTCATAATTGTTTATAAAAGTTTAATTTGAAGTATTTTTTATTACTTTTGCCAGTATCTCTGGACAACCATACAGTTCTTCTATTCTCTGTAACAAGACTAATTGAGGTTTCTTACGCCAGTGCTATGTTTGGATCAAGCAATTAAAATTGATGCGTGAATTTCTAATTATATAGCCTTTAAATTTATACGAAAACGTTTTATGTTCTTAATATTTTAACGGGTTTATAAATAAAATAAACGAAAAAATAGCCATCATTTATTTGATTACAAAATCTTTCGTCAGGAAATAAATTGCTACATAAAATATATTTCAACAAGAAATGCCTCAACTGCTTGACGACTGGTCGATTTGTCGCTTGTGGTCGCAGCTCTGTGCTGGCCGGGTGTGTGCGGGGGGTGGGGGGCGGCACGCCCGGCGTACGCGTACAAACTAACACCTTAACGTTACCTTTAACATTACTCAGTTCACAATCTAAGTTTAGATACGAAATTAAACTAAAGCCGCAGACAAACGAGGCAATACATATAGTTACACAAAGGATAAACATCAACATGGCGGGTGTCGTGACGAGCACGCACGCATGCGCACACGCACGCACCCGCGCACGTACACACGCCCGTAAACAATACAACGTAAAAAGCGTGTCGTGCCACGAGAACTCGGTGCAAAAACCGTGTCACTTACAGGTTATCGTAAAGGCGGACATCCGTACTAAACTTTAACTACTATGAAAAAACGCGAGACCCCGTAAGCGAAGCGTATTCGTAGAAAAACTTGCCAGTGTTTGTATATATTTGTCCATATTCCTATATTTTTTTTCGTATTTGTAACTGTTAATGCTACTATCACATCTTACAAAAAAGTATCATATATTTTTTTATTTTGTTATAAAATGTTTAGACATAGATTATTTTAGATTTCGTGGTGAATGTCGTTGGACGAGTGCCGGCTTTGGTAGTTTGGTAGTCATAGCTGAAGCAAGGAGCCGGTCTTCCTACAGTTGCACCCAGTTTGCATACGCTAGGGTGGCGATACGAGTTGCGTCCGTCCATAATTATTACAAATCATTGCGCGTTTAGTCATTCGCAGTGCTTAATTAATACATTGAAAATCATTAAAACATGCAACATCAAACTGCAGAGCGCAACGCGTCGCCTCCCTAGCTGCCGACTGGTTCGGCTAAAGAGCGGCGTATTACCATAATTAACAATAAACAATGAATTATAAAACGTAACCACTATTCTCTAGGATCGGCGCAGACGGACGCAGTGGCGGCGAAGAGATTAGATTAGATATTTCAAACTCAACCCTATATTCATACGCATACGGTTGATATTAGCATAACGAAAGTGGTTATCCAAGCTAATTGGTTTAACGAATATCAGCCGTATGCTAATAGTAATAAGATTGAGTTTCGATTAGGCAAAGCCACTATGTCCATCAGCGCTGACCTTAAACGCATATAACTTAATTCTATGGAGTTGTGTCCAACTGCCGCGCCGCTCTTTGGCCAAAGTATATTTTGCTTACATTTCTATTTACATTTCATTTAATTATAATAATTCATAGCTCGTTCCTATGGTTACACATAGGGGCGTCAAAGCCATATCAAGGTGTCCATGTATTATGTAATTCAAAATATTTCCTCTTATTTTGTATTTTTTTTACTGCCTCGATAGGCAGACGAGCAGACGGGCCACCTGATGGTAAGTAGTCACCGCCGCCCATAGACTGCAATGCCAGGGCACAGCAAAGCCGCTGCCTACCGTTGTATTATTGCATGCCCATTTTAACATAATAGTAATTTATAATTATTATCAGTGAGCTAGATTTTTTCTTCTCTGAAAGACTAAGTTGTTAGTGTAATTTTCAGAGTGTATCCATAAACAGATTTATTTATTTATTAGATAGATGGATCGAAGTGTTTTGCTAGTACAGTTATCATTCGCAACTGCTAGAGAGTGGAACTCTTTGCCGGAGTCTATATTTCTCGAAAATAACCTGGGTATCTTTAAGTAAAGAGTGAATAGGTATCTTCTAGGCAAACTTGCTCCACCGTAGACCACATCATCACTTACCATCAGGCGAGATAGTGGTCAAACGCAAGAGTCTATTTAAGTAAAATAAGTGGCGCCGAGAAATGGATTTACAAAGCTCATATTGCAGTATGTCTGCTACATGTCAAAAATGATAATCCCCAGTTTAGTGTGGTTTCAATGACATTACCGCTTGGTTTATTATTTTAGAACGAATGAAGTGCACAATACATGAAACGCTGTACAACACAATATTTCATTTCCCATTAGTTTGCAAGATTTTTTTATCTTGGCATGACAAAGAGACCACACTGCTCCTGATGGTGAGCGCAGTGCCGTCCAGTTAGAGTATCAAGTAGCGGGAGACTACTTGATACTCTCGCTACTCTACACAATCATGCCGGCCTGCTGTGTAGCTTCTTCACACTACACGGGCAAGAAGGCGAAGAAGCGGTCGAGGTCTAGTGTCAGAGTACTAAGAAGGTTGCAAAACGGCCAAACATCGTACCCCAACTCTAGATCCCCGACAAAAACTGCAATAATATCGCCTTTACTCATTTTTCGGTTATAGATAACGAGTTGTTCATTAATTTAGGTGTTATTGCATCAGACAGTATCAGTGTGTCGAGTACCGAGGCAGTTGACGTGTCAGACAGATTTTAACCGACTTCAAAAAGGAGTATTTCGAGATGTGGGCTTGTGATTTCTACAGTCGATAGGTCAAGAATGGTCCCTGGTGCTATATTTGGATGAGAACT
Organism: Laothoe populi; assembly: GCA_905220505.1. Lineage (NCBI taxonomy): Eukaryota > Metazoa > Arthropoda > Insecta > Lepidoptera > Sphingidae > Laothoe > Laothoe populi. Next base: position 1,150,065 of record HG992156.1, read on the forward strand.
GATGAGGGAAAATATAAAAGTTTTACAACATCAGGTCCTCGTATTGGCATAAAAAATTATAAATTTAAACAGAATTTTGAAGAACGGTTCGTTCTGACAATATGCTCGGTCGTTTGACAAAACAATGGCAATGCAACCAACCGATCATCTCACTTGATATGAAAAAAAATGAGTCAGCCAGTAAGAACAACTGACAGCGTCCGCGGCGCAGTGGGCGAGTAGCTGGCTGTGAAACGAGAGGCCGTGAGATCGATTCCCGAACCGAGACAAATGTACGTGTGACAGACAGTTCTTTGTTTCCAGGTGTTGTGGGATCGTAGTCCCTCGTAGTTCTTGATACCCATGGTACAGGTTTGACCTGGTGTGGGATCAGAACTATGTGTGTGGCTTGGGTGTATTTATTTATTTTTAGTGTATATAAATTTAGACGAGTTATTATTGAATTGAACGCGAGGATCTTGTCGTTGAGCTCAACCAGACCTTGGATCTCATCTCATCATGGGGTACCAGGAATCGGGTTGAGTTTAATGCCAAGAAAACCCAGGTGTGCGCGTTTTCGTGCAAGAAATCCCCGTTTTCTCCCATCCCCGTTCTTCAGGGTGTTCCACTCGCAATGCGGAATGACCTTAGTGTCCTAGGTATGGATATCCGCTGCGATCTTAATCCAAGGAGTCACATCGAGGGCGTAATATCCGCCACTTCACGCAGGGTCGGAATCCTGAACAGGGTGCGGCGGTTTTTCACGCCTGGTCAGCTCTACCGCTTATATAAAGCGCAGGTGCGGCCGGGAATGGAATACTGCTCGCACCTCTGGGACGGTTCTGCAAGGTACCTTCTCGATGCCTTGGATGGGTTGCAGCGGCGGGCCATCCGCATTGTGAATGATGCAGACGTGAGTAACAGCCTGGAGCCGCTACAGCTGCGTAGGGATATTTCCTCGCTTAGCGTGTTCTACCGTCTGTATCATGGCGAATGCTCTGAAGAATTGTTTGATCTTATCCCATCCTCTCCCTTCCATACCAGAACCACGCGTACTGGATTGCGGAGCCACAGCTTCGTGGTATCTACTACCCCGGCCCGAACCAAGAGGTTCGCAAACTCGTATTTTTGCCGCACCATCAAGCTGTGGAACAGTTTGCCAGCTACCGTGTTCCCTCCTTCCTATGATCCTGGGTCCTTTAGGCGTAATGTGAAGAAGCTAAACAGCAGGCCGGCATGATTGTGTTGAGTAGCGGGGGATAGACTGTCTCTCGCTACTTGATACTCTATCTGGACGGCACTGCGCTTACCATCAGGCGCAGTGTGGTCACTTTGCCGCGCCAGAATAAAAAAAAAAAAAAAAAAAAGAATAAATTGGTAGATCGATATAAGCTGAGTATAGCCTTAGCTGTTGAGCCTAGGCAGAGTTTATACTTGTCCTCATCCATATTCGATAAAATTGAAATGAATGCGGTCCGTTAGGTCTTATACGGGTTTGGATACATATTATGTCTCGTGTTCATGATTACGGATGATGTGACGTGTATCTGAAAACTTATACTAGGGGGGGGGGGGGGGGGGCAAAGGACGTAGCGTGTCGATTGGCAGTTAACTATCGACTATCGATAAAATCATGTCTTCGGCGTAACTGATACGGTAGAAACAACTGTTAACTCAAATTTTTATTTCGTCCGAATCAACAGCTGCCTCTTTACGTACAGAGAAATTCGTACATGTGTTAGTAATCACTTGCCGGTTTAAACGTTTGAGTATAGCAGAGTTTCTTTATATTTAGGGAATTTATGTGAAAATCAAAGTTAAATATCCTCGTGCAGTGACAACCCGGGGTGAGTAGAATTATATCGTAACTTCGGTTATTAAACAAAAAAAATCGTCAATTTCAGTTTCATCTTAGTATTGGGAAATATCCATTAATTGATTATTCAGGGCAACCAAATTTTATTTTATTTATTTTCGACTTTCGACAGCTGGACGCGCGCGTTAAAAGCGTCGTGCGACAGTACGCACTGTGTTGTTTAAGACAGGTCCTAGCCTAGCTAACGCGAGCGTTGACGCTTGACGCGATATTTGCAATAATGGGTATTGAACAGTTGCTTTTGACCAGCTCCTAATATCAAAAAATTAAACTGCCTTGAACATAATTTCTACGCAATGTTTTTTGTCAAATTATCAAAATTTGTTATATAAAGTATAATGACTTTACCAACTAATCACCTCATTGGACTAGTATGGTGGAACCAACAAAATATCATCAAAATGAGAGGTCCTTTCATAGAAGTGGCAAAGCCAGAACAATTAAGAACATAAAACTGTACGTCAGTTCATTTTTTTGACATTAAGAGCGACGTGACAATATCATCAGTGTAGAACAGAGAACCGAACGCAAGACTACACCAGACGGTAAGCACCATCCTGAAGTTAGTCCCTACGAATGGTATTGGATAAGTTCAGAGTGTAAAGAGCGCATATCTGGTCATGTGTGGTGGGAGACGCGCTAGGTGTAGTCGTTGAAGTCATCGATGGCGACCCGGAGCGCCAGTGCGGGCGCAGGGTAGTGCGCGTGGTAGGGCTTCGGTCTGGCGGCGGCGGCGGCGGCGCGGTCCTGCGACACACGTGCCCGCAGTCTCTTGATGGCACGCAGCCGCTCCAGCCAGTTGGATGCGTAAGCTCTTGCGCCGCCCATGTTCAGCGACTGCGAGATCTGTGAAGCCAGCGCGCAGTGTAACGCGACCTGGCGGGCCAGCAGCGCCACGTTGCAGTCGGAGACGCAGACCACGTGCGAGTCGAGATGCGGCAGGAACTTGGTGCGGATGCGCTCGTCCTTGGTCTTGATGAACACGCGGTTCATGCCGTGCTCGTACGGCTCCACCACTACTATGCAGACGTTGAACTGGCCCTGTCACACAAAATATGGAGTTAAAAATATTGTACTATAAAAAGTACCAGATGATGTATTGATGTAGACGACACGAAACTGTGTCTGGATTGTAAATTATGGAACCTTAACGCTTTATGTATATCATAAAAAATACATTGAAATGAAATGAAATGAAATGAAATCGTTTATTGATCAAGTAGGCAATTACATAGCTCTTATGACAAGTCAGAACATTTAAAAAAGTAAAGAATTTTTAAGAAAAGCATATCAGCTTATGTATACATAACATACATAGCATCATCAATACACTAGCAATTAATTATTCATAAGGTATTTAACATTATTATTATTTATTTACTATTAATTAATTTTTATTTTTATATTATTAATTAATATTATTCAAGGAAATACTAGTCAAATATTTAAATGGGTTTGATATGGACCATGGGTATTTCCGAGACGTCGCTTGTTTTAAAAGCTACCACCGGATCCAAACGCGACCCCGCCTGAGAAGACCCGGCGAAACAAACTCAGCGGGCTTACATTACCGCTGGATACTACGCGGCGCGACCCAGTCCTGAGAGAATCCAGCAAATCAAACTCAGCGGGCTTGTTTTTGGTCCGATTCATTATTTCTAGTAGATTGTTTTACAACAAGAGTAAACTCATACTTCTATAATAAGTACAAGTGTAAGGTACAAGTCCCAATACATCTAAAGACAAAATTTATCTGTCGAACCGTTAAATTAAAAGAATAAAGTAATATTAAGCATAAGTTCTAAAAATATTTAACACTCATTTTAACCTGGCCGATCTGAAGTTAGCCACGAATTGCCCTCTACATCGCTTGTGACTAACTTCATATGGAGCACATTGTCTATCCATAGTGAAGTCATGTGCGAATGACATGCGTACCTTGATGGTGTGAATGTTGAACTCGGCTCCCGAATCGTTGTAGACAATAGACACGAAGTCATTGCCGATGTACTTCCTCTTCTCGTTGCACGTGGGGTCTTTGGGCGAGGAGGGCATCGCCGTCGCCACATGGAATAGAACCTGCAATCATTGTTATTCTAGAATGTTTTTTATTCGTTGTCTTTACCTACCCTACTTATTTCTGCACCATCTTAAGGTTGACTGGAAGAGAATGCCTTTGGAATAAAATCCGCCTACATACGATGTATATCTTTATATACATATATAATTCTACTGTACATGTGTAAGTCACTGAACTCCTCCTAAACGGCTGGACCGATTTGAATGTTTTTTTTGTATGCATTTGGGTGGCGCCCTGGATGGTTTAGATTCACAAATCAGCCCGGCAGATGGCGCTGCTTTTACGGGCAGGACGACGTCTGCCGGGCCCGCTAGTAAAGTGTATAAAATAATACGAGAACAAGTTTACCTAACTACTATCTTTAAAAATGAAATAGTTGCTTCAAATTCTTTTTAATTATAAAACAACTTATAGATTTATAGAACTTTTTAGAAAGATATTAGGTCTCTTTCTAGAGTCGATGTCGGTGTCAGTGTAGTATTTGGTAAATCTTAGCCGCGAATGGCGGCCTCCGTGGCGCAGTTGGCGAGTAGCCGGCTGTGAAACGAGAGGCCGTGGGTTCCATTCCCACACCGGGACAAATGTTTGTGTGACAGACAGATATATGTGTCCGGGGTCTGGGTGTTGTGAGAGGGTGCGTTCTCTCTAGGTCCCTGATACCCACAACACAAGAGTCGTATCTTAGTGTGGGGTCGGGGCTGTGTGTGTGACTGTTGGGTGTCATTTATTTATTTAGTGAAATTACTCAGAGTACACAAAATTATGTAATTTTTTCAGCAACTTTTTATTTTAATTTTATACCACGGTAGTGGCAAACAAGCTTACGGTCCGCCTGGTGGTAAGCGGTTACCGTAGCCTATGCGCATTCCGACCCTTCAGAAACCTATTTACTCCCTTCTTGAAGAACCCATACTGTAGTCCCTTTGGAAAACCTCGGCAGGGAGCTCATTCTACATTCGGAGACTTTACAGGAGGTAATTCCTCTGAAAACTTATCTCTTAAACATCGTTAAAAGAGCGCAAGGCGCGTGTAATAGGGACCTTATTTTTTTTTATCCTGGCATTACAAAGTGACCACACTGCACCTGATGGTAAGTGCAGTGGCGTCCAATTAAAGTATCAGGTAGCGAGAGACAATCTATTCCTCGCTACTCAACACAATCATGCCGGCCTGCTCCTTCACACTACGCCATGGGCAAGAAGGTGAAGAAGCGATCGAGGGTCTAGTGTCAGAGTGGTCAGAAGGCCGCAAAATGGCCAAACATCGTACCCCAACTCTAGACCCCCGACAGAAACCGGATGTACACTGGCTGATCTTGGATCTTGCACTATACTATTTGTGTTTTGTTAAGTGAAGTATTAATGGAAAGGCAAGTGACCTGCATGATGTCGTCATTCCAGACGTACGTGTACCGTCCGTCCTTGCCGCCCTTCTCCAGGTTGAGGAACAGGTTGTGGTCCTCCTCGCCGGTGCCCTCCAGGGACACCAGAGTGCCCAGCTGCGTCAGGAACTCGGAGTACCTGCGGAACATACATAAAGGTACAGTCAACTTGTAAAACCACATTAGTATATAAAGGTGTTTAAAATACAGTCTGAGAAAATGGTTATATGAAAAATCTCATTAATTTAACATACATCGAGGGTTGGCTACTTGATATAAGCGACATTTTTGAAAGTTACAGGAGAGTGATTCAAAGTATTTTTGTTTATCACTATAGAAAAGCTATTGGGTGGATTTTAGGAGAATTAATATATTACTTATTTAAGCACGTACTGCATCTTTATGACTTATTTTCATGCATTTATGATCATTATTTTCTAAGTAACCTGAAAAAATTAGTTTTTTTACTACTTCATTTCAATACCTAAAAAATTTAACAAAAAAAATTTTACTAGACTCTAAAGATGTAGAAAAACTTGCTAATTCCGAACATGTATATTGTATATAACTTAATACCGCAAAAGTGTTGCTTAAATAAATATCCCAATAACACTCGATACAATTTGTTATTAAAAAAAAACGTCCACACATTAGAGCCACAAACCTCACACTGCCGTATTCATTTTTCAATATTAATACTTCGTTGTCCTGTTGTCCGGGACCCACGTATAAAATTCCAACCTGAAATACGAAAATTAGACATTATCGGAATAGAAAAAAATATCGATACGAGTATCGATATTTATTGGCAAATTATTGAAATCAACACATACAAATGATTCAAATAAAACGAAGTTTACGGATTATATCGCTGTTTATTTTTACTGCCAATCAAACTGCCAACTGCCAGACCTCATGACACTGTGAGCTCTTTCTGCGTAGATCGGACTACATCAAAATAAAAAATGTAATATCAACTACATTGAGGGTAGAAACACTGCACTACACTTTCGAGATGACATACAACTCAGTCTCCCCCGTGACCATGAAGGCTGTAAAGCTTACGAAACGTCGGGTTAAAAAAGTAAAATAAAATAAACCGCGATATAATCCGTAAACTTCGTTTTATTTCAATGTATAATATTCACGTAAATATAAGAAACCAGTACATACAAATTATCTAAATGATTAAACAGTTGTAAATAAAACTGTTCGCAGCAGCATTTACCAAAATATGGGACAATTTGAACTATCAGTGGATTGCGACCGAATATTGGACGGGCCCTTAAAAATAGGACAATGACCACGCCTGTACTTTAAGTATTAATTTTTTCTATTGGATCTGAATGTTTTTTCATATTTGAGCAGTCCTTCATTTTATAATGCCTTTTTTATTAATGACAATCAAGAGGTGAGTTCTGAAGTTTTTGTTATGTTGGTAGCGATCCAGTCAACTTTGGGAACCTCTACTCTGGTTCATGGTGGGTACCTTATAAGTCTCGAGCGGAGGCACGAGGTCGAGGTTCTTGATGGTGCGCTCGTGCTGAGGACCAGACACGCGCAGGGGACGCTCCGCCAGAGGGTTCAGGAGCGTAGGGGACTCCCCTGTAAAAATGACACCATATTATCGTCTTTTAACCAGTCTGGTATGAATGATATGCAAGAACTTTGAAGGTATATGAAGTCTGCCAGCCCGCAGTAAGCCAACGTGGTGGACTAAGACCTAACCCCTCTCATTTGTAGAGGTTCTCCGTGCCTAACAGTGAGACAATGTATAATACAAGCCTAGAATTATTATCTATAATACTAAGTACATTAAATATTTTTGCAAAATTTCGATTGCAATATTGTTATATTATCGACATAGGACAGGGCTTCCCAAACTTATATATACTGCGACGCCTTTGAGACCTTATCATTTTTACGACGCCCCTCAAATTCCGCGTGCGTAATTAATCAAAATAAAAGGTTGACTGAACGACATAAAAACTGGGGGATAGAGAAAGCGTGGGGGGAGGTCAACGGAGGCCCCGGACCCATCGTCTGCGTCGCTGTCAGAATTCGGCATCCGCTTAGCGCTCGCTCGACTCGCCCGTATCGACACACGAAGCCCCTGGGACAATGCTGCGACGCCCCAGGGCGTCGCGACGCACAGCTTGGGAAGCCCTGATATAGAACTTAAAACATTTGATTTTGTAATTATTGTCTGTCTGACTGTCTATCTGTATTACGACAAAAGAATCGAGAATAAAATCATAGAGTGTATCTCGAGGTAACATTTAGTCTTTATTTCATTTAAATCGTTGCATTCAATCAAAAGATACACCGAACGAGAACGAATATCTGTATTATGCAAAGAGTAGTTGTGAGAGAAGAAATGATTTTATAAATAGATAGCTTGGACGCGGGCGGAGCCGCAGGCAACAGCTAGTCGATAATATATAGAAAAAATATATGGATAACTCACCCGGCACTGGCGGCGTGATGGGGTAAGTGCTCATGTTGTGGTAGAGCTGCAGGAACACGAACGAGGGCGTTAGGCCGCCGCCCCCGCCCCCCACCACGCCGGCGGGACCCCCACCCCCACCCCCCACCGCACTGCCCCCTACGCCCCCACCTGAGCTGTTCACTGCGCCGGACATGTTGCTCACACTATTCGATGAGGGTTGGCCGTTGTTCGCACTGGAAAATCAACTATTTGTATATTTGAGATATATGGTGCCATTATTTATATAATAAACCCTGAGAACGTTGAAACAAACTGTAAGATTACTGTTCTAAGTCGAGAATGTGAACAGAGTTATGCAAATGTAATGTAGGGCAATTTCTGGAATAATCTCGGACAAAATGTGCCCTAGCCTACAATATACCAGGCTTACCAGAAGGTCATAATACGTCAACAACAAAGCTACATAAATAAACTTATAGGTTACTTTTTTAGGTTTTCCAGCATATTACATACTAAGATTGCTAGTCTATATTAATATTGCTATTGTTTCATAGTTGTCTGGAAGAGATCGCTCTCAGCGATAAGACAGCCAACTGATAACACTTAATAAGCTGATATGAACTGCTTTTGTATGCTGTGGTGTAACAATAAAGTGTTATTATTATTATTACGTGTTCTATAACTTACTAATCAACATGAACTAAGTGATTATTGACTCGGTTAGTGATTTTTTATAACACCCAACAGTCACACACGTAGCCCCGACCCCACACTAAGATACGAGTCTTGTGTTGTGGGTACCAGGGACCACGAGAGGCGCACGTTCCCACAACACCCAGACTCCGGACACAAATATCTGTCTGACATTTGTCCCGGTGTGGGAATCGAACCCACGACCTCTCATTTCACAGCCTGCTACTCGCCCGCTGCGTCAAGGAGGCTGTCTTTTTACTAGTACTATTATGTACTAGTAAGTGATTATTGTGTTGGTTGGTTGTTTGTGTGTGTGTGTGTGTGTGTGTGTTACCGATGCCTCCTGGTGGGGCTCATGACGGAGATGGTGTTGGACCTCTTGGAGCGAGCGAGCGGGGGCAGCTCGTCCCGGACCCGCGGCGCCGCCGGCGGCCGGCCCCGGGACCCACTGACACTGCCGTCGCTTGCCGTCTGTGTATCAATCAAACAAATATTGCTAACTCAATATTACTTTTTACAATAAAAAAGATTTAAGCAAAAAAAATGCCTTAATAACATTTTTTTAAACTAGCTTTAATTTAAATTCTCTTGAAAAGAAAATAGTGATTCAGGTATACATAACCAAAAGAATCCCTAGCTATATTATTCTTTTTTTATGTCAGTATCACTACATATAAAACGAAACACTTCAATTAGACTTTAGAATTTTACTCTCTTCCTATAAGAACATTTCACTTTAAATATCTTATTTATTATCCTGTAATGCAAAATGTAAATATGTGCAACAATATATCAGATGAACAGTATTTGTATTGATGGTAGTTGTTTCTGGTTACCTTCTGCAGTTGGTTGTGTGCGGCGTGCGCGGCGTCGGCGAGTGCGGGCGCGTCCGTGCCCGTGCCCGCTCCCGTGCCGCACTCGGGACCAGAACCTGCACACACACATACTACATACACACTTCACATCCTTAACAGGAATATAAGAAACATAGCCATAGAAATAACTAGTTTCACGCCGAAGAAAGATTGTCTTATAAATACATGTATAGCATTATTCGATACTTTGGTATCGAAAAACGTATATCCGGTACTCGGTATCGATATGGGATCGATCTTTCAATATCTAATTATGGATAAATTCTAAGCATTATTTAGGCGGTATCGTTACCAGTGTAAAGGTGTCTAGCATGTTATGTCCATATAAATCGATAGTTGAACAACTGACGGTAGAGTACTCACCAGGGTCGGACTTGTACGTCATGAGATGGGGGTGGCTAGCCAGTGGGGAGGTCCCACTCATTTCCTCGGGTATCGCCTCGCACGACACTCGCATGTCGCTCTTTTTGTTCGCCTTTTTGGACGCGTGCATCGACACTGATGCACTCCTGATATAATTTTTATGTATGCTTTATTTTACTCCAGAATAAAAATATTAATAGTACATTGCAATACATAATTATCGGGCATTTAATTATGTACATTATGAAAGGTTGAAAAAATCGTTGATATTGCATTTTAAAAGTGTGAAATTACATAAACAATAGACTTGGTTCGAAAAAAAAAAAATTCTAATCCTACTAATATTATAAATGCGAAAGTTTAGATGGATGGATGTTTGTTACTCAATCACGCTACAACGGCTGGACGGATCTGGTTGAAATTTGGCACAGAGATAGATTATAGTCTGGAATAGTACATAGGCTACTTTTTATCCCGAAAAAATGTACAGTTGTCGTGGGATAGTTTAGTTTTTCACAGAGCAAGGGATCTTTTGCATAGTGGTCGTTTAGGGATCAGAAAATGTCATATGCCATTTTTTATCCCGGAAAAATGCACGCATCCTATGGGATAGCAAAATATAGAAAGGTGTAATACCTTAAGATGCCTCCATGGATTGTATACCTTTCCTGCCAAAAATAACCTCCAGCAACATCTAGTTATTTATAATTCCAATGTAAGTTCGTACTCACAGAGGAACCAATATAAAAACAAGACTCTATTATGTATGTAGTAGTTATGAATTCAAGATTTGTCTTGGAAGATAAATTACCTCGTCTAAGAAAAGAAAATATCTAATGTTCCCAAAAATTTCAGTTTTATTTGTCTAACTCGACATATATTTTGCACCCAGTGCACTTAGCGAGTGTCAGTGAGAAAGGAACATAGAAAGAATCTCCAATTGAAATAGAACGAATTTTACGGATTCTATCGCGGTTTATTTTACATCTTTAAACTCTACGTTTCGAAAGCTTTACAGCCTCATGGTCACGGGGGAGACTGAGTTGTATGTCGTCACAAAGTATAGTGCAATGTTTCTACCCTCCATATAGTTGATATCAATAAAAAAAAAGGATCTACGCAGAAGGAGCTCACAATGTCTAGAGGTCTGGCAGTTGGTCTGGCCTAGCCCTCGAAACGTCAGGTTAAAAAGTAAAATAAACCGCGATAGAATCCGTAAAAATCGTTTTATTTCAATGTATAATATTTCCGTAAACATAAACCATTACAGAATCTCCAATGTTTGTGTGCGAGAGAAAAATACGTACTGTGGCTCAACGCTGGGCAGCAGGATCATTTCCAGCGGATCGAGCGCGAGGTCATCATCGTGGTCTCTCGGCTCCCGCGCCACCTTCCACGACGAGGACATCTCCGGCGAGGAGTTGGACCTGCGCACCGGGTGACGGGACTTGCCCTGCCCCGCGCACACACGCGACTACATTACCCGCGCACAACACAACAATAACAGATCAACTCTACTCGACTAACCACTGTCCTCCACAAACTCCTAGCAGATCTGACCAGGACAAGCAGGGCTGCCAGATCGTATAATATAGTTAACTTATGCATCCAGTATAATCGGAATTCGTTTTTTGTATACAAAGTACCTCAAAATGTGTTTTTTTATCCTGGCACAGCAAAGTGACCACACTGCACCGGATGGTAAGCGCAGTGCCTTCCAATTAGATTATCGAGTAGCGAGAAATAATCTATCCCTCCCTATTCAATCATGCCGGCATCAGAGAGTACGGTATAAAATATGTTGTTAGACAGCCCTGTACTCGTATTGCCCCACTGCTGGGCACGGGCCTCCTCTGGTAATGAGAGGGGTTAGGATAGGCTTGGTCCACCAAGCTGCCCTTTGCCGACTTTGGTTCTATATGATTCAAATGTTAGTGTGACAGACTGATATTTGTTTATGGTCTGGGTGTTGTGGGACCGTCGTCCCTGGTAGTTGTTGATAGTCACGATAAAGGTTTGATATGTGTGTGACTATTAATTGAATATGAAATGTATATGTAGTATGGTATGATATGCAGATGTATGTTTACCTCGGGCATTATGAGCAGCATGTCGTCATCGTCGGTGGTGCTGGAGGAGCTCTGCCGCTGCGGGGACCCAGGGATGTTGATCGGCTGCGTACACATCCTGAACACATATATGTTATTACGCATTTATTGTACAACTAATAAATAACACACAAGTTCAAATCTATACTTATACACAGTCAGGTCATAAGTATTGTCACACAGTAAAAACTTTTATTTTAGAATGCTGGCCACAAAAAAGTTTATTGAATTCGAATTTCAAATTGTTCATGAAAATAAAAATGTATACTTTTTAGAATTTTACTCATTTTTAAATATGGAGTGGACGCTTAAAGAAGACCGTGTTGCAGTAATTGCGTTGCATCGTTGCGGTTACGAGCCAATTCAAATTTTTGACATACTGAAAATTTTTAATATAACCAAAAGATTCGTTTATCGTACCATCAAACGATACAATGAAGACTCTAGTGTAGATGACAGGTCAAGAAGTGGTCGCCCTCGGTCTGTTAGGACTCCAGCAGTGATAAAAGCTGTGAAGGCGCGAATTCAAAGAAATCCCAAACGTAAGCAGAAACTGTTGGCCCTTCAGATGGGGTTAAGCAGAACCACGGTGAAAAGGGTATTAAATGAAGACTTAGGGCTTCGGGCATATCGAAGAAAAACAGGACATCGTTTGAATGCTCGTCTAATGGACCTGAGACTGAAGAGATGCCGCGCTTTGTTGAAGCGGTACGCGGGAAAAAAATATCGGGAAATTCTTTTTTCAGATGAAAAAATTTTTACCGTAGAAGAGAGCTACAACAAACAAAATGATAAGGTGTACGCACACAGTAGTGAAGAAGCGAGCAACCGTATTCCGCGTGTCCAACGAGGTCATTTTCCATCCTCGCTCATGGTATGGTTGGGAGTTACTTATTGGGGCTTAACGGAGGTACATTTTTGTGAGAAAGGTGTAAAAACAAATGCAGTTGTGTATCAAAATACAGTCATGACGAACCTTGTGGAACCTGTTTCTCATACCATGTTCAATAACAGGCACTGGGTATTCCAACAAGATTCGGCGCCAGCTCATAGAGCGAAGAGCACACAAGACTGGCTGGCGGCGCGTGAAATCGACTTCATCCGGCACGAAGACTGGCCTTCCTCCAGTCCAGATTTGAATCCGTTAGATTACAAGATATGGCAACACTTACAGGAAAAGGCGTGCTCAAAGCCTCATCCCAATTTGGAGTCACTCAAGACATCCTTGATTAAGGCAGCCGCCGATATTGACATGGACCTCGTTCGTGCTGCGATAGACAACTGGCCGCGCAGATTGAAGGCCTGTATTCAAAATCACGGAGGTCATTTTGAATAAACTTTAGTGTCATAAGAATCTATGTTTTGTTAAGTTCATTTTGGTATATAAATGGTTACATAATGAATAAACTTGTTTCAATTATTTTATATTAAACATGTGACAGAATTTATGACCTGACTAGGTAAAGCTGAAGAGTTTGTTTGTTTATTTTAACACGCTAATCTCAGGAACTACTGGTTCGAATTGAAAAATTCTTTTAGTGTTGAATAGCCCATTTATCGAGGAGCGCTATAGGCTATATAACATCACGCTATGACCAATAGGAGCGGAGCAGCAATGAAAAATGTTGCAAAAACGGGGAAAATTGATTCCTTTTGAGATCTTCCGTTGCGTGCGCTGCGTTAATGGTTAAAGTTACATAACAATCATGTATGACGAAATTGTTCCTCTTAAAAAGTTCTAAAAAAAAGTCCGTGATAGCATATGTCTATCTATTTCGGTTGGCTCACTATAACGTTTTTAATGGTTATCGAATTTGTTCTGAAACAATGCATTATTTGGAAAGGGGTTTTTATAAACATGGTATTAATCCTTATCCAAATAAATACTTTATTCATCACAAGTATTTAATTTTGAACAAAGTTGCCCTTTACGTCATTTGATTTCAATGAATATGTTATGTATTTGGATTTATTTATGTATGTATTTACATATTATTGTGTTAATTAGTTTTTTTTTGTTTACCATTTTCCTCTATATCTTATGCACCTACCTTGTTCATCTCTGCATCACCCTAAGGTTGACTGGGAGAGAATGCCTCTGGCATTAAGTCCGCCTATATACCTTGTATATGAAGTGTATAAATAAATAAATATCTTAGGAGATATAAAAGTTTTAAAATATCTCCGCAGCAAAATTAATATTGATGTTTGTATGTCTGTTTCTTACCTTTTCATGACTAAACGGGTGAACGAATCCTAATGAAATTCAGTAGAGGGATAGAATATATCCTAGGGAAGGACATAGGGTATCTTTTGTCTCAAAAAATTACTTGAAAGAGGTGAAATAGAGGTTAAAAGTTTGTATGGGCAATCCGTAATACTTCAACTTAGGGATCTGAAAATTCATATTTAGGCTTTTGGTAAAAAATAAAGAAATACGTGTTTCAACGTTTTTACCAAATCATCCCTTAAAGGGCGAAGTGAGGAGTTAACTTATGAGGTATTCTTTAAACGTAATCTCAAGCTTCAGGCACAACACTTTCTTTTTGTCTCGGGGAAAGCATTTCATTACTGCTGTCCGCTTCGGGGGGAAGCGGAATGAGAATAAAACGGTTATGCTGGACTAGCCGGTCTTACGACCCAGCACCCTCTCGTCCGGATGATGGCTATCTGGACTGCCGCTGGGCCGAGTCCCTACCCCTTATGTACACCCAACCGGACACTACCAGCTAAAACCCCGCTAAAATAACCTCCACGGGGGCGGAGCCGCGAGCAACAGCTATTTATTAAATATAATGTCAACTACTTTATTGCTCAATAGCTAGCTAGCTCAATTTGGACATTATTTTTATTTTAAGTTGGCAATGTGACTAGCATAGTATATATATATATATATATATATATACACTAACGCCTGTAGTCCTGAAGGGGTAGGCAGAGGTGAAACCAGTACACCCACTTTTCGCCGAATTTTTTACGGTCGCATAATGTGATAGGGGGCGATATTATCGCCATAGCGGGCACAATTCCAGACTCCGGGCCGATACTGAGTATTTTTAAATAGAAAAACAAAATATCAATTTACCCGACCCGGGGATCGAACCCAAGACCTCAACACGGCTGTCGTAACGCATGTGCAATTACAACTGCGCCACCGAGGCAATCAAGCATAGTGCAATACAAAAAATATCGACTGCTGATAGAATTTACATTGTTCGATGTTTGTCATAATTATACCGGCCTGAATAGCTGGATATACCATATACCAGCTGTCTCTAGAATAGATTTTCATATATATCTGGTACAGGTTCTGCACCAGCAAATCTACGTATTTATATGTATCTTTACCAGGGCGACATATTCACTAAGTAAAAAAGCCCTTAATCAAGAATAAAAAAAAAAATTGGTCAGATCGTGTATGTTATAAAGGTCTATAAACATTAGTATAGTTACCTGGGCGCATGCCTCCCACTCCTGTCGCCTGCCACCACCGAGTCCGAGCTGGACTTGTGCAGCTCGGTGCCGGGGGCGGGGGTATGTGGGATGTGGGGGGTGGTGGCGGAGGGGGCGATGGTGCGACCCTGCGACGACGTGGACCCGTTCCGTTCGCGATCGTCACGGGCTTCACTCTCTGGTAACTGATACAACGTATGAATTAAATCGATTGTCGATCAAAAGTTAACACGTTCACTGCCAGTATAACAGCCACACACATAGCCCTGATCCCACACTAAGATACGGGTCTTGTGTTGTGACTACGAGAGACGCACCCTCTCACAATACTCAGACCCAACACAAATATCTGTCTGTTATATGACGAAATACGAGAAGAAAGAACTTTTCAATGAATAAAAACCAATGCAAAGTTTTAAAATAATAAAATAAATAAAAATCTTTATTCATCATGTAGGCATATAAAAGGCACTTATGACAGGTCAAAATACAAATGGAAATTCTCCATACGGAATGAGTAAATTTGGTTAATGGCGTAGGAACTTGGAATCTACCATCAAGGGCTGGTAGGCAGGGATACAACGTCGAGGATAGGACTGGAAAAGGAGAAAAGAAGATGACCGGAAAATGAAAGGAATCATGATCGTCGGTAAAGGAAGTGACGGGAGATGATGATCAGGACGGGAGAAGTTGAAAGAAAACTGGACGGATAGCTAACCTACCAGCCTTTCACTATTTGCAGATGGTTTCATAAGCTGAACTTATAACTATTCATTATTTTAGACACAACTTTATAAATGTAAACCTGATGCATTACAGGCTCGCTGTAGTATGACAAAACTCTAAATAAATTAATACAATACCAACTAAATACTGAATTGGCACTTCGATTATGTACTCACAGCATCAGTCCGTGAGTCTCCCACCGGGGCTGGTATCGAGGGCGCAGGCGCTGGTGCAGATGGCGCCACGGTCGCGGGCGGAGGCGCCGGGCTGGGAGCCACCGGGGCGGTGGCGGGGGCCGGGTGTGTGGCGGCGGGGGCGGGGGCGGTGCCCGGGGGCGCAGCGCCGTTCGCACTGCCCACGGGGTTCAGTATCGCCGCCACGTCTTGTAGGGGCGACTCTAACAGGTAGTCCCAGTTCATCTGACAACAGACATTTATGTTACACGGTTTTATGTACATTTAAGACATTTTTTCTATGTGTGTTGTATTAATTAATATAAAAGGTATTTGAAGTTATATATTTATTTTAAATAAATATTAATATTTTATTTATCATAGTCCGACAACGAGCCAGTGGGTTACCTGATGTTAAATGATCTCCACCGCCCATGAAACCCCACAATATCGAAAGTATCATGTATGCGCTGTCGGCCTTAAAGGACAGGAATAGGGATTAGGGAAGGGAAAATCTGGGCCTCCGGATATCTCACTTACCATACGAAACGCGACAGTGAACTGTCACTTTACGTTGGTTTTCTGTGAGACAGTGGTACTACCATATTAAATGTACAGATAGAAATAAATATATCTAAAGGGAAAACACAAAAGACCTAGTGCTGAGTTTCTTGGTGCTGTTTCAGATCAGATGGTATTTCCAAACCGCTGGTAGGTTTTCAATATAAAGGTCACAGCTCATTAGAGCCACCCGGTACCCGACCCGTACCGCATCGTCGCTCGGCGTCCACTCGATGTCGGCAGGTGGTCCACGGGTGGACGACTCATGGGGCTCGTGCGTTGACAATGCGCAGCAACGCAAGGCAAGCATGCGAGTAGCGTGTTGTCACCGAGTGGTCAACTCGCCGGCCGCGCGTGGACGGCTTACGACCGAGGCGATCCGGTGACGCTACAGAGTTGATGTAGTGAGCGCATATCCATAAAGGTCCATATAAAGAATACTAACCGCTCGAGGCGAGGCGGTGCGGGTCGGATGCCGGGTAGCTCTAATGAATTTAATACCGACATGGTAAAAGTGTCTAGTGGCCTAATTTATCAAATGATATGATTTTATTTGATACTGCCAAGTGATCACACTACACTCGACGATTAGTACATTTTAGTCTAATTGTAATGTCGACTGCCAAGTTTTTTTTTTTTTTTTATGTTAAAAGGAGGCAAACGGGCAGGAGGCTCACCTGATGGAAAGTGATCACCACCGCCCATGAACATCTGCAACACCAGAGGGCTTGCAAATGCGTTGCCGGCCTTTCAGGAAAGAATATGCTCTCTTCTTGAAGGTTCCCAAGTCGTAACGGTTCGGAAAGACCCCCGGCGATAACTGGTTCCACAGAGTGGTTGTGCGAGGCAGAAAATGCCTTAAAAATCGCGCTGTTGTGGAACGTTGGACATCGAGGTGGTGTGGATGGAATTTCTGGTTTGTGCGCGATGTCCGATGGTGAAATCTAGCCGCGGGGATCAATCCAAACAACTCCTCGGAACACTCCCCGTGATAAATGCGGTAGAAGATGCAGAGTGATCCAACATCTCTACGCAGAGCCAATGGATCAAGCCGATCGGAAAGAGTTTGATCGTCGATAACCCGAGCCGCCCTACGTTGAATGCGGTCAAATGGAAGTAGCTGGTATTGGGGTGCTCCCGCCCAGAGATGAGAACAGTACTCCATGTGGGGCCGAATTTGCGCCTTATAGAGATTTAGGCGTTGACCCGACGTGAAGTACCGTCTCGCCTTGCTGAGCACACCAAGCTTCTTTGAGGCCAATTTGGCCTTACCTTCCAATTGACCGCGGAACTGGACGTTGCTCGAAATGTCGACGCCAAGTATTAAGTATTAAGTGAGATTCTGTTCTTTTAATGATGACAAATTATACCAGCCTGAGAGTTGTTAGAACGATACACTATATTTGTGTTCTATGTATGTGGTGATTTCCATCCAGTAGGGAATGAATATGTATCCATTACTAAGGTGTATATATACTCATGTTTTTAGACACAGATTACAGTTACGCAAGACCTCGTACTTAGTCTTAATTTATTTGCATTCTTAAGGAAGAAATAGTGGCAAATATTGAAAGAGAAACCCTATATTTAATTATTATTATAGATGATTGATACCTTTTTTAGTAACTTTTATTACTATAATCTGTATAAATTTGTGTGGTGTGGTGTGTTGTGTGTTGTGTGAGGTGTGTTGTGTGGTGTGTTGTGTGCGTTGTGGGATGTGTTGTGTTGTGTGTTTTGTGTTGTGTTGTTGGGTGTGTTGTGTTGTGTGGTGTGTTTTGTGTTGTGTTGTTGGGTGTGTTGTGTTGTGTGCGTTGTGGGGTGTGTTGTGTGTTTTGTGTTGTGTTGTTGGGTGTGTTGTGTGGTGTGTTGTGTGCGTTGTGGGGTGTGTTGTGTGCATTGTGGGGTGTGTTGTGTTGTGTGTTTTGTGTTGTGTTGTTGGGTGTGTTGTGTGTGGTGTGGTGTTGTGTGCGTTGTGGGGTGTGTTGTGTGTTTTGTGTAGTGTTGTTGGGTGTGTCGTGTGCGTTGTGGGGTGTGTTGTGTGTTTTTTGTTGTGTTGTTGGGTGTGTTGTGTTGTGTGGTGTGTTGTGAGTGATGTTTTGTGTGTCGTGTTTTGTGTGTGATGTTTTGTGTGTCGTGTTTTGTGTGTGATATTTTGTGTGTGGTGTTTTGTGTGTAGTGTATGATGTGTGTAGTGTGTCACCTGGTTCTGCACGCGCATGACAAAGCAGACGTCGCCGGTGGGCGAGCGCACGTGCACCTCGGCCCAGCGCGCGCACCAGCACGGGCACGCGCCCGTCGCCGCCGCCTCGCCCACGCGCGACCATCCAGACTCCTCGCAGTCCTGTACATCAATCAAACAGTACACTCGCTTGTTATTCTAGCACATTTGTGGGTGACTTATGTCCCCACTGATATACATTCACAAATCACTATAATTGGTGACCCCAACGTGATTGTCTGTGCTTTTACTTCTATTTTTCTATAGTTTACGTGGTAGCGAAATTAAAAAAATATTCTTTGGAATTTTACTCTTCTACTTGTACACTAACCCACGAACTACTATACACTGCTGTAATAATAGAGTATCCAATAACCAGAAGATTATGAATTCACATAAATGAAACTGGTCTAATCTAGTGTATTTTAATTTAAATTGTATTTTAATTAACGTTTAAATATTGATAACCCGTGTTTGAAAAAGCAACGCGAGAGTTTCTTGCCCGCTCTTCTCTAGCGAAACTGCATTCTGAACTGGCGGTAGAGTAAAAAAAGATTGTCTGAATCTAAATAATGATATAACACTTCATGGATATAATGATACTTGATTATCTCTCGCTATTCAACACAGTTGTGACAATCTAGTCAATTACTTCATAACCTGAGTTAAAACAGTGATATGCATAACCAACATTGGCACTAGCCATGTCATATATTAAACTGCTGATGTTGAAAATACATAGTTTTTTTTAGTGCCTCGATAGACAGACGAGCAGACGGGCCACCTGATGGTAAGTATTCACCGCCGCCCATAGACTTCTGCAATGCCAGGGCACAGCAAAGCCACTGCCTACCGTTGTATCCCTATCCGTTGTATACTCACCACTTCCTTGGAGATCCTCTCGAACCTCTGCGAAAACTGATTGAGCACCTCCACCAGGGGGTCATGCGTCTTGTTGTTCTCCGATGAATTTTGTCTGGAATTTTAAATTTGTTGCCTTTAACAATAGAACAAAACCAAATGGTGTAAGAACAAATGAGGAGTCAATTTTCACTAAAATGATTTCTATTTTAGTTTAATTTTTACAAATTACAAAATGTGTTAAAATATTATTGTTAATAACTTATATAGTGGAGATATATTTTAACTGGCAACAATGTTTCAAATCAATTAATTTGAATTTCTTTTGAGACAAATATCTTTAAATATATTTGTGTTACTACATGAATAACAAGGATTTTGGAATGTATTGAATGGCACCAACCATCGTCCATGACGTTTTGCAACACCGACAACAAAACAATAAATCGAATATATGAAAATTATCCAAAAGATAAAAAAAATATAAAAGATACAATGCATAAGTAATAACACTATTTATATTTATAGAGTTGTATGCAATTGAATATTCTGAAATACGTTGCACGCAAGTGCAACACAATGCATACTACAGTCATCTACAACAAAAAAAAAAAAACAGAAATATTAATTAAAATATGTATATATTAAAATTAAAGAAAAATTAGCTAATTGTGAAACAATTCTACTAGTGCGATTTTTTGGACAAGGCAGCAGTGACAGCAAGCAGAGTAGGCCCGCAAGCAAGTTATAAATCTTCGCACCACTCAATTATATGTGCAGGAAGGTTCAAAATTGAGTGACAGCGCGTGTTATTATCAAAGCACCTATATCATATATGCAATAAAAGCCACATTTAGATATTTTTTAAAACTCAAACCACAGTTAAAATATCATATTATAAGACGAATAACCTAAATACCTTTTAATTTTTTTTATCATACTGTTCAATGTCCCTTCTGTAAGTGTTATTTTAATCAGCCGGTCTGAAGTTAGTCACTGTTCTGTTCTCAGCTGACTCGTGACTAAGTTCAAACCGGATAATGAAAGCAAGTTTAATAGTAGTATGACAGAATCATCTTGATGATACTTTAGATCGGTATCCAGCATGCGGTGTACAAGTTCGATTATGGTAACCAGTTATGCAGGAAGGCCGTGGCGAAGAGTGAGACGGAAGGTGAAGTTAGCTATGCCTTGATTAATGAAATAAAAATACCTACAAATATTAAAGTTGAAAATATGCAGAGACTAATTTTATAAAGATGTCTGAGACAATGTAAGTATACGCGATTAAGATTAGCAGTTTCAAGACAAATTGCATTATACGGTTAATTTTTCCTACATTGTTTGAGAAAACTTTTAGAAATTCTATCGAAATTTAAACTTCGAATTAGGTCAATTTATTATTGACGAATAGCATTATCTTCGAATTTTTCTTATATCGATTGGGTTACCAACATCTCAAGAAATTTATAGACATTTCTTCGAACCTAGTTATATTTGGTAATTACCCTGAGTGACGCACTCAATAAAATGTTTTATGGATATACTAGGTACAACTCCTTTTCACCCTTCGCCATTGCCATAGGCACGTGCTTGCAAGTGCGCGAGTTATATAGCGCGTATGCATGTATCTAGGTATGCAGGTGTCAGGCGGTAGGCACCTGGTGGTGCGTCCGCTGGAGGGCTGTAAGGGTTGCAGCGGTTGCAGCGGCTGCAGCGGTCCTTCAGACAGCGACGACGCCTCCACCGAGCGGCTGTGCTGCAGCGAGTGCTTGCTGTAGCTGCACACACACCGCACACACAGCTCGCACGTCTTACCACCAACATCCAACACCAAACAATAACTCCACCCAACAATTCCACTGACTTGCATTTATGTATTAAAAACCACACTATTGGTCAACGTGGTAGATTAACTGTAGGATTCGGTATGAGAGTCAAGATATTTTTAACTAACTTCTTTTGTCGGGGGTCTTGAGTTGGAGTACGTTGTTTGGCCTTTACGCGGCCTTCTAAGTACTCTGACACAAGACCCTCGACCGCTTCTTCACCTTCTTGCCCTTGGCGTAGTGTGAAGAAGCAGGCCGGCATGATTGTGTTGAGTAGTAAAACTGATAAAGTGGTGACCAATATACTTGTGACATACTTGATACGCCACTCGTGTGTAAATAGCCTGGTTTAGTTCAAACAAAGGTCGATTAAGCGACGTTTCTTGACGATTGATATTATATTTAGAATGCAAACTTCAATCTCTCTCAATCCATTGCCTCCTGTACTACAGTTTATACTAGCACAGGAGTCATCGCGGTTAATATTTTTTGTATATTTCCTTTTTGTTAGTAAATAATTTATTATTAATCTGTCAAATGATATGCGTAGTCGAAAACGACCGTTGACATCTGTCACATTACAAAGCAGTTTCATGTTGGCTGGATATAAGAGTTTGTGAGACGATCGCAGGCGCAGACAGCATATTACACAGTCTTTAGACGATGCTGTTACAAACAGTTCTTAGCTAAGCACAGTGTGGCTAACAAATAATGTATTGTTACTTTTTGATGTTTACACTTTGCAGAACATTAAAACGATCCGTGTAATGTTATAGATAGTAAATACGACTGTATATTTTAAAAGCATCGTCTAATTCGAGGCAAGTTTTCATATCGGTTACGCATGTTAAATCGTTACCCGAAAACTATCGATACTGTACTAACGATTTTAAGGATAAATAACATGCTCCCGTGTTTAATTTTACGCAATATTGAGTTGCAACGTGATTATCCCAAATAATAATTGTTGAACCATAACCCATAAAGTACTGCACTGAAGCGAGGTGTTTGTAGCCCGAAGCGACGCGTCAGTGGAGCAAAGCGAAGTTAGTCACAAGTTAACAACCCAGTTGAGAAATACACAACGCACACACACACACAAAATTAGTTATAAAAACCCACACCCATACTACTTTCTGAATTATTTAGAGTCAGTGCAGAGGGACTAAGTGACGGCGAAGACTCATTCGGAATATTCAATCTTAAGTTCTAAACATTACGGCTGATATTTGTATGACAAGCACTTTCGCCCTTATGCACCGACTCTCACAGAAACGTGGTGGTAAATAAATTTGATCAGTTGACAGTTAGTACCTGTCTACAAAGAACTTATCTATTTAACCCACCACCGTTATGCAATGCCTTCGCGTAAGCGACCATAAAGAATAAATACATCCATACATATTGACCTGACCCCTCACTTCTTTAAGTATCAGGATTAGAGATTTAGGTCGTCAGCGCAGACTGATGGTATAGCTGATTGATCACAACAAATTAACTTAACAAATGAAACCCAACCCTATGTCTTTATCCATACGCCTGCTATTAGTATAAATGAAACAAAAGACATTGTCTGCACTGACTCTATTGCCCGTATTAATTAAAGACACTAAGTGAACTATTTGTTATACGATCTCTAAATATGATTGGTCAGTTTTTGGCGCCAGATACAAACGAACCAATTACATATTTAGGCATACAGTTCACTTAAATACTTGATAATGCGTATATTAAATCCCACAAAATCCAGATACGAATATTTTTAGATATTTGTCGCAGAGTGGGAATCGAACCTGTAATGTTTTAACTCTGCTGCGATTATTGTAGTAAGGTATGGACTTACCGTTTGACTTCAGGCTGGTTGTTCGGCTGCACTTGTAGATGATTGGTGTTGGTACTCGGTACGGGTTGACTCTCATTTGGGGTTTCGTTTATGTGGACCTGTGAATTAAAAAATAATGACCAATAACTACAAAGATTTATTGTATTTTTTAGTATAAATATATGGCTTAAAAAAATAGGCAAATCTTATCGAGTATAGATAACATCTCACAGATTTTTTTATTAATTTATTTACCTGTCGGAAGGCTTACAAACTAACATAATATATTATAACATAACACAATGTATAGTATTTATAGAAATACAGCACTATTATATTAGACTAAAATTTGAATCAAAAATTTATTATTATAAATAGAATGAGCTAAATATGATTTAACTTTACAGCGGGTAAGTAAAAAAAAATTAGGATTTTAATTTAGATACAAAAATAAAGTTATGCTTGATATTCAAAACTCAGCCTAAATGTTAACAAACAACGTAACTATTTTATTGTTGAAGTTAATTATTAGGCTAATTACAAACTTAATTAAAAAACACAAATATACTTGTCGATTATCCTTTTACTAGTTAACTACAAACTATCCCCTTAACACGTGGTAAAAGTATTTCACCTCTTATCCATGACCCCTTGTAGATCGCATACCTGTGTGGCGGCGTCCGTGTGATTCTGTTGTGTGTCGTGGGGGGTGCTGGTCGTGGGTTGTGTCTGGAGGGGTGGTAGAGGGGGCAGCGGGGTGGCTGCACTGTCCGCGTGCAACTTGCACAGCACTGCACACCTGCCAAATGCCAAAATCAGAAATTACATATTCTGGGAAAAAAATATAGTTTGTATTTGGTGTGAAACAAGCGATAAGGACGCGTATTTAAAGTATTATTATACAAAACACATTGTAATAAGGTCGTAAATGCCTTGATCGACATGAGAAATAGCGTGAACCAGCGCTGCTGTTGGTTCACTTTTCGTTAATTTTTGATTTATTCTTCCACTAGTTTTTTTATACAAAGTAAAACAATAATGGTAATACACTTAATAAATTAATCACCCCCACACGAAGTAACACTTATATCGTGGGCATCAAGAACTACGAGGGACCTCGGTCCCACAACACCCAGACCCGAAACAAATATTATACAAAGCAAATTTTTCAAGTTTTGTTATGTGTGGATCACACAAATGTTTTACAGCGAGCGATAGACCGGCTGTGCAACAGAGGCTGCAGAATTACTTATATTTACAGTGCACAGTATCAATTAATAAATATAGATGTTGTACCTGTCGCACAGTCCCTGTTTGATGGAGTTCTGCAGACAGCCCGAGGTGGTGATGGTGACCAGCTTGTGTCCCACCAGCCACGTCATCGACTGGCCGCCGTTGAACAGGAACTCCGCGGTGTCGCTCCTGTGCACACATGTTCATCAATACACGGAGTGATTCAAGGGTTACGTATATCATTTATTTATTTTTGAGTAAATTGGTTGAAATATGACGATATTACAGATGTTGGAAAAAAGAATGTCGACTTCGTAGTCGACTCGCATAAGAATGGAAAATAACAAACATTCAAAAGAATACGAGTATGAACGTCATTTACATTTTATTCTAACCCACATGCTGGGAAATAAAAGTTGTTCATGCTCTGCTACCCGTACGAAGCCGGGGCGGATCGCTAGTTTTTAATACATTTGAAACGTAGTGATTTCATAACTCGACAGCTTACTGTTGTAATTAGCATTCAATAGATTAGTCAGTGTTTTCTTTATTCAAATGTCAACCAAATGAGTACCATATATGAATACCATAAGGTTGATTTTAAATTGTCATCGAGTTGAGAAGGTTTACATTTCAGTAGAGTGCATAGAGTGGTACCTGTGCGGCTTGACGCTGCAGGGTGTGGAGGTGTAGCGCGCGAGCAGGTCCACGCAGGTCTCGGTGAGCTCCACGTGGAACGCGGCTGACGCTGACGCGGCGGACGCGGCTGACGCACCGCCGTTGGACCGCCCCAGTGGCGCGTGGGACACCGCTCGCGAACCCTGAGGGACACATCACACATCAAATATTTATTGAATCATTACATTTTTTTTATCCTAGCACGGCAACGTGACCACACTGCACCTGATGGTAAGCGCAGTACTGTCCAATAAGAGTATCGAGTAGCGAGAGACGATCTATCCCCAGCTACTCAATACAATCATGCCGGCCTGCTCCTTCACACTACGCCATGGGCAAGAAGGTGAAGTAGCGGTCAAGGGTCTATTGTCAGAGTACTCAGAAGGCCGCAAAATGGCCAAACATTGTACCCCAACTCTATACCCCCGAGAAGAACCGGATGTACACTGGCTGATCCCGGAACGCGACACACTTGCGTGTGCCACTATGGCGGGTTTTTCACCCTGTGTACGGTGGTCGCTATCCGGGCGGATATGAATATCCTACCACCAGCGACCACATCATTTAGATTCAGTCAATTTTTGAAGTAAAACTTCTTTAGAATCCTTGTGATTTGAAACTCAATGAAACGGAAAAAGCGACAGTAAAAAGAGACAAACACATTAATCTATAGGACTAAGCTTACGAGAGAATGGGACAGAATATATATTCGAGGGGATTCGAGTAGGTTCGAGTGGGATCGAGTGGAATCGAGTAGGATCGAGTGGAATCGAGTAGGATCGAGTGGAATAGAGTAGGATCGAGTGGGAGCTCTAATATTAATTAAGTAAACACTGTCTTGATTGTTTTAATGCTTTAACGACGTTTAATTGCTTATTCGAATACTCAATTGCAGAGAACATATATCATTACTCACGGTTCGGCTTCCATAGTTTGCAGGCGGGCGACATAATTCGACGTAATGTAAGTTTTACTTCTGCCGTGTGTGAATTGCATACACACACACTTTTTTTTATATACCATGATGGTTGCAAACAAGATTACAGCGGTAGATGAGATGATAAGCGGTGACCGTAGCCTATGAACGCTTGCAACACCAGGAGCATCACATGCGCGTTACCCACCCTTCAAAAACCTATTTACACTCCATATTATACGTGTGTGACGCAAAATTTTGTGTAATTTACACCCGTGAAAATCCGTGCCGAGTCGCTAGTACATTAACCAGTCATGACTCATTAGCTTGCCGGCGGTGCAGAGGTGCGGAGTTGCGTTCAAATACTGGCCAGTTTCGCCGTTCTTACATGTTATTTTTAACTTTAAATAATAATACTAGCCCTGTATTAAACATTGTCCCACTGCTGGGCACGGGCCTCCTCTTCTAATGAGAGAGGTTAGCCCTACGTCCACAACGCTGGCCTAATAAGGATTGGTAGACTTCACATACCTTCGAATTCTTATAAGACTTTGAAGGTATGTTTTCCTTGACCGTTAAAGCAAGCGATAATTAACATTTAATACACACATAACTTTAGAAAAGTCAGAGGTGTGTGCCATTTGGGTTTCGAACCTACGACTTTCGTCTTGGCAGTCCGTACCGCAACCAACTAGGCTATCGCTGCTATTGCTAACTGTCATAATTTTTAACTTTAATGATATGGAAATAAAAATAATTTTGGCTTGTATTTTACTCGCTACTTTTTTTTTATATCCTTATAGACACGAGTGATTAAATTGAATGGATCTCTAATTAGAGTAACTGTATGTAACAGTGTACACTGGGTACACCAGTACACTCACCAGACTGGAACTCCTCTGCCTGTTGGAGGAGTCCTCGTTGTTGGTGTTGGCTTGTTGGAAGTTGTTCGAGTTGTACTGCAGTTGCTCCTCGAACGGCATTATTATGTAGTTGTGCAGACCCTGGTAGAAAATAATCTACTTAATCACTTACGCCCGAATATTCAAACGCTACTCAAGCGTTTAAGGTCTTGTTAAACATTTGGGACCCTCTTATTTGACCTAATTGTATGGCGTGTTACAAAATAAGTAGCCATTAGACCGTCAGCCAGTTGAGTAGTGTTTGAGGGCTTAAGTCTTTCAAATAACATATGAAAATTCCTTTTGATTATGTAAAATTCAAAAATGGTTCACGAGCATTTCTGATCAATAGCCATCATGGGTTTACTGCTGGGGCAGTCACACATCATAATCCTGATCCCCCAGACTACGCCAAACCTCTATTTTTTTTATCCTGGCACGGCAAAATGACCACACTGCACCTGATGGTAAGCGCAGTGCCGTCCAGTTAGAATATCGAGTAGCGAGAGACGATCTATCCCCCGCTACTCGACATAATCATGCCGGCCTGCTCCTTCACACTACGCCATGAGCAAGAAGCGATGGAAAGTCTAGTTAGAGTACTCGGAAGGCCGTAAAACGCCAAACGTTGTACCTCAACTAATCAACGAATGTACACTGGCTGATCCCGGAACGCGACACGCTTACGTATGCCACTATGGCGGGTTTTACACCCTGTGTACGGTGATCGCTATCCGGGCGGATATGAATATTCTACCACCAGCATCTGTATCGTGGGTATCAACAAGTACGAGGGACTACGGTCCCACAACCGTCTCAACTCGCCTGCTGCGTCACAGAGACTCTATGAATAACTAAATGGAACCGTTACATACGTGAATGATGAACCGCACGAAGTTCCTGCGATACGACAGCCGGCACTTGAGGAACCACGCGGCGATC
Source organism: Laothoe populi (assembly GCA_905220505.1). NCBI lineage: Eukaryota > Metazoa > Arthropoda > Insecta > Lepidoptera > Sphingidae > Laothoe > Laothoe populi. The sequence continues at coordinate 1,178,186 of HG992156.1, forward strand.
ACGTGGTGTGCGAGCGACACCACGTAGTGGTTGTACCGCGAGGGGTTGGTGTACGGCAGCAGGATCGCGAACACTGACATGTACTGGTCCTCCACGAATGACGCGAACACCTTGGGCAAGCGCGTCAGGGCTGCGGGAAAGGGAGATAGTTTACGCGTGTACCGAGAGATGGCGCTATAATGAACATTATTAAACATCGATTGGTTTTTATCGACAACCTGTCAAGTATTTCTGGCCATATTTGGCCGCGCAAAAACTGGCAATACTCGCCCTTATTGACGTGCGTATGAAGCGTATTTGTAACGTTAATATTATGGAAATCAAGTTGATTTCAGCTTGTATTTTTACTCACTACTTATTACCTTTTTCAGGACACCGGTGACGGTGACGGTTGAGATGCTTTCATATTCTTTGTATACCTATTTTGTCCCACTTCTGGGCAAAGGACTCCCCCATTTCCTTCTACTGATCCCTATTATGTGTCTTTTTGGGCCACGTAGTTTCAAATGAGTCTAAGCCATCCCGCCATCTCTTCCTGGGCCTACCACACCGCCGTCGGCCAGAAGATACCCCACTCGGTGACAGTTGTCGCCCATCTCTCTCTACACATTCGAATAACATGTCCCATGTCGATGCTTTCATGGTTAATGAGAAAATGAGTGAATTTTATTTATAGGTATGCTGTATACAGTTTTGTCTACAACATAAATAAGTTGAATATATCACAGGATAGTACAACAATAGAAAATGAAGTGACGGAGATGTGAAACAGCCTATTGCTGTTTTTGTAAAAAGGAATACGAAAAGAAGAATCACTTATTCCTTTGCATATATTCCTTCTTAAAAGTCGACTACCCGTTCATAATTCATATAGTTTTTTTACTGCCTAGATATCTGCCCAGACGAGCAGACGGGCCATCTGATGGTAAGTAGACACCGCCACCCATAGTCCTCTGCAATGCCGGGGCAAAGCCGCCGGTGTCGTCGTATCGTTATTGTGGTACATGAGGGATGGAAACCATTTATCAAAAATGACTCACTGTTTGCTCATCTCTATTTTAAAAAATCAGTATTACTCATTTTATATTATGGGTTTCCGTGAGCAATGAAGAATATTTACTATTAAAGAACCCAGGTTGTCCTCTTGCCATCTATAAAAAAGTGAATAATTTTTCTAATACAACTCACTGGACAGAAACTCAAGCATGGGACTGGCGATGGCCGTAGTGTCTGATATCTTGGACAGGTCCAGCAGCACTTCCGGCAGCATCTTCACCATGGTCTCGCGCGTCTCCAGCGTGAATATTGTCAACGCGTTGATGTACGGCTGTGGTGTGCGAAGCACTGGAAGGAGTCATAAACCTGAGCTAGAAGTATCAGCAGGCCGGCATGATTGTCTCTCGCTACTCGATACTCTAACTGGACGGCACTGCACTTACCATCAGGTGCAGTGTGGCCACTTTGCCGAGCCAGCATAAAAAAACATTTCAATTTTTATGGAACACGGCGTGCATTATTTTATATTTCCAATGAAACACCACAACAGTAATAATGACGAACTATCTGTATACTGTCAAGTCTAATGTAGACTAAATAACTTTACGCAAACGTTAAATTTAGCGGTGGACGTTAAATGTTGTAACGCGTAATTTAACACATTAAACAAAAATAACAATTAGTAAAAACATTTTAATTTAACAGCATAATTTGTTTCCTAAGTTAATGATTAACCAGAGCAGCAAATAGCCTAGTTGGTTGCGGTACGGACTGTCAAGACAAAAGTCGTATGTTGGAAACCCAAATGGCATACACCTCTGACTTTTCTAAAAGTTATGTGTGCATTAAATGTTAATTATCGCTTGCTTTAACGGTGAAGGAAAACATCGTGAGGAAACCTGCATACCTGAGAATTCTTATAAGAATTTCGAAGGTATGTGAAGTCTACCAACCCGCAATAGGCCAGAGTGGTGGAGTAAGACCTAACCCCACTCAGTAGTAGAGGAGGCCCGTGCCCAGCAGTGGGACAATGTTCAATACAGGGCTATTATTATTATAATGATTAACCAGTATAAGAAACAACTCAAAGTGCTATGTAAGGTGGATACCTTAGACGGCACATACACGACGATCACCACTGTATTGATCAATTTAACGATCGACGTTAACAATTCCATGTCAGGATGTACCAAATACCAATTAGTTCCAAGTGCGCACGGACAGCATAACGCTCTATGCTGAATTGTCACCAGACCAATAGTGGTATACGACGATGTGAACTGATGCTCACCATACGTCTGTACAGTAGACAGTCCCAGAACAGACTGTAGAATGGAGCGCTCGAAAGCCGTCTTTTATTGCAACTCTTCACCCACACTCAGTTGGTAATTACCATCAATCTACCCACATATATTTACAAAATACCCTCGATACTAACAACAAATTTATCCCTAACCATAGTTATAGGTACTCACCCATGCCGTACTTGAGTAGACAGCGCACGATCCGCTGCTGTGTCTGCGGCTCCAGGTAGGAGTGGTAGGGGGCCAGCGCGGCCAGCGCGGGCAGGGCGGCTGCGTGGAACTCAGACACCAGCAGCTTCTGGCCGTTGGACGCGCGCAGGCACTCCGGGAAGTTTAGGCTGCGGTCGGATATCTGACGAGGACAATCAATCAATTATTATGTTGATCAAATATTTTTCGTCGTCGTCTATCCAGGCAATAAAAAAACCATCTAGTATTGTGATTATAGACTGACCATAGAGCATAGTGTGGAGGCGAGTAGATCGATGTCAGCAGCCCGCCTGCCGAGCGCCAGCGCCCTGGTCTGCAGCAGCGGCGGCAGCGCGCGCAGCACCCTCGCCAGCACCGCCCAGTCCGCCTCGCGAGTGAGCGCCGCCGACACCGCGCGCGCGGCACGTCCCGTCGCTGCACTGCACGCACCCCCACCCCCTCCACCACCACTACCCGCCGCCGTCTGCCCCCGCATGGCCAGCGGCTCCGCCACCAGGAACGGTGAGCACACTGGCTTCAGACGTACAGCAGCAGCTCCGTGCACGGGTGCGCCGCTGGGGTCGTAGCAGAACCCCACGCAGTTGAACGCGTTCACGCGCAGACCGAACACCATGTCGAATATCTGACGGTTAATTGTTATATTTTATAGACATTGTTCAACGAACTAAGATTAGACTATGACACAAATTGTATGTAATTTAAAAATGTTTTGAAAATCGATAAAAGATATTGATTTTCAAGGTATTTTCAATAAAATCTTGCAGAAAGACTTTTTGAACTAATTATATTTATAACGCTGAGACTAAGTCGGAATATTATTTTAAATATTTTTAATTAGGCTGGTCTGCGTTCTAATATAGGAACAATATTTTACAAATAACACACACATAAAGGAGATCGGCAGATTTGGAACAGCGTGGACAAGATATTCTTAATAACCAAAAATCATTTGTATTTTTTAGACTTTATTTCTCATTTTTATTTCATCCTACACCGATGCAATCAGATTTAAAAGAAATATAACGATAACACAAAAATATTTCTACCATTTTTTATTGTAAATGATCGTGGGGTTGCTAATATAGCTTTTGTAAATATCGATAATCGATATTCTTTAAATTTTTGTTAAACGACATTGAATGTTGGCAAAAACTATAGAAGCATGAATAATAAGCATTTATCGTAGTTAAAGTGTGGCATATCCTTATTGTTAAAAACCATACCCCATTTGTGTTCACCACCTAGCCCAGTTTACATAGGAACCCTGCGGATCTCCTTTAACCTTAATGTATTTCTATAAACAGAAACTTATTAGTGATACATTTTTATATGTTTAATGTAAATTTTTAATGTTGTTAACAAATATGTAGAGTTTAAGTAAAAGAGTATAGCTAGTTAATTAAGTGATTTATTAAATGTCAAACTATGTCTAATGTAGATGAATATATAATAGCTAGATGTAAATGATGATAATTTGCTTGCTGTGAGTACACGCGTCGCGGGTGACAATCAGTTGCGTACTAATGCCATAAATGGCTAATAACCGCCGCGGTACTCAAAATGCTGACAATGAAATGTACGGTGCTAGCCCGTACAAAATACATATGTAATAGAAAGGTATTTATCGCCATATCGAGAAGAAATTCCAATTTCGGGGACCATATATTGTGTTATTTTCCAAATTGGAAATTAAAACACAAATTATAATGTCTTAAATTAAGTTCAAAGCCTTAATGCAGATCATTAAGGCACCAATGTGACAAGAGAATATTATGGATAACCTTTATCCGTATATCCGGATGGTGCATGAACAAGGCCGGGCGCTTGTAGTGGTTGTCGAGGTGGTCGAGCAGCACGAGGAAGCAGCGCGTGGCGTGGGTACCGGGCGAAGCCAGCAGCCGCTCGTGGAACATCTCCAACAGGCCGCTGACGGCCAGGCGGAGGTCGCTGGTGTCCGCCTCCGCCGGGATCGGCACGTCAGTCACGTACATCTCGAACGGACGGTTCAGGATCTGGGGGAAGTGGTTGTTTAGCAACGGTTATCCATAACACAAGTTGAATCTTTACTTGGATACCATAGCGCATATAAAAATAATAAAATAATACTAGCCCTGTATTAAACATTGTCCCACTGCTGGGCACGGGCCTCCTCTACTAATGAGAGGGGTTAGGCCATAGTCCACCACGCTGGCCTAATGCGGGTTGGTAGACTTCACATACAGGTATGCAGGTTTCCTCACGATGTTTTCCTTCACCGTTAAAGCAAGCGATAATTAACATTATAATACACACATAACTTTATAAAAGTCAGAGGTGTATGCCATACGGCTTTCGTCTTGGCAGTCCGTACCGCAACCAACTAGGCTATCGCTGCTATCCGCTATACCGTAGCGCATATAAAACTTATTTACAAACTGTTGTGTACATTTACTATGTTATTATTTTAGTATATGATCGATTTACTGAAGAAATAAATAATTTATTTATTTATTTTTATCTTTAGTGAGTAAATATTGATATGAAGAATATTGAGGTGCGTGAAATTATTGAGTGTTAGAGATGAAGAGAGCAGTACAGTACCATAGTATTTTATAATTAGTTTTTGGTGGCGTTAATATACTAAAATGTACTAACTAGATTTAAAATTATTTAGAACCCGCCAGAGTCAAAAATTTCATTTAAAAGCTTTAGATGCGTAGGAGGGTAGGGACAAAGAGGCTGTAGAACTGTTCTAGGAGTTAATCGTTTTTTTTAATAGTAGTGCGCCAATAAACCAATAAATGGGTCACTTATGCGCAATGATGCGAAGTCCCGTTCAGTGTCCAGTTAGAGGATCAAGTAACGAGAGAAAACTATCCCTTGTTACTCGACACATTCATACCGGCCTGCTGAGTAGCTCCCACATGCCATTTTCAACCCCAACATTATGGAAACAAAATCGACTTTGGCCTGTACCTTACTGACTACTTATTACCTTTTCCGAACACCGTGTGATTTGTGAGACGCTAAAGGAGCCAGGTATAGTAAGTGCGGTGCGGTATGGTATGGTATGGTGTGGTGTGGTGTGGTATGGTATGGTGCGGTATAGTGTGGTATGGTGTGGTGTGGTATGGTGCGGTACCTTCTCGAGCAGGTCGACGAGGTCGGTGCAGGCGTCGGGCGCGGCCCGTGCGAGCGCCGGCAGTGCCCGCGCGGCGGCCGCACGCACGGCGGTGTCTGCGTCGAGCGCGCACGGGCCCAGCACCGGCACGCCCACAGACTCCGCCAGCTCCTCGCCGTACGCCCATCTCAACAAACATCACACACATACTGTTATTTACCTACATAAAAAAGTTTTTTAATTCATAAAAAGTACACCAACTTCAATAAAAAACAAATTATGCGTCCCTATAAAATTTGATTGAGGGTTGCCCTCGATTTTTCTGAGATCCCATCATCAGATCCTGACTTGGTGCCATTGGGACCACCTGGGACGTATACCCTTTTAAGCAAAAAAAAAATTCTGGAATCGGTCCAGGCGTCTTTGTGTATTCGGGGAACATACACAAAAAAGATTCGGACGAATTGAGAACCTCCTCCTTTTTTGCAGTCGGTTAAAAACAACACACACCGATTAAACTGCCTATGTGACTACCTTGGTGACGCAGTTGTAATTGCCCATGTATCGCGATTGCTGTGCTGAGGTCTCGGGTTCGATTTCCAGGTTGGCTAAAGTGATATTGGGTTTTTTATAGACATACTAGTATCAGCCCGGAGTCTGGAATCGAGCCCGGTATTGCAATAGGCTCGCTCCTATCTCATTATATCGATAAAAAACATTCATTTACGATCGATATCTCAATATCGATACTTTGGTAATACATTATCGAATCAAAAATATTGATACTTATTCCATATCATTCGTCTTTGAAGTGGTCATCTAATGAAACACCAAAATATAATTTGATGTGTACCAGCTCATACTCGTTTGACAGCCTCCGTGACGCAGTAGGCTGTGAATCGAGAGGCCGTGGGTTCCATTCCCGCACCGAGACAAATATTTCTGTGACAGACAGATATTTGTTTCGGGGCTGGATGTAGTGGGAGTGTAGTCCCTCATACTGTTCGCAAGTATGGAACCCATATAATGACAATTATAAATCGCAAATTGAAGGCATTCAACGCAAATTCACCAACTTTCTGATGTACAAATCTCGCGTTTTGAAAGTAAACTATCACCTACGATGCAAACGCCACCATATTGCACCTCTATTTCTACGTAGAAATATTGCTGATATTTTATATCTTATTAAAATACTTACAGGGAATATCAATAGTCCAGAATTACTGCGTAAATGCTTTATAAGGGTACCTAACGTTTCAACACGGAAGCCAGCGCTTCTTAAATTACCAATGGCAAAGACTAATTATATGCAAAATAGTTTTTTCTACCGCGCAGCAAACCTGGTAAATGAGTTAATTTCTAACAAAGATACAGATGTCTTCTATGATGGTGTTGCAAGTATAAGACAACGACTACTTTCAGACTTTTTCGAGTCAGATTTCTAATTGTGATTTTTACTGATTTTGTAAACTCGTAGCCCTTCTCGGATTATTATATTGTATTACGTACCGGTGGAAACTTGTTGTTGGTCCTGGTGTATACTTACTTAGTGAAAAATATGTATGTTAGGCTGTAAATTTTCCATGAAATAAATAAATAAATAGTTGTTGATACCCAGGATGCAGGTTTCACCTAGTGTGGGATTAGGACTATTTGTGTGACTGTTGGGTGTATTTATTATTATTATTTATTATACCATACTCATAGCAGGAAGGCATCATGTGTTTATTACTGAAAATAAAATAATCGGTACCCCATCGAAACAGATTTCATCCCTATTACTAAAGGCACATATAATATGTAATAAGGTATACCTGTATCGCTGTATGAAGTCGAGTATATGTGTCAGCGTGTGCAGTCTGACTGCGAGTCGTTTCTCGTGTCGCAGGTATCGATCAGCCAGGGCCAGGGCTCCGCTCACCCATTCCGACCCGGTGGGGGACAGAGCCGCTGCACGTAACCGGACTAGACGCATTGTTGACGACTCCTGATATAACAAAAAGTAGTAAGAGCGGGCAAAGTTGCTAATTCAGCTAGTATGTACCCTAAGAAATTTTCATCAAGATCAAATAATGACCATAAAAATAAAATAAAAAATGCACTCCATGGACAAAAATACTAATGTAAAATCCAGAATACTATTATTTCTTTTTTGATATAAGTCGAGTATATCACAGATATTAAAGCTTCGAGATATGTAGAGATGACTGGATATAACATTAAAAACGTAAGGACAATTTATTTTGTGGTGCACGCTAAACTAGCAAGCCAGATGATTTTTCTGGCATGCTAGTTTAGCGTTTTCACGTTCCATGAAATAACAATGTCGCCGTTTTTTTATGTTAATGAGTAAAATTGATTGTTTTACCAATTAAGTTCGTTGAAATAGTGCGAGCAAGTGATGATGTGATGTAATGAGTTTTCTAGTATTGCCTATACAACTTCAAGCAAGTGGACACGTCCTTCACTTGTTTTACTTAACTATGACTATAATTTTTAATCGATATTTATATATACATTATCACATTTGACACTGGCAGAATCGCAAACCGCGCCACGTTAAAAACCCACCGGTCGGTCGTGCCCGCAGTAGTCGATGAGGTCGAGCAGTGCGTCCGCGTCTCCGTAGTACTGTCCCGCGTCGTGCAGCTGCTCTATGGACGTGATGACCGCGTGCAGCCGCGAGTGGATCAACTCGTTGGGCGGATCGAATGACTCTGAACACAAAAAAGTTTTTTAATTCATAAAAAGTACACCGATTTCAATAAAAAAAAAGATGCCGACGAATTGAGAACCTCCTCCTTTTTTGAAATCGGTAGTGAAACATCAAACTTAGTGTTTCAAGGTCAGCCGATACATTAAGTTACACAGGATTTTTTATGCACGGCTAGGTGACCACACTGCACCTGATGGCTTACCATCTACTACATCTTACTACATGATACTCTAACTGGACGGTACTGCGCTTACGCAGTGCCGTCCAGTTCAAGTAGCGAGAGACAACTGTACCTCGCTACTCAACACAATCTTGCCGGCCTACTTCTTCACACTACGCCATGGGCAAGAAGGTGAAGAAGCGGTCGAGGGTCTATTGTCAGAGTACCGACAAAAATCGGATGCACACTGGCTGATCCCGGAACGCGACACACTTGCGTGTGCCACTATGGCGGGTTTTACACCCTGTGTACGGTAGTCCGTATCCGGATGTGAATATCCTACCACCAGCAACTGAGCCGTAAGCCATAAGGCATATTCCACAATGACGTATATATACTGACTGTCGTGGTCGAAGAGCGTTCGCAGTATGTGTACGAGCACGTCCCAGGCGGGCTCGTGCAGGTCTGCGGGCGCGCGCGTCACCACGCTGTGCACGCCCACCGCCACCTCGTACGACACCACCGGCCGCCGGCGGTCCAGCGCCTGCAACCAACAACCAGCGATATACATAACTCTGCCATATCGATATACATGGATCAACACTAGATAAAGTCTTCCATTTTTTTAGCCCCTGGATAGGCAGATGAGCTGACGGGCCACCTGATAGTCACCGCCGCCCATAGACTTCTGCAATGCCAGGGCACAGCAAAGTCCCTCAAAACAAATAAAAAGTTTTAAAAGAAGAAAAAAATATATTTTAAACAATAAATAAAAATTTTTTTAAAAGGACGAAGCCTTTTCGGACCAGAAATAATAGCTGAAAAATTAAGCATTCAAAAAAGTATCAATTAATTACAAATAAATATAAATTTATTTGATCAGAACAAAAAATAACAAGAACAACAACAGCAACATAAATAAGTTACTTTTTTTCAGTGTCATTTAAAAGAACTGTAATGTTTGTGCAGTTCGTAAATGTAATATTCAAATTCATGGCGTTTTTAGATGAAACCTGCTCTAAAATTTCGGATCTTTCATTTTCTTGATGCATCAATTTTATCTAAATTTGCGTGTGCCAAGAATAATTTGAGTGCGACAAGTAAACTTGTCGCACTCGTCGGCAAACGGTTCTTTTTCAAACGTAACAGCGAGCGTCAAGATACTACTTTTCCCGCATGAGTAATACAAAATATATTTTATAAACAATAAAAGACTTTATTAATAAATAACCTTTCCTCACATTATCATATTAATATACATAACACTTTACCAAAATTTGGCAAGGAGTGTAATGAGACTCGAGATGGGTTTTAGTCTGTTTATTTTAGCTATACACAAAGCTTATGTACTAATGTGGTATGTGCATATAATTGTTTTATTTACTTCCTATAAACGTGACTTTATCTAAGTACGTGCAATTATTTATTTACCACTTAACAATTATTTTGACTACTTTACTATTATGTAGTGACGTGCTGTCGCTGCACGACCATATTTGAGGTAAACCCATTAAAACATCAATTTCCATATGAGTAGAATCTAGATTATACTTTTATGTGAGTTTAAATTTATACCTTGAGGAAAGCAGGCAGTACAGCCAAGAACGAGACTCGCAGTGTGGGCACCCTCCTCGGACCCCACAGCGCCATGTTGATGTAGAACACGGCACCGCGAGCCACGCCCGCTTCCGCCTCTGCGTCCTCCTCTACGCCGCTTCCGCTTCCGCCGGCACCTGCGCCTGCGCCCACCAGCAGCGACACCATCTCCTGCAGTGCCGCGTGACCAATGTCTCCACCCACTACGCACCGCATTAGCTAGAAATATCCAAGTATGATTACTTTATTATATATCATATTATATTATATATACAAAGGTACCGGAAAGTGTATCCAAAATAATAGCGAAATAATTACTCGTGGTAGGATATTAATTTCCGCCCGGATAGCTCGCACCGTACACAGGGTGTAAAACCCGCCATAGTGGCACACGCAAGTGTGTTGCGTTCCGGGATCAGCCAGTGTACATCCGGTTTTTGTCGGAGGTCTAGAGTTGGGATACGCTGTTTGGCTGTTTTGCAGCCTTCTGTGTACTCTGACACTAGACCCCCGACTGCTTTTTCACATTGTTGCCCATGGCGTAGTGTTGAAGAAGCAGGCCGGCAGGATTGTGTTGAGTAGCGGGGGATAGATTGTCTCTCGCTATTCTAATTGGACGGCACTGCGCTTAACATCAGATGCAGTGTGGTCACTTTGCCGTGCCAGGCTAAAAATAAAACAAAAATGTAAACGGTTATATTTGTATACCTTCCAGCTAGCCTGGCAGTGGTGCTCGACGTTGACGGTGCGGCACAGCGCGGCCACGAACGTGCGCAGCGCACCACGCGGCAGCAGCGAGTATGACACCACGGCCTCCAGCAGATACAGCGCTTGACCCACTACGCTGCCTTCACCGCTATATGCACATAGCTGGCACGCGTTACTGGAATGTACAATATCACTTTAGTTTCAGGAGTTCTTAACCAACTGCACCGGAGGAGAGTAATGTTACTCTATGTTATCTTAGAGCTTTATAATCGTGATAGATTGTTAATGATTATACGGTATAGCGAACAATAGCTACTATATTTTGTACTTGCAAAATTAATATATTTTTCAGGAGACATCTGCTTTCCAAAAATATTAACAATGAAAAACTAGATGATGTATGTAAAGTAGTTAAAGTATTAGCCAGCTGCACTGACATTCATATAAGAGAACTACAGTAGAATAGAAAGAAACTTAAATAGAATGGTAAGTTATAAATCACCTTTATATGTAGTTTGAATAATATACCGACAATCTTAAACACCCTGTATAGTAAAATTTTACACGATAAAACAAAAAAAGATACTAACTTGACAATTCCATGCACAATATGCTCATCCAGATAAGTAGCGTTGAACTTGACGACGTTAATGATCAGTTGGAGGAACTCCACGGTATGTGCGGGTGTCTGGATCAATGGCAGCCACTCCAGCAAGAAAGGCCCGATCTGGAATCACATTCCTCGTGGTGGGATATTCATATCCGCCCGGATAGCGACCACCGCACACAGGGTGTAAAACACGCCATAGTTGCACACGCAAGTGTGTCGCGTTCCGGATTGTTTCTCGCTACTTGATACTCTGAATGGACGGCACTGCGATTACTATCAGGTGCAGTGTGGTCACGTTGTCATGCCAGGATAAAAAAAACGTAAACAATAAATAGTGATTGACCTAACAAAGTTTTTGCACAGAACCACAGACAGATATTTTCATTTTGCTTTAAATCGTCTGTCGCATCCCGTTTGAAAGGCGGCTCTTGACCTGCTTCGTAAAGTCTGTTAAAAGTCATTGATTTATTAAAATAAATGTACTGGAAGTATATATATTATGTTTAAAAAATATATATTGCTCCTATTTCTAGGACCTGAATAACGTTTACTACTTGATTCATCAAATAGATTCACCGAAATCTGATGCTACTAATGATTCTGCCATCACGCCTCACGCGATTCAGGCCGTGCGATATTTCAAGTCTTTGGCGTAGGTAAAATAATTAATTTAACAAAAAAAAAATGTTACATTACCTCCTCTTCAAAGCAGTTAATATTCTTGCCGCTATTAGTAAGTGTGTGCAGTAGTTTAAACCGCAGCTGTGAGTCTTCAGCTGGGTGTGTGGCATGCGTCTCCCGCAGGTACCGGAAGAATATCGTGCGCATGATCTGTAGGTAGTCCGCCTGCCCACCGGCGATGCAGCGGATGAACCAAAGCGCCGCATGCCGGGCTTCTGTATTGCTGTCTTCTAACAAATCTCGAGTGCATGACCACAGTTTTTCTACACCACCCTGTAGATTTATTAATATAATATTTATAAGATGTTAATTTAGTAAGCATACATTAAACTGGTTAATTTTATATAAATAAATACACCATCATACCTGCTATCATACTACCTACTGTGTGGTTGAAATAATAAAGTTTTAAAATCAGGTCACACATCATTTATACAATGATGCTCAGTGATAGACAAAGATAACATTCAGACAAAAAGAAATTATTAAAAATCCTCTATAATTTATACCACATATAAATTTTATAATCAGCATACTACAGAATTTGAAAACAATTTAAATAGTTATATCAAAAATGTTGCAACTTGGCATAAATGTGTACCAAATTTACACTAAATAAGAATGTAACAATATGCTAGTGAGCAGTGGTAGACTGACGCTATTCAAAATTATGTCATATTTAATTTAATGTTATTTTTTGATCATTTTAACAATGAAAAAAACATTAAAGAAACTTGAACCTTAGAATTCTCCATAACATTTTCAAAGGTATGGGAAACCTATATTGGATTTGGCTAGTGCTGTAAACTAAGGAGATTTTTTTATTATTAACACAGGAGGCTGTTTCAGCAGTCAGCTAGTATATAATAAAAATAATAAAGTATAATTATAGATATACATATAAGTCTCTCTGAAGATAGCCAAAATGACTTTGAAATCACATAAAAGCAAATAATAAACCAACAATAAATGAAAATACAGACAAATAAATCCTTTATAATATACAGGATATGTGAATTAGTAACATGCTAACATGATATATTATTCATTCTGAGTTTAAGAAAAACAGCATAAGAGATACAATAGTATAGGGTTGCCAGCCCCGAAATTCAAATACCAAGATTTTTATTTTTTGAAGTTAGAAAAACCAGGACAATTCAATTTAAAAACAGGACACATCTTTTGCGAGCCGAGACCCCCCAGGTTTGCAAAAGTGGTGTGCTAATTTTAAAATACAGGGCCTTATCAAGGTGCTTTAAAAACCCAGGAAGCTGCCTAAAAACCCAGGACGCTGTTTAAAAATCCAGGATGCTGCTTAAAAACTATCCAGGACGTCCTAGGACACTCTAAAAACCAGGACATGTCCTGGGAAAACAGGACGGTTGGCAACTCTACGTTAGTATAAAAGATCACTAACTTGTTAGTACATAACTTATAATCATAAATTCATGTTCATGCTAATTTTATTGAATATTATTTTAATGGGGTAGTATGTGGAGACGAAAACGGACTGGCATTTATTCCGGTTTGCCCCAGATTTGACCTAGTTTATAGAACTGGGTTTTATCACTAACATAATATGGAAGTAGTTTTATTTTTTTGTTTATCCTGGCACAGATAAGTAACACACTGTACCTGATTTAGTGCAGACTAAATATATTGTTGTCAAAGTTATAGCAGCTTGTGGTAATTTATGGTAACTTGATACATACTGGCTAGGTCTTGAACTGTATTAAAAGTTATGGTTATTATCCAGTGATTTTCAAAAACGTCAGACCAGCTCAGATATTAGGTTGTGTCTGGATAAAATGCAATTATACAGAGAGACAATTAGACAGTGAGACTTTTCAGTAGATTTAAAATAGTAAGTAGATATTGGTGTCAGGAATATGTAAGGGATTGCATCTAAATTCTAATAATGCATGTATTTTCACTCAATTTTGATTCTTACTGCAAACAAAATTAAATGGATGATAGATGGTTATCTTATGATATTAAGAATATTATATCTTAGAGTTTTTTTTAAATCATCATAGTACTAACAATACATAATATTAAGGCCATGGAAGTCTATAAATATTGCGCTAATGTTAACTTGGTAGCCTAAAATAGAGAAAATAATGTGACATATAATCTTTATATAAATATTAAGAATTAATAATTTATTCATAACTACATACTAACACCAATCTAGTGTTTAATTTTATTCTTACTTATTCCCAAATTATATTCATTATGAAGGGTTCAAAACAACTGCAAGCAGCTGAAGATTTGGAGGCTATAGTGATGATATCACAAGGATAACCTTTAATGTACATCAGGCAAAAGTGCTGCAATATTATTAGTTCTTACATCACATCACATTTCACATGTGTTGAGGTTTAAGTTGCAGCTATATTAATCATATGTTCATAAAAATAGATAGATAAGACAGTTACATAAAATGATGTCTAGAATATCTTTGTTGATCAAAATGGAATATTGTAAATTCTGCTTTTTATTATTTTAATAACACCATTCACTATGATTATAATAGTATATCATAAATATGAAAAGAGATCCGATAGGTGGTTCTGTCATCGAGATCTGAATTTCTTATTTTTTCAATGAAAATTCGGTCCATAGAGAAGCTGGACAATGTCTGCACGGGATGATGATAATGTATATATATGGAGTTAAGCTTCTTACTATCAATAAAATATCCTTTATAAGAAAATAACATCAAACCCTTTACATGTCAGTGTTATAAAAATAGAAATTACAATAAAGACATTTACTAATTTGAACAATATCAAGTTATGGACTGTGAGTAATTGCACATATGCTAACATCATTAAGAATCATATGATTTTATTAGGCATAATTCTGACAAGCAGGTTAAAAGCACACCAGAAATTGTATTCCAGATTGCAACATAAAATATTTAGTGTAGCATTAAATAAAAACATAAAAATTCCACTTTATTCTCATAAATAAACAAAGAACTAAAGATAAATTTTGATTAATTTTCTTTGTGTTTTTTGGTTTTGCTATGAGTCTCAAGTATAAACATAATGTTTTCTTTCAGAACAGTGTAAGCATCTGTTTCAAAACTTTTGTAGCATATTGTTCGAGGATGAGTCAGCAGACATTGGTGTCAACAACTATATATACACAAACAAAATATAAGTCATTAACATACCACAATGTAGTACACATATTGTGAATAGCATGATAGAGCTAGCTCACCAACAGCAGTATTGGAATTCTACAGGGACTTTATGCTTCAAACAACCATCATACTGGGTGTATTACAGAATGTCTACCGTTTTACCCAATACTATTCTAATATTGAAGGTTTTTACAGACATTGGTGATACAATCAAGTAACTTACTTGCTTGGTTATCAGTCTCTATTATAAATAATAAAGCTATTGTATGCAACAATGCATCTTACTCATAATCAGATCATAAATTATAAAAAATAGGTATGCAACATTATCCTTATAAGGAGTATAACATGCATACACACAAAGAGGAAGGCTAGAACTAAACAGTGTGTTATCCTTTCTAGTAACACAAGGAACCATCTCAGTTATAATAAGATATCAGAAATAACGATAGCTTAACCATCAAACTTCATAACCAGTTCGGAAAAAAAGGCCAGCAACGCATTTGCAAGCCCTCTGGTGTTGCAGATGTTCATAGGCAGCGGTGATCACTTTCCATCAGGTGAGCCCGTTTGCCCCCTTTTACCATAAAAAAAAGAGAATAAGTGTTTGTTTATTTTTAGATATTATCAGTTATTATACAGTAAGACTATTTCTGTGTAATAAAAATATGTGAATATTATATTGATCATATCGAAAAATAAACAAACAATTTATCTTTTTCCGAAAATGAGTTACGAAGTTTGATAATTAAGCCATTGATAAGCTGGATGGGAGATAAAAACATGTTGAAGGTAGGTGTGAAGGTACCTCTTGCACGCGCACGTTCAGGGCTTTCTCGCCGACTTCCTTGAGGGCGCGCAGGCGGCGATGCAGCGGCGCTTCGGCGGACAGCTCTCGCTCCAGCTCGGCCGACACCACCAGCTCGTTGCGTGCCGGCAGCGGCGCTACACACAACACGCACCATATGTGTCAGTCGATCGCGCAAAGCATCCTCCACGCACCGACACCTCGCACACACACACCAAACTCACCCGATCCACCCTTTTTGAAGAATACTTTCAATTTGTCTTGTAGCGATTTCGAGTCCCTGTCCCTGGACCCCATGTTGCGTCGACACCGGCGTTAAATGTTATCTCTAAATACACTAAAGCTTACGGTTAGCCGCGGCGATTACCTAAGTGTTTGATATTGCGAATAAAAAGACATATTTATTAGAAAATATTTTCACTACCGCTCCTGCTTTGCTATTCACCATTTGACAGCTACCTAGCCGAACTACTTGTACAGCTGACAGGCGGACGTTCCGCATGATTCCGAACGAAACTACAAGCTGACGGACCGATTAGCGTTCATTATGGGTATAATCGTAATCTAGCCATTGCTATACATATAACAACGTAAATACATAACAAATGCCAAACAATTTACATAATTTATACTGCGGCATTGTATAGTCTATATAAAGACACCGTGACGTCGAATAAACAACATGACCTTGATAGAATCAGTTTCTAGACGAACTAATGGAAAATCTTGGTTTTCCATAGCAACACACCTTTTTGTCGAAAATATATAAAAATTTAATAACCCTTCCGTTAAATATGTAGTTTAAAAGTATATATAAAAATATATTTTTTGCTTAATAATCGGTATTCATACGTTTAATATTTGATAAAATTCCGCAAACTATTTACATGAAAAAATATTTTTATGAAAAGTCGATAGATGTCTCTAGCAACCTTGTTTTTGTAAGTAAGAAATTGTTTATTAGTAGGAATTAGTAGGTAATACCAATTTCACAAATACAATATCGATCTCTTCTGAATATTGTTTGCTGGTGGATAGTTGATCCTTACTTTTTATTTAGGTATTAACAACCTTACACAATATGAAAAATATTTCCGAGAAGCAGGTAATACCTACCCAGGCAGATGTTTTTGGCATACTCGAGAGACCTGCCATTAGTTTCAATATATATCTACGTATATATTATAGTATTACAAATTATCTGAGTTACAAATCTAGTGTTACAAATTATGTCCTATTCGCATAATATTATCTTTAATAAGTACTATGAGATTTCCTTCGATATCTATAGCTGTAGAATTAGCATTAAAGATAGAACTTTGAGGTGCCTACCGAATTGTTCTTAGCTGATTTATTTAAACGTGATTTGTAAGTTTTTGTTTGGCGCCAAAAATGAACCAATAGAAATCTGTAATAGCAAAGAACCTTTGAGTTTTGGATACCTACTCTAAGCAAAGAACTCACACAAGGTACGGGCGCATCATTCTTGAATCAATTTTGATTAGTTTGCGGAATTTAAGAGTTTCATTGCGTATATTTGGCTGCATTTTTACAATAATGGTCGGGATAGCGATATTTTTAAGGCGAAACGGGAGTTCGCGGCGAAAGCTAGTAATAAATAAAATATCAACTTAACTGAAGGTAGAAACGTTAAGCGCCCCAGGTCGCCCCGTGACCATGAAAGCTGCAAAATTTTTAAAAAAGTTTTTGTGTTGCAAAGTTTTTAAAATTTTGGAACTGATAATAAAATGGGTACACGCTAGTTAAGCTGCATACAAACTTATTGTCGCGACGCTTGATCATATTTTTTGACAGATAATATTATCAGTCATCAATATTCCGCAATTTTTAATTATGTCGTATGCTAAGGGGTGGGGGCTCCGGAATCCCGAACCCCACCCTTAAATACGCCCATGCCCCAGGCAATAACACTAATTCAATGTTAATTAACAATATTTAGATTAGATGTTTGTGTGTAAACAAATAGCGTGGACGATATAATAAATTATAGCGTACGCGCTACTTATTTATGTGCCCCGCGTAGGCTATCAAGTGCGTATATAATAGTGTGGCGGTGGGCTAAACGACCTACCGCGTAATATGGAATTGGGCAGAATCGAACTCAGAAACGAAAACAATGAACTATGCCCTAAGACAACGTTTAAATATTAAGATTGTAAATATTATGTCCAATTCTCAGTTCAAAAATATAATTAAAAAAAGGAGTCCCGTCATTCTAATTATGTACGGTGATTTTCGCCCTATCCCTCTCTACAGTGTCGTCGTAAATCGAGGTTTGTTACGCCACAAGTACCCTTAAGCACTCAACTTTCTCTGTAGGTTTGGTTAGGGTAATTTAAAAACTCGCATTTTCCTTCTTCCGTACTGTGTCTTTTGAATGTAATAAAAAAGATATCAAAGCCTTTGTAGTTGCGGTTGTATTTAATTTTATTATAATGTTTATTTTTACACACCCAAATGATTCAGGTTATAGTTAAAAAACCCAATGCAATATAAAAGAAATAAACTATTTGTTTCGGTATATATCTACTTAAAAGGTACTTACTTTAATAAATAAACTGCCTAGGTGGCGCAGTTGTAATTGCGCATGCGTTACGACTGCTGTCTCTGGTTCGATCCCCGGGTCGGGTATGGTGATATTGGGTTTTTCTATCTAGAATTTTCAGTACTAGCCCGGAGTCTGGAATCTGTGCCCGGTATGGCGATAGGCTCGCAACCTATCACATTATGGGATCGAAATTCGGCGAAAAGTGGGTGTACTGGTTACACCTCTGCCTACCCCTGCGGTGATTACAGGCGTGAGTGTATATGTATATATGTATGTTGCTTTAATAAATAAAGGAAACTGTTTAAATTTCACGCATATTTTGTGAATAATGTAAGGGCACAAAGAATGCGAGCGTCATGTCTCGTCTTTCACACACATAATGCCCCACACGAGTTGCGTCTGAATACGCGCCAGCAGTTTGTAATCTGCCGGGGGTGTGACGAGGGTCGACAATTTGCTCTCACCTGTGTGACACCGACAGACGGTCACAATCAACCTTCTAGCCCTAAATGCCTGCTTATACGTAGGCGCGAGACCGTATTTGGACATTTATATTTCTATCCACATTTGTTATAATGGTCAAATGCTCTAAATAACTTTAATAACAACCAATAGTCACCCATATAATATGTAGTAGGTCAAACGTGTATCGTGGGTATCAAGAACTACGAAGGACTACGGCCCCACAACACCGAGACCGGAAACAAATATCTATCTGTCACACGGAACATTTGTCTCAGTGCGCGGATCGAACCCAAGGCCTCTCGTATCACAGCCGGCTACTCGGCCGCTGCGCCACGGAGGCTGTCGAATTAACTATGTAGTACCATTTTTTATCCTTTTTTTTTCTCGCGGGGATAATCCATCTTACACCTTCTGGACCTCGGGGGAGGAGAGTTGGTTATGCCGGACTCACCGACCTTCCGAACCATTTCACCCGAGGGCCTTTACTGGGTCGGGGCCCTAACAATTTTCCTACGTCGGTGTACCGACTAAAAACCCCGCGGTAGCCTTCTGCAGCGCATGTGGGACGGTCCTGGGGGATCTTGAGTTGTACTCTGGATTGCTGCCGGAACGATCCCTGCGCGTTGCCTTTACGGCCCGTCTCTTTTAGAAAAAATAAGTATGTTTATAAAGGCTACACATCCCCGCTGTGCAACCGCGACCCCCGTGACCCCTTTTTGTCGCCTCTTACGACAGGCAGGGCATACCGTGGTAGAATTCTTCAGAGCCCCCAATCCACAGGGCAGGACCATTTTTTATTCTGGAAAGCAAGTCACATTGCACCTAATGGCAAGCACAGTGCTGTCCAGGTAAGTATCAAGTAGCGAGAGACAACCATATCTTGCTATTCGACATTCATGCCGGCATTTTCCTACTAATATTATAAATGCGAATGTTTGGATGGATGGAAGTTTGTAATTCAATCACGCTACAACGGCTGGACGGATCTGGTTGAAAATTGGCACAGAGATAAATTATAGTCTAGAACAGCACATACTTTTTATACCGAAAAATCTATAGTTCCTGTGGTATAGTTTAGTTTTTCACAGAGCAAGGGATCGACATGATTTTTTGCATAGTGGCAGCTTAGGAATCATAAAATGACATAGGCTACTTTTTATTCCGGAAAACTGCACGCTTCCTATGGGATAGCAATATATGAAATGGTGTAATAGCTTAAGATGCCTCCATGGATTGTATCATTGCGTACCTTTTCTTCCAAAAATAACCTCCACGCGGGCGGAGCCGCGGACAACATCTAGTTGCTAAATAAAGAGATCACTTGGTTCTATTTTGAAAAACAAAATATACTCTTGATAATAGTAAAGCTGGTGGATAACCGTTGAGACTTTTATAACAAAAACTTTTTGCTAAAGTATTCTTGAGTGGTTGCCAAGTGGCGGGAAATTTACAGGAATTGCCCCACAAAACGGTACAGTTAGGTCTGAGCTTATAAAATAAGCGGCAGAGCTAAGATATGTGAGGTACTTATAAAAATATTCTTTATTTATACAAAACATTTTTAAGAAATGGTGTAGTATAAACAGAATATAAATTAAAATACATTTATTTATACTTATTGGACTGAGTAAATAGGAGTCTAGAGATGATAATTTAGCCAAAATAATATCATAAAGTTAATAAAACAAAAACTTAATATTAGTGTTCCGTAGGCCTCGGGAAACCTTTTTATTTTATTATGTGCATTTGGTGTAGTGTTCCTTTATCACTCTGTTCCAGTGACTGTCCCGCCCACACACTCGCCATTCGGCTTAACTCCTGTTAAGCCAGGATCGTCAATATAATAATAATAATACTAACCCTGTATTAAATATTGACCCACTGATGGGTACGGGCCTCCTCTACTAACGACAGGGTTTAGGCCTTAGTCCACCACGCTGGCCTAATGCGGGTTGGTAGAATTACATACCTTCGAAATTCTTTGGGAAAATCTCAGGTTACCTCACGATGTTTTCCTTCACCGATTAAGTAAGCGATAATTAACAATGAATACACACGTAACTTTAGAAAAGACTTACGACTCGCCTTGACAGTCCGTACCACAACCAACTAGGCTGTCGCTGCTTGGATCTGGATCGACAATGGCAAGTTTATTTTGACAGCGAGCAGTGTAACTCGGCGACTCTCTCGGACTGTTTTTATTCCATAACGAAATAAATCAAATAGAATTAGAAGGAGTTGAATATATTAATTGTCCACTTCCCTACACGCAAACTGGGAGGCGACTTTGTTCAGAATAGGCAGGTATGGTAACTTTTTATCTTTAGATCCCCCGTTTTCCACGCGGTGAAAATCTAATTTACGGAAGTCTTTCCAACCCGAAGGAAGAGGGAAAGTTAGGCTATGAGTGATTTCTAGGCCAGAGCTTTAACCAAATTTCCTATGCCAGAAAATTGGTTATGCAAGTCCGCGTTTGTCATTGAACGGATATATTGTTCAGAACACGCGGACGCCGACGCTGGACGACTGCCTCGGTGGCGCAGTTGTAATGGCGCATGCGTTATGGCTGCTGTGCTGAGGTCTCTGGTTTGATCCCCGGGTCGGGTAAAGTGATATTGTTTTCTATTTAGAAGTACTCAGTATCAGCCCGGAGGCTGGAATTGTGCCCGGTATGGCGATAGGCTCGCCCCTTATCACACCATGGGATCATAATAAATTCAGCGAGTATTCCCAAGTTAGTATATTTCTCTGGCACGTGTTTTTTCATTCCGTTTCGATATTCCGATATCTAATAAATTTAGTAATAATACGTTTGGTCAATGCCAAGAAATAGATTAGCTTTCAGAATAATTACCTTTTTAAATATTTCTCAGAACGTCCACGTTTTAATTACGATTTTTAATTATAAAGTATCCATGGTTGTTACTGCTTCGGTTTCTGGGCGAGGTGACGCCGCTTTTTATAAGAAATTTATGTTTTATATAGAACTAGTTGTTGCTCGCGGCTTCGCCCCCATTTACTTATCTCCTGTACGATCGTAACGTGTTTTTAAATAGCCTATAATCTTCATTAATAAACAGGCTATAAAATACAAAATTTTGCAAATCCGCCTGGTAATTGCAGAGATTAGCGCGTTGAAATAACATCCTTAGTTTTATAACATTAAGTTTATATTAAAATGAAATTCGTATGACGCGTAAAGTGTTTATTAATTTAGGACCATCGACGGAGATTACAATTAACATTAGCTGGTACAAGAAATTAATTCATAAAAAGTACACCGACTTAATAAAAAACAACTTACGCGTCCCTATAACATTTGAGGGTTGCCCTTGATTTTTCTGAGATCCCATCATCAGATCCTGACTGGGTGCCCATGGGATCACCTGGGAAGTATACCATTTTAAACATAAAAAGAATTTTTCGAATCGTCCAGGTGTCTTCGAGTAATCGGGTAACATACATAAAAAAAAAGATTCTGACGAATTGTTAACCTCCTCCTTATTTGAAGTCGGTTAAAAATTGTAAAACCTTAATTATCAAAATAATAATAATATTTCAATTTAAGATGCACGTAGGTATTCAAGGTAAAAAATAAGAATATGAAATAGAATTAATCTTTATTTGGACATAATAGGCTTACGGGGAATTGCCACAGTCTTCACTCAATTCCGAATGGAACATCGGTGCTCCACTACACTGGCAACACACTCGCCGTTCTTACATACTATTTTCAACCTGAATGTTTTGGAAATAAAATAGATTTTTGCTTCTATTTACTCCGTACTACTTTACTTTTTTAATATCCTTCGGGGCTCCAGGGGTTAAAACTAGGTATAAGACAATATATATATACCTAGTCAGGTCATAAATTCTGTCACATGTTTAATATAAAATAATTGAAACAAGTTTATTCATTATGTAACCATTTATATACCAAAATGAACTTAACAAAACATAGATTCTTATGACACTAAAGTTTATTCAAAATGACCTCCGTGATTTTGAATACAGGCCTTCAATCTGCGCGGCCAGTTGTCTATCGCAGCACGAACGAGGTCCAATCCTGTCAGGTCCTGCCTTAATCAAGGATGTCTTGAGTGACTCCAAATTGGGATGAGGCTTCGAGCACGCCTTTTCCTTCAAGTGTTGCCATATCTTGTAATCTAACGGATTCAAATCTGGACTGGAGGAGGGCCAGTCTTCGTGCCGGATGAAGTCGATTTCACGCGCCGCCAGCCAGTCTTGTGTGCTCTTCGCTCTATGAGCTGGCGCCGAATCTTGTTGGAATACCCAGTGCCTGTTATTGAACATGGTATGAGAAACAGGTTCCACAAGGTTCGTCAGGACTGTATTTTGATACACAACTGCATTCGTTTTTACACCTTTCTCACAAAAATGTACCTCTGTTAAGCCCCAATAAGAAACTCCCAATCATACCATGAGCGAGGATGGAAAATGACCTCGTTGGACACGCGGAATACGGTTGCTCGCTTCTTCACTACTGTGTGCGTACACCTTATCATTTTGTTTGTTGTAGCTCTCTTCTACGGTAAAAATTATTTCATCTGAAAAAAGAATTTCCCGATATTTTTTTCCCGCGTACCGCTTCAACAAAGCGCGGCATATCTTCAGTCTCAGGTCCATTAGACGAGCATTCAAACGATGTCCTGTTTTTCTTCGATATGCCCGAAGCCCTAAGTCTTCATTTAACACCCTTTTCACCGTGGTTCTGCTTAACCCCATCTGAAGGGCCAACAGTTTCTGCTTACGTTTGGGATTTCTTTGAATTCGCGCTTTCACAGCTTTTATCACTGCTGGAGTCCTAACAGACCGAGGGCGACCACTTCTTGACCTGTCATCTACACTAGAGTCTTCATTGTATCGTTTGATGGTACGATAAACGAATCTTTTGGTTATATTCAAATTTTTCAGTATGTCAAAAATTTGAATTGGCGCGTAACCGCAACGATGCAACGCAATTACTGCAACACGGTCTTCTTTAAGCGTCCACTCCATATTTAAAAATGAGTAAAATTCTAAAAAGTATACATTTTTATTTTCATGAAAAATTTGAAATTCGAATTCATTAAACTTTTTTGTGGCCAGCATTCTAAAATAAAAGTATTTACTGTGTGACAATACTTATGACCTGACTGTGTATATACTAGAATTATGTAAACTAGAAGGATTATACAAGCTTTTTAATGGTATATTGAATAACACGATTTTTTTTTACTTTTGACATGAATTATGGATTAAAAACACAGAGGAATTCGACTATGATGCTTTGCTAATGAGAGGACGACGACTGTGTACTTTAAAACCTGGCATATAAGGTCTGAATAACATGACCAATATTGAATCTGCCACGGAGAAATTTTATGTTTTAATCAATAATATCATTTCTAAATTTGTTCCTATTAAAAAGATTTATGGTTCCAGATATCCACCGTGGTTTTCGGGTGCATTAATTAAAATAGTGAATGAAAAGCTAAAATATCACAAGAAGTGGAAGATATACAGAAGGCAAAGTGATTTAGACACATTTATTCTATTGCGTGAGCGTCAAAAGCGCGTGCAGAGGGAGTGCTATGATAAATTCATACGTAGTGCTGAAGAACAATTAAAAATTCATAGTAAATACTTTTGGAACTTCATAAAAAGCAAAAAAGCTTCAGCTGATCTTCCTGGCACTATGTACTTTGATGACTATAGTTCTTCCGACGGCCCCGAGATCTGTAACCTTTTTAATAATTACTTCCGTTCTGCTTTTGAACCGACGTTTCATAAAAAATTGAACGATACTATAAGTGATGGAAGTTGTTATCAGGAAGGAGTCTCGATAGGTTCTGTCGATTTGACTCTTGATACTATCGAAAAGTATTTAAGGAATTTAGACATAACTAAAGGCGGCGGGCCTGACGGGATTCCTCCCTTATTGTTAAAATTGTGCCACAGGACTGTAGCTTTTCCTTTATTTATATTATTTAAGTTATCTATTAATACCGGGTCATTACCTGCTGTATGGAAACAATCCTTTGTTGTTCCAATTCATAAATCAGGTGATAAGCAAATTATTCAAAATTATAGACCAATTTCCAAATTGAATACCATTCCAAAATTGTTTGAAAAGATAATTTTTGACGTAATATATCCAGTCTTGAAACCTATTCTAATCGATCAACAACATGGTTTCATTAGGGGTAAATCGACTGAAACGAATCTCTGTGAATTCATTCAGCATTCATCACTGGCAATGGATAATGGAGGACAGGTAGACGTCGTGTATACCGACTTCTCTAAAGCCTTCGATAAGATTTGTCATGGTTTATTAATTTATAAATTGAAAATGATCGGCATACATGGCGACCTTTTACGATGGCTTGAGTCATACTTGAGAGATAGAAGTCAGGCAGTTTCCATCAAAGGATTCTGTTCTACTTTTGTTCCCGTTACTTCCGGTGTTCCACAGGGCTCTCACTTAGGGCCTTTACTATTCAACGTCTATATTAACGATGTGACAACTTACTTTAGGAATAGTAATATATTACTTTACGCAGACGATTTAAAAATTTTCAGATCGATAAATTCACCTCAGGATTGTAGCTTACTTCAAACAGATCTCAATAATTTTTGTCATTATTGCGAAAAATATCGCCTCGTATTAAATATCGATAAGTGTAACATCATCACGTTGACAAGGAAAAGAAAGCCATTGTACTTTGAATACACATTGAAAAATAAAGTTTTAAAAAGAGTGTCCATAGTTAGAGACTTAGGTGTATTTTTGGACCAAAAGTTAACCTTTTATCATCATTTTCAACAAATGACTTCCAAGGCGTACAGGATGCTTGGCTTTATTTTGAGAATGGGAAAAGAATTTAGGCAGTGTTCTAGTCTTGTTCTTCTTTTCAACTCATTTGTGCGGTCTGTTCTGGAATATGCATCAATAGTTTGGAACCCACAGTACAAAATATACATCAACAGCATTGAAAGTATACAAAATAGGTTTTTAAAGCATCTTCGTTATAGGTTTGGTGACTCGGAAATAGCAAGATTAAATGTGTCTTCTTTGGTTGACCGTCGGCGTGAGAGAGATCAGATGTTTCTTTATAAGATTTTGAATAACAGAGTAGACAATATATTTTTGTTAAATCATATACAGTTAAAATGTCCTCGGTTAAATTTACGTAATAAATCACTATTTCATGTACCTGCTTGTAAGTCAAATTATTGCAGCAACACATTTTTGTATCGTGTTTGTCATATATATAATAAAGAATATTGTACAATAGATATTTTCAACGAAAAACTGAATTCATATAAAACGAAACTTAGGAAACTTATGAACACGAAATTAACGTAGTATATTAATTTACATATATTCATTTACTCTGTCTTACTGTAACTATATAATAGCTATATTTTAGTGGAAACTTTGTTGATATATGTATTTTCAATTATGTTACCTACTTTATAAGAATTTTAAATATTGTATGTTTCCCATAGAAATAAATAAATAAATAAATAAATAAATAAGATCTTATTGATTGATCCTAGGCTGGCCGTTCATTGAAAACGATTAAATAGAATTTATAATGTACGATATACTACGTTCTAAACTTCCCTCACATCTAAATATAATAAATAATCTTATTCATACAAAAATGACACACTTTCAATTACGATTTAAAGATTCGTGTGAAAACGGAGTAAAGTGCTGGCTGGGTCTTTTGTCCGTTAATAAAAAAACTAAGACATTCAAGCATAGGTGAGGGATCATGTTTATTTGTCTTTAAATACAATGGGGTATGCGTGTGATGTGCGTTCTTTTACGTAATACATATGTAGATAACATAGTATGTAAACAACACCTCCTAATAATATTAAAAGCAAGCAGTCTCATTATCAAATCCTCACACTATTCCCAAAATAACAAAGAAATGGTTACAAAACATTTGTTGCACCAGCATGACAAAGGCAGCTGGTGTGCGCATTATTTGGGCTTGGCACTCACCAACTTTCGCCCAATCTGTAATTTAAGAGGAAATCCAATAAAAACAACAATGAACGAGCTCCGTTTGAAGTCCGGATTGGGGGATTGCAAGCACTTCTTTAATTTACGACTCTTGTGATACCGCAGCGTGGAGGGTCCCCGCTCCGGGCCGGTGTTTAAAATGAATGTCAATATAAATTCCATTACCCATGCTGAATATTATTTATCCGTTGGATGAGACACCGCCGCTCCGTCCCGCCCCCACGCCGCAATCCGCTGTCAAATCTTCTTAAAACTTTATTTAAGGTCGTAAAGAATGGGAGGAAATCGTAAGCCCATAATGCAAATGTACTTAAGCAACATACTTAACCAAATTGAATTTTTTCTGCTCGCGAAAAATTAAAACCGCGAAGTCGCCGCGAAGTTGGCTGCAAAGTTTTAAGCTCTCGCCGCTCACTTTGCATTCGGGCAACATTATTTTTCCATTAAACGGGGATTCCTTAAGTCACCGATTGTTCCGTGATGTGCTCCAATTTGCTCATAGTGAACGCTCAACAATATCTTTAAAACAAACCGTCTCAAATCCCCTGGAAATTGACTTTTCTACTGAAACCAAGCGCTGCCGAGTCGTCGCCATTGTATATTCATGAAATGAAATCTCATCGACGTAGTTTCGTATTACTGGCCAAAATAACTTGCGGAGGTAGACGCCCAAAGTGGCTCTTTATACTTTTACGCTTCTTTATACTTTGGCGAAATTACTCGGTATAATTTTGGCAAAGAATTTGATCGCCGACGCGGCGCGGAGTGCCGCGTGCCTTATTTATGCATGTGAATGTGATGTGAATTCCGTTCACATAGAAACTCAATGCTTGACATTAAATACTTTTAAAGAATAAATAGGATAGCATCTTGATTTATTATATTATCTTTACTGTTTATATAACCGGCACAGTACCCAATCAGTTTGGACGGTTTGGACGTATTCATGTCATGACGTATGAAGTTTCATAAAATATTGACAGTTGTCTGATGTCTGTACTTCAGCATAGGAAGCGTATAGTGACGCACCGCTGCAGATATTATTTGAAATCCATAACCACTTCCGAATAACAAGAATAATACATTTTTTAATAATAATTTTAAAAAACCTTAGTATATAATATAATCTTCTTCTTTTTCCAGCCTGTATCGACCACCTGCTGGGTATACGCTTCTCCTCTTATATAATTATGCCAAAAGAATATATCATAATATGCCAATATATTATCAATCTGTCTCATTTCTTAGTCAATTAATTTCTATATTATAACCCATACCTAAATGAGAACAATGAATAAATATATAATTATAAAATATCAGAGGTATATGCTCTGCTAGAATCGTCTCTGGCGTCCTCTGTCTCGCCAGTTACGTTTCCCACTAAACCGGCACTACTTTAATATAAAATAAATGTAATTCAATTTTAAAAATGCAATAAAAATTTAACACCAAGAAAATAAACTTTGATCGCATTGTGGATAGGTTTATGGTTACCGTCCTATCATTTAAGAATACAACGGAAATGATTTGATAGGGGTCGAGTCAAGGGGGCAAGGCGCGTAACACTTACACTTACTTTATTTACTATAGAACAAATGTTCAAGCTAGTGGAAGAAACTTGTGACAAAAAGCACAAGACTGGGAAAAAAACCACCATAGACTGGAATGAGTAGTAAACAAAATGGTGCAAAAACAGAGGAAGACTAAGATATGATATTTTTAATGGTGAAATTATAATTGATCGACGAGATGATAGCAGCGACCATAGACCAATCGAATGATAGTAATGAAAAAACACAATAAATAAATCACGCAAACGGTAGGCAGCGGCTTTGCTGTGCCCTGGCATTGCAGAAGTCTATGGGCGGCGGTGACTACTTACCATCAGGTGGCCCGTCTGCTCGTCTGCCTATCAAGGCACTAAAAAAAAAAAAAAAAAAAACGCTAATCGATTTTTATGATGTATGTTTATATGTATAAGTTCCAATGTTTTTGTTATTTGAAACAATTTTTTTATCTAGTTAAAAATATTTTTAGTTATATTTGACTGTAAGTTACAATAATTGTTT
Organism: Laothoe populi; assembly: GCA_905220505.1. NCBI lineage: Eukaryota > Metazoa > Arthropoda > Insecta > Lepidoptera > Sphingidae > Laothoe > Laothoe populi. The sequence goes on from HG992156.1 coordinate 1,207,373, forward strand.
GGAATGCGAAACAACACTATCGTAATCTGTAAAAAGTGACTTAAGACCATGCCTTTTAATATTCTCTTTGATTTTAATCAAGAAATATAGTACTGATTTTATGAAAATGAATTTTTAACGGTTGCTGCATAAAGTGAAATCAAATAATATTACGTTTTACATTCTCTTTTTATTCCTTTTTTATGTCGCTGTGAAATATTTCAGTCGGCGGCCATCGGCGGGGCGCGTGCCGGAAAAATTGCGTCAATATTTGCGGTTTAATGAAAAGCACACAATCGGCGGGGAACTGACCGACTCTGAGGTCGATCGCCTCAAGGTTCAAGTGGAGATATTGAACACGGAGAGGCGGGTGTACAATGAGAAGCAGTTCGGGCGCGTCTCTACGGACACTACTACCATCGTGGTACAAGCACACCAGGATGTGGAGCGAATGCAGTACCTCATAGTGTCGCTTGGACAGGTACGCTACATCGAGGACGTGTTGCTAGTGTTCTCCCATAGCTACTATCACCCAAAGATTAACAGCCTCGTCCAGAACATCACTTTTTGCAAGGTACTGCAGATATTTTTCCCGTATTCGCTGCAACTACACCCGCGTCAGTTTCCTGGCGCGGATTACAATGATTGTAATAATAGTACAGACGCTACAAGAACGTTGTATGGCGAGCGTAACGCACGTGACATTCAGCATAAGCAGCATTGGTGGTGGACGGCTAATTTCGTCTTCGAGCATATGGCATGGTCACATACGAATAGAGGGATGGTCATATTTTTGGAAGAGGATAACTACGTCCTACCAGACTTGTTACACGTGTTAAAGTACGCGCAGCGCTCTCTTACTTTCATCCCTCAAGTGGAAGTGATCTCTTTTGGGAGGCCTTACGCGAAAGACCTGGATTATGACTTATTGACCATCGAACCGTGGCGTCCACCCTTTGACAAGGGTTTATCATTCAACAAAACCACATGGAGGAAGATTGTATCTCTTTTGTCTTCATTTTGTATGCACAATGACACAAGTTGGAGTTATTCACTGCTGTACCTCTTCAGCCAGTTTCGACGAGGATACGCGGAGATGGCTGCATGTATGGCGCCCAGAGTGTTGTCAACAGGAATGTTTCCAAGCGGTAAGAAAGCTATGGATGTGATTGGGAAGCAGTTGAGAGACGCCAAGTTGTATCCGGAGAAAGTGAGGGCAGTAATGCTCTACAGCCAGCATGGCAGGGTGGTAAGGAAAATGAAAATACCACCAGGGAGCGGCGGGTGGAGCGATCTGCGTGATCACCTGCTGTGTCTCGACCCTCTGATGTCCACCATTATGGAGACAGATGATGACTCCACTACCTCTAGTCCTATATTTACTAATATACTTTGATAGGCTTTATTGATTCAATATCTTTTAATTTTCTAGTCTTTAAATTTCAATCGCTAAGACCAGATTTTTATCAGCTCTTTGTTATGAAGTTAATTGCGAGTATTAGAATTGAGTGTTCAGGTATTTATTAGCGTTCAGACCTTGAGTAATCATGAGTTAGCTTGGTTCTGAAATTAGAGAATATAATAGTCTAAATAATTATTACAGTTGTAATGAAATATTTTTTCTCATCTGCTATTTTTTAAAGCGTAAAACCCAGCCTACCTAGAGTGGTACCCACCCTATTCATATCCCTTTCGTCCAGAAACCAGAAACCTATGATATTCTTTATGCTATCTATACCAATTACTCGTACTTTCAAGTTGCTTGTCTGAAATCACTTTCGTCAAAGTTAAGCATTGGTCCAACTCAAACAAGATCATTTTTATCAAGTCACAATTAAACAAACATTTTTAGTCAATTATTTATTACATTGTTCTTTCATTGTATAAAAAAATAAAATCATATAAGTAGTGCTATATAGGGATGTGTATTCCCTTTGTCCGCACACAGCTTTACTTAAAACGACTATGATGTACTCGCAAATAATTATTCATTAAAATTCCATCCTTCAAATGACTGTGAACATGATTTTGTGTATTTCGTTATTAATATAAAAAATATATGAATAATAGTAGATATACGATATGCCGGGCACGGGCCTTCTTTAATAACAATCAGAGAAAGGATTAGGCTATACACAATTCTTATTTAGAATTCACAGGTATGCAAGTTTTCCTGACGATGTTTTCCTTTATCGTTTAAACGAGCGATAATTAACAATGAATCATAGTTGTATGCTTATATCGTAATCTCGGCAAAACGTGACTACTTGCACTAGTTACTAGTGTACTAGTTGCAACTCTACCTTCCCCTTTAGAGGCAAAAGCTTATGTTATTAATGGCGAAGATAAACCATCGAAAATAAAATGTCTTCAATTTGGTAGATTATGAATTCACATGACTGCAATACGCTAATGCAAAGTTTGAGTATTGACTTCGTGTCAATGGGCTATATTTGACGTAGACTTAGAGACACTAACACGAGGCATATATTTCCCAGTACTACGATGTTTTAATAAATATTCAAATACAAAAGCTATTATAGATACTATATACCCAGTGAACAGAATCAGGAACGCTTCTTTAATATCCCATAAGGAATGCGCGATGCAATTCGGTTTATGCTTCGGTTTACATTTTAACCCTTCAATAAATTTGTAATCTAAGTAAGCTTTATCCAAAAGTCCAGCAGCAACTATTCGAAAGTAAAATTTATTGAACGTTTTTGTGAGTATTGATCCGCGACGAAAATAAAAAGTGCGCTGCATGACAATGTGTGGGGTCCGTTGAAGAACACACAATCTCAGCTTGCATTGATCGTCCTTCAAATTGGTACTGTACGTGAGTAGTTGTTCCCCAGTGATGAAGGTGTACAAATTCTCATATTTGTTATTTATAATTTCCAGGAGACAATTCCATGTATGACTACAGTTCTGGCTGTTAAAGTGATGTGTCAGGTCAGTTGGCAACACGTGTTTATAGTGCCTGTAAATCACCTGTTTATTTGTTTCCTCAAAACCTCTTAGAGGATGCGTGATAATACTATACAAATAACATTGAAATATATAAGGTATTATAAACGCAAAGAACAATGACGATATAAACACTAGCCGATAAGCTGACCCTGATCGTATATCCTTAACAGTAATTTTGTTTAATAAATAACCCAGAACAGTAAGAACATCGCGAACTATATCCTTTTTACGTTTCGAAAAAATCGAGCAATGTACGCAAATGAAACAAAATATAATTAAAGTTAATAATATCAAAGATAATGGTACTAGATTCACACCAAATACAGCTTGCCATGTACTCAGGAAGTCTGCGCGCCGCACCGCTACTACCAAATGGTCTGACGACAGTGGGTAACAGAATGAGTATTCAGATGCGACTTCTAAATAGAGAACGAATCCTCCGATAACCATTTCTGCCGATTTGTTAGTCATACCTTCGGGCATTACTGGAAAAGACAGTATTGAACTGACATTATGCATTATGATTTGGAATTTCAAACCAGTGTATTCCTCGAACAACCTGGTCACAAAGTTTTCTATCCCTTCCGGCTTCTGATAACTCACAAGAAGTGATTTTCTATTCAGTGCAACCATATTAAATTTACAACCGCGAAGAGTTATGTTTCTGGCAGGCGGGATCATTTTGCCGTCTATATTAGAACATTGGTTCATCACAACTAACAATTCGGAACTGTTGCAAGCGTTGAAGTTTGTCTTAAACGTGTAGATATCGTAGTCATGTCTATTGCTCGTAACAACAGTGACATTTAAGATATTATATTCCAGAAGCAATCGTGACACGTTCTTTTTATTTTCCAGATATTCTATGAAAATAACGAAATACGCATACGGATTCCAAAAGAAATTATATCTTGTTGATTTGAATCCTGATGTCAGTTGTTCATAAGTTTTAGAAGTTATGACGTAGATGTTAGTGTATGATTTGCTGTTGTTCCACAGAAATGCTGTCGATATGAAGCGAGCTCCTTGCAGTGCATGAAGCGTAGGTAAGTCTAGCATCTCGCCTGCATCCATGAGAGTCACATATTCATTATTAGTTAACTCTGGTAGTAATGTTCTGATACAATGTGTTACACGTTGCTGTTGAGTGTTGTCTTCAAGATGAATTGATTCAATGATGTGACCTGCAAGAACTAGCACTGCGATACAGTAATGATGTTTATACATGCTGGGCAATAGCGCCACGCTCCGCTGTAAGTGACGGACTATTCTAAGAGAAATTGTTGTTCAATGAGGTAAATGTACAAAACCATTATCACATAGTAAATTTATTGAATAATGATGAAATGCTTTTTATTCAATCGTTAGGCAATGTAAATGATTTAACTTATTGTTGGTTTTTCAAATCAGTGATTGGACAGGACGATTACAGGATCGAATCAAAGTAACCAGCCATAATAATAGACCATTTATAAACGAGGATACATAGATATAGAAAATGCTTTATCCGGTCAAAAAAAAATAGATACAGTATTAAAACAAACAATATCTACGTCTAGTGACATTGCACTGTTTTCGACATCCCGAGAAATAAGATGTTAGTCTATTTCATTGGCATCAATATCTTTTAAATCTTGCCGGCAGAAATACAGACACAGATACACTTTATTTTAGTAGCAGGCGGGATCCAATTGCAAATTATAAACCGAAAGTAAATTAATGGGTTCGGCTTGCAACTAATTTAATTTTCTATTCTCAATCTTGTTTCGGTCTTTTTAGTGCACAACTTTTATATTGTTTTTTTTTGCAGTCGGGTTAATGATTTTTTAATTATTTATTTTATTATCCTACTAATATTATAAATGCTAAATTGCTAATGCTAATATTATAAAAATTAAAAGTTTGGATGGGTGGATGTTTGTTACTCAATCACGCTACAACGGCTGGACGGATCTGGTTGAAATTTGGCACAGAGATAGATTATAGTCTGGAATAGCACATAGGCTACTTTTAATCCCGAAAAAATGTATAGTTCCCGTGGGATGGTTTAGTTTTTCACAGAGCAAGGGATCGACATGATTTTGCATAGTGGTAGTTTAGGGATCAGAAAATGACATTGGCTACTTTTTATCCCGGAAAAACGCACGCATCCTATGGGATAGCAAAATATTGAAAGGTGTAATAGCTTATGATGCCTCCTTCCAAAAATAACCTCCACGCGAGCAACATCTAGTTTATTATAAAGTGGTAGTAACTTTAGATGGATTCGGATACAAGAATCTACTACCTAGACGTCCATCACTATTAAATCAAACTAAAATAAACCTTTAACCTATAAATTAAGACACAATATCACATAAACTAAACGTGTTATTCCAGTAGACAACGTTAGGTATACTTTAACATTTTCCCAGACAATATCTCAGGCAAAGTCCGGCTAGTTTAGTCCAAGCAGAGCTCCGAGAGGATAGGACAGTAATCCGAACAGCGGCGGGGATAAAGCTCGCGAGTTAAGTGCATTTGTAAGTGTCTGCGGGCCGGGTTTCGTTTAAAATTTGCATCGTCGAAGGCGGTGGAGCGGCGAGGCGGCCTCGAGCGCGTCGCTGCCTCGCCTCGCCTGGCAAGTAGCCAGTACTGCCTTTTACTTAACATTCGGTAAATCGGGTTTTAATTTGGCTACTGCAGGCGTTAATACCTCTTTTAACTACGATTGCTGCATTTAGGTTATTGGCGTTTTATTTAAAATAAATAACAGGCAAAAAAGCCCCGACCCTATTATGATACAATTATATTGTATCGTGATGAACTATAAGACTATTCATCTCACAACACCCAGAACTGAAATCAATATTCGTGGGTCACACATTTGTGCGGGAATGGAACCCATAGCTTCACATCCGACTACTCTCCCACTACGGCACGGAGGCTACCAAACTACTATTGGCTAATATGCCTCATAGGTCTATCGGCAGCGTACAAAGGCTGTGAAAATAATAATAAATAGTGAGTTATTTGACCATAGTGTAAGACAATATTAATGTAATGTATTTTATTCCAAATCATATTAGTTAACTGAGATAATTTGCGGCCAATATGGACGTTTACTCCTAATGTCACCAGGAGAAGGAAATATGCCCGGAAATTGTGGCTCTACTAGTTGTTTCAATCAATAGCAAAGCGCTTTTTCGTAAGTGTTTTTTTTTACTCTGGCACGGCACCACCTGATGGTAAACGCAGTGTCTTCCAATGAGAGTATCTAGTAGCGAGATACTCTCTATCCCTCTTCACACTACGCCATAGGAGTTGAAGAAGCGGTTGAGGGTCTATTGTCCACTATGGCGGGTTTTACACTCTGTGTACGGTGGTCGCAATCCGGGCGGATATTTATATCCTACCACCGGCACCAGTGTTCTTCTTGCATACACATACAGTAAAAAGTGATAAGTAAAATTCTTGATCAATAATAAATTATTTTATTGAACACGGTTATTTCTTAAGACATTGCGTAATGACGATTATAACTTTTTTTGAATCTCGAAGGCAAAGGAATTTCTACCGCGTCCTGAAAGTCAATTAAGAATTACCATGTTCCCTTGCTGAGTTTTAATTCTGACCCGTTTTTCGGCACTAATAAAAATTCGATAGGTCTAATCACAACGGGCGGGTTCGGCTCGCTGCGTCGACATTACAGTAACGGAAGAGTGAGATTTTTTGAGTATTTTACTGATGATTATAAATGTGTTTTTTGTTGATAACCGAACAAGTGGATCAATTCAAATAACAATTATAGCAATATATTCTTTGTATTCTTATAGGTAATTTTAACATGTCGAACTGAAGAACCTGTTCAAAGAGCATTATAATTCTACTGAAACTACTAATCCTGTCTTTCTTCTTCGATTTTATTTTTAAAATTCCTCGTTGTTTTTTAAAGTATACATTCCACCTGCCAGTCATTCGCTTCAAGAAGGCTCAGTAAGGCAGAGTGCCGCCATTTATCGTCCCTAATCCACGATTACCTGTGTTTTATCATTAAATTTAAAATAAACATGCTAAAAACCTACAAACTTACAACTTACTAAGGATGGCAATCTCCATTCGTTTCCTTAAAGGCCAGTAATCTTATGTAGTATATTGTATTGACAAGGGGAAGGTGTTTTGGGCCTCTGGGAACACCACTAATCATACGAAATAAAACATCAAGTTACTACTTCACTTTGGCTTTAAGCCGGTCAGGCTTATTATGCTGTAGACAAACTAAGGCGTGGGTCTACCATTTTAAATACCAGAGGTACTATCAGATGACCCACTTGATCGTTTGCTAGCTTCTGCTTTAAAAATTAATAGATATGACGGGTCGAGCGGTCATCGGCCGAGGCAGTGAGAGGGCTTACACGTCCCTCTCTGATCTCCAGGTATGGTCAGGATGCATAGCGTATGATAGTTCGGTAATAAAACACGAGATTAACACTTCAGAGTCTATTTAAGCTACCACCAGTTCGGAATGCAGTCATCCATGGGGAAGAGCTGGCAAGAAACCCTCATGGTTGCTCTTTTAAACATATCACAGTTTACATTACAATATTCGGTACACAATAACACTTTCACATCACGTTAACTTACTACATTAATAATATTTCGGCATTACGACCGACAAGTTACTAACTGTTTCAATGATTATACACGAATGCCGCACCAAAGACGAGGTGCTCTTTTATATTGTGATTTTTGTTGTGACCCACTCCTCTGCGAGTGAGATCACTCGATAAACAAGTCGAAACCACCTTCAAAATAGCAAAACAAATGGCGCTACCCACAGTTTACAATAAATAAAGTTATTAGCAAGTTCAATTCAGTATCCATATTCATCACGATCCGACAGATATATTATAATTCTGAAACCGAGAGATACCGATTAATCAAGGATAAAATTAATAATACTAGCCTTGTATTAGACAATGTCCCACTGCTAGGAATCGGAATGCAAGAATGGGGAAGAACTGTAAAGAAACGCCTTGGTCTCTCTTTGAACACAATTTTTGCGTTACACCAAATAATACATTTCATTTTTCCTTTAACATAACATCCGCTTCGTATTTTGTGGCCTTGGATTATTACAATCTATTTTTAAAGTAAGAAAATAATTGCTTACTTTAAAAATAGGCAAGATCTTTAAATATGTGAAGGTGATTTGCAGCAATTGCGCATTCAGTTCTGATCAGGTGGTTATGAATTCCACTGAGGATCCCCAGGCATTCGCTTCTATAACCGAAATTCAAGGTATAAGACGCGGCGAGTTATTGACTTAGTTCGTGGTTATTTTCTTTTGTAGTAGGGATATCATAAAAGTATTTAATTTATTGATATGAATATGAAATTATTTCGGATATCCGATAGCTCCGATTATGAATATTAGATGTTTCAAAGAATAGTGTGTATGTAGTTGATTGATATGTAGACCGACCGAGGAAAACATGTCTAAGTCAGTACTTAATGCCTGCTCGATACTACATGACCCAAATGCAAATAAACAGTGTCTCAATCGGTCCCTATCTGAAATCGAAACATTTTTATAGGATACGGTTAGGTGTGCAGATATTTAATTATTTCGGATATCTGATAGTTACGGTTGCTGTTACGGAGTTCCATAACATCTCTATTTTGTAGTTTGGTCAAGTGTCCAAATGATCATTTACATACATTGAGCTGCTCTAATCTAAGGTAATTAAACTTAAATCGTATATATTATATGACCTATGATTATAACTATATGACCAAATATTGTTAATCAGTGTGAAAAGAGCAACGCTATAGTTTCTTGCCCGTTCTTCTCTAGCGAGACTGCATTGCGAACTGGTGGTAGAGTGAAAAAACTGAATCTAAATGATATATAACATTTTATGGATTCAATAAATATTTGATTTTGATTTTTGATCCTTGTGAAAAAAGATTATAACATGGCCAACAGCTATTAATTTGTGCCACACGTCATTGTCTGAAGTAGTAAAATATTAAAGTCCTTTCTGGTGCTAATTTTCATGAAATTTATTTTGATTTACGACTCCTGATTGAATGCTAAGTTTTAAAATGTGAATAATGATTTGAATTATTAATTTTAAGGATTTATTAAATGGGGGAGAGGTGAGCTTGAATTTATTTAAATAACTTGCTTTTTACGATATCTTGCCCTAAACATTTTATAACAAAAGTGGAACGTTCACTGCCTCGGTGGTGCAGTAGTATTTGCGCATGCGCTACGACTGCTGTGCTGAGGTCTCGAGTTCGATCGCCGGGTCAAGTAAAATGATATTGGGTTTTTCTAATTCGAAATAGTATCAGCCCGGAGTCTGGAATTGTGCCCGGTATGGCGATAGGCTCGCCCCCTATCACATTATGGGACCGTAATAATTCGGCGAAAAGTGGGTGTATTGGTTACAGATTTGCCTACCCGTTCAGGGATATTAGGCGTGAGTGTATATATATGTATGTAAGCATTGACATGGTTTTTAAGGGAGCAAGTTGTAATGTAAACGGCTGATGCAGAATTTCTTTAAGAAATGTGACTATTTCACACCATAAAATAAAATAAATAAATAACACCCAACACTCACACACATAACCCCAACCCCACACTAAGATACGAGTCTTGTGTTGTGGGTATCAGGGACTACGAGAGACATTCGGTCTCACAACACCCAGAGCCCGGACAGAAATATCTGTTTTTCACACAAACATTTGTCCCGGTGTGGGAATCGAACCCACGGCCTCTCGTTTCACAGCCGGCTACTCGCCTACTGCGCCACGGAGTCTGCCATATATCAACTCCCAACAAGAAAGTAATTCACAAAAGAGAAAAAAACATGAATTACTCTTCCTAGAAGTAAAACTCCCGACCCACAGCATATCCACCGGGCGACATATCACGCACATATTAAATATTAGTGTTACATTTCATGAGGTGAGTCGGTATATCTCCAGAGGGCAATGAAGTGAGAAAGGTTCACCTGAATTTTACGACACGCAGGAGGCTGGCAGGCTGGATTTTGACGTAACTTAAGATTTTTTAAGGTCAAGAGAGATATTCATACATACATATTCATATACACTCACGCCTGTAATCCCCCGAAGGGTAGGCAGAGGTGTAACTAATACAGCCACTTTTCGCTTAAGTTATTACGGTCCCATAATGTGATAGTGAGCGAGTCTATCGCCATAACGGGCACAATTCCAGACTCCGGGCTGATACTGAGTATTTCTAAATAGAAAAACCCAATATCACTTTATACGACCCGGGGATCGAATCTCAGCACAGCAGTCGTAACACATGCGCAACTACAACTGCGCCACCGAGGCAGGCAGATTTGAATATTATGTTCATATCAAACTGTCATCCTCATAAAAACATCCTAGTGCTATAATATCATGTGTATTTGGGACAACTTTTGATTAATTTCCTTTGATTATAATTTCTTGTATTCCAAATTCGTGTCAGTTACCGAAATTTGGCGAAAAGTGGGTGTACTAGTTACACCTCTGCCTACCCCTTCGGGGATTACAGGCGTGAGTGTATGTGTGTGTGTGTGTGTCAGTTGTAACTTACCTACAAAAATAAATTAAAAACAGTATCATCTAAGATCTATATGATGCGTTTATGGTTCTACGACTTTATCAACGATGTCAGCTTTCTCTGCAACAATACTTTTTTGTATTGCAAAATAAACTGTTTGCAAAGGCATACGCGACTGTGAATGTATAGTTTACGCCAGTCGCTCGGCTTTAGAATACGGACTGCCCCCCGGAAACCAATCTAAAGAGCCCAAGAGCACTCTACTAATTTCTATATTTCTACTAACGAACAAAATTCAACACTACACTCTCTTTCACAAAGTTCAAATTACAATTTCTGCGCTGCCAGGTGCTCGTCAGGTGGCGTCAATCGGTCAGTTGATTTCTGTTTGCAGTTTGTGTTATGTCAGCGTTCACGTAAAACGAAGTTATTTTATTTCCACGGTGGATTTGAATTGAGACAGTTTGCACGCTACTGCAATTCAAAATAAGAATAAATGTTTTGGCGCGGGTTTTTGCTTTATAACCATTTGAAATTGGAAGCATGTTTAACTGCTAGTTTTAAAAAAACAATAGTAATCAAAACCTACACATGGTCTTAACCAGTCATGACTCAAGAAAAAAGCTTCTAATTCTTGCAATTTTCATCGAAATCGAGTAAACTAAAATGGATATTGTTCCTGAAAGTACGAGAATTACGTAAATTTTGAGATTGAACCATTTTTTTAAATTTATGGTGACGATATTAATGATGTAATACGAGTGCTGAAAATTACTCTATTTCATTGAATTGCATTACTATCTGTAGATAATTAGTTATGATCCCCGGAGATCTCACGGAGGTCTCAGTGGTTTCTAGTGTGAAATACTGTAGAGAATGTGAAACCGTTGGCATCAAGTGCTCTTTTTTGCTCCATTGTTCAAAAACACACATTCTTTGAAGTACTAATATGTCAACTCGGTCGGAGATTCGTGGCCCGCCTCGTGGTATTAGTGTCGGTGGGCACTGCAGTCATTTTCTTTTGTTTATATATACCTTGGGACCGTTAGAAATGTATCCGATGTAATATATATATGTCAAATTTGAATTTCATTACACTCGTACTACTGAATTTCAGCATGAAACTAAATAAATCAAATTTATAAAAAGTAAGTAAAATTTGCATTCATTTTCGGAATCAGCGACCCAAAAGACGTTAAAAGTATGAATTTCAGCAAAATCGTACCATTTTTCGCGAAAAATGTCCGCCATTTCCGATCCGCCATTTTGAATTTTGCATTTTTTTTCATTTTCGGAATCAGCGATCCAATAAATTATAAGTACAGGAACACTAGCAATTTTCACTAAGAAGCATTAGAGTTATTGAGTTTTAACCAAAAATACAGGCTGACGGACCACTGTGGACCGTAATAAACTCGTCGAAAAGTGGGTGTACTGGTTACACCTCTCCCTACCACTTTGGGGGTTACAGACGTGAATGTATGTTTATTTTCCATAAAACTCGGTGAAAGCAGTCCACTTGTGCTGTTCACAAAGCTAGGTAGCCACCTTTGTAACCTACTTTACTTTGTAATGAAAAAAGAAACCCTGAAATTACAGCTGGACATATTTTTTTAAATTGTACATTTATATGTTAGTTAAATTTTTAAACAAATTTTCACGAAGTTCATATAAGAAGACTTTCCGCGCAAAACTTCAGGGAAATTAAGTAAACTTGTCCTCAAAGATACAGCAGGTGCCACTTATGAGTTACCGCTATATTTGTTTGTTTTATTGTGTTAAATTAACAGTTATTACAATGTGGTGTTATTTTAGTCGTCTTATTTTTAAATGTTGTATAGATCTGCCATAATAAAGTCTTGCCTTTACAAAGCTACATCAAACCATAAAAACAATTTAAATTTGACAAATAGTCCATATCAACCCTTAGTCATTTAACTGACACTCTCTAATCAAATCGGTGGGTATTAAGCTACGAAGTAAAGAAACCAGTTTTATTATTAGTTTATTGTTATACCACATACATTACAATTGCAAATTAATAATCCATCATCGGAAGACAAAAGACACGGCGAAGCGTCATCGATACATGGTTGCTATTCCACTAGTGCGCATGAATTTGCTTATACGTTAACCATGCGCACCGCCAGATAGTTGAACTCTTTGCCGGAGTCTAAATTTCCCGAAAATTATAACCTGGGTATCCTCAAGTCAAGAGTAAATAGGTATCTTCTAGGCAAGCGTGCTGCACCTTATCTGGTGGATGTCATATCCGCCCGGATAGCGACCACCTGCCATAATGGCGCACGCAAGTGTGTCCCGTTCCGGGATAAGCCAGTGTACATCCGGTTTTTGTCGGGGGTCTAGAGTTGTGGTACGCTGTTTATCCGTTTTGCAGCCTATTGGGTACTCTGACACTTGACCCTCGACCGCTTCTTCACCTTCTTGCCCGAAGCGTAGTGTAAAGAAGCAGGCCGGCATGATTGTGTTGAACAGCGAGGGATAGATTGTTTCTCTCTACTCGATACTCTAAGTGGACTGCACTGCGCTTACGATCAGGTGTAGTGTGGTAACTTTGCCGTGCCAGGATAAATAAAAACCGTAGAACACATCACTTACCATCAGGCGAGATAGAGCTCAAAGGCAAGCCTAGTTTTGTAAATTAAAAATGATATATCTATGCAAATATCTTATTCCAATAATTTAATAATAACAATCGAGTATGGGCATTCCCGCCAATTATCGTATGTCACCCCGGCGCTACCTGAACCCCGTGATCTGTAATAAACCTTTATTATCTGTGCTTTAATTATAAGTAAAAGTTTTTTTAATTCATAAAAAGGACACCGACTTCAATGAAAAACAAATTATGCGTCTCTATAACATTTGGGGGTTTCCCTCGATTTTTCTGAGATCCCATCATCAGATCCTGACTTGGTGCCAATGGGACCACCTGGGAAGTATACCCTTTTAAACAAAAAAATAATTTCTCGAATCGGTCCCGGCGTCTTTGAGTAATCGGGTAACATACATAAAAAAAAAGATTCCGACGAATTGTTAACCTCCTCCTTTTTTTGAAGTTGGTTAAAACAGCTTAAAATATAATATATAGTGACTCCACCAAGCGGGAATGGGTGTAACTGGAACACCCATATTTCGCCGACCATATTACCGCCCCATGATGTGATAGAGGGCGTGCCTATCACTATACCGGGCACAAATTCAAACTCCGGGATCATTCTATTTCGTGATAGAAAAGTCTAATAACACTTTTACCTGATTCGGGGATCAAACCCGAGATCTCAGTATATATTAGTCTTTGAAAGTAGATTCGTTTCTAAAACAGATTACGTCTAACTAGTCCTCAAATCGGAATAGGAATGCTACGTTAACGGAATTGTAAAAAAGGGGAAAAAATGTCTGCCGTGGGAGTGTTGAATATTCATACAAGCTGCCGTCGGCGGGCCGGCAAGATAAGGTCCTCGAAAAAGTCTATACAGGTAGCTTAGAGACATGATGAAAATAGCTTAGTTGTGTATCTTCCAATTCAAATAACAATTATAGCAATATTCTTTTTATTGACTGTCACTCTCTGTTTTTACTGTGGTTTTTACATGTGAAGCGACATAACTTGTTTTTATTATTCTATTTTTAAAATCTCTCGTTGTTCCTTTTTTTTTTAAAACAATACGCAACCGGCCAGTTGTTCGGAACGAGGAGGCTCAATTAGTAGTGTGCATCGCCATCTATCGTCCGTAATCAGTAATTACCTATGTGTGCCAGAACTGTGGTAGTGCCACTATACCACAAGAAACAGAAGTGAAGATATTGTATACCGTACAGTTAGCGAACATTCGGGAAGACCCAAAACTCTTCCTCTTCACAATATTGATTTCTTCATAATATTACAATATGGCAACTAGTAACATATGTTGAGCTGCTCTAATCTATTATGATCCAAATAGTATGTAGTCCAAATAATGTAAATCAGTTTTTTTAAAAGCAACGCTAGTCTAGCCAGTTCTTTTATGTATAGTATTTTATAAACTTAATAAATATTTAATTTGATTTGAATACCCATTCCCTTTCTTCAAGGTCGGAAATCTTTTAGTCTACGTCACTTGTTGTAAATAGCTGAAAACATATTTGTCTATAAATAAATAACACCCAACAGTCACACACATAACCCCGAATCCACACTAAGATACGAGTCTTGTGTTATGGGTATCAGGGACTACGAGAAACATTCGATCTCACAACACCAGACCCCGGACACAAATATCTGTCTGTCACATAAACATTTATTCCGGTGTGGGAATCGAACCTACGGCCTCTCGTTTCACAGCCGGCTACTCGCCAACTGCGCCACGGAAGCTGTCTCATTAGTTATCCGCGTTCATTTATTAATCGTTGCGTGCCAGGACGCCAGAGGGGGTGAGGCCGCAACTGATGGTGAGGGAGTGCCGTGACTGAAATGTGTACGAGCACAATCAGCGATGCTAATCCTTGGACAAATTACTTCGGCATCACAGTGATGTACTCAGACATACTCTGAGGGACATGTACATGACCGTGTCGCAATCGGCGAGTCAACCGAGAGTCCGCCGGTTCGAACCCTGCACCGAGGCAAATGTTTGGGTGACAGACAGATATTTGGTGAATGGGTGCCGTGGGACCGTGGACCCTCGTAGTTTTTGATACCCGTGATACAGGTTTGACCTAGTGTGGGGTCAGGAGTCAGGACCATGTGTGTGACTGTTGGGTGTATTATTTAGGTAATTCATTTATTTTTATTTATGTTCAAAGAAAGGAATGGGGTTTGCCGAGGAAGAGATTTTGAGAGCTACGGAATTCTTGTGTATCCTGTTGTTTTTCGTTAGATTTGTTAGATTGCTACCACTCCAACTTCTTGTTTCACAACCGGCTACTCGTCTGCTGCGCCACGAAGGTTGTCAATGCACCATAATTCATTATCAGGTATTTTAGATGTTAAAATAGCCTTGAATTAAATAAGAGTAAAAATGAACGGGGGTCTGTACCATAGGTCTTCAACCCTCAATACATCCCTGTATGTCGCAGCATCAGTATTCTGTGGACTGGTCGATTAGCAGAGGAAGGGTGCGGCGCGTGTGCACACAATCAAACAGATGAATGTCAGTTAGTGACGAAGCACAAGTATAATACAGAGAGAGAGAGAGAGATATTAAACGGCCCGCCTGATGGTAAGCGGTTACCGTAGCTTATGGACGCTTGCAACACCAGGAGCATCACATGCGCGTTGCAGACTGATCCGTATGTATCACAAGATTGACGAAATTTCACGAACGACAAAAGATAATTTACCACCATTGTTCTTTAATTCTTTTTATGTTGTTCTTACGATAGAAAATTTAAAATCATTGTTCTCAGATAACACTATTATGATAGGAATCACTTACAGCTTTATGACTACATATTCGCGATCAAGAGCCGATCTCCTGTTGTATTCATTGGCGTTAGGAATATGTTATTCACATGCCATTTCGTCTCTCTCTCTGCTGATAGTTATGTCGTGATTATTAGTTGCGCGTTATATTGATAATGAGTAATTTTTATCACAATACCTGCTCTGCGGACTGTATGACCTCCTGGCCTCTTTTACTACTCAGAAAGATTATAAACATAAATATAATCAAAATACTTCAATAACGCGATGCGGTTACTGTAATCTCTTGAAGAGTTTCCTGTTTGTTATAAGATTTGTTGTTCATGGAGGTAGGATATTCATATACTCCCGGATAGCGACCACCGTACACAGGGTATAAAACCCCACATAGTGGCACACGCAAGTGTGTTGCGTTCCGGGATCAGCCAGTGTATATCAGGTTTTTGTCGAGGGTCTAGAGTTGGGGTGCTATGTTTGGTCGTTTTGCGGCCTTTTGATTACTCTGATACTAGACCTTCGACCGCTTCTTCACCTTCTTACCCATGGCGTAGTGTGAAGAAGCAGGCATGATTGTGTTAAGTAGCGGGCGATAGATTGTCTCTCACTACTCCATACTCTAATTGGACGGCACTGCGCTTACCATCAGTTGCAGTGTGGTAAGCGCAGTGCTAGGATAAAAAAAAATGAGCCAAATTTAGATGGAGCAACTTCAATGTCATACTTATAGAATACAAGAGGAGTTATCATTGGGTCCAAGTTAGCGAAGAAATCGTGGATCTCATAAAAATAATTAGGACCCGCCTCCTTTTTCAAGTCGGCTTAAAACAGCCCATATATCAATGTGGCGACAGCTCTCGCAATGAATAAATGATGTTGACTTATCGTGGAGGTTTGACAAATGACATATGATTTATTATTCTGTCATTCGGTTGTAGATTGCTTAAAAATTAATAGGTTTCTTTCGTCATTGTTAAAAAGTGTTTTTGAATAGTGGCAACAATAATTATTGATATGGTCTGATCGCAACAGTGGCTTACGTGTACAAGTTGAAATAAATAAAAACACCCAACAGTCACACACATAGTTCTGACCCCACACTAGGTAAAACCTGTATCGTGGGTGTCAAGAACTACGAGGGACTACGGTCCCACAACACCCAGACCCGAAACATATATCACTCAAATATTTGTCTCGGTGCCGGAATCGACCCCAGTGCCTTTCGTTTCACAGCCAGCTACGCACGCCCTGCGCCATGGAGGCTGTTAATGTCATATGATAAACATATGAGCAGCCACGCATTTACATTTGTATACCTTTATTTAAATGTCAAATTGTACCAGTCAATGTTTAATTGTAGTCTCTGTTGATGGTCCTAAATAAATAAATATCTACAGTATGAATAGGCTGGTTTATCGGTGTGGGTCTTGAAGTCATGAAGTGACAGTTTCCCTGTTACAAGCATTGAGAATTTCAGAGACTGCGATCGAAATGTTTACTAACCCTAATATTACCGGCGAAGTACTAAACTAAACTAAACGACAACTATAACTAACACTGGCTCGGTGGCGCAGTTGTAATTGCACATGCGTTACGACTGCTGTACAGAGTTCTCGGATTCGATCCCCGGGTCGAGTAAAGTGACATTGGGTTTTTCTACCTAGAAATTCTCAGTATTAGCCCGGAGTCTAGAATCTGTGCCCGGTATGGCGATAGGCTCGCCCCTATCACATTGGACCGAAATTTGGAGAAAAGTGGGTGTACTGGTTACACCTCTGCCCACCCCTTCGGGGATTACAGGTGATCGTTGCCACAGGTGATCCATTATAATGATTTATGTTTATTCGATAAGGTATAAAATTATGTTTTCTTTCTTAGAAGAAACTATACCAGAGCCGGTGAAATAAGTGTAAAACTTCGGTGGGCTCCATTGTAAATAATTCTTTTACAAAAAATAATAACATTCTCTTCAAATAAAAGGAAAAGCAAACAGTAAAATTTGCTTCTAATCTAATATAATATTTTTTTCCTACCTATTAAATCAGAATTTTTTTTTAACATTTTGCTTTCAGTTGTTTTCGCTGGTTTTATTGTTAGGAACATCAAAAAAAATATGCAAGATGGATATTTAAAAGGCACAAATACAATGTTTATAATCTATTTGCTTAATATTAACATAAACGCATGTCAGGATTCACTTAAGGCTTCTCTTTATAATTAATCTACCAGCATTACCCTCAAAGCTGAACTACGCGGCCATTGAACTGTTTACACTTACTTACTGGTTTGTTTGTGTACTTACTCCTTTTTGGTTTTTCGTTGTAATGTGCATTTTCTTTTTATTTATTTATTTATTTATTTATTTATTTATTTACAGCATGGAAAACTTACAGCTAATAGTTACATAAAAAATAGCATCAATTTAAGTGACAAAAAGCCAATAACAAGTTCTCACTTATAGAAATGTAATTCTTTTTTTGTTTTACTGAAAATCCAAATAAACTCTTTCTTTCTTTCTTTTCTTACTGCCCCGCGAACGAACACGAATATCCTGGCTATCTCTTAGTCTTCTTCACAACTCAACTGAACTGAACACCGGAGCGCGGAAGGCACTCCGATTTATATTAAACATTTACTACTCCCTCTTAGGTTGTCATTATTAATGTACCCCCAACTAGTCTCCTAAATACCTCCGATATACCTTCGGTATTTCTAATAATAGGCAATACCCTTATATTATTTTTACTTATGTGTGTAATGTAAGTCATTTCGAACATGGAAATACTAAGAAGGAATCTCGCCATTTCGGGTACGGGGGTTGTTGCAAGCATGTTTCCGCATTTTAGAAAGATATATCGACTATAACGTGAGAACATTATATTTTAAGACTTGAAACATTTTCGAGTTTCCGCTAACAGACAGATAGTATATATACGGTGAAAATTTTGGGCTCTAAAAGGGAAGTTGGTAAAAATTTTGTTATTTACAAAAAAGTATAGTCATTTCGGATGTGTTTTTCCAGAAACGTATGCATTTAAACGTAGCTATATATGATTTCTTGTATGCATCGTCGTACGGATTTTGTTGTGAATAATATAAATAATAATAATAATATACTAGCCCTGTATTAAACATTGTCCCACTGCTGGGCACGGGCCTCCTCTACTAATGAGAGGGGTTAGGCCTTAGTCCACCACGCTGGCCTAATGCGGGTTGGCAGACTTCTCATACCTTCGAAAAATTCTCAGATATGCAGGTTTCCTCACGATGTTTTCCTTCACCATTAAAGCAAGCGATAATTAACATTTTAATACACACATAACTTTTAGAAAAGTCAGAGGTGTATGCCACTTGGGTTTCGAACCTACGACTTTCGTCTTGGCAGTCCGTACCGCAACCAACTAGGCTATCGCTGCTATTCGTCGTGAATCTATGAGATAAATTAAAATAAGGAATATTAAGGTAGTTCTCAGTTATAAGAAATATCGAAGATATTTTATAAATGCACACCCAACAGTCACACACATATTTTAAGAACTGTGGGGTCAGCCCCACACTAGGTTAAGCCTCTATCGCGGGTATCGAGAACTACGAGGGACTACGGTCCCACAATACCCCGATCCGTAACATAATCTATCTGTCACATATATTTATCTCGGTGAGGGAATCGAACCCACGGCCTCTCGTTTCACAGTCGTACTCGTCCGCTGCGCCACGGAGACTGTCGAATTGTAGTAACTATGGGAGATTAATAATAACAAACTAAGTGATGTGTAAAGGGTTGGGATAAAAGAGAGCGCCTCGGCGTTTTGCTGACCAGTTAATTAGTTGACCTGTTCATAGGCAGTTCATTCATAGTTAGTTCGCGGTACAAAGTGTAATTGGTTCAGGTCGTCACGTAGTTCAGCTTAAAGAGTTATGCTGTATCGCATTTGAAATCCTACTTCCTACTAATATTATAAATGTGAATGTTCGGATGGATGGATGTTTGTTACTCAATCACGGTACAACGGCTGGACGGATCTGGTTGGTAGAAAGGTTTAAGATGCCTCCATGGATTGTATACCTTTTCTACCAAATATAAACTCCACGCGGGTGGAGACGCGGGCAACATCTGGTGAATTATAAAGCGGCCTTTAGTGAATCCTGACATGCGGTTGTTAATACTAAGCACTAAAATATCTAACAGTTATCATTAAATCAATCATCAAAGTGGTAATCATCGTATTTGTGCCTTTTAAAACCACCTCACATAGTTTTGTTGTGTTGCAAACAGAAAAAACTCTCAACGTGTCGTATGCTTACCATACGTGTAAACTGTATGAAGTATAATAACATGCAAGCGTATCAACGTGTTTAAACAAAGTTAAGAATATTTCATAAATTGCGTAATTATAAATTAATTGCTTTACAGATTATAACCGACGCCGTGTCTGTGGCGACATGGCGCACATAATTAAAAATGTCTTGGGAAGAATCAGGCCTCGTGGCGAGTCTTTATTTTCTTAATCAGTTTCCACTAGCAAACCTAGCAAGAGGGAAGGCAACAAAGAGAACTAATCTTTTCTCAGCGAAACTCGGTTCTTTTTATTAATTTAATAAATAAGTTACAATACCTAAAATCTATTATTGAAAGAATTTTATGAATCCGAACAAAAATAAGTAAATTAGACACCATTCAAATCTGCTGGAAGGGGTAATTGTCAAATGACAGTAAAAGGATGCATGGAATGTCCCGTGACGTCACGTTTCACAGAATGGCCATTACTGCCGTTGTGCGAGGGAGATAGAGATATGTTCCCAATATTTAAAATAATAATTGTGACCTTCATTTTTAAGCAATTTTGATTCTGTTTTCGCAAAATGGTTTCTTTTATATTATATTCGGTTGCATATTGAATAATGTACAAAATTAAACACAGGAAACTACCCTAATGTTTCTGAGGATTAAATCTACGGAACTTTAAGAAGAGGGAAACAACGTTTTGAAATAATGTTCCTTTATTTTTACAATAACCATAATATGTCGATAGCCTAGTTGGTTGCGGTACGGACTGCCAAGACGAAAGTCGTATGTTCGAAACCCAAGTGGCATACACCTCTGACTTTTCTAAAGTTATGTGTGTATTAAAAATGTTAATTATCGATTGCTTTAACGGTGAAGGAAAACATCGTGAGGAAACCTGCATACCTGAGAATTTTTCGAAGGTATGAGAAGTCTGCCAACCCGCATTAGGCCAGCGTGGTGGACTAAGGCCTAACCCCTCTCATTAGTAGAAGGAGGCTCGTGCCCAGCAGTGGGACAATGTTTAATACAAGGCTAGTTTTATAATATGTCGAGCTTAACCAGTATTTTAATAACAACTATTGCTTCTTATCTGTTCTACTCCACAAAAATATGTTTTTAAATTGTACCACAAAATATTGTGGAACTTCTCAGCAGACTCAATGTACCTACCTCCGGAGACGTTATTAAAACTTTTCATTATATTTACTAGTACTCGTGAAAATAAAATAATATTTTCACGTGAATATTAAAGGTCGCGCTCGAATTTTCGAGCAGATGTATTCATGTTGAATTTATATTACTGAATGTAGATGGAATATTTCTTTTTATCTAGTCTGGTGAGTTGGGAAATTACTCTGCGGTCTGGCTTGGAGAATAGATTTAAAGCCTAGTTCACTTGAAATGTGATATCTGAGAGATTATGGGGATCGTCCAGTTATACCCGGCGGCTCTGGAGATGAATTGTATTATATAGTAAAGTTTTTTTATACTTGATGTTTCTAATGTCAAGATATTACAGGCATAAAACTATCCCACCTACACACCCGCTATTGTAACTCCTGTGCAGCCAGGATCATCAATGGCACGCATCTTTTTCGACACCAAGAAATGAAACTCGGGGAATGCTTAACCATATTTTATCCCGCAACGAAATTATTCAAATAGAAATATAGGGAGGAGTTGGAAATATAAATTGTCCAGTTCCCTTCATAGCAATGCGGGAGACAATAATGAACTAAAGAGGTTTAATCTCCAATAAAGGACATTTACGTCTGGAGAAGCCAGACGTAAAGCGCCACGGAAGTATTAAGGACAGTTTATATATAAGCTCTCGTCTCTATTATAGAAGGGGTGGGCAGAAGTGTTCTATCATACCCATGGATTGCCGAATTTATATTCATCCCCTGATGAGTTTGGTGGCGACACTATTACCACATCGAACGTACTTTTCAACCTGGGCCCGTCATGTGTGATTTTTGGAATCGAAAAGTCGAATATAATTTTTAGTTGTCCGACCTGGACATAGAACCCAGGACCTCATCAGTGATCGCTATCTTGATCCATGGTAAAGTCTGTAGTCCCTTTAGATGGATTGTGAATTGTATTTTTTGAATTGGAATGTTTGACCATATGTTAAGGTATCGTAAAGTTTGCTCGGGTGTCTTTGCATTCTTTAAACTGGGTCTTGTGTTGTGAATCTTTATACAGCTCCAGCGCTAGACCGTTTCGCTTGTCAGTCAATCCACGGTACAATCTAGTGCGTCGATTACCCTTTTAAGATTTACCTATCAAGTCGATATGCTGAGCTAGGTTGATCTGAGGTACGATTTTCGTATTTATTTTCTGTGATTGAATGTTGGCCGAACTGAGATCGGATTTTGAATTGACTAACAATCGACAATCATGTAAATGACACACAATTAAAAACGTCCGTCTTTGTTACTTTCGATCTCTTTGAGGACAATGTCATCGCTTGACGTTGTTCATCAATTGTGACATTCTTGACAACGATATTATATCGGAATGATATTTTGAATCATATGATTTTGAATATTTATTAGGATATTCCTTCTAGAAGGATCATCATCCATAACTTTCATTTACTTATTTAATTTTCTTATTACGTGACATCGGCAAAATTGTGGAGTCGTTCCTCCGCAGAGGCCATTAAAGCAAGAAGAAGAAGAAGATATTTTAAATATCATAATATCGGTCGCTTTAACGGTGAAGGAAAACATCGTGAGGAAACCGGCATACCTAAAAATTCTCATAAAAATTTCGAAGGTTATATGCCACTAACCTGTACAATCGAACAATAAAGTTCACTTCGATTCGACAACTGCTCTTACAAGATTAATGGCATAAAAACTCCAATTCCAACGCGAAATTGACAACGAAAAACAGAAACTATCTTCAAGTAGCTCACTCGGTGCTAAAAGCGTCTGGGGGAGGTGTTTCTAAAATGGTCGCAAATGGAAATGCAGCAAACAGATCCGAGCGCAACAGCCGCGAGACGAACAATTAAAAGTGTTGCCAGGCGGGTGGAGGACGGAGGGGGGATAGGGAAGGGAGCTCGTGAGATTGCTTGGAAACGCTCGCAGCTTAATTAACTGAGTGGCGCGGGACGAACATTTTTAATCTTATTGCCGGCGTGTAGAACCAAGCTATCCATCAATCTATAATGAATTGGATCACACAGTCTTCTGTATTCAAGCAAAACATACACTATACTTATTGTAATGTTGGTATCATTCACAAAGCATTTACCAACATGTACCTTACAGCCTAAAACGTTGTCGTATTGTCTGTCATCAAATAATTTATTATTATTAATGACAGCAGTACAATAAAAACTCCAATATATATTTATCACACTCCGGGACACAGGTGACGAACCGACCGTTATTAATGATAATGATGCAGCTATAAAATAATACGTCGCGACGTAACAAACTAATACGGCGACAGGGACATTTTCAAAATTCGCCAATTGAATTTTAGTTAAACAGTTATAGAGGTTTGTTGAAATAAAAACTTGTCAAGTGTGAGTCGGATTCGCATGGAACAGATTCCGTATTAATTTTTGTTGAAGTGTTTAGGTCTTCCTGTAAACTAGGAGTGAGGGCTTATATTTATTGTTGATCTTAGTTGATTTAAAGTTCCAGAGATGGATTTTTGTATGTTATTTTAGTATCTTATTTTTTATTGGTATGTTAACTGATGACTTATAAGGTTTGTATCCTTAATTTGCTCTGAAATCAAAATTCCCGAGTTACGTTATATTTATAATTCCTTTTAAAAGCTTCGTATAAATTTGTTCATGCAGTTTAAAATTAAAGAAAAACTACATTTCATAGTTTAATAATTGGCAACTCTGAAATACAATATCCTTGAAACCATATAATCCTTCACATCCATTACATCTCAGCAGAGAGTATGTTCCTTGCTTACTCTAATTGTAATTTTTATACAAAGATTGTTGTTTATTCATAGTTAACACAAAAATATAATTTTTCTTCACTTTATCCATAATTTAAATTTCTCTGGTTTTTACTAACATTTACAACGCTATTTTATTTATATTTGGCCATATTACCAGTTTTAGTTTCCAGTTTTCTTAGATTTCCTTAATAGGTATTGCTCAATTCCCAACTGGTAATTGTATAAATATTCCCGCCAGTTGATGAACGATGGGTCACACTGGAACCTCTTCTGATCATGTGGGTCCAGGGAGGAAGTTAGGGAGCGAACACCCTCGCTCCGTATGTCCCAAAAGTGGGTCATGAAGAAGTTATTGGCATCCCGGCTTTCTGTGACTATCGATTGTAGTTTGACGTATCTGAAATTGACATTATTTAACACAAATGCAACGTTACGGCTGTAATTCATCGTTTTAATTGAATGTTATTGATTTCCTCCACAAAGATCATTGAAACAAGAAGTAGAAGAATGTTATTGACATGTCTTGTTTCGAAATATAAAGTTCTATGTTATTTCAAATTCGATTAGAAGTTTAAGTTTAAGAGATTTCTTCATAACAGTAAGTTTAACAAATGGCATGAAATACAGGAGTTGAAAGAAGTATTTTTAGGCTCATGGACGTAACTTTAAATAAAACTGGTTTTTAAAAGTTCAGAAAAAATCTTGCACGTAATTAGTTCCTTATATTGTCCTCTTGTTCTATTATCAGATCTAAAACTCTAATGTATCACAACGACACCGGTGTTTAGAAAAATGTAATAAGTAGTGAATAAAAATACAAGCCAAAATATACTTTATTTCCATAATATGAACGTTACAAATACGCATAATACACGCGTCAATAAGGGTGAGTATTGCTAGTTTGGCGTGGCCACATATGTCCAGATGACACTTGAGTGGTAAACCAAATAAACAAAACCACTCTTGGGGTAAACTTTATCGATAATCATCTAGATAAATTAAATATCTCTTGTTTTGAAGTCGGTTAAAAACAAGGTACTTTAATGTGCTACTTCATTTGTTATTTGCTTAAATGATCAGATTAATGAAGACGAAGAGGTTGCTCGCCTGATGGTAACACACACACGTGTACTCATGATCAACTATCTTTTTTAATTGAACTCTTAAGGCACAGGCTTGGCCTAATTTGAGGACCCCTAAATACTTGTATTGTACCTTTCTTTTTAAACATTGCCGCTTGATAGAAAAAAAAGAATTTCTGGAATCGGTCCAGGCGTCTTCGAGTAATCGGAGAAGATAAATAAATAAAAAGATTCCGACGAATTGAGAACCTCCTCCTTTTTTTGAAATCGGTTAAAAAGCGGTAGTATTTGTCTGAAAAAATGTACCACTAGTAAAATTCACCTACAACCTGGTCATTTGACCCCTGTATTAATATTATTAGCAGATTCTTACTTGGGTCGCTGCCCTTTGCACCTCAGCCATACATCAGCCAGGAAAGCTGGAAATGTCTGCATGAGACATGTTACTGTGGACACTAGGACCTTGTGTTTTGTGAACAACATTGCCACGTTGAATGGACTTTCGCCTGAAAGAATAAATATTCAAATAAAATATTTTTTTTATCCTGGCACAGTGACCACATTGACCTGATGATAAGTGCCGTCCAGTTAGAGTATCAAGTAGAGAGAGATAATCTATCGCTCACTACACAACACAATCATGCCGGCTTGCTGTGTAGCTTCTTCACACTACGCCATGGAGCTAGGAGGTGAAGAAGCGGTTGAGGCGCGTCTGTGCCGCCACACGATATTGGTATTTTCTATAAAGAAATTCTCAGTACTAGCCCGGAGTCTGGAATATGTGCCCGATTTGGCAATAGGCTCACTCCCTATCACATTATGGGACCATTATGGGGCAAAAAGTGTGTGTACCGGTTACACCTCTGCCTACCCCTTCGGGGATTACAGGTGTGAGTGTATATGTTTGGATGTATGTGCCGCACCACGGCCAAATATCGTAACCCAACTCTACGCCCCCGACAAAAACCGTCTTAAGTATGGAATACAGTCGTGAGCTTTCATTCATAACTGTAGCTATTGCTTGTGGCTCCATCTGCGTTAGAGTCTTATGGTGATTATCAACTTAAACATTGAAATCAGTTCAGCGGTGTAACGTTGCACCCAGACTCACTTCATTTATAATATGACAGCCTCTGTGGCGCAGTTGGCGAGTAACCGGCTGTGAAACGAGAGACCGTGGGTTCGATTCTCACACTGCACCAACTGCACAAATGTTTGTGGGACAGACAGATATCGGTGTCCGGGGTCTGGGTGTTGTGAGACCGTGCATCTCTCGTAGTCTCTGATACAACACAAGACTCGTATCTTAGTGTGGGCTTGGGGCTGTGTGTGTTGTGGATATTATTTATTTATTTAATGTTAAAAACGATTATTATAAAAATACTTCTTACTAATATTACGTTTGGAGTTAAATTCTTTCACGTGTATATATGATTCCATTAAAGTGATGGGGTTCGTTGAACTTGTGCTGCTATGGTACACCGTCACTCCTGGTTTCCTAAGCGAATTATTAACTTTTAAAAATCTTATATATAAAAATCAATTGCTGTTCGTTTGTCTCGCTAAAACTCGAGAATGGCTGGGCCGATTTGGCTAATTTTGATCTTGAAATATTTGTGGATGTTCGGCGAATGTTTAAAAATACAATTGGACCCGGTAGGTGGCGCTGCTGTCAGTATGTTACCAAATTTGATTTGCTGGCATTTGTGCGAGAAATGCCATAGATGTTTAAAATATCACATTTAATGTGGCGCTCCTTTTCTGGGCAGGACGATGTCTGCAGGGCCCGCTAGTATTGAATATATATTACTATCTAAAGCAAACAAATGCAATCGACCAAATATGAGAGTCAGCCGATGATAAAAAATAATATCTGCTAATGAATTTTCACAATGTCGCAGAAATTATTGGAGCATGACAGGTTTTAAGATAAGATGTGGATTGTATGTCTACAAATATTTGTACTGAATGCCCTTTTATTATT
This sequence comes from Laothoe populi, assembly GCA_905220505.1. NCBI lineage: Eukaryota > Metazoa > Arthropoda > Insecta > Lepidoptera > Sphingidae > Laothoe > Laothoe populi. The sequence goes on from HG992156.1 coordinate 1,234,610, forward strand.
ACTTATATATCAAAATTAATCCCTTTTTCCCTTGGTCACGCCCGCGCCATAACGTGATTTCATTCATCTTTTTTTAAGGGTTCTAATAGTTTGTAGAAGGTTCTTAGGAAAAAAAATTATAAAAATGCACAAAAAATTAGAAAACTTAGGAAAACAAAACGATAATATTGTATTAGAACGGCTAAACGGATCTGATTGAAATTTGGCACAGAAATAGATATAGAATAGCATATTGGTTTCTATCTTTCAAACTTTTAAAAATATAATTATTCGACGGTGGAGCCCCGGGCAAAAGTTAGTTTTACAATAAAACTTGTTTCGAAAGAAATACTTTACCAAACTATGAAGAAACTAGGAGTTATTTATGGTAAGGTCACCAAAAAGATAGATTCTTACAGAGGAATTCTGGTAACTGCCACAATGGTGAGGTTAGCCACGTAGTCCAGCGGAATCACATCCACGATGACGTCACTCTTGGACAGCATAACGTGGATCCAGCCTTTGGCCATACATGCCATGATGCCTGATGCTGCACTCAAGTTTTCAACCCAACCTGCCACTGGTTCTTTTTCTGTTGCGGATACTGAAAGTTTTACGGGCGAGGCTATAATTGACTTTTTAAAAGTTGAAAGTAAGTTGTATAGTAAACTTATGCAGCCACGGTTTGTTACTTTATAATTTTTTAATGAATGAATATGAATAAAAAATACATTTATTTCAGAAATACTCCATATATTGTTAGTTAGTTCCGATGTTAATGTGTAAAGAAAGAAGTTTACATAAAGAATATATTAAAGGACAAACTGGTTTATCCATAATGGTACTCAGGAGGCAATTAGTACTAAAATTTAAAATTAAATAAATTAAATTATTTTAATTTTGGTATTAAAATTTGTCTTAACTAGACAAAATTTAATTTTGTTATTTAAAGAACAAATGTTTACATTATCATTTATCATGCATTTATCTATTATTTTAAATTTAATATTGTAAAAAAATAAACAATTTTGTCAAGTCAGGCAAAAGAGCCGAATCTGTCAGGTTTGTACCACTGTCTGGCAGAAAACCCGATGTTTTATAGCTATTGCATTTCTTACGGTAAGTAAAAGTAGATCAGGGCGAGAACCGAGCTGGAAAGCTGAGAATCAAGAGTGTTTGATGTTATAGACAAGATATCAATAACATAGCAACAGGTAGAATGAAAGCGAAATTGGGAGAAGAAAGAAGTTGTAACTAAGTAATACAAGAGAATGGACAGGAATGATTAGGGTACAAGAACCGTTTATCATGGCGAGGTCTGGAGAACAATACGTGAAGCTGATTGCAGGTCTTCAATAGTTCACAGGCAACGTAAGAAGAAGAAAAGGAAGACAAATGCTGGTGGTGATATTAATAATGGAGACAACAGTAATTTTAAGAACACTGACTTATGGCTGGCCTTATTATTATCGCTGGCAAGTGCCCATGGTTCATCGCAATAACTTGCTCTGCGAGAGCCTTCGAGAATGTGTACGTATTTGGGTGTCCTTCTGTAATTAAAAATCAAAATTTAACAAATGTGTCTGAAAAATAGTGTCAACATATTGCTATTTGTTAATTAACCGACTTCGAAAAGGAGGAAGAGAAATTCTTTTTTTGTTTAAAAGCATATATTTCCCAGCTGGTCCAAGACAGGATCTGATGATGGGATCTCAGAAAATTCAAGGGCAACCCTCAAATTTTATAGTGATGCATAATTTATTTTTATTGAAGTCGGTGTACTTTTTATGAATTAAAAAACTTTTTTATTCAAGAAAGTCTCACTGGCATTTAATGCAATAATTATACTTTTAATGGGCTTAACATAATATTGCATTACCGTGAATAGGCGAAAGAAGTATTGTCTCACAGAAAATAATGTAAAATAACAGCTTGCTGATGCATTTCCTATGGTGAATGAGATTTCTACGGAAAATCATAGTTGTTATGGTAATATTAGAAAAATTGGAATGAATGGAATTAAAGAATTGAGTTTCGAGAATCTCACTCGCCGTTGTGAACGCAGCAGCAACCTGTCACTTCTATTCTATTATATTTCCATTATACTCTAATAATGAATAGTTTAGATAATTATAAACAAAGGTATATACTCAGGAGCTTAACAATTTCCTTGTCGTCATCTCCCAAGATATAGTGCTTCATAGCTATTTTCTTGACTGCTTCCAGATCTGCCGGCGGAGGGTATACAATCTCTTCAAGGACAGGTTTATTCGCATTGGAGTATGCTGTCGATACATATACGAAGATCTGGTGGTGAAAGTACAATATTAATTCCTTATTTATTGATCATTGTGGGTGTCTTGTTATATTACGGCGAGTGGACAAGATGTTACAATTATAGCTAGCAAAAAAAGCGTTTTGCCACTTGAGGAGTCGTTCGATTTTCAAGCTCTTTCCTATATCTCGATTTATTTATACGTAATTTATTATTATCAGTGCTAAAAACAAACCAATTACGTATACAGATCATGCAATTATTTACGGACCCATCTAGGCTTCCACCTTCAATGCCAATTTAGACAAGCTTGGCGAACTGGCTTCTTCGAGGTGATTGACCCCATAGGCATAGATAGGCATAACCAAAAGCTTCTTTGAGTGTATGTGTGTATCCTTGTATATTGAGTTAATCTCGTGAGTTGTTTGTGTATAATAAATCCTGACAAACTGTTGAACTTGTCGAATGTATCGTTCAAATGTTGGAGTGATTCATGGGTCTTTAATTCGTCACGTACATTTTACGAGTCGTTACTCCACTGTATAATGATCCAGATCGACAAGGGGTAGTTTCACACTGCATCACATATCGTCAGTTGATATGCATTTTCATATTAAGTAAATCCATATATTCCTCTAAAATAGTAAATGTGATAGCCTCTCCCAGCGGGCGAGTAAATGGCTATGAAACGAGATGGCCACATGTTCAATTTCACCACTAAGACAAGTGTTTGTGTAATCCACAAATATTTATTTCGGGTCTGGGTGTTGTGGGACCGTATTACCTCGCAATTCTTGATACCGGCAATACAGGGTCAACCCTGTATTGCCGGTAGGTCAACCTAATGTCGGAACTATGTATAGAACTGTTGAGTGTATGGTTTATTAATATTACTTACGCAAACATTCTTCATAAGCTTCGCTAGGTCAAGCACTCTCTTCGTCCCGTCTACATTTACAAATATTGCATCTTTCAAAATCTGATTGAATTTTATGGATGCTGCGGAATGTATTACTACTGACACCTGGAAAAAGCGTGATTACTTTAGTCCAAAAAAACTCGCGATCTTCAAGAAGATTGGAGTTATATTCAATCTATGTTTGTTACGTATTAACAAACATAGATTGAATATAGTGTAGTGTACTAATATTTTGTAGTGTGGTCGCGTCAGTTGTCTCGCGACCACACTACAAAGCGCACGCATATACGTTCTTACTAAGTTCACCAGTGTTTCTCAAAGTTTTCTTTTTTTTTTTCTTTTACAATGTTCGTCTGCAATAGTTGTGGTACTCAACACAGTGATGGCCCGATATGCTGTATTTGTAAAAATCAGTATGACTTCGGCTGTTCTGGAGTCACAGAAAACGGTTACCGTCGACTGGGCGATAGGAAAAACAGCTGGCGATGCCCAAAATGTAAAATTAGTCCGTCGCCGTCACCGGCTGTTACTTCACCGTTGCCGAGTCAGTTGGACAGGATGCAGGAACAACTAAATAATATTATATCTCAGCTGACACCATTGGCCTCGCTTGTGGAAGACGTGAAAGCAATCAAAGTTGAAGTTGCTAACATGACGGAGTCCCTTGAGATGGCACACGAATTGATTGGAAAATTCTCAAGCTCCGTTAAATCAATAGAAGCACGAATATCTCAAGTTGAGAAGGCAGCCACAGAGATCCCTGCCCTTCAGTTGCAAATAAATAAATTTCATACCGAGCTTGATGAGAGGGATCAATGGGCCAGAGCCAATAATGTCGAGATTAGAGGAATTCCCCAAAAAAATCATGAAAACCTCTATAATATAGCAGAGAAAATCGGGAATCTTTGTAATTTCCCAATCAGAAAAGACCAAATAAATTACATAGCTCGCATACCCACCCGAGTACCAAATGTTGAGAAGCCAATTATAATAGCCTTTAACAATAGATACACTAAAGAGGATTTTGTAGCAACATCCCGTAAAAGCAAACAACTTCGACTTTCTAATCTAGGCTTTTCTACTTCCGGAACTTTTTATGTGAATGACCACCTTACACAACGGAACAAGACTTTATTGAACAAGGCGAGATCATTGGCAAAAGATAAACACTTCCAATATATATGGGTAAAACACTGCAAAATTATGGCCAGGAAGTCCGATACGTCGCCAATATTTTTTATCAAGTGCGAAAAGGACCTAGCAAAATTTTCTACATAACAGTTTTATTATTAAAATTATCTATATACACATCCATTGTTCACTTTAAGCTATCTGCTTCCAGTTTGAGAACCATTGCCACTTTATTATTATTTTGTTGTCGGACCGACTTTGTCATCGTCGCTAGAGTGCTCAACCAATCATCGCATGTAAGTACGCTAAGCTGCGCACAAACTGCGCTTGCAATTGCATGCATCTACGCTGCCATAGCTAGTATTTTTGCTTGCGCTCTAGTGGTGAAGAGCTTGCATTCGTCTGTACCTGAGCTTGTATACACGGGACGAGTTTTTAGCAAATTTTATGTTACTACCTCGTATTTAAATTTATTAGGAATTGATATGCATATTATTCGGAGTTGCTTAGCTAATGCGGTTATTAATATTAGATATTTAACTTTTTCTTTCAGTATAATGAATTGTTTGTATTTTATTTTTGTCGGCTACTTAATTTTGATGTCAATCGGTCAGTGTATGTACTATATATATAGTACTGCTACAATATTGTTTCATTGCCTTTGATCTTTATTATTTATGTTTTAGTTTTTATGCTTTACGCTATACTTAATGGCTTTCACTGACATTAACATATACTATCAAAATACTAGGGGACTGCGCACCAAAACACATTTATTCAAAAGAAACCTATCATTATGTTCATATGACATCATTTCACTAACGGAGACCTGGCTTCTCGAGGGGGTTTATGATAGCGAGCTGTTTGATGATAGATATTTGGTCTGGAGGCGAGATAGGGACTATTTAAATACAAAGGAGAAATATGGTGGTGGAGTGCTTTTTGCTGTTCACCGGAAATTTGCGGCAGTTGAACGTCCGGAATGGCGATCTTCTGCAGAAGATATCTGGATCACCATCAATCTTAAAGATAACACGAAAAATGTAATGACGAATAAATTACACCTATGCATATTATACCTTTGCAAAGAAAACCTTGGTCATACCTTTAATACTCAACTTCAAAATTTCTCTGAAAAGATGTCTTTCATTGTGAACTCCCACCCAAATGATTTATTTATAATTCTGGGGGATTTTAATTTAAGTAACATTGACTGGCAAGGTGACCCCCCGCAACCGATTGGTATTGCTGGGGAATCTCAAGCCTTATTTTTCGATACACTTGCTGAGTGTAATCTTATCCAATATAATTTTAATAAAAACGTTCACTTAAGGCTTTTGGATTACGTCTTATGTAACAGCAGTATTAACGTAACATCTTGTAGTAGTTCTCTAGTGCCAGAAGACAGTCACCATAAATCATTAGAAATTATTTGTAAAACTGCTCAACAAAATCTTTTGAAAATTAAACCAAGAGTTAAGTATTTATATTATAAGGCTGATTATGGTATAATTAATATGTTACTATCTGAAATAAATTGGAAGGCTTGCCTTAACAATAACACACTAGATGATGCTCTTGATATATTTTACAAACATTTATATACTTTAAGAGACAAATACATCCCAAATAAATTAATTACTTACTCAACATATCCACCATGGTATACTGCTTCTTTAAAAAAGATACTTAAAGAAAAATACAAATTTTTAAAAAAGTTTAAGACATACGGTAATCCTAGTGACCATGACTCCTTTTGCTTACTCCGGGAAAGAGCCAAACGGTTGGAGCAGGAATGCTATATGATTTATATAAAGCGCTGTGAAGACTCTATAGTTGGGAATCCCAAAACTTTTTGGTCTTACATCAAATGTAATAAAACCAGCCCAAATTGTGTTCCTTCCACTATGTATTACGACGGAGAGTTAGCAGATACTGGTGAAGAAGTCTGCAATTTTTTCTCAATGTATTTCCATTCCAACTTTCTTGCACCATCTTCTTGCAATGTTAATTTTACTCCTTTCGATCCCTCTGCCATAAATGACTTAACAGCTCACATTAGTGATATATATATTGATTCAAACTCAGTTTTAAAACTTCTGAAGTCTTTAGATCTTACTAAAGGAGCCGGGCCAGATGAAATTACACCCAAATTTATTGTTAGCTGTGCAGATTCATTAGCACAGCCACTTACTATCCTGTTCAAGCGATCACTCCGTGAAGGAACAGTACCTAAGATTTGGAAATCGGCATTTATTAGCCCAATACATAAAAGTGGTGCTAAGAATGATGTAAAAAATTATAGACCCATCTCTAAATTATCTATCTTCGCTAAAGTATTTGAAAGAATTATATATACTCAAGTTTATGAAAATTTCTCATGTCATTTTATCACTCAACAACACGGTTTTATATGCAAACGTTCTACCACAACCAACTTATTAACATTCACAGAATTTTTAACACGAAATATGGATGGTGGGGGTCAAATAGATGCTATATTTACTGATTACAGTAAAGCCTTTGATAGGATTGATCACCATATTCTACTACAAAAGCTTTTATTTGCCGGTGTTCATGGTAACCTTTTGAGGTGGTTTACATCATATATTGAGAACAGATCCCAGGCCGTAGTGGTGGGTGGTTTCTGCTCTGAATGGGTTAATATACCTTCTGGTGTTCCTCAGGGATCACTACTTGGTCCTTTGCTTTTTAATATTTTTATAAATGATGTTATTTGTTGTTTTAAGCATTCTAAATTCCTTCTCTATGCCGACGACATGAAAATATATAAAACAATTAAAAATATAAATGATTGTCGGTTATTGCAATCTGACTTGGAAAGATTTGAACTTTATTGTAAAGTAAACAAATTAGACCTTAATGTTACCAAATGTTACTCAATAACCTTTACACGGAAATTAAGTTTTATCAAAAACAGGTACTTTTTGACAGGTCAGCCACTTGTGCAGGTAAACACTATACGTGATCTAGGTATTACACATGATTCTAAGTTAATTTACGGTGATCATGTGGATCATGTCGCCAAACAAGCTAATAAATTATTGGGTTTTGTAAAGAGATCAAGCTCCCCGTTCACTAATATTAAAGTAATTAAAATTTTATATTGTTCATTGGTGCGCAGTGTCCTAGAGTATTGTACACAGGTATGGAATCCGAGATATGACATCTATATTAGTAGAGTTGAATCTATTCAACAAAGGTTTTTAAAATTTTTACAATTTAAATGTCACGGATATGATTCAAACTATGAAGAAAGATGTCGCAGGCACCATTTTCTCCCACTTTATGAAAGAAGAAAGATAGCGGATATTGCTTTATTAGTCAAAATTTCTCAAAATGTATTGGATTCTCCACATCTTCTATCCAAAATTAATTTAAAGGTTCCAAATAGGACTGTCAGACACCCCGTATGTTTAGCAACTCCCCATAGTTCAACAAATTACAGGCAGAATGCATTCTTCATCCGAGCTGCAAAAGAGCTTAATACATTGGTAGAACACTCAGGCCTTGACTTATTTAATTCTAAACCACGTCTATTTAAAAAGACTGCAACTATGTCTTGGTTCTCTAAGTGTTAAGCATTGGTATTAGGTATGAAGTAGGTTTTTTTTTTTATGTATTGTGCGTGTACTTTATTTTATATATTTATGTACATCTTGCAAATGTTTTAATCTAATTTCTATCTGTGGAAACATGTAATTAGTGTATAGTTTTTGTTTAGTTTTCTTTTCGTAACACTGTATGTTCCCTTAAAATAAATAAATAAATAAATAAATAAATAAATAGATCATGGGACGGGAATACCGTTAGTGAATATGGAGGCACTAGATATATTTTCAACTCTTTATAAAACGTAAACCCGTTGGGACTGAATTTTTCAAGTTATAGCTTACATAAGAAATTCATAATCAAAGTCTATCTTCAATATCAAATTCATATTAAAGGAGCTAGTTGGAAGTGGTACACTACCAAGACGAAAGTTGGGGCTCCAAACCAGCCCAATGGCATACATGTCTAACTTTTTATTACTTGCTTTACGATGAAGAAAAACACCGTGAAGAAACCTGCATTCTTGGGAATTTTAAATAAGAATTTCGAAAGTGTGTGACATCAACCAACTCGCATTAGACCAGTGCAGTGGACCATGTAGTGGACTTTTTGGAAATGTTTGGTGCCATTGCCATCATTGTGTACATAAACAGTTCAGATGATGTTACCTTATCAATCAATGTCTGTTGATCTTCATCTTTCAGACCCAGGTTGGGTGACGTTATATCTCCCAGAACAGGAATGATTTTTGCTAATGCTTCTGGCCTTTCTTGTTTTAGTCTTGAGAAAAACTGTAAGTTGAAGTAGATATTTTTAATTTTACGGGAAGGATTTGGTTTTACAAAAACCAGTCTTGAAACTTAATTTGCTGATCCCACAAAGGTACAAGTCGATGTGGGGGTACCGAGGTTTCTCTTTTTACAGTTTTTTTGTGCCACAGTGGTTTTTAATGAACTGGAATGCTGCATTGAATGACGACTAATGAAATGGCGTTTGCCTTACCGGTTGATCAAAATAACTCTTCATTCTTTGTATAAGATCGAGGTTTTTTTTGTGCCTTATTAGTACGTAAATTTTATCAATCTGTTGACACTCGTACGCAAGTTTTTCCACGTAAGCCTGAAACAAAGTTTTTTAAATATATTTTTATCAAAAAAAAAATGTTGTTAGAAAGTATATTTAATGCATGTAAAATTTAGGTTCTAAAATTTTTTAATTAAGAAGAGGAAAAAGAAGAACCTACTCTAGATTTTTAATACTAGGTACTTTAAATATTTGAAATATTCGTCAATATACAGGATACAAACAATACTGACAATATCTTTTGGACCTCAAGATCTTGAAATCAAAGGTAGGAAACCCACATCTCACTTTTTGGCAGAGGACGGCAAACGAGCAGGTGAGAATTTGATGGTAGGTGATCTCCAATGCAAAAAAAAACACATTACCAAAAGAATTGTGGATGCGTTGCTGTAGAAAAATTATGGGGAATTGGAAGGGGATTAGAGCCTCCGAAAATCTTACTCACAGTAATGTACCAGCAAGTTATGCTGGTGATAGGATATTCAAAATCGCCCGGATAGCGACCACCGTACATAGGGTGTAAAACCCGCCATAGTGGCACACGCAAGTGTATTTTATTACGTTCCGGGATCAGCCAGTGTACATCCGGTTTTTCTTCAACTTCTTACACATGGCGTAGTGTGAAGAAGCAGGCAGGCATGATTGTATTGTGTAGCGGTGGATAGATCGTCTCTCGCTACTCGATACTCTAATTGGACCGCACTGCGCTTACTATCAGGTGCAGTGTGGTCACTTTGTCGTACCAGGGAAAAAGTTGTTACTCGTTGTTGACATAAGAACTGCATTCATCAACTAGCATTAGACCAATGTGGTGGTTTTGTTAAAACCTATTTCTTTAAAGAAAAATGAGGTTTTCCCTTGCATTGGATTCAAAAACTCTTACCTTACCAAGGAATCCAGTAGCCCCAGTTATGAAAACTGATCTGCCAGAGTAAAAATCCGCCACGGAGTTATAATTTTTACTTTGATACAGAGCCATGACACCTACAGACAAAAAGAAATTCATACATTTTACTAAAACTTAAAAACATATATTTAAAACCCGAGTCGCAGTATGTGTTTGTAATTCTTTAAGGATTTGCTCATTTTTCGGGGGATAGATTGTCTATAGTGTGGTCACTTTGCTGTGCCAGAATAAAATAAATAAAATGGTATATGTGTACTTAGTTATATAACGTCCTGACTCAGTATTATTGTGTCTTAGATATTAGGAAATTCGAAAGTCTAACTAGCCGACAGCCTCAGTGACGCAGTGGGCGCGTAGCCGGCTGTGAAACGAGAGCCGTGGGTTCGACTTCCACACCAAGACAAATGTTTATGTGACAGACAGATATTTGTTTTGGGTCGGGTGTTATGGAACCGTAGTTCCTTGTTGATATCCACGATACAGGTTTGACTTAGTAGGGGGTCAGGACTATATATGACTGTTTTATTACTTCACAAATAGATTTTTCTGTTTGTACATACATAATCCTATTACAATTTTATGACAGTACCGATTCACCTTTGCACCTTAATAATGTGATTTAAATTTTATGAGGGTATTTACGACTGCTACTTAACCTCCGACATTTTGTTATTAATGTCAATATTTACTATCTTCCGTAGCCGATCGTGCCGTTACAGCAAAATATGAATGTCCGTTTACACAAAGATTTACACTGAAGTTGCTGAGTCAGGACTTATCTCAGAAATGATTTATATTATTACTAGATGTTGCTCGCGGCCCCACCCGCGTGGAGGTTATTTTTGGAAGAAAAGATATAAAATCCATGGAGACATCTTAAGCTATTACACCTTTATATATTTTGCTATCCCGTAGGAGGCGTACATTTTTCCGGGATAAAAGTAGGCTATGTGCTATTCCCTACTATAATCTATCTCTGTGCCAAATTTGAACCAGATCCGTCCACCCGTTGTAGCGTGATTGAATTACAAACATTCATCCATCCATCCAAACATTTGCATTTATAATATTAGTAAGATAGTAGGATTATCTACCTAAATAGTGCGAATATATCATGCATGACTGTAATATAGATATGTCGTTTTTTATCCTGGCACGGCCAAGTGACCACACTGCACCTGATGGTAAGCGCAGTGCTGTTCAGCTAGAGTATCAGGTAGCGAGGCACAAGTATACCGCGCTACCTGACACAATCATGCTAACTTGTTGAGTGGCTACTTCGCACTATGCCTAAAGGGCACAGGATCGTAGGAAGGAAGGAACATGGTAGTTGACAAGCTGTCCACAGCTTGATGGTGCGGCAAGAATACGAATTTTCGAATCTTTTAGTGGTGTCGTGGTTGTAGACACCAAGTAGCTGTGGCTCCACAAGCCAGTAAGCATGGTTCTGGTGTGGAAGGAAGAGGATGGGATATATTTTTTTTTATTAAATAATTCTTCAGAGCATTCTATGCGAGGAAATATCCCATTGCATTTGTAGCGGCTCTAAGCTGTTAGTCACGTCTGCATCATTCACAATGCGGATAGCTTGCTGCTGCAACCCATCCAAGGCATCGAGTAGGTATATATAGAAGCCGTCTCAGAGGTGTGAGCAGTATTCCACTCCCGGCCGCATCTGCGCTTAATAAAAGCGATAGACCCTGATCAGGATTCCGACCCTGTGTGAAGTGTCGGATATAACGCCCTCGATGTGACTCCTTGGAGTAAGATAACACACACACACACAGAATGTCTGTACCTAAGACACTAAGGTCATTCCGCATTGAGAATGGAACTCCCTGAAGAATGGGGATGGGAGAAAACGGAGATTTCTATCACGAGAACACGCAAACATGGGTTTTATTTCAACTCGAAAACTCAACCCGATTCCTGGTACCCCATGATGAAATAAGATCTAAGATCCGGTTCAGCTCAATGACGAGATCCTCGCGTCTCCTCTCAGTCTCTCCCGGACAATCAGGAGGCTTGCTGCAATAACGCCCATGAACCGTGCTGTCATCTGCATAGCAATGAATGTTGCTAAGCGACAACATATAATTAATATGCAAAATAAATAAGGTGGGCGAAAGCACAGACCCTTGTGGTACTCCGGCATTTACTGACATGAGCTGCGAAGCGTGTCCATCAACGAGGACATGCATTCTACTCTCATAAAGAAAGCCGGAAATCAACTTAAACAGATTGTCGGGCAGACAGTATGCCGGGAGCAATTATTATTGACAGCCTCCGTGGCGTAGTAGGCGAGTAGCTGGCTGTGAAACGAGAGGCCGTGGGTTCGATTCCCACACCAGGAAAAATGTTCGTGTGACAGACAGATATACGTGTCCGGGGTCTGGGTGTTGTGAGACCGAAAGTCTTTCGTAGTTCCTGATACCCACAACACAAGACTCGTATCTTAGTGTGGGGTCGGAGCTATGTGTGTGACTGTTGGGTGTGTTTTTTAATTATTTAAGCAGCCATACTCAGGACTATACTGGTATTGTCCACTGGTGTTGAATGTCCTGTACCATCAGATGTACCACTTGTTAGTTCAACATCCTTTGCTACATATAAATGAGATTCGATATTAGAACTCACCTGAAAATAATGCTTGAGTTTCTCTAGCGCGTGTGGTACTCGTTCTACACTGAGTTTATGTGATGTTGTCCTATTTATTATACCTATATAGGAAACTATAAGTAATAAATTATCTTTATATGGCTTTATCTTTGTATATTAATGCCTGTTTACAATAAATTTGTTATAGCTTAGCTAAGAAGTTCGTATACAAAATCAAGTCAAGTTCATTTTATGTAAAAGATCTTTATCGCCATAAATGTTAGTCCCTAAATCGATGATATAGAAATACTTAGTAATGAGCACAAAGTGTTTTATCCAGTACGGCAAAATACACCGCATCTGATGTTAATGGCTGTCCAGTTAGAGTCCAATTATGCCGGCCTGCTGAGTATTCTTCACACTACGAATAGGAGATCTACTAAGGTCTGCTAAACCGCATAACCCAAAGTAACACTGTTGTATTTTGATTCGGGTAATGTTGGCCGCTCACGCCACGTTCCTGAAGCTAATGGGAAAGCCGATTGACGGTTCTTTTTTTTGTCCTGTCTACAAAAAGCGTTTATTTATGACAGCCTCCGTGGCGCAGTTGGTGAGTAGCCGGCTATGAAACGAGAGGCCGTGGGTTCGATTCCCACACCGGGACAAATGTTTGTGTGACAGACAGATATTTGTGTCCGGGGTCTAGGTGTTGTGAGACCGAAAGTCTCTCGTAGTCCCTGATACCCACAACACAAGACTCGTATCTTAGTGTGGGGTCTAGGCTATGTGTGTGACTGTTGGGTGTTATTTATTTATTCTTTATTTATATTTTACCCACAGCTAGTTTAGCTGCACTATGACGTAAGGCTGCCGATACGTGTGTTGTATGGGAATGCAGGTTGTAATTAGAACACTTTGTAATATTAGTGAAACACGCCATTAGTATGTAATTTTAAATTCAACACGCTACATGACATGCGATTATATGGTGACGTCATGCAATAATCTGATTCCCTCAGTGCCTGTGTTAAAATGAAAAGCCATGGCTTTGATCCCTGTAACAAGACAAATTATTGTGCGCTCCAGAAAAAAATGTTTTGGAGTTGTGAGACCAAAGGTTTCCGTTAATAGGCTATTGACTGTTTTTGGGAAATCGTTTTATATTCTTCATGATCTATATTATTAAAATATTATCATTAATAAACATAAACCATAGATTTTCAAGATTTAATTTTTATAAAGCTTAATTTTTCCTCCCAATACGCTACCAACTATCAAGGCCTCTCGTTTGAAGTGACCATCCGCAAAACTAATAGACGTTTGGCTCAGCGTAGATGTTTCGAACAGTGACGTCATGCATGACTCATGGATGTTTCATGTCATGTGACAAAATGATTTATTTTTACATATTCTTTCTTGAAAATATGAAATAATCACATATAAATTAACAAATTGATTTAATTTTCGATATTTTTAGGCTAAAATTTATTATCAAAAACAATATTCTAACAGGTTTTCACTTACTGTCAACTACCCTATTCCTGATTTCCACGGCACAAGACTCACGTGTTAAAATGGGGATGTATAAATACTGTGGTAGTGTGCGTGTGTGCGACGCCTTAGCGAAGTCACAAGCTTTGCCCGTCCTTGGCGGGTATAACCGCGCGGGATATTGACACTTCCGGTGCGTATTATGACGGCGGAAATGGTATCTCCATCCCCCGCCTACATCACTTTCCGCCCGTCGCTTTCTTACATCTCGTATACATCTTCAAGTGATCATTCAAACTTCACTGTTGGGACGGTACTGGGTATTTGTATTTAGTTGGATAGCGACGTTGGAAGTTGGACTACTGCCTATAGGAACTATAATATACTGTTATAATTCTGGTCTACTGAAGACTATTTCAGACCCCACAATATCCAGACCCGATACAAATATTTGTCACACAAACATTTCGGTGCAGGAATCGAACCCCCGGCCTAGTTTCACTGCTGCCCGCTGCGCCACGGAGGCTGTCATAATATTTCAAAATGTCATGATTAACATTGTAATACACATTGTCACATTTTTAACAATGAGTCTAGGTTAGAATATTTTACACGTTTTTAATTGGCTTTCAAAATTTACCTTCAGTATACAAATGTTGCTTCCTTTTAGCGTGTAACAAGTATTAGGGAAGCAGAGTGATCATTACGTGAATATTAGACAATGTTAAGCTGGCAGGCTTTCACAAATAGGGCTTCTTAAAAGTGATTTTAAAGATAATCTCTAACCATTGTCGGCCTGGTTCTGATAATGCGAAAAACCCATTACATGATATCTACAGCAAAATGTATAATGTGCTAGAGAGATACAAGATCATTGCTTAGATCTGATTTAAAATTTTACACTTCAAAATTTATATTTCAGAGCATATCTGAATCTGCTTTGCTTTCCATACAGCTGCTATAGCGTAGTTATAGATGATCGATTTCAATCCTAAACCTAAGGCATGTGAATTTTTGAAGTTATGATAGAATTGATTGATTGTAGCTATCTTTAATGGATGAATGGATGGAATGGTGGACTAGGGCGGTAACAGAGTGGTGGCCTAGAAGGGGACGAAGGGAGAGAGGCAGACCACCAGCCAGATGGTCTGATGACATCAGGAAGGCGGCCGGAAAATGGTGGACGAGGTTAGCACGGGACCGGAACGAATGGCGTGAAAGAGGAGAGGCCTATACCCAACAGTGGGTCAATACAGGCTGAACGAAGATCTTTAATGAGCTTTTATTTAGTAAAGAGTTTTTAAGGTGTGTTATATTTATAAACCTGAATTAGTGCAACATGGTCGAGTAACGCCTAATTACGATCATTAGTAGAGGAGACCCTAGATCATCCGTGAGATAGTGAACTATACATAGAAGGCATAAATAAGGCAGGCCAGCATGATTGTGTTTGCTGTATACGTGTTTGCTGGTGGTAGGGTATTCATATCGGCCCGGATAGCGACCACCGTACACAGGGTGTAAAATCAGCGACACACGCAAGTGTGTCGCGTTCCGGGATTTTCGAGATTTCCGAGATTTGAGGTACGATGTTTGACCGTTTTGCGGTCTTCTAAGTACTCTGACACTAGACACTCGACCGCTTCTTCACCGTCTTGCCCATGGCGTAGTGTGAAGAAGTAGGCCGGTATTATTGTGAATTGTCTCTCGCTACCCGACACTCTAATTGGACGGCACTGCATTTACCATCAGGTGCAGTGTGGTCACTTTGCAGTACCAGGATAAAAGAAAAAAAAGATTTCGTATATGGAAATCGAATCTACGGCCTCCCACCACCCGGCTACTTTCTCACTGCCCTACGAATGCTATTAAATTGCATGCTATGGAACCATTCTGGAAAGTCCTTTGAAATAATTACCCAGCAACATAAACACGAAAATCTAAATGTAGCTTGTGAAGTGTTGCATGGAATGTTGACTTACCCCCAATGAGCTCAGGAGCCAGCGACTTCTGTTGCTAGTTAAATGTTCATTAATCTTCGTTGTCTCGGCCAGCTGTAGTGGTCGCGTTGTTAATTTTTAACTACGCTGCACTGAAGGTTATTGCTACCTCTATTGTTACTTGTAGTACAAAAGAAAATTTGAAGTGTACAATTTCAACTACACTTGTTAACATTTATGAAAGCAAAGTCATTTAAATAGCGGCAGTGTACATCGAAATGTTATATGTGTCGTATTATTTATTAAAAATGGTAGCGTCCAACGTTAAACGCGAGCGTTTCGTCGTCGTCTGTCAATGCCATACTGCAAGCGCAAAAGGTATAAGTAGAGGTAATAAGTAGAGAGTAAAAATACAAGCAAAATCAACTTTATTTCCATAACGTTAATGTTAAAAGTACGCTTAATACGCACGTAAATAAGGGCGAGTTGGTTTGGCGTGGCCAAAATGTCCAGATGATACTTGAGTGATTAACGTCTAATTGTCTTCAAAATCTGCACAGTGCACAGTAAAATGTGCAGGCGTGACGCTGTCACTCTGATGCTTGCATTTGAGGCTTGATGTAAAAAGAAGCCTGCCTTTAAAGCGCTTGCTGGAAACGTAAGCTGACCAGATAAGGACCAAACCCAGAGAGAGGTGATGATGAGATGATGTAGGCAGTAATGATTCGGTTCAGTTTTTAAAACCAACCGCCTAACTGACGTCAATCCGCGAAAAAACCACGTTCTTTGAGTTGAGAACCAAATCCTGGACCTCTCGTTTTATAGCACTTAAGAAAAGTGATCAAATGCTACATAAATAATGTTGCTAATAAATAAATCAAATTTCATTAACATATATTTTTCCAACGAGAAACAGAAAAAGCAAGAAAAGTTGATTTTTAAAATGTTTCCGGTAACATCTATCGCAAATACGGGTGTTACAAACATAATGCACCTGCTCGCTTAACTACAATACATCAAGCCCCCGTGCTTTAAGCACGTGTGAATTTGCTGTTAACAATAATTATTTCACCGTTGAGACACATGCTAGCACGGACCTCGTCTTCTAGTTAGAGCCTTGGTCTTCAGTATTTTCTGTCATCGTTAAAACGACACATAACAATAAATCCACAGGTAATTCCGCAAAATCTGTTTTGATTTCAGACTATCGCCGTCCACTGTTGGACGTAGGCCATTAGGACGTAGGACGTGTCTGTCATTTGCCATAGTCACCAAGCTTCGTAGACAAGTTGGTGATCGTACTTTCTGGTATGTTTTATCAACGATGCTGCTGCCAGCCGCATGCATCAGTATTAGACATTTCAGCATATTTGTGTGGCTATTTGTGCTAGTTATGTTACCAAAGTCAGCTGTTAGGAACCTCATTTGTTCGCCAGCAGTTTTTTTTTTTGTAGCTGGTATTATATTTACTCTGATCTGCTCCATGTAAAATTGACGCTGCTCTGATATAAAATGTATTATAATAATATAATTTACATGTAAAAAAGAAAGAATGTTTTCAAGTTTCAAGTAATTTATTCAAGTAAATACACGTACAATAAATTTTACAATATTTGCTAGTGGCACTCAAACTAAGCTACGCTTGTATCTTGGGCTGCCATAATATCTACATATTACAAGAATAGAATTTGACGCTTACAGGATACATTTTTCTAAATTACTTGTCTAAAAGTTATATTAAGCTAAAATGATATAAAAAAAGGAAAAGTAACTAAAACTATAATAAAATAATGTTAAACTGATCTACAGCTGAGTTTATTGTATGTAACAATAAACTCAGCGAGTTTATTGTATGTAACAATAAACTCAGCTGTAGACGGTTAGTAAAATCAATTTAACTATAAAACTCCTACAGCGGTGTAGTGCAAATAGTAACTTAAGAAAACTGTACTCTTGTCATTTGACCTACGGTGGAGTTTTCAAAGCGCCTGAGTTTGTATGGATGGTCGAGATAAAACTTCGAGAAGCGTTTGAGCGGTGGACAGTACGCTATCCTAGATACTTTACTTCACTGGAGCGGGGCTATTTTCAAAGTATTTTTGGATTTCGTTTTTTTTTATTCTGGCACCCAAAGTGACCACACCGCACCTGATGGTAAGTGCGGTGCCGTCCAGTTAGAGTATCAAGTAGCGAGAGAAAATCTATCCCTCGCTACTCAACACAATCATGCCGGCCGGCTGTGTAGCTTCTTCACACTACTTGAAAAGGATCCAGGATCATAGGAAGAGGGAACACGGTAGCTGGCAAACTGTTCCACAGCTTGATGGTGCGGCAAAAATACGATATTCGTATATAACAAAAATAAACAGAACAATATAGTTTCACTAAGGGGGTTGGGTGTGGCAGAAGAAGCATGAAAGTCGTGTAAATGCGGTGGAGATGCGTTCCCTACGGAGTATGTGTGGAGTCACCCTTGCTGATCGTATGAGGAATAGCGTGATAAGAGATCGTTGTGAGTTGAAGAATTATGTGGTGACTAAGATAGAAAGAGGTATGCTGAGATGGTTTGGCCATATGGAGAGGATGGATGAAAGGCGATTTACGAAAGGTATTTATCGTGCGAATGTTACTGGAAGAGTGGGTTGAGGGCGTCCCAAGGAGAACTTATTCCAATCAAATTAACGATCTTCTCCTAAAAAGGCAAATCAGGAGTACCTCCAACCGTCGAAAATGTATGAGAAGATGTATGAATGTGGAAGAGGCGAAAGAAGTGTGTCAGGATCTTAGCTTGTGGCAGTCAATAGTCTCTGCCTACCCCCATGGGATACGGGCGTGAGTGTATATGTATGTATGTATATATAGTTTCACCTTTGACAAACTCAAACAAACGCGTGTTTTGCGTGTGTAGCGTCTGGTTGGACAGAGACTATCCCGCCCTGTTTAGCCAGGATCGACAATGGCACGCATTTTTTCGACACCGAGTAATGAAACTCGGCGAGTATCTGAGAATGCTTAAGTATCTTTTATCCCGCAACGAAATTAATCAACTATAGGGAGGAGTTGGAAATATAAATTGTCCACTTCTGCGTCTGGTTGGAACCTTCCATACCAGAACCACGCGTACTGGATTACGGAGCTACAGCTTCTTTTCAGCTTTCGCAAACTGGTATTTTTGCCGCACCATCAAGCTATGGAACAGTTTGCCAGTTACCGTGTTCCCTCCTTCCTATGATCCTAGGTCCTTTAGGCGTAGTGTGAAGAAGCTAAACAGCAGGCCGGCATGATTGTGTTGAGTAGTGAGGGATAGACTGTCTCTCGTTACTTGATACTCTATCTGGACGGCACTGCGCTTACCATCAGGTGCAGTGTGGTCACTTTGCCGCGACGGAATAAAAAAAAAACATTTATTTTAAACTTTGTTAATTGTATGAATCAGTCCTGTAGTATTTTCAATTTATTCGCAATCGTGAAATAACTAAGGTGCTAAAAAGTGAATAGCTTACCTCGTCGGAACTAGGTTGCGGTAGAACATCATGCAATACACTAAAATGTGGCGTATTCAAACCTAGGTCTTCAAAGCTTGTTTCGAGTCAATTGGTACTGGATATTATTCAATTAAGTTTGGAATATGGTTAAAACGCATTATGTACTAATATACATAACTATATGCATATTAAACTAATACAATACACGCACATGAAACATGACACATAAAAATACACACACATGCATGCATGCTTTTATATTTATATTAAAATCAAAATAACTTTTTAAATATTTTCACTGAAAATCTTGCTGATAATTTTAAGTTACCTAGTAAGTACCTGTTTGCTATAACTGGAATAACTTATGCTATCTTAAAAATTTACTGAATAAATGTTATTATAGTGCAATTAATAAAAATGAGTTGCGAGTATTCTTTGCACAGTCAATTCCCGAAAATACAAAATAATCTTGCACCGCTAAGGAATAAAAAATACATTCACAAGTGACCCCATAGAATAGTTGAGCAATAAAAAGTTTGTATAAGAACTTGTTATCTAAGTGAGTTCCTTGGTGTGTGGCATCCGCTGCAGCGCTGCGGGCGCTTGGCGGGCATTAAACTTATTGAATAGAACAGCGCTGGCCGCGAGCCAACCGCGGCGCGACACATTTTCCACCGTATCCACTGCGTGGTTCGTTAGCGATACAGTCTTCCTTCTCGTTTAACTTACAGTCACGTGTGTCTAACATATTGTTTTTACATTCGGGGCGAGGCAAGTCTTATGATCATCCACTATACCAGAGAAACGGTAGGTTACTTAGAGGGCATGATATAGCCGTCTTTCGTCTACTGTCATCGAATTTAGTGATGCATGTCTCCTGTAAATGTAACTGGTGAAGGAAGAACACTTATACTTGAGAACAGCTGGCATCTATGATATATATAACTAACGATAACACTGATCTATAGGATCTGAGGTAGACTTTGATATATACAACACAGAATATCGAAACTTCTACTTTGAATTTAATAAAGTAAGTAGTACTGTATTTAAAATAAATACTTAACCGTTTGACAGAAAACAGAATTAAAATTGAATCAAAAATGAGGCGCTAATTAATATTTTTTATGAGTAAAATTACTGCATTGTAATAGCTTTATCAATCAGTGACGTCATTAATCATGTCATGCATCCTCTAGTTGTTATATGACTGCTACCTACAATCAGATTTGAATGGCTTCTCTAACTTACTTTTTGAGCAGATTTATAAACATATATGTTCATAGATTTAAGGCACTTTAAGGTAATGTAACTTATTGATTAATAACAAAAAATGTCGTGTGTAGTAATATATACATACACACACGCCTGTAATCCTCGAGGGGGTAGCAGAGGTGTGACCAGTACACCCACTTTTCGCCGAATTTCGGTCCCATAATGATAAGATAGAGGGCGAGCCTATCGCCATACCGGGCACAGATTCCAGACTCCGGGCTGATACTGAGAATTTCTAGATATAAAACACCTAATATCATTTTATGCGACCAGGGGATCGAACCCGAGACCTCATCACAGCAGTCGTAGCCCATGCGCAATTACAACTGCGCCACCGAGGCCGTCAGTAAAAATATCAAAATATTTTTATTCCAAATATGAAAATTCTTTTAAACTGTAGCAAAATTATACTTTTGTAAAACAGTAGAGTTCAATGCATCTCGAGTCTCAATGTCGAGGCAGCGTCGCGGCGCACAATACAGCGAGCAACTTCCTAACGAGCCACGCTGGATAACTTTTAACTGACGCGGCGTCGACGCTACTGCATTGTCCCGCAAACACGCTCATACTGTTACAGTTCGGTTACTTCACGTTAGTTTTATTTGTATTTGCCCAGAATGCCAAACCTGGAGATAGTATTTTTTTATATACCACGATGGTTGGTGGTAGGATATTCATATCTGCCCGGATAGCGAACACCGTACACAGGGTGTGACACCCGCCATAGTGGCACACGTAAGTGTGTCGCGTTGCGGGACCAGCCAGTATAAAACCGGTTTTTGTCGGGGGTCTAGAGTTGGGGTACGATGTTTGGCTGTTTTGCGGCCTTCTGTGTACTCTGATACTAGGCCCTTGACCGCTTCTCTACCTTTTTGCTGATGGCGTAGTGGGAAGAAGCAGGCCGGCATGATTGTGTTGAGTAGCGGGGGATAGATCGTCTCTTGCTACTCGATACTCTAATTGGATGGCACTGTGCTTAGCATCAGGTGCAGTGTAGTCACTTTGCCGTACCAGGATAAAAAAATAGCAAGCAAGCTTACGTCCGCCTGCTGGTAAGCGATTACCGTTGCCTATGCCGTTGCCGAGGCTTGCAACACCAGGAGCATCATATGCGCGTTGTCGAACTTTTATAAACCTATTTACTCCCTTTTTGAAGAACCTCATACTGTAGTTACATTAGAAAACCTCGGCAGGGCGCTCATTGCACATTAATTTCACATTGTCCAAGTAATCAAATGTTTTGTGAACTGTACGATCCTCCTTATAGCCAAATGATCCATATATATTTATTTTACTTCTGGGTGAGACCTTAGTTTTTCGTAGTTCTTGGTACTCACAATACAGGACAGGTGACTTTGTTCACACAAAGTCACCTGTCCTCACCTGACCTCATGGTCAGGACTACGTGTATAAATGTTTGGTGTATTTAATTATAAGGGCTGTCTAGAAAACTCCTGTAATCGTAAGGCATTCCGACGATTCAACATTAGTTACCTAATTAAATATGGGTAATGTATCCTCAAATCAGTGATTGTTTACTTATTATCATAGTTAGGCTTTTGATGTATTTTTTTTATCCTGGCATGACAAAGTGACCACACTGCACCTGATGATATGCGCAGTGCCATCCAATTAGAGTATCGAGTAGCGAGAGACGATCTATCCCCCGCTACTCAACACAATCATGCCGGCCTGCCTCTTCACGCTACGCCATGGGCAAGAAGGTGAAGTAGTGGTCGAGGGTCTAGAGTCAGAGTACTCAGAAGGCCGCAAAACGGCCAAATATCGTACCCCAACTCTAGACCCCCTACAAAAACCGAATGTACACTGGCTGATACCGGAACGCGACACACTTGCGTGTGCCACTATTGCGGGTTTTACTCCCTGTGTACGGTGGTCGCTATCCGGGCGGATATGAATATCCTACCACCAGCTAATGATCTATATCGTTTAATAGTTATTGATAGTAGCCTATAACCTTCCTCAATAAGTAGTCTATAAAATGCCATTAGCATTTTTCAAATCTGATAGGTAAGCCCAAAGAGTAGCGCGTTCGAACAATGTCTTTAGCATTATAATATCAGTATAGATATGCTATAAGAGCATCGCATTGAGACCTTAGGCTAGAAACACGTGCCACTAATTGGACAATAAGCGCTGTAGTTAGTAGACAAATTGCCTATTAGCATTGTAATGGCGGCCTGTGATTTCCTCAAGATAAGCGCGGGGTGGTGCGAAGTGGCGGGAGAGGTAATTCTATTTAGTGATATTGTTACGTCTCTAGGACATTCATTGTACCGCTAATTCTATTATTTTGTGTGATAGTTATGTATCTATTCTACACTAAGATATTTGACACGATGTATTTCCTTATTTTAATCAATAGCCTATGGTACCCCTGTTATTGCTAGAATTATATAAATCTGCTCAAAAATAAGGAAGTTTGCAGCCACTCAAGTTTGGTTGAAGGGTATTTGTAAAATAATGGAAAAGGAAGCATCAGTTAATGAATTAGGTTTCTTTTAATCCCAAAAAAATGCACGGTTCATATGAGATGGCAAAATATAGAAAGATATAATAGCTTAAGATGCGTCCTTGGATTCTATACCATTTCTTCCGAAAGCTGGTTCTTAATACATGCGTTACAAGACTCGTATCTTAGGGTGGGATCATATGTTTCACTGTTGGGTGTTATATAAAAATCAAAAATTTCAAGACTGACAATATTTGTAGATCGCATAAGCATCAGTCTGAGCAGGGATCAAACGGGATCTGATTCCCTGTCGCTATCCCGGTAAGTATGCAAATATTTTGTCTAGTTTTACCTACAAATCCTGGGCTTTGTATAAATCCTTGCCGGTACAACGATTTCGTGAAAAAAATTCTTCGTGCGAACACATACGTATTTTTATCCACACGTGTTTCGGGAACATATTCATATTTCAACGGATGAAGGATTCGCACGGCTTGGGATATAATCTTACAGTCTCGTAACCTAAAAAACTATATTAACTTTAAGTACCTAATTTCTATCGAGGTTTATAGTGGAACTTTTACTGGACTTTTATTTTAATTTTTATTTTGGAGAATTACAGTTAACCTATCTTATATAAAATATTGTTTTTAAAGTCACTAATAATGTTAATTTCCTACATGAATTATAGAGTACAGATTTGGTGCCAGTGGTTGGTCAATCGAAATAAAAGTATCTGTAAATCAATAGCATATCAGTAAGGGGGTAAACAATGATAGTTTTTTTATTGCCTCGATAAGCAGACGAGCAGACGGGCCACCTGATTGTTTGTAGTCACTGCCGCCCATAGACTTCTGCAATGCCAAGGCACAGCAAAGCCGCTGCCTACCGTTAAAGTTGAAAGTTGTTTTATGACTGCCTCAGTGGCGCAGTTGTAATTGCGCATGCGTTACGACTGCTGTACTGAGGTCTCGTGTTCGATCCCCGGGTCGGTCGATATTGGGTTTTCGTATTTAGAAATACTTAGTATCAGCCCGGAGTCTGGAATTGTGACCTATATGGCGATAGGCCCCTATAACATTGTGGGACCATAATAATATTGGTAAAAGTGGGTGTACTGGTTAAATCTCTGCCTACCCCTTCGCGGTGTATATGTATGTATTGTTATATGCCAGCAGTAAAATATTTTCACATAATCCGATGTTTCGAAATCGTTAATTAATTTCACCATCAGATTACGAAATTTTGCGGTAAATCGCATGCATGGTGGTGAAACGGGCAGACAGCCAAAATAGCTGCAAAGCTGTTGAAGTTGGTAAAACTTTGTGATAATTAATTACTGAAAATCAAACCGTATTTCCAGGCTATAAACGCCCGTGGCAGACTAGTTGAGGGAGCGAAAAATCATGGTGATTAAATCTTTCGGACTGACATAATTTGAATATGTGAATTGAAAGTGCCGGAGTTAAGCTGCATGCAGGTTTATCTTCAGCATTAATGTTCTGGCTTTACGGGGTTTAGAAAAGCGACGTAAAGAGACAGCTTGCCGTTGGTCTTTGATTAAACTTACTCTCTGTTCCCAATCTCCGTGCGTTTTCAAGTTACAATAATTCTTTTCATTGGCGATGGAGATAATTTATTTAAGTAACGTCTAAAGTCTTTTTTCCTCCGTAAGATGTAATTGTCTTGTTACCTATCACTCAAAAACTGAGTTTTTCAGTCTCGCAATCCTAAATCAAAAACGAATCGAACCCACGGCCTCTTTCACAGTCGACTCGCCCGCTGCGCCACGGAAGCTGTCAATGTTCAAGTTTATAATGTTAAATTTCAAACAATTATTAGATATCCGTTCACAAAACTACTTTCCTGCCAAATAACAATTAATATTTAAATAAATTCTAATTCGATACCATACACGATTTATGCATGTTTATGAGCGAGCAATTTATTTGCAATCTGACCACATTCAAATTATATGGAATTCCACGAATTATGGAACGGTATAAAAATGTTATAGGCATTGTTACGAGCTGGGAATTGCGGGCGTTAACGGTGGTTATAGATTAGGCTTGTTTGTGGTGCGTATAGCTGTTACCGTTGTTGTTGTTAGCCGGCTACCGGACAAAAACTGGTAATACTCGCCCTTATTGACGTGCGTATTCAGCATGTTTGTAACGTTAATTGTATGGATATAAAGTTGAATTTGGCTTGTATTTTTACTCACTACTTATTACCTTTTTCCGAACACTGGTGTCCTTATGAACCGTGAGAGGTTTTAAAGCTTGTGTGATAGGTAGGCATTTATAGTTTGTATACACGTATATGTGCGCGCTAATTGATTTATATATAACATTTGTCGGTGCAGACATGATAAGCAATTATTATATTAATGT
The DNA here is from genome assembly GCA_905220505.1 of Laothoe populi. Taxonomy (NCBI): domain Eukaryota; kingdom Metazoa; phylum Arthropoda; class Insecta; order Lepidoptera; family Sphingidae; genus Laothoe; species Laothoe populi. The sequence goes on from HG992156.1 coordinate 1,260,132, forward strand.
GTTTATAATTATTGGAGTTATTTTTAAAGTATTATAGTCATTTATTTGTTTGTAATTATTTCTGCTGTTAATTAAAAACGTTACTGATTTTATTACGTGTTTTTTTATAAATACCCCCGAGATAATGATCGAGGGGCATTCTGTCTTTACTTGTGAAAGAGTTTTTCTACCGAACTATCATACGATGTGCATCCTGACTGTATCTGGAGATCGGAGAGGGATGTGTAAGCCCTGTCACAGCCTCGACCTATGGACATGCCGCCGACATATACCTACTATGGAGTAAGACATACTTACTTAATCTTTTGCAATATTTGTGTTTTGCGAGCATTGGTGCCGGCTCTATAGTCATAACATTCCTAGACTAAACATTTCTAAAATTAAGTTTATGCTTTAAATTAAACTAATTTTACGGACTTTATATGGTTTTCTTTGGTAAATACTTAGGTAGTACTTTGATAAAAAGGTGAAATAAACCGCGATAAAACCCGTAAAATTAGTTTTAATTCAATATGTAATATTCACAAACAATAGAAACCAATGTGATAAGTTTATGCTGTCAAACGACAAACTTACAGGAGCTTCAGGTTTGGTTTTTTTTACAAAATAATTGGTATTCTCGACGATAGATCAATGGGAAGTAAACAGGACTATCGATATATCGGTCAGGGGTTCAATCTCAGCCGTAGCACTCATTAATATTCCAAGATATTCAGCATCATACCTCCCACTTCGGCGAAACATGAACGTGTTACATTTTACTTGTACTGTAGATATCTTGTACTAGCCGCGCGTAGAACATTCTGGAACTTTTGGAAGTTATCGTTCAAATTAACGAGCACCGCCAGACCTGTATCACCAGGCGCGGATCCAGCCTTCAAAAAGGGTTGTGGTCATAGTCGAGTCGACGTATGAACTTGCTCATAATCGATATAGATATAGAGATATAGATAGATATCACTCATAAACACTAATGCACACACATATATACAAGTGATGGCATAAACACATGCAAAGACACCCATAAGAGGCACACTCATTCATCCTTGTTTTTGTTTACTTTATTTTGATATCTTAGTTAATAGTAATTTCTTATTTAATATTTTAGGTTACTATGTGTACTTATTATCAACTGCAACTCCAAAAGGGGAGTCAGGAGACCCTTAGCACAGGGAAACCTAGTTTGGGCTCCTGACTCCCACAAACAAAACATGTACCTACTTTTATACTACCTTACCTATAGTTCTAGTTATTATCAAACCATTTTGTATGTGGAAGCAAATAAACATTTATTATTATTATTATAGTGCATTTCTACAAAGGAGATGTTTATAAAATATAGGACGCTCTGAACAAGATTTAATACAGTATAGGTTCACGTTGGCAAAGCTGTGGGGCAAACACTATTAATAAACCTGTAAAATGTTAGTTTGTTCGTTCACGATTCATTGTTTTTTTATTAAGGCATTGGATATAATATTAAAATAAATAATAATAATAATAAATACATCCAACAGTCACACACATAGCCCCGACCCCACACTAAGATACGAGTCTTGTGTCGTGGGTATCAGGGACTACGAGAGACGCACGTTCTCACTACACCCAGACCCCGGACACAAATATTTGTCTGTCACACAAACATTTGTCCCGGTGTGGGAATCGAACCCACAGCCTCTCTTTTCACAGCCGGCTACTCGCCAACTGCGCCACGGAGGTTGTTTACTATTATCAGCCTATCGATCTCAATAGACTGTGAAGGTGACGTCACCAGTCTGTTGGTGCTGTGGGTTGTGGGCATGCCCATAGTGCCCACAACGGTGGATCTGCGCTCGTCTATGACACGTAACAACTTCTACACTTAGTATGTAAAGCGATGGCCACTACAAGCCCTATCTGTGGCAAGCGCGCGCAAAGTTGCCCCACGCGTTATCGGACAGTTCAAAGTTTTACCCCACAGTTACAGAGATAAGAAAATTAGACGTAAAATATAATTGTTTCAAGTCTTTGTACAACATTATATTACATGGCCCTTTTCATGGTATATCGCTATAGGCAGAGATGTAAAATTCACGAGTTTTGCGATCTTTAACAAAATCATTGCGCGGTCTTAAAATTCAATTGTTAGTTTTTTTAAATGTCAGCCAGTATACGCTAACACTCGTATAATCGAGAAAAACATTGTGCTTGCGTAAAAGTAATTACCTACTTAAGTAATGATTCTATTTTATAGTTGAGAATTCTTAACCAAGTAAGAATCGTTTGACGTAAGATTTCTAGGCAAAGTTTCTGCGATGTCCGTTGCTTGAGTAACGAAATGACTTACTTAAGTAATTGCTTGAGACAAAGTAATGTCTTGTTTATAAATATGAGTATTAGACACTGCAAAAATAGATCGTTAGATTATATGCGATATTTAATTTTTGTTATATTTGTGAGAGGCACACTAATCATAAACTACATCTTTTCATCCCACATTTTTAACACCCAACAGTCTCACATAGTTCTGACCCACACTAGGTAAAACCTGTAACATGGGTATCGACAACTACGAGGGACTAAGGTCGCATAACCCAGACCCGAAACAAATATCTGTCTGTCACACAAACATTTCTCTCGGTGCGGGAATCAAACCCACGGCCTCTCGTTTCACAGCCTCACCCACTGCACCACGAAGGCTGTAATTAATATATAGTGCTGTTGGTGTACTTTATATGTAATAAATAAATAAATATTTTGCCTATTGACGTGCCTTCGTATCGAGGTTCTAATCTAGGGTAACTCATGTATTCGAAAACGTATTAGGTCTTAAAAAGGCCTTCAGAAAAGTCTGCTTTCGATTGTGTTTATCTCCTCAGCTTTACTTACAATAACCATGCAAAGCCAGGGCGGGTCGTTAGTCATACTGGCTTATAATAGTTATCCATTGGCGACAGAACACTACAAACGGACCGCAATAAAGTTTGAATTTCATTGCTGTATGTACACTATGTAATTATTCAACCGTAATTGTATACCAGTAATGTAACAAATAGTTATACAATTAGAATTGTTAATTTCGATCGGTTGATTTTACACAGACTAGTAAGGGTAAAGACGGCACATAGACGTGTTCTTTAAATCATAAATAAGTAGCTTTAATCGCCTCAAGAAGATTGTGCTTTAATAAAAGTAAGAACTAAAATTGCCTAATTAATTCCACTGAACATAGGCTCTGAACATATAGAAACCTATGGGTTATGAGTTCAAATCCCATGTTAAGAAATCACAATATATGTTTTAGTTTTGAAAAATAATACAAAACTTGTCCGGGTTTCAATTTGTGGCCACTGTGATAAGCTCGTAATCTACCACAGTTTGGGCGAAAATATACTTGGCAAATCGAGGCTATTTACCATCACCTCTGCATACCCCTTAGATGCAGGCGTGCACATGTTATTAAGAACTTGCCTCTCATTTATATAATACGGACTCGCAACTATAGTTTACTGTAACTATTTCCACTGGAATATATATTATAGAGATTTATGATTTTCTTGAGATCAATCGACACATGTAAACACATTGCACAAGTATCATACAATTGGTTTGGGCTGTTTTCAGGTTGTTGGAATACAGTAACATTTTGTTTATAGGCAGATATTCCAAAAACGGCAAGGTGTTTGTCGCTCTCTCATATACGTTTACATGAAGAACCTTATTTAATATTTTTGACAGCCTCAAAAATATTGCCTGTGTACGGTGGTCGCTATCCGGGCGGATGTGAATATCCGTCTGGGTGTTGTGGAACCATAGTCCCTCGTAGTTGTTGATACCCACGATACAGGTTTGATCTAGTGTAGGGTCAGGACTACATGCATGACTGTTGGGTGTATTAATTCTTTTGATGTTTGTATTTTGAGACGAGAATCACCCTTCGAGTAAATGGCGCTTTATGATATAGCGGGTAAGTTTACGGTGTCTTGTAAGTTTATTTGTCTGTGTTAATTTTATTAGCATTTGATTGGCGCGTGCACGAGTGACTGCGGGAATTGTGTCACTGTTCTACAACAGAGGTTATATTATTATTCATTTACACACACACACACACATACACTCACGCCTGTAATCCCCGAAGGGGTAGGCAGAGGTGTAACTAGTACACCCACTTTTCGCCGAATTTCGGTCCCATAATGTGATAGGGGGCGAGCCTATCGCCATACCGGGCACATTTTCCAGACTCCGGGCTAATACTGAGGAATTTCTAGATAGAAAAACCCAATATCACTTTACCCGACCCGGGGATCGAACCCGAGACCTCAGCACAGCAGTCGTAACGCATGCGCAATTACAACTGCGCCACCGGGGCAGTCATATATTATTCATTTATTGCCACTTTATTCATGATTGTGGGCAATAATGTCAATAATTGGTTTAGTACGTGATTCTACTTCCGCTGCTGCTATTTTTTTGCTGACTTTATTGTCATTAATCGCCTTGTTGGTGTTATGACAGCGTACATCGGTGGAGAAATCAGCGAAGTCCTGGGTTCGAATCGGAGGTTGAGTAATTCTAAAAATCATACAGTTGCCTGGGGTTGGTTTGTTCCCGATGTGGCTGTAGATATCGTATCACATCATGGAGTGAAAATAAGTGCAGAGTACCATGGGTGTATATTGTGCGATGTAGGCTTACGCTATTTTTTCATAGCATAAGGCTTCTCATGGTGTTCTGATGCGGATTTTATGCAAGGTCTTCAAATACAGCTCTTGCTGGTATGTCCACAGTGCTATGTCTGCTGCACATTTAGTGAACTTATAATGTCTTTCCTGTTAGTTACCAAACATTCGGGTAAAATGAATTGCACCATCCACTTAAGATGGTGATTTCGGTATAGTTTCGCTATAACGGGTTTGAAAGCGCATTTCCAGTGTCAGCTTGCCATGTATTGACATACAAACAGCGTTCTTTATCATATCACGGAAAAGTGACTACACGGCACCTGAGGGTAAGTGCCGTTCAGTTAGAGTATCAAGTGGAGAACGACCTTCCCTCACTACTCGACACAATGCCGGCCTGCTGAGTAGCTTCTTCACACTACGTCTAAAGGATCCAGGATCGTAGGAAAAAGGGGCTGTTTTGGTTATTTTTTAAATATCCTTAATACTCCGAAATACATTTTTACGCAAAAATGACCGTCAAATCTGAAAATTTTGGACAACCTGAAAGTGCTTTTTCAATGGGATTTAGTCTCCTGTACCTATAAACGTTATCACGCAACACTACGGTTAAAAGCTAGTTCTGAAATATATTTAATATTTTATTTTCTTAAAGATGAAATAAAATGCGCATTTCAAAGCTATTATTGAATACAACCAGCAGAATTCAGAATGCATTGCAGCTACACCCAACCACACAAACGGTATAATTCTACCATATTTATTCGGCTATACCAGCATTCGACATTTACGAGCCAGTGCAGCCGAATCGCTTCATTCGTCTGGTATTTGGCTGTAAAACCGGTAAGGTCCTGAGTTCAAACCGTGCTCCAGAAAGTTATGTGTGAGTTTTGTTTAGAGAGTAGGTAAAGTGGCAGATCATCTAACGGATATGTGATCACATTATGAACATTCAAAAAATAATGTTGCTACTCTTTTAAGAAAAGAGTGGAGATTCGGAAATTAGAATTTTGGAAGTGGGGAAGGCTAAATTAAAATTAAATAAGGATCTCTATATTTATAATATTGCGAAAAGAAAACTTAAACTAAGGTTGAACTTTAAAACTGATCTTGGGTTGTTAAATATAGCCTAATTAGGTAAATTGTAATTAGGGGAATTAGGTGAAGTATGGCATTTTGCCGTGCCATGATATATTTTTTTTATTTTTTTTATATCTAGATAGTGTTACAAAAAAATCTTTCAAATAACGAAAAATATAATTATATTGATGTAATTTATCGCAAAAACTGCTCATACTTTTCATGTATGTCCTATATTACAAGAAGTGAGGTGAACAATTCAGTTTGTAATTAAAATGGGTCAAGCTGCAAATCAGCGCTGCAGTATATGCTGCAGCACTAAACTGAATATGATCTTTTTTGATTTTGCTTTTTAAACTGTATTCCTTTTGTCTCTTTTCTGGTATAGCTGAAAAGCCAAATAAAGCCCTTGATAATAATAATAATACTAGCCCTGTATTAAACTTGGTCCCACTGCTGGGCACGGGCCTCTACTAATGAGAGGGGTTAGGCCTTAGTCTACCACGCTGGCCTAATGCGGTTCGGTAGACTTCACATACTTAAGAAATTCTTAATAAATTTAAGAAAATAAAGCCCTTATTTTTTTATTATTCAAATTCTGCCGCTACACTTTATACTGTGTGCATGGAACTACCACTTCAGGTCTCTATGTATGGGGCTCTCAACGCTAAAATCAAGACGCGTTCTGCCTTAACACCAACATCAATTGTTCAACGGAATGACCGCCGATCGAATTTACAACGTTGCCAACTACATAAAGCGAGTTCATTTGAAGGCACTATGAGAGGGAGGGGCGGGGCTAGGTCGAGCGGCTCCGGCTGACTTTACAAGTTAAATTATGCCGGCCGAGTTGCACAGAGCGCTTGAAATGTGCACGGACTTGGGCCCGCAAATGGGGGTCAATTTTAAACGGTTTAAGCGTGTCTTTGATGCTTTAAAGCTAAAGAGAGAACCCAGAGACTAGCTGAGTCACAGCGACGGCATGTGAGCGGGAATGTTTTAAACCTAGTTTTAATTTCTATGTTTCGAGTGACTAGTATAAAACCACTGAACAGACTGGAATCTATTTATTGAGTGAAATCCTATTATATATTTTTTACGGAAATACATACATTTCTAATAGTTCAACTGCAGCTCATTCATCATTTGTACGCAACCACGTTTTGACAGTCGAGGAGTAGATGTCACTTTTGTAGAATGTCAAAAGAGTCAAGAAATTTAAAAATTATTACCAAGATTTTTGTCCATGAACGCCTTACTTATACAAGTAAAAAAGTCAAACACGCTAAATTAGTATCATGCATTGTTACTTTGGAGGTCGACCTTTCAATATTTACCCTAAATCCACCCCAGCAAACTAGCTTCAACAGCAATTACAAGTAAGTAGGGCGACAAACAGCGCAGCGCCGTAGCTTATGTGGGAGTATGTTTATTATTGTTCATACACTGAACTGTAATAGCTTCATAACAAAACGTCCAGTGTGAGTTAGCCGACTGTTTATGAACCCCTGTGTACAAGAGGGCCCGTTCTCATCGTAATAAATACTCGTGATGTGAGCCCCTACTAAATACCGGCTCCGGCTCTGTAATATTTTATCAAATTCAGCTAGTTTCATTAAGTGTTAGAAGTACAGTTTTACTTGATAATTAGGAGAGAATATATAATGTATTAAAACAATAGGCATGCACATAATCCTGTCCGTTATGATGCTATTATCGTGTTTAAGGACAATAGAATAGCGAAGAGCTATGAATCGAAGCCCATACTCACCGTACGAGTTAAATGTTTGTTTGAGCCTTCAATATTTAATATCAACTATATGGAGAATGAAACCATAAGCATAATTTTATTGTTTTCACTAGAGTAGGTATGTACCTAATGCTGACGAGAAAGATTTTATTATCAACAATTTTAGACACAAAAAGCATTAATTATCACAGCTATAGCCTAGTTGGGTGTGGTACGGACTGTCGAGAATAAGGTCGTAGATTCGAAACCAGCCCAGAAATGGCATACACCTCTGACTTGATTAAAGCTACGTTTGTATACATTGTTAATTATTTTAACGGTTAAGATAAACATTGTGAGGAAACCTCCGTACCTTTTTTTTAGTGCCTGGATAGGCAGACGAGCAGACGGGCCACCTGATGGTAAGTAGTCACCGCCACCCATAGACTTCTGCAACGCCAGGGCACAACAAAGCCGCAGCCTACCGTTAAACCTGTACCTGAAACTTATTCTAATAATTTCAAAGATATGTGAAATCTACGAACCTGTATTGAGCCAGCGTGGTGGACTAATATATAGAAAAAAATTAAATTTGATAAACCCCGATAAAAGCGTTCACAACTTTTAAATAGCAGAACTGATTTTCAGGTAACTTACATTTTTGTATTATACACGTCATGCCCTTTTATTTGATACCCCACTTGGGTATATTGCAAAATATTCGATTGTTCAACTCCACTTCCACCCTCACATCCCCTTGCGTCCGGGGTTAAAAGTAGATAAAAACAATCTTTAAAGCGGGTTGTATATCGCGTCAAAATTTGAGCTCAATCAACGTAGAGTAGAGTTTTGAGTTTTTGAAGCATACACAAACCAACATAATGTATTACATAAATGCAAAGCAATAATGTAAGCTTATAGAGACCATGTAGTGGTTGAATGTGTCCGGATCGAAGCAGAGAGGAGTCTGCTAAAGTGTGAGATGGGTATTGATCTGGTACAACTTGGGACGTGTAATAATATTTTGGCTCTCCCGTATTCGAAGGTGGCTAAATCGGTATACCGGTTCGTAATATTGTACTATAAGCGTAGATTATAAGGAGGCATGTATATTATGAGGGTGATATTAAATAAAAAAAAAGTTTGTAGAGCGGTAAAATACGATTTGTGCATATTTTTTGGGTATGATTAAGCAGCATTTAACATATTTTATATATACACAGTCAGGTCATAAGTATTGTCACACAGTAAAAACTTTTATTTTAGAATGCTGGCCACAAAAAAGTTTATTGAATTCGAATTTCAAATTGTTCATGAAAATAAAAATGTACACTTTTTAGAATTTTACTCATTTTTAAATATGGAGTGGACGCTTAAAGAAGACCGTGTTGCAGTAATTGCGTTGCATCGTGGCGGTTACGCGCCAATTCAAATTTTTGATATACTGAAAAATTTGAATATAACCAAAAGATTCGTTTATCGTACCATCAAATGATACAATGAAGACTCTAGTGTAGATGACAGGTCAAGAAGTGGTCGCCCTCGGTCTGTTAGGACTCCAGCAGTGATAAAAGCTGTGAAGGCGCGAATTCAAAGAAATCCCAAACGTAAGCAGAAACTGTTGGCCCTTCAGATGGGGTTAAGCAGAACCACGGTGAAAAGGATGTTAAATGAAGACTTAGGGCTTCGGGCATATCGAAGAAAAACAGGACATCGTTTGAATGCTCGTCTAATGGACCTGAAACTGAAGAGATGCCGCGCTTTGTTGAAGCGGTACGCGGGAAAAAAATATCGGGAAATTCTTTTTTCAGATGAAAAAATTTTTACCGTAGAAGAGAGCTACAACAAACAAAATGATAAGGTGTACGCACACAGTAGTGAAGAAACGAGCAACCGTATTCCGCGTGTCCAACGAGGTCATTTTCCATCCTCGCTCATGGTATGGTTGGGAGTTCCTTATTGGGGCTTAACAGAGGTACATTTTTGTGAGAAAGGTGTAAAAACGAATGTAGTTGTGTATCAAAATACAGTCCTGACGAACCTTGTGGAACCTGTTTCTAATACCATGTTCAATAAAAGCACTGGGTATTCCAACAAGATTCGGCGCCAGCTCATAGAGCGAAGAGCACACAAGACTGGCTGGCGGCGCGTGAAATCGACTTCATCCGGCACGAAGACTGGCCCTCCTCCAGTCCAGATTTGAATCCGTTAGATTACAAGATATGGCAACACTTGGAGGAAAAGGCGTGCTCAAAGCCTCATCCCAATTTGGAGTCACTCAAGACATCCTTGATTAAGGCAGCCGCCGATATTGACATGGACCTCGTTCGTGCTGCGATAGACAACTGGCCGCGCAGATTGAAGGCCTGTATTCAAAATCACGGAGGTCATTTTGAATAAACTTTAGTGTCATAAGAATCTATGTTTTGTTAAGTTCATTTTGGTATATAAATGGTTACATAATGAATAAACTTGTTTCAATTATTTTATATTAAACATGTGACAGAATTTATGACCTGACTATATATATATATATATAGATAGATAGTGGTCCCGGGCAGCCGTTGTCCTGCCATAAACCGCCTTCTCTGTAGACGGAATTTTCGTTGAAAAATCCGACAACTTGACAACAGCGCCACCTATCGGATCGCTAAGATTGCCTGCGAATTTCATCAAGATCGCTCCAGCCGTTTTAGAATCTATAGAGGACAAACATACATACATAAATTTTTATTTTATATATTTTATTACAATGGTAAAAGCCACTGACGACTCAATATCTTTTCGGTTTTATAACATTTTGGAAGATAGCCTGATCATTTCGATATTATTTTTGCTAAGAATTATATAAAAAATTGAAACAAATTCGCCGTGTCTACGACAATGCGTACAACAAATTGATAAGCTTTAACGAAATCCACAATTTATAGGGCTGTGTAAAAGGCAGCCAACATAATAGAACTAGCTATCAAACATTTCATTGTACAATTGATAGCAATGAGAATAAGTAAAAGTTTTTTAATTCATAAAAAGTACACCGACTTCCATAAAAAACTATATGCGTTTTACTATTATGCATCAGTATAAAATTTGAGAGTTGCCCTTGATTTTTCTGAGATCCCATAATCAGATCCTGACTTGGTACCAATGGGACCACATGGGAAGTATACCCTTTTAAACAAAAAAATAATTTCTCGACTCGGAAATCGGAAATTCCGACGAATTGTAAACCTCCTCCTTTTTTTGAAGTCGGTTAATAGAAATAGCCGTCGACATATCCATTGCACAAAAATCCATTATAGACAAACTAAATCAGGTATTAAATCCCGCTGAAATTAAACTTGTTGGGTTGGGTGCGCGGGTGTGCGGGCGGCGGGGTAGCTCCACTTCATCTGGTCTCATTGTAGCTGACCGCAGCAGGGATTTACCCGGCTCCGATCTCGATCGAACGCATCCACTCTACGTTTTATTTTGTTATTAGACACTGGGTTTATGTTTCACGGTTTATGGTCATGGGCCAAGCTAGTGGCCGCAACTGTAATGTAGTCGGAGTTATTATCTAGCCCTCTTTAACTAAGAAAGGGTATCTTTATTGTGAACAATCAGATAAAATAGGATGAGACTACGAAATTCTCGGTGAAACAAAACGAAATTCATGCTAATTATTGTTATAAATTGTGTTTATTTTTAATTGACTTAAAAAGGAAGTTTTTAGTAATAATATCAGCCCTGTATTATTGACTGTCCCACTGCTGGGCACGAGCCTCCTTTCTAAATGAGCGGTTAAGCCTTTGTCTACCACGCTAGCCTATTGCAGATTGCTAGATTTCACACAACTTCAAAGTTCTCATTTAGAATTCAGATCAGGTAGGATTCAGATTTCTTGGTGATATTTTCCTTCAAGGTTAAAGCAAACGATAATTAACGATGAATACTTCACTTTGGGAAAGCCAGAGTTACCATTTGGGCTGGTTAAGAAACTACGACGTACGTTTCAGCAGTCCTTTGCACTCCAAATTAGGGTATCGTTGCTTGAAATAAAATAAGAAATAAATAAATACACTCAACAATCACACCCACAGTTCTGAACCCACACTAGGTAAAACCTGTATCGTGGGTATCAAGAACTACGAGGGACTACCACACCACAACACCCAGACCAGAAACAACTATCTGTCTGTCCCGGAGGCTGTCAATAATACTCTAAGATAATTCTTTACAAATAATTATTATACTTAATAGTTTTGAATAGGTAATTGCAAACAGGACTACGTACATGTGAGTAACATAGAAATGATTAATAATCGGTTGCAGCACATTGTGGTTTGCGGTTTTGGAATTTTAATATAATTAGAATTGCATTGACCCCCCAGTTTAGTGGCTACAATCTCTGGACTATTAGATCAGGGTTTGAAGCCCAAGATAAGTTTTTTATTTATTAAAGAATATAAATAAAATAACAAGATTTAGTAATTCAAATCTAGATTGCACCACGATTATCTTTTGTTTGTTTTGAGTATCAATTGACCTACAATTGATATATGTGCTATATTGTAAACTTTGATTGTGATTTTATAATATTGCCCATATATAAATTGTATTATATAGAGTATGTGGCGTACATTGGTTTGGGATCGAATCAATGTCTCACAGAAAACCGACGAGTATCCTTTATCCTTCCGTATTTCCTCAAATATCACGTATCTATAATTAAAAAAAGTTAGGTTTCATACGGTAAGTGCGATTTTCGGAGGTCCAATCCTCTTCCTACTACTTCTAAATTTCCTTAGCACTTTATGGATTCTTCAAGATTTGCGATTGTTTATTTGTGATCACTTAGGTTATCCAATTTCTCTAACGCTAAAAATCTATTTATTCAGTAATATCTGAAACATCTTTGTATTTAGTTTTAACACTATATCCCAAATACGTATTTCCAGAAAAATCTATATTCTCGTAAACAAAAAACAAATGCAATATCGCAGAACAAGTTCGGATACTTCCATTCAATCGGATGCTTGTGCAAATCCTCCTAAGACGGCAGCGCGGGAAAAGGTCGCGGGCCGCCTCAACATTCAATAACTTGTGGCAGGTTACGAGCGACCCTTAACTACCACCTGACATTTTTCTGCTTAAGTAAATATCACACGGGGTATAAAAAGCGGTATGGGTAGTTTCATGGACCATTTTTTCGTGAAATAACGATATTTTGTCGCAGATACAGTTTTAATAGACTCTGCAACTCTGCTTATATCATGCGCCGATTACTAAACGGAATTCTAGGCTAAACGTTTTGCCAAGCGTACTATACTTTAGTGTACTACATATTAACCACCGATCGTTTGTCGAATATAGAAAAAATATATTTTGTGCTATTTTTGTTAGATTTATTAAGTTTATATTAAAATGTGAGTTACATTGAAGGATAGAATACTGCTAAATATTAAAAACGTTCTATTATATCAAAAGTAAAGAGGGTATATTTTAAAGCTATCATTTTTCAATAACAAGAACGATTGTTGGAAGAAGGTTATATAAATGCGCCTGTTCTTGTCAGAGAGTTAGTTCGTCTTTGCTATTCAAACAGTAACGTTGTTATGCTGTTCAAATTATGTTAAAAAGTGTTTGTATAATATCGGCATTATATTTGTGTATATAAGAAAACGCCTATACATAAAGTTTTTCATTTCCCCGGCCTGGATATCTTATAAGAGTAATTTGCAAATTCGTATTTTTGCCGCACCATCAAACTGTGGAACAGTTTGCCAGCTACCGTGTTCCCTTCTTCCTATGATCCTGGGTCCTTTAGGCGTAGTGTGAAGAAGCTAAACAGCAGGCCGGCATGATTGCGTTGAGTAGCGAGGGCTAGACTATCTCTCGCTAATTGATACTCTATCTGGACGGCACTGCGCTTACCATCAGGTGCAGTGTAGTCACTTTGCCGTGCCAGAAAAAAAAACAGTGATATCAAAATGTTCTAAGTTTGCCATTATAAGGTGGTTCTAGTAATGTAACATCTGATAAATAATGTAGGTTTCTATTTGGGACATTATCTGTGCTTTAAGAACAAATTCGTATTTTAAAGGACAGAGCGTTAAAACTATGGTAAAATAATATGTGTATTCAAGAACTATGTGTATGTAAGGTTTTTGCTATGCGTGGATCGATGTGTCATTGGTTCATTTTGGCGCTAACCAAAATCTGACTAACCACGTATAGAGAAAGCAATGCAAGCTTACTCTAAGAATGCAAGTGATTTAGGTATTTTAGACGTTCCGAAAAACGAATTTCCCGTTCCGTTCCAATTTGTCAATACTAAATAAAAATCCTATGGCACCTACAGCACGCACCACACGATCAATCCTAAATCGCGGTGGCAAAGTTTGCGCGATGCTTCACATGTATAGATGCTACCGCACGATCAATACTAAATCGCGGTGGCAAAGTTTGCGCGAAGCTTCACATGTATAGGAGCTCAGAAACCAACGGCCGGGGGGTCTGGCACATCACATGCTTGACTGAAAAACTCCCCCTTCACTGGAAGAACACTGACATCCTCCTCTACAACCCATCAGTAGATATGAAAATCGAAATTAAGTCTACTATCAAGTAACGTGATAATCAATATAACACGTGTTAGATGACAAGTGTATAAGTGAGGTTGCGGTGTGAGCGAGGAAGGGTTAATAGAATAATTCATGCGAGGGTCGATGTGACCTGTGTGTAATTAACGAGGGTATAGACCCTGACATTACAGCGGAAGTACAGCCACGCCGTAAATTAATTTGCTCATACATACTTCATAAACGAGTCTATTTTAAGATTGTTATACAACCGCTTCAAATTCACTAATATTATAAATAATAAATAAATAACATCCAACACTCACACATACAGTCTCAACCCCACACTAAGATACGAGTCTTGTGTTGTGGGTATTGGTGACTACGAGAGACGCACGGCCTCACAACACTCAGACACCGGACACAAATAATAGTAATAATAATATTTTATTGGCATAATAAAGTTTTTACAAAGAATAATTGAAGCCCTGACTCCTGAGCTAGGTAAAACCTGTGATACAGGAGTCAACATATCTAAATATCTATCTGTCACACTAACATTTGTCCCGGTGTGGGAATCGAACCCACGGGCTCTCGTTTCACAGCCGGCTACTCGCCAACTGCGCCACGGAGGCTGTCATGTCATTATAAATGCGAATGTTTGGATGGATAGATGGATGTTTGTTACTCAATCACGCTATAACGGCTGGACGGATCTTGTTGAAATTTGGCACAGATATACCTGGTCAGGTCATAAATTCTGTCACATGTTTAATATAAAATAATTGAAACAAATTTATTCCTTATGTAACCATTTATATACCAAAATGAACTTAACAAAACATAGATTCTTATGACACTAAAGTTTATTCAAAATGACCTCCGTGATTTTGAATACAGGCCTTCAATCTGCGCGGCCAGTTGTCTATCGCAGCACGAACGAGGTCCATGTCAATATCGGCGGCTGCCTTAATCAAGGATGTCTTGAGTGACTCCAAATTGGGATGAGGCTTTGAGCACGCCTTTTCCTCCAAGTGTTGCCATATCTTGTAATCTAACGGATTCAAATCTGGACTGGAGGAGTCTTCGTGCCGGATGAAGTCGATTTCACGCGCCGCCAGCCAGTCTTGTGTGCTCTTCGCTCTATGAGCTGGCGCCGAATCTTGTTGGAATACCCAGTGCCTGTTATTGAACATGGTATGAGAAACAGGTTTCACAAGGTTCGTCAGGACTATATTTTGATACACAACTGCATTCGTTTTTACACCTTTCTCACAAAAATGTACCTCTGTTAAGCCCCAGTAAGAAACTCCCAACCATACCATGAGCGAGGATGGAAAATGACTTCGTTAAACACGCGGAATACGGTTGCTCGCTTCTTCACTACTGTGTGCGTACACCTTATCATTTTGTTTGTTGTAGCTCTCTTCTACGGTAAAAAATTTTTCATCTGAAAAAAGAATTTCCCGATATTTTTTTCCCGCGTACCGCTTCAACAAAGCGCGGCATCTCTTCAGTCTCAGGTCCATTAGACGAGCATTCAAACGATGTCCTGTTTTTCTTCGATATGCCCGAAGCCCTAAGTCTTCATTTAACACCCGTTTCACCGTGGTTCTGCTTAACCCCATCTGAAGGGCCAACAGTTTCTGCTTACGTTTGGGATTTCTTTGAATTCGCGCCTTCACAGCTTTTATCACTGCTGGAGTCCTAACAGACCGAGGGCGACCACTTCTTGACCTGTCATCTACACTAGAGTCTTCATTGTATCGTTTGATGGTACGATAAACGAATCTTTTGGTTATATTCAAATTTTTCAGTATGTCAAAAATTTGAAATGGCGCGTAACCGCAACGATGCAACGCAATTACTGCAACACGGTCTTCTTTAAACGTCCACTCCATATTTAAAAATGAGTAAAATTCTAAAAAGTACACATTTTTATTTTCATGAACAATTTGAAATTCGAATTATATAAACTTTTTTGTGGCCAGCATTCTAAAATAAAAGTTTTTACTGTGTGACAATACTTATGACCTGACTGTGTATATTATAGACTGGAATAGCACAATGACTACTTTTTATCCCGGAAAATTGTACAGTTCCCCTGGAATAGTTTAGTTTTTTACAGAACAAGGGAGCGACATGATATTTTGTATAGTGGCAGTTTAGGGATCAGAAAATCAT
Organism: Laothoe populi; assembly: GCA_905220505.1. Taxonomy (NCBI): domain Eukaryota; kingdom Metazoa; phylum Arthropoda; class Insecta; order Lepidoptera; family Sphingidae; genus Laothoe; species Laothoe populi. Next base: position 1,276,346 of record HG992156.1, read on the forward strand.
AAAGGCCACTTTTTATCCCGTAAAATTGCACGCTTCCTATGGTATAGCAAAATATAGAAAGGTGTAATAGCTTTTCTTCCAAATACAACCTCCACGCGAGCGGAGCCGCAAGCAACATCTATTTTAAATATATGTTACTAAAATGAAGCAGCGATAGCCTAGTTGGTTGCGGTACGAACTATCAAGACCAAAGTCGTATGTTCGAAACCCAAATGGCATACACCTCTGACTTTTATAAAGTTACATACGTGTGAAAACCTGCATACCAGAGAATTCTCATAAGAATTTCAAAAGTATGTGAAGTCTAACGACAAGCATTAGTCCAGCGTGGTGGACTAAGACCTAATCACTCTTATTAGTAGAGGAGGCCCGTGCCCAGCAGTGGGACAATGTTTAATACTGGGCTAGTATTTATATTGCTAAAATTGAATTTTCGACCTTTGAAGTCGACCTCTGTCAATTAATCTAACGTTAATGTTAACATCTAGTTTACGTGCGACATCAAAGAGACTCGCCGATGAGTCGGGGACGGCCTTTTGATCACTCCAACTTCAATTCGACCAGACTCGTTGCCAGATATGAATGGCAGTGAAAATCATACACGCAAATGATACATTACTAAATTGAAGTTTTTCTGCGGTATTTAATTTATATTATATTTCATAATTGTAACAGACTATGTCAGTAAATAAGTCAAATTGCGTTTTGTGCAGTAACAATTTGAGACAAAATCTATGTTGCTTATTTGACGAATAAAACACCACAAGTCTAGGCAGCGCAAAGTAATTATAAAAAGAATGTTAAACACATAACTTACAATAATGAAGTAGGTATGTGTACTTTTTTTATTTTATTTATTTATTTATTTATTTATTTATTTAATAAACACAAAACAGGTTACAATCTTGTATGCAATAAAATTATACGAGCACTTGTGTTGAACAGTAATTACAACCCAAAACATGTGTTCCAGATAGTTATATCTAAGTACGAGTAACGGAGTAATAATTATACTTAATTATAAAAATAGGTACAAAACGAGTTACGAATCTTTGAGTATATTGTGAATCAGTCTTTTGTAAAAAACAAAATTATTGTTAAATGTGTCTACGGTAGGATTAAATTTGTTCAATATATTATATTGTCTACACATACGAACAATGGGATTATAAAAAGAGGTATTATTATGATAAACTTTAAGAATGAAAACATTAGGATTGCGGCATCTTAGGTTGATATTAAAATTTAAATTAGATAGTAAGGAAGGAGAGTCAATCATTGAGTGTATTATTTTAAACAGATAGATGAAATCGCTTATTTTGCGTCTATGTTCCAATGATAGTATAGAAAAGTGAATTAATTTGTCTTTATATGAATTAATTTTGCGGTGAAGATTGTGACGGAAGCATAATATTTTTAGACAGTTTCGTTGGACACGCTCAATCCGGTCAATATGATATTGGTAAAAGGGAGACCAAATTACCGCGCCATACTCCAAGATAGTTCGAACTAGGGTGTTAAATAGGTAAATAAGGCTACGAGGGTTTCTAAATGGTTTGGTTATCCGAACAATAAAGCCAAGAATCTGTGAACCTCTATTAACAATATGGTCATAGTGGTTTCGGAAAGTTAAGGTGTCATCAAATATGATTCCAAGATCTTTTACAATGGTTCTGCGTTCTAGACTATGATGGTATATTGTATAATCAAATGTTACCTTGTTTATTTTCCGAGTGAATGAAATACAGAAGCATTTTTGGACATTTAAAAACATACGGTTTGCAGAACACCACTCACAGATAAGGTCCAGATCGTGTTGCAGAGCAATGGCATCACGAATACTAGTTATTGCGTTAAATATTTTTAGGTCGTCAGCATACAATAAACAGGGACATTTCAAGCAGTCAATGAGGTCATTAATAAAAATAACAAAAAATAAGGGTCCCAAATGAGACCCCTGTGGAACTCCAGAGGGGATGGTTACAGAAGATGAGACTACTCCCTTAAGCAAAATAAGTTGGCTTCTCTTATCAAGGTATGATTGGACCCATCGTAACAAAGAACCATGTATACCAAAAGCTTTCAGTTTATGACAAAGTAAAATATGATTAACCTTGTCAAACGCCTTAGAAAAATCTGTGTAAATAGAATCTACTTGCACGTTTCTTGCAAAGGCGTCACATAGGTAATTTTTGTATTCCAATAGATTACTTACAGTGGATCTGTTTTTAACAAAACCGTGCTGATTAGGGGATAATTGTGGCTTAACATGGTAATATATGAAATCATAAATAACCGACTCAAATAACTTCGCGAAACAAGAGAGAATACTTATTGGCCTATAATTCTCACAGGCAGACTTATTACCACTTTTAAGAATTGGGACTACATGTGCTTTTTTCCAGTATGAAGGGAAAACTCCGATTCGTAAAGATTGGTTAAAAACCATATTCAATGGCTTAATAAGTTCATTGGCGCATCGTTTAACGAAGAAAGGAGGTATGCCGTCAGGGCCAGACCCCTTAGACGAGTCAAGTTTTTTGATTTTATGTAATATTATTTGGGGAGTAACGATGATATTGTACAAAGTACTATTATTATTGTTACCGGAAGCCAAGACAGGCTCAACAGTAGTAGTGCTGTCACTTTCAAACACAGAGCTAAAATATTTAGAGAAAAGCTCACAAATACCCTTGTGATCCGATGCGCTCAGTTCACCGTATTTCATGTTTAAAGGAACGGAATCGCTTAGGTTCTTTTTATTACTAACATAACTCCAGAAATACTTAATATTAGAAGATAAGGACTTTTCAACTGTTGATAAATAATTATTGTAGCATTGCTTAATTAACTTCTTACTACGGGTACGTAAAAGTGCAAAAGTGTCGTAATCACGTGGATTTTTGTATTTTTTGTGTAATTTATGATAATACAATTTTTCAGCTATGCAGCGTTTCAGTGCCGGAGTATACCAGATAGGAGAACTATCCGAGCCATGGGTTGTCATACAAGTGTTGTCACGAATAAGTTTGTTAAGATGATTATATAAGACTGATACATTAGAGTCAATATCTGTAGAAGAAAGCAATGAAGTCCAGTCAGTTTGATTTAATGCTTCGTTAATCTTAATATAGTTGCATTTGTAAAAATTGGGGCGTTTATACCGCTTAGACATGCCGCTTGTATGACAACGAAAGGTAATCGTAAAGTTGATTGCTGGGTGATGCCTATCTAGACGACTAATTGGGGTAACTTCGTTTACTGTGATATCGTCAAGTGTGGAAAACACTAAGTCGAGGCACCGGTTGTTGATATTAGGTATCGTATTAAATTGTGATAGATTACATAATTGGCAGAAGTCCATAAGAAGACTAGATTTTACATCGCTAGTCAAGGAAGGTGTGGCGTGAGATGAGTCTAGAGCTCTGGTCCATGTGATATTTGGAGTATTGAAGTCGCCAACACATACAAACTGATTCAAAGAATCAGATTGTAATATAATTTTCTGACAGTTGGTATAAAAATCAATTAGATATTTGCTCGGTAGATCCGGAGGTAAATAACAAAGACAGAAATTAATAATTCTACTATTCGCCGAATCCGGCGTAATACTGATCCAAATATCCTCAAGATCGCTCTCCCAGGAAGTCCGACGTACCACATTAAAGTTCCTATTAATTGCAAGAACTACTCCACCACCTTCATTTTTGCTTATACATGTGGTATGTCGGTCTCTTCTAAATACATTATATCTGGAGTCAAAAATTTCATCATTATAGACACCATCGTTAAAGTTTGTTTCAGTTAGACAAATCATATCGTAATTATTATTTAAGATGTTTAGGTACACTTCATGAGTTTTTGATCTGATTCTGTTTACATTTTGATAATAGATATCCATTTTATAAGAAAACAAAATAATTTAATTAATAACCTAAAAAAAAAAAAAAAAACTATATAAAACGTTGTTAATAATGCTTTTAAGGCGAGAGTTTTTTTAATGTCTCAATATTTTTGATAAAAATTGCGTTGGAATTATCATCCTTACGTATATATATCCGACCATATCTAACCCACACATACTTATAATTACATAATTTGCCAGTCTTACGGGCTTCAGCAAATAACATTTTAGTCTCGGGTGACAGATGTTCTACGATATAAATTCTATTCATCGCACCAGCAATTCCCAAATGATGAGAGTTCAGCGGTTCATTTAGATGCTTCTTATTAAAGCGATGAGCAGCCGATATGATCATATCCCTCTGGCGGGGAGAGGAGAGTGTAACCAGTATATTACGTGGCCTATTAGAAGAGGGATCCATTTTAGCGACACGTCGGCAAGCTCGCAGTGAGGTCTCATCGATTTTAATATCGAGCAACTCAGTTAATTTCTTGAAGTAAACAGTAACATCTTCGTTACGAGTTTCAGGAACAGCTTGAATTTCAACATTGTGACTTCGTGCCAATTTGTCGATGGCTGCAAAACGGGAATCCAGCTTATGCATAGATTCCTTTAGGCGCACGTTCTCTTCTTCGAGACTCTTGATGATAGTTATTTGGTCGTCTATTTTAGATTTAAGATTGTCTTGATCGGTTATAATTGCGGTTTGTTCAATGCAAATGGAGTCGGTCGAGTTCTTAAAATCAGATCTTAGCTGCTCTACAGCAGTAGACATTTCTTTCTTCACCATTGCATTCAAATCTTCTTGAATGATGTATCGGAAACTTGACATGAAATTATCTAGGGATTCCTTTAGTTTGAGATCCATCATTCGACCAATTTTCTCCATTGTAACCGCCTCAAACGATGGAGACGATTTTATCCCACTCGAGGTACCAGCCACAATAATACTTTGATCGGAGTTATCAAGAGACATGTTAATTGACTCATCCACCTCCGGCACTAGGTGTTGGCGGACCGGCGTATTACAGTTCGGTTTATTGCGTTTTGTAACATTATTGCAAGCAGGGCACACCCAGGAAGCCAGATACTCATCGCTTAGCGCCGTGAACTGATCGCTCTTAATGTTCAAACACTTATAATGGTATTCGTGTTTACACATTCTGCAGTGCAAGAAGCTATTTGCTTGTAGTGACAATTTACACGCATTACAAATCATGATTACGAGTGGCAACAAAATGCAACCAGTATCCAAGCGCGATGACGAAGCACATTCGTTTGTGCTGCGTGTGTTAGTGTATTTCGCTCTGATGACTCACAGCACGCGTAGCCCGGCGGTATCGGCTGCGCAGGGCGACTCGCACAATGCTGCGCGCAAGCAGACGCAGGTTCGTAACCCACTGACAGCGATGCACTTTATAAGTTTATAAAATTATTGTCTATACCGTTTCACTGTTGAAATGAGAGGTCCGACACTTTTCAATATGGCCACCACCGTATACGGAAGAGCTCCCGAGATAGAACAGGAGGGTCCGATGTTCACTCACAACTCTCACGAAATTGTATACTAGAAAAATATTAGTTTAAATTAAATTTACTCGCAACAATTAACACGTCCACCTCGTACGAAAGTAAAGAGACGAGATGAATGTACACTCACACAGCTGACATAATAGAAGTTAAAAATGCGGTGATCATATAGGTATACTTGATTTGACAGCCTCCGTAGTGCAGTAGGCCAGTGGCCGGCTGTGAAACGAGAGGCCGCGAATTTGATTCTCGCACCAAGATAAATTTTTTTTATTGCATAGTCCGACAAACGAGCATTTGGGTCACCTGATGTTAAGTGATCTCCACCGCCCATGAACATCCACAATACCGAAAGTATCATGTATGCGCTGTCGGCCTTAACGGACAGGAATAGGGATTAGGGAAGGAAAGGGGGAATCTGGGCCTCCGGATATCTGACTTACCATACGAAACGCGACAGTAAACTGTCACTTTACGTTGGTTTTCTGTGAGACAGTGGTACCACCCCGGTCGAGCCGGCCCATTCATGCTGCAGACAAATATGTCTACAGCGTGGCTCTACCACTATAAATGTTTGTATGATCACAAATATTGGTTCAGATCTTGGTGTTGTGGTACCTCGTAGTTCTTAATACCCCCCGATACAGATTTGATCTAGTGTAGGCTGGGGACTATATTCGTGACTGTTGGGTATATTTATTTATTTTGACAGAAGAACCATAATTAAATTCGAATTTAAAAACATATACTACAGGCGAATTTTAACCACTTGTAGACCATTAGTAATAATACAAACACTACTTTTAACTCCAGGCACAGGAAAACAACTGCTTTCACCGCTCGGATCTTTGCAAGGCATCCGCTGGTGCACAGATTGGTATAATTTTGGCGACGATCAGGATAAAAAGCCTTTTGAAATATTTAGACTGCACTGTACGCCATCTACAATATAGTCATGCCATGCCAGGATTAAAAAAAGTTTACCAGCTCTCCATATTACGAGCAGTCCACCATTTTTGCATCAACTTGAAAAGTTGCTCCGTGGATTCTGCAGGAAAATCCGAAGTAAATATTAAAGTATTTAGATTCATGAGGATGCACGAGTCGATGTTAAAAAAGTATGAGTTCAAAGATGGAGAGGAATTTAAATCAGCTTCAACGGCGCCGATATTAGAAAGTTGAACCCGATGGAGTAAAAATTGCGCGAAATATATTTATTATAAGGAATTATTCATGATTGAAATTCATAATATTTATTGAATGAAATGTTATACATTATTAAGATTACGTCAATATCTTTACTCCAGTTCGGGATGCACTATCCCTAGAGATGAACTGGCAAGAAACTCTAGCGTTGCCTATTGGGACTTCATACAATTAAGGTATTTAAATTTGATTACATTAAATTAGAACAGTTCAATTTATGTTAATTAATTTAAAAATAGCAGCTGAATAGCAGCGATAGCCTAGTTGGTTCGAAACCCAAGTGGCGTACATCTCTGACTTTTCTAAAGTTATGTGTGTATTAAAAGGTTAATTATCGCTTGCTTTAACGGTGAAGGAAAACATCGTGAGGAAACCTGCATACCTGAGAATTTGTCGAAGGTATGAGAAGTCTGCCAACCCGCATTAGGCCAGCGTGGTGGACTCAGGCCTAACCCCTCTCATTAGTAGAGGAGGCTCGTGCCCAGCAGTGGGACAATGTTTAATACAGGGCTAGTATTATTATTAATTTAAAAATAACAGAACCTATTGCTTATGACTGTTACTAGTGCCATGAAAAACGCGATTCTTGAAATTAGTAAATATTAATTAGTTTCACCCGTTTTTCCCTATTTCCGAGCAACTTTTCCAATTTAAATTTTCCTTATAACCATATTCGAATTTTCAAACATTAAAAAAAATTTCGAATTGGTCCAGTTGTTCTGAGCGCTTACTAATAAATATTGTGCTCAAAGTGTTACGCGAATTTTTGTCTTTCCTGTAAAACTTCTGTTTTGACGTTTGATATTATATACCTCTATGCTACAGAACTATTTCGACATTTACAGTATCATTGTCTTACAGACAACAAAGTGGAGGCTTTGTTGTAGTTGGCGCAGTAAGTGAAATTTTCCAGAAGAACTTGTAAAGCCTGACAATTCTTTAAAAGTTGTTCATGGGTGCCGGTTATCAATTCTGGCGACCCGGTTGCTCTGTTTTTAAAATCTTACCTACTAATATACTGTGCATATATTTTTTTTTTATTTGGTTCACTGAACTAGTTGTACACAGTTATTACAATGTTAAGACATAATTTAAAAATATCATACAACAGTGTACCACCTTCTTGGAGTGAACACAGCATGCGTGTAAATTATAAATCGGCTTGATTAAAAATAATAAAATACAGAAAAATAAATTAACAGACAATAAAAATTAAACAGTAATAACCTAAACAAAAATTAATATAAACTGGATAAACAGAAAACATCAACTATGATACATATAACTTAATTAGTATGTAATGTATTTGGATTAGTTTCTAACAGTCTTTTAAATGAGGATATAGATGTACTGAAAATATCTATATTGTGACAAATTTTATTGTATGTACAGCACATTCTATAACTTGGTGAATTCCGACTGTGGTTGGTACGATAAAAAGGAAGACTGAACGTTCTTCTATTTTGGAGACGGGTGCAAGATCGCGGAACAGTAAAATTAATTTTATGGAGCAGATTTGAGCTATCGATATTGCCATCTAACATTTTCTTTAAAAAAACTAAGTATATTATATGTAATTATTTGTTATTTATACAATACTAGCGGGCCCGGCAGATGTCGTTCTGCCTGTAAGTAGCGCCACACTGACTGCAGCGCCATCTGCCGGGCTGATTTGTGAATCTAAACCATCCAGGGTGCCACCCAGACGCATACAACAAAAACATTCAAATCTGTTCAGCCGTTTAGGAGGAGTTCAGTGACATACACACGTACAGTAGAATTATATATATAAAGATAAATATTAACTATATAAAAAATAATTACATCTATTACAGTATTATATCCGGGCGGATATTCATATCCGCCCGGATAGCGACCACCGTACACAGGGCGAAAAACCCGCCATAGTGGCACACGCAAGTGTGTCGCGTTCCGGGATCAGCCAGTGTACATCCGGTTTTTGTCGGGGGTCTGGAGTTGGGGTACAATGGCCATTTTGCGGCCTTCTTAGTACTCTGACACTAGACCCTCGACCCCTTCTTCACCTTCTTGCTCATGGCGTAGTGTGAAGAAGCAGGCCGGCATAAGTATGTTGAGTAGCGGTGATAGATCGTCTCTCGCTACTCAGTACTCTATTTGGACCGCACTGCGCTTACCATCAGGTACAGTGCGGTCACTTTGCCGTGCCAGGATAAAAAAAAAAAAAAAAAAGTATATCTGCTGTAAGGGGGTAATTGTGAAAAATTACAGTAAAAGTATGCATGCTATGAGCCGCGACGTCACCTCTCAGAAATACTATGCCGTTGTGCGAGGGAGATAATGATATGTTCTCACTGCACACTCATTTTTGCTCTTACCAACATTTAAAATAAATATTGTGAACTCATTTTTCAAGCAATTTTGATTCTGTTCTCGCAAAAGAGTTTCTTTTGTGTATTATATTCGGTTGTATATAGAACAATGTACAAAGTGAGACTACCCTATTGAGACACAACATGGAAATATTTAAAAGAAATATCAATTAGCAGTCACGTACGTAAATCACAGTTTGATACAATAATGTTTTGTCATCGATATCCGGAACCACTAGACATTTTGGTGAGAGAGTGGAACAAGTGAAAGAGTTTGTGTATTTGGGAAGCGTGATAACGAGAGATGGGAAATATGAGGGGGATATTGAAAGGAGAGTGATGGCAGGTAATAAAGTGAATGGTGCCTTGCACGCGATAATTAGCAGCCAGGCGTGATGTGAGCCAGGTGTCACAAAAGGCGCGAATGGCTGTTCATAATGGTGTGCTGGTACCGACACTTATGTATGGAAGTGAAAGTTGGGTGTGGCAGAAGAAGCATGAAAGTCGTGTAAATGCGGTGGAGATGCGTTCCCTACGGAGTATGTGTGGAGTCACCCTTGCTGATCGTATGAGGAATAGCGTGATAAGAGATCGTTGTGAGTTGAAGAATGATGTGGTGACTAAGATAGAAAGAGGTATGCTGAGATGGTTTGGCCATATGGAGAGGATGGACGAAAGGCGATTTACGAAAGGTATTTATCGTGCGAATGTTACTGGAAGAGTGGGTTGAGGGCGTCCCAAGGAGAACTTATTCCAATCAAATTAACGATCTTCTCCTAAAAAGGCAAATCAGGAGTACCTCTAACCGTCGAAAATGTATAAGAAGATGTATGAATGTGGAAGAGGCGAAAGAAGTGTGTCAGGATGTTAGCTTGTGGCAGTCAATAGTCTCTGCCTACCCCCATGGGATACGGGCGTGAGTGTATATGTATGTATGTATACTAGACATTTTCGCTCTCATAACATACCCAAGCTAAATATTTGTGGATTATATTTTGTTGTCTAATATCATGTCATCATATAATATCATGTCTAGTATTCGGATCGTTTGATGTATTTTTGTGCGATAAAGATTGATGGTATATATAAATGAAAATAGGATATCAAAACCAGCGAACTTAAATCTGGCTAACTTTTTAAAAGACGCGTGTCGGTCGCCGGAACCTTAATTAAATATCCTTTTATTTGGCATCGGTCGGCGGTGGTATGTCGCTGACAGCTCCCCACTTACTTTTTCAACAATAAACCAATTGATATTTTTAGTTTTTTATTTGCTCCGGTTAGTTAAAGTATTTCCGCAGCTCTGATTGCCTTATAAGGTTTATTAGGAAATGTGCTCTATACAATAAAGAAATACACTCAACATTTGCTAGGTGAAACTTGCTAGGTGGTAGGCGGTTCATATCCGCCCAGATAGCGACCACCCTACACAGGGTGTAAAACCCACCATAGTAGCTCACGCAAGTGTGTCGCGTACCTGGATCATCATCATCGTTGAGTAGCGAGGGATAGATTGTCTCTCGCTACTCGATACTCTAATTGGACGGCACTGCGCTTACCATCAGGTGCTTAGTGCCAGGATAAAAAAACTTACCGATTTTCACTCTGGGGAGACACAACCTCACACTCACACTCTATAGTGTTGGTGGATAAAAGAGTGGCTGTAAACCAGCGCTGCTCGGAGCTACGGTTCCAGTCAGCTGAAGCTGAGCCACTTCCTTTGGCCTTATATGCCATTATTTATTTCATTTAAATTTTTAGTTCATCCAATATAAACTATGTAAGTAGATAATGACAGACAGACAGCCTCCGTGGCGCAGTTGGCGAGTAGCCCGATGTGAACGAGAGGCCGTGGGTTCGATTCCCACACCTGGACAAATGTTTGTGTGACAGACAGATATTTGTGTCCCGGGTCTGAAAGTTGTGAGACCGTGCGTCTCTCGTAGTCCCTGATACCCACAACACAAGACTCGTATGTTAGTGTGGGGGTCGGGGCTATGTGTGTGACTGTTGGGTGTTATTGATTATTTATTTATTATAATAAAGCAATAAACATATTTTTTATGAAAATACCGTAGTAGACAGCCTCCGTGGGACAGTGGGCGAGTAGCTGGTTGTGAGTTGCCGTGGTTGGGAGTGTCACACCGAGAAAAATCTTTGTGTGACAGACAAATATTTAATGGTTTCTTAGGTTTACGCTGACCATTATCAACACTTATTCTTTGTTTAGTGTAAAAAATACACCATAACTTTATTTTATTTAGAGAGACTACGTGTTAAAGGATATCATCCAAATCAAACAATAAGTATAGCAATATTCCTGGTATTTTTACAAGCCACATAATAATCTCATATCTTTCTTATATTTTGTAAGCAAAGTGCACTTACATACAGCCTAGCCTTCGATGATACTGACCACAGACCCTATTTATTTTTCATAGTATTCTATTTTAAAATTAGTAAATATGAAATAAATATTATGAAGCCTTACAAACTTCATTTTAAACTAAATACAGTTATGCAAATGACGTTGCCGTTTTGCCTTATCCTGCACGCTCGTTCTGTCTCATCTAATAGTTACTAAACAAAACGGATTGTACTGACGTTTTCTTGCTATTCCGCTTCATTGTCTTTTGTTCGCAAAGTGTTCGAGACAGTACCTATTGGATGTAGTGTGATCGTGTATTGACGAAATTTCCACCTTTCCACACTCCGTTTTTATAGCTGAAGGTTGGCAAATGAACAACTGGTTGAAGTGATATTCAACGGAAACAAATATAAACAAATCGTGGGTGCTGATGCTCATTCACACACGGAATTGAGTCGAGAAAGAGGTTTAAGTCTTTTTTTTTTAGTGCCTCGATAGGCAGACGAGCAGACGGGCCACCTGATGATAAGTAGTCACCGCCGCCCATAGACTTCTGCAATACCAGGGCACAGCAAAGCAGCCGCCTACCGTTAGCAAAGCCGCAAAGTCTTTGGAAATTTTACTCATTATGCAATAAAAAGGAAGAAAAATATGCTTTTATTGTTAGAACGAACACAATAAAAATAAACAAATTACTTATTCTAAATGTTATACATTTTGCTCTAACAGGCTCCCTGATTCCACAGCTTAAGCAGTACTCTAAACATCAGCAAATTGCCATTTTATGTCTAGTTTCTGTAAGACTTTGGTCCCAGTGAAATGGGTACATTCATGCTATAGTACGTATGTATCGCTTACTAAAACTCACCTTGGCATTGTTCTTTCCCCCTCCACCTGGAAGTAATTTAAATCATATTAGCGATCGTGAGAGCGGCCAGCTGCGCTCCACACGCGACCACGCCATTATTAGATACACAATAATCTACGGACATAACTTGTGTTTACACCTTGGCAAGGATTTTTTGTAAGGTTTCAGTAATGTTATTGTTACTGTTTCTTTTGATACTTCTTTTTTATCCTAGCACGGCAAAGTGACCACACTGCACCTGATGGTAAGCGCAGTGCTGTCCAATTAGAGTATCGAGTAGCGAGAGGCAATCTATCCCTCGCTACTCAACACAACCATGCAGGCCTGCTTCTTCACACTACGCTCATAGGTAAGAAGGTGAAGAAGCGGTCGAGACTCTAGTGTCAGAGTACTCAGAACAGAACATCGTACCCCAACTCTAGACCCCCGACTTCTAATATATTTACACTACGAATCTTATATCACATTAATTACTGTATCAAATGGTATACACACATAATACAGACTGCCTGTAGTGGCGCAGTTGTAATTGCCTATGCGTAACGACTGCTGTGCTGAGGCTCGGGTTTGGATCCCCGGGTCGGGTAAAGTGATATTGGGTTTTTATATTTAGAAATACTCAGATTAGCCCGGAATCTGGAATTGTCCCTGGTATGGCGATAGGCTTGAACACTATAACATTATAAGACCAAGTGGGTGTACTGGATACACCTCTGCCTACCCCTTTGGGGATTACAGGCGTGAGTGATGTATTTATTTACCTGAAAACTCCGATTCAGATGCTTTTTGTAGAGTTAAAGTCTAGTTAGTGCCAAAACCAATACGTGTATACAGGGGTCATCGCAATCATCACCCAGTTTTATTAAAGACTCGATGCTCCAGCTCATCTCTTTATATAGCTCGTAAATATATAACGAGATACTCCATATATCTCATAAAGTGCGACGTACGGTGTTAAAATTCTTTATTATATGTGTTAACCTATTTACTTAATTAAACTCATGTGTGTTTCATTTGGAAATAATTTTATTTTATAGTTTATTGGAGTATTATATAACTTTTTTATGTTGTAATATGGCAGGAATTTAAGATAAGATATACCCTTAATAAGGAAATTTGTTGATGTATTTCCTTTTTATTGGTATTTAGTGTACTGTGGCTGGAGACTATTTTTTTTTTAGTGCCTTGATAGGCAGACGAGCAGACGGGCCACCTGATGGTAAGTAGTCACCGCCGCCCATAGACTTCTGCAATGCCAGGGCACAGCAAAGCCGCTGCCTACCGTTAATTAACCGTTAATTATTATTATAAATATATAACTAAGTTCTAAATTCTACTACATGTAGCTTGTCACTATCTGGAAACTAATATAAAGCATAAAAGCGAGTCACTGTAGAAAAGTTCTCACAGTGACAACTGCACAGTGCCTTGCGAATTCACCGCCATAAATCAATGTCAACACGGCTAACTTTAATTTGGTATCATCACAGATTCCCCCTTTAAGAGATTGTGCCGGCTTGTGCAGACAGCTAGCGATGGCTGCGAATTAAAACTGGAGAAACATAATAAATATTTCGTTGTGCTGGAACGTATTAAGAGATTTGGGGGGTTGAGGTGAGTCATTATAAATAAATAAATAACACCCAAACAGTCACACACAGCCCCGATACCACACTAAGATACGAGTCTTGTATTGTGGGTATCAGAGACTACAGGAGACGCACGGTCTCACAACACCCAGACCCCGGACACAAATATCTGTCTGTCACACAAACAATTGTGTCTGCTGTCATTATCATAATATATACATACATACGCATTCACGCCTGTAATACCCGAAGAGGTTGTCAGAGGTGTAACTAGTACACCTACATTTCATTGAGCTTTTTATCGTCCCATGACGTGATGCCTATCGCGATACCGGGGAAATACTAAGATTCGGGATAAAAAAATCCATTATCACTTTTACCAGAATCAAACCCGAGTCCTCAGCACCGCCGTCGCATGGTGTACGTAATTACAAAGGCGTCACCAAGGCAATATGATAATAATGGTTTTTATTAATCGGGGCAATATAAAACAGTGGTATGATTAGGAGTCTCCGCATCCTATTAGTGTATTTGCTATTATTAGAAATACCGAAGGTATATCAAAAGTATTTAGGAGAGTAGTTGCGGGTACATTAATAATGACAACCTAAGTGGGGAGTAGTAAATGTTTAGCATACAACGGAGTGCCTTCCGCGTTTCGGTGTTCAGTTGAGTTGTGAAGAACAGTAGTCGATAGCCAGGATATTCGTGGTTCGTCCGCGGGTCAGTAAGTAAGCAGTTCAATGGTCGCGTAGTTCAGTTTAGAGGGTAATGCTGGTAGATTAATTATAAAGAGAAGCCTTAAGTGAATCCTGACATGCGGTTTTGTTAATATTAAGCACTGAGATGTGTAACAGTGTTATGTTAATCAATTAATAAAGTAGTAAACATTGTATTTGTGCCTTTTTAAATATCCATCTTGCATAGTTTTGTTGATGTTGTTAACAATCCCTGAGGGTCATGGGACGGAAACTTACAAAAACCAAATTCAATTGAAGTAGAAATGTATTCTAAAAATATAATAATGAAATCCAGTAAAAATGTAGTTATTATTTCAAACATCACAGGTCTCGACGCCGCAGTCGAATTCGAAGGCCCTCAATCTATCACAGTCGGTTACCAGATCGACAATCGAATTTTAATATAAGTTTGTTTATTTTTATCTTGAACACCACGGCGAAATTAACTGGAAGGAAAAAAGTTTTGGAATATACCCCACAACATTATTATTAGATTTTGCTTTTGGGCTCGCTCATGTGACAGTAATTTGCTTCGCTCCCATGAGTTATAATGTGATGTTATATATCATCCAACCTTTTTCAATAATCAAACTTCAAAATACAAAATCATTTTTTCTACGCTCACTGGTAGTTCCAGAAATAAGCGCGTTCAAACAATTTTTTTAGTTGTATTAGTATAGCTAAGATGATCATGTAAGCTGTCATTCTTAATTCATATAAATGTAAGTCTTAGATAATTGAAGAAAATAAATGTTGTCAACTATTTGTTCGTATTTAATTTATACAAACCAAGTTTTAAGTAGAAGTATCAGACATTTAATGTAAATATTTATACATCAAATGGCTTTAGAAGTTGTCGGGGTCCGTTTGCACAGACAGTACACAGTCTGAAAACTGTACAGTCTGCGGATGTGTTTGCATTTGTGAAAAAGATTATTTTGGTGGAGAGAGAACACCGCCTACATTGCTATTTGAACGCGATTGCATGGCGACCACTGCATATATGGTGAAAAGTTCGCCACAATGACTTGCTGACAAGTCACGTTCTAGAATCAACCAGTAAATTATCCAGTTACTCTGGACCGGGATAATTATAGCGATGCTCAAAGAACAAAACAGATGTCCACGTTTTATATTTGGACTATACTGCACTTATCATCAGGAGGAATATTGCCATGTCAGGTTAAAAATTAATCGTCTATAAGCTTCTCAAGTAGTATACAGCAGATATCTAAAATTATGGAAGTAATTATCTACTTTGATTATAACATTATTTTGCTAAAAAGCAGTTCCAAAGTAGCGAAGACACTCTATAGACAGTTTTGGTTACAGCATAAATTGACTGTCTCGACCACCATTTTTTATACCAACCCCGTATTGAACTGGTCCTACTGTTAGAAACTTCCTCTACTAATTAGAGGGGTTAGGCCTTAGTCCACATCTGTCGGTTGATCACTGTATTACAAAAAATGACATGAAGTAACAGCTCTTGCGTTTCCTACGCGAAGTGAGATATTTAAAGGCTCATCTCTCTCCCCTTAATCTTCATTTATTTTCTTTAAGACTGAACCCCTCATTCTTTTGGTATTGTGGATCTTCATTGGTGGTGGCGATTACTTATAAATTGACGTGATTTCTAGTTTCCCGGGCACTGGTATATAAAATTCCGCCTTATATAAAATTCGGCGTTCATTGAGTACTCTGACACTAGACCCTGGACATGTTGCAAACAGGAGTGACAATGGCGGGTGTGTGGGCGAGATAGTCTGCTGCATGTTGTAGTGTGAAGATGCTACAGCAGGCCGGCAGGCATTATTGTGTTAAGTAGCGAGGGATAGATTGTTTCTCGCTACTTGATACATTAACTGGACAGCACTGCGGACACAGGTGCAGAGTGGTCACTTTGCTGTGCCAGGATAAAATAATCTTTGATAGACTGTATTTTTATACTGTGGTACACAGACAGACAATCCTTCCACTTAAATATGCTAATTTATAGAAGACTTAATGCTTGCAGAAACTTAGTTAATGTTTTCAAGTTTGGACGGCGAAGTGACGCCTGGGAGTTTAATCGAAATTCCACGCTGGACTCAAATATTGTAAATGCGATGGCTTTTACAAATGAATCAGGACCTACACTGGTACACAAGTTAGCACTGATAGTTTATTAACGAGTTTGGCGTGTGATAGTTAGTCTATTATTTGTGAAAAAGTGTAAATCGTCTCATTGGTCCAGTGACAACTGAGGTCTTGAGTTCGAATCATAAGACTTAAAATTAATGTTTAAGTGTTTGGTTTGAAAATTAATTTAGAATTTGTCAGGATTAGACTTCATTTTGACTAGTGTTGCACCTTTGCCTGTCGTTCGGGGATACCAGCGTGAGCTTATTTAAATAACCTTGAAACCATATGCAGGGTGATAGGTTTTATATATATTTAAGGAGAAATAAATATTTTTAAATGAAAATAGACATAAATACCATGGGTGTATCATTTTACAATTTATTTTTGCACACAACTTTAATTCAAGAAATGATAATTCTCTATTCACAATACAATGATCGTGATGATGTTCGTAGATTCGGTATGTGTAGGTAGGTATACATTATTTTTTAGCTGTAACTTCTAAAAACCCTGCTACTACTGAAATAATGTGAAAAAAACACTGCGAAGAGATCAAGTGGGTCGAGTCCACACGACTACCCAATGCGGACCTGTAATCTCATTAATAAAGATCTAATTTGCAGTGTAGGTAATTATGTTGGTGTTTTGTCGTTTAATTAATTTTTCTCTTCGTCGCCGGCCGCTAATTGCCGGCGGGCAGCTGGGACGTCTTTTTGTCGCCTTTGACGCCGAATAAATCTTTGTCTTCGCTGAATTTGCTTTTGATACAATTTATCTACCTTGGTGCTATATTTACTCTCAATTCGTTTTTCTATTACTAGTTAGATACCGTGTTAATATTTATTTATAAAATGAATTTGTCTTAGAATATTGTATGAAACTTAGTTATAGATATTGTAGTTAATTGGACTTTTTGAATTAAACTTAGTGATATATAATAAACCTTGCTCTAGTGTCAGCATATATAAGATCTGAACCATGATGTCCTAGGTTTGACTCTGTGGGCTTAGTGTAAGTATTTCTTTAACATAATTAAATTTCCAGGGGATTTATGTCACAAATGTGAAGCCAAATGCTTGCAGCCATGGTCTAGGTTCTGGGCTCCTTCCTCCACACGTAGCCCGTTAAAAGTCGGACCATTGTGCGTGCTTTTCACAGCCATGTAAAGTATGTATATGCATCGACATCTTATTGAACTAATATAAAAGCAGAATGATTGTTTAGTCAAAATATCCGGTACTGAACCAATTGACATGTAATGTGCCACGGTGAAACTCACACAAAACCCAGACCAAAAATAAATTGTGTATCACAATTATTTGCTTGGTGTGAGGATCGAATCTAAGTCCTTCTCTATATTCCTACTCTTCCATTGCGTCATGGGGTCTTTCCTTAAATTGGACTGTATTGTATTTACCATCAGGAGCATTGCAAGATAAATTCAATCACCGCATCTTTATTTTGCTGGTGGTAGGATATTCATATCCGCCCGGATAGCGACCACCGTACACAGGGTGTAAAACCCGCCATAGTGGCACACGCAAGTGTGTTCAGATCAGCTAGTGTACATCCGGTTTTTGTCGGGTCTAGATTTGGGGTACGATGTTTGGCCATTTTGCGGCCTTCTGAGTACTCTGACAATAGACCCTCGCCCGCTTCTTCACCTTCTTGCTCATGGCGTAGTGTGAAGAAGCAGGCCGGCATGATTGTGTTGAGTAGCGGATAGATCGTCTCCCGCTACTTGATACTCTAATTGGACTGCACTGCGCTTACCATTAGGGGCAGTGTGGTCACTTTGCCTTGCTAGTATAAAAAAATCTCACAAATGTATTTCTCTACATAATGTTTTTATTTATTCTATTTATTTATTTATGCTTTATTGTACACCAGAATACAAATATTAACAGAACATTGCAATAAACTTAAAATAGAATGTACAAACGGCGGTCTTATCGCTAACTGCGATCTCTTCCAGACAACCTTTACATGGATTCGATCTGAAGAGACACAAAAGTAATGGGTGGTCATCGTAGGGAAATAGACATACTATGATGTACAGCAAAATACATAGACATAACATACATACTTATACTTTATACTATAATATACTACATAAATTAAATATCTTTATATACTACATACACTACCATATGATATATATTATATATACTTACAAGTACAGAAACTGGAAGAAAAAATAAAAAAATAATAATAGTAGATAGTATTATATCATTGAAGTGACGAATAAAGAATACGGAGGCGTTTTTTGAATATAGCTAATGATTCAGCTTGTCGTATAGCTACTGGTAAATCGTTCCACAGACGAGCAGCATACACTGTGAAGGATTTATCAAGAAATGAAGTGCTGTGCTTCGGGATTTCTAATGTCAAATTCCCCGATGACCTCAAAGTCCGTGCGTGTGTATCGCTTAAAAATTTAAAGCGCTCATTGAGGTAACGTGGTGCAGTAGGATCAAACAGAACCCGGTATAAGAGTAATAAGATGCGAGTATTCCGGCGAAGGCGTATAGATGGCCATTTGAGCTTACTACGAAATTCCGAAACGTGGTCATATTTGCGTAAACCAAATATGAACCTGATGCAAAAGTTCTGGAGCTGCTCAAGTTAGGACAACCGTCAAACAGAATTGGAGATATCTGATTGAAATCTATTCTAGGAATAGCCCTAGAGCTCCCAACAACAATGACCTGGGTTTTTGAGGGATTTATTATCAAGCCATGCATTTTACTCCAATCGCTGATACGAGCAAGGTCCTTGTTAACCGACGCGATCGCTTCCGACACCCTGTCTACAGGAGCATGGTAATATATCTGTAGATCATCTGCGTAAAGATGGTAGGAAGAAATTAGTTGGTCAGAGATTGAGTTAATAAATAACGCGAAAAGTAAAGGAGATAAAACGCCGCCCTGAGGGACACCGGCATAATGAGTTGTGATCATAATATAGTTCGCAGGTAAATGTGTCTACGCCCAAACTGCACCTGTGGTTCACAAGCCTGAATGCAACGAGAGAGTCCCATAGTATGAGGGGCAAACTTGTAAGTCCATAATCTGTTTATATCTTATTCACGAAGTCTCCCTTGAGGTTAATAGCTTCCCGAGTA
This sequence comes from Laothoe populi, assembly GCA_905220505.1. NCBI lineage: Eukaryota > Metazoa > Arthropoda > Insecta > Lepidoptera > Sphingidae > Laothoe > Laothoe populi. The sequence goes on from HG992156.1 coordinate 1,296,150, forward strand.
ATGTATGTACTTAGTAGTACAATTGTCACGCAATAAGTAGTCTTACTGCAGACCCATATCAAATCATTTGTTTAGTGAATTAGGCCACCAGGGGCATTTTTAATTAAAATATGGCAGGTCAGGTGTCATATTGTAATTAAATAACACCCAACAGCCACACACATAGCCCCGTCCCCACACTAAGATACGAGTCTTGTATTGTGGGTATCAGGGACTACGAGAGACTTTCGGTCTCACAACACCCAGACTCCGGACACAAATATCTGTCTGTCACACAAACATTTGTCCCGGTGTGGGAATCGAACCCACGGCCTCGTTTCACAGCCGGCTACTCACCAACTGCGCCACGGAGGCTGGTGCGCTGGCACGCCAATTCAGCTAATATCCTAACCAGAGTTTCCTCTCTTTCACTCTCAAAATAATTAACGAGAAAAAAGGGACAAAAATGTAAATAGAAAGTTTAGTCTTTCAGTAAAATTATTCATAAAATGCGATGAAAGATGATCTGAACAGAACTCAATACGGTTTTTTAAATAAACTTAGTCACATAATTTCCAATCTCCTTAAAACGGTGTGGCGGAAAGCAAAAATGTTTGTTAAAACTTTATGTGAGTCGACAGGCGACCATAAATCTCTATTGTAACGTTCCTCGAGGCGGAGAGACGAAAGAAAATTGTAAGACTATAATGATGCTAACATGTGCACGGAAAATGTAGTACTTACGTTTGGCGCGTGTTTTGTGTGAAAATTCTAGTGTTTATTTTTTGCAGCTCCAATGTATATTTTTATGTTAATTATAGAGTTTTTGTTAGTTATAAGCAGATTAGTGTTGTTATTATAGGAATAAGAGTTAATAATATAATAATAAATAACACCCAACAGTCACACACATAGCCCTGATCCCACACTAAGATACGAGTCTTGTTTCGTGTGTATCAGGGACTAGGAGAGACTTTCGGTCTCACAACACCCAGACCACGGACCATATATCTGTCACGCAAACATTTGTGCCGGTGTGGGAATCGAACCCACGGGCTCTCGTTTCACAGCCGGCTACTCGCCTACTGCGCCACGGAGGCTGACATAAATGTGTTATTATAAACTTTATGATCGAACATAATTTTATAAGTCATTATTCATCTCGAGAAGATTTTTTTGCTTTATAAAAATGCTGACTCTGATGAAGAAATGTTGTAACAGGCAACACTGAATATTTAATACTGGCACCCATAAATATTTGAATTTCGATTGTTAGAATGTTTAAAATTATTTATTCTGCCGGAAATCTTTTGTGATTTTTTCTATCACTAAAATATATTTCGGATTCCACATTTAAAATGGATTTATGAATGGCTTTTGAATGGATAACGATTCTTCCCAAACTGCGAACAAGACAACATTTTTGCGTTCTGGTAAAGGTCGAGCTCGTTGGCGACATTGCGTACGGTCGGAATTAAGCACGTGATTTTTCCTTTTCTGAAATTAAATTTAAGTCAAAAGTCCCGTATAAGCCGAAAAGCAGTGACGACCTTCAATACACGCAAAAATAGAATATACATAAAAACATGCAAATGTTCGCTTTTAATGATCTCTTTCGAACAACAAAGTATGGAGAGACATGATTTATGTAATAACATATTATTTTTATATACTTTAAATATACTGTATAAAAAATATAAAGAATAAATATATCTAAGTATGTTTTGTAATAAGATCTATGGTTTTTGTTTTTTTTTAGTGCCTCGATAGGCAGACGGGCAGACGGGTCACCTGATGGTAAGTAGTCACCGTCGTCCATAGACTTCTGCAATGCCAGGGCACAGCAAAACCGCTGCCTACCGTTTGTTGTTTCTTTCTTGGTGTCTTCTTGGTGTTCTTCTCATACCAATGCGCATTTCCGAAGCACCGGTAGATAAACATAATCCTGACCTGTAAAAAGTGCCCCCAGTGGCTCAATTTACTAAATAAATGATTTGATTTGAATAGTTTCATTTGTGATGCAAACTTCACTGCCCTTCGTATACACATAAATACTGAACTTATGAGCAGTTAGCGGTTCAAGCACATTTAGCTACGTGGTGACGCGGCGCCGTGGTGAGCTGAACAATGAGCTCGTTAATGCAGGTGGGCGCTGTCGGCTGTACACGTTCCCGGACAGACGCGTCCCCGGACGTTCCCGGAAGTCGCCGCAACGGTGCATAATCAGCGCTAGTCTATAGGCCTCTAGGAGTTCGACATATGACCAAGATTTGTGGTATCCATTTGAAGTAGTTGACCACAAATAGCGATGCTACTGAGTATAGGATATTTTTATAACATACTGCAAGGTTTCGTAGTTTTGATATGACACATTTGTAAAGGGTAGTTGTGAAGAAGAAAATTTATTTAAACGAGCACTCTGCAGAAGGATTCATTCCGTTGTGATCAACTGACCAGCAATGTAATGATAATAAGGTGTAGTTCTATACCTGAATTGTTTATTAGTTATAGCAGCGATAGCCTAGTTGGTTGCGGTACGGACTGCCAAGACGAAAGTCGTAGGTTCAGAAACCCAAGTGGCATACACCTCTGACTTTTCTAAAGTTATGTGTGTATTAAAATGTTAATTATCGCTTGCTTTAACGGTGAAGGAAAACATCGTGAGGAAACCTGCATATCTGAGAATTTTTCGAAGGCATGAGAAGTCTGCCAACCCGCATTAGGCCAGCGTGGTGGCTTAAGGCCTAACCCCTCTCATTAGTAGAGGAGGCTCGTGCCCAGCAGTGGGACAATGTTTAATACAGGGCTAGTATTTATATTGTGAAACTGTGCTATAAGGTATTATACAAGAGAATAAAGTCGAGCTTGGAGTTTAATTGGAGAAATTCCTATACATAATGAGCGCACGTCTGTAATCTCTGGGGTAGGCAGTGGTGTAGTTTGCCTTCTAGAGGCAAATATAGAACTTTTACTAGTAAAATAATATAATTACAGTTTTTGATAACGCCTTAACGCACGGGCCACAATAATTTGTTTAAAAAAACGAATTCACGGACGGATAGTTCACTCTTTTTATCGCTGGATAAGCACAAACTTTGTGTTAATTTTTGACAGAAACTACACAAATTCAACCTACAAATTTCATTCTCGGCCAAAGAAGATTCACTTTAAAAATCGCTTTGAAATTCATCGTTCACCCTTTTAGGAGGTACAACTAAATATAAAAATGTACAGACAATTAGGCAGATGTAGGTTATATATATGCACTGGCCAACAAGTAATAAGCCTAGCTTGATAAAGCGCGTCCAGCACCCGCAAAACCACAGCAACAACCACAGAGGCCCTGATAGCTGCTGTGTTTATAATTAATCCAGCGCTGTAGCGGCTGAATTACTCGAACGATACAAAGCTAATACATGACGATATTTAGATTTTACTGGAATGACAATAACACCCGACAGTAAAACACATAGCCCCGACCCCACACTAAGATACGAGTCTTGGTTTGTGGGTATCAGGGACTACGAGAGACGCACGGTCTCACAACACCCAGACCCCGGACACAAATATCTGTCTGTCACACAAATATTTGTCCCGGTGTAGGAATCGAACCCACGGCCTCTCGTTTCACAGCTGGCTACTCGCCAACTGCGCAACGCGGGCTGTCTGATGTGATGATAATATCAAAGGCTTAAAATAAATCTATGGTGACACAGTCGAGGGGAAAGTATTATTATATTCCGTCCTATTACTATAGTCGTACCGCGTACGAAGTCGATGTCGTAGTCGAAGCGGTCATTTTTCATATCATTCTATACTGAACTGAGATAATGAATTAATTGAATATTGATATTAATCTCTCTACGTATTTTATTTCATGTTGGTGTGGACATATTTTTTTTTTAAGTCTAACGTAGAAGGAAACGTATGCCCGCACTTATGCCATAATAAAAAAAAACTTAGTGTAAACACACCGTCGGCGGCCATTACCCTACAATACGCCTTAATTGCATGTTAATAAGGGCGAATTTAGCCTGTTTTTGGTCCGGCTATATCCGGCCGGGCTGGGCTCGAGTGGTTAATGTGTGTGTAAAATTGCGTTTCATCTTCTATCAACTTAAATTCTCATTTCAACACAATATTACGATTAATTTGGGTGCCAATAGAATATCTTTAAAAATTCATTTATATCACAAGCTTTGACTATTTATAGAAAATAGTGATTTAATAAAAAAATACTTGTGAAGACAAATCTAACAGCCCTAAACATGATATGGCTGCTGTAAGCTGTTGAGGAGTTGAGTGGTCTACAGGTGGTCCTAGAAGCATCAGGTCTAGCTCATCAAAATATTGCATTGACCTTAACATTATTATGACATGTAAAAAGTGCCCATAGTGGCCTAATTTACAAAATAAACGATTTGATTTGATTGGTCATTGCATGAATACCAAATTTCAGCCTATTCTGGCAACGAAAACGGTTCAAAATTCAACAAACTTTGCATGTTAAATAATAGGATAAGGTAAGATAAGATAAACTTTATTGCACACAAAAGAAAAACATACAGTAACACATAACATAAATTAACCTAGAAATAAAATATCTTATAAATAGAGTAATGCTAAGAGTACAGCGATGTGTTTGATTGAACTCTGGTGTCCAAATAAAGATCTAACTTGTGTTATGAACACCAGGGATAATAGCTTGTAATATATGTCAACTAGTCATTATACCTGTTAATTAATGAAAAGATTTACATCCACAGTTTTTATAGTTTGAGAACTCCACAAGAATTAAAATGAGTGTTCATTTATTGTGGAAGTTCGTGGTGAAATATTAAGTAAAACACGGCCTTGATTGTATCGTGAGCTGCTATTATCAAAATTACCTAACACAATTATGTTCTGTATGTTGTAATTATATTATGAGGTAATTATAATGTAATTTGAACGTAATTTGTATACATCCTGGCTTCGTTAATCCATACTAATACTATAAATGCGAAAGTAACTCTGTTTGTTTGTTTGTTATCTCTTCACGACTAAACGGCTGAACGGATTGTAATTAAATTTGGTAAGGGAATAGATTATATCCTGGAGAAGGACATAGGCTATCTTTTTTCTCAAAAAACAACCTTGAAAGGGGTCAAATAGGAGTTCAAAATTTGTGTGGGAAATCCTCGACTTAGGGATCTGTAAATTCATATTTAGGCTTTTGGTAGGAAATAAAGAAATACGTGTTTCAACGTTTTTGAAAAATCATCCCTAAAAGGGGCAAAGTGATGTTAAACTTATGGGGTATTCTTTAGATGCAATCTCAAGATTCAGGCACAACACCTGAGAGGCTGGACAATCGCTACAGGTGCCTCAGTGCAGAAGACAACTACTTTTTTTTTTTTTTTTGTTGTCGCGGGGAAAGCGTTTTATTACTACCGCCCGCTCCGGGGGGAAGCGGAATAAGAATAAAACGGTTATGCTGGACTAGCCGGTCTTACGACCCAGCATCCCCCTCGCCCGGATGATGGCTATCCGGGCAGCCGCTGGGTCGAGTCCCTACCCCCTATGTACACCCCACCCGACACTACCAGCTAAAACCCCGCAGTGGCCTTCTTCGGCGCTTACGGAGCGATCCCGGGGTATTCTAAGGAGTGCTAGAATTGCTGCCGGAACCGCCCCTGCGCGGTGCTGCGTAGCAGCCCATCTCCATGGGAGGGCTTAGGAGCCCCCGCGCACCGAACAACGGCAGCGAACGAGGCCTTACCACACGCGCTGCCGTCCATCTCGGGGTCGCACGATGCTCCGAAACTGGGAGTGCATCGATTCGGGCTGACAGCCCCCCGCTGCGAGCCCGCGACCCCCGATGGCCCCAATTAGTCGCCTCGTACGACAGGCAGGGGTTACCGTGGTGGAATTCAAACGCCCCCGTTCCACAGGGCGGGAGACGCCGGTCAGTCGTCCACCCGGCGCCTCCTACGTCTTCTCTGGCGGCAGGAGGGATCATTTCGTTCCCGATCCCTCTCGGCACTCTCCTTCTGCGAGATGACGCTCTCGCAGAAGTGGGCCAAAGCACGCCAGGACCTCCGGCTGGCGACCATGGACGACACCACGGCCGGCAGCGAGAGGTCTCCTCCGACGACTGCTCTGAGAGCGCTGCGCTCTTCGTCCCAGGCTGGGCACTCCTCCAACGTGTGTTGGGCGGAAGACAACTCCTTGGATTGTATACTTCTGCTCCCGAATATAACCTCCACGCAGGCGGAGCCGCGAGCAACAGCTAGTCTATATAAACTCATTTGCAAAAAAAACGGGCACCTAAGCAATGAACCATTTCAAATGTTACTATTGGTTTGTTTGATAATTATAGGTAGTTTTACTTTCACAATTTTGTAAATTAATAAGCAAATAATCGTTTTCGTCAGTATTATCATAAAATTTTGATAAAATTTATGGGTTTTAATGCTAAAGTTCACTAGTAGTGTATGCTCACTAGTAGTGCATATGCTCGTGAAGTAAAAGTTAACAAAGATTTTTGTTTGTTTTTTCTTTAATAAAGTAAAAGCAGATAAATGTTTAGTATCGAGTGTGACCCCCTCTAGCTGAAATCACAGCTTGAATTTGTCTGGGTATGCTAGCGAGGATATCCCGGATACTTGCTTGCGGAATACGTTCCCACTCCGCGGTAATCACATTCTTCAGCTCTCTGATGGTCTGCGGAGCCGGTTGTACTGATCTCACGCGTCGTTTCAGAACGTCCCAGACATGCTCTATAGGATTGAGGTCGGGACTTCGAGCTGGCCAATCCAAACGATGAATGCCGACCTCTTGCACATACGCTTCCACATCGCCAGACCGGTGGGCGCGAGCGTTGTCGTCCATAACAAAAAAAAAAAAAAAATTGAGTCTTCGCCTAAAGCAGCCAATGCGGGTTGTGCACGAGGAATTAGAACTTCCGTTATGTATCGATGTCCAGTCAGTGAGCCGTTTTCAATGAAGACTAACTCTGTACGATCCATTGAATTTATACCTGCCCAAAACATAACAGAGCCCCCACCATAAGGTGTGATTTCTTCAAAACAAGCCTCTGCAAAGCGTTCTCCTCGTCTTCGTAGCACTCGCCGACGTCGATCTTCACCGAACAGAGATATCCTGGCTTCATCGGAGAACAATACCCTATTCCAGTCTTCTTGAGTCCATGACTCACAATTTCGAGCAAACCTAAGCCTGGCAACTCTGTGCTCACGGAGTAACTTAGGGCCGCGGGCCGGGCGATGACTGCGTATATTGGCCGCGAGAAGCCTCCTCCTGACCGTCCATAGACTAATATGCACATTTCTTACTTCTTCGAGGTTGTTCTTAAGGTCCATATACGAAGACTTGCGATTTCTCAATGCGCGACTCACAAGAAAACGATCATCCCGTGGTTGGGTACATGGTTTTCTTCCAGAACCAGGCCTTTTCTCGACGGAACCGGTGTCTTGATACCGCTGCCAGGTCCGTTGAACCGTCGAGCGACTCACACTTAGCCTCTGAGCCACGAAGCATTGGCTGCAACCCTCTTCGAGCAGCGCAATAATTTTGGTAGCTTTTACCACTTTCTCTAACATTATTGAGACAGCTAAACAGCAATAAATGAAGCTTTGACAATTAAGAATATGAAATAAATTCATAAAAATTCACTAAAAGTTATGAAAACCGATATTATCTTTTGGAATTTTTAACACCTAATGTCAAAAAGATCGACGCCAATATTTATATGAATGGGGATAAATTGAGTCTTGTGGAGACAACCAAATTTTTAGGCATAACATTAGATCCCAAACTTCAATGGGGATCTCACATATCTGTATTATCCAAAAAATTAAGTGCCGCAGCTTATGCTGTGAGTAAAATACGTCAATTGACCGACGCTGATACGGCTAGGTTGGTCTATTTTGCGTATTTCCATAGTTTGATGTGCTACGGGATTCTACTATGGGGTGGTGCTGCTGACATCAATATCATCTTTACTCTCCAAAAGCGAGCTATAAGATCTATCTACTCGCTAAATTCTAGGAGTTCTTTGAGAGAAAAATTCAAGGAAATTAATATACTGACAGTAGCATCACAATTTATATTCGCTAATTTAATGTATGTTCATAAGAATATACAACAATTTCCAAAAATTTGTGATGTCCATAGTGTAAATACTAGAAATAAAAATAATCTTGTTAGTTATAAAACAAGACTCCACAAAATCGGCAACTCTTTCAAGGGGCTTTGTATACGCTTCTACAATAAGGTTCCCAATCACATTAAAGAACTTAATGAAAGATGCTTTAAAGCTACTATTAAGCGAAAACTAAGTAATAAAGCCTATTACAAATTTTCTGAATATTTAGATGACCGAAAGGCTTGGGAATAAGTTATCCTATTACTTAGAAGTTAGTCATTAACTTATTATTGGGAACTTTATATGTTTGTATAAGAGTTATATATATTAAGTTATGCCAATATTTTATTTGCTTAACATTGCAAACTTATATGCCTTACATGACTTTACTTGATATTATTGTCTTAGTATTTAATTGTTGTATTTAGTCTGGGTATGTCATGCTCGCTAAAGTGTCTGTGCTTGCTGCGGCGCCATGTGCCAGGTCGGTCTCTTCCCTGTAACATGGTTGAGGAGGCCGATGGCTGACACATGCGTCACTACTCGTGATCGGGTGCGGCTCGTGTGGACTGGTCTGCTCAGACTATTTCAGTAAGGACCAACTGCTTTAAGAAATCGAGATTTCACTCTCACGATGGTCATGTGCGGCACTAGGTGCTGTAATGAGTTTTATTTCACAATCTTGCAATAAGGCAGCTTAACACACATTGAGCTGCTCTAATCTAATGTAATTAAATTAAAATTGTATAATAATTGTATTACCAAATATTGTTAACCAATGTTGAAAAAGAGCAACGCTAAAGTTTCTTGCCCGTTCTTCTCTAGCAAAACTGCATTCTGAACTGGCGGTAGAGTTAAAAATTTACTGAATCTAAATAATGTATAACATTTCATGGATTCAATAAATATTTGATTTTGATTTTGGAACTTCGCACCAAAAATGTAGGATAAAAAGTGGTTTTCTGTAAAAACGAGCATCAAACGAAATTTTGAATTTAGAACGTACTGTTTTAAACACCACGGCATTTTTAAAACCGGCCAGTAACATGTACAAATGATTGAAATCATTTTGGTACCGTATTTTTTTAAAGAAGAAAAAAAATTAAATTAAAATCAAAACCGCCCGATTTTTTTTGCAAATGAGTGTATAAAACACAAAAATTCAAGTTCAAAATTTGAAATGAAATTTTGTGTATGTGTGTGTTGGGTCCAACTTAAAAGATAGGATAGTTTTAGATCCGATAGCGCTGTTGTCGAGATCTGATTTCTTATTTTTTCAACGAAAATTCTGAAGTCCACAGAGAAGGCGGTTTATGGCAGGACATCTGCCCGGGACCACTAGTATTATATAAACTGAGTTCAATAGTCACCTAAGATATTGTATGTATATACAGGTTTGGAAATAACAGAATTCTTTCTATTCGAAAATATTATACTTTTTAATATTGAATTGACAAATCATTTTAAGCAGTGCATAATTTTGGTGGATTCTTGTTTGTTAGTTGCTTAATGGTATATTTAGGCTTATCAGCTGAGGTTCAAGATTCGAACTTATCGGAAATTTACTATTACAGTTTAAGATCGGAAAACGCATATCGATTGTTCGCACATTTAAATTTATGTTCGATATGACAATAGACAAGTGGAATTTTATTTTATTTGTGTGATTTTATTTAAAATATATTTCTACTATCTGACTCTACTTTCTAGACTGCCTCGGTGGCGCAGTTGTAATTGCGCATGCGTTTACGACTGCTATGCTGAGGTCTTGGGTTCGATCCCCGGGTCGGGTAAAGTGATGTTGGGGTTTCTATCCAGAAATTCCCAGTATTAGCCCGGAGTCTGGAATCTGTGCCCGGTATGGCGATAGGCTCGCCCCCTATCACATCATGGGACCGAAATTTGGCGAAAAGTGGGTGTACTAGTTACACCTCTGCCCACCCCTTCGGGGATTACAGGTGTGAGTGTATATGTATGTATATTTCTATTAAGTTCGTAAACAAATTATTAATCATATATAACTTTTATTTTTTCATTATTATTTTATTGTATTAAGTTCTACAACTGGACGTATGCACATCACACTGAATTCCTTATTTAAAATCAGCGCTTAGATATTCTTCAAGCTGTACTGCAGAATGTCGCCGAATAAGGGAACCTGTTAGAGCAACATCTGTATTTGTTAAATGCTTTGTTCTTAATTTAAATAAAGTACGTTTGAATAATACCTTCAAATACATGAAAATGTACGATGGCGATAGGCTCGTAATAACCGTAATAAATTCGGTGAAAAGTGGTTATACTGGTTATACCTTTGCCTACCCCTTCAGGGATTATAGGCGTGAGAGTTTATGTATACATAAAACTATACTGGCACACACTCTTCCTATCAGTTCCACAAACGCAGGACCGAACAAGTCAATATCCCCAGAGCATAATTCACTGCTCAAATGATCGCAAAGCGCTAAAACTCTATTTCCTCGTACGCCGCTACGCTCGTATATTTTATACAGTATATTCGAATTTTCTCCGGATTCACATGCCTAGATGACTTGGTGTGAGTCCCTGGCGCGGTAAAATACGAAATTGCTAACCTCTTGGTTCGGGCCAGGATAGTAGAATAGAATTTGCAAGTGGTAGAGCGTTGTTATATGTTTTGTCTATTAAAAGGACTACTAATACGCGTTAGTCTTATTTTTTTATCCTGGAAAGGCAATGTGACCACACTCCCTCTGATGGTAAGTGCAGTGCCGTCCAGATAGAGTGTCAAGTAGCGAGAGACAATCCCTCGCTAGTCAACACAGTCAAGCCGGCCTGCTGTGTAGTTTCTTCACACTACGCCTAAAGGACCCAGGATCATAGGAAGGAAGAATATTTCATATTCTTATGTATAATTATTCTAAGATGTATATGGATCACACCTGTCCCGACGTAACAATAAGGAATGCAAGTTTTGTCATGATTTTTTCTTTCAATTTTAAAGCAAGCGATAATTAGCAATGGATTTAATTGAATGGACTATTTGTTCTTCGAAAGGCGGAGTGAGTGATTTAGACCTGTGAAAATCTCACGCAACGTCTAAATGGTAGGAGTGTTCGCAACGGCTATATATTGAAAACGCGTTACAACGATACGCTACTTTTAAAACGCCTATTATTTTTTACGCTATAATATATTAGTTTAATATATTACATCGCTTCGTAGAACGACGAGATTAGATTATCGACACAAAGCACGCCGTGCGCTGTTACATTACCTATTTAATAATTATTTCTATGCACCTATTTATTATTTTTTTGGGTTATAATTATTTTTTAAACAATTTTGTATACTATTTGTACCCGATTATAACCTGTTTTGTGTGTAATAAATAAAAATAAAATTTATTTACACGAAACTAACTTTTATTTACATTTTTATAATCATCAAATAAACCAACACAGCGATTAATTTCACAACTCAATTAAAACATATATCGACACCGCAAATTACTTCATACAAGTCCAACGAAATGAAGTCATGATTATATTCAAAAAATAATCTAACGTGTGCGAAAGAATATATTAGCGCGGAACATAAAAATATTAGTTTGCCTATTATTTTTACTATTCAATTGAATACAGTTCTTATACGGTTTATCTTAGAGCATAATTTGGCATGTGACAAAAATATAATTCAACAAAGTGTTAGTGGACGGGCCGTTGCGTTTCGTCACTTTCGCAGTGTGCGTATGCAGTGTGTATGTGATGGACGTCGTGTGTGTGTGTGTGCCCGTGGCCGGCGGTTTTGGTCGCATGTAATAAAAATAATCGTTCCGTATAAATAACGCTTGCCTGATGTAATAAATAATAGGCTATATGATTATGTATAAATAATAGGTTATTTTATCGGTTATCTAATATAACGAACACTCCTACTAAATGGTACCAACTTCCCGTCTGTATTCTGGCTATACCTGATCAATCCAGCCAGGTTACAGAAAAAAGTATAACGAGGTCCATAAAAGTGACCTCGTCATTCAGATGTATAAATTTTTTTTCATACAATGACACACACAGACAGTTTAGAGACTATCCCACACACCCGCCATTGTAACTCCTGCTTATCCACGATCGACAATGGCACGCATTTTTTCGACACCGAGTAATGAAACTCGGCGAGTCTCTGGGAATGCTTAACTGTCTTTTATCCCGCAACCAAATTAAACAAATAGAAATATAAGGAAGAGTTGAAAATATAAATTGTCCACTTCCCTCCATAGCAAATCGAGAGACAAATAATGAACTAAAGAGGTATTAACCTCCCATAAAAAACACAGACAGCCGACTACTCTATCGGCTCTATATAGAGATCGGTATGGGATAAGTTGGCCTGATCGCCGGCTCGCGTAACTAAATCATTTTAACGATACTAAGCCTTGATATACTTCTTTTCGCAATATAGTGCAGTTATCGAAATAACTAGGTACTTTAAATCGATTATCTAGATTAATGTGATCCCGAAGTGATTTCTCGGCAATTTTGTGAATATATTTTTTTGTATAATACAAGTTCTATTTCAGAAGATCCTATATAAAACTTTGACTAACTTTAATCTTGGTCTATGTCAATAAATGGCTATGGGTTGTCATAGCAAATTATTGATAGGTATGGTAATATTAATCTTTGTTTTATAATGCCCATTAAGTTCGAATCGCTCGATTTTCTCAGAGCTGGATCACACCTTATAGTATCCAGTAGTAAAGTAAGATCTCTAGTCTGCTCTTCACCTTCTCCTATTTATAAAAAAAACTAACAAAATTCATCGATTATATATATTTTTGTTTAGGTCCAACCATAAAGTTTGTAAACGAAACCTGACCTTATCAAATTTAATGCCAACGTAAAACATTACAGACAAAGTAATTAACTAGTCATACCGAGACAACGACAAGGAAAAAGTAAATTATAACTGTCTCGGAGATAAAAAAGGCGGTGTAAAAATCGCAATAAGAAGAGTATCGGCTTCTGCTTTAAGATTGTTCACACTTACCGGAGATAATCTTAGAATGAAAAAATGTCACGGTTCTTTTCGGGGGTCTAGAGTTAGGGTTGTTGGACGTTTGGCCGTTTTGTGCCCTTCTGAGTACTTTGACAACAAACCCTCGACCGCTTCTTCACCTTTTTGCCCATGGCGTAGTGTGAAGAAGCAGGTCGGCATCATTCTGTTGAGTAGCGGGGGATAAATTGTCTCTCGCTACTCGATAATCTAATTGGACCGCACAGCGCTTACCATCAGGTGCAGTGTGGTCACTTTGCCGTCCCAGTATAAAAAATACAAGATGTGACAGAACTCGGAACCAACCTGGATCCACATCTGATACTTCTGACTATCAGAAGTTTTCTGTGAGAATTTCGCGTTATATTAGCTACTAGCTGTTGCTCGCGGCTCCGCCCGCGTGGAGGTTGGGAGAAAAAGTACACAATACAAAATACTCATGCGTTTAACTTAAAAAATGTCAGATTTTCATACAATATTTTATCCCCTATTTTACCCCCTTAGAGGCGGAATTTCCAAAATCCTGAAACATATATTTTTTATTTTTAACTAAAAGGCCAAATACTAATTTTCATGAATTTAACTTCAAAAATGACGGATGTTCATACAAACTTTCATCCCCTATTTTACCCTTTTAGGGGTGGTATATCCAAAAACCCTTCCTAAGTGGATGCCTACGTCATAAAAGGTACCTACTGTCAAAATTTCAAGTCTCTAACCCCAGCCGTTTTGGCTGTGCGTTGATCGATCAGTCAGTCAGTCAGTCAGTCAGTCAGTTTCTTCTTTTATATATACAGATTTGCCGGAATCTTTGGCATTATCACTACTTCGAATTAGAAATTCCTGCGATACAGGGCTGACTTAGTGCGGGGTAAGTAGTATTGTGATAAGTGTTTATTTATTTATGTAATGAAAATAATTATCCATTCCTTCCACGAGATCACGTTTCGTGTACAATGACTCTTGTACGTGATTCTTGTGTTACTTTTAACAACAGACACCAGCGTGCGACTGTGCTCTTTGATTTTTATTATATCAGAGCAGGCTTTAACGGAGAAATGGTGCTGTATAATTGTTGCGGTTTATCCGGAGAGGGAAATTACAAAGTTCATCCGTTTTTTTATCAATAAATATGTTTTATTATACAATAAGAAGAAACAATGAAGCATACAATGAAAACATAAGAAGTATACAATGGATTAAAGATTTTAGCGAGCTAAAACCTCATGATTTTTTCCATCAGAAGAAAGAAAGAAAGAAAAACTATTTATAAGTACAGCTGACAACACGCACATACCACAAGACAATTAACCATGTTATTATAAACTAGCTGACCCGGCAAACGTTGTTTTGCCATATAAATAATCGGGGATAACTAATTAAATGACGATTGATCAGTTTTCGACCGGAGAGGAAAAATGATTAAATTACTAAAATGGCTATTAAAAAATAAGGGTTGATCGTAGAAGGGTGAAAATGAGGATTGTATGTATTTTTGTATGTTGTATCATAAAAAAATAGAAATTAAAAATTTTGTCTAAAAAATAAAAATTTAGGGGTGGACTACCCCTTTTTTTTTTTTTTTTTGTTGTCGCGGGGAAAGCGTTTTATTACTGCCGCCCGCTCCGGGGGGAAGCGGAATAAGAATAAAACGGTTATGCTGGACTAGCCGGTCTTACGACCCAGCATCCCCCTCGCACGGATGATGGCTATCCGTGCTGCCGCTGGGCCGAGTCCCTACCCCCTATGTACACCCCACCCGACACTACCAGCTAAAACCCCGCGGTGGCCTTCTTCGGCGCTTACGGAGCGATCCCGGGATATTCTAAGGAGTGCTAGAATTGCTTCCGGAATCGCCCCTGCGCGGTGCCTTGTACGGGCCCATCTCCATGTGGGGCTTAGGAGCCCCCGCGCACCGAACAACGACAGCTAACGAGGCCTTACCACCCGCGCTGCCGTCCATCTCGGGGTCGCACGATGCGCCGAAACTGGAATGCATCGATATGGGCTAACAGCCCCCCGCTGCGCGCCCGCGACCCCCGATGGCCCCAATTAGTCGCCTCGTACGACAGGCAGGGGTTACCGTGGTGAAATTCTCAAACGCCCCCATTCCACAGGGCGGGAGACGCCAGTCAGTCGTCCACCCGGCGCCTCCTACGTCTTCTCTGGCGGCGGGAGGGATTATATCGTTCCCGATCCCTCTCGGCACTCTCCTTCTGCGAGATGACGCTCTCGCAGAAGTGGGCCACCGCACGCCAGGACCTCCGGCTGGAGACCATGGACGACACCACGGCCGGCAGCGAGAGGTCTCCTCCGACGACTGCTCTGAGAGCGCTGCGCTCTTCGTCCCAGGCTGGGCACTCCTCCAACGTGTGTTGGGCCGTATCCTCACGGCAGTTGCCACAATGGTGGCACACGGCAGACACCTCCTTTCCGATCCGACACAGGAACGAACCGAAACACCCGTGGTCCGTCAGTACCTGCGTCAGCCGGAACGTAGGCGCACCGTGGCGCCTGTCTAGCCATCTTTTTAGGACAGGACGCACTGCCGCGACGGTCCTCAAGCCCGCACTTGGGCTTTCCAGCCTGGTATGCCACTCCTCCACGGCGGTTCTGCGAAACCGGGCCGCAATCTCCCTCGGGGCCAGTCTCTCCTGACGGCCGCTGGACGCCTGCTCCCGCCAGAAGAACGCTGACGAAAGGAGTTTTGCGTCCAACTCCCAAGGGAGTGTGCCGGCCAATACGCAGGCCGCCTCGTGGGAGACCGTGCGGTAGCCCCTAACTATTCGCTGCGCCACCAAACGCTGCGGTTTGCGCAGCAAGGCGACGCAGCGGGCGTTCAGGGACTCGGCCTATACGGGACATCCGTACAGGGCCATTGACCGCACGACTCCAGCGTATAAACTTCGGCAAGGGCAATTAGGTCCCTCCAGGTTCGGCAGCAGGCGTCCGAGCGCGCCCGCCGCCCGCACCAATTTCGGCGACAACTCCTTGAAATGGGCACGGAAATCCCACCGGCTGTCCAGAATCAATCCCAAGTACTTCATTGTACAGCCGATGGGAATCCGCACCCCCTCCACATTGATGTGGGGCATTAAAGGTGGCCGAATCCGAGGACCGTGAAAGTAAAGGGCCTCGGTTTTGTTCAGGGCCACCTTAAGGCCCAGTCGCCGAATCCTGCCCACCACCTGTTCGGTTGCGAACGAGGCGAGCAGGGTGGCCTCCTGGAATGACCTGGCTGTCGCTGTTACTAGCGTGTCGTCTGCATAACAGACGACAGCGACGCCTCGGGGGTTAGTACCACGGAGCACCCAATCGTAGCCGATGTTCCACAGGAGAGGGCCCAGGACTGAGCCCTGTGGAACACCGCAGGCCATCGCTCTTCGGTGCCACCTGTCGGCGCCTGGATACACTATGTACCTATCTGAGAGATACGAGCGCACCAGACGCCGGAGATACGGTGGCACCACATGGTACCGCAGTGCTTCCAGTATACAGGCCCAGGGCAATGTGTTGAACGCGTTGGCGATGTCTAGAGACACCGCCACCACCACTTCACCCCGAGCCACTGCCTCCTCCGCTTGTGCCTTGACCCGCAGAACCGCGTGAACTGTCGATCGGCCTTGCCGGAACCCATACTGGCACTGTGCCAAGTCCGGCCCGACCCCTTCAAGATGCTCAACGAGGCGAGCGTGAATGATACGCTCGAAGAGCTTGCAGACCTCGTCGAGCAACACGATGGGCCGGTAGGCCGATGGCGACTCTGCGGGCCGCCCCTCCTTTTTGAGCAGGACCAGCTTCCCAGTTTTCCACTGAGACGGAAAACGGCCCTGCTCCAGGCACGCGGAGAACAGGCCGCGGAGCCTAGTCCCCAGATGCTCGACGGCTAACACCCACGCACGTCCGGGGATACCGTCGAGACCCGGGGCTGTTTTCTTGCCCCGCAGCCGAAGCACCACCGCCCGAAATTCCTCGGGCGAAACCTCCGAAATAACCCTTGCCGAACTCAACGACGATGACGTCGATGGTAATGACGCCATCGGTGGGGGAGTGACATCTTCAGTGGCAGGGAACAAAGCTGCGACGACCTCTCCGACTAGGTCACTCCGAAGACTCTGCGTGAGTGGGGGCGCCCACGGGCGATACCTCCTCATCGCCACGCGATATGGACGCCCCCACGGGTCGTTATCTAGAGTTCCCCGGAACTCCTCCTGAGCCGCAGACTTTGCCCTAGCTATTGCCACGCGCAGCGCTCTCTTAGCCTCTCTGTGGAGACCGTGAAGCAGCCGCTCCTGGTCCTCGTCGCCGGGAAGACGGATCCGACGACGACGGTGTCTGGCGAGTCGACGAAGGGCGGCCACGCAGGAGACACGTAACCGCGTGAGTTCCGCCGACCACCAGAACACCTGGCGCTTCTCGGGAAGGCGTCGGACTCGGGGCATGGCCGCGTCGCAGACGCGCGACATCGCTGCCCCGAACCACGCCGCCTCCTGCTCGACCTGCATCGGGCCCTCCGGTGCAGGGAGCCACGCCTGGGCCAGAGCGGCCTCCTTCAGGGCCTCAACGTTAAGGCGTTTTACTGACCAACGCGGGCCGTCCGACCGCGGGCCGGTCGGTTCTCCACTAGACTGGGTGTTAGGGGACAAGGCGACGTCGAACCGAATGTATCGGTGATCCGACAACGTCTCCTCATCCACCAGAACTCTCCAGTCACGGACACGGCGGGCAATAGCTGGGGTGGCGAACGTGACGTCCACCACTGATCCGCCATTATGCCGCACGCACGTGTTAACCGACCCGCGATTCACGACGGTCAGGTTGGCCGAGATCGCCCATTCCTCCAGGGTCTCGCCACGCCCGTTGGTTACCGACGAACCCCAAGCAAGAGACTTGGCGTTGAAGTCGCCGGCAACGAGAACGGGGCGAGGATGACTGTCTTGCACCACCAGGGCCCCCAGCCGAGTGAGAAAGTGCTCGAACTCAGCCAGGGATCTGTTGGGGGAGAAATACACACCCACAATCCAGACCCCCCCCAACAGAACCGCCACACATCCCGACCCCTTCGCTACTTTTTCGAAGGGTGGGGAGCCGGCGGCGCCTCGAGTGATGACGGCCACCAAACCGCTGAGGTCCCCTGCCCAGTCTTCCCTGGGGGGAACAAAATACGGCTCGGCAACCACAGCCACTTGTATCGACCACTGCGCCATGCTCTGGACTAGCAGATCCTGAGCCCTGGCGCAGTGATTAATGTTCGCCTGGAGGAAACGTTGCGCCATATTAATGGGCGATCTCCATCTGTTCCTCTACGGGGAGCGCTGTCGGCTGGGTCACAACCCCCGTCCACCGACCACGATTGCGGGGGCGGGAGGAGGCGACGCATACCTTGGCGCCCACCTGGTGCCCCGCGGGTTTACCTGCATCTGCGCAGACAGCGCAGTGCGGCTCCGCGGAGCACTCCTTGGCCTTGTGGCCCAGTTTACCGCAGCGGTAGCAGACGCCGCTGCGGTCACACTCATCGGTGCACCGCACCCGCACATGTCCCCTGTGCAGACAGCGGTAGCACCTCATGGGCCTTGGCTCAAGGAGCTGGACGCGTGCCGCTACCCAGCCAATCAGCACTCGGCCCGAGCTTAAAATTTTATCGGCGACCTTGGCGGGGCAGCGCACCCACACCGCACCAAGGCCCGATCGGTCGGGGCGGATCTCCCCGACCTTAAAATCATCCGCTGCGTTACATCCCGCTTTTGCGAGGGCCGCAGCAATCGTCGCCGGGTCGGCAGACGCGTCCAGACCGGATACTCGAAGTTCCGCGGCCTTGAACGGGCAGGGGTGGACTACCCCTAACATTTAGGGGGATAAAAAATAGATGTTGGCCGATTCTCATAGATACCGGATAAGCACAAAAAATTTCATCAAATCGGTCACGCCGTTTCGGAGGAGTATGGCAACGAAAACTGTGACACGAGAATTTTATATATTAGATAAAACTAATGCTAATGGCACTTGCTTGTCGCAGCTGTGATAGGTAGGTGACCACTCAGCTACTGCTGTGCTATGGCACGTACATAGTACATACCACAACACAGCGCACAACACAGAAGAATAGAGTCCGGGACCTCTAAAAGAAACATGCCAAGTAAACAACTTCAATTTTCAATATATAACAAAAGCAGCAAGTGGTCGGGTTGCAACTCGTAAAGACTACTTGGCTAGGATTCTATAATTCTGAATACGTTTCCCTAGGTATGTGAGGTCGGAGGAAAGAGAATTTTACTGGTCTCTCACTTGCTCATTTATTTCTCTTTTTAACCGACTTCAAAAAAGAAGATTCTTAATTCATCGGAATCTTTTTTATGTATGTTCCCCGATTACTCGAAGATGCCTGGTCCGATTCGAGAAATTCTTTTTCCATATCTCTACTTACAATAAGCAACAACTGTACACCTACAATAGAATCAAAATAGTATGATGATAAGAGACTGAAGAAATAGAAGTAATAGTGGAATAATCGGCAGAGTTCCACCGTAAATATATTTTTTCTTCTGGCGCGGCAAAGTGACCACACTGCGCCTTATGGTAGCGCAGTGCCGTCCAGATAGAGTATCAAGTAGCGAGAGACAGTCTATCCCCGCTACTCAACACAATCATGCCGGCCTGCTGTTTAGCTTCTTCACATTAGTTTAGCTTCTTCACATTAAATCCGCAGAAGCTCCTACTTACTACTTACTAGTATGACGAGATTAATGAAACTGAAGTGAACAGAAATATCAGCTTATGTACACAAAACATACATATCAACATTTGAACTGGTAATTAGTTTATTCAATTAAGTTGTAATATTATTTAAGTTTTTTGAAGCGAAACTTCTTTTGGCAAGTTGGTCAATTTTGGGATGAGATGAACACTGAACTCGCGTAACCATCACGCTCAAATTATATTACTTTTCACATAAGCACGCCTATGAAGTTCTGTAATTATTGACAAGTAATAATCAATGATAAAATAATTTTCGTTTAAGGTAATAATAAACGCAAAAGTTACTATTTCATGTGTCGTCGTTGTTCGGTACGTGGAAGCTTCTTAGCTTCCCATGGAGATGAGCTGGTACGCAGCACCGCGCAGGGGCGATTCCGGCTGCAATTCTAGCACTCCTTAGAATACCCCGGGATCGCTCCGTAAGCGCCGAAGGAGGCCACCGCGGGGTTTTAGCTGGTAGTGTCGGGTGGGTTGTATACCCCCTGTATTAGGGACTCGGCCCAGTGGCAGCACGGATAGCCATCATCCGTGCGAGGGGGATGCTGGGTCGTAAGACCGGCTAGTCCAGCATACCCGTTTTATTCTTATTCCGCTTCCTCCCGAAGCGGGCGGTAGTAATAAAACGCTATCCCCGCGACAACAAAAAAAAAAGGTGGGACCCCATTGCAACTAATAAACCGAAAGAAAATTAACGGGTACCGTTGCAACTAATTTTATTTTCTATTCTCAATCTTGTTTTGGTCTTTTTAGTCAGTCGGGTTTTTGATTTTTTTAATTATTTATTTTATTAATCATTTCGATTCTGTGAGACAATATTACCTTATAACGAGCTTGATAATATATAGACTACATTTTCTTCTGGTACATTTGTATGTCATGGCTCAGCAGTTTCATGATGATTCCGCGCACGCCACCATATCATTTGCCTCATTCTGCTAATTACACATCAACCATCAAAGCTATTTGTCATCAGATTTAATTATTTGAATTCCGCGTTGATTGCCTTCAAATGTTAATTATGTTAAAAAATTACAGTAGGCTTCTTATTATTAGCGTATTTACTATTATTAGAAATACCGAAGGTATAGCTGAGGTATTTAGGAGACTAGTTGGGGGTAGTTAATAATGACAACCAAAGTGGGAGTAGTAAATGTTTAATATAAAACAGAGTGCCTTCCGCGCTCCGGTGTTCAGTTGGTTCAGTTCAGTTTAGTTGAGTGGAAGACGAGACGATAGCCAGTATATTCGTGGTTCGGTGTAGTAACTGTAAATGGTAATTATAATGGTAATCAGTTCAATGGCGTTGTTCAGTTTAAAAGGGTAATGCTGGTAGATTAATTATAAAGAGAAGCCTTAAAGTGAATCCTGACATGCGTGTGTATTGATAATAAGCACTGAGATGTGTAACAGTGTCGTGTAAATCAATCAATAAATTATAAATATTGTATTTGTGCCTTTTAAATATCCATTTTGCATAGTTTTGTTGATGTTGCTAACATCAGAATTGGTATTGGCTCCACAGTCTTAGCATTGGCTTATTTGTAATTTAAAAAAAAAAATACCCACAGTGTGAATATTAGTAAACGCGATAAAATTGAATTGGTTACAATTGTGTTGTAAACGTTGTTATACTAAAGCAACGTGTTGTCATAAAAAGAACGCGAAATTAGAGTCGTGAAATGTAGTGAAAGTGCATTAGACCTTACGACGGAAAATATAAAACCGTGGAGTAAAATTGACGGTTGAGGTAACGAATAATTTGGTAAGAGTTGTGCTTGATGACCTGTTCTCTGGTAAGGTAACATTGTGATATTATTAAAGAGAGTAGTATATAACAGCTCATTGTGTTTGACAAAAATATGTGATTATTAAAATCATTTGAGTTCGTTTCGATAAAATGTGGTGATAAAGTAATGTTCTGATATTATAAAAAAGAGTAATGTATAAATAGCTTATTGTGTTTAACAAAAAAATATATGTGTGATTATTAAAATCATTTGAGTTCGTTTCGATAAAATGTGGTGATATTATAAAAAGAGTAATATAATAAAGTAACGTTGTGATAGTATAAAAATGAGCAATTTAAAGCTCATTGAATTTGACAAAGTATATTTGGTTTTTTAAAATCGTTTGAGTTGTTTTTGATTACGTGTGTTGATAAAGTAACAATGTGATATTTATATTGGAAATGAGGTATATTAAATAGCTCATTAAGTTGGACAAAATAATCTTTGATTTTTAAAAATCATTCGAGAGTTCTGTTTCATAACCTGTGTTGATAAGGGCAACAAGGTGATATATTAAAAAAGGCCCAGTGTAACATTTAATAGCTTATGAGTTTTGGGAAAATATCTTACGATTTTAAAATCATTTGAGAGTTACGTTTGATAACCTGTGTTGATAAGGCAACAAGGTGATAGTATAATAGAAACGAGTGTTATATTAAATAGCTCGTTAATTGTGGGAAAATATTTTTGATTTATAGAATCATTGAGTGTTGAGTTTGATAACATGTGTTTATAAGGCAACAAGGTGGTATTATATTGAAGACGAGTGTAATATTTAATAGCTCATTGACATTGTGAAATATACTTTAGATTTTTAAAATCACTTGAGATGCAGGAAACTAAACTTTTGAGTTGTATTTTTGTTAACTGGATGGTCAAGTATTAAAACTAGATGAAAAATGTTCTACCCAGATTTAAGCAAGTGAGCTGACACAGGGTCATCCTAAGTCTAAAGGAGTGACTGTAACAGGCACTAGGGCAAAAAAATCGGGAATGAACGGACTATTGTGCGAGTTTTTGTTAGTTTACTCCTGGATTGTGACCATCTAGTTCAAAAAGGAAGTCCATTTATGGTTCTCTAGGATTTCCTAGGATCAAAGGAAAGTCTAAAAGAGTTCTATAAATTGACAATAGTTACAAATGCAGGATAGGCCGAGTGTTGTGTAAAAAAAAATCGGCGTGACTAATGAATAATCTGTTCCCAGATTTAGATGAATAATAAAAAAAAAAAAGAGGTGAATGCTCAATGGAGAATGGTGAATATCGATGAGAAGCTCGAGTCAGCTGTTGGACGGGATTTTTGGGTGCTGTCTGTTAAAAAAAAGTGTGCTCGGGACGATCACATGTCAGGAGAGGCCGTATTAGCGTATTTACTATTATTAGAAATACCGAAGGTATAACTGAGGTATTTAGGAGACTAGTTGGGGGTAGTTAATAATGACAACCAAAGTGGTAGTAGTAAATGTTTAATATAAAACAGAGTGCCTTCCGCGCTCCGGTGTTCAGTTGGTTCAGTTCAGTTTAGTTGAGTGGAAGACGAGACGATAGCCAGTATATTCGTGGTTCGGTGTAGTAACTGTAAATGGTAATTATAATGGTAATCAGTTCAATGGCGTTGTTCAGTTTAAAAGGGTAATGCTGGTAGATTAATTATAAAGAGAAGCCTTAAAGTGAATCCTGACATGCGTGTGTATTGATAATAAGCACTGAGATGTGTAACAGTGTCGTGTAAATCAATCAATAAATTATAAATATTGTATTTGTGCCTTTTAAATATCCATTTTGCATAGATTTGTTGATGTTGCTAACATTATGTCGAAGTTGAAATATTTCATCAGATAGTCCTACGTTACGAGATTATACGAATAAGTTGGTCACCTGGTTAGAAACATATACATCTAGCGGCGCTAGGCATTTGCCTGCCAGATACCAAATAGAATTAAAAAGTTTTGTATCTCGACAACAGCGCCACCTATTGGGTCCAAACTTTATCTTTCAAGCTAGAACCAATCATATATATTAACAAAATTTCATTGAAATCGATGAGTGAATATACCTAAAAAATCCTACTCACCGAACAAAATTATATAGCAAGCTGTCACTTCACATTTTCCGTGATACAGTAGTACTACCTATTCATGATATAGACAAAGTTTTCTATAGCGTGGCTATACTACTTTAGCTCATGTAGTGGGTTTCTTATGGCAAATGTCCTGATCTTTATTAATTACCATGCAGGCATTGCACTTTTAATTCCCCTGATACCATGGATATTCATGGGCTATGACAATCAAATCTAATTATCAAATTACTTACTCAATTATCAGCCTGCGGCTGTAAAAATATTTCATAATACGTAGGAAAGCTAACAATATAATATTAACAAATATAACGGACAAAACAGCAAAGCATTATCATTAACCGTATAGCTGCGTGTAAATCTCATTGTATTTGAATACAGGTCGTTTGCGAGTCGGACGTTAATTGTACGCAACAACGGGGCGAAGCGCCGTCCTCGAATTCTATCGGTGTGTGCTCTACATGAACCGAGATATACTATATGTATGTCCTAATAGTGTGAAGAAGATAAACAGCAGGCCAGCATGATTGTGTTGAGTACCGAGGGATAGACTGTCTCTCGCTACTTGATACTCTATCTGGACGGCACTGCGCTTATCATCAGATGTAGTGTGGTCACTTTGCCGCGCCAGAATAAAAATAAATATCGTGATGAATACGGACACTGAATTGAACTTGCTAATAACTTTATTATTGTAATTTGTGGATACCACCATTTGTTTTGCTATTTTGAAGGTGGTTTCGAGTTGTTTATCGAGTGATCTCACTCGCAGAGGAGTGGGTCACAACGAAAATCACAATATAAAAGAGCACCTCGTCTTTGGTGCGACATTCGTGAATTATCATTGAAACAGTTAGTAACTTGTCGGTCGTCATGCCGAAATATTATTAAAGTAGTAAGTTAACGTGATGTGAAAGTGTTATTGTGTACCGCATATTGTAATGTAAACTGTGATGTGTTTAAAGGAGCAACCATGAGGGTTTCTTGCCAGCTCTTCCCCATAGATAACTGCATTCCGAACTGGTGGTAGTTTATTTAACTCTTGAAGTGTTAATCTCGTGTTCTTCTACCGAACTATTATACGCTATCCATCCTGACCATATCTGGAGATCAGAGAGGGTCGTGTAAGCCCTATCACTGCCTCGGCCGATGACCGGACGACCCGTCATATATATTAAATGATTATACTAAATATACCCAACAGTTACACACATAGCTCTGACCCCACACTAGATCAAACCTGTATCGTGGGTATCAAAAACTACGAGGGATAACGGTTCCACCCCACCCGAAACAAATATCGGTCTGTCACACAAACATTAATCAGCGGGACTCGAACCCACGGCCTCTAGTTTCGCTGCTGGCTACTCGCACATTGCGTCACGGAGGCTGTATATAATAATAATACTTTTCCTATATTATAGACTGTCTTACTGCTAAGCTTCTTAGCTAGCTTGGCTTCCTTAGTGTTTTTTAGACCGTTTAAGCAAGTGATTTTATAATGAATACAGACATATCTTTGAAAAGTCAAAGGTGAATGAGGCTGTGTTCGAACCCGCGATTTTAGTCTCAGCAGTCTGTACCAATTTCATATATATTATCGTTGCTTCTGTCCAATATTATAAAGAGATAAATTCACTTAAATATTCTTTGAATATATTGAATGGCTTCTAAAAGGATCTTTTTAATAATATAAATCTAACCCTGAGTTACATATGTTTTTTTATAGGGTATCAAAACCATTATTGCACAACAAATCTTTCTTTGTGGTAGTGCCGAGAGCAATAGAAAGAATATATAGTCAAGGCCAGACAAACTATAAAAATTACATGAATATAGCATCGCATCACCCTAGTAGTCTCATATCTTAACGTAACGTATAGACGTTTTTATTCATGCTTTGATAACTTCGGGCTGAAACACTCAATTCGAACAATTGTGATTATGTTCGCTAGGCCGACAAAGGATTATTAAAGCTTTGCTTTTTTGAATCTTCTACAATTTTTAAGCGTGATTGACTGACCTATTCATTTTTGTTTATAACTTTACTGCTCTCCCTTTGACGTTAGTGATACCGCCCCGGTGGTGCCAGTCAATTTTATTAGCCATAACTTTTATAAAACTGGTTAAAAATTGCTTCTTTTTTATTGATAAATCTAAAGCGTGTCAATAGTTAATAAACAAAGAAGTTTACAAACTTAGCATTACCGTTTTTTACTATAGACCAGGAGTGAGGCTCTATAATTTCTTATGATTAATTTTCCATTTCTGAATAGTTTTTATAATTTTAGGCTCTGTAATTTTTCCAATTATTATCTAAAAATATACATAAATTTCTTAAAAAACGCTGTGGCAGATAAATATACAAGTATCTACATAAGGGCATCAAGGCACAAGCCAAGCTTATCGATACAAAATAATAATACAACATAGATGCAGGAGCGAATATAATTTATTTATAATCGATGATTATCGATCCTTAAAATCACATACCTCTTTTTACTGCCTAGATAGACAGACGAGTAGACGGGTCACCTGATGGTAAATAGACACAACCGCCCATAGACTTCTGCAATGGCCCAGCAATGCAAAGCCTTTGGCAATTGAATTTAATTTATAGTATTTGTATTTACCACGTCAGTGGAATAAGAACGCTATATTTATTAATTCAATATATAAAGTTATATTTAATAAATCCCAGGCCATACTGTCCTGAATCGGTGACTTTCGGTCTTTAGGTTTAACCGATTGCGTGTTCACGTACCATCACACTTTGCGGAAAATTGACGAAACTATGGAACCGCGTTACCACAAGATTACTAGATATTGCATTCAAACTGATGCTAACCAACGAAAGGTGAAGGTTGCTATTCACTGTTATTTATTGTACTTTAACAGTTATCATCTGCATAATTTTACTGCAATACTAAAATGTTAATAAATAAGTTCAAAAACTAAAACCCGGCGACTAAAAAATCACGCTCTAAAAAGTATAAAACAAGAATAAAATAAATATTTTATTGTATTTTATACATATTCATAGTGGTGTTCAGAGGATACCCGTTAAACATACTAGTATACGTACGTATGTTAGGAATATCGACAAAACTATGCAAGATGGATATTTAAAAGGCACAAATACAATGTTTATGATTTTATTGATTGATTTACACGATACTGTTACACATCTCTGTGCTTAATATTAACATTACCGCATGTCAGGATTCACATAAGGCTTCTCTTTATAATTAATCTGCCAGCATTACCCTTTTAAACTGAACAACGCCATTGAACCGTTTACAATTACTTACTGCCCCGCGAACGAACCACGAATGTTCTCACTACCAAATCACTGCTACACCACTAGTCTTCTGAACTGAACTGAACCCCGGAGCGCGGAAGGCACTCTCTTTTTTATAATAACCATTTATTACTCCCCATTTGGTTGTCATTATTAACTACCCCCAACTAATCTCCTAAATACCTCCGTTATACCTTCAGTATTTCTAATAATAGTAAATACCCTAATAGTACGTAGTCGGTTACTTATGAATATGACCTACGAAAAAATTCGTAAAAAGTGCTACGGAAATTCGTAGCACCCACGTAGTGGTGCGTAGCTGTATTGCTACAAGGGAGCAAAACGTGTACGTAAATAAATAATTGTCAATTTCTTTACATTTATTTCATTAAATGTAAAGAAATTGCCTGACTGCCTCGGTGGCGCAGTTGTAATTGCGCATGCGTTACGACTGCTGTGCTGAGGTCTCTGGTTCGATCCCCGGGTCGGGTAAAGTGATATTGGGTTTATCTATCTAGAAATTCCTCAGTATTAGACCGGAGTCTGGAAAATGTGCCCGGTATGGCGATAGGCTCGCCCCCTATCACATTATGGGACCGAAATTCGGAGAAAAGTGGGTGTACTAGTTACACCTCTGCCTACCCCTTCGGGGATTACAGGCGTGAGTGTATGTGTGTTATTTCATTAAAGTACGTAATTTCAAGAAGATCTGTTTATTTACTGACTGAGGTTTCGAAGTAACTACCTCCGGACGGAAACTAAATATCTGGGCAATTAGTGCAGTCGAAGTTAGGAGACAAATTGGTCCGCTTCCCGTTGACATTGGGGACTTGAAATTAGTTCAGTAGCGTTTGTTTGGTACAACGCCATAGGATAATTACAAGTTACATGGGTATCAAGAACTACGAGGGACTATGGTCCCACAACACCCAGACCCGAAACAAATATCTGTCTGTCACACAACATATGTCTCGGTACAGAAATCGAACCCACGGCCTCTTGTTTCACAGACGAAAGCTCGCACATTGTGCTACGGGGGCTTTCAATTGGATACGTTGAATGCTAATATTTTTGATGCTGAGATGAAATTGGCATGATACTTTAAAGATTTTTAATTACGAATATTGGTCTTTGGTTTATATCTTCGCCCAGATTTCAGATCACTTTATAATTAATAGCTATTGCCCACGACTCCATCCGCGTGGAGATTATTTTTTACCAAATATATATTTATCACACACTACACCATGGGCAAGAAGGTGAAGAAGCGGTCCAGGGTCTAGTGTCAGAGTAAGTACTCAGAAGACCGCAAAACGGCCAAACATTGTACCTCAACTCTAAACCCCGACAAAAACCGGATGTAAAATGACTGATCCCGGAACGCGACACACTTGCGTGTGCGACTATGGCGGGTTTTACACCCTGTGTACGGTGGTCGCTATCCGGGCGGATATGAATATCCTACCACCAGCAAAAACATTTGATGAACATTTCAAGTAATCCTCAGTTTAGCCCAGCGGGTGATCCGATCAAACCTTTTTGATAAATTTGTTTTTGTCATATTTTTTTCGATTTTCCGAGCCGGGTCGTAGTTTTTAAAGATGAATATTTTAACGCATTCTACGCGAACGCAGTCGCGAGTAAAAGCTATATTAAATGAATCCATATAACTTGTCACAACTGTACAACCATAGACACTAACAAATGTCGGAGCCGAAGTTGGTCGCCGCAAGGGGGCTCAGAGGCCCGGTTGTTTGTAATTAGAGTTGTGAGCGTTTCGTCCCCGCCAGTGGCAAATCACGGGTATTTGTCTCGCCGTGGCGTGGCTCTCGCGGATCTGTGGGGGTTGGGACAGAGTTTGGGCCTTGTCTAGTGGTTTTCGCCCCTTATCATATAAGAAATGTTGGCAACAGCGGTCGCACAGTGTATGACTGTAATATTTATACTCTTGCTTGCGGTGCTTCGACACACTTGGCTAGAGTAATGAAACACAGGATATCTTCTTTTATAAATTGCACCTTTTTTATACCATATTTCACGCTCGTACTTTTCAGCGAATCAGAGAGTGAAATACGCTACTTTTATCTACGGTTCCCGCGGTATAGTTTTTTTGTTTTTTATAAAGCAAGGGATCGACATGATCTTTTGCATAGCATGGTAGTATAGGGATTAGAGAATGACATAGGCTACTTTTACCCAACTTCAAAAAAAGAGGAGGTTAACAATTCAATAATAACTCGGTTAATAATTACTCGAAGCCCTCAAATTTTATAATGACGCATAATAGTAAAACGCATTTAGTTTTTTTATTGATGTCAGTATAATTTTTATTTATCGCAGAAAAATCAACAGTCCCGTGGGATAGTTTAATGTTTTTGACAGAGCAAGGGAACGACATGATTTTTTACATAGTGGTACTTTAGGGATCAGAGACATAAGCTATTTTGTCCCCGAAAAAATTTACTTTACCCATGGGATAGCAAAATATAGAATGATCTAATAGCTTAAGATGACTCCATTGAAAAAATTACTACCACGCAGGGGGAGCCGCGGGCAACAGCTAGTTTACTTATAAGCTCTAAAATATTTAATAAGAAGTAGTACTGCGTGGTTACTTAGTAAACATATAAAAACACACAGCTTGACATTACGTAATGTATTATTAAAATAACTCCTCAGAAAATATCCACGAAGTTCCCAGCAGCCCTGTGTCGCACGATTCCGCCGGAAGTGAGCGAATTACGGAGCGGAAGTCGCGCGACGCCTCAATATCCGGCGGACTCTTAATTTACACAACCCTGCTGTTATGAATATATTAAACATTTTTATCAGATTTTTCCTTTTTCTAAGTCACGTTGACTTTCGCATTATATAAGACTTTTATACATATAAAATCAATATTGTTATCTCCGTTCTCGTGTTATAGTTTAGTACTTTTAACCGACTTCAAAAAAGGAGGAGGTTAACAATTCGTCGGAATCTTTTTTTTATGTATGTTCCCCGATTACTCGAAGACGCCTGGTCCGATTCGAGATTTTTTTTTGTTTAAAAGGGTATACTTCCCAGGTGTTTTCATTGGCAACAATTCAGGATCTGATGATGAGGTCTCAGAAAAATCGAGGGCAACCCTCAAATTTTATAGGGATACATAATTTGTTTTTTATTGAAGTCGGTGTACTTTTTATGAATTAAAAAACATTTTATAAAGAGGTAATGTCTCACTGTAGACATTCTTCTCTACAGTAAGAACAATTGAACCCAGTTATTATAAGATTTTTAATTACGAATATTGGTCTTTGGTTTATATCTTCGCCCAGATTTCAGATCACTTTATAATTAATAGCTATTGCCCACGACTCCATCCGCGTGGAGATTATTTTTTACCAAATATATATTTATCACACACTACACCATGGGCAAGAAGGTGAAGAAGCGGTCCAGGGTCTAGTGTCAGAGTAAGTACTCAGAAGACCGCAAAACGGCCAAACATTGTACCTCAACTCTAAACCCCGACAAAAACCGGATGTAAAATGACTGATCCCGGAACGCGACACACTTGCGTGTGCGACTATGGCGGGTTTTACACCCTGTGTACGGTGGTCGCTATCCGGGCGGATATGAATATCCTACCACCAGCAAAAACATTTGATGAACATTTCAAGTAATCCTCAGTTTAGCCCAGCGGGTGATCCGATCAAACCTTTTTGATAAATTTGTTTTTGTCATATTTTTTTCGATTTTCCGAGCCGGGTCGTAGTTTTTAAAGATGAATATTTTAACGCATTCTACGCGAACGCAGTCGCGAGTAAAAGCTATATTAAATGAATCCATATAACTTGTCACAACTGTACAACCATAGACACTAACAAATGTCGGAGCCGAAGTTGGTCGCCGCAAGGGGGCTCAGAGGCCCGGTTGTTTGTAATTAGAGTTGTGAGCGTTTCGTCCCCGCCAGTGGCAAATCACGGGTATTTGTCTCGCCGTGGCGTGGCTCTCGCGGATCTGTGGGGGTTGGGACAGAGTTTGGGCCTTGTCTAGTGGTTTTCGCCCCTTATCATATAAGAAATGTTGGCAACAGCGGTCGCACAGTGTATGACTGTAATATTTATACTCTTGCTTGCGGTGCTTCGACACACTTGGCTAGAGTAATGAAACACAGGATATCTTCTTTTATAAATTGCACCTTTTTTATACCATATTTCACGCTCGTACTTTTCAGCGAATCAGAGAGTGAAATACGCTACTTTTATCTACGGTTCCCGCGGTATAGTTTTTTTGTTTTTTATAAAGCAAGGGATCGACATGATCTTTTGCATAGCATGGTAGTATAGGGATTAGAGAATGACATAGGCTACTTTTACCCAACTTCAAAAAAAGAGGAGGTTAACAATTCAATAATAACTCGGTTAATAATTACTCGAAGCCCTCAAATTTTATAATGACGCATAATAGTAAAACGCATTTAGTTTTTTTATTGATGTCAGTATAATTTTTATTTATCGCAGAAAAATCAACAGTCCCGTGGGATAGTTTAATGTTTTTGACAGAGCAAGGGAACGACATGATTTTTTACATAGTGGTACTTTAGGGATCAGAGACATAAGCTATTTTGTCCCCGAAAAAATTTACTTTACCCATGGGATAGCAAAATATAGAATGATCTAATAGCTTAAGATGACTCCATTGAAAAAATTACTACCACGCAGGGGGAGCCGCGGGCAACAGCTAGTTTACTTATAAGCTCTAAAATATTTAATAAGAAGTAGTACTGCGTGGTTACTTAGTAAACATATAAAAACACACAGCTTGACATTACGTAATGTATTATTAAAATAACTCCTCAGAAAATATCCACGAAGTTCCCAGCAGCCCTGTGTCGCACGATTCCGCCGGAAGTGAGCGAATTACGGAGCGGAAGTCGCGCGACGCCTCAATATCCGGCGGACTCTTAATTTACACAACCCTGCTGTTATGAATATATTAAACATTTTTATCAGATTTTTCCTTTTTCTAAGTCACGTTGACTTTCGCATTATATAAGACTTTTATACATATAAAATCAATATTGTTATCTCCGTTCTCGTGTTATAGTTTAGTACTTTTAACCGACTTCAAAAAAGGAGGAGGTTAACAATTCGTCGGAATCTTTTTTTTATGTATGTTCCCCGATTACTCGAAGACGCCTGGTCCGATTCGAGATTTTTTTTTGTTTAAAAGGGTATACTTCCCAGGTGTTTTCATTGGCAACAATTCAGGATCTGATGATGAGGTCTCAGAAAAATCGAGGGCAACCCTCAAATTTTATAGGGATACATAATTTGTTTTTTATTGAAGTCGGTGTACTTTTTATGAATTAAAAAACATTTTATAAAGAGGTAATGTCTCACTGTAGACATTCTTCTCTACAGTAAGAACAATTGAACCCAGTTATTATCATTCTTTTTTTTTTATTCTGGCGCGGCAAAGTGACCACACTGCACCTGATGGTAAGCGCAGTGCCGTCCAGATAGAGTATCAAGTAGCGAGAGACAGCCTATCCCCCGCTACTCAACACAATCATGCCGGCCTGCTGTTTAGCTTCTTCACATTACGCCTAAAGGACCCAGGATCATAGGAAGGAGGGAACACGGTAGCTGGCAAACTGTTCCACAGCTTGATGGTGCGGCAAAAATACGAATTTGCGAACCTCTTGGTTTGGGCCGGGGTAGTAGACACCACGAAGCTGTGGCTCCGCAAGCCAGTACGCGTGGTTCTGGTATGGAAGGGAGAGGATGGGATAAGATCAAACAATTCTTCAGAGCATTCGCCATGATACAGACGGTAGAACACGCTAAGCGAGGAAATATCCCTACGCAGCTGTAGCAGCTCCAGGCTGTTACTCACGTCTGCATCGTTCACAATGCGGATGGCCCGCCGCTGCAACCCATCCAAGGCATCGAGAAGGTACCTTGCGGAACCGTCCCAGAGGTGCGAGCAGTATTCCATTCCCGGCCGCACCTGCGCTTTATATAAGCGGTAGAGCTGACCAGGCGTGAAAAACCGCCGCACCCTGTTCAGGATTCCGACCCTGCGTGAAGTGGCGGATATTACGCCCTCGATGTGAGTCCTTGGATTAAGATCGCAGTGGATATCCATACCTAGGACACTAAGGTCATTCCGCATTGCGAGTGGAACACCCTGAAGAACGGGGATTGGAGAAAACGGAGACTTCTTGCACGACAACGCGCACACCTGGGATTTCTTGGCATTAAACTCAACCCGATTCCTGGTACCCCATGATGAGATGAGATCCAAGGTCTGGTTGAGCTCAATGACAAGATCCTCTCGTCTCCTCTCAGTATCCGCCCGGCAACCAGGAGGCTTGCTGCTATAGCGCCCATGAACCGTGCTGTCGTCTGCATAGCAATGAATGTTGCCAAGCGACAAAAAACTATTATAAAGTCTGACACGTCTCATACGATTAATGAGATTTTCTCCTTCCTTTCCCAGTCTCTATTCCTTTCTTTATGGTTAAACCCATCCTTTTGATATTGTAGATATTCATAGGTGGTGAAGGTCACTGGTTTGCCGTCTTCTGCTATAAAAAAAACCTTTAAGCGATCTTTTAATACAAATCGTCCGTTCTTTCGCAGGTTACATTGAATTGTACATTTCGTGGAAGCACATAATTATGAAATATAAAGAAGGACATAATAATCCTCTTGTGTGCGTGTGTGTATGAGTATGTGATATGTATATGTGTGTGTCTGTATGTGTATATATGTGTGTATGAGTGTGTGCGTCTGTATAAATTTCATTTTCATCATGCAACCATTTTTTCCATGTCCATCCAACCAGCAGCGATAGCCTAGTTGGTTGCGGTACGGACTGTCATGACGAAAGTCGTAGGTTCGAAACCCAAGTGGCATACACCTCTGACTTTTCTTAAGTTATGTGTGTATTAAAATATTAATTATCGCTTGCTTTAACGGTGAAGGAAAACATCGTGAGGAAACCTGCATATCTGAGAGTTTTTCGAAGGTATGAGAAGTCTGCCAACCCGCATTAGGCCAGCGTGGTGGACTAAGGCCTAACCCCTCTCATTAGTAGAGGAGGCCCGTGCCCAGCAGTGGGACAATGTTTAATACAGGGCTAGAGTATTATTAACCATTTTTTTATATATTTATTTATTTACCACTAAACAACTACGTTTACAGGGTAACCTTAATACCTACTGTATTAGGGATACCCTATTGATCAACTTATGCTACTAATATTATACTTAAATCTATGTTAGTTATTTTTAAAACTACTATAACAATTTGTATATAGTGAAACCTTAGTGAAACTACTCAGATTTACTACTATGTTTTACATTACCACTGGATGTTCTACATTTACTGAGTATTTCATTTAAATAAAAGCTTTAAACCATACCAAATTTGCATTAATTCATTTGTGATTAAAAGTTCTAGATGAAACCTTTCCCGGATTTTATTTTCGCCTGTTCCAAATTATTTGATCATCAAACTAATTAGGAACAAAAGGTTCGTAGAGCGCAATGTAATTACAAAAGTTGGCGACGTTGCGAATATTTAAACATATTTAAGGCCAGGCTAAGATTTTCAGTACAGCTGAAGCGGTTGGCATAGTGCCAGGGCATTTAGCCTTAAAGACTGGCTATGGTGGCTACAGTCGGACGCGCATTGACGTCTTGTTGTCGCACCAGTGACGCCGTGCGTAGGGACTCTACAATAGGGTAGTAAGACTTGGTTTTTTTAATTAACTTAATCAACAAGTTAAATTTACAAGAATTTTATGAATCCGAACAAAAATAAGTAAATTAGACGCCATTCAAATCTGCTGGAAAGGGTAGTTGTCATATGATAGTAAAGGATGGATGATATGTCCCGTGACGTCACGGTTCTTAGAATGGCCATTACTGTGCTGTTGTGCGAGGGAGATATTGATATATTACCTTCTTCTTCTTCTTCTTCAGCCTTTGGACGTCCACTGCTGAACATAGGCCTCCCCTAAAGATTTCCAGACCAACCTGTCAGAAGCTGTTAGTAGTCAGTAATTGAAATTTTAAGCAGATAAAAATATATCCGTATTCCTCATCACACCACACTCAACTCACACACTCAATCCCGATAACACCACTCAGGGGGGCTTACGAGAGGCGGACGGAAACATGCTATCACAGCTATGTGAAAGTCCTGCCTCTGCAGAAGATCCCCCTACACGCATACATAACCGGCAAAGGATGGACCTACGTATCAAATAGCGAGGGTCCTAATCCTTTGTCGGGCACACCCCACATTACATACACAATCTATGCAGCGAAACAAAACAACACTTACAAGTCAGAACACGAGAAAAAAAAAACCTGTCAGAAGCGGCCTGCATCCAGCGGGTTCCTGCGACCATATATGCGATATATTACCTACACAACCATTTTTGCTCATACCAATATTTAAAATAAATGTTGTGACCTCAATTTTCAAGCAATTTTGATTCTGTTTTCGCAAAAGGGTTTCTTTTGCGTATTATATCGAATAATGTGCAAAATTAAACACAGGAAACTACTCTATTATTTGATCTCCCACAGAATTTAATCAAAATCAACAGCCTTCATGGCAGCAAGTAGCTGGCTATAAAACACGAGGTTGTGGGTTAGATTCTCGCATCAACACAAATATTTCCAGAATTTGTTTCGGAACTGGGTGTTGTGGGAACGTAGTCCCTCGTAGTTTTGGATACCCATGATGTAGATCAAGTTAGTACTATGTGTGTGAATGGTGGGTGTATTATTACTATTAAAATATTAAATCCATGGTACACATTATTTAGTTTGTTACTCTAGGCCTTATTTTGTAAATATTTACTATTGTTAAAGTACTTTCAAATATTAGAACATAGAGTTATTTCAGCAATAGTCAGACTTGATTATTATGATTTATTATATATATATATAATTATATATAATATTATGATTATATATAATAATATTCTCAGTTTAATAGCAAATAGTCACAATAAAGTGCTACTAGGAACTATTCGATGACGTTATGTAGAGGAACGGGTGACGTGAAGTATCTGGAAAAACACAGGCTGTCCCAGGAACGTGTTTCTACTGTGTGAAATTGTAAGCAAGGAATGAATAGAATTTCAGTTTTATTATCGTTCTAAAATTACTCGTATTTTTAAATTTGCTTGATTGTTTGATTAGGGTCGATTTTTTCTGACCCCACATAAAAGTATAATTACAACCATTTTCTATCTTCATTTTCGGGAGCACTTTTTTCTTTTCCCTAACACCCGGTATAAAATATTGTAAAGATACCTGAAAGTTCTACACACAAATACAAAAGGTAAGTGTACTGTCTCGTATTAGGTCAGCGTAGTGGGGGAATGCCTAAACCTTAATACCTTTATTTTTACGTAAAATGATGTTTATTTTAAAAGGATTTTATTTTAGGAGGATAGCTATGAATTCATACATTCAAAAATATGAATCGACAACCCATTTGGATTTTTATAGCCTAGGCCGGCATGAATGTGTTGAGTAGCGGTGACCACCAGGTGCAGTATGGTCACTTTAACGTGCCAGAATAAAAAAGAACACCGTCCCCGACTACCCACAATACCAGAAGAATTATTAATTGAGAAAGGAATCAAATTTGGATCAAACAGCAAGCCACTTCAAATCAGTTTTCCATGAGACATTGGTAATAACCCAGTCAAGTCTATTGTTGTATTACCTTAATCTTTATTTTTTCTTTTATTAGGTATGTTTTGTGATTATATATACTAGAACCCTAATTGTTTCGTGGAGGGCCTACTAACTGCAACACAGTTTTTAACTAATGCAGTTATTATGGCGCATTTATTACCATTGTACAGATTTGTGTTACAAGTTCCGAAATAAAGAATTTTTAATTTTATTTATTCATCCTGTGGATGAAACTGTCTACAGCGTGAGCCAATGAGCAAAGACAATTTCTGCATTTGACTCTTGTACATATTTTCTTATGTAAAATAGTCTCGTGGAAGCGTACTGTGTATAAGATAGCTGCAAGTTGTGCGGAGACGGTGCAGACGGCCACGGCCTGCATTTTTGATCGAGTTGCGCGTCTCCGCCTACATCTACCTTCCAATTTGTCAACTTGTGTGGCGAAGCAGACGATTTAAAGAAACAGAAATGTTGTACTTGGATTCGTTTTCCCCAATTCTGTCTGTTCCAACATTGTCTGGATTTAAGTTCACGTTCTGACTATTGAATTTTTTTTTTTAATTTTATCTAAAATATAAAATGCAATAATTTGTTTGTTATATCAATAGAAGAGGTTTTTAATAAATGCATATCAAATTTTATAAATAAAAAGTTTATAATTTTTTTTATCTGTTTGTTCCGGCTAAGCTTCGAAACTTTTGGACTGATTTTGACGAAACTTAAACTGGTAAATAGCTGATATTATATGGATTCACTTTCTTATTTTAGAATAGAAAAGAATAAGGGATCCGTGCAATAAAAGTATTATAATAAGCTAAAGAAGTAGTTGCGGAGAGTTGTATTTCAACGCAGGCCAAAGATATTTTCTTGCAGTGTAGTCATACTTATGATAAACAAGTATCACGCATGCAAAGCTGAGGGCAAAAGCTAGTACTTAGTTGTATATAACTGGCGGCACCCAGCGCGCGCACCGCACGAATTTCATAACGTTATCCTGAATCGCGGTAGCAAAGTTTGCGCAACGCTTCAAGTATATAGAAGCTTAGAATATGAACGGTTGGAAGGGCTGCGGCCGGTCTTAACCCCCCCCCAGACTGGAGATCTCCCATTTCGCTAGAGAAACACATATAATATACTAACTATTGTATACACAGAAGTAGAAAATGTCCGGACATAATATCCCGAAAAATCTAGTCATATGGTGACCCTATATGCCCTTCCTCGCCCGTCCACCCCTCCACCCCACGGCGCCGCCTCGTGTAAATACACAACACTTTGCAACGAATTTATTTTAATCTTCTTTTTGCAAGACTACATTAGTGGCACACGTTTAGCAATGTTTCTGCTTAAACAAAATGTACTGGTGATATTTTCCAGTAAAAGAGTTTTATTTCTAAGCGTATGTAATAAATCTACACATTATATAGTAAGTATTATTTATAAATTTAAATAAATAAAACAACCTTTAATAAACCTACAGCCTTGACAGCGCAGCGGGCGAGTAGCTGTGAAACGAGAGGCCGTGGGTTCGATTCCCGCAGATTAATGTTTGTGTGACAGACCGATATATGTTTTGGGTGGGGTGGGACCCATGTCCCTCGTAGTTCTTGATACCCACAATACAGGTTTTACCTAGTGTGGGGTCAGAACTATGTGTGTGACTGTTGGGTGTATATTTAAATAAAAAAATTGCATTTTATGGCTGTTTTAACTCTTAATGATTTCTTATGTTTACGCGAATATTACACATTAAAATAAATTTTACGGACTTTATCGCGATTGTCTTTCACTTTTTAGTCACTTACTTTACTTAAATTTTAGTCTTCCCAGTGACCATGAAGGCTATAAAGCTTTCGAAACGATGGGACTAAAACGTGAAAATAAACCGCGATAAACACCGTAAAATCAGTTTTATAACAATGTTTTAATGTAACTGTTTTTTAAAATAAATAATAGCGAACACACATATAATGACACATAGTCCTGACCAATAATATGTCACTATCGACTTATAAAATGAATGAATTACGCCAGTAAATTATAATTTGTGGCCGATAGTCTAACGAAAACTAAAAAAAAAACTTCAAATCCCAATAAATTATTACAACATTTTAATTAAGACTATAAATTGGTATAGATACCATTTTTTTTATTATGGCGCGGCAAAGTGGCCACATTGCACCCGATGGTAAGCGCAGTGCCGTCCAGAC
This sequence comes from Laothoe populi, assembly GCA_905220505.1. Taxonomy (NCBI): domain Eukaryota; kingdom Metazoa; phylum Arthropoda; class Insecta; order Lepidoptera; family Sphingidae; genus Laothoe; species Laothoe populi. The sequence goes on from HG992156.1 coordinate 1,335,161, forward strand.
AGAGTATCAAGTAGCGAGAGACAGTCTATCCCTCGCTACTCAACTTCACACACTACACCTAAAGGTCCCAGGATTAATTAATTTCCCGACGTTTCAACTAAGCTACATCGGCCGTTCACTTTTATATTGTGTCCTCAGCTCTTAAATCAAATAAGACAAGGTTACTTTATTCGCTATAAATGGTTACCTACTCTAAGGCTATAAACAACTATTCTTCTCTCTCCTCAACTCACAAACCAATTCAAACACAAAGTGCAAGAACAATAGATTATCACAATACCCATTCACGTTCACATCACTATTCGATCCGTCCCAGGTAAGGTTCATGCAGTGCAGTAATGCTGTTCTGTGCAATAATGGCTTAAGCCAAATAGATAGCACGCGATGCGGGCCATTCGTCAACTGCAACCGAGGGAAAGTTCAACGGAAGGGGAGGAGTAGACAATACTAAATACACTTTTTGTGCTTTACCGCTAGACTAAGCTTTATAGAACTTTAGACAATGTTTTTCGATTGTATATAGAAGCAGCAATAGCTTAGTTGGGATACGGACTATCAAGACGTAAGTCGTTAGTTCGAAACCAGACCAAATGACAGCCTCCGTGGCGCAGTTGGCGAGTAGCCGGCTATGAAACGAGAGGCCGTGGGTTCGATTCCCACACCGGGACAAATGTTTAAGTGACAGACAGATATTTGTGTCCGGGGTCTGGGTGTTGTGAGACCGAAAGTCTCTCGTAGTCCCTGATACCCACAACACAAGACTCGTATCTTAGTGTGGAATCGGGGCTATTTGTGTGACTGTTGGGTGTTATTTATTTTATTTTTATTTAAATGTATACATAAATCGCCTGTTTAACGTTGATTAAGAACATCGTGAGAAAACTTGCATGCCTGAAAATTCTCATAAAACTTCAAATTTAAGTCGCATTAAGCCAGCGTGGTGGGCTAAGGCCTAACCCCTCTCAATAGTAGAGAGTGCCCAGCAGTGGGACATTGTTTAATACAGGGCTAGTATTATATGATTAACAGAAATCCAACAGCAGTAAAGTTTCCTGGAAAACACAAACTAAATCCATTAAAACTTGTAAAGCGTGTAGTTATAATGGTATTAAATTAAAATTCATTGTTGATGTACTGAAAACAAACTTCACGCAACCAGCGATAAATTAATTATGCTTGTAATATTCTCTATCTAAATTAATATATCTAAAAGTTCATTTAAAATTGAATTAATTTACCTCATAATTAAGAGTAATATTTAAAAATAAATAAGTATTAATTAGTGAAATAAATTTATGTTATTTTGATGGAATGTTTTCTTAATTATGTTACTATTATTTTATTAAGTTTTTAATAATCCATGTCAACAACCTTGGTTTAATTACGCTGAGATATTGCATGAACAAGATGAAGTTACTTCATCTCGTAAATAATTATATGATTATAATGTGTTGGGTAGCGAGGGATAGATTGTCTCTCGTTACTTGATACTCTATATGGAGGTCTGTGGTCACTTTGCCGCGTCAGAATAAAAAAAATTGTATTTATACCAATTTATCCAGAACACCGATTCCTGCCTAGGATGATTCGCGAGGCTATTGAATTTAAAAAATAAATTCCAATAGCGAAGATGGTTGGAAGCTAGCACCAGCCTGGGATCAAATTATACAGTTAATTAAATCGGAACCCAAAAGACCAACCGCCAGATCTCAAGACATTGTGAGCTCCTTCTGCGTAGATCGGACTACGACAAGATAAAAATTAAATATCAACAAAATATAGGGAAGAAACATTGCACTATACTTTCGTGACGATACAACTCAGTCTACCCCGTGACCATGATGGCTGTAAGGCCTTCGAAACAGCTTCGAAAAGTAAAATAAACCGCGGTATAATCCGTAATATTTGTTTTATTTCAAGGCATCTAAAGCTATTACATCTTTCTATATCCGCTTAGTAGTGAATTTATAAAGAACGTAATAGTTCTCCAAACCAATTCACGCACATTTTTGCATGATTGAGTAACATATAACTTTCACATTTATAATATTAGTATTTTCGACAGCCTCCGTGGCGCAGTTTGCGAGTAGCCGGCTGTGAAACGAGAGGCCGTGGGTTCGATTCCCACACCGGGACAAATGTTTGTGTGACAGACAGATATTTGTGTCCGGAGTCTGGGTGTTGTGAGACCGAAAGTCTCTCGTAGTTCCTGATACCCACGACATAACACTCGAACCTTAGTGTGGGCTATGTGTGTGACTGTTAGATGTTATTTATTTATTATATCTTTCTAATGAAGCGATAGCCTAGTTGGTTGCGGTACGGACTGCTAAGACGAAAGTCGTATGTTCGAAACCCAAGTGGCATACACCTCTGACTTTTCTATAGATGTGTGTGTATTTAATGTTAATTATCGCTTGCTTTATCGGTGAAGGAAAACATCGTGAGGAAACCTGCATACCTGAGAATTCTTATAAGAATTTCGAAGGCATGTGAAGTCTACCAACCCGCATTAGGCCAGCGTGGTGGAGTAAGGCCTAACCCCTCTCATTAGTAGAGGAGGCCCGTGCCTAGCAGTGGGACAATGTTTAATACAGGGATAGTATTAATTAATTAATTTAATATCTTTCTATATCTGCTTAGTAGTGAATTTGAACCAAATAGTTCTCCAAACCAATCCACGCACATTTTTGTGTGATTGAGTAACATTACTTTGACATTTGTAATATTTGTAGCATAGATCAACTGTATTGGAAACTGTATAGTAAGAACCGGTTTTACGCCAGTCGGTCACACTATGAAGTGTAATGTTTTTATAGGACAAGACAGAATAACATTAGTGTTTAGTTTTTGCCACTTCGACGGGCCAAGTGCCTTGATGTGTGTTTTGGTCGGGGCTTCACGTCGTTGACCCAATTGAACGTTTGATGGAACGTAGTAGATACTAAAATACATTTGACACCCTCCCTGACGCAGTAGGCGAGTAGATGTGAAATGAGAGGCCGTGGGTTTGATTCCGCACTGAGACAAATGTTTGTATGATAGCTAGGTATTTGTTTCGAGTTTGGGTATTGTGGGACCGTAGTTCTTGATACCCACGATACAGATTTGACCTAGTGTGGGGTCAGGACTATGTGTGTGACAGTTTGTTATATTGATAATAAGGTTGTAATACGTTAATAGTAATAATACCAGCCTTGGGACCGTAGTCCCTCGTAGTTCTTGATACCCACAATACAGGTTTGACCTAGTGTGGGGTCAGGACTATGTGTGTGACTGTTGGGTGTATTTATTTATTTATTGTATAATATACTGTCTTACTGCTCAGCACGGGACTCTTAAACCAATCAAAGGGGTTAGGCCATAGTCTACTAGGATAGCCTTATGCGGGTTAGTAGATTCTACACACTTTTAAAATTCTTATTTAGAATCCTATTTAGGGTGCAACATGTGTTATGCTCGATAAAATTTATTATTAGTAAGAGTGAAATCTATAAACCCGACTTAAGTTTTCTAGGTTCGATTTCCGGGCCGGTTAAAGGTGATATTTCTACCACAAAATACTCAGTCAGGAGTCTGGAATTGCCCTCACCCCTTACATCATGGGACGGTAAAAAGTTCAACAAAATGTTTGGTACTGGTTACACCTCTACCTACCCCTTCAGGGATTACAGGCGTATGTATGTACAATTCATTTTCTAGAGAATTAAAGTCCACATGTAATAATTTGTCTATGAAAGCTCATGAAATGGTTAAATATGTGACAATTTGTGAAAGCGTCGCTAATCCTCTGTTAATTAAACCCCTGGTTGGTGAGATCAACGGGTCGAAGCCATATTTAAAAGTCGCTACTTAATGGCAACATGGACCGTGATTGCGATGATTCATTAGCTTGGATTATTGCGGCCGTATCGGTGTATTTATTAATAAATAATAAATAACACCCAACAGTCACACACGTAGCCCTGATCCCACACTAAGATACGAGTCTTGTGTTGTGGGTATCAGGGACTACGAGAGACGCACGGTCTCACAACACCCAGACTCCGGGCACAAATATCTGTCTGTCACACAAACATTTGTCCCGGTGTGGGAATCGAACCCACGGCCTCTCGTTTCACAGCCGGCTACTCGCTAACTACACCACGGAGGCTGTCGAGTATTGCATTTTTGCTGAGAATACTCTAGATCTCAGCAGCCTTCGTGGTGCAATAGATCAGTAGTAGGCTGTGAAATGAGATACCGCTGGATTGATCCCCAAATCGAAACAATTTTTGTGTGATCCACAGGGTTTCTTTACTAGTTCTTGATCCCCACGACATAAGATTCGAATATAAGTGTGAGATCAGGACTATGTTTATGATTATTGGATGAGTTGATTCTGATTTCAAAAAAAGGTTTTTAAAGCCGCTGCCTCCGGCGAGCGAGTAGCCGGCTGTGAACCGAGTGGCCGTGGGTTCGATTCCCGCACATAAGCAAATATTTGTGTGACAGACAGATATGTGTTTCGGGTCTGGGTGTTGTGGGACCGTAGTCCCTCGTAGTTCTTGATACTCACGATACAGGTTAAGCCTAGTGTGAGGTCAGAACTATGTGTGTGACTGTTGGGTGTATTTATTATTATTAAAAGGTTTTTTTTTGGTGTATGGAATAATGTACAAAATCTAACACAGAAAAGTACTTTATTATGAGTCCTCATTATCTTGGAGAATATGTGTGAGGTTATGTAAAATTCGCTAATTAAGTTGAAAAAGTGTAAGTGCGATAATATCACTTTATCTTAACGCGGATCTGCACTGTTAAGGTGGAATGGCCCTATTTGGCCGCGAGCCACCATTGCGGTTATTGGATTGTAAAATTAAGATCGCTATGTTGTATAATAAGCTATTTGTATGATTATACGTTAAAATAAAACCATTATGATAGCCTCAAAAATTTTTTTTTTTTTTTTTTTTTTTTATTTTTATTTATTGAGGAAAAACAAACAATTGTATATTACAAAATTACAACACAGAATAATTACAAAGTATAGGCTAATATACAATCCACAACATTTTCCACGGATTAAATTACACCGACTTCAATAAAAAACACATTATGCGTCCCTATAAAAGATTAGGGTTGCCTATTTTTTTGAGATCCCATCATCAGATCCTGACTTGGTGCCAATGGGACCACCAGCGAAGTATATGAAGTATATCCTTTTAAACAAAAAAAAATCTCGAATCGTTCTAGGTGATTTCGAGTAATCGGGGATAAAAAAAAGATTCCGACGAATTGTTAACCTCCTCCTTTTTTGAAGTCGGTTAAAAAGTAAATTGTCTGTGGTCAGTATTGCTTAAATCTAAGTTGTATTATGTTCATATCACCAAGTGTTACAGATAATCGTAGCTTCGTGGTGTCTAAAGAAAAGGGTCAAGGTCAAGGGGTTTTTTCCGCGGGGAAAATCCATCTTACGGATACCTTCTCAACCTTTGGGGAAAGAGATGGTTATGCCGGACTCACTGAGGGACTACTAGTCCAGCATAACCATCTCTCCTCCCCCGAGGTTGAAAAAGTATCAAACGAAAAAAAAGGAAAAAAAAGTGTATATATTTATAATGCTCCAACATACTGTATCATATTTTCTAAACATTTAATAACGTATTTCTCAGAATAAACAGGTGACTCCAGCGTCCCATTGTAGTTGAAAGCCGAATTCCTCCGCTACGGTTGAAAGCCGATAATCCGAGTGCTCAATTGAAGTGTCTGATTAAAGTACTTGTTTAGTGGAACTCACCCTTTGTGGTCTTTCGGGCCGTGGATAAAACAAAGTATTTGAATATTGTGAAAATTTATAATAAGTCCGAGTGCTGCTTGTTACCTTTTGTGCTTATATTACGTCTGACTTTCATTTAATCCGTGTACTCGAAAACTAAATTCGTTTTGTTAGCTTTGGACCGTGTCTTTGCGTGGGTAATTTTTTTTATTCTAGCACGACATAGCGTACATAGTGTAGTGTACGTATACACGGTAAGCGTAGAGCCGTCCAGTTACAGTATCAAATATCGAGAGATAATCTATCCCTCACTACTCAACACAATCATGCTGGCCTGCTGTTTAGCTTCTTCACACTACGCCTAAAGGACCCAGGATTATAGAAATATGAATGTTTAAATAAATTAGCGGTTTTGTCTTGTTTTGGAGGTGAATAGAAATACGACGTGAAATAGCATTGCCGTTGAGTTTGTCAATACTTTTGGAGGCTGAAATAAAAATCTTCACAAGTTTTCCTTAGGGTCGATAATATGTTCAGCGGCTGCCCGGATAGCCATCATCCGGGCGAGGGGGATGCTGGGTCGTAAGACCGGCTAGTCCAGCATAACCGTTTTATTCTTATTCCGCTTCCCCCCGAAGCGGGCGGTAGTAATAAAACGCTTTCCCCGGGACAAAAAAGAAAAAAGGGTCGATAATATGTACAGGATTCTTGTGAGTGTTCATAGACTTATTATTATCAATTTAATTTTGGTGACCCATTTGTATGTTTGCTTCTACATACAAAATAAACTAATGACGTATAAACAGAAATGAACACTCACGCCTGTAATCCCCAAAGGGGTAGGCTGAAGTGTAAGCAGTACACCCACTTTTCGCCGAATTTATTACGGTCCCATAATGTAATAGGGGCGAGCCTATCGCCATACCCAAACCCAACCCACCAAAACCCAATATCACTTTACCTGACCCGGGGATCGAAATCGAGATCTCAGCACAGCAGTCGTAACGCAGGCGCAATTACAACTGCGCCATCGTGGTAGTCTCAGACAGAAATTAACGCATACCAAAAAGCTCAGTTAATTATCATTCTCGACCACAGGTATAAATCTTGGTAAACAACACATCAGTTCTACCAACGGGCCCGTAGTTAGTGGTGCGTGTGGAATAATACGTGCTTCGACTGACCACGTAATCCCCCACTCCAGGCCTTTTAACACTAGACATTGAAGGAAGATTTCATTGCGCATTTATTACGTACTTACAATTGAGTGTCTTAATGCTAATTGGAGTGCGGAACTGTGATTATATGAATAGAGATTAAATGAATAAGATTTTAAATCAAAGGTTAAAAAAATAAACATTGGCGTGAGGCTACAATGTAAAACATGAGTGTCCGATGTCCATGTTAAAAAAATCTCCTCGTGCACACATGCAATTATAAGAAAAGTAAATTAAACCGCAATAAAATCCGTAAAATTGGTTTTATTTCAACGTGTAATATTCGTGTATACATAAAAAATCATTATATTAACACATAAAAGGGTTTGGCCAATAATTATTGCTGGTTTTACTCATAAGAGACATCGTAAGAAATCCTGAGTTGTAAAAAATTTATGTATGTGACATCTTTTAACCTGGATGAAACCTGTGTAGAAGACTAAAGCCCAGCCCTTCTCATTAGTAAATATCCAATTTATTTGTTGTCGCGGGGAAAGCGTTTTATTGCTGCCGCCCGGTCCGGGGGGAAGCGGAATAAGAATAAAACGGGTATGCTGGACTAGCCGGTCTTACGACCCAGCATCCCCCTCGTCCGGATGATGGCTATCCGTGCTGCCGCTGGGCCGAGTCCCTACATCCTATTTACACCTCCCCCCGACACTACCAGCTAAAACCGCGCGGTGGCCTTCTTCGGCGCTTACGGAGCGATCCCGGGGTATTCTAAGGAGTGCTAGAATTGCAGCTGGAATGGCCCCTGCGCGGTGCCGTGTAGCAGCCCATCTCCATGGGGAGCTAAGGAGCCCCCGCGCACCGAACAACGACAGCGAACCAGTAGGACAGTACGGCTGATATTATTATAATTTCAAGTTAATTTTAAGTTTTAACAGAACTTTAAACAATGATACCATATTTGTATTCGTCTCAGATACAAACGATGTTAAAATCAACTTGAACGTGGCTCGCGTGGGGCAATGTATCTAAGTTATATTGTCTTCTGAAGTTGAAATAAGTTACGTGCTGTTGTTGCTAAGTGGGGCTATATATCACAAGAAAAACAACTTGGCGTTACAATACGATGCGCGGAGCTTAGATATAAACTGAATTCGATTAGCAACTCTATCGTACCGTTACAAAAGTACAGATGCAGTTTTGTGATTTTATTTCGCAATTGCCTTGGTCTAATGGCAGCATACATAGGCTAACAACTGGTGAGATCCTGGATTCAAATCCCGATCTCATTTTGGGTTTTTTGTGGAACGTGTCAATATCTATTTGGAATGGGTGAAAATAAATTAGCATAATATTAGGGTATTAATTGCACCTCTGTCCTCCTTAGGGGATAGCGTTGTCGTTAAGTAGCAAAGGAAATAAATATAGTTGTCTCTCGCTACTTCATACTCTACCTGGACGGCATTGCGCTTACTGTCAGTGTGGTCACTTTGCCGTGCCAGGATAAAAAAGGAAGAGACATGTAATTCCACAACAACTTAAACAATCATACAAATATTTTTCCGTTTGTTAAACCTTTTCGCAGCTGATCGCTCATTGCTCCAAGAAACCTGTCATGTCTCTACATCAAAAATATATAGTCTACATCGTGCAGACACGTGTTCAATATTGTTGCACGTGCATGATGTTTGTTGATAATGTTTTCAAGACTCGTGCTCTCCAAGTGTATTACATGTTATATTCATACTCTAGTGAGAATCCCGACCTGACCTACACAACTCGCGACGCTACCAGACTTTTTAATGTAATACATATGCGTAATGAGGTATTTTATAAGATACACAGATGAGTATTATGTGTTTTTTTTAAACACTATTTATAAAGCCTGATTGACTGCCTCGGTAACGCAGTAATTGCGCATGCGTTACGACTGATGTGCTGAGGTCTCGGGTTCGATCCCCGGGTCGGGTAAAGTAATATTGGGTTTTTCTATCTAGAAATTCTCAGTGAAAGCCCGGAGTCTGGAATCTATGCCCAGTATGGCGATAGGCTCGCCCCCTATCACATTATGGGACCGCAATTTGGCGAAAAGTCGGTGTACTGGGTACACCTCTATCGCTTCGGTGTCTGTAATCTGTGTAATATGCAGGTTCCTTAATAAAAATTGTAATTAAAAAGAAATGAAAAATATATATTTATTAAATAACCAAATTGACTTGTGGAATTAAAAATAATATAATAATAACAAAACATATGGAGCTGAATTCAAAAAGAATTGAAATACTGTGTCAACCAGTTCGTTGCAGATACCAGCCATGTTCTACGCGCGTAGCACTCGTAGCACATCCGCTACGCCGTACATCAGTGAACAAAATAACAAACTTTCTGACAAATAAATCAGCACACAAATACGACAACATATATACACACTGCAGTATAAAGCTCTGTAAGCTGGTGGCTTGAGAAACTTTACAAATTTTTATTTGTAAGTTGAGTACGTGCTCTACGTAGGCACTTCGTATATAAAAAGGTTGTTTCTTGAAGTTTGCTCGCGTAATTTCTTATTGTTCGACATTACGAGCAGGCGTGAGTGTCCAACTCATTTCATCATTGCACGCGTTTCATGCACTGTTTGCACATAATTTTTTGACGGGGGTCTAGCGTTGGGGTACGATGTTTGGCCGTTTTGCAGCCTAAGTACTCTGACACTAGACCCTTGACCGCTTCACCTTCTTGCCCATGACACAGTTTGAAGAAGCATGATTGTGTTGAGTAGCGGGGGATACATTGTCTCTCGCCACTCGATACTCTAATTGGACGGTACTTACCATCAGGTGCAGTGTGGTAAAAAAATTAGAATGGAATGGAATTTTCGGGGAGTCAATCTTATTTCTATGGATTTATTTGTTTGGGGCATTCAGTTTTTCAAAAAGGATCAGTGATGTTTTTATTGCAGGGAAACACCAGACTCCTGAACAGATAGAAAACAGATCTGGGTTTGAATTATGCTTTTTTTACTTTTTTGTCTTTTTGTACGCCGATCATGAGGTAGTCAATTGAGGAAACACTATGACGCTTACACAACGACTACATATTTAAAAGATGCACACAAAAATACATGCAGACATGAGCTGAAATAACCATATTTTTTTATTAACATACACACATAATTAGTTTTTATTGTACAATGAAATTTAGAGTTTCAACTTTGCCCTAATCAAAATCAAATATTTATTGAATCCATGAAATGTTATACATCATTTAGATTCAGTCAATTTTTTACTCTACCGCCAGTTCGGAATGCAGTTTCGCTAGAGAAGAACGGGCAAGAAACTCTAGCGTTGCTCTTTTCACACCGGTTAACAATATTTGGTCATACAATTAATATACGATTTCAGTTTAATTACATTAGATTAGAGCAGCTCAATGTATGTTAAGTTGCCTTATTGCAATATTGTGAATAAAAATCATTACAAGACCTAGTGCCGCACTCGACCATCGTGAGTGATGAAAATCTCGATTTCACAAAGCAGTTGGTCCTTACTGAAACAGTCTAAGCAGACCAGTCCACACGAGCCGCACTCGGTCACGAGTAATGACGCATGTGTCAGCCATCGGCCTCCTCATCCATGTACATCCATGAAGAGACCGACCTGGCACATGGCGCCGCAGCAAGCACAGACACTTTAGCGAGCATGACATACCCAGACTGAATACAATAATTAAAATACTAGAAAAATGTAATGTTTTTCTACCCTGTATATGAGAGGTATATATGAGTGTGAGGTATATAGTCACGCTTGTAATCCCTGAAGGGTAGGCCGAGGTGTAACCAGTACACCCACTTTTCGCTGAATTACTTACAGTTCCATAATGTACCGGGCAAAATAGAAGTAGAAAAGTAGAAATAGAAAAACCCGATATCACTTTACCCGACCCGGGAATTAAACCCGAGACCTCTGCACAGCAGTCGAATTCTAACCAATAATCACACATATCTCACAAATATCGGTGCGGGAATTGAAATTGAAGCCTCTGATTTTAGAGTCGTTGCGTCAAGGAGGCTTTCAAATTAAATGTGATTGAAATATATTGCAAAAGTAAACCACTGGCGCTTTAATTACGTGCATTTGACGTGATATTAACAGACATGGGCGAGCTCGTGCAAAGGTTGATGAGCTATATACGATAGTTGTAGAGACTCGTTTGAATTATAAAGTTAGGTCATTAGTAAAATGTATTGCTGAAGATTTATGGAAATAAGAAAGGCATTCAATATACAATTTGGTAGTAGGATATTCATATCCGCCTGGATAGCGACCAACGTACCCAGGGTGTGAAACCCGCCATAGTGCCACACGCAAGTATGCCGCGTTTCGGGATCAGCCAGTGTATATCCGGTTTTTGTCGGGGATCTAGAGTTAGGGTACGATGTTTGGGCCGTTTTGCGATCTTCTGAATACTCTGACACTAGACACTCGACCGCTTCTTGCCCATGGCGTAGTATGAACTTTTTGACGCTCAAATCAACTGGTGAAACGGGTCTCAATTTTTTTCAAACACTTGTTTTAGAATATAATGCACATTAATGCATGAAAATAAGTCATACAGACGCATTACGTGCTTACTCGAGTAATATAATAATTCTACTACAAGCCACGCAATAGCTTTTTATATAATACTAGCCCTGTATTAAACATTGCCTACTGCTGGGCAGATTTTCAATAGTGAATATTTTTCTTAAAAACTTATATTACTCTCCTGTAACATTTCAAAAATGTCGCTAACACAACTTACAGTAGTTCAGAAAATCCATGACCTCAGTTTCTCTTCTCGCTAGGCCATAGTTGATTTTGTAGTAGTAGTGTTTAATTTATTTATTTGAAAAATGTTCTCTAACAGTACACACATTATTTTTTAAATCTAATATAAAATTACAAAATTATATTCTGATGTGTATACTAATTAAAGGAGTACACACATTGGCACATCACATGCATCTTTACTTACAAAATAATTAAAAATAAAATTTGGCACGGTTTTATATATTTAATAAATTGTAACTTAATGCAAATAGCAGCGATAGCCTAGTTGGTTGCGGTACGGACTGCCAAGACGAAAGTCGTAGGTTCGCAACCCAAGTGGCATACACCTCTGACTTTTCTAAAGTTATGTGTGTATTAAAATGTTAATTATCGCTAGCTTTAACGGTGAAGGAAAACATCGTGAGGAAACCTGCATACCTGAGGTTAGGTTTTTCGAAGGTATGAGAAGTCTGCCAACCCACATTAGGCCAGCGTGGTGGACTAAGGCCTAACCCCTCTCATTAGTAGAAGAGGCCAGTGCCCAGCAGTGGGACAATGTTTAATACAGGGCTAGTATTATTATTATAACTTAATGTATTTGGTTTTATATTTGATCATCACTTTGTTTTGTGTTTTATTATATTGAAAAAGTTAACAGCTCTTAATACCTTATTGCTTGTGTTTTATCGATAACCTAGGGCTCCGACCATACCACGACCTACAGTCTGTACTGCATCAATGTTTAATGGAATCAGCGTTGGCGCGTAGCCCCCGAGAGTCCTACGCGGGTCGTGTATCGCGGAAATATACAACATGATATGAATACTGAAGGACCAGAATATAGGCACCACCTTTATTAGTGGTGTTGGGATACATTTATTCAGAACATAGCCTTCTTGGCGCAGTGAGCGCGTGAGGTGGGTTATCAAATAAGGAATTGCAGTTCCTTGCATAAACAAAAATGTATAAGACCTTATGTATCTCATGGTTCTTGATATTAAGACACAAGTATACCTATTTTCTTATCTATTAAAGATATAGATATGGTTACTGGAATCTGAATGCCCATCTAAAAACCCTTGTTTGGGGATATTTAGGTGATAAATAACTTTAATAAATATCATGAACGTCTATGTAATTAAAAATATGCTTTCGTATATAACTTACTAATGTATTAATAATAATAATACTAGCCCTGTATTAAACATTGTCCCACTGCTGGGCACGGGCCTCCTCTGCTAATGAGAGGGATTAGGCCTTAGTCTACCACGCTGGCCTAATGCGGATTGGTAGACTTCACATACCTTCGAAATTCTTATAAGAAATCTCAGATATGCAGGTTTCCTTACGATGTTATCCTTCACCGTTTAAGCAAGCGATAATTAACATTTAATACACACATAACTATAGAAAAGTCTGAGGTGTATGCCACTTGGGTTACGAACATACGACTTTCGTCTTGACAGTCCGTACCGCAACCAACTAGGCTATCGCTGCTATGTTTTAACTTTAAATAATTAAGTTTAATAATCAGTTCCATGCTTTGAATCGAGTAAATTTTGGTTTGTTCTTGATATTTGAATTTAAAAAAGGAAAAATATTACGAGCAACTGGATTGTTGTGAATTTTTAACGTTGTTAGCTGATTGTCAACGACTGCCTTGTGTATAGCAATGTCCTAGTGATGCCTCAACCATGGTCACCCATGGAGCGGCGCAGCGGCGCACCCACGACCCTATACTATATTCACTTTGAGACGAGACTTGCTCCTACTATTGGCTCTAGAATATCATCATTATTATCATTAATAATAAGCTAGTTGATTGTTTTTCGGAAAAGGTTTTATTTTATTCTTCATGGTATATATACAATACAATACAAAAAATCTTTATTTGCACACAAAAAAAATCTAAATTATTAAAATAATATCCTAAAGTAACTTTATATTTCCCTCTAAGACGATACCAACTGTATGGCCTGTCGTGTGACGTGACAATCCAAAACTAATAGATGTTTGGCTCAGCGTTTAATAGATGTATCGAATAGTGACGTAATGCATGTCTGATTTGTGTTTCATGTCACGTGACAAAATTATTTATTTTTGCATATTTTTTTCTTGAAAATATTAAATAATCACATATAAATTAACAAATTCGTTATTTTTCGATATTTTTAGACTAAAATATATTATAGAAAAAAACAAAATTCTATCATGTTTTCACTTACTGTCAACTACGCCATTGTAGATACCATAAAAAATACTTACCGTAATAACTATCACGCAGTCTAGAATTTTTGCATTCATTGTTAATTATTGCTTGCTTAAGTGGTCAAGTAAAACATTGCGAGAAAATCTACATATCAATGAAATATCTTGTTTCATTACCAATTTACTGACTGCGCCACGAAGGCCGTCTAATATTACTTTCTAGACCATTGTCGAGTTATCGTGGTAGTGGTTCCGCTGCATCGTGTTATATTCATGGACATCCGCTTTGATGCTCTCACAAATACGTAACAGTATTAAAATTGCCTCGGTACTAGGGCACACCAGTCCACACATATACATATCCAGATAGACAAATAAAACTAATATGAGCGTTAATAATACGCGACATTTAAAAAAAATTGCTTGTGGTAGGATATTCATATCCGCCCAGATAGCAACCTCCGTACACTGGGTGTAAAGCCCGCCATAGTGGCATATGCAAGTGTGTCGCGTTCCTGGGTCAGCCAGTTTACATCCCGTTTTGCGGCCTTCTGAGTACTCTGACACTAGTCCTTCGACCGCCTTTTCACCTCGTTGCCCATAGCGTAGTGTGAAGAAACAGGCCGGCATGATTGTGTTGCGAAGCGGGGGATAGATCGTCTCTCCCTACTCGATACTCTAAGGGTGGTCTTTAGCCGTGTCAGAATAAATAATAAAATAGTAGACAATAGAAAAAGACACGGTATCTAGACATGTGTATGTATACCACTCCGCCGCACCACATCACATCGCAGTACCGTTACACTTGTGTGATTTTGATTTACTGTATGAATAAATAAGTATGTAGTGCATATCCTGTTTATACCATGTATGTGTTTTAATTATTAAACATCTAGTTAAATAAACGTGCTTTTTTATTGTTAGTTTTTGTCATTTTTCATCACGCTTTCTTTCAGACGTAAATTCAAAAGTTTTGAAATTTCAAAAAAGTTGTAAGTGCAAACATCTTGTAGCGTTAGTTGGTATCCACGAGACAAGATAATTATAATACACAGAAAGAAATAAAATGTATATTCAACACATATACCCACACTAAAACAAAACAATAAGGACAATAAAAATACCAATAAGAAATAATCGATAAAATTAGAAATAAAAAACATGATAGGCAGCGTGTTTCGTCACTCATTTTAGGATTTATAATTGAAAGTGTGGCGGAACACAGCGCACCGCACGATTTTTAAAATAAAGCAATTCTGAATCGCGGTAGAAAAGTTGGCGCGACGCTTTATATTTATTATATAAAAGTTTCATATAATGAACGGTTGGAGGAGCTCTTTGGCTCTTTCTTCTCTAGAATAACTCTATCACCCGTTTCTCTATAAAAGTACCAAGGCACGGGTAGCCACACTACAATGTTTACCTCGGATAAATAAATATTCATATTAATCATCCGTAGTGTTCTTCAATCTCGCAGAGAGCCGTGACTGCTCTCACTGCTCTGGACACTCAGTTTAATTTCTCGAAATAACTTCGGTCGACAATGGCGCTTTTAGACCAACATTATTTCAATATACCTTACACATCGCTGAATACATTGGAATGAAATCAAAACCTATTTAAGCTTTTATTTACCTATAGTTGTAAATATTATTTTATATGCTCATGATAATTTAGTGATGAGTAGCGATAATTAGTGATGGAGGGAGATACGTACTGAGACACATGTCGCGGCTTCAATTCCAACTTCGAGGGCACATAGTGACTAACGGTTTATTACGCGTATATTATTGGAAGTGGTAGAGCCACGCTGTAGACATATTTATCTACAGCATGAATGGGCCGGCTCGACCGGGGTAGTACCACTGTCTCAAAGAAAACCAACGTAAAGTGACAGTTTACTGTCGCGTTTCGTATGGTAAGTGAGATATCCGGAGGCCCAGATTCCCCTTTCCCTTCCCTAATCCCTATTCCTGTCCTTTAAGGCCGACAGCGCATACATGACACTTTCGGTATTGTGGATGTTCATGGGCGGTGGAGATCACTTAACATCAGGTGACCCACTGGCTCGTTTGTCGGATTATACTATATATAAAAAAAAATATCACATCGAAATAAAACAAATTTTAATAATTGATTATCGCGTGGTTTATTTTATTACTTTTAATCCGACGCTTTACAGCCTTCGTGGTCGTGGGGCGAACTGATTTGTATTTCACGAAAGTATAGTGCAATGTCTTACCCTCAAATATATTTGATTTAATATTTTATTTGTTGTAGTCCGATCTACGTAGAAGGAACTCAAGCCAAATCACACGAATATAACTGTGACCAAAAGCTAGTCAAAAACTAATAGAAATTATTCAGACCGCTTGAAATCCCCTGTGATTCGGTGGTAGAGTGCGGGGACTGGGGGGGGGGGGGGCATTCTCTCCGGTTAGTTAACCAAGCTCAACAAGTGTGGCCGCGAGACTAAACGCACCCGGGTAGAACATGCGCTCTCTAATACTACTGATGATTCGCTAGGGTTGGCACGGACTACATTTCATAAATTTTAACGTATGTTTGGATCTTTTCTATTGATTCAGTTCAGTTGAGCATGTTTAATAATACAACTTGAGAAACAAAGAATATATTTAATTATATTACGTTTAATAATTTAAAGTATGTGTAGAATAAATTTAACTTGATGAGTCTTATTACTTCAACAAAGATGATTTTTAATCATTCGATTATTGTTATTGGATATTATGACTTCTCTGTATAATAGAATTTGTCAGAATACTTAGTTAATAAGTTATCGATACATACATATACACTCACGCCCGTATCCCATGGGGGTAGGCAGAGACTATTGAGTGCCACAAGCTATAATCCTGACACACTTCTTTCGCCTCTTCGACATTCACACATCTTCTCATACATTTACGACGGTTGGAGGTACTTCTGATTTGCCCTTTTAGGAGAAGATCGTTTATTTGATTCGTAAACGTTCTCCTTGGGCGCCCTCTACCCACTCTTCCAGTTATCGACAATTATAAAAAAATGTTCTATATCTGTCATTTATCTTTACGTTCCATTCTACTCATCTGTCTTAGCAGCAATTAAGTTCTGATCATACATATATGCTCTAAATACTCAATAAAATATATTATTTGTGATAACCCTATGAGTATAAAGGTCGGCACACGACAGCACCACGCCACGCCGCGCCGCGCCCGCCTCCAAACTTTTTAATATACCCTAATGGCGACAGAATAACGAAACTCACCGCTGAAATATTTAAATACGCAAAATCCCAACTCGATTGGGAGTTGAATAATCAAATAACATTTACATTTTATTTACCTATTTTAATTATATGGAAAGTTTGGATATTCTTAATAAATTACCTTTTTGGAAGATTGTTTACCTTTTACTTTATATGTTAT
This sequence comes from Laothoe populi, assembly GCA_905220505.1. Classification (NCBI taxonomy): domain Eukaryota; kingdom Metazoa; phylum Arthropoda; class Insecta; order Lepidoptera; family Sphingidae; genus Laothoe; species Laothoe populi. The sequence continues at coordinate 1,352,529 of HG992156.1, forward strand.
ATACTATATATGTTGGATATATACCAATACAAATTTATATTTACTTGTTCAACTATATGTAGTAAAACTAATAACAGCCCTCTATCGTACATTGTCCCACTGCTGGGCACGGGCTTCTTCTAGTAATGAGGGGTTAAGCTTAATCCACCAGGCTGGCCTGATGGATGTTTTCAGACTTCACATACCTTCAAAATTCTTATTTAGATCTTTTCGAAGTTATGTTTGTATTCATAGTTAATTAAACGGTGAAGGAAATACCATGAGGAAAACTGCATACCTGATGATTAACCTACCATAATAATTTCAATGTGAAATCAACCAACCTACATTGGGCCAGCGACATTAAGACTAAGGCCCGTGCCACCAGTGGGACTGTACAATAAATAGCTTGTTTTATGAATATTATAAACAGTTCTAAATTTAATATGGATTAGAATCAATTAATACGTAAATTGCGTGCGGTGGTTGAAAATACAAATAATAATTACGGTGTTAGGACAGCTATTAGTGTTGGCACACAAAAAGTACGTTAATCGATAATCGATTAATCAGGGACGCGCAGTGGTCGTTGAAGGGTTATTACGTATCATGAAAATCAAAGCAACAGAGAATATGTGGTGAAAATTACCAAAAAATCGACAAAATCTATATTTATTTCTTTTATTCGACAACATACGATGTCAACACAGACGATGTAGTTTGTTGAATCATCGGAAAATAAATAAGTATTTATAAAAATATAAATGTATGATTTTTTTTTATTTTTTTTTATCCTGGCACGGCAAAGTGAGCGCACTGTACCTGATGGTAAGCACAACGCGGTCCAAATAGAGTACTGAGTAGCGAGAGACGATCTATCCCCGCTACTCAACACACTCATGCCGGCCTGCTTCTTCACACTACGCCATGGGCAAGAAGGTGAAGAAGGGGTCGAGGGTCTAGTGTCAGAGTACTAAGAAGGCCGTAAAATGACCATTGTACCCCAACCCGTAATAAATTCGCCGGAAAGTGGGTGTACTGGCTACACCTCTGCCTACCCCTTCGGGGATTACAGGCATATGTATATACATAGGCGTCTATAGGCATATGTATGTAGCTTTGATTATAGATTTGTTCATGCAAGATATGTAAAAAGTCTGCATATTTGCTGCACCCGACGCATTCATCAAACATTGAAAAGACAAGCAAATAGTGATTCATATATTTATGCGATGATGATATAACGTGAGAATTCTACTTCCATTAAAACACATTCATTTGCATTGGTGGAAAATTATTAATCATCTGCCGGCTTTTGCTATAAAAATATTTGTTGACCAAAGCGGAAACTTGAAGATTCATTTAGACATGCCAGAAATTGAATTAATATCCGTGGTCTGTTTTGAATTCAGTTTGCATGATGACATTTGGATATGACAGAAAAGGAAAGAAACATAATTAAATATTTATCGATTGATCTTATCAGAGAATGGGGTCGTTGACATAAATTTAATTTTAATCAACACAGCATCGATGGCCTATTCAGAAGTGGTACAGACTATCAAGATGAACCACCACTTTCGTTTCTAAGTTACGTCTGCATTGTTAACTATCGCTGTTAAACGGTGAAGGAAAACACCGTGAGGAAACCTGCCCGCGAATTCTAAATAAGAATTTCGAAAGTTTGTGAAGTCTATCAATAGCATTAGACTAGCATGGCTTAACCCCACTCATTAGGGGAGACTTGTGCCCAGCAGTGGGACAGTGTATATTAAAGAGAAAATCCACAAAATTCTAGGAAATCTTAAAACCTATCATGAAATCAATTCTAAAATTCCAAAAATAACCCAATTAGATACTATTCAAATCTGGTGGAAAGGGTAACTGGTAAATGTCAGAGATGCACGATATGATTCATGACGTCACCGTTCGGTATAGTTATTACAGTGCGGTCGTGGGAGGAAGATAGTAAGATATTCCCACTACGCATCCACTTTGGATCATACCAATATTTTAAATAATTATTATGGCCTCATTTTTTATTCTGTTTTCATAAAAAGGTTTCTTCTTCGTATAATTTTTGGCTGCCCACAAAATAACGTATACACAACACAGAAAACTACAATTTTTCATACTATCACTGTAACCAACTTGGCTGATGGGTTTTGGACTAAAAATCACGATCAAATTAAAATTATTTCATAGGGTCTAGAAAGCATGTCGCGTCATTAGCCCGATTAGTCTATGTTCCAATAGTACGAATAACACGCATAAATACTCGCATTGGAAACGTATTCCTTAGTCAGAAAAGTTATATTGCTTTTCAACTTCAAACTCAATGCGACAAGGTTCTTATTATCGTATCACTCACGTTTCACTTTCGACTCTAAACTGATGAGGATACGGTCGGTGTTACAGTGAGTGGCGAGAAAAGATTGAACTTATATTTTAATAAGTGCCGCAACAATCTGGAGTACCGAAATTCTATGAATAAAAAACACTTAAGGAGGGGTGCAGGCTATCGGTGGCGTCTCGACTCCCCAATGAATGTATAAACATCCTATTACATATAAATTGGGGAAACGCTTTTTCAATTTTATTTATTTTATATTCCTTTTTCTTTTCATATTGCCGCGTTTGAAGCGTCTTTTCGTTAAGTCTTTGAGCGTTAAAGGTTATTTTTGGACGCAAAACGGAAGTATATCTTCCTAAGTAAATATATGATTCATGAGAAATTTATTTTCTTTTGTGTTGTATTAATACGGCGTTCCACTTTTTTAATGTACGCGTGAGACGAGATAATTATGTTGCTTTAGAATGCACGGATATGATTTTTAAGATACATATATATCACGCCTGTAATTCCCGAACGGGTAGGCAGAGGTGTCACCATTACACCCACGTTTCACGTGATTGGGGGCGAGCACATCACCATACTGGGCACAATTCCAGACTCCAGGCTGATACTGAGTATTTCTAAATAGAAAAACCCAATATCACTTTACCCCACCCGGAGATTGAACCCAAGACCTCAGCACTGCAGTCGTAACGCATGCGCAATTACAACTGTGCCACCGAGGCAGTCACTCAGATGTACTTTAGATAGAAATTCCATATTGTCTCTTGCTTTAGGAAAGTGACTGAGCACCTCTTTCTAAGGCCGTTTTGTATCGACTATATTTAAGATATAGTCTTCAGGGATTACAGTCGTGAGTGAGTGAGTGTATATATTTATAAAGTACATCAGATTAGCAACTATCTGTCAGAACAAAAGAATATTTGACCCTGGTACATTTTTTGCGTCAATTTTGATTCTGTGTATTGTCCTAGCAAAAGTTTCTGTAGTACAGAAACTAAGTGATTGATCTATCGAAATTCATGTATCAAGTAATGTACTGACACGTAACTATGCGACGTATCTTACGTAAGGCATATCTGTGGCGTCGCGGGAGACCGTCAAATAACCTAAGGGCTTAGTGCCCACGCTCGCGATCTGAGACGCGCATGCTGCGTACACGTCATGCCACGCAACTAATACTGTCTGGAGGACTGAGAAATAATTGAATAGGCAGTAATGGGAACTACCGATAGAAGTGAAAACTTACAACTCTGGAATTACTATGTTCTTTGAAACGGTGTCTATGAAGTAGTATTTTGTTTTTGATTGCTTGTCAGTAATGATGTCAAAAGCAAAATAATCTAAATATATAGAATCAACTTCAAGGATAATTCTATCGAGTAAGTATATAAAAATAATTCATTCACTTTTGGTGGAAATATTGCGTAACATACATAGAATAACTTACACATTTGAAACCTCCTTTATTAAGTTGGTTGATAACTTTGCTTTTTGTTATTATAATATGATTGTTTCGACTGAAATCCATTATCTTCATTAATAATTACAATTGCCTAAACATGAGAACTTATCACTTTCTCCTATGACATGTAAAGCCACAAGTAATATACTTTCAGATGGCGTGGTGCAAATGTCTCCACTCTTCACGTAGCATGTACCCCGCTGGGAAATTTAACTATCGACCTGCCGAATTTGAACGCTGCTTTTTATTCAAACCCATATCTTATTATAGAATGGATAATCTTTGCGTAACAAATGTTTAACTCAATCACGCTACAACGGCCGGACGGATCTGGCTGAAATTTGGCACAGACATAGATTATAGTCTGGAATAGCACATAGGCTACTTTTTATCCCGGAAAAATGTAAGGTTCCCCTGGGACATACATTTTTTTTTTTTTTATCTGAATTTTTTTGGGGGCTTTTGGTGACATTTTCACCATGCCAGCCCCATCGTACCCTAAACAGTATCTAACTTATATATTATTTATACATGTATATATGGCAATAGCGGCTTCACATAGAGGCTCCGATAAAATGCTTTGACAAATTCCAACATCTAACAAATTTACTCTAAATTCGTTCACCAGAGTCTGTCTGACAACCCTCGTCCTGACACATTCCATTACCAAGTGTTGAACGTCCTCCACCGAACCGCACTCTTCACAGTTGGGGGTAGCACTTTTTCCAATGAGGTGTCGAAACTTGTTTAATGGAACATGTCCGGAACGAAGTCTATTACCAATTATAATTAATTTCCTACTTAATTTAGAGTTGGTGAACCAGGGAATGTGAGGAGGTTCACTTTGTACAGTTTTAAACCAAATCCCTTTCTCTAGTGATCTAACATTAAAATATTCTTTCCAATCATTGTAAAATTTTATTTTGAATTGTGACAGAGTTTCAAAGTAACTAGGAGTGCTATTTATTAGAGTACCTTCTGTAGTAGATCTTTTAGCCAAATTGTCAACTTCCTCATTCCCTGATAAACCAACATGCGACGGAATCCACTGCAACTTCAGTTGCACGTTATTAGATGTGAGACTGTGAATTTGTTCTAATATAGTATATGCTACCGAAACGCCTCTGTTACCAGAGGCGCATCGAGCAATATGCTGGAGAGCACTTCTGCTATCTACAAAAATTACTATATTCTCACAGACTAAGTTCCTAATGTAAACTAGTGCTTCTGAAATTGCAACAAGTTCCGCCGTCATAATACATAGATTACAATTATCTAACTTAAAACTACCACTTACTCTATTTCTTAAATCAAAAAAAGCAGCCCCTAGAGAATTGCCTTTTTTTGATCCATCTGTATAAATCATCAACCATTTGCTATATTTAAGGTGAATTTCTTCTAACACCATGACTCTTAATAATGCATTATCATATGATTTCTTATTTAACTTAACACTGTCTAATTGTTCTTCAATAACATTTTTGATATTTATATCTGATAACCAAGTGACTAAACTATACATTTCTAAGGGATAACTACACGAAATAGTTTCCTCTTTAGTTTCTTTATAAGCTAAGACTAATAGGGGTTTTCTTTTATTTCTCCAATAGCTACTATCTATATCATTTAATAAAATGTTTAATAGATTTATTGTTGGATTACTTTCAAATGATTGCGTTTTTAAACAGAATTTAATAGCTAGATATTTCCTTCTAAACGTCAGGTTGGGGATACAAATTTCACATTCCATCACATGTATGGGTGTGGTACGTATAAAACCACCTGTTATTCTTAGGGCTTGATTTTGCACTTTATCCAGCTTAGCCAGGTGAGATTTGGCACTATTATCATATAAAAAACTTCCATAGTCTATCCTACTTCTGATCAGCGTTATATACAATTTTCGAAGATGATTAGGATGAATCCCCCAAGCTGTCCCTGCCAAGACCTTAAATAAACTCAAAAACCGTTGTGTTTTTTTCCACGTCTCATTTATATGCTTACCCCAGCGTAAACTCTTGTCAAACCACATACCGAGATATTTTATATTTTCTACTGAATTGAGAGGCAACCCATTTATGTTTAAATTTATTTGCTGTCTCCTGTGTCCTCTACTAAATAAACAAATTTTTGATTTTTGACTAGATAACTCCAAACCTAATTCTTCTAGTAATATATAAATAGTATTCAAAGCAATTTGCATTTTTTCTGTACTTTCACTAAGAGATTTACCACTAATATACAAAACGAAATCATCCGCGTATTGTGATACCGAAACATTTAAAATACTTTGACAAATTTTGTATGTAACTATATTAAAAATCAAAGGGGATAGTGGATCGCCTTGGGCGATACCTTTACTAGTCCATCTTGTTAAACAATTATTACCCAATCCATAATCTACATTGACTTTAAGGTGTCTTTCTCTCAAAAATTCCCACAAATAATTACAAATTTTTTTACCAACTTTTATTTCATCGAGAACTTGAATAGCTTTATCGACCGCCACATTGTTATACGCATTTTCTATATCTAGAAAGCACGCTAACGTAGGAATATTTTTTGTTTGCCCTATTTGAATTTGACAAACTAAGCGAGCAAGGCAATCAAAACATGATTGAGATCGTCTAAAACCTACAGTATTTCTGGATAAAATTAGATTTTTCTCTACGTACCATTCAAGACGCTTACACAGAATTGTATGAAAAATTTTGCATATACAGGAAAGTAAAGAGATGGGTCTTAATTTTGATGGTGAATCTGAATTGATATTAATTTTTGGAATAGGGACTATTTGTATATTACGCCATTGTAAAGGAATATCTCCTTTTTCTAAGATTAAGTTATATATTTGTAATAGGTATAATTTGGCCAATTTTGTAAGGTTATTAATCATTGAATACGTTATTTGATCATCTCCCGGTGCAGTATCTTTCTTTTTTAGGGATGATTCTAATTCTGGAATACTGATACATTTTTCCATAGTTGCGTTGGTCGACTGGATAGCTGGCCTAGAACAAGCAACATAATCGGGTGCAAGAGTACACAATAGATCCTCGATTTGTGATTTGGAGGGATGAGAATTCGTATCTTTGTGTCCTTTAATCCACCGCATACGTTTCCACATCTCCTTTATAGAGGTGTTCTCGCTTATATCACTACAGAAATTTTTCCAACTTTGCAACTTGGCTTGTTTTAATAATCTTTTAGTGTCATTGATATGCTTTTCCAAGTTATCAAGGTTACTAGGAGTAGGGTTTCGTCTGAAAGTAGATAGCGCTAATCTACGTCTAGCAACCGATCTAGAAAGCTCCGAATTCCAATAAGGCCTAGGTTTAAATTTGGACAGTGAATCTTTACATACTTTAACCAAAGGGATACTTTTCTCAGAAGCTAAATTTATCTGTTTAATAAACCAGTTATAACTCTCTTGGACATTTCTTACTTGAACCCAACTACCTAAAAATATTTCTTCAAGAGTGTTCTTGTACAAAGCCCAATCAGCTTTTTTAAAATTACGTTTATGAATTGAAACTTGAAATATTTTGGAATATAATGATTGAAAAACAAATTTTATTATTATGTGGTCACTACCTAAGGTTTCATTAGTGGTATCCCATTCAAAATTAATAGCTATATCTGCTGATACAAAAGTAACATCAGGAGAAGATTTTTGAAGTGCTCCCATAACTAATTTAATTCTTGTCGAACGACCATTATTTAAAGGTACAAAATCATTATCTAAGGATGAATCCATTAATTGTATGCCTCTAGTGTCATTTTTGTAAGACCAATTGGTATGGTGGCCGTTAAAATCACCAGCTATAATAGATTTATTGTTATACGTACTGAATAATGTATCCCAATCCGACGATGTAGTTCTTATGTTGGAAGGACAGTATACACTAACAACATTTTCTATATTACAATAGTTGAGTATTCTAATATGTAATATCTCTATACCAGTATTATTCAATTGGAAAGATGTCGCTTGAGTTTTTAAAGATTTGTGTGTTATAATTGCTACACCCCCGTATGAGTCCCACCTATCCCTTCTATGTACATTGTAGCCACTTATTCGGATATGGGCATCTTGGTCCATCCAAGTTTCGCTAACGATGGCGATGTGTATCTTTTCTTGTAGTAACAAACACTCAAAATCGATTAATTTTGGTTTCAGACTTTGTGAGTTCCACTGTAGTATATTTAAAGATGCTTTAATTGAATTTCTATCCATAAATAGTATTAATAAGTGTTTTTATTAGTTCACCACTGTTGATTGTTTTCATAAAAAAATATTTAAGAACTTCAAGAACTAACATCATTATCTCGGTGATTTTTTCGTTGGGGTCTTTTACAGAAGATAAAATGGTCTTAACTTGTTTTATAAATTCCCAAAATGACTGAATTCGTTTTCTATTTCCCTTTTCATGTATTTCTTCTTCATCCACTTGCATTCTTCTGTTTTCTTCTTCTAAACTTTGGTCGTCTGTATCTAAATCATCAAATGTGTCTTTTTTATTTGCCTTTTTCTTTTTCCTAGGAGTAACATTAACATTTCTTATTTTTTCTGTATTATCATTAATGTTTTTCAGTTTTCCTCCATTTTTAATTAATGCATCTCTGTATGTAGTCGTTGCTTGATCTTTTTCGTGCTGATCATTAGTCTCTAATCTTAAGTTAGTATCCCTGTCACTAATCAATAAGTCTCTTTCTTCTGGGCTATCCTCATTATAATCATTATTCTGCTGTTTGTTTCTTTCTGTTAGGTAAATATTTAATGCTTTTTTATACGTACAATTTGTAGAAGACATTATTTGTCGTATTTTCTTTTCCTTAATAAAACTTGGACATGCTTTACTCATAGAAATGTGAGCTCCCTTACAATTAATGCATCGGAATGTTGTGGTTTCGCAATTTGTGTGAGCTCCACCACATTTTGGACACATAATTCGTCTAGTAGTACATTGTCGTCGTAAGTGCCCATATCTCCAACAGTTCGAGCACTGTGTTACAGGAAACGTATAAGGTTCCACTCTAAATTTACAGCCATATGCTTCAACACTTGGTGGTATCATTGAACCTTTAAAACAAATGCGCACTGTCTCACATTCTTCCCAGCTTCCCTCTTCTGTAAACCGCTTTAACCTTTTTACTGAGATTATTTTATAATCACATGTAAATATCTCGTTTAATTCTTCCTCTTTAAGTTCTAGTTCAATATTTTTAACGATTCCATAGGACAAATTCACCTCTTGAGCTAATTGGCATCTATATTCTAAATCTTTCATTTTGATGTTATTTAATAATATATCTGCATTTTCTCGATTTTCAAAACGTATACATACTCTAAAAGGGTTTTTGTAATTAATCCTTACTATCCCTTGTATATTTTCTGTTCTCAATAGTTTTGCTAAGTTAATTTGTTTAGGTAATGCTTCTTTCGATGAAATATATACATCATGAATATTTTCTAAATCTTCCGATTGTTCCATACGACCACAGTCATAGTTTCCTGAAGAACTACGGTGTAGTCGTTTTGGCTTTCTCTGCACCATTAAGAAGTCGGCGTCATCTGTATTTTCTTCACTATCGGGTCTCACTCTTTTCTCAGCCACTTGTGACGCTAATTGGTTTGCAATTTGTATATTTTGGTTAATTATATCATCACAGGTCATTGCTTCACTCCTTTTTTCACTTTCCATTGGAATTTCACTATTTAAGCTTGAAATGCTTAAATCATCATCATCTTTATTCATTTTCGAAATAAAAAGTTTTTGAGGGTAAATTGTTAAAAGTTGACATCACCGTAATTTCGATCGTTAGTAACGTCCGCTCGCAATGAAGCGTTGCGCGCCAAAAAATCAGTTTAATATACTGGTCCCACAATGTGGGAACTTTCAGATATTAAGCTGAAAAGAACAGATACTACACTTTGATCTTAGCCAAAAGGCCGAGAAGCGATGCTGGGACATACATAATTTTGTTTTTCACAGAGCAAGGAATCTACATGATTTTTTGCATCGTAGTAATTTACCGATCAGAGAATCACATAGGCTACTTTTATCCCGGAAAAATGCACGCTTCCTATGGTATAGCAAAATGTAGAAAGGTGTAATAGCTTAACGCGCCTCCATGGATTCTATACCTTTTCTTCCAAAAATAACAGCTAGTAATAAATAAAGAACACCAAATCAGACTGGCATAATTGTGTTGCAGGCCGGCATAATTGTGTCCAGAAGCGAGGTCTATCTGGACGACACTGCAATTACCAGATGCATTGTAGTTACTGCCGTGCCAGGATAAAAAACGCGCATAATCACAGTCAGATATATTTAACTAGTCGTTGGTATTAAGAACAACGAGAGACTTTCGTGCTCAACATCCAGACTTGATACAAATTGTTTTTTTTTTTTAGTTCCTCGATAGGCAGACGAGCAGACGGGCCACCTGATGGTAAGTAGTCACCGCCGCCCATAGACTTCTGCAATACCAGGGCACAGCAAAGCCGCTGCCTACCATTAACAAATATTTTTAATCACAGAAACATTTGTCTTGTTATGGGAATCAAACCCGCGGCTCTCTTGAGTCAAGTCTCGTGTCTCGAGTGTGGCGCGGGAATCTCGTGATTATGGTCTCAAATATACATATGTATGAAATTACAGTACGTATGTAGCTTATCTTCCGTCGCTGTTCACCGCAAGCGTCGTTCCGCGCATATATTTAAACTCATCGATTGAGATTCGTTTTATTGTGTATGTCGCGCGGTTCATTGCTTTATGCGACGTTTTTTGTATTTTTATATTCGTTTTAAATTTTATATTTTGATTGTGAGAATATATTGAGTTTTTGTTTTTATAAATGTGCACAGAGTAGTTATATAACCTATATTAATACATTTTATATTCGTTCAACAATCTTTTGACCTATTTAATAGCTAGCCTAACGCGTATTAGGACGCAGGGTTCCGCATAAATTATAAATAAAGATCACAAAACCCTAGTTGAATTTAACAACGCAGCTTGGTAAAAGTGCGTTAAGAAAATCTTTATCTACAGTATGAAGCAGTTGGCTCCGGTTTAGTAGCATTGACATCTGACAAAATATGATAAGGGTAGCTTCTGGTTAGAATGTGGAGGGCATCCAGCCCTAGTAGGGACGGCCGCAGAGGTATCGCGCAGGGAGAGGTTCCGGCAGCAATCCAGGTATTCTCAGGATCCCCCGGGACCGTCCCGCATGCACCGCAGAAGGCCACCGCGGGGTTTTTAGTCGGTACACCGGCGTAGGAAAATTGCTTAGGGCCCCAATCTAGTAGTCCCTCGGGTAAACTGGGTCGGAAGGTCAGTGAGTCCGGCATAACCTTCTTTCTTCCTCCGAGGTTGTGAGAAGGTCCGTAAGATGGATTTTCGCGGGAAAAAAAGCTTACGGTTACATTTCCTATGGTGAACTTAAGCTTTATAAGTGATATTAAAATTTATTTTAAGATCGAACGGACTCAAGATTCTCTAGATACGTGGATATTGAGCGTCGAAGATCAGCTAATCTGCATTTCAAATTGCAACTCACAAGAGAAATCATTTTTCATACATAATTAGGAGAGCGTTGAAACGCTCGCGCTCCAAGAATACCTATTCAAAATATTCAGGTTCTCCACTCCTGTTAATCAGACGTAAAAATATTCCAAAGCTTCGTGAAAATACTTTCGCGACTTATTTCCATATAGAAGGTTATTTTTGTTTTTTCTAAAGCCGATACATTACAAATAGATTTTTATTTTTAACGTGCAAGTAAAGCAAATCTTGTGAATCATAAGTAAACGGCTAGGTAATTTTGATCATATGGCCGTGATGTTTCAACCGCAGTCATTTAAGAACTTGTTACAGTATTTTTAATAATTGAGTATAATTTGACTACCTCAGTGGCGCAGTTAATATTGCGCATGCGTTACGACTGCTGTTCAGAGGTCTCGGGTTCGATCCCCGGGTCGGGTAAAGTGATATTAGGTTTTTCTGTTTAGAATTACTATCACATTATGGGACCGTAATAAATTCGGCTAAAAGTGGGTGTACTGGTTACACCTCTGCCTACCCCTTCGGGGATTACAGGCCTGAGTGTATATGTATCTAAAAAAGGTAATAAATCAAGAGTTGCGCAATGTCCCACGCTTACCTTAAGCTGAACGGTAATTATTAACCAAGTAATTCATTTCGTGTCGTTTTTATGCGGCGTTTCATAGCCTACCCATTCGGCCGAAATCTGCGATATGAATGACGGCTTGTATACATAAAGTCCTGTGGGATACCAGTTAACTTATTACTTTCTCGTACATAGACTAATCAGCAAAAAAACGCCACACAACTTTTTATGTAACAATTATAACATAAATAAATACACCCAACAGTCACACACATATTCCCGATCCCACACTAAGATACGAGTCTTCAGTCGTGGGTTTCAGAAACTACGAAAGACTTTCGGTCTCACAGCACCAAGACGTGAAACAAATATCTGTAGATCACACAAACATTTCTCGTGTAAGAATCGAACTCGCGGCCTCTCGTTTCACAGCTGACTCAGTCGCATAGCCACGGAGGCTGTCAAAAATGACATGAAAGTGAATAACGGTTTTTAATTAGTTCGCCAATCACGGGAGACTGTAGTCTACGGGAATATTCTTCATGATATGAATGCTCACAGACCCTACAAAGCCCCATACAACCGTTACCGGAGATGCAGCGTTTTTAATTATTTTGTTTATTTTCATTTTCGCTAGGAAAGTTGAATGAAGCTTTCTTTCATATTGATTCCCTTAGTACTAGATACACATGAATAGATTTGGAAGAGTTCTAGAAAATTAGCATTGGCACTGTCTACATTTTCAGTCATTTTTGTACAGTATTTGAGAACAAATATAAAATTATTATCGAGACGAATCTGTATATATAAAAATCGATGTGCCACATGGACTCCAAAACGCAGCAATTTTGATGAAGTTTCAGAAAATGAATATTTAAAAATTCAACGCGGATGAAATCGCGGACAAAACCTAGTATTGTAAACAGCGACTAGGTCAGTAGACATCTCAATATTTTTTTGGAAAATATAAGTCTCGACGAAAATGCTCTAATTGCTCTACGAACGGCCTCAATGTGGCGTCTTTAATGTTATTTCTCTGACACAACTCATTCACAAACCTTTTTACGTCCCGTTAAGTATCTCTCTAGGGATTATTATTGACTTTTTGGTTAGAAACCCATTGCTGGTTATTTGTGCAAATTGTTTGGGTCACCATTTCTCTTGCCGGTGTTGACCTCAGATTTTCTCTAACTTTATTCTTTTTTGTGCTGACGTAAAAGCTATTTAATAGGGTAGATGACCCGATTTTATTACTATTTTAATTAACAAGTTACATTACGTAAAACCTATGATCGAAAGAATTTCCTGAATCCGAACAAAAACAAGTAAATTAGACGCCATTCAAATCTGCTGGAAGGGGTAGTTGTCAAATGACAGTAAAAGGATGCATGATGTGATCCGTGACGTCACGGTTATCAGAATGGACTTTACTGTACCGTTGTGCGAGGGAGATAGTGATATGTTCCCACTGCGCAACCATTTTTGCTCACACGAATATTTAAAATAAATATTGTGACTTAAATTTTCAAGCAATTTTGATTCTGTTACTTTTGCGTATTATATTCGGTTACATAACGAATAATGTAGAAAATTAATCACAGGAAATTACCCTTTTTGAGTGCTTCTATAGACAAACGAGCAAACGGACCACCTGATGGTAAGTAGACACCGCCGCCCATAGACTTCATCAATGCCAGGGCACAGCAAAGCTCTGCCTACCCTAATGGCCTAATTTACTAAATAAATAATTATATACCTGCTACTGACGCTTCACGGTTATTGAAAGTAAATCGATACATACACAATGTAGGTGTCTTCTTGACCATGTTTTTATCGATAAATGTTATCAGTAATCACTGTCGCTAGCTGTCAAACTGTCTGAACCTGTCAAGACATCAATGACGATATTCGATTAACAATTTATAGAAAACGAAAACTGACACATTTCCGATAAACTTGGTAAACGAATAATAAATAATTTCTTGTTTAATATCAATATATATCAATATCTGCATATCAATGACATGCTGTCTATTGATAGCATGCATTGCTATGCAGATGATAGTACTATCAACGTGCGATACACCGGCCAGCAGGGTATCCCTCGGAGCACTTTGGAAGAAAGACGGTTAGAACTTGTGTCGGAAATCGAGAGAGAGGGCGGGCCTCTGAATGGGGTGAAAAGAACCTAGTTCATTTCAACCCCACGAAGACACAAGTTTGCGCGTTCACCGCTAAGAAGGACCCATTTGTCATGGCGCTACAGTTTCAAGGAGTCACTCTCCAGGTTTCCGAGGGTATTGGGATCCTCGGCGTCAATATATCTAACACGGGCCAGTTTAGGAGTCAAGTGGAGGACAAAGCCAAATTGGCGAGCAAAAAATTGGGGATCCCGAACAGAGCGAGGCGGTATTTCACGTCGGGCCATAGATTGGCGCTTTATAAAGCGCAAGTCCGGCCCCACGTGGAGTACTGTTCTCATCTCTGGGCAGAGGCCCCGAAATACTTGCTGGACCCACTTGACTCCTTACAGAGGCGGGCCGTTCGGATTGTCGGGGATCCTGATATTACGGATAGCCTGGAACCGTTGGGGCTGCGGAGAGACTTCGGGTCTCTCTGCTTGTTCTATCGGTTGTTCCACGGGGAGTGCTCCGAGGAACTGTTTAAAATGGTGCCTACATCACCAATTTATCATCGCACCACCCGACACCGCAACAGAGTTCATCCATACCACCTGGAAACGATTCCGTCTAGCACGGTTCGTTTCCGGCGTTCATTTTTACCACGTACGTACAAGCTCTGGAATGAACTCCCTGCTGCGGTGTTCCCTGAGCGCTATGACATGTCCTTCTTTAAACGAGGCTTAAAGAGAGTAGTCCTTCAACGGTAGGCAGCGGCTTTGCTGTGCTCTGGTATTGCAGAAGTCTATGGGCGTCGGTGACTACTTACCATCAGGTGGCCCGTCTGCTCGTCTGCCTATCGAGGCACTAAAAAAAATATATAATTCAATCAAAAATAAATCAATTGCTTTTCCTTTGTCTCGCTAAAACTCGATAATGGCTGGACCGATTTGGCTAATTGATCTTGAAATATTTGTGGAAGCTCAAGGAAGGTTTAAAACCAAAATTGGACCCGGTAGGTGGCGCTACTGTCAGTATGTAACCACTTTTGATGTGCTGAGATTTGTGGCCCATTCCGGACAGGACAACGTCTGCCGGGCCCGCTGGTATTAAATAAAACAAAAATGTATGCGGTATCTAGACGTGTGTAATCAAAATATAATTCACATATTTTTCTACAAGATTGGCTGATGTTCCGTTTTCCGCTGCAGCGCTGTTTTTGCTACGCTGCTAACACCGCTTTATGCACAACAAGCGCAGAACAGAGCAACAAAATTAAGTTCACATAAAGCGTTTTTATTTACGGCTGTTTGTTTCGCAATTTTTATATTTATGACGCATGTTCCGATACCAATTTTATGAACCGAAAGAACTGTTTTATTCCGAACTATAATACATCATCGGGAAATGAAGGTAATATTATGGAGATTTCAAATTGTAGTTTTCATGAAGTGGTAGAGCCACGCTGTAGACATATTTGTCTACAGCATGAATGGGCCGGCTCGACCGGGTTGGTACCACTGTCTCACAGAAACCAACGTAAAGTGACAGTTTACTGTCGCGTTTCGTATGGTAAGTGAGATATCCGGAGGCCCAAATTCCCCCTTCCCTTCCCTAATCCCTATTCCTGTCCTTTAAGGCCGACAGCGCATACATGATACTTTCGGTATTGTGGATGATCATGGGCGGTGGAGATCACTTAACATCAGGTGACCCACTGTCTCGTTTGTCGGACTATGTTATAAAAAAAAATCTAAAACTATTATTAATAATACTTGCATACGCGGTACAACTGCTGTCCTAAGGTCTCGGATTCAATTTTCAGGTCGGGCCGTTCAATTAGAGAATCGAGTAGCGAGAGACAATCTACCCCTCTCTACTCAACACAATCATGACTGATTCTTCACACTACGCCATGGGCACGATGGTGAAGAAGGTCGACGGTCTAGTGTCGGAGTACTCAGAAGGCCGCAAAACGGCCAAACATCGTCCTCCAACTCTAGACTTCTGTGATTTTCTTGAATACGACAGTGTGACAAGTGATTTTAATAAGTTAAAAATAGAGAATAACCTGTCCTTCATTTATAAAATATAATACACTAGAAGACTATTACCTTTCTCACTGATCCAAGCCATTAAAATTATTTCCTGCTGTATAGTATTTATTTGTTAGCATATTTATATGTGTGTATGTTTGTTCGTAAATATGTATGGATGTATTTATGTATGTATGTATGTATGTATCTATCTATGTGTCTAATAAGTAATATGTTCATATAATATATATATATATATATATATATATATATATATATATATTATCCTAGCACGGCAAAGTGACCGCACTGCACCCGATGGAAAGCGCAGTGCGGTCCAATTAGAGTATCGAGTAGCGAGAGACGATCTATCCCCCGCTACTCAACACAATCATGCCGGCCTGCTCCTTCACACTACGCCGGGAGGGTCTATTGTCAGAGTACTCAGAAGGCCGCAAAATGGCCAAACATTGTACCCCAACTCTAGACCCCCGAGAAAAACCGGATGTACTCTGGCTGATCCCGGAACGCGACACACTTGCGTGTGCCACTATGGCGGGTTTTATCGGTTTATTTTTATATGTACGGTGGTCGCTATCCGGGCGGATATGAATATTCTACCACCAGCATATATATATAATGTGTTCGTATTTTTATTATTGTTGTTTATCCTTAAAACTATTATGTACACAGTCTGCCCTCCCCTCTTTCTTCTCCCTTTACAAATTTCCATCCCATGGTTGTCTTGAAAAAATCGCCGAGAGCGATAAGACCGCCAATTGTACTTTTAATTTTATTTTTGTGTGTTTAATATCATGTTTTCCAGTGTACAATAAAGAGTATAAATAAATAAATACACTTGTCAACCCTTTCAGAAATGGCGAATGAAAGAACTTTTCGTGGTAGATAATTATCCATGTCATTAGGAGTCAGCGGTACGTTGGTCCGGACTTTGATAAAGTAGTTACGACATAGAATCTTGTATGTTTAGATACATCACTTTAGTTTTTTTTACACTTCAAATAAATATGTACTACAGCGGCTAAAAATTTGTAAAAAAAAAGGGTTTTTTTTACCTATTTTAATCAACAAGTTACATTACCTAAAATCCGCACAATAACAAATAAATTAGACAATATTCAAATCAGTTGGAAGGGGTAGCTGTCAAATGACAGTAAAAGGATGCATGATCACGTGACCTCACCTCTCAGAATGATGATTACTGTGCCGTTGTGCGAGAGAGATAGTGATATATTCCCATTACGCACCCAGTTTTGCTCATACCAATATTAGGGTATTTACTATTATTAGAAATACCGAAGGTATAACTGAGGTATTTAGGAGACTAGTTGGGGGTAGTTAGTAATGACAACCAAAGTGGGAGTAGTAAATGTTTAATATAAAACAGAGTGCCATCCGCGCTCCGGTGTTCAGTTCAGTTGTTTTGTGAAGTAGAATAGGTGATAGCCAGGATATTCGTGGTTTGTTCGCGGGGTAGTAAGTGTATCAATTTGTAAACAGTTCAATGGTACAGGTAGATTAATTATAAAGAGAAGCCTTAGGTGAATCCTGACATGCGTGTGTGTTGATATTAAGTACTGAGATGTGAAACAGTGTCGTGTAAATCAATTAATAAATTATAAATATTGTATTTGTGCCTTTTAAATATCCATCTTTCATAGTTTTGTTGTTGTTCCTAACACCAATATTTAAAATAAATATTGTGACCTCATTTTTCCAGCAATTTTGATTCTGTTATCGCAAAAGAGTTTCTTTTGCGTTTTATATTCAGATGCATATCGAATGATGTACAAAATTGAATACAGGAAACTGCCCTATTCGAGCTAAGTTTCTTGCAATAAATACTGTTACGTTACGAATCTTAACAATACAAGAAAAGCCTTTTAAAATAAACTAAGTTGATCACTTAATTTCCGTAACCACGTAGGAACGCCGGCCGGCCACTTACCGCTGCGTTTTATTTTCATTTAACTGCTTTCCTATTTTATTTTGAATTATAGACCAGAGGACCCGAAGACGCCACAATGAAATTATACTCGAAAAAATATTTACTGGAGGTTTACTTTAATAATGGTTTATTAAGTTTACGCGATATACACATTGAAATAATACTAATTTTATGAATTTTATCGCGGTCTATTAGTGGACCTCAAGAGACTGTGGCCCTTTATGTAAAGAACCGACTAACAATAAATGAAATTTAAATGTAAAATAGATACGGTATCTTTCGTGACGACATAGAACTCAGTACACCCCTTGACCATGAAGGCAGTAACTATTTCGAAACGTCGAGACTAAAAAGTAAAAATAAGTCGCAATAAATAAAAATCGTTAATTTAGTTTTATTTTCAAACATATACATTATAAATAGATATAAATAAAATCACCACTACGCAAAATGTACAGTTTTATACAAATTTTATTAAAATTTATAAAATAAGCATTTATATACTAATCAAATTAACTAATGCAGCTATGTGTTCTGTGTTAGGTACATATATGATCCATAGCTTGCGGAGTACGGTTGACTTATGTGACGTCTTGTACTTTTATTTGTTTAAACTGAATCCCTCGGTAATCCATTACGAAAAATCCCAGTTAAGTAATTTTAAAAGAGAATTTCTTGAAATGTTCACTTAACTCACGGCGGGAGATTAACGTCTCACTATGTAGTGAACGAGTTAAGAATCTCTACTCTTATTTATAACACAGTTGTTTTAATATATAATAATAATAAATAATAAACACCCAACATTCATACATATAGTCCTGACCCCACACTAGGTGTATCTATCTATACTAAACCTGTATCAACAAGTACGAGGGATTACGGTCCCACAGCACCCAGAAAAATATTTATGGATCAAATTAATATTACAAATATAATATTAATTTAATAATAGCATTGTAATGTGATTAATAATATAATTGTTATGTTAGTTGATTTGAAAATCTCAGGTATGCCGTAAATAAATAAATAACACCCAACAGTCACATACATAGCCCCGACCCCACACTAAGATACGGGTCTTGTGTTGTGGGTATCAGGGACTACGAGAGACTTTTGGTCTCACAACACCCAGACCCGGACACAAATATGTGTCTGTCACACAAACATTTGTCCCGGTGTGGGAATCGAACCCACGGCCTCTCGTTTCACAGCCGGTTACTCGCCAACTGCGCCAAGCAGGCTGTCAATATTATGTCATTATTATTATAATATATGTCATAATTACTATACTACGTGTAACGGGAATAACGCACATCCTCAGACACCCCAATTTAAAAATAATATTACAATCATAATTCATGTATTGAAATTAGACTGCGATGAATATAAATATTGTTTTTTATGAAATCAGTTGTACTAATTTTCGACTTTAGTTCGTAATTTTAATTATTTGATTTTTTTAAGTGTTCGTTTATTATTGCATTTAGAAAAGACTTTATCGCATCGAGTTATGTTCCGTTTCGTTTGTCTTGAACGTTACATTAAAGGATGACTATTATTTACCTGAGAGTAAATTATTTTTGGAAAAAAAAAATCGTCTATTAAAAAATTGTTGATATCGATTCAGTCGCTTATTCTGAACAAACTACTTTCAGAGTGTGCGTTTATCATGTTACATGTTGTATATAATTGCACAGCGGGCGAGTCGCCGGCTATGATACTAAAGGCCGCAGGTTCAATCCCCGCACCACTAATTTAATAATTGTGAGATCCATAAATATTTGTATATAGAAATCATAAATGAGTGCTTATACACAAATCCACGCCTGTGTCCTCAATAAGATATGCAGAGGTATTAGAATAGACCCACGTAAACCGAGCCTATTTCCAACCCATGAAGTGATGACACGTACAAATTTCTATTCTGAGGTCATGTGTGATTTTCTAAACGAAAACCTATACATAAATTGTGAAGTAACCAACCTGAGATTTGAACCTAGGAATGAGGTGATAGTTAGGATCATCAATGGAATATCAATAAAATCGATAATTAACAATGAATACACACGTAACTTTAGAAGAGTTATGACATTTGGGCTGGTTTCGTTACTGTTGAACGCAACACCAGCGCACGATTTAACTGAATACGGCGCAATTTCTAATAACTAATTGAAATAGAGTATTTACGCTCGCTAGTTCGTAATTATTCTATTTCATTTAGTTGAGTGAGTTAGAGTTCCAATATCTTCTAGATTGAAATTGAAACTGTATCGAATTCGAGATTGGAATTGATTTCAAGAGTAGGCCTACATATTGATAGTTACAGAGATTAGCGCGTTCAAACATACAATCTCTGCAGCCTTCATAATATTAGTATACAAAAAAGTATTCAACACGTAATAAAATTAAACAAAGAACACTTTGCGCTTGTTATTATTCCAAGAAAAATCTAAGGCATGCAGTAAATAGTTTTATATTGTGAAAATGTAAAGTTTCTTTAGAGTAATGAAAAACAGAACTGAGCTAACAGGCAGCACAGTCTAAAAATCAGACAGACTCGAGCGGTTAGATGGAACAATAGTGATCTGACGATGAGACAACGGAGTACGGACCCGAGTTACTCCGTAGTAACGTTACTCATTGCGCCAATGTAAAGCCATTGCTTATTAAGTTCTGTCGTTTCCATATTTCCCGGCAATTTTGAATTTGGAACTGTTCTATATTCGAATGTGTTTAAATTTTAAATCTCAAAACAGTTGAAAGTATTATAATAATAATAATAAAATTTATTTATTTTGCACAAAACATAAATACATAATTTTATAATAAACATGAAATCTAATTACACACTTTGTGCTTACAATAATATTAATTTCAGTGTTTGACAGGGGGCCCCAAACTAGGCTATGCCTGTATCTTGGGGACCAGAATGTAATTATAAAACTTAAAAATAACTTTTTATAAACATAGCGTAGCAATATAAACAAGTAAGGTAGGTATGAAATATTAACAAATTAAATCTTAAGTAAAAATAAATAATACAATAAAATATCAGTCTTATTCAGAGATCTTATGGGTTAAGTAGTCGTTCAGTATCAAGGTAGTTTAGTGTTTGAAGCCATTTGGTCACTATTGACTTAGTCTCTGGTAACGTTAGACCTTTTAGGTTACAATGCCTTAGAACTGAGTTGTAGTTGTGAGCTCTAAGGAACTCACCAAATCTGCGTCCAAATGAGGTTTTTATAGGAAGTAAAGGTAATTTAAAAATTCTTTTACTGAGCAAATTTTGGTAACATTCTAGCTTAGTGAGGCTTTTATGAGTATTGAGACAGTTCCTGAGAATAAACAGTTGACGCACAGTGAGGACTTCGGCTTCTTTGTACAAATTACTAGTGGGATATCTAAATGGTTTTTTAAAAATAATTTTCAGAATAGATCTTTGAGCTCTTTCCGCTATCAGTAGATTAGATTTAGGAGCATTCCCCCAAACTGCGATACAGTAGACAATTATAGATTGGCAAATAGCTGTGTAAATCAGTTTTAGTGTGTTATGGTTAGCAGAATTTTTAAGTTTTTTAAATATTGCTGACGTTTTTCTAATGCGTTTGGCTAAGAAATCAATGTGGGCTTTATTAGGATTAATGCTATTGTTAAGTCACAGCGTCGATTGGAATCTGTCAGGTTACGTACGAAAATGAATCTTTCTAAGGAAAATGTTCGTGCAGTAATTTTCTACAACTTTAGAAGAGGCCTGACACGGCTTCAGTGTTTTGAAGAGCTAACATCTGTGTTTAGTGATGAAGCCCCATGTCTGCGGACTGTCAAACGCTGGTATTTAGAATTCCAGCGTGGACATACTAGTGTTAGTGACAAATCTCGCGAAGGACGCCCAAAAGTAGAAATTCTTGACCATCCTCCATACAGTCCTGACCTAAGCCCTAACGATTTCTTTACATTTCCCAAAATTAAGAAAAGTCTTCGTGGTCAAAGGTTCCAATCCGGTGAAGAAGCAGTCGACGCTTTCAAGTCAGCCATTTTGAACACCCCCACTTTAGAGTGGAATAAATGTTATAATAACTGGTTTGAGCGAATGGAAAAGTGTATTAAGCTACGTGGTGAATACTTGGAAAAACAATAAAAAGTACTATAAAGTTGTAGTTGTGTTTTCTTCTTCAAACGACAAAACTTAAAAGGCATGTCTCGTAGATCCTTGTATATATCAGCTTGTAGTCAACGTCAAACGTAATGACAAATTGAATGGTTTGTATGCTGTGGTAATATATAAGACGAGTGGGGCGAGAGCGAACATATTTTATTACATCTCTATAGTTATCCAAAAAATAACATTATATCAGCCTATACACTGTCTCTCTGCTACTCTCTACTACTCTCTCTCTGACTGTTCGCTATTGATGAGAGTTTGGCATTAGTCCACAATCCTGGCCTAATAATGGTTGGTAGACTTCACATACCTTTGAAATTCTTATGATAATTATCAGGTATACAGTTATTTTTATGATGTCTTTCTTCACCGTTAAATCAAGCAATAATAGACAATAAATTCACACGTAACCTCGAATGGTGAGAGGTGGATGCCATAATCTGTTTTTGAACCTATGTTGTTCGTCTCAACATTCGTATTAGGACTGCTGACTAGACTAAACTATCACTGCTTTTAAGAAACCTTTGATAAAATTATTGCATCTCGTGAACCATTTGTGTGGTGGCATTACGGTGGTCGTCTAAGGTACATATAATTATGTAGTGTACACAGCCGTCAGCGTCGGTACCGGTGCATAGCTTTGTGTGTGCCCAGGGGCGGATCTGTGGACTCAAGAATAATTACAGAAGTTTTTTAGTCTAGTATAAGCTTCTATAGTAATAGTATTGAGATGCCACTTCAGCTACTTCAGCTTCTAGCAACTTTGCTACTGTACTCCTGGCAATTTTGCCATTTTTGATTGCCATTGACTTCATAAGAAATATGATTGTCGACTTGACAGACACTTCTGATTGGTTGATAGTGAAAGATTGCCGACTTTGGTTCTAAAGCAACTTTTGTTATGTGTTTTAGAAGAGTATAAAACCGACTTTATTATAAAACATTGCAATAGTCGATGCAGATTATAATTTCCTATTTGGCTATATTTTTTTATTTTTGGCCAAAAACTACCTACTTTGACTACTATGACAGAAAAAGGAAGCACTAAATGATTTATGACGTCATCTCTTTAAATGGTTAGTACGGTGCAGGCGTGGGAGGGAGAAAGACAATTATTTCCTCTACGTACCCAACGTTCCTCATATTAATATTTAAAATAATAATTGCAGTTTAAGTTTCTGATAAATTTTTACGATGTTTTAATGATGTTACATATCAAATAATCAAAATGGAACACAGGTAAATAACCATTAGGTTATTTACCAATTTTATGACACTCTCGTATTGGTATTAACCAATACGAGAGTGTCATAAAATTCGTTTAAATCATTCCAATCTAATATAATTTCAACAGACGCGAAAAGAACTTAGTTTAGACGTTGAAATAATTATAGAACATCACTGCATGAGCGTAGAATGCGTGTCCTCGTTGATGGACACGCTTCGCAGCTCATGTCAGTAAATGCCGGAGTACCACAAGGTTCTGTGATTTCGCCCACCTTGTTTCTTCTGCATATCAATGATATGTTGTCGCTTGGCAACATTCATTGCTATGCAGACGACAGCACGGTTCATGGGCGTTATAGCAGCAAGCCTCCTGGTTGCCGGGCGGATACTGAGAGGAGACGAGAGGATCTTGTCGTTGAGCTCAACCAGACCTTGGATCTCATCTCATCATGGGGTACCAGGAATTGGGTTGAGTTTAATGCCAAGAAAACCCAGGTGTGCGCGTTCTCGTGCAAGAAGTCTCCGTTTTCTCCAATCCCCGT
This sequence comes from Laothoe populi, assembly GCA_905220505.1. Classification (NCBI taxonomy): domain Eukaryota; kingdom Metazoa; phylum Arthropoda; class Insecta; order Lepidoptera; family Sphingidae; genus Laothoe; species Laothoe populi. The sequence continues at coordinate 1,376,524 of HG992156.1, forward strand.
TCTTCAGGGTGTTCCACTCGCAATGCGGAATGACCTTAGTGTCCTAGGTATGGATATCCGCTGCGATCTTAATCCAAGGAGTCACATCGAGGGCGTAATATCCGCCACTTCACGCAGGGTCGGAATCCTGAACAGGGTGCGGTGGTTTTTCACGCCTGGTCAACTCTACCGCTTATATAAAGCGCAGTTGCGGCCGGGAATGGAATACTGCTCGCACCTCTGGGACGGTTACGCAAGGTACCTTATCGATGCCTTGGATGGGTTGCAGCGGCGGGCCATCCGCATTGTGAATGATGCAGACGTGAGTAACAGCCTGGAGCCGCTACAGCTGCGTAGGGATATTTCCTCGCTTAGCGTGTTCTACCGTCTGTATCATGGCGAATGCTCTGAAGAATTGTTTGATCTTATCCCATCCTCTCCCTTCCATACCAGAACCACGCGTAATGGCTTGCGGAGCCACAGCTTCGTGGTGTCTACTACCCCGGCCCGAACCAAGAGGTTCGCAAATTCGTATTTTTGCCGCACCATCAAGCTGTGGAACAGTTTGCCAGCTACCGTGTTCCCTCCCTCCTATGATCCTGGGTCCTTTAGGCGTAATGTGAAGAAGCTAAACAGCAGGCCGGCATGATTGTGTTGAGTAGCGGGGGATAGACTGTCTCTCGCTACTTGATACTCTATCTGGACGGCACTGCGCTTACCACCAGGTGCAGTGTGGTCACTTTGCCGCGCCAGAATAAAAAAAAAAAAAAAAAGAAAAACATCGTGAGGAAACCTGCGTACCTGAGAGATCTCATAAGAATTTCGAAGGTGTGAGAAGATAAGTCTACCAACCCGCAGAAGGCCAGCGTGGTAGACCAAGGCCTCACCCCTCTCATTAGTAAAGGAGGCCCGTGCCTAGCAGTAGGACAATGTTTAATACAGGGCTATGATTATTGTCAACTGTAGATGAATTTAAAACCCAACACATTACATCCCTGTGCGCGCCATTCACGGCATCTCTTTGCCGCGCCTGTGTACTGATGCAATGTTGATAGCTGCGATGTTTGTCGCGCCCCTTCAACACACACGTGTTTATTTCCAGAAGCTTCACAGTCTGTACCCTCGTTACTCGAACACGGTCAAAAGCGCCACTTTTCCGTCCGTCTCATTCAACTCGGTCGCTCTAATTTCGATATTTTATGCGCTCCATTGCGGTTTGGTTAAATGTGTTTTACTTTTATCTTGATTTTGATGATATATTCATTCGGTAGTGGTTTAAATAAAATTATAATTTTAACAGCCTTAGCAGCGGGCGAATAGCCGGCTGTGAAACGAGAGGCTGAGGTTACGATTTACACAGAGACAAATGTTTATGTGACAGACAGATATTTGTTTCGGGTCTGGGTGTTGTGGCACCGTAGTCCCTTATAGTTCTTGATACCCACGATACAGGTTTGACCTAGTGTGACGTCAGGACTATGTGTGTGACTGTTGGGTATATAATATTTGGATCGCGCAAACATTTGTCTCGGTACAGGGATCGAACGGGCGGCCACTCGTTTCACAATTGGCTACTCGCCCACTGCGCATCTGAAGCTGTCTAAAATATTTAAAATATATTAAATCTTAAAACAGTTATTCAATAAGTTAGCTTTTGTCGGCAGTTTCGTATGGGTGGTTACGTTTAGCGGTAGCGTAAGGTTATATAATAAATAAGTACATCCGACATTTTCCGCGATGAAAATATTTTCCCCGTTTGTGAAATAAAAGGCCCCTAGTTTATTTCCGCGCCGAAATAAATACTTGTGTGAACCAATTGCTTTAAGTCGGTTGTAGGACCGTAAGTTCTTTTCATAAATACTCCTAATGTTTCAGGGCTATATCCATATATCATGAGTGGAATACTGTTCGCGTCTCTCGGACAGTTGCGCTAAATATCTACTTGATGCCTTGGATGGGTTGCAGCGGCTGGCCACCCGCATTGAAATGATGCAACCGTGACTTACAGCTTAGAGCCGCTGCAGATACCAAGGGATATCTCCTCGCTAAGCGCGTTCTACCGTCTGTATCATGGCGAATGCTCCGAAGAATTGTTTAATCCCAAGATGTGGAACAGTTTGCCAGCTACCGTGTCCCCTTCTTCCTACCATCCTGGGGCCTTTAGGCGTAGTGTGAAGAAGCTACACAGCAGGCTGGCATTGTTTAAGTGCGGGCTTGAGGACCGTCGCGGCAGTGCGTCCTGTCCTAAAGAGATGGCTAGACAGGCGTCACGGTGCGCCAACTTTCCGGCTGACGCAGGTACTGACGGACCACGGGTGTTTCGGTTCGTTCCTGTGTCGGATCGGAAAGGAGTTGTCTGCCGTGTGCCACCATTGTGGCAACTGCCGCGAGGACACGGCCCAACACACGTTGAAGGAGTGCCCAGCCTGGAACGAAGAGCGCAGCGCTCTCAGAGCAGTCGTAGGAGGAGACCTATCGCTGCCGGCCGTGGTTTCGTCCATGGTCGCCAGCCGGAGGTCCTGGCGTGCGGTGGCCCACTTCTGCGAGAGCGTCATCTCACAGAAGGAGAGTGCCGAGAGGGATCGGGAACGAAATTATCCCTCCCGCCGCCAGAGAAGACGTAGGAGGCGCCGGGTTGACGACTGACCGGCGTCTCCGGCCCTGTGGAACGGGGGCGTTTGAATTCCACCACGGTAACCCCTGCCTGTCGTACGAGGTGACTAATTGGGGCCATCGGGGGTCGCGGGCTCGCAGCGGGGGGCTGTCAGCCCAAATCGATGCACTCCCAGTGTCGGAGCATCGTGCGACCCCGAGATGGACGGCAGCGCGGGTGGTACGGCCTCGTTCGCTGTCGTTGTTCGGTGCGCGGGGGCTCCTAAGCCTTCCCATGGAGATGGGCTGCTACGCAGCACCGCGCAGGGGCGGTTCCGGCAGCAATTCTAGCACTCCTTAGAATACCCCGGGATCGCTCCGTAAGCGCCGAAGAAGGCCACCGCGGGGTTTTAACTGGTAGTGTCGGGTGGGGTGTACATAAGGGGTAGGGACTCGGCCCAGCGGCTGCCCGGATAGCCATCATCCGGGCGAGGGGGATGCTGGGTCGTAAGACCGGCTAGTCCAGCATAACCGTTTTATTCTTATTCCGCTTCCCCCCGGAGCGGGCGGTAGTAATAAAACGCTTACCCCGCGACAAAAAAAAAAGACTGGCATTGTTTCTCGCTACTTGATACTCTAACTGGACGGCACTGCACTTACCATCAGGTGCAGTGTGGGCACTGCACTAATGCCATACCATTCCGCTTTAAGCTACAAAATGGTCTACTGTAACAGTGCGGATTCAGAAGAGAGGTCCATTTATTTTGAATAGATACACAATTTTCATTCTGACACTATCAACACAGTGGTAAATATAATTGGATTTTGGATATTGCAAATGAATTGTTCAGAAACCGGGCTTTATGGAAATGCACTATTTGCATGTGTTGGCAATTATGGTAACGAATTTTTTGATGCATGATGGAAACAAGTGGATTACCGCATGGTGAGTGCCCATCATCATAAACATCCATATTAAAATATTAAACTGTCATGACGGATAGACACGCCGGCGGCGCGTACACTAGCAACACTCGCCGTTCTTGCATGCAATTTTTAACTTTAATGCTATAGAAATAAAAGCTTGTTGCTTTACTCCCGACTTTTTTTTAATATCCTTCCTGACTGGAGGGGTTAAAAGACTTGTAAGTGTTGCCAACATTATAGAAAAAATGTAAATGGGAGGAATATTAAAACTTCAGTTTTTACAATATTGTCGATTGAGGATGGTTAACTTACCATACAATAATTAGTAAACACAAATATTATAGTGGTTGACCCTGGTGAAATAATCTATCCCAAAAAGAGGAATTGATTTAAATAAAATAAAGTTGTGAGCAAAGTGTGCTTGAAATGAATATTGGTAGAGCTTTCTGCTCCATTCGAACATTTAAAATGCATAAAATATTTTAATGATTTCTTAATAAATACTCCTAACAGCGCATTTACCGTTAGTGAAGTACCAGTAGTCTTTCGAAACACTCCGAAATTTAATTAAGTATTTCCAATTTCATATATACTTTTGTCACAAACGCCTTGCCGATCTATAATTCGTTTTATACAACCACAAAGAGCAGTTAGTGGTGGTCCAATAAAACGAGAAATCGTCCGGCTTTCTGCTCCACTCCACCGAATCCGGCAAGTGCACAGAATTAACAACGTTCGACGTGGAAACAACAGGCTGACGCTAAAAGGTGTGCACCGGAGTTTTTTGCGGAGTGGCCGGTAATGGCACAAAACAAGGTGCCGGCAAACATGGCTGGAAGCGGCTTTTAGCCACACTATCGGAACGAGATGCTATCGGACCTGCAATATATGCAAATTTTCGTGCGCTACATCCATTAAAAAATAAATGATATCAGGTACGGTGAAAGCCGAAGAGATTGGTTGGAAATTATATTATACAAAATCGTTTATTGATCATGTAGGCAATATACAAAAGAGAAATATATACAAGTTTTTTTTTATCCTGGCACGGCAAAGTGACCACACTGCACCTGATGATAAGCGCTGTGCCATCCAATAACAGTATCGAGTAGCGAGAAACAATCGGTAAAGCGAGAACGGTAGGCAGCGGCTCTGCTGTGCCCTGGCATTGCAGAAGTCCATGGGCGGCGGTGTCTACTTACCATCAGGTGGCCGGTCTGCTCGTCTGCCTATTCAGGATTTTAAAAAAATCAATCCCCCGCTAATCAACATAAGCCAGCCTGCTTCTTCACACTAAACCATGGTCAAGAAGGTCAAAAAGCGGTCGAGGGTATGCTTTTATATTTTCAGTATACTTTCCAAAGTGTTTACTAGTGATAATAAGTATTATATGGTAAATATTAGGTTGGAGCTCCACAGCATAGTTAAAAACGAGATACAAAACCTCCAACTTCACCATAATACGTAAATCTCACATTAAACACCTAATGAGGCAAAAAGAGTTTCATATTTCAAACTTCTAATTGAACCAAGTTAGCCAACGGTGTGGCAGGGCATTATAATAGGGTAGTTTCCCGAGTTCCACATTGTACATTTGAATAAAAAACCCTCTTGCGAAAATGTATAAAAAAATCCTACTAATATTATATGTGTAAATGCGAATGTTCGGATGCCCATCCATCCGACCAACATCCAAATGTTTGTTACTCAATCACGCTACAACGGCTGGATCTGGTTGAAATTTGTATTCTGGAATAGCACATAGGCTACTTTTAACCCGGAAAAATGTATAGTTCCCGTGGGATAGTTTAGACTTTCACAGAGCAAGGGATCGACATGATTTCTGACATAGTGGCAGCTTAGGGATCAGAAAATGACATAGGCTACTTTTATCCCGAAAAAATGTATAGTTCCCGTGGGATAGTTTAGTTTTTCACAGAGCAAGGGATCGACATGATTTTTTGCATAGTGGCAGTTTAGGGACCAGAAAATGACATAGGCTACTATCCCTAAAAAATGCACGCTTCCTATGGGATAACAAAGTTACAAAGGTGTAATAGTTTAAGAGGCCTCCATGGATTGTACATACCTTTTCTTCCAAAAACAACTTCCATGCGGGCAAAATCTAGTGAGTTTAAAATTTATTATTCGTAAATCATATTGGTATGAGGAAAAGTGGGCACGACAAAGTGACGACACTGCACTTGATGATGAGCGCAGTGCCGTCAGTTAGAGTATCAAGTAGCGAGTATCCAAATACCTAGTATAGAGTTACCTAGTATTGAGACTGCCTTGGTGGCGCAGTTGTAATTGCGCATGCGTTATGACTGCTGTGCTGAGGGGTTAGATCCCCGGGTCGGGTAAAGTGATATTGGGTTTTTCTATCTAGAAATTCTCAGTATTAGCCCGGAGTCTGGAATCTGTGCCCAGTATGGCGAAAGGCTCGCCCCCTATCACATTATGGGACCGAAATTCGGCGAAAAGTGGGTGTATTGGTTACACCTCTGCCTACCCCTTCGGGAATTACAGGCGTGAGTGTATATGTATGTATGTATGTAGTATAGAGTTAGTACTACGAGTATTATTGTAAGGTGTATTATTAAATTTTAACATATAATGACTCTAAAGAAATAAACACTAATTCAATAACCAACCAGTATTTTTAATGAAACTACAATATATACACCTCTAATATCTAGAGAGCATTGAGCTCTATTTCGAACAAGAGTCCTAACAGCACACGTGTCCAATTTGGTGCTAGTTACGTTAAAATAATAGTGTAAAGTTAATTAACCGTGTCTGTGTGGAGCTGATACTGCGCCGGGTAATGCGGGGACGTGCCCGGAGCGACCGTGGCTGGATGTAGAGGATCCTTGAAGCACCGCACTTAGAGGATAGAAATGGGACTTATTAATTACTTACTTTTCTAACTTCGTTGTTATTATACCTAGTCAGGTCATAAATTCTGTCACATGTTTAATATAAAATAATTGAAACAAGTTTATTCATTATGTAACCATTTATATACCAAAATGAACTTAACAAAACATAGATTCTTATGACACTAAAGTTTATTCAAAATGACCTCCGTGATTTTGAATACAGGCCTTCAATCTGCGCGGCCAGTTGTCTATCGCAGCACGAACGAGGTCCATGTCAATATCGGCGGCTGCTTTAATCAAGGATGTCTTGAGTGACTCCAAATTGGGATGAGGCTTTGAGCACGCCTTTTCCTCCAAGTGTTGCCATATCTTGTAATCTAACGGATTCAAATCTGGACTGGAGGAGGGCCAGTCTTCGTGCCGGATGAAGTCGATTTCACGCGCCGCCAGCCAGTCTTATGTGCTCTTAGCTCTATGAGCTGGCGCCGAATCTTGTTGGAATACCCAGTGCCTGTTATTGAACATGGTATGAGAAACAGGTTCCACAAGGTTCGTCAGGACTGTATTTTGATACACAACTGCATTCGTTTTTACACCTTTCTGACAAAAATGTACCTCTGTTAAGCCCCAATAAGAAACTCCCAACCATACCATGAGCGAGGATGGAAAATGACCTCGTTGGACACGCGGAATACGGTTGCTCGCTTCTTCACTACTGTGTGCGTACACCTTATCATTTTGTTTGTTGTAGCTCTCTTCTACAGTAAAATTTTTTTCATCTGAAAAAAGAATTTCCCGATATTTTTTTCCCGCGTACCGCTTCAACAAAGCGCGGCATCTCTTCAGTCTCAGGTCCATTAGACGAGCATTCAAACGATGTCCTGTTTTTCTTCGATATGCCCGAAGCCCTAAGTCTTCATTTAACACCCTTTTTACCGTGGTTCTGCTTAACCCCATCTGAAGGGCCAACAGTTTCTGCTTACGTTTGGGATTTCTTTGAATTCGCGCCTTCACAGCTTTTATCACTGCTGGAGTCCTAACAGACCGAGGGCGACCACTTCTTGACCTGTCATCTACACTTGAGTCTTCATTGTATCGTTTGATGGTACGATAAACGAATCTATTGGTTATATTCAAATTTTTCAGTATGTCAAAAATTTGAATTGGCGCGTAACCGCAACGATGCAACGCAATTACTGCAACACGGTCTTCTTTAAGCGTCCACTCCATATTTAAAAATGAGTAAAATTCTAAAAAGTATACATTTTTATTTTCATGAACAATTTGAAATTCGAATTCAATAAACTTTTTTGTGGCCAGCATTCTAAAATAAAAGTTTTTACTGTGTGACAATACTTATGACCTGACTGTGTATTTATTAGTATAGCAACGTTTCCAATTTCTCTTGGTACAATCACTTCGTCTACGTCACCACAACGTGACCACACTGCACCGTCCAAGTATCAAGTAGTGACACAACCATGCCTTGCTATTCGACACTATCATGCCAACCTGGCTTCATACTAAGCTTAAAGGACCCGAGACTATAGGAAGGCAGGAACACGTGGCCGGGAAACTCTTCCATAGCTTGAAAGTGCGGCAAAGATACGAATTTGCGAACGTATTAGTTCGTGCCGGGATGGTAGATACCACAGGGCTGCGGCTCTATAAGCCAGTAGAACACGCTAAGCGGGGCAATGTCCTTGCACAGCCGCAGTGGCTGTAGGCTGTTGGTCTCTCCCAGAAATTTTATTCTGACGAATATTTTTAAACCTTATGCGCTTACCAACTTAAAGCATATAATTATTATTTATATACATTTCAGAATATAGAATATACATATAAGATAGACTTGCTGGTGGTAGGATATTCATATCCACCCGGATAGCGACCACCGTATCCAGGGTGTAAAACCCGCCATAGTGGCACACGCAAGTGTGTCGCGTTCCAGGATCAGCCACAGTACATCCGGTTTTTATCGGGAGTCTAGAATTGGGGTATATTTGGCCGTTTTACGGTCTTCTGAGTAGTCTTCACCTTCTTGCCCATGGCGTAGTGTGAAGAAGCAGGCCGCCATGATTGTGTTGAGTAGCGGGGGATAGAATGTCTCTCGCTACTCGATACTTTAGTTGGACGGCACTGCGGTTACCATCAGGTGCAGTGTGGTCACTGTGCCGTCAAGGATGAAAAAAAGACTTCTTAAAGCAACATCAGTAATGATTTGACAGCTGTTCGCAGTGGTCGAGTAACCTGCCATGAAACAAAACACTGGTTCAATCCCTCCACCGCGACAAAGGTTTGTGTGGGACCGTAGGCCCTCGTAGTTTTTGATACCTACAAGAGTTTGACCTAATGTGGGGTCAGGACTATATGACTGTTGGGTGTAATATTATTTTGACTGAAACGTCTCTGCATAACAATTCACAGAATTATGGTGATTATATTTTTTATAGAGTATTGTAAGCCCGGGGTATTCAAGCCACTCGCACATATACCAAGATATGTCACTTTCATGAATAAATTTCACTAAGTAGTACAATTTGTAAGCCAAGGGGAACTGCTTCAATTTAAAATAACTTTAGTGGAGTGTTTTAAACTGATTGCATCGTTGTACTGACATTCTTATTTGTGTAAATGCTTCATTGGTCCTGATGACCACGGTGTCCATAATTCGATCGAATATAATACCAGCCCTGTGTTATACATTCTTCCACTTCTGGGCCTCCTGTAGTAATGAGGGTTTAGACCTTATGCACCATGCTGGCCTAATGCGTGTTGGTAGACTTCACATACTTTTTAAATTCGTATAAAAATATTCAGGTATGCAGGTTAACACATACTCTCACGCCTGTAATCCCCGAGGGGATAGACAGAGCCCAGAGGTACAGTACAATTACTTTTAGCCGAATTTATGGTACCATAATGTGATAGGGAGTGAGCCTATCGCCATACTGGGCACAGATCCTAGACTCCGGGCTAATACTGAGAATTTCTAGATAGAAAACCCAATATCACTTTCCGGACCCGGGATCGAACCCGAGACCTCAGCATCGAACCCGAGACCTCAGCATAGAAGTCGTAGCGCATGCGCATTTACAACTACGCCACCGAGGCGTTCATATAAACATAGACAGCCTCCGTGGCCCAGAGGGCGAGTAGCCGGCTGTGAAACGAGATGCCGTGGGTTCGATTCCCACACCGAGACAAATATTTGTGTGACAGTTTCGGGTCTGGGTGTTGTGGGACCGTAGTCCCTCGTAGTTCTCGATACCCATGATACAGGTTTTACCGAGTGTGGGGTCAGAACTATGTGTGTGGCTGTTGGGTGTAATTATTTAATTTTTTATTTAATTTTAATATATCAAATAATAGATGTTCTTTTTATAATGTTATTGGGATTGCCTAAGGTTTGACTACCCATATTTTCCCCTTCACTTCTTTCCTTCAACAATGCCAAGGACGATTTCTGAGTATGATATGGTCCTTTGAGCCGGATACCAGGTATTTAGCCATAAATGTACAGTGACATTAGATAGCTCGATGGAGTAGTGGTGTGAGTAGTTGTTGCGAGTCCCGGGGTTCAATAAATGTAAACTTGTAGTAGTAACAATCACTGATTTATTGTTAAATCACAACCGTTATAGTTTAGCGATTATTACTCTGGTGCGAGACGAGTGTTCGGGTCGGCGTTTGATATTGCACACGCGATGTATTAGAAACGTTCGATACAAGTAAATTGCCGAGTTGGCTAAAAATGCTTAGTAACTCAGGTCATAACAGGGCGTCGCCCCAATGCGAGTTATTATAAATGTTTGTTGTGCAGAAAAGTCGTATCAGCACAAACTGTTGGTAACAAAGTTCACTGTACGGAACCGAACTGTAGGCCTACTCTTGAAATCAATTCCAATCTCGAACTCGATACAGTTTGAATTCCAATTTAGAAGATATTGGAACTCTTACTCACTCAACTAAATGAAATAGAATATTTATGAACTAGCGATCGTCAATACCCTATTTCATTTAGTTACTAAAAAATACGCCGTATTCAGTGAAATCGTACGCTGTTCTTGCGTTCAAGAGTGCCAATTGTACAGTTTTCGAACCCAATCCCAATTTTAAATTGGAATCGAGTGTCAAGAGTAACCCCCAGTTCAGTACAGGGCATTGGCTTTTTCTCCAATAAAAAACTCTACTTACGACCTAACTTATCCCAGTATATCGGTGATTATGACTCCCCACTTTCGAGATTTAATCATATTCGCAAGCGTCTCGGCACGGAGCGTGCAGCCTCCGCGAAAATCAGATAAAACGTATGCGAGTCCCACATTAATTAGTTGTTAGTTTGTCTTGTAAGTGGAATAATAATGCACTCTGGTAGTGTCGCCCTAGTCTGTGGTACTGTGAGAAACAGGTGAAGATCTGTATTCAAATCCCATCACGGTGTGTGATCTTAATCCATAGGATCACATCGACGACGTAATATCCGCCACCTCACACGGGGTTTTTTCGCAGTCTGTTTTGCCGCTTATATAAAAACTATATTTAACATACATACACATACCTATACACTCACGCCTGTAATTCCCGAAGGGGCAGGCAGATGCGTAACCAGTACACCCACTTTTCGCCGAATTTATTACGGTCCCATAAAGTGATAGGGGATAGTGATAGTCGATTCTAGACTCCGGGCTGATACTGAGTATTTCTGAGGGGTTTAGATTATGTGTTGTGAACTGTTGGGTGTATTTATTTACGAATAATCCCGTTTAAATTTTGTTCCAATCAAATAATTACATTTCTAAAATGAAACGAAGGGCATTTTAATGTAGATTTTAGAATAGCACTAAAATATAAATTATTATTTAATTAATTTTTTTAACCGACTTCAAAAAAGGAGAAGGTTAACAATTCGTCGGAATCTTTTATTTATGTATGTTACCCGATTACTCGAAGACGCCTGGACCGATTCGAGAAATTCTTTTTTTGTTTAAAAGGGTATACTTCCCATGTGGTCCCATTGGCACCAAGTCAGGATCTGATGATGGGATCACAGAAAATTCTAGGGAAACCCTCAAATTTTATTGTGACGCATAATTTGTTTTTTTATTGAAGTCGGTGTACTTTTTATGAATAAAAAACTTTTTTGTTCTTCTGTACTTCTAAAATGTTCCACAGTTCAAATGTTCAAGTAAATATCAAATCGTTACTTAATTTACAGCAGTTTTCTGTTGTAATACATTCAATTTGTATTCATCCCTAATAAAAAGTTCGAGCTAGGTTCATTTTTAATATTAAACTATCTCATTGGTACACAAGGAAGCAGCCTGGCGAAGGAAAAAGGTAAAAATTTATGTTTTCCCTTAGTTTTACGAGGGCCGCTTTTAAGTTATTTTTATAGACAATAAACTAAAAAGGGTGTGTCGTAATAAATATAGTTAGTTTTTATTACAGTGTACATAGACTATATATCGATTTATTATATATTTTTTTAATAAATGGTAGTATTCATATAGGCAATTATAATAACTATAACATATGTTTTAAGTTTAATAAACTTAATTTATAAGGACATGAGTGAAAAACTAACTAGCAAACCTAGCAGAAAAAAGTATGTCTTTTTCATCTTAGCGCATCAAAGTGACTACATGCACATGTAGGCCTACTCTTGAAATCAATTCCAATCTCGAACTCGATACAGTTTCAATTCCAATCTAGAAGATATTGGAACTCTAACTAACTCAACTAAATGAAATAGAATATTCACGAACTAGCGATCGTAAATACTCTAATTCATTTAGTTACAAAAAAAACCGCCGTATTCAGTTAAATCGTGCGCTGGTATTGGATTCAAGTGTGCCAATTGTACAGTTTTCGAACCTAATCCCAATTTTAAATTAAAATAGAGTGTCAAGAGTAACCCTCCTGATGATGAGCATAGAGCAGTATAATATCAACTGTCGTGAGCTGACGCGTACCTCCATAGTTATTAGAGTTATGGCAATTTAAAGTGGATATATACACTGGCTTATCCCTTAACATGACTTGCAAGAACGCTAAGATGACTCAATATGATAATTTTTATCTGACTTCAATAAGGTGGTTCTATTACAGAATAGAAACGACCCGTATGTATGTCGGAGTAGTTGGCTAATATATTTCTGTCGGCCTACTGCCTCGAGCAATACAACTTTTATATGGAACTCCTCTGAGCGTGATAAATAACCTTTTTTACGAACACCAGCGCTACATGATTTGTTTGACACCTTTTTCTTTTGTAGATATCGCTGTCCAGCAACAGACAACTTCAAAAAAAAATGTGTTAATCTTGTTAGTTGCAGATCATATATAAACCTTCAGTTGTCAATCACCTGGCCATATGCACCTGATGGTAAGCGCAGTGCAGTCCAGTTAGAGTATCAAGTAGCGAGAGACAATTTTACCTCGCTACTGGACAAAAGCATGCCGGGCTTTTTTTTGTTGTCTCCGGGAAAGCATTTTATTACTGCCACCCGCTCCGGGGGGAAGCGAAATAAGAATGAGACTGTTATGCTGGACTAGCCGGTCTTACGACTCAGCATCCCCCTCGCCCGGATGATGGCTATCCGTGCTGCCGCTGGGCCGAGTTCCTACCCCCTATGTACACCCCACCCGACACTACCAGCTAAAACCCCGCGTTGACCTTCTTCGACGCTTACGCAGCGATCCCGGGGTATCCTAAGCAGTGATAGAATTATTGCCGGAACCCCCTTGCACGTTGTTGCGTAGCAGCCCATCTCCATGGGAGCCTAAGGACCCCATAGGGTTTGGATACATGACGCATCGATGTGGGCTGACAGCCGCCGCTGCGCGCCCGCGACCCCCGATGGCCCCAATTAGTCGCCTCGCACAACAACTTGGCCATGCACCTGATGGCAAGCGCAGTGCCGTCCAGTTACAGCATCAAGTAGCGAGAGACAACTATACCTCACTACTCAACACAACCATGCCTGTTATACTACGCCTAAAGGACCTAGGATCATAGGAAGGAGGGGACAAAGTAGCTGGCAAACTAGTCCACAGCTTGATTGTGAGGTTAAGATACGAATTTGCGATCCGCTTGGTTCTGGTGGTGGAGAGAATGTAGATGAGATACTAATGGCAGGGTCACTTTTGTCAAGGAGGGGCGGCCCGCAGAGTCGCCATCGGCCTACCGGCCCATCGTGTTGCTCGACGAGGTCTGTAAGCTCTTCGAGCGTATCATTCACGCTCGCCTCGTCGAGCATCTTGAAGGGGTCGGGCCGGACCTGGCACAGTGCCAGTACGGGTTCCGGCAAGGCCGATCGACAGTACACGCGATTTTGCGGGTCAAGGCACAAGCGGAGGATGCAGTGGCTCGGGGTGAAGTGGTGGTGGCGGTGTCTCTAGACATCACCAACGCGTTTAACACCCTGCCCTGGGCCTGCATACTGGAAGCACTGCGGTACCACGTGGTGCCACCGTATCTCCGGCGTCTGGTGCGCTCGTATCTCTCAGACAGGTACGTAGTGTATCCAGGCGCCGACAGGTGGCACCGAAGAGCGATGGCCTGCGGTGTTCCACAGGGCTCAGTCCTGGGCCCTCTCCTGTGGAACATCGGCTACGATTGGGTGCTCCGTGGTACCAATCCCCGAGGCGTCGCTGTCGTCTGTTATGCAGACGACACGCTAGTAACAGCGACAGCCAGGTCTTTCCAGGAGGCCACCCTGCTCGCCTCGTTCGCAACCGAACAGGTGGTGGGCAGGATTCGGCGACTGGGCCTTAAGGTGGCCCTGAACAAATCCCAGGCCCTTTACTTTCACGGTCCTCGGATTCGGCCACCTTTAATGCCCCATATCAATGTGGAGGGGGTGCGGATTCCCATCGGCTGTACAATGAAGTACTTGGGATTGATTCTGGATAGCCGGTGGGATTTCCGTGCCCATTTCAAGGAGTTGTCGCCGAAATTGGTGCGGGCGGCGGGCGCGCTCGGATGCCTGCTGCCGAACCTGGAGGGACCTAATAGCCCTTGCCGAAGTTTATACGCTGGAGTCGTGCGGTCAATGGCCCTGTACGGATGTCCCGTATGGGCCCAGTCCCTGAAACCCCGCTGCGTCGCCCTGCTGCGCAAACCGCAGCGTTTGTTGGCGCAGCGAATAGTAAGGGGCTACCGCACGGTCTCCCACGAGGCGGCCTGCGTATTGGCCGGCACCCTCCCTTGGGAGTTGGACGCAAAACTCCTCTCGTCCGCGTTCTTCTGGCGGGAGGAGGCGTCCAGTCGCCGTCAGGTGAGACTGGCCCCGAGGGAGATTGCGGCCCGATTTCGCAGAACCGCTGTGGAGGAGTGGCATACCAGGCTGGAAAGCTCAAGTGCGGGCTTGAGGACCGTCGCGGCAGTGCGTCCTGTCCTAAAGAGATGGCTAGACAGGCGCCACGGTGCGCCAACTTTCCGGCTGACGCAGGTACTGACGGACCACGGATGTTTCGGTTCGTTCCTGTGTCGGATCGGAAAGGAGGTGTCTGCCGTGTGCCACCATTGTGGCAACTGCCGTGAAGGTACGGCCCAACCCACGTTGGAGGAGTGCCCAGCCTGGGACGAAGAGCGCAGCGCTCTCAGAGCAGTCGTCGGAAGAGACCTCTCGCTGCCGGCCGTGGTGTCGTCCATGGTCGCCAGCCGGAGGTCCTGGCGTGCGGTGGCCCACTTCTGCGAGAGCGTCATCTCGCAGAAGGGGAGTGCCGAGAGGGATCGGGAAAGAAATGATCCCTCCCGCCGCCAGAGAAGACGTAGGAGGCGCCGGGTGGACGACTGACCGGCGTCTCCCGCCCTGTGGAACGGGGGCGTGAATTCCACCACGGTAACCCCTGCCTGTCGTACGAGGCGACTAATTGGGGCCATCGGGGGTCGTGGGCTCGCAGCGGGGGGCTGTCAGCCCGAATCGATGCACTCCCAGTTTCGGAGCATCGTGCGACCCCGAGATAGACGGCAGCGCATGTGGTAAGGCCTCGTTCGCTGTCGTTGTTCGGTGCGCGGGGGCTCCTAAGCCCTCCCATGGAGATGGGCTGCAACGCAGCACCGCTCAGGGCGGTTCCGGCAGCAATTATAGCACTCCTTAGAATACCCCGGGATCGCTCCGTAAGCGCCGAAGAAGGCCACCGCGAGGTTTTAGCTGGTAGTGTCGGGTGGGGTGTACATAGGGGGTTGGGACTCGGCCCAGCGGCTGCCCGGATAGCCATCATCCGGGCGAGGGAGATGCTGGGTCGTAAGACCGGCTAGTCCAGCATAACCGTTTTATTCTTATTCCGCTTCCCCCCAGAGGTAGTAATAAAACGCTTTCCCCGCGACAAAAAAAAAAAAAAAGGGTCACTTTTGACGGCCACGTCTGAGCAGTTGACAATTTCACTCCATTTTGTATAGCAAAGGTCAACCAACGAGTCATCTGATGGTAAATTATATCTATATTGATAATAATAATAAAGATCAAGGGAGGGTAGTTGCCGAAACCTCCACCTTACGAAAGCCTACTTACGAAGACGTCGCTAAATTCTCCCCAGTGAACCCGTGACCACGGCAGGAAAAGTGCAGTTGACTACTCAAAAAGCAGTACACATACATATGGGGTAGGGGTAGGCAGAGGCGTAACCAGTACACATACATCACCGAGCTTATTGCTGTCCCATGATGTAATAGGAGGCGAGACTATCACCATACCGGGCACAATTCCTGGGCTAATACTAAGTATTTCGTGATAGAAAAATCTAATATCACTTTGTCCCAACCTGGGGATTGAACCCAAGACTTCAACACAGATGTACCACGTACGCAATTACAACTGTGCCACTGAGGCAGTATGTATGGACAAATGATTAGTTCAATATAGTAGCTGCTTGAAAAGGTATGTCATGCATACAAGGAGCAGTCCCTGAATGACCATCCTTATGCTTTACGTCAATAGGGTAGTTGACACGTTTTTTTATTATTTTAATAAACTAGTTACATTACCTCAAACCTATTATCGAAGGAATTTTATTAATCCTAACAAAAATAAGTCAACTATACGCCATTCAAATATGCTGGAAGGGGTAATTGTCAAATGACAGTAAAAGGACGCATGATATGTGCGAGGGAGATAGTGATGTGTTCCCACTACGAAACCATTTTTGCTCATACCAATATTTAAAATAAATTCTGTGACCGCAATTTACAAGCAATTTTATTTCTGTTTTCGAAAAAAGGTTTCTTTTGCGTATTATTTTCGGTTGCATATCGAATAATGTACAAAACTAAACACAGGAAACTACCCTATTGTTTTAAGGTTCAAATCCCTTATATTTGTCAGTTCTGCAGGAGCACGTACAAGTCTATCTATATCACGAAGGGCGCGGATACCAGTCGCGTGCCGTGATTGTAAAGTGAACAAAGATTCTCTCAAAGGTAAATGTGGATACAATGAGTCAACTGAGAACAACTTCTGGACAAACTATTTAAACTATAGATTCGGGTTTTTGTGAAATTAAGAAGAATCCTGGCACGGCAAAGTGACCACACTGCACCTGATGCTAAGCGCAGTGCCGTCCAATTAGGCATCGAGTAGCGAGAGACAATGTATCCCTCAATCAACACAATCATGCCGGCCTGCTTCTTCACACTACGCCATGGGCAAGAAGCGGTCGAGAGACTAGTGTCAGAGTCTTGTCGATATCAAGGGCATGTGAGGCGCTTACCATTGGTAGGATCATAAGTTCTCTCATCGTTTTATTTTAAGTAATAAATTGTAACGCGCAAAATTTGGGACAAGCAATCCGTGAGTAATTGGAAAGAGGGACAGAGAAAAGTAGAGATGGAGAGAAGCCAGAGGAGAGCTGAGGCTGAAGCAGTGCAGAGGAGAGGGAGTTGAGAGAGGGGAGGAGAGGCGAGGAGGGGAGGAGAGGAGATGAGAGGAGAGGAGAGGAGAGGAGATATTTGGGCTGAGGTTGCATAAATCTAGTTGTCGCCCGACTTGAATTTATCCAAACAGTATTTATACTTAAACGGTACTGGCAATTATTTGTTTATGGAGCCTCGGTGGATAGATATTTGAATTTAGAAATGTCAATGTTATTTTATGTGAAAATATTTGCAATAAATGCATTCCGTTTTATGAGCTCTTTATAAAATATATCCAAAATTATAAGCTGTTGCTCGCGGATAGTCCTCGTGACAGCTATTTGCTCCGCTCCTGCAGCTCGTTGCGTTATGTTAGATAACCTTAGACCTTCCTTAATAAATAGGCTATAAAATCAAAATTATTTTTATCAAATATGTCTAATAGTTACAGAGATTAGTGCGTTCAAACAACCATGTTAATAAGTTTCATATTCACTTTGTAGTACTGTTCTTCTTTTAACTATCCTACAGTAAGATCCTTTTTGCATGCAACGCTTGTGACACGGCGCCCGCACGGGCCCTTATCTCTGTCACTGGATAAGCCCTTGTACCCTTGTTCTAATTCTCTCATCCAGCTCAACCCCGCATCCCTTGACTTGCAGACAAGTGAGTGATTTTTCGTCAGGCTAGAGACAATATTGACCAGTTGGTACAAATCAGTACATAGATACTATTTTTCCACGGTCTTTCCGCCCTAAAGATAAAATAAAAAAAAAACTAGAACAAATGTTTATTAAATGCATCTAAAAGCTTGATAACCAAGTTAAAGAAAATTTATATATATTATTTGCAATAACAACTTTGCAACCCTTTTCGAGATAAAATATATATGAGCCTTCCTGAAAACGCTGTCAAAGTTTCTTACACACAACATTGTGGTCTGACCGTTGGTGAATTAGTAAGAACATTAAATCCTAAAGGTATAAATCAGTTTTACGTGCGAATATTATATCAACTTCCCTTTCTGATTGAATTATATTTATCATCTATTTTTTTGCGTATGATGAGTATATTTTTCGTTTGGTCTAATTTCAAAGAAACTCGTACATCTAAGAAATATCTGTTGACTCACTTATAATGAACTCGAGATTGAACACCGCGGAAAACTTGAGTGAAAAACGTGATTCCGATAAAGCTTGATGAGAGCTGGCGACTAAATAGGGTCTTAACTAAGACCTTTATCCTCGAAATGCGCAAATTGTAAGACTCACGAGTATGGAACACTAGCAGAAAACTTACCGACCCTGTGGATGAAATTTTCAATTTAGAGGAAATTGAAAAACGCTGGTTATCTGCGAAGAGAACGCGCGCCATGACATAAGTCATCTTTGCACCGTACGAAAATCCAATATTTGGTCGCGTCACAGGTGCATTGTGTGAAAATACCACAAGGAAAAGTTTGTTCTGCAATCTATATAGATTTACGCACATTTTTTTGTATTATGAATATATATATAAATATAGTTTCGTTAATCAGACTCCACCACTGCAGTCTTTATAGCCGTCTTCACTAGACTGTCACCGCTTCTATAATTTTGTTTATCCTGGCTCGTATAAGTAACCACACTGCACCTGATGGTAAGCGCAGTGCCGTCCAATTAGAGTATCAAGTAGCGAGAGACGATCTATCCCCCGCTACTCAACACAATCACGGTATGATTCTTCACACTAGGCCATGGGCAAGAAGGTGAAGAAACGGTTGAGGGTCTAGTGTCAGAGTACTCAGAAGACCGCAAAACGGCCAAACATCGTACCCCAACTCTAGCCCCCACAAAAATATATATAGATAGATATAGATTCCGCCTTCCAATTTCGAAATAAAGAACACTAAGATTGGAAAATGTAGTTCAGTGTCGCTACCGTCGCAAGCCGCGCCAGATCAGTTAAGTCTTCGCTTGCACTGACCCGCTTTGAACTGACTGTACTAAATCCCATTTGGAACGGCTCTAAGGCAAACGCAACACAGCATTATGGATAATGTACGTCATTTTGCATGCGAAATGTTCTGGGGAAAATTTTATAAATCTCTTCGAATGCGGTTTCGTTTTATATATAAATTGCTGTCGTCTATGGCAATGCATTTGAAATATAAACTTGATATATTTCCATTAGACATCGCGTCTTTATTTGAGAAGTGATCGCCCCAAACAGAAAACGAAAGCTGAAGTTCTAGGAACACAAACTGTTTATGGCAGAAGTTTTGTTTTTATGGTTTTTATTTATTTTAATTTGTGATTATAGCATAAGCATGTAGCGAAATTAGTTTTTTAATATGTAAAAATATATGGCTGTAGTTTCATGTGAATGGTTATTAATACCGTAACAGGCTGAAATTGCATAGAAAAAGCTCTATCATTTCTTCCCGAATTTTTGAAGTAACATTACAATATTTCTTTTCTAATAGCCTTATTTGAACTATTGCTAAAATTAAAAAATAGTTAATTAGTCTAACCGTTGTCGAGTTATGCACTTATTAACATACATTACAATATATACTACTCACGCCTGTAATCACTGAAAGTGTAGGCAAAGGTGTTACCCGTACACCCACTTTGCGCCGAGTTCATTACGGTCCCATAATGTGACATCGCCATACCATAATTCAGACTCCGGTCTTTTACTGAGTATATCTAAATAAAAAAAACAATATGAGTTTACCCGACCCGGGGGTCGAACCCAACACCTTAGAACAGCAGTCGTAACGTATGCGCAATTACAACTACAGCTCAGCACTCTATTGCCTATTATTATATGTAACATACACAAAAAATACAGACAAAATAACCTGACAAATTGAAGTCGGTTGAAAATATATCGATCCTAAAAGGTTTAAACAGCGCCATTAATTAACAAAAGGTGTGTAAACACAAAGTCCAATTATAAAAAGGGCGACGTAGTATTTGTGCCTGTGACCGCAGTGTATATCTATAGCCATCTGGAACACGCCGGATCCCAGAACGCAATAATAATTCGGTTGAAAGAGTTGAGATAAAAGTTTTTTAATTCATAAAAAGTACACCGACTTCAATAACAAACAAATTATGCGTCACTATAAAATTTTAGGGCTTCCCTTGATTTTTCTGAGATCCCATCATCAGATCCTGACTTGGTGTCAATGGGACCACCTGGGAAGTATACCCTTTTAAACAAAAAAAGAATTTCTCGAATCGGTCCAGGCGTCTTCGAGTAATCAGGTAACATACATAAAAAAAAAGATTCCGACGAATTGTTAACCTCCTCCTTTTTTGAAGTCGGTTAAAAATAGAAGCTAACATTGTAGTTAATGTAGAAAAGCAGTTGTTTAATTTTATTGTAGTATTGTAACGGTAGGCAGCGGCTTTGCTATGCCCTGGCATTGCAGAAGTCTATGGGCGGCGGTGACTACTTACCATCAGGTGGCCCGTCTGCTCGTCTGCCTATCGAGGCAATCAAAAAAATTGTTTTATTTAACTTGTAATTCTTACGTATGTCATTTTTTTTGTCCTGGCACGGCAAAATATAATTAGTTTGAAACTTGGTGCCTATTTAACATTTCGTGGAATATATGTGACTGATTGATTAGCGTTCAGACCAAATCACTGAACGGAAAAATGTGAAATTCTCACTACAACAAACTTAAGAAAACCGACAACTGTTTTTATAGCAGTTCTATTTTTCAAAATTTTAACTACGGGCCTATAAATTAAATAAAAACCGCGGTAAATTTCGTAAAATTTGTTTTACTTCAATGTGTAATATTCGCGTAAATATAAAAAGACCATTTGAGCTGAAACTTTTATGACAAATAGTGATACGTCGTATAAATAAATACACCCAACAGCCACACGCATAGTCCTGACCCCACACTAGGTAAAACCTGTATCATGGGTATCAAGAGCTACGAGGGACTACGGTCCCACAACACCCAGACCCGAAACAAATATATATCCGTCACACAAATATTTGTCTTCGTGTGGGAATCGAACCCACAGCCTCTCGTTTCACAGCCGGCTACTCGCCCGCTGCGCCAAGGAGGCTGTCGTATGAACCAAGCGTTCAAGATATTATCGAGTATGTGAATATTGTCTGTGCCACTAAACATGAAGTGAATCTACTCAGGTGCAATATCTCACGTGCTCCTCCACGCCCGCGCCACTAAACACACTATTTCAAAGCATAAACTCATATTTTTACGACATACTCCGTAAACATATGTAATAAACTGTTGATTTATATACTCTGTTAGATGGACCGTTGCGAGTAGAAAATGGAAGCAAAATGTAGCCGACCTGGGGGTTTTGGGATTTTTTTTATCCTGGCACGGCAAAGTGACCACACTACACCCGATTGTAAGTGCAGTACCGTTCAGTTAGAGTATCGAACAGATAAAGAAAACTATACCTCGCTATTCTTTTATACACCTTCTTGCCCATGGCATAGTGTGAAGAAGCAAGCCGGCGTGATAGTGTTGAGTAGCGGGGTAAAATTGTCTCTCGCTACTCGCTCGATACTCTGATTAGGCAGCACTGCACTTACCATCAGGCGCAGTGTGATCACTTTGCCCTGCCAGGATAAAAAAATCTACATAATTATACCAGCCTGCTGCTTAGCTTCTTCAAACTACGCCTAGAAGACCGCTGCGCCATTTTTACATTTATAAACAACGGTGGTGCCATATTAGAATTACTGAGTATCGTTCAAGTTAGTCTAACAACTCTGTTAACTATTTTATACATATATCTTTATTATTAATAAGTCTCATTCACATATAGGACTTGTAAAAAGATGCCAATTACTCAGACAAACGCAACGAAACGGACTTGTTTTAATTATCAGAAATATTGTTAGGAACATCAACAAAACTATACAAGATGTATATTTAAAAGGCACAAATACAATGTTTATAATTTATTGATTGATTTACACGGCACTGTTACACATCTCAGTGCTTAATATTAACACACACGCATGTCAGGATTCACTTAAGGCTTCTCTTTATAATTAATCTACCAGCATTACCCTTTAAGCTGAACTAAACAGCCATTGAACTGTTTACACATTGATACACTTACTAATAACTAATACCCCGCGAACGAACCACGAGTATCCTGGCTATAACCTAGTCTACTTCACAAAACAACTGAACTGAACTGACCACCGGAGCGCGGAAGGCACTCTGTTTTATATTAAACATTTACTACTCCCACTTTGGTTGTCATTATTAACTACCCCCAACTAGTCTCCTAAATACCTCAGTTATACCTTCGGTATTTCTAATAAAAGGAACTATCCTAATAATAAAGAGAGGTGTCTAGAGCGTCTACATAAATAGTCTGTTTAAATTTTACAAAATGCGAGAAGAACCTAGGTACCGAGAGCTCACATTAGGTATATGTACATATATAAAGAAGCGTCTGGGATTTGTAACTAAAATTTGCAATGTTTTAACAAAAAACAGAACTGACATAAAAATGTAAACATAAAAAAGAATTACAAGAAGACGGCCCTCGTGGCACACTGGATAAGTAGCAGGCTGTGAAACGAAAGGTCGTGGGTTCGATGTTCGCTCAGAGAGTGATTTTTGTGTCACGAGCATTTTAAAATTTCACTCTCATCATTTTTTTATCATCTGATTAATTGTACTGTTACGAAACACGTGTTCTAAATATAAAAATACTAGAATATACAACTTGAACATAGTTACATATCGATTTTCATGCCACCTAGAACTAACTTCACGATGTCATCGCATCGTAAAAATTCACTCTCATCATTTTTCTCCATCGCGCCAAAAAGAAGTATAACTTCAAAAAAAAAAAAGTTTACGAAGAGAAAATACTGCGCACCGATTAAAATTCGAATCAACTGAAAACTCTACACCGAAAGAATTCCATTTGCTACCATGAAAGAATAGAACCTATTTCATTCGATATATTAATAGACTGTTTTATAAACTCTACTATCATTTAATTTTCTTCCTTTCTATTATCTTCACGTAGCACCGTTCGGAACGGAATGGTACGAGATTTATTTCGAATAGATATTATATTCGATTTCGACCGGGACCTTACTTCATTTATTTTAGATAACGCGTGTATTGAACTCTTTATAAGAGAAATAAGTCCGGCAAATTGTTCCGCTTGAAAGAACATTGATTCGAGACGTAATATTATCGAGTTTGTATCATAAATAATGTTAGATATGACAAGAGAGATTGCTTTTATCGCAATATATTATTTAGAAAAGATTTGTAATGTATATATAACTAGCTGTTGCCCGCGGCTCGGCCCGTGTGGTAGTTGTTTTTAAAAGATAAGGTATAAAATACCAATATCACTTGACCCGACCTGGGAATCGAACCCGAGGCCTCAGCACAAAAGTCGTAACGCATGCGCAATTACCAATGCGCCACCGAGGCACTAATAAGTAAATATTTTTCGTTTGTATAGAAATTTATGTTTGAAAATGTAAAAAAAGGCTTTTTTAATAAAGAATACTGTACAAGTAAATAACACCCAGCAGACACACACATAGTACTGGCCTGAGACTTCCATCATCGGACGACAGGAGACACGGCGAAGCGTCATCGATAGTTACATGATATTCCACAAGTGCGCACGAATTGTTTTGCTTGTGCTTCACATAACGCCATGGGGCAAGGAGGCGAAGAAACGGCAGAGAGTCTAGTGTCAGAGTACTCAGAAGGCCTCAAAACATCGTATCCCAACTCTAAACCCCCGAATAAAACCGGATGTGCACTGGCTGACCACGGAACGCCTTAGACTTACGTGTGCCACTATGCTGGGTTTTACACCCTGTGTACGGTGGTCGCTATCCGGGCGGAAATGACCACCAACATTTTTTTTACTTTCTAGACCATACTGTCAGAACTACATATAAAGAAAATCCCTAAGACATACGAATATTATTCCCAACTTTCTATCAATAAAATAATGTAAATAATCCAGACCAAAACCAGAATAGCGTTTACGATCCAATAATAAAATACAATAACACATTTTACAGTATTTAAGTATAACAAAGCAATTGTGGGCGAGACATGAAAAATGGCGCCAATTGTGGAAATCAGTTGGTCGGAAACTGGCGATAAAACTACAATCCGAGACGCAGAGTGAATGCGGACCGCACCTGAGCCCCTACCACCCACCGCAGAGTATTCTACATTATGTTTATTTAGAATATATAGCAGCGATAGCCTAGTTGGTTGCAATACGGACTGTCAAAACGAAAGTCAAAACCCACGTGGCACACACACCTCTGACTTTTCTAAAGTAACGTGTGTATTAAATGTTAATTAACGTTTGCTTTAACGGTGAAGGAAAACATCGTGAGGAAACCTGCATACCTGAGAAGGTATGTGACGTCTACCAACCCGCATTAGGCCAGCGTGGTGGACTAAGGCCTAACCCTCTAGTAGAGCCCGTGCCCAGCAGTGGGACAATATTTATTTAAAATATTGGTATGAGCAAAAATGGTTGCGTAGTGGGAATATGTTACTATCTCCCTCCCACAACGGCACAGTAATGACCATTCTGAGAACCGTGACGTCACGTGACATATCATGCATCCTTTTACTGTCATTCGACAATTACGCCTTCCAGCAGATTTGAATTTCCCCTCGGCATTTTGTTATGTTATTATTATTTCTAAATAGAAATAAACTCTCAACATTATTTTCCTTTGCTAATACTTATATTTGATATAGTTTTCAAAGACATCGCTAATCATTCGTAACAATGATTGGCGCACGTGTTAGCGTCCCTGCCATCGAATAGTATATGTATATACCATTGTTTGTACCTGACTACGACGAAGTAAAAGGGAGGGTTATGTTTTTGACCGGTATGTGAGTACACGTATATATGTATGTTTATCTGTTCCCTCATAACTTCTAAACTACTAATCATAATTTGACAAATAAGGTTACGTTGGAAGCGTCTTATTTGTCCGCTGGTTATAGGCAATGTGATGTCACATTAATATAATATATACAAGCCTGCTCATTCATGCATTAGACAAAACTGTCTACAGCGTGGTTCTATTTTTAAAAAGTCTCAGAGAATATTCGGTAAGTAGCTGATTGTTGTTACTATGGCAAGCTGTCCTAACAGTCGTTTGTTGTAAAATACATATTATATCAATATAGTAATTGAAACAAGATGTTTTTCTGATGTCTGCCTGATGAGTATTAATAACTAATGCAATATTTAATTCGACAATGTAGGGAAGAGCCTGAAAGGAACGGATTCTAGAGTTCTAACGACGAATGATGATCAACGAATATTCAGTGCATCGTGTTTCGGATATAAAGTTTGATTTTTATACTCGATTTTGTTTATATAAACTTATCATATTCCGGTTTCCGATGGTCTCATTTTCGATTGCGACACTGCCTCGGTGGCGCAGTTGTATTTGCGCAGGCGTTACGACTGATGTGCTGAGGTCTCACGTTCGATCCCCGGGTCGGATAAAGTGATATTGGGTTTTTCTATTTAGAAATATCAGCCCGGAGTCTGGAATTGTGCCTGGTATAGCGATAGGCTCGCCCCCTATCACATTAGGGGACCGTAAAAAATTCTGCGAAATGTGGGTGCACTGGTTACGCCTTTGCTTACCCCTTCGGGGACTACAGGCGTGAATGTATATATGTATGTATGTCATTTATGTTCGATATCGACCCGGGGATTTATATCGTTTATACTGTAAACTAACGTACGAACTCTGATAACGTAGTAAATTTGCGGTTTAACCTGCTCTCGACGTCTGACGTCAGTTCAAACTCGATATTGCACTTGCAATTAAAACATTCCAATCGCCCGCTTGGTTACTGTTTTCTTTCGATTACTATCGGGCCCCCCACCCGAAGCCCACATCCACCTGGCACACAAAGAAATCCATTTCCGAACGGTGTTACTGCCTAGGGCGTTTTGCGCCAGACACACCGAGCGCGCCGACAGTGTTGCTAGGTCTTAAATTTTGTTCTTATTTTTAAATTATGGAACGCATAGAATTGACAGCCTCTGTGGCGCAGTTGGCGAGAAGCTGGCTGTGAAACGAGAGGCCGTGGATTCGATTCCCACACCGGGACAAATGTTTGTGTAATAGACAGATATTTGTGTCTGGGGTCTGGGTGTTGTGATACCGAAAGTCTCTCGTAGTCCCTGATACCCACAACACAAAACTCGTATCTTAGTGTGGGGTCGGGGCTATGTGTGTGACTGTTGGGCGTTTATAAAAAAAAAAAAAAGAATGGCATATCTGAATGACATATAAACCTGTTATCTGCCGCATTCTTACCCCATGCTTACGCGGTATTTATTTTGCTGATGATTCTATTTAATCCCCTGATTATTGGATAAGAGGAAATCTGTGCTCCCCACACATGGTGCTAGTAAGTTAGTACAACGGTCTTAGATATAAAATATAACGTGAAATCTTGTTGTTTTATTCGGTGGGTGAAATTTTTAGAGACCCGAATTTCCATTTCGTTCATTAAAGGTAATTCACACATGATTGTTCTCAAAATTATTAATATTTGTACATCCAACAGTCACACACATAGTTCTCACCCCACACTAGGTCAAACCTGTATCAAGAACTACGAGGGACTACGGTCACACAGCACCCAGACCCGAAACAAATATCTGTCTGACATACAAACATTTGTCACAATGCGGGAATCGAACCCTCTTGTGTCACTGACTGCTACTCGCCCATTGCGCCACGTAGGCTGTATTATAAGTTGTGTTGATTGACGCTGGAAATCACATGCCATCAGGTCACATACGTGCTCGTTTGCTGACCACAGCTTTAAAAATATTTCCAAAAAACGAAATATTCCCCCAAAAGCAGAGTATCTGGCAACACCAGACGACAGGGTCCTACGTGTGTAGACTAGCAAACTGCGCCTAATTGTGCGAATAGCGATGTTGAAATTATTTAAATTCAATAATGTTCATATTTATGTTAGTAGCGTAATGTGTAACATTTTATTTTGATTTTATTCTGCTAGTTGTGATAATAATGTGTTCTGAAATATTTTTTATACTTCGGTGTACAGTAACACACCAGGAGTGTCATCCTTTGGTACGGTACGTTCAAATGAAATCTAATAATTTATTTTGTAAATTAGGCAACAAGGGGCACTTTTTACATCTATACTATAATAAAGCTGCAAAGGCCCTTTGTCTGTACATTAAATATTTTTGCAAACGTTGATGGTATCGATTTATATTATCGATATAGAACACAAAACTATTGGTTTTAGAATTATTGTTTGTCTGTCAAGGCATAAAGTCCAAAGTTTTAGTAGTATTATAATGCTCTTTAGTCCAAATTACTATATTATGACAAAAATATCGACAATAAAATTATAGTGTATCTCGAGGTAACATTTAGTCTTTATTTCATTTAAATCCGTGCATTGAATGAAAAGTTATACCTGTTTAAACGAATATCTGCAGTATGCAAAGAGTAGTTGTGAGTGATGAAATAAACAAATAATGCCTAGTTATCTCACTGTTTTCTATTTCTTCAAACCGAAACATAGCATAATATTTTTTTATATATACCCTGGCACGGCAAAATGACCACACTGCACCTGATGGTAAGCGCAGTGCGGTCCAGATATAGTATCAAGTAGCGAGAGACAGTCTATCCCCCGCTACTCAACACAATCCTGCCGGCCTGTTGTTTAGCTTCTTCACACTACGCCTACAGAACCCAGGATCATAGGAGGGAGGGAACACGGTAGCTGGCAAACTGTTCCACACCTACTCTTATCTGAGTAACGTTCATTTTACGTTCCTTACCGTGGCTAATATATGCTAACGAACTACTTTTGCAGTATCTAAGTATTTTAAATGTTGGTTAACACTTTATCACCTATTTAGAAAGGAAAAATACAATTGTAAATTCGGGCTACAAAATGACAAGAGTAATTTCGTTGAATTATCAGTCCACTGTTATCACTTCATACAATAAAGGACAGTCAAATGTCACTTCACTTGGAAGTATCGTATTAAAATAGAAAAAAATACAGATGCGAACTTATATGTAAATACTTAGTTCTTATAAAAATAATGTACTGACTGACTGCCTCGGTGGCGCAGTTGTAATTGCGCATGCGGTACGACTGCTGTGCTGAGGTCTCGGGTTCGATCCCCAGGTCGGGTAAAGTTATATTGGATTATTCTATCTAATAATCTCAGTATCAGCCTGGAGTCTGGAATTGTGCCCGGCATGGCGATAGGCTCGCCCCTATCACATTATGGGACCGAAACAAATTCGGCGAAAAGTGGGCGTACTGGTTACACCTCTGCCTACCCCTTCGGGGATTACAGGCGTGAGTGTATATGTACGTATGTATAATGTACAGGACAAATAAAAAAAACTGCCTGGTGGTGCAGTTGTAATTGTCTCGGGCTCGAGAACCGGGTCGGTTAAAGTGATATTGTGTTTTTCTACTACGAAAAACTTAATATTAGCCTGGAGTCTGGAATTGTGCCCGGTATGGCGATAGAGTCACCCCCTATCCCCTAACCGACTTCAAAAAAAGGAAAAGGTTAACAATTCGTCGGAATCTTTTTTTTATGTATGTTACCCGATTACTCGAAGACGCCTGGACCGATTCAAGAAATTATTTTTTTGTTTAAAAGGGTATACTTCCCATGTGGTCCCATTGGCACCAAGTCATGATCTCAGAAAAATCAAGGGCAACCCTCAAATTTTATAGTGACGCATAATTTGTTTTTTATTGAAGTCGGTGTACTTTTTATGAATTATTGTTATCCCGGCACGGCAATGTGACCACACTGCACCTGATGGTAAGCACAGTATCGTCTAGTTAAATTATCAAGAAGCAAGAGACAACTAAATTTCGCTTCTTGATACAATCATACCGGCCTGCTGAGTGTTCACATTGCGCCTAAAGGACCCAGGTTCATCGGATCAGGAACACGGTAGCTGGCAAACAGTTCTATATCTTACAATTACACTCACATTCTCGTAGACGACACCATGAAGCTGTGGCTCCGCAAATATAATAAACTAGCTGTTGCTCGCGGCTCCGCCCGCGTGGAGGTCATGTTTGGGAGAAAAAGTAAAAACTTAAAAAATTATGGATATTCATACAAACTTTCATCCCCTATTTTACCCCCCTTAGAGGCGGAATTTCCAAAAATCCTGAAACATATATTTTTTATTTTTAACTAAAATGCCAAATACTAATTTTCATGAATTTAACTTAAAAAATGACGTATTTTCACACAAACTTTCATCCCCTATTTTACCCCTTCAGGGGTGGTATTTCCAAAAACCCTTCCTTATTGGATGCCTACGTGATAAAAGGTACATACTGTCAAAATTTCAAGTCTCTAACCCCAGCCGTTTAGGCTGTGCGTTGATCGATCAGTTAGTCAGTCAGTCAGTCAGTTTCTTCTTTTATATTAATAAATAAACAAATACACCAAACAGTCACACACATAGTACTCACTTCACACAAGGCATAACCTGTATCGTGGGTATTAAGAACTACGAGGGACTACGGTCCCACAACACCAAGACCCGAAACAACTATCTGTCTGTCACACAAACATTTGTCTCGGTGCGGGAATCGAACCCACGGTCTATTGACAACACCCGCGCCACGGATGCTGTCAATATAAAACTATAACATTGATTTTCAATAAGCTAACTAGCGAAAGAAGTAGCGCTAGTAAATCGCCATTACTTTTTAATTGTATACTACATCATTTTGCCTAATGGCCTAACCTAATTTCATATTTAAAGAGAATTTCGTTCTTAATATCAGTAAATTTATTCCAGTACTTAGTGAAATTTACTTCTGTAATTTAATTTAGATAACACCTGAATTTCGAACTTATAAAGAAATAATATTATGCTGAAACTTGTTTATAATTTCGCGACGAGACATTACTTTGAATACTTGCGACATGATCTTAATATTAGCCCAACGATGTTAGAATACTTTTAGTTTTATATCTCTCTTCATTATGACTAATTTGTTTTCCTTGACATATAATGTAAGAAATATTTCGTTTCTTTTACTTATTATATTGATAGTACTTCGTAAGTAGAAGCACTTGCGATTAGAAATTGTATACTATTATTACATACACTCACGCCTGTAATCCCCGCAGGGGTAGGCAGGCCGGCATGATTGTGTTGAGTAGCAAGGGATAGACTGTCTCTCGTTATTTGATACTCTATCTGGACGGCACTGCGCTTACTAATAGGTGCAGTGTGGTCAATTTGGCGCGCCAGAATAAAAAAAAGGCAGAGGTGTAACCAGTACACCCACATTTCGCCGAATTTCTTTTCCAATGTGGTAGGGGGCGTGCCTATCGCCATACCGGGCACAGATTCCAGTCTCCTGCCTAATGCTGAGAATTTCTAGATAGAAAAACACAATATCACTTTACCCGGGAATCGATCCCGAGACCTCAGCTCAGCAGTCAAGCATGCGCAATTACAACTGCGCCACCGAGGCTGTCAATAATATATACATTTGTGTATATAAGGTTATTGGTATATGATGGTACGGTATACAGAGAACCGAATACACAACATTGTTGCTAACATGTCGTGTAAATATTTCCGAACGAGTTATATTTTGTTAGAAAATTCTGCACGTTGCATTCGAAAATATTTCTCTGAAATCACATTCTAGTTCACGACTGAAAACATTGGAATATAGCCACGACTAGCATTTATAAAGCTGTTTAGATAGGAAGGTTCTAAAACTAAAACAAGTAGATGTGATTTGTGAAGACTTGACATAAGGTATAATATTGACACGTGACAATATAGCACTGAGTTTAATATTTCTACACATATTCATTCAATTATTCATGTGCGATTACACATCGATAAAAATGTACAGATTAAATCGCAGTTTTTTGTAAAACAAAAAAACGCGATAAAGTTCCTTTGCTTTATTTCAATCTCATTCAACAAAAAGTATGCGATAAATTCTAAAAACACACCGATTCCAAGCTCTCGAGTATTTAGCTCTAAAAAGTTTTAATAGAATACTTTTTTCATTCGTTTGAATGACCAGAAGTTCCTCCGGTGGTAGGAGGCCCGCAGACCCTTAAACTACATGATTGCAACTGGAATTGGTAATTTACCCATAATTGTGTATTTAATATACTGTATATCAGCGAAAACTATCAAATTTATATCATTGAAATAACAGAAAGGAGTTCCTTGCGAAATGCGAAAACAAATTGTGTTCCTTATTTAAATAATGACGCGGGAGTTTTTAACTGTCATGTGACATCTGTCATGGAACTGTTCCCGCTCACACCGAACATAACAACAGATAACAACAGTCGATACGATCATGTCATCAATCATCATCATCACATAAATTTTATTTACTTAGTTAATATTTTTATTACGTGACATTGGCAAAATTGTGGAGTTGTTCCTCCGCAGAGGCCATTAAAGCAAGAAGAAGAAGAAGAAACAGTCGATACAACCGAGCATTTTTCACTTTTGTCCTGACCTTAGTGAACTCCAACCTTGACATTGGCAGTCTCTCTATCAGCCTGTAGCCGTCCACAGCTGGACATAGGCCTTTCCCAGATTACGCCACCCTTGACGGTCCTCCACCTTCCTCATCCAGCCTATCAAGCCTCCCGCAACATCTCTTAGGTCGTCAGTCCAGCGGGCACGAGGTCGGCCAACACTACGCTTGGACAGACGTGGTCTCCACTCCAGTACCTTTCGGCCCCAGCGGCCGTCATTACGACGGCAGATATGACCAGCCCATTGCCACTTCAACTTACTAATTCGCTGGGCTATGTCGGCTACTCTGGTTCTCTGACGAATCTCCTCGTTTCGGATCTTATCCATCAGAGTTATTCCAAGCATAGCCCGTTCCATAGCTCGTTGAGTGACCTGGAATCGGGGGATTAAGCCTTTTGTTAGTGTCCACGTCTCAGCGCCGTACGTCATAACAGGCAGGACGCACTGGTTGTAAACCTTAGTCTTTAGGCATTGCGGTATTGACGACGTAAATATGTGACGCAACTTTCCAAATGCTGCCCACCCCAAGCAGATTCTTCTTAGCTTCGTTAGCGCGATGATGACATTTCAATATTTTTATGTCAATTTAGGTTAGAATAATAATATGAATTATGAATGCCACGTCACATTGTCAGTGCTGCCAGACCAAAAATTTTGAATCGCGTGATGTCACCGAACGGCCCATCGGAAGACCAGCACTGGTGTTTAAACCAGTACACGCTGAGACTGTGGCCGTATTTGTTATGAGCACAAAATTTATCTTATTTTAAACTTATTTTGTATAAACACAAGGTATTTATTTTTCCCCCTGTGTTTTTACATGTTTAGTATAATTATCGTTTTATTATAATTTCTTTTAATTTGTACCTATGTAAATGCTTGTAACAAATAAAATATTTATTTCTTTCTTTCTGTCAGCCTCAGCGTCGAAGTTGTTTTTACCTATCTGAATAGTTTGCCCTAGGTAAACATACTGTTGAACAACTTCGATGCTGACATTATCAACGGTTACTGGCCCTTGGATGACGTGACAGTTGGACATGACCTTAGTCTTGTTCAAATTCATCCTAAGGCCTACACGTCTGGAAGAATCACTTAGTCCTTGCAGCATCACGAACAGTTCTTGCAGCGTTTCCGCCATTATGACAATGTCGTCGGCAAACCGAAGATGCGAAATATACTCCCCGTTTACGTTTATGCCTCGTCCATTCCAGTCTAGTGTTTTAAAGACGTCTTCCAGCGCGGTAGTAAACAGTTTTGGGGAGATCACATCCCCTTGTCTCACACCGCGCTGAAGGTGAATCGGTTTTGTTTGCAAACCCTGTAATTAGACGGACATCGTAGAGGAGTCATACAAGCATTTCAGCACCTCCACATAACGCCAGTCGACTTGGATCCCTGTAAGGATTAAAGAACAGACCAGGATGGAGTCAAAGGCTTTTTCGTAGTCCACAAAGGCTAAGCATAACGGCTGGTTATACTCTTGTGTTTTCTGTATTATCATTGGCAGAATCATCGCGAAATTGCGTGGAAGCCATAACGCAAAAAAAACAACGGTCGAAAAGGAAGCGATTTAAAGTTAGGAAAATTGAGAAAATGGGGTGGCTATAGGATAGGTTATATGGAACCAATTCATAATACAATCATCGGAGTGTTGGAGAATCAGTGGGACTCCTTGCTGCTGGGCATTGGATATGCTTGCCTGAAAACCAATGCCTGATGAAGCACTGTCCCACATATTTATATATTAATTAACAATACTCTAAAATAGTTCTTAAGTAATTGTTTCTAACAAAATTATATACCTAATATTATAAATGTATGGATAGGCACAAAAAGTCTGATGTACATTAAATAAAAATACAGATAAAATGCACCAGCAACGTTTTTCCGATATGCATTATTTATAAGCAACATAGTAGCAAGCAGGCCGGCATGAATGTGTTGAGTAACGGGTGATAGATTGTCTCTCGCTACTCGTTACTCTAATTGGACGGCACTGCGCTTACCATCAGGTACAGTGTGGTCACTTTGCCGTGCCAGGATAACAAAAAAAATGTTGTAGGAAGTGGAGCATAATGGGGGTCCAAATTGTTTATTATAAGGTTTTGATATAAAAATATCTTCAAACGAAAATTCCAAAGTACAAAGAAGTCTTCCGAAATCACTCTCAAATTACTCGCGACACTTGTAACCTCTTAACTCTTAATTACGTTTGATCAATATTTCATTACAATAATGAGTTGCGAACAAAAGTTGGAAAGACAAAGCGGCTGTTTGTTCGTCTCTATTTTGATTTTATACAAGTCTAGATATCGCATTATCAACTAGTGTGAAGTTTGGTTGGTTCAGCTGGCGCGACTGCGTCGTAGCATGTGCTGCTTTGTGAGCAATGTAAATTAAGTAGCCGCGTAAGGTTTGTAGGGTAGTCCAGTTAAATGCATAGAGCCATTTATGATGCTGGAAGGTTTGTTACAGATTATGTTACAATATGCTCATCATCTACTTGCCCTTATCCCACACTAAGTTTTGGTCACAAATGGTTTTGTCTTTCCACGCAGTGCTATCTTGTCTGTATGTCCTCATTCACGCAATCCATCCATCTATTTCTAGGTCTCCCACGAATCTATCATCCATCCACATTCATATTGACAACCAGTCTTGTCATATGCCCATACCAAGCTAATCTAGC
The DNA here is from genome assembly GCA_905220505.1 of Laothoe populi. Lineage (NCBI taxonomy): Eukaryota > Metazoa > Arthropoda > Insecta > Lepidoptera > Sphingidae > Laothoe > Laothoe populi. The sequence goes on from HG992156.1 coordinate 1,411,067, forward strand.
TACAATATACTATTTGACATTTATGTATTGTTCTGCGTTACTTACATTTAACCTCTCATGCATCACAAGAACACCGGGTTTCGGAAAAGGGTAATCAGTAGTGAGTAAATATACAAGCCAAAATCAACTTTATGTCCATAATATTAAAGTTCCAAATAAGCTTAATACGCACGTCAATAAGGGCGAGTATTGCCGCGTGGCCAAATATGTCCAGATGATACTTGAGTAGTTAAAATTGTATTTGGACTTGATGTTGTCCGCAGCTTTTTCATTTGCTCAGGTTTAACGATACTCATATAAGAGACTAGTTCCTGCACAACTAATATGCGATCTAAGTTTTTGTTTCTACCCACATTTTTCTCCATAGTATATTTCCTTTACGCAAGAATGTAACCTGGATTAATTATCCTACATTTTAATCCGGGTTATAGTGACCGATATAATAAGTGTCTGGTTTTACTAAAAGCGTTTAGTTTATGCTTGATATCCATGAAGGTAGATATAATTTTATTTATATAAGAGTTAAGACAAAAACTATTTATTAGCACAGCTCACAACACGCACATTCCAGAAAACCACAAAACAGATAAGTAACAATTTGATTTGAATGTTAGCTGCACTTTTTCATTCTATCCATCTGGACATGTGTATAATTGTAGAGTAACTGGGGCGCGTGGATTATCGCCGCTTGTTGATTCAGCCGGTAGATGGCGTTCTGTCGTTTTTGCCTCGCGTTATTAAAGTTTTCGTCGACTCTTTTTAAATTTACATTGTAGAATCGCGCTTCTTGTGTAAATCTCTAGTGATTAAAGTTTGAATCGCCGTAGGATATATTATTACTAAGATATTTTACACTTTATTGAGATGACATTCGATTTCGTAATGAACAGGATCACTTAAGTTAGTAAAATCATAATTTTACTTCCGTGGTCTTTTGCATACTTGCGACTGTAAATCATATGTAGTCTTGGGTTCGAACCCTATTGCATCTACACATTAAAAGTCTCCAAGGTACTGGTCTCACAAATTAACATCAATTTAACCACATTATCTTTAACAAATAAAATAGCATTGACAAACTGTAGATGCACCTGTTTCACTTATGTCTACCCTAGAATACACAGGCTACATGTATTATCGTATACATGTAGCCTGTGTATCGTATATGTCTGATGTAAGCTATTGAGGAGTTGAGTGGTCTGCAGGTGGCCCTGGCAGCATCATCAGATCCAGCACACCATAATATTGTATTGTCATTAGCCTTATGAAAGCTGCTTACCGAAGCTGGTTCAAAATTCAGTTGCAAATTTGACGTAAACAAACATAGTAAGTTAAATAAAAGCTTGTAAAAATTCCCTATAATTGTTTTATTTCAACTGTATCTATATAACACGAGTTCCACAAAAACTAATTAGCATTTTCAGTATAATCAATTTTATTGAATAACATAGTTCGACAACTACTGCAAACTATAATGTGGTGTAATCAATAAAGCTCCCCATTGATTGCCGACATGCGAAGTGCCGTGACTGCACCCGCTAAACAGCCAGCCTACCCCATTATTCTACTAGGTCCACACGCTAGGAAAATCTTGGAGCCTACGGACCATGGATCTTTAACGTATGAGTAAAATTTGTACCCCTTTTGAAACGTTTTTGGAATAGTCAAAGCTTTTATAGAGATGAGCGCAAAAATGTTATTATAGTACGTGTTAGTAATACGGTAAATTATATAAAACTAGGTGTTGCCCGCGGCTCCGCCCACGTGGAGTTTATTTTTGGAAGAAAAGGTATACAATCCGTTGAGGCATCTTAAAATATTACACATTTCTATATTTTGCTATCCCACGGGAACTGTACTTTTACCGGGATAAAAAGTAGCCTATGTGTTATTCCAGACTATAATCTATCTTTGTGCAAAATTTCGACCAGAACCGTTGAGCCGTTCTGGCGTGATTAAGCAACAAACATCCACCCGGCACGGGCAACAGCTAGTAAAACATAGTTCAAATACTTATTTGAAATGGCTGTAGAGGTATTCTTATTTACTATAATCTTAATAAAATTCAAAATAGAAATAAAATGCTTTCAAATTTCCATCACTGGCTGTCTAGTAATAAAAATAAATGTAAGTATTTGATAAACAGTGTCTCAATAAAACGCAGATGATAAATCGTAATGAAGTCTGTATTTAGACAGAGTAACGTCTTGTCCCGTAGTAACAACCAACTGCCGAACAATTATTCTGACACCCTATTTATACCTTTATACAAATGTATCAAATCAGCAATCATATCTCTATTGAGTATGTTTGAGGATAGTAAATTATTGTGTAATTATATAAATAAATAATCAGTAATTATAATTAGTGTTTCTGGTGATATAAAACCAATAATTAAGATGTGACGTCATATCCGTCGGATGTCTTCTATGTAGTACTGCTGGTACTTGTTAACATATTCCAACAATATACTCTATTACTTTTAATAACACGTATAATAATCGATTGTGAATTATCAGTTTTTTATGACGGGTTATTCATAAATGCAAATGTTGTATTTAAATGTATTAATTCTGAATTAATATTAAAATGTAAAGACAAAAAGATGACCTACGACTGAATTTCTTGGTGTTTTCCTAAATTAATATTATTAAATTCGACCTCCTGGGCGTAGTGGGTGAGAAGGTTATGAAACGTGAGGCCGTTGGTTCGTTTCTTTTGTATGACAGACAAAATGTTTGTTTCGGGTGGGTTTTGTAAGACCGTAGTCATCATTCTTGATTCCCACGATACAGGCTCGACCTAGTGTTGGGTCAGAACTATGTATGTGACTGTTGGGTGTATTTATTTTATTAGGGAACGGGTCTTAATCTCGAACTATTTTAAGTATGGTAATCTGTTTATTTATCCATTAAATATTGATATTTACGTCCAAATACTCAAACGCTACAAAACTGGTCGATTGTATTAAGACTACTTATATTGTAACACACCATACAATTATTGACAGCCTCCGTGGCGCAGTTGGCGAGTAGCAGGCTGTGAAACAAGAGGCTATGGGTTCGATTCCCACACCGGGACAAATGTTTGTGTGACAGAGTTGTGTCAGGGGTCTGTTGTGAGACCGAAAACATTAGAAACTTTTCCTTTATTGATAATTCACATGAACACTAGTGGTAGTAAATTCATGTGCATCTTAGTTCAGTTAACATTCAAACTCACTGTCGATTAAATTAATGAATCAGCTCTCAGCTCACAACTTAGTAAAGTGGAATCTCTTGTACTTACGACAGCATGAGGCGCAAATTACTACCCTGTCACGATTCTATAACAAACTTTGAAGGTTTAAGCTTTTTTATTTATTTACTTGAATAGAAAGACAATTAAGATCCTGATGGTAAGCGCTTGTCCTTAGTCAGTGGCAACCATTCAGAATTTTGTCAAAGTACTATTTGACACTGCAAAGGGTCATCACGAATCTTTTTTTTATCGGCAAGGTAACCACACTGCATCTGATAGTAAGCGCAGTTCCGTCCAATTAGAGTATCGAGTGGCGAAAGACAATCTATGCCCCGTTACTCAACACAATCATGCTGACCTACTTCTTCACACTACGCCTTGTGTAGAAGCGGTAGAATGTCTAGTGTCAGAGTACACAGAAGGCCGCAAAACGGCCAAACATCGTACCCCAACTCGAATCTCGCTACTTGATACTCTAACTAGACGGCACTGCACTTACCATTAGGTGCATTGTGGTACTTTGCCGTGCCAGGATATAAAAATATATATCTGCTATAAGAGGTGGTGGTAGGCCGGCAGGTCGATCTCACAGTTTATCACAGAGCGCAAAAAGTATATATAAGAAGAGCTAAGAAGAGTGACAGACACAGAGCTAATATTTACGACGGCGCAGCTGCCAACAACATACATATTGATTCTATTACCATCGTAATGTGGCGAAGTAGTTCCGTATACCCTCACCCCTCTCTATTTTAGACGGGGCCAATATCTTCACTGTATTTACCTCGCTTTATAACGTTAAAAGGGTAATTTTAGACTGGCTGGCTTTTTAATAGCTATATTTTTTTTATTCCGCGATGGTGGCAAACAAGCTTACCGCCCGCCTGATGGTAAGCGATTACCGTATCCTATGGACGCTTGCAACACCAGGAGCATCACATGCGCGTTGCCGACACATCAGAAACCTATTGACTCCCTTCTTGAAGAACTATATACTAGCTAAGGAAACCTTTACCTTTTCTGACATCGAGCTCTTTTAATCCCATTAGTAACACCTTAAAACCACTGTTTCTGAATAGATTCGTAATAACAATACACCCAACAGTCACACACATCGTTCTGACCACACTAGGTTAAGTTTTTATCATGGGCATTTAGAACTACGATAAGTATTGTGCATAAGTACAGAGGTAAAGACTTTCAAAACACATATTTTCGGCCTTTCTTTGTAGACGTGTCAAATAAATACTATAATAAATAAAAAATCAATATAAAGTACTCTCTTTTAGTTTTTACCAACACCGTGGTTATCTCTTTTGTAGAGTATCTTCTTAAATTCTGCTCATTTCACGTATAGAAATGAGGTCGGTCAGAAGCTATTTGAACTAAGTATTTATTGACTACTATATACTCCTAAAGTGGCCCAATTCCCTCAAGACAGTAGTGTATCCGGTACGACTCCAAGACGGCCGCAGATGCTCTCGTAGTCAAAAATATTGAAAATATGTTACAATATTTTTAGACACGTTCCGTTTTATAGTTGCCCACTATATATTGCTTAAGGATATTTGCTTCTATTTCACTTCCACAATTTCGTGTTTCCCTCACGCCTGTAATCCCCGAAGGGGTGGGCAGAGGTTTAACCAGTACACCCACTTTTCGCCGAATGTCGGACAATTCCCGACTCTGGGTTACCAACCCACATTAAGGAGGACTAAAGCTTCATTATCAGCGAGGGCCCGTCTCAAGCCGAGGTATAATGTAGTATACGGCCCATTTTATTATTTATTTCAAGTCTCTAAACCCAGCTGTTTTGGCTGTGCGCTGATCGATCAGTCAGTCAGTCAGTTTCTTCTTTTATATATACAGATAATCACTTTAGTTTATGTTTTCAACAAAGAGATAATGGGTGATGTATAGTCATTTTACATTCTAGCATTGACTTAATTGGTGCTTAATACACTAATTATTATTATAGTGATTCTCTTCTCTCTTAGAACAATATTAAATTAAGTTTATGGCAGCCCAAGATAATATTGTAAAATTATTGTACATGTATATAATAATACCAGCCCTGTATTAAATATTGTCCCACTGCTGAGCACGGGCCTCCTCTACTAACGAGAGTGGTTAGGCCTTAGTCCACCACGCTGGCCTAATGCGGGTTGGTAGACTTCACATACCTTCGAAATTCGTATAAGAATTCTCAGATATGCAGGTTTCTTCACGATGTCTTCCTTCACCGTTAAAGCAAGCGATAATTAACATTTTAATACACACAACTTTAGAAAAGTCAGAGGTGTATGCCACTTGGGTTTCGAACATACGAGTTTCGTCTTGGCAGTCCGTACCGCAACCAACTAGGCTATCGCTGCTTTTTATTGAACATGTACTTTACTTGAATAAATTACTTGAAATTACTTGAGTTTCAACTGATGGATAAGAAATTGTTTTCGTATTTATTGATTTTAGTATTAAAATATGGTGATTTACCAATAAATGGCTCACTGGGACCTCCATGACGCAGTAGGCAAGTAGCCTATAAAACAATAGACCACAGGTTCAATTTCTACAACTTAACAAATATTTGTATGATCAAGCGTAGGTTTTGAAATCATAATTATCTCGTAGATCCGGATACCCACGTGACAATTTTGTATCTTATTATTACTTTGGCTTATGTGTGTCACTGTTGAGTGCTATTTACTTATTTACAGTAACTTTTAAATTACGCACATTGTTTTTCATCAGTTCATAAATAAATAAAAAAATGCCGTCGCCTACGGCGTGAAAATCAAATGAAATAAGGGGAAATAAAATCCGGACCCTTCCGACGAAGATAAGGGTTAGAAATAAGTAACAACTTTAATTGACACTTTTTCCGAGCACAATTAGAAGAGGAACGATCAAAGGCGCCATCAGGGGTGGAGGGAGTGCAACCCTGTACAGGCATATAAAGAATATCTTTACGACAAACTGATGTCATTGGCGCGAAATTCGGGCATGTCTGGGAGTTAAAGTTTTTTTTTTATATCACGATGATGGTAAACAAGCTTACGGCCCGTCTGATGGTAAGCGGTTACCGTAGCCTTTGGACGATTGCAACACCGTTTTAAATAAAATCATAAATATTTTTATTTTACTTGTTATTTTGACGAGTTTATCGTATTTCTTTTTTAACAATATATACAAAATATAACATAATAAACACGCGTTCTGAAAGTAGTTTCATAAGAGTGACAAAATAATTAGAACTAAGAATACCCTAGTCCCTTCGTAAACCAGTTGAAACAAACGAAATTGAATCATAAAACTAGGTAATAAGGCTTTTTTAAATGCAGCAATTAACGATGACAGTGAACACGCAAAATAAACATGTCGAGGAAAATAAAGAAAATACAGCTTCAAATACGGAAACAATACATACATTTATGCTTCGCAGGCATGTCCACAGGCCGAGCCTGTGAGAGGGCTTACACATCCCCCTCCGATCTCCAGATGCAGTCAGGATGCACATCGTATGATAGTTCGGTAGAAACGAGATTAACACTTCAGAGTTTAGAGTTTAATAAACTACTGCCAGTTCGGAATGCAGTTATCCATGGGGAAGAATCTAGCAAGAAACCCCATAATTGCTTTTTTAAACACAGCACAATCTAAATTACTATAACTGACACTAATCAGTTTCACGTCACGTTAACTTATTACTTTAAACCGTATTTCGGAATAACGACCTCTAAGCTACTAACTATTCAATGATTACTCACGAATTCTCCGTCAAATGGCGATAAACAACTCGAAACTACCTTCAAAATAGCAAAGCAAGTGACGGTACCCACATTTTACAATAAAACAAGTTATTTACAACATTTTACAATTGAGTATCCGTTTTCATGTTGCTCCAACTCATGTATAACTTTAGTATATTACGATTGTGCTTTTATATACACAGCATTTACCAGATACTTTTAATATGTTGTGAACATAACAAGACAACAAAATTATATATGTACTTCATTGTTCATTGCAATCGTTTTGAATTATTAGAAATTTAAATTCAGCTGTTTAAAAAAATAGTGGTTCGCTTTTTTACGCGCATTTTCAGAATTTACAGGTAGAGTTTCCTGGTGCAATTTTATGTGTGTAACATACTGAATTGATAATATTTATGCTGTGTCACCGCAGACGGTCGTGCTATGTATATATAGAGAATGATTTAGGCATACTTAAGAAATGTTATTTACTGCATAGCAGCCTCCGTGGCGAACTGGGCGAGTAGTTGTGAAACGAGAGGCCGGGGGTTCGATTCCGACACCGGAACAAATGTTTATGTGACAGACAGATATTTGTGTCCGGGGTCTGGGTGTTGTGAGACCGAAAGTCTCTCGTAGTCGCTGATTCCCACAACACAAATCTCGTATCTTAGTGTGGTGTCGGGGCATTGTGTGTGACTGTTGGAAAAAAAAAAAAGGTATGAAGCTGCCTCTACCGGGTTATTATCACTGACTTACAGACCGACGTAAAATATCAACTTGCTATTATACTTTGCACGGTAAGGGTATGGTCTCAGGTTAGACTCCGCTGGGCGTGTCAAGCGTCAAACGCGAGCGTCAGTGTCGCTTAATTAAACTATCACTATCGCTTTCAGTGTGGCACTGACAAATAACAATGTCGCACGAGATGTAGTTAGTACGACAGGAGAATTTATAATATTGTTATTTCGTAGTTTATTTTTAAAAAGTTTTGCGGAACTCATTTCACTATGAGTTTTTTTGTTTCGGACACATGTAAAGTAGTTATAAGACAAATTTTACTAAACGGGCGTGGCGTGGGTTCGATTTCCGCACCGGGCCAAATGTTTGTTTGAGGGACAGATATTTCTTTCGGGTATGGGTGTTGTGGGACCGTAGTCCCTCGTTATTCTTGATACCCCCGATACAGGTTTTACCTAGTGTGGGGTCAGAACTATGTGTATGATAGTTGAGTGTATTTTTTTATTATTATTAACTCATAGAATATCTATTGAGAATAGTAAATAAACCATAATCCGCATAAATCGTAATCACTAGAAAATTACAGAAAACTCTTACAGAGTGAGACTAGTCATTATTACTATTTAACATCAAAGAAAATATCCTACATGGCATTTTTGTATTTAAGCGGTGATAAGCAAGTCCAGGCCTTTATTACATAAGCGTTTTAATAGAACTAATATAGGTAAGCACGCACCTATTCCTCTTATGTCTCGTCTGTTCAAATAAATAGTCAGTATTTTAAATAACGTCAACATATTTGGCGACTATTGTCAGATTTCAAAGAGAAAATATGAAGCAAAGCGGAACCTTAATTTCAATTTTAATTAAACTTTTTTTACACAGTATTTTTTTTATCTTTATTATGTCTCTGTTTATATAGTTGCCCAAGCTGTGGTTGCGGATAACCAGAGTTCAATAACTTTGTGTCTTTCTAATGCCGTATAATGTTATAACTTATTGTAAACTCCGTTTGCAACCCTTAAAATATTTTTTTTGTGCCTCGATAGACAGACGAGCAGATGGGCCACCTGATGATAAGTAGTCACCACCGCCCATAGACTTCTGCAATGCCCGGGCACAGTAAAGTCGCTGCCTACCGTTAATCTATAAATAAATAATGTGCATTTCACAGCCCGAGAGACATCTTCACATATATGGTTAGTAAGAGCAACTATTTCTATAGTACGTATATAGTGTGATAGACAGCGTGTCACTCGCACGATCCAGAGCACATCGGAACAAGCTTGATCCGGAGATTGACATAAAATACAGACAGAATGATTAAAACGGCTTAATCTCCTCGTCGATCCAGAAATGAGAATATAGTTTGATCGACACAAAATCTGATGGTTTGTTTGGAAAAAATTGCTTGATATTATTTTTGTTTAAATCAGCTTATGCTAGGTCTTTAGAAAAAAAACAAATAAATACAGCAAACAGATTCTACTGTTCTATTACTAATTAAGAAGAAGTAATGAGTGTTTCCAGATAATAATATTAGCATCAAAGGTCATATATTTAGATTTCGTATTTTTTGTACTTTACCGCTAGTTCGGAATGCTGTTTCGCTAGAGAAAAACGGGCAAGGAAGTCTAGCGTCTTTTCAAATATTAGCTTACAATATTTATATTGCACATAATTTGAATTATATATTTCATCATTTATTTCTTGTTAAATATACTGTAAATAGTTTCTAATAAATCATTTCTTTTTCAGCTCTATTTCACACTATTGCTGGGCTAGGGCATGCTTTACTAATGAGAAGCGTAAGACCTTAGCCCACCACGCTGGCCTAATATGGGTTGGTAGACCACATATCTTTGAAATTCATAATTCTTAGGTATGCAGTTGCCTCACGATGTTTTCCTTTACTGTTAAAACATGCGGACTTCGGTGTCCAGTCAAAACTGGCAATACTTGCCCTTATTGACGTGCGTATAAAGCGTATTTGTAACGTTAATATTATGGGAATAAAATTGATTTTGGCTTGAATTTTAATCACTACTTATTACCTTTTTCCGAACACCGATGTCCTTGTGATTCGCGAGAGATTACAAATGAATACATCATCAATTAAAGGTGACTAGGACCCAGCGTGAAATACGTCTAAGCTAGAATCCTACTAATATTATAAATGCGAATGTTTGGATAGATGGATGGATGTTTGTTACTCAATCACGCTACAACGGCTAGACGGATCTGGTTGGAATTTGGCACAGAGATAGATTATAGTCTGGAATAGCACATAGGCTTCTTTTTATCCCGGAAAAATTTACAGTGCCCGTGGGATACTATAGTTTTTTAGCAAGGGATCGACATGATTTTTGCATAGTAGCAGTTTAGGGATCTGAAAATTACATAGGCTACTTTTATCACGGAATAATGCACGTTTCCTGTGGGATAGCAAATTATAGAAAGATGTAGGTAATAGGTTAAGATGCCTCCATGGATTGTATACCTTTTGTCCCAAAAATAACCTCCACGCGGGCGGAGACGCGAGCAACATCTAGTTGCTTATAAATCATAACATTTTTATTTCTGGCTGAAACGCGAAGTAATCCAAAACGTCGGTTGACAATACCAACTATACTTAAGTTATTGTTAAGAATTACGACAGCCTGGCGTGTATCCAGGTCGCAGTGCGGAGGGGGTCCGGTGGGGGTCGTGGGGGTTGCTCTCACGCTCAATTTAACACCAGTGCGCCGCATCACAGCATGCGGCGCACTCGTACACGAAAAATGACGACTTCCTGCACGGTGACCATGATTTGGATTTTCCGGTTGGACTGATTTTTCGTCTAGTATAGATATATGTATTTTAAAATAATAAATTAAATATATATCCATTGCTGAAAATAATTTATAAACTTATTTATATAGTAAATACGAATCATTTTGAATAACACTTTAATTTTATTTAAAACTTTTTAAAATGTATAAGTAAAATTAAATATTATTTTTTAGAATGAACAAACTTATGAGTCGGTACATCAAAATGTTATATTTTAAATAGTTTTAAACTGATATAGATCTTGCTTTGAGCGACACCTCATTAGAGCATCAACACGTAATTTCTAATTTTTATAACGGTCGACAATAGTGGAAGAATGTACAATTACCTAGTAATGAAAATAACATTATTTAAGTATTGATAAAAATTACGATTCATCCAGCGATATTATTTTTTTAACCGACTTCAAAAAAAGGAGGAGGTTCTCAATACGACGTATATTTTTGTTTTTATGCTTGTTACCTCAGAACTCTGGAAAATTCTTCTTTTATTACAGACAATATGCTTCCATATTGGTCCCATAGAATTTTTATCAAAATCGGTTGAGTAGTTTGGTTTTAAAACCAAAATAACTTGAAAAAATATGTTGTCCGAAACTGCGAATTTTGCTTTTCTGTGACTTTTTCAGTGGTGTTTTCTTTTGTTACTCTATCCAACGTATCTATTTTATATTTGTACAACTAAAAAGGAAAAATAAATTATTACTTTTTAAATAAAAATAAAACCGTCCTCAAAAAACCTAGACACGTAATTTTTTACTTTTTAGTTGTCTGGGTTTTTTTGAAGACTGTTTTATTTTTATTTAAAAAGTAATAATTTTTACAATACATAATATATCATCAAAACATATGTAGGAAACAAATTTATTTGAAGGATAAATTGTCATTCAGCGTCCGTGGTGCAACGGGCGAGTGGCCGGCTGTGAAACGAGAGACCGTTCGATTCCCACACTGAGATAAAGTGTCATACTGATATTCGTTTCAGGTCTGGGTGTTGTATAACCGGAGTCCCTCGTAGGACTATGTGTGTGCCTGTTGGGTGTTTTGACAGCCTCCGTGGCGCAGTTGGCGAATAGCTGGCTGTGTGACAGACAGGTATTTGTGTCCGGGGTCTGGGTGTTGTGAGACTAAAAGTCTCTCGTAGTCCCCAATACTCACAACACAAGACTTGTAACTTAGAGTAGGGTCAGGACTAACGTGTGAATGTTTGGTGTTATTTATTATTATTTATTTGCAACCTGGTCACCCTACACGCGATTACGTGCCAATATCTAAAGGCAGTTACCGGTATGTTTATTATTCGCGTCGTTTCTCCTGCCACGTGTGTACTTGTGTACACTACGAATATACATGTATTGTTTTAATTCCAGTGCCAAGATTTTGCAGAAAATTATTCCATTCGTGAAATCTTTGCTTCAACCAGTGTTTGTATGGGGCCGTAAGCGTTCAAATCGTTTCATAGGCTAGTTGACTGTTTTTGGGAAACCGTTTTCTTTTCTTCATGGTCTATATTATTAAAATATTATCATTCATAAACATAAAATATGTTTTCAAGATTTAATTTCCTTTTTTATAAACCAACTTTATTTCTCCCATCAAAAAGCTACCAACTGTCAGCTATCGAATCTAAAACTATCCTTTTTTTGAAGTTGGACCCAACCACACACATATACAAAATTTCATTGAAATCGGTTGAGTGGTTTCAAAATCTATAACGGACATAGGTAGAACCAATTTTTGTTTTTATGTATATATATAAAAATAATACGCCGCGGTGCCTCATGGCGACACATACAACGCAATTTGTACCTCGACATTCGCGAGACATCCGCCGCATTCTACGCCGCATAGACTAGGGTTGCCAACTATTTCTACAACATAACCTAACAATTGTAAAAAAATTATAATACTAGCCCTGTATTAAACATTGTCCCACTGCTGGGCACGGGTCACCAGTCCACCACGCTAGCCTAATGCGGGTTGGTAGACTTCACATACCTTCGAAATTCTTATGAGAATTCTCGGATATGCAGGTTTCCTCACAATGTTTTTCCTTCGCCGTTAAAGCAAGCGATAATTAACAATGAATATACACGTAACTTTAGAAATGTCAGAGGTGTATGCCACATGGGTTTCTAACATACGACTTTCGTCTCGACAGTCCGTACCTCAACCGACTAGGCTATAGCTGCTATGTTAACAATAATTGTTAACATCCGCTAAATTATTTAAATTGAATTTCTAAATATCTGGCCTGACTTCATTCAGACATGGCTAAGGGTCATCTTGATTTAACCGACTAAAAATTAAGTAATCTTTAGATTTTTTTTATTCTGGCACGGCAAAGTACCATACTGCGCCTGATGGTTAGCGAAGTGCCGCCCAGTTAGAGTATTAAGTAGCGAGAGACAATCTATATCTCGCTACTCAACACAATCATGCCGGCCTGCTGTGTAGCTTCTTCACACTACGCCTAAAGGACCCAGGATCAAAGGAAGGAAAGCACGGATAGATGAAGTAAAAAGTTGAATAATTCATTCAATAAGCTACATTCTTAAATTAAATCTTTTTGACTAAATAAGAAATAAAATAACTTACAAACCTTTAATAAAAAGATCATTAACCAATAATTTCCTAACATTTTTCATTTTATGTCCCTAATGCAAAAATAATGTTTAACGTTTGACTACCACTTTTTTTATGGAAAATGTGGCAAACGGGCATGAGGCTCACCTGATGGAAAGTGATCACCGGCGCCCTTGAACATCTGCAACACCAGAGTGCTTGCACTTTCAATATAGTTGTGTATTTGTATGTTATTTTAATGAAACTGGTTTATTCCTTAATAAATCTTATTTCTGACGGTTATTGATGTCAAATATTTGTAACGGTTACCAAGAACAAAGACCGGGATGGTTAGCGTCTACTTCCAAGAGTGGAAGGCAATAGGTTTTGTTTTTTAACGGTTAGTTTATCAGTAAAGTTGGCAACCCTACAAGTCAGCGGTCCCGTTATAAAGGTTGGATGCACCGGAGTTTATTAAAGCAAATAAATTTAGAACTGAACGTAATATGCCATCTTCACGTAATAACACTACACTCCGGCATCAAATATAAAGAGATTAGAAATGACTGAATAATTTTTAAACTTTTTTTTAAAGCGTTATATCTTTCTCGCAATCGTAATAATTCTGCCTATGTCAAGGCTGGGACAAAAGTGATTTTTGTTTAAATCTGAACACAACTAATATAAATAAATAGACATACAGAAATTACTGACATGACATGACTACCTCGGTTGCGCAGTTAAAATAGCGCAAGCGTTATGACTGCTGTGCTGAGGTCTTGGGTACGATCCCCGAGTCGGGTAAAGTGATATTGGGTTTTTCTATCTAGAAATTCTTAGTATCAGCCCGAGTCTGGAATCTGTACCCGATATGGCGATAGGCTCGCCCCCTATGACATTATGGGACCGAAACTCGGCGAAAAGTGGGTGGACTGGTTACACCTCTACCTACCCTTTCGGGGATTACGGGATTACAGGCGTGAGTATATATGTTTTCAGAAATTACTTCTGAAGAACATAGAAATATCTTTAAATTTAGCTGCAGACACGTCGATTTTACCAGCTGTCAATTTTAACACCGTTTTGACATTGGAACCTTTATTTAGTAATCACGATGCAGCTATTGTCTTCAAAATTATAACGCTCGCCTTTGATACCGGGTATAACTCAATTTATATCGTTTTAGATACTAAGAAATGCCTAAAAGTGAATATATAATTAATATAACTAATTATTAATAACAATAAATTACACGCAAATGTCACACACATTCCTACATGTGGTAGCTTGTAATTGGCATATATCTACTTATATACCTAACCTAATTTGTAAATGTAGCCGTGAGCTTCCCAAATAAATAAAAATTAAAACATAGCCCCGACCCCACACTAAGATACGAGTCTTGTATCATGGGTATCAGGGATTACGAGAGACTTTCTGTCTCACAACACCCAGACCACGGATACAAATATCTGTCTGTGGGAATCGAACCCACGGCCTCTCTTTTCACAGCCGGCTACTTGCCAACTGAGCCTCGGATGCTGTCAATTACCAGAGTATTGATTATGCTACATGTATTTATGATGATCACATTAGATATTTTAAGCTAATGATGGTATACTAAAATTAAATTTTAAGCAAACCTATTTCTAGCCTAAGAACTTAAGCTATTTATACTTGTGTTATCCGCTTTATATATAATACTCTGTCCCACCGGTGGGAATAAAGTTAGGCCTTAATTCATCGCACTAGCCTCGTATGGGTTCATGTATCTTCCAAATTCTGTGAATCTGTTTCCCCACACTAAGCTGTTGTCACCACTTTCTAACCTACTTCAAAAAAGAGGAGGTTCTCAATTCGTCGGAATCTTTTCTTTATTCAAACCAATAAATAACCAATCCTTGCAATGTTATCAAGAATGGTAAATAAAAAACGTAATGTGACTCTACCATATGCATAACTAGCTGTTGCTCGCGGCTCCGCCCGCGTGGATGTCATGTTTGAGACAAAAAGTATACACTACAAAATACTTCAAAAATGAAGGATTTTCATACAAACTTTCTTACCCTATTTAACCCCCTTAGGGGTGGAATTTCCAAAAACCCTGAAATATGTGTTTTTAATTTTTACATGTAAGGCCAAATACCAAATTTCATGCGTTTAACTGCAAAAATGACAGATTTCCATACAAACTTTCTACCCCTATTTTACCCCCTTAGGGGTGGAATTTTCAAAAATCCTGAAATATATATTTTTTATTTTTAACTAAAAAGCCAAATATTTATTTTCATGAATATAACTTCAAAAATGACGGACTTTCATACAAACTTTCTACCCCTATTTTACCCCCTTAGGGGTGGAATTTCCAAAAACCCTTCCTTAGTGGATGCCTACGTCATAAAAGGTACCTAATGTCAAAATTTCAAGTCTCTAACCCCAGCCGTTTTGGCTGTGCGTTGATCGATCAGTCAGTCAGTCAGTCAGTTTCTTCTTTTATATATACAGATATATTCTCCCCACTTTTATTTATGTTACTATTTTGTATTCTACCACAGAACACTTAATGTTAATAATCGGACCAAAGTTCGAACCAAAATTACCCAACAAGGACCAATATTAAATGCCAATACGTTTATACAAAGTTATGATTGAGGTGTGATTACGTAATTCATGTTTTAATAAGGTCGATTAATAGTTTGTACTTCAATTATGTGAACAGCTGAACTAATTCCTATAGAGATCTTGATAAAATGATTTATATAATCGATCGTGCGATGTTCTGAACGAATTTTAGTAATGTTTTTTTTTTAGTGCCTCCGATAGGCAGACGAGCAGACGGGCCACCTGATGGTAAGTAGTCACCGCCGCCCATAGACTTCAGCAATGCCAGGGCACAGCAAAACCGCTGCCTACCGTGTTTGGCCATAGCTGCAATTTAGGTAAATACACCTAAAGGCTTTGTAGTGTAGGACTGCGACGAGCGACATTTATCATATCATGTCTCATAAATCCAAACAAAACATCAAATTATTTTGTAAATTATGCCACTAGGGGCACATGTTACATGACAGGACTATTTTACAATCTACCGGTGCTTCGGAAATGCCCACTGGTCTGAGAAAAAGCACCAACAAACTTAACGTATCTTTACCATATCACGCATAACACTGTCTCTGTATTATACAATTATGTTGGCCATATATACAAACAAAATAATAGAAATTATGGGTTATAAGTATTTTTTTATTTCTTATTCTGGCGCGGCAAAGTGACCACACTGCACCTGATGGGACAGTGTATCCCTTGCTACTCAACACAATCATGCCGGTCTGCTGTTTAGCTTCATCACACTACGCCTAGGACCTCTTGGTTCGGGCCGTGGTAGTAGACACCACGAAGCTGTGGCTCCTCAAGCCAGTGCGCGGTTCTGGTATGGAATACAGAAGGCGGGATAAGATCAAACAATTCTACACAGCATTCGCCCTGATATAGACTGTAGAACACGCTAAGCGCGGAAATATCCCTTCGCAGCTGTAGCGGCTGCAGGCTGTTGATCACGTCTGCATCATTCACAGTGCAGATGGCCCGCCGCTGCAACCCAATCCAAGGCATCGAGTAGGTATGTTTATAAGAGCGTATATAAAACTGATGCGGCGTGAGCGCATCTTAGTTTTTTTTTTATACCACGATGCCCTCCTCATTGTAATTATATGCGCGTTGCCGTCTTTTCAAAAACCTATTTACTCCCTTCTTGAAGGTGTACTGTTTCCCCTTCATTACCTTCTCCACCATTTAATTATGCTTTATAACCATCAGCCGTCTCTTCCTTTTTACTTCGACGACAAACTTCCTCCCTACGCGGTTTCTACTATCCCCATTCGTTAGTCTCTGTTGTGTCAGCCCGTGGTAGGAATTCCTAAGTGTCTGAGCTGATATATTTAACCATACCACTAACTTTCACTTTATGTTTTGGCCTTTTACAATTTGCATTTTTTATGTTTAGATTATCAATAAATATATTTTAGATCCGAATATTGGGAAAAGAAAAATTAGAAAAGTTGCCCAAATATTTAATTTCGAGTAAACCTGAAAGTGCTTTTTATTCTGGGATATCAATCCTTTACACCGATAAAGGTAATCACACATACGAAGCTACAGACAAAACCAAATACTACAATTTTCAATATCACATAACTATCTACATTCTACATAGCTATTCTAGCATTCTATTTGTGAATGTAATATTGGAACGGGACGCTGAAATACCCCGTCACTCCGAGTCAACGCGTACATGCAGATTCATAAAATGCATCCCATCGTTTTGCGTATAATAATATGCAGGATTGGTTATAAATAGTTGTTTGGCAGCTTAAAATAAGTTCAAACCCTGATATTCTTTAACAGATTATAAGGTTCTCAATTCGACCGTGAGATGATAGCCTTCGTGGCGCAGTGGGTGAGAAGCCGGCTGTGAAACAGGTCACGGTTTGATCTCCGCACCGAGACAAATTGTGTGAAGAAAGGAATTTGTGCCCGATATGTCGATAGGCTCTCCCCCTATCACATTATGGGACCGAAATAAATTCGGCGAAGTATGGGTGTACTGGTTGCACCTCTGCCTACCCCTTCGGGGACCACAGGCGTGAGTGTATAGGTAGTATTCAACAGTGATCAACTCGTGTGCTTCCGCTCTGCAATAAAAATAGCGATGTAATGATAGGTCCCGGTGTCTATCCGGGATGTCGCGGTCGCTCCGCACTGCGATGCCGCTCTCATGGGCTTTTTACTAGCGACAATGCGACACGACACCGATACGATAATCTAAAAACGCCTCACCCGACTTCAAATGATAATATTGATATTATTGTCATGGAATAATAGGTTCTAAATTTAAACACATTACAGCGAATAGACTTATTTATTGCATGCTAATGTCGTCATTTGTCCAATGATAAAGTTCTGAAAAAGTTTTTGTAAATTAATGAAAATGTAGATGCGACAGCCTAATTAAGCGTGTTATGAATTGAGGGTGCAATGAAAGTTGCAAGTTCGAAAATATCTCAAATTGCACAGACCTGTCTTTTGAAATTACGTGTCTATTCATTGATGATTATCGTTTACTTTAATTCCGATAGAAAATACCGTGAGGAAGCTAGCATATATTGTCTGAGAATTCTCAACAAGAATTTCGGAGGGATGTGAAGTCTACCAACTCGCATTAGAGGCCAGCGTGGTGGACTAAGGCCTAACTAGAGAAGGCCCCTGTCTAAAAGTGGGACAGTATGATATGACTATATTAGCTGAATACTTCTAACTTCTATTAATAATTCTGTAACTTCTCAGCGCGAATAAATTAAACTATTATTGTTCCTATTATTTTTAAGTTCGCTATTTAAAGTATTTTTGTTTTAAAGTACCTGTAAGTGGCATTCATAGCAGCCAATTGATAACATACAATGTTTCCTAAATTTAAGCTGTTGATGTGCCTTATTAAATAAAATAAAAAAAAACAGTAAAAGGTATGTTTATATGCCAAACTTAAAAAAATTGTGTCGTGCGTTGTAAATATACAAGACATCAGATATAATATCTGAAAGTGCAGTGCGCCTTGTAGCCCACACGGAATACAGTTATATGTCTTTCAAACTAATTATACTCGCCCCTTCCTACACTCTCACGCCCCTTCCTACACCCTCAAGCCCCCTCCTACACCCCACGTCCCCAAAAGACTCGTGTTCATGCACTACTTTTGTTGGCGATTTACTTAAACTATCACAGGGGATCAATTCGAAACGTGTTTAAAATTTTGCTGCATTGTTAATAGTTTTATCATAGAATTGGATTGTTAAAGTGTGTCCACCACGTTAATAAACAACTCTTATAGGGTGTCCACACTTTCTGCTTAATAGCAAATTCAGACTTCTCTAAATATTTTACATCATCGTCCACTTTCTGCATGGTCTGAACTGTAATTTAATTTTTGACATGCGCCCTATGCATGCGTCAATGCACTATACGAATGTAAAAAAAGAAGACTCAACTTATACATTGTAAGTGCACGAGTGCTGTCACACTAAAAGTATGATGGATATGTCACTGGCCTATGCCAAGATATGTTATTTGGGAAGGGGATTGTTCAAAGATCTCATTTTATCTTTTTGTAGGGCATGCTACAAAAGCTAAATAAAAATAAATAAATATTATTTTTCTGTAATACAGTTGTGCTATCTGATGGAGCCGACCCGTTAACGTTGTAGACGATGTTCGATCCCAAGAAATTGCTCAGAATCTGGCTGAACTATTCATAAGCAATAATAATAATATATGTTACTGTTCTGTATGTTTTTTTTTATCCTGGCACGGCAAAGTGACCGCACTGTACCTGATGGTAAGCGCAGTGCGGTCCAAATAGAGTACTGAGTAGCGAGAGACGATCTATCCCCGCTACTCAACACACTCATGCCGACCTGCTTCTTCACACCACGCCATGGGCAAGAAGGTGAAGAAGCGGTCGAGGGTCTAGTGTCAGAGTACTAAGAAGGCCGAAAATGGCCAAAATGGTACCCCAAGTCCAGACCCCCGACAAAAACCGGATGTACACTGGGTGATCCCGGAACGCGACACACTTGCGTGTGCCACTATGGCGGGTTTTTCGCCCTGTGTACGGTGGTCGCTATCCGGGCGAATATGAATATCCTACCACCAGCATGTTTCTGTCTCAATAGAATTTCTGTGAGTGTTCTCAAATAAAGTACATAAAGCTTAGAAAGAAGATGATACCAATTATTATTGAAAATTATTTAGAAAACTATAATACAAGTCATTTGTATCCTATGATAAAACAAGTGTTATAACATCCTAAAAAGACGTGTTTTTATTTTTATAGATAAATTTTCAACTGTTGCCTCTGTGTCGCAGTTGTAACGCTGTGCTGAGGTATTGGGTTCAATCCTCGGGTAAAAGTGATATTGAGGTTTTTTTAGTACAAAATACTCAGTATCAGCCCGGAATCTGGAATTGTGGCTCGCTCTCTGTCACATCATGGAACGGTAACACCTGTGCCTACCCCTTTGGGGATTACATGCGTAAGTGCGTTTGCATAAATTTCAATGCATGCATTTTCAACTCTTCTAACAAAATATTAAAATAACAAATAAAAAAAACGTTGCAATTGATCACCTGAAACCCACGCTTCAGCCATGTTTCTCTCGGGTAGCGTTCAAATATCCCATTGCTGCGGAGTACAATATTACGGCAAATGACTTGATAGATATAGGCCATGTATTCTGAGTTAGGTAACCCGAAAAAGAATAGATATATTCCCTGTTGAAAATAGACAGGGTTTTGTTCCACGAATTGCGCGATCTCTAGCATTAATCTAGCAAACGGGCGCGTCCATCAATGTTAGAGTAGTTACAGCGTTAGATTAATAGTCGGCTCGGTTCTCGTGCAGGAAGAGTATACTCACAATAAAAAACAAGGAAAAGTTCTCTTTTTGATGATATAAGACGTTGTCCAAACATTTGCACATTTAGCAGGCCGGTATGATTCTTTTCCCTTTTTAATTTTTTCCATCCCATGGCTTTGAGAAAATCCCCGAGAGTGATAAGACCGTCAGTAGGCTAGTTGAATGTTTTTGGGAAACCATTTAATATTTTACTTCATGGTCTATATTATTAAAATATTATCAATAATAAACATAAACATTCGTTTTCAAGATTAAATTTTCATTTTTATAAACGAATTTAATTTTCCCACCAAAACGCCACCAACTGTCATGGCCTCTCGTGTGACTATCCGCATAACTAATAGACGGTTGGCTCAGCGTTAATAGGTGTTTCGAACGGTGTATTCATGCATGGCTGATTTGTGTTTCATGTCACGTAACAAATGCTTTATTTTTACATATTTGTTTTATTTAAAATATTAAATAATCACATATAAATTAACAATTAATTTTCGATATTCTTAGATTAAAATTTATTATTAAAAACCAAATTCTATCAGGTTTTCACTTACTGTCAACTACCCTATTCTCATAAGAATTTCGATGGTATGTGAAGTCTACCAACCGGCATTAGGCCAGCGTGGTGGACTAGGGCCTCACTCCTCTCATTAGTAGAGGAGGCCCGTGCCCAGCAGTGGAACAATGTTTAATACAGGGCTAGTATGCTATATGAGTATCGAGTTTGCTCTATTTTTACCCAATTATGTTTTTATTCAAGTTATCACCTAATCTCGTATGTGAACGTAGAATGTATATGAATATAATTATATACAATGTTAAAGGCAACGTGTACTTCACATAACATTAAACTCGAGCCGTAAGAGTTTTTATTACGTATACACCCGCTAACGACTCCGTCAATATATTAATATTTAAAATACGTTTGTATGTCCACGTGCATACCGGATAAGTCTCGCACAGGACTCGAAGAAATAGTGTGAACAAGAAGTCTATTCCCTGGATGGATTCATGCTGATTTTTTTATCCTGGCACGACAAAGTGAGCACACTGCACCTGATGATAAGCGCTGTGCCGTCCAGTTAGAGTGTGAGCGAGAAACAATGTATACCTCGCTACTCAACACAATTATGCCGGCCTGCTGTGTAGCTTCTTAACTCTACGCAATGGGGCAAGGAGGGAAGATGCGGTTGAGGGTCTAGTGTCGTTCGCATCAAACACTCGAAGCAATCATCAGATCACAGTTAACTACCAGTCTATGGTGCTACTGAAATTTCACAAAAACTCACTTTATTTTTATGTCTTCCGCTTTATGGAGGGACGTGGAAAAATCCAGCTTTATCTTTCTATTTGATTAATTTTATTGCGGTTTAAAGCCTCAATGTCCCCAAACACTCACTGAGCATCACTGCTCAAACTCATCACACTTTAATGTCAATAAAATGCTTTGTTGGGCTAGTTTTCAAATTTTCATCAAGGTATTAAATTTAAAACTTGTTGTATAAAAGTATAACTTTTACTACGTATTATATGTCTTGTACCAGAGTTCATAATAGATTCTATATGTCAATAGCTAAGCAACAACACTAGTTTGCTGTAGCTTTTTTATTCTGGCACGGCAAAGTGACCACACTGCAACTTTTGGTAAGCACAGTCCAATCAGAGTATCAAGAAACGAGAGACAACCTATCAACCCAATCACGCCGACCTGCTATGTCGCTTCTTCACACTACTCCTAAAGGACTCAGGATCATAAGAAGGAACACGGTAGCTGGCAAACTATTCCACAGCTTGATGGCGAACATTCGATTCTACGTAAAAATATAATAGACGAAGAGGCGTGCGATCGCTTGTACTTCTATATTACATTTTCTTGTATTACATGGATGGAAGGTAATAGAACTGCTATTACCGTGGATAACGCACTTCGTACTGTGAAACTGTGAATATCATTATGCTTACATGTGCCTTTAACACCATATTCAGTAATACCAACTCGAGTAATATTGGCAATAGAAAACATCGTGAGGAAACCTGCATATCTGAGATTTTTTCGAAGGCATGAGAAGTCTGCCAACCCGCAGTAGGCCAGCGTGGTGGACTAAGGCCTAAACCCTCTCATTAGTAGAGGAGGCCCGTGCCCAGCAGTGGGACAATGTTTAATACAGGACTAGTATTATTATATTATATTTATTATTTATTATATTGAAAGATATAAGTCCTACTTTGACAATCTCCGTGACGCAGCGGGCGAGTAATCTGCTGTGAAACGAGAGGCCGTGGTTTCGATTCCCGCCCCGAGACATGTGATTGTGTGACCGACAGATATTTGTTTCGTGTCTGGGTATTGTGGAACCGTAGTACCTCGTAGCTCTTGTTACCCACGATACATGTTTTACCTAGTGTGGGGTCAGAACTACGTGTGTATTTATTTACTACTACAGTTTTGTAAAGTAATAATAAAGAAATAATGATAATTAAAAAAATATATGTATTATATACTTTTGTATTATAAACAAAAGTTTAACGTACCTTTTATAATAAAACTATAGTGCGTTTAAAAATATATTAAGTAAATTCTGCATAATTGCAAGTTTTTGACAATGACCGGGCTTTACTTGCAGGGCATCCTGGCGCTAATGGATTTCCAATATAAATATAATTTGATCGCGCATTCAATCTCGGGCGACGCCGCGCCACTGCGTCGACTGGCTATTTACCTGATGCCAACGGAAATGTTTGCACAATTTATATGAGAATTTTATATCATTAATACACGACTATCCAAAAGTGATGACATTTTCAGGGTTCCTATGTATGTATATGCGTTTTTATTGCGCCATAACTTTAAACAATTAAGTTTTTACTTTATTTTATATTCTTTTGTTTTTCAAGTAGGTTAAATTGGGACTCAAATGGGCAAATAAGCAAAAACATCTTTAAAAGAAAGAAAGAAAAAAATTTATTACACTAATATTTAAGATTGTTTTTGATTTGATTGTAGTATTGTAGTGTGGTTTTGATTGTAGTAGGTTCAATTTTGATTCAACAAATAGGTCAAAATCTCTTTAAAAGGAAGAAAAAAATACTTTATTAGACCAATATTTAAAATGAAATAGATACACATATAGCAGCGATAGCCTAGTTGGTTGCGGTACGGACTGCCAAGACGAAAGTAGTATGTTCGAAACCCAAGTGGCATACACCTCTGACTTTTCTAAAGTTATGTGTGTATTAAATGTTGATTATCGCTTGCTTTAACGGTGAAGGAAAACATCGTGAGGAAACCTGCATATCTGAGAATTCTTAGACGAATTTCGAAGGTATGTGAAGTCTGCGAACCCGCATTAGGCAAACGTGGTGGACTAAGGCCTAACCCCCTCTCATTAGTAGAGGAGGCCCGTGCCCAGCAGTGGGACAATGTTTCATACAGGGCTAGTATTATTATTATTAGATACACATAAAAACGAGTAATACAAACTAGCAAGCTTTACAAAAAAAATATTAGGCACACATTTAACAGACAGCACACCCGCTACACCTCATTAGAAATGTGTCTTTGAACAAAAGGACATAGGCTCAGCATTTACATGGCGCTGATACTCTACCAGGCCTACCTGTTTCTATCCAAAAAGGTGGGTAATGATTCCTTAATATGGAATCCTAACCGGTGATCAACATCAAGACGCACTCTTTGTTCCTATATGAGCAATCTAGTATTACGGAAAAGCCTCTATTATAAAACAAACCTTATTTTAATCGCTATTGGTTTGAAATTGCTTTGGTATTTCTAAAAGATAAAAATAGCCCGAGGCAACAACACAATCTTTCGATATGCCACACGGCCTAATAAATCCAAAGTAAAGAGTTCAGGGCGAAGGGTGTGAGGCGGGAGGGGTAACTCGCCCCAATCACAATGAGATCTTTTTTCAATATGTTTCACATTATACAGTTATCGAAAATACACGGATAACCATCGCGGAAACGAAGGGCCGTCGCAAACTTAGCGGCCAGTTTTTTAACTTTAATATATTTTTAATTTGTGTTGTAAGTCAATATATGGCTTGTAAATATATATTTATAAGATATATTATAATAATATTAATACTAGCCCTGTCTTAAACAATGTTCCACTGCTGGGCACGGGCCTCGTCTACTAATGAGAGGCCTTAGTCCACCACGCTGGCCTAATGCCGGTTGGTAGACTTCACATACCTTTGAAATTCTTATGAGAATTCACAGGTATGCAGGTTTCCTCACGATGTAAAAGTGGAAGAGACACGGTGTAGATATATTTGTCTACAGGATGAATGGGCCGGCTTGACCGTGGTAGTACCACTGTCTCACAGAAAACCAACGTAAAGTGACAGTTCACTGTCGCGTTTCGTATGGTAAGTGAGATATCCGGAGGCCCAGATTCCCCCTTCCCTTCTCTAATCCCTATTCCTGTCCTCTAAGGCCGACAGCGCATACGTGATACTTTCGGTATTGTGGATGTTCATGGGCGGTGGAGATCACTTAACATCAGGTGACCCACTGGCTCGTTTGTCGGACTATGATATAAAAAAAATGTTTTCCTTCACCGTTACAGCAAGCGATAATTAACAATGAATACTTACATAACTTTAGAAAAGTCAGAGGTATATGTCATTTGGGTTTCGAACATACGACTTTCGTCTTGACAGTCCGTACCACAACCAATTAAGCTATCGCTGCTTCAGATAAGATATATTACTTCTGTTAGTCTACGCATAAAAACCGTCCAAGCATGACGTAATTATATTCACAGAAAATAACATTAATCAGTATGCATTCAGCGTAGAGAATTGAAAGAAAACCAAGTAAAAAGATCATATTTTTTTAAGATAAAATTGAGGTCACCCGACCTAAAACAACAGTGGCCACACACGAGTAACTTTCTGAATGGACTTTAACTATCTATATAAATAAAAGACGAATAATGTATGAAACCGCATCACTTGAGGACGACTGATCCGATCGGCTAATTTAGAAATGTTCTGACTGCACTGAATATGGTTTATTTATTTATTTTATGGTTATAAAGAGAAATTGGATTGGCAAACGAATCACTTGAGAACGACTGATCCGATTTTGCTAATTTGAAAAAGTTCCTAATGCTTCAAGTAAGTTTTTAGGACGAAAAAATCGTTGCCCTGAATTCTTCTATGGGATTTAAGTCTCGTACAGTACACATAACGTAATCACGCATGCAAAGCTACGCGCAAAAGCTAGTTACGAACTACATGTACTTAATTTAGTAATAGGTTTTTTGTTTGACCCGACTGCCACAGGAGAATAGTGTTTATCCAGTCTATGTATATTTAGTATGGTCTACAGGCTAAACGGTTTGATAAATATAAGGTGTCATAAGAATCGTCATGGTTGTGAGTGACAAAGGAATATTGAAATATAGCGTCTGGAAATCAAAAAGAGAGGGAATAATAAAAACCTCCGTAGTGATTCCTTTCAGCGATTCGCGTTCTAAAGTATATATATCCAGATACTTCAGGTGTTAATTCTGGCGACCCTCGAAGGACACAATGTCTTTACTATTGGGGCCCCTTTGTCGTAGTTTATCAAATTAGTTTAAATATGTTACGAGGGAATCTTGGATTAACTCGCAATTGGCTTTGGTCTCATCATCGACTCCGTGGCGCAACGGTAGCGCGTCTGACTCCAGATCAGAAGGTTGCGTGTTCGAATCACGTCGGGGTCATCTTTTTTGCAAGGTTAGTTTACTTATCAC
Source organism: Laothoe populi (assembly GCA_905220505.1). NCBI lineage: Eukaryota > Metazoa > Arthropoda > Insecta > Lepidoptera > Sphingidae > Laothoe > Laothoe populi. The sequence continues at coordinate 1,437,428 of HG992156.1, forward strand.
ACCATATTACAATTCTTAATATAGACTAAGTAACTTAGAAGGATACCATTCTTTTGGAATCAATAAATGTCGCCTAAGGGTAAGTGATTCAGCAGCCTGCTTTTTATTCTTATTATTTTTATAAAACTTGAATCTTATATTAATTATTTGACCATATATTTTTGACCAATGTTCGAAAATAGTAACGCTAGAGTTTCTTGCCCGTCTTTCTCTAGCGAAACTGCACTCCGAACTGGCGGTAGAGTAAAAAGATTGTCTGAATCTAAATATTGTTTAGTATTTCATGAATTCAATAAATATTTGATTTGATTCCATTTCGTACGCCTAGTCCTTAGAGTAGTGTTAAATACTCTAAGGCCTAATCTCTCTCTAAATCCCTATAGACCCAAAATATCTCACCATCCAACCTCTTTAATTCGAAAGTCGCCAACGCACCGCTGATTTTTATGATATTGTAGTCCATGAGCATTGTGATTTTTTACTATCAGGTGACCCACTTTTGACCAGCCTTGTCATTAAAATAACCAAATCTAATAGAAAATTTTAAATAACTCATGAAGATAAAATCGAAATAGCATAAAACAGGTTCGTCATTTTTATAGCAGATCCCGACGATCGAGCATGTGGGTTATCTCATCAAATGGCATCTACAACCCATGAATATCTTTATTGTTAGAAGGGGTATTGAATAAAATTAGCTGGGTTTCGTCTTGATAATTTAATCAGTATAGTACAAGTACAAATCCCAAATAACGGCTGACCATGGCTTATATCCACTCATTCCACTGACGTCTATTATATGGACAAGATATTTGATCCGCGAAAGTGTGCCTATTTGATTTTCGCCATATTGGCGCTGATAGCAGTGCAGTCGAGCAGTGAGCGTCCGTGGAACTAACGATAGAGTTGAGACACGAAGGATGATATATCGACAATGATACACAATAGTCGATGGTTTACAAATCTTAAAAATAATAAAAACATCGCCTTAGCAAAACATATTTTAATCTACTATGTTATATTTAAAACGCTTAATATAATATTGAACCCACCGGAAAATATTATATTTTTTAACTGGGTCCGTGAAACATGTCTAATAAAACAATCTTCCATAAAATGTTTAGAACAGAAATAGCTATTTATGTTTGACAAATTTTCAACATTAATGTTTCTCAGCCATAGTTTTTGTATCACCGAGTCAGTTGGAAACCTATAATGGAAATTTTATAATGTAATTTTATGATTTGAAATGAATATTTCCTATTCCTTAGACAGAATCCTGGAGTATAAAAACATGTAGGTTTACCGATCTAGAGCTCCGCGTAGTTTCTTTATGTTGTACGTATACAAATTTTATTTTATATCAAAATATATGATCAATCCTAATTCATGATTTTATATTATATTTTGTTTGATATTAGGATTTAGAAATATCGATATTAATTACTAATATTTTTTTTTAACGATAAATCGATATTGAAATATAGATATCGAAGATCGATATTTATACTCGTAAATTATTGAAACTACTAAATCATGGTCAACTTAATCTACGGTACTTTATTTACACTATAATATGTGTTTCCTCTTTCCCTATTTAATTTAGTTACTTAGTATAGTATTCACTTAAATTTTTATAATAAATATAGTGGATTATAAACTGTGTAGCTAAATAATTTTGTAGCTCATTAACATTATGATTGTCTTTACACACTTTATATTAGCTACAATTGTATCCAAGTAGACTAAGTATATATTTAACGGAATCTTTCAACGTAATGTTCACCACCTTCAAGACATCCGATTTACTTGAATATTTACACACGTATCAAGGACCTATGATATATAGGTTCACCAAGATAATACAAAATATAAGGTATCATTTTAGATCATATTTTTTTATGTGGTCTAAATTTGCAATCGAATATTCTATTATAACTAGGTTTGATGCTGTTTTGGGACTATAAATTATATATATAAAATAGCACGCTTTAATAGCTAGCTGAACAAAAAGTAAAAAATAATATTAAGTTCATGGCAAAAAATTATAAGTTACAAAAATATCACGTTTTAACGTGTCGTCAAGTATGATTCGAAGAACTTTGAATCTAAAAAATTCATTGGCGCACCGATTCACGAAGAAAGGATGTATGGCGTCAGGACCAGACCCTTAGACGAGTCAAAATTTTTAATAAAAATATCGATATTTTATTTCGATGTATCAAACTAGGATATTGATATATTTAAAAATATCGATATATCGGAAATCCGATATTTAAAAAAATATCAACATCCCTATTATATGTCAAATTTAGTTTCAAATACACTCGAGAGGGGCGCTTCAAATAAGTCAAGAAAATAGCTGTCATTTTGTATTAGATATCCTGTCCATATAATATACGTCAGTGACTCATTCCCATACGGCAAGGCAGGAGGGGAGAGCGAATCTAGTTGCACGATAGTGGTGGACGGCTGTGATTGGCTGACTAACGTCACATCTGCAACAATAATACCAAATGAACCATGCATGCTCAGGAACTGGGATTAAAACAAGGAAAGGATTTAAAACTCCGAAATCCTACCAACCGTATGAAACAAAAGCTGGCTGTTACTTCACGCCGGATTTCTGTGAGGCAATGGCCGATCGAACAGGCTCATTAATACTGTACCCAAAACTGTCTACAGTACGTAATGTAATTAAAGTCTAACAAGACCTTTAGCTTAAATAAAACACCAATAACTAGCTTTGATTGCGTCCAATCTAATTCTAACCTTAGCTTATTAGTTATTTACGAAGAAGGCGCGAGGTCAAGGGGAAGCCGAGCTGACCGGGGCTCCGGACGCGACGACGGCGTCCATTACTGGGTCACGCGAGTAGAATTTCTAATTTATAACTAAATTCGATATTCTTTCTTCAAAAATTGATTATTTCATGAAATAGAAGCAAGCGGAGAACAGCAAAGCGACATTGGATGTATCGATGAAGATATAACTTGTAGATGTTTGAGAACAGTGTTACTTGCAACTTATAGAAAAAATGCCATTCAAACAAAAAAAAAACAAAACAAAATAAAAAATACTGGACTTTAATATTCCAAAATTATTCATAGTCTGTATCTGGGATAATGCACCCACTGAGACCCAGAATGTGTGCAGGATTTGTTCAATTTTATTCCTCCGTCACGGTTACATCACCTGACTTCAAAACGCATTAAAGACACCAGTATATTATGGTAAATTTACCTCCTGCACGCACGTTTCGCCTCAACTCACTATGCGTCTTGCAAAAGAATCAAACTCTCTCTCGGTCTTCTTTTTTTATGCTGGCACGGCAAAGTCAACATTGCACCTGATGGTAAGCGCAGTGACGTTCAGTTAGAGTATCATGTCGAAATCATAACCTATATCTCGATACTCAACACAAACATGCCTGCTTCTGGATCTTTATAATCTAGATGTTTTCAAGTCTCGAGTGATTTCCAAGTTAGCATGTTCACTTTTAGACTTCTTCGTACTTACTCTTACCATCAAGTGTCATAGCGGTCTAATGCAAATTTATTAAAAGAGACAATACCAACTTAGTTGACGTTTTACGTGACTGTTCATCAGCTGTTAAAGTCACTTTACCTAGAGGTAAAATTCAACTCCAGCAAGTTCAAACCGCTCGTATACACGACCAGCACGTTCGATATGGCATTGTGACGCTATTTTGTGTCAGGAACATGGTGTATACGAGCACGCCCGTGTATCTGCGATCACATCGCGTCAAATGACCCGTGAGATTGGCAACGGAGCCGCGATCGATCCCGCGTCAGTCGATGCACCTGCGTTTAATAGCCCAGTACAATCGCGTTTGACTTGCTACTTTATTTTGTACAAGATTTTTCTCGCGACTTAGTCAGGATTTAATGAGTTTGTTGCTATCCTGAACCGAAACATTAAGTATTCCTGCCCAAGAAGTACACGAAAGGATTTTGACATTTATTATATAAAACATTATTGTAACCTAAATATAAATGATAAGTATGTTGCTTGACTAACTTTCTTTTAGATCTACTGATGACTAATATTGTACTACTTTATTTTCACGTATCATCAACTATTTGGGCAGTGCACGCCGATAAAGCAGTAGGGACTATCCCGCCCACACACCCGCGATTGTAACTCCTGTTTAGCCAGGATCAACAATGGCACGCATTTTTTCGACACCGAGTAATGAAACTCGGCGAGTCTCTGGGAATGCTTAATAACTGTCTTTTATCCCGCAACGAAATTAATCAAATAGAAATATAGGGAGGAGTTGGAAATATAAATTGTCCACTTCCCTCCTTAGCAAAGCGGGAGACAAATACTGAACTAAAAAGGTATTAATTAACCTCCAATGAAGGGCATTTACGTCTGGAGAAGCCAGACGATAAAGCAGTAGGGATTTTTCCTCCGACTTGATTTACAAATATTGAAACGCCGCAACATAATAGCGGTTAGGCAATTGCCATATTCAAATTCCCATCCCAGGCAAATCATCTGTCTTTGAATTTCAGTACGCAAATTATTGCTGATGAGAATCGAACCACTTCAGTTTCACAGATTATATACGCTGTGAAACTATAAATAAAACACTTGGATTATTTACTTCCTTAGCCTATGCACAATTTTTATTGTTGTCAGAGATCCACACTTCTTCTACTAGTACTATGAGTCTTCATAGTACAAGCAACTGTCGCTTTTACTTACGAAGCGTCGTAAACTTTGCGAAATACCCTCATATTCTTTAAGTTTCGCCATCGCGCTCGCTTGTTACCCAACTTTCTGAGGCTTTACACATAAGTGCTTGTTATTGAGACGAGAGAATCGTTTTAGTGTTTTGAAGTATACCAGCGCTATATTTTACACTAACCCACTGCTACAGGCCTCCTAAACTAATATCAGGGATTGGACCTTAGCATAGCTCGAAATAATGCTGTTGGCAGATATCACAAACCTTTGAAATTCTAATTAGGAATTCGCAGCGCTGGTTTGCTCACAATATTTTTCAAATCAATCAATCAACACATTACTTCGAAACGTCTGAGTTTTATGCAACTTAAGTTTTTTTTTGTCTTGAATGGCAAAGTGACCACATTGCACCTGATGGTAAGCGCAGTGCCGTCCAATTAGAGTATCGATTAGCGAGAGACAATCTATCCCCGCTACTCAACACAATCAAGCCTGCTTTTTCACACTACACTATGGGCAAGAAGGTGAAGAAGCGGTCGAGGGTCTATCACTCTATCAGAGTCCTCAGAAGTCCATAACACGGCTAAACATTGTACCCCAACTCTAGACTCCCGACAAAAATCGGATGTACACTGGCTGACCCCGGAACACACTTGCGTGTGCCATATGGGGGGTTTTACCTATGTACTATGTACGATGGTCGCTATCCGGGCGGATACGACTATCCTACCACCGACTGTGTTATATCTACTAAACATATCTGTCCCATATCTGTGTTGTATTATTTTACTAGTATTATTCGATACTTTTTTTCTTTTTTTTATCCTGGCACGGCAAAGTGACCGCACTGCACCTGATGGTAAGCGCAATGTGGTCCAATTAGAGTATCGAGTAGTGAGAGACGATCTATCCCCCGCTACTCAACACAATCATGCCGGCCTGCTTCTTCACACTACGCCATGGGCAAGAAGGTGAAGAAGCGGTCGAGGGTCTATTGTCAGAGTACTCAGAAGGCCGCAAAATGGCCAAACATTGTACTCCAACTCTAGACCCCCGAGAAAAACCGGATGTACACTGACTGATCCCGGAACGCGACACACTTGCGTGTGCCACTATGACGTGTTTTACACCCTGTGTACGGTGGTCGCTATTCGGGCGGATATGAATATCCTACCACCAGCACTCTTCCCACTCACATGACATTTGCCTGTCGTATATTGTATGAAGTGATAATAATGTAGTGATAATTCAACGCATAAATTTCGTGTCACACGTGGCTGTATCGGCCTTGCTGAAGCGGCTTATTCCAATTTATGAGGTCTTCTCACAGACTAATAAACCTAAAGACGTTGCATAGTACAACGCGTTACGTAACCGTTAAATACGCAATAGCAATATTTCTTCAAACATGACTGTTTTTCTAACTGAAATTATGAGAGCCTCCATGATCGCGATCAGTGGCCGGCTGTAAAACAAGAGGACGCAGGCTCGATCCTGGCACAGTTTGCCAGCTACCGTGTTCCCTCCTTCTTATGATCCTGGGTCCTTACGGCGTAGTGTGAAGAAGCTACATAGCAGGCCGGCATGATTGTGTTGAGTAGCGGGAGATAGATTGTCTCTCGCTGCTGTATACTCTAACTGGACGGCACTGTGCTTACTAATAGGTGCAGTGAGGTCACTTTACTGTGCCAGAATAAAAAAATAACATAATAAAAAAATACTACTTTGTGTCATGGCTATAGACTGTTAAACTGAGCGCGGTATCCTTCATCGTGGCGTCATGTATATTTATTAGTCTGTGTATTTATGGACGCGCTTTATTCTACGATACCGAACTCATACCGTCATTATATGGTGATTTATATTAATATATACTGCACTTTACGTTGAAAAGTAGTTATTTTATCATTTGTGATTAAAAGTTAAGAATAATATATTATACATTATATAATACTATTCAAAATAATCGGTATACATGGATGGTATTTTAATGATCAGCAAACCTTTCGTGTGATTATTAATATCTATACTTATATAATATTATAAAGAGGAAAGATTTGTATGTATGTTTGTAACGAATTGGCTCAAAAAATACTGGACCGATTTAAAATTCTTTCAGCATTTGAATGCTACATTATCACTGATTAATATAGGCTATTTTAATTGCAAGAAAAAATAAGGATCCCTACTAAAACTACAATAATGTTACCCAAGGTGTAAAAAAAATCCACGCGGGTGGAGCCGCGAGCAACAGCTATATATTATAAATAAATTATATAAATTACCTACACAATAAAAAAAATACAGTTTATAATTGATATACGTGTCAATACAAGGTATAAAATTGTAAATGAGGTTTATACAAGTTAACTATTTGATCTAAAGTAACAATCAATGAGCAATCCGGGCTATGTCGTCTATTTATTTATTTATTAAAAACACTACAGAATACAATCAAAAGACAAAATAAAATACACAGAGTTTGTAATTCTATTCTAGATTGCACTCCAAGATTTGTTCCTAAATCATGATTATTAAATAATGTATGTACGTATGCAAAAATTACACCTAAAACAATATAACTCAACTGCCTACCTTAAAACAAACAAAGTTACGAAATATGCGAAATGGGAACGAATAATTCATAAAAAGTCAACCGACTTCAATTAAAAACAAATTATGCGTCCCTATGAAATTATATAAAATTTGAGGGCTGCCTTCGATTTTTCTGAGATCCCATCATCAGATCCTTACTTGGTGCCAATGGAACCACCTGGGAAGTATACCCTTTTAAACAATAAAATCATTTCTGCAATAAACCGACTTCAAAAAAGGAGGAGGTTAACAATTCGTCGGAACCTTTTTTTTTGTGTATGTTACTCGATTACTCGAAGACGCCTGGACCGATTCGAGAAATTCTTTTTTTGTTTAAAAGGGTATACTTCCCAGGTGGTCCCAATGGCACCAAGTCAGGATCTGATGACGGGATCTCAGAAAAATCGAGGGAAACCTTCAAATTTTATAGAGACGCATAATTTGTTTTTCATTGAAGTCGGTGTACTTTTTATGAATTAAAAAACTTTTTTTTCATTTGGGCTTGTTTCGAGTATATGCAAGGCTGATATTATTTTACATTAAACTTCACACATACGTTTATGAAGCACTCACACAGATAAACTGTTACTTCTCGTACGTTATTGCATCGCTCACGAATACACTAATCTCCTTAGAGTGAGCTCCGAAACTCGAGCGTTCAACAGATTCCGCTTTGACGAGAGGTAACTTGCACTACACACCCACAGAGGAGAGTGCTACTATTGAAATTCAAAACAAGTGTGAAATTTACTAAATGGTACATGGGTTTTAGGTATTACATTTTATTACATGTGCTGGTGGTAGGATATTCATATCCGCCCGGATATCGACCACCGTACACAGGGTGTAAAACCCGCCATAGTGGCACACGCAAGTCTGTCGCGTTCCAGGATCAGCCAGTGTACATCCGGGTTTTTGACACTATACCCTCGACCGCTTCTTCACCTTCTTTCCCATGGCGTAGTGTGAAGGACTATATTGGCATGTAGATGAATAACAGTCATCATTGTAAAACAGTCAAAACAAACGAAATTGTGACATTTCTGTAGATGATAAGGCTTTGGGCTTGTAATGTTAAGGCTGCCTCAGTGGTGCAGTGGTAATTGCGTTACGACTGCTGTGCTGAGGTCTCGGGTTCGATCCCCGGGTCGGGTAAATTGATATTGGGTTTTTCTATTTAGAAATACTCAATAGTCCGGAGTCTGGAATTGTGCCCGGTATGGCGATAGGCTCGCCCCCTATCATGTTTTGGGACCGTAATAAATGTGGCGATAAGTGGGTGTACTAGTTACGCCTCTGCCTACCCCTTCGGGGATTACAGGTGTGAGTGTATGTGTGTGTGTGTGATAAGGTTTTAAATGCAAGAGTAAACAAAATACGTTTAAAAAAAATTTACTTTATGTTTCAAATTAGGTGTCTGAGAGTGTGTGCGTTATGTGTAAAATGCTGTACATATAGTTTTGTGATTATTTTTATCGCGGTTTAAAAATATCGATACGCCTTTCACATCACTACTGTAAACCATGAAGTATCGATACATCATCTCTACACAGTGAGCTCGCATCCGCTAAGACGTATTAGATAAACGTAATGACGTCGACTGCCGAATGCAATGCATGCAAATGAGCCCGACTGCAATATACGATAACGCTGAGGTTTAGAACTATATCAAATATTACCGGTCATGTTTCGATTCATCCATAGTATAATATGCGTTCAGTTTTTGATAACTGTAGATCGAAATCTCGAAAATCCTTTCGATCCGCCGAGCGCCAGATCCCCTACCTATATATTGTTTGTTATCAATCAAAATAATGATTGGATCTATTGAACGGTATTTTGAGAATAGTAACTATAACCGTTATGAAAATTGGATTTTCGTAATAATAAAAGAAAAAAAAATTTAAATTAATTTTTATTTTTTATTTTTGTAAAATAGGATGAATGACAAATAGGAGTTCTTATTAGGAATTTATAACTTAATTTTGTAGTTTATAAAATCTTTAAAGAAAAATTAGTTTTAGTCTTTTGTTTCCGTCAAATCCCGCGACAAGCTTTTATATAATTGTGTAATGACGTTATAAGTTGATAGTGAAAGTTTTAAAGGAAAAGTTAATTTTATTCTTTTTAGCGCATTTAGATAAAAGCTTGTCTATTAGAAGTTTTTTTTTAATTTTTGTTTTCAAGTTGTTGTGAGAACGAAACTGGCTCGTAGTTCCTCATACCCACGACACATAACTCTTATCTTAATGTGATTTAACTATGTGTGTAAAAAATCATCTGCTTAATATTATACTCCAAAACCTAGAGATATTCATACATTCTCAATATGTAAAACCACGCCACAATTCAGTATGTAAATCACGCCGGAATTTGCATAATTTGACAGCGAACGGATCACGCGCGGATAACGTCGGATACTGACGGATACGCGGATATCCGCAAGCGAAGTGAGACAATGCACACCGGAGCTCCAATACGCTTGGAGCAAAGACGTGCGGATAAAGGAGATCAACGGACGGTGATTGTCGCTAATATGGTATCAGTTCGGATATTTCTGATACGTGATGAAAATTGCAAATTGGAATTGGTGAATTATATAGAAAAATCAAGATACACTCATGCCTGTAAAACCCCGAAGGGGCAGGTAGATGTGTAACCAGTACATCCACATTTCGCCGAACTTTTTACCGTCCCGTGATGTGATAACGGGTAAGCCTATCCCAATTCCGATAATTCGGGACTGCGGGCTAATACTGAGTATTTCGTAGTTAAAACTCAATATCACTTTATCCACCCGGGGATCGAACCCGAGGCATAATTATTTAAATATTATTTAAATTAAAAATATTTAATAACTTTTACAATAAAATATAAAATTTCAAAAAAAAATATAATGCAATTACAAGAAAATCATTTAAAAAATGGAAGCGTCGCTAAGAATGTTCTGGAAGCTGTACAATATTAGTTGCTGTCGTCATAGTTTAAATTATACGCAAAAATGACTTTTCACTCGCTTCCGCAAAAATTGGAATACAAATTGGGGATACGGCCGCAACAGTGCGGTTTCATCTGTTATTTGGTGCGGTGCAGCCGTGGTGGCGGTACAATGTGATGACACAGCTGATTTTTCCAACGGCGTCTATAGAGCGTTGGCGGAAATTATATATGCCCAATAATATGGACATTATATAAAATGCTCGTTCAATACGAATGCTTTAAAACTAATTTTACGAATTTTCAGTTTTTAAATATTCATAAAAGTCCGAATAAGGTTTTTGGGAAAAAAAATACCGGAAAATAGAAATTATGGAAAAAGTGAAAGTGCTTTTTTATATATTTCAATCTCCTATGGCACTGATAAACGTAATCACGAATGCGAAGCTACGGGCAAAAGCATTTTATCAACAAAAATACATTAATACTTTTTTATTTATTTAATAAAGGCACTGACCTGACTGACTGCCTCGGTGGCGCAGTTATAATTGCGCATGCGTTACGACTGATGTGCTGAGCTTTCGGGTTCAATCCCCGGGCCGGGTAAAGTGATATTTGGTTTTTCTATCTAGAAATTCCTCAGTATTAGCCCGGAGTCGGGAATCTGTGCCGGCGATAGGCTCACCCCCTATCACATTCTGGGACCGAAATTTGGCGAAAAGTGGGTGTACTGGTTACATCTCTGCCTACCCCTTCGAGGATCACAGGCCGGAGTGTATGTATGTATGTATGTACTTTTTTAACGGTAGGCAGCGGCTTTGCTGTGCCCGGGCATTGCAGAAGACTATGGGCGGCGGTGACTACTTACCATAAGGGCCGTCTGCTCATATGCCTATCGAGGCACCAAAAAAAATCAATCGTATTAAATGACTGACAGTTGTGGTTGCTTATTTATGGAGAACACTGACCTTTGATCTGTTTTCCCGGTTTTTTGTGGTATTTCCCGGAATCTGCTTTGCGAACTTGGTCTTAACAGTTTGTTCACGTCTCTACATTTGACAGCCTTCGTGGCGCAGTGGGCAAGTAGCCGGCTGTGGAGCGAAAGGCCGTGGGTTCGATTTCCGCACCGAGACCAATGTTGGTGAGACAGACATTAGTTTTGTGGGACCGTAGTCCGTCCGTAGTTCTTGTCATCCACGGTACAGGCTTTACCTAGTCTGGGCCTATGTGTGTGGCTGTTGGGTGTATTTATTATCAAAATAAGTCAAGACTACGTGTCCATGACAATTCAAAATGAATTCTTAACTCAGTTACATACACTTGTAAAGTAACTAATGTATGATAGAAGCGAATTCACCAATGCCGCAAACCAATACGTTGATGGATCGGGTCGGTGCGCCAATTTGAATGTGAGTGGGCCGCATGGTGGCCAGTATCAATACATGAACAATCATATTTGAAATTGCAACAGGACTGTGTTGTCCATTTGTCCACACATGTGTTGAACTTGAAGCTGAATTTTAATTTTGTAATGCGTCTGATATCATTCAATTTCACCAAAACTAATGCCAGAATAAATTACAAAGATAATAAAAACTGTAAACAATATTTTGAAGAAACGGAGTTACTATTGTATACCTCTGAAGTACAGAGTTCATTATAAATTAATAATAATTTCGCCGAATTTATCCTATATCGAGCATATCACCATACGGGGCACAGTTCCAGACTCCGGGCTGATTCTGAGTATTTCTAAATAGAATAAAAGTTTTTTAATGCATAAAAAGTACACAGACTTCAATAAAAAACAAATTATGCGTCACTATACAATTTGCGGGTTTCCCTTGATTTTTCTGAGATCCCATCATCAGATCCTGACTTGGTGCCAATGAGAAGTATACCCTTTAAAACAAAAAAAGAATTTCTCGAATCGGTCCAGGCGTCTTCGAGTAATCGAGTAACATACATAAAAAAAAAAGATTCCGACGAATTGTTAACCTCCTCCTTTTTTGAAGTCGGTTAAAAACCCAACATCACTTTCCCGATCGGGATCGAACACGAGACCTCAACACAGCAGTCGTAACGCATGCGCAATTACTACGCCACCGAGGCATTCTACGAATCTTCTACGAAATCGAAAAATAAAACTTAAGTGTTGACCCAGTACCGCTAAACTATGCGACAATGCTATGTAGTGTAGAGTAGTGGTTTGGAGACCTCTCAGGCACCCTCACGGGTCCTCCAGTCGCGTGGAGAGATGCCTGACACGGTCGGAGAACGCTCAACCACTGCGCCGAGTCAGCTTCACACAACACAACTGATACGGGAATATTGACACTACAAAATGTTTCACAATGTCCGAGTAAATACTATTTAGAAAGAAAGAAAGAAATATTTAATTCGTTACAAGCAAGAGACAATAAATTCAACTAAATTAAAAAATGCTTGTAACAAATAAGGCCTCAACTCAGCGTGTAATGGTATGGTTGACAGTCTCCGTGGCGCAGTTGGCGAGTAGCCGGCTGTGAAACGAGAGGCCGTGGGTTGGATTCCCACACCTGCACCGGGACTAATGTTTGAGCGAAAGACAGACAGAAGTATCAATGACTAAAAAAGCTTATAATTTCTTTCGTCATTGATAAGTATACATATTACGTGGCATAAACGTGACAAGGAAATTTAAAATTGTAATGTAAATATCAATAAATAAATCCACCTTATCAAAAAGCACCAAAAACGGCTGTGGAATACTTATGAGCGTTGCGCAGACAAGTGGGTCTAAAAAAGGAGGAATGAGATTATAAGATTCTTTAACTCGCTCTTTATTGGACCTAGATGTGGGTGCATGAACTTGTTGACACCCCCTCCCCTTACTTCCTTAGTCATGCACCGCATGGTGTAAGTTACATTGTTTTTACATACCTCGCGTTTTATTACTTCCACACAAAAGCTATAAAGTAGATGCAGTGTTGGCGCGGTCTGCGGGCCATTTACGATATTACAAGTTCCACTTGATGTTAAATTGTAAGTTTTGTTGGCCTTATTTATGAAGACGTGAAACTTAGTGCACAGTACACGCATTGCTATTTGCAACAGAATTTGTAAAGCCATTAGTGTTTGATATTGGTATTAGGTGTTGGAAGTGTATTTTTGGAAGAAAAGGTATACTATCCATAAAGGCATCTTAAACTATTACACGTTTCTATATTTTGCTATCCCATAGGAAGCGTGCATTTTTCTGGGATAAAAGTGGCCAGATGTCATTTTCTAATAAACTGCCACTATGCAAAAAATCATGTCAATCAGTTGCTCTGTGAAAAACTAAACTATCCCACGGGAACTGTACATTTTTCCAGGATAAAAGTAGCCTATGTGCTATTCCAGACTATAATCCATCTCTGTGCCAAATTTCAACTAGATCCGTCAAGCAGTTGTAGCGTGATTGAGTAACAAACATCCATCCATCCACCCGAAAATTCGCATTTATAATATTAGTAGGATTAGTAGGATTGCTTGTGGGCTCCTTTCTCCGCACTTAGCCGTTAAACGTGGGGCCATTGTGCGTCTATATGCCAGCTAGCAGTCTAGCCAGTCTAGATCCGACCAGAAGCACAGGATCCTCCTGGTGTCTCCACAGACTTCTCGGTGCGACCTTGGTGTGTCGAGGATTTCAGCCCGATATGTAGCCTTCGCATTCCAGGATGACGATGACTATTTCATCAACTGACAGACATCCCCTATGGGACTGTCAGTCGTACCTAGAACATATAAATGTTTTTTCAGTGGGCCGTGTCTAGCTACTGTGCCTACGATTATATGTAGGGATAAATAATAATAAATATTAAAAACTGCCTGACGGACTGCCTCGGTGGCGCAGTTGTAATTGCGCATGCGTTACGACTGCTATGCTGAGGTCTCGGGTTCGATCCCCGGGTCGGGTAAAGTGATATTGGGTTTTTCTACCTAGAAATACTCAGTATTAACCCGGAGTCTGGAGTGGTGCCCGGTGTGGCGATAGGCTCGCCCCCTATCACATTATGGGACCGAAATCCGGCAAAAATTGGGTGTACTGGTTACCCCTTCGGGGATAACAGGCGTGAGTGTATATGTATGTATGTATGTAAATATTAAAAACACTATATTGCCACTACCATACAAAATAATTGCAATTTGGAAATCTGAATATAAATATTATATAATTTGTATTTATTATTTAAACACACCCATTTATAAAACGGATGTCCTGTCTAGTGACATCAGACGCTTAGTTAAGCGAATATCCGGGTGTGGCACTGCTTCCCGGGATTGTCTGGGATACCAATAGTGATATGACGCGAGTCTTAACTAAAACATAAATATACGCACTCACGACAGTTCTAACCGAAGGGGTAAGCCGAGATATAACCAGTACACCCATATTTCGCCCAACTTATTACCGTCTCATAATGTGACTGGGGGCGAGCCTACCGCGATACCGGATTTCAAAATCTGGGCTGATACCTTTAAACCCAATATAAATTACATAACAATGGAATATCAAATAACATATTTATTAATCAATTAAATTTCAATCAATAGAAAACCAATGTGTGAAACTGTTTTAGTAAGTTGTATTATGATGAATGGGATTTCCGGTAGTTATCAGCTGATGGTATATCTCTCCACTGCGATAGTTTTCTGTGTATATACCAATGCTTTCTAATTTTCTGCCACCAATGAACTTTCTTTTCTTTAGTTTAAAAAAAATGCTGTGAAAGTCGCAGCATTGGCCGCTTTGTTATCTAGCTCTGGATGACATTAACTTTATTATTTCGTTTTATATATTTACGTAAATTATTTATGAACTAACTAGTTTTTGCCCGCAGCCTAGCATACGTGATTTCATTTAAAGGTATCCTAGAAAACTGGAATTTCATAGAAAAATTCTAAGTTTCCGGCTGACATTTTTTTTTCTCTAAATACTTTTTCCGATAATTAGACTGCATTATAACATTTCAAAAAAATATCTAATCAGTCCAACCTTGATCTAATAATTTAAATACCATCAAACAGCATTTTATTTACATAACAATACCTGATATTACATGAACCGAACAAGTAATCGAAATCAAGTATTCAAATTTCTTATTCCACAACATTCATCTTACATAAGTAGTGAGCGGAAAATCGTGCAGAAATGAATTCCCCCCAGCCAGCCCGCGCCGGTGAAAAATAGATTCCAATAAGTGAGGTACCGCCAACACGTTTGGGAATAATTTTTCGGTTGAGTTGGTCTGCTGACCCGGTCGATGACCTGCAGCTTCAATATTAAAGCATTACCCCAGGTCAATGACCTTGACGATTTTAACTTTGAACCCATATAAACACTGGTTGACGCTGAAGTTTGAGTGCTGGAAATGCAGCGTTTTAGTGGACTGTAAATTTTATTTTTTTAGCGAAAAGCAAATGTTAGACATGTTTTGTCAAGACGCCATAACGGTTTTTTCAGCGTAGCGTATACGTCGATAGACTCAGTAAAAGTCAAATATGGATCGTTACCACTTTATTTCTTACTAGCTGTTGCTCGCGGCTCCGCCTGCGTGGAGGTTATATTCGGGAGCAGAAGTATACAATCCAAGGAGTTGTCTTCTGCACTGAGGCACCTGTAGCGATTGTTCAGCCTCTCAGGTATTGTGCCTGAATCTTGAGATTGCATCTAAAGAATACCCCATAAGTTTAACCTCACTTTGCCCCTTTTAGGGATGATTTTTCAAAAACGTTGAAACATGTATTTCTTTAGTTACTACCAAAAGCCTAAATATGAATTTACATATCCCTAAGTCGAGTAATTATGGATTTCCCACACATTTGAACTCCTATTTGACATCTTTCAAGGTTGTTTTTTGAGAAAAAAGCCTATGTCCTTCTCCAGGACATAATCTATTCCCTTACCAAATGTCCTTACAATCCGTTCAGCCGTTTAGTCGTGAAGAGGTAACAAGCAAACAAACAAACAAACAAACAGAGTTACTTTCGCATTTATAGTATTAGTATGGATACATTATTTGAACACATAGAAATGAAGAAAAAAAGCCATATTTGGGGTATATTACGATGGGGTCAAAAGACTTCAGGAATACTTGGAACTTGACGTAATTTTTACGATTTACGGCGAATGGACTTAAGGATTATGCAGGCCGGTATGATTGTGTCAAGAAGCGAGGAATAGTTGTCTCTCGCTACTTGATACTTTAATTAGACGGTACTTTACACCACCAGGTGGCCACTGCCGTGCCAGGATAAAAATAGGTGGCTGAAATAAATCCGGGATAGTATTGTAATCAATTTTGATTCTTTATTCCCATTTATTTTATAATTTTTACACTATAATGTACAGAATTAAGCGTAGGATATTATTCTACATAAACATAGGGACCTAAGGCCTACCATTAGTAGAGAAGGCCCGTGCCCAGCAGTGGGACAAGTTACATACAGGGCTATTATTATTATACTACCCTATTGCAGTGATGTCTAGGCGAGGTAGGCGAGTGATCAGAGTGATCTATTGTTCTAAATGGATGTTAACTTTTCAATTTGGCGCTTCGGCCGCCATTAAAGAGCTAAGAGGCGAAACTTCGATTGCCTGTTAACGTTCTCATAAAGGAGCTTTAACTCGTTCCAACTCTTACCGGCCAGACGTTTCCACAGCCAACGTGATTCCAACTTTATTTAATTAGTAACATAGTTTAGTGTTCAGTGGCTAAGAGGGAATTTTTTAAAACTGTTGAGATTAAATTGCGCTTTTGTTTTTTTAAATCTAGGAACTGGTAATAATATTATGCTAAAAATTTACGAACTCTTTACGGAAATGCGTATAACAAAGTTTTTATATACACAAAAAATGTGGCAGTAAAACTACTTAAAAATGCAAAGATAATAATATTTCATTAGTCGAAAAGCATGTACAGTCATGGTTATTCGTCGAAGAGTTTTCCCTAGTACTTAATTGTCATACCTCAAATGGGTATGGGACTGTTCTAGAGCTGTATATTTCAAACCCCTCCCTATATTTCTATTTGATTAATTTCGTTTCGGGATAAAAGACAGTTAAGCATTTCCAGAGACTCGCCGAGTTTCATTACTCGGTGTCGAAAACACGCGTGCCATTGTCGATCCTGGCTAAACAGGAGTCACAATGGCGGGTGTGTGGGTGGGATAGTCTCTGCTCTAGAACTGAAAATGATAGACTATATAATCATCAAAGTCACATCTGACAAAGATATCAAGTAACAAACATTAATTACGAATTATTATATACCCACACTTACAAATTCGCATTTTTGCACCATCAAGCTGTGGAACAGTTTGCCAGGTACCGTGTTCCCTCCCTCCTATGATCCTGGGTCCTTTAGGCGTAATGTGAAGAAGCTAAACAGCAGGCCGGCATGATTGTGTTGAATAGCGGGGGATAGACTGCTACATTTGCTATCTCGATGCGTTACAGAAGCATATTAAAATTTCTTGAATTTTTAAGTAGTTCTGGAAACGACGTTAATTGGTATCGACAAATATTTTTTACATAATGGTTTCTTATGACTACGTGAATATTATACATTGAAATAAAACGAATTTTACGGATTCTATCGCGGTTATTTTTTTTCAGGTTTAAAAGTAAACCGCGATAGAATCCGTAAAATTCGTTTTATCTCAATAAATATTTTTTTACTTAAACTTTCAAGCATAATATTGAAAGAATCAACGAAGCGTGAGTTGCATTATACACTCGTGGCCCTGAAGTGTTCGCCCCTGATTCTGCATTTCTGGGGAGCTTAAACGACTTACCCCTAGAACTCGATTTTCCAGTAAACGTGATATTTCCTAGTGAAATTTAAGGTTAACGCACACTTATTTGCATCACATAACCTAAGAAACATATTAAATTAACCTAATGTATATATAAAACACAAAAATTGTTTCTACCTATGTCCGTTATGTCAACCAATTTCAATGAAATGAAATGTGTATGGGTCCAACTTAAAAGATAGGATATTTTTAGATCCGATAGGTGGCACTGTTTTTGAGATCTGAATTTCTTATTTCTTTAACGAATGTATTAGCGTATTTACTATTATTAGGAATACCGAAGGTATAACTGAGGTATTTAGGAGACTAGTTGGGGGTAGTTAATAATGACAACCAAAGTGGGAGTAGTAAATGTTTAATATAAAACAGAGTGCCTTCCGCGCTCCGGAGTTCAGTTGGTTCAGTTCAGTTTAGTTGAGTGGAAGACGAGACGATAGCCAGTATAACCGTGGTTCGGTGTAGTAACTGTAAATGGTAATTATAATGGTAATCAGTTCAATGGCGTTGTTCAGTTTAAAAGGGTAATGCTGGTAGATTAATTATAAAGAGAAGCCTTAAGTGAATCCTGACATGCGTGTGTATTGATAATAAGCACTGAGATGTGTAACAGTGTCGTGTAAATCAATCAATAAATTATAAATATTGTATTTGTGCCTTTTAAATATCCATCTTTCATAGTTTTGTTGATGTTGCTAACAAATGTTTTGTCCACAGAAAAGGCGGTTTATGGCAGGACAACGACTGCCCTGGACCACTAGTTGTTAAATAAATTTATGCCATCAATTATTACAAACCAGCTTTTACTCACAACTCCGACCGCAAGTCGATTCCTTAGTGGGCACTCTTTATTATCACCTTTACAAAACCTATTTAAGGTAATCTTCTAATTCATGGGGGCGTTTTTAAGAATAGAGAATAGTTGAAGAGATTGCCCTCTAGTAAAAAAAACTAATAAAAACCGTGCATACTAATATTAAAAGTAAGATATATCTTTTTCCATTAATTGTTAATTATGGCTTGTCTTTAAATACGGTGAAGAGAAACAACGTGAGAAAACCTGCATACGTAAGAATTCTTTGTAAGAATTTCAAAGGTATGTGCAGTCTACAAACCCGCATTAGGCCTGCGTGGTGGACTAAGGCCTAACCCCTCCTATTAGTTAAGGAGACTTATGGCCCGTAGTGGGGGTGTTTAACCCAGGTATTATTATTTCACTAACACCATATTATTGGATATAAAAATAAGAGACCTTTGAAAAATATCACGAATCGTTTTGTTTTAAAATAGCCAGCATACTTGGAAACGCCGTTACTAATTTTAATAGAGAAAATTTTTACAAAATTATTTAACTTCTTTACTGAAGTTCTATAAAAATTAAAGAGCGCTAATGCAACTAAAGTTAAACCTTTATTGCATAAATGCAAGGGGTAAGTTCCAAAGACGGTTATATTAAAATAAATACACGTATAAAGTTTGTTCAAGGAATTATTATAAGTAAAAGTTTTTTAATTCATAAAAAGTACACAGACTTCAATAGAAAACAAATTATGCGTCACTATAAAATTTGAGGGTTGCCCTTAATTTTTCTGAGATCCCATCAGATCCTGACTCGGTGCTAATGGGACCACCTGGGAAGAATACCCTTTTAAACAAAAAAATAATTTCTCGAATCGGTCCAGGCGTCTTCGAGTTATCGGGGAACATACATAAAAAAAAATATTCCGACGAATTGTTAACCTCCTCCTTTGTTTGAAGTCAATTAATTAAAAATAACCATTAATACCTTAAGTACTGTATCTATACATTCTGAATTCTTAATGTTTGAAAGAAATGTGTTCAGGTATTTAGAAATTTAAAAATATAAGCGACATGTTCTTAGTTAGTAGTTTTTGCTGTTGGTAGGATATTCATATCCGCCCGGAAAACGACCACCATACACAGGGTGTAAAACCCGCCATAGTGGCACACGCAAATATGTCGCGTTCTGGGATCAGCCAGTGTAGGTACATCCGGTTTTTGTCGGGGGTTTTGAGTTGGGGTACGATGTTGGGCCGTTTTGCGGCCTTCTGAGTACTCTGACACTAGACCCTCGACCGCTTCTTCACCTTCTTGTCCATGGCGTAGTGTGAGGAAGCACTACGCCATATGTTGAGTAGTGAGGGATCGATTGTCTCTCGCTGCCCAAAGTGCCCGTAACATAGCAGATTGATCCGGAGGTACGAATCCCGTACACTTTCCCAATCAATCAAGCAATACCTTTCTTTTAAGGCTTCTCTACCCTCAACGGGTGTTCATGTGTGTTCAACGTCATTGACATCAGGTGACCCACTTGCTCGCGTGTCAGCCTCTATAAAAACTGCGAATCACCATCATACCAATCGTGATCACATTATGAAGTAAAAATAGTAATGCCTGACCAAATTCACTTCATTCCAACACCAATAAATGGCTCGCATTCACTATTATTATAACAGAATCCCAAACATTAGGCTGATTGGATGCGTGTATCTGCCATTGTACAGAGAATGTTATTACCGTTAGATAATTAGCATTTGTTTTACATTGCTGTTAACAGCTCACTGAGTAATGGCGGAGAGTGAATGCCGCTAGGGATATTCACGAATCAGCATGAAATGTTAGTGCACTGGTCATTATTATAATAAAATACCTTTTACAAGCAACTTAATGCTTAATTACAGTTATTGGTATCATAATTAAAACTGTAATCCTATAAATAACACTCTTTCGTTTTCACAACTTGTTATAGGCACTTACCACCATGAGTATTTCAATGCAGCTCTGTGCGTCTTGCTATGTATCCGTAGTATATACCTAGTCAGGTCATAAATTCTGTCACATGTTTAATATAAAATTATTGAAACAAGTTTATTCATTATGTAACCATTTATATACCAAAATGAACTTAACAAAACCTAGATTCTTATGACACTAAAGTTTATTCAAAATGACCTCCGTGATTTTGAATACAGGCCTTCAATCTGCGCGGCCAGTTGTCTATCGCAGCACAAACGAGGTCCATGTCAATATCGGCGGCTGCCTTAATCAAGGATGTCTTGAGTGACTCCAAATTGGGATGAGGCTTTGAGCACGCCTTTTCCTCCAAGTGTTGCCATATCTTGTAATCTAACGGATTCAAATCTGGACTGGAGGAGGGCCAGTATTCGTGCCGGATGAAGTCGATTTCACGCGCCGCCAGCCAGTCTTGTGTGCTCTTCGCTCTATGAGCTGGCGCCGAATCTTGTTGGAATACCCAGTGCCTGTTATTGAACATGGTATGAGAAATAGGTTCAACAAGGTTCGTCAGGACTGTATTTTGATACACAACTGCATTCGTTTTTACACCTTTCTCACAAAAATGTACCTCTGTTAAGCCCCAATAAGAAACTCCCAACCATACCATGAGCGAGGATGGAAAATGACCTCGTTGGATACGCGGAATAAGGTTGCTCGCTTCTTCACTACTGTGTGCGTACACCTTATCATTTTGTTTGTTGTAGCTCTCTTCTAGGGTAAAAATTTTTTCATCTGAAAAAAGAATTTCCCGATATTTTTTTCCCGCGTACCGCTTCAACAAAGCGCGGCATCTCTTCAGTCTCAGGTCCATTAGACGAGCATTCAAACGATGTCTTGTTTTTCTTCGATATGCCCGAAGCCCTAAGTCTTCATTTAATACCCTTTTCACCGTGGTTCTGCTTAACCCCATCTGAAGGGCCAACAGTTTCTGCTTACGTTTGGGATTTCTTTGAATTCGCGCCTTCACAGCTTTTATCACTGCTGGAGTCCTAACAGACCGAGGGCGACCACTTCTTGACCTGTCATCTATACTAGAGAAACGAATCTTTTGGTTATATTCAAATTTTTCAGTATGTCAAAAATTTGAATTGGCGCGTAACCGCAACGATGCAACGTAATTACTGCAACACGGTCTTCTTTAAGCGTCCACTCCATATTTAAAAATGAGTATAATTCTAAAAAGTATAAATTTTTATTTTCATGAGCAATTTGAAATTCGAATTCAATAAACTTTTTTGTGGCCAGCATTCTAAAATAAAAGTTTTTACTGTGTGACAATACTTATGACCTGACTAGGTATTTATACACAATGTTAACTGCCTCACTGGCGCACGAATGATAACTATATGTATATGGGAGCATATGTCGGGATAAGTGCAGGTGAGTTGAATTATTTATGGTATATGTTATATTAAGTTGTTTACTTCTTGAGAAATTATTGTGCTGTGTCAGCATATTTAGGATTGCAATAAGTACAAGGTCTTATCTGTATATATAAAAGAAGAAACTGACTGACTGACTGATCGATCAACGCACAGCCTAAACGGCTGGGGTAAGAGACTTGAAATTTTGACAGTAGGTACCTTTTATGAAGTAGACATCCACTAAGGAAGGGTTTTTGGAAATACCACCCCTAAAGGGGTAAAATAGGGGATGAAAGTTTGTATGAAAATCCGTCATTTTTGAAGTTAAATTCATGAAAATTAGTATTTGGCATTTTAGTTAAAAATAAAAAATATATGTTTCAGGATTTTTAGAAATTCCGCCCCTAAGGGGGTAAAATAGGGAATGAAAGTTTGTATGAAAATCCGTCATTTTTAAGTTAAACGCATGGATATTGGTATTTTGTATTGTATACTTATTCTCCCAAACATGATCTCCACGCGGGCGGAACCGCGAGCAACAACTAGTACTAGTATAAGACCTTGTACTTGTAGTGTTATATTTTGTTTTAATTGTAATTTGTTTTGTTGACCAAATAAATAAACTATAGACTATTTATTAAGCATTTCCCAAATTTCCGGGATATTAAATTTTACTTTCCCACAAATCATTATGGACTTTATATAGCCTGTTGTTTCCCACTGCTGGATAAACGACTTCCCCATCCACTGATCCCTATTATGTGTCTTTTGGTACTAAAAATAGCCAAACCGTTTTCAAGTGATATACGTTTACTACGAACAGGATTCAATTTTTATGTTTATAAATATTTCATCCAACAATCACACATGTCGTCGAAGTCGAGTACGAATTTTAGTCATCGTCCCACGAGCATTGTTTTTATCTTACTATAATTGACTTTGTTGTGATCTTTCCCACAAAAAACATAATACTGGGTACGCCTATCTGTCCAAGCGACGAAAACTGCCAAAACTGAATTCACAAATGTTCCCAAGCGATATTTTTAGTGCCAGGAAAAAAAATAGCATGTGACAGACATCATTGCTTTAGATTTTTTCTTGTATTAAACACTATCCCACTGCTGTGCATGGACTTCTTCTACTAATGACTGGGGTCAGGCCTCAGTCCATTCGTTTTTTCAGGTACTGCCAAGTTATTTATCCATATACATAACTTATTTACAGTTACTTTTCCATGAAGCTAATTTGTATAGGCCTACGCCAAGGAGGCGACTTCCACAACATAAATAATTATTAATAATTGATTTTATAGCATGCAAATAATATTATATATATATATATCTAATTTAATTCTCCAAACTATTTGTAAAGTGTTAATAATTATAATTTTCATGTAATTCAAATGATTGAGTTTTGTGGTAGAATAAAGGCTATTTTTATTTTTATTTTTTAATTTGTATAGATAAAATTTATTAAAGAAAATCTCATTGAAATAAACTAGTAAACCATCTAAAACTATCTGATATAACGAGCCTAACTTTCATTCATGCATGCGTATTACTTACGCACTTGTGTGTGTAAAGGTCATTGTAAAAAATATTTTCACCTTTTTCTTCCTTTACTCGAACATGGGTCACGTCAGTGTAAACATGTTAAAAAGAATTTATTTACGTCTGACGTCAATCTCCTACGCCATGTCTTCCAATAGCAACAAAAAGTATTTTCTTCAATCACTTTTCCCTTTCTACGAAGAAACTTCTATTCATCTATACACGGGACATTCAGGACCGCCAGTGACAACTCTTAAAATGAAAGGAAACCAGCAAATGAAATTGTGTCCGATGGCATTGATGTGTTTAGGCCTTTAAACGTACAATTTGGCGATACGGACTGTCAAGACGAACGTCGTATGTACCCAAAATGGCATACACCTCTGACTTTTCTAAAGTAATGTGTGTGTTCATTGTTAATTATCACTTGCTTTAATGGTGAAGGAAAACATCGTGAGGAAACCTACATACCTGAGAATTCTCTTAAGAATTTCAAAGGTATGTAAAATGTACCAAACCGCATTAGACCAGCGTAGTGGACTAAGGCCTAACCCATTAGTAGAGGAGGCCCATGCCCAGCAGTGGGACAATATTTAATACAGGCCTAGTATTCTTTTTTATTACATACATATGGTAAGAATTTCTAAATAGAAAACCCAATATCACCTTACCCGACCCGGGGTTCGAACCCGAAACCTCAGCACAGCAGTCGTAACGCATGCGCAATTACAACTGCGCCACCGAGACAGACTATTTTTTATTATCATACAAAAAATCACAATTTACCTCTACGACCCATTGTTCCTTCGAGTTTCGGTACAGACCGCTAATTCCAAGCCAAGTACAGCTACGCGCTTGTGCTGTGATAAAATTCGTGTAAAACCATTAAAATATATTAAAACTTTAATGGCTCGCCGCACACTGAAATAATCCCACGGGATCAACTGCGGTGCAAACACCCTGCGACTAGCAAACCTATCTGCAAACTTCGGTGCGCAGATAATTACCGTTACCCTGTTTGTATAGGGTGATGCAGAAAGGCGGTTTAATACTGTTACTATGAAGAGAGAGAAAGTAACTGGTAAATAAGTAACGAAAATGGATTTTAGTTCTTTTAACATAATGGTATTTTTATCAGTCTAATATGTGTCACTAAAGGTAAAAGTCCTCGCTTTCCGTCTTTCCATTCATCACTATATAAATTATTTTTAACCGACTTCAAAAAAGGGGGAAGTTAACAATTCGTCGGAATCTTTTAATTCATAAAAAGTACACCGACTTCAATAAAAAACAAATTATGCGTCACTATAAAATTTGTGGTTTCCCTTGATTTTTCTGAGATCCCATCATCAGATCCTGCCTTGTTGCCAATGGGACCACCTGGAAAGTATACCCTTTTAAACAAAAAAAGAATTTTTCGAATCGGTCCAGGCGTCTTCGAGTAATTGGGTAACATACATAAAAAAAATAAACTCATGATTTCAAGAACTATAATGGTACTAAACTATTTCAAGATTCTTTTGAAAGATATGGATTTGCTGTGGTTAAAAGAACAGAATTCTAAATACCTTATTAGGCTAAAATCCGCCGGCGTAAAAAATACCCGCATAAAAAATTGTTTATGTTCTTTATTATACTTTTACTAATTTCATACCAAATGTAATCAAAATCAATTCAGCGGATTAGCCTCGAAAACATAACAGACAGACTATGAAACAGACAGACTAGACTATGAAATAGTTAAGTGTTTATAGTATGTGGATTGGTAAATTATTTATTAATATTTTCAATTTGGCGTCAAATATACCTATTTTCTACAACACCTTGTATATGCACACTGAAAATTCTCCTACAAATTTTTGTACTCCGAAATTGGCTTAATGGAATTTAATTAAGTACAAGTACTTAAAATTCTAAACTCGTGTGGTATACGTGGATATTCCTTCGAATACACACATTTATATTCGTACGAATGTGTCTGTTTATTTGTTTAACTAATAAATAGTTCCTTGGTGGCGCAGTTGTAGTTGTGTACGTGGTATTGCTGCGCTGAGGTCTCGGGTTCGATCCCCGGGTAAAATGGTCATATTCATTGTTTACGCGAATGTTAGATATTGATATATAGCTTTTTTTCGGATTTTATTTCGGTTTAACAATCCGCCCTGTGACCGTGAAGGCTGTAAAGCTTTCGAAACCTCAAGATTAAAAAGTAAACATAAACCACGTGAAAAAACGTACAATTATTTTTATTTTAAAATAAATTATTGTACCCTTTTATTGTAATTAAGTTTAACAGTTCGTTGTGTTTTTGATGCAAACTCCTATTTAATCCATAATTTGTCTCCCGCTTTGCTATTGAGGGAAGTGGACAATTAAAATTTCCAACTCCCTATATTAATATTATTATTATATATATATATATATATATATATATATATATTTGACTGATATTACCTTGAATAATATTAATCCATAATATAAAAAGAATAAATAAATAATAATAATGTTAAATACCATATGAATAATTAATTGCTAGTGTATTGATGATGCTATGTATACATAAGCTGATATGCTTTTCTTAAAATTTCTTTACTTTTTTTAATGTTCTGACTTGTCATAAGAGCTATGTAATTGCCTACTTGATCAATAAACGATTTAATTTCATTAAATTTCAATATATAATTGCGGGATAAACACGTGCGTATTTCCAGATACTGGCTAAACTTAAAAAATATGTCGAAAAATGTGTGGCATACTCAATCCTTCCTACAGGACTCAGGTGTTACAATAGCGGCTGTGTGGGTAATCGTAATGATAATTTTCGTATAATTATTCTTAGGCGCGTACTATATTGGTCACGGCCATTTGTCACCGCTGATAGGCGTGGACACAGAATCTCAGATAGCACTGATAATGGAACACGTCTGAGATGAACCGATAAGGGCGCAATCTATTACACACGATTATTTGCTCAAATTACCATGTATTGCATTTAAGCTTTTAAAGGTTTTCCAAGAGTACTACAGTATGGGGTTGTTCGCGCATTAGATGTTCCTGGTGTTGCATGTGTCTATAAGCTACGATAACGGCTTACCATCAGGCGGGCCGTAAGCTGGTTTGCCAACATCGTAGTATTAATTTGTTTTATTGTGAATACCAGCGATCTATATGTACTACGTACTAGATGCGGCGACCAGAACATACATTATGTTCCACTGAGTTGAGGTGTATACTCCTCACCGACGTCAGTATCCTTCATCCCACCTACGAATGCACACCAGTTAATTTTAGTTATTTGTAGCGACATTCCCGAACAAATCGGTCTTAAATTGATTTACAGTGAAACTGTTAATAGTATATAAGGTAAATAACATAATTTCATAACGTTTAGAACGTAATATCAATAAATATTAATTAATTTCAATTCTGCATACGGGATAGTTCTTAGTAAAATGAATAGATGGCATTTTCACAATAAAATACATTATATAGTTGGTCCCGTTTTAGCGCGCGCAAAGTGCCGTTCGAGAGACAGTGACGGGAATTTTATTTCCAAATAGTTCTTAGTAAAATGATAGATGGCATAAGTGGGCGGACAAGGTTTTTGGAACATATTTCTTCTTGGACGGTTCGTGTCTATAGAATATAAGTCAATGGTGAATACACAAAATCTGTGCAAAGAAGTCAATGATACTAACGGATTATTGACCATCGACGCGTCTGGACTACTTATGAACTTATATGTACATGTATACGCACTCACGTCTGTAATCATATGTGTATCTGTAGGCATATGTGTTCTGCCCTGTGGATTGGGGGCTATGAAGAATTTACAGTATATCCTGCCTGTCATAAGAGGCGACTAAAAGGGATCACGGGGGTCGCGGCTGCATAGTGGGGGATGTTTGGCCTTTATAAATATACTAATTTTCGTCGTACGACGTGCTGCTATAGAATGTGGAGGGCACCTAGCCCTAGAAGAGACGGGCCGTAAAGGCACCGCGCAGGGATCGTTCCGGTAGCAATCCAGAGTAAGAACTGGGTCGGAAGGTCGGTGAGTCTGGCATAACCATGTGTAACCAGTACACCCACATTTTGTCGAGCTTATTACCGTCCCATGATGTGATCCGAGCCTATAACCATACCGGACACAAACAGAATTTTACACTAAGTATTTTGTGATAGAAAAACCCAATATCACTTTTATCCGATCCTGGGATCAATCGTTGTATCGCGTACGCAATTACAACTACGCCACCTAGACAGTCTTATATATAGTTTTTTTGTAATTTTCTATGTAATCTTTCTGGATCTTATTTGGAAAAGTTTTTTAATTCATAAAAAGTACACCGTCTTCAATATAAACAAATTATGCGTCCCTATAAAATTTGAGGGTTGCCCTCGATTTTTGAGATCCCATCATCAGATCCTGACTTGGTGCCAATGGGACACCTGGGAAGCTCTATACCCTTTTAAACAAAAAAAGAATTTGTCGAATTGGTCCAGGCGTCTTCGAGTAATTGGGGAACATGCATAAAAAAAAGATTCCAACGAATTGAGAACCTCCTCTTTTTTTTGAAGTAGGTTAAAAATGGCTTAAATCTAGACACCGATATATCATTTACATTCACTCGGAACGGGTTGACGAAAATGAGTAATGATGTTTGAGAAGTTGGAAGTTTTATTCGGTGCCAGAATATTCTAAAATTTATGTTCGTTACGGCCCGAGAAGAGAGAGATAAGCAAATTTGTTATCGTCTTTGTGATCAGTTTTCTTCTTTACGATGGAAATTAATCTGAAAAATGACACGACGTGATAAAAGCGGTAGCATCTCTATATCTACATATAAAACAACGCCGCGTCTGTCTGTCTTAACCCGATAAACTCAAAGACTACTAAACAGATTGTCACACGGTTTTCACCAATAGACCGAGTGATTCACGAGAAAGCTTTAATTATAAAGTTATTATTAATAATCTTAACCACATGCTCGAACGCAATATGCTGAACATTATAACATAATGGTTTCTTATATTTACGCGAATATTATACATTGACATAAAACGAATTTTACGGATTCTATCGCGGTTTATTTAACTTTTTTAATCCCGACTTTTCGAAGGCTTTATACTATACTAGCTGTTGCTCGCGGTTCCGCCCGCGTGTACGTTATTTTTGGAAGAAAAGGTATACAATCCATGGAGGCATCTTAAGCTATTACACCTTCCTATCCTTATTTTTTTCTTGCAATTAAAATAGCTTATATTAATCATTAATCAGTAATAATAATGAAGCATTCAAGTGGTGAAAGAATTTTTAATATCGGTCCAGTACTTTTTGAGCCAATTCGTTACAAACATACATACAAATCTTTCCTCTTTATAATATTAGTATAGATGGAGGGTACAAACATTGCACTATACTTTCGTGACGACATACCACTCAGTCTGCCCCGTGACCATGAGGGCTGTAAAGCCTTCGAAACTGGTTAAAAAAGTAAAATAAACCGCGATGGAATCCGTAAAATTAGTTTTATTTCGAAGGAATATTATATTTAAAAATGAAAAAAAAAACCTTATTAAACAACGAGTATGCTACTACACAAGTGACTAGCAATTTCGCACAGGCTATAAGTAAACATACCGAAGTCAAACACGCGATTATCTTCAGAGATTTGTTTAGTTTTATTGTTTGCCGTATCCAAGGAGATACGCAGTGCGTGAACAAAAGAGCATTTACAAATGCTCGCGGTAATTACATGAAACATATGAGCACAATTATTGTTAATTGACACCCCTAGCCCCGCGCCCGTTAGCATGTCCTTTGTCTTCAGGGTTGTCAGACAACAGTTTACGTACTCTTTGTTCTTATAATGTGTGCGATTTACCCAACGCTGTCTTGTGGCCTTGTTGACTTGTATATAATTATATGAAGAGCAAGGGAGGACGTATTGACGGCGCGAGTGGCGCTACCTTTTTTTTTTCGCGGGGAAAAGCGATTTATCACTACCGCCCCGCCGGGGGGGAGGCAGGACGGTTATGTTGGGCTCGCCGGCCTTACGACCCAGCGTTTAGCCGTCCGGGAGAGATTTTGACATCCGGACGACCGCCGGGCCGAGTCCCTAACAAATTACCTACACCGGCATACCAACTAAAAACCCCGCGGTGGCCCTCTTCGGCGCATAAGAGACGGTCCCCGCTGCGCGCCCGCGACCCCCGATGACCCCTATTAGTCGCCTCTTACGACAGGCAGGGGATACCGTGGTGGGATTCTCCAAACGCCCCCAAATCACAGAACGGGAGACGCTGGTCAGTCGTCAACCCAGCGCCTCCTCCGTCTCGACTGGCGGCGGGAGGGATCGGAGCGCTGTTCCCGATCCCTCTCGGCACTCTCCTTCTGTGAGATAACTGCCTCACAGAAGAGGGCCACCGCACGCCAGGACCTCCGGCTGTCGACCATGGCTGACACCAAAGTCGGCAGCGAGAGGTCTCCTCCGACGACTGCTACGAGAGCGCTGCGCTCTTCGTCCCAGGCTGGGCACTCCTCCAAAGTATGTTGGGCCGTGTCACGCGGACAGTTGTCACAATGGTGACACACGGCCGACCCTTCTGCGCCGGCTATACGACACAGGTACTCGCCAAAACAACCGTGGCCTGTGAGCACCTGTGTCAGCCAGAACGTCGCCGCGCCGTGGCGCCTGTCCAACCACTGATGGAAGACAGGACGCACTGCCGCTACGACCCGCTGGAGTGGCGCTACCAAGTCAGCTATGTCATTTAGTAAAAACGGGACGTATAGTATAAGTAGTAAGCAGCGATAGCCTAGTTGGTTGCGGTACGGACTGTCAAGACGAAAGTTGTATGTTCAAAACCCAAATGGCATACACCTCTAACTTTTCTAAAGTTATGTGTGTATTAATTGTTAATTATCGCTTGCTTTAACGGTGAAGGAAAACATCGTGAGGAAACCTGCATACCTGATTATATATATACCCATACCTTCGAAATTCTCATAAGAATTTCGAAGGTATGTGAAGTCTACCAACCCGCATTAGGCCAGCGCGGTGGACTAAGGCCTAATCCCTCTCATTAGTAGAGGAGGCCCGTGTCCAGCAGTGGGACAATGTCTAATACAGGGCTATTATTATTATAGTATAGTAAATGATAATAATAGCCCTATGTTATAATCAACCATCTCGGTTTAGACCTAAAGCCATGCCTCCACCTTTAATGAGAGCCTTGGTCTACTACGCTATGTTAATGTAGCTTGATAGACTGTACATTCTAAAAGATATTGATACATTATAAATATATTACATTGACTGCCTCGATGCTAGTTGTAATTGCGCATGCGTTACGACTGCTGTGCTGAGGTCTCGGGTTCGACCCCGGGCTCTCCATCTCTTCCCTTAGTATTCACAACCATGACGTTAAGAAACCGCTTCACGGCGCTGTTTATGTTAAGAGTCGTGCCTACACGGGACGCCTTTTATCTACTAATGTGAGGCTGATATTTATAACGTCGTTTCACGGGACGGGCATCTCACGCCGCAAGCCTTGAGAAGTTGTAATGAAAATTATTTTCCTGTATACTATTTCTGCTAGGGGGTTGTAAAACTGAGTGTCTTCACGGATGTTTGTTTAGTTTATTTTTTTTATTGGTGCTGTAGTTCCAGCTATCATACAAATACACAATTTATCCAGTATATACAAAGAACATACTTGCTAAGTCAAAGAAAGTTACTCTTTTTTAAATATGTCAAAGACCGTTTTATGATTTTTATCACTGCTATGGAACTTTGCATCGTTAAAAAATCTAACCTATTGGAACAATCATAAAACTATTTTGTACCGAACGTACACTGGTTTTTAATTGTTTATGTATGCAAAACTACTAAACACACTCACTGCGCTGAGGAGAACTGTACATACACTGATTGAACTGCACCGGAACTACTGTTTTTTTTTTGTGCTTCGATATGCAGACGAGCAGACGGGCCACCTGATAGTAAGTAGTCACCGCCACCCATAGACTTCTGCAATGCAAGGGCACAGCAAAGCCTACCGTTGAACGACTACTCTCTTTAAGCCTCGTTTAAAGAAGGACATGTCATAGCGCTCAGGGAACACCGCAGCAGGGAGTTCATTCCAGAGCTTGCACGTACGTGGTAAAAATGAACGCCGGAAACGAACCGTGCTAGACGGAATCGTTTCCAGGTGGTATGGATGAACTCTGTTGCGGTGTCGGGTGGTGCGATGATAAAATGGTGATGTAGGCACCATTTTAAACAGTTCTTCAGAGCACTCCCCGTGGAACAACCGATAAAACAAGCAGAGAGACCCGAAGTCTCTCCGCAGCCCCAACGGTTCCAGGCTATATCAGGATCCCCGACAATCCGAACGGCCCGCCTCTGTAAGGAGTCAAGTGGGTCTAGCAAGTATTTCGGGGCTCCTGCCCAGAGATGAGACCAGTACTCCACGTGGGGCCGGACTTGCGCTTTAGGAATCGTATTGTACTATAAAATAAATCCAATTAAAACACATAGAACGCCTAAGACCCCAGTAATGTAAAATTATATCGTTATTATCATAAACTTGGATTAACTTACTTACTTGTTCACAACACCCAGACCCAAAACAAATATTTGTGGGTCACACATTTGTTTCTGTGCGGGAATCGATCTCATGATCTCTTTTTATAGCTGTCGGCTACTGCACTGCGGAATCACAGGAAATTCTTTACATTCATCCTACATGCATTTACTACTCGTAGCACGTAGCATGTGCGTAGACGCTTAGCCATTGTCGTAGCGGTGCTACGTGATATCGTATACGTTCAAGAGCGTGCTGCATAGCTTATATCAGTAAGTAATAAGGTTGTTGGCGGTAATGATTGAAATGCATGTGGGACTTTTCCATTTTAATAATATAATTTTTTTATTATATGTATAGATTATTCTAATTAAGTACTAAATTTGACTACTTTTGACACGCGAACCGAATGGTGATTGAACGTGAACTGAATTATTCGGTCGATGCAAATAAATGCGTGTGGCGTAAAACGCTGACACAGCGCAATACACTGTACGTTGCTTGCATCGTACAACTACTCTTTCATAATAGTACACATAGCTCAGTGACGTATTTCATAACAATTCGTATGTTGCGCGAATGCACTTACCACCCGTTGAACACCGATTTTATATTTTATTCATAGTCTGAGTTAACCCAATCTTAACGTTCTAACGCTACTGCGAAGTAAAACAGTTTTATTACTTGTTTAAATATCTAAATTGTAATTTATAAAACAAAAAATAACTACATACATTGCTTTCGCTAAAATTGACATAAAATTGAAATGTAAAGAATTAAAAATTTTAATCACTCGTGCAGTAACGCGCATGTCAATATCACATTTTTTTGTTTTGTTTTTAATACACTTAACAATCAAACACATAGTTCTGACCCCATTCTAGGTGAAACCTGCATCGTGGGTATCAAGAACTACGAGGGACTACGGTCCCACAACACCCAAACCCAAAATATCTGTCTGTCATTTGTCTCGGCGTGGGAATCGAGCCTAAGGCCTCTCGTTTCACAGCCGGCTTTTCCCCGCTGCGCCAAATAAAAGATACACAAAAATCTCAGATGCATACGGTAAAGGAACAAGCCGTAGTTCGAACTGCATGTCTCCATAACTCACAGTACACGCGACGTCGAAGGAAAGCGTAGCGTAGCGAAGACGTCGAAAGGCACCTAACAATTCATTTCCCCGGTGGCTCGCCGGCTCACTTTAGAAGCTTGTTATTGTTTCATTACTTCTTAGAGTTCCGTTGTTCCCCGCACAACTCCCCCCTCGTGTGACCGCGCGTCGCGTCATCAATTACTAGACACACACCCGGGAGTGATTTGTAACGTGAAACGTTTGTTGGGAATTAGTATCAGATGGCGTCTGCCTCGATTGCCTACACACTGTATAGAGTTGAACGTCACTAACTTGGCGCTTGGACACTTCCTCGCTTAGCGTGTTCTACCGTCTATACCATAGCGAATGTGGTTAAGAATCGGTTTATCACACCATAACCATTACGGAGGCTTTGTTGCGCCTACTGCCCCAGCTCGAGCTAAGAGGTTTGCAACTCATATCTTTGCCGCACCATAAAGCTGTGAAACAGTTTGTGAGCCCTCATATTCCCTCTTCCCTATAATCCTGGGTCATTTAAACGTACTGTATTAAGTGATCTCCACCGCCAATGAATAGCCACAATACCGAAAGTATCATGTATGCGTTGTCGGCCTTAAAGGACAGGAATAGGGATTAGGAAGGGAAGGGAGAATCTGGGCCTCCGGATATCTCACTTACCATACGAAACGCGATAGTAAACTGTCACTTTACGTTGGTTTTCTGTGAGACAGTGGTACTACCCCGGTCGAGCCGGCCCATTCATGCTGTAGACAAATATGTCTACAGCGTGGCTCTACCACTTCCAACGTTCCACGTTGTGTGCCAGAGCAAAATGAAATAATTATTCTTCTATCTAACCCCGATTAAATGTGCTCGACATGCTTGTACACGTCATGTATAAATGATATCTTGGTTTCCAGAAAATCGACGAAGCGCCATTTTAGTTCCCTTCTAATACACACTTGTAACAAATTGAACGCAATCTCTACTAATAATGATACATTACCTACTTGCCACTTGGCTTTAGTGAATCTTGCGTAAGTGCGGCTTGAGAACACAGCTGTATTTGTTGATTTATATCGCATTGTGGATCACGTAGAGAGGTCTTGAGTTCAAGATTAGGCTGGATAGTACTTGATAAAATATGAGTCAGCATTTTGCCTATTTTTGCAGTCTTTTATATATTCAACAGTCACACACGTAGTCCTGATGCAAGAACAATGGATTACAAAGAAGAAAGAAAATATCTTTATTTGGCCATTGTCTCTGGACAAGATAATAGTAAGTTCAGACAACAGCACAGGGAATACATTAAAAAGGTTAACATTCAGATACGTACTAATACATACCCAGAGGTGTAAAAAGTTCCACTTTCTGCCGCTTAAACAGCGAAGAGATATTGCCGACTTATGCTATCTATTAAATGTAGCGAATGGGACAGTTGATTGTGCGGAGCTCTTAGAACAGATTAAATTACGCACGAATACAGCTGTATTTCGTAGGCCTAGCCTTCTGTATGTACCGCTGGTGAGGACGAACTATAGGCGGAACTCGTTTATATTAAGAGCAGGCAAACTATTTAATAACATGTTAACTAATAATAATAGTAAAACTGTAGATTTATATTTGTATAATACTTCAACTAAAAGTCTTAAAAAGTCATTGAGTGACTTATACTTTGAATAAGTTTGATTGATTGATAAACCTTAACTTTAACTGGTTGGCTATTATTGAAAGAAGACGGTTCGTATAAAATGTACATTTACTAAAAGTGGAAACTTGTAATTAGCCTTTAGTTTTATAATCTTATATTTATACATGTATTAGCTGTTAGTTTTCCTAAAATACTAAAATAATAATAAATAAAATAAAATAAAACAAAAAAATACTTACAAGATTATAACTGGTATACTTATGCACCCCATCCAACTGTGACCAAAAAGGCTAAAGCTCAGGCGTCCACCAGATGGGAGGGTCCACCTGATTACGGTTCCACACCACCCAGACCTGAAGCTAATATTTGTGGATTGCACAAATATTATCTTGGTGCGGGGTCGAAGCCACGGCCTCTCGTTTCAGTCGATTACTCGCCCGCTGCGCCACGAAGGTCGACAAAGTCTAACAGCAATATTTAATATTTGTATTGGATCTTTAAAACCTGGTAGGTAACCTTTACGGTAGGCAGGGGCTTTGCTGTGCCCTGGCATTGCAGAAGTCTATGGGCGACGGTGACTACTTACCACCTGGTTGGCCGTCTGCTCGTCTGCCTATCGAGGCACTAATAAAAATGGTAAAACACTAATAATAATTCCTCTGAAATTTTCAGAGTTGAGTTTTCAGAAAAGTTGTCAGCAATAATTAATTCAAGTGGAACCTCAATATCAAAGAATTTGTTTAATGTCGAAACTAAATTTTATAATACAGAATGACCTATCATAAATCCCTAACATCAACAATAATTAGATTTATATTCAAAATCATGAAAAAGATTTCCATCAAATATAACTTACTAACTTGATATAAATTTTCTTATAAATATACCTTAAAATTATCTCCCCCGTAGAGCTAGAAAGATTTGAAACTGATAACAATTTTCGTGTCAGAATTAAACTTAAACACATTGCGCAATATTTAACCTGCAATAACAAACTGTTACAAATTATGTAACAGTGACGAACGCGGTGACGACGGAATTCCACGTATAACCCCCTCCCCTTTCCTCTGTCCGCACTTACCCCCTCGAGACAATCACCTTACCGTCAAGACGCTAGTCATTTGATACATAATTTAGTGTCATTTTTATATGACGCGCTTACCTTAATGAGTCTTTTAGCATTCTTGTGTTCAGCTCCTTAAGTTATATTCATGTCTAGACAAATACCTACCTCATAAGAAATACACATTTGAGCTTATCTATAATATATATGTATTTACGTAATATGGAATTCACGTAATTTTATATAAAAAACCTGCAATATGCTAATGTAAACATTTATTCGCGTGCATTTTTCTCCATCCGCGTAGATATTTTGCTTTCAGTGTAATAATGTAATAAATATAATGTGTGGCGCACTGGGAGCTTTAAAGCTTGCAAGCTGCCCTACTACGCCGTCGGCTACGCGATACGGACATGCTACACCGCTACGGCACTACGATGCTACGGCGTAGTATCTGATCACAGCCGACCTACGAAGTCGCACGATGTGTTATATATTATACCGCAAGGACACCGTACCACCCCCTCCTCCCCCTTTTATACCACACCTTTTAAATGAGTCATAAACATATTCTCAGATATCGTATAACACGACAGGATCCCTCTCACCACTCAATTTTAAATCTTATTAACCACAAGATTGAGTGGTGCGAGAATTGATTTTTCGTGTTAGATTACACAAACTATAAGATATTAATCAGAAGTTTGAACACGCCGTCTGTTAATTGAAATAATTAATTATCTCTTCAAATTATACACTATAGTTATTTTGGTAATTGCTACTTACTCGAATTTATTTGATATTATATAAATAATTAATTAAATATTCACTACAGAATAAAGTCTAACCCCTCTCATTAGTAGAGGAGGCCCATGCCCAGCAGTGGGACAATGTTTAATACAGGGCTAGTACTATAAATATTCACTTAGTGTATTGGTTCAAAGCATATAGGGCCGTATACACAAATATGTCTTTTTTATATAAATAAATAGTAAATGCTGTTGATTGGTAAACGCGTCATTAGAGAAAAGCTGGACCGATTTGGATAATTTATTAAATTTCGTACCAGTAGCGGACGGATCCCTTAACGGAGGCTTAAAAATATTTTTAGGATAAAAATGAAAAATTCAGGAATAATTGTATTAAAAATCAGCGAAGAAAATTGAATTTGCTCTGTATTGCTGCTGGGTATTTTTAACCGAATTCCAAAAAAGGAGGAGGTTCTCAATTCGTCGGAATCTTTTTTTATGTATGTTCCTCGATTACTCGAAGACGCCTGGACCGATTCGAGAAATTCTTTTTTTGTTTAAAAGGCTATACTTCCCAGGTGGTCCCATTGGCACCAAATCAGGATCTGATGATGGGATCTTAGAAAAATCGAGGGCAACCCTCAAATTTTATAGGGACGCATAATTTATATTTTGTTGAAGTCGGTGTACTTTTTATGAATTAAAAACCTTTTTTATTACTAAATTGTTTCTTTTATAATTGCTATTTTACACAGACATCTTTAAAGTGACCTCGATATGAAGCCAACACGCACGCCGCTCGTGTGATAGCGTAGCGCCGGAGACGGGAAAAATTGCGCGCTTCACCGAGCTGCCTTATCGCATCACGTGCCCGAGGCATTCTTTGACGTAAAGCATATCCGGAACATATTCTGCGATAAAAAATAAAACTGCTTATACCTTTTTATAATTCTTTTTATTTAATTCCGCATACCGCCTTAGTGGCGCAGTTGTAATTGCGCATGCTTTACGACTACTGTGCTAAGGTGTTGGGTTCGATCCCCGGGTCAGGTAAAAGTCATATTGGTTTCTATTACAATATACTCAGCAGCCCGGAGTTTTGTCGGGAGTCTAGAGTTGGGTACGATGTTTGGCCGTTTTGCGGCCTTCTGAGTACTCTGACACTATTGTCAGAGTAACTTCGACCTCTACTTCACCTTCTTGTCCATGGTGTAGTGTGAATAAGTAGGCCGGCATGATTATGTTGAGTAGTGGGGCATAGATTGTCTCTCGCTACTCGATACTCTAATTGGACCGCACTGCGCTTACCATCAGGTGCACTCTGGTTACTTTGCCGTGCCAGTATAAAAAAAAAGTCTGAAATCGATCTCGGTATGGCGATAGTCTCACCCCCTATCATGGAAATATAGGCATTCACGTGGACTACCGACAGACTTAAAACTTTGGAATAACTGTGTTCTTTTTTGAAACAGCATCCATGAAGTAACATTTTTGTTTCTGATTGCTTGTCAATTATTAAAGAACGTCATAGGCATACTCTGGTCAAAAATAAAATAATCTGAGCGTGATGGTTACGCGAGTTCAGTGCTTTTTCCCCATCCCAAAAGTGCCCAACGTGCCTGAAGAAGTTATCAATTCAAAAATGAATACAAAAATGTAGACATTACAAAGAGCTTATTTCAGTAATATGCTCTAATATAACTTGCACATAATGGCAGCCAGCGTGGCTAGCCAGCGAGTGAATTGCTGTGAAAAGGCAGAAGGCATGATACCCGTACCAAGACAAATGTTTGTGTGATCTACAAATATTTTATTTCAGGTGTGGGTGTTGTGAGACCGAAAGTACCTGATACCTACGACACAAGGCTCGTATTTCAGTGTGGGAACAGGCTGTGGCTGTTGGATATATTTATTTACTAAGTTTATTCCCACGGATATTTGATTTCGGCATTCCATAAATCATGTAGTTTGGTCATATATAGACGAAAGATTTCATTGTTTGTAATGGATAAAATCAAAAACGACGTAACCGATTAAAAAAACATTTAAACTAGGGCTATAAAGCTACATCATTCCAGAGTAACATGAGCTACTTTTTATTCCGGAAAATGTTATCCGGCGGGATAAAGAATATACTTTGTGGCTAAACGGAGCTCCCGGTGACAGCTAGCAGTTTATACATCTTTGAATAAGGCGATATTAAAAAGCTAATGATTGAACATCAGGTGACTCGATTTCTCATTTGTTCCAATTACTAAAACAGTTGACAAGATAACTGATGGTTTTTCTGACTGCCCTAGAAAGCGCGTTCATTAACATTTAAAGGTCGTGCCGCGGCAATCCGCTCTGCTTGACAACACGTGCTGGATGGCGCCAATATTTGTAAAATACCTTTAAAAACTAACACGTATTTCTGATGGACGCTATCTATGAGTGTACTTGCGAAAAGTTTTAATAGGATTAACATAATTTATAGAAAGCTCGAAGTCTGGAAAAAAGTCGTCCAAACTTTGAAAATAGCCGATTGAATCGCGCGGACTTTTTCACTTTAGTGTCCATATAATAAATATTTATTCGATTTTCTGTTTATCTGCGCTAATTTCGAACATATTTTGAATTTCACGAGCAAGTCTTCAAAGAGTAATCTTAACTAATACCCAAAATAAATATTCTATCCAACCGGCCTCACATAAATAACCTAGTTTTATATATTCTAATTGACTGCCTCGGTGGCGTAGTTGAAATTGGTACGGCTACAGTAATAAGGTCCCGGGTTTGATCTCCGAGTGAGGTAAAAGTTATGTTAGGTTTTTCTATTATTTTTTTTTTTTTTTTTATCCTAGCTCGGCAAAGTGACCGCACTTCACCTGATGGTAAGCGCAGTACGGTTCAATTACAGTATCGAGTAGCGAGAGACGATCTATCCCCCGCTACTCAACACAATCATGCCGGCCTGCTCCTTCACACTACGCCATGGGCAAGAAGGTGAAGAAGCGGTCGAGGGTCTATTGTCAGGGTACTCAGAAGGCCGCAAAATGGCCAAACATTGTACCCCAACTCTAGACCCCCAAAAAACCGGATGTACACTGGCTGATCCCGGAACGCGACACACTTGCGTGTGCCACTATGGCGGGTTTTTCACCCTGTGTACGGTGGTTGCTATCCGGGCGGATATGAATATCCTACCACCAGCAAATGATGAAATACTCAGTATCAGCCCGGAGGCTTTGTGCCAGGTATGGCGATAGGCTCGCCTCCTATCACATCATGGGACGGTAATAAACTCGGCGAAATGTGGATGTACTGGTTACACTTCCGCCTGCCGTGCGTATGTATGTTAATGGACTAAACGTCAAGTTTAGTTTGACCTTTCTTAAAGTTATTTGAATAATGTGATAGAGTTTGACTATCCATAACAACTTATAAATGCCCGTATGAATAAAATATATTTTGGGGTAGACTGGAGTTTGTTTTTGACAGCCTTGTGGACTAGATTATAGATATCACTTTTTCGTTTAAAATTATAGCTTCAATAATTAGGTTGGACAAGTGTTGTAAAAAAAATAGTTTTTAATTTTTGGGTTTCGTTCTATTACAAACACTTTATCACCATGTGTTAAGGCCATAAGGGCTTTATAAACATCACTCCCATGGGGTCATGTAACAATAAGCAACTGAATTAACATACATGGGGCTGGTCTAATCTAATGAAATCCAATTTAAATTGTATTTTAATTGCATACATACATACATACATATACACTCACTCCTGTAATCCCCGAAGGAGTAGACAAAGGTGTAACCAGTACACCCACTTTTCGCCGAATTTCGGTCCCATAATGTGATAGGGGCGAGCCTATCGCCAAACCAGGCACAGATTCCAGACACCAAGCTGATATTGATAATTTCTAGATAGAAAAACCCAATATAACTTTACCCGACCCGGGGATCGAACCCGAGACCTCAGCACAGCAGTCGTAACGCATGCGCAATTACAACTGCGCCACCGAGGCAGTCTATATAGATGGATGATAGATTTATGCGGTCATTAGCTAAACTATAATTGTTTAATCGTTTCGATCCGTTTACAAAACCTCAATTGTATAGTAATAGTTTCTGTCTCCCCGACCCATGACCCCGGCCTTCGTCCGTCACACGCCTGTCACCGCAATGTCACGCACGCCCAGTAAATTGTCACTCCCTATTATCCGTTTTAGATTGATTTACGGTTCTGATAAACTGTTATCAGGTAATTAAATGTAAATTAATGAATCAACCAGTCGCGCATATAGTTCTGACCACTTAAGTTCGAGTATTGTTTCGTGGGTTGCGACAAGAAATTTGCCTACAACAACCCGAAACAAATAAATGCAGATCATAAATTTGTTTCAGTGTGGATATTGTACCTGCGACCTCGTTTCTGAGATGGCTACTTACCCACAGCACTACAAAAAATTATTTTTTAATTGTTCAGATTACTGTTGCCACCTATTCTTTACCGACATGAAGAGAAAAGACAATAAAAAAGATTTTTTTTTTAAAGTACACTGACTTCATTAAAAAACAAATTATACGTCCATATACAATTTTAGGGTTGCCCTCGATTTTTCTGAGATCCCATCATCAGATCCTGACTTGGTGCCAATGGGACTACCTGGGAAATATACCCCTTTAAACAAAAAATAATTTCTCGAATTAGTCCAGGCAAGTAATCGGCAACATACATAAAAAAAGCTTCCAACGAGTTGAGAACCTCCTCCTTTTTTGAAATCGGTTAAAAAGAACAAAAAGGAGAATCATTCTACGCATATTGTATGGTTTTATTGTAATTTTTTCATGCTTCTATATACCACATCTCGTTGGTAGAGTAACTTTACTGGTACCAAC
Source organism: Laothoe populi (assembly GCA_905220505.1). Lineage (NCBI taxonomy): Eukaryota > Metazoa > Arthropoda > Insecta > Lepidoptera > Sphingidae > Laothoe > Laothoe populi. The sequence continues at coordinate 1,479,284 of HG992156.1, forward strand.
TAGTTTCTCCTGGCATGACTGCCTGTCCAAGCTTTTTATATTGACTTCTAAACTACCTCAACAGTTTATTTCAGTCCTGAGACTGCAAGTACTGTATCCCAGGCTTGATAATGCACGCATTTTGACACCGAGCCGAGAATCTCGGTAAGTCTCTGTGAACTGAGTTATTTTTACCCCGCAACGAATTTGATGAATTATAGAATATCGCCTCAATTTTGTGAAGACTTGGGTTGAAAAGGTCCTTGGTTCAAATCCCAGATCGATCAGTCACAGTTAAATGCATTTGTGATTCGAAAAATCGCACACAAGTTTTCTATGGTTGGAATTTGTGCCCTTAATGGCGATACACGCAGCACTTATTATGTAGGAAGAAAATGAGCTCGACAAACCGTAGATTCGCAAATTCTTCGCCATATCATCCAGTTGTGGAACAGTTTGCAGAGGCAAGAGTTCCATCCTTCCCATGATACTGGGTCCTTTAAGCTTAGTGTAAAGAAGGTACTCACTAGATGATTATGTCGAGTAGCAAGCGATAGTTGCCTCTCGGTACTTGATACTCTAATTGGACGGCACTGCGCTTACCATCACGTGTAGTTACCACTACGCCGTGCCAGAATAAAAAAAAGTTTAAACATGGTACTCAGCAAGCCGGCATGATTGTGTGGAGTAGCGTTGTCTCTCCCTAGTTTATACTCTACCTGGACGGCACTATGCTTACCATCGGTTGCAGTATAGTCACTTTGCCGTTCCGGAATAAAATCATAAGTGGCATCTCTCATTTGGCGAGCATAGTCTTAAATTATTAACATGCGAAACCAAAGTGAACAATTGTCTACTTCATGCCAGTTTCATAAAACTTCACCAGAGGACTTTGAGGTCACCTTTTGACCTTGACCGTGACCTCTCCCCCGCCACCCACTGACCCACAGACCGTACGTAAATCACGCGGTGTTGAAATGTGCTTGTGAATTATTTAAATGGGCGCGTTAATGGCCCACAACTGTCAAACGTAACCGAAGGTCCAATCCTGACTTTTCGAAGTGACCTTTCTGTGTAGATCGGACTACAATAAATAAAATTTAAAACAATCTATGTTGTAGGAACGTTACATTATGCTTTCGAGACAATATAGAACTCAGTCCGCCCCGTGACTATGAAGGTGTAATGCTTTCAAAAGGCTAAAAGTAAAAATAAACCGCGAAAAGGTCCGTAAAATAAATTTTATTTAAAAATTTCGCTATGTTACTACGAGCTGTGAGAAAAGTTAAATAACAGAAACGGAGTTGAGTCATGACGACTCAACTCCGTTTCTGTTATTTAACTTTTTTTTTTATTTAGACAGATATTTGTTTTGGGTCTGGGTGTTGTCAGACCGAAAGTGGTAGTCCCTGATACCCACAATACGGATTTGACCGAGTGTCAGGACTATGTGTGTGACTGTTGTAATTATTTCTGAGTGAATTTATCAAATTCTTTCGAAAATGCGTTACTAAGCTATTTTCATTATTTTAGTCTATTGATTAACATATCAACTACTCAACTATTCATTGGTGATAGTCGAACATGAATACGCCTATATCTCAACATGAATCAAGGTAAAATTCCAAAATAATAGATAAATTATAAAAACAAAATAATCAGAAGTTTTTGTTACAGCGTTTATGTCGCTCGTTAACAACGTAGCAATTATATTACCACTGTCGTGACACTCATTACCCTCTCACAGTCTAAAAATCAGTCTATCAATGAAAGTATTTATTAAAATTTAAGAGCTTTAAAACTGAAATATTATAACATCACCTCTAAATTACCGTCTCACTGGTACACACGGGCATACACTACTAATGAGAGGGTTGACTAGCCCGACTAAATACACTTCACAAATCTCGAAGTTTTTGGTAGAGTTTAGTTTCTGGAGAATTCTTTGGTATATAGGTTTCCTTGCGATGTTTTCTACCGCTACCGCCCCTTAAAATTATTATAATTTTGAACATTGTATTTTTTTTAATTTTTAAGTGAATATCTTTAGGCGTGTTGAGTACTTTACGGATTGGGAAAAAGCACTAAACTCAATCAAACATGACCATCACGCTCAGAATATTTTACTTTGACATAAGGACGCCTATGAAGTTCTATAATTAATAACATGCAATAATAAACAAAAAAAGTTACATCTTCATGATCGCTGTTTTAAAAAAAGAAGCAATTCCAACGTTTTAAGTTTTTATTTCTGTCAGTAGTATCCATGACTGCCTATTTTTTACTGTGTTGACTTGACACAAGAGTTACTTAATAAAGTTATCTACATGATCAATAAATTAATTAAAATATTGCAATAATGTTAGATAATAAAACAATTGAATTTTAATTGTAAAATGAAATGAGCTACATTTTACTAACCCGCCCAGCGCAGTTTCAGAGGAATTTCCTCGCGCGATCGTTCTGATTGTGGAATAAGCTCCCTGCCAAGGCTTTCCAAGGGGACTACAGTATGGGGTTCTTCAAGAAGGGAGTAAATATGTTTCTGAAAGGTCGGCAACGCGCGTCCATAGGCTACGGTAACCACTTACCATCAGGCGGGCTGTAAGCTTGTTTGCCTCCATCGTGGTATAAGAAAAAACTGCCCACTTCCAACTTATAAATCATGTCGCCTGTTTCATTAACATTAAACGCCTTGACAGGCTGTATGATTGTTATACTGTGCTTCTACTGTTATTACGGTCAATTAAAACAATTTCAAAACGATAATTATATCGCTACCTAATTACAAATAATTTACCAGCTCGTTCGAAAATGATTTTACCTTCGAAAATATTACAGAACTCGCGCGTGTGTTGTCACGCTATCGTGTGTACGACACAGGCCATGAGCTAAACTATCGACAATCAACTTTATAATTATACCCGCGTTTATTGAGTAATCAGTGGGTACCCACTTCTGCAATTTTCGTTTCACCAATTACTAAAGTGGTTGATTTAAAATTTTATTGGTCAAACTTTTCGCAACCAATTAATTTGAGTATTTTGAACTATTGAACACAGCCTAATGAAATGTATATCCATCTGGAGAATTATCTTCAACATTTTTAAAGCAGTAATCGACAAACAAGTGCCATGATGATGACTGATTTCCAACTTTTGTGACCAGCAATAACATCAGAAAAATCATAAGAGAGTTGTAGATCTTAAATGTAAGAAATTAGGATTAGATAAGCAATTCTGCTCACTATCCAAACGCATCATTGAGCCGTTTCATATCAGTTTTCTATGACTGTGCCACTCTGTCTGGTCGATATTTTCATGCTGTGTACAAACTGTTTACAGTGGCTCCACATATTTTTCATTTTCTATCTGAACAAACATGAACACATTGACGTCAGACTTACATTACTGGAGGCTATCGAATCACAAAACTATCTAAATCAATCAGATAAGGTGGTTCTGGAGGGGAAATAGTCATAAATTTTCTATCATCGGACGACAAGAGACTCGGCGAAGCGTCATCGATACATGGTTGATATTCCACAAGTGCGCACGGAGCGTTTTGCTAGTACATTTATCATGCGCACCGCTAGAGAGTGGAAGTCTTTGCCGGAGTCTATATTTCCCCAAAGTATACCTGGGTATCTTTAAGTCAAGAGTGAATAGGTATCTTCTAGGCAAGCGTGCTCAACCGTAGACCACATCATCACTTACCATCAGCCGAGATAGTGGTCAAACGCAAGCCTATTTATAGTAAAAAAAATATCAATCATATAGGTATATATCATAATGGTCAGGACATAAAAGTTAAATAAACCACGATAGAATCCGTAAAATAAGTTATTTTCAACATATATATATCATAACTCACTAGAATAGAGAAACTAGAATAAAACATCGTGCAATACTCAACTCCAACGTCCGCTAGTGTTTATATTCAATTATCGGCAATAACAGTGCATGAAAAATGTCGCCTTAAAAACTAACAGACACGGTATGGTGCAGAAAATACAATTTTGAAACCGGCCAACCACGGACTGTAATAAAAAATATATTGTTCCTACATATAATTTTATTTTTACTTCACATAGATAATATTGTGCGTGTCTCAACCTTAGATGGAAGTGCTTTGGTGCTCTGGCTTACATTAATGTAAGACTCATGAGTCTTTCTCATTTTTTTTTGTGAAAATTATTACCTACTTTTAAATAAAAATAAAACCGCCTTCTAAAAAACCCAGACACAACTAAAAAGCAAAAAATAATTGGTTACATTTACATCAATTTCTGGAGTGGGTGCCGGTGTTGTTTTCTTTACTTTTAGATTCATAGAAACCAAGTATGAATATATTTTATATTTTTTTGTATGCCTAATTATTCTGTTTTTTCCATGTTTTGGCTGGCACCGACTCCAAATACATTGTACATTTCCTGTTTGAAGGAAACAGGAGCCGCAGACGAGCACCGACCAGATGGAACAACACTGTGAAAGAAGTCTGTAAGAGCAGTATTCAGACTTCCATCCGGATGGCTGAACCAAGTCCTGGAGAGCCTTGCTGCACAAAGTGATGACCTCAGATAGTCACGACCCTCAGTCATGAGGGGTGACGAAGAAGAAGAAGAAGAAGAATTTGAAGAAAAAGAAGAAGCTGCAAGATATTTGCCACACTTGTTTCTTAAACATTTTTCAGGTCGTAATAGTTACGGTGGCGCCATTCAAAATACTCACTTGCGTAGTCTATTACATCTAACTACCTCGGACAACTGTTGAATCAGATAGCAACGCTCGCCACTAGGGTTGCCAAATTGTGTTCGGCTAGTCCGAAATTTGTCTTCTGTTTTATCAAATATCAACTCATGTACCATCTTTTAAATCATCTAGATGGTTAGTATATTATTCATGTAAGAAACCTTACTCCGACGCTCAATCCGTTTTATTTCACATTTAAGCATAAAATATATTGTTTATATCCAGTTTAGGTCAGAATGCCTCAAATATGTCTCAAATGTCCGTTTTGCGTGAAATTTAGTCCGGCTTTTCGGTTTTTAGATCTGGCAACCCTGGCTGGACCGTAATTTAATTATACGTGTTTCTAACCCTACGCTTCTATCGTTGAAAATACACAAGTTTTCACTAAAGGTAAACGTTTTATTATTAATTTCAACCTGACCTGGTCACGTTTCTGTATGCATTAAGTTGAATTCCGGGTATACTTAGTTATGCTTGCATGATAACTATACGATACACTATCGAGATAAACAACTTTTATTAAGGGACAAAGTTACTTACTAAGTTTATAATTACTTGTCCTGACTGACTGGTTCATCAATGCAGAGCCTAAACTACTGGGACTATAAACTTGAAATTTTGGCAGTTGATGCCTTCTATATTGTAAGTGTCCACTATGAAGGGATTATCGGAAATTTCACGCCTAAAGGGGTAAAATAAGGGAAAAACGGTTGTATGGGAGTCCGTCACTTTCAAAGTAAGAAGAACGAAATTTCGTATTCGTATTCTTATTCTGGATAGAAACAATTGTATACGTTTATCAGTGTTTTTCAAAATGTAGCCCCTAAGTGGGTGAATTAGGGGTCAAAAGTTTTCCATCTGTTACATTTCCACAGATAAACCAATAAGTAAATAAATAACACCCAACAGTCACACACATAGCCCCGATCCCACACTAAGATACGAGTCTTGTGTTGTTGGTATCAGGGACTACGAGAGACTTTCGGTGTCACAACACCCAGACCCCGGACACAAATATCTGTCTGTCACACAAACATTTGCCCGATGTGGGAATCGAACCCACGGCCTCTCGTTTCACAGCCGGCTACTCGCCAACTGAGCCACGGACGGCTATCAGAATGAACCGATTTTAATAAAATGTACTACGGATACCTTTAACCCCGAGGAGGGTCATTTTTTTTTCAATTTATCCTGGCAGGGCAAAGTTCACCTGATGGTGAGCTCAGTGCCATCAAATTGGAGTATCGAGTAGCAAGAGACAATTTGGATAAATGCTGCTCAACACAATCATGCCGGCCTGCTTCTTCACACAACGCCATGGGCAAGAAGGTAAAGAAGCGGTCGAGGGTCTAGTGTCAGAGTACTCAAAAGGCCGCAAAACAGCCAAACATCGTAACCCAACTCTATACCCGCGATAAAAACCGGATGTACACTGGCTGACCTCGGAACGCGACACACTTGCCTGTGCCACTATGGCGGGTTTTACACCCTGTGTACTATTGTCGCTATCCGGGCGACAACTACAGATAACACCCGCGTTTCATCTCGCACCGCATTTAAAGTCCTTCATTGATACTATTTATCAAAATTGCAATGATTATGAGCCCTTCGAATTTAATGTGTTTTTTTACATTTACAAACCACGTGGCCCGCGAAAAATACAATAACGCAACACGCGTTTGTAAATATAATTACAGCAATTCATCACGCTTGTAAAACGTTAAAATTGGGACGGATATTTATGGCTGTGCCCTGCATGCGAGACATAACTAGCATTTTTCGTCGGCTATTCATTGTAGGCGAAGTCGACAGCTCGACCCGTGTGTTTAGCTTGATTAATCGCTTTACAGTATTAGAGTCGCATTGTAACTATGATTGTAATAATTAACACCCAACACACACATAGTCCTGAACCACACGGCGAATACTTTCTACCAGAAACAAATAAATAATAATAAATAACACACACATAGCCCCGATCCCACACTAAAATACGAGTCTTGTGTTGTGGGTATCAGGGACTACGAGTGACTTTCGGTCTCAGAACACCCAGACCCCGGACACAAATATCTGTCTGTCACACAAACATTTGTCCCGGTGTGGGAATCGAACCCACGTCCTCTCGTTTCACAGCCGGCTACTCGCCAACTGCGCCACGGAGGCTGTCAATATTTTTAAATCAATGTTTGTCTCAATGCGGGGTTCGAACCCGTATCAGTACCACTATAGCAGTGCCTTACATCTGCTTCGATCTGACATCTTAATTGTTAATTTTGGTAATGTACTCTTTAATGGCTTTATAGTTTCTGATGCGTGCCACTGATACTCAGTTGCAGTGGTGTTGCCGCAGGTGGGCGCTGTATCAAAATTTCAAAATTTGTTAAGGTGCCCAAATGAAACGTAGATGTTTTTTTTGTAAAAACTTTCGGAGTCTCTGTAGCCTGGTGGTCCCGTATCTTTAATACGCTGGTAGCTACGCCACAATCATGGGTCCTTTAAACGTAGTGTTAAGAAGCTTCTGAGCAGGCTACTCCGGCAGACTCATCAATGCTCTTTTGTTGGAATGGTGAAAGTTTGTCAATATGAACAGTAGCACAAATGGCATTAGCCCAATAAAATAGATTATCGGAAAACTATTGCTAAATTGGGATAAGATTACAAAATTGTTAAAATTTTCTTTTTTATCGAGGCACGGTGACCACACTGTACCTAATTGTAGACGCAGTGCCGTCCAATTAGAGTATCAAGTAGCGAGAGACCACTATCCCTCGCTAGTCAACACAATCATGCCGGCTTGCTGACTCGCTTTTTCACACTACGCTTTATTTAAATAATATTTTATTGTCTATAAATAAAAAACTGGATCATTATAAAAATATTTAATTAACTTCGGCAGTACATCACACAGTCGTGTGCTGGCACATCAAACAGAGTGTGCACGATTTTCACATATTTACACTTAGACGTTCTACACACATACAGCATTCAGCATATTTGATTCGGCAGATTTCGGTTAATAACAAACCATATTACATATTTTCACCTTCGATCTGACTAGAGACGACGATTCCCGCACCGAGATAAATTTTTGTATGGCAGACAGATATTTGTTTCGGATCTGAATCGTGTGGGACCGTAGTCCCTCGAAATTCTTGATATAGGTTTTACATAGTGTGGGGTTAGAACTATATGTGTGACATGATGTTGGGTGTATGTACCTGAAATCTACATTGACATGGTTTAACACCATATTACATCCAAAACCTACGAGGCTGTAGAAACAAAATTGAACCAGCAATAAAAAAACAGCTGAAATTGACCAGCATTTTTACAGTACTGCAGTAATATCATGTGCACGTAGGAACAAAAACAGCCAAGTTAAATGGGAAAGTGCAGGGCATGCGGTAGGCAGCGGTCTTGCTGTGCCCTGGCATTGCAGAAGTCTATGGGCGGTGGTGACTACTTACCCAGGTGTCCCGTCTGCTTGTCTGCCTATCCAGACACAAAAAAAACATGAGTGGAAAATGGGCGAAACTGCCACCGAGTGGGTGTCTTCTGGCCGGCGGCAACGTAGGCCTAGGAAGAGATGGCGGGACTACTTAGACAGACATCTTTGAAACTACGTGACCAGAAAAACATAAGGAAAAGGGAATATGATACATTGGGATCAGTGGAAGGAAATGGCTGAGTCCTTTGCCCAGCAGTGGGATAGGTTTAAAAATGACAACAGGCATAAATTAGCAGTTTATGTTTACTGACTGTGCTTATCAATGCCGAACTGTTGTGTGTAACACGCCTTATCGTTTAGCAAATGACTCTTATGCACTATTGTCCAACGATCATAAACTAGCCAACTCGTAAATAAAGTTTGTTTCTATACCAAGTTAAAATGCACAGAATTAAGGAAATACTATTATTACCTTATGTTACACAAGATATTTGACTAAATTATAATAATATGTATGACAGTTGAAATCTCTACAACAAAAAATATGTTAAATAATGTGCGAATAAAAAATTATTTTAAATTTTATGATAAAAGAAAAAAAGTTTTTAGACAAAGTTGAAATACTTTTAATATTCTTAACAATAAAAAGTAAAAGTTGGCAACTTTATGTCTGGCCGACAAAAGTCCATTATCTACTAAACCATTGAACTAAACCTATATTGAATATACAGTGTGTTGCAAAAAGGTGATATCAATAAAAGTTCCATCAATTAGTAATTAGTGAAATTGAAAAATTAAAACTTGAATTTGAAACATATCTTGGTATTTTTTACCGTGAGCTTTAAATTGTATTATTACTTTTAAAACCTCTGTTAAAGTAATGCCCCATTCATTATCTAAGCATTAAATATGCTTAGACACTGCAAAACTCTTAAAACGAATAATTTTTAAATTCCACATACTCAGAGAAGATGAGGTTTATAGGATTTCAATATTACCTACTCGAATAAGCCAATAGAAATACTGTCAGTCTCCCGTCGTATTTTTATTTATACCACCTTTTAGCACCACTCTATATACGATATACAGAAACATTTACAAAGATCACGTGATAAAACCATTATATTAAATAACAAAACCTTCGTTGTCTAAAATCTGAAACTGTTCATAGAAGTCGATACACTTCGACCAACTTACGTAATTGGATAAATTCATAGTATAGTAAGTATATACAAATTATACATGATAACTTCGCCGTAATTGCTAGTCACCTCCTGATGTAAGTTGAGTAACTGAAATACGATTTTTTTTTTAATCGCAATAGGCTTGCGTTTGACCTCTATCTCGCCTGATGGTAAGTGATGATGTGGTCTACGGTGTACGCTTGCCTAGAAGATACCTATTCACTCTTGACTTGAAGCAGCCAGGAAGTGAATAAGCAATGTTTCAACCTTTCACCTTCACACCACCCTGTACATACCATAGGAAATACTAGCACTTGCGCGAGAAATATGACTTGTATTATTTACAGACAATATAAGTGATAGTTCTTAAGACATTATTAAAACTGGTAAAAAATCACTGGCCTTTAAAGCCACTAACAGACAAGTCGAAGCGCAGTATACTTTATTTGTTACAGATGGCCAATAACCATATCCTTACTCCGTAACAGGCAACGCACCCATGATTCTGATAACAAAAGTTTGTGGACTTCTTTACCACTGACTATTCCCATTAAGATATACATTATTATCGATCTTCAGAAGTAGTAAAAAAACACTCGATATTTTTTGTGAACATTTTTTACTTCACGCTCAGTTGATCACTCGCTTGGACTTTGCTTTTAGCGACCTGCCCTAAAGAATTGTAGGCGATACGGGCACTAACTGAGCGAGTACAGCAGCACTAGCCAGAGGAAGGGTCGCAGCGGCGTGCGGCGCGCGGCACGGCTCGACAGAGCGCTCGCGTGGCACTCCGCCTCGTCCGCGTCGAGAGCTAACAACGGCAGAGCGACCGCGCCCGCGTGACATGTGCTGCGCCGCGCCGCCTCCCGCGCCGCAACACCCCACCCTCCCACTTCTGCCGTCCAACGCCGCAACCAAGCACCCACCCACGACACAGCGCATCCGCAACGCAACGGGTTGCCTGACACTACCAGACCACCTGTAAGTGAGAATCCGCTGTCATAACCGCTTCTGTCTTCGAGAAAATGTTTTAGATCTGGTATGCTAGTCTAGTACACGCTCTACGCCTAACAATGTGCCAGCGTTATTAATTTATATCGTAGTAGTAGCTAATTAATTAATTGGCTTTTATGAGATTTCTGATGAGGTGATGACTGTAAAGAAGTACTATGCTACTTAACTTTAACAATAATATCTATAGAAAGATCTTATCAGCTTTTATTCAGCTATTAAGTTTTTATGCAGCTCCTTAAATTAAGTAAATGCACTCACCCGGTAACATTTTAGTGGCAAGTCGGTTCCAACCGGTCAAGTTGGGGTAGAGCGTTGCTGGACTGAAGGCGATCAGCCGGTTATCACTAAGGTCCAGCGCGAGATGCGGCACGTGCGCCAGCGGACGAACCACGCCAGACGGCAGCACACTCACGCTGGTGCCGGTCACTCGCAGAGCCAACGCTCGCTGTCGGCCCAGCGAGACGAATGCGTGTGCAGACACACGTCGCAATGCTACCCCACGCATCTCCAGCGCACGCAATTTCTTCGCACGCAGACCATGCAATTGAGTCTCTAATACACTTTCCAACACATGTACAGAAAGTGACTCCAACGCCGGCGTCGAAGCCACAATATCTGCTAGAGAGGTTTCTACTCTTCTAGCTCCCACCGGTGATTCCAGAGACAAAGAACGGAGAGAAACTAGGGTTCGAAACGCGCGTGGCTCCACTGTCTCCAGCTGACGGAGATGTTCCATACGCAGCTGCACAAGCCGGTCGAGACCTTCGAAGGACCCACGAGTGATTCGCACTATAGGATTGTGAGAAACATCAAGTGAAGCTAGTCGTGGCAAGGCTGTCCACATTGCTGGTTGCAATGATGTGAACCGGTTTCGCATGAGATAGATCGCGCGTACGGATCCGAGCCGGCGCACGTCCGTCTCACGAAACGAAGAAATATGGTTGCCGGACAAGTCCAGTTCCGTAAGATTGTTGAGAGGCAAATGCGGCACTACCCTCAGTCCGGTGTCAGCTAATCCCAAACGACGCAGGCGCGGCACATTGTGAAACAGTTCCTTGAAGTTGGCTTTAATGGCATTATAGGAAAGATCTAGACGGCGTAGGCGCCCCAGTCCCGCGAAAGTGTTGTCCGAAAGTACGGTGAGCCCGTTATGAGCGAGGCTGAGCTCGTGCAGAAAGGCGGTCGCGTGGAACATAGCCGCGTCTAAGTATTCAAGCCGATTGCGAGCCAGCTCAAGCCGCCGCAAGGTGAAGCCAACCTGCGCGAGGGCGCTGCTCGGAAATATCGTGAGCTGGTTGTCGCTGAGGTCGAGGTGCTCTAGCACTGTGTTCTTAAACACGTCGCGTGGAAGCGAGCGAAGTTCGTTGGAGTCAAGCCGCAGATGCCGCAGCCTCCGCATGTTGTGAAACTGTTCGACGGCAAGCTGGCCCAACCTGTTGCGCGATAGGTTCAGTATCTGTAGCACCGGCGTCTCCGCAAATGCTTTCTTCTTTACTAAGCTAATATAATTATAATGTAGGTTTAGCACTTCTAATTTAGGTAATGCACCAAATCCCGCATTGTCGATGTGCATCAATTTGTTATGTGACAAAATGATTTGACGGATGTCGGTACTGATTGAATCAAAAAATGTCTTCGATAAAGTTTCGAGGACGTTATGGGATAAATCCAAAACATTGATATGGATATCGGATCCCCCTACCAGTGACGAAACTTTGTTATGGCTTACATTTACGGAAAAGTCTGTATCTTTGTTGGAAACGTTTTCGAAGTACTCAGTAGAAAATTCCACCAAATTATTTTCTTGCATTTCGAGGGCCTCTAACCGCGGTAAATGGTGGAATGCACGCTCAGCCACTGCTTCGAGAGAATTGCCCGCTATGTTCAAGTATACTAAATTGGGCAAGTTGCAGAAACAATTCTCGGTCATGTTCCGCACGCGGTTGTACGAAAGGTCCAGCGTCTGCAACTCTACCAGTTCCGTTAGAAACTCGGAATTTATTTTACTTATATAATTATATGATAGTCTCAGTTCTTTCAGTCTATACGATCCATTATGGGCGAATCCTTCACTGGGGAATTCTATTATTTTATTAAAATCTAAATTTAAATACTCTAGGGAAGGATAACCGTGCAGGTTCTCCGATGATATGTAGTGAACATTGTTATTGTCGAGACTAAGCCAAGTAAGCTGGTGTGAGTGTGACGCTACGGGGAACTCTCCGCTGAACAACGTCGACGACAGCTCAAGCATTTGCAGGGCAGTGAGGTTGGCAAACGCATCGCGCTCCACGTAGTAAAGGTCGTTGAAGCTCAGCACCAACTCGCGTAGCGGCAGTGACGAGGGGAAAGCAGCAGCACTCAACTGCGTGATTCGGTTTCCTTTCAAATTAAGAGTAACTAAAGCTTCGGACCACGCGCCAAATACGTCCGCAGACACTGTAGAGATCTGGTTGTAACCCACGTCTAGGTAGTTTAACGTCGCAGGTGTCAGGCTCCGTAAGGCTTCAGGGAACGCGAACAAGTAATTGCCAGCTACAGAAAGTGATTGTAACCTCAACGGCAACTCCGACACCTCTTCCAAGCGGTTATAGGCGAGCGACAAATACTTGAGGCGCAACATCTCTCGGAAACTAGCTGGTAGTACGCTTAACTCGTTGTGGTCCAGATCGAGACGCTCTAGGTCGTGTTTTAGCGCATGTACCACCGCTTCAGACACATGTGTCAGCCGATTGTACGATAGAGAGAGCCTCTCTAGCCGCCCGTTGTCCGACACGAACGGAGGTACCGCCGTAAACTCATTCAAATCCAAAATCAGCTGCTTGAGCTGCAGTCGATGTTGGAAATCCAAAACGAAGCCATCATCCAGCTCATTGTGACTTAGGTCCAGAGAGTCGATCTTGGGATGTTCGCTTCTACAGGTGCGGTTGAGAGCAGAGCGGATCATGTTGTTTCGGATGTGGAGGTGCTTCAAGCGTGGTAGCAGCGCCAGGGCAGGACACGGTAATTGGGTAAGTAAATTGTCTGACACACGCAGCAATGCCAGAGATACCGGGAAAGCATCTGCTGCAATCGTGTGCAAGCGATTACCATCTAAGTCGAGTTGGACCAGATGTCGTAGGGAGGAGATCGCTCCGGCGTTCAACACACAGAGATGATTGTTGCTAAGAGACAAACTGGTGAGCGACTCTGCCAAGAAACCCCAGTCCATATGCATCTCCAAGTCACTTATATAATTGCTGCAACAAAAAGCTACGTTAACATGTCACTACACGTAGATATCCAGTAGTATTACAAAACTTACTTCTGCAGGTTGAGCCAATTGAGCACCTTCAGTTCGCGCAGCGCTTCTATGGGTACCTCAGTGAACTCGTTGTAACCCAGATCTAGAGACGCAAGCGTGGATACCATTGAACTATGGACAGAAGGAACACTGTTGTGAGTCATGAGGATCCTTTTTTATATAGCAAAAGCTAGCATGCAACTGGGACATCTAACGATTAGTACTGGCACGGCAAAGTGACCACACTGCACCTGATGGTAAGCGTAGTGCCGTCCAATTAGAGTATCGGTTAACGAAAAACAATCTATCCCTCGCTCCTCAACACAATCATGCTGGTCTGCTGTGTAGCACCTTCACACTACGCCATGGGGCAAGAAGGTGAGGAAGCGGTCGAGGGTCCAATGTCAGAGTACTCAAAAGGCCACAAAACGGCCAAACATCGTAACCCAAATCTAGATCCCCAACAAAAACCAGATGTACTCTGTCTGATCCCGGAACGCGACACACTTGCGTGTGCCACTATGGCGGGTTGTACACCCTGTGTACGGTGGTCCCTATCCGGAAGCAACGTTCCGTTGCATAAGGAAGGGAATTGGGACGAAGAACAATATTTAGGTCTCTGAATATCTCAACGAAACAGAAGCTATTACTTCACCTCGGCTTTCTGTACGACAGTGGTCACAACCCAGTCCAGCCAGCCCATTGCCCACCACGAACGAATTCTTATTTAGTGTCAAAGTTTGGCTTACGTAAGAGCGCCGGGTTCGATGTGGTGCAGACGAGAGGCTACAAGCACGAGGGTACGTAGCCGGCGGCCGTCTAGCGCTGCCTCTCCCAGGGCGCCCAGTCGCGCCTCGGACACAGAGACGTGCCACACGCTGCTATCTGTATACACGCATATTGCAGTCACTTCTATACTGACACTTTTTATAAGTAGATGACTAAAGAATCCGTCTGAGTACCACTGCATTGTCTATTTATATCAATAAGTAACGTATGCTGATACTGGAATATTTAAGTCAGTAACATTATTAAAGAATATCTAATATTTTTATTCTCAACCTGTACATATTATTGCACGCCTTTATGGCTCAGTAGATGAGTAGACAGCTGTGAAATGAGAGGCTGAGTGTCTTTAATCTGTGTTCTGGGCAATACTTCAAACTGCTTTTAAGCAGACGCGATGTTAGAAAGTATCTGTTTACATACATATACACTCACGCCCGTATCCCATGGGGGTAGGCAGAGACTATTGACTATTGAAGTATCTGTTTGTCTATTAATTTGTGCGTAGATGATCTTACTTAAGTCACAGGTTGCATACCTGTCTCAGGGAACCGGTGGAAGGGCACGTAGTTGCAAGCGAAGTGGTCTTCTCGGCAATGACAGAGCGCGTTTCGTGCGCAGGGGCGCGGCGGCGCAGCGGTCGGAGTCACCAGCACTAACAGCGCTAGTGCCGAGCTGAGCCATCGCACGCCGACCGCGCCGCGGGCACTCCGCATGGCCGGGTCCACCTGTCTATAACAACTTTATCTATAATATACAGCTATATGATGTACTTTGCCGTACCAGAATAAAAAAAAATGCACACCCTCTGACAAAATTAAACTCAGTAAACTACCCTATTGGGGTGTCCCAATAGGGTAGTTTCCTGTGTTACTGATACTGAGTATTTCTAAATAGAAAACCCCAATACCACTTTACCCAACCTGGGGATCGAACCCGAGACCTCAACATAGCAGTCGTAACGCATGCGCAATTAAAACTGCACCACCGAGGCAGTGTACTAGTAGTAGAGACTATCCCGCCCACACACCCGCCATTGTAACTCCTGTTTAGCCAGGATCAACAATGGCACGCATTTTTTTGACACCGAGTAATGAAACTCGGCGAGTCTCTGGGAATGCTTAATAACTGTCTTTTATCCCGCAACGAAATTAATCAAATAGAAATATAGGGAGGAGTTGGAAATATAAATTGTCCACTTCCCTCCATAGCAAAGCGGGAGACAAATACTGAACTAAAAAGGTATTAACCTCCAACAAAGGGACATTTACGTCTGGAGAAGCCAGACGTAAAGCACCACGGAAGTTACTTAACGGGTCCTATCATGCGAGCTGTTACGCTTGATTCCAATAATAGGTATGGCAAAAACGCCGGAAAGCACGGAAATTCCTACCTGTACTAGTAGTAGTATACTATATAACAAGTATTATATTTATTATACAAGAAGGTTTAATGGAAAACCGTTAAAGTCTGGTTTTCGAAGTCGCGGTCAGCCAGTGCACGGAGTTTCAAACTAGTGTTTATTGTGTAGTGATCCAGATAGCAACTGTTGTGTAGATGTTAATTAACCTGCTCAACTTGCGATGTGCAACCAACACAAAGGCCGCGCGGTTCTAGAACTTCATCCGGCAGTAGTGACTGATTTGTCGTGCTTCGCTCTTCAGCGGGGTATTAGTTTATGTACATACATATACACTCTCGCCTATAACTCTGAAGAGATATATTTGGGGAGTAAGGGGAGAACGGAGCCTAACGTCTTTTTTTATCCACGGCAAAGTTTCCACACTGCACCTGATGGCAAGAGCAGTGCCGTCCAATTAGAGTATCCAGTAGTGAGAAACGTTCCATCCCCGCTACTCAACACAATTATGCTAGCCCGCTTCTTCACACTACGCCATAAGCAAGAAGGTGAAGAAGCGGTTGAGGACCTAGTCTCAGAGTACTTAGAAGGCCACAAAACGGCCAAACATCATACCCCAAATCTAAACAACTCCCAACAAAAACCAGATGTATACTGGCTGATCCCAAAACGCGACACACTTGCGTGTGCCACTATGGCGGGTTTTACACCCTGTGAACGGTGGTCGCTATCCGGGCGGATATGAATATCCTACCACCAGCAAATCATCTATCCGACCCAAGCCAACCCCCCCCCCCCCCTGCACGGGCTAGTCGTTCATCAGAATTGCTGGCAACGGTGGCCTAGGCCACCGTGGTGCTTCCCGGTAAACAACAGAAGGGGCTCTGGCGACCAAGCTATGGCGGGATAACCATCAATCTAACCGGGAAACCGACTGGAAGATGTATTAGTGACCTTGGGGCCTAAATAGCCCGTAAAAGACTTGGTGCAGAAGGTAAGGGGAATCCAAAATTTCCCAAGAAAATATGTAGAAATGTCCGATAAGCAAATGGAGATAATTACGGGTCTGGGTGTTGTGAGATCGAAAGTCTCTCTTCCCGATACCCACGATACAAGACACGAATTTATGTGTGATGACTATTAAGTGATATTATTTATATACCATACTAGTGGTCCCGGGCAGACTTCATCCTGCCATAAACCGCCTTCTCTGTGGACCGAATTTTCGTTGAAAAAATAAGAAATCAGATCTCGATAACAGCGCCACCTATCGGATCTAAAACTATAATATATTTTAAGTGGGACCCAACCACACACATATACAACATTTTATTGAAATCGGTTGAGTGGTTTAAAAGTCTATAACGAACATAGGTAGAAACAATTTTTATGTTTTATATTATACTAGATGTTCCCGCGGCTCCGCCCGCGTGGAGGTTATTTTTGGAAGAAAAGGTATACAATCTAATTCAACCAGATCCGTCCAGCGTGATTGAGTAACAAACATACATCCATCCAAACATTGGCATTTATGATATTAGTAGGATATAATATATAGATATAGTCTAAAACGTATTATTAATATAACTGTATCTAGTTTAAAAGTCCTTTCATATTCTTTTCTGGCATCTATTTGCATATTTCGGTTTTATGTCTTTTGAAATGGTCATTACAAAAACGTTTCCATTTAATTATATTATCGTCCTCTGCCAACGTCCTAGCGTCCGTATTAACCCCTCTGTCACACCATTCGGAAACTCCGTTAAAAGCAATAAACAAATTTGGATGCGAGCGTCCCTCATTAACCTTTAGATTGTTCGGACACCACCGGACAACCCTTTGTCATTGGCACATTCTATACACGATTAACCTAACATCATATAGAGTAAGTTCTATATGAAAATTACATCGTTACACTATAAAAATTTGCTGGTGGTAGGATATTCATATCTGCCCGGATAGCGACCACCGTACACAGGGTGTAAAACCCGCCTATAGTGGCACATGCAAGTGTGTCGCGTTCCGGGATCAGCCAGTGTACCTCCGGTTTTGTCGGGGTCTAGAGTTGGGGTTCGTTTGGCCGTTTAGCGGCCTTTACTTTCTTGCCCATGGCGTAGTGTAAAGAAACATAGCGGCATGATTATGTTGAGTATTGGGGATAGATTGTCTCTCGCTACTCTACTCGATACTCTAATTGGACGGCACTGCGCTTACCATCAGTACACATCTGTACCACCTTATACACTAGTGGAGCCACGGATAAGAACATTTGCACCGCATATACTACGTGTAACCGGAATAACGCACATCCTCAGACACCCCAATTTAAAAATATTATTACAATCACAATTCATGTATTGAAATTAGACTGCGATGAATGTAAATATTGTTTTTTTATGAAATTAGTTGTAATAATTTTCGACATCCAGTTCGTAATTTTAATTATTTGATTTTTTTAAGTGTTCGTTTATTATTGCATTTAGAAAAGACTTTATCGCATCGAGTTATGTCTCAGTTTCGTTTGTTTTGAACGTTAAATTAAAGGGTGACTATTATTTACCTGAGTGTTTATTTATTATTTTTGGAAAAAAATCGTCTATTAAAAAATTGTTGATATCGATTCAGTCGCTTATTCTGAACAAACTACTTTCAGAGTGTGCATTAATCATGTTACATGTTGTATATGCCTGTAGCAGTAAAAAATTAAATCGTAGCTTTACAATTTGCACAAACATCATCTCTCGATATCTTAACACGCACTAGCCTAGTTTGAGAGTGATAAACCAGTCCAATTTCTTAAACCTAGATTTGATAAAAACATAGTAGCTTAGTATTCTTTTTATTAAAACCTCCTTTCAAACGTTTTGAAATCATTTTTTTATGTCATAGTCCGACAAACGAGCCAGTGGGTCACCTGATGTTAAGTGATCTCCACCGCCCATGAACATCCACAGTACCGAAAGTATCACGTATGCGCTGTCGGCCTTAAAGGACAGGAATAGGGATTAGGGAAGAGAAGGGGGAATCTGGGCCTCCGGATATCTCACTTACCATACGAAACGCGACAGTCAACTGTCACTTTACGTTGGTTTTCTGTGAGACAGTGGTACTACCCCGGTCGAGCCGGCCCATTCATGCTGTAGACAAATATGTCTACAGCGTGGCTCTACCACTTTTTGACATCCTATTTCTTTGAACAAATTCGGGGATCAAATAGGACAATTTGTTTTTACATTCAATCTTAGCATTCAATCATCACGGTCATGCCATACTAAAAAGTAATGATTATCTTCGATGCCTTTGACGCGCATCGCCATCAATGAAGTTCTATTTTTTTTATTTAAAAATGGAAGACAGGTGACAGTTACTGGCACTAGACTTGTTCTAGCCCGTTCATTGGAAAGAGCGCTCCGATATTAAACACTGATTCAAATGTACTTATTCGATGTTTTCTTTCTGTAGTAGGTACATGGTAATATTAACTTATTGATTCTCAATCTCGGTCTGATTGAGAATTTATATACTAACAAATTCAAAATATTATCTGCGCATAGAATAGTACAAAGTTATACCATCTACGGATGAATCCACAATTGGGACCCATAGACAATAGAACCGCGTATATAATCAATACCGAGCCATCAATCTCGGATACTCGCACACTTTGACGACACAACACAGAACCGTTCCATCACAGACTGCATCAGCCGTGACACCAACATGGACTGTAGACACTTCCAATTGATTGATGCTCGCATTACCCAAATAAAATCAAGGATCCTCTTTTATCTCATAAACATTGATATAAAGTAACAGTCAATTTAATTTATTCATTCATACATATTACTCACGCCTGTAATCCCCGAAGAGGTAGACAGAGGTCTAACTAGCACGCCCACTTTTCTCCGTATTTATTACGGTCTCATATTGTGTTAGGGGGCGAACCTATCGCCATACTGGGCACAATTCCACGGACTGAAACTGAGTATTTCTAAATAGAAATACTCAATATAACTTTACCTGACCCGGATATCGAACCCAAGACCTCAGACAGCAGTAACGTATGCGCAATTACAACTACTCCACCGATGTTTTCTTTACCTTGTCTTGATAAAAGATGGATTGTGTGATGACATTAATGATAGTTATAAAGGCGGGGATACACATGCCAACAAAATTACCACACTGCACTTGATGCTAAGTGCCGTGCCGTCCAATTAGAGTATCAAGTATCGAGAGATAATCTATCTATATAGTAGCTGCATGCTTTTTACAGGCACGTGGCCTTAACTGCCACACTGTGTATACACTTGCAGTTCAAGTTAGACTTGCATGATATTTGCGTCCTTGCATGCCTGTATTGCATGTAACACGTGCCGGTTTTGCAGCCCCCCTCCCCCTCCCTCATAGAGTATGCCAGATAAAATGCACGATCTACTGGTTTGCCAGATATAGGCATGCAAGTAAGCGTATACACATGACAGTAGCTGGCACGTGCGAAGTATACCAGTACAGTACAGTAGTGTAGTAGTGTGCCAGCACCAGGCATATCACCGCCTTAAAGTTATATCACAATAAAGTCAGGATACACTCGACAGGCACCAGTACAAAGCTTTGTTCAATGACTCTACTCTTTTGTCAGAAGACAATACAGTCGTGGATACGCAGATTTCACATTTTTTCCTGGCACGGCATAATGACCACATTGCACCTGGTAAGCGCAGTGCCGTCCGTGCATGCTCTAAAGTATCAAGTAGCGAGAGACAATCTATCCTCCGCTACTCTACACAATCATGCTGGCCTGTTGTGTAGCTTCTTATTCTACGCCATGGGCAATAAGGTGAAGCGGCCGAGGGTCTAGTGTCAGAATACTCAGAAGGCCGCAAAACGAACAAACATTGTAATCCAACTCTAGACCCCCGACAGAACTCGGATGTACACTGGCTGATCGCGACACATTTGCGTTTGCCATTATGGCGGGTTTTACACCATGTGTACGGTGGTCGCTATCTGGGCGGATATGAATACCTACCACCAGCAAACTTCTTTTCAGCGCTTTTGGCGTAGTGTGAAGAAGCAGGCCGGCATGATTGTGTTGTGGGACAGATTGTCTCTCGCTACTCGATACTCTAATTGGACGGCACTGCGCTTACCATCAGGTGCAGTGTGTTCACTTTGCCGTGCCAGGATAAAAAAAATGATTTGTAGAAACCTTTATATCCCTCGATAGAAAGTTTTTATTTGACAAGTTTACTGTTGCGTTTTAAAAATGCCTATTCATCTACATTTATGTTTCAATTTCATTTGTTTTGACAATCTTAAGGATGGTGACCGTTATTTTAGCAGCTACTTTATTTTTACCTACTTACTTTTAATTATTTAAAAAATAAACATTTTAAAACTACTAAAATTTATTCAGTAGCTTATTCTTAACAAACTATTTACATCATCTTGTAATATATACGGTTTTTACCAAATTAGACCAACTTGGCAGATTAGCTTCTTCGAGGCGATTGACCCCCAACTAAGCCCAAAGCAAACAACCAAGGTAATAAACCTATTACCGAATAAGTGTTACAAACGTCAATAAAATTTTCCCGGAAACAGATATCTCTAAACCTTGGGCGAACTGCAGACTTTTAGGAAAAGAAACTATTTAAAAATGGAAGATGGGCCTCGATCTCACTGCATACAAAACACACGGTTTTCTGTCAGGTGGTATCACCCCGGTTGAGCTGGTGCTTCCATACTACACAAAACCGGCTACAGCTCCGTTTACCCCGTTTTATTTCAAGCGTAGTAATCTAGTTTGTTAAGTATCCTTTTTTTGTAGTCAATATAATGTGATCGTATAGTTTCAGATATACTTACTGACTATTTTTATAGAAATAACGAGTAGGTACCTAATTAAGTCTATTACTGGCTTAATACTACGTAAGGTTATCGTATTAAGTAATTTAAAGACGGGCTGAAAATCTATTTCGGTACAAAACAATTTATAGCGCCTTAGAAAATCATCGGGAACTTACGTATTTAATTGTAGACTTCTTTCATCATAGTCGTAAAGCCAACTGGTTCTCGTAGGCTTAACTGTATTTACTGCCTTACCACACAAACTGTTCCTAAACACTTTGGCCCTCTAACACATTGTTTAGACACATCCGAAACATTTTGGTGTTATTTTATTTATAAAACTGGTGTAGTTTAGTCGTTATAGACACTAGATCGCCAGTTGTGTAAAGTGTCACATGGCGCTCTCCCGACTGGCAGAGATCGTCACGAGCGAGTGTCACGTGGCCAGTGACAGCGGCCGCCGCTGGCAGAGTAGCGCGCGAACTGCCGCGGCCGCCGAGCGTCGGCGAATGCCGGTGCTGCCGCGACGCTACTGCACTCACATCCCACATTATGAATTAAATCGTGCTCTTACGAATACAGGACACTGTCTCGAAATACTTCTAAGATTCTACGTTGCGAATATCGTGAAAAATTACGCCGAGTTTTTCCGAGGGTCTAGAGTTAGGGTACGCTGTTTGGCCGTTTTGCAGCCTTCTGTCTACTCTGGCACTACACCTTCGACCGCTTCTTCACCTTCTTGTCCATATCGTAGTGTGAAGAAGCAGGCCGGCATGATTATGTTGAGTAGCGGGGGATAGATTATAGAATAGTATTGGACGGCACTGCGCTTACCATAAGGTGTAGTGTGGTCACACCGCCATGCGAGATTAAAAAAAAAAGAAAATCCTGAAAAGTCTGCTAGTACAATTGACCTGGTTATGTCCTGTGGTATTTTTACTTTCTTCTGTTATTAGAGAATTATAGGACTTGAGACTGAAAATGTGGTAATGAACCCAGATTAGGTTATTTATATGTAGTAATTTGTAATTACTATAATGCTCACCTAATATGATGTACCTAAAGTATGTATAAATAACGACACTTGAAAGACATGGCCGTTTCCTCTTTTAACGGTGTTTAAAATGACACCGGCTAACATCGAAATATGTCATGGTAGATTTTTTATTATGTATAACGTAATATAAGCAATAGCAGCGATAGCCTAGTTGGTTGCGGTACGGACTGTCAAGACGAAAGTCGTAGGTTCGAAACCCAAGTGGCATACACCTCTGACTTTTCTAAAGTTATGTGTGTATTAAAATGTTAATTATCGCTTGCTTTAACGGTGAAGGAAAACATCGTGAGGAAACCTGCATATCTGAGAATTTTCGAAGATATGAGAAGTCTGCCAACCCGCATTAGGCCAGCGTGGTGGACTAAGGCCTAACCCCTCTCATTAGTAGAGGAGGCCCGTGCCCAGCAGTGGGACAATGTTTAATACAGGGCTAGTATTATTATTATTATTTATAACGTAATCGCTCTTTAGTCACATACAAAGGTTGATCAGATACCCTGTCGCTACCAACAAACATTTTAACAGAGAATATAATCAATTTGCACTCATCAGCAGATATATAGTTCCACTCAGACAAAAAATTCATTACTTTTTTTCCTAGCACGGCAAAGTGAACACACTGAAAGAAAGAAAGAAAGAAAATCTTTTATTTGGCCATAATCTCCAGACCAGGTGGCAATAAACAATGAGTACAAAAAACTTAGGGCTACAAGTACACAAAAAAAAGTGCGGCATGCTTATGCGCACCAGCTATCCGTGTCCGAAGTATGACCAAAAAGGCCACAGGCTCAGCGTCCGCCAGGTGGGAGGGCCCACCTGACACTGATTTTCAGCAAGGGCCAAGGAGTGCCACACTGCTCCTGATTGTAAGCGTAGTGCCGACCAGTTAGAGTATCAAGTATCGAGAAACAATTTATCTCTCACTACTCAACGCAATCATGCCGGCCTGCTGCGTAGCTTCTTCACACTACACCATGCAACATGGCCAAACATCATACCCTAACTCTAGACGCCCTACAAAAACCGGATGCACACTGGCTAACCCCGGAACGCGACACACATGAGTGTGCCACTATGGTGGGTCTTACACCCTGTGTACGGTGGTTGCTATCCGTCCGGATATAAATATCTTACCACCAGCAAATTACTCTATTATCTAGTCCAATTTAAGAACTGCTTGATGTGAACCGACGTGTTGTAAGATGTCAAGAACAAATGAGACATCGCATTTATTATTTAGGCTTCTGTCCATCTCCAGCACGTATAACTTTTCTGAAATACTCAAATTTTTGCCCAGACATAAATAATAAACTAACATTTTACTTTTGTTTGTTACGTCAAAACAAGGCGTTTGCTTGCTTTTTAGTAGTTTTTAGCAATCAAACGCCGCAGTGGCCCCACGTTGGACGCCATGTATATAATATAATGCTACAACAAATACACTGCTGTTCCAGCATAATCAATACCTTGGACGAGATCGTTACATAGCGCCCCCTATCCAAATACATGCAAAAAAAAGTAAAAAAGAAAAGGTAAAAATATATTATGAAATACAGTATATAGTACATAGTATACTAACTTATACAATGCACTTGTAATGCGGCTCGAAGGACCAAAAAGATCTATGGTTTAGCCATACACCTTTCTCATTTAAATGAAACACCGCTAATTGAAATTAACGGCATTTCATTTACCATTTTCATACTTAGTATATTGGATGCATTTATTATAAAATTATACATTATATGACTGCTTCGGCGGCGCAGTTATAATTGCGCATGCGTTACAACTGCTGTGCTAAGGTCTCGGGTTCGATCCCCGGGTCGGGTAAAATGATATTGGGTTTTTCTAACTAGAAATACTCAGTATTAACCCGGAGTCTGGAATTGAGCCCGGTATGGCGATAGGCTATATCACCTTATGGGACCGTAATAAAAATAGGCGAAAAGTCTACTGGTGCAGTATCTAGTACATTACTGTATACAGTAGTTCTAGTGATTTCACTTAAGCGATTTCGTCGACAGGTTTAAGGACCTTAAAGATTTTATGGTGAACTGATCAAAGTATGCAAAAGTCACAATAGGTATACGTCTTGGATAAGGAGACTGGCGCCCTAAGTTCGCCCAACCGCGCCCAGCTTTAGCGCCGGCCCTGCAAAAAGGTATGTAGGTAATCGAAATATTTACATAAAACTTTATACGTAAGTCAAAGATTTTATTCGTTTGTGAGTGCTTGTAGGCGGACAATTTGTATGTACTGAGCCACTACAGAATATTCACTTCAAAAGCTTTGAAGCTATCTTTATTATGATAAACTTGTATTAAATAATGAATTGACTTTAATTTTTAGAGACATTTATTTCTCTCAAGAACAAAATATTACCTTAGACGATACATTATAGGTTATCTATCAATATATTAAATACGCATCCAGCCGATGTTGAGATTTAATAATTAAGCGACTTGAGTGACAATAAAAAACCAACAAGATTGGGGGCTTCAATAACAGAAATAATGATTTTTTTTTAGTGTAGTGTGAAGAAGCAGGCCGGCATGATTGTGTTGAGTAGCGCGGGATAGATCGTCTCTCGCTACTGGATACTCTAATTGGACCGCACTGCGCTTACCATCAGGTGCAGTGTGGTCACTTTGCCGAGCCAGGATAAAAAAAACTTATTTCTTAGCGAGAGTTTCATTTCTTATTGAAATATAATACTAGCCCTGTATCAAACATTTTCCGACTACTGGGCATGGGCTTCCTCTACGATTGAGAGGGATTAGGCCTTAGTCCACCACGCTTGCCTAATGCCGGTTGGTAGACTTCACATACCTTCGAAATTCTTATGAGAATTAACAGGTATGCCGGTTTCCTCACGATGTTTTCCTTCGCCGTTAAAGCTATAATTAACATTTAATACACACGTAACTTTAGAAAAGTCAGAGGTACACCACTATGCCACTTGGGTTTCGAACATACGACTTTCGTCTTGACAGTCCGTACCGCAACCAACTAGGCTATTGCTTCTATTCTTTTTTATTATGGAAATATATGATTATATTTTTTTTAGGCATAATCGAATTACTTTACGTATACTTATCATAAAAATGCGACAATGGTATCTTTCGCAACCCAAATCGTACCTGGTGATATCATAATTTAAATTTCATTACCTATCGTTTAAATTCCCGTAGAAGGAGTGTGTAGGATCGCACCTCGCGGTGGCAAACGAGAGGCTGTAGAAAAACAGTAGACTTCGCATGGAACAAACGCCAAATTGAAAATAACATTTCCATAGAGATGCCAGTCTGCCGTGGGAGCGGATGCAAGGGGCAGTTTGCTCTGCGTAAAATAAAACCGAAATACTTAGTAGGTAACTAAAATTTGGCAAATTAATTACTTCAAGTTAAATCAAGTCCAAAGCTCATGGGCGTTTAGATAGGTAGGGATAAAGGTGGGTAATCTTCGACCCTATTGATTCTCAACTACATTTACACCGTTATATTATATTTAAAATAATGGTTTGGAGAAAGACTTTGCACGGTAAATATGCTCAAATTTTTTTGGATCTATATATATAATTACATTATTGAGGGTTTCCTAGAAAATGATGTAGTTACGCTAATCCTGGCTGTAGCCACAGTTTCCTTAGTGACAACAGTTGACAGATGACCGCCACGAATTCGGAGACATGCCGCCACCATAAAATTAATTGCCTACTAGCTCCTGACAGTACCTACTGTTGATCATGTATCTAATTGTCTGTCTATCCAGGCGGTAAAAAAGTCGCGTGGGAAAAGCGACTATTTAAAGTCATACATAATTATTAGGTGTGCCTCTTAAAGAGTTGAAGATGGTATTAAGCGATTAATGAAAAAAAACTAAATATCCCGCTAAAATAAATTGCATACCAAAGTTATATATTTTAGAAATCATTCGTAATTCAAATATTCCCTTAACGCAGCAAGCGGGCATTCGCTGTAAAGGATATTAATGTTTAAAATATAAAATAAATCCCTGCTGAAGCGGCGTGAAAATCTCTACTTGCCTAAATATTTTAGTTGGACGTCGCAGTCGGCGGAATATTTTACTGGATGCCCCAGTTTATAGCCAGCGACGCGCCCGCCTCGATAACTCTACGCGACGTTCATAAAGTTTTAAAATCGCACTAATGCATTGTTTTTTTAAATTCTGTTAGTGACAGAAGTATAGGTTAATAACTAGATTCAGTTGTGACGTTTTTTTAGGCCCCTCTAAAAAAACTTCATCAACATCTAATACTGTTCTTTAAATATAAATAAAATTACCTCTCCTATTTTATCGAACAAAATATGCATCTTGGATCTATGCGTGTCTCCATCTAGTACCTACCTATCCTGCGTAAGAGTGATTTTATTCAAACTTTTATTTTCTGTCATTGAAAAGTGGTGTTTGCACATCTTATAGTGATAGTAGAAAGATATATTAAGTAAGTAGGTACCTAATATATCGAGGGATATTAATATACAGGTATTGTCTTCACAGGAATTATGAAAAAACGGTGTTTCTAGGTAATATTGGAGGTTTGGTATCACCTCTTTCTAATATGACGATTTTCCTTCTCAGTTTTAGCGAGTACCTACTGTACGGATACATAGTTTGTTAAGCGAAACACTAAAACATACAAGTAACGCCATCTCTCTGTCGGTATTGAAACTACACCTCCAGTTGTTTTTTTGTTATACAATTTCTGTTGTGGTGTCTGACTTGTATAATATAATATTAGTAGCTACAGCCTACATAATAATAATATGTCTGTAGGTCCACCATAATAATATAACACTCAGCTGCTCGGAGGCCCGGGGCGTTTATACTATGTCCCTTGGTCTGCTTAGAAACTGACGTATATAAAATGTTCTGGAGCCTACTAATATCGAGACGTTCTGAAATTTGCGGCCCATCTTAGACCAGGGTCCGCACCCTTCCCACTTAGTCTCCAAGTGATCCCAGCAAGCATTGACACAACGTATAATATGTAATATATTTCCCTCTCTTGCGGTCATGACATGCTCGCAAAATGATGCGACGGAGTTCCATCCCTACTCTCAATCATGGTCACTACCAATACTAAGAGCGACAGATTGTTGCCGACGACTGCGGTTAAGTCAACGTGCAGGACAAGCGGCCACTGTATGCTGCACTAACAGTGATAGCACTTGGCGAACTCACAGGCACTTCTCAAAACACCCATGTCCGGAGAGCACCTGTTTCAACCTAAAGGTTAAGGTGGCATGCCGCCTATGTGTTACTATTGGAGTTAATAAGCAATCTCAATTCGCATTTCCAGATCGAACCAGAATAGAAACCAATCAAAATAGATCATTAGTAGGCGTGGCAATTAATTCTTATTGGCTATTGGCTCATTTGTCAAAACGATCTGAAGTTTCGAATTAACATCGTTTATTTAAATTAGTTGTAAGTGAATTAATAAAAATATTCCATTTTTAGTGATATCATTCTCGTATTTTCAGCACTAACATCATTATTTTTCAAAAATCGAATGATCAGATTTCGTTTTCACTTTTATAGAGCAAAACATATCCGGAAAACTACAAGATATAGCAGATAATCTGCTATAATTTTTAGTTTCAGATTTATTCATCCAATTGGAGCCTGTTAAGCAGAAAATCCAACTTACGTTTTCATACTTTTTAGTAAATGCAAGGTTTAAGTTTAACAGCTAATTTAAAAATAGTACTTAGTAGTAACTGATTGAAAATTAATTTGGTAATAACATGACAAGTTTTTTTGGGTAAATGTCATCAAACTGCCTGGATTTTTTTTGCTGATGTGAAACTTCATTCGGAGATTATGGCTATGTATTTAACTAGATTTAATAAAAATGTTGGTTGGATCTTTTCTGCTTAACAGGGTCCAATTTTCAGTCTGTATTTATATGATAAGTATGCTATCTTTCTTCATTCTTAACACATACAAGGATCATAAATAAAATAAAAAAGATGATTTTGTATTTTTTTATTGTATTATCCTAAGTCACATCACTTAACTTCCTTCACTTGGAGACCTGGAACAAAAAAAATATTGTTACCTTTCGTACTGTTATCTGTAAAGCGTTTTGCTGGGCTTATACTGACTTATAGTAGACACTTGCAATCCGGCTCGAAGGACCAAAAAGATCTATGGTTTAGCCATACACCTTTATCATTTAAATGAAACACCGCTAATTGAACTTAACGGCATTTAATTTACCAATGTCCAAAAATTATACATGATATGATTGCCTCGGTGGAGCGGTTGTCATTGCGCTTGCGTTACGATTGCTGTGCTGAGGTCTCGGCTTCGATCCCCGGGTCGAGTAAAGTGATATTAGGGTTTTCTATATTGTAATACTCAATGTCAGGCCAGAGTGTGGAATTGTGCCGGGTATGGCGATAGGCTCGTCCCCTATCACATTATGGGAACCTAATAAATGCGGCGGAAAATAGGTGTACTAGTTACGCCTCTGCCTAACCCTTCGGGGATTACAGGCGTGTTGTATGTATGTATGATACATGATATGTACCGGTGCGGACGCGTATGATTGCGTACTAAACCTATAACCTATGTTTATGGCAAGAGATTTTCATCACTCACATGAGAGTCCTGTCATGTCTTGTATAATAGATCATTGTGAAACAAGTGCGACAAGTTGTCGATTGCCCACGAAAGCGAAGTTGAACGCACGAGCGAAGCGAGTCAGTCCCTCAAAACAAATAAAAAGTTTTAAAAGAAGAAAAAAATATATTTTAAACAATAAATAAAAATTTTTTTAAAAGGACGAAGCCTTTTCGGACCAGAAATAATAGCTGAAAAATTAAGCATTCAAAAAAGTATCAATTAATTACAAATAAATATAAATTTATTTGATCAGAACAAAAAATAACAAGAACAACAACAGCAACATAAATAAGTTACTTTTTTTCAGTGTCATTTAAAAGAACTGTAATGTTTGTGCAGTTCGTAAATGTAATATTCAAATTCATGGCGTTTTTAGATGAAACCTGCTCTAAAATTTCGGATCTTTCATTTTCTTGATGCATCAATTTTATCTAAATTTGCGTGTGCCAAGAATAATTTGAGTGCGACAAGTAAACTTGTCGCACTCGTCGGCAAACGGTTCTTTTTCAAACGTAACAGCGAGCGTCAAGATACTACTTTTCCCGCATGAGTAATACAAACATACTTCACAATATAAAATAAGGTATTTAAATTAACATACATTAAGCTGCTCTAATATAATGTAATCAAATATAAATAGTATTTTAATTGTATGACCAAATATTGTTAACCAGTGTTCGAAAAAAGCAATGCTAGTTTCTTGCCAGTTCTTCTCTAGTGAAACTGCATTTCGAACTGGGGGTAGTTAAAAGATGGACTGATTTAAATAATGTATAGCATTTTATATCTGGGTTCTCTATTGAATACCAGCGCTGCAGTATGGGGTAGCCTGTACTGCAGCTTAAAGCTGAATAGCTGAATTGGAAGTGGTAGAGCCACGCTGTAGACATATTTGTCTATAGCATGAATGGGCCGGCTCGACCGGGGTTGTACCATTGTCTCAGTTTACTGTCGCGTTTCGTATGGTAAGTGAGATATCCGGAGGCCCAGATCTCCCCTTCCCTTCCCTAATCCCTATTCCTGTCCTTTAAGATCGACATGATACTTTCGGTATTATGGATGTTCATGGGCGGTGGAGATCACTTAACATCAGGTGAC
This sequence comes from Laothoe populi, assembly GCA_905220505.1. Taxonomy (NCBI): domain Eukaryota; kingdom Metazoa; phylum Arthropoda; class Insecta; order Lepidoptera; family Sphingidae; genus Laothoe; species Laothoe populi. The sequence goes on from HG992156.1 coordinate 1,509,751, forward strand.
CCACTGGCTTGTTTGTAGGACTATACTATAAAAAAAAGGGACTCCCATTGTTGATGCGAATATTATTTTCCTTTTCTTATGTGTTAGTTCTTTGCATACCAACAATAAAAAATCTTTTCTTTCTTTCTTTCTTTTATGCTATAGCAATGCAAATTTGTAGTTACACCATACATATGTATGTACTGTGCCAATTCTAAATATAAAATTGTTGATTAGCTATAATTTCTGCAGCACAACTAATAATCTGTAAAAGTACCAGAAGTAAAAATCTGATGATTATGATAGTGCTATTATGCAGTTACTTAGACTTTCAAGCTAATTGAATGGAATTTAGCTCTTGAAATCTTGATTGACTGAAGGCACATTTCATGATTGTATCAAGCACAGTACACACAGTACCAGTGTCTAAATTTGTACTACAAACTATGTTCACATATAGTATTAGTATACATATATCCTACAGTGAAACATTCACACTGGTCACTTCTTATAACTTTATAATTTATCAATAAGGGCCGCCATTCATAAATTATGTCAGACATATTTCATGATTTTTTGACCCTGCCCCCATCCTTGTCACAGTTGGTCACATTTCTTTTATATCCACATTTGTGAGATTGTCCCCTCTCTACTGTGACATCAAATAGTTTTTGCAATTTTACATCTAGAAATTATTAAATTAAAATAGAAGTTCAAATATTAGTTTCATTTACATTGAAATAATATTTTGTTATAAAATCAACATCAAATAAAGATTTTGAAATATAACGTAACATTAATTAGGACCCCTCCCACCCCTTGTCACACTTCGTCAAGCCAATTACGTGTGACGTAATTTACGGATGGCCCCATATGCTGATTAACTTTTGCTAGGAAAAACTTTTTGTACCTTTAAAGCAACAGCCTGTTCTTTATAGTGTAACAAGAGACAAGACCATAAACAGTTTTTTTAAGGGAACACGTATACTCAAGCATATTTTTTTTACTTTTATCTTTTCACTTGGCAAACTGTCAGCTTGTGCTTACTGTGAAATATTTAAGCCACAATTGGGGACAGACGCATGTAATGTGCGATTGCCTAGTTGGTTGCGGTACGGACTGCCAGACGAAAATCGTATGTTCGAAACCCAAATGGCATACACCTCTGATTTTCTAAAGTTACGTGGGTATTAAATGTTAATTGTCGCTTGCTTTAATGGTGAAGGAAAACATAATGAGAAAGGTATGTGAAGTCTAACAACCCGCATAAGGCCAGCGTGGTGGACTAAAGCCTAACCCCTCTCATTAGTAGAGGCCCATGCCCAGCAGTGGGACAATGTTTAATACAAGGCTAGTATTATTATATATTTACCAGGGGGTAAGCTCTGTTTAAGTTTCTCGGCCTTCTCCTTATCGGTGATGACCAGTGTGTACAGGAAGCGGGAGCAGCGCACCTTGAATTTTACATTCTCAGGGTTCTTCTTTATTTTAACAGCTGCAACATAAACAACTTGGTAAATAATCTGACATACATGTAGCAGCGGTTAACAGCTGAGTAACAAACAGACTAGGGTTCAATTCCTGAGCAAATGTTTGTGTGTTCAGAAATTATTTGTTTTGTAAGTTAAGTCCCTCATAGTTTCTGGATCGTGACTCACAATGCAGGTTAACCTAGTCAGATTTTTATACTGACAGTGCACCTGATGGTAAGCTCAGAGCCAGTTAGAGTATCAAGTAGCGGGAGGCAACTATACCTCACTTCTCAACACAATCATGCTAGCCTACAGAGTTGCTTCTTCACACTACACCTAACGTAAATAAATAATATGTGTAATGGTTTGATGAATATTATATTCTGTATTAAAAAAACTTATATTTCATCAAAACATTAGTATGTAATACATACACATCTACTTGTTTTGATGTAATTTCGGCAAACTAAATAAATAACACCCAACAGTCACACACATAGCCCCAATCCCACACTAAGATACGAGTCTTGTGTTGTGGGTATCAGGGACCATGAGAGATGCACAGTCTCATAACACCCAGACCCTAGACACATATGTCTGTCACACAAACATTTTTCCTAGTGTGGGAATTGAACCCACAGCCACTCGTTTCGCAGCCAGCTACTCGCCTACTGTGCCACGGAGGCTTTCAAACTTGCTTGCTTCAAACTTTTTAAAAGTTTATTTTTTTAAGTGTAATGAGTGTTAAAGATCATAGCAATGTATGAGATAGGCTTAAAGCAAAGTTCATAGTGGCTTGTTCCAGCATATAACATTCTCATGTTATAACGTTTTTAAGACCCCCAAATCTTGAATCTTCTGAGATTTTATAATTGTGTGCAATCATTATTCATTACTTATGTCAAAATAATATTAACCCACATCAAACTAAAGTTGAATTACAGCTCTTGGTATATTTATTTAACAGTAGGCAGCGGCTTTGCTGTGCCCTGGCATTGCAGAAGTCTATGGGCGGCGGTAACTACTTACCATCAGGTGGCATGTATGCCTATCGAGGCATTAAAGAATAGTGTATCACAATCAAATGGACAATAGTGATAAATGGTCTTAACATACTGGATATATATAGTGCAATCTAGCTGACCTGGTGGAATAGTGAATTCTCAAAGAACACAAGAGACGTTACTTGAATTAACCACAGTAACCACTGTTTTAAACACCGACCTATCGGAATATAATAAATATCGTAAATAGTACTCACATTTAGCGTCTTTCCTTCTCGCCTTCAGCAGGAAATCTTTAATGTCTTTGATCTCGCGCGGCTGAAAATCACAATAAACAATGCGTTTATTTTTTGGAGTTTTAAAATCAATTTTATGCTCACTATTGAAATTATTCGTTACTGTTCGAAAGCATATATTCTTAAACGCGTATAAAAGCCGAAATCACTTCCAAAATAACAAAATACTCACCATGGTGAGGGTTTTCTAGTGCTATACTGCCACTGTAAAGAAATAATGGTATTGATAAAATATGGCACTGACTATATTTAGAAACACACTAGCAATCAATATACCACAATATTATGAAGAAAACACAATAATAACTAAAGATTTTCACGGATATTTCTAGCAAAATAAATAATTGCCGTCCTATCTCACCTGTCAAAGATGGCAAAAGAACAAGTGTCAATGTGACATATCATAGTGTCAACAGTATTATTTTTTTTTATTCGTCCAAAGTACCGGCTCAATCATAGAGTACAACACTAATACAGATAATAAATAATTGCTGAAGATATTTTAAAATAAACAATCAACAATAATTTTTAAATTAACTTATAATAGCAGAATCATACTAACACAATATTTAAAACAAATTCTGACGCTATTTACTTGGTATGAGACAAAACAAAAGTGCCTTACGGTAGGGATGAGTAAGTGAAAAAAATAAATCGATTAATAGTAAATTGAAGCGATAATTTTGATCGATACACGATTATTATCGAGTAATAAATATCGATATAACGTCATTTTTTGTAAAAGCGTGTTTGGTGACATAAAGGTGATCCCAACACATTAGTTACTGGTCAAAAGTATAACTAGTCTGAAGATGTATTCTGTTGTTTTTTTATCGATTATTTTATGGAAATCTATCGATTGTTTTTACTACACTACATATGGGTCGCTTTCAAAGTATTGTAATAATCAAATTCTATCATCTATGCACAAATCAAAATAAAGAATATTTTAGAGTAAGTGACCCAATATTAGAAGTTACAACTATAATACATTGTCGACGTTATTTTGTACTATTGGCATTATATCGATTTCTATTTCCAATATATTGAGCAATAAGCCCTAACTCAGTCAATACTCCATAGTGCATCCCTAAGAATCAAATACCTTCATGATTGACAAACGACAAAAGGCAAATGACAGCGTTGATTAGTGACATAAATATTTTGTGATAACGTGCGCGAGTGCAGCCGCGGAGCGAGACCCTTGTGAACGGGAGGCAGAGGGAGTGGACGTAGTAACGACAGAAATGCATGTAGCGGAGTCTAAACGAGCAGGCAGCGGTTTCTGGCGGCCGCAGCAGCGCTAGCTGGTGATGGGCGGGCGAGGCGCCGTCCGGTCAAGCGCTCGGCTCAGCGCCGAGGCGGCGACCACGGCAACAGCTGCCGCAGCACCAAGTGGCATAGCGACAGGGGAACGCGGACGGCCGGCGGCGAATGCAGCAGCGGCGGCGGCAGCCGCGGCACGGCGAGCCCGTGCTGCGGAGCGTTCACGCGAGGTCGAGGACAGCCCGCGGGTACTTCGCGACAAGTGCCGAAGACTCGCGCGGGCGCTGCGGAACGCCAAACATCTCGTGGTGAGTGTACGCGACTAATGAGCGATAAAACAACTGTGGCTTGACTTCGTGTACCCTGTGTTGGAATGCTTCGATCGAAATATTCATGTTTTTTATGCGTATTGAGAGAAGCAAAAAAAGACAACAAGAAAATGGAATTTTGTGTTTGAAAATATTTACGAATTAACTGGTCAGAACATGACAATCTCTCAGAAATAGTGTTAAGGCTCATAACATAAAGCAGCTCAAGAATACACTTGATTATACTATGATCAAAATGTACAATTTTTTTTTTCAATATTAAAAAAATAGAAATGGAAAGGTGCTCTACCACTCAGCACAGGTTTTTTAGTTTTTTTTTTTATCTTCCTGGCACAGTATCCTTAGGTTTCCTCTACCAATAGCCAAGGCTAGATTTTCATTTACCGCACTGGTCTAATAAAGTTTGTAAGATTTTCTCACATTCATTGCCTTCAAGCTATAAATAATTATACATACATAATATTGTAAAAGATTTAAAAACAATTTTTTACAGATTTTCATGTCATTAGGTAAATCATGAAATCTGAAGTTTTCGAAGCGTCATGATAGAAATAAAATATCCATGACAAAATCTGTAAAGAAAGTTTTTTATTTTACTGCCTGCACAGACAGAGCAAACGGGCCACCTGATGGTAAGTAGACACCGCCAGCCATAGACTTCTGCAATGCCAGGGCACAGCAAAGCCACTGCCTAACGTTATTTCAATGTTTAATATTTGCATAGACATAAGACCATTATCAGACCAAGACAGACACCATTATCATTACTCTGATAATGGTGTAATACAGATTAAATCAGCACCATATCTAGATGGGATATCTGTATATTGAGGACAGAAGAGTAATTTATTACTACTCACTAAGCCATCTATGTTTATGTATGCATCTTGATTTTCACTACTCACTTACACTCTTTTCATAATGGCTCAATAGAGATAAGTGCTCAATATTTTTTAACAAGCTTCTTTTAACGTCCTTAACTCATTATGAATAAGACCATAAGCCTTTATGCATGTATCCCGTAACCTTCACCAGGTTTACACGGGGGCAGGTATCAGTACTGCAGCAGACATCCCTGATTACCGAGGCCCTCATGGTGTGTGGACACGACTGCAGCGAGGAGAGAGTGTCAGGTGAGAACAACTGCAAGGACTTACTTTTTTCGTATAGACTGAATGTTTAATGACTCAATTCAAAGCTTCCCATGTTAGTACTATTCATTTTCAAATAAATCAATTGTATTTGAGACTAAAGAGACATAAGGTTTCAACAGGAATAAAAAACACTTTAGTCTTCCCTTTTTTGTCATAATATAGTGTTTTTATACTAATTACCACATTTATTATAGACAATTCATAAAAAGTTAATAGTTAATGCTAGAACATTTAATAATTTCTAATATGTAGCAGCGATAGCCTAGTTGGTTGCAGTACGGACTGTCAAGACGAAAGTTGTAGGTTCGAAACCCAAGTGGCATACACTTCTGATTTTTCTAAAGTTATGTGTGTATTAAAATGTTAATTATCGCTTGCTTTAACGGTGAAGGAAAACATCGTGAGGAAACCTGCATATCTGAGAGTTTTTCGAAGGTATGAGAAGTCTGCCAACCCGCATGAGGCCAGCGTGGCGGACTAAGGCCTAACCCCTCTCATTAGTAGAGGAGGCCCGTGCCCAGCAGTGGGACAATGTTTAATACAGGGCTAGTATTATTATTATTATGTAGGAACCACCTTACATGATAAAAGTTATAAGTCAAGATCCCTGCTCAGTGTATACACTGATTATTAGGTGGGTACACCTAGCTTGTCAATTAATCTCTTTATACTGTTGTTGTAATAATATATTATAATGTTCAGTCATGATTTTACTAATAATTAAGAAGTACATTCTTAACAAAAAGTAGCTAAGTAAGGTATAGACGAAATCACATACAATCTAAAATTATACTTTATCATAATTTAAGTCAAAATATAAGATAATATTATATTTAGTTTCGTCATTGCTTGTGTAGTTGTCAGGTTGTGGTATGTCTCCGCAGACGAGTGGACGTGTCGCGTGCGGTGCCCACGTTCACACACATGGCGCTGACGGCGCTGTGGGCACGCGGCGCGCTCAAGTTCGTCGTGTCGCAGAACTGTGACGGGCTGCACGTGCGCGCCGGCCTGCCTCGACGCGCGCTCGCTGAGCTACACGGCGACATGTTCGCGGAACTGTGCGCCCCGTGCCGACGCCTCTACCTACGAGCCTTCGACACCACCGAGCGTACTGCTAGGCATCGCCACGGCACGCGCCGCCTCTGCCACGCCTGCGGTGCTGAACTACGAGACTCCATCGTGCACTTCGGCGAGCGGGGCCGCGCCGCCTGGCCGCTCAACTGGGCGGGTGCACTGCGACACGCGGCCCGCGCTGATGTCGTACTGTGTCTCGGCTCCAGTCTGAAGGTGTTGCGCCGGTACCCGCGTCTGTGGCGAATGTGTAGCGCGCCCGCCGCACGACCCGCCCTCTACATCGTCAACTTGCAGTGGACGCCAAAGGACGCCGTGGCAGCGCTCAAGATCAACGCGCGGTGCGACGCAGTGATGCGTCAGGTGGCGCGACGGTTGCGGCTGCGTGTGCCGCGCTACCGGCCGGCGCGCGACCCGCTGCTGGCGCATGCGACCCCGCTGGCGCCGGCGGAGACTCACACGACGCGCCGCCCCACGCTGCGGGCGCCTCCTGACGACTGCTCCGACCCCGGCGACTCCTCTGACCCCTCCTCTCCCTCCGCCTCCGACTCGGACGAAGAGTTACCATTGCGCTGTCTCGCCGACCGGATGCGTGGTTCGCCCGAAACGCCACGCTTACGAGCTTTTCAGGTATGTTATGATATAACTTTAAAAATCTTTGAGTTTCTAAAAATATTATATCTGTTTTCACATCAGATGTTGTTATCTGATGATATTTTGTAATTTTTTGCTGCAGGTAAACCTGATTTCTGGAGAAGCGACGATCTTGCTACGTGCCGAGGACGCGCCCTCGCCGCCACAGACTCCCGCCGGTGTCTCTGCTCGCTCAGCAACCGCAGAGCTGCGCCGCTTCCGGATCCGACGGCGACCTCCAGAACCGCCGCCGATCGACACACTCGCCAATGGTCGTACACCATTCGCCCACGTTAGATTTCCTCGCGAGGAAAACGCGGTACATTTCAATGGTTGCAATCCTCAACAACATTGTGAAAGAAACTGCAATTTGCGACTGAACGGTTTCGAAATGAAACCTGGCGACGTCAAGAAGGAGGAAGAACCGGACCCGCCAAATGGCACCCTCGGCTCGAGATTACGGCGTCTGCTCGAGCGCGAGCCTGAAATAAAGAAAGAAGACGGTCTGAAGCGCGAGCCACCCGACGAGGTGAAACTGGAGCCGAAGCCAGAACGCGAAGTGAGCGTGGAGGAAGGCGCTGGGTCATTGGCGGCGGCGATCATCGCGCGCGCTGTTCTCCTGTGCCGCGCCTCGCTATACCCTGGCCTGCACACGATCATCGCGCCGTCATCGCCTGCGCCGGTGACAGTGTGCTCGAGCCCGGGATCACAACCCCCGGCGGAGTGTGCGTGGTGTTCGCGACACTACTCATCACGGCGGTGCTTGTGGTACGGTCCGGCGCGTGAGACGCCGCTGGGGTCGCGCGTTTGGCGGCGCGTGCGCGGTCGCCGGTACTTGTGCGCGTGCTGCGGCGTGGGGGAGGGGTCGCCCGCGCGCGCCCCCGACGACGGTGGCTGGTACGGGAAGGGGTACCGCAAGGGACGCCGCCGCCGACGGTAGCGGTCACCCTCCGCCGGACCTTCCCGGAACAATGTACTGTGATTGTGCGTGATTTTAAAGTGTATTAAAATAAACCTGTAAGATGCCACATTGAACGGTTTGGTCAACAATGATTTATGGAGAACACTGTTCTATAAAAATTCATCATCCGTATGTGGCCATAAAACAAAAAAGAAGTTGATGGATTTACTTATATTTTTTTATATAAGATTACTTTTATATACCATCCTGAAGATCTCATGGGAACAGGATAATCCAAGTAAACACAAAAACTGCGTAATATTTGTTTTTTCTTGAGTGAAATGTGGCCGGATTATCTAGTATTCCATAATAATTAAATAATATATCTGCAAAATAACTTTGACACATGCGTGACTAAACAGTAACACAAACTGTGCTTCTGAGTACCGTATTATATGTCATTTTTTATTCACATTTCCTTGGATCAATATATTTTTGTGTTCCTAAAACTTGGTCTATGTGGCGTCTTGACGGTTATAACTAGTATAATTGACTTGCGACATTAGTCGTTCAACCGAACAAATGTGCCAGTATGCATTATGTATGTGTGAGTTGACCAAACAGCTGATTGTTTCTAATGGTTGTGACAGCTTAAGTACAAAGTTGACAACAACTTGACACGTTTTCTACGGCTATAGGACCACTGCCATGCAAACCATGGCTGTAGCGGTACAATGGAGCTCAAAATTAGTCACAAATAAGAGTTGATGAACAAAGACTAGGTAAATTGAACCCTGTTAAGCAAAAGAATCCCGCCAACATTTTTTATGAAATTGAGTTAAATACATAGTTAATATCCTAATCAAGTTTCATATGCACAAAAGATCCAGGCAGATGACATTTACCCAAAAAAACGTAATGTTTTGTTGCCCAATTAACTTTCAATCAGTTACTACAAAGTACTATTTTTAAATTAGCTGTAAAACTTTAAATTGCATTTACTCAAAAGTATTTTTTTTAGTGCCTCGGTAGGCAGACGAGCAGACGGGCCACCTGATGGTAAGTAGTCACCGCCGCCCATAGACTTCTACAATGCCCGGGCACAGCAAAGCCACTGCCTACCATATGAAAACGTCATTTGGATTTTCTTAACAGGGTCCAATTGTTCTTATTACTGCGAGATCTCACATCGACAAGTACAATGTGTAATGTTTTATCATTCGAACATAACCGTAGGAGCCTTGGCTGTCCATTTGTTTGCCATATGCGGTAGAGGTGGGTCTTTGACGGTTTTTGCGTTAACGAAATGAAACCGTTTCCTATAAACAGTCAACTAGTTGAAAAACCAGTTCACGTTCTGAACTGGTTTGCAGAAAGGTGATTCAACGACGTTGAATAAAACAGGTTGATAAATCAAGTTTTGCGGTAAAGAGAAAACGGTTGACTCGTTAACAGTAGAAAAACAGTTTAAAAAAACGGTTCGTTGATTCAACGCCCACTCGTAATATATCCATGATATCACATTCTGTAAAATCTTGACAGGCTCAGAGCTCTTGTAAGAAGTGTATAGCTTTTACCAGGCCCAGACTGGTTGTTTTTGGTAGTTTCTCAACCATGATGGGTTTTGAACAAAGTATTTATAATTAAAATCACTTATGTTTAGAGACAATGAAAGTATATCTGTCAGTGAGATGACGACTGATCGTGCACATATAGCAGTACTAATTGAGATTAACTTTTATTAAGATGTTTCATTTGCCAGGAAAATATATAAAAATATGATCTCTAAAAAAATTATCTCATATGTATTTAAGAAAATAATTTGAAACTTGGTTTTACTTAATCACTGCGTTGGTATAACTTGTATGAATTTATACAACATTATTTAGTAAGGCCCTACATTTAATTTATTAATAATTAATAAATAACTAATCACTGTTGCAACATCACTTGAAAATTGTGGACCGATTAGGGATTTTTTTAATGTTCCTAAGAGTTGTAAGGTTTTTAGGGAAGATAAACTGAAATAGTTACCCTATAAATTAAAACATTGGGGATAGCTAAAACAGTAACTGAATCACGCATATGAAGCTGCCAGCAAAATCTAGTAAAATGAATATAAAGTTATCCCAGTACCAGTGAAGTGAGTTTTGATAAGGTAAGATGGCTCAGGTGATCCAGTAAGCGTATAAATATATGTTTACAAGGGCTCTATCAGAAACAGAACTCAGTTGTCTTTACGCTAGCTGTACTTGAGAGGCGATAACTTTCCAATCATGGTATAAATTATTTTGTAATAGATGTTAAATTAATTTAAGAGGGCTGTGGCCCACAACTTGTAACATCCAATCTTTAATGATCGCTGCCTCTCAATTTTGAGTCTTATTCTGTACAAAATTGAGTAAGAATTAATGGAGCTCATTTTAGATTAGAAGTATATGAGTGAGATTATAGCCCGCCTGTATATAGTGAGGATTAGTGCGTCGACTGACTAAGGCCGTTTAACTGTAGTCAATTTTAACTATAGTTAGTAATCACAGTCAAAGATCATCGCTTGTTTCGGTAATAATAAGAGGGAATTGATTGTTCTCTATTTTTATAATTTTATTATATTAATGCGATGATATTATAATAATGAAAAAGACTAACTATAGTTAACTTGACTATGCCTAAAATAGGGCCTAAGTAACTTGATTGGTTACACTGTGCGAGCTGCTAGGCAGTAATAGCTGGACTCACTTTAGACAGCCAAAATATAAATCAGACATACAAATGCATAAAATTAAACAAAATTAAATTAAATTACATAGTGGAATAATGTAAAATATATCTATATTATTGCGGAATAATATTTTCTATATTAAACAGCTAATATTATCTTTTAATAGTCAACTGCCAAATGTCAAATGAAATTAGGGAAATAGGCCCAGCAGGGACTTAAACTAACTGAGAAGGTACACTGGCTGATAGTGGCTTGCACAAGACAGTAAAGACTCATTAACTGACTTCAAAACAAGGAGAAGGTTCTCGAATCTTTTTTTATGTACGTTCTCCGATTACTCGAAGCCGTCTGGACCAATTCTTTTCCAATGAAATTATTTTTTTGTTTAAAAAGGTATACTTCCCAGGTGGTCCCATTGGCACCAAGTCAGGTCAGGATATGATGATGGGATCTTAGAAAAATCATTATTTGTTTTTTATTGAAGTCATTGTACTTTTATGAATTTAAAAACTTTTACTTATTTAGCCTTTTACAAAAAGAGTTTCACTTAGCGAGGATATAACGAAGATCTCGTTTGAGCTCAATGATTTACTAACTTTAGTCCTTCTTGGAATCCATTTAGAGAAATTTGTGGAAAGCCATAATACATATGCAGTAATAGTTGACTGAAACCAGAGGCAAATGTTTTTGAGATCTGCTGACATTAGCTCGAGTTTGGATATGATACTGAAAGTCTCCTTCTTGATGAGTCTTACACTCATAATTATAAACAAGACTTTACTTCGTCTCAAGTTATATAAAAAAATCATTACTTTACTCAAGCAGTGGATATCGTTGCTAACATTTGCCCAAGCAACCTTATGTCTAACTCTCACTTCTCCAAGCAAACTTATGTTTAACGATCGTATTTATAACCAAGAAAAACCTTACTTGAGTAAAAGTAATTACTTAAGTAAAGTTTCTATTTTATATTAAACAGTTATTTCCAAGTAAGATTTTTTTCACTTATGATTGTTTGGCTAAGCAAGCATTACTTTTGCAAGTAAAGACTTATTGAAGTTATTACTTGAGACTTGAAGTGATTTCTTGTTTATAAATACGAGTGTTGAATGGCTAATGGCTTGCTTGTAAATATTAGTGATGAAAAATTTACATTATCCCATTATAATAGGCTATTTGACTAATTTTCGAAAATTATTTAAAACTATTATTTATTACATAATAAGCAGACTATATTGATATTTCCGGGAAATCTACTGTATTTTTAATAAAAATCATTGTTAAAGTTTAAATCTCCAAAACCGCGGCAAAAACGCTATTTCTGTAATGGCGCTGATCATATGACATGCGTGACGTCAAATGCAAGTAAACAAGCTAATAATGATAAGCAAGGATTTAGGATAATTGTTTTATCAACAATTATCATAAAACTGCTTCAAAAATAGATCAACAATAGAATTTATCACCCAGAAAACATAAAACGCGAACTAAAATCACTCGAAGAAACTATGTTTACTTGCGTGTGACGTCACCAGAGTTGCAACCAATAACAGAGTGTTCACATCACAGATAAAATTTTAAATAAATGTTGTATTTTATTTCGTTTAATTTGAAAAAAAATATACAGTATTTTGTTTAAAATTAAGTGAAATATGGTTTTTTAAGCTATTGTCTAACAGGGTGACCACAATTTGCAGTGTATTTTCAATGTTGTCAAATAGCCTATTAAGATTCACACTTAGATAAACCAACTATACGAATCTTAGTACCATTATGCTTATTTTTTATTGACAAATGTTATGTGTGAGAAAGTAATTATACACAATCATTTCTTACTGTGGGGTCTGGATTTTGTGACGTAATTTATTTTTATTAGTTACTGACCAAGCTACCTCGTAAACCAGCTCGAACTGTGTAACCAAGATGAAACGTTCGAATAATTTGCATTTTGTATGAAACTCATGCGCCCAGTGACGCGCATTTGTGATTATATTATTTATAATTAAATAAATTGATGACGAAATTAGTATGTACGGAATTTTATTTTTGTATTTAGACATCACTAACACTCTAATTTCTGTGTTCGACTTTCCAACTTATACTGCCTCGGTGGCGCAGTTGTAATTGCGAATGTGTTACGACTGCTGTGTGTTCTCGGGTTCGATCCCCAGGTCGGCTCAAGTGATATTGAGGTTTTCTTAGAATACTCAGTATCAGCCCGGAGTCTAGAATTGTGCCCGGTGTGGCGATAGGCTCGCCCCTATCACGTTATGGGACTTTAATAAATTCGGTGAAAAGTAGGTGTACTGGTTACACTTCTGCCTACCCCTTCAGCGATTACAGGCGTGAGTGTATATGTTTGAATTTCTTCGTAATTACGAGTCCAATCAACCGTACATCTTATGGTTGGTTGGAAAACGTGAAATAAGTGAGGACGAGAGAACCTGCAACTCTGCAACCCACCTCCCCTTATGAAAGGTTAATTGAAATTATACAATAAGGGGGGTGAGTTACGTATCAAATAGCGGAACCTCACTCCCCTCCGACACCAATACACTTGAAACACCACTGACCTCTGTAATAGATGTAAGCCTTATAGTGAATCATTCAAATAAAGAAAAAAAATATACAATAGTCCCTAATCTGCTTATTGAAAAATACAGGCACCAGATGTCTGACGGGAGAGATCGGATTGCTCCCGATTGCTCTGTATACGATTTGCTTAAGTTAATCATCGCTAGTATTGGCGGTCAACCACGGTGTAGGAATCTAGAAAACAAATACCTAATATTTCTTATATTATAGCAGAAACTCGGTTACCAAACATGTTCCAAACTTCATAGTATGTGATCACCAGTGTCATTACCAACACCTATGAACATTCAAAATGCGATTGGAGGCCTCTGTAAGTCTAGAAACCTCACTCCAGTTTTTGTCGAGGGTCTAGAGTTGGGGACTGGGGCACGATGTTTGGCCGTTTTGCGGCCTTCTGAGTACTCTGACACTAGACCCACGACTTCTTTATCTTGCCCATGGCGTAGTGTGAAGAAGCAGGCCGGCATGATTGTGTTGAGTAGTGGGGGATAGATTGTCTCGCTAATTGGATCAGGTGCAGTGTGGGCACTTTGCCGTGCCAGGATAAAAATGCAAATGGTCCAAATTATGCCAAAATGTACCGACGCACAAAAATAATTTCAAGATAAAAGTTTTTTTATTCATAAAAAGTACACCGACTTCAATAAAAAACAAATTATGCGTCACAATAAAATTTGAGGGTTTCCCTTAATTTTTCTGTGATCTCATCATCAGATCCTGACTTAGTGCCAATGGGACCACATGGGAAGTATACCCTTTTAAACAAAAAAAGAATTTCTCGAATCGATCCAGGCGTCTTCGAGTAACCAGGTAACATACATAAAAAAAAGATTCCGACGAATTGTTAACTTTCTCCTTTTTGAAGTCGGTTAAAAATGACGTTAAAAGTTTGAGTTGTAATTACTCATGGTCCAACTATCAGAATAAACTGTCAGCTCTAGTTTGTGCCTTCAGAGATTGAATACATGTTTAAATTGTTTCTGTATTGATTAAACACTTTTAAAATAATTGAAAAACGTTTGTAGATGATTATAGCAAAATTATTTTATACATGTTCTTAATGTGTGCCTTGGTTCACATATACTTTTGCCGTATCAGGTGTGAATTAAAGTTGGGCTGATTTGCTGGGTTGTATTAAAAGCCAACTTGAGATGGCATACAAAAACACATAGTAGGTACCTAAGTACATCTGTTCACTCCTCATTCGGAACACGGGTGTCTGAAGTTTGACCAAGAAGGCCATAGGCATTTGCGAAGTTGTAAAACACTGCCTGGCGCTGAGATTTGGTAAGATATAGTCTAGCTAAGTAACTCTTAACATCAGTGATAGGTGATTCAGTCGCTTTTCGAAAACACTACAGAAATGCTAATTTTTTTATACCACGATGGTGGCAAACAAGCTTACAGCTCGGCTGATGGTAATGGGTTACCGTAGCCTATGGCCGCTTGCAACACCAGGAGCATCACATGCGCGTTGCCGCCCTTCAGAAACCTATTTACTCCCTTCTTGAAAAACTACTGTAGTCTATTGCATTCGCCGTTGAAATATTCTAATATCAAATATTAGTTAGAATATTTCAACTAAGCTAAGCTAAAACCACAATATTTTATGGCAAAATGATATCTTGTCGTAAAAGCCAATGCCGACTTCTGACGGATGAAGTATCAACGGTGTTGTGAAGATAACTCGGTTCTCGTGTGTTAATATCCTGTGACGCATGTGGAACCGGCGGCCGGGTGCGGTATGACGCGGGTGACGGGGGCGGGAACGCTCCTACGGCCGCCAGTCGAAACTAGTTGCATTGCACATGTGGCTGCCCGAAAGTTACAGAATCCGTTTATTGTCTTGGGCGCGTCTCATGTTGATTAAATGTTGGCATTTCATTGCCTAGTGCGGGATTGTCAGGGATTTTAGTCCTGTTTTAAGCGATTAGCTGACTGCCTGCCGACTGGTGAATCACACATCAATCCGGCTTGGGTAACAACATTTTTATTTGTTTATACAACACATGTTTCTGTACATACGCGCGTGAGTTTTGTGTTTTTAAACTTCAAATTCAGCTACGTTAGCCTCTCGTAACTTTCCAAGAACGCAAATAAATTTCCTAGAATGAGAGTGTATTTTGTTATGCGGTCAATGATTCCAATTTATGTCCCGACGCTATTAATTGTTTTATTGTCGTATATTGCCTTTGCGTACAACAATGTTACAATGTACTGCTGTTTCTCGAATTAGTACAATTTACTCCACTTTGAGAACAGTGTGTGAGCTGCAAATCAAAACATGCTAATTTTATTCCTTCAGAGTTTGGGATCTAGGCGAAAAATGTGGGGCACGGGGTGCAGGGCCGGAAGTAACTATCAAATTTTAAAGTATTTTTCCATAGAACTCAAATACTGACTACCTACCTCCGTGACACATCGAGCGTGGTGATGAAATGAGTGGTGTCCACCGATTCGACCTCCGTATTGATTTTTGTATGATCCACAAATATTTTTTATGGGTCTGAGATTTGTAAGACCGAAAAAGTCTCCTGTAATTTCTAATAAACACGATGGAAGATGCATTTTAGTGTGGGGTCAGGACTACGTGTGTATTTATTGAAGATGTATAATTTTTTTTACGTACATAACGGCATGTCCAACGTCTACTCTTGTCCTCACATCTGCTGATCGCGTTTGTTGGACTATTAATACTATTTAATACATCGTATTTATAATACTTACACTATTATCTTCTCAACCAATAAACTATATATACAATTACGCTAACAATCAACGAACAAACTCGCTAACAAACAAAATCACAAAGAATTATATTGACAGTTCCGTAAAGTTTGCACGGATATTGTTATCAACAAGTCGTCGATGCCAGCGGTCGCTTGATCATATTATGTTGTAACTTTCAACCATAACACCGGTCTAATTTTGTATTACTAACACATTTTATAATAAAGCTTGATACATAAAAACATTATTACATTATACGTTTACTTTAGACATTATATTGATGTGTAACACTTTACTATAACTTTCTGGGAGTGTTTTCGTGAAAAGGGACGGAAGTGTGTCAACAGGAAGTCGAAGCGCGCACTATTTGATTTGAACAATGAGCACGGGGTGCTAGATTTGGCCGTTAGATGGCGTGCCCAGCAGTAGGGCAATGTTTAATACAGGGCTTGTAATATTATGATGCACATAGGATATGATGTCCCTCTGGTGGCGGCGGTGGAACGGGAAGCGGCGAGCGTGCGCACTGGCGCTGCTGGTGCTAGCGCTCTGTAGCGCCGTGCGTCTGCCGGGCCGGGCACGTGTCAGTGCCGAGTTCCCACGTGTGCCTCCCGCCGCGCTGGCACACCTCCTTGCAGACTACACGCATCGGCACGAGGGGTACGTTACCGGGTCATACGAAGATCTGAATGATTTTTTTTCACACAAATCAGCCCGGCAGATGGCGCTGCGGTCGGTGTGGCGCTGCTTTTACGGGCAGGACGACGTCTGCACGGTCTGCTAGTTTTATATATGTTCCTTATGTATGACTTGGTTCACACATGCTTTGACTATGTCGGGTGTGAATAAAGGTTAGGCTATTTACCAGACTTACGGCGAAGCAAAAGGGAGGGTTATGTTTTAACATGTATGGATGTACATCAATATACGCAGGGGTGTTACGTATCAAATAGCGGAATCTCGCTCCCCTCCGATACCCCGACATTCGAAATCACCACTGAACCATGTAATACATGTAAGCCTATCTCTCTCAGGTCGGTCTCTCATGTCTGAGGATCGTGGTCAGCATCAGGGTTGCATCTGGAGCGGATGAACTGCCTCCATCGGGTTCTGTCCAGCGCGTCTCTCACGACCGTGTAGAATGTAAGCCTATAGTGTATCATTTAAATAAAGATAAAATACACGCAGGGGCGCATGGAGCATCGAGCAAGAGAGCAACAACTACACTTCATGGCGATACACAGTGGCGTACGAGTGTGGCCTGCGCTGCGCTGGGCGTGCACACGTCGAGTCTCACGACGAGACCGAGTCTCCGCCGACACACGGACCCCCCACCGCACATCTCATACGCGTGCGGGATCAGCGCTGCCGCCGCCCGCCGCTGATACCGTGGCCGACCTTCTGCGGTGAGTGCTTGTACATGTTATAAGAAAAAGGAAATAAAGAAAAGATTTTTTATAGTCGAAACGTTAAAACACATAAAAAAATTACAATAATAATAATTGATCCGACAATGGGAGTACCTATTCAGCCCCATACCCCTATTCAGCTACATGCTGCAGTACAGGCTAACCCATACTGCAGCGCTGGTTTTCGATAGAGAACCCAACCAGTGACGTACACAGGGACGTGTAGGAACGCAGGTACCCTTTTTTATCCTGGCAAAGTGACCACACTGCACCTGTTGGTAAGCGCAGTCCAATTAGAGTATCGATTAGCGAGAGACGATATATCCCCCGCTACTCAACACAATCATGCCGGCCTGCTTTTTCACACTACGCCATGGGCAAGAAGGTGAAGAAACCTAGAATGGTGCCCGATATGGCGCTGGGCTCGTCACATCACATCATGGAATGGTGTTAGTGCGTGCATCCGATTGCGTAATTACATCACCTTTTCTAATCTTATACTAATTATAAAATCACTTTCTTCTTTCACCTTTAATACACACACACATACACTCACGCCTGTAATCCCCGAAGGGGTAGCCAGAGGTGTAACCAGTACACCCACTTTTCGCCGAATTTCAGTCCCATAATGTGAAAGGGGGCGAGCCTATCGCCATACCAAGCACATATTCCAGACTCCGGGCTAATACTGAGAATTTCTAGATAGAAAAACCCAATATCACTTTACCCGACCCGGGGATCGAACCCTAGATCTCAGCACAGCAGTCGTAACGCATGTGTTAGAAAAATAAGGACTTTCTTTAAATAAACAATAATCTAGATCATATGTATATGATTATATTTATAGATGGCCTTTATATAACTGAATATAAACGAATATATAATGATGTATCATCATTATGTTCTTTAATAATCTATAATGTAAAAATATATATTCGAAGTGTTTTAATTATCTTTTGGAATACTTTCATTTATTATATTTTCCACAATTGGATTAGACTATTTATAGGATATATCATTTGAATAGCCATATATTCTTAGAGCAATAAAACAATATATATCAAAGGCAATATCTTTTAATAGTTAATGCCACAACGATCTTTTAAATATTTACCCCCTACTTCGGAAAGCCTAATAACAGGAGAAGAAGTAGGGAAGAAACTCCTGCTATGATATTACATGTCAAATCATAATATACAATTCATAAACACACAAATGTATAAATATCAAATAATACTTAGCTTAATTACTCCAGTAGCAACACATATTCTCTTCACAAGTATTTTCAAAGCTTACAGGGTATTACTTTCAGAACTTCCGCCTGTTGTCACTATGCAACAATAACTAATCTCTATACCGATGTTTCTAGCTTTTTATACAGTGGGGCAAACAAGTCAGTTTTACATAAATCTTTATCTACATGTTATTTGTAAATAGAACATCATACAAACATTATGATTAATTCTAAAATGAATTAAAGTATACTTTATAAACGAATTAGTACTCTAAATACAATTATTTCTTAATAATTCAATTTGCTTTTATACTTTAAATGACGTAGGCAGTTAATAATTCACAAATATTCATCAATTGAGTTGTTTTAAATTCAATAAATCTAACACATGCGGAATTACAACTGCGCCACCGAGGCAGTCACGATTAATAAACATACTTGGTAAACTTCAAATAGGTATAACTTTTGATTGAATGCACCGATTTGATGTCTGTGGATGAGAGCCAGTAATAAAATAATAACAATTAACACCCAACAGTCACACACATAGCCCCGACCCCACACTAAGACACGAGTCTTGTGATGGGGGTATCAGGGACTACGCGAGACGCAC
This sequence comes from Laothoe populi, assembly GCA_905220505.1. Taxonomy (NCBI): domain Eukaryota; kingdom Metazoa; phylum Arthropoda; class Insecta; order Lepidoptera; family Sphingidae; genus Laothoe; species Laothoe populi. Next base: position 1,529,159 of record HG992156.1, read on the forward strand.
GGTCTCACAACACCCAGACCCAGAGAAGTGGTAGAGCCATGCTGTAGACATATTTGTCTACAGCATGACTGGCCGGCTTGACCTGGGTAGTACCACTGTATCACAGAAAACCAACGTAAAGTGACAGTTTAGATAAAGAAAGATATCCGGAGGCCCAGATTCCCCCTTCCCGTCCCTAAACCCTATTCCTTCAAGGCCGACAGCGCATACATGATACTTTCGGTATTGTGGATGTTCATGGGCGGTGGAGATCACTTAACATCAGGTGACCCACTGGCTCGTTTGTCGGACTATGCTATAAAAAAACCCCCGGACACAAATATCTGTCTGTAAGTGGCTATTGGTTGTCTGCAGAGGATACAGAGTGGGAGGCGCGGGTGCGAGGTGTGGCAAGCGGCTCGCGTGTGGAGGAGCAGGCGACCACGTGGTGCAGCGCTCTTCACATGGTGTCCGGAGCGTGCGGCCGTGACTTGCAAGAGTTACTCGAGCGCCGCCACCAGCGCTTACGCCTCGCTGTGCGTGCTTAGTTTTTTTCATCCTGGCAAAGTGACACTGCATCCGATGGTAAGCGCAGTGACAGACGACATACTACTTTTTTTAGTGCCTTAATAGGCAGACGAGCAGACGGGTGCTGATGGTAAGTAGTCACCCGCCGCCCATAGATTTCTGCAATGCAAGGGCACAGCAAAGTCGCTGCCTACCGTTAAAATTGGACTCTAATTGGACAATTAGAGTATCGAGTAGCGAGTGACAATCTATCCCCCGCTACTCATCACAATCATGCCGGCCTGCTTCTTCACATTACGCCTGCTTTTGTCTATCTTCATTGGCTAGATTGCAAAGGTACACATTGGCAAATAGGGTGATCTAGGGATGATGAAAACATATCGATGTTTTTTTATGATTTATCGATATTTTAAGGAAATGCATTGAAATTCAATAAATTTTAATACAAATATTGTAGTTTACTAATTCTTACATCGACTCAAACTTAAAAATACAATGGTAATTTAGGTAAATAAGAAGATAATTTATTGATTTCTTTTGTTTTATTTTTCCCACTCTTATGTACGTTGCAATAATGTACAAACGAATAGATATGCAACGTATTAATATAGTTCGTATTTTTTTACATCAACCGCCACCTCAAAAAGAACGATTAAAGTGTTTTGTATGTAGGATGAGTCACATCTACATGTTTATCAAGTTCTTCAGTGCTTTTGAGCCTCCCGTCACCAGTCCTATTAGCTCGCCGAAGAACGACATCCCGCGGCGCCGTCTTCAGGTCATATGCCCATCCAATCCAACTGCAAAACTGTATAAACTTCGTAGTTAAATTAAAATATTCATTTGTTTTTTCTGCTGCACGATAGTCCCAAGGAAACGTGTGGTGGTAATTGTGGAATCCTTCTCCTAAAGTTAAAATGGACACCAGCGAGCTCTGGATAGCGGATATGTTACTGTCGTACGGTCGCCGGCCCCACATGTGGGCTATGCTGTTCGCCAGGAACGTGACGTTAAGACTGAGCGCGTATCTGCAGACGGTGACGTGCCAGGCAGTGTTGAGGCTCTCTCCCCAACATAGCGGTATCAGTGTTGGGACTACCAAGCTTAATAAACCGACGAGCGGCATTGCGTACCTGCAATACACATTATATATAAAGCTGGTGGTAGGATATTCATGAAAGCTTCGGGGGTGTTATTTCTTTAAAATCCAAGAGTTTCATTGAAGGACTGATTCTTGATTGTATAGGCTTTATTGCTTTTATCTCTTACTCTGTTGAAAGGGTAATGACACGAGAGCTGCCTAATGCTCATTTTTTTACAATTCAATGACAGTGCCCCTTCCCTCATTTTACTTTCCAATAAGTCAATACAGCAGCATAATTATTTAAAGCTATCAAATGAAATATTGAATAATTCTAAAAATACTATTAACATTAAACAAACATACTTAGTATTTATAAAACGTGAGTTTATAAATCGTATAAATTTACTTTTACAATTTCTTTAATAATGAAGTAGGTACTAATCACGTGTCAGTCCAATCAAATCAATACAATTACAATCAACTCTAAGTATTTAGTTTGCATATCTAACATACATATCCAAATAAAGATAAATTGTCTCGAATGCAGTCAAAGAAAGGCGCAAGTTCAATAATGAATACCAAGAAACGAATGTGGACGAACTCATAGGGTTTTCAACTTCATGTTGACATATGCTCCTATTAAAAACCTGAGAATGAAGCGCCTTTATTCCGACGAGGTGCCAATTAATGTATTGTAAAGAATTATAGTAACAGAAATGTAGGCGATTTCAGTTTTCGTTGCCATAACTTAATTACCAGTTGTTTTTTTTTTAGTGCCTCGATAGGCTGACGAGCAGACGGGCCAGGTTCTAACACAATACAAACTGGGATATATCACAGGGCGAAACTGTCAAAGTAGCGTAAAGGGTAGCATCTGTTGCAATGCCGATCTCAATAACGAATAATTACTTCTTCTCAGTTCCGCTAACCACTTGGCGCCACTGTCGCATTACAAGACTACTCGGTAGTACGAAAATCAACGAATTTGCTTTAGATTTGGTTTCATCTTGGTATCGCATTTAAATAGTAGACCGGCTGATAAGGTCCTGTATTTTAAAATCGCACAGCACTTTTGCAATCCTTACTTTAGGGGCGGCATCTCGGCTCGCAAATGTTTCCGCTATTTTAAAACAAAGATGCGTCCTGTTTTGAAACTGAATTGTCCTGGTTTTTCTAAATTTAAATCTTAGTATTTCAATGCCGGGGTTGGTAACACTAGTCTGTACTTACTTATACTGAAATTGCAACACTGGATTGTTGTATAAATCGGACATGTCGACATGTTTCCCTTGCTCGAAGAGACGCGGGTGTCGGCGCACGAGCAGCCAGCCTATATGCGAGTAGAAGAACCCGCGGCTCGAATTATGCGGATCTGCATCTGTATCGCAGAATCGGTGGTGCATGCGATGATCTCTCGCCCATCCTATCACAGTGTTTTGGAAGGCTATTGAGTGGAACAGCATCAGCAGCACCTGCGGTTAAAAGACATTATAGCCAGCCTCCGTGGCGCAGTTGGTGAGTAGGCGGCTGTGAAACGAGAGGCTATGGGTTCGATTTCCACATCGGGACAAATGTTTCTGTGACAGACAGATATTTGTCCGGGGTCTGGGTGTTGTGAGACCGGGCGTCTCTCGTAGTCCCTGATACACACAATACAAGACTCGTATCTTAGTGTAGGTCGGGGCTATGTGTGTGACTGTTGGATGTTATTTATTATGAAACAGCGAAAGCAGCAATAAAGTGGCGCACTGCACTCATATAATCATTCTTTTCAGTTTCTGATTCGGTTTTATTTCCAAAGATTGTAGAACAATCAAGTTTTATAGATGTTAACATTTAAGAAAATAGAAATTATCTTAATAGATATAATTCTTCTGTACGTGTATTTGTCACCCAACTCCTCCTAAACGGCTGGACCGATTTGTATGAAATTTGTGTGTATATTTCAACGGGTTCTGGATGGTCTGATAACAATTGGACCCGGTAGCTGGCGCTGCTTTTCCAAGCAGGTTAACGTCTGCCGTGGCCGCTAGTTTAAATATAAATAGTATGCAGTAAAAGAATCATCGTTCCGTCATATAATCAATATAAATTAATAAGTAAAAGTTTTTTAATTCATAAAAAGTACACCGACTTCAATGAAAAACAAATTATGCGTCTCTATAAAATTTGAAGGTTTCCCTCGATTTTTCTGAGATCCCATCATCAGATCCTGACTTGGTGCCAATGGGACCACCTGGGAAGTATACCCTTTTAAACTTTTAAACAAAAAAAGAATTTCTCGAATCGGTCCAGGCGTCTTCGAGTATGACATTGTGCTTTTTCTTTCTTTTGTACCTCCAACGGCCTCCGGGCGCGGTAGGCCCGGTGTGCCCACAGGCGGTGCGCGCCTGCTGTCACGCCGATGTCGCCAAGCACGAACACAGTGTACGCTCATCAAGTAAACAAAACAAATAAATCACACAACTGTTAGGAACATCAACAAAACTACGCAAGATGGATATTTAAAAGGCACAAATACAATATTTACAATTTATTAATTGATTTACACGACACTGTGACACATCTCAGTGCTTAATATTAACATACACGTATGTCAGGATTCACTTTAGGCTTCTCTTTATAATTAATCTACCAGCATTACCCTTTTAAACTGAACAACGCCACTGAACTGATTACCACTATGATTACCATTTACACTTACTACACCGAACCATGAATATACTGGCTATCGTCTCGTCTTCCACTCAACTAAACTGAACTGAACCCAGGAGCGCGGAAGGCACTCTCTGTTATATTAAACATTTACTACTGCCACTTTGATTGTCATTATTATCTACCCCCAACTAGTCTCCTAAATACCTCCGTTATACCTTCGGTATTTCTAATAATATTAAATACCCCAATACAACTGTATGTCACAAACCCTCGCTGTAGTCACTTTCGTTTTTGTTTTTTTTATCCTGGCATGGCGTAGGCTGACATGATTGTGTTGAGTAGCAGGGGATAGATTGTCTTTTGCTACTTGATACTCTAATTGTACGGCACTGCGCTTACCACCAGGTGCAGTGTGGTCACTTTGCCGTGTCAGAATAAAAAAAACTGGTCCATATATTATACTTTAAACGGAACTGGCAAAATTAAAGCTTTACCACTCGGAAAATATATCCTACTAATATTATAAATGCGAATGTTTGGATGGATGGTTGTTTGTTACTCAATCACGCTACAACGGCTGCTCGGATCTGGTTGAAATTTGGCACAGAGATAGATTATAGTCTGGAATAGCACATAGGCTACTTTTTATCCCGGAAATTTACAGTTCCCGTAAGATAGTTTAGTTTTTCACAGAGCAAGGGATCAACATAATTTTTTTCATAGTGGCAGTTTAGGGATCAGAAAATTACATATGCTACTTTTTTCCCGGAAAAATGCACGCTTCCTATGGGATAGCAAAATATAGAACGGTATAATAGCTTAAGATGCCTCCATGGGTGGAACCGCGAGCAACATCTAGTATATACATACATAAATATAAATATTTCATTATACTAAGTACAGAATATTTAATTGTGTCACCTAGAAGTATGGTGGCCCATTTGGCAGAAGTGATGGCGAGGTAAAGACCGTAGAGTCCTGCTACATGCCAATACAGAAAATGTATGATATTGAAGTAAACGATGCGTTGCACGGGTTTTGATGAGGGGCCTTCTGATGTCTTCTCCGTCGCGTCGCATCGCGTAATGTCGGCCATGCCTAGAACAGAACGTGACTTTTACAAGGGCACGTTGTTTTAGTGCCTCGATAGGCAGACGGGCCACCTGATGGTAAGTAGTCACCGCCGCCCATAGACTTCTGCAATGCCAGGGCACAGCAAAGCCGCTACCTACTATTGAAATCGCTGGTCTCTCCCGCCGTCGTCGCCCAAAAGATGTTATGGGAGACCACGGTCGCTATCGAGACAGCACTGTCACTGTCCACCCACAATAACAATTCTACTGCGAACACACGTCCTCGACGTAGGGCTTACCGGCGAGTCGAAAGAACTTATACAAGGTTTCTACCCCTCAACTATCCCAAGGACACCGGTGTCCGGAAAAAGGTAATAAGTAGTAAGTTAAAATACAAGCCAAAATCAACTTTATTTCCATAGTTTTAACGTTGCAATACGCATACGCACGTCAATAGCGGCGAGTATTGCCAGTTTTTGCGTGGTTTTTGCGAGGAGATACTTTGTTAAGGTTGGAATCAAACCTGCTTGTTCACAGTTAAGGTTGCCGTTATATCTATATTTGTGTTTAAATAAAAATATACGGTATATGTATTTATCTGAGCGTGACGGTAACGCTAGTTCAGTGCATTTTCCCGATTCTAAAAGTGCCCAACTTGCTAAAGGGTTTCTATTCAAAAACTTAAATTCTTTGCCGGCGGTGCGGCGCGGGTGCGTTCAAATACTGGCCAGTTTCGCCGTTCTTACATGCTATTTTTAACTTTAATGTTATGGAAATAAAAATGATTTTGGCTTGTATTTTACTCCCTACTTTTTTAATAACCTTATAGACACGAGTGATTATAGTCACAGATAAAAAAAACATAGGCAGTCATGGGGACTATCGACAGAAGTGAAATCTTTAAAACTTTGAAACTACTGGGTTCTTTTTTGAAATAGCGTCCAGGAAATAGTACGAATTTGTTTATGATTGCTTGTCAATAATTAAAGAACGTCATAGGCGTGCCTATGTCAAGAGTAAATTAATCTGAGCGTGACGACACCCTTCAGTACTATTCCCCATCACAAAAGTGCCCATCGTGCCTAAATTTCACTTCAATAATGCAAAATTGTATACCTAATCAAATACATACCCCAGTTGCGAACTGTTTAAACACAAGACATTAATCACTGTACCAATCGTCTAGGCGATGTTTTATTGCACCGTTCACAACGCTTGTAGCACACTTCTAACCATGCTACTGGATGGCAGCGCGATGAAACACAGTATATACGAAATTATTTGCACCTGCAGATCACGTGGCACATCAATTACATAATATAAACTCACACTCATCTTCAAAGAGGTAGGCAGAGATTAAAGCACCTATTCAGCGAATTTATAACCATTCCAACTGATTTAGAGGTGATCGCATGGGTTACATATGCGTTCGAGTGAATGGAACAACTTATAGACTGGTGGACTTATAGACTGCACAATGCGGGATTTGATCTTAGTGCCTAAGCAGTATTAGCTTAAGTAGGTACGAAGTCACTTGTCCATTGAGGCCATCTTCTAATTATTATGGTAATGTTGTTTTATATACATTTGAAGTAGGTGCAGATGTACAAGCAGGTCACCTGGTGATATCATTAACGTTATGAATACTCACAATACCGAAGGAACCTTAAGATGGATTATTTTTGACGATCTTTGAAGAGAAAAGCATTTGGGAAGTAGGGCTCTAAGTCATTCATAATTCTATCGGCCATCAGTACCCAGTTGTTTCCCCTTGTAATAAAGTTATCGGCCCCGCATTATATTCTGTCTTTCATTTTGACAACCTCCGAGGCGCAGCGCGTGACTAGACGGGTGAGAAACCATAGGCCGCGGGTTCGATTCCCAATGTTTGTGTGATCTACAAATATTTGTTTCAGGTTTGGGTTTAGTGCGACCGCAGTGACTCGTTTTTATTGACACGATACAGGTTTGTCCTAGTGTAAAGTCACACATAGGTGTGTGACTGTTTGGTATTATTACTATTACTTCAGGGCACAGGCCTCCTTCATGACGCGTTAAGCTTTGGTCTTCCCTACAGTAGAAATTAAGTTAAAATACAGGGTAACACTTTTTGTTGTTTTAGAAGCTGTGTACAGCTTCGAAATGACATAATGTACTGGGACCGAACCGCAACCACTCTCCCGGATTCCATTCTACCGTCCGCTAGGCTGTCACCCCTCTCACCTCTATTGAACGTTAAACTAAACTGTTTATTAATAGTCACATAAATCATAGTAGTTTTATGTACGTGGTTATATGCAACAGACATTGTAGGATTTGACGACTTCCGCAGATTAAACCTAGCTATAGCTAGATAGGGAGAAGTGTTATGTAAATTTTACTTGATACCTGCCTAGTATTAAACATCGCCACTGCCGGGCACGGGCCTCCTCTGTTGGTCTAACGCGGGTTGGTAGACTTCACTTTGACTTGTATGAAGGATTCTCAGATATGCAGGTTCCCAGTTGATATTTTCCTTCACCGTCGAACATCCGATAATTGACAATGAATACGCATGTACTTCTCACTTTTTATACTGGCACGTCAAAGTGACCACACTGCACCTGATGGTAAGCGCAGTGCCAAATAGAGTATCGAGTAGCGAGAGATAATCAATCCCCCGCTACTCAACACAATCATGCCGCCCTGCTTCTTCTGTGAAGAGCATTCACCAGTGAAACAAGAAGCGGTCGAGGGTCTAGTGTCAGAGTACTTAGAAGGCCGCAAAACGGCCAAACATCTTAGCCCTAACTTTAGACTCCCGACAAGAACCGAATGTATGTACACTGGTTGACCCCGGCTGGCTGATGCGACACGAAGCGTTTTGCTAGTACATTTATCATGCGCACGGCTAGAGAGTGGAACTCTTTGCCGGAGTCTATATTTCCCGAAAATTATAACCTGGGTATCTTTAAGTCAAGAGTGAATAGGTATCTTCTAGGCAAGCGTGCTCCACCGTAGACCCCATCATCACTTACCATCAGGCGAGATAGTGGTCAAACGCAAGCCTATTTATAGTAAAAAAAAGGGTTCTGCACGCAGATGATGGGATGTGATCCGATCATGCGATATGATCTGTATACTGCTGCTATTCTTGTAATACATGGCCTTACCGCCTTCATACTTATTATATTCCAATCTGACAATCGTTTCGGAACGCAGCGACCACTAGTCATCCTAGAGTGATAGTATTCTGTGCGACTAGCACATTGGAAGTTTTTTTTTTTTTTTATTCTGGCGCGGCAAAGTGACCACACTGCACCTGATGGTAAGCGCAGTGCCGTCCAGATAGAGTATCAAGTAGCAAGAGACAGTCTATCCCTCGCTACTCAACACAATCATTCCGGCCTGCTGTTTAGCTTCTTCACACTACGCCTAAAGGACCCAGGATCATAGGAAGGAGGGAACACGGTAGCTGGCAAACTGTTCCACAGCTTGATGGTGCGGCAAAAATACGAGTTTGCGAACCTCTTGGTTCGGGCCGGGGTAGTAGATACCACGAAGCTGTGGCTCCGCAATCCAGTACGCGTGGTTCTGGTATGGAAGGGAGAGGATGGGATAAGATCAAACAATTCTTCAGAGCATTCGCCATGATACAGACGGTAGAACACGCTAAGCGAGGAAATATCCCTACGCAGCTGTAGCGGCTCCAGGCTGTTACTCACGTCTGCATCATTCACAATGCGGATGGCCCGCCGCTGCAACCCATCCAAGGCATCGAGAAGGTCCTTACCTTCCTAAGGTAAGTCCGAGAAACATTGTTGTAAATTGATGGAAAGAATAATATGCGAATTTTCTAGTTAAACTGGAGTTCACCGAAAGAAGATCTAGCCTATAAGCTCTCCTTGTGAATAAAATATTTTTCGGATACACACATATTATATCTTTATTCTTATAAGTAATAATTTTGATTTTTCTTATATACTACATTTTGCATTTGATGAGAATGAACAAACTTTCGCGTGGTATACAGATATGCGATGAAATTCAATAACTCAATATACGGTTTGACTTGTTTATAGCGGACACTGATGTACAGGGAGAAGTGTCGGCTCCTTCTCACATATGAAAGCGTAATTGTAGATGCACCACACGTCGTCGAGTAGGCCGGTCCGGAACATGGCGCCGCAGTGCTGTCCAATACCATTCGATTGGGCATTATCTGGCTGGGTGGCACTCCACTGTGCAAAGCCAGCTTCTTCCAGGGTTTGACCTAAAATATAGAAATATTTTAGCAGGTCTAGTTTTTGGCAAGGACAAAATGAATTCTAAATAACAATTTCGAATGAATCATAATTTACCGACTTGCATCAGGTCAGCGTGGTGGACTAAGGCCTGACTGACATTAGATGAGGAGGCCCTGCTCCAGAAGTGGGACGGCACGTTGGCCACTTTTTGGGGAAAAAGCACTGAACTTATTTTACTTTTGACATAAGCACGCCTATGAAGTTCTATAATTATTGACAGGCAATCAGGGTTAAATACTCTAAGAGCAATCATAAACAAAAAAGCTACTTCTTCATGATCGCTGTTTCAAAAAAGAACACAAGACTGCCTATGTTTTTTTTAAGAATTTTTTTTCCTGGGTAGGCAGTCGAGTAAGTCCAACTGATGGTAAGTAGTGCTCATAAGACTCAGCAATACCAGGAATACAAGTTACCCAGATGCATTTTTTTTGTCATGGAGAATATACACCATGTCGCAAGAATAACGCACACCTGAGACATCCGAATTGAACATAAATTTACAATAGTAATACATACACTGAAATTATACTGCGATCAGCTTAAGTACTTACAGCTTAACTTCATCAACTTAACTTACAGTTTACGTATTTGAAACCATATTAACCTTGACATAGAGTTCATTATCTGTACGTACCTACTACTTACTGCCAAAGACAATGGCAAAATAAATATATTCTTTCTTTCTTTTTTATTTGATAATGGATTTCATTCACTATTACATTAGTTGAAAAAGTCTTATCACTGGTCTTATACTTAAATAATATATACCTGGCCTGGTCTCAGATTATGCTACTTTTTACATAAGTACGCCCATGAAGTTCTTTAATTATTGACAATGGAATTTCAGTTTTAAGTTTTCACTTCAGTCAGTAGAACCCATGACTACCTTTTTATGCCCGGAGAATGTAAAATAGAAAATTTGGCACTACTGGTATAAACAGAATATATAAGAAAAATATTAGTAATTTTAAAAGCACAAAACCTACCATGAATCGTTCTCCAAACATTGTGTTCATTCCAGTCGTAAAAGCCAAGGTACATCCCACCCCTCTTCGACCCCAATATGGTATCTGTTGGGTGTTGGTTGAATATATCTCTGACTAACGCACCCTCGTCAGGGCTGTTGATGATGGCCAGGTACCCTCCCTCAGAGGCACACGTCAAGTACGCCAGCGGCCACGTTAAAGCGTACCTATGGAACTTGTAACAGTGGCCGGTTCTGTTGTCAAGCCGATACTCTGTACGAATTCAAATTATTAATATGCATAAAATTATGTAGATGATAGGGGACAATATTTGGCAACAAACAGATCGTCAATACTATTGAAATAAATTTATTTGAAGGTATAGAATAGCAACCAGAAATTTAATAAATTAATAAATACACCCAAGAATCGCATCCAATTCCTGATTGCAACCCAGTTAAATTTTTAAGTTAATTTTCCTTTTGTGTTAAAAAAACAAATAATAATGAATGTTATGAGATAATCAAGTAATATAGGTAGGTAGTTTCCTTTTTAACAAAATCTTTTTCAAAATCTCTTTTTAGTAGTATTAGTAGAAGTATTCCTCGTCTGTGTCTGATTCATCAGACATTGTTGCTATGTGCTTACCTCTCTTTTCATTTTAAAAAAGAAAGAAAAGGAGGCTCAACGTCGAAAGACGCCGGCGTTCACAAATTTAAAGTACCTTTCTCTCCTAACTCATGATGAATCGCGACTATTTCCCCAATAAATAGCAATAGGTATGTTTGTACCGGATCCGGTTTTCCGGATTGCAAACCCTAGTCCTGATCCCGCACTAGTTGAGACCTTTATCGTGGGTATCAGGAACTACAAGGTACTATGGTCCCACATTGCCCAAACGAGAGACAATATTACACAATCATTTGTCTCGGTGTGGGGATCGAACCCGCACACTGTAGTTCCACAGCTAGCTACTCGTCCACTGTGCTACAGAGGCTCACTGTCTGTCATTAATAATTGATAGCATGACTTAATGTTGAAAGGAGAGTGATGGCATGTACATATACATGTCGGCAAGGTGGTTTGGTGCGTAGGCAGCAAGTCGAAGGGATACAGATGTCCGGGTCGAGCTCTGGGTTGTAGATCGAAGGGGCGCTGTGATCCAGGCTGCACTGCCCTGGTTGCGTCGTAGTTTTGAGTAGTTGTGGGCAATAGCCAGGATTGGGAACATCATCAGTGGTTTGAGAAAGTGGTCGAAATACCAACTTTAATCATTGTAATTTAAAGTGCTGTGTTTAAAAGAGCAACTATGGGGTTTCTTGCCAGGTTCTTCCCCATGGATAACTGCGTTCCGAACTGGCAGTATAAACTGTGAATTGTTAATCTTGAGTATTTCTACCGAACTATCATACGATGTGCATACTGACTATAATATCTGGAGACCGGAGAGGGATGTTACAAGCTCTCTCACAGTAATGACCTGCCGCCGACATACATATACGCTCACGAAGGGGTAGGCAGAGGTGTAACCAGTACTCCCACTTTTCTCCGTATTTATTTATGGCATATGCCAAATAAATGATCTTCCACTAAAAGGGCAAATCAGAAGTACCTCCAACCGTTGAAAATGTATAAGAAGATGTATGAATGTGGAAGAGGCGAAAGAAGTGAGTCAGGATCGTAGTTTCATTTTTTATCCTGCGCTGCAAAGTGTCCACCATGGGCAAGAATGTGAAGAAGCGGTCGGGGGTCTAGTGTCAGAGTACTCAAAAGGTCGCAAAACGGTCAAACATCGTACCCCAACTCTAGACCCCGGACAAAAACACTCGGATGTACACTGGCTGATCCCGGAACGCGACACAGTTGCGTGTGCCACTATGGTGGGTTTTACATCCTGTGTACGGTGGTCGCTATACGGGCGGATATGAATATCCTACCACCAGCCACTCACACTTGTGGCACTCAATAGTCTCTGCCTACCCCCATGGGATACAGACATGAGCGTATATGTATGTAATAGGACTTATTTAGACTCTTTTGCCATTCTTTTTATACATAAAATAATGAAAATCTCCTAAAAGAACAGTTACTGGCCCTTTCAACACTGATCAGTAAAAAATACACAATTTGTCGTACTAACCTGTGTCAACAGTGCCACACTCTGTAATCTGGAGATTCATGTGCCTTTTCTTATAGCATATGTAGGGCAGATAATCTGTACAGCTGCCTGCAAAGAGTCTGTCCTGTGGCATCATACGCAGGCAGCTCGATGCGAGGCTGTAAGTTTCAGAGAATATTTCACCTTTTCCCACAGGCATTTCAGGCAAGGGCACTCCTGGAAACAAGTATAATGTAATAAAAGCCCTGTATTCCCATAAATGCCCATCAATATGTAGAACTCACGGTGCGTATAAACGCCCATTAAAAATATCAAGTAAGTAAGTAAATTTCTGATTATTATTATAATAATAAAAGTGTATAAATAGTATTTAAATATTATACCTATTATATAATATTTATATATATTATTTTGTTTCGTTTTTATTGTACCGACTTGTCATAAGAGGCATTTATTTCCTACGTATTAGGCGGATCAATAGGGTACTAGACACGAGTTTTTAGTATTTTAATCAACAATTTACATTACCTAAACCCTACTATCGAAAGAATTTTATAAATCAGAACAAAAATAAGTAAATTAGGCTCCATTCAAATCTGCTGGAAGGGGTATGTCAAATAACAGTAAAAGGATGCACGGTATGAGCCGTAACGTCACCGCCCGCGCCTTTCAGAATGGCTATTACTGTGCCTTTGTGCGAGGGAGATAGTGATATGTTCCCACTACTCACCCGTTTTTGCTCATACCAATATTTAAAACAAATATGGTGACCTCATTTTTCAAGCAATTTTGATTCTGTTTTCGCAAAAGAGTTTCTTTTGCGTATTATATTCGGTTGCTTATCGAATTTTGTGTAAAATTAAACACAGGACACTACCATACTCTTCGCTATATTCACAATACAGCAAATGTTTAGTGTAATTGTCGAATTTTCGGATTATAGATAATCATAGTTTGCCATGCGAGCCATGACTATGAACGACGTTGGCCACACTGTCGCGGTAACTTATTTGCTAAATCCCGATAGTACAGTAACTTTTTTTCAATTAAGGGGGTCTGAGGGCGTCCGTTATTCATGTGACATGCTGTAGATTACTTTAGTTTACTATTCAATCCATAACAACGTACCTTCAAGGCTGGCGAACTCAGCAGGTGATATTGTGTTGTGTACACCGGTGTACACCCCGGAGCTGGGAATGTGTGCGGCTCTATTTACTATGCTTTGCATCACATCGCTTACGTCATCGTTTATAGGTGACGCTAATATTGCACCTGAAATATATCTTACAATGAATATGACGTGTTATATAGCACTAGCTTTTACCCGCAGCTTCGTATGCGTGGTTACGTTTGTCGGTATCATAGGAGACTGAAATCCCATAGATGCACTTTCAGTTTGCTTGAATATTCCATTTTACGGGCAACTATTAAAATTTTTCTTTCCCTAAAAATCTTATTTGGATTCTGAACATTTAAAAACATAGCCAAATCCTGCTGTTCTCTAGTGATGCGCCAACGGATTACCAACGGCATTTAATTTTTATTTATATACTAGCTGTTGCCTGCGGCTGCGCCCGCGTGAAAGTTTACTTATACTATTTATATAATCATTTCATCTCACATAACTACTCTTTGTATAATACAGATATTCGTTAAAACAGGTATAACTTTTGATTGAATGCACCGATTTAAATGAAATAAAGACTAAATTTTACCTCGAGATACGCTCTACGATTTTAATATCTATTCATTTGTCGTAATACAGTACTCTGGATGTGATGCCTTGACAGAGAGACAGACAATAATTCCGAAAACAATTGTTTTGGGTTCTATATCCATAGTATAACACGTCACAATCAAAATGTTGCAAAAATATTTAATGTAGAGACAAAGTGCCTATTCAGCTTTATTATAGTATAGATGCAGTTCTATTATACACTCATTTGCAAAAAAACGGGCACCTAAGCAATGAACCATTTCAAATGTTACTATTGGTTTGTTTGATAATTATAGGTAGTTTTACTTTCACAATTTTGTAAATTAATAAGCAAATAATCGTTTTCGTCAGTATTATCATAAAATTTTGATAAAATTTATGGGTTTTAATGCTAAAGTTCACTAGTAGTGTATGCTCGCTAGTAGTGCATATGCTCGTGAAGTAAAAGTTAACAAAGATTTTTGTTTGTTTTTTCTTTAATAAAGTAAAAGCAGATAAATGTTTAGTATCGAGTGTGACCCCCTCTAGCTGAAATCACAGCTTGAATTCGTCTGGGTATGCTAGCGAGGATATCCCGGATACTTGCTTGCGGAATACGTTCCCACTCCGCGGTAATCACATTCTTCAGCTCTCTGATGGTCTGCGGAGCCGGTTGTACTGATCTCACGCGTCGTTTCAGAACGTCCCAGACATGCTCTATAGGATTGAGGTCGGGACTTCGAGCTGGCCAATCCAAACGACGAATGCCGACCTCTTGCACATACGCTTCCACATCGCCAGACCGGTGGGCGCGAGCGTTGTCGTCCATAAAAATTGAGTCTTCGCCTAAAGCAGCCAATGCGGGTTGTGCATGAGGAATTAGAACTTCCGTTATGTATCGATGTCCAGTCAGTGAGCCGTTTTCAATTCAATTTAGAACGTACTGTTTTAAACACCACGGCATTTTTAAAACCGGCCAGTAACATGTACAAATGATTGAAATCATTTTGGTACCGTATTTTTTTAAAGAAGAATTAAAATCAAAACCGCCAGTTTTTTTTGCAAATGAGTTTAGTATAGATAGATCTAGTAATCTATAAAATAATAATTGACAGATTAATATCTGATGACTGCCTCGGTGGTGCAGTTGTAATTTCGTACGCGGTACGACTGCTGTACTGAGGTCTCAGGTTCGATCCCCTGGTCGGGTAACCGCGATATTGTATTTTTTATCACGAAATACTCAGTATCAACCCGGAGTCTGGAATTGTGCCCCGTATGGCGACAGGCTACATCTGTACATACATGCAATAATTACATTATGCTGAGTTAATTCAATTGCACAACATTCAAAAACTCCTGGAGTTGATATATTTTTTATATTTCTCAACTCTTTATATTGTTGACCCATTCTTACTAATATGCAAACTCCTCCTCGTTTCGTTTCTCTAGAAAAACATGTCGCCAACTTATAACCAGGGACATTGAGAAGATCTTCATGTCCACGTTCCATGAAATGTTCCATGAAATGAAAAATGTTCGGTAATACAAATCACTTCTATATTCATTGACTTTATTTGTAATAGTTCATATAAGTGTTTTTTTTTTTACGGTAGGCAGCGGCTTTGCTGTGCCCTGGTATTGCAGAAGTCTATGGGCGGCGGTGACTACTTACCATCAGGTGGCCCGTCTGCTCGTCTGCCTATCGAGGCACTAAAAAAAAAATATATAAGTGTAATGTCAATTGATCCGTTTTATATATTTTAATGCATAATGGTTACATATTTATAGAAAAAACATATTATTCGAAATTTCTTGAGTATTGCTATTGTAGTCTTCATTTTCTACTATTTTTTAATGTTTATGAAAAGATTTTTCATTCCTGCATCGTTTAGGCGCCCCCGTGGGCCCGAATACATTTGATAGTCATATGTCAGATCAGCATTTGAATCCAATAAAATAGCATACTCGTGTGTTGTGTTATCTAAATACAATAAATTATTAAATATTTCAATCCTTTTATTATATATGTAAAGAAAAATATATTTTTCTTAAATATTCCCGCGCATAGAGCGTCTTCGTGGTGGATGATTATCTGTTCTATAATCTGTGGTCGAATAGCCTATGGTATCTAACCTATCTGTATATATAAAAGAAGAAACTGACTGACTGACTGACTGATCGATCAACGCACAGCCTAAACGGCTGGGGTTAGAGACTTGAAATTTTGACAGTAGGTACCTTTTATCACGTAGGCATCCACTAAGGAAGGGTTTTTGGAAATACCACCCCTAAGGGGGTAAAATAGGGGATGAAAGTTTGTATGAAACTCCGTCATTTTTGAAGTTAAATTCATGAAAATTAGTATTTGGCATTTTAGTTAAAAATAAAAAATATATGTTTCAGGATTTTTGGAAATTCCGCCCCTAAGGGGGTAAAATAGGGAATGAAAGTTTGTATGAAAATCCGTCATTTTTAAGTTAAACGCATGAATATTGGTATTTTGTATTGTATACTTTTTCTCCCAAACATGACCACCACGCGGGCGGAGCCGCGAGCAACAGCTAGTAAAGTATAAAGCATTAAACTGTCAATAAAGTTTTGAAAATTGTTTCGTGAATTTTAAACGTATTACAACAATTGATATTCGGAATCGACATTGTGAATAGAAACATTAAATGTCGTTTCTTTCCTTACAGGTAATGTTTTGAATATTAACACTTTTAAATTGTATAAGTACCTATGTAAATCAGACTTGTAAAATTATAACAATAAATCTTTCCTTACAGAAACTCAATTGTGTTTATATTTGCGGTGTCGACCAAACACTCGAAGTAATATTTTATAAAACGACATTTACTGTCAGAAAATGGAAAAGTTAAAATTTACGTTTCAATCAAAATCAACAATAGACGGAAAGTCGAACTACATTGCCATAACCTCAATTATTACACAAGATGAAAAAGTTTTCCTGATTCCTGAGGAGTATCAAGCAGTATCACTTCACAAACATATCCAAAACTCTAAAGCTTTCGTTACAGTAAAAAATACATTAAAAAAAAGACATCAAACTAGAAGTGTATGGATAAAAATGACAGAGGGTATATTACAAACTTACCTTGATGAGGATGATAACATGATTTTTCAGGACCAGTTTCTTGAGGAAATTACCCAAGAACAATTGGCTATTGTCAATAAAAAAAGTTCAGAAGATCCCATTATGAAAGTTTTGGAAAAATTTATTGAAGGTCAACAAAACAAAGAAAAACAAAATATAAAAAAGTTAGCGGACAGGTTTGTGATTGAAAAATTTGATGGAAAAAACAAAAATGCATATCACTGGATGGAAGTATTTGAAAGAGAATGTAAAAGGTTTGAGATAGTAGAAGAGGAAGAAAAAATTGAAATCTTCAGATTATTTTTAGAGAAATCATGCACTGATTGGTATTCTTCCATGATGATCAAGCATAGTTTACAATCAGAGTGGTCAGAATGGAAATCAAATTTTTTGCAAACCTATGCCAATAAAGGTTGGACTTCAAGTAAATATGCTTTATTTTTCAAGTATCAATCAGGATCTTTATTAGAATATGCTATTAAAAAAGAAAAGCTTTTACTTGAAGTAAGAAAAACAATTGATCAAGGGACTCTAATTGACATAATTGCTGCCGGCTTACCAGATTTTATAACGGATAGGATCAACAAAGAGGAAGTTGTACAAACAAAAGACTTATTTAATGAATTGGGCAAGTTAGAACATTTAGTAACAAAGAGGAAATTTCTCAAAAAAAAAGATGATACTAAGCCGATGAAAGAAAAATGTAACATTTGTGAAAAGTTAAAGAAAGGTGTGCGCTATCATCCAGAAGATTTGTGTTGGTTCAAAACAAAATTAAACAGTGGAAACGAAAAAGATAAGAAACAAATAAAGCTTATCAACAATTCAGAACTAGAATGCGAACTACAATGTGAAGACCAAAAAAACTAATAGTGCCGCCATTAATTAAAGTAAAATTAGTATTGAATAAAAATGTTGAAGTATTTGGAATCTATGACTCAGGCTCTAATGTGTCATTAATAAATTCAAGGTTGTTGAATATAAAAAATAAGGAATTGAGTTATGCTAACAAAACTAATTTAAAAACAATTAATGGCGTTAAAAAGGCAAATGGAATAATAACACTCAATATACAAATTTTTAATGTTGAGAAAAAAATGGATGTCTTTGTTATTGACAAGGAAAATTTTGATTATGATTTTTTAATTGGACTAGATTGTATAAAAAAGTTTTACTTAATTCAAAATGAAAACTTAGAAATCAATCAGAAACTTCCTATACAAATAAATGAAATTGTTTCTAATGAAACAAATAGATCAGATATTGATATTTCTAAGGAAATCAGATCTGATAATTTAATAAATTTCAATGAAAACTTCAGTGAAGAAAACTTCAACGTTTGGATAAATCATCTAGACTATCAAAAACAGGCAGTGATTAATGACCTAATATCAAACAATAAATCTGTATTTGCTAAGGACAAATATGACATTGGAATGGTAAAGGATTATGAAGCACACATTGATCTGTTAGTAGAAAAATATTGCAGTAAAAGGCCATATCGCTGCACAACAGAAGATAAAAAGGAGATTGAAAATCAGATTGCAAAATTATTGAAAAAAAATATAATAGAAGAATCATATAGTCCGTTTGCAGCTCCAGTTACATTAGCTTATAAAAGAGATGAAAATAAAAAATCAAGATTATGCATAGATTTTCGAGATCTAAATAAAATTGTTGTCCCTCAATCACAGCCGTTCCCACTTATTGAGGACCTAATAGTAAAAACAAGAGATTGCAAATTTTTCTCAACACTGGACCTTAATTCAGCATTTTGGTCAATACCTCTGCGTGTCACAGACAGGCACAAAACTGCATTCGTCACACAAGAGGGTCACTTTCAATGGAATTGTTTGCCATTCGGCTTAAAAACCTCACCAGCTATATTCCAGAGAATAATGTGTAACATAATACGGAAACACAAGCTCGGAGAGTTTACAGTAGCTTACATTGATGATATCTTATTATTCTCAAATTCTTTCTCAGATCATGTCAGACATCTAAAACAGCTATTTCAGGCAATTAAAAGTGAAGGTTTAAGACTTAAATTTTCTAAATGCACATTTGCAGCCGACTCAGTTAAATACCTGGGTCACATAATACAAAATAATTCAGTTAGACCTCTGAAAGACAACTTGAAATCAATAAAAAACTTCCCTACTCCAAAAACGAAAAAAAATGTAAGACAATTTTTGGGAAAAATAAATTTTTATCATAAGTATGTGCCAAAAATAGCAATAGAATTGGAACCATTACATAACCTTTTAAGAAAAGGGCAAACTTTTAATTGGACTAAAGCATGCCAAGAGTCATTTGATAAAATGAAACAAAAACTATGTTCTCAACCAATATTGTCAATTTTTGATCCTAACTTGCCTATTCACATATACACAGATGCCAGTATATTAGGAGTAGGAGCAGTCCTAAAACAGCCACAAGAAAACAATGAAGAGAAGCCAGTTGCATACTTCTCAAAAAAATTGAATGAAGTTCAAAAAAGGAAAAAAGCTATATACCTGGAATGCCTAGCAATTAAAGAATGTGTAAAGTATTGGCAGCATCTGTTAATAGGTAAAAAGTTCACTGTTTTCTCAGATCACAAGCCCTTGGAGAATATGAATATAAAGTCAAGAACGGATGAAGAATTAGGAGACCTAACATACTACCTCTCACAATATGATTTCCAAATTAAATACTCCCCAGGAAGATACAACATCGAAGCTGATTGCCTAAGCAGGAACCCAGTTTTAGAACCAAATGAAAACCTGGATGAACAATTAAAAGTAGTAAACATGATAAAACTAGAAGATATTATAAATGATCAACTTAAAAATGAAAAGATACAATGCAGAAAAGAGAAGTTAATAACAAAAAACAATGTTTATTACAAGAAAGTACAGAAAAAAGATAAAGTAATTCTATCAGAGGAATTCAGTATAGAATTCATGAAAAATGCACATACAGACCTAGGCCATATAGGGATTAGGCAAATGCAAAGAATGATCAGCGCATTTTATACAGCAGAAAACATGACAAGAAACATAAAAAGAATCTGTGAGAGTTGTATAGCATGTATAAAGAACAAATCAAGAGGACAAAATAAATATGGATTGATGTCCCAATTGGGTCCCGCTACAAAACCCTTTGACATATGTTCCATTGATACAATTGGAGGTTTTGGGGGTTCAAGGTCAACAAAGAGATACTTACACCTGCTATCAGATCATTTTACTAGGTACGCATATATTTTAACATCAAGTACTCAAAATGCAAATGATTTCATCAAACTAGTGAAAAACTGTGCAGAAACTGATGACATTGGCATGATCCTCTCAGACCAATACCCAGGTATCAATTCTAGAGAATTTAAAAGATTTTTAGATGAAAAGAATATTCCAATAATTTTTACTGCAGTTAACTCTCCCTTCTCAAATGGGCTAAACGAAAGACTAAATCAAACGTTGGTCAATAAAATCAGGTGCAAGATAAATGAAAATGACTCAAAAACAGCATGGACAACTATAGCTCAAAATTGTGTAAGACGCTATAATGAAACGGAGCACACTGTCACTGGATATGCCCCAATGTATCTACTAAACGGCACAGATGTTACGATTTTGCCTAAAGAGCTGAAACTTAAGAAGACCGAGTATGATCTGATCCAAGACAGGAAAAAAGCTCTGGAAAATACAATCAGATCACATAATTACAACAAGACAATTTACGATAAAAATCGCAGACATGTAGACTTCAAAGTAGGTGATCTTGTTTTTGTGGACAATGGAAACAAACTGAATAGGAAAAAGCTCGACGAATTGAGAATTGGACCCTATAAAGTCGTAAAAAAAATATCAAACTCAATTTACAAGATAAACACCGACCATAAGAAATCAGAGTCAAACTTTTTCCACATCTCAAAACTCACTCCAGCCCCTGCGCTAGAATAACCATGAAGAGGATGCGTGAACAGTCGTGTTGTTTCATCTTCTCTGGGAGGGGGAGATGTAAAGAAAAATATATTTTTCTTAAATATTCCCGCGCATAGAGCGTCTTCGTGGTGGATGATTATCTGTTCTATAATCTGTGGTCGAATAGCCTATGGTATCTAACCTATAAAGTATAAAGCATTAAACTGTCAATAAAGTTTTGAAAATTGTTTCGTGAATTTTAAACGTATTACAACAATTGATATTCGGAATCGACATTGTGAATAGAAACATTAAATGTCGTTTCTTTCCTTACAGGTAATGTTTTGAATATTAACACTTTTAAATTGTATAAGTACCTATGTAAATCAGACTTGTAAAATTATAACAATAAATCTTTCCTTACAGAAACTCAATTGTGTTTATATTTGCGGTGTCGACCAAACACTCGAAGTAATATTTTATATATATTGTTGTGAATGAGCCACATTTATATGTTGGCATACATAATATGATGTTTGTGTGGTGTATGTCTTGAAAATAATCTCTAATACAGAAAATTAAGTCATGGTAACACTTAGTTGCCATTAAATCAGCTTCTCCTATCAGTATGATACAATAGTCGGTTTTAGTAAAATGCTCAATCTTTGTCTTCATCCCCTGAAGGATTCGTTCAATGCCACCATACGGATAAGAATAGTGACAGTAGTCGTAAGTCGTATCTTCAATAATATTACATAATTTATTTGTTCAGTTACTACTTATTAGACAGATTTTTTTCTTTATTTCTTGTGACCGACGGTTACTGTACATTTGCTTTTCATTGGTAGGATGAGATAATATTATGATATTGTCGGACTGAGTAGTAGACTGTAGGGTGATATATATGCTGGTGATAGGATATTCATATCCGCCCGGATAGCGACCACCGTACACAGGGTGTAAAACCCGCCATAGTGGCACACGCAAGTGTGTCGCGTTCCGGGATCAGCCAGTGTATATCCGGTTTCTGTCGGGGGTCTAGAGTTGGGGTACGATGTTTGGCCATTTTGCGGCTTTCTGAGTACTCTGACACTAGACCCTCGACCACTTCTTCACCTTCTTGCCCATGGCGTAGTGTGAAGAAGCAGGCCGGCATGATTGTGTTGAGTAGAGGGGCATTTAGATCGCCTCTCGCTACTCGATACTCTAATTGGACCGCACTGTGCTTACCATCAGGTGCAGTGGGGGTCACTTTGCCGTGCCAGTATATAAAAAAAAGGGTAATGTTTGGTTTTCTCTGTAGATTCTGTGGTATTACCAAGATTAACTGTAGAAAATACGTTAGATGTTTCTTTGTTTGTATTATCGTGTAAAGTGTCAATTTTTATTTTTGTTACTGTATTTTTCTTTTTTGTCAAACAATCTATATCTTTTTTGAGAGAAGTGTTATCTGATTTTAAATTTACTATTTCTAGATATGCAGCGTCTAGTTTCGAAGTTAATTCATTTACTTTGTCCTTCAGGCTATCTATATCGTTGTATTCCTCAGTATCAGAGATGTTTGGAAAGCTGTCAGTACTAGTAGTGCCATCTAGCGTACTTGTTTGGTCTAACTTATCTTCATTAATAATAATTTTATTCGTATTTGAGTTTGCCTGATTATGACGAAGACGTGTAATAATAGTTTTGTATATTTATGTTAACATGGGTTTAACAGATTTAGGAAAACATAAATGAGCTGTAACGTACCGCGGATTTGATTGTTAGGTTTGTTTTTCTTATCAACCTTCACTTTGCTATTATCAGTGTGCAGATAAATCTTTGTTTGTTCTCAGTTCAATCCACACGTAATCAGTATCACATTCAGTTTATTTATTTGTCTGTTGAATATGTTCAACACAAATTCGCAATATAATGAGTTCGGTTCAACTCGTAACACTTCACATAATATTTTCTTCTATTTTATCAGCTATGTTTTTAACTATTTGATACGTATAGATAACGTTTGTGTCCATAATTTACACGCTTTTACAAGTATTTATCACATTTATATTACTATTTTTACAATAATTGAATATTTATTTTGATTAACAAAAGGAAGAACTGTAACTAAAACGAAAGTAACTCATCATATGCGACATTAAGATCTTCAAATATCGTTACCTTCCAAACTGCACCGCAGACGTGCATCTTCCCAATTGGCGGGCTCTCGGTGTAATTTGAACCATCCTTCGGCTGCTGCATGATACCGATAGTCTGACCGGAAAAGGTTGCTGCCTAGAACATAATAAAAGATAACATGCACTAGCAGAGATTATATTGTTAGTCAGGTGTAATCACGTATTTTATCGCGGTAAAAATTAAATTTTCTGATATCTTGCAAATTAAACGATAAAATTCTTTCTAGAAGACTTAAGTTGTATTTATAAAAAAAAAACAAAAAATAAAAATCATCCTGAATGGACAGGCTTGAAAATTTGTTTCATATAAAAGAGACGTGAAATGACGTGAAAAGTGAAAAGTGAAAAGAGTATAATTTCCGGATGTCTAACTCTTCAAACTTCAAAATAAGGAGGAGGTTCTCAATTCGTCGGAATCGTTTTTTTTATGTACATTACTCGAAGACGCCTGGACCTATTCGAGAAATCATTTTTTTGTTTAAAATGGTATACTTCCCAGGTGGCCCATTGGCACCAAGTCAGGATCTGATGATGGGATCTCAGAAAAATCGAGGGCAACCCTCAAATTTTATAGGGACGCATAATTTGTTTTTATTGAAGTCTGTGAAATTTTTATGGATTAAAAACTTTTCATTTCAGACCCTCCACGTTATCATAATTTACCTAGTATTGTGAGTATTTATGGACGAAGATCACTTACCATCATGTCTCACACACTAGGTCGTTTGATGTTCTTTACAAAATATAATTGAAATGATACAATTTTTTTACGGATTCTATCGCGGTTTATTAAACGTTTTTATCTATATATTTGACTATACTTGCGTGACGACATACAACTCAGTCCACCCCGTGACCATGAAGTCTGTAAAACTTTCGAAACGTCGGGATAAAAAAGTTTAATAAACCGCGATAGAATCCGTAAAAAATTGTTTCATTTAAATGTATAATATTCGCGTAAACATAAGAAACCAAAATATAATTGATTCTTACCAGCAACCGTTAGAGTACCAACAACTAACAGAATTGTTCCGTGTAGCACTTCCATTGTAAACAACAGTAATGAGCAGTCCCTCTCACTCCTGCAGGCGGGTCTTGTTTATATAGTCGCAGAAACGCTGAACCCGTTTTAATATGTTTTGTTTGTTTTTATATCTTATCTTCAAAGTCTGTTTCCCTTGTTACCGTTGTAGTTGACTCATTCTGTTTTGATCTAAGTCACATTGTAAAGTATATTACCTGCAATATGAATTCACTACGCACCATCTTCTCATAGAACATACTGGTAGGTAGCATTGTTGTGCCCGTACACCTATAAAGACTTTTAAATAAATAAATAACACCCAACTGTCACACACATAGCCCCGACCCCACACTAAGATGCGAGTCTTGTGTTGTGGGTATCAGGGACCTAGAGAGACGCACGGTCTCAACACCCAGACCCCGGACACAAATATCTGTCTGTCAGACAAACATTTGTCCCGGTGTGGGAATCGAACCCACGGCCTCTCGTTTCACACCTGGTGTGTTGCTTGTATGCTTGTATACCACGTGACACTGTCACTTTTGTGGTACCGAATGCCGAAAATGCCAGTATAAACGGGTCTACACGTTAAGGGTAAATAGAACAAGAAAGCGACAAATGACAGCTTACTATGCGTTTCCTACTGTTATGTACGTGACGTCACTCCCTCGTAATGGAATCTGTTTCATCTACGTTTTTTTATACTGCACTAGATGTAGCTCGGGGCTCCGCCCGCGTGGAGGTTATTTTTGGAAGGAAAGGTATGCAATCCATGGAGGCATCTTAAGCTATTACACCTTGCTATATTTTGCCCTCCCATAGGCTGCATGCATTTTTCCGTGATAAAAAGTGGCATATGTCATTTTCTGATCCCTAAACTACCTCTACGCAAAAATTCATGTCGATCCCTTGCTCTGTGATCTATCAGAAACTGAACTATCCCACGGGAACTGTACATTTTCCGGGATAAAAAGTAGCCTATGTGCTATTCCAGACTATAATCTATCTCTTTGCCAAATTTCATCCAGATCCATCCATCTAAACTTTCGCATTTATAATATTAGTAGGGTTAGTAATCTACAATACTAATGAAAGGTCAATATAATCAAGTAGAATGTACAAACCGCGCGCCGTTGGACGTATTTATGGGATTTATTTATTAATTAATTTAATATTCATATAAATATGTGGCATCACGGTAGTTAGCGTAAGTGGTGCTAGGGTAATTTCGACTTTACGAACGTCACAAGAAGAATAAGGAATATGCATGCAATATGTTTGTATATATTAGTCAATTTAAAAAATGAAATTGACTATAACGTAATTATTTCAGTTGGTCATTTTTTGTTTTTGGCGCCAAACAAGAAGTGACTAATTACGTAAACAGAAATGGGCAAGTAGCAAAGCCCTCACTTAGGTGTTCTTGAATACGGGCGTATATGTACATGCGCGATGTCTATTAATAAAAAACTCGACAAAACTACAGCAGTTATCGCAGCGTAGGTATTATTAAGTTTATTTTGATGTCAATATTTTAGGTTATCTATTGAGGGGACAGTGCTATCTCGGGAAAGCCCCAGAACAATGACACCTTCATTCGATAATTAGAAGAAAATATACTAAAACGTTTTATCGTAAACGTACATATTTATTGCTTACAATATTTAATCATGATTTTAATCGTCATCGACTATCAGGCGGGCCATAAGCTTGTTAGCCACCATTGTGGTACCAAGAAAATACGTTAATAAACTAACAGGTTTTTTTAATGCCTGGATAGACAGACGTGCAGACGGGCCACCTGATGGTTAGTCACCGCCGCCCATAGACTTCTGCAATGCCAGGGCACCACAAAGCCGCTGCCTACCGTTAACGTGACAGGAGATGATTTTATGTTTCTACGCGCTATTTATACAGTTTTCGGTAAATTACTTCCATTCAGGAATAAAATACTTTATAGGGTAGTTTCCTGCGTTCTATTTCTATATTATTTAATATGTAACCAAAAATACCAATAAGAAACCGTCATAGGATCAAAATTTATTCAAAAATGAGACCGCAATTATTGCTTTAAATATTATAATGAGCAAATATGTGTAGTGGTGTATCATAAAACTTGAACCATCCGTTGGCTGTTTCGTGATATTCATAGTCGGACCAAAACTTTTTATCACCATTTTTTTGTCTGCGGTCTAGAGTTGAGGTACAATGTTTGGCCGTTTCGCGGCCTTCTCTCGAGTACTCTGAGACTAGACCCTCGACCGCTTCTTCACCTTCTTGCCCCATGGCGTAGTGTGAGGAAAATACTCTAATTGGACAGCACTGCGCTTACCATCAGGTGTTGTGCGGCTACTTTGCCGTGCCAGGATATAAAAAATACCTGGAATAAATATACAATCAATGAAAATTAAAGTAAGTAAGTTTTCAGAGAGTAAAACTGAGAAAATATCGGAACATATAAAATATAAAAAGCGATAACCTAGTTGGGTGAGGGACGGAGTGCCGAGATGAATATCGGTTCGAATAGTTACGTGTATATTTCGCAGTTTTTATTACTGTCCCATGATGTGGCACCGCCAAACCGGGCACAACTCTAGACTCCGGGCTAATATCAGTAGTACTAATATCGTGTATTTCGTGATAGAAAAACCGAGAATCACTATATCAAACCCGGGGATCGAACCCGAGACCATAGCACAGCAGTCGTACCGCGTACGCAATCACAACTGCGCCACCAAGGCAGTCATCAATAAGATAATTTCTCCACAAGAAATAGTCATAAGCCTATAATTAAAATTACACCACTTGGATGTCTATAGCCAAAAATGGTTTGCACCTGATCCATCTAAGTATACCATGAAGGCTGGTACGCTCTTAACATAAATTATCGTCATCCGTGTAGATATTTTCCGGCTCCAGGTTACTCTTTTATGATATCAGCCTGGTTAAATTTTGAAACATAAAGCTGCATGTCCTTCAGAAGGTAGTCGGCCCTTGGTCTGATCTATCAGTATTTGATCTAGATGTTGGATTTTCAACACTTTGTCTAATGTCCGACAACGTAGATCTGATAACCAATATGCTCTTTTCAGTTCCAGTGATGTAGGATGTGCGGAGTTATTACACTCACGCCTGTTATCCCCGAAGGGGTAGGCAGAGGTGTAATCAGTACACCCACTTTTCGCCGAATTTATTTCGGTCCCATAATGTGATAGGGGTCGAGCCTATCGCCATCACAAATTCCAGACTCCGGGCTAATACTGAGAATTTCTAGATAAAAAACCCAATATCACTTTTACCCGACCCGGGGATCGAACCCGAGACCTCAGCACAGCATTCGTAATGCATGCGCAATTACAACTGCGCCACCGAGGCAGTCTAGTTACAGAGGAGGTATTGCCTCCCATGATCATTGATCTGAGATTAATCTACGAAGTTGAAACAGCTACCACTGGTTAAAGGCATTGAAGAATAGGGCCAAGTGTGCCCTTGATTACATAACTATCTACTACTTCCGTGACTTTGCTGGCATATAGACGTAAGTATCTGAGAAGTACCAAGCTCGTGAAATATTTTCATAACAGATGCTTAAAAACAGTTGTCATTCGGCCGAATATTTTTCTCGCGACAGTTTATGCCTTTTTTTTTTGTCGCGGGGAAAGCGTTTTATTACTACCGCCCGCTCCGGGGGGAAGCGGAATAAGAATAAAACGGTTATGCTGGACTAGCCGGTTTTACGACCCAGCATCCCCCTCATCCGGGTTATGGTTATCCGGGCAGCCGCTGAGCCAAGTCCCTACCCAATATGTACACCCCACCCGACACTACCAGCTAAAACCCCGCGGTGGCCTTCTTCGGCGCTTACGGAGTGATCCCGGGGTATTGGAGGAGTGCTAGAATTGCTGCCGGAACCGCCCCTGCGCGGTGCTGCGTAGCAGCCCATCTCCATGGGAGGGCTTAGGAGCCCCCGCGCACCGGACAACGACAGCGAACGAGGCCTTACCACCCGCGCTGCCGTCCATCTCGGGGTCGCACGATGCTTCGAAATTGGGAGCGCATCGATTTGGGCTGACAGCCCCCCGCTGCGAGCCCGCGACCCCCGATGGCCTCAATTAGTCGCCTCGTACGACAGGCAGGGGTTACCGTGGTGGAATTCAAATGCCCTCCCTCCACAGGGCGGGAGACGCCGGTCAGTCGTCCACCCGGCGCCTCTTACGTCTCCTCTGGCGGTGGGTGGGATCATTTCGTTCCCGATCCCTCTCGGCTTTCCTACTGCGAGATGACGCTCTCGCAGAAGTGGGCCACCGCACGCCAGGCTCCAGCTGGTGACCATGGCCTACACCACGGCCGGCAGCGAGAGGTCTCCTCCGACGACTGCTCTGAGAGCGCTGCGCTCACCGTCCCAGGCTGGGCACTCCTCCAACGTGTGTTGGGCAGTGTCCTCGCGGCAGTTGCCACAATGGTGGCACACGGTAGACACCTCCTTTCCGATCCGACACAGGAACGAACTGAAACACCCGTGGTCCGTCAGTACCTGCGTCAGCCGGAAAGTTGGCGCACAGGACACTTTAGACAAACAGCATGGTTCTGTGGAGAAGCGTTGTATATGTCGGTACTGTAGGCCTACTTTTCACACAACAAGAATGGGAAAATCTAGAGTGCCTAACAATATATGGGTCTCCTTCAAGAACAATTTTCCCAAGCCCGGCTCGTCTCTAATTGAGCAAATGCAATAAGCAGTGTTGATTGAGCTTTCTTTCGGGACATGTGCTTAAAATGCTGCCATGTATTTCAAGCACACCCGAGAATTATTTTCTCCATTTCATTCCCCAGAGAAACCGCAAATATAAAGCGTAGATGTTGCTGGGAATGGAATACTGCTCGCCTCTGGGACGGTTCCGCAAGGTACCTTCTCGATGCCTTGGATGGGTTGCATCCATCGCTACTCAACACAATCATGCCGGCCTGCTGTTTAGCTTCTTCACATTACGCCTAAAGGACCCAGGATCATAGGAAGGAGGGAACACGGTACCAGTCAAACTGTTCCACAGCTTGATGGTGCGGCAAAAATACGAATTTGCGAACCTCTTGGTTCGGGCCGGGGTAGTAGGGTACCACGAAGCTGTGGCTCCGCAAGCCAGTACCCGTGGTTCTGGTATGGAAGGGAGAGGATGGGATTAGATCAAACAATTCATCAGAGCATTCGCCATGATACAGACGGTAGAACACGCGAAGCGAGGAAATATCCCTACGCAGCTGTAGCGGCTCCAGGCTGTTACTCACGTCTGCATCATCCACAATGCGGATGGCCCGCCGCTGCAACCAATCCAAGGCATCGAGAAGGTATTTTGCGGAACCGTCCCAGAGGTTTTGCTGGTGGTAGGATATTCATATCCGCCCGGATAGCGACCACCGTACACAGGGTGTAAAACCCGCCATAGTGGCACACGCAAGTGTGTCGCGTTCCGGGATCAGCCAGTGTACATCCGGTTTTTCTCGGGGGTCTAGAGTTGGAGTACAATGTTTGGCCATTTTGCGGCCTTCTGAGTACTCTGACAATAGACCCTCGACCGCACCTTTTTGCCCATGGCGTAGTGTGAAGGAGCAGGCCGGCATGATTGTGTTGAGTAGCAGGGGATAGATCGTCTCGCTACTCACTTACTACTACTACTACTACTACTTACTACTCGATACTCTAATTGGACCGCATTGCGCTTACCATCAGGTGCAGTGCGGTAACTTTGCCGTGCCAGGATAAAAAAAAAAAAAAAGGTGCGAGCAGTATTCTATTCCCGGCCGCACTTGCGCTTTATATAAGCGGTAGAGCTGACCGGGCGTGAAAAACCGCCGCACCCTGTTCAGGATTCTGACCCTGCGGGAAGTGGCGGATATTACGCCCTCGATGTGACTCCTCGGATTAAGATCGCAGCGGATATCCATACCTAGGACACTAAGGTCATTCCGCATTGCGAGTGGAACACCCTGAAGAACAGGGATGGGAGAATGGTTATTCTACAAATATACCAAATACAATGGTTTACGCTTTAATTGTTACTGGCTCGGATCATTGCATTTAGCTGGACGCAGACTTCTTGGGTCTTTCTCGCATATGAATGCCAACGGAAGGTCGCAGTAGGTGTCATCGAGGAGACCGGAGCGGAACATACTGCCGCAGTACTGGTGTTGGCCTTTATAAAACTGGTTGTTAGGCTCTCCTCGGTCCCACTGCTCGTAACCAGCTTCTTCGAGAGCTTCACCTGGAAAATTTTATCAAGATTATCAGATAAACCAACTACAAATCCAAATTATTTATTGAATGCATTGTTATCATTTTTCATTATTTTAAAGGTCTTGGCGACCGTCGAAGAAGGCAACATCTCCAGATAATCAAGGTTGTATTTGGACAGTGCCGTCTTTGATAGCGACTACCGTTCACATTTCAGGTTGGAGTAGTTTTTGAGCTAGTACTTAGCGTCAGATGTATAGATCTACCGTGTCTGAATAAGACTAGATCGCATGCTTCTAAGCGATCTCTACCACGAACACCCACAATACGTAAAAAATCATACGCATACATTTAAATAAAGAAATGGGAAATTTAAAGGAGATTTTCGGTCCCTACAAACCTCAATCACCAGATTTACCAGAATGAGATACACAAACTCATCCAAGAAACCAACCACAACTGACAATGAGTAGTTTACACCTAATTGGTACTTTCAAAGTTAAATACATATATATCACTTACGCCCGTTATCCCCGAAGGGGTAGGCAGATGTGTAATCAGTACACCAACATTTCGCTGAGCTAATTACCATCCCATAATGTGATAGGCGGCGAGTCTATCATTATAGCGGATAATTCCAGACTCTGGGCTAATGCTTAGTATTCCGGGATAGAAAAATCCATATTACTTTAACCCGACCCGGGTTGAACCTGATACCTCTACACAAAAGTCGTATCGCGTATGCAATTACAATTACTGTACCAGGCAGTCACAAGGTTACGTTTTTGCACCAGTTCAATCACGGGCCAACAGTTTAAACTACATCCTGAGTATTTACGAGCCGACGTTTAGGATATATTATAATCATAAAATTACAAGTGAACATTTATGTTTTAGTTCATTTTTTTTAACTCTTACCGTGGATTGTTCTCCAGATACCCTCCTTATAGAGATCTAAAAACCCGATGTGCGCTCCA
The DNA here is from genome assembly GCA_905220505.1 of Laothoe populi. Classification (NCBI taxonomy): domain Eukaryota; kingdom Metazoa; phylum Arthropoda; class Insecta; order Lepidoptera; family Sphingidae; genus Laothoe; species Laothoe populi. The sequence continues at coordinate 1,560,980 of HG992156.1, forward strand.
TCCTTATACACTCCTCTAATGTCAGCAGCCGGGTACTTGGCAAAGAGTTTCTTGAGCACGTCGGCCTCTGCGGCGCTGTTGATGATGGCCAGGTGACCACCCTCCGCGACGCACGTCATGTACGCAAGTGGCCATGTCAGCCCGCGCTTGTGGAACTTATAGCAGTGTCCAGTTGTTGTGTCTAGCTGATATTCTGTTCATAATAGCGTTTTTTATTAAATATACTTATATTAGGGTATTTACTATTATTAGAAATACCGAAGGTATAACTGAGGTATTTAGGAGACTAGTTGGGGGTAGTTAATAATGACAACCAAAGTGGGAGTAGTAAATGTTTAATATAAAACAGAGTGCCTTCCGCGCTCCGGGGTTCAGTTCAGTTTAGTTGAGTGGAAGACGAGACGATAGCCAGTATATTCGTGGTTCGGTGTAGTAAGTGTAAATGGTAATCATAATGGTAATCAGTTCAATGGTGTTGTTAAGTTTAAAAGGGTAAGATTAATTATAAAGAGAAGCCTTAATTAAGTGAATCCTGACATGCATGTGTGTTGATATTAAGCACTGAGATGTGTAACAGTGTCGTGTAAATCAATTAATAAATTATAAATACATATTGTATTTGTGCCTTTTAAATATCCATCTTGCATAGTTTTGTTGATGTTCCTAACACTTATTGTCAATAATTATGCATTTTTGTTAAAAATAAAATCCGTAAATAGTGACGTGTGTAGAGATGTAAATTACTTATAGACTGAACCAGTTTTAAACGACCATTAAAAAACAGTTTTAATAGTTTAACAATATTCGTAAAAATGAATTGTATTTGACACATAAAATGTACAATTACTTAGTTTACTTTTTGTACATACATAAATGAAGGGATGGGATATAAATTTGAGATTATTCAACAGCTTAAACCATAATAAGTGAAACTGGAGTTTCCAGATCAATGGTCAATAACCAGTCATTTTACATATCTAGACATGCGTCGTAAGTACTGACTTTTATCAACCGTCCCACACTCGGTGATCTCGAGAGATTTGGTTTTCTTCTTGAAGCACATGAAGGGTAGCGCGTCGCTGCAGTTGCCTACATCCAGGGCACCGCCAGGGAACTGACGCAAACAGTTCGTCGACTCGGAGTATTCGTTGGAAAACATTTGGTTGGTTTGAAGGGCCAGTGTAGACAATGGGACGCCTAAAATCGTAGAACACCGATTTTATTTACATAGTTAAATAAAAATAGCGAATACTTGAACTTATGGGGGAACAGGTGATAGTGTTCCTCCAACAAAGAAGGAGATCTCCAATCAGGCGGGTGTTACCTGAGCGGTCGTGGCTTCTCACAACTGTTCATATTCGGAACTTCTATATATCTCACGCATCGCGGAAACTTAGCTACCGCGATTCAGGACGGCGTTTGCTATTCGTCTGTTTGCTGTACCACAAACTGTTCAGCATAATTATGATTTTTAAATTGATAATTTATGGGATAGCAGATTCTTAAGACAGAACATTTGGTAAACTTACCTTCTACAGTACTATATTCGTAAATGCTTATCCTGTTGTGGATACCAAGGTGCATTCCGAACGAGAGCCCGCTCTTGTGTTCATTAATAACGTTGGCAATCAGTCCACTTAACCCGTTCTCTAAAGGTGACGCTAAAACAGCACCTATAAAAGAACAAAACAATGTCTAATGTTGCATTTAAATATTTATAATAAGCGACCGAGATATTTTTGCAAGCGTGTAAAATACGTTTTGGTGTAAAAAAAAACCGCACATACAATGTGTTGCAGAAAGGCGGTACTAATGAAAATTCCATGTAGATATAGAGTTTTGAGGGTTTGTAACTTGTTAGTAGACTAAAATAGAGAACATTTTTAATGGAAATTTTGCTTAGTATTTTATTGCACGATCTTAATATTACATTATTACTTCTAAAGCCCTTGATAGAGGTTCAACCGATTATCTCAGCATTACATATACTTAGACGATGCAAAATATTTCATAAGCATTTATCGCTGGTTTCAGAGATCATACAACGAACGATTCATAACAACTTTCAAATTCTGATAACTTAGACAAGATGAGGGAGATTTCCAACTTTACCGATAATTTACCAATCACCATAATACTTGCTGGTGGTAGGATATTTGTATCCGCCACGATAGCGACCACCGTACACAGGTTGTAAAACCCACCATACTGGCACACGCAAGTGTGTCGCGTTCCGGGGTCAGCCAGTGTACATCCAGTTTTTGCCGGGGGTCTAGAGTTAGGGTACGATGTTTGGCTGTGTTGAGGCCTTCTGAGTACTCTGACACTAGACCCCTGACCGCTTCTTCACCTCCTTGCATTTTACTACAAGCATCTAAATTCTTATAAAAAAATATTACCTTCTAAAAAGCACCGTAATTCCGCGTGCTCCCACATTGCGGGTGTTCCGTGAAACTTGAACCATCCGTTGGCTGCGTCATCATATTCATAGTCAGACCGAAATACATTATAACCTGAAAAATGATATAATCACTTATTTACTTATTACTTATTTACCATTGGTGAAGCCCTGTTGTGGTCAAGTATCTCAATAGCATGGGTGGATCGGCTCAGTCGTATAATTCTGCATCATTCAATTTGTAATATACAAATACCACTAAAGAAGTATGCATCGACCAACTAACAATATTGATGATTTCAATATAACAAAACGTTTACACTGTTTAAGAAAAATACAAATTATGCGTATTTATTTGTACGTTGTAATGTTTATACGTTAACGCAATTTATTTAATTTATTTTGGGATTCATTTTCAAAGATATTTTATTAAAAAGATGTAGATATCGCATTAGCGCGCGCAAATTGTTGCAAACTATTATGTACTCACGTTATTCCGCAATTTCGGTAGATAACACTATTACTAGTTGGGAGGACATGTCAGACTGGTTTTTTCAAATGTACCCTCAGTGAGTACATAACATGCCTTCCTCCTGAGATTGTTTAACACTTACAAATCACTTTCACCACTAAAACTATTTTAACACTTATTCGGTCCACTTTCCTATTCCTTCTCTATTATGTTATTATTATTATTTTTTATACTATGGGTATTTGTTAGTTTATTTACATGGGTTTTATAACTTCTTGAATATTTACTCTACTCTTCATCAACCTCAGAATCCTCATCTTCTAAACTAGACTCTGGGCTGTCCTGCCTTCCAGGCTTTATTTTCTTTGAGAAGTAATTTGGTGGTGATATTGATAGGGCCCGCTTATTTCTTGTCATTTCTTCTGGGTTATCAGGTATTATTACATCTTGTGGCCCCGATACTCCAATAATGTCAGCCCATTTCCTTGGTGATGGTATGTCTATGTGATGTTCATCGTCACTATTATCATCACTTGTTGACTCTGTTATTCTTAGTTTTTTCGATTCCTTTTCGTCCTCTGACATTCCACTGCTATGTATCTGATTAACATGTCTGAGCAAAAGTTTTCCATTCCATCGCACCAAGTATCTACAGACGCCTACTCTCTTCTCCACTATTCCTAGTAGCCATCGAGGTCCCTTGCTATAATTCCGTACGTACACTGGTTGGCCAATACTAAAAGATCGTACCTTCACCTTCTCATTTTTCTCTTCAACATCCAATTGTGTCTTAGTTTTATACGATAACGGGTTTAGATAATCAAACTTGGTTCTGAAACGACGGTTGTTTAGGAGTTCAGCTGGGGTTTTCTCATTTACACTATTAGGTGTAGCTCGAAGCCCGTACAGTATATTAGGTAAACGTACATGCCATGGTTCTGATGTTATTTTCTTTAACTTATTCTTTACTGTCTGAACAGTGCGTTCGGCCTGTCCATTTGACGCTGGATGGTAAGTTGCTACCAATACCTGTCTGATGCCACAACTTTTCAGATACTTCTTAAATTCCTCTGATATAAAACTTCTTCCATTGTCACTAACAACAGTGTCGGGTAATCCTTGTTCTGCAAAAATATCTCTTAATACTCTTATCAAAGTGGTGCTACTTAAATCATTGACTATTTTTACTTCTGGCCATTTAGAATATGCATCTATCAATACGAAAAAATATTTTCCTTGAAACGGTCCAGCATAATCCATGTGTAACCTAGACCATGGTTTATTGGGTTGTATCCAATGATGAGTCACCTGAATGGGCATGTTCCTATTTTCTGAGCATGTAGTGCAATTTTTTACTATTGATTCGATTTGTTTGTCCATTGAAGGCCACCAAAAATAGCTCCTTGCCAATGCTTTAGTGATAACTATGCCATCATGATTCCTGTGTAATTCTTCCAGGATCTGCATTCGCAGTTTCTCAGGTATGACCACCCTGTTACCCCATAATATGCAATTACTATATTCAGATAACTCGTCTCTTCGCTGCCAAAAAATTTTATGTTCTTCATTTATTCTGGTAGGCCATCCATTTCTTATCCAGTACAGTACTTTACATAAAACTTTATCCTTTTTTGTAAATTTTGCTACCTCTCTAGCAGTGAATTCCAACTCTAATGGAGTCTCTTCTATTAAAAGTACTCCTGAAAACTCTTCTTTGGGCGCTGGTTCTACTGCTGGCCAACGACTTAAGGCATCTGCATTACCTAACTTCCTGCCTTCTACATACTGAATCTCATAATCATATGAGTTTAGTAATAGAGCCCATCTTAACATTCTTGGTGATATTATGTTAGGTATTGGCTTACCCGGTCCGAAAATACCCAATAGTGGTCTATGATCTGTCTTGATAATCACCTTCCTACCACTTATATACTGGTGGAATTTCTTCAACCCAAAAATAATTGATGCCGCTTCTTTGTCTATTTGGCTATAGTTCCGTTCATGAGTATTCATGGTTCTTGACGCAAACATTATTGGCCTTACTGTTCCATCATCCATTTCATGCTCTAAAACTGCCCCAAGTCCAAATTGTGATGCATCGCATGACGTTATTAGTTTTCTCTTGCTATTATAGTGAACCAGTGTATCATCACTTGACAACATTGACTTCAATGTTTTAAAAGCCTTCTGATGATCTTTATTCCATTCCCACTGAGAATTTTTTTCTAACAGCCTATATAAAGGCTCAGCAATATTTGCTTTATGGGGTAAGAATCGGTCATAAAAATTAAGGAGACCAAGAAATGCCTGTAATTCCTTAATATTCTTTGGGGCTTGGGTTTTCTCAATTGAATAAATTTTCTCTTTACTTGGATGTATTCCAGACTCATCCACAACATAGCCCAAAAATGTAACTTTTGGTACAGTAAACACACATTTTTATCGGTTCACTCTAAGGCCAGCTTTTTTTAATCTCTGCAGTACCATTTCTAACCTTTCATTATGGTGACTGATGTCCTTACCACAAATAACTATGTCATCTAACAGAATAGCTGTCCCCTTAATGCCAGCCAACAAAGAGGTCATCAGTCTTTGAAATATCCCCGGACAAGCCTTAACACCAAAAGCCAAGCGTTTCATCTTATAGAGTCCTTTGGGAGTATTGAGTGTTAGTAAAGTCGCTGTCTGGTCGTCCACAGCCACCTGTGTATATGCTTGCTCTAAATCAATATTTGAAAATATCATCCCGCCTTGCAGTTCCACAAAAGCTTCATTTAGTGTAGGTAGTGGATAGGTATCAGTGTTTGTAACCGCATTAACTGTAGACCTATAGTCCCCGCATAATCGGACTCTACCATTTGATTTTAATACTGGAACTATTGGGGTAGCCCATTCTGAATGTGCAATTGGTTCGAGTACATCTTCTTTTACTAACCTATCAATTTCCTTGAACACTCCTTCCCTTATTGCAAAAGGTATGGGTCTACTCTTGATAAATTTTGGTACTGAACCTTCAACCGGGGTTATATTTACCACTGGTCCTGTATATTTTCCTAGACCTTGTTCAAACACTTGTTTATATTTATTTAGTAACAAGGTGGTCTGAGCCCTATCACATGGACTAACCTTTACATGGTTTAGTCCTTGAATAACAATTCCTAAATCTGCAAACCAATTCCTACCAATAAGGCTTGAGCCATTACCCCTGGTTATGAGTATCTTCATATTTTTACTTTTGTCCTTATATTTAACAGCAACTGTAGTTTCACCGAGTAATATCAACTTGCCGTCAGTATAAGACTTTAATCCTATGTCAGTCATTTCAAATCTAGGTAACTTTCCTTTCCATATGAGTCTAGCTGTGTCCTCATTAACAATAGTGTATGGGCACCCTGAATCCACTTCCATTAACAGTTGTGTTCCATTCAGTGACACTTTAATAACAAACGGGTCCACCTTATCTTGTCTAATATTATTAATGCCTACCTCATACAACCCATTACATTCAGAGACTTGCTTCTTCTTTGGCTTTGATTTCACCAAACAAGCTGCTTCTATATGTCCTATTTTGCCACAATGATGACATTTACTCCATCTAAACTTACATTCTCCTTTATGAGGTCTCCCGCAACGAAAACAATTTGATCTATCCTCGTAGGATGAAGTTTTCTTACTAGTTACCTTATTTATTTGTTGTTGGTTGTATGATGATGTTTGCATCTATATTTGCAGTTTCATATGATAGAGCAATATCACAAGCTTGTTCAAATGTTAATTGGCTTTGTTGTAATAATTTCTTTTGGATATCTTTATCTAGTATCCCTCACACTAACCTATCCCTCAGAGTGCGATTCAGATCCACGAAATTGCAACTTATACTTAATTTCCGCAACTGGGCAATATAATTCCTCATTTTTTCACCATCTTCTTGGTTCCTGGTATGAAATTTATAAGATTCTACGATTTCATTAGGCGTTGGATGGAAATGACTGTTTAAAATTCCTACAATGTCAGTGAACTTAACCTCACTTATTTTCTTCGGAGAAATCAAAGAAATTGTTAAATCATACAAATCTGGACCACAAACCGCCAATAAATTCGCTTTTTTCTTAACATCTTCATCAATTTCACTAGCTTGAAGACAAAAACAAAATCTTTCGATGTAATTTTGCCAACACCCATGTGCCAAATCAAACTCGTTAAATTTAATACCCATAGTTATTTCTATGTTTTGATTTACTAATTCACACTTAATTTTATCTTTGCTGCCAATTACCTCGTCGCCACTATTATGTACTCACGTTATTCCGCAATTTCGGTAGATCACACTATTACTAGTTGGGAGGACATGTCAGACTGGTTTTTTCAAATGTACCCTCAGTGAGTACATAACACAAACAAATTCAGACAATTGTTGTAATTTCATTTAGTCCGCTAATAGCCACGAGCGAAACAAAACGTGTCTATAGTGCGTCAATAATATTACCAAAATGCCAAGTTGTGTATTAAGAAAGTCTAAAAACTATGGTTCCAAGATTAATAAAAATGAAGAAGTCTCATACCACAACTTAAGTATATATAAAAGAACGTCATATTTGTATTTTTTCATTGTTTTTTTCTCATTTACCGAAATTAATAAATAATTGATGACCTATCAACATGATGGTTAGAAAAGGATAGAGAATATGTTGGCAACTGCAGCGCGACAAGGACAAATATCATTGGACAACAGTGCGTTGCATGCGTCATAGATTAAACAACCAGAAGCGAAATCGTAGGCATAATACATATCATTCTTCCGCTTGATTTCGCAAAGGGAATAAACTCCCTTTTTTCAATAGCCAACGGGAGTTTTCTCTTTTCTTGTTAGTTAGCAAGCGTCTTTCTTCAATAATATGATGATCATAATAAGTTATCGCTTTAAACGTTTAATAATTAAGATTACGACAGCCTCCGTGGCGCATTTGGCGCACGAGAGGCCGTGGGTTCGATTCCCACACCGGGACAAATGTTTGTGTGACAGACAGATTATTTGAGGGTAAAAAACAAATTTATTAATTAAAAATAAAGCAAATTAAAGATCTAAAAAACCCGACTGCATAAAATATAACTGAATAGTCTAGCTCTGAGACCTCGTACTTAAAGGCAACGGTCTTCATTAATCTATACTTATATATAAAGCTGAAGAGTTTGTTTGTTTGTTTGAACGCGCTAATCTCAGGAACTACTCGGTACTCAGGTTCGAATTGAAAAATTCTTTTAGTGTTGGATAGCCCATTTATCGAGAAGCGCTATAGGCTATATAACATCACGCTATGACCAATAGGAGCGGAGCAACAATAAAAAATGTTGCAAAAACGGGGAAAATTTAATCCTTTTACGAGCTTCCGTTGCGTGCGCCGCGTAAAAGTTACGTAACAATCATTTGTGACAAAATTGTATCTCTTAAAAAGTTCTAAAAAAAGTCCTCGATAGCATATGTCTATGTTTTTCGGTTGGCTCACTATAATCTTTTTAATGGTTATCGAATTTGTTCTGAAACAATGCATTATTTGGGAAGGGGTTTTTTTAAATATGGTATTAATCCTTATCTAAATAAATACTTTATTCATCACAAGTATTTAATTTTGAATAAAGTTGCCCTTACGTCATTTGATTTCAATGAATATCTAAGGAGATATAAATACCTCCGCAGCGAAATTAATATTGTTGTTTGTTAATTACCTTTTCATGACTAAACGGGTGAATGAATCCTATTGAAATTCAGCAGAGGTATATATTATATCTTGGGGAAGGACATAAGTTATCTTATGTCTCAAAAAAAATCTTGAAGGGGTGAAATAGGGGTTGAAAGTTTGTATGGGCAATCCGTAATACCTCAACTTAGGGATCTGAAAATTCATATTTAGGTTTTTGGTAAGAAATACGAGATTCAACGTTTTTACCAAATCATGCCTAAAAGGGGCGAAGTGAGGGGTTAACTTATGAGGTATATTATTTAAATGCAATCTCAAACTTCAGGCACAACACCTGAGAGTCAGGACGATCGCCACAGGTGCCTCAGTGCAGAAGACAACTCCTTGAATGATATACTTCTGCTCCCGAAAACAACATCAACGCGGGCGGAGCCGCGAGCACAGGAAGTATAATTAATGATAATAAATACCCACTGTGATTATGAGAAACATTTCGTTGTGATTGTGAATAAATAGATAGAAAAAATATTTGTTGCTTTATTTAATATTTTATTTAATCATAACACCAATCAGTGTAATATACCTATTGTTATATTCAATGTCTCTTCTGTTTGAAATTTTGCATACTATATGATTCCCTACTGTACTTCAAGCGCAACACACCACAGATAGCTGTCTCTTTCTGCATCATACGTTCCGTATTATCTACCGCAGTCACTAGTTGAAATCTAATAAACACCTTTAAGTAAGTACTAAGTACGTATAATAACAACGCAACAATACTGAACGCCACTCAGTATAAATGTAGCATATCTTTATATACAATATCATTGTTCATTTTAAGTTATGAACCGATGATGTTTAACAAAAATAATAATAAATAAATACACCAAACAGTCACGCACCCAGTTCTGACCTCACACTAGGGCAAACCTGTATCCTAGGTAGACACGTGGGTAGCATCACTACGAGGAGCGATGGTCCCACAATATCCAGACCCGAAACAAATATCTGCCCGTCACACAAACGTTTGTCTCGGTGCGGTAATCGAACTCACGGCCTCTCGTTTCACAAATGTTACAAAAAATATAAGTACATTCTCGGATTTTCTTAAATTTGAAATGATAATATTAATAAATAGAATTGTATTTACCAGTAACCATTAAAAAGGCAAAAGCCGAAAAAAGTATCCCGCGTAAGACTTCCATAATGAATAACTCACAAGTAGTTATTACTTGTGAGCTACGTTCAGTAGTGTTTATATAATCCGCACACTGATAACAATAGTTGTTATCTACCATAAGGCTATGTCCTCTTGGTGCGATTTTGACCTGCAAGTTTAGTCAATGACATCGTTTACGCACATATTCATAAAAGTTATAGATTTCAATTAAAAGGTTATATAAAAAATAAATTCATTTTTTCATATAATTTTTACCGTTTTTTCTAGAGTAATATAAAAATACGTTTAATCCAAAAACTACAGCCAGTATACCAAAATGACTCACATTTCTATTAATTGTAGACATAACACAGTCTGAAACCATTTTTATTACCAGGGCAACAAAACCACTGTAGACCAGTGTTATTAATTGATTGCTGGAAGGAAGTATGGAAGTCTCGATTTCTTTTAATTCTAAAGTTATTTATGTTGTAAAAATGTATATTCAAGGAGTTGCAAGATTTATTCTGTTACGTTTAGTACAAAATTGTTCGTATTGTGTAATGGAAGTCCGGCCCTGTGGAATGGGGGCATTTGGAGAATTCCCCCACGGTAACCCCTGTCTGTCGTTCGAGGCGACTAATTGAGGCCATTGGTGCGGTTCCAGCAGCAATTCTAGTCTCCTTAGGATACGCCGGGACCGGTCTGTTAGCGCCGAGGAAGGCCACCGCGGGGTTTTAGCTGGTAGTGTCGGATGGGTATACATAGGGGGTAGGGACTCGGCCTAGCAATTGGCCGGATAGCCATCATCCGGGTGAGGGGTATGCTGGGTCATAAGATCGGCTAGTCCAGCATAACCGTTTTATTCTATTCCGCTTCTCCCCGGAGCGGGCGGCAGTAATAAAATGGCTTTCGTCGCTCTTTTAATACAACAATGTAATGGACATTTCACATCAGGCACAGACAGGCATGATAACAGTAACAAAAAACCGAAATACTAATCAGCCCGAATAACGTAACTTCTATTATAAGCACTGAATTTATATAGTGTACTAGCGGACCGTGCAGACATCGTCCTGCCCGTAAAAGCAGCGCCACACCCACTGCTGCGCCATCTGCCGGGCTGATTTATGAATCTAAACCATCCAGGGCGCCACCCAAACGCATACAAAAAAAAAACATTCAAATCGGTCCAGCCGTTTAGGAGTTCAGTGACATACACACGTACAGTAGAATTATATATATATAGATGTGGAATGTGGATTATTTCTATATAATATAATGACAAATTCATAGCACCTTTTTTTTTTTTTGTCGCGGGGTTAGCATTTTATTACTGCCGCCCGCTCCGGAGGGAAGCGGATTAAGAATAAAACGGGTATGCTGGACTAGCCGGTCTTACGACCCAGCATCCCCCTCGCACGGATGATGGCTATCCGTGCTGCCGCTGGGCCGAGTCCCTAACCCCTATGTACACCCCACCCGAAACTACCAGCTAAAACCCCGCGGTGGCCTTCTTCGGCGCTTGCGGAGCGATCCCGGGGTATTCTAAGGAGTGCTAGAATTGCAGCCGGAATCGCCCCAGCGCGGTGCTGGGTAGCAGCCCATCGCCATGGAGGGCTAAGGAGCCCCCGCGCACCGAACAACGACAGCGAACGAGGCCTTACCACCCGCGCTGCAAATTCATAGCACCTACGGCTGAGTTTCTTCCCAGACCAGTGTGCATAATATTAAAGTGTACTGGTGCTTCGGAAACCAGTACACTTTAATATTATAATGTCATGTAAAAAGTGCCCCCAGTGGCCGAATTTACTAAATAAATGGTTTGATTTAGATTGGATAGGTTTCACGTAGTGTGGGGACAAGACTACTAGTGTGTGTGATTGTCGAGTATGTTATTCACTTATGCTTACATTATAAATGAGTATGTTTTCACAACTAAGCCACTAAACCGATTTCGATAAAACTTATAAAAATAACTTCATAGCTTACTAATCTCGTAAACAAATGAAGAAGTATTGTTCCGGCCCAAACGCCTACTCCAGCCTGCGAGCCATGTTGCGTTGCCTCGTTTCAATCAAGACCCAAAAACTTCACTCACATTCGCCAGTCTACGACTCACTCACCAATTCATTCTTTGAACGAGCGTCTCTTCGAGTCGCCCCTGTTCGCCGTCAGCCGCCTCCGCGTACACTAGTTTTAAATAGCACTAAAATATGTAATATTAAAATTTCAAATAATTATATTGCCACCATTTGTACACGGGTTTCATTTGCATCGAAGTGGATGTGACTCCATTATGTCCTCTATGAGACATAAATTGGTGGCCCATGAGGGGAATAGGGTGTTTGACTGGTGTAACCAAAAAATACAAAACTGCACTAGGAGAAAAGATAGTGGGCAAACATATTTATTAAATATTTTTTTTTTATTTTAAATGTATTATAAACATTTTATTTTCGTCATTAAAATTTAGAATTTTTAATCTGTATCACTCGGTGCCAAAAACGTATCAATACCGGCCGCCATTACTCGTGACGACATCGCACATAAACATTGCATCCTACGACAAACAAAATTGTAAGGAAGAACATATTTTTCGATGTGTAAACGTGTTAATTTCGTCTTCAAGTCTTCTATAAGAATGAAAGAAGGCATTACAAAGGCTGATAGTCGAAATCTGTCACTTCTTTCTTAAAAATATTGATTTTGCACATGGATGAACAATTTATCGGGATTTAGTGTCGAGTTTTTACACAAAGGCATTAAACAATATTTATATGCTGACTCATTCATTTTTGCGGAAAAACTAACAGATAAATGCATATAATTTGTTATGTTGTTAGGTGTCACGAATGTTTGTATATGTGCGATGACGTCACATAGAGATAATGTCACGTGACAACGCGTTTTAGCGCGAAATTATATATGAAAAAATAAAATCACGGATTTTATATGAATTGAGTATATTTCAATAATAAAAATATTACGGGGGCTATAAGCGAAGAGTCCTCTATCGATGTCCATCAATTTTCAAAAATTGTCAAATACCCTATTAATCAAGTAACGAAACACGTGGTCGTCGGACATCGATATTCAAGAAATCGGAACTGTGAAGCTGTACACAGCCCAAGTGTGTACCCACAGTCGAAGAGGTTATCTTCTGGTCATCGCATCGCAATCTACAGGCGAATTCAAGCGGCCCAGCAAAGATAAGTGTCCAAATCCTATTGTCCGTTCCGCCATCCAAAGTAATACGTAACCTTAGTTTAACCTACCTATTGGCTTAAACTTTCATATTGTCTCGAAAGTTATTTGCAAGTTTCATTTATGTGCAAATAAACACTCATCAAAGCGTGTTTAGCTTTTCATTTCAATTTGCAAATCGATTTTGGTGTGCGCATGCGACTCCGCCATTTTGTTCACCGCTTAGGCACTCTCACCGCACGTGCATTGCGACGAAATAACACGTTGCTAAAACTAATAGCTTAGCTTTCCGCATGCTCATGCAAGTTGCCGAATAATTCCAGCGGTTCGAGCGGCCGACTCCGACGTGGTTGGCACTTGGCAGACTACACGTCAGCATCCAGCGCTACGCCAGACTTCTCCCGCGCCCGTCCTACCAAAGTGATGAGCGTGAGCATTACCATTCTATTTAATTACTATAATAATTAGGGCTAGTGATTTAACTTCCATTCGAGCTATTTTCATTGTTTGGCAAAATGGCTACAAAATCAGACACAATAAGTTCTAGTGTAAAAGAGTTATGTGTCAGACGTAGTTCTATTAAGGGACAAATAACTAGATTCAAAAATTATCTAGACATTGTAAAAGGCAAAGGCCATCTGTCAAGTGTAGAATTTGCAGAGCTAAATCTTAAAATAACAAAACTTGAAGTATTGTCTGAAAAATTTGATACAATACAAAGTGAAATAGAAGTTTTAAATTCTGACAATTTAGAGTTAGAAATAAATGAACGTGATACTATTGAAAATGATATCATTACACTCATTGCAGCAGCGAAGGGTTATGTTACCCCCCATGCTGATACTAAAGATCAGCATCATTGTTTATATGATCAGCACCAAGAGTTCAAGTTACCATTAATTCAAGTACCTAAGTTTAACGGTGCATATATTAACTGGCTGTCATTTCGTGATACTTTTTTAAATTTAGTCCATAATAACAAGCGCATTTCACCTATTAACAAGTTCCATTATCTCAATACTTACCTAGAGGGTGAAGCGGCTGCAGTTATTTCTAATCTTGAGGTATCTGCTGCTAATTATTCTGAAGCATGGACAATTATTTGTGAGCGTTATGATAATAAGAGATCTCTAGTTGACCAGCATCTCAAATCCATATTTAACATACAGTCAATCGTTCGCGAATCAGACAAGTCATTGAGATCCTTTGTTGATAATTCTAAAAAATGTCTACGGGCATTAGCAAACTTAGGTCAGCCAGTAAAGTACTGGGATACACTATTAATACACATGTTGTCATCCAAATTAGACAATCATACTTCTATCAAATGGGAAGAGCATCGCAATACAATTAGTGTTGATCCAACGTTACAACAATTCTTTACTTTTTTGATAAATCAAGCTAACATTCTAGAATCAGTTGCTCGCAATAGAAATGATATTTCCAAAAATGTTACATCAGTTTCAGGCAATCCTCAATTCACTAGTAATAACAAGTTTAAAACTAATGGAAATCCTAATTCTAAATATACATCATTCACTAAGTCTTTTACTGGAGTTCATAAAAAATTATCCGTCAAGTGCATCATATGCAAGGATAATCACAGAATTTATGATTGTTCTGTATTTAAATCGAAGAGTGTTACAGAGAGGCTAGCTGATGTATCTAAGCATCAATTGTGTTTCAACTGTTTAAGGCAAGGGCATTATGTAAAAGATTGCAAGATGGGTTCGTGCAGAACATGTCAACAAAGGCACAACACTTTGTTACACCATCTCAATCCAGATACAAGTAGTAAAACTGTAACGGCTTGTACTAATGAAGCTATGGCTAGTTATTCAAATCAAAACCACTACCAAACATTACTGTGTACTGCTCTCATTGTGGTCCACAATCCTATATCTAAACAAAATGTAAGGGTTCGTGCATTGTTGGACTGTGGTAGTCAATCATCTTTTATAACAAGGACTCTACAGAAGAGATTATCTTTAAATACAAGGCAAATCGATGCCATAAAAATCATTGGCATTGGCAACAACAGCAATAATGACACAACTGAAGTGTGTACTGTCAACATACAATCAATAAACAGTTCCTTTCAGTTAGCTATGTCATGTTTTGTATTAAACAACATAACAAGTGAGACTCCAAGGTCTCACATAGACATACAAAATCTAAAATTGCCCGCTAACTTTGTTTTAGCAGATCCATTATTTTACCAGCCTGCTTCCATAGACATGCTTATTGGAGCTGACATTTTCTGGAACATTCTAGGCAATGAACAATGCTCCCTAGGTAATAATCGTCCCATTTTGAGAAGTTCTAAATTAGGTTGGTTAATTTCAGGTCCATTATTTACTAAAGTGCAGCAAAATAAATCACACTGTCATAAAGTTATAGTTCAATCAATACCCAATTGTATTGACGATGCACTTCACAAGTTTTGGGAAATCGAAGAGATTCCTAACAATAACACACTCAACAAAGGTGAACAAGAATGTGAAAGTCATTTCCTTGCGAATACATCACGTCTAGATACAGGTAGATTTTGTGTAAAATTACCACTAACTACTACAGCAGATTGTCTCGGAGATTCATATAATATTGCTAAAAAAAGACTCTTACACTTAGAGAAAAGATTTAAGAAAAATCCATCCTTAAAGGATGAATATGTTAAATTCATTCAAGAATATGCAGAGTTAGGTCATTTGTCAGAATCAATTTTATCCAAACTGATAGATTCATATTTTTTATGCCACCATGCAGTCTTTAAAGAGGACAGTGAATCCACTAAATTACGAGTAGTTTTTGATGGTTCTGCGCTTTCATCTTCGGGATACTCTCTCAATGATATTTTAATGGTTGGTCCAAACATCCAACACTCTCTTTTCTCTATATTGATTCGAAGTAGGCAATATAAATACATTTTGTGTGCAGATGTTGAAAAAATGTACCGTCAGGTTCAAGTTCATGAAAATGATAGAAATTTACAGCTCATTTTGTGGCGAGAAAATGATAGTCAGCCCATAAGGACGTTAAGATTAAATACTCTCACTTATGGGACTGCCAGTGCAAGCTATCTAAGTACACGATGCCTCTGGCAGTTGGGTGAAGAGCATGAAGATGAGCACATTAAAACTATTATACAGCGAGACTTTTATGTTGATGACCTAATTACGGGTTGTGATGATGAAAGTCAGCTACTGTATATTCAAAGATCAGTGACAAATGCTCTTAAAGCTGGTTGTTTTGTTTTGAGAAAGTTCAAAGGTAATTCACAAGCAATTTTTGACAATAAGATTATCAATTCGAATGATAATTTAATTATTAGTGAATCATCAAGCACACTTGGCCTGGGTTGGTGTCCAGCCGGTGATTATTTTAATTTTCCATTAAAAGATGTATTTTGCAATGAAGTAGTGACTAAGCGTCTACTTTTGTCTAATGCATTTAAGATATTTGATCCACTTGGTCTTCTTAGTCCTTGTATTATACAACCTAAAATTATGTTACAAAAATTGTGGCAAGCAAAAATAGACTGGGATCAGTCAGTTCCTCCAGATATTGCCAATAGCTGGAGACTATTTTCACAAAATTTACATTATATTAGAAACTTTCAAGTTCCAAGATTAGTTCTGTGTGAGAAACCTAAATTTATTGAATTGCACACATTTAGTGATGCCTCCCAAAAGGCATATGGCACTTGCGTTTACATGCGTTCATTAGATTTCCATAATAATATTCTAGTTACACTATTATGCTCAAAGTCCAAGGTGGCACCCATAAAGTCAACAACAATGCCCCGACTAGAGCTATGTGCAGCGCTGCTTGCAGCTAGACTTTATGAAAGTGTTCTCAATTCTTTATCATACAAACCTACACGTGTAGTTCATTGGTGTGGTTCAACAATTGTTCTGGCATGGATCAATAGTGATATTAATAAATTAAAGACTTTTGTAGCCAATAGAATAATCGAAATTAAAGAAAAAACATCACCACAAGCTTGGCGCTATGTGCCAACTGTAGAAAACCCTGCAGACTTGATTTCTAGGGGTGTGGACCCCAATATACTAATAAATACAAAATTGTGGTGGTCGGGTCCAGATTTCATGTCCAAAAATGAAACTGAATGGCCTGTATTAAATTGCAAAAATATTACCAATGAACATCTTCCTGAAATTAAATGCAATCTTATAGTTGCTTCTGATTCAGTAATTGATTTTGAAAGACATTCACAATATAACAGACTTATAAGAATGTTTGCCTATGTTAGAAGATTTATATTCAATTTAAAAAACTTAGATGACAAGCGTCTCAATGATTTTTCTTTAGAAGAACTAGATGAAGCATTTATTAAGCTCTGTATCATTGCTCAAAAACAATCATTTCCTCTTGAGTATGATACTTTGTTTAAAAATAAGCAACTAAGCAACAAGTCTAAACTTTTATCTTTATCTCCAATCATGGACAGGGATAAAGTAATGAGAGTGGGTGGTCGGCTAGATGCCTCTAATTACAGTTATGAAAAGAAACATCCTGTTATTTTACACTCAAATCACCGTTTCACTAAATTATTCTTTGAAAGGGCACATTTAAACAATATGCATGCTGGCCCACAATTATTATTGGCAATTGTTAGAGAGTCTGTATGGCCTATTAGTGGCAGAATTATAGCTAGACGCACAGTTAACAAGTGTGTTATATGTAGGCGTGCCCGTGGTAAAACTATTAACCCCAAAATGGGTATGTTACCAAATGCAAGAGTAACTCCTAATTTTCCTTTTCTCTCAGTTGGGATAGACTTCGCTGGTCCATTCCTCATAGTAAATCGGAAGGGACGTGGCAGTAAACTAATTAAATGTTACTTATGTTTGTTTGTATGTCTTAGATACAAATGTATCCACCTAGAGGTAGTAAGTGACTTATCTAAAAATGCATTTATTATGACACTTCGTCGGTTTATTGCTCGCCGTGGGAGGCCAGCGGAAATATTCTGCGACAATGGTCGTAACTTTGTCGCTGCTGCAAGAGAAATTAACGATTTTTTCAAGGAAAATGAGAATAGTATCAAAGATTTTGCCAAACAAGAAAAAATTAAGTTTATTTTCACGCCAACATATGCTCCTCACTTTGGTGGGATTTGGGAAGCCGGAATAAAATCCGCTAAATTTCATCTTAAACGAGTATTAGGGAACAGTCATGTAACTTTTGAAGAAATTTCTACGTTATTTGCACAAATAGAGGCAATATTGAATAGTCGTCCTCTCTGTCCTCTATCCTCCTCTCCTGAAGATCTCCTCTATCTTTCTCCTGGACACTTTTTGATTGGGAGACCGCTAATTGCTTTGCCTATGCCTGATTTAAGAGACTTCAAGGAGATCAGCCTTCAGCGCTATCAACGCATCGAGAAGATTCGCCAGCACTTTTGGAAGCGCTGGCAGACAGAGTATGTCACGGAGTTACAGCAGAGAACAAAGTGGCGTACAAACTGTTCAAACTTGAAGATTGGCGACATGGTTTTATTACAAGAAGATAATGCCCCTCCTCTACAATGGAGATTGGGGCGAGTGTCCCATTTGTTCCCAGGTCCAGATGGCATTGCACGAGTTGCTGACGTCACGACCTGCAAGGGGAGCGTCAGAAGACCCTTCGTGCGTCTGTGTCCGCTGCCGACGCCTGAAGAGCTTCAGTGTTGAAAGAGTGCCTTTCAACGAGGGGGAAGATGTTCCGGCCCAAACGCCTACTCCAGCCTGCGAGCCATGTTGCGTTGCCTCGTTTCAATCAAGACCCAAAAACTTCACTCACATTCGCCAGTCTACGACTCACTCACCAATTCATTCTTTGAACGAGCGTCTCTTCGAGTCGCCCCTGTTCGCCGTCAGCCGCCTCCGCGTACACTAGTTTTAAATAGCACTAAAATATGTAATATTAAAATTTCAAATAATTATATTGCCACCATTTGTACACGGGTTTCATTTGCATCGAAGTGGATGTGACTCCATTATGTCCTCTATGAGACAAGTATAGTTTAAACAATAAAACTATTTGACTAAAATAAATTCCAAATGAAAAAATCGCTTGTTCACCTTCTTTCCCATGGCGAAGATGCAAGCCGGCATTTTTATTTTTATTTTATTTTATTTTATTAGGATCTCCAACGAAGAATACACTTAACATGTTTTATCATTGTACTATTGCAATTTGTGACTTGTGCTTCCTCAACTATAGGAGACCACATCATGCAAAAGTACATCACAAACGACAAACTTAAAAATCTATAAACATGAAATTAATTAATTTGTAAAGGTGATAAAATAATAAATAAAATTTAAAATAAAACTAAATGAAATAAATTATTGAATATAAAACAAAAAATAAATAAGCCAAGTAACAAGTCAAACATTCCCATAATTATTAATTTTTATAATAATAAATAACACTACAATTAAAATTCAAATTAAATAAAAAAATTAAATAAAAATTAATAAAACAAAAAAAAACTTTCAAGGTACCTAAGTCAACACTCACAAGGTTACACTTACAAGGCATGATAGTGTTGAGACTATCACTCGCTCACACATCCGCCATTGTAACTCCTGTTTAGCCAGGATCGACAATGACACGCATTTTTTCGACACCGAGTAATAAAACTCGGCGAGTACTGGGATTTCTTAACTGCCTTTTATCCCGCAACGAAATTAATGAAAAAGGAATATAAGGAGGAGTTGGAAATATAAATTGTCCACTTCCCTCCATAGCAAAGCAGGAGACAAATAATGAACTAAAGAGGTTGTAGGGGTTGCGTCTGCCCTACTCAATGAAGTTTATAAAATTGCAGGGTTGTGAATAAACATCGGGTCGTAGCGGCAGTGCGTCCTGTCTTCCGTCAGTGGTTGGACAGGCGCCACGGCGCGGCGACATTCCGGCTGACACAGGTGCTCACAGGCCATGGATGTTTTGGCGAGTACCTGTGTCGCATAGCCGGTGCAGAAGGTTCGGCCGTGTGTCACCATTGTGACAACTGTCCGTGTGACACGGCCCAACACACTGTAGAGGAGTGCCCAGCCTGGGACGAAGAGCGCAGCGCTCTCGCAGCAGTCGTCGGAGTAGACCTCTCGCTGCCGGCTTTGGTGTCAGCCATGGTCGACAGTCGGAGGTCCTGGCGTGCGGTGGCCCTCTTCTGTGAGGCGGTTATCTCACAGAAGGAGAGTGCCGAGAGGGATCGTGAACAACAAGGCGATCCCTCCCGCCGTCAGTCGAGACGGAGGAGGCGCCGGGTTGACGACTGACCGGCGTCTCCCGCCCTGTGGTTTGGGGGCGTTTGGAGAATCCCACCACGGTATCCCCTGCCTGTCGTAAGAGGCGACTAATAGGGGCATCGGGGGTCGCGGGCGCGCAGCGGGGGGCTGTCGTAGCGCCCTTTCCCGTGTGTCGAAATTATTTTATATATACTTCGTCGGCACACTGGGCGACCCCGGGATGACGGCAGCACGGGTGGTTGGCCTCGTTGCTGCCGTGGACGCCGAGGGCGTCCTTCGGTGCGCGGGGGCTTCTGAGCCCCCCCCCCCCCACTTGGAGACGGGCCGCAAGGCGGCACCGCGCAGGGGCGGTTTCGGTCGAAAATGGGGCGCTTCTCGCCCCGTGAGCCCGGGACCGTCTCTTATGCGCCGAAGAGGGCCACCGCGGGGTTTTTAGTTGGTATTGCCGGTGTAGGGAATTTGTTAGGGACTCGGCCCAGCGGTCGTCCGGATGTCAACATCTCTCCCGGACGGCTTAACGCTGGGTCGTAAGGCCGGCGAGCCCAACATAACCGTCCCGCCATCCCCCCGGCGGGGCGGTAGTGATAAATCGCTTTTCCCCGCGAAACCAAAAAAAAAAAAAAAAAAGGGTTGTGAATAAAACAATATCGTTGTATCTGACTCGAATGCCGACAGTGATAGGTGTATGCTGTGTCGCTCTATTTTATAGACTCGTATGGAGGGTAGCGCGGCCGTGACTTTGTATAGTCTTACTCTGCACGGCACCCCCGTTCTGGCTATATGCATTTTTACCATATGTCAGCATTCACGGTCTTTTATTAATATAAACATAAAATACAATGGTTCTTACAGCTATTTCTCCGTAGGTAAAAGTTTACATTGAATATAATAACTGTTCTAAGAATAGTATTGCGTCGTTTATTTTCTAGGTAATCTCGGCATACGTCCTGTATGTGCGTGGCCGTGATGCCACAAGGTATTAATCTCCAATAAAGAACATTTACGTCTGCAGCAGCCAGACGTAAAGCACCACGGAAGTTACTTAATGGGTCCTATCATGCGAGCTGTTAAGCTTGATTCCAATAATAGGTAGGGTAAGCAGGGGGAATGGCGTTCACTTAAGGAAAACTCACAATATATTTTATATTATTTGTTTTATTTTAAAATTTACAATATTAACATAAACTTTAACTATTAAATAATGAAATTTTTAAAAGAAATCTCATTTATCTTAGAATTATTAGCAGTAGTAAACATTTAAAAAAAAAAAAGGTTTGAGCGGCATTGCCCCTGTCATTGGGTAATGCCGCTCAGGCGAAAGGGAAATGAAGCCCAAACCGGTTTCTTTGCAATATAAAATGTAAGATCATATCTTTAGCAAATAATCATGAGATCAAAGTATACAATTAAAGTACAGTCTATAATCATAAAATGGCATCAAATATTTGTATTTGTACCTGAGATCTGCAGCCTTATGCAATAAACAAATATAGCAACGTATACAACAATATACTTTCTTCCTTGTTGAAAGCAGAAACCCTATTCAGGCTTGTTTGTTGCTTTAGCTTTGCGTACAGAAACTGCATGGGGGTTGCAACGCAGGCAATACTTGTAATAATAATAATACAATACAGCCGTGTACTTAATCCACTCTAGCGGTTTTGCTGTATTCATCGAAATTGTATTTGAAATGATTGAGATACATATTTATAACAGCATATTTATAAACCACTTTACGCATGTCTGTGACACTGAGTCCATAATATAGCGAACCCGTTCTCGTTGCGGGGTGAAAATGAACCTACGACCTAATCTTGGGTTGCTTATATTTTCGTTTTTTAGTCGATCCCTTAAAGTAGTGAATGGGATGTTATATTATTTAGCAGCTTGTCTCTTGGCATCCCATTTTCAATCGCAGTTTTTGTGGATTTAAGGTTTTCTTCGTTCCAAGCCACTTTGGCGGTTATTCTTTGGCGATTTCTGAGCATGTCTATAACAATAAAAAAATAAGTCACTGAGGGGTAATGGCGCTCATGTGAGCGGGATAACCCCAAACGGTCGTTTTGAATTTAACTTTAAATAAAACATACATTGAAAAGCAATTGTTGAAAATTGAATAATTTATCATAAAATAGAATGATCAAGTACCTAGGAAAGCTATATTAACAATTTAATAAATATCAAAATTCTATACTTACCGAAGAAAAGATCACGACCAAAAATTAGTTCAGCGCAGCCGCATACAAACAAATACACTTCACCGTCGCTTGCCACGAGCTGACTCCCCCTGCGCGTCGCTACGTGTAAGAGGCATTTCCCCTCCCCCTCTTTACGTATGGTGGCATGTTGTTATGCACCATTTTCATAGAATTATAGAGGTGCGCGCCATTACCCGGTGAGCGCCATTCCCCCTGCTTACCCTATGGCAAAAACGCCGGAAAGCACGGAAATTGTGTAACACAGTGATCCATTTCTAGACAAGTTTTTGTTAGACTTTTGCGAACCAAAGGAAAATACTATTATAAATGCCACCCTTTAATAGAATTATTCCATCGACATTGCCATTCGTTTAGCAGTTCGGTATTTGGTATTGGCTGTACAAGCTAGCCTTTGGAAGTGCTGCAGTTTATTTTTGGCTGTGGTCAGTTTGGTTCTGAACCACCAGACCACTGGACCGTATGTGATGATTGGCCTTATTACCGCAGTGTATAGCCACATGACAATTTTGGGGTGTAGTCCCCAAGTTCTGGCCAGAAGCCTTTTACACTGCCAAAATATGGTACAGGCTTTCTCCAGTTTGTTATCCATGTGTTAATTACATAACAGTTTATCATCCAAGAGCAGTTCGGCATATGCAATGTCGGAACGCTGTTTAAAAGACTACTGATTCTCGAGAGTTCACGCGACGTACACCATCAAGGACAAATAAAGCTTCAGTACTAACGGTTCTATACGTGTTACACAAGAATGTCAACGCCAAGGGCTGAGTATGGAGAAATTTTCTTCGCACAACACCGATAGTAGCCCTATCGGCCCATACAGGTGATCCATAGCAAATACTGCTCAAGTAAGTCGCTCCATAGATAACTTTTAATATGTTAAAAAGGTTAAAAGATAATCCTCACGTCGCGGTCGATGTGGATATCTTTCGACTTTTCCCCGACGGTTCTATATGTTCTATGAATGAAAAGCTTAGTTCCAAAACTAGCCCTAGGTAGCAGACCGATTCTTTTCGTTTTATATAAACGTTATTGAATTTGATTCGCAGCGGTGTTTTAAGAATGCCCTTTAAAAGTAGTTGGTAATTTTTTTTATGTACATGATTGTTTTGAGTAGCGGGGGATAGATTGTATCTCGCTACTCGATGCTCTAATTGGACTGCACTGCTTACCATCAGGTGCAGTGTGGTTACTTTCCCGTACCAGTATAAAAGCGCTAGCCGAATTTTCTGGTCCCGATCTACTTTTTGACTGCACAAGCAAGATCCTGTCGTCAGCATAGCCTCTTAAAGTCGTCGAAGCCTAAATTCCACAAGTTCGGACCGATTACTGAGCCTTGTGGACAACACTTCATGGTGACCAAGTTTTAGTTTGGTTGTGACCAAAGAAAAATAAGAATAGAATGATGATTTGAGATCTATTGTCTCTCGCTACTCAATACTTTAATAAGACGGCACTGCGCTTACCATCAGGTGCAGTGTCACTTTGCCATGTTAAAAATAACATAATGTAGGTACTTAGTTGATAATTTATCAACAATTTACGATACATGAAATCTATTTTATCTATATAAAAGAAGAAACTGACTGACTAACTGACTGATCGATCAACGCACAGCCTAAACAGCTGGGGTTAGAGACTTGAAATTTTGACAGTAGGTACCTTTCAGGATGTAGGCATCCACTTAGGGGGAAAACAGGGGAAGAAAGTTTGTATGAAAATCCCTCATTTTTTAAATTAAACGCATGAAAATTGGTATATGGTCTTTTAGTTAAAAATAAAGTTATTATAATATATGTTTTTCGAAATTCCACCCCTAAGAGGGTACAATAGGGGATGGAAGTTAGCCGAAGAAGAAAGCGTAGCCGCGGGCAAAAGCTAGTGTATCATAAATCTATTTATATTTTAACTAGCTGTTGCTCGCGGCTCCGCCCGCGTGGAAGTTATTTTCGGGAGCAGAAGTATACAATCCAAGGTGTCTTCTGAACTGAGTAACCTATAGCAATCGTCCTGACTCTCAGGTGTTGTGCCTGAAGCTTGAGATTACATTTAAATAATACCTCATAAGTTAACCCCTTACTTCGCCTCTTTTAGGGATGATTTGGTAAAAACGTTGAAACATGTATTTCGTTATTTCTTACCAAAAGCCTAAATATAATATATTTTCAGATCTCTAACTTGAGGAATTATGGATTTCCTATACAAATTTTGAACTCCTATCTGACCCCTTTCAAAATTGTTATTTGACAAAAAACGGTATGTTCTATGTATCTATGGTCTATCCTTCTCCAGGATATAATCTATCGGCTTGCCAAATTTCATCACAATCCGCTCAGCCGTTTAGTCGTGAAAAGGTAACAAACAAAGAGAGTTACTTTCGCATTTATAGTATTAGTATGGATTTCATAAATCTGCTCATTAATACGTTAACTGGAAGCCTAGAAATTCTGTAGGAAGGGTCAATTTGGTGGTCAAATGTCAGAAAAGGATGCACTATGATTGTGATGACTCATGACATAATTGCTCAGAAAGGCCAGCAGCAGCTGTGCGAGGGAGACAGTGAGATGTTACCACTACACACATTTGCTCATGCTATTATTCAAAGCAATAAGTGCGGCCTCTTTTTTGAATAAATTTAGATACTATAACGGTTTCTTTTCCGTATTTTTGGTTACATATCAAATAATATACAAAAATGCAGAAAACTACTTATTAAGTATTTGTTTTCTGCATGGAATTAATTTACCGGGATTTACAATTATGCTCCGGGCCATTCCCGAGATACTACCGTGCCCTCGATGATAACCTAAGATATTGACATCACAATAAATATAATAATACCTAAGCCAAGATAAATGCTACTGTCTATCATATTCTTGTCGCGTTTTTTATTAGTTGACATCGTGCATGTAAATATAAGACCAATGCAACGCCCATATTCAAGAACACCTATATAAGTGAGGGCTTTGCTACGAGATTGGTCAGTTTTTGTATGGCGCCAAAACAAAAACTGATCAACTAAAATAATTATGTAACAGTTAATTTATTTCTTAATATACATAAGATAAAAATGCCATATTACATACATATTCTAAGATATTTTGGATTTCCTATTAGCACCATTTCTTGTGACGTTCATAAAATGGAAATTATAAAGATTTAAGTACAATTTACGCTTATGATTTGTATGAATCTTAAATTGATTAATAAATAAATGTTGTAAAATATGTCCCAAAGCGATTAGTGCAGGGTGCATTTTATTCCATAATGTTGAAGTTTCAGAATAAACTTCATAGATGAATGAAATGATGATGAAATATCTTCATAGATGAATAGATATAAGGGTTTAAACAATAGTCAGACAGAGATAAAATAACGACGTAGTGACGTCACTCTTTATTCTGTACATTACTGTAGGAAAGGCAACAGCAAGCTGTTGGAACTGCAAGCAACTGGAAGCCCGAGTTGGAAGGCTTCCTCATCTCGCGCAGATATTTCCACGTGTGGCCTCCGACGGCCTTCATCTGCCTTGGGACTGTACAGCCATTCTGAAATATACACTGGAATAATTTATCTACACTCGTACATGGATAGATAATTTGGTGCTAATATTTACTCAAATGTTGGCTGACTCACGTTCAGCAGGCTGGCATGATTGTGTCTCGCTACCTGAAACTCTTAACTGGATTGGACTAGCACTGCGCGTCACTTTGCCGTGTCAGGATAAAAAAACCTTGACTAAGAGATTTATAGAAAAAAATACAACTTACTATCAATGTAAATATCACTATTGGCAGTCGAAAATCTGAGTTCGGCAATTTGTCCGTTATTGTTCTAAATTCAAATATATTTTATTTCTTGCAACATCTTGCATTGTGCGCTAAGCGCTGAACTAAGTCCGTTGTTGTTCAAATTTCAATCATTCGAATTTTTTCGAATAATTCGGGAACTTTCGAATAGTTCGAAAAGTCGAATTATTCGATTCAATTATCGAATCGAATATTAAAATTCGATTGGGAACGAATCATTCGTAATTTCGAATTATTTGCACACCCTAATATTGACTCTTTATGCAGTGTTTGCAACACGCAATTTTTTTTTTTTTATCTGAACCTGGTACTTTACACGGTTAATTTGCATAGTTTATCGTTTACTGACACGTCGTTATCTGCTATGTTGTAAATTAATTAAAATAAATTTAATTGAATAACGTCCCCAGAGCAATAGGATTTCAACGTGTTCGTTTCCATTGACTATTACTGACGAGTGATATTCACGTATCATCGGTTGTAATAAAATTCTCCGAATATTGATGAGAAGTGGCCAAACGAAGAGATGACCAGAAGCAAATTATCACCAACACACATGAACAGAATGCCAGAAAAATAAACAAAGCTGGTGTAGATTGTTAATACTTTGATTGCAGAGCAACACATGTTGTATTTTTAAGTGGGCATGGTATATGCTGCCGGCACACAACAGGAGTGTTGTATAATCCTACTTGTATTATAAATGCGAATGTTTGGATGGATGGATGTTTGTTAGTCAATCACACTACAACGGCCGGACAGATCTGGTTGTAATTTGGCACAGAGATAGATTATAGTCTGGAATAGCACATAGGCTACTTTTTATCCAGGAAAATAGGATAGTTTATCAGATCGACATGATTTTTTGCAATTTATGGATCAGAAAATGACATAGGCTTACTTTTATCCCGGAAAAATGCACGCTTCCTAAAGGATAGTAAAATATAGAAAGGTGTAATAGCTTAAGATGCTTCCATGGATTTTATACCTTTTCTTCCAAAAATAACCTCCACGCGGGCGGAGCGGCGGGCAACATCTAGAAATCTATACAAGCATGTGAGCAACCCGGCACGTGCATATAAATAAATCTATACCTCGATGCGGCTGCAGACACCTTTTGTGTATATGTGTGCACACCCCATATATGTTGAGCCGCATAGGTACTCATAGTCCTTCGTTCGGGAACATCCAAAAACTCCGAAATATTTTATTCCGAATTTCGATATTCCGATTTTCAAAGTCCGAATTTCATAATATCTAAGAATTATAATGTCTATTATTCAAAATCACGAAACTTGTTTTACCAAAAGTCGTAAATCCGATTTGTTGGTTTTCCGATTTTCATAAGTCCGAAGAATCAAATGCCCGATGAGCGGGAGCGGCCGACGAGCGCCAGATCCCCTCTATTGTTAATTATCAATCAAAATAATTATTCGATCTATTGAAACTCGGTATTTTGAGAATAGTAATTATAAACGTTAGGAAAATTTCAAAATTATAAAAATAGGATGAATGATAAATAAAGTTGTTACATTAGGAATTTTGAACCATTCGGAATTATGAAAATCGGTATCTATTTTAAAACTCGTATTTGTGACATTCGGAATAAAAAAAATCATATTTATGTAGTGTATATATGAAATTCACTCGTAAAAATGTCGAGCGTGTGGCAAGCCGCAAGAATAGTTCAAATCCATTATCTTAAAAACCGCACCCAAACTGTTAAGGATATTGATGGGGATTGGAAAAGGTCTGTTGAGCATTTAACGATAGGCAGTGGCTCCGCTGTGCCCTGGCGTTGCAGAAGTGGGCGGCGGTGACAACTTACCATCAGGTGGCCCGTCTGCTCGTCTGCCTATCGAGGCACTAAAAAAATCTAGAAATCTTTATGACCGTACGGACCTAACCATGCGACCCACCAGTATGTTTTCTAAGAGATGGTGGTACGGTGAAATGGCCAATTAATTCTGTAGACGAAATTGTCTATAGCGTAACTCAGTTCAATACAGAATAAGTCGATTACAACGATGGTATCTCTTGTAGCAATGGAAACACATTTTGAAGATAAGCTTACACATTATGAACAAAAACATATTAAAAAAGATACGACGCACGTTGCTGCAAGTATATAAACAAGACCCGACTAAAGTGGCAGGACTATACATCACTGTTGTTACAATGGAAGTGCTACACGGAACAATTCTGTTAGTTTTTGGTACTCTAGTGGTTACTGGTAAGAATCAATTCAATTTTGTAAAGAGCTACAAACGACCTAGTGTGTGACCTGATGGTAAGTGGTTCCGTCTATAAATACGCACAACACTAGGCAAGTTTTGACTACGTCCGTAGTACTACGCCGGCAGCGTGATATGAAAAAGAGGACTAGGAAGGGAAGATGCAGTTACACCATTCGATACACTGTTATTTTACGTCAGTTTTCAAGGAAAAAAAAAAAAATTTAGCATTAAGCATTTCAAAAAGATTTTTATCGGAACCAGCGGGTCTGATTACCCATTTTTCCTCCACTGAAGTTGGAAAGGTCAATTGGATTTTTCTCAAAATAAAAGATATTATTACACCCAACCTCAGCATGGTGAGCGTTGAAGTCCCCAAGGACCACTACCTTCGCGGATGGGTACTACTCTAGAGATCGGCCAGTCCCCACTTGGACGTTCTCGAATAAATGAAAAGACCCCGCTTCACCGGCATGGGACCTATAAAGGCAAGAGTAGACTCGGGTACGACCCCCGTACTCTACGCATAGCCACAAGATTGACAGGTCCCGATGCTCGAGGCCCCGAAGGCGGCGACAACATATATCATCCCTGACAAAAACGTACACCTCGGCTTTACGTAGGAACGAATGTTCCAGTACGTAACCTGGGTAGTTAAGGTACGAGATATCGTCAGGGGTAGATATCTGAGTCTCTGTTAAAATGTTCAGGGCAGGCCGCACCGATTCTAGGTGGTAATGTACAGCATCCAGGTTACTGTCGTTTGGAGAATTTCACCACGGTAACCCCTGCTTGCCGTACAAGGCGACTAATTGGGGCCATCGGGGGTCGCGGGTGCGCAGCGGGGGGCTGTCAGCCCATATCGATGCACTCAATTTTCGGTGAATCGTGCGACCCCGAGATGGACGGCAGCTCGGGTGGTAAGGCCTCGTTCGCTGTCGTTGTTCGGTGCGCGGGGGCTCCTAAGCCCCACATGGAGATGGTCCAGTACAGGGCACCGCGCAGGGGCGGTTCCGGCGGCAATTCTAGCACTCCTTAGAATACCCCGGGATCGCTCCGTAAGCGCCGAAGGAGGCTACCGCGGAGTTTTAGCTGGTAGTGTCGGGTGGGGTGTACATAGGGGGTAGGGACTCGGCCCAGTGGCAGCACGGATAGCCATCATCTGGGCGAGGGGGATGCTTGGTCGTAAGACCGGCTGGTCCAGCATAACCGTTTTATTCTTATTCCGCTTCCCCACGGAGCGGGCGAAAAAAAAAATACCCCTGACATTGCAGAAGTCTACGGTTATAGTGGATAAAGAAACCGCCGAAGTACGTGTGCTCTTTTTATTTACCTTCATTTAAAAAAAACCTGACTGACAATAAAATTGTTGCTAGTGCATATTATATTTTATTATGTTCTAGGCAGCAACCATTTCCGGTCAGACTACCGGTATCATGCAGCAGCCGAAGGATGGTTCAAATTACACCGAGAGCCCGCTAAATGGGAAGATGCGCGTCTCCGGTGCAGTTTGGAAGGTAACGATATTTGATGATCTTAATGTCGCATATTATTCTTATTTAGTAGAAGCCGGCGTGCGACTATTTCACTCACCTGATGGTAAGCTCCATTGACCATGTACACTGACAATACTAAACAATTAGATACGTTATCGGCTTATGGGTAAGGGATAAGGACTGGAAAGGGTAAAATGATTTGGGACTACGGAAAACGCAACAGCCCGATGTTTATAGGTCTCAAATCTCAACATTAGGTACTTTCCACGCCTTATATTGACAGATATTAATACATATACATGCGCACCTAAACCTGTAATCCCTGAAGGTGTAGACAGAGATGTAACCAGAATACCCACACTTTGCAGAGCTTCTAACGCCTCATGATGTTATGGGCCCGAGCCAATCGCCTTTGCGGGCACAATTCCCGACCTTTTACCCTCTTCTTAAGACCTCAACTCAGCATTCGTACGGCGTGAGCAATTACAATTGCGCCACCGAGGCAGCCATCGGATATGTTTCTGTCATCGCATTCGCGCATCACTTGAGAACCGCTGAACCCAGTTGGCAATTTTTTATGTTCAAAATCCGAATAATTTTAGGGAAAGTTTTTTTTTAATTTGCTCGTAACATAGAATATTCGAGAAAGTGCAATTATAGGATGTCAATCTCCTATGATACCGATAAACGTAACTACCCATACGAAGCTGCGGGTAAAAGCAAGTGCTATATTAAACGTCATATAAAAAGTAATATGTATTCCAGGTGCAATATTAGCGTCACCTATAAACGATGACGTAAGCGATGTGATGCAAGGCATACTAAATAGAGCCCACATTCCCAGCTCCGGGGTGTACACCGGTGTCCACAACACAATATCACCTGCTGAGTTCGCCAGCCTTGAAGGTACGTTGTTATGGATTAAATAGTACCTAAACTACAGCATGTCTCATGAATAACGAACGCCCTCAGACACCCCAATTGTAACAAAGTTATAACCTTAATACATACACTAAAATAATACTGTCAAGAACTAAAGTATGGTTTACATAATTGGAACTGTATTTAAAATATTATAATAGTATTTTTTTTATTTTATACCATAGACGCAGCGTCCATGTCCGTTACTGACTTTCAGTAGTAGGTATTATAATGCTCTTTGTTACTGACAAAGAAATATTTTTTTCATTCAATTTTCTATTGTCAAATCAATTAGTCAACGACGCGGACACAGTAGCGGGCATCAACTAATTTAATACTTCTATTTGATTAGTATATTTACACGTGCCTCCTCTACTAATGACATGGATTAGGCCTTAGTCCACCACGCTTGCCTAATTCAGGTTGGTAGACTTCACATACCTTCGAAATTCTTATGAAAATTCTCATGTATGCATGTTTCCTCAGGATGTTTTCCTTCGCCGTTAAAGCAAACGGTAATTAACATTTAATAAATACGTAACGTTAGAAAAGTCAGAGGTGTATGCCATTTGGGTTACGAACATACGACTTTCGCCTTGACAGTCCGTACCGCATCCAACTAGGCTATCGCTGCTTTGTGGAAATACTGATATTATATTATACTTGTTTCCAGGAGTGCCCTTATCTGAAATGTCAATGGGAAAAGGTACAATATTCTCTGAAGACTACAGACTTGAAGTGAGCTGCTTGCGTATGATCTCACAGGGACTCATTGCAGGCAACTGTAAAGACTCTCTGCCCTACATATGCTATAAGAAAAAGACCGTAGATCTCCAGATGACAGAGTGTGGTACGGTTGACAAAGGTTAGTCCGACAAATTTAGTTTTTTTGTGCTGATCAGTGGTGAAAGGTTGGCAATTGTGCTTTTAGTTTTTCATGTTTTGTATAATGTGTATAAAAAGAGCGGCGAAAGGGTCTTAACTCAGATAGCCCAGGACTGTGTGTGTGACTCTTTGGTATTTATTATTGAAGTGAAAACTTCTTTAGGCATATAGGGCACTTTTGAGATGGGGAAAAAGCACTGAACTCGAGTAACCGTCACGCTCAGATTATTTTACTTTGACATAAGCACATCTATGAAGTTCTATAATTATTGACAAGCAATCATAAACATAAAAGTTACAACTTCATGGACGCTGTTACCAAAAAGAACACAGTAATTCCAAAGTTTTAAGTTTTCACTTCTGTCGGCAGTCCTCGTGAAAGGTACCTTTTTTTGTTGCTATTCCATATTCTGGTAGATAACTAATCTTATTTTAATATAATAACAACCTAAATGTTTCCAACCATTGTCCCCTACATAATTTGAATTCGTACAGATTATCGGCTTGACAACAGAACCGGCCACTGTTACAAGTTTCATAGGTACGCTTTAACGTGGCCGCTGGCGTACTTGACGTGTGCCTCCGAGGGCGGGTACCTGGCCATCATCAACAGCCCTGCCGAGGGTGCGCTAGTCAGAGATCTGTTGAGCCAACACCCGCCTGATACTATTTTGGGGCCGAACAGGGGTGGGATACACCTTGGCTTTTACGACTGGAATGAAAGCGGTATTTGGAGAACGATCCATGGTAGGTTTAATGCTTTTAAAATTATGTTTTTTTGAAGTGAAACTTCTTTAGAATCGTTGAGATTTGAAACTCGATGAAACGAAACAACGACAGTAAAAAGAGACAAACACATAAATCTATAGGACTAACCCTAAGAGAGAATGAGAGCCTACGAGAGAGTAGGATCGAGTCGGATCGAGTGGGATCGAGTCGGATCGGGTGGTATCGAGTGACATCGAATCGGTTACCGTCATCGACGTAGTTATTTAATGGTTATGAAATATTTTAGTAGTTAGTACTTAGTATGTGTGTGAATACGCGTGTATTACAAAGCTTACTCGTAGGTAACTTTTCTTAAGTTTCACTTCTACCGTGTCCACACTTTTATTTATGTAAGAGAAAAACTTGGGCGTCTCATTAAAATGTAGCTACTCACGGAAAATTAGCTTGATAGTAATCAATAGCAAAAATGCCCCGTGTACCCGGACTATAAGTAAGTAGTACCTAGTAGTGTAAATAATAGTCACCATCGTAAAAACAAATGAAATCTAAACAAAGGGCAGGTGATAAGAGCTTTTTCAAAATATTTGTTTAAGTCGGTCCAGTACTTTTTGAGCCTATTCGTTACAAACATACATACAAATCTTTCCTCTTTATAATACTAATATTTATTATTAGTATTAGTATAGAAAATCTATGTACAATACCATTTCTGGGACCAGGCCCCCTCTTCAGATGAGAGGTCAGGCCGTAGTTCACCACTTAGAATACCCCGGGATCCGTAAGCGCCGAAGAAGGCCACTGCGGGTTTTAGCTGGTAGTGTCGGGTAGGGTGTATATAGGGGGTAGGGACTTCGCCCAGCGGCTGCCCGGATAGCCATCATCCCGGCGAGAAGATGCTGAGTCGTAAGACCTGCTTGTCCCGCATAACCGTTTTATTCTCATTCCGCTTCCCCCGGAGCCCAGTAATAAAATGCTTTCCCCGCGACAACAAAAAAAGTCTGTTAATTAGTATACATTCGAAATTCTTTTGAATTTCGTCTTTGCCAAAAAGTAGCTCTGCAAAAATATGTTATACTTTTAGGTGAAACCCTGGAAGAAGCTGGCTTCGCGCAGTGGAGTGCCGGCCAGCCAGATAACGCGCCACTGAACGGCATAGGACAGCACTGCGGCTCCATGTTCCGGTCCGGCCAACTTGACGACGTGTGGTGTACCTACTTGTACGCCTTCATATGCGAGAAGGACCCGAGGACACTTCGCGATGTACCGCGCGAGTGTCCGATGTGGTAGACAAGTCAAACCGCAGTATAATGACTTATTCAACGGTAGGCAGCGGCTTTGCTGTGCCCTGGCATTGCAGAAGTCTATGGGCGGCAGTGACTACTTACCATCAAGTGGCCCGTCTGCTCGTCTGCCTATCGAGGCACTAATATCAAGTAGCGAGTCAACTATGCCCTTGCTACTCGACACAATCATGCCGGCCTGCTGAACCACGAGAAAGCTTGTTCATTTTCATCAAAATTGTTCAAATTATTTTAATTTTTACTAGTGGCATCGGGCAGACATTGTCCTGTCACTTTTGTATTCTGACCATAAAAGGGATTGATTCAGTGGTTTTGAAGGTTTATAAACCTTAAATTAGTAAGCTGCCTATGATGCAACTAAGATAATTATGTTTTAAGATTTTTTTATGTAATCTTACTTATACATTAAAAGGATCATTAGACTAGTTAATATAGGAGTAGCTATCACGGCTGTCAGCCATATATTTAAAACTGGTTATGTACTAAATTGTATTATTTAATATTATATTTGTGCCTAAATTAGACACTCCCATTCCTTTTCACGAAATCACTGCCACAGATTGCAGGCAAGCGAGAGGAATTATGTTACACATCAAAAAATGTTGTAAAAGTTGTATATATGTTAAGCAAGCATCCAATGTTATGTATAATAAATCAAATAAAACACCTCAGTTTTTCTATAATTTAATTAAGGGTACTTTGTATTTAAACATTAGTTTATTGATAGAAAAAAATATAACTATATAAATTACTATATGCATTCATCGATAGTCTAGTTGGTTGCGGTACGGACTGTCAAGACGAAAGTCGTAGGTTCGAAACCCAAGTGGCATACACCTCTGACTTTTCTAAAGTTATGTGTGTATTAAAATGTTAATTATCGCTTGTTTTAACGGTGAAGGAAAACATCGTGAGGAAACCGGCATATCTGAGATTTTTTCGAAGGTATGAGAAGTCTGCCAACCCGCATTAGGCCAGCGTGGTGGACTAAGGCCTAACCCCTCTCATTAGTAGAGGAGGCCCGTGCCCAGCAGTGGGACAATGTTTAATACAGGGCTAGTATTGTATTGTATTCATCGATAATGGTGGTAGGATAGCTCGCACCGTACACAGAGTGTTAAACCCGCCATAGTGGCACACGCAAGTGTGTCGCGTTGCGAGATCAGCCAGTGTACATCCTGTTTTTGGCGGGGGTCTAGAGTAAGGGTACGATGTTTGGCCGTGTTGCGGGCTTGCGGCCTTCTGAGTACTCTAGACCCTCGACCGCTTCTTCACCTTCTTGTCCATGGCGTAGTGTGAAGAAGCAGGCCGGCATGATTGAGTCGAGTAGCGGGGGATAGATTGTCTCTTGCTAGTCGATACTCTATCTGGACGACACTGCACTTACCGCCAGATGCAGTGTGGTCACTATGTCGTGCCAGGATAAAAAATTAACAATCTCCGTGAGACAGTGCGTATGTAGCCGGCTGCGAACCGAAGGGTGGCGGATTCGATCCCGCACCGAGACATGCTTTTCAGACTATAATCTACCTCTGTGCCAAATTTCAACCAGATCCGTTCAGCCGTTCTGGCGTGATTGAGTAACAAACATCCCGGCAAACATTCACATTTATCTGTATACATAAAAGAAGCTGACTGACTGACTGACTGATCGATCAACGCACAGCCTAAACGGCTGGGGTTAGAGACTTGAAATTTTGACAGTATGTACCTTTTATCACGTAGGCATCCACTAAGGAAGGGTTTTTGGAAATACCATCCCTAAGGGGGTAAAATAGGGGATGATAGTTTGTATGAAAATCTGTCATTTCTGAAGTTACACGCATGAAAATTGGTATTTGACCTTTTAGTTAAAAATAAAAAATATATATTTCAGGATTTTTGGAAATTCCACCCCTAAGGGGGTAAAATGAGGAAGAAACTTTGTATGAAAATCCGTTATTTTTTAAGTTAAACGCATGAAAATTGGTATTTTGTATTGTATACTTTTTCTCCCAAACATGACCTCCAAGCGGGCGGAGCAGCGAGCAACAGCTAGTAATATTATAAATGCGAAAAGAGAATGTTGTGTTTTTACAACTACACCGATTAGCATTAGACATAACTTACTCATCTCGTAAACAAACGAATAAGTATAGGCAGTTTAAACAATTACAATATTTTAATAAAATAAATTTGTAATGGTCAATTTCTTTATTTAAATAGACACAACATAAATATTACAATATACCACATACATATTCTAAGATATTTTGTATTTCCTACTAGCACCATTTCTTGGGACATTCATAAAAAGGAAATTACACAAGTTGAAACACCATTTACGTTAATAATTTATCTTATCTTAAATTAATAGAAAACATATCTTATATACTAAGACCAAAGGCATTATTTGCATTTTATTTCATTGTGTTGACCTTTCATTGTAATTTTAGGTAATAATTACAGAACAAAAATATATTTAAAGTGTTAGGAACATCAACAAAACTATGCAAGATGGATATTTAAAGAGCACAAATACAATATTTATAATTTATTAATTGATTTACACGACACTGTTACACATCTCAGTGCTTAATATTATCACACACGCATGTCAGGATTCACTTAAGGCTTCTCTTTATAATTAATCTACCAGCATCACCCTTTTAAACTGAACAACGCCATTGAACCATTTACAATTACTTACTGCCCCGCGAACGAACCACGAATGTTCTCACTACCAACTCACTGCTACACCACTAGTCTTCTGAACTGAACACCGGAGCGCGGAAGGCACACCGTTTTATATTAAACATTTACTACTCCCACTTAGATCATTATTAATGTACACCCAACTAGTCTCCTAAATACCTCAGTTATACCTTCGGTATTTCTAATAATAGGAAATATCCTAATAAAAGATGAAAAAAATATGTCGGAGCATCAAGAATACGTACACTGAACTGAATTTATGAATAACTTGATCTATTGTAAATCGTGGGTACCGTCCAGTAGTTGTGCTATTTTGAGGGTGCGTTTGAGCTCTATGTCACGTGATCTCACTCTTAGAGTGGGGCACAATAGAAATCACACGATATAAAGGACTGCCTCGACATTTGACGGGCAATTCGAGAGTAATCATCGAACAGTTAGTAGCTTTAGAGGTCGTAATGCCGGAATACGGTTTAACTGACGATGCCTACCCAGTGTAGAGTTACCCTTATTGTTCAAAGAAGTTGCTTGGACTGTATGGTGTGCTCTATCCTGGATAAGGGGCAAAGTGGTTTGGTGCGTAGGGCGATAGGGATGCTGTGGTTCGGGCTATTAATTGACGTAGGCCAGGGAGTGAGTCGAAGGGATGCAGTTGTGTTGAGTTTTTCTACCAAACTATCGTACGATGTGCATCCTGACTATATCTGGAGATCTGAGGGGGATGTGTAAGCCCTCTCGACAGCCTCGGCCCTGATCTTATGGCTTCTACAGATATAACGATTAGTAAACTTGTAAGACAGAGATGACATTACGACAAAGTGACGTATCTAACGCTTCAACCTGTATTACTGTAGGAAAGCTATAATTTATCGATTTCTGTTACTGTGTACCCTTAACGTGCAGACCCGTTCATACTGCAGACAAAAGTGACAACAGTTCTCAACGGTTTTGTGCCCGCGAATTCACCATACGGCCCAACGACACTGGTCATTTATACCAGTACACGCTCAGTTGAGGCCGTATTTGTTGTAAGCATGTTGTTTTTTTTTTGTTAGTTTGTTGTTTAGTTTTAATTTAATTTAATTTACCCATTACTGCTTATAATGGATAAATATTTCTTTTTTTCTTTCTAAAATGTTAGTGGGTGTCACTGGTTGGAGTTGTCTTGCCAGCTGAAGGAGCTATCTGTGTCACCGTCGTCTCGTGTGGTCCGCTCCTTGTAGTGGGAGGTGGGTCGTGGGTCCCGCGCGTGGGACCGCGGCCGCCCCTCCACTATCGAGTGGTTCACCAACTGGAAGCCCGAGTTGGAAGGCTTCCTCACCTCGCGCAGATACTTCCACGTGTGGCTGTCGGGGCCTTCATCTGCCTTGGGGCTGTACAGCCATTCTGAAATATACACTGGAATTATTCATCTACATTCACAAATGGATTGAAATAAAAATGATTTTACTCCATAGATATAGTATATACAACTAGATGAGGCATAGGCGTGCACCCGAAAGGGACAGGTGAACTCTATGGGGTTACCAATTAACATTATTTTACCCAGTTCTTGGAATCTAACGGTAGGCAGCGGCTTTGCTGTGCCCTGGTATTGCAGAAGTCTATGGGCGGCGGTGACTACTTACCATCAGGTGGCCCGTCTGCTCGTCTGCCTATTGAGGCACTATAAAAAAAAATCTCAGGTGTGCGTGTTTCATGTTAATATAAATTTTAAAATTTTATGATATATAGACATAATATTATAATAGTAATAATTTCTTGAAACGGAAACTCTCAGTTACATAATAGGCACAATAATTTAGTAACAATGAACAATACATTTATTCTCGAATCGGTCCAGGCGTCTTCGAGTAATCAGGGAACATACCTAAAAAAAAGATTCCGACGAATTGAGAACCTCCTCCTTTTTTTGAAGGCGGTTAAGAAATAACCCCAATATGTTATATCCAATTATTCAGTTGAATTTTTGGTGACTGTCACTCGACTGATTCAGTTGAATGTTTTTTTGCTCGACAGTTATCCATAAATTTTAAATATGAATAACAACATCGCGAGGTATAAAACGACAATGAGAGCGAAAAGAGTAATGTTGCTCTTTTCACTAACTTATGACAAATCTGAGATATGATAAAGATTCCAAGTTAAGTGTACTACTGCGCATAATAAACACACATATACATATATATCCTGTGCCCGGTATGGCAATAGGCTCGCCCCCTATCACATTATAGCACCGAAATTCGGCGAAATGTGGGTGTACTGGTTACACCTCTGCCTACCCCTTCGGGGATTACAGGCGTGAGTTTATAAATATATGTAAATGATAATCATTCAAATTTCCCGCGCAGTGCTTTGACAGATGTCTATGATGACGAATCTTGGAATTAAGGTTAATAAGTGTGGTAAATAAGTTCTGAATATTAGTGCGCATAGAATATAGTAAATATTGTGTGAAAGAACTGGTGAAATAGTGACTTTTAATGTTGTTTCTCGTTTCAGGTAATGTACCTAACTATAATTAATTTCTGTAAAAACTTGTAAATGTCAAGAACATTGTCTAATAAAAACAATCTCGTTTCAGAGCAACACAAAATCACTTTTATTTCAAGATCCAGATATATCTGTTTGTAAAAAACACATTATAAAACAACATTAGTACAGCTGTTTTAACCAAGATGGAAAAATTAAGATTTGAATTTATAATAAAAGCGGGTGACGACCCGAAAACAAACATAATTTGTATTACCTCAATTACTGATGTCCACAAATATACCTTTTTAATCCCGGAACAACTTCAACACATCAAACTACATGATATGGTAGTAAAGTCGCAAGCTTTTCAAAAAGTAAGAACTACACAACAAAAACGACATGATAAAAGACAAGTCTGGATATCATTGACCCCAGAAATACGTCAAGAATATATGGATGACGATGGAAACATGCTGTTTAAAGGATTTTTGTTAGAAGAAATACCACCAGGGCGACATCAAGATCCGATGGCTGGAATTTCAGAGGCGGCTTTGACAAGAATTTTAGAAAGCTTCACAGAAACAAAGAAAGATACATCAAAGGCCATTAACATCAAGAAACTGACTGAGAAATTTGTTATAGAAAAATTTAACAAAAAAACTTCCAATGTATCCCAATGGATACATATTTTTGAGCAAGAATGTACTCGTACAGGAATTGAAGAAGATTCAAAGAAAATTGAAGCCCTTAGATCCTTCATTGAGGACTCATGCCTTGACTGGTACAGTTCTATGCTTATAAAGTACACAGTTGATTCAGAGTGGCTCACTTGGAAAGAAAACTTTTGTGAGACTTTTGCAGACAGAGGTTGGTCACCGGTCAGGTATGCAATTTTATTTAAATACAAACAAGGATCATTACTTGAATATGCATTAAAAAAGGAAAGCTGCTATTAGAAATAAAGAAATCATTACATCATCATACCAAATTTTATAGCAGATAAAATCGATAGAACTAATTTAAAGGAAACTAAAGATTTGTTCAATAACATCAGAGGTTTTGAACATTTAGTGAATAAGAAGAATAAAGAAAGGAAAATAGGTTATGAAAATAAAATTAAAGAAAACTGTAAAATTTGTGAGAAAGAAAACAAAGGAATACGGTATCATCCAGAAGCCACATGTTGGTTCAAACACAAGACTATTGAAAGACCAAAAAGAGATCAGATAAGAAGTGTCAATAATTATGAAATAGAAACGGAATTAAATGAGTTAAACCCAAAAAACTTATAATTCCGCCATTAATCAAAATAAAACTGTTACTAAATGATAGTGTTGAAACAATGGGTATTTATGACTCAGGGTCAAATGTATCTTTAGTAAATTCTAGATTGTTAGCCTTGAAAAACAACCAAAAACACGATAATCCTTACATAGAAAGGGCAAGTTTAAAAACGATTAATGGCGTAAAAAAGACTAAAGGAATAGTAACATTAAAATTAAAGATTTTTGAGATAGAAAAAAATATGGATATATTCGTTATAGAAAATGAACATTATGACTTCTTGATTGGACTGGATTGCATACAAAAATTTAATCTTACCCAAAATGAAAAACTGAAAATTACACAAAATAATCCCAATGAGGACGCAAGGAAAAACAAGGATAATGTATCACCTGGATGTTCAAGCAATACAGTGGAAGAAAAAGACAATTCACATAGGTATCAAAACAACCAAAACAAATCAGCCGACCAATACAGAATTAACTTTAATGAGCATGTAGAAGAGGCTGACTTCAACATGTCAATAAATCATCTAGACCTTCAACAACAGTCAGAAATAGACAAATTAATATGTAAATATAAAACACTATTTGCAAAAGATAAATATGATATAGGTACTGTGAAAGACTATGAAGCGCATATTGATCTATTAGTTGATAAATACTGTAGTAAAAGACCATATAGATGCACTATTATGGATAAAAGAGAAATTGAACAACAAATATCAAAATTATTACAAGAAAATTTAATCGAAGAGTCTTACAGTCCGTTTGCTGCACCAGTAACATTAGCATATAAAAAGGAAGATGGTAGAAGATCAAGACTATGTGTAGATTTCCGTGATTTAAATAAAATTGTGGTTCCTCAGTCACAACCGTTCCCACTAATAGAAGACTTAATGGTAAAGACAGCACAATGCAAGTTTTTCTCTACTCTAGATATAAATTCAGCGTTTTGGTCCATTCCTTTAAAGATTGAAGACAGAGAAAAGACAGCTTTTGTCACACAAGAAGGGCATTTTCAGTGGACCTGTCTACCATTTGGTTTGAAAACATCACCAGCAATTTTCCAGAGAATGTTGAGCAGCATTATAAGAAAACATAAATTATCAAATTTCACTGTGAATTTCATCGATGATATACTGGTCTACTCTAAATCCTTCTCAGATCACATAAAACACTTATCATTGTTATTAGAAGCGATATCAAAAGAAGGCTTCAGATTGAAATTCTCAAAATGTAACTTTGCACAAGACTCAGTGAAATATTTAGGCCATATTATTCAAAACAATACAATAACTCCACTGAAGGATAACTTGATTGCTATCAGAGAGTTTCCAGCACCCAAAACACAAAAAAATGTGAGGCAGTTTCTCGGCAAAATAATTTTTTATGGAAAGTATGTGCCAAATATTTCAATAATATTAGATCCTTTGCATAATTTGTTAAGAAAAGGACAACCATTTATTTGGTCACAACAATGCCGAGAGTCCTTTGACACCATAAAAACTACTTTGTTCGAGTCCTATCTTAGCTATTTTTGACCCAAATTTACCTATACTTATCTATACAGACGCTAGCATACAAGGCATAGGTGCTGTTTTGAAACAAAAACAACGCAATGGAGAAGAAAAACCTTTTGCTTATTTTTCGAAAAAGTTAAATGACTCCCAAAAAAAGAAAAAGGCCATATATCTGGAGTGTTTAGCAATAAAAGAGGCAGTAAAATACTGGCAATACTGGCTTATTGAACAAAAATTCACTGTTTTCACGGATCATAAGCCTCTAGAAAAAATGAATATTAAAGCTAGGACAGATGAAGATCTCGGAGACCTCACATACTACCTATCACAGTTTAACTTTGAAATAGTTTATTCCCCTGGAAAATACAACTTAGAAGCAGATAGCTTGAGCAGGAATCCTGTATTACAGCCATACGAAAATCAGGATGAGTGTTTGAAAATTGTAAACATTATTAAACTAAAAGATATTCAAAGCGATCAAGAAAAAAATAAATACATAAAACATAACAAAAATAAATTAAAAATAGATAGCAACATATATTACAAGAAGGTGAGGAAAAAAGAGAAGATAGTACTAACAGAAGCATTTTGTAAAAGGTTAATAGAGAAAGTACACAATGTACAGTTTCCACTGTACATAGTTCCAACAAAGAAAAAACGGAACATTATCAAATGTAACTTATTAACTACTTTGTTAATGTTGTTTACATTAATATCGGCGGCATATGGCTCATTACATAGCAGCGAAGCAACCGCTCGGATTACAACACTGGAACACGAGCGGCCCATTTACTACGACGCTGTCGGTAAAATACAAATGATACATGACGAATGGATATTAATTATGTATTATAATTTAACAACATATTGGGAAGGAACTCGTCGCATTGAACATTATTTCAATACTTTGAAGAATTTGTGCCATGAAACAAAACTTACGCACTGTCAAACAACTATGGAACAACTGGGACATGAAATGGAATTACTCAACCATTACAACTCTATTCTTATAATCCCTCATAAGTATCTCAGTCACAGGAAGAAACGTGGCTTGATAGACGGAGTTGGTTATTTGGCTAACAGCTTGTTCGGAATTCTAGACCAACATTTTGCCGAAAAATATGAGAATGATATTCAAGCACTTCAGAACAATGAAGACTACTTACTACAACTTATAAAAA
This sequence comes from Laothoe populi, assembly GCA_905220505.1. Taxonomy (NCBI): domain Eukaryota; kingdom Metazoa; phylum Arthropoda; class Insecta; order Lepidoptera; family Sphingidae; genus Laothoe; species Laothoe populi. Next base: position 1,603,924 of record HG992156.1, read on the forward strand.
ATCAAACCACTATAGTTGAATTAGAGAACCAAGTTTTGAAGAAAAGTGAAGAGAATATTCAGCGTCAGTTCCACTCAATCGATGTTTTCGTCAATCAAACAAATCATAACATTGCATCTCTTGAAACAGAAATGGAAATCCTGTCTGGTACTACGTACTTCAACTCAGCTTCGTTGACAGCCTACATGCTGATCAATAACTTGAAAAGACTTCAAGAAATGCTATTCAACTCACTCACTAACGTCTATCAGGGTCACATAGATGTACATTTAATTACGCCACTTCGCTTGATACAGCAGCTGACTGAAATCTCTGGAAAACTACCGAGAACTTTATCTCTGCCGATAGACAACTATAAAGAAGATATTAAGGACATTTACAAACTGATTTATGTAAAAGCACGAGTCACAGAAAATTACTTCTTATTCGAAACGCATACACCACTGATAACTAACGAAGATTTCAGCCTTTACCAAGCAATACCGATTCCTGTTAAAATCAACAAATTAGAAGCAACATATGTACAAGTAGCCTCAAAATACATAGCTATAAATTTTAAGAAAAACACATATGTTTCTTTGAATGAAGATGATTTTAAACAATGTGTACAACGAAAGGTCGACACCTTAATTTGCAAGAAAAGTCTACCATTTTTTGACCTGCATAGTACCAATGCTCCGTGTGAGGCAAGACTACTATCACATGAAAACATCGGCCCCTGTGACGTAAAGCGCGCACCATGCAAGGACGCATGGATAGAATTACATGCACCGAACAATTGGCTTGCTATATGTTGCGATGTTTGTAAATTACGTACTATATGTAGCAGTGACGTCACAACAAACATACTAACGTCGTCTGGAATAGTAACACTGCCACAGGGTTGCATGCTCCAGTCTAAGGATTTAACTCTCTACGCACACAGTCACTACAGCAGTCGCATGAAACTGGATTATGAGTTCAATGTTCCGACAGTAAATTCCTCAATAAACAAGATAGTTAACTTAACATACCATAATGTAACAAACAGGCTTCTGTCAGCAGACCTCGAAATCGACAAAATTGAGAGGGAGATTGCTGATCAGAAACAACGTGAAAACCTACCAACTATGTCGAGTCACGATGTGCATCAGTACGTCATCAGCTACTTTTTATTGGCGGCGGCAATGACAATTCTTGTCGTGGTGGTTGCGAGGAAACGCTGTCCCCATTGTGTCACGAAAAACAAAACGAAAGTTACTGTCAGCAAGCAAACTGAAGACATTGAATTGCAGCCTATTTACCGGACTTACAACCGCAGACTAAGCAACGATGTCTGCAATGGGCATCAACCAGAGGCATCGCGTCAGAGCTCTACCGGGACAAGAAACGTCGCGTTTAATTTTGATTAAGCATATTTTTTTATATCATTAAGCTTTGTAATGGCTCATCCCTTTCTCTGCATACATAACTAATTTTCCTTTTTTTTTGGCGTTGCTAAGATGTACAGTTTCCACTGTACATTTTATGCTGACGCCGCGCGGCTCATATTAGTAGCGCGCGCGAGTAACTTCAGTGCAATTACAACCGCGGACTTCACCGCACAACTATAGAGAAAGGGATACGCTAACATACTATTGAACTTATATTAACTAGAGAAATAAACATTTAACTACAAACAATTCCTTTTTCTACGCACTCAACTAAATTAAAGTGTGCAAACTGTACACACAATGAGTACTGTCATTTAGGAATTCAACAAATGAAAAACAAAATTAAACCATTCTATTGGTCAACACATTATATATATATATATTTATATACACTCACGCCTGTAAATTTTTAAGGGGTAGGCAGAGGTGTAACTAGTACAACCACATTTCGCCGAGCATATTACAGTCCCATGATGTGATAGGGAACAAGCCAATCGCTATACTTGGCACAATCGAGACTCCGGGCTAATACTGAGCAATTCATGATACCCATATCACTTTACTCGACCTCGATAAACCCAATATCACTTTACTCGACCCGGGGATCGAACCCGAGACTTCAGCCCAGCAGTCGTTCCTCGTACGCAATTACAACTACGCTACCAAGGTATAATAAATTATTACCTATATAACAATCAGTGAAATATATATAAATGGGAATTTATATAAAATTCATTCATAACCTATACATAATTAAATACCATCATGTTTACCTGCCCCCGATTTTATTTGCAATAGAAAATTGCCAACAATAACAATTTCAATATTTTATAATGTAATTTTCTTATATTAATTATTGCAACTGTTCACATCTCTATTCACTTTTATTTTGTTAGCTAAACTGTATTTTTTTTTTATTAAACTCTTGGGAAACGCTGACACATTATCCATAAATAAGAGGTAATTAAATGTCGTAAACGTTGGTATCCCCATAATGTGTATTATATAGCCATGTTAAATTTACCTAAAATTGTCATGCACAGCTAAACATCTAAACAGCAGCAAATGACATTTAAACAATTTCCGAATTTGACTAGGTAATACGTGAAATTTAAAATTAGTTATATATAGATTTATTTTACTTCTGCAGCAAGGAATACCTAGAAAATGGTATACCATCAATATTTTATAATTATTTTTAAGAAACATGATAAATAGTAACGTAAAATTGCTACTTACGAATAAAACATTATATTTTCGCTTATTTAGGCTTTTACAGCCAAGAACACTGCAATGTACCATATTCAACACGTTTTAAACACTTAAATACGACGCGAAATGTATTTTCAAATACAATTAATAATGATATATTTCCACAAACACGGATAATATATTTCGTTGACATTCAGACTATCTGGCCAGAACTAAGGGCCCAACCAAAAAGTTGTGAAACTCAGATAGTGACAGCAAATAATATGTCTATTCCTATTGCTCTTAGCTTTTTCATAATAAGTGCATCCTGCTCTTTCTGGTAATTAAAAAATGAATGTCAGCCCTGTGTTTTACTCCCTCCTTTATTTATTTTTAATTTCCTTCTGGACACGAGTGGCAAAAAGAATAACAACAAAATATTTTAATGGCCAGTACTTTTTACAGTATCATGAAAGACCTAAATAATATTACTGTATAGTACTAATTCGGTCTTTCATAATACCATAACGTACTGGCCATATCTATATTCCTAATTTAAATTCCGAAGCTTCTAGCTCTTAAGGAAGCTGGAAGTCACTATTATATCAGTTGTATAAAAACGGTATCAAACGGTATCCTTACATTTCTGCTAGCCTGGTACTCAGGAAAAATTTTACTGTTACGAAACACGTGTTCTAAATATAAAAATACTAGAATATAACAACTTGAACATAGTACATATCGATTTTCATGCCACTAGATACATGCCACATAGAACTAACTTCACGATGTCATCGCATCGTAAAAATTCACTCTCATCATTTTTCTCCATCGCGCCATAAGAAGTATAACTTCAATAATTCTAGCCCTGTATTATACATTGTCCCACGCTGGCCTAATGCGGGTTGGCAGACTTCACATGCCTTCAAAATTCTTATTTAGAATTCTCAGGTATGCCGTTTTCCTCAAGATGTTTCGCTTCACCATTAAAGCAAGCTATAATTGACAATGAATACACACGTAAATTTGAAAAGTCAGAGGTGTATTTAAGAGAGACTTCGAGGAAAATATAGGCAATAAAAACCTAATTTAAATACCAGAAAAAACTGACGGAACCGAGATATGAGTAAGCACTAAGGCGACTAATTGAGTCGTAAAGCACCAAAGTCGGCAAAGTAGGTACTTGGGACAAAATGATAAAATATATGGCAATATAGGAAATTAAAATCTGCATCGACTAATTCAATGTTTTATAATTAAAGATACAAAACAAAAGTTGCTTTAGAACCAAAGTCAGCAATCTTTCACTATCAACCAATCAGAAGCGTCTGTCAAGTCAACAATACTATTTGTCATGAAGTCAATGACCAATCAAAAATGGCAAACTTGGCAGGAGTACAGTAGCAGAGGCGGCTAGCTGACCTTAGTTGGGTTCAAACTCGGCAATCTAGAAAATGTTATAAGATTTTGCACCGTTGAGCTTAATTTTTTATCATTGTTGTTGTCATTGATTAAATTACATATCTCTCTCTTTAGATTAAAATAAAATATTCAGCAAAATTGTCTTTCGATTTAAACATAAGCTATTTAACTTTAAGTTAAATAAACCGCGATACAATCCGTAAAATTAGTATTATCTCAATGTATAATATTCGCGTAAACATAAGAAACCAAAAGATTGCTTTTTTTATTGCCAATAAATATATCGGCCCTACTTTGCCGACTTTGGTTCTGTACGACTCAATTGGAGCCATCAGGGTCGCGGGCGCACAGCAGAGGGCTGTCTTAGCGCCCGTATCCGCACAATACAGTACATTACTTACCAGTACATTGTACCTCATCACTGTCGTTGACACCGAGGGCTTCCTTCGGTACGAGAGGGATCATGTGAATCAAGGTAAGATTTGATCAGGCAACTTTTTTTAAATAATTACAATCAACCTGTCGACTGTTAATTCAGAATTTTATGTCCAAATGCTGAGAGAGTTTATAGATCACAAGCTCGGAGAGTTTAATGGATTCGTTTCCATGATGCTGTTTAAACAGGATATTGGCTACTTGTGATATACGCCAGTATGTAGGACGTCCGGCAAATGTTTCCTAGAAAAGTGATATCAAAAAGAGGAGACATTGAGTGGCCACTACGAAGTCCAGAATTGTCTCCCCCCGACTTATTTCTGTGGGGATATCTCAGGAGCAGAATTTTCCACAATAAACCGAAAACACTTGGCCAATTAAAGGAAAACATTCGTCAAGGAATGGTGAATGAATGGTGGTCATTTCATTGGCGACTAACAGGTGAGTTTTTCCTGTTAACCAGTTATGTATCAATGGCTTGCCGGCTAGCCGACAAATACTGGCAACACTCGCCGTTCTTACATGCTATTTTTAACTTTAATATTATAGAAATAAAATTTATTTTGGCTTGTATTTACTCCCTACTTATTACCTTTTACCGAACACCGGTAACCTTTTGATACATGAGAGGTTAAATTGTATTCCCGCCAATCTGGAGGGCATTTACACGATATTATTTTTAAAAAATAAATTAAATCAGCAGTCATATTTTAAGTTAATAAACTGTCTCAGGTATAACCTTTATTTTTTTTACTAATTCTTTATAAGTAAATTTTATTATGGCTCAACGTGTAGAATGATGGCGGTCGTTTTGTGCTCGATAAAAATTTTGATGCTAAAAAAATGACCTCTACTTGCCATTTTCAATATAAATTTTATTTATAATGATGACTGATGATGATGCAATGTAATTACGTACGCGGTACGACTGCTGTGCTGGGGTCTCAGGTACGATCCTCGGGTTGGGTAAAAGTGATATTCCGCATTATGGAATTATGGCGATAGGCTCGCTAGCTATCACATTATGAGAAATGTAGGTGTACTGGTTACACCTCTGCCCGCCCCACGACGGGGCGATTCGGTGATTAAAAAGTGTATGTATTAATAATATAATATGTAAGTTTTTATAACATGTAAGTAAGTTGACAGCCTCCGTGGCGCAGCGGGCGAGTAGACGACTGGAAAACAAGAGGCCGTGGGTTCGATTCCCGCAACGGGACAAATATTTGTGTGACAGATAGATATTTGTTTCGGCTCTGGGTGTTGTGGGACCGTAGCCCCCCGTAGTTCTTGATACCCACGATACAGGTTTTACCTAGTGTGGGGTCCGCACTATGTGTGTGATGACTGTTGGGTGTATTTATTTATTATGTACCTATATATAATATTATTTTCAAATAATTGAGGACATTTTTTAAAATTATATTCAACATTTTAGTCCAATTAAATTTTATTAAATTTTGAGCATTAGGTATCTAGAGCTATTGCATGTAAATGTATACATAAATCATTAATCGTTTTTACTTCGTACCAATATAGGGCCAATATAAGGCCAATGCCTTAAACAAAGAAACTCTATGGAGCAAAAAACTTTCATCTAAATCGGTCCACACAAGGCGGAAAAATCAAAATAAAAACACAAACGTAAAAAAGCAACGATTAAAAAACCTTTATTTTTTAAAGTCGTTAAATAAACCTAAAGCCGGGTGCACATGAATAAAAACACGCGTGGCGTGTGTACGCCACGTATAACACTATCAGTTAAAACATCGAATATATTTTGTTCCCCGTAATGTCTTGCATTGTACGCTGAGCGTGGAAACATGTCCGGTATTATTCTTGTATTATGATTAAATATTATATTTGTATTATAAAATTTTTGTCGCGGGTCTAGACCCGTTTTGCGGCCATACATCGTACCCCTACTCTAGAGTAGTGAGTACTCTGACACTTGACCCTCGACCGCTTCTTCACCTTCTTGCCCATGGCGTAGTGTGAAGAAGCAGGCCGGCATGATTGTGTTGAGTAGCGGGGGATAGATCGTCTCTTGCTACTTGACACTCTAATTGGACGGCACTGCCATCAGTATCAGTAGCACTTACCACCAGGTACAATGTGGTCACTTTACCGTGCCAGGATAAAAAAAATACGTTGACGCTCTCCAAACATGAAATCTAAATTTAAAAGGTAATTTTTGCGCACAGCTGATTCGCCTGCACGCAACGTTTTTCACAGAAGTTTACGTTGAAAATATTCAATTAAGTCGCAATAAGGTTTTTTTTATCCTAGCACCACACTCCATCTTATGGTAAGTGGATTGCCGTCCAATAGGGTAGTTTCCTGTGTTTAATTACAACAACCTAATATAATACGTAAAAGAAACTCTTTTGCGAAAACAGAATCCAAATTGCTTAAAAAAAGGTCACAATATTTATTTTAAATATTGGTATGAGCAAATACTCACAGGCATAAGCGAAAACGGTGGCGTATTGGGAACATATCGCTATCTCTCTCGCACAACGGTACAGTACAGGCGATCTGAGTACCGTGACGTCACGGGTCATATCATGCACTCTTGTACTGTTATTTGACAACTACCCCTTCCAGCGGGTTTCAGTGGTGTCTGATTTACTTATTTTTGTTCGGATTAATAAAACTCTTTCGATAATAGGTTTTAGGTAATGTTGATTAAATTAATAAAAAAAATCGAGTCTACTACCCTATTAGAGGGTCAATGTCGAGATAAAAGTATTCCTCGCTACTCGACACAATCATGCCGGCACGCTACGTAGCTTCTTCATACTACGCTTATAGGACTCAGGATCATACGAAGAATTGACGCCCTATGCAGCGTTCAATACACGCAGAATTATTTTATTAACTGAATCAGGCTTTAGATTATAAATATTTGCTATGTTGTGAATTAATTTAAATAAATTAAATGACACGCCGAGAGCAATAGGATTTCGAGGTGTTAGTTTCCATTATCTATTACGGACGAGTGATCAACGGTTGTAAAATAATTCGAATAATGATAAAAAGTGGCTAAACGAAGGTGGCCTGAAGAAGGTAAAATGATTACTAAAGCACATAACCCCATTGCAGGGGAATTAAACGAAGCCTTTGTAGACCTCTTATTCAGTGTTACAATTGTTCTTTACGGATGCGAGACTTGAACCATTAAAGAAGATCTTAGAAAACGTATAGAGGCTTCTAAAATGTGGGTATACCGGCGCATGCTATCCATTAGCTGAACTCTAAAGGTCACTAATATCGAGGTTTTGAGGCGAGGTGGCCAAGACCGCAAGCTCATGCAGACCGTCATACAGAGGAAGGTTGGCTACCTTGGACATGTTTTTCGACATGAGAGGTACGGCCTACTGCAAATTATTATGATGGGCAAAGTATCACGAAAATGAGGTGTTGGCCGAAGAAAAAAGTCGTGGCTGAGGAATATTCGGGAGTGGACTGGAATCACGAGTGCTGCAGAGTTGTTCCGCCTTGCAAAGGACAAAGACATTCGGAGTTGATGGCCAACCTCCAGTATTTGGAGAGGCACCCCTCGTAACAATGGAAACAAATTTTGAAGACAAAGACATTAAAAAAGGTACAACGATGCTGCGAGTATATAAACAAGACCCGACTGCAGCGGCAGACTGTTAGTCACTGTTGTTTATAATGGAAGTGCTACACGGAACAATTCTGTTAGTTTTTGTTACTCTAATCGTTGCTGGTAAGAATCAATTAAAATTTATTTAGCATTGACCGTCAAACGACCTAGTGTGTGACCTAAGTTATCAGCGTCCATAACAACAATCAATACTACGGAAATTATGAGCACGTAGGTGGTGTGAAATGAAAAAGAGGACTAGGAAGGAAAGAGTGTTAGACATCCGGAAATTATACTCACTATTCGATACTCTGATATTTCACGTCATTTTTATATGTGACAAATTGTCAAGCCTGTCCAATTATTTTTATTTTGTTTAAAATAATAATAAAATAAATACATACCACTTTATTTATTTATTGAATACATGTACACTATGCACTGTTGTTTTTTGACATTACATTTGATTACATTATAATATATTTGATTATTTAATTTAAATTAATAACATTTAAAATATAGTAATAATTAAATGATTCATTCACACATCGTACACGCAAAACTTCAGGTATTCTAACAAAAATAATCGTCTGTCACACTGTCGTTTTGAGTCCAGGAATCTGTTCAGCATCTTAAGAGTGCGAGGCAGCGGAGACATTGCTCTAGCAACAGTTCTACCGTGCGGTACTGAGAATAACGAATGGTTTCGAGTTCTGCAGTAATTATTGAGTACAAAAGCTGATTGTGTAGGTCTGGTGCATATAGGCTTTAGTAGTCAAGTCTTATAGAAAGAATATTATCGGGACCAGCTAGTCCGATTAACAATTCTTCCTCCAATGAAGTTGGGATAGTATCCGCAAATTGGACTTTTCCCGCGAAAAAAGTTATGATGAATGACAATATAATATCTGTTCCAGGCAGCAACCATTTCCGGTCAGACTACCGGTATCATGCAGCAGCCGAAGGATGGTTCAAATTACACCGAGAGCCTGCTAAATGGGAAGATGCGCGTCTGCGGTGCAGTTTGGAAGGTAACGATATTTGATGATCTTAATGTCGCATATTATTCTTATATAGTAGAAGCCGGCGTGCGACCATTTCACTCACCTGATGGTAAGCTCCAATTGACCATGTCCACTAACAATACCAAAAAGTTAGATACGCTGTCGGCCTTATAGGTAAGGAATAAGGACTGGAAAAGTTAGTGATTTAAGACTCCGAAAAACGCAACAGCCAGCTGTTTATAGGTCTCAAGTCTTAACCTTAGTTACCTTCTACTTCTTTCCCATGATGTGATGAGGGGAGAGCAAATCGCCAAACGGGTACAACTTCAAACTCCGGGATAAGTACTTCGTGATAGAAAAACCCAAAATCACATTTACCCGACCCGGGGATCAAACCTGAGACCTCAGCACAGCAGTCGTACCGCGTACGCAGTTACAACCGAGACAGTCATCAGATATTAATGTCAATTTAATTTTTATTTATACAGATTACTATATAAATAAAAATTATATACCGTTGGTAAGCGCATCACATGAGAACAGCTGAACCGGTTTGGCTATATTTAGCTTGCCCTGGTTGTTTTTTGTTTGTTTGTTTGGGTCAAATTTACTAATTGAAATTGTATGCCCTTCCTGTTAACAGATTGATCTGATATTATTTATTTCGTTCACCAGCCGACTTTCAAGCTGAGAGTTCGCCAATTATGGCTGAATGGAGTGGCAAAATCATATCACAATTAATGTATATTATATATATTTATATACATAAGTATATATGTAGTTGCAATATATTTATGTATATATATGTTATGTATTTGGATTTATTTATGTATGTACATATTATTGTGTTTATTAGTTTTTTTGTTTACCATTTTCCTCTACATCTTATGCACCTGCCTCGTTCATCTCTGCGTCAACCTAAGGTTGACTGGGAGAGAATGCATTTGGCATTAAGTCCGCCTATATACCTTGTATATGAAGTGTATAAATAAATAAATATTTGCTACACACCTTTAGTTCTGATGGCAATACAATTGAATATATTCAGTATCATTTGTCAGTACGCTTTTATTTTTTTGTCTAATCAATGCCCTAGATTGCTGAGGAGAGTGGTTGGTGTGTTGACTGGTCTAAGACCTACCGAATGATTTGTTAGCGTTTAGTACATTATACACGTCATTATTATCTTTTTTTCAATAAAACCGTTTAATTAAATGTTCAAAACGTAAATAAGATTTCTAGTGATAGAAAAATCGAAATAGTTGCCCATAAAATTGAAGTATACGAGAAAACAGAAAGTGCATTCATCTGAAAGATTTCAATCTCGTATGATAGCGAAAAACTAAAGTACGGGTAAAACGTAGTGACCAGTCACGTATCCATGGCATGCCGGCGAACCAAAAATACTGGCAACACTCGCCGTTCTTACATGCTATTTTTAACTTTAATATTATGGAAATAAAATTGATTTTGGCTTACACTTTACAGACTCTACTTATTACCTTTTCTAACACCGGAGTCCTTGTGATTCGCGAGTGGATAAAACGTCATATTCATAGTAATTTATGTTTCAGATGCAATATTAGCGTCTCCTATAAACGATGGCGTAAGCGATGTGATGCACATCATCTTGAGTAAAGCCGGATTCATTTCCACCTCCGGGGTGTACACCGGTGTCCACAACACAATATCACCTGCTGAGTTCGCCAGCCTTGAAGGTACGTTGTTATGTATTACATACTAAACCAAAATAAACTACAGCATGTCTGCAATTATACTGTGATAAAATTAAGTATTGCTTACGGGCGTACTTTACGTAAGGGCGTTTACACATGGTATGTAAACACCCCAATAGGGTAGTTGACACGAATATTTTCATTGTTTTAATCAGCTATCTATATGTACTACGTACTAGATGCGGCGACCAGAACAAACATTATGTTCCACCGAGTTGAGGTGTATACTCAACACCGACGTTAGTATGCTTCATGCCACCTACGAATGCACACCAGTTAATTTTAGTTATTTGTAGCGACATTCCCGAACAAATCTGTCTTAAATTGATTTACAGTGAAACTATTAATAGTATATAAGGTAAATAACATAATTTCATAACGTTTAGAACGTAATATCAATAAAGATTAATTAATTTCAATTTTGAATACGGGAAGTCTATATTTCGAAACAAAAGTCATTATATAGTTTGTCCCGTTTTAGCGCGCGGAAAGTCCCGTTCGAGAGACAGTGACGGGAGTTATAACTTCCAAATAGTTCTTAGTAAAATGATAGATGGCATTACTGGGCGGACAAGGTTTTCGGAACATCTTTTTTCTTCGACAGTTCGTGTCTATAGAATGTAAGTCAATGGTTTTAATCAACAACTTACATTACTTAGAACCTATTATCGAAAGAATTTTATGGATCCGAACAAAAAAAAGTAATTTAGATGCCATTCAAATCTGCTGGAAGGGGTAATAGTCATATGACATTAAAAGGATGCGTGATATGAGCGGTGACGTCACTTCTCAGAATGGCCATTACTGTGCCGTTGTGGGAGAGAGATAGTGATATGTTCCCACTACGCACCCATTTTTGCTCCTACCAATATTTAAAATGTGTATTGTGAACTCATTTTTCAAGCAATTATGATTCTGTTTTTACAGAAGGGTTTCTTTTGCGTATTATATTCGGTTGTATATCGAATTATATACAAAATTAAACAGGAAAATACCCTTTTTTACGAAATACACTAAAACTATACACCTCTCTCCTGTAACTTTATTACTATAATAAAGCTGAAGAGGCACTTTGTCTGTACATTAAAACATTTTTGCAAAATTTTTGTTGTAACTTAAAATATTTGATGTTTGAAAGACCGTTCGGACCACGGGTACTTGTGGGAACACATGTCTAATATTAGGTATATTATTTATAATATTAGACCTGGGCGTGTGTGTTTGTGGACAGCCTCCGTGACGCAGTAGGCGAGTAGCCGGTTGTGAAACGAGAGGCCGTGGGTTCGATTCCCACACCAGGACAAATGTTTGTGTGACAGACATATATTTGTGTCCGGGGTCTGGGTGTTGTGAGACCGTGCGTCTCTCTAGGTCCCTGATACCCATATCACAAGACTCGTGTCTAAGTGTGGGGTCGGGGCTATGTGTGTGAATGTTGGGTGTTATTTATTATTTATTTATTATATTTCCAGGAGTGCCCTTGTCTGAAATGCCCGTGGGGAAAGGCAAAATATTCTCTGAGAAGTACAGCGTCGGATCGAGCTGCCTGCGTATGTTACCACAGGACGGACTTTATGCAGGCAACTGTAAAGACTATCTACCCTACTTATGCTTCAAGAAGAAAACCGTGGATCTCCAGATTACAGAGTGTGGGACGGTTGACAGAGGTTGGTACGAAAGTAGTTTTTTTATCAGTGTTGAAAGCTGTAATAGGGTAGTTGACACGTTTTTTTTATTAATTTAATCAATAAGTTATAGTACCTAAAACCACCGAGAGAATTATATGAATCCGAACAAAAATAAGTAAATATGATATGCCATTCAAATCTGCTGGAAGGGGTAATTGTCAAATGAAAGTAAAAGGATGCATGATATGTCCCGTGACGTCACGGTTCTCAGAATGGCCATTACTGTGCCGTTGTGCGAGGGAGATAGTTATATGTTCCCACTACGCAACCATTTTTGCCCATACCAAAATTTTAAATAAATATTGCGACCTCAATTTTCAAGCAATTATGATTCTGTTTTCGCAAAAGGTTTTCTTTTGCGTATTATATTCGGTTGCATATTGAATAATGTACAAAATTAAACCTAGGAAACTATCATATTGTGTTTTTAGATTTTCATTATTTTTAACGGTCCAAATAAGTTATATTATCAATTATTAATGACAGCCTTTGTGGCACAGTTGACGAGTTGAAACGAGAAAGCGCGGGTTTGATCCCCGCATCGTGAGAAATGATTGTGTAATCCACAAATATCTGCCACGAATCTGGATATTGTAGGAACTCGTAGTTCTTGATATGTGTGACTATTGGATGTATTTATTATTATTATTTTATTTTATATTTGGATGCTATTCTATACTTCATTAGTAGATAACTAAACTTATTTCAAAGGTATCAGAGCTCAAACTTCAATGTAGATTATTGTACCTTTTCCCTTATAAATACATCGCACCGATAGTTGTCAGATACGTAATGTAATTAAAATAAAGTAAGGAAATGTAAATATTTATTATTTTTAAATATTTTAATTTAGAAAATAGTAACGACAGTCTTATACGACAACAGATGGCGCTTCCTAAAACCATCTATGCGCGAAATCCTAAATTAACAATACAACAAATTAGTTAATTATATTGTCAACAGATAAAAACAGGCACTGATAATTTTTCATCTTTTTTTGGCAAAACCAATAATTTTAAAACATTTGTCTATTTTTAGTTGATAGAGGCAAACATAAGCTTTAAAATGGTATTTGAGTCTTTAAATGTGAAGAAGAATTTTGAAAGCTATAGCGTGCCGACAATAAACACCTTTGAGAAATAATGGATAGAGATGATGTATATAAATTGTGTGAATTCGTACAGGTTATCGGCTTGACAAGAGAACCGGCCACTGTTACAAGTTCCACAGGTACAGTGTGACGTGGCCGCTGGCGTACTTGACGTGTGCCTCCGAGGGAGGGTACCTGGCCATCATCAACAGCCCTGCCGAGGGTGCGCTAGTCAGAGATCTGTTCGGTAAACAACCACACGATTCCATATTGGGGTCGAACAGGGATGGGATTCACCTTGGCTTTTACGATTGGGATGAAAGCGGTATTTGGAGAACGATCCATGGTAAGGTTTTAAGATTATTCATTATTTTCTGTTTATGCCAGTAGTGGCAATTTTTCATTTTTACATTTTTGTGCAAAAAAAACAAAAGGTTTGGCTGTATTCCTGGTTTTACCAATTCCGTTATATACAACATGTAACATAATAAACGCACACCATGAAAGTAGTATGTTAAGAATAGGCTACTAAATCTATTTCTGTGATATTTTTTTTCTTAAGTTAATTAACCGACTTCAAAAAAGGAGGAGGTTAACAATTCGTCGGAATCTTTTTTTTTATGTATGTTACCCGATTACTCGAAGACGCCTGGACCGATTCGAGAAATTCTTTTTTTGTTTAAAAGGGTATACTTCCCAGGTGGTCCCATTGGCACCAAGTCAGGATCTAATGTTGGGATCACAGAATAATCAAGGGAAACCCTCAAATTTTATAGTGACTAATAATTTGTTTTTTATTGAAGTCGGTGTACTTTTATTACAACTACTTAATTACAGTAAATAACAGTCACCATCGTGCAATATGCAATATTAATTAAATCCGTTATCAAATAGAATCTTGTGCAACTGGTGCGGTAAGTTGCCGCTGGCCCACGAGGGCGAAATTGTTCGCTCGAACGAAGTGAGTGCGCTCATTCCCTCGTGTGGGCGTTTTTTTACAAATGCGGCTATAAATTATCTGTAATTTTTATTTCATTTTAATCTTGTAATATAAATCACGTCAACCTCAGTTTTTTAATATTGACACATCGATTGTGTTTTGGCTGTTTCTCATTTTACGATATTTTTTCAATCTTAGCAGTGTTGATCGTCATTTGCGTTCAGAAAAATTTGCGTGCGGTAATAACCTAGACCTGTAACCATATTTTTAGGTCAAACCCTGGAAGAAGCTGGCTTCGCGCAGTGGAGTGGCGGCCAGCCTGATAACTACCAATCGAATGGCGTTGGGCAGCACTGCGGCTCCATGTTCCGCTCGGGACAACTCGACGACTCGTGGTGCAACCACTCCTACACTTTCATATGCGAGAAGGACCCGAAGACACTGCTCGCTGAACCGAACCAATGTGCGATGCGGTAGACAGAGCCCGCAGGCAGGGGTGCCAGATTGTATAATTGGATACGAAATGTGTATAATTTAGTGAACTTATGTATCCGGTATGTATAGCAGACTGTCTTGTGTAATTGGAAACAAAAATAAAAATTAAAGGTTAAAGTAAACTTTGCACGTGGTTTCGGCCTTTGTGGGTTTTCGAAAAAAAAGCGGAGACAAAGATAAGGACCTTTTTTAGGAGTTGGTTGGTAACGGTGGTTGTATAATGAGTTTCGATTTTGTATAATATCCGAGAGATGGCGGAATAATATAAGCTGTTGCTTCTGGCAGCCGGCAGCCCTGACCGCAGGATATTGACTTGTCGTTGTACTTCATCGCATGACTGTGTATACCACGACAAACTTTATTTATGATTTTCATGAAAATTTAATTGTTCAGATTTTAATTTTGATTTGATTTGATTTTGATGCACTAAAACAACTTTCACGAGAGCTAGTGAAAAATAGACAAAAAATAAATTGTGATGAGTTATCTGACCTCCGTTGGAGACCTTGGCGATGGCGTCGAGCAGGAAGTCCTTGTCCTTGGCCTGCAGCACCAGCATGTGCCGCAGGATGCACACCATCGACGCCTGCGCCCGCGCGCGCGCCCGCGTGTAGTACACCCACACGCTACGCACACACACACACACACACAATTACACACCAGTGACGTCACATTTATATATCTTTACTAATATATAAAGAGGTGAAGTTTGTGAGTTTGGATGTTCGGGGTAATATCTGCTGGAACTGCTGGTTCCAATTTAAAAAATCTTATAGTGTTGGATAACCAATTTATCGAGGAAGGTTATAGGCTATATAACATCAGGCTATAACCAATAGGAGCGGACCATCAATGAAAAATGTTGCAAAAACGGGGAAAATTTATTCCTTTTGAGAGCTTCCGTTGCGTGCTTTGCGTAAAGGCGATTGTGCGATAATTGTATAGTACGCGACAGGTCGACATGGCAATTTTCTAGTGATGCGGCAAAATGTAGCAGGTAGTTTATATCGATATTTATTTTATTGCAACGCAAGAAAATAAGGTATTTTATAATAATATTATATTCATCACAATCAATATCAATTTTAATTGCTTATTGGGTCCTGCTAATTTCGATTCGGATTGTATTCTGGGCAAAGTTCTAAAAAGCCGGTGTAAAACGCAGCCATATCCAATGTCTGATCGACAGGGTAATTATAATAATTGTCTTTTCGATTAATGTCACAATTTTCTAATACTTTTCAGATTAGTTCTCCTGCTTAAGAATTAATTATTGGTTTTTTGTTTTAATGTGACGATGAAGCGACCGAAGTCATTTTAATACACAACGACAAAGAACAATGTGAGCGAGATCGATATCGATAAACGCGGTCGATGCGGACTCGTGCGTCGTGCGGCGCTAAGACTAAGACGGCGCGGGCGATGTGCGGGTATGCGGGGTGACACCTCCCCCGCGCCCCACCTCATACCCCGATTGCCATGTCGACCTGTCGCGAAATATACATTGTTTGGCAGGTCACCGTTTTAAAGGATCGGCTGCACGTTAGTCTCTCTCTATGATTCAGGCACAACAGCTGATTGGTAGGAAGATCGGTACAGGTGCGACAGTGCAGGAGACAACTCCTTGGATTGTAAACTTTTTCTTCCAAAAATAACCTCCACGCGGGCGGAAACGCGAGCAAAAGCTAGTATAGTATAGTAGTCAGTGTATTCGTTATAGAAGAACGAATGAATAGATTTTGAAAGAATGTTTTCTTAGTGATCAATAATGGATTATTCAGTTATTACGTTGTTTGGGGGTCGTGGCTAAATAATAGGTAGTCTTGATGATAGATGAATGGAGAGTGTTGCTATATGTAATATCAGTAACAGTTTGAAGTCAGCGAGTGGTGTGTTGTACTGGTGTAGTTACCTGAGGAACAGCAGTAGGAAGGCGATGAACCCCGGACGCAACATGAACGCGAACACGCGCCGCGCCGCCTCGCGCTCGTCGAGCTGCAACGCGCGCCGCAACACCGACCACACCTCCCCGTACTGCACGAACGGACCGCACCGGCTCACACTTCTACACACACAACACACAACACACACATTGATAATAATCAAACACTGTTTTAACAGACTTAAAAAAAGGAGGGGGTTTTCAATTCGTCGGAATCTTTTTTTGAAGTTATACTTCTTTAGGCGCGTTATGAAAAAATTATGAGAGTGAAATTATAAGATGCGCGTGACAAAAAAGTTACACCTCTGAAGTTTCCCTGAGTACCAGGCTAGCAGAAATGTAAGGAGAAGAGCTAGAAGCATCGGTCTGAATTATAAATTTTAAATTAATCATTTAAATGTGGCCAATACGTTATGGTATTATGAAAGACCGAATTAGTACTATACAGTAATATTATTTAGGTCTTTCATGATACTATAAAGTACTGGCCATTAAACATATTTTGTTGTTATTCTTTATTATTATTTCGGTCTTTCATAATACTTACATTTCTAGTGACTTCTAGATGCTTCTAGGTAATAAAAATGCAAGGTTTGTTTGTTCCTACATACTTCTGGGGTACGTTATCATGACGTCACTATTATTATTCACTTCAAGTACCAGGCTAACATGAAATGTGCGGAGATTTGTTTTAGTATTTAGGTCTTGCATAATACTATAACATATGTACCTACTGACCACAATTATTTTGTTTTTCTTTTCAGTAATTCGGTCTTGCATAATACTTTCACACACTGGCCACAATTATTTTTTGAAGTAATACTTTATAAAATTATGAGAGTTAAATTTTAAGATACGCGCGTACTATGAACTATCCGTATGTATTATTAATTGATAGAAATTAAAATATAATTAATATTTGCATGCGATTAAAAACTATTTTTTAATTATGGCAAAAAAGTATAACTTCTCACACGCGTACACGCACCCATTTTTATGTATGTTCCCCGATTACTCGAAGAAGCCTAGACCGATTCGGAAAATTATTTTTTGTTTAAAAAGGTATACTTGCCAGGTGGTCCCATTGGCACCAAGTCAGGATCTGATGATGGGATCTCAGAAAAATCGAGGGCAACCCTCAATTTTTACAGGGACCCATGATTTGTTTTTTATTGAAGTCGGTGTACTTTATATGATTTTTTTTTTAGTGCCTCGATAGGCAGACGAGCAGACGGGCCACCTGATGGTAAGTAGTCACCGCCGCCCATAGACTTCTGCAATGCCATGGCACAGCAAAGCCGCTGCCTACCGTTAAAAAACTTTTTAATGGTCAACTCACACTGGCGCAGTGTCGCTTTCGCGTCGCGTCATATTATTCAGCTATAGCACACTCATCTCTATTTACCCATAATTAAGGTACGTGTTAGGGAAATATGGAAAAATAGGACGCGACGCGACGCTTCGATTCTTCACCAGGAGCATTATTCTCTAAGTCCTTACAAACGGGTAACGAGGCTCGTTTCGTTAACTGTATGGGAATCGCGTGTAATGGTATTCTGTATGCCAGTGTCAAAATGCATTGACGTGGTAATGCTCGGCACGCGCTAGTTTTGAACTGTCAACGTAACGAGCGGGGCACAAGCGCGTATCCCGCACGTTTATAACATTTAAATAAATGACCCTAACACGTCGACTGAGGAAAATTTAGCACATCTTCGTGTGTGTGCGTTTCATAATGTGAGGGTTTCGTCAAGGGAGGGTATTTGTCATTCAATATATTGCGATTAAGACCTATAACCTCATTTAATAATATTATTAATTTATTATATTTAATACTAGCGGTCCCGGCAGACGTCGTCCTGCCCGTAAAAGCAGCGCCACACCGACTGCAGCGCCATCTGCCGGGCTGATTTGTGAATCTAAACCATCCAGGGCGCCACCCAAACGCATACAAAAAAAAATCATTCAAATCGGTCCAGCCGTTTAGGAGGAGTTCAGTGACTTACACATGTACAGTAGAATTATATATATATAAAGATTAACTACAATTTTTAACACAATATGGTCAATGCTGTCTACGCCTTAAACAGGCATACATATTTGAATTTTACAACTTACATAATAACATGCAATGTGTTATGCTGTTGACTGTACAATATTAAAAAAAACCTCACCCGGAGAAAATAGTGCCGAGAGTGAAGAGCGTCGAGAACAGAGACAGTGTGACCAGCATGTACAGCACCGTTTGAGTCTGAGCGGCGCGCCACACCTGCAACCAAACAACCCAGCTTCATACACCCCACACCGGGAATAGCCCGGCTCGACTGGGTCTCACACCAGACGTGATAGATTCGCTGCTTGATTTCGTCAATAAAATTGCTAGTTCATTTTTTTTATATTGGCACGGCAAAGTGACCACACTACACCTGATGGTAAGCGCAGTGCCGTCCAATTAGAGTATCGAGTAGCGAGAGACAATCTGTCCCCCGCTACTCAACACAATCATGCCGACCTGCTTCTTCACAGTACGCCATGGGCAAGAAGGTGAAGAAGCGGTTGAGGGTCTAGTGCCCTATTCCCCCCATTGTGTTTAAAGCCATGATTCATTATCGTAAAATGACTCATCATTATTTGTCTGATAGCCCGTTATATAATATTTTTTAGAATAAACTGATAGGCCAGATTCCACGGTCCATTTACAAAATACTAAAATAATATTGTAGGACGGGTTATTAACTACATTGCTCAGTACATTATGAAACTAAAGAGGTAATTACTACATTCATATTTGTTTTGGATCGTGCAAAGTCGTCTCTGCCTACCCTTATGGGATAAAGGCGTGATAATTATTTTCTATGAACATAGCCCAAAACTCATGACCACTGCAATTTATTTAAGACTAGCTGTTGCTCGCGGCTCCGCCTGCGTGGAGGTTATATTCGGGAGCAGAAGTATACAATCCAAGGAGTTGTCTTCTGCACTGAGGCACCTGTAGCGATTGTCCAGCCTCTCAGATGTTGTGCCTGAATCTTGAGATTGCATCTAAAGAATACCTCATAAGTTTAACCTCACTTTGCCCCTTTTAGGGATGATTTTTCAAAAACGTTGAAACATGTATTTCTTTATTTCCTACCAAAAGCCTAAATATGAATTTACAGTTCCCTAAGTCGAGGAATTATGGATTTCCCATACAAATTTTGAACTCCTATTTGACCCCTTTCAAGGTTGTATTTTGAGAAAAAAGAGAGCCTATGTCCTTCTCCAGGATATAATCTATTCCCTTAGCAAATTTCATTACAATTCGTTCAGCCGTTTAGTCGTGAAGAGATAACAAACAAACAGAGATACTTTAGCATTTATAGTATTAGTATGGATTACTAGAAATACTAGAAGTATCAATTTTAAACACATTTTCATAGAGAACGGTAGGCAGCGGCTGTGCTATCGAGGCAAAAAAAACGAGCAACAAAAACCCTTTGAAAACTTCTCTAGGGAAGTTGGGCACTTTTGGTATAGGGAAAACCATTGAACTCGAACACAAATACATATATACAGATGTTTGTGAGCATATGATATTATTTTATTTGTATAAGCACGCCTACGAAATTCTATTATTGAAAAGCAATCATTAAAAAGTTACTACATCACAGACGTTGTTTCAAAACAGAGCACAGTAATTCCAAAGTTTTTACTTCGGTCGGTAGTCCCCATGATGATGATCCACTATACTTGCGTGACGACATACAACTCAGTCCGCCCCCCCGCCCCGTGACCATGAAGGCTGTAAAGCTTTCGAAACGTCGGGATTTAAAAAGTTAAATAAACCGCGATAGAATCCGTAAAATTCGTTTCATTTCAATAAACAATTTATTCTCTTTCTCCGAAAAGGACATTTGATAATTAAGTCATCGATATGTATAATACATCCGTTCCTGCACACCACACATTCTGCCTACTCAGCTTTTCTGAGTCTTTAAGTCCAATACTCCTTCCATTCCCGCTAGTCTTATCCTATCCAAGCTAGGCTGTCTATTCAAATTGTGAAATTTATTGAAGTGATGACTTGTTATGGGAGGGTAAACCGCTTCGTAACGTAACGCGTTACGGCGCCACTCTCTCTGGCTTCTTTATTAATTTCTATTTCTGTCGTTCCATAATCTCTGTGCTATATTTTTTTAAGTGAAACTTCTTTAGAATAATTGTGATTTGATTTGAGTGGGATCGGGTGGGATCGAGTGAGATCGAGTGAGATCGAGTGAGATCGAGTGGGTTCGAGTGGGATCGAGTGGGATCGAGTGGGATCGAGTGGATAAAATATATTTTATAATCAATAAAAGATTTTATTTATAAATAACCTTTCCTCACATTAACGTATTATAATATACATAAAGTTAAAGTAATAACCTAAGCTTTTCTCAAGTTAAATAATTTCAATATTAAATAGTTCAACTTAGATTAGTTTAAATTATCACTTTTGTTGAGCGTCCCGAGACGCACACGTTTTTTTTTATCTACTCCTCGATGCAACAGTACTGTACCTTCCTAGCCGGCTGGCACGCCTTCATGGCGACCAGCCGCTTCACGTAGAACAGCACGAACAGCTTGGCCACCACCGCCACCACCAGCAGCGGCGAGAACACCGCGCCGAACCACACCACAGTCTGGTTGTAGATCAGGGTCAGGGAGTTATTCGCTATGTTGAACTCCGGCGGCGAAGTCTTCGGGTTCAGTCTGAGGAGATACACCCAACAGTCACACATAGTTCTGACCCCACACTAGGTCAAAAACTGTATACTGGGTATGAACAAAAAAAATGTATATTCAAATGAATTTGATTTGTTATTTTTTTATTACAATATACATGCAATCATGTCAGTTATTAGGAAGTTTAACTACCCTATTGCGATAAATAGGGCAGTTAAACCCTATCCTGTGTTTAACTTTGTACATTATTTATATGCAACCGAATATAACACGTAAAAGAAGCTCTTTTGCGAAACCAGAATCATAATTGCTTGAAAAATGAGGTCATAGTATTTATTTTAAATATTGGCATGAGCAATAATGTGTGGTAGTGGAAACATCTCACTGTCTCCCTCGCACAACGGCACAATAATGGCTACTCTCAGAGGTGACGTCACGGCTCATATCATGCATCCTGCAACTGTCATTTGACAATTACCCCTTCCAGCAGATTTGAATGGCGCCTAATTTATTTTTGTTCGGATTCATAAAATTCTTTCGACAGTCTCCGTGGCGCAGTTGGAGAGTAGCCGGCTGTGAAACGAGAGGCCGTGGGTTCGATTCCCACACTAGGACAAATGTTTGTGTGACAGACAGATATTTGTGTCCGGGGTATGGGTGTTGTGAGAGGGTGCGTCTCTCGTGGTCCCTGATACCTACAACACAAGACTCGTATCTTAGTGTGAGGTCGAGGCTATGTGTGTGACTGTTAGGTGTTATTTATTATTAATAGGTTTTAGGTAAAGTGACTTGTTGATTAAAATAATAAAAAAATCGTGTCAACTATCCTTATACAAAAGCGAAAAATAAATAAAGGCAACTTACTTATAAATGAAAGCTCTAATAAACTCAACAAGCGGCAACACGAGCAGAGAGACCGCCGCGTCCATCAGCACCAGCCGGTACGCCTCCTGGCCGAAACGGGTCTCCCAACACTGCGGAACGAGGGCAACACAATAAAAAAAATATAAAACTAAAAAAAAATTGTGTGCAATTCACACACGGTCGAAGTGAAACTTCAGAAAAGTTACCTACGAGTAAGCTTTATAATACGCAGGCACATACACGCGTATTCACACACATACTAAGTACTAACTACTAAAATATTTAAAAACCATTAAAGAACTACATCAATAACAGTAACCGATTCAATTCCACTCGATCCCACTCGATCCGACTCGATCCCACTCTCTCTCATTCTCTCGTAGGCTTAGTTCTATAGATTTATGTGTTTGTCTCTTTTTACTGTCGCTTTTTCGTTACATCGAGTTTCAAATCACAACAATTCTAAAAAAGCTTCACTTCAAAAAGGAATAAAAGCTAAACAAAAAAAATAGTGTATACTACATAAGAAAGAGAGCCAGTATCGGGAATAGAATTTGCCTACGAAAATATATCTACTCTTAAATCTTAGTGTTATTTGAGATTTTTATTAAATTAATATCGAGACCGCTTTAGGAATTTTAAAATTTTTAGACTTAATATATATGACGGAATACAAAAGTAACACTGGAAACTCTTACATAGAAGTGTCAGTGCAGTTGAAAGGTTTTTAAGTTTAATATTTTTGCTGTCCTTATAAATAATCCGACAAATATCGTTTAACAGATGTGTTGTATGGACTTCAATACCAAAAATAGAAATAAAACTGATACAGAAATTAAGGACAAAAAAGCGAGAGTGATTGTGTGTATGTATGTGCGTGTAGGCGTGCGTGCATATGTGCGTGTGAGTGTGTGTGAAAAAGAGAGAGAAAGGGAGGGAGCGGGAAACTTACTTGTTCCTTAGAGCGTGACCAATAGACGAGCAGCAGTATGAGTGTAGCGGCGTCCAGCAGCCACGTGCGAGCCAGCGTCACGTACAGGGCCGTACGGGACGAGTACGACTCCAGTCTGTCATGTATATACATCATTATATGTTTTAAACTATATTCATTACATTATACATATACACCATAGTACATACATTTAACGGCAATATTGATTTTGAGTAAGATTATAGAGAAATTCGATAACATTTTAATCTCGCTATGCTTGGTTGTCTGGAAAAGGTGGCTGAAGGCGTTCGACCATTAGAATTTGTGTTAAGTGCGTGCCATAAATACTTTTGTTTGTTTATTATTCTTTACGCCTGGTTTAGTCGCTGAAGACAACCACACCAACCAATCAGGACCTTTGCAATAGTCAAAATCACACAGTGAAGCCTAGGGTCTATTAAATTTAATCACGGTAGGCAGCAGGTTTACTGTGCCCTGGTATTGCAGAAGTCTATGGGCGGCGGTGACTACTTACCATCAGGTGGCCCGTCTGCTCGTCTGCCTATCGAGGCACTAAAAAAAATGTGACTGACTTGGCGACGAGGTAGAACACGAGGGGGCAGACAGTAAGCACCACAGTAACGGCAGCAGACACCAGCAGGTGGTGGTGCTGCCAGGGGTACTGCCAGGAGTGGTGCCAAGAGTGCTTCGAGTCCTCCAGGGCCAGCAGCCTCCACAGTCCAAACAGCACGGCGCCCTGCAGCGCCACGGTGCCAGTCCACATGACAGCGTTGCACAGGTACTGGCACGTCCGCCCACAACAACTGCGCGGTGACTGCTTCCTGTTCTGCTCGTTCAGCAGCTCCTATGAACAAATCACAGAAGGAGTACAGATACTGACTATAGAGGTGTTGACAATCTGCCTTCACGGTATTTACAATATCAGAAGTATGTCTGTACATCCATACAACCATATACTGCAGTCGGTAGTTTAAGCTATATATTTTTTTTTCTGGCACGGCAAAGTTGCAGTTGATGGCACTGCACCTGATGGTAAGCGCAGTGCCATCCAGTTAGAATATCAAGTAGCGAGAGATCTACAGCTGAGTTTGTTGATGCTTCTTCTCAGACAGTGGGCATTTCCGAAGCACTAGTAGACTTTAACGTTAATATAACATTTAAAAAGTCCCCCTAGAGGCCTAATTTACTAAATAAATGATTTGATTTAAATCTATCCCAGAACCGAAGAAGAGTCGTATAGAACCAAAGTCTGCCAAGTAGGACCGACTTATATTTTGCAATTTAAAAAAACCGATAAGTTTGTTAGTGCGTACGGACAGCATGACCCTGTAAGCTGAACCACGACTAGACTGAACACTGTATACAGTGTATAGCCCGACGTGAACTGAATCACTTGCCAACACTGACCGCACAGTGTGCACAGTGCACTATAAACGAACCAGCCGTACGTAGCTTCAATGCAAGCCTTCGAACCCGCTCATTCTATCGTTTATTAATCTACCCGTAGTTATTTTCTAAAATACCTTCGGTATTTCTAATAAATGGGAACACCCCAACCATATATTATTTCTGAAAGGTGTTTTTGTCGGTACGCCATAACTTCCATAATTCTTTATCAACATGAATGATTTAAACATAATTTATTTTTTTTATTTAAGGAAACAGGTTTTTTTTTATTATAGCCGCTGCCAAATTAATAGGTAACAGTGCCATCTGTTGACAGTAAAATAAACTAATTTGTTGTATTATTAATTTAGCATTACGCGCATAGACGATTTTAGGTAGCGCCATATATTTTCGTATACGACTAATTTCATTACTATTTTGTAGATTATAATATTTAAAATGGATAAATATTTACATTTCATTATTTCTACTTAATTATATTACGTAACTACTAGGGGTGTCCGAACAATTGGAAATTACGAATACTTTCGTTCAGAATCCAATATTAATATTCGAGTCGATACTCGAATCGAAAAATTCGGAGTTTCGAATTATTCGGGAACTTTCGAATAATCAATATTCGATTCGAACGATATTCGCACATCCCTAGTAACTACGGGCCAGCTGGCGTACCTTCAGTTCGTTGTAAATGCTGTTGGCAGTGAGCGTGGCGGCATGTTGTGACAGTATGCCGAAGTCCCAGCCGCAGAACACCTTGCTGGCGAACACGTGGCTGAGGCCGCCGGATGTCTCTATGAAGTTGCGCCGGTACGAGTACGCCGTCCTGCGCGGTACATACAAACACTCACGTGAACATCGCACAGAACGAATTAATTATAACGCCATCTAGTGATATAACACCTAACAGTGACACACATAGCCCCGACCCCACACTAAGATACGAGTCTTGTGTTGTGACTACGAGAGACGCACCCTCTCACAACACCCAGACCCCAGACACAAATACCTGTCTGTCACACAAATACTTATCCCGGTGTGGGAATCGAACCCACAGCCTCTTGTTTCACAGCCAGCTACTCGCCTACTGCGCCACGGAGGCTGTATTTAACTACTAGATTGCGCTAGTCACACTCAATATGTATGTAAATATTCCAAAGGCCATGTCAGTTATGTAAAAAAAAGACAGCGAGGGTATACTCTGGTAACTTATATGCGTTTTATAAATAAACTAGCTTTTGCCCGTCACTCTACTTGCGGCTGCCTTACATTATACGAGCACCCAATTTAATTTCTGTATTAAAAACCTTCACGAAAATAGCACAATGTTTCGACTAAATTAGATAACCGAACTCAAATAACTCACCTGTAACACAATACAGCGAACATGACTAAGTACAAGCAAACCATGGTGAAGAAGTAAGCGAACGGCATGTGGTAGCGCAGCCGGCCTGGCGTGACGTCACCGTCGTGGTAGTGTCCGTAGAACAGTACAGAGTCCTCCAGCCAACCCTAAACACACAAAATGAAGTTATCATATTGGGTAAGTACGCTGACAGTCAATTTTGAATCTTATTGAAAACAACACAGGGTCTTAAATTAGGCCGACTCCAGCGGTGGCTGCGGTTGCATGCAATTGCGTACCCCGTAGCTATCGTCGTAAGGGAGAGAGCGGAACAACGCGGGTCTAATTCCACGTGGTAAAAAAGGGTCTTAAATTATATAAAGTGCATCTGTATTTTAAAACACCCTCAAATATTATTTGTACTAAGGTTTTAATTAACTATTCGATTCAAAAAGTTTATTTGTGACATGCAATAGTTGTAAGGTTCGCCGAAATCTGATTCTGGAGCGTATAAATATTTAAAAAGTAGGTGCTTCGATTTAGGTAAAATTTCAGACATAAGTTTGTAACAAATTGTAAATTAGTAGTAATAGAAAGTTATTACTAATACAAACCTCTTTTCCATCCCGTTAAGCTTGGAATATCAAAAAACCTTTTTTAATCACTGAGAAAATTGATGTCCAGCAGTTGGGCTTTAACCAATCAAGAATAATCAATCTTAAATGTGTTAGCTTTATGTTAGGGTAGTCCGTTTATTGGGAATGTCGAGGGTCTCTTACAAGATAAGTGGGTAGATTGATAAACTTGAGTCAGTGGAGGAATCTGCTATAGAGGAGAACGCCTCTGCGTTCTTGAGTCAGCCTAGGTCAGTTGTAGTCGGTGTGCGTCTCAGTGTAAACAATTGTGTATCAGTGATTGTAATATAAAGTGTGGTGTGTTTAAAAGAGCTACCATGGATTTTCTTACCAGTTCTTTCCCATGAATTACTGTATTCCGAATCGGCAGTAGCTTAATAAATTGTGAAGTGTTAAACTTGTGTTATTTCTATCGCAACTATCATAAGATTACATACTGACTATATC
The DNA here is from genome assembly GCA_905220505.1 of Laothoe populi. NCBI lineage: Eukaryota > Metazoa > Arthropoda > Insecta > Lepidoptera > Sphingidae > Laothoe > Laothoe populi. The sequence goes on from HG992156.1 coordinate 1,631,240, forward strand.
TGAAGATTGGAGAGAGATGTATAAAGGTCACATTAGAGCAGGCTCATTAGAGCCAACCGGTACCCGACCCGTACCGCCTCGTCGCTCTGCGTCCACTCGATGTCGGCAGGTGGTCCACGGGTGGACGACTCATGGGGCTCGTGCGTTGACAATGCGCAGCAACGCAAGGCAAGCATGCGAGTAGCGTGTTGTCACCGAGTGGTCAACTCGCCGGCCGCGCGTGGACGGCTTACGACCGAGGCGATCCGGTGGCGCTAAAGAGTTGAGTGAGCGCATATCCATAAAGGTCCATATAAAGAATACTAACTGCTCGAGGCGAGACGGTGCGGGTCGGATGCCGGGTAGCTCTAATGAGCTGTGACCTTAAGTCCTCTCAACAGCCTCGACATGATGATATGTCGTCAACAAATGAATAAGACATACCGTCCCGCCGACAAAGTCCAGGACACTAGGCCTCTGTGTAACCGTAGTGTTCTGATGCCGGTCGTGCAACGCCTGGGGCACCACCACGAACGCGACCAGGAACATCGCCAGCGCCGCGTTCAGGGCGAACAGCCACCGGACCAGGTAGAAGTACGAGCCCACTGCCGAACCGAAGTTGCCCTCGATGTTCCGTATCGCCTCGTACCACAGCTCGATCGAGAAGATCATGTCGCGGAGGCGGTCCTTGCCCTGGATATATGTATACAGGCTGCTTCGTAAATTATGTCTTTTATTGGAGGTTAATAAATAAGTGACAGTCACACACATAGCCCAGACCTCACACTAAGATACGAGTCTTGTGCTGTAGGTATCAGGGACTACGAGAGACGCACGGTCTCACAACACCCAGACCCTGGACACAAATATCTGTCTGTCAGACAAACATTTGTCCCAGTGTAGGAATCGAACCCACGGTCTCTCGTTTCACAGCCGGCTACTCGCCAACTGCGCCACGGAGGCTGCCTATGCATAATAAATATAAAAGAAATATACTAAAATAGAGTTTTCTATAGTTACGTGTGTATTAAATGTTAATTATAGCTTGCTTTAACGGTGAAGGGAAACAGGTAACCTGCGTACCTGAGAATTCTCAAAAGAATTCCGAAGGTATGTGAAGTTTACCAACCCGCATTAGGCCAGCGTGGACAACGGCCTAACCCCTCTCATTAGTAGAGGAGGACCGTGCCCAGCAGTGGGACAATGTTTAATACAGGGCAGTGGCAGACAAATCCTCACCCGCTTCCAGGCGAAACTCATCCTGTACTTGAGACGCTTTGTGAAGGATATGGGACGTCTCTTGGATCTGAGGCTGACGGAGGCGGACAATTTGGCGCGGACATTCCTCTTCATCGTCAACCCTTGGGGCAGTTCCCTGAGTGCTTCCCTATGGAGTAGAAGTAATTAATTAGGCCATGGGTCCTAAAAAAATATATTTTTTCGTTGGATATGTTGGCATAGCAATGGACAATGGCGAAATCGTAGTTACAAAAAAAAATTGCGTTTAGGAATTTCATACTTTGTAATCTAAATATTATTATTTTACATGATTTTTCAGCATATTAACAATAGCTGTGTAAGTATAGATAAGTTGTATAATTTATTAAAAATCTCAATTGATTTGTTTGTAACGTGTTATGGCCGTTAGATTTTTTTTTAATGAATGGCTTAAGGTCTTTTAGGCTAAAGAAAAATCTTTTTCATAAGAATTCTATAAGCCGTTAAAAAAACTATAAAATCAATGCAAGTGTGTGTGTCCCTACAATTACAAATAACAAAAATAAATCAGCTTTACCTTTTACCAACTTAGTGTATGGCTGGATCGTCTGTTATTTGGCTGTATAGTTACGACCATAGCTTATCTTATTTAGGAAAAAAAACACTACTTCCGTCATTTCATACTGACATATTGTGACATAATTTAAATTGATTTAAATACACGAATACTTGAAAGATTTCACTTAGAAAATAATCTAGCAAACATGACTGTGGCCACAAATGTGATCTGGAGATCAGAATATTCGAAGAAGGGATAATTTCCAAAGCATAGCAGACCGATATAATATGCTATATTTGCCGTGAGAACGTACCAAATTCGACAAACACGTTCCTATTATGGTGAACATGTACGTTTCCACTATAATTGAAGTGTGCATAGAAACAATTAGTTCATCTTAATTTAATTTAAGAGGCAGTTCAGATACCCTTTTGATAAGAGGTAAAATAAAATCACACCATGTTTCAAATAAACAGTATTATGTTTAATTACTAAATGAAAATAATGTACCTGGTCCGACCAGGCTGGTCGAGCAGGTATTATAGAATACTATTGTAGTTGCTTGGTTGTGCGTCGTACAGTGGGCTGCTGCGCTCATACCATGATAGTAATCTGGTATTTGAGACGGGCCAGACATCAAGGATACCACATATAGGATAATTATGAAGTTGAATAAACATTAAAAAAACCAGTGTTTTATTTTTATTTAGAACCCGTTTTATTTTCTAATTTAATTTCTAAGTCCAGATTTAGGGTCTGAAGATATTTTCTGCACAACTATTGACAAACTCTGTGTCGTCCATTCCAACTTAGTTTGTATTGAAATAAATTATATGTGGCTTATGTTACTTTTGGTATAAATCTAATGGTAAATTATTAAAAACGGTTCAGCAGTTTATAAGTTTAAAGGATTTATCGATTACCAAAAAATAAACAAATTATTCCTATAATTAAGTATAATGTGTTCATATCTGAACATGTAAACGTAAACACGAATGTAAACACTTGTGTGTACGTACCTACGGTGTGGCGGATCATCCTTCCCCACAATAGTTATATATAAGTCAAGTTCAGTAGGTACATGTTTAATTCACGACCCTGCCTCAGGTGAAATTATAATGCACTTTGGAAAATAGGCAAATAACATTTTTATCAGTTTCATAGATAAAAATATTTTATTCAGAAATGTCAAATAGATCATAACCTCAAAATCTTTAAATTGAAATATCTTTAGTATTAGACTTTTTCATCAGAAATCCCTAATACATTATTGTTTAGGAATTGCTGCTGAATTTTTTGATATTTTTTTCACTTCTAAACGCTACATATTTATGTCAACTAATTTCATGTATGGGAACCTGCCATTGTCCTTTACTAATATTATAAATGCGAATGTTTGGATGGATGGATCTGGTTGAAATTTGGCACAGAGATAGATTATAGTATGGAATAGCACATAGGCTTTTTATACCGGAAAACTGTACAGTTCCCGTGGGATAGTTTAGTTTTTCACATAGCCAGGTATCGACATGATTTTTTAGATAGTGGCAGTTTAGCAAAATATAGAAAGGTGTAATAGCTTAAGATGCCTCCATGGATTGTATAATTTTTCCAATAACCTCCACTCGGGCGGAGCCGCGGGAAACAACTCGTGTGTAATAAATATATATTTATTACCTACGGTAATAACAGAATATACACTATTTTTTTAGACTTAAAGTTGGATTGCAGTTTAGGAACAGTCATGTGGATGTATGTTATATTTTGTCTTTAGGTCTACATTTAAAGTGCTGAAAACCTGAAGATTGAAGGAGGAACCCTCAAGAACCAATCCTTCATCCGTTGTTACCTTCTTAGCTCCTCAGCACCTGGCGAGTCTTCCATCAGCCGCTGGTGCTGCTCCATCTCTTTGACAATGATATCCGCCTGACGGTCCACTGCATCTACAGTGTCTTCTGCTTGTCCCGAGCCTCCGTCCATTGCTTCGTCAAGCAACGCATTATGCTCGGAGTTGTTGCGGCGGATACGCAATGTATCTGTCATAAGTAAAGGTAAAATCTCAATATGTATTAGGAAATTTGACTTTATGAGGTTTTACAGCATAGCAGCAGCCTGCTTTTAAAAAAAATATGAGCCAGCTCTACGTTGTGCTGGTAGCTTGGAGTGAGAAAATTGCGTTTTCACAAAGGACTGTCTTACAGTAAACAGAATTTTCATTGGTCAAAAATATCCCCCTTTCCCAATTTCAATAATTCCTTATACCTCAAAGTTCAGTGACATATCCAGAATTCTTCTGGCATTGTTAATATACATTGATGGCAGTGGTCTTTTACAATCTTACTTGTGTTCATTCTACTAAAAATTAAAACACTAATTACCACAAGCAAGGAACTCTTCCATTTCTACTTCATCATCCATGATTTGAACGATGCAGCACTGTTACTTACACTTTAAATACATTGAAACTCTTAGAATTTGGTACACTAAAAAAAATTTCTTTTAATAGTTATTTAATTATCACATTACACAAACTTTCCACACCGTAAATAACATTTGTCTGGTGTGTTCACCAGAATTGTTCTAGACTGGTCTCTTGCATAATTAGTGTATTAAAACGATGTCGCACGATGCGTCACCATCGTTAATTGGTTAATTATAGGATGTCATAAATGAAAAAAGGACATGTTACTACTTAATTTGAAATGTATCTTTAATTGTTGAAACTCCCGCTTCTTGGTATAACAAACAATGGTATGTTGTATGCCAAAAAAAGATGAAAAATTTACAGTGCCATCTGTTGACAGTGTTGTTAATTTAGGATAACACAATATAAAAAATGCGTACACATATTCTAATGTACGTGTGTATGTCACTGAACTCCTCCTAAACGGCTGGACTGATTTGAATGATTTTTTTTGTATGCGTTTGGGTGGCGTCCTGGATGGTTTAGATTCATAATTGGACCCGGTAGGTGGCGCTGCTGTCGGTGTGGCGCTACTTTTCCGGGCAGGACTACGTCGGCACGGTCCGCTAAGACCAATTTAGTTACTTTTTTGTAAATTAAGATATTTAAAATTAATAAATATATGCTTTTAATTATTTCTACTTTATTATGTTACGTAACACTAACAGTGCGAAGTATTTGCACGGGTCACCTAGTTTAGATATTTATAAACATACTGCAAGTAAGTTGTCGTGAAGGCATAAAGTTGACAGCCACTCTGGCCGCGCCATTTCTCATCAACGTTCGGCGCGCGCTTGCCGGCCGCGAGTCCACTTCCAAATCTTCATCCATCACAACTGTAACAAATAATAATTATCACATTTAACGTTTTAAATAAATAAATAAATACACCCAACAGCCACACACATAGTTCTGAACCCACACTAGGTCAAACCTGTATCGTGAGTATCAAGAACTACGAGGACAACACCCAGACCCGAAGAAATGTCTGTCTGTCACACAAACATTTCTCTCAGTGCGGGAATCGAACCCACGGCCTCACATTTCACAACCGGCTACTCGCATGCTGCACCATGGAGGCTGTCATACTGTCAGGCTGTTTTGTAGCTATACTATTAATTGATTGGTTATAGATTTGGTCTTTTTATAGCAAAGTTAATGAGCAAATGGCTAACACTGATATCCGCCAGTCCATGAGCATTCAAAATGAAAGAAAAAAAGTATGTGTTGCCCGCCTTAAAGGATAGGAATGGAGATTGGTAACCAGTGGTAGATGTGGGGTCAATAACAAGATGTTACTTTATATTACTTTATGTTGGTTTTCTGTTAGGCAGTGGCATTAAAGAAAGATATCAGTAGTCCATTTACTTCTCTTTATGATGAATTTTTAATTGCATTACGCAGAAAGATTAATAATTGCTAAAGTAATTATAAGTTACACAATCAACAATTTTACAAATAAAATATATCAGATTTAATTCAAAATAAATTTATTACCATTCATTTTATGGCACATTCAGGATACAGGCAGGTACAGATGATATGTATTAGGATTTAGTTTTCTGTAGTAAATCTTAAAGGAAAGGCATGAGAAGTGGGAAGGAGAGGGGGCTTTGCCATCCTACCTCAATAACTGTACGAAACACAAGAAAGCTGTTACTTCATATCCGTATTCGCAAGTCAGGATGCTAACTCGGTACATCTGCTCAATCACACTGTATACAAAACTGTCTACATAACTGCCCTGCCATTTTTGAATGCAAATTGAAGCTTCTAATTAAAAAGACAACTTAGCCCACTCAGTAGTTAAGTGTATTATTATTTTATGAAACAAGGTTTTTATTATATTGTATTATAAAGATCTCTTTTGTGTACATATACAACTTGGCTATACCTGGATCTAACAATTTATTAGCTAGATTTTATCCAAAGTATCCAATATTCGATGTTCCAGTATTTAGGGTCACTGATTATAACTTTAGATTTTTATATCCCTTTATATAACTGAATATAGAAGATGTCAATATTTTTTGCATAAACATTATGATAATATTAAAACCATTTTATCTACAATCAAGATAAGTTTGTAATACTTAATTGTGACTAATATATCTTTATTATTAGTGTGAATACAAACATATGCAAAAGGGGAAACCCGATAAGAATCATAGACTAGATAAGGTATCAAAATGTTTATTGAAATGAAAACTACTTTAGGCACATTGGGCACTTTTGGTATGTGGAAAATGCACTGAACTCGAGTGACTATCACACTCTGATAAATTTACTTTTAACATTAGCACAAACCCCTAAGTTCTACAATTATTGACAAGCAATCATTAACAAAAAAGTTACTACTTCATGGATGCTATATCAAAACAAACACTAATTCTAAAGTTTTAAGTTTTCACTTCTGTTGGTAGTACCCATGACTGCCTTTGTTTATATTAGCTGTAATGGTATATGGTGGTTATGGTATGGTAGGCAGCGGCTCTGCTGTGCTCTAGCGTTGCAGAAGTCTATGGGCGGCGGTGATTACTTACCATCAGGTGGCTCGTCTGCCTATCAAGGCAGTAAAAAAAAATATATATTTTACTAGCTTTTGCCTAAAACTTTGTATGTATAATTATGTTTATCATTACTACAGGTGCCTTGCACAGTTATTGAGTACATCCAACATTTCTCAGCACAAAAATAGAACCTGCAACTATGAGGAAAGTAATGTATTCTATAGGATATAAACTTCCCCATTCTCAATCCTATTCAGATTCATTGAGTGGTTAGGGATGACAAGTTTGTTGTTAAATGCAAACATACACTCTGCTATATATTATAGTATAAATATAAATCAAGTATTATTTATTATATATATTTATATTTATGTTGTAACAGATTGGACACGCAAACATTGTATATACACTTGGAGATTATAAGATAAATGTAGGTAGTTGGTTCATAGTTGTGAGCCAACTACCCCGGCTATATGTATAATACATCAGTTTCTATATGGCGATTAAATTGTGAACATATCAGTTGGTTTCTTATTTCGCAAATACATACCACACTCAAACTTACCTATTGTAGTTGGGATTTCTTATATTTATAGATAACGTAATCATTATGACCAATAATTTTTATCAGCCCATAATAGCTAATACAATTAATATTTGAAACCAATTTTGGAGAATGAATGATTTTTGTTGAATGATGGATATTATAACCACATATCATTTTTTCTGAACTTTTAGTACTATCTATACAATTATAAAGCTAAAGAGATCAGTTGTTTAACTGCATACGTTTTTGGAACTACCATGCCATTTTTTTAATAAGGAAGGGTATTGAATAACTTACATCACGTTTCGACCTACGGGAGCAATAAATCTGTGTTATGGGGCGACGCCACGAGCAATAGCTAGTAAAATAAGAAAAGGGTATGCAAAAAGTATCTATTATTACTGCACATTCAAGGAAAAATTATATATAAACTTACCTTTTTCATAAAACTTTTCCGTATTTACTAAAATGTGTGATAAAAAAATGTTTAAAAAATAAACATTTGAATAAGTACTTATTACGAACTCACCTTTTTATCACAATTAAATATTAAATTAAAACTCTAACAAAAAATTATTTTGTTTATACTATTTTAACAACAATCTTCGTCAAATACATAATATTTACTTTTGATTTGAACTACAACGAATGACAAATATCGTGAATAATTAATAACTGTGACACTGACACTTGAATCTTAACAGATAACCACTGACGTCACTGACGTCTATCATACTGGATAGGATATTTGATCCGCTAAAGTGTGCTTATTTGATTTTCACCATATTGGCGCTGATAGCAGTAGTGAGCGTCCGTGGAACTCGACAATGATACACAACAGTTGATGGTTTACAAATCTTAAAAATAATAAAAACATCGCCTTAGCAAAACATATTTTAATCTACTATATTATGTTCAAAACGCTTAATACCTAGTCAGGTCATAAATTCTGTCACATGTTTAATATAAAATAATTGAAACAAGTTTATTCATTATGTAACCATTTATATACCAAAATGAACTTAACAAAACATAGATTCTTATGACACTAAAGTTTATTCAAAATGACCTCCGTGATTTTGAATACAGGCCTTCAATCTGCGCGGCCAGTTGTCTATCGCAGCACGAACGAGGTCCATGTCAATATCGGCGGCTGCCTTAATCAAGGATGTCTTGAGTGACTCCAAATTGGGATGAGGCTTTGAACACGCCTTTTCCTCCAAGTGTTGCCATATCTTGTAATCTAACGGATTCAAATCTGGACTGGAGGAGGGCCAGTCTTCGTGCCGGATGAAGTCGATTTCACGCGCCGCCAGCCAGTCTTGTGTGCTCTTCGCTCTATGAGCTGGCGCCGATTCTTGTTGGAATACCCAGTGCCTGTTATTGAACATGGTATGAGAAACAGGTTCCACAAGGTTCGTCAGGACTGTATTTTGATACACAACTGCATTCGTTTTTACACCTTTCTCACAAAAATGTACCTCTGTTAAGCCCCAATAAGAAACTCCCAACCATACCATGAGCGAGGATGGAAAATGACCTCGTTGGACACGCGGAATACGGTTGCTCGCTTCTTCACTACTGTGTGCGTACACCTTATCATTTTGTTTGTTGTAGCTCTCTTCTACGGTAAAATTTTTTTCATCTGAAAAAAGAATTTCCCGATATTTTTTTCCCGCGTACCGCTTCAACAAAGCGCGGCATCTCTTCAGTCTCAGGTCCATTAGACGAGCATTCAAACGATGTCCTGTTTTTCTTCGATATGCCCGAAGCCCTAAGTCTTCATTTAACACCCTTTTCACCGTGGTTCTGCTTAACCCCATCTGAAGGGCCAACAGTTTCTGCTTACGTTTGGGATTTCTTTGAATTCGCGCCTTCACAGCTTTTATCACTGCTGGAGTCCTAACAGACCGAGGCCGACCACTTCTTGACCTGTCATCTACACTAGAGTCTTCATTGTATCGTTTGATGGTACGATAAACGAATCTATTGGTTATATTCAAATCTTTCAGTATGTCAAAAATTTGAATTGGCGCGTAACCGCAACGATGCAACGCAATTACTGCAACACGGTCTTCTTTAAGCGTCCACTCCATATTTAAAAATGAGTAAAATTCTAAAAAGTATTAATTTTTATTTTCATGAACAATTTGAAATTCGAATTCAATAAACTTTTTTGTGGCCAGCATTCTAAAATAAAAGTTTTTACTGTGTGACAATACTTATGACCTGACTGTGTATAATATTAAACCCACCGGAATATATTGTGGGCACACTGCCCTTTTTTTAACTGGGTCCGTGAAACATGTCTAATAAAACAATATTCCATAAAATGTTTAGAACATAAATAGCTATTTATGTTTGGAAACAAATTTTCAACATTCATGTTTCTCAGCCATAGTTTTTGTATCACCGAGTCAGTTGGAAACCTATAATAGAAATTTTATAATGTAATTTTATGATTTGAAATGAATATTTCCTATTCCTTAGACAGAATCCCGGAGTATAAAAACATGTAGGTTTACCGATCTAGAGCTCCTCGTAGTTTCTTTATTTTGTACTTATACAAATTTTATTTTATATCAAAATATATGATCAATCCTAATTCATGATTTTATGTTTTTGACGGCACAGCATGAAAGCATAAATACTAGTAGATCCAAACTAAAAAAATATATATCGATATATTGTATTGTCGATATGAAACTTGGGCAACCCTACTTAGATATAATTTATATATAAATTTGCTATTACAAAACAAATTAACATAAAAATATGCCTTATTAGAGTTATTTTTTGCTTACAAATTATAATTTCATCTTTAAAATTACTAGTTTCAATATACATAGCTAAAACATGATGCAAGTTTACTAACTTGTGAAATGTTACTCCACTTCCCGTTTGGTAACGGGTTATACAATAAACACAAACTTTCATGGTTTATTAACAATACCAACACACAAATAATTCTTCAAATTCAGGTCTTCAACGCAATAATCAATTAAAAGCCACTGACAAAACAGACGCACTTGAAACAATAAAACGGCCATATATATATATATATATATATATATATATATATATATGTTAGCAATGTTGATAAAATATCGATATTATGATTTAGAAATATCGATCTTTATTACTAATATTTTTTTGGACGATATATCGATATTTCGATATAGAAATATAGATATCGGAGATCGATATTTATACTCGTAAATTATTGAAACTACTATATCATCGTCAACTTAATCTACGGTACTTTCTTACACTATAATCTGTATTTCCTCTTTCCCTATTTAATTTAGTTGCTTAGTATAATATTCACTTAATTTTTATAATAAATATAGTGGATTATAAACTGTGTAGCTAAATAATTTTGTAGCTCAGTACCATTATGATTGTCTTTACACACTTAAATTAGCTACATTTGTATCTAAGTAAACTAAGTATATATGTAACGGAATCTTTCAACGTAATGTTCACCACCTTCAAGACATCCGATTTACTTGAATATTTACACACGTATGAAGGAACCATGATCTATAGGTTCACCAAGATAATAAAAAATATAAGGTATCATTTTAGATCATATTTTTTTATGGGGTCGTAATTTGCAATCGAATATTTTATTATAACTAGGTTTGATGCTGTTTTGGGACTATAAATTATATTTAAAAAATAGCACGCTTTAATAGCTAGCCGAACTAAAAAGTAGAAAATAATATTAAGTTCATGGCAAAAAATTATAAGTGAAAAAAACTAAAAAATATCACGTTTTAAGGTGTCGTCAAATATGATTCCAAGATCTTTGAATCTAATAAATTCATTGGCGCACCGATTCACGAAGAAAGGATGTATGGCGTCAGGACCGGACCCTTAGACGAGTCAAAATATTTAATAAAAATATCGATATATCGAAATATCGTATTTATTTTCGATATATCAAACTCCGATATTGATATATTTAAAAATATCGATATATCGGAAAACCGAGAATTTTAAAAAAATATCAACATCCCTATGATATGTCCAATTTAGTTTCAAATACACTCAAGAGGGGCGCTTCAAATAAGTCAAGAAAATAGCTGTCATTTTGTATTAGATATCCTGTCCAGTATAATAGACGTCAGGACTGACGTCTATTATACTGGACTGGATATTTGATCCTCGAAAGTGTGCTTATTTGATTTTCGCCATATTGGCGCTGATAGCAGTAGTGAGCGTCCGTGGAACTAACGATAGAGTTGAGACACGAAGGATGATATATCGACAATGATACACAACAGGTTTGACAAGTTACATTTTATAATTTTATATATTTTATATTAATTTATAATTTTATAATAATGTCTAATAGAACAATCTTCCATAAAATGTTTAGAACATAAATAGCCATTTATGTTTGGAAACCAATTTTCAACATTCATGTTTCTTAGCCATAGTTTTTGTATCACCGAGTCGGTTGGAAACTTATAATGGAAAATTTATATGTTGTATATAGAGCTATTCCGCGGCACAACATCCTTGCAAAGAAAGAAAGTATTTTTAGTATGTAATAGTAGTTATTATTAGATTAATACATATGACTGCCTCGGTGGCGCAGTTGTAATTGCGCATGCTTTACGATTTACGACTGCTGAGGTCTCGGGTTCGATCCCCGGGTCGGGTAAAGTGATATTGGGTTTTTCTATCTAGAAATTCCTCAGTATTAGCCCGGAGTCTGGAATCTGTGCCCGGTATGGCGATAGGCTCGCCCCCTATCACATTATGGGACCGAAATTCGGCGAAAAGTGGGTGTACTGGTTACACCTCTGCCTACCCCTTCGGGGATCACAGGCGTGAGTGTATATGTATATGTGTGTATATAAGATTGTGATTTTTTTTAGTGAAACCAAAGATTTTTTGAAATTTAAAACATCCTTTTCTGGCTTACGGCAAATTCCACACACATATTTATGTTTGTGGCAAATTCAGATGAACTAATTTGGTCTTCTATCTCGCTAGTCAGCAAAGCAAATAAATTATTGGGTTTTTTAGTCATTGCTAGTCAGTAGTATGTTCTTTGTTTCTGACTTACAGTCAACAGAGACAAGAAAATAAAATTATTTCTATGGATACTGTACTAAAAGTACTATAAGTTAGAAGCAAGGATACACTCTAGTAGCAAGACCGACTACTGAATTAGATTTCATACATGGCGTTGGCCTTTTGAAATGTGACTATTTCAGACATGGCTTCGGCCTTTAGAATAGAAAAATATCGGACATGGCTTTTTCCTTTTAAATAGATAAAAACCACAGCTGTCATGTCTGTGGTTTTTATCTATTTAAAAGGACTTATAAAACCTTTTGACTTATAAAAACCAGAGAAGAAAAAGACCTTCAATTTTAGCCCAGATTTGAAAAAAATAACGACAGAGAATGCTGCATCGTGAGAACCTTTGCCTTCTTTTTTATATAAAAAGGGAGAATGAAACAAAAAAAAACTGAATTCCAGGGATGCGCAAATGCAAAAAATATATCGATATATACCGTATCGATACTTTTAAATGATATCGATTTAAGGGAGTAAAAAATATCCTTTATCGATTAATCGATATTTTTACGCCAATATGTTTACCTAAAAGTACAGTCAAAATATTCAAGAGCCAAAATAATAAACACATCAGTTCATCAGACAGTTTTATTACTTTAATTTTTATTAAAATACGTATTATTTAAGTTAAGTGAAATCCTGGATGTTGAATATTACAATAATGGTTACTTAAACAAATTTTAATCAAACAAACCAGTATTCGTCAGATATGAACATTCGCATTACTCTATTTTTGATGTACTACCCAGTCAACCTTCATCTATTATTCCGCAAGCCTAATTGACAGCTAAACTCAGCTGACGCAAGTTCTTCGGACGATACAGAGGAAGTATATCAAACGTATATCATACGTAAGTACTCGAGTGTACTGAGCTCTTAAAAATTTTACGATTTTGATACTCGGAAATAATTATCAAATATTGATATTTAAAATATCGGCTATATATATCGATTATTTACTGAAAAAATATCGATATTTTTACTCATCCCTAATTAGTTCATCCGAATTTTTCGTAAGCCTAAAAAGATATTAGAAATGAAATGAATCGCTTAATTCTACATTAATTACTTATTTGTTAGTTGCCACGTTAGTTGCTAAATATTAATAATTGAATATAGTGTAGTATGACTTATTTGCTTGGTATCTATCAAACTATTGTACTTATTTGAAATGTAAGTAAACTTCACATAAGTTCAACACCGTATTTGTATTTCTATCTGGGGAAAATGGGAGAGGAACCAAAATGTAAGCACCATATCAGATGTAGAATCTGCTATAGGATTGTAACTGTCTTTACATAGCTTATTATTTGTAACTTGAAAATTGTACAAAAAAGAAAGACAAAGATTGATAGGCCAAAGAAAGCTTTTGCGTCTTGATGTGTAAACTGCGTTTAAGAGTGAAACTGGTTTGAACATTATTTCACAGGCCAGCATGATTTTGTTAAGTAGCGAGGGATAGATTGTCTCTCGCTACTTGATACTCTAACTGGATGACACTGCGCTTATCATTAGGTGCAGTGTGGTCACTTTGCCGTGCCAGGTTTTTTTTTATTAATACTCTAGTAAATCATATTCCTCCTCCTTGCATCGCTTTCCTCATTGCTGAGGGTTGTGACCTCCTCCATGAATATCTTTTCCCATAATGATGTTCTTCCATCTGTCACGAGTTCAGATTATTTCACTTAATTTTTATGTGAAACTACTTTGGTCCATCAAGCTGTAGACATATCTGTGTACATATACACTCATGCCTGTAATCCCTGAAGGGATAGGCAGAGGTGTGACCAGTACACCAACTTTTCGCCGAAATCATAATGTGTTATGGGGCGAGCCTATCGCCACACCGGGCACAGATCCAGACTCCTGGCTGATACTGAGTATTTTTAAATAGAAAAACCCAGGATCTCTTTACCTGACCCAAGGATCCAACCCGAGACCTCAGCACAGCAGTCGTAACACAACATGAGCAATTACAACTGCGCCACCGAGGCAGTCCACACACATACATGAGTATACACATATCTGTGTACAGTATAATACTTACATTTTATAACACCCTATTTAGAGTAAATAAAACCTTGGTTAATATTCCCATTCTATGTGTTCAATATAGTAAATCTAGCACATCACAGTGAAAAATTATTTAATCTGAATGTTATATTTTTAAAGGATATAGTACTCAACATGGCCTCACCTCAAAGTGTATCAGTGGATCAAATGCGGCAGATACTGAATGAGGTGATCGATGCACTGGAGTCACCAGACTATGCAGCCAAGCTCGATGAGGCTAAGGAGGCAGCTGGTAACGAAATGCTGAAGATGATGCAAATTGTCTTTCCTATGGTCGTGCAGATTGAAATGGAAACTATCAAACGCCATGGATTCAGTAACTCTAGAGAAGGTATATTTTGTGAACTTTTTATAATACACATTTTGTGAAATTTTTATATTTATATATAGTACTGACCCTACACTAGGTCAAATCTGTATTGTGGGTATCAACAACTATGAGGTACTGTGGTCCTACAATACTCAGACCCGAAATAAACATCTGTCGGTCACATAAACATTTGTCTCAAAGAGTCCATGGCCTTCTGTTTCACAACTGACAACTCAACCACTGAGCCACAAAGGCTGTCAAATGTAGGGTTCATATATTATAGTTCTATAATGTTCTATTAAAACTCCAGGTATCTATGTTTTATCAGAGTTCTCTATTCTATAGAATATTTATTTATTTAAACTTCATATAAAAAAATTGTCTAAAGGCGGACATAATGCCTTAGGTATTCTCTACCTGTCAACCTTTGGGTAATTAAACAAATATTATTAATTACCATTTGTTGAATTTTTGTAACCTTTCAATATTCTAAGTGATATTGGATTATTCTATCTAGAAATTCTCAGTATTAGCCTGGATTCTGGAATTTGTGCCCGGTATGGCGATAGGCTCGCCCTCTATCACATTATTGGACCAAAATAAATTCGGTGAAAAGTGGGTGTACCGATTGCATCTCTGCCTACGCCTTCGAGGATTACAGGCGTGAGTGTATATATATGTATGTATCTATTCTACAGGTATTGTACAATTCACACAACTGATCCGTGACATGGAGAGCATGGATGGTGAAGTGGCCCGTCTCCACTCGCAGATCCGCAGCCACTACCTACCACCTGTGTCTATCAGTTCCACTGTGGACACATCTTTGTAGTGTGTTGTGAGTATAAACATTAATCTATTTTATACAATTTGTAAAACCATGTTCAGATAGCTTTATCTATGCTAAGTTACATCATTAGGGGCCATCCATAAATTAAGACACACGTAAAGAGGGAGGAAAGAGGTTGACGAAGTGACATTGTGTGTCAAGAGGTGGGTGGGGTTCTAAATTTCGTGACGTCACATTTCATAATGTTTGATGTAGATTTTATAAAAAAAAAAATGAAATTAAAGTAATTTCGAAACTGTTATTTAATTTAATAATTTCTACATATGTGGTAGGTGTAAGGTGTAGTTGAGTCGGCTTATTTTTGTGTTGCCACAACGTACCGTTTTGCCGTGTACTAGCATAAAACTATCCTAATATTTAAAAATATCGGAATATGACCACGAGACCTCAATATTATTAATTATAGGAAATTAAAACCTTCTTAAAATTCCCGTTACAAACAAAATGCATGCTTTTTCATTATTCCTTTCATTAATTTTTAACAATATTTTAAATTATAATATTATAATTATATCAAAGCTCAGATACCAATAAGCATTCATTTTGTTTTAGGTAAGACAACAGCAACATTCCAGTCCTATTATTATAAATATGAAAAAATCTATAATCTCATTCTATTGTCACTAATGAAATCAAATAAATATATGTACATTTATCAAGTGTCTCCTAACTTATCCAAATTTTGCCCTTCTCTACTCCTCGAATATTTTACTAGTATATTCCTATATTATTCGCTTTTTACAAGCGTTTAAGTTGCAAGACCTGTAACTAAATTTTGGGTCAGTTCTCATACCCAAATTTGTGAAATTTGGTATTTAAACCTAATGACAATGCAATAAATATTATGATGAGCTATTCCTGATGCTCTTACCCGGGCCACCTGCAGATACCCAACTCTTCAATAGCTTACAGCACCTATATTATGTTAGTCTCGTTAGATTTGTCTAGAGAAGTACTTTTTTATAAGACTACTAGCAGACTGTGCAGACGTCGTCCTGTCCGTAAAAGCAGCGCCACACCGACTGCAGCGCCATCTGCCGGGCTGATTTGTGAAACTAAACCATCCAGGGCGCCACCCAAACGCATACAAAAAAACATTCAAATCGGTCCAGCCGTTTAGGAGGAGTTCAGTGACATACACACGTACAGTAGGATTATATATATAAGGATGAGATATACAGGGTCTGATGATGGAGCCGGAATGAGGTTACTGGTATTCAGAAGTCCTGTATTAAAACCCCATGTGTTGAGGCTCATTAGGTTCACAATAGTGCTCCTTGGTTGGCTATCATGCTATAACTTGTGTAGGTGCCCAACTAGAATAATTCTGGAAATTGAACTTTGAACTGTTGAAAATTGCTTTTATAAATTTGATCTTTATAAAGGATATTGTCCAAATTCGCCTAAGAATCAACAGAGATTTGACTTATACCATAATTCTTAGCTTATTTTATGTCCTTTATTCCAAATACTAGAATTTAACAGACACTTCATATTAATAAAATAAAAAATAAATAGGCATTTTATTGATTTCGCGATATTTTCACTTGTCATGTTCGTCAGAGTAATAAGTAAATAGTGTTCTGTGGTCATATGTTTTGTTTTTAAGTAATTTGCTGGTTGTTTAGTGGGTCGTTTTTGTTGTGTTTTTAACCGACTTCAAAGAAGAAGGAAGTTAACAATTGAAGTCGGTGTACTTTCTATTTCATTATAGAATTTACACATCTCGGAAACATTGTGTATGTTTTTTTAACAACAAGTATTATTTTCGGAATCATAGTGATGTCTTATACTAGCTATTGTTCGCAATTACCACCCCCCCCCCCCCCCCCCCCCCCCCCCCTTGTCAGCCATTTGCTCTGTTTTCGTAGATCGTACCGTCATATTTGAGAGCCTAAAACCTTGCCAAGTATTTAAAATTTTAAAAAGAAAATGGCAGTTGTAGAGGTTGGCGCGTTCAAAAAAATAAACAATCTTTATAATTTAGTAGTAATATTAGTAATACTTCAAGTATAATAACTGCATGTGTGATTTACAACTCTGCCTTGTATTAACATGTACCGTACCGTTTTTTTTTTGTTTCATGTGAATGTGACTTGTTTAAGGATGTATGTATTTTATATGTAAATTATTTTATAATGTAAATTGTAATGACAAATTACAAAAGACCTACGGCTGAGTTTCTTGGTGCTTCTTCTCAGACCAGTGGGCATTTCCGAAGCACCAGTAGACCTTAACATTATTATGACATGTAAAAAGTGCCCATAGTGGCCTAATTTACAAAATAAATGATTTGATTTGATTTGATAAGTAATAATATTCTATTACATTTCAGGTACGAATTTCAGAAGACTTCATAATGAGGCTAAGAAAATTTAAATATTTAGCATGTGTGTGCGTTATTATATACTGTTACTATTCACTTGGTGTCAGTGATTACTTGCATTCGAAGAGTTTTGAAGAAACCTTCGATTATCCTTTAAACGTTGATATACGACCTTTGTTGGAGGATGTACTATCGGGGAAGACACCTAGCGTGGCTCCCATTAACTACTATCCATATAGGTTCCTGAGCAATTCCGGCAAGTGTGCCACCTTACACAAAGTAGACCTGTTCATAGCCGTCAAGTCTGCCATGAACCATTTCGAGCATAGAAACGCTATTCGGCGGACGTACGCACAGAATAACATCCCCGGCAGAAACATACAGACGTTATTCTTCCTCGGAATCGCACACGGCAAATCTGATACTCAGAAAACGATCGACAGAGAAATGGCCGAGTTTAAAGATATCATCCAGATGGATTTCCACGACGATTACTTCAACAACACTGTCAAAACTGTGATGACGTTCCGTTGGTTGTACGAGCATTGTCCAAAAGCAGACTTCTATCTATTCACCGATGATGACATGTATATATCCGTCAAGAATCTTTTGAATTACGTCGATGGGCTTACGTATGATGGCAATAAGACTGTGAGTGTAAACAGTGACGTCACAACTGTGAATACGTGGGGAAAAGATCTTATCTTCACGGGTTATGTGTTTAAGTCTGCGCCACAGAGATTCCGCTCTAGCAAGTGGCGCGTCTCGTTAGAAGAGTATCCTTGGAACAAATGGCCGCCGTATGTGACAGCCGGTGCGTACGTTGTTTCCAACGCAGCCATGAAGACCATGTACGCGGCCAGTCTCTTTGTCAAACACTTCAGGTTCGACGACATTTATTTGGGCATCGTGGCGAAGAAGGTCGGAATTAAACCGATACACTGTCCTATGTTCCATTTTTATAAAAAGAAATACAGTAAGGGGGAGTATGGGGATGTGATAGCCTCACACGGTTACAATGACCACGAAGAGTTGATTCATGTGTGGAACGAACAGAATAACACTTGATTTGAATTAAAACTCCTGCTGATTTGCTAGTCTTATGCCCGAATACTCGAACGCTACTCAACTGGCCAACCGTCTAACGGCTACTTATTTTGTAACCCGCAAAACCATTGTGACAAATAGGAGGGTCTGAAATGTCTAACACGATCTTAAATGCTTGAGTTGCGTGAGTATTCGGGTTGAACTTCTATAGGGAACAGATTGATACGGAGGAATTCCTCATCCTTTGCACACTGTAAGAGGTGACTAACATTAATGCATAAACTATATAATATGTACATATAAGTCTATTTGTTTCTAAATCGTACACCATCCGCGTTTAACTCGCACTGTACGGTCAACAAGTTAAATAAGTTTTAACGGTAGTCTGCGGCTTTGCTGTGCGCTGGCATTGCAGAAGTCTATGGGCGGCGGTGACTACTTACCATCAGGTGGCCCGTCTGCTCGCCTGTCCTTCCAGGCAGTAAAAAAAGTCAAAAAAAGTATCACGGTTCTGCTTTCATATTCTAAAAACATAATGGTTTTTCTGCAGACTGTACATTTTCAATCTCAGTCAACTAAAATCGAGGCTGTGTTCCGAAAAACACTGGAAGCACTGTACACTGCTCTTCAGTGTTGCCAATAACTAAACTAGTTCTCCCCAGATGTAACTACTTAACCACCAGAAAACCACTAACAAAAATTGACATATAATACAGTACCATATACACATAACCACCAAAATTTCCACAAACAAAATATTGTTTTTTTTTACTAAGTATATACAATACATACGCCTGTAATCCCCGAACTGTAGGGACACGATATCGAATAGAAAGTATCGATACATTTCCTAGGGCTTAAGCAACTAGAAAGGAGGAGTCTGCCATGTCAAAATCTATCAATGGAGACATTTCTGGTGGTAGTAGCTGGCGTGGTGGTAGCTGCTATGGTCTATGGGGTCGGGAACAAACCGATTCCGCTCGCCACCAATCGAGGGGGCGCCGAGTTTGATGACTGGCTGGCGCCTCCCGCCCTTTTTACCCGACTGCTAAGGAAGGTTTATGTATTTCGCGAGTATCTTGTATGTATTTTTGTAAATTTCTTTATAACCTCCTATCTTCTAAACGCCTGGATGCATTACGACAATTAAGATATCGTTATATTCTAGGGCTTGCAATTACCGTAGATTTTATTTACCGGTAAAAAAATACCGTATTAATTTATTTTACCGGTAATAGGTGCATTTTTCAATTTTCTTTAAAATTGGAGAAGATAATATTATTTAGTCGCCTTAAAGTAAATAGGAAGCAAAAGTATATAAAATAAACCTTAACTCATAAATTAAACAAAATCATACTTTTGTTTCACTAAGACAGTAAAGGCCAACCAACAATTATGTTTGCCGGTGTTAGGATATTCATATCCGCCCGGATAGCAACCACCGTACAGGGTGTAAAACCTGCCATAGTGGCACACGCAAGTGCGTTGCGTTCCGGGATCAGCCAGTGTACATTCGGTTTTTTTTGTCCATGGTCTATAGTTAGGGTATAATTGTTGGCCGTTTTGCGGCCTTCTTTATTTTGGCGAAAGTTTGGGGAGAACTAATTCTGTGTCTAATTAATAAAAGAAATCTAAGATTTGTTCTTTGTGTCGTAATTGAAACGGCAGGCGTAAAACAATACAATGCTGCCAACAGTATTCTTTCGATAACATGCCCGCTGCAGCGCGTCGCGGTTGTGCCGCTGCCACACGCCAATGGCGAGTCAAACATCTCATCTCGTGTAGCAATCAGAGGGAAGTGTTAGATAGTGGAATGTATGTAATTTTGAACAAAGTAAATAGATGAAATTGTGTTTTATTTTTAGTAGATGTCAAATCAATACAAATAAATAATGTTGAAGCGTCTGTTTGTAATATCAAAATGACCATGATTTAGAAATTTATATGAGAGCATAACTAATACCTATAGCAAAATATTTTTTGTCTGTCTGTTCCAAATAATCTCCCAAACGGCTGGATCGATTTTGATGGAACTTTCACTAGTATGAAATGAATGTGGAATGAGCTCCCTGCCGAGAAGGGAGTAAATAGGTTTTTGAAGGGTCCAGAACGCGCATGACGCATGTAATGCTCCTAGTGTTGCAAGTCGTCCATAGGCTACGGTAACCACTTACCATCAGGCGGGCCGCAAGCTCGTTTGCCATCATCGTGATATAAAACAAAAAAGTGGGTTACTGGAAGTAAAATAGGCTTCTTTTTATTCCGATATTCCTGTGGTAACATTGAGATAAAAAGGAAAAATACTGTGGGAAAAAAATTCGGAAATATATCTTTTTAGGGAAAATTTAAACCTGAAATGGGGAAATTTCATATACATAACCTGGGGACACTGTTTCTGAACGCTATTGATCACGTGACCAAAGCACTGAGAGCGCCTTACCTCGAAAACGCCAGTGCTCCCAGTGGCTTTCAGTACAAAAATGGCGCCGATTTATAACGTCATTTCATACAGCGGCAGTATGAGAGCACTGAACAGTGGCGCAGTGTATACCGGAACACGGCCCGAGTCATCGAGAGACGAGATCATTATTTCCTGAAAAAATTTATTCCTGGAACATGTATGTAGTAGATATAAGATTTTTAGTTATTAAGTTAGTGTAGTTTGAATTTGACCCAGTATTTAAGTCAATGTTTTTTGTACAAAGCAAACGCACTATGTATTTACTCTATTTTAGTAATTACTCATAGAAATTCATGTATACAGGATGTGTATGTATTACATGTATACTATAATATACTATTCTTTTAGTTAGTAAAATTTTCATGTGAAATTCTTTCTCAAAGTAAAATGAATAATAATTTTATAACTTTTGTTTCGTCACTAATTAACCAGTGAAAAAGGGTGGTTAAAAAACGTTGATATTTTGGGCGCCATTCCATTCAATCAGGCTTTAAGTTATATAAAGTTTTAAGTTGTATTTGTTGAAAGCAAGCAATATGTATAGTATTGTAATTGTTGCATATAGCAATGTCCACTTGTGCGCTTTTAATTTCCATCTTAGTTTATTACATGCGAAAGAGTCAAAAATATGGTATAGAATGACAGTTCTGAGCGCATGCAGCAGTTAAGTGCTTAACTGAAAGGCATAAGTTAAGAATGCAAGTTGAAAAACTTTGTGGAATAACGTTTATCAACAATTAGTGAGAACATAGTGAATATTATTTGTCTACAATAATAGACAATATAAAGCGTACGGCTAGCAGCAAAAATTAAGCTCAACCAAATTATTATTTATTAAGCTAGGCTAATTTATGCTTGTTTTAGGAGTAATACGTGTTTATGTTCAAGTTAAACTGGCTTCGTATTACGTACGGTCCGGTCCGGTCCGAAGTAACTACCGATTTTTGTATGTGTAGCAAGTGATCGAAGTACTAAATTTAGTTTCTCGTGTAACCGCTAGAGGCGCTGTGTCACATGAATACTTTACGTTGTTAGCGAATATAAGTGAGAAAAACTCATAGTTGGTGACAGGCCGGTTGAGTTATTTCGTACCATTGAGCTAATATTACTACGTATAGAGAAGACGCCGCACATTACTACCGTGTTCCGCTAAAGTGCGGCCGTCCGGCCGCACTTCACTCAGTTGCTTTCTAGCTCTTGAGCGCTGAAGTGTTGTTTGTGTTTATAAGAAAAAACGTTCAAACGCATCAAGTATGCCCTCGTGTGTGTTACGATATTGCACGAATAATTCAAGTAACACGGCAAAGTGCAAAGGAATAACTTTCCATCGGTAAGTAAGTAGATAATCATTTTGAAATTTAATTAGAACAAAATATTTACCGGATGCCATGTTACGTCATTTGTCATAGACTAAAAGTTAAGATGTGACATTGTGTTTGAATTGTTTGAAACAACTAACAAATATACTTAAGTGGAATTACCTGACGTTTCTTTTTATTGCGGAAAATAATCGTCTCATATATTAATATTCTCATATTATAATAATTATTATTGCATTTTGTGTGATATAATTTGTAAAATTTTGTTTATTTAAGGTTTCCACGTCTGGGGCGTATAGATAGGGAAAAATGGATAAAATTTGTCCAAGACAACCGCAGTGAGGAGACCTGGTTACCATCCAATCATACTTACGTATGTTCGTGAAGAGTATAAATATACTACAAAAGCGGGAAGGCGTTTTTTGAAGAAGTCTGCTGTACCCTGTGTAGATGTAAGTAACAGTAATGAAAATACTAACGTTTTGCAATCGGCAAGACAAGTGACAAAATATTATTTCAGCCATCACTAACATTGTTATGTTTGTTTTAGCCAAGGATGTGTCACAGTAATACGGGAACAATGGAACCTATTTCGGAGTCTGTTAGCGAGTCGGAATCTATTTTGATACACCAAGAAAAATAGTTCTCAAGCGAAAATTACATGACATTACTGTTGCAAAAAAATATTAACAGACAAAATGAAAAAGTTCCAACGCCAAAACCGGAAATTAAAGAAGAAATCTGAATCTCTGACCCTTCTTGTTAAATCTCTGAAAACTAAATTTTCGCTCGATGGTATAGCCGAAAAAAATTTAAATAAACACGAGACTAAAACTGATCAGAATAATATTTTTTTATCAAAGCGGCAAAAGTTAACGAAACTTATATTTTTTAAGGGTAACTAAATAAACATATTATTACAAATATATATATATGGCTTTTTTTATCTAATCATGAAATTTTTTAAGGTATGAGACACCCCATATCAATCCATATACGCCCACTGCTGAGCACGGCTCTTCTCTACGATTGAGTGGGGTTAGGCCCGCAATCCACCACGCTGGCCTAGTGCAGGTTGGTGGACCTCACATACCTTCGAATTCCCATTCAGACTTTCTGGTTTTCTCACGATGTTTTCCTTCACCGATAAACTATAACTGTATTTGACTCCACTCGTTACTAAGAAAATGGGTTTTGACAGATAGGCATCTGCTGTTGAATTAATTCAACTAATAATAAATTATGAAACAGTGTGAATTCTATTGGAGCTTGTTAGGTATAAATTTCAGTAGTATTATAATGCTCTTTGGGTATAAAGCTATGTCGTTCTGTGTCAGTCGGCAGTCTATGAAGCGACAAGTTGTTTTACAACGTTGAACAAAACGCGTAAGCGCCATGAAATTCACGGCGCTTTCGATCTTTTGGTCGCGAGAAAACTATACCTTAGAAGCGTTCTAGCGCTGCGTGTTTATACTGTGTGGTTAGACAACTGTTTATTGTTGCCGCGCTGCAGCGAACTTTAGTTTAAATTTTTAGCAAAATGGAGCATAACTTTTGCATAGGATAGCTATTTGAGATATTCTATGGTATTGTACCTAGGTTTGATCTGGGATTCATTTCCTGATACAAAATTACCAAATAAAAATGATTGAAGTTTTACAATCATGGCAGTATGATTCAGTGGCGAAGGTCTAGAAAACATGTTTTTTTCACCTTACTTTTATAATTCCTTTTGTAACTTATAATTTAATGTGTTATTAATGTATACAAATGAAAATGATAATGAATTTCAGTCCATAGCCAAAAATTTATAAATTAGCCCATTCGTGTTTCCTTTTTGAAAAATAGAAAAATATTGCCCTTCGCCACTGTATATCTATTTTATCGTATCAGCGGTGAATTTAAGAAATAGTATTAGGTATTTGGGGTCGATATACCGCAAAATTCTTACTTTATTTTATTGTCTATCAGCTATTAAAACATATTTTTACTAAAACCCTCTTTTGTTTTATTTATTAAACCATATCCTATTTATTTTAACAAATTAAATCATTTATTTAGGCCACTAGCGGCACTTTTTACAGGTCAGGATTAAGTTTGTCTACCGGTGCTTCGGAAATGCCCACTGGTCTGAGAAGAAGCACCAACAAACTCACAGTAGGTCTTTTGCAATGACAGCCTCCGTGGCGCATCGGGCGAGTAGCCAGCTGTGAAAGGAGAGGCCGTGGGTTCGATTTCCGCACCCAGAGAAATGTTTGTGAGCAGATATTTGTTTCGGGTCGTGTTGTGAGACCGCAGTCCCTCGTAAGTTGATGATACCCACGATATAGGTGTTAACTAGTGTGGGGTCAGAACTATGTGTGTGACTGTTGGGTATTTATATGCGAAAATATGTAACGTGGTATGTGTACGAGTCTTAAATGACGTAGGTAGTTAATAATTCACAAATATTCATCAATTGAGTTTTAAATTCAATAAATCTAACACATGCGTTACGACTGCTGCGCTGTGGTCTCGGGTTCGATCCCCGGGTCGGGGTATTGTGCCTAGTATGGTAATAAGCTTGCCCCATATCACTTTATGGGACCGTAATAGTTCGGTGAAAAATAAGAATAAAAAAAAGAACATGAACGCATTGTTTTTAGTGATAAAATAATTTTATTAAAGTTTTTGCTTCATGTTGTATGCGATGTAGGTCTGGTACATCGACCATTAATAATATTTTATCAATAACCTAGATACTAGTAGCACAGTCTTAACTTTTCCCGATATGCTATTAGTAGATACTAGACACAGAACACAATATACCCTACATACTAGATAGTAGCTGTGTTTGTGTGGGTTAGCCACGGGGTCAATAACACATGACAAGGAAGCGACGAGGACCATCAGGCGGGAAGATACAAAAACTTATTGATTTAAAAATAGAAAGTGAATTGGCGAACATCAGAACTGAATAGTAAAGTTACGTTAATATTATGTATTCGTTTGAGAGATTAAATCCTTCCCGTATATAATATACTACTTTTTGTCACAACTACACAAAAGCTACACAATGAACAAAAGTTGCAGAACCTAACTTTAGTGAACCTTAATGACATAACGAATATAACCTCTTTAAATTCAACTTGTATTTTATAAGTTGCAAGAGACTTTGAACTTAACTACTAGCTTGTAAAGTCGATTTACCTGTTTATGTTTATTAAGACGTGCACAAAAAAAACAATCACAATCTCTTTCAGTAGTATTATAATGCTCTTTGCTCTCTATTCAATAATAATTATTATATAAATTAAGTGTAAGTACTTACGTTCCTAAAATTATGATATAGTGATTAGTGTGTTTCCAGGTTGAATTAAATAAGAATACACCAAACGAATCGTCTTTATTGATAACTATTTTGAACGATAAAGAGAGGTTCGACCTCGGTATTAAGCGTGCTTGAGATAAATTGAATGTGATCTCTGATCGTCAGTTTCCGACGGACCGTCGTGCGATACTGAGTAGTTTTATAAAATTAGTGGACATGGCTTATGTGGTAGATTTACGGTCGGACACGGTGACAAAGCCGACTCAGGCTATGAGGCACGCCATGGTGAACTCCGCACTGGGTGACGATGTATACCGGGAGGATCCCACGGTGAACGCTCTAGAGAGCAAGCTGGCAGCCTTGCTGGGGAAACAGGCGGCATTATTTGTACCTTCAGGGACCATGGCGAATCTTATCGCATGTAAGTAGAACCTACAATATCTTTATAGTATTAAAATTAAGTAAAAACCTTGACAGTCATACCCAGGCCTAACCCAACAGTAAGTGCATCAGAAATTAAGAGTTGTTTCACAACACACAGAAATTAAGGCAAGTTGAAATTGAATCTGTAGCCTTTTGTTTCACAGCTGGCTCACCGTCTACTGTGCTGTGGAAGTTGAATTTTATAAAGATTTTGACTCCACCCCTGAACTTACTTAAAGAAATTTTAGCTAGCCACATTTAGTTTTTACATAATTTTTTAAAGTTGGTTCTGTAATCAAACAAATTTTTCCTCTTTATTATAATCAATTAATGTAGGTACCCTTTAATATTTATATATTATAATATTATAATTTATAGGATATAACAAGATTTCTATAAAGATAATTCTACAATGGGTTTAATCCACATTAATTTCAATTATATTTTTGAGTTTGAATTGATCTGATATACATACTTGCTCAAAAAGGCCTATTTCCTAAAAATTCTTGAAAAATATGTTTTAGGGGTGTGGACACAATTTTAAATATTTTGATCTATAAGTTGCTGTAAATATGTTATTATCAAATTACCCTCCTGTTATAAAACAGAATTTTTTTAGATATTTTATACCTAAAAATATATCTAACCCTGTTATAATTCTGAAAATTGAATTTACCAATAAATACACACATAGTTCTGACCCCACACCAGGTCAAACCTATATCAAGAACTAAGAGGGCCTACTGTTCTACAACACCCAGACCTGAAACAAATATCTGTCTGTGACACAAACACTTGTCTCGGTGAGGGAATCAAACCCACATTCATCTTGTATCATAGCCGGCTCTCCTACTATGCCATGGAGGCTGTCCACATTTATTAATTAAATGTAAGTTTACAGTCTTACACCAAAACAATTCCATTTTAATAATAATAATAAACCTTAATAACTAGCTTGACTCTTAAAAACAATATAAATTCAAATAATAACAGAATTACTGACTTTTTACCTATTTACATACTGAAATTAACTGCTATAATAAAAGCCATATAGTTCCTGAGTGGTTTAAGCATCAGCAATGAACAAAAGTTTACTGATAAAAGTAAAGTTAAGTGATACAAGTGAGGATTTAAGATGCATGTTGCAGGTGCATGCATAATGCAGGTGTAACATTAAACAAAAAATAGTAATTAGGTATATTTACTCATTTGACTTACAGACCACATTTGCCATTGATTTTTTTAACATAATGAACTATGCCAGTTAGTAGGTACACAGATAATTAACATTCCAAACAAGTTTTGAATATCAAACAAAAAAGCCTAATAGTTCTTTTGATAGTTACTATAAATATATTTTAGACAATCTGATACATGTGATTAGTCTGTGTTGTTGATTAATAATAATTATTTTTAACCGACTTCAAAAAAAGGAGGAGGTTCTCAATTCGACTGTATGTTGCTTTTTTTTTTTTTTATGTTTGTTACCTCGTTTCTCTGTACTGTGTGAACCGATTTCGACCATTCTTTCTTTGATTGAAAGCTGGTGCTTGTCATTTGGTCCCATAAAAATATGGTGAAGATCTGATGAATATCTTCGGAGCTGGAGAGGGTAACTCCTTAAAATTAAGTAGTATTCCAGTGGTTCTTTTTGCATTACGTTCATTATAAAAGTTAAGTTTCAGTGAGAGAGGGTAAAAGGGGTGGGGGTGAGGGAGGGGGGTGATAAAATTAAAATACACGTAAATTCTAATATCTTCAGCAGCTTTTAACCGATTTTATATAATTTACCACTAAAAAGCAAAAAATAAATTATTACTTTTTAAATAAAAATTAAACCGCCTTCAAAAAAACCCAGACACAACTAAAAAGCAAAAAATAATTGGTTACATTTAAATCAATTAGTTATATGCAATTTAAATCAATTATACATTATAGAAAATGATTCATTAACTCCTATGCGGCCGCTAACGCAGCGTTATAATTAGTACTACTACCATGCGGACATTACACACCTGGGGCATTATTCTCTATGTCCATAAAAACGCGTAACGAGGTGCGTTACGTTAACTGCATGTAACGGTAGTCTGTAATGCATTTATATGCGAATTACATGCACTAAACGTTACGCGCCTCGTTACGATTCGAAGGACATAGATATTAATGCTCCTGCTGTTGGCAATGGCTTACGCAATTTAAAATTAAAATAGTAATTGTGTTGAGCCGCTGTGGAGTATAATATAAGCTCGTATTCGCTACGCGGGTGCGGAAAACCCACTTAGTGTATTGCAATCCCCAAGGGTAATTATATTATAGGTAGGTAATTATAGGGTAATATTTTCTGTAGGATAGGCCTGTAAACCAGCAATGGGTTATCTGCCACAATACAAGAAAAAATATCGGCGTTTTGCTCGTCCTAAATGAAAGGCATATAAATTGTGAAGCTGAGAGAAATTTGGACATCAATCATCGGACATTCACTATACGAAACCCATCAGGAAGCTTTTACTTTACGTCGATTTTCTGTGAGACATAGTCTAGATCAGTGGTCGAGTGGCGAGTTTACGGCTCTACCATATTAAATACATTTGATAACATTAAATTGGGTTAATGCAATTAAAGCAAGACTTTTAAAGTAATAGACTTAATAAACATTTGTTTTAGAAAAACATGATACATAATCAATAAATACCGCTAGCCCTGGCATATAGTCCATAGTCTGGTGATCTATGCCTACTACTAAAGTAAATTGTGTCTTCCTATCGATGAAAGAACTTTTAGAATCGGATCATTAGTTGCAGAGATTACCGCCTAGTTTCCAACACAAGGAAAAGTAAAGTATATACTGTATTTTCAACAAGGATGACGTAATTTACTGTATAGCTCTTGATCTTTGGCCTGGCCATTTAAAATAAACTGATGTAGGTAATGTTACTTTATATTGTATTTGTGCCTTTTAAATATCCACCTTGCATAGTTTTGTTGATGTTCCTAACAATAGCCTAAGTACGCCACCATTACACAAATGACGCGACATTATACTCGGAAAATAAGAGTAATTGTGAAAGGAAATTCAAAAGAATAATACTTTAAGCTATAAGTATTAAACAGTTACAAATCAAATAAAAAAGTGCTATAAGCGCAATTTCATAACGATACGTACTAAAACTTTTTTTTAAATATTAATTTATAACTAAACGATAGTGTATTTTCCTGTGTTTAATATTGTACATTATTTTATATACAATCAGAAAATAATACGAAAACGAAACACATTTGCGAAAAAAGGATCAAAATTTATTGATAAAATTCGATTATGGGTTTTAAATAACGTAACTTATAGATTAAAATAATGTTAAATAGTCAACTATTATTAATAATGTTACTACAAATAAATTGCATCATGGGTGTATCCTCTTCCGCAATGTTGATTGTAGTGGTTTGTTCCAGTGATGGTGCACTGCAACAAACGCGGCTCGGAAGCGATCGTCGGCAGCAAGTCGCACATATACAAGTATGAAGTGGGTAAGTCACAGTTGAATGCCAACCATTCTAGGTCACACTATATGTCTCCACGTCTCACCCGACACGCTTCATACTAATTTTACAAGCAATAATTTGGGTTAATTCAGAACCTAGTTATTACCGGACGTTACGCATGTAATCCCCCAATAAGTAGGCAGATGTGTAACCACTACACCCACTTTTCGCCGTTTTTTTGCGGTTCCAAAATGTGATAGGAGCCTAACGCCATACCGGGCACAACCAGACTCCGGGCTGATACTGAGTATTTGTAAATAGAAAAACCCAACATCACTTAAACTCTGTAAATTTTATTTAGTAGAGTATTTGTGTATGCTTTAATTTTCCTATTATTTTCTAAGCCATAATAAATATCAAGAAATTTTATAAATACGGTATCGAAATTGTTGTAAAAATTAGGCGCTTAGTAAGATCCCATCTCGCTCGCAGTCCCATGTAACAGTACTGACATCATATTTATTGCAAGATCATTTTTCTATCATTTGATGTTCTCCATTTTATCAACTGCCTCGGTGGCGCAGTTGTAATTGCGCATGAGTTACGACTGCTGTGCTGCGGTCTCGGGTAAAGTGGTATTGGGTTTTCTATCTAAAACTCTTAGTATTAGCCCGGAGTCTGGAATCTGTGCTCGGTATGACGATAGGTTCGCCCGCTATCACATCATGGTACCGAATATTCGGAGAACAGTGGGTGTACTGGCACCTACACCTCTGCCTACCCCTTCGGAGATTACAGGCGTGAGTGTATGTGTGATGATGTTTTCGATTTTGATGTTCTCGTGATCACCCCAATGTAGTCATTACATCATTTTATTTAGGCGGCGCGGCTCATGTGGCCGGCGTGCTACTGTCGACGATCACTAACAAACCGGACGGAACCTTCGACCTTCAAGAGTTGGAGAACCGTGTCCGAGGTGCCGACATCCACGACTCACTCACATCGCTAGTGGCCGTTGAGAACACGCATAATGTGTGCGGTGGAAAGGTTAGCATGTACGGTCGATGCCAGTGTTTATGGTCTGGACTTAGTCACTTCACTTACCAATAGGGTAGATGACAGTAAGTGAAAACCGGGTAGAATTTAGTCTTTTATTATAAACTAGCTGTTGCTCGCGGCTTCGCCCGCGTGGAGGTTATTTTCAGGAGCAGAAGTATACAATCCAAGTAGTTGTCCTCAGCACTGAGGCACCTGTAGCGATTGTCCAGCCTCTCAGTTGTTGTGCAGTTGATATTGCATCTAAAGAATACCTCATAAGTTTAACCTCACTTTGCCCCTTTCAGGGATGATTTTTCAAAAACGTTGAAACACGTATTTCTCTATTTCCTACCAAAAGCCTTAATATGAATTTTCAGATCCCTAACTTGAAGAATGATAGATTTTCCATACAAATATTGAACTCTTATTTGACCCCTTTCAAAGTTGTGTTTTAAGAAAAAAGATAGCCTATGTCCTTCTACAGGATATAATCTATGTCCTTGCCAAATTTCATCACAATCCGGTCAGCCGTTTAGTCGTGAAAAGGTAAAAAACAAACAAACAAACAAACAAACAAACGGACGGACGGACGGATGGATGGACGGACGGATGGATGGACTGACGGACTGACGGACTGACGGACTGACGGACTGACGGACTGACGGACTGACGGACTGACGGACTGACGGACTGACGGACTGACGGACTGACGGACTGACGGACTGACGGACTGACGGACTGACGGACTGACGGACTGACGGACTGACGGACTGACGGACTGACGGACTGACGGACTGACGGACTGACGGACTGACGGACTGACGGACTGACGGACTGACGGACTGACGGACTGACGGACTGACGGACTGACGGACTGACGGACTGACGGACTGACGGACTGACGGACTGACGGACTGACGGACTGACGGACTGACGGACTGACGGACTGACGGACTGACGGACTGACGGACTGACGGACTGACGGACTGACGGACTGACGGACTGACGGACTGACTAACTGACTAACTGACTGCCTGACTGACTGACTGACTCACTCTCTCACTCTCTCACTCTCTCACTCTCTCACTCTCTCGCTCTCTCGCTCTCTCGCTCTCTCGCTCTCTCGCTCTCTCGCTCTCTCACTCTCTCACTCTCTCACTCTCTCACTCTCTCACTCTCTCACTCTCTCACTCCCTCACTCTCTCACTCTCTCACTCTCTCACTCTCTCACTCTCTCACTCTATCACTCTATCACTCTCTCACTCTCTCACTCTATCACTCTCTCACTATTTAACTTCGTGTAAAAATGTGAAACACGTATTTCTTTATTTCCTACCAAAAGCCTAAATATGAATTTACAGACCCCTAAGTCGAGGAATTATGGATTTCCCATACAAATTTTGACCTCCTATTTGACCCTCTTCAAGGTTGTTTTTTGAGAAAAAATATAGCCTATGTCCTTCTCCAGGATATAATCTATTCCCTTACCAAATTTCATTACAATCCGTTCAGCCGTTTAGTCGTGAAGAGGTAACAAACAAACAAACAAACAAACAAACAAACAGAGTTACTTTCGCATTTATAGTATTAGTATGGATTTAGTCTAATCACATATAAATTAAACCAATTTGTTAATTCACATGTTATTATTTAATATTTTCAAGTAACAAATATGCAAAAGCATTTTGTCACGTGACGTGAAACACCCATCAGTCATTTACAACGTCACCGTCACTGAATAATATAAAACGCTGAGCCAAACGTCTGTTAGTTTGCGGACGGTCACGACAGTTTATATAAATGCAAATTAAATCTTGAAACTTTTTATGTTTATTAATGACTAGCTGTTGCTCGCAGCTCCGCCTGCGTAGAGGTTACATTCGGGAGCAGAAGTATACAATCCAAGGAGTTGTCTTCTGCACTGAGGCACCTGTAGCGATTGTCCAGCCTCTCAGGTGTTGTGGCTGAATCTTGAGATTGCATCTAAAGAATATATAATAATAGTTTAAACTCACTTTGCCCCTTTTAGGGATGATTTTTCAAAAACGTTGAAACACGTATTTCTTTATTTCCTACCAAAAGCCTAAATATGAATTTACAGATCCCTAAGTCGAGGAATTATGGATTTTCCATACAAATTTTAAACTCCTATTTGACCCCTTTCAAGGTTGTTTTTTGAGAAAAAAGATAGCCTATGTCCATCTCCAGTATATAATCTATTGCCTTATCAAATTTCATTACAATCCGTTCAGCCGTTTAGTCGTGAAGAGGTAACAAACAAACAAACAGAGTTACTTTCGCATTTATAGTATTAGTATGGATAATATAATATTTTAATATAGACTATGAAGAATAAAATAAAACGGTTTCCCAAAAACAGTCGACTACCCTCTTACATGTCCTGCTGCCCTTTAAGATCTTGAACACAATAACTACTGTTGGCCACTCCAAGCCTCTTTTCACCATCTTCCGTAACTCAACCATGAGCTTATGTCAAAAAGTTACGATAGGTAATCAAAGTCCCTAGCGTTGAAGCGTTGTTTTTTTCTTATGGTACCTACCAAATTTTGTTTGTCACGTAACAGCTAGAGGCGCTGTATATTTTGTCATATAAATATTTTACATTGTTGCTAGCGAATATACGTGAGAAACACTCGTGGTTGAGCTACTAAATGATCATATATTATTTTGTCGTAAAGTACTGTAAAAACATATAAAGAGTAAGCCTATGATTTTAATGATTTTACAGCGGCTATAAAAAATGTAGCAATCATGGTTTTCATACACGTTGAGTTATCTACTTGCCTCATGTAATTAGATGCGATGTCCGTAGCAAAACTAAATAAATATTTTTCACAATTGGACCCTGTTAAGCAGACAAGATCTAGCCAACATTTTTTATGAAATCGAGTTAAATACATAGTCATAATCTCCTAATCAAGTTTCATATGTGCACAAAAGATCCAGGCAGTATCATGACATTTTTAAGGTAAATTTTAGGTAAACTTGTCGTGTTTTACTATGTCATTACTACCAATTAATTTTCAATTAGTTACTGTATTACTTTTAAATTAGCTGTTAAACTTTAAACTGCATTTACTTAAAAGTATGAAAACGTCAGGTGAATGTTTTCTGCTTAACTGGGTCCAATTATACAAAGAATCAGGATAGTCGTCGTATGCTTTTTTCATTAAAATTGATCACATCAGGTACTGCCGTTGAAATTCCTGGACGATCTAGCTGTGTTATGCAAGAAGCACTCCCTGATGGTCCACATGGACGGTGCTCGGTTGTTCAACGCGTGCGGGTACCTACAAGTGCCTGCGAGCCGCGTGGTGCGCGACTGCGACAGTGTGTCCGTCTGCTTCAGCAAGGGACTGTCCGCGCCTGTTGGCTCTGCTATTGTGGGATCCTGTCACTTTATTGAACAGTGAGTTCTTTGAATACGTTAATTGCAGCACTACACAGAGTCTACACAGTAGGGATTGACCTACTGTGTTTTAAAATGTCAACTCAATAGAATATAAATATACTAAATTTGCCAGCTACTGTGTTCCCTCCTTCCTACGATCCTGGATCCTTTAAGCGTAGTGTGAGGAAGCTACACAGCAGACCAGCATGATTGTATTAAGTAGCAAGGGATTTATTGTCTCTCCGTACGTGATACTTTAACTGGACGGCACTGCGCTTATCATTAGGTGTAGTGTGGTCACTTTGCCGTGATAGGATAAAAAATAATGGGACCGCCACACAACGGGGATTATTCTCTATGCCATTACAAACGCGTAACGCGGCGCGTTACGTTGTGTTATGTAGTGAGAATAACAGAATGCCATTACATGCAGTCAACGTAACGCGCCTCGTTACGAGTTTATAAGGTCATAGAGAATAATGCCCCAGAAGATTTTAACAGAAATCTACACAAGTATACGGCGCAACACGCCACGCGTATAAAAAACTCATACACGCAAGCAGCATGTTGTATTTTGTATGCGCTGCGCATCCAGCAAGTGTGTTAAGCTGCACCAGCATACGTATTCGTTACTAGGGTACGGAAAATACACCCAGCGTGTTGTGAGCCTCCAGGATAGTTAAACTAAATTATTGTAGGGGCCGCATTCAAACTGTTAAACGTCATGATCTGAGTTTGAACCTGGGAACAGTGAGCATTTCGACTGCTGTTGCAAGGATCTTTTTTTATCCTGGCACGGCAAAGTGACCACACTGCACCTGATGGTAAGCGCAGTGCCATCCAGTCAGAGTATCGAATAGCGAGAGATGATCTATCCCCCGCTACTCAACACAATCATGCCGGCCTGCTCCTTCACACTACGCCATGAGCAAGAAGGTGAAGAAGCGGTCGAGGGTCTATTGTCAGAGTACTCAGAAGACCGCAAAACGGCCAAACATCGTACCCCAACTCTAGACCCCTCGACAAAAACCGGATGTAGACTGGCTGATCTCGGAACGCGACACACTTGCGTGTGCCACTATGGCGGGTTTTACACCCTGTGTACGGTGGTCGCTATCCGGGTGGATATGAATATCCTACCACCAACAAATTTGCCACCGTTTGCCTGGAATTAAACCTAACTTATGCGTAGGGCTCGCCGCATGCGCAAGATGTTGGGCGGCGGCATGCGGCAGGCGGGGGTGCTGGCGGGCGCGGCGCTGGTGGCGCTGCAGGAGGTGGTGCCACAGCTCCCACTGGACCACAAACGCGCCAACATCCTGGCCAAAAGTCAGTCATGCATGCACAGTACTACCACTTCGGTTATAACTTCTCCATACGTCTAGTAAATTAGGACAAATCCCATGAATTGATGATGAATGGTAACCCTACTTTATATAGGATGTTATAGAAAAAGGGTCTTAAATTTCATATGGAAACCCATGTCTTATAAGTTAAAACTCACCATTAAACATGAAAAACATGACTGCCTTGGTGGCGCAGTTGTAATTGCGCATGCGTTACAACCGCTGTTCTGAGGTCTCGGGTTCGATCCCCGAGTCGGGTAAAGTGATATCGGGTTTTTCTATCTAGAAATTCTCAGTATTAGCCCGGAGTCTGGAACCTGTGCCCGGTATGGCGATAGGCTCGCCCCCTATCACATTATGGGACCGAAATTCGGCGAAAAGTGGGTGTACTGGTTACACCTCTGCCTACCCCTTCGGGGATTATAGGCGTGAGTGTATATGTATGTATGTATGTAAACATGAAAAATTCGTAATCTACGTAATTTCTGAGCAAGTAGTTGTGACTTTGAAACTTATAACATTGGTCGCATGAACCTGAAGTCAGCTGGTACATACCAAACTGTAATATAGACCCCTCTCATAAGCCCTAGGTATATCCAGTACGAGAGACTTAATAATGATTATGTGATATCCTTAATTTTTCATAAAGACAATTTTCATTTTAACCTTCGCAAATAATACAAATGTATGACATAAACCTTCGCAAATAAGCAAGAAACGCTTGCTTATTTCTGATTTAGTTTTATGTACCACCTTTTTGCAACACGCTGTATAATCTCGGCCATTGAAATTTACAGACCTTATAAATTTAACTATTTCAAATGATACGCCACAAAACTGAATTGATATTTTGAGGTGGTGGCTTTTTAAACAATTTTTTTATTGTATTTCGAGATTAATAAAATCATTGAACAATGATTGGGCCCAAAAAAAATATAACTTGACATAAAATTGTATGAACATCAAGTGTTTTGTCCCCAGCCATAGAAGGCATGTTCCTGAAATCGTTTTCGGTGGATGTTGAGAACCAGCATACGAACATAGTGCTTCTGTCCATATCTCGTGACAGCACCCTCACGGCTGACCTGGTGCTGCAGAGACTACAGCAGGTGTGTTTGGCGGAGACACAGGTATGTAGTGGATACTATCACACTAACACAAATGTTATTTTTTTCAGGTCAGGATGTTGTGTAGAAAGTCCCTTGTAGTTTCTGATACCCACGACACTTTGTATCTTAGTCCCGTGACTATGATGAGTCTGTACACAAATCCAATTCTTAATGTTGCAAACTCATAACACATAATTATTATTAATGTCCTCTAAATAATGTATAAGTAAAAGTTTTTTATTCATAAAAAGTACACCGACTTCAATAAAAAACAAATCATGCGTCCCTTTAAAATTTGAGGGTTGCCCTCGATTTTTATGAGATCCCATCATCAGATCCTGACTTGGTGCCAATGGGACCATATGGGAAGTATACCCTTTGAAACAAAAAAAGAATTTCTCGAATCGGTCCAGGCGTCTTCGAGTAATCGGGTAACATACATAAAAAGATTCTGACGAATTGTTAACCTCCTCTTTTTTGAAGTCGGTTAAAAAGTGAGATTATCATTTATACAGGGTGATTGCAAAACAGCAAACGACGAGGGAGTCATAGTGAAAGCGGTCGAGTTCGATCCAAAAACGATTCGCTTCACGTTACACCGGGAGATCACCGACGAGGACCTTTGGCTGGCCATCATGAAGATCACTTATGTGTTCAAGGAGTTTCAGGCCGCTGGAAAATAATTTAAATATTTAGGGTCTATTACATGTCCCGGGACGAGGCCGTAATGTGGCCGGGACTTGACCGGGTATTTTAAATTAAAGTACTTTTATACGACATATCTGTTAGAGGTCATACATAAATTACACACGTCACACGTAAGGGGGGAGATTGTCGACGAAGTGTGACATTGTGTGACAAGGGTCCTAATTTTCATGACGTCACATAAAAAAAACAAATTTTGCTTAAACTGCTATTTAAATTTAAATATGTGACGTTACACTAGGGATCAGCTGTGACAAGAACGGAAAGGAGATCCGCAGGTTTCCTATGTAAACTGGGCTAAGTGGTGAACACAAATGGGGTATGGTTTTTAACAATAAGGATATGACACACTTTAACTACGATAAAGTATTTTTGAGGCAGGTCATAGGGTTTCAAAGTTTTATCAACATAAAGGTATACATAATCTACTATTTTCTACCATCTTCAATGACTATGATTTTGATCAGATATGATCTCCTTAATGATTATAATTATAAATAACGATGTACTTTACCTTACCGTACCACTAATCACCTTTCTTTATGCTTCTATAGTTTTGCTAACATTCAATGTAATTTAACAAAAATTGAAAGAATATCGATTATCGATATTAGTTTAATTTCCAATACAATATTTACAAAAGCTATATTAGCAACCCCACGATCATTTACAATAAAAAATGGTAGAAATATTTTTGTGTTATCGTTATATTTCTTCTAAATCTGATTGCATCGGTGTAGGATGAAATAAAAATGAGAAATAAAGTCTAAAAAATACAAGTGATTTTTTGGTTATTAAGAATATCTTGTCCATGCTGTTCCAAATCTGCCGATCTCCTTTATGAAATTCGTGTGACGTAATTTATGGATGGCCCCTTATGTGTTTCTACCAGTTGATATTAATTAGTGCTCAAATGTTTCGTACGTATGTACTAGTTATATGATTTCCAAAACTGACATTATTATTAAAAACGGCGCTAGGTTACTGAGGAGTGGAATGGATGGACTACCAACACAGAGGTCAGGAGTTTGATCCCAACAGCACACACTTCTGTGTGTGTCTTCTTCACAAACTACGCGTGTATTAACATCTTTGGGAATCCTGAATACTTGAACTCTTCCCGTGGTAGACTATGTCCAAAGCCCTTTTATGAGTAGATGAGGTCTATGTACAGCAGTAGAATCGAATAACATAGTATAATACAGGGCTCAAATATATAGAAATAAAAATCAATGTAAGTATGTTTGTCCTCTAAGAACCCCCAACCTATTTTATTTTATTAGGATCTCCAGCGAAGAACACACTTAACATGTTTAATCATTGTACTATTGCAATTTGTGACTTGTGCTTCCTCAACTATAGGAGACCACATCATGCAAAAGTACATCACAAACGACAAACAAAAGAAACAAAAATTAACTTAATCATGTCTATTCCGACAGTTAAGGGGGTAGGTATTACTGGGGGTTTCTTAAGGCTACAGGTATAATCAGGGTATTTAGGGTTTTTTAATGTTACCATGACTAATCTATGCACAGCATATTATGCCGGGATAGGGTCTCTAATTAATAGTAGAATAGGAAATGAATTGTGTAATGTTTAGAATATGATATATAAATCAATTTTAAGGGCGTAAAATACAATCAAAAAATGTTTTAGAAAATATAATGTCATATCAAGCGAAGCTACTTTCAAATAAAGGGTTATAGATACATTAATATATGCAGATGCGATAAAAATCGCTTTATTTATATGCAGTTATCATATTTTTTTTTTATTCTGGCGCGGCAAAGTGACCACACTGCACCTGATGGTAAGTGCAGTGCCGTCCAGATAGAGTATCAAGTAGCGAGAGACAGTCTATCCCTCGCTACCCAACACAATCATGCCGGCCTGCTGTTTAGCTTCTTCACACTACGCCTAAAGGACCCAGGATCATAGGAAGGAGGGAACACGATAGTTGGCAAACTGTTCCACAGCTTGATGGTGCGGCAAAAATACGAATTTGCGATATATCTTAACTGTATATGCGATTATATCTTAACTGTTGTTTAATTGAGCGTTAAAACTTCATGATCGCTTTGGTGATGGTTATGAATCGAATCTTCCAGAATATTATACAGCTAGTCAATAAAATGAAATAGTTTAGCAATACCCGTACAATTTAGTAATATATTTTACATATTCCAGTTGTAATTGACTTCCTCGCTGGAGCAGATGTAATTGCGCATGCGTTACGACTTCTGTGCTGAGAGTCACCTTGGTAAAGTGATTTTGGGTTTTTCTATTTAGAAATACTCAGTACCAGCCCGGAGTCTGGAATTGTCCGCGGTATGGCGATATGGTTGCCACTTATAACATTCTGGGACCGAAATAAATTCGGCGAAAAATGGGTGTACTGGTTACACCTACTATACCCCTTCGGGGATTACACGTGTGAGTGTATATATGTATTCAGTTCTATTTTTTTTTCTAGATCCAATAGTCTAGAACCATCGTTAATTTTGTGAGTAGATTGCTTATAATAGTCTCACATCAATAAAAATATCCTTAATAAATCCGGAATATAATTTATAAAACTTGATTATATTTGGTTTTGTTTCCTGTTCATTGAATTCGGATGTTTAAATTGCCTTTTTTATTGCCCGTGCCAGCAAGCTTATTGTAGATGGAAATAATAAATTATAGTTTTAGTAATTATAAAAAACACGCATTAATAGCTAGCTGAACTAAAAAGTTGAAAATAATTCGATTCATTTGATTGTAAAAAAACACGGCTTGTGCAATGTCTTGGAGGTGGTGAAAATTACGTTAAATACAAATATAGATAGATACAGGTGAAGCTAATATAAAGCGTGTAAAAAAGCCAAAATATGTGTAAGTGAGAGAGGAAGAGATTAGTAAAATTTTGAATTTTATGCCAAACTATGTGTTACAAAAATATACGCTGTTAAAATAAAACTAATACTATAAAAGGCATCCTCAAATTTTCGTTATTCAAGAACAAAACATAAGCGAGCTCCTTACTATGAGTTTTTTTTCTGTGTACGTGATGGGATTTTGTTTGGCGCGAAAAATGAACCAATGATATGTGGTTTATTTATGGCGCCAAATACGTACAGAAATCTATGAGCTCACTAAGTATCTCTTTAGTAGAGGTGTTAGAACTTTTATTATATAATAAATGTAATTATTATTTACATAATGGTTTCTTATATTTACGCGAATATTATACATTGAAATAAAACGAATTTTACGGATTATATCGCGGTTTATTTTACTTTTTTACTTTTTTTTTAACCCGACGTTTCGAAGGCTTTACAGCCTTCGTGGTCACGGGGCAGACTAAGTTGTATGTCGTCACGAAAGTATAGTGCAATGTTTCTACCCTCCATATAGTTGATATTTAATTTTTATTTGTTGTAGTCCGATCTACGCAGAAGGAGCTCACAATGTCTTGAGGTCTGGCAGTTGGTCTTTTGGGTTCCGATTTAATTAAATGTATAATTGGATCCCAGGCTGGTGCTAGCTTCCAACTATCTTCTCTATTGAAATTTGGATGTTTTTTAATTTCAATAGCCTCGCGGATCATCCTAGGCAGGAATCGGTGTTCTTTGGCAAGGATTTGTGGCTTGTCAAATCGAAGATAATGCTTGGAGCCTTCCTCTGAATGTTCAGCAACTGCAGACTTCGTGGAGCGTCGGTGTTTTACGTCAGCTATGTGTTCTTTTACGCGGGTCCCTATATTTCTTTTTGTTTGACCAATATAAGAGAGACCACAGTCACAATCTATTTTATAGATGCCCGGTTCTTGTAGAGGTTAATTATTATTTACGTTTGTAGAAGCGCTCGTTTCTCGACGGTCGATGTTATATTTAGACTAAACTGATTTACCACCACGGCCTACACTGCACTTTTTGTTGCAGTCAGCAGTGACGTTTTTTTTTCTTTATATATGGCTACAAGCAGTGTTGCTGTGAGCAGTGACGTTCAAGGATAAAATCAAATAGCAACCGAAGAGCTTTTTTCATTAGGGTGTTTTTTAGGCTAAGGACTGAGACCATACTGACAGTATGTTTTGTTGACAGAAATTTAATTAAATGATTATTTATCAATGCCTTAATATTTATGTCATGGAATTTATTTATAGTAAATAATTCTTCAATTATTGTAGATGTACCTACGGAGTATTTTGTCCATTTGTTATATTTTATACGAATATAAATTTATTACGTTCATACTGTGGTTTTATTTGAGACTACTAAACATTAATAACTAAATGTGGATGCCAGAATACACTACACTAATTACCAGAACACTGCAAATTGGTGACATCCTGCAAAGACTAATTTATGAGTACATTATATTAGCGAATATATGAGTCGTATAGAACCAAAAAGTATGCACCAAAGACTATTGCAATATTTTATAATTAAGGACGGCTATAAACCCTTCTAAAACACAGAAAAATTGCTTTAGAACCAAAGTTGGCAATCTTTTAATATCAAACAATCAGAAGCGTCAACAATCCAAAAAAACAGTGAATTAATGGCAAACTTGGCAGTAGCAAAGGTGGCAATCTTACCTTAGGTACTCAGTAATCTTGAAAAATTTATATGATTTTGCACCGTTTAACACGTTGACTGCGGCGCACACACACGGTGTGTTTTTGATTTTGCTACGCGCATGCGGCCGGCACACGCTAGGTGCGTTTTAAAAATCTCTATACAAGAGTGCGGCCGGCACACAACAGGTGTGTTTTTATTGCGCGACGCCTGTGCGGGCGGCACACGCTAGGTGCGTTGTAAATAAATATATACAAAGATTGTGGCTTCACCCACGTATTTTTATTTAATATTTTATTACTTGTCTTAGATAGCCATGGTTTGATTTATATTTATAGGAATGATTATCCTAAATGTAGCTAACTTTAGCGAGTTATTTCGATA
This sequence comes from Laothoe populi, assembly GCA_905220505.1. Lineage (NCBI taxonomy): Eukaryota > Metazoa > Arthropoda > Insecta > Lepidoptera > Sphingidae > Laothoe > Laothoe populi. The sequence goes on from HG992156.1 coordinate 1,673,772, forward strand.
AATCTTACGAATATAGGTATATACTCAAATTTTATACATAAAATTTATTTCAAACACGTAAAAGATCTACCTTTTTATTACATCTAAACAGGGACACAAATTTTAACAAAATACAATAACAGCTTTGGTAGCTGTTGCTCTAAATAAAGAATGGTAATAATATCTAAAGTTTTATTTTAAGTTTTAAATTAAAACGATGCGCAATTACTGTATTGCAAGTAATTCAACAGTACCATAAATACGAGGGGAAAAGTGGCTTATAAATTTGCACGGCCAGACATGGTTTTTAGCTTAGCGATATATACAACACGCCCGGCGCGTAGCGCCGCACTCGCGTTCGGGATTGTTACGCGAGTGCGGGAAACGCACCTAGCGTGTGCCAGCCGCATAGGCGTATCGTCGCAATATTTGGCGCCGCAGTCAACGTGTTAAGCTTAATTTTTATCATTATTGTCATTGATTAAGTAAAATATCTCAACGTATTAAAATAAAATATTCTGCAATATTGTCTTTCGACTCAAAAGAAGTTATCAGTTTTTTTAATTTGCCAAAATATAAGTCGGCCCTAATACTTTGCCCACTTTGGTTCTATACGACTCTTATATTAAAGTGAATACTATAGTATCATATAGCTAATGGGATACGCGTAAAAGTTTTTTTTATTTTTTATTCTGGCGCGGCAATGTGACCACACTGCCTGATGGTAAGTGCATTGCCGTCCAGATAGAGTATCAAGTAGCGAGAGACAGTCTATGCCTCGCTACTCAACACAATCATGCCGGCCTGCTGTTTAGCTTCTTCACATTACGCCTAAAGGACGATAGGTACGCTAAATATACTGTAAACACGGTTTCATTTAAAAATGAATTAATTTATGCCTCCACACAGGGATGGGAGATAGGTTATTAGGCGCGCTAGAAATGCAAGGAGCAGTTCCCATGGATTTGAATAGCGGATAGGGGCAGCGCTGCCCTGGTGTGTGGTCTATTTGTATTGACACTGGCTATATGTGAAGCTCAATTAAGGCGGTAAAGCTGAAGTACCTATCATTGCCACATACATCACATACCAATGCACACATCATTTAATATATATTTTATATACATTTATTTATGTATTAGTATCTTGTCTGGAACACTGATTGTCAATATATTCTTTCCTACTGTGTACACCCATATTGTCTCGTCTCTGCATCACCCGCAGGTAGACTGGTAGAGAATGTCTCTGGCATTGAGTCCGGCTTTATTGTGTAGGTATATGAAGTTTTAAATAAATAAATAATGTAGGCAAATGAAGCGAACTCTGGTAATAAAACATGTTTTTCATTGTATTATTAAAATTCTACGAGTCCGCTACTTTAATTTCTTAGTACAATTATCTTTGAAGAATTTATTGATAATTACTATTACAGGAAAATAGTTTTCCTCAACACAGTAGGTATCTCTATATCTACTAAACAAAATGGTAACCGGTTGTCACTTCTCAATATATCTTAATAATACACTATTTCTGTTTTGTATTCTTGCAATATTTTATATTGAGAATTACAATTCCAGTTTTAATTACTTGGCATAGAAAAAAGGCAGTCCATAGAGTAACTCTGTTTCTCTATGATATATTAACCCAGTAATATGTAATGTCCTACTGCTGGACAAGGGTCTCGGCTAATGACAGGTAAACCTTCTTCCATAAGGAAAATTATTTACGTGTGGAAAAACAACACATATTAAACACTAATTACACATATAGAAGACTACTTAAGTAGGTTTTGTATAGACACAAAGTACTTACTTGTTACTCCAAAATTTTCACTCGTACGTTGGCAACCCTATCCAGCTTATTTATATTTCTCTCACGAATAAATAGCTCGCAGTGTCGGTCTAGTACTCACGTGAAACATTTGTTAATGTGAGGTTAAATTGATTGGCCGTGTTTGTGATAATGTATATAGTGGACTTACGGTCAGATACGGTGACGAAGCCCACTGCAGCTATGCGGCGGGCCATGTCGGATGCTTCGTTAGGCGACGACGTGTACAGAGAGGATCCTACAGTGAATATACTAGAGAGCAAATTCGCCGCTATGCTCGGGAAAGAAGCCGCACTCTTCGTGCCCTCCGGGACCATGTCTAATTTGATCGCGCGTCAGTTATTTTTAATTTAAATTATTTATACATACATACACACTCTCCCATGTAGCCTCTGAAGAGGTGGACAGAGGTGTAACGTCCCATGATGTGATAGGGGGCGAGCCTATCGTCTTACCGGGCACAATTCCAGATGCGAATGTGACTGGAAGAGTGGGTAGAGGGCGCCCGAGGAGAACTTATTCCAATCAAATTAAACGATGTATGAATGTGGAAGAGGCGAAAGAAGTGTGTCAGGATCGTAGCTTGTGGCAGTCAATAGTCTCTGCCTACCCCCATGGGATACGGGCGTGAGTGTATATGTATGTATGTAATTCCAGATCCCGGGCTGATACAGAATACGTGATAGAAGTATAAGCTAGTATAATGATTTAAACTAATTCAACTATCCCTAATAGGATAGGCTCGCCCTCCATCAGATCATGGGACGACAATACAACTTTATTTGCGCCTTTGCAGATACTTCTGTGTCCGCGTACGTTTTGCCAAAACTCTGACTGGAATCAAGTATAATACTATACTACATAATATTTAGCTGTCCAGTTGGAAATGCCATTAATCTTGAAGTTCATTATTCTGTAATGTTAACAGTCTTGTAACAGAACTACCCCTTTATGTACGCAAACGTTATGTCACATCGACCTGTCGTAGCAAAATAATAGATGATGATCCCAGAGAGAAAACTCGTAGATACATGTGCAATAATACAAGATTAGTTTTTGTATACCATAAAGCCGAAACACCCAAATTAGATTTTGGTATAAAATATCAGATAAATATATGACATAATAATAATAAGGAAAACTCACGCGGTGACATGCAAAAATAAAGTATCCCGTTTCTTGAAGGATGCATGGGCAAACGCGCGCCGCGCGCTGCTGTTTGTTCAAAATGTCCACCCCTTTCCCTAATACACAAGCGGGCCCGTTTACGCATATTGCGCCGCATTTTTATTGAGTAATAAACAAGGTAACCAGGTTGACGAAAATTTTTATATGTTTTTGGGATACCAATATAACACGTTAAAAATTAGTGCAATTGATTGTGCTACCGATTCTCAAGAAACTACTTTCGGCTTTGTAGTATACTAAAATAATGTTTTATATTGTGATTTTAATTAATTACTAAACGGGGAATAGGTTGCTTGATGTTCAGTGCTATCCCTGTCTATAAGAAATAGCAACAAAGTGCTATACAGAATTGCTCTGTGTTTTTTCTTGAGTCATTAGGGTCTTGCCTTCTAGTCATAATTTTTTCCTTTTGTGCTGACGTCAATTGATTGAGAGAGAAAGAGACGCTAATTAAATCTACAAATTTTTATCCTGTATAGGGAAATAATATACTGTCAAGAAGCTACAAATTTAGATGTAACTAGCGCTCCCGGCGGACGTCCGTAAAAGTAAAAGCAGCGCCACACCGACTGCAACGCCATCACCCGGGCTGATTTGTGAATCTAAACCATCCAGTGAGAGTGTGTTGAGTAGCGGGGATAGATCGTCTCTCGCTACTCAGTACTCTATTTGGACCGCACTGCGCTTACCATCAGGTACAGTGCGGTCACTTTGCCGTGCCAGGATAAAAAAAAAAAAACCCGGGCGCGACCCAAACGCATACAAAAAAAACATTGAAATCGGTCCAGCCGTTGAGGAGTTCAGTGACATACATACAGTACAGTAGAATTATATATATAAAGATAAGTAACAAAATTAATTTGATAAAATCTATAATTAGTAATTAGGTACCGCGCGAATCAATGCGCTATCAATGAAGTGGGTTCCGAAAACACTCAATAAGTTTGAAAACGATATTTTGTCAGAACACTCGCAGGTTATTATTGAAATAGGGAACGGAAGCTCAGTTACAAAAAAGCATTTTTAAATTCATACTACCTATCGAGTCTTCGTACAAAATAAAAATAAATGCCGAGCCCCTAAGTAAATACCGGGTACATCCATGGTTTGAACTTTGGGTTATGTAGGTACAATATAATGTCTAACTATGTTTTTTTTTCAGTGATGGTACACTGCAGTAAACGTGGTACAGAAGCATTTGTTGGAACACTCTCACATATCTACAAATATCAAGTGGGTAAGTAAAATTACCTATCGTGCTATCTTAACACAAGGGTTCCTGTTATAACTGATAAGTTAGAACTCTGTTCCACCGCCTCGTTGGTCTAATGACACTTGGGTGTGATAAAGGTGAACCTGAAACCAAGGGTTCGAGCGTCGGGCAGACAACATTTTTGTGAGTAGGTAATTCGTTTTGTGAAATGTATTTACCCCTGACTGGATATTGTCGATATGGGTTGTCCCTTTGTCATTAGGGATCACCGTGAGTTGTTCCGGCAGCGTATCTAGTCTACTTTAGGATACCTTGGGATCGCTCCATAAGCGCCGAAGAAGGTCACCGAGGGGTTTTAGCTGGTAGTGTTGGGTGGAGTTTACATAGGGGGTACGGACTCGGCCCAGCGGCTGCTCGGATTGCCATCATCCGGGCGAGGGGGGTGCTGGGTCGTAAGACCGGCTAGTCCAGTATAACCGTTTTATTCTTATTCCGCTTACCCTCGGAGCGGGCGGCAGTAGTAAAACCGAATCGTCGTAAGTGAACTTTTTTCTGGTGTGACTTTTCGGGTATGAGGAAGGAGACACATTATGTATATCATATTGTTAGAAATGTAATCTATAATGAGCTGCCAGACAATTTTAAATAATCTTGCATACTAAATTAAGCAAAATAGAGGATTGATTCGCGCGTCTAAAGGTAATAGGAGCTATATGTTCTGACACAGGAGGCGCAGCTCACTTGGGCAGTATCTTGTTATCCACTATCGAAAACAACCCAGACGGAACCTTCGATCTAGAAGCGCTGGAGAGGCGGATCCGCGGCGCTAACACTAATGAGCCTATCTCTACAGTCGTGGCCATCGAGAACACTCATAACGTCTGCGGTGGCAAGGTAAAGTTTTCTTATAGAAGACAAACTGCAGTAATGTATCATAAAAAGGCTAGTAAACATGTTACCTGATGGTCAATGTTATCCACTGCTCATAGCCCAGAAATCCTGAAGTCAGAAATCATGGACAGTGCCGGTTTTAGCAATCCTAGGGCCCTAGAGGCCTTTTTGCACTTAATATCTTGGTGAGTTCCCAAAATATGTAAATCTTAGTGTGTAAGAGATAATAAATACATCCGTAGGTCTTGTCTTTAAAATTCATAAGTGATGTGGCGGCGTTATGCAAGAAGCACTCCCTGATGGTCCACATGGACGGTGCTCGGTTGTTCAACGCGTGCGAGTACCTACAAGTGCCGGCGAGCCGCGTGGTGCGCGACTGCGACAGCGTGTCCGTCTGCTTCAGCAAGGGACTGTCCGCGCCTGTTGGCTCTGCTATTGTGGGATCAAGAGTCTTCATTGAACAGTGAGTTAATTATTTTTATTATAATTATTAGCTTTATGATTTGAAACTTTTTCATATACATATATTTTTTTATATCACGATGGTAGCAAACAAGCTTACGGCCCGCCTGGTGGTAAGCGGTTACCGTAGCCTATGGACGCTTGCAACACCATGAGCATCAAATGCGCGTTGCTGACCCTTCAATAACCTATTAACTCCCTTCGTGAAGAACCCCATACTGTAGTCCCCTTGAAAAACCTCGGCAGGGAGCTCATTCCACAATCGGAGCGTTCGCGGGAGGAATATCCTCTGAAAACGCGCTGTGCGCGACTATCTAGGTTCCAATGTGTGAGGATGAACTTCCTGTCGATATTATTACTTGATTACTGTCATTGACATCATTAGTCCTAATTAATGCAGTAGTGGACATACCTAAGCCTTTATTCATATACTACACATAATACGAACTCAATGTTCGTTGATATCGAACCGCAGAACATTAGGTGTTTTGGAAAGTAGTTAAAATTGGTGTAGTTCAAACCATATTGAGCTTATCAAAATTGTTATTTCCTCCTCTTTTTTTAGAAAAAACCTACCTATTCCAGTATACAATGCTACTTTAAATAGAATTAAGAACAGACTGTGTTACCAAGAAAATTCCGGTAGCAATTGCCTAATTTATTCTGTTACGGTGGTAAATATCTAATGTAGCACAATTTCACTATTGCACTACTCTTGGTTAAAGCTATGGTATAATATGATTCAGGGCACGCCGTATCCGTAAGATGTTGGGCGGGGGCATGCGACAGGCGGGAGTGCTGGCCGCTGCTGTACTCGTGGGATTGGATGAGATGATGCCGCAGTTGCAATTAGATCACCAACGAGCACGCCATCTAGCCACCGGTTTGTGCTATCAATATCCCCTATCAAAGCCTCCGAGGCGTGGCAGGCGAGAAGCCTGTGAAACATGAGGTTGTTTGATCCCCGCACGTAGGTAAATGTTTGTGTGATCCACAAATATTTTGTCAGGGGTATTGAGTTGGGGTCCGATGTTTGGCCGTTCTGCGGCCTTCTGAATACTCTGACACTAGACCCTCGACCACTTCTTCACCTTCTTGCCCATGGCGTAGTGTGAGGAAGCAGGCCGGCATGATAGTGTTGAGTAGCGGGGGATAAATTGTCTCTCGCTACTCGATACTCTAATTGGACGACACTGCGCTTACCATCAGGTGCAGTGTGGTCACTTTGCCATGCCAGGATACAAAAAAAAAATGTTTCGGGTCTGGGTGTTGTGGGACTGTAGTCCTCGTAGTTGTCGATACCTACTACACAGGTTTTACCTAGTGTGGGGTCAGGACTATGTGTGTGATTGTTGGGTGTATTTATTTATTAATCTCTAATAATCAAATCTCTTCACCATGAACACCGAGTTCTGCCATGAGATTTTTGGAATTATACCGCTTTGGGATCCAATAAGTTATAAATAGTATCTGGAGCACCAGGTTCGATACCCAGCCTTCAGCAGAAGTTTAGTATACACAAGCTAAGTTAATAAATGGGTACCCAAAAATACTTGTTTTTTTTACAACCAAGACATTTTGTAATGTAGCCCAATAAAAAATGCTTTCATATGCGGAGATGTTATGATAAAGTTAATTATTTCCTAGCTATACAGAACCTTGGGTTGGATACATTCTCCGTAGACAATGACGTCCACACTAACATCGTCTTGGTGTACATATCTCCTGCAAGTTACCTCGTTTCTAATATCGTGACGAAGAAACTAGCATATACTTCTCCAGCAGAAAACCAGGTACGTCATTTAAATCAGATTTATTTGAATTTTATACAGATGGTATCAGTAATCGACTGCCTCGGTGGCGCAGTTGTAATTGCGCATGCGTTACGACTGCTGTCCTGAGGTCTCGGGTGAGATCCCCGGGTTGGGTAAAGTGATTTTGGGTTTTTCTATCTAGAATTCTCAGTATTAGCCCGGAGTCTGAAATTTGTGCCCGGTATGGCGATAGGCTCGGCCACTATCACATTATAGGACCGAAATAAATTCGGCGAAAAGTGGGTGTGTTTGTTACACCTTTACCTAAGCCTTGGGGGATTACAGGCGTGAGTGTAAATATGTATCAGTAATATAGTGATGTAACTACTTTATTTTATTACTATTGTCTTTATGCGTAATGACGTAATACATTTCAAAATCATGTACATACAATAAGATAGGACTTCTAATGGATTATGGATGGATTAACTGCTGGCCAAAGCTTTCCCTTGTTTAAATAATTGAATTTCATTTTGTGATTTCACTTCGTTAGTCGAATGTGAGTTGGGTCTCCTTCGACAATGAGCAAATATAGCTTGAACGAACGAACTAGGTCAAATTTAATACTTCTAATAAATTTCCAAGTTATTAAAAGTTTGTATATAAATGAAACAAACTAGATTAGTTCTTATCTTTGGAGACGAACGAGTGCTCCTAACTCCGGTGATGTTTTGAAAGCATCACTCAACAAATACTTACTACATACATAAATATACACTCACATCTGTAATCCCTGAAGGGGTAGGCAGAGGTAAAACCAGTACACACACTTTGCCGAATTTATTACAGTACCATAATGGCATACCGGACACAATTCCAGACTCCAGGCTGATACTGAGTATTTCTTGATAGAAAAACCCAATACCACTAATCCGACCAGGGGATTGAACCAGAGACCTCAGCACACCAGCCGTAACGTATGCGCAATCACAACTGCGGCACCGAGGCAGTCTAACAGTTTAACGGTAGGCAGCGGCTTTGCTGAGCCCTGGCATTGTCTGCTCGTCTGCCTATCGAGGCACTCAAAAATAAAATAAAGTTTACTAATTCGAAATTTATTTCTGGTCACAGTACTGCAGGACGGCAAACAACGAAGGCATAGTGGTAAAAGCGAGTACATTCGGACCGAAGATTATAAGACTGACGCTGCATAAAGATATCAACGATCAGGATCTATCGCTCGCCATCAACAAAATATCTTACGTGTTCAGACATCTGGATGGCAGAACCACAGTCACTTCTAAACTTTGATTGAGTACCCACTCAAGTAGGTATCATCTGGACATATTTGGTCACGTCAAACTGGCAATACTCGCCCTTATTGACGTGCGTTTTAAGCTTATTTGTAACGTTAAAATTATGGAAATAAAGTTAATTTTCGCTTGTATTTTTATTCACTACTTATAACCTTTTTCCGAACACCGGTATCTTTGTGATACTTATGATATTTGAGAGGGTAAAGACAAAAGGATTATTTAATCTTAATCTACATTGTTATTTTGTTATAGTGTGTAAGAATAGTAACATAAACATATTCAATAAACGATTGTTACTTATTTAAATATAGCCCATCAGTATTCCTAATCGATAAATGAGAGCCTCATGAGAGGAGATGCCTGCGTGCCATGCCTCATATTGTAAATCTGAGGTTAGGGTTTAGGTGTTTTGCTATCTGTGAAAAAATACAAGGAAGGTTGTCTCAGGCACTTTTCCCGCGTAATGTAAGACACCACTACAAGGGCAGTCAGGGGTTTTGTACTAGTTTAATTAATACATGTGATTGAATAGTAAACTGGAGTTTAATTTAACACATGGAAATGCCGCATACCTCACATACATATGTATATCCGCCGTAATCTAACTAGTATTTGTCAAGCTGATTATTGTACCTCTAAAATAAATTATTAAATATTTCGTGCAACAGTCTGGGTAGGTAGTAGCAACTAGCAACTTATAGACACTTTTTAATATTACCGTTTATTCATCAGCAATCATTTGTTGAACAACAAAAAACTATTTCAAACTAAAGATCTCCCTATTCTACTGTGGAAAATACGTTACATGTCTTCTATTTTTGTATTTAGTTAGGCGGCGTCTCTTCAGTTACGTTTGCATAGACTACACTAGTCTTGGAATTATGTGGCTGATCGATGATCGGTGACGTCAGATCTGTGGTTGTATCTATAGTCATTTACATAGGCTCCTTGATAATGTTAGCGTACATATTTATCCTGCCAAGAATGCTCATATCTACAAGCCTGTCCTCGATGCTGACTATCATGCCGCCAATGATAGCGTCATCCACTTTTTCAGTCAGTTGTATTTTCTTGCCTTTGACGTGTTTTTGTATGGCCTCTATGAGTTTCTTGCGAGTAGAAGCGTCGAGAGGCTCGGCTGTGGTCACTTCACATAGCGCTTCGTTCCTGTGCGCTGTCATTACGTTCAGGAACATGAGGATTATGCGCTTTAATATTTTTAGGCGGCCATTTTGTGCGACGACGCTTAAAAAGTTTGCAGCTGTATCTGGCATACCTGAAACGTTATTCATTTACTGCGTTAGTGGTTTATTTATTTTATAGTGACAAATAAATAAACATCATAGGAAACACTAGAAAAATATTACTCTCCTTTTTTGGGCAATCTGATAACAGAAGAGCAGATCTGTCTTATCACCACCTATCTATCCTTCAAATGGAATGGGTTGAATATGAAAAAGAGTAGATTCACGAGATAATACAACATAAAATATCTATACTTTAATAAAGCTGAAGAAGCACTTTGTCTGTATATTAAATATTTTTGCAAAATTTTGATTGTAACGTGTTATATTATCGATATAGAACCCAAAACAATTGTTTTTGAAATTATTGTCTGTCTCTCTGTCAAGGCATCACGCCCAAATTACTGTATTACGACAAAAGAATCGACTATCAAATCATAGAGTGTAATGTATTTACATTACACTCTATGATTGACACATTATGTACATTCTTTTGGAAATAAAAATTATTATTATTTTTATCTCGAGGTAACATTTAATCTTTATTTCATTTAAATTGGTGCATTACATCAAAAGTTATATCTGTTTGAACGAATATCTATACGGTGCATAGAGTAGTTGTGAGAGATGAAATGATTTTATAAAGAGAAGATAACTGCCATTCGGGCGGAGCCGCAGGCAACAGCTAGTTATAAAATATAACAATAAAATCACTATTGTCTTTCAAACGCACCAACTTCTTCTGCCACTTCTTTGAGCAGCCTACCCTTGGTGGCGCCCGGAATGAACTTCGTTTCTATGAAATCCTTCAAGCTTTCCTTGCCAAGTTCATTCAGCAAGCCACGCATATGTTTCTCTACATCTTCCAGCTGCTGTTTCTGCATGGCCGCGCTGTACAGTGCTGTCACATAGCTGCCTTCAAGTCCTGGATTTAATAAACTATTATAGTAGTTAAGGTTGCTTGCAGTTTCATTTTATTTTCAAAGCAGAGACTAGGATTATTGAGGAGACGGGGCTTAAGCCTCTGTAGGCCTATTGTTGAAATCAATTTCAATCTCAAACCAATCCTAACTCGATACAGTTTCAATTCCAATGTAGAAGATATTGGCACAATCAAGTTTGTTATTAGATTGAAGTGTTAATCGAGTCTACGACCGACAATCGGTGTGGCCATTTAACCATTTAACACAACACCTCAAAAAACCTAAAATCCGGTTTCCCACTCAATACGTCAATGTCAAAATCTTCTCTAGAGTGCCAAAATCGATCGAGTGCGATCGTAAATACTCTATTTTATTTAGTTACTATAATTTCCGCCGTATTCAGTTATGTAAATTGTGCGCTGATGTTGCGTGCAAGAGTGCTAATTGTACAGTTTTCGAACCCAATCCCAATTTTAAATTGGAATAGAGTGTCAAGAGTAACCCTCCTGATCGGGCTAGGCGGGCGCACGATTTAACTGAATACAGCTAGTAACTAAACGAAATAGAGTATTTACGCTAGTCGCTACGCTACGCTACGACGCTATCGTTCGTAAATATTTCATTTAGTTCAGTGAACTAGAGTTCCAATATCTTCTATATTGGAATTGAAACTGTATCGAGTTCGAGATTGGAATTGATTTCAAGAGTAGGCCTACTTCATTCATGCTGTAGACAAAATTGACAACAATGTACCATTCTCTCAAGACAACGGTGGAACCTAGTATGGGGTGAGGACTATAAGTGTGACTGTTGGGTATATTTATTTAATTACTAGCTGTTGCTCGCGGCTCCGCACGCGTGGAGGTTATTTTCGGGAGCAGAAGTATACAATCCAAGGAGTTGCCCTCTGCACTGAGGCACCTGTAGCGATTGTCCAGCCTCTCAGTTGTTGTGCCTGAATCTTGAGATTGCATCTAAAGAATACCTCATAAGTTTAACCTCACTTTGCTTTGCCCCTTTCAGGGATGATTTTTCAAAAACGTTGAAACACGTATTTCTCTATTTCCTACCCAAAGCCTTAATATGAATTTTCAGATCCCTAACTTGAGGAATGATAGATTTCCCATACAAATATTAAAGTCTTATTTGACCCCTTTCAAAGTTGTGTTTTGAGAAAAAAGATAGCCTATGTCCTTCTACAGGATATAATCTATCTCCTTGCCAAATTTCATCACAATCCGGTCAGCCGTTTAGTCGTGAAAAGGTAACAAACAAACAAACGGACGGACTGACGGACTGACGGACTGACGGACTGACGGACTGACGGACTGACGGACTGACGGACTGACGGACTGACTGATTCACTCTCTCACTCTCTCACTCTCTCACTCTCTCACTCTCTCACTCTCTCACTCTCTCACTCTCTCACTCTCTCACTCTCTCACTCTCTCACTCTCTCACTCTCTCACTCTCTCACTCTCTCACTCTCTCACTCTCTCACTCTCTCACTCTCTCACTCTCTCACTCTCTCACTCTCTCACTCTCTCACTCTCTCACTCTCTCACTCTCTCACTCTCTCACTCTCTCACTCTCTCACTCTCTCACTCTCTCACTCTCTCACTCTCTCACTCTCTCACTCTCTCACTCTCTCACTCTCTCACTCTCTCACTCTCTCACTCTCTCACTCTCTCACTCTCTCACTCTCTCACTCTCTCACTCTCTCACTCTCTCACTCTCTCACTCTCTCACTCTCTCACTCTCTCACTCTCTCACTCTCTCACTCTCTCACTCTCTCACTCTCTCACTCTCTCACTCTCTCACTCTCTCACTCTCTCACTCTCTCACTCTCTCACTCTCTCACTCTCTCACTCTCTCACTCTCTCACTCTCTCACTCTCTCACTCTCTCACTCTCTCACTCTCTCACTCTCTCACTCTCTCACTCTCTCACTCTCTCACTCTCTCACTCTCTCACTCTCTCACTCTCTCACTCTCTCACTCTCTCACTCTCTCACTCTCTCACTCTCTCACTCTCTCACTCTCTCACTCTCTCACTCTCTCACTCTCTCACTCTCTCACTCTCTCACTCTCTCACTCTCTCACTCTCTCACTCTCTCACTCTCTCACTCTCTCACTCTCTCACTCTCTCACTCTCTCACTCTCTCACTCTCTCACTCTCTCACTCTCTCACTCTCTCACTCTCTCACTCTCTCACTCTCTCACTCTCTCACTCTCTCACTCTCTCACTCTCTCACTCTCTCACTCTCTCACTCTCTCACTCTCTCACTCTCTCACTCTCTCACTCTCTCACTCTCTCACTCTCTCACTCTCTCACTCTCTCACTCTCTCACTCTCTCACTCTCTCACTCTCTCACTCTCTCACTCTCTCACTCTCTCACTCTCTCACTCTCTCACTCTCTCACTCTCTCACTCTCTCACTCTCTCACTCTCTCACTCTCTCACTCTCTCACTCTCTCACTCTCTCACTCTCTCACTCTCTCACTCTCTCACTCTCTCACTCTCTCACTCTCTCACTCTCTCACTCTCTCACTCTCTCACTCTCTCACTCTCTCACTCTCTCACTCTCTCACTCTCTCACTCTCTCACTCTCTCACTCTCTCACTCTCACTCTCTCACTCTCTCACTCTCTCACTCTCTCATTCTCTCACTCTCTCACTATTTAACTTCGTGTAAAAATGTGAAACACGTATTTCTTTATTACTTACCAAAAGCCTAAATATGAATTTACAGACCCTTAAGTCGAGGAATTATGGATTTCCCATACAAATTTTGAACTCCTATTTGAGCCCTTTCAAGTTTGTTTTTTGAGAAAAAATATAGACTATGTCCATCTCCAGGATATAATCTATTCCCTTACCAAATTTCATTACAATCCATTCGGCCGTTTAGTCGTGAAGAGGTAACAAACAAACAAACAGAGTTACTTTCGCATTTATAGTACTAGCTGTTGCTCGCAGCTCCGCCTGCGTAGAGGTTACATTCGGGAGCAGAAGTATACAATCCAAGGAGTTGTCTTCTGCACTGAGGCACCTGTAGCGATTGTCCAGCCTCTCAGGTGTTGTGCCTGAATCTTGAGATTGCATCTAAAGAATATCCCCCCATAAGTTTAACCCCACTTTTCCCCTTTTAGGGATGATTTTTCAAAAACGTTGAAACACGTATTTCTTTATTTCCTACCAAAAGCCTAAATATGAATTTACAGATCCCTAAGTCGAGGAATTATGGATTTTCCATACAAATTTTAAACTCCTATTTAACCCCTTTAAAGTTTGTTTTTTGAGAAAAAAGATAGCCTATGTCCATCTCCAGTATATAATCTATTGCCTTATCAAATTTCATTACAATCCGTTCAGCCGTTTAGTCGTGAAGAGGTAACAAACAAACAGAGTTACTTTCGCATTTATAGTATTAGTATGGATTAGTATGGATCTACAACGTCCCCTTATGTTATCGGGGATTAAAAATTGATACATAGATAACAGGTATATATTTATTGCTCTTTATATGGACGTTAGCAGCATCACGAATCTAAACGGTACCACCATAAATTAGAAGTACATATAGACTTACCATACACTGGCAAAGGAGGTTTTACAGACTTTACAGAGCACATGCTTCTCGAAAGTAAACGAAACATCCCAAATTAACTAAATATATTTGGAATTAATCTGTAAAATGCTATGAAATAACTTAATCGTTGAAGAATGACACCAGAGTATTTCAAAGTACGTATCAAAGAGTATTATACTTCTTCTTCTTCTTCTTGCTTTAATGGCCTCTGCGGAGGAACAACTCCACAATTTTGCCAATGTCACGTAATAAAAAGTTAAATAAGTAAATAAAATTTATGTGATGATGATGATGATGAAGGATCGAGTATTATACTATATACGGTACGTATAGTAGTATTATAATGCTCTTTGGTACGTATTATAATGCTCTTTGAAGTACGTACTGATATAATAAAGAAGTATTTATTTTGTTGCATATCACTGACAATGTAGACCAAAGAGTATTTATGATACCATATTATATCGACAGTGAAATTCTAAAAGTGCAAAACGAAATAAAATTTACTTTACAAGAGAGAAAATAATATGTAACAACAAGACAATATTAATACTTAAAAACTATGGTAGGCTGGTGGTAGGATATTCATATCCGCCCGGATAGCGGCTACCGTATACAGGGTGAGAAACCCGCAATAGTGGCACATGCAAGTGTATCGCGTTCCGGGATCAGCCAGTGTACCTACATCCGGTTTTTCTTGGGGGTCTAGAGTTGGGGTACAATGTTTGGCCATTTTGCGGCCTTCTGAGTACTCTGACAAAGACCTTCGACCGCTTCTTCACCTTCTTGCCCATGGCGTAGTGTGAAGGAGCGGGCCGGCATGATTGTGTTGAGTAGCGGGGGATAGATCGTCTCTCGCTACTCGATACTCTAGTTGGACCGCACTGCGCTTACCATCAGGTGCAGTGCGGTCACTTTGCCGTGCCAGGATAAAAAAAATGCATACTAACTTTCAAACACATATAATATCACTGGCGATATAGAACAGTCAACCGAGCAAGTGGTTAGAGAGTCGACTAAAGAGCATTATAATACTACCAACTATCAACTGACTAAAATCGTAATTAATATCGATATTTTTTGAGCCAAAGGCACTAAGGCTACGCTAGGCTTTTGCTCTGCCTATCCCTTCGGGGATTACAGGCGTAAGTGTATATATATGTACAAATTAATACAATAATTACAATAACATTTTATTAATAGACTGCAAGTGAATAACAGAATCACATTAGAACGTCGTATTGAAAGGCGAGGTCTGTTTCTAGAAGCGCTCTGACGTAGAGCACCAGAGACCCCAGTGCCATGGCAGATGTCAGGGAGTTGCACGACCCGCCCTCTGACGTGGCAGCTTTCTTCACGCGGTACTCTTCCTGTATAAACAAAACAGCCAAAGTTGCATATATAGTTCCGACTCAAATAGTAAGAGTTACAATTTCATTGTAAGATCTTTCGGTCTAGGGTTGCCAACCCCGAACTTTAAAACACTAGGATTTGGAATGCGTCTTAGTTTTAAAACAGCGCGGGTAGCACGAACACTCGCCAGCTGTGTGTGTAACGTAAGGATAGCAAAAGTGGCGAGCGAATTTTAAAATTCAGGACTGTATCTATTCAGTTTAAAGACCCAAGACGGTGCTTAAAAACTATACAGGGCACTCTTAAAATCATATAATTTCCTGGGAAAACACGACGATTGGCAACTCTATTTCGATCTAAAAAACAACATCAGCTCTTTGCTATGCTTTGATATTTGTACACGTGATTGGTCGGTTTTATTTGGCTCCAAAATAAACCAATGACGTATGCATAAAGGAGATTGTCCAAATTCGCCTAAGAATCAACAGAGATTTGACTTATACCGTAATTCTTAGCTTATTTTATGTCCTTTATTCCAAATACTAGAATTTAACGGACACTTCATATTAATAATATAAAAATAAATAGGCATTTTATTTCGCGATATTTTAACTTGTCACGTTCGTCAGAGTAATAAGTAAATAGTGTTTTAACCGACTTCAAAAAAGGAGGAAGTTAACAATTCGTCGGTTTTTTTTTATGTATGTTACCCAATTACTCGAAGACGCCTGGACCGATTCGAGAAATTCTTTTTTGTTTAACAGGCTATACTTCCCAGGTGGTTCCGTTGGCACCACGTCAGGATCTGATTATGGGAACTCAGAAAAATCAAGGGCAACCCTCAGATTTTATAGTAACGCATAATTTGTTTTTTATTGAAGTCGGTGTACTTTTTATGAACTATTCTTTTGACAATATGTAAGTATTAAAAATAATATATGGTACTATTTTTAAATAACTGTTATAATGTAGGTAGGTATCTCCCTATAAGGCTATAACAACATACTTTGGTCAGGTAAGGCAGGTAAAACTTTAAAAATATATTAGCTTCTTACTTCGTGAAATCATTGTCAATGATAATTATTATATACCTATTATGTTTGCTTATTATTAGGAAATTAATCGGTAATTAGAACCTAAATGTCAAATAAAACCAAATTAGCTCGAATGTTTATATCGTAACATTGTATTGAAGGCATGTTGACATTAAAAATATAACCTCAAAATAGAAAAGATTTTTGGTAATAAATAAACTCTAAGAAGTGTCCGTTGTTTTAATCAACTTTTAAGGATTTATAGGTGTTCTTTAGAACCCGAAAATATTCCTTCTAAGGCTGTTGGTTCTTAGGCGAACTTTGTATGGGCACTGAGCAATGTCCTTTACGCAGTGTTTACGGCTGCCAGACTGGAAACATATATTATGCAGCTTATACGAGTATATAAAATTATGTCTTGGATTTAATTCGAAGTTTTCCTTTTAAAGCTGCAATGTCCCACGGAGGTAGTTAAATTAGACGTGTAACATTAAATACCGTAAGTTTCTAAATAATATTAAATTGAAATTGATCCTTGTGGATTTAACCCGAGAAACTATTCTCAATTGACGGCGTGGTTACCACTTGTCGTTGTCATAATCAATTGACAGCCTCTGTGATGCAGCGGGCAAGCAGACGGCTGTGAAACGAGAGGCCGTGGGTTCGATTCCCGCACCGAGACAAATGTTTGTGTGACAGACAGATATTTGTATGGAGTCTGAGTGTTGTGCGAAAAGCAGCGATAGCCTAGTTGGTTGCGGTACGGACTGCCAAGACGAAAGTCGTATGTTCGGAACCCAAGTGGCATACACCTCTGACTTTTCTAAAGTTATGTGTGTATTAAATGTTAATTATCGCTTGCTTTTACGGTGAAGGACAACATCGTGAGGAAACCTGCATATCTGGGAATTCTTATACGAATTTCTCTCATTAGTAGAGGAGGCCCGTGCTCAGCAGTGGGACAATGTTTAATGCTGGGCTAGTATTATTATATATTATCTGAGTGTTGTGGGACCGTACTTCCTCGTAAGTAGCCTCGTAGTAGCTTCATACCCACGTAACAGGTTTTACCCAGTGTGTGGTCAAGACTATGTTTGTGATTGTTGGTATTTATAATTATTTATTTATAACATTTTAACATAGGTGTATATGTTGGAATTTTCAAAAGTGATTTGGCGAGGTTAAGCAGTGGTTTCACATTTAATATAGGTAAGAACCAAAGTATCAATTAACTTAAAAGTTTTGTTTTTTAACATTAACTGTCTATCGAAATAATTTTATGCTTTTACTAAGACTTATTTAAAACAGAGAGAAATATAATGGCCGCCACACAGTGCCGGTTGCCTACAAGTGGAATAGTACGACAGAGGGCTATATACCAAGTCTAAATCACAGTCTGTCATTAACCCTAGAACTACAAACCCATTTTTTACATGTAAATTACAAACCGGAGTAAATATTTACCCCACGGGTTTTTGTTCATCAAATCGTTCTGAAAGCAGTACCTAATCTGACTCATAAAGAGAATGGTGAAGAGCTAATTCAATTTTATCAAGGTTTAGTTGGTGCAAAATCGAATTGAATAGCAGTCGATATTGTCACTGACTAACTTACAAACGTAGTTGAAAGTTTACATGGAGTAGACATAAATAAATAAATACACCCAACAGTCACACACATAGTTCTGACCCCACACTAGCCACTAGGTAAAACCTGTATCGTGGGTATCAACAACTACGAGGGACTACGGTCCCAAAAGACCCAGACCAGAAACAAATATCTATCTGTCATTTGTCTCGGTGCAGGAATCGAACCCACGGCCTCTTGTTTCACAGCCGGCTACTCGCCCGCTGCGTCACGGAGGTTGTCTATATCTATGCCGGTTTTTAGTTCCAGGGTTATAAGTATCTAAACGAAACGTACGTATAGATTGAAACGGATCCTACTACGAGAAATCTGATAAACTAAGACTGTTATCTAATAAAATTAAGACATGATTTCTTACTTCCCTCTCCTTAGGCGGGGGAGAAGATGCCGGCCCCACAAAGCCAGTGAGTTTCAGAAACGGTTGCCGATCATCCGCGTAGCATCCTTTTGGCTCCTGCCAGGACATTATCTTGTTCATCCAACGAGGCTTTATGAATTCACCGTAGCCTTGCGATGCGCAATACGCAACTAAAAAAATATTCACGAATAAGTACATGGTTGTTTTGCTTAATAAAAACTTTTTGCATAATAAACAGTAAAAGGTACACTTCGGTATTGGTCATAAAAAATCTACTGCGAATTGGTAGGTACTATCAATTTCGTAATTGGTTTAATAATCATACTTATATATTAGTCAGCTGAGAGCAATACAATTATGTACTACTGATAGCCAAACGTATGTCCCGTATTTTTTATAGGATATGATTTGCTATCTTGCTAAGCAACAGGGTCATCTGTAGGCCTACATTTGAAATCAATTCCAATCTCGAATTCGATACAGTTTCAATTCCAATCTAGAAGATATTGAGACTCTAACTCACTCAACTAAATGAAATAGAATATTAACGAACTAGCGATCGTAAATACCTACTCTATTTCATTTAGTTAGTAAAAATTGCGCCGTATTATTGTTACTTTAAAACTCTTGATAAACTGTCAATCGATTATCTAAGCATTAAATATACTTAGGCACTGCAAAAATAGTAATAATTTATCATAACAATTTCAATTACAATTTCTCAGAAAATATGAGGTTTTCGGATTTCTGTCTGCTTCGATATGTTACTAATAACCGACTGTATACATGCTTATTTCATTAGTACCCCCCTTTTGCAACACTCAGTATAATGTAGAAACAAAAAAACTGTTTTATCTCGAACCGTGAATGGAATGGCTTACAAGCATAAAATAATGAAAAGAAATTACTCTGTTGCATGAACAATGTCCTTGTCCCTGGTGGATGATCCCAGGTCTCAAGCGACTTAGATTCCTTGTATATCTGGATGCATAGCTTGTAGATATGTGCGTTTAGATCAACGCCTTCCATGCAGTCGAAGGCCGTGGACAGTACGGCAGCGCGTAACCTGCTCGTCTGCTGGAAAGCCATTCCTGAACCCTTAAGAAGTTGTTGTGAGCATTCCGGCGTCATCTCACAAGATCCATCGGATTGCGTGGTTTGAGTCTCCATCGCCGATATTAGCAGTTGCATTGTGCACGCATCTGAAAATATTAAGTAATAATGTCTATGCGCTTTCTGTTTCAATTTTAGCTTTCTTTGACATACGACTTGTGACCATGATGTAAAGTAATTCAATCAAAGTCAAAGAAATTCAATTTGAAGTTTTGATAAGTGTCGTATGCACATAAAGGTATGCGTTAAAGCAACATACAATATGTAACGAACACACAACAGTGTAAACAAAGTTTTCCTGTAATTGAAGTGGATCCAAGTAGGTACGTGCTTTCGCCACCATAATTGTTGGCAAATTAGTTTGGAATATTAATTACTTCGCTTGAAGTACAAATGACGTATCAGGTACATAAAGGAATTGTCGATGTATGTTTAGACTTGTTATTTGTATTCTATGTTCATATTGAACTTTCTGTTGCCAAGTGATTCGACGATATTACGCAAGTAGTTGTGCCAAAAAATTATAATAGCATTCTTCAAAAACAACAAAATCATGCGTACATTGGTTTAAATGTTAACGACTTTCATTTATTTAAGAACATTCAAATTGCCGTGTCATCGTTACCAGTCTAAAAACTTTGTTATTAGTATTTATTGTCTATTGACTCTTATATTTGGTCATTCCTTCATTTCGTATAATTTCATAAGCTTACTGGTTAGGCACATTTTTTTATATTTTATCACAAGTAAGCCTATTACTATGCTAATTATTGATAGCATACTAGTGACACATGATGGCGAGCCGCTAGTATTTATAATTTTGATGGAATATTTTTAACTAGAAATACGTTTGGGATTATAAGATCGCGAGCGCCTTACGATAACATTGAAGGAGATACTAAAAATTGTGCGATTGACATTTCCAAAGGCGACGCATGAGAATCGTTCAGACACTGCCGATCATTGGTTGGTTAAAAAATATTCATGCAAATGCTCTTGTTTAACCAATAAGAGATACACTTTTGATAGAACATCGGTGGCATTTGTTCCTGTATTCAGCGTGGTCTAAAGATTAGCTGATACATTCGTAAAGAATAAACTGGCTACGTAGAATCAGGGATTCCATGCCTAGATATATTATGTTGCATAAAAAACGAAAAAACTTAAACAATCAGATCATACCAGCCGCCTTCCTGCTAGGCATCTTAGTGCGCGCCTCCTGGACGTACTGTTCAAAATTAAACCGGTATGGTTTCTGCGTGCCTAGCGTCCCCAGTGTCAACGGCTCCAGGACCGAAGACAGCACCTCCATGTTTGTCAACATCGCTTTAGCTACTGTAAGGATTAATATTTATTTATTTCATACTCCCGTGGTGCAGTGACGAGCTGAGAGCGGGTTGTTGCACCAAGACAATCGTTTATGTGTGATGATAAATATTAATTTCTGATCAAGGTGCTGTGAGACCAAGTCTTGGGAAGAAACTGATACCTACGACACAAGAATCGTAATTTTAACCGACTTCAAAAAAGGGGAGGTTCTCAATTCTTCGGAATCTTTTTTTATGTATGTTTTTCGATTACTCGAAGACGCCTGGACCGATTCGAGAAGTTATTTGTTTTGTAAGTCAGATGATGGGATCTCAATGGTTTTATTGTGTAGACCAGACCCCGCAGCATACAGTCCATGTGTTCTCCAGTGAGTTGAACTGACTACGACTATATCTTGAGCATCACTAAACGAATGAGTACCTACTTTATATTATTAAAGAATTTTTGTTAATGATTTCAAAAAAGAATATTGCTTCTTTTTTTATCCTGGCACGGCAAAATGACCGCACTACACCTGATGGTAAGCGCAGTGCGGTCCAATTAGAGTATTGAGTAGCTAGAGAAGACCTATCAACCGCCACTTAACATACTCATGCCGGTCTGCTTCTTCACACTACGCCATGGGCAATAAGGTGAAAAAGCGGTCAAAGATTCTTGATTTTTGAGTTTAGTTTTTTTTATTTCCATGGGTTGACTTGAGGTTGACTGTTTAAAATGGTGCCTACATCATCATTTTATCATCGCACCACCCGACACCGCAACAGAGTTCATCCATACCACCTGGAAACGTCTAGCACGGTTCGTTTCCAGCGTTCATTTTTACCACGTACGTGCAAGCTCTGGAATGAACTCCCTGCTGCGGTGTTCCCTGAGCGCTATGACATGTCCTTCTTAAACGAGGCTTAAAGAGAGTAGTCCTTCAACGGTAGGCAGCGGCTTTGCTGTGCCCTGGCATTGCATAAGTCTTTGGGCGGCGGTGACCACTTACCATCAGGTGGCCCGTCTGCCCGTATGCCTATCGAGGCACTAAAAAAAAAAGGTAGACGTTACTATTAAGTTTTTGTTTTCTGGCGCGGCAAAGTGACCACATTCCACCTGATGGTAAGCGCAGTGCCGTCCAGATAGGGTATCAAGTAGCAAGAGACAGTCTATCCCTCGCTACTCAACACAATCAAATCAAATCAAAAAAAGCCTGCTGAAAGTATTGTTTACTTGGCAAGGCTGAAATAAATTGAATTTCCCAAGTTCTCTCTTACACCAATTCCCTTGAAACATAGTTATTGTTTTAACAGAAACATAATATTTTATATTTTTTTTGCAATTCACCCATCTTTTTGCGGCATCACAAAAATATTCGACCAATTGCTGTTGCTGTTCGCATAACAGTATCATTGGATTGTTAAACCGTATCATTAGCGTTATTATTTGCATTCATACCTTCACGCAGGTAAAAAGGCAGGCCGTTGTGTAGCAACTAGCAAGACTTGTTCAAAGAATTGACCTTGCGATTTGATTATGAATTCTAGTGCACTTTCAAATTATAATTTGTTTCTACGTTTATTAAAATATATTTTAATTCTAGTACCGCAATTTGACTATTCTTACACTGCATCTGATCATAGATATTGACCAAATACAATCTAGACCATTCATAGAAATCCTCGAATTTTAAATTAATCAATGAAAACAACAATAATAAAAAATTTAGCTTAACAAGAGTTTACAACAATTGCCGTATTTGAACCCAACTAAGGGTAAGATGGCCGCTTTTGCTACTATACTCCTATATAGTTTGCCATGTTTGATTGTCGCTGAATTCATGAGAAATACGGTTGTTCACTTGACAAATGCTAATTCGTTGAAAGCGAAAGATTGCCAACTATGGTTGTGAGGTTTCGACGATTGTCATCTTTGGTTCTAAAGCAACTTTTGGTTTGTGGTTTAGAAGCTTTTGTAGCAGTCTTTATTTATAAAATGTTACAATGTTCGATTCAGATTACAATTTTCCGGATTTTGGTTTTATACGATTCATATAATGATAGATAACAAATAGCTATGACGATACATACATATAGTGAATGGACTGAGCAATATCCTCACAAAATTGACCACTTTGTAGAAAGAGATGAAGTGAATGTGCGGCCAATACCTATTTCTTTTCGTACCTGTAATTCTGTAACGTAGACCAAAAAAATAAAAAGACAACTGCTGGCCGCACGCTCGCTTTATCTCTCTCACATTTTTCTCCCCGTAATTACTTAATAGCTGGATAGACACGCTCAGACCATTCTCTGTCTATGCATCTACATGAGTTATCAATGCTAATTAATTTCTCACTCAAACAGTAAGTATAAACGGTGTTTTCTTTTTTGTGAAAGGAAATCAGCCGAGAATTATGATGTATGGTGATCATTTAAAACGAGATGAAGATTATTTGTTCCGTTGTTTGCGCAATATAAATATTTTTAGAATTAAAGTTACATATACCATATTTCTGGAATTGGAGGCAACATAATTTAGGACAGTGATTATATAGAAACATTTGATAATCAACAAAGATGTAGAAGATAAAATGCTTGCAATTAAAAGATGACTTCACTAGTAAATCTCTAAAATCAACATGAATATGCAATCGATTGCGTAATAACAGTATTGTTAACATTGGACAATACATTTAGTAGCAAGACTTTTTATTATAAATATTACACCGACCGAGCAGGGCCGTATTTAAACAAGTGATTGTGTAGAGTTATATTAATAGGAAGACAAAACCATGATATATTGTTGACTATGTTAATGTATATTGTTTATCGATGTTCGAAAAGAGCAACGCCAGAGTTTCTTGCCTGTTTTTCTCTAGCGAAACTGCATTCCGAACTGGCGGTAGAGTAAACAAATTTACTGAATCTAAATAATGTATAATATTTCATTCCATAAATATTTGTTTTTTTTTTATGAAAAAGTAATTGTAATTGTTTGGATATTATATTAATTATATTAATTTTTTGCATAGTATTTGTTAAGGGGCTACTTTTTATACCAGAAAATGCACGGTTCCTACGCGATAGCATAATACAGGAAGATGTAATAGCTTAAGAGGTCTCCATGGATTTTATACCTTTTCTTTCAAAAATAACCATCACGCGGGCGTAGCCGCGGGCAAAAGCTAGTTAATATAATTTGATTGTATATGAATATGTCTACTTTATGCTAGGGTCTAAATAGAAATCCAGCCCTGACTACGTAGTGGAGATACATATTTCAAATTAAACGAACTTACGAAAGGCAATTTAAATAATGAATATATCTATTATATTTTAAAGATCATATCACGAATCTCAACAACGAGTCTTGTTGCATAATTTTAATGATAATTAAGATTTTGGCACTCATGATCTGAATCTAACGCAAACAATGCCCGAGGCAAGGCAGGAAACTGTTACGTCACAATACCAATGACTTGTAAGAAATTAATCAGAATCTCAAGAACAATTACATAACCATAGTAAATGAGGGCCGTACGTACGAAAATTACATAAGTTATAATAGTTAAAAGTACACCAAGGACTACAAACTCGCTTTCACATGCAATAAATTCACGTAAACTTCCCACTGTGACACTTCTGTTTTCTTGCATCGGTCTTTAATAAGTTTATTAATAAATAAAAAATACACCGACTTCAATAAAAACAAATTATGCGTCCCTATAAAATTTGAGGGTTGCCCTCGATTTTTCTGAGATCCCATCCTCAGATCCTGACTTGGTGCTAATGGGACCTGGGAAGTATACCATTTTAAACAAAAAAAGAATTTCTCGAGTCTTCGAGTAATCGGGGAACATACATAAAAAAATGATACCGATGAATTGAGAACCTCCTCCTTTTTTGAAGTCGGTTAAAACATGAAGTTATGCTGCATAAACCCATCGTACTCCATAGAGTGCGTTCCCGGTGAATTGGACTGCCGCGGTGTGAAGAGCGGTAGACCTGTCATATATCTTTCAATACATACCTCATTCATTTATCTACTTTGATTGCCCCCTCAAGACAAAGGTGCCTCTACCCTCCTTTCATCCAGATCTTTCTGCGACCAGTACACCCAATTTTTGCCTTATTTATTACGGTCGCATAATATGATAGGGGCGAGCCTATCGCCATAATGGGCACAATTCCAGACTCCGGGCTGATACTGATTATTTCTTAATACAAAAATATCATTTTACCCGAACCGGGGATCGAACTCGAGACCTCAGCACGTTCTTTATAAATTTAACGCAGATAAAAAAAGATGTTTTAGCTTGCCCCCATGGATTGTTTCCAAAAATAAGTTCCACGCAGGCAGAGTTGCGGGCAACAGTTAGTTTGTTGTACAAATAAAGAATAGTCTAGACTATCTATTGCTGAAACAACGCGATGATCTAATCTGATTATGAAAAATTACTCTAACAATAGTTAAAAATGACTACGGTTGAAATAACACAGCCTTATTATATAATACCGCTTCTTCACCTTCTTGCCCATGGAGTAGTGTGAAAAAACAGGCCGGCATGATTGTGTTGAGTAGCGGGGGATAGATTGTCTCTCGCTACTCGATACTTTAATTGGACGGCACTGCACTTACCATCAGGTGCTGTGTGGTCACTTTTCCGTGCCAGGATAAAAAAAAAATAACAAAAAATAATACTAGCCCTGTATTAAACATTATCCCACTGCTGGGCACGGGCCTCCTCTACTAATGAGAGGGGTTAGGCCTTAGTCCACCACGCTGGCCTAATGCGGGCTGGCAGACTTTTCATACCTTCGAAAAACTCTCAGATATGCAGGTTTCCTCACGATGTTTTCCTTCACCGTTAAAGCAAGCGATAATTAACATTTTAATACACACATAACTTTAGAAAAGTCAGAGGTGTATGCCACTTGGGTTTCGAACCTACGACTTTCGTCTTGACAGTCCGTACCGCAACCAACTAGGCTATCGCTGCTAGATAAATTAAGTATAAAACTATGTTACGAACCGTACTCATAGTCTTTGCTCCGGTAAACTAATTTATCGTAGTTACTGTTGTTCCGTATGCGATCCATCCGCCTGGTGATATTCTGCAAGTTTTGCTTCAGTTTCGCCGGCACTGACTGGTCCAGTTCATTTATTGTGTATTCCAGTTGACCTGCGTGTTAAAATGTATTATAGACGCAGAAAAACGGTGGCCAGAGTAAAGAAAAAGATACAGTGCCTGTTATTCAAAAAGCAGAAAAAAATGCGATTTGACTATTAATTAACTAAGATCAAAATACATAAACCTTAGTTAACCATTTTTTATTCGTTGGGCATTAATATACATACATATACACATTATACACTCGCCTGTTATACCCGAAGGGGTAGTCAGATGTGTAACCAGTATACCCAATTTCGCCGAATTTATTACGGTCCCATAATATGATAGGGGGCGAGCCTATCGCCATACCGGGCACAATTCCAGACTCCGGGCTAACACTGAGTATTTCGAAATGTAAAACCCATTATCACTTTACTCGACTCGGGGATCGAACCCGAGACCTCAGCACAGAAGTCTTATCGCGTGCGCAATTACAACTGCGAGGCAGTCAAAGTCAGTCAGTTAAACATTAAGTGTATAATAATAGTGGATGTCACGAAAAAATAATAAAATTGAATCTCTATGGCTGCCCTAAATATTAGTGGATCTATAATATAATGAATCCTTTTACCCGACCGTGCGTAAAACCAATACGAACCTCTAGCCATGCCGAGAGCGATGTACCACTCTGGATCTTTCGACGGCTTCTTCTCGTAATACTCCAGCAGCTTATCCAGCGTTATAGATATTCTATAGACTTTAGGCACGTTGTATATAAAGTCTTGCGTGTCAAAATATGGATAAATGGCGCAAGTGGCGGAGAAAGTGGCCAAAAATGCGATACACTTTACATACATTTTGCACTGAACTAACGGTTTGTGGAGTAAAATAATAGCATTGTTAGCGATGTAGCCACTCGGTAGCCGCTGATTGGGTCAGTTATTGGTTATAGTACACGTAATATAGTTCTCTAATCTTCAAATAAATATATTTATGGGCTAGCGACCAGCGGGGACTTCGCACGGGTAGCAGAGCATATAAAAAATAATACTAGCCATGTATGAAACATTGTCCCACTGCTGGGCACGGGCCTTAGAGACGAGAGGGATTAGGCCTTAGTACACCACGCTGGCCCTTATACAGTTTGGTAGACGTCACATACTTTCGAAATTCTTATGAGAATTCTCAGGTATGAAGGTTTCCTCACGATGTTTTCCTTCAACGTTAAAGCAAGCGATGACTAACAATGGATACACATGTAACTTTAGAAAATTCAGAGGTGTATGCCATTTAGGTTTCGAACATACGACTTTCGTCTTGACACGTCCGTACCACTAGGCTATCGCTACTTAGCAGAGCATATACACCAATATTATTTTTTGTGTCGTAATGTCATACCAGGCTATTACGTTCGAGCGTGTGGGTTAGATTAAAATGTAAATGATGTTCATACTTCTCGTAATATTATATGAATAATTTCGTAATTTTTACATAAAGATGGTAATAGACCAGAAGTTGCGCAATGACTTACGATAACTGTGGGTTAACTTGAGTTTAACGGTAATTTTTAACAAAAATATTTTATTTTTGTGTCAACTTTTTTTTTTCTGGAACGGCAAAGTGACCGCCCTTCACCTGATGGTAAGCGCAGTACGGTCCAATTAGAGTATCGAGTAGCGAGAGACGATCTATCCCCCGCTACTCAACACAATCATGCCGGCCTGCTCCTTCACACTACGCCATGGGCAAGAAGGTGAAGAAGCGGTCGAGGTTCTATTGTCAGAGTACTCAGAAGGTCGCAAAATGGCCAACATTGTACCCCAACTCTAGACCCCCAAAAAACCGGATGTACACTGGCTGATCCCGGAACGCGACACACTTGCGTGTGCCACTATGGCGGGTTTTTCACCCTGTGTACGGTGGTCACTATCCGGGCGGATATGAATATCCTACCACCAGCCTACATACTCGGGGTTATTTTTTCCGACATCATAAACATTTATCGTCATATTTCAGCCTATTAACACAATACTCTAATGCATTATATACCTAAACCTTCCACATTAATCATACAACTACACTCACGTCTCACACATGTAATCCCCGAAGGGGTAGGTAGAGGTGTAACCAGTACATCCATTATTCACCGAATTTATTGCGGTCCCATAATGTGATACCGGGCTTCATTCCTGACTTGGGGTGATACTGAGTATTTCTAAATAGAAAAACCCAATATCATTATCCGGCCCGGGAATCGAACACGATACCTCAGACAGCAGTCGTAACGCATGCGCAATTGACTGCGCCACCAAGGCTGCAATGAATCACTTACAGCCAATTACAATAAACAATCTCAAACCACATGTACAGATCGCTCCCGAAAATAAACCAATCAAACAATGTCGTGGCATTGAAACTTTATTCTTATTGGCTCCTTTCTGGAAACAATTTGTAGACCAAGATTAAGATTGTGTATTGAAAACCGTTAATCTATTGGTGAAAACCGCATGAAAATCCGCTTGTTTGTTTTTAAGTTTGTGGCGATTACACTGACAGACGCGGCGAGGGGACATTGATTTATGATATGTTTAAAAAGATACAAAGCGTTCAAATACTCAGCTTGCGCCGTGGAAGTAAAAAATTACATACAACACAAAATCAAATCCCATATACATGAGAATCAAATAATAATCGTTCCCCGCATTCAGAGTGCATAATGACGCGTCAAACCCTTTCTATATAAGCCGAGCAGAACACCTGAGAGGCAGGGCAATCGGTACAGGTGCGTCAGTGCAGGAGACAACTCCTTGGATTAAATACTTTTCCCAAAAACACCACCAGGCGGGCGGAGCCGCGGGCATCAGTTAGTAGTGTATCAAGCTTACATTGTTATAATAAGTTCTCTATTTGAAAATATAAACTCTATCTATGGATGTTGATTGTTCAAACACCAAATAGACAAGGTCAGCATGTTAAAATTCTGTTGCCTATCTAAATAGTTTGTGAGTTACACATTTATTATTTGTTTTATTTATTATTTCTTTAGCTAAATTGTGTAACTTGTTAAATTGTGTGTGTTTGTTTTCTCATAGTTAATAAATAAAGCAGATGGTAAAATAAAAAATGCTTATTTGCAATCTTGTGAATTATTTGTCCTTTAGACCAAACGGTAAGGCACTGTGACTTATATTTAAAAAATATATAATATCAGACCTGCAGCGTACACTGTTCTTTCAGGACACAGGCCTCCTCTAAAATATATAATATCAGACCTGTAGCGTACACTGTTCCTTCAGGACACAGGCCTCCTCTAAAATATATAATATCAGACCTGCAGCGTACACTGTTCCTTCAGGACACAGGCCTCCTCTAAAATATATAATATCAGACCTGTAGCGTACACTGTTCCTTCAGGACACAGGCCTCCTCTAAAATATATAATATCAGACCTGCAGCGTACACTGTTCCTTCAAGACACAGGCCTCCTCTAAAATATATAATATCAGACCTGCAGCGTACACTGTTCCTTCAGGACACAGGCCTCCTCTAAAATATATAATATCAGACCTGTAGCGTACACTGTTCCTTCAGGACACAGGCCTCCTCTAAAATATATAATATCAGACCTGCAGCGTACACTGTTCGTTCAGGACACAGGCCTCCTCTAAAATATATAATATCAGACCTGTAGCGTACACTGTTCCTTCAGGACACAGGCCTCCTCTAAAATATATAATATCAGACCTGCAGCGTACACTGTTCCTTCAGGACACAGGCCTCCTCTAAAATATATAATATCAGACCTGTAGCGTACACTGTTCATTCAGGACACAGGCCTCATCTAAAATATATAATATCAGACCTGCAGCGTACACTGTTCGTTCAGGACACAGGCCTCCTCTAAAATATATAATATCAGACCTGTAGCGTACACTGTTCCTTCAGGACACAGGCCTCCTCTAAAATATATAATATCAGACCTGCAGCGTACACTGTTCCTTCAGGACACAGGCCTCCTCTAAAATATATAATATCAGACCTGTAGCGTACACTGTTCCTTCAGGACACAGGCCTCCTCTGTCGTACGAGGTTGAATTCCACCACGGTAACCCCTGCCTGTCGTACGAGGCGACTAATAGGGGCCATCGGGGGTCGCTGGCTCGCAGCGGGGGGCTGTCAGCCCGAATCGATGCACTCCCAGTTTCGGAGCATCGTGCGACCCCGAGATGGACGGCAGCGCGTGTGGTAAGGCCTCGTTCGCTGTCGTTGTTCGGTGCGCGGGGGCTCCTAAGCCCTCCCATGGAGATGGGCTGCTACGCAGCACCGCGCAGGGGCGGTTCCGGCAGCAATTCTAGCACTCCTTAGAATACCCCGGGATCGCTCCGTAAGCGCCGAAGAAGGCCACCGCGGGGTTTTAGCTGGTAGTGTCGGGTGGGGTGTACATAGGGGGTAGGGACTCGGCCCAGCGGCTGCCCGGATAGCCATCATCCGGGCGAGGGGGATGCTGGGTCGTAAGACCGGCTAGTCCAGCATAACCGTTTTATTCTTATTCCGCTTCCCCCCGGAGCGGGCGGTAGTAATAAAACCTTTTCCTCGCGACAACAAAAAAAAAAAAAAAAAAGGACACAGGCCTCCTCTAAAATATATAATATCAGACCTGCAGCGTACACTGTTCTTTTAGGACACAGGCCTCCTCTAAAATATAGAATATCAGACCTGTAGCGTACACTGTTCCTTCAGGACACAGGCCTCCTCTAAAATATATAATATCAGACCTGCAGCGTACACTGTTCGTTCAGGACACAGGCCTCCTCTAAAATATATAATATCAGACCTGTAGCGTACACTGTTCCTTCAGGACACAGGCCTCCTCTAATATATATAATATCAGACCTGTAGCGTACACTGTTCCTTCAGGACACAGGCCTCCTCTAAAATATATAATATCAGACCTGTAGCGTATACTGTTCCTTCAGGACACAGGCCTCCTCTAAAATATATAATATCAGACCTGCAGCGTACACTGTTCTTTTAGGACACAGGCCTCCTCTAAAATATAGAATATCAGACCTGTAGCGTACACTGTTCCTTCAGGACACAGGCCTCCTCTAAAATATATAATATCAGACCTGCAGCGTACACTGTTCCTTCAGGACACAGGCCTCCTCTAAAATATATAATATCAGACCTGTAGCGTACACTGTTCCTTCAGGACACAGGCCTCCTCTAAAATATATAATATCAGACCTGCAGCGTACACTGTTCCTTCAGGACACAGGCCTCCTCTAAAATATATAATATCAGACCTGTAGCGTACACTGTTCCTTCAGGACACAAGCCTCCTCTAAAATATATAATATCAGACCTGTTGCGTACACTGATCCTTCAGGACACAGGCCTCCTCTAAAATATATAATATCAGACCTGTAGCGTACACTGTTCCTTCAGGACACAGGCCTCCTCTAAACTATATAATATCAGACCTGTAGCGTATACTGTTCCTTCAGGACACAGGCCTCCTCTAAAATATATAATATCAGACCTGCAGTTTACACTGTTCCTTCAGGACACAGGCCTCCTCTAAAATATATAATATCAGACCTGTAGCGTACACTGTTCCTTCAGGACACAGGCCTCCTCTAAAATATATAATATCAGACCTGCAGCGTACACTGTTCCTTCAGGACACAGGCCTCCTCTAAAATATATAATATCAGACCTGTAGCGTACACTGTTCCTTCAGGACACAGGCCTCCTCTAAAATATATAATATCAGACCTGTAGCGTACACTGTTCCTTCAGGACACAGGCCTCCTCTAAAATATATAATATCAGACCTGTAGCGTACACTGTTCCTTCAGGACACAGGCCTCCTCTAAAATATATAATATCAGACCTGTAGCGTACACTGTTCCTTCCGGACACAGGCCTCCTCTAAAATATATAATATCAGACCTGTAGCGTACACTGTTCCTTCAGGACACAGGCCTCCTCTAAAATATATAATATCAGACCTTTTTTTTTTTGTTGTTGTCGCGGGGAAAGCGTTTTATTACTACCGCCCGCTTCGGGGGGAAGCGGAATAAGAATAAAACGGTTATGCTGGACTAGCCGGTCTTACGACCCAGCATCCCCCTCGCCCGGATGATGGCTATCCGGGCAGCCGCTGGGACGAGTCCCTACCCCCTATGTACACCCCACCCGACACTACCAGCTAAAACCCCGCGGTGGCCTTCATCGGCGCTTACGGAGCGATCCCGGGGTATTCTAAGGAGTGCTAGAATTGCTGCCGGAACCGCCCCTGCGCGGTGCTGCGTAGCAGCCCATCTCCATGGGAGGGCTTAGGAGCCCCCGCGCACCGAATAACGACAGCGAACGAGGCCTTACCACACGCGCTGCCGTCCACCTCGGGGTCGCACGATGCTCCGAAACTGGGAGTGCATCGATTCGGGCTGACAGCCCCCCGCTGCGAGCCCGCGACCCCCGATGGCCCCAATTAGTCGCCTCGTACGACAGGCAGGGGTTACCGTGGTGGAATTCAAACGCCCCCGTTCCACAGGGCGGGAGACGCCGGTCAGTCGTCCACCCGGCGCCTCCTACGTCTTCTCTGGCGGCGGGAGGGATCATTTCGTTCCCGATCCCTCTCGGCACTCTCCTTCTGCGAGATGACGCTCTCGCAGAAGTGGGCCACCGCACGCCAGGACCTCCGGCTGGCGACCATGGACGACACCACGGCCGGCAGAGAGAGGTCTCCTCCGACGACTGCTCTGAGAGCGCTGCGCTCTTCGTCCCAGGCTGGGCACTCCTCCAACGTGTGTTGGGCCGTGTCCTCGCGGCAGTTGCCACAATGGTGGCACACGGCAGACACCTCCTTTCCGATCCGACACAGGAACGAACCGAAACACCCGTGGTCCGTCAGTACCTGCGTCAGCCGGAAAGTTGGCGCACCGTGGCGCCTGTCTAGCCATCTCTTTAGGACAGGACGCACTGCCGCGACTGTCCTCAAGCCCGCACTTGGGCTTTCCAGCCTGGTATGCCACTCCTCCACAGCGGTTCTGCGAAACCGGGCTGCAATCTCCCTCGGGGCCAGTCTCACCTGACGGCGACTGGACGCCTCCTCCCGCCAGAAGAACGCGGACGAGAGGAGTTTTGCGTCCAACTCCCAAGGGAGGGTGCCGGCCAATACGCAGGCCGCCTCGTGGGAGACCGTGCGGTAGCCCCTTACTATTCGCTGTGCCAACAAACGCTGCGGTTTGCGCAGCAAGGCGACGCAGCGGGCTTTCAGGGACTCGGCCCATACGGGACATCCGTACAGGGCCATTGACCGCACGACTCCAGCGTATAAACTTCGGCAAGGGCTATTAGGTCCCTCCAGGTTCGGCAGCAGGCGTCCGAGCGCGCCCGCCGCCCGCACCAATTTCGGCGACAACTCCTTGAAATGGGCACGGAAATCCCACCGGCTGTCCAGAATCAACCCCAAGTACTTCATTGTACAGCCGATGGGAATCCGCACCCCCTCCACATTGATGTGGGGCATTAAAGGTGGCCGAATCCGAGGACCGTAAAAGTAAAGGGCCTCGGTTTTGTTCAGGGCCACCTTAAGGCCCAGTCGCCGAATCCTGCCCACCACCTGTTCGGTTGCGAACGAGGCGAGCAGGGTGGCCTCCTGGAAAGACCTGGCTGTCGCTGTTACTAGCGTGTCGTCTGCATAACAGACGACAGCGACGCCTCCGGGATTGGTACCACGGAGCACCCAATCGTAGCCGATGTTCCACAGGAGAGGGCCCAAGACTGAACCCTGTGGAACACCGCAGGCCATTGCTCTTCGGTGCCACCTGTCGGCGCCTGGATACACTATGTACCTGTCTGAGAGATACGAGCGCACCAGACGCCGGAGATACGGTGGCACCACGTGGTACCGCAGTGCTTCCAGTATGCAGGCCCAGGGCAGGGTGTTAAACGCGTTGGCGATGTCTAGAGACACCGCCACCACCACTTCACCCCGAGCCACTGCATCCTCCGCTTGTGCCTTGACCCGCAAAATCGCGTGTACTGTCGATCGGCCTTGCCGGAACCCGTACTGGCACTGTGCCAGGTCCGGCCCGACCCCTTCAAGATGCTCGACGAGGCGAGCGTGAATGATACGCTCGAAGAGCTTACAGACCTCGTCGAGCAACACGATGGGCCGGTAGGCCGATGGCGACTCTGCGGGCCGCCCTTCCTTCTTGAGCAGGACCAACTTCCCAGTTT
The DNA here is from genome assembly GCA_905220505.1 of Laothoe populi. Taxonomy (NCBI): domain Eukaryota; kingdom Metazoa; phylum Arthropoda; class Insecta; order Lepidoptera; family Sphingidae; genus Laothoe; species Laothoe populi. The sequence continues at coordinate 1,708,340 of HG992156.1, forward strand.
TCCACTGAGACGGAAAACGGCCCTGCTCCAGGCACGCGGAGAACAGGCCACGGAGCCTAGTCCCCAGATGCTCAACGGCTAACACCCACGCACGTCCGGGGATACCGTCGAGACCCGGGGCTGTTTTCTTGCCCCGCAGCCGAAGCACCACCGCCCGAAATTCCTCGGGCGAAACCTCCGGAATAACCCTTGCCGAACTCAACGACGATGGCGTCGATGGATGTGACGCCATCGGTGGTGGAGTGACATCTTCAGTGGCAGGGAATAAAGCTGCGACGACCTCTTCGACTAGGTCGCCCCGGAGACTCTGCGTCAGTGGGGGCGCCCACGGGCGATATCTCCTCATCGCCACGCGATATGGACGCCCCCAAGGGTCGTTATCGAGAGTTCCCCGAAACTCCTCCTGAGCTGCAGACTTTGCCCTAGCCATTGCCACGCGCAGCGCTCTCTTAGCCTCCCTGTGGAGGCCGTGAAGCAACCGCTCCTGGTCCTCGTCGCCGGGAAGACGGATTCGGCGACGACGGTGCCTGGCGAGACGACGGAGGGCGGCCACGCAGGAGATACGTAACCGCGTGAGTTCCGCCGACCACCAGAACACCTGGCGCTTCTCGGGAAGACGTCGAACTCGGGGCATGGCCGCGTCACAGACGCGCGACATCGCTGCCCCGAACCACGCCGCCTCCTGCTCGACCTGCATCGGTGCTTCCGGTGCAGGGAGCCACGCCTGGGCCAGAGCGGCCTCCTTCAGGGCCTCCACGTCGAGGCGTTTTGCTGACCAACGCGGGCCGTCCGACCGCGGGCCGGTCGGTCCTTCACTGGACTGGGTGTTAGGGGACAAGGCGACGTCGAACCGAATGTATCGGTGATCCGACAACGTCTCCTCGTCCACCAGAACTCTCCAGTCACGGACACGGCGGGCAATAGCTGGGGTGGCGAACGTGAGGTCCACCACCGATCCGCCATTATGCCGCACGCACGTGTTAACCGACCCGCGATTCACGACGGCCAGGTTGGCCGAGATCGCCCATTCCTCCAGGGCCTCGCCACGCCTGCTGGTGACCGACGAACCCCAAGCCAGAGACTTGGCGTTGAAGTCGCCGGCAACGAGAACGGGGCGAGGCTGACTGCCTTGCACCACCAGGGCCCCCAGCCGAGTGAGAAAGTGCTCGAACTCGGCCAGGGATCTATTGGGGGAGAAATACACACCCACAATCCAGACCCCCCCCAACAGAACCGCCACACATCCCGACCCCTTCGCTACTTTTTCGAAGGGTGGGGAGCCGGCGGCGCCCCGAGTGATGACGGCCACCAAACCGTTAAGGTCCCCTGCCCAGTCTTCCCTGGGGGGAACAAAATAAGGCTCGGCGACCACAGCCACTTGTATCGACCACTGCGCCATGCTCTGGACTAGCAGGTCCTGGGCTCTGGCGCAGTGATTAATGTTCGCCTGGAGGAAACGTTGCGCCATATTAATGGGCGATCTCCATTTGCTCCTCTACGGGGAGCGCTGTCGGCTGGGTCACAACCCCCGTCCCTCGGCCACGATTTACGCGGCGAGGGCGGGAGGAGGTGACGCATGCCTTGGCGCCCACCTGGTGCCCCGCGGGTTTACCAGCATCTGCGCAGACTGCGCAATGCGGCTCCGCGGAGCACTCCTTGGCCTTGTGGCCCAGTTTACCGCAGCGGTAGCAAATACCGCTGCGGTCACACGCTTCAGTGCACCGCACCCGCACATGTCCCTTGTGCAGGCAGCGGTAGCACCGCATGGGCCTCGGCTCAAGGAGCTGGACGCGTGCAGCTACCCAGCCGATCAGCACTCGGCCCGATTTTAGTATCTTGTCAGCAACCTTGGCGGGGCACCGCACCCACGCCGCACCAAGGCCCGACCGGTCGGGGCGGATCTCCCCGACCTTAAAACTTTCGTTGGGGCTATCCCCAGCTCTTGCGAGGGCCGTTGCTATTATTTCCGGGTCGGCTGAGGCGTCCAACCCGGATATTCGCAATTCCGCGGCTTTGAACGGGCGGGAAACGCGTACGTCGTCCGCCAGTTCCGTCCCGCGGAATACCTCCCTGACTTTATCTTTACTTTATTAGGCGCGCCCGAGTCTCAGCAATGCCGAGGCCGGCCAGATCCACGGATTGCTGGACCTGCCGCAATACGTAGGCGTATGTAACGCCCCGCGCTAACCCCTCCGGCATAACCGTTAAAGTAACGGCTGCTTTGCGGGGTAAATGTATTCGCGGCTCAGGCCAGCGCTGCTGCGGCGGTGAGGCCGCCGCAGCACTCGACACGGGCTGGGGATTTTTTTTTCCCTTCTTGGCTACCATGTTCCACCCCTCCTCCATGGATGCAGGAGCGGGGGGTAGTGGCCGCGGCTCTCTGGGCGGTTGAGCGGCGGGAGTGCTGCTCCTATTTTTAACTTTATTTCCCCTCTTGCCCCCCCTTCGGGAATTACGCGGAGGGGGATTTTGGGACACCTCAGATGTCGACGGTGCCGCTGGCACAGTGACTACGAGAGGCGCATGTCGGGGACGGGAAGCATCAACAGGGGCGGGCTGGGCATTACTCTTTCCCTTGCCCAGCCCCTTTCCCTTCGCAGTAACCGGTGGACCGGCAGCAACTGGTGGGGCCTTTGATGGCCCAGCGACGGCAGGCGGTGCCTGAACTCGACTCCTATCAGCAGCCAATGGGGGCCGCATGATGGGTTCTGGGGGCAGCCTCGAGGATATATCGCTCAAGCGCGCGTCCAAAATGTTTAAAAATCGGCGCTCAAAACGCTTGAAGCTGTCCTCCCCCCCAGAAACACCTCCAATTTGGACTGCCGGCTGCGACTGTCCTTTTAACTCTTGGACAGTCGCCATCAACTCCTCCAAGGACCTCTGCTGGGCCGCAAGGGAGGCCTTGAGGGCGGCAATTTCCTGGGCCATTGCCACCTTTTCGGCCTCCAACCTGGCCACTTCTGCGGAGGCTGACTCCTCGGCCCTCTCCGACAGCTCTTTGGCTGCGAGGTTAAGCCTCCGCTGCTCTGTCCCATTAATATTGCGGGACTTGTGTGCCACATCCCGGATGATGGCTGACATCTGCAAGCGCCAGTCACGGTCACCAGATACGTCCATTGGCGTGGTGTCTTCGTCAGACACCACAGCTGGACTCACTGAGACAGCAAGAACTTTTTGCGCCGGTTCGAAGTCGCTGTCGCTTGCAGATGCGTCCAGCTGTCGAGCTCTTAGCGCCCTCTTTGAGCGCGTCATCATGCCGCTCGTCCCGGCCTTGGTCTCGGGAGCCGAGACCACTAAAGCAGCCCCGACAATCTTCTCCTTGGGCTGAAGCCCATCGTCGTCCGTCTTCCCAGAGTCACTATCGTCCCCCGGGATAGACACCTTCCCCACTTCATCTTGTTTTTTGGTTTTGGTTTTTAAATTTTTCATTTTAAGTCCCACGATTATGGGGGATATAAACGGTCCGCCCAGGCAGTGCCCCCTGTACCTGGGTAAGCAAATTCTGCACGGGGTTCAGCACGTTCCCCGCCGGGGTTCGCACTAGAGACCGAACTACCCATCGGCCATGCATCCCATCACGGTGCGCCGCCGCTTGGGATTCGGGGTGACTTTTTATAGAGGGTTTCTACCTCGCGGCCCGGGCGGTTAAGCCAAGACCCTCGGTCCAGTCGGAGCGCGAGACATGACCACAGACCTCCAGACCAGATTACGATTTACGACGGTGACAGCAGGAAAGAGCGTCCCCCCTACTGCCCGCTCGGCGGCGGGGTAAGCGCACACCGAGCCCGCCGACACTCCCGAGACAGAACTCGGGAGTAGCTCAATAAATGAGCACGGACTTCTGATTGAAGGCCGCCGCAACAAGCGACAACCGTCAACCACCTTTTGTCAGGATATCGGCCGTCGGTCAACGTGACCGCCGTTGCCCAGGGTGCACCACGTGGAGGTTTCCTGACTTCGCACCCCATAATATCAGACCTGCAGCGTACACTGTTCCTTCAGGACACAGGCCTCCTCTAAAATATATAATATCAGACCTGTAGCGTACACTGTTCCTTCAGGACACAGGCCTCCTCTAAAATATATAATATCAGACCTGCAGCGTACACTGTTCCTTCAGGACACAGGCCTCCTCTAAAATATATAATATCAGACCTGCAGCGTACACTGTTCCTTCAGGACACAGGCCTCCTCTAAAATATATAATATCAGACCTGTAGCGTACACTGTTCCTTCAGGACACAGGCCTCCTCTAAAATATATAATATCAGACCTGTTGCGTACACTGATCCTTCAGGACACAGGCCTCCTCTAAAATATATAATATCAGACCTGTAGCGTACACTGTTCCTTCAGGACACAGGCCTCCTCTAAAATATATAATATCAGACCTGTAGCGTATACTGTTCCTTCAGGACACAGGCCTCCTCTAAAATATATAATATCAGACCTGCAGTGTACACTGTTCCTTCAGGACACAGGCCTCCTCTAAAATATATAATATCAGACCTGTAGCGTACACTGTTCCTTCAGGACACAGGCCTCCTCTAAAATATATAATATCAGACCTGTAGCGTATACTGTTCCTTCAGGACACAGGCCTCCTCTAAAATATATAATATCAGACCTGCAGCGTACACTGTTCCTTCAGGACACAGGCCTCCTCTAAAATATATAATATCAGAGCTGTAGCGTATACTGTTCCTTCAGGACACAGGCCTCCTCTAAAATATATAATATCAGACCTGCAGTGTACACTGTTCCTTCAGGACACAGGCCTCCTCTAAAATATATAATATCAGACCTGTAGCGTACACTGTTCCTTCAGGACACAGGCCTCCTCTAAAATATATAATATCAGACCTGCAGCGTACACTGTTCCTTCAGGACACAGGCCTCCTCTAAAATATATAATATCAGACCTGTAGCGTACACTGTTCCTTCAGGACACAGGCCTCCTCTAAAATATATAATATCAGACCTGTAGCGTACACTGTTCCTTCAGGACACAGGCCTCCTCTAAAAATGAGGAGAACTTAGCCCACCACGTTGTTAGGCATTCTTTTACAATCACATAAATACAAATATTATATTATTATAAATAATATTTGTATAATAATATATTATATTGATGTGTATGATGTACCTAGCAAGAGTAATAATAAAAGCCCTGTATTAAACATTGTCCCTCTGCTGGGCACGGGCCTCCTCTACTAATGAGGGGGGTTAGGCCTTAGTCCACCGCGCTGGCCTTATGCGGGTTGGTAGACTTCACATACCTTCGAAATTTGTATAAGAATTCTCAGATATGCAGGTTTCCTCACGATGTTTTCCTTCACCGCTAAAACAAGCGATAATTAACATTTAATACACACATAACTTTAGAAAAGTCAGAGCTGTATGCCACTTGGGTTTCGAACATACGACTTTCGTCTTGACAGTCCGTACCGCAACCAACTAGGCTATCGCTAGCAAGAGTAAAAAGATCAATTTGTTTACTTAAAAAGTTTTTTATTCATAAAAAGTACACCGACTTCAATAAAAAACAAATCATGCGTCCCTTTAAAATTTGAGGGTTGCTCTCGATTTTTATGAGATCCCATTATCAGATCCTGACTTGGTGCCAATGGGACCACCTGGGAAGTATACCCTTTGAAACAAAAAAAGAATTTTCGAATCGGTCCAGGCGTCTTCGAGTAATCGGGTAACATACATAAAAAAAAGATTCCGACGAATTGTTAACCTCCTCCTCCTTTTTTGAAGTCGGTTAAAAATAAAATATAATTTAATTAAACAGATAATAGGCATTTAGTACAACAGCAAAACTATCGCTCCATGCAAATTAGTCCGAAACGATCGAAATGGAATCAGAGAAAGTGTACTAAATTCTATAAAAAACTACAGTATCATTAAAAACTAAAGCGTAAACTTGAAATGCTCCGGCGCTCAATGTGGTTGTACCAACATTTGTTCACCGCTACTCCATTATTTACATGAGACTTTTTCATTTGGTTTTATTACGTCAAAATTACAAAATGGCGTTGGAACTTTGTACTTTGTAATGGAGAGCTGGCGACCAGAATTTTCAACCAGACTTCAAAAGAGGTTATTGTACCTATTCATCTTGGGAACTTAAACTATTAAGTGTTTTTTTGAGGTAATTTTTTTATTCATAATTATTATGTCTACCTTCGAAGGGATAGGCAGAAGTACTTGTAGGGTACTTGAAGTCGAATATATTAAAAAAACAAATTACGCGTCCCTATAAAATTTGAGGGTTGCCTTCGATTTTTCTGAGATCCCATCAGATCCTGACTTGGTGTAATGGCACCACCTGGGAAATATACCCTTTTAAACAAAAAAATAATTTCTCGAATCAGTTCAGGCGTCTTCGAGTAATTGGGGAACGTACATCAAAAAAAGATTGCGACGAATTAAGAACCTCCTCCTTTTTTTGAAGTCGGTTAAAATACCTGTCACTGGCAATTACATCCAATTCACGTGTATATTCCGAAGCCAACAGATTTTTATTAGCTCGGTTATCGAACCAAGCACTTTAGCCGGTTGCCACTAGATCCTCATTAATGAAGAATTGAGGCGACATAATTGAATACACATGTAGCTAGAAGCAAGGACTATGTCCTTGTGGTGAAGGAAGAACGCAATACTGAAAGTCGTTGGTAGAAAGGGCGCGAAAACGGCAGACAATTCTTTGAGCTGTGATCGAGCGCACGCTTACCGTGCAATTCAAAATCTTTACATGTATTATTCAGAAATCTGTTAAGTGAGAGTGATAGCCATGGCGGTGTCCCATCAGTGGTTTATACAGTGGTCTGCACCATCAGTGCTTCTCGCGGACATCGGCTCTCAATATAACAAAGTTAACGAACATCTTGTAGGCCCTGAGTGGGCGAATGAAGGAAGTGCAGTGAAAGACGAGGATTATAGTGCTGAAGAATATGAAAAAGATGATTATTTTAAACATAGACCTGATACGTTTAAATATACCGGTAAGTGTATTAAATTCTTCCGTATGGAGAATTTCCATCTGTGATTTGACCTGTCATAAGTGCCTTTTATATGCCTACATGATCAATAAAGATTTTTATTTTTTTCAATGTCATGTGATGCAATGGTCAGGCGATTGATCAACAATGTATTCTTTTTTATAATTTTAATTTTATGTAAAATTAAATGGCGATAGGCTCGATCCCTATCACATTATGGGACCATCATAAATTCGGCGAAAAGTGGGTGTACTGATTACACCTCTGCCTACCCCTTCGGGGATTACAGCCGTGAGTGTATATATATGTCATTTACATGTTTTTAGTTTTACAATACACCCAAATAAAATTAAAAATTGACCAGTTTTCAACTATACTGTTTTGGATCTTCATAAATAAAATGTAATTAAAGAAAATAGTTACTAAACAAGCTTTCTTAAATTTGACGTATTTTCTAAATTTATCTCTACACGGTGTCGAACCCAGAGTTTGCAAAGGTCAAAATGTATATTCTGTTATCCGAATGTGAATATCCGAAACCTTCATTTCTTCAGATTCTTAATAGTTTTAACAAGATATCAAAACACAATACTGCATTATTTAACACTAGTTTTTGTGTGCAGCTTCGCTTATTCGTATCTTAAGGGTGTGAAATCCAATAGAAAAAAGACTTTCAAATTGTTATAATTTCCGCACTCCTTCAGTTTTTCTTTCCCTATAAACCTTATTCGGACTATTACATTAAAAAAATTGCCTAATCGGTCCAGTCGTTCTCAAGAGACGCGCTTACTAACGAATAGAATCTAATATTGAATTCAATCAAAATCAAATATTTATTCAATTCATGAAATGTATTAAATGAATCTAAATGTATACATCATTTAGATTCAGTTAATTTTATACTCTACCGCCAGTTCGGAATGCAGTTCCGCTAGAGAAGAAACTCTATAATTATACAATATAATTATATAACACTCTATAATATTATTAATGTTATTTATTATATGATACTGAACATTTCTTTTATAATTGTCGTGTAGGTAACATTGATACACAATAAAGACAACAGCGCACATCATTGCCAATGATGCCCAATAAAACTATTACTTAACGTGTAAATATCATCCTAAACGACAAAGGTTTGATCTAGTGTAGGGTCGGGACTAGGTGTGTGTGACGTGTTATACGCATCGTTGCTCCACTTTTCTCGCCAAGGTTTGCTCCAAACAACACAAGGCTCCGTACAATGATTAGAAAACACGTGCTCTACAAAAAAGTGTTATAGATATAAATCTGCAATTATTTATAGAAATATATATGTACCAACAATTCGAACAGTAACGTAATGTACGGTATTTAACTCGGTAAAAGCCAGCGTGTACTCTTAAGCAATTATAGTGAAAGTGCTGGCGATAACCATAAACTACCAATCATTATAAACAATATGTATTTTACATGTATTAAATAGTACGCGGTTTGGTTTGTGGCAGTTTGGGATTTAATTCCCAATTCATGTCCCATATTTGTGGTAGTAATAGATTTTATAAAAGGTCTCAAATGGGATTTGTGTAATATAAATAAATCCGTCACACACATAGTCCCGACCCCACACTAAGAAACGAGTCTTGAGTTGTGAGTATCAGGGACTACGTGAGACGCACGGTCTCACAACACCCAGACCTCGGATACAAATATCTGTCTGTCACACAAACTTTTGTCTCGGTGTGGGAATCGAACCCACGGCCTCTCGTTTTACAGCCGGCTACTCGCCATCTGCGCCACAGAGGCTGTCAAATATAAATAATATAATTATATATAAATAACTTACAATAATAAAATAAATCATATAAGTAATAGGCAGATAAGATTGTCTCGTATTGTATCAGAAAAGAAATAAAAGAAATGCGGGGAATCTACGATTCCACAATTTATAATATGATTCAACAAAAAATTGATTATTTATAGGTCAACATACCAAATATCGATTTTCTTTTTTGATGATTCGTAGGTACCTATTCTACTTTCTTTTCCTTAAAAAATTTAAACAAATATCTGTAAATGTTTTCTATGATTGGTTATGCAATTGTTAGATGAATGATCAATAATGTAGTTTTTTATTAATTTTATTTTTAATATACTTTTTTTTAGTCTGACGTTCAGGATGATGGTTTAAAAAACCTTACTGATGTAATATGAAAGCTCGCAGTGAAATGTTTGGTAACAACTGGTTTGTACTTAAAGTTATATTGAGAAATACTCAACTTGTATGGATTTATAGATTTATTGCATTTTAAGACACGCACGCAATACGATGACTGAAGATTTCTGTTCCGTGCGCTCTCAACATACCGACGCATTGCAGCCGTAATTTACCGTGGCGGTAGAGCTTAAAGTGGTTTTGTTATGTTATTTCAACGTTTTGCTATTAATGTATGAGTTTTTTTTTATATCATAGTCCGACAAAAGAGCCAGTGGGTCACCTGATGTTAACTGATCTCCACCGACCATGAACAGCCACAATACCGAAAGTATCATGTATGCGGTGTCGGCCTTAAAGGACAGGAATAGGGATTAGGGAAGAGAAGGGGGAATCTGGGCCTCCGGATATCTCACTTACCATACGAAAAGCGACAGTAAGCTGTCACTTTGCGTTGGTTTTCTGTGAGACAGTGGTACTACCCCGGTCGAGCCGGCCCATTCGTGGCTCTACCACTTCTATGTATGAGTAACACGTACTATTTGATTACAAGACTTTTTTTATATTCATGTGAATTGATGTTACGATTCACTGTAGAATTCAAAGATTAGATAATAAGAGTAATCAAAACATTACATAAATTGAGCGCTCTTATACAAATTCTGCTTCGATACAACATTTCATAATGGAGCTATATTGTATGACTTATACATAGTGATAATATAATATTCATATAAATAAATAAATACACCCAACAGTCACACACATAGTTCTGACCCCACACTAGCCACTAGGTAAAACCTGTATCGTGGGTATCAACAACTACGAGGGACTAAGGTCCCAGAACACCCAGACCCGAAACAAATATCTGTCTGTCACACAAACATTTGTCCCGGTGCGGGAATCGAACCCACGGCCTCTCGTTTCACAACCGACTAGTCGCCCGCTGCGCCACGGACGCTGTCAAGTACTTATGTACTTAATATGCTTATGCATATTATTATAGTACTTAAGCAGGGATAGGTAAGTTAGGAATAATAAAGAATGCCGAAACGAACTTCATGGGTTCTAAACCAGCTCAAATGACATACACCTCCAAATTTTCGACGTTACGTATGTATACATTGTTAACATTGAAAACCAATTAATTAGTTTTCAGGATTCAACATGCATTTTTATAAACCAACTTTATTTTTCCCACCAAAACGATATCAACTGTCATAGCTCTCGTGTGACGTGACCATCCGCAAAACTAATAGACGTTTGGCTCAGCGTCTCGAACGGTGACGTCATGCATGACTGATTTGTGTTTCATACAATAAAAGAAGAAACTGACTGACTGACTGACTGATAGATCAACGCACAGCCAAAACAGCTGAGGTTAGAGACTTGAAATTTTGACAGTAGATGACGTAGGCATCCAAGGAAGGGCTTTTGGAAATACCACCCCTAAAGGGGTAAAATAGAGGAAGAAAGTTTGTATGAAAATCCGTCATGTTTGAAGTTAAACACATGAAAATTGGTATTTTGTATTCTATACTTTTTCTCCCAAATATGAACTCCACGCGGGCGGAGCCGCGAGCAACAGCTAGTAATCACATAAAAATTAACAAATTTGTTTAATTTATCGGTATTTTTAGACTAAGTTTTAATAGGTTTTCACTTACTGTCAACTACCCTATTTAACGTTACTACGTTACTTATGATGATAATATGATGCGAAAGGCTTGTACTATGTATTAAGTATGAGACAATAACTTGACCTTACCATGCCTTTTTAATCGCTGATAAAATTATTGTTTTCTGTGCGCTTGTAGTCGGCAATAAGAAACTTGTATTCTCCAAAAACAACATTGTATAGCCAATATGCTTTCTAAAAACCAGGTAAATAGGTTGTTTTACAAGTACAATATAATTATTATCTTAGTGTATAAGCGCTGTTCCATTGTTGGACATTGTCTTCCTCTAAGAATGTAAAAGGTAAGGGCTTTGAACCACCACGGGGGCCTAATGACTTAAAATACTTTCAAAATTCTTATTTAGAATGGCTATGCTTGATTCCTCGCCATGTTTTCCTTCACCGTAAAAGCGATAATTTACAAAGAATAAACTTCGAAAAGTCAAAGTGTTTTTATAGCAAAGATTGGTAAACGAGCAAATGGGTCACCTGGTAGATTATCTACGAACATGATGAACTTCGACAAGAACAGAAGAATAAAAGAGATTAGAAAGGGAAGGGACATTTAGGACTCTGGAAATCTTTCATTATACGAAACGCAACAGCAAGCTGTACTACGTCTAGTCGGTTTTCTGTCAGGCAATAGTAATAATCCACACGACTTGATATTCTTACGACAACCTCCGTAGCGCAGCGTGCGGGGAGGCGGCTTTTTTATACCATGATGGTGGCAAACAAGCTTATGGCCCGCCTGATAGTAAGCAGTTACCGTAGCCTATGGACGCTTGCAACGCCAGGAGCATCACATGCGCGTTGCCGACCCTTCAAAAATCTAGTCACTCCCTGCAGATGTGAAACGAGAGGCCGAGGGTTCGATTCCAGCACCAAGACAAATGTTTGTGTGACAGATAGATAATTTTTTCTGGTCTGGGTGTTGTTGGACCGTGGTTGTTGATACCCGGTTTGAGCTAGTGTGGGATCAGAACTATATGTTTGCGTGCCGTTTTTGTGTGGTTGAGTAACAAAAAAACATATGTGATTACTACTAATTACATGCAAAATAGCTTTTTCTCTCTATCAGCCTGTAGCCGTCCACTGCTGGACATGGGCCTTTCCCAGATTACGCCACCCTTGACGGTCCTCCGCCTTCCTCATCCAGCCGCCTCCCGCAACATCTCTTAGGTCGTCAGTCCAGCGGGCACGAGGTCGGCCAACACTACGCTTGGACAGACGCGGTCTCCACTCCAGTACCTTTCGGCCCCAGCGGCCGTCATTACGACGGCAGATATGACCAGCCCACTGCCACTTCAACTTACTAATTCGCTGGGCTATGTCGGCTACTCTGGTTCTCTGACGAATCTCCTCGTTTCGGATCTTATCCATCAGAGTTATTCCAAGCATAGCCCGTTCCATAGCTCGTTGAGTGACCTGGAATCGGTGTATTAGGCCTTTTGTTAGTGTCCACGTCTCAGCGCCGTACGTCATAACAGGCAGGACGCACTGGTTGTATACTTTAGTCTTTAGGCATTGCGGTATTGACGACGTAAATATGTGACGCAACTTTCCAAATGCTGCCCACCCCAAGCAGATTCTTCTGTCAGCTTCGGCGTCGAAGTTGTTTTTACCTAGCTGAATAGTTTGCCCTAGGTAAACATACTGTTGAACAACTTCGATGCTGACATTATCGACGGTTACTGGCCCTTGGATGACGTGACAGTTGGACATGACCTTAGTCTTGTCCAAATTCATCCTTAGGCCTACACGTTTGGAAGAATCACTTAGTCCTTGCAGCATCACGATCAGTTCTTGCAGCGTTTCCGCCATTATGACAATGTCGTCGGCAAAGCGAAGATGCGAAATATACTCTCCGTTTACGTTTATGCTTCGTCCATTCCAGTCTAGTGTTTTGAAGACGTCTTCCAGCGCGGTAGTAAACAGTTTTGGGGAGATCACATCCCCTTGTCTCACACCGCGCTGAAGGTGTATCGGTTTTGTTTGCAAACCCTGTAATTGGACGGACATCGTAGAGGAGTCATACAAGCATTTCAGCATCTCCACATAACGCCAGTCGACTTGGCATCGCTGCAAGGATTCAAGAACAGACCAGGTTTCGATGGAGTCGAAGGCTTTCTCGTAGTCCACAAAGGCTAAGCATAACGGCTGGTTATACTCTTGTGTTTTCTGTATTATCTGCCTTAGCGTGTGGATGTGGTCTACAGTACTGTAGCCTTTTCGAAACCCAGCCTGCTCCGGAGGTTGAAAGTCGTCAAAACGATGGGTGAGACGGTTTGTGATAACCCTTGAAAACAGCTTGTAGGTGTGACTCAAGAGCGTAATTGGCCTGTAGTTCTTTAAAAGAGTTTTATCCCCTTTTTTAAAGAACAGGATGGTCAGACTCCTGCTCCACTTCTTTGGCGTTGTTGCAGTGCGAATCACGACATTGAATAACTCCTGTAGTTGTTTGAGTATGGGAGTACCTCCAGCTTTCAATAGTTCTGATGTAATACCGTCTTCGCCTGTGGCTTTGTTGTTTTTTAGCTGTTCAAGGGCTATCCTAATCTCACCCATGTCGACATCCGGGAGTTCATCTGTGTAATGGCGAAACAGAGGAGCACGTTTGTCGTCCTTATCGCAGGCAGCTGGCTTGGGAGCGTGTGAAGAATAAAGGAGCCCATAGTACTTCTCGATTTCTGCGAGGATCTCTGGCTTAGAGGTAACGGTTTTGTTGTCCGATGTCTTTAATTTCGTGAGATTACTCCTTCCCAACCGCTGGGCAAAAACTTTTGACCCCTTATTTCGCTGTATCGCTTCCTCAATGAAACGAGTATTATGTCGGCGTAGGTCAAAACGAATTTGCCTTTTAATACGCTTGTTGAGAAGGGAGTAATCGACCGAATCTGATGACATTTGCCGTCTCTGCCTCATCAGGTCTAGAGTCTCGTTTGAAATCTTGGACTCCTTATTCTTGCGCCCTGGCTTATAAAAAGCACTGCCCACTTCGTGGACTACATCTGTGAAATTGTTAGCAAGCTGATCAACGTCCTCAGTGATTTCCAGCAGGGAAAATCGGTTTTTAAGTTCCAATTGGAATTCTTTCGATACCACGTCGAGTTGGCGCAGTGAAGGACGGAGCGTAGACTTCATCAGGCGGTTTCTTTCCAGCTGGTAGTCGATATTTAAAGTGCCCCGGACGAGACGGTGGTCGCTGCCGGTGTGGAATCTATTGATGACTGAGACATCTTGGAATATATGCCTTCGATTTACCATGATGAAGTCTATCTCGTTTTTTGTCTTACCATTGGGGCTTTGCCATGTCCACTTCCTATGTGGCTTCTTTTTGAAGAAAGAATTCATCAAATAGAGCCGCTGATTCTCGAGGAAGTTGACTAGCATTTTACCCCGAGGATTTCTGCTGCCATGACCATGTGGTCCGATCGCCGATTCGCCAGACTCTTGTACTCCCACTTTGGCGTTAAAGTCCCCCATAACAACGGTATAGTGGGTCTTGGTAGTTTTGTGCATAGCCGTTGTAATGTCGTCATAGACGGCCTCGACCGCATCATCGGTGTGGCTCGACGTGGGGGCATACACTTGTACGACTTTAAGAGAGTATCTCTTATTGAGTCTGAGTACAAGGTACGCTACTCGTGTAGACACACTGCCGATTTCCAACACGTTGTTAGTGAGAACCCTATTGATCAGCATGCCAACGCCGCCGACGGAGATCCCATCGCCCTCTCGATAGTAGAGTAGATGGCCTGATTCCAGAGTTATCGTGTCCTCGCCTTTTCTTCGAACTTCCGATAACCCTAGTATATGCCAGTTGATTCCATCAAGCTCTGACTCGAGTTCAGCAAGGTGTCCGTCCTCCCGGAGCGTTCGAGCATTATACGTCGCCAAGAAAAGTCGTCGGTGTTGGTGGCCTTTCAACCGGAGATTCTTAGCACCCCCTGCCCCACCGTTACCACAACCGCCACCGTAGTCGGGAATAGCGGGGCTGCCGGGAACTAGGGGCCGTTTCATGTGCGCTTTATCCATTGGGAAGTAATGCCCATACTCACACACGCTGGGCAGGCGGGTTGGTGAGCGCAGTATCGAACCCCTCGCACCATTGGCGCTGCTGCCCACCACTGGTCAGTGTTATTTGGAGGTTCGATTTATTTGGATAGATATACCGCCATCTTCGGTCCCAGGCTTGCTAGATTGCCCGGTCTATGCCTATTGTAGACCTGTCCTCTTACCCTTCCCCAAATAACTTCAGGAGTTTGCGGGTAAGATGGTGGTACCTCCACAGATGAGCTCCGGCATTAGCTCTACCACCTAATTTTAGCTTTTTCTATCGCGCAGCAAACCTCGTAAATGAGCTAACTTCTAACAAAGATATAAATGTTTTCTATAACGACTACTTTCGGACATTTTCGAGTCAGATTTCTAAATTGTGATCATTTTACTGTTTACTGATTTTGTCAACGCGTAGCCCTTTTCGGATTATTATATTGTATTTCCTAACGGTGGAAACTTGTTGTTGGCCCTGGAATTACTACTATATTAGTATTATGTGAAAAATATTTATGTTAGGCTGTAAGTTTTACATGTAATAAATAAATAAATGTGTATGTATGATAAACACCCTTATGGGAGTTGGGACCAACTCGTGGTATCTGTTTAGGCTATGGCCGATTTTACAATTTAACAAAAAATATACAAATAAGTAATCATTCATTGGCTTCCGCAACTTCATGCATTCTAATACCTTAACACATTTCAGCAAAAAATAAACAAAGAATATTTTTTTTAAATGAGTAGGCAAATCCATTCTATTTACGTTTCTGTATTTAGGTTGCATTTGTCTGTTTATTACAAGCTTTTATTTAACTTGAAATGTTTGTATGTTTGTTTAGATCAAATTTTGAAGCAGTTCTCGAAGCCCGAATAGGCTGAAATTTGGTATTCATTCTTAAAACTGATGACAATGCAATTTTATAGTGAGCTGAACCTTACGTCACCAGCAGGGCATTCAACTTCTCTATGGCTTACAGCCAAATCGTGTTAAGGCTAATTTGATTTGTCTTGACAGGTACTTTGCTAATAGGGATGTTAATTTGACAAGAAGGTAGGTACTTTTGATTTTTCACTAACGAAATAAATTCCTTAGTTAGGGTGACTAATCTTTTATAATGCAGCTTCAATATATTAAACGCACGTGGATATTAAATTTACGATATACAGTATAAAAATCAAATCAAATATTTATTGAATCCATGAAATGCTACCTACATGTTATTTAGATTCCGTCCTTTTTTACTCTACCGCCAGTTCGGAATGCAGTTTCGCTAGAGAAGAACGGGCAAGAAACTCTAGCGTTGCTCTTTTGGAACACCGGTTAACAATATTTGGTCATACAATTAATATGACTGTATTAATAACTCCGCTTTCACTTGTGTGCTTTTTGGCGGGCTTTGACGTCTGTCGACTTACTGTTTTATCAGTCGAACACGCGGTCAAGGGTGAGATTGCCAACACCTGATGGCAGTAGTCCGTTACAAGTACTAAATAAAGTTTACCGCAGATTGTTTGTTGTATTTTGGTAAGGCTTTCATAAACACAAAATTTTGTCTCAATTATATAATTCAGTCGTTCATGGTCATTTAATAATATAATATTTCTCAATAGCTATTAATTTCGGCAGTTAAACTTGTTATTATTGATTTATTTTTGTAACTACATTTCAATATGAATGGATGATTGTGGTAACTGCTCTTGTAATGGGCACGTTCTTATTGTTAGGACCATCAACAAAACTATGCAAGATGGATATTTAAAAGGCACAAATACAATGTTTATAATTTATTGATTGATTTACACGACACTGTTACACATCTCAGTGCTTAATATTAACGCATGTCAGGATTCACTTAATGCTTCTCTTTATAATTAATCTACCAGCATTACCCTCTAAGCTGAACTCCGCGGCCATTGAACTGTTTATACACTTACTTACTGCCCCGCGAACAAACCACGAATGTACTCATTACCAACTCGCTACTACACCACTAGTCTTCTTCACAATTCCACTGAACTGAACTGAACACCGGACCGCGGAAGGCACTCTGTTTTATATTAAACATTTACTACTTCCACTTAGGTTGTTATTATTAATGTACCCCAAACTAGTCTCCTAAATACCTCCGTTATACCTTCGGTATTTCTAATAATAGTAAATACCCTAATATTATATCATCAGAGCTGTTTTTATAAAGGTATAATTAGCATTCTAGTTCGTTTGTACAATATCCCATCCTCTCCCTTCCATACCAGAACCACGCGTACTGGATTGCGTAGCCACAGCTTTGTGGTGTCTACTACCCCGGCCCGAACTAAGAGGTTCGCAAACTCGTACTTTTGCCGCACCATCAAGCTGTGGAACAGTTTGCCAGCTACCGTGTTCCCTCCTTCCTATGATCCTGGGTCCTTTAGGCGTAGTGTGAAGAAGCTACACAGCAGGCCGGCATGATTGTATTGAGTAGCGAGTGATAATCTATCCCTCGCTACTTGATACTATAACTGGACGGCACTGCACTTACCATCAGGTGCAGTGTGGTCACTTTGCCGAGTCACGATAAAAAAAAAAAAAAAAAACATTTATTTTTTCATCTAACCGTACTGTCACACTTTAACTATTGACATCCGCGTCGGTGCAAATCTATTACTAGAAAAGTTAAGTTTATGGATAATTATTTTCAATAGTTTCTAACAAAAAGTAGTAGTTCATTATCCTACTAATATTATAAATGCGAATGCTTGGATGGATGGATGGATGGATGGATGGATGATGTTTGTTAGTCAATCACGCTACAACGGGTGGACGGATCTGGTTGAAATTTGGCACAGAATAGCATATAGGCTACTTTTTATCCCGGAAAATGTACAGTTCCCGTGGGATAGTTTAGTTTTTCGCAGAGCAAGAGATCGACATGGTTGGTTATTTTCATAGTGGCAGTTTAGGGATCAGAAAATAACAGGCTACTATTATCCCGGAAAAATGCACGTTGAAAGGTGTAATAGCTTAAGATTAGCCTCCATGGATTGTATACCTTTTCTTCTAAAAATAATCTCCACGTGGGTGAAGCCGCGGGCAACATCTAGTAGGTTATAAATCAGCTTTCCTTTCCTTTCGTACGGGTACAAATAACATGACACGCATCATGTTTTGACAACTTCGAGCTCACAACAGCATTGCATGTTGATTACGGACCAACTGATGTTGATCATCATGTAATGTGCCTTTACCCCAGCGATGTTTGATGCGCAACACATAGAACATGTTCGGCAACGTTGCGCACGTGATACCAGTTGTTGAGCTACATAACGATTACGTCTGATAAATATACTTTCACGCATAATTAACTTTAAATAGACTTGCTTACAAAAGAATGACATTTGACTATTTTAATTCATTATTGATATTTAAAGCACATGTTGCGATATAGCTGAAGCTTTATTTATATCTACTTTCCTTTTCCACTCTGTATCAGGGGTTTCTAGTTATATATACTATATTACATAATATGTAAATAAGCTTCATAAATCAAGTGGCTGAATGTTCGAATGTTCTCACGACCCATTTGACCATTTACAATCTCTATTGAGCGATATAAATAGGCGACTCACGACGCGTCCATTACCCTACTTGTTTTGTTAATACATTATTAACTATTTACCAACATAGCAATAAACTCTTCTCACTTACCTGTACCCGACTTCACCAGTGCTGCCTAAACTTAGAACTATCCTACCTCGTGGTAGGATACTCATATCCGCCTGGATAGCGACGACCGTTCACAGGGTGTAAAGGCCGCCGTAGTAGGACACGTAAGTGTGTCACGTTCTGGGATCAGCCAGTGTACATCCGGTAATATGTCGGGGATCTAGAGTTGGGGTACGATGTTTGGCCGTTTTGCGGTCTTCTGAGTGCTCTGACACTAGACCATCGACCGCTGTTTTACCTTCTTGCCCATGGCGTAGTGTGAAGGAGCAGGCCGGCATGATTGTGTTGAGAAGCGGGGGATATATTGTCTCTCGAAACTCGATACTCTAATTGGACGGCACTGCGCTTACCATCAGGTGCAGTGTAGTCACTTTGGCCTACCAAGATAAAAAAAACCTTTATGCAGGGTGCCTAGTTATGCTCACGAATTACATACTGTAATTTTGAATGAGGTAGAGTCAATAGGTTGTAGAGGATGGCAGCAATGGACTGAATAAACTGGAATAGTGCCACTGTCTCATAAGTCGCAGAAAACTGATGTGAAGTGGCGACGTCACTAGTAAGTGTCGGACGGCGAGTGAGATTCTCTGATACCCAAATATCCATCGCGACATTATCGTAGCTATTTCGTTTTGCTGAATGATTATAAAGCGATTACATTCAACTTTTAACTATAATCAGAATTTTCTGAATGGCTTTCCTATCTAGGTATTTTTTGTTATTTTAAAAGAACTGAAACTGTCCAAACGTATTTTTTACAACTAATCTATTTTAATGTGTGTTTTTATTAGCATACGGAAGTGAACCTTTATACGTGTAGATTAAACTTATCTCATAGTTCTAACAAAGGATTATAAATAAATAAATAATATCAGCTCTGTATCATAAACTGTTCCACTGTTATATACGGGCTCTTCTAACGAGAGAGGGCTTACTTCACCACGCTAGCCTAATGCGGGTTCTTCAAATTCCTTTGACATTGACTTCAGATACTTATGAAAATCTTAGAGAGAATTCAGTTATGCAGGATCCCTCACAACGAACTGCTTTTGTCTTACAACCTTTATTTTAGTTTAACCTATGTGTTTAACATATGTATGTATGTAATGGGATATTTCAATGTTAGTTTGACCACCTTCAAGACGTCCGATTTACTTGAAAATTTGCCTTTCCAGGACAGGACAATACAATATTTCATAACTTCGGCTTTATATCCTAACCAGAATCACCAGGATATTTTTCCATTTTTTTAGTGCCTCGATAGGCAGACGAGCAGACGGGCCACCTGATGGTAAGTAGTCACCACCGCCCATAGATTTCTGCAATGCCAGGGCATAGCAAAGCCGCTGCCTACCGTCCATTTATTTCCATTATTCCGTCCATTTTATTGATCGCTAACTGACGTGATCGAGATGGTTTCCTGGCTACAATTTATGAGGATTTGTTCAGGCGCTACAAGGTTATCAGCTTTTTTGTTTCTAGACGCTTAATGTGTAATGGTGTATTTGACATCGGTAAACGCTCACTAAGAACAGATTTTTCAAAGTTCACTTCACTTCACTTCGACAGCCTCCCTGGCGCAGTAGGCGAGTAGCCGGCTGTGAAACGAGGGGCCGTGGGTTCGATTCCGACACCGGGACAAATGTTTGTGTGACAGATAGATATTTGTGTCCGGGGTCTGGGTGTAGTGAGACCGTGCGTCTCTCGTAGTCCCTGATACCCACAACACAAGACTCGTATCTTAGTGTGGGGTCGGGGCTATGTGTGTGACTGTTGAGTGTTACCTATTCAGCTCTATTGGTGTCAGTCGGAGATCGAAAGCCTCTGGTTTCACAACAGGCTACTCACTGCTCCGTACGTGTTACATTATTCAAACGTAATGGTTTATATTTGTGTTGACACGCAATCGTGCTAGATCATGCCGCTTGTACACAACTAATAAATGAGTCACGTTCCATACCAATCGAAAGTAATTGTAAATGTCAAAGGTATACTTAATAAAGAAATATAACACAATAACTTAATTTTAAATATTCACTAGCTATTGCCAGCGGATTCACTTTTTTTTTCTGGCACGGCAAAGTTGACACACTGAACCTGGTGGTAAGTGAAAGAAAGAAAAGATTTTTATTGTACGATGTGTTATAACATATAAAAAAAATTAAAATATTACAATAATAATAATTGATCCGACAATGGGAGTCCCTATTCAGCTACATGCTGCAGTACAGGCTAACCCATACTGCAGCGCTGGTTTTCGATAGGGAACCCAACCAGTGACGTACACATGTTATACAAAAAAAAACTAAATAAAAACTCTTAAAAACTAGTGCAGTGCCATCCAGTTAAAGAATCAAGTAGCGAGAGAGAATCTATCCCTCGCTACTCAACACAATCATGCCGGCCTGCTGTGTAGCTTCTACACACTACGCCTAAAGGACCCAGGATTATAGTGGATCACGTAGAAGTTATCTTACACTATTTATAAAATCATTTCATCTCTCACAACTACTCTTTGCAGAATACAGATGTTTGTTCAAACATGTATAACTATATATATATTTGACTTAATGCACCGAATTTGAATGATATAAAGACTAAATGTTACCTTTCCTTCTTCGTTCTTTTGTCGTAATTCAGTACTTTGGACGTGATGCCTGGACAGACAGACAGACAATAATTCCAAAAACAATTGTTTTGGGTTCTATACCGATATATTATCGGTATTAACGGTAGGCAGCGGTTTTGCTGTGCCCTGACATTGCAGAAGTCTATGGGCCGCGGTGACTACTTACCATCAGGTGGCCCGTCTGCCTATCGAGGCACTAAAAAAAATATATAACCCGTTACAATCAAAATTTAGCAAAAATATTTAATGTACAGACAAAGTGCCTCTTCAGTTTTATTATAGTACTAGCTGTTGCCCGCGGCTCCGCCCGCGTGGTAATTATTTTTAATGAAAATGTATAAAATCCTTGGAGTCATCTTAAGCTATTACATCTCTCTATCTATATTTTGCAATCCAATAGGAACCGTTCATTTTTTCCGGGAAAATATAGCTTATATCATTCCCTAATCACTAAACTACCACTATGCAATAATCATGTCGATCCCTTGCTCTGAGAAAAAACAAAAAACTATACCGCGGGAATGTATCTTAAAAAAATCCTTTCGAATATTTAAAAAAAACTTATAAATAAACCTTGTCCTGGCAATAACGAACACAAAATAATAAGAATTATCCAATTTGGTGCGGTCGTTCGGAAGTTATGCGCGTACATACATTTCGCCGATTCATTTTTATTTATATAGATAGATTCTTAGAAATAAATACGCTATGCTACGACTCATATTCTTTCAAGTCTTCAGTATCGTTGATCCATAATATCGGCTTGCCGCTAAACTTTCAACAACCTGGCCAAAATGTATGACGAATTCACTCACAAATGATTATTAAAGTAAAACAAACGTGGCTACATCATAATATTATTGTTCTTTTATTCACTGGCTGCATAACAATGGGACGACCGAAAATTATACTCTTCAATCGAAATCGAAGGCGGACACACGGTAGAATATTGAGTGAAATATCACTGCGAAAAAGTAGAAGCAGCAGTGTCTGTAGTTCAGGATGGCCATCTGTAAGTAAACAAGAAACTATCTAAAGAGTGCATAAACACGTAAATCTTTTTTGATGTATAAACAAAAATATATTATAATGCTTTCTTTAGGACTTTTTCGCAAAATGTGTGGAGTATGTAAAGACAATTTTTTAAAGTATTAAATGTACATACATATACGCTCACGCCGTAATCCTCGAAGGAGTAGGCAGAGGTGTAAGCAGTACACCCACTTTTCGCCGAATTAATTACGTCCCATAATTGATTGGGGACGAGCCTATCGCCATACCGGGCACAATTCCAGGCTGATACTGAGAATTTCTAAATAAAAAAACCCAATATCACTTTACCCGACCCGGGATTAAACCCGATACCTCAGCACAGCAGTCGTAACGTATAAGCAATTACTACTGCATTGAGGCAGTTTTAAATGACAGCATTAAATGTATCCGTGCATTAATAAATTTCAATCAAACCCAATTAAAGATAAATATTGTTAAATATTCAGCAGGTGTTGAACCAAACTAGGATTTCAGTAGGCGCAGCAAATTTCCTAACTCATTTATTGTAACTCAGAAGCTAGAAAGGAAACTGGTCTTCACATTTAAGTGCATATAAACCTAAATTTAAATTAATAGGTCGTAGAATTCTTGCACTAATCAGTCTATTGCAATACACACCGGTTTAAGATGGACGCGATTGCTATCGTGTCCACGTTAACCCATTTACAAATACATGGTTATCCAAGTGTTTATAACGTAATAGTAAATACGCTTGAGATCAATTACTAAATGGCTGTGAATTCTCATCACACATTGGCACGATTCATTTCGTTTCAACAGTTTTAAAAATTGGATCACAGTTTTATGCACGTTTTTTTTAAATCTTGTCCCTCTGCCTTTCACACCAGAACTTACAAATGTTCTTTTGTTTCAAATGTTCTACTTTTCAAATGTTAAATTACGTTAAGTAAGCAATAAATCAGTCACCCATGTTACAAATAACCAGTACGAAAAAGTTATAAAATTACAACGATGAGTCCTATATGAGTTGTGACATAAGCAAATAATTTCACGGTATTTTATCATTTTAATGTTCGTGTATTGAGTGATATAATAATTAATAATAACTCCTTACGAGGTAACTCGATGTCGTAAGATGTAATATGTATGTACGACAGCCTTCGTGGCGCAGTGGGCGAGTAGCCGGCTGTGAAACGAGAGGCCGTGGGTTCGATCACCGCAGTGAGACAATTTTTTGTATGACATATCCGTTGTTGTTGACGTATCCGTCAACGGCGAACCTTGGCAATGTCCAGAAATGGGAACGAAGATGACTGGCAAATCCAAGTTTAGTTCTAAAGACCCTGTAGGACGCACAGTGCAACTGGCCTAAAGAATTGTACCTACGTGAGGCTACGTGTAGAGAGAATATCTCACCCACACATCCGCCATTGTAACACCTGTTTAGCCAGGATCGCCAATGGCACGCATTTTTTCGCCACCGAGTAAGGAAACTCGGCGATTCTCTGGGAATACTTAACTGCCTTTTATCCCGCAACGAAATTAATCAAAAAGAAATATAGGAAGCGGATATGTAGAAAAAGTTGTACGTGTTTTGGAAAGGCCTAGGTTTTTTTAGTATGCGTTTAGTATACATAAACAAAATACTCCATGCAGATCACTTAACTGGACCGATTGTCAATTATTTATTTTAATGTTTTAAAGAAGCAACTAATATACAAACACGGTTTTCAGGGAAAGAAAAAGTGTGAGCGGAGGCTTAAAAAATTCGGGATAAAAGTTCTTCTCTATCGGGTTTCTTTCTCCTAGCTAAAACAAACATACGATGCTGTTGGCAAAACATAATAACATGTTCTGAAATTTAAAAATGACGCAATGTGTTGCAACTTCATAGATATTACAATACTTCTCTGTACGTTATAATTATTAATTAAAATAAATAACTGGAGCATAGTAATCATATTTTATAAGAGTGGGCCACGTCTTGTTTTGGTTCCATTAATATTACTATTAGTTCCGCGAACGGTAAAGAGTCCGTGCGGATAGAAAACGCCTGAATCGTGACCAACTAATGACCTTTGCTCCTGAATTTTATGACTGTTTCTAAATAAGTAAAAGTTTTTTTTATTCATAAAAAGTACACCGACTTCAATAAAATACAAATTATGCCTACAAAATATGACGTTGCCCTCGATTTTTCTGAGATCCCAACAGCAGATCCTTACTTGGTGCCAATGGGACCACCTGGGAAGTATACCCTTTTAAACAAAAAAGAATTTTTTGAATCGGTCCAGGCGTCTTCGAGTAATCGGGTAACATACATAAAAAAAAGATTCCGACGAATTGTTAACCTCCTCCTTTATTGAAGTCGGTTAATAAAAATTAAATAAGATGAAAGTTACAAGATTCTATTAGAGATACAATCTATACTTATAATAAAACTAGTGGTCCTGGGCAGACTTTGTCCTGCCATAAAACGGCTTCACTGTGGACCGAATTTTCTCTGAAAAAACTATCCTATCTTTTAAGTTGGACCCAACCACACACATACACAAAATTTTATTGAAATCAGTTGAGTGGTTTCAAAGTCGATATCGGACATAGACAGAAACATTTTTTGTGTTATATATCTATATATAGTAGTCTGTGTTGTCTGTTAATATGAAGGCACGTCATGTAAAGACTCTTAATTTCTCTATCATGGAAGATTCCAAGAAGCATAATATAGCATTAGAAAGCTGTATTTGTACCAGGAAAAGATGGCGTGAATTACGGGCAACACCTAGTATTTAAAGAAAAGGAATCGCGTTAGTGTCGCTAACATAATTAAAAGAGCAATCAATAGAACTAATCAGCAGTATTTCAAATTCTACGAACATCGCATTTCCAAGATAGAGGCAAAGATTGTAGCTGTTTGCTGAAGTTGAAGTATATAAAAAATATCGACCAGTGGACCCATGTTTCGAAATTAAAAAGCGTATCATTTGTGAATCTTATGATTGTTTCATAACAGATTTTGATTATAAGGTGTGTGAAAGGTTGAGAATACTTCGAGCAATTATTACATCAATTATTTTTTTATTGTCAAAAGACGACCCAGTTTTTTCTTTCAGTGTATTTCTGTTTTAATCATCGTTTGCAAATGTTGCAGCCTTGTGTTCTAGATAGCTATAGAATTGTTTTCATTAAGCTCGACGCAATATTTATTCAAGATAATATCTTTGCACATAGCATAAATAACAGTGAGAAACAAAAGATAATTTAATTGTCATACATTAATTACGGCTACATTCAATGCCTCCTAATTTTTTTACAAACATTGCTCATATCAATGATCAGGCGCTTTGTAATATAGTAATATAAATCATAATTTTGTACTCTTAGATTAGGTTAGATTTTCAATTATGCCACCCCTAACATTTTACATCCCATCCCATTGACAGCCTCCGTGGCGTAGTTGGCCAGAAGCCGGCTGTGAAATGAGAGGCCGTGGGTTCGATTCCCACACCGGGACAAATGTTTGTGTGACAGACAGATATTTGTGTCCAGGGTCTGGGTGTTGTGAGACCGAAAGTCTCTCGTAGTCCCTGATACCCACAACACAAGACTCGTATCTTAATGTGGGGTCGGGGCTATGTGTGTGACTGTTGGGTGTTATTTATTTTATTATTATTATTATTTATTGTATTTTATTTGACGAGATTTCACTGTACCCCTCGCTGCCCATTTTGATCTCACCGTATTATTAATAAGTAATACATTATAGTTGTAAAGAATGACGTTGAAGTTCAAAAAAATACTATTGCTTTCAGACGGACCGGGTGCGGCCGGCATAACGTTGTGGCTGGCGATGATGCACGTGGCGCGGCCGCAGTCAGTGCCCGCAGACACAGACACACCACCCTTCAGCACGCTATACAAGTGGAAGCTGGTCGACTATGAGTTCCCCTCACCGAGACATCGCAGACATGCCATCACTACTGGGTAAGTTGCACATATCACATAATGAAACATTAAAATTAAATCTGTTATAGATCATGTTGGCTCTAATGATAAGTCACAAGAAAAATTTAACAGAAAGCATATCAGCTTATGTATACATAAATTACGTAGCATGATCAATACACTACAATTTATAATGTGTTCATAATTATTTCTAAGTTTTTTGATCCTGGCACGGTAAAGTGACCACACTGCACCTGATGGTAAGCGCAGTGCCATCAAATTAGAGTATCGAGTAGCGAGAGACAATCTATCCCCCGTTACTTAACACAATCGTGGCGGCCTGCTTCCTTACACTACGCCATGGGCAAGAAGCTGACGAAGCAGTCGAGGGTCTAGTGTCAGAGTACTCAGAAAGCCGCAACACGGCCAAACATCGTACCCCAACTCTAGACCCTCGACAAAAACCGGATGTACACCGCAACGCGACACACTTGTGTGTGCCACTATGGTGGGTTTTACACCCTGTGTACCGGTGGTCGCTATCCGAGTGGATATCCTACCACGAGTAAATTGCCAGGGAAGAGTCATGCTTCACCGTTCTTATATACCCTCAAAGTTAGCAAGGCATATGATAATGGTACAACCCATCGATTTCAGTATGTTCGTGTCGGAGAACGTGCTGCCGCTCGGTCTGGAGGTGTGGGGCTCCCGGGTGTTCGTGACGGTGCCGAGCTGGCGGCGCGGAGTGCCGGCGACACTCGCCACGGTGCCTCGAGCTGGCGGTCTGGCCTCGCCACCGCTGCGACCCTACCCCGATTGGACTTACCATCGGGCCTTCAGTCAGTTCACATTTTACATATGATTTTCTAGAAGTTTAGGACTACAAATATTTCTGGGACGTATATTTGCTAGCGATAGCCTAGTTGTTTGCGGTACGGACTGCCAAGACGAAAGTCGTATGTTCGAAACCCAAGTGGCATACACCTCTGACTTTTCTAAAGTTATGTGTGTATTAAATGTTAATTATCGCTTGCATTAACAGGTGAAGGAAAACATCGTGAGGAAACCTGCATATCTGAGAATTCTTATACGAATTTCGAAGGTATGTGAAGTCTACCAACCCGCATTAGGCCGGCGTGGTGGACTAAGGCCTAACCCCTCTCATTAGTAGAGGAGGCCCGTGCCCAGCAGTGGGACAATGTTTAATACAGGGCTAGTATTATTATTATATATTTGATAGCTTAAGCAGCCTCTAGCAGATTTCTAAAGCGTCAGCCTCGAGTGGCTGTCAATAAAGTAAAGAAGATGACAGTGACGTCATGCGTTAGATTTGCCACCGAGGAATAATCTCTTAACATAGTTTGCAGTACACACGTTTAATAGGTTAAGGCTGCTATTACAGTTTCAAGTACAGTATAAAGTCTACAAAGCCAGTCAAATCCAACTGACGTGACATTGTAGCATCGAAAAGAAGTTAAAATCAGTATAAGTTACCAATTTAGGGGGAGAAAGTGAAGCGATATGAAGGTGGTAAGGTGCGATTTGGGCAATGTCTCGTACCGAAGGAAATAATTAGTGAGCGCGATGACTTGAGTATCGATATAAAGTAAATTATTGATTTTTACAAGAATAAACAGATTCAGTTATTTTTTACCTGGTAAGAAGAAAACCAGCTGAAACTGTCTACCCTTTGCATATATTTGTAAAGTCTTCGAGGTTGAGGAACAGCACTGTGCAATTAACCAGTAAAATTTCACTGGACTTGTACTTGAAATAGCTAAGATTGAAGAATCCAATGACGAGTAATTGTGTTAATAGACGATACAATCCGTCGATCAGCTTAATGAAGGGGAAACGTGTTTCCTGCAATAGATATACAAAAAATTGTTACATAATTAGCAACAAACTCAAATAGAATAATTAAGTTAGGTACTTCTGTATTTTTCGTCTCTAGAACATAATCGTTTATATTTAATTCCAACAATCAAATAATTATGTCTAATCTTATTAACCTGTAAGAAATCTAATTTACTGCATTAGGCGTCATTATATCACCTATTATACACGTACTCGAAGCTATAAACCGCAAAGTGGTCTTCCTGCAAATGATGCGTGCAGTTGAGAAATTATTAATTACCCGTTCATTACAGATGATGCCAACAACTGTTCCGGCCTGATATCCGTGTTCAGAGTGAACGCGGATCCGTGCGGGAGACTCTGGGTCTTGGATTCTGGTCAGATCGATTCCCAAGACAGACCGAAGCAGATTTGTCCTCCAAGCATTGTGGTATTCGATCTTCACACTGACAGGCTCATTGCCAGATACCCTATACCGGAAAAATATGTGCTTCAAGATTGCTTGTATGCGAACATCATCGTCGACACCCGGACGGAAGACTGTTCTGACCTTCACGTCTACTTGGCTGACACTTGGCGGTTCGGTCTTCTCGTGTTTAGGGAAAGAGATGAAAAATTTTGGAGATACTCCAACCCGTTGTTCTACCCAGACCCATTGGCTTCAAATTTCACGCTACACGGTACAAATTTCCAATGGGCTGACGGAATATTTGGATTAGCTCTGACCCCAATACAAAAGTACAAATACTATGATCGTCTACTTTTCTTCCACTCGTTGGCGAGTTACAGAGAGTTTTATGTCCGTACGTCGATTTTAAGAGACGAATCTCGCGTCAATAACAGCGCGACGCAATTTAACTTAGTCGGTGATAGCAGAGGCCTCTATGGGCAGTCGTCTGCATCAGCCATAGACAATCGAGGAGTTATGTTCTATGGTCTGGTTTCGCGAGATAGCATAGGCTGTTGGGACACTAGGAAGCCTTATCAAAAGAAGACACAGGGAATTGTGGCTATGGATTCAGACACATTAATCTTTCCAAACGATATAAAGATTGATCAAGAAGCGGACCAGAGTGTGTGGGTGATATCAAACAGACTGCCAATGTTCCAGGCAGGGTCGTTAAACTCCAATGAATTTAACTACCGGATTATGTATGCAAATGCTGAGGAGGCAGTCAGAGGAACAGTCTGTGATCCAACTAGTTTTATCCCTCCCTCCAACCCAATACTGCAACGAGATTGGATATCAAAAACTTAGAATAATGTAATCGTTTTAGTTGTATATTAAAGTCATTATAGTTTTATATTGTTTTATTTTTAGAGCGCCTAGTCAAAATTAAAAGCAAAATGCTTATTGTAGCATTTGCTTTTGAAGTATTTGCGCAACCTTTTTGCTGGTGGTAGGATATTCATATCCGCCCGGATAGCGACCACCGTACACAGGGTGAAAAACCCGCCATAGTGGCACACGCAAGTGTGTCGCGTTCCGGGATCAACCAGTGTACATCCGGTTTTTGGGGGTCTAGAGTTGGGGTACAATGTTTGGCCATTTTGCGGCCTTCTGAGTAAGTACTCTGACAATAGACCCTCGACCGCTTCTTCACCTTCTTGCCCATGGCGTAGTGTGAAGGAGCAGGCCGGCATGATTGTGTTGAATAGCGGGGGAGAGATTGTCTTTCGCTACTCGATACTCTAATTGGACCGTACTGTCCTTACCATCAGGTGAAGTGCGGTCACTTAGCCGTGCTAGGATAAAAAAAAAAAAAAAACCTTAATAAATATTAAAGATTCAAGGAAAAGTACGCGTTCGGATATTGGGCACAAATAAATCATAGAAATTTATTATAAAAGTAAAAATATATATGAAAAACATTGACTGCATTTCTAGAATGTTCTTCTGTGTTCAATTATTTTTTTCTTAGACTAATCAAATTTTGCACTAATTATATAACTACTTTATAAAAATTATTAACTTTAACAGAAATTTATCTTTCATAATATAATTAGGAACTTCAAACAATAAAGAGATACATTCATTATAATCTACATTGTCCTTTTACCAGGATTACCGAATAAAATTCTGTATTACCTATCGGAGAAAAATTAATGTACAAAATTTCAATTTGACCTCACCTCTCACAAGACATCCACGTCACGACCTTAAGATCCAACAGAATCCAGTTTTACAAATCGGAAATGGTTTTTAAGTATGTATCTTTCAATAACATTTGCAGGCAGTGTAATCACAGCATCTCGCATTTGTCTGAAATATTATGATTTAACCGAAGGTTTGAATACATTTTAAGATAAATGGCGTGCATGTGGATTGAGTGAGCACCTTCCAAAAATCTTTTTTTATGTATTAGGTATTTAGTAAAAGTTCTAAAACAATTGTAAAACCAATCCTGGAATTTGTAAAAAGATAAAACCGAAGATAAATCAGTTAATGTCTGCTCACTCAATCCTGATAAGGGGCAACCCAGATCTACAAATGTATCAAGTTTACATATAAAATTTGGGTTCTAGGATTTAGTAAAACCTTAGTGAAGTCACAGTATTTAATTTCAGATCACCTAGTGCCCTATTTAAAAAGTTACAAATTGTTATTGGTGCTCACTCAATCCACATGCTTTGAAAAGTCAAGATTTCTTACGAATTACCTATAAAATCAAGTTTAATTATATTTCTAGATTTAGTAAAAGTAGAATAGAAATTTGTAAAACACAAAACGAATCACTATCATGCTTCGTTTTTGAAAAATTAATTTTTATCGGTGCTCACTCAATCCACACGTTTTTGAAAAGTTAAAATCTTTCATATCTTTAAATCTGTAAGCGCTACAAAAAATGTGAATACGTCAAGATTTAGTAAAAATTTTTACTAAATATTGGCTATTTCACATTTTCGATTTTTTGCTTACTTAAAGAGATATTAATTTTTTTATGTTTTCCATACAAACTTACAATGTAGGGTCGCCACACGAGTCAAAATACAGGATATTCTACTAAATTAATTTGTATTGGCCTATATGTAAATACCTAAAGGAAACAAAGCTCGGCGAAACGTAGATACTAGTTACACCTCTGCCTACCCCTTTTGAGATTACAGAGCTGAGTGAGTATGTATGCTAATTAGACTAAAGTAATTAAATGATACTTTACAAATATATTTTTTTATTTCAGTAAAAATATAAAAAAAATATCCTTGAAATGCTATATACATTATTTAGATTTAGTCAATCTTTTTTACTCTACCGCCAGTTCGGAATGCAGTTTTACTAGAGAAGAACGGGCGAGAAACTCTTGCGTTGCTCTTTACGAACATCGGTTAACAATATTTGGTCATACAATTGATTAGATTAGAGCAGCTCAATGTATGTTAATTAGGTTGCCTTATATTGTAAAATAAAACTTATTACAAGGCTTATTGTTGCACATGACCGCCGTGAAATACATAAAAATCTCGATTTCTTGAGCAGTTGGTCTTTACTGAAACAGTCTGAGTAGACCAGTCCACAAGAGCAGCACCCGTTCACGATTAATGACGCATGTGCCAGCCATCGACCTCCTCAACCATTTTACAGGGAAGTGACCGATTCCGCACATGACGCCGCAGCAAGCACAGACAGAATACAACAATTAAAATATTAGACACTAAAATCAAGTAAAGTCATGTAAGGCATACTGTTCACATAAGTTCGCAATGTTAAGGAAATGAAATATATTATATATAAGGTTCCTAATTAGCATTTAATGGCTACACTTCTAAGTAATAGCATAATATATTCCGAAGCCTTTCGGTCATCTAAATATTCAGAAATGTTGTAATAGGCTAAATAGTATCTTTAAAATATCTTTTATTTTGTTCTTTAAAATGATTGGGAACCTTATTGTAAAAGCGTATACAAAGTCCCTTGAAAGAAGAATTTTCCTCCCCAAGAACTTCTAGAACTTAGCGATAGATCTTATAGCTCGCTTTTGAAGAGTAAAATGATATTCATGTCAGCAGCACCACCCCGTAGTAGAGTCCCGTGACACATCAAACTATGGCAATATGAAAAATATATAAAACCTAGCCATGTCAGCGTCGGTCAGTTGTCGTATTTTACTCTCAGCATAAGTTTCGGCACTTTGTTTTTTGGCTAATAATGATATTTGGTATAGCTGTCCTCGCGAACGCCTTAAAAATATGTTTGTCCCGGCCCGTCTATCCCACGAGATAACATTTTCAGGAATAAAAATTAGAATAAGAGTAGTCTATAGCACCCAGGGAACTCATTAAAATACCTTTCTAACAGTGAAAGATGTTTCAAAATCGGTTCCGTAGAACCGGAGATTACCCCGAACATTCAAACTTACAAATTTTACCTCTTTTATATATTAGTACGTTTGTACTAATATATAAAAGCCTTTTATTTATACAATAACACCAAATGTCAATAGAATATTTTTAGTAACTACGCAGATTTATATAAAGTAACAAAATTATTATAACTTTTATTTAGATATACTTATTAGTCACATTTGTATTTAAGCTTCGTGATTAAATATTTAAATAACACGTTAAAAAGAATAAATTCAGATATCAGTATGTTTCAACTATTTTATATAATAAGTAGGAGTTCAGAATTCCCATATGAATTTAATTAGTAAATTGGTGCTAGGTGGTATTGATAATATTAATTTGGGTTCCTATAAATAGGTAAAAATAAATTAATTCAACCATGTGTCGCTGAGCTTATTACCCTCCCATCATATTATTACCATTTATATCGTCGTGATTCATATAGGCATAACAAATTTAGGTACATATAGGCATAACTAGAGGTAGGCAAATACAAATTAATTTAGTAGAATATCCTATATTTTGACACGTGTGGCGACCCTACATTGTAAGTTTGTATGGAAAACATAAAAAAATTAATATCTCTTTAAGTAAGCAAAAAATCGAAAATGTGAAATAGCCAATATTTAGTAAAAATTTTTACTAAATCTTGACGTATTCACATTTTTTGTAGCGCTTACAGATTTAAAGATATGAAAGATTTTAACTTTTCAAAAACGTGTGGATTGAGTGAGCACCTATAAAAATTAATTTTTCAAAAACGAAGCATGATAGTGATTCGTTTTGTGTTTTACAAATTTCTATTCTACTTTTACTAAATCTAGAAATATAATTAAACTTGATTTTATAGGTAATTCGTAAGAAATCTTGACTTTTCAAAGCATGTGGATTGAGTGAGCACCAATAACAATTTGTAACTTTTTAAATAGGGCACTAGGTGATCTGAAATTAAATACTGTGACTTCACTAAGGTTTTACTAAATCCTAGAACCCAAATTTTATATGTAAACTTGATACATTTGTAGATCTGGGTTGCCCCTTATCAGGATTGAGTGAGCAGACATTAACTGATTTATCTTCGGTTTTATCTTTTTACAAATTCCAGGATTGGTTTTACAATTGTTTTAGAACTTTTACTAAATACCTAATACATAAAAAAAGATTTTTGGAAGGTGCTCACTCAATCCACATGCACGCGATAAATGTGTAATGGTTTCTTATGTTTACGGGAATATTATAAATTGAAATGAAACCAATTTTACGCATTCTATCGCGGTTTTTAACTTTTTTAATCCCGACGTTTCGAAAGCTTTAGCCTTCATGGTCACGGGGCGGACTCCGCGATAGAATCCGTAAAATTAGTTTCATTTCAGTAAATGTGTAATTCATTGGAATCTATTAATTAATATATACTTAATGCAGTTGAGTCATGAAACAAACCAGCCGCTGATTGAAGTCACGCCTAGCCTTAAACAGCAAGAATACTGAGAACTTTCAATTGCAATGTTATACAAGAACTGTACTTTGCTCTTAAGCTCCAAATGTGCTAAACCTTGCAAGGTTTAATGCCGATCTCTAGCACGCACTTGGTCTTAAAACGCGTTGTACTAACCATGAGCTGCATAAATACTTAGGATATATGGATAATATAGACATTAAGGGTAGAGTAACAGTTTTCTTAGAAGCTCTAACTCAACATCGTTAGTGCAGAGAAGACATCATGATACCCAAAATTGTTACTAGCTTCTATGTCCACCAGAACACAACGGTACTTACAATTAAATAGACAAAGTTGTTGTGATCAGACTTGACCTTGCATGCGAGAAAACTATAAACAAACAATGTTAATAAAATATGTATGAAATATTAGACACTTTTTTTTATCCCGGCACGCCAAAGTGAACACTCTGCACCTGATGGTAAGCGCAATGCCGTCCAATTAGAGTATCGAGTAGCGAGAGACAATCTATCCCCCGCTATTCAACACAATCATCCCGGCCTGCTTCATCCACACAACGGCCATGGGCGAGAAGGTGAAGTAGCGGTCGAGGGTCTAGTCTCTAGTGTCTAAGTACTCAGAAGGCCGCAAAACGGCCAAATATCGTACCCCAACTCTATACCCCCGATTTAAGTTAGGTAATTCAAATAAAACGAATATTATGATTTATTTCGCGTCTTTGCTCACTTTTTTGTCTCGGCGTTTCAAAAACTATGCAGCCTTCATGGTCAGGCGGACCGAGTTGTATGTCGTCATGAAAGGTCAGTGTATGTATATACCATCAACTTATATATAATAATAATAATACTAGCCCTGTATTAAACATTGTCCCACTGCTGGGCACGGGCCTCCTCGATTAGGCCTTAGTCCACCACGCTGGCCTAATGCGAGTTGGTAGACTTCGCATACCTTCGAAATTCTTATAAGAATTCTCAGGTATGCAGGTTTTCTCACCGTTAAAGCAAGCGATAATTAAAATTTAATACACACATAACTTTAGAAAAGTCAGAGGTGTATGCCACTTGGGTTGTGAACATACGACTTTCGTCTTGGCAGTCTGTACCGCAACCAACTAGGCTATCGCTGCTATTAACTTATCAACTTATATACATAGATTTAATTTATTTTATTGTAAGTCTGGTCTACGCAGTAAAAGCCCAGTGCCTTGAGGTCTGGCGAACTTGAGAAATCTTAAATTAGTGTAGTTAGTTTACACAGCCAGATCTATAAAAAAATCTATATCCAATAAATATACAAAACGGTTGAGTGTGGTCATGATACTAGATAACTTCATGTAATGTTTTGCTTTAAACACATAACTGTTGCAACCGAGGCGAAGACTCGACGTTTTTGCAAGGATTTGCCGTGTTGAAAATTACATCAAATAAATTAAAAGGTATGTATATTTAGATTGTGTGACAGATGTAATTTAAATGCTGATTTATATTTTGTTTACTGAGAACATAGTGTTATTTATTTATATAGAAATGTCAATGATAAAATTTATATTATATCGTTATTTTTTGTTTTTACTCATATATTATTCATTACCTTCTTAGGTACTAACTGCTTAAAAGCACAAATGCAAAGTTTTACATATGGTTTTACACCTTGATATTTCTTTCGTACGTCAACGTGAAATGTCTTGTCGTAAAGCAGAGGTTTTTTAGATCGCATATTCAAAGAATTGTTTGACTTGAGAATCAATTTTAGGTAATATGCCCGGATCATACATAACGATATTCAAATTTACAAAGTCAATGGACTGATTAGTTGGGATATATAAGTATATAAGGCTGCCTTGGTGGCGCAGTTGTAATTGCGCATGCATTACAACCGCTGTGCTGAGGTCTCGGGTTGGATCCCCGGGTCGGTTAAAGTGATATTGGGTTTTTCTATCTAGAAATTCTCAGTATTAGCCCGGAGTCTGGAACCTGTGCCCGGTATGGCGATAGGCTCGCCCCCTATCACATTATGGGACCGAAATTCGGCGAAAAGTTGGTGTACTGGTTACACCTGTGCCTACCCCTCCGGGGATTATAGGCGTGAGTGTATATGTATGTATGTATGTATGTATATAAGTATAGTCCATTAATATTGTAAAAATGGTAAGTATGTTAGTAACAACTTTACATATGGCAACTGGTTTTCTGTGTAATTAATATATAAATATTACTTAGCATAATTTATAATCGTTTACATTCTTTTGTCACATGTCGATACGGTGTTTCACAGCATAGGGTTTTTGTAGAAAACGTGACCTAACCCACTGAGCTTCAACTAATCCCCAATGTCATAGACGTGGTCACGACTTTGTTGTTCTGAGAAGTGATATGCGTTGCAGGAATTCATGATTATTTAAAAATCCCCAGCCTATTATGATGCACAGTAGGTACATATGCTGACGACCGCGGCTGACGGGTCTGTATTTACCTTGTAATTATTGTAGGTATATTTTTATCCTGCCACGGCAAAGTGACCACACTGCACCTTTTTTTTTGTTGTCGCGGGGAAAGCGTTTATTACTGCCGCGGCCGCCCGCTCCGGGGGGAAGTGAAATAAGAATAAAACGGTTATGCTGGACTAGCCGGTCTTACCCAGCATCCCCCTCGCCCGGATGATGGCTATCCGTGCTGCCGCTGGGCCGAGTCCCTACCCCTATGTACACCACCCGACACTACCAGCTAAAACCCCGCGGTGGCCTTCTTCGGCGCTTACGGAGCGATTCCGGGGTATTCTAAGGAGGACCACACTACACCTGATGGTAAGAGCAGTGCCGTTCCAATGAGAGTATTAAGTAGCGAGAGACAATCTATCTAATCTATTCACACTACGCCATATACACATCAGTGATTCAACCAGCGTATTTAGACACTCAATCATGACCCAAGCGATGCGTCTAGAAGAATAATAATACACCTAACACTCACACACATAAGTCTGACCCCACACTCGGTCAAAGCTGTATTATGGTTTCTAAAACTATGACTAGAATTCTGATTCTACAAAAACTAGATCAGAAACAAATATCAGTCTATCACAAAAACATTGGGAATCGAACCCACAGCCTCTCCTTTCACAACCGGTTGCTCGCCCGTTGCGCCACGGAGGCTGTCAATATATTATTTTTTATAAATAAATTGCGATATGATATGAATTCCACGTAACAGTTGTTATGATTTTTTTATTGAGTGCCTCATTCATTACACTTTTCCTTACTATAATTTTTAATAATAGCAATACTCATTAAATTAACACTGCAAGCAAAGTAACAATTGGTAAATAATAGTTTCCTTCCCGTTCGATATGAATGTTTGATCGCATGGTTCGGCTAACAGCTACTCAATTAAGTCTCCGTGGTTCGGCAGAATAGTTGTGAAATAAGAGGCCGTAGGTTTGT
This sequence comes from Laothoe populi, assembly GCA_905220505.1. Taxonomy (NCBI): domain Eukaryota; kingdom Metazoa; phylum Arthropoda; class Insecta; order Lepidoptera; family Sphingidae; genus Laothoe; species Laothoe populi. Next base: position 1,745,677 of record HG992156.1, read on the forward strand.
TTCCCCGCGAAGACAAATGTTTCTGTGATCCACGAATATTTGATCGGGTGTTGTGGGACCGTAGTCCCTCGTAGTTGTATACAGGTTTGACCTAGTGTGGGGTTAGGATTGTGTGACCATTATGGTGCGACCCTGAGGCGGTTGGCGGCGCGAAACATCGCGCTGCTACTGTAAATTGTGGGGGGCATCTAGCCCAAGAAGAGACGGGCCGTAAAGGAGTACAGAGCCAGAGTACACTCAGGATCCCCCGGGATCGTTCCACATGTGCTGCAGAAGGCTACCGCGGGGTTTTTAGTCGGTACACCGGCGTAGGAAAATTGGTTAGGGTCCCGAAATTGGCTAGTAGTCCTTCGGGCGAACTGGGTCGGAAGGTCGGTGAGTCCGGCATAACCTTCTCTCCTCCCCTGAGGACCAGAAGGTATCCGTAAGATGGATTTTCCCCGCGGGAAAAAAAAGGATTGTGTGACCATTGGGTGTATTTATTTATATGACGGGTCGGGCGGTCATCGGTCGAGGCAGTGAGAGGGCTTACACGTCCCTCTCTGATCTCCAGGTATGGTCAGGATGCATAGCGTATGATAGTTCGGTAATAAAACACAAGATTAACACTTCAGAGTCTATTTAAGCTACCACCAGTTCGGAATGCAGTCATCCATGGGGAAGAGCTGGCAAGAAACCCTCATGGTTGCTCTTTTAAACACATCACAATTAACATTACAATATTCCGTACACAATAACACTTTCACATTACGTTAACTTACTACATTAATAATATTTCGGCATTACGACCGACAAGTTACTAACTGTTTCAATGATTACACACGAATGCCGCACCAAAGACGAGGTGCTCTTTTATATTGTGATTTTCGTTGTGACCCACTCCTCTGCGAGTGAGATCACTCGATAAACAAGTCGAAACCACCTTCAAAATAGCAAAACAAATGGCGGTATCCACAGTTTACAATAAATAAAGTTATTAGCAAGTTCAATTCAGTATCCATATTCATCACGCTCCGACACGGCCATCCTGACAGCTCACACGTCCCAGTGTGATGTACCTGAAAAGAAAATACCACACAGTATCATTCACGCTCGGCCATATCTGACCTAATCTTATTACCCACACAGATTGGACCCACATAGGCTTTTGCCACATAGAACCCCGGTACATAGAACCCCTCACACAGACCCCTTTGCCACATAGGCTCCTCACACAGACCTCTTTGCCACATAGGCTCCTCACACAGACCTCTTTGCCACATAGGCTCCTCACACAGACCTCTTTGCCACATAGGCTCCTCACACAGACCTTTGCCACATAGGCTCCTCACACAGACCTTTGCCACATAGGCTCCTCACACAGACCCTCACACAGACCCTCCCTCATATACCGTAAGCGCGGACCGCGGACCCGAGGTCACTCAAAATACATTGAGTAGACAATAACCAGGCTACGGACGCAAGGTATAGACTAAACCCTCATATTAACATCTCAATTAATTGCTCGCTTTAACAGGGGGTATAAAAACAAAACCAGAAGCGACTCACCAAATTTCACATAAATCCACGCGCACACAACATGTGTAAACACGCAATGTACACGCCATTGCACTTCGTACACCTCAACCACACCGATACAGTTGCGCCACAGATCCGCCACAGCTCAGCCACCGCATATGGAATTTAAACACAAAATCATTAACACAGTAATCATCAACGCTTCATATTTTCCAGATTGTTCATAACGATCGTTTAATCACGACTTTAATTAGAGACTTATTACATTTCGTCAACAAAGAACATCAAATCGATTCGAAAACTCCTAACTTTTAAATTTACAGTAGACCACAGTGCATTGCGCACTCTTTACTAAGTAAAACACGATAGAATACTACAGTGCTCTTGGGGGAACCTATGCCATCACTATTTTGATAATAGAATTCTAATCGAGTCTCTTTGGATAACCCAATAAAGTTTACACATAGACCCAACAACCAATGTTGTCTAATCTGTCAAAAAAACAAAAATAACACTTTGGTACTGTGTGTACTATTACATCACCTGATTCACAATAGTGGGTGTTGATCCTTTATCTCACTTCTGATGACGGGTCGGGCGGTCATCGGTCGAGGCAGTGAGAGGGCTTACACGTCCCTCTCTGATCTCCAGGTATGGTCAGGATGCATAGCGTATGATAGTTCGGTAATAAAACACAAGATTAACACTTCAGAGTCTATTTAAGCTACCACCAGTTCGGAATGCAGTCATCCATGGGGAAGAGCTGGCAAGAAACCCTCATGGTTGCTCTTTTAAACACATCACAATTAACATTACAATATTCCGTACACAATAACACTTTCACATTACGTTAACTTACTACATTAATAATATTTCGGCATTACGACCGACAAGTTACTAACTGTTTCAATGATTACACACGAATGCCGCACCAAAGACGAGGTGCTCTTTTATATTGTGATTTTCGTTGTGACCCACTCCTCTGCGAGTGAGATCACTCGATAAACAAGTCGAAACCACCTTCAAAATAGCAAAACAAATGGCGGTATCCACAGTTTACAATAAATAAAGTTATTAGCAAGTTCAATTCAGTATCCATATTCATCACGCTCCGACATATATATGACTTCTTAGAATAATACATACAATTATCATTTGATAATAACTTTGTTTTAACCTGAACATGCAGAATAAGGTCTTTATTTGCTTTTAACGTACTTTTTCTACAGTTTTAGTTATTTACCTTCGACTCAGGGATTTCTCTGCTCAGTCCAATCACCTCGGAGCAAAGTAGATAGTTATTGAGAATTGTACATTACATTTTTTCGAAGTCTTGCTGGTTAAAAATAATAGCACAATGTCGTATCGTGATGCAGATCATGTTATTGTATTACGTGCATCCACGGTCGTCAAGCTTATTTTCTATGAAGTGAAAGGTGGCGAACTTATCATCATGTTAGGCATAAATTGTAATCTTAGACAACTCAGAAGTATTTTCTAGAATTAAAAAACTCAGACAAAAACTGTGCGGACCTGTAGGCCTACTCTTGAAGTCAATTCCAATTTCGAACTCGATACAGTTTCAATTCCAATCTAGAAGATATTGGAACTCTAACTCACTCAACTAAATGAAATAGAATATTTAAGAACTAGCCATCGTAAATACTCTATTTCATTTAGGTACTAATAATTCCTCAGTATTTAGTTAAATCGGGCGCTGGTGTTGCGTTCAACAGTGCTAATTGTACGGTTTTCGAACCCAATTCTAATTTTAAATTGGAATCGAGTGTCAAGAGTAACCCTCCTGGGCCTTTAACCCTGGATCTCATATTTTCACAGTCGATAAATAAAATGATATGCAATATAATTATATAAATTTCAAGAATTTCAAATCTCAAATATTTTATATGTAAAGAAACGGATTGTACAATTATTAGATTATTAAACTAAGTTGCCGTAGGTCTTACTTCATAGAGGCGTAACAAAACTGGTTCTATTTCATATATCGAACTAGTTCCACCGTGTTGCCGAAATTACATTGATGTCTAATGGAGTTACATAAATTATACACTAATTGTATTATACACTGCTTCGGTGGGAAAGTTGTTATTGCGTACGATGTACGACTGCTATGTTGGGTAAAAGTGATACTCACATATACACTCACGCTCGTATCCCATGGGGGAAGGCAGAGACTATTGAGTGCCACAAGCTACGATCCTGACACACTTCTTTCGCCTCTTCCACATTCATTCTCATACATTTACGACGGTTGGAGGTACTTCTGATTTGCTCTTTTAGGAGAAGATCGTTTATCTGATTCGTAAACGTTCTTCTTGGGCGCCCTCTACCCACTCTTCCAGTCACAAAGTTAAAAGTGATATTGGGATTTCTATCAATACACAGTATCAGCCCGGAGTCCGGAATTGTGCTCGGTATGGCGATAGGCTCGCCCTCGTATCACATCATGGGACGGTAATAAGTTCGGCGAAATATGGGTGTACTGGTTACACCTCTGCCTACCTCTTCGGGGACCACAGGCGTGATATTTGTGTGACACACAGATATTTGTTTCTGGTCTGGGTGTTGTGGGACCGTAGTCGTAGGTCTTGATACCCACGATGCAGGTCTAGTATGGGGTCAGGACCATGTATGTGACTGTTAGGTGTATTTATTTATTATTCAAAAATAGCCAATTAACTAGTTATATATCAATACATTTAATCATGTTTCTTTTTTTACAGATGAATCCAGTCTTTATTTTTGCGTCACTGATGATAGCTTTATGTGAATGTTACTCAGAAGGATCTAACGACAGGACATTTGGCACACTGTTCCGCTGGAAACAGATCGATTATCAGTATCCTAGTCCTGAGGAGAGGCAACAAGCCATCGACAAGGGGTAGGTGAAAAAGGGAGAGCGTGCTCTTTAGGTTATTTTAGTGAGACAAAAGGTTTTATTATTTTACATCAATCTTTTTGTTATTAAAATCAAATATAATATACTAGATATTGCCCGCGGCTCCGTCCACGAGGAGGTTTTGGAAGAAAGGTATACAATCCATAGAGGCATCTTAAGCTATTATACCTCTCTATATTTTGCTAACTCATTTTCTAATCTCTAAACTGCCACTATGCAAAAAATCATGTCGATGCCTTGCTCTGTGAAAAACTAAACTATTCCATGGGAAATGTACGTTTTTCTGGGATAAAAACAAGCCTAGTAGTAAAAAGTATTCCAGACTATAATCTATCTCTGTGCAAAATTTTAACCAGATCCGTCCAGCCGTCGTAGCGTGGTTGAGTGACAAACATCCATCCAAACATTCGGATTTATATTATTAGAAGGATTAATAGGATAAGTAGTATAGAAAGAATCTGAATATGAAAGCCTTTGGTGTTCCTAATTTTGTTTCCCGTAAATATTGGCAGCTTTCATTGAAGCTGAAACAACCAAAGCCCTAGTTTAAATCCCCATTTAGTGAATCAGGGAAAAATATTTACAGTAATTTTTACCAGAGTGCACCAGATTGAGAGCAATTTATTATGAATCAAAAAGTGCATTATTATTATTATTTATCCTGAGATTAAAATTTGTGCCTTTAAAAGGATTCACTTCCTATAAAATCATAGGATGGGGAAAATGACTGAGTGTTTCATTTTTCCGGGATAAAAAGTAGCCTATGTGCTATTCCAGACTATAATCTATCTCTGTGCCAAATTTCAACCGGATCCGTCCAGCCGTTGTAGCGTGATTGAGTAACAAACATCCATGCATCCATCCATCCATCTAAACTTTCGCATTTATAATATTAGTAGGATAGTAGGATGCACCTTTGTCTACTCCTAGTCCTTCGAGGCGTGAGCTTATTTAATACAAATACTTTCTCCGTTCTTATATCAGCAATAACAGCTATCGGTAACGTTAAAGTTACTTACAATATACGGAAATGAATAATAGTTTCTTGGAAAGTGGTAATCATTATCAACAGACAGAGAATTATAGTTCCGTCGTCTCTAGAATAGAATGATAACAATTTAATAGCGGAACATATAAATAGGTAAACACTTAAATGATGTAAGCAGTCATTTATAGTGTCATAATACTGTGCATAGGCCTAATTTACCGATAAGAGGATAGGTCTCAGTCTATCACGCTGCCCTAATGAAATTTCCTAGATTTTCCTTCACCGCTAAAGCGAATAAATCATGAAAATTCTTCAAGTAATACGGATGTTTATGAGCTGTGGAGATTACTTAGTCACCCTCTAGGTACAAAAAAATACAAACGTAACTCCAAAAATCAGATACTTAATGTTGGTTTCGAACTTACAAATTTCGTCTCAGCAGTTTTGTTTCAGTCCCTACTGAGCTGTCGCTGCTTTTACGTAATTTATTTATGTAAACAATTAATGGTATATTTCTATTGTAAAGTAACTAGTAACGCTGGAGAGCCCAGGTCTGAGTTTATCTCAAAGTCTTTGAAATATGAACTGGGTCGGAAAGCCCATGAGACTGGCATACTGTAAAGGAGAGTTAGACAGACTGAAATGCCATAAATGCAATCCCACTTTGACAACGATAATTCCAACACATCATGGGATTGAAGCGTCAAGGCAGCGAAGTTATTGCTCCACCAGGGTTGAAAAGTATCAGTAAGATAGATTTTATCCACGATGAATAATATCTACCAAGAGTAAAAGAAAATAATTAGGTTATCACTTGCTGAGAACTAGTAAGCTCACCAAATTCCATTTATATTCCAGGGACTTCAACCAGTCGAATGTAATCCCACTAGGCATCGAAAGATGGAAAGACCGAGTATTCGTCAGCACACCTCGTTGGAAGAAAGGAGTTCCAGCAACATTGTCCACAATCGCTATCAATAGTGGCAGAGAATCTCCACCACTCACTCCCTACCCCGACTGGGACTGGCATGACACAGGTAACATGATTTAGTGGTGAAACGGCACGGTTTTTGTACCCGAATGCCTATTTGAAGGTTCTCACGAACCTTAGTACAAATGGTGACAAACGCGCCCCACTGGCCTGTTCAGTCTGACATGTATCTCATTGTAAACATTAGTTTTGAATTGCATCATCAAATGGAGTAATTCATGCTATGATTAAATCCACTGTCATAACTAGATGGAAATGCCAGAATGGTGACGGTCTACTGAGTCAAGTGTAATGAAGTAAGTTTACAGTACTAGAGTATAAAAAGCTAACATCTACCTCTAGACCAGACTATAGTTTTAGATGCTTAAAGGATAGTCAGATATGCTCCAAATTCTATTTCACTGTGACAAGTTTCTATTTCCCGCTCATAACTTAACGTAATTCATTATATCATCGCTATGAACTAGTTCGCCGAGCTTATTTTTGTTCCATGACATGAAGGATAGGAAGTTTATCGCCATATTGGCCACAAATTCCATCACATTTCCTCTCATTTTGTGATAGAAGCTAGTCTATCGCTCTACTAATTATATTCCTGTACCTTTATGACCTTTTATTTTTGAACGGTGCTATTTTACTATGTTACTCATATACTTATTCTTTCAATTTCCAGCAAATTGTACGGGATTCACCTCCGTGTTCCGAATGAGTGTGGACCATTGCGGCGTCATGTGGGTACTGGACTCTGGGCAAGTCGAAGCTTTCGAGACACCGCGCCAGCTCTGCCCTCCAACTCTCTTCGCCATCAACTTAGAAAACGACGTCGTCCTCGCCAAATATCCTATCCCAAGCGAATTCGTTCTCCAGAATTCATTAATCACCAACATCATTGTGGATTCGAGAGACGCGCACTGCCGAGACCTTCACGTGTACATTGCCGACGCCTGGCGTTTCGGCTTGATCGTCTTCAGAAACTCAGACGCCAAATTCTGGAGATTCAACCATTACACATTTTACCCTGAGCCTTTATTTTCGAATTACACTCTTCATGGCTTGAACTATCAATGGTCGGACGGGATATTCGGCATGTCGTTGGGTAAATTTCATAAAGGAGATCGTCCGCTGTATTACCACTCGATGTCAAGTTCGCTGGAGTTTGTGGTGCCGACGTCGGTGATTCGTGATCCAAGCCGTGTAGACAATGCCGTGAGCGAATTCAAACTTTTAGGCGAAAGTCGCGGGGCTGGCGGACAAGTGTCGGCCGCAGCGGTCGACCGCAACGGTATCATGTTCTTTAACCTCATTTCGCAGGATAGTATCGGATGTTGGGACACGCGCAAGCCGTATCAAATCCGAAATTTAGCAATAGTTGCGCAAGACAATAGAACAATGGTATTCCCCAACGATTTGCGTATAGATCACGAGGTGCCGCAGGTGGCTTGGGTGATAACTAACAGGCTACCGATGTATCAGTTTAACTTAATTAATTTCAACGAATACAATTATCGTGTTATGTACTTGGATCCTGTAAGTGCGGTAAAAGGCAGCGTTTGTCAACTATTAACAAAGTAGTTATCAAGAATAAAACGAATAATTAATATTGTTCTTTAATAATTACGTTGATTTATTTATTATCTTGGACATTATCACTATTTGTATTTTTAGAATGTTCCTGTGGATTATTCGAAGCTCGACCATCATTTTCTACTTCTTTTTCGTGACTTAAAACCTTTTCGGTACATTTATCACTTTCAGATAAACTATTGTTACTTGCTTCTTTATTATTATTCAAAATCTCATTAATATCCCTTTCTGCCTCTTCAGTGGTTTGACTGTTTCCCTTTTCATTTAACTCGGTTTCTTTTTCATCTACTATCCGATCATAGTTTTCAGAACTGGATTTAAGTTTTATAGTTAAATCACTCTTACGACCATCCTTTTTTACTAATTGTTTTTTTCTATTAACGACTCGTTCTACTTCTAGAAATATCTTCTCATTAGAATTTATAGAAACAGCGCGCTTGTATTGTTTTGTAACGTTACCATCTGCGTCAGTTATTTTATTGTTTTGTACAGTCTTTATTGAACCTTTTCTGCGGGCGGTCAGTGGTATATCCGTGGATTTCTTGGTAAACATTTCAGGGTAATCTCGGAGATATGAGGGTCTTTTATCGTGCCTACTTCTTACTACAGCTGGGGTGTTAGTATCAGATGACATTACTGAGCTCTCGAGATCAGTCTTTATAGACTCGGTGTGTGAATGTTGATTTAAATTCTGCAAAATTAAGTTTGCACTACCCTCCCTCCGCAAGTATGCACAGATACGTAACATCATTAACACAAACTGTTCTAGTATGCGATCTGTGTCACGTGGCATTTCCACTTCGTTGCCGAACCAGTCTTCGAATGTGCCCTCGTCTGAAATGTGGTTTGACGTTGCAGGCATCGGTTGTAAGGCCCCTAAATGTTCCTTCATGTCTTCTACGCTTGAGTCTGTTGAATGCGCCATGCGGGAGGAGTGTCCTATTAATGGAAGATAGAGAGGTGTATTGTCTATTAATGAGGCATTTCTTTCGCTGTAACTGTGGAAGAAATATTTTCGTCAATAGATGTTAGTTTAAAAATACCATTAGAAATAGACAGAAAATATACAAGTCGTTGCTCATGTAAGGTGTAATGTGATGTATGTATAAACTTACAAACTGGCCTCAAGTTTTCTTCGTAACTGATCCTCCCCGAGCAGTGATTTGGTGCGGCGACGTCTCACGGCAAGCTCTAGTCCGTAGTCGAGGTCAGTAGATGGCAGCACTGGTGGAAACGTTTTGAATACCGACGCCACTTTCAATACGTGGTAATAACTGATATTGGAACATAAACGAAAATATTAATGATGTTGACTAGAATTTTATATTAGTGATGCAAACACTGTTAATGGTACATTACAGCAGGCATAGTACAGCAGCTACAGCAGCGACGTGGGTTCGAATCCCAGACAGAGAATATTCAATTTTAAAGCGTAAGATGTCTACTATACTTAACCAATTGTAATATTTTAGTTACAGTCAAACATAAAGTGAACAAAATGGCTCACATAAAGATGAATGCCTGGGTTAAAATAACCTTGATAAAAATAAATTATACGGAGAGGTTGAGATTTTGAACTACCATTTTGCATTACACACATACATATTCACTATACACAAATATCTATTAAAAATAAAGATCACATCAAACATATCCTTGAAAAATACTCGATAAACCGTTGTAACTTGGCAATTATTTTACAATACAACAACGCATTTGCGTGAAGTCTACGTATTATCATGAACAGGAAAGCGTTTATCACTATCTACCTAAACACCAACATCCACATGTAAAACGCCGGCATTATTGACACCACTTTGACTACAAGGAACTTGATGCAGGGCGGTCTTGCGGGACCTAGCAGTACGCAGGTCCCAAGACCTAGGGACAGGCTGGTTAACTCGCATAGTAGCTTCCTAATGGCAGCTAGGAGTAGCCACGGCAGTACCAGTGTAGGACGTTCTTCCTGAACAAAAAATAAACTTTTACAGTGCCTAAAAATAAAGATTCATTGTAAACATCGATGATCTTGTTGTTTAAATGACAGTCTGTCGGGGGTCTAGAGTTGGGGTACGATGTTTAGCCATTTTGCGGCTTTCTGAGTACTCTGACACTAGACCCTCGACCACTTCTTCACCTTCTTGCCCATGGCGTAGTGTGAAGAAGTAGGCCGGCATGATTGTGTTGAGTAGCGGGGGATTTAGATCGCCTCTTGCTACTCGATACTCTAATTGGACCGCACTGCGCTAACCATCAGGTGCAGTGTGGTCACTTTGCCGTGCCAGTATAAAAAAAAAGTGGATGGTTGGCCCAAAACTTTGAGTATGTTATATAATGAAAGCCTCTGTGGGCGAGTAGTCTGTGCAACGGGATGCCGCGAGTTCGATTCCCGTATTGCGACTAATATTTGTTTCAAGTCTGGGTGCTGTGAGACAGAAAGTCTCTCGTAGTTGACTGTTGGGTGTGATTTATTTATTGGCTTGTTATATACATATATTGTAATTAGGAAAATATTTAATCAGAAAAGATTTCATCTCAATAATTTGGGATTTAAACTTTTGGGAGAGGCCTACGTCCAACAGTGGACTGACACCTGATTTAATAAGTCATGCGTAAAATCTTAAGCCAAAACTTCTCTTCAACATGTATGAAAATCAACATTGAGTTTCTAGTTTTTGATAACACAAATAAAGTTTGGCCGACGACACATTTTTTTTTTATTGCCTCGATAGGCAGACGAGCAGACGGGTCACCTGATGGTAAGTAGTCACCGCCGCCCATAGACTTCTGCAATACCAGGGCACAGCAAAGCCGCTGCCTACCGTTGACACCTACACATAAATAATTAAGGTACGAAAAACACATCTCAAGGGTCGAAGGGACCAATGGTTTCTTTAACATGGTGTGTGTTTATAGATTTTGGAAATTATTTTCTACCATAAACTATTAGTTGACTTCTCAGCCGTGGGATATAAAAAATCATCCCATTAAATATAACATAACGTCAGAACTTACCTAAGAAATTTGTTAACAAATATCTATATATTCAAAATATTTTGGCAAATACTTATAGAACTACGCACTTTTTTTTTATTCTGTCGCGGCAAAGTGACCACACTGCACCTGATGGTAAGCGCAGTGCCGTCCAGATAGAGTATCAAGTAGCAAGAGACAGAGACACTTTTATAGGTAAGTGCAATAGAGTATTACGTAGCTGAGGCCTTCGTAAAGTTTTGTGTAGACGAGCATCTGCGGCCAGATTTCCAGTACAAATTGATAGCCTCCGACAGCCGTCGTGGCGCAGTAGACGAGTAGCCGGCTGTGAAACGAGAGGCCGTGGGTTCGATTCCCAAACCGGGACAAATGTTTGTGTGACAGACAGGCATTTGTGTCCGGGGTCTGGGTGTTGTGAGACCGTGCGTCTCTTGTAGTCCCTGATACCCAAAACACAAGACTCGTATCTTAGTGTGGGGTCGGGGCTATGTGTGTGACTGTTGGGTGTTATTTATTTATTTAGTTTATCTTGCTATCTTTTTCTGGTCTGACCTCGAGTGACACAGAAAAGAAAAATAATGTTATACTTACCAAGAACACAGGGTACAGCAACACTATGTAGGAGGCGAGGTACACGTACACAGTGAAACATTGCACCAGCATGACGCCGGAGATTACTGTCCTCAACGCTCGCTGGACTGGCAGTGACAACTCCTGCGGCATCGACATCTGCCACACCTGTCCAAAAGATGGCATATTAATCGGTGCTAGCATACTGTCGCATAAACATACGTCTGTAAAACGGGCCGAGTGAGTTTAAGTAGAGCTGTCATCCTTCCTAGTTTTAAAATTGTTGATCGACACGGTAGACAGTTTTGTCTGTAGTAAATGAGATGGCTCGATCAGGTGAGAGCCCTTATATTACCTTAAGCACATAGATACACACATAGAAGGGGTAGGCAGAGGTGTAACCAGTACACCCACTTTTCGCCGAATTTCGGTATCATAATGTGATAGCAGGCGAGCCTATCGCCATACCGGGCACAGATTTCAGACTCCAAGCTAATACTGAGAAATATATATCATTATCACTTTACCCGACCCGGGGATCGAACCCTACACCTCAGCACGGCAGTCGTAACGCACGCGCAATTACAACTGCGCCACCGAGGCAGTCTCCAAATGATAACATGCTAATCGCTGCTAGCATACTGATATTAATATACGCCTGTGTATTTATAAAGAGGAAATTACAGTAAACCTCGCATTCTTTTTAGTTTTAAAGCGACAAAGCTACGCGGTAAACAGTTTTGGCTATAGCTTGGATTTGATCGATCTGTCATAAAAAAAACCGTGAAGTAACAGCTTGCTGTTGCATTTCGTATGGTGAGAGATTTTCGAAGGTTGAAATCTCCTTCCAGTGATTCTTCTGGTACTATAGGTGTTCATGAGCGATGTAAATTGCCTATAAGTTGAACCACTTGCTTATTTATTACCGAAATTATTAAAAAAATAATAGATTTACCCCAGATTGATAGACCCTAGTCTTATCTAAGAAAAGGCAATATAATCTATAATTTTCCGAGTCACTAATGTGCTCTATTACTTACTGCAATCAGTAAGCGTTGATCTGATTATAGCATTCATTAAACTAAGTGGTGAAAATATATACACTTTTCCATTTCTTATGACCAATTGATACATATAAATAACTATTAATGAAATAAATTATATAAAGGAAAATAGGAAATAATAATAAGGAAATAAAAATATTAATAAATAATACAGTAGAACCTCTTTAAGTCGAAACTCGATAAGTCGAAAATCTCCAAAACACGAAAAAAAATTGTTCCCTTCCCTTCCCTTCAAGCCCCAAAACGTCCCAAAGCGTCTCCCTTGATGTTCGACTTATAGAGGTTCCACTGTATTATAGATACATTTTATTAATTCAAACTACACTATCTCCGAGTACTTATAAATAGGTTATATTAAATAGATAATATTTTTATGCCGACCTCATTTCCACTGCTTTGCGGAAGTCGAACGATCCATTTGATCGTTCAAACATCGCTAAAGTCTGGTTTGTGTTAATTTGTATAAGTTTGTTAATTATAATGTTGTTTAAGTAAATCTTTCGTTAACGCACCTGTTTTAAGTTGGAGTTCACTTTGAACAGCGTGGCGTCGAAGATGGTCCGCATCAGGCCGAGTAGCGTCCACAGGCATACCTCAGACTGCATGTTCATCCCAACGTATGATAGAATATTGATCATTTTTATTTTTCTGTTTCATTATTCTTTTTAAAAAATCATTTTTTGTGGTTGTTTAAATTTTTTGTTTACATTCTTCATACATTTATTGCGGACTGTAGATTTTTTTATATTGTTATTGACATATGGGCGATATTTTTTTTATCTATGTTTTTTATTTATTTCTGCATGATTGTGAAACTTTTTGTTGCTTACATTTACATTAAGGTCATGTTCACATTAATCCAGTAATTTAAAGACAGTAGTTATGCTAAGAGCTAGTGAATTATAAAAGAACATTATATTGTATTATTATTTCAACATAGTACCTTTTTTTACTTGACACGGCAAAGTGACCACACTGCACCTGATGGTAAGCGCAGTGCCGTCCAATTAGAGTATCCAGTAGCGAGAGCAGTCGGTCCGCCCCGGGTACCAAGCACCAAGGGGTGCCATCGTGATGATAACTCACTCGAGCAGCTCAGTAACCGTTTGCGCATCTCTTATGCCCGATGAGGACGGTACGGGCGGCCAGGAGAAATGACCCAACATGCTGGACTAAGATTGCCAGAAGAGCTGCAGAGAGCTATATTAGAACGTCTTCATAGATTTCACGGAGACCTAGATCATAGTTATAAGGCAATGAATGACATTCTCATAACATTTGGTGTTGTTCAGCCTTAAGTTCTGCTGACGCGAACTTCGTGGTACATTTCCAATTCTGTCAAAATCGGAAGTTTTACGCTGCTAGAATTTCTTTTCTAGAAGGGGTCCAATGGACCGTGAACGTGGTTATGAATGGGCGACAAACAATAGAGCGCATACAACATGTGACGGACTTGGTTGCCGTGAAAGAAATATATCATACGTCGGGACAGAAAAGAGGATATGGGCCTGAGACGAACGTCGACGACGCGCAGTGGATCGAAAATCGGCCTTTGAAGACTTAGGAGGAGCGAGGATCTTGTCATTGAGCTCAATCAGACCTTGGATCTCATCTCATCATGGGGTACCAGGAATCGGGTTGAGTTTAATGCCAAGAAAACCCAGGTGTGCGCGTTCTCGTGCAAGAAGTCTCCGCTTTCTCCCATCCCCGTTCTTCAGGGTGTTCCACTCGCAATGCGGAATGGCCTTAGTGTCCTAGGTATGGATATCCGCTGCGATCTTAATCCAAGGAGTCACATCGAGGGCGTAATATCCGCCACTTCACGCAGGGTCGGAATCTTGAACAGGTTGCGGCGGTTTTTCACGCCCGGTCAGCTTTACCGCTTATATAAAGCGCAGGTGCGGCCGGGAATGGAATACTGCTCGCACCTCTGGGACGGTTCCGCAAGGTACCTTCTCGATGCCTTGGATGGGTTGCAGCGGTGGGACATCCGCATTGTGAATGATGCAGACGTGAGTAACAGCCTGGAGCCGCTACAGCTGCGTAGGGATATTTCCTCGCTTAGCGTTTTCTACCGTCTGTATCATGGCGAATGCTCTGAAGAATTGTTTGATCTTATCCCATCCTATCCCTTAAGAAAGTATAGTGCAATGTTTCTACCCTCCAAATAGTTGATATTTAATTTTTATTTGTTGTAGTCCGATCTACACAGAAGGAGCTCACAATGTCTTCAGGTCTGGCAGTTGGTCTTTTGGGTTCGGATTCAATTAAATGTACCTATAATTGGATCGCAGTCTGGTGCTAGCTTCCAAACATCTTCTCTATTGAAATTTTGATGTTTTTTAATTTCAATAGCCTCGCGAATCATCCTAGGCAGGAATCGGTGTTCTTTGGCATGGTTTGTCAAATCGAAGATAATGCTTAGAGCCTTCCTCTGAATGTTCAGCAACTGCAGACTTCGTAGAGCGTCGGTGTTTTATGTCAGCTATATGTTCTTTTACGCGGGTCCCTATATTCTTTTTGTTTGACCAATATAAGAGAATCAGTCACAATCACAGTCACAATCTATTTTATAGATTAGATATTTTTATAGATAGAATCCGTTTTATTATCGTCGTTTTATTACAAAATCAAAATCAAACATTTATTGAATCCATAAAATGTTATACATCATTTAGATTCAGTAAATTTTTTCACTCTGCCGCCAGTTCGGAATGCAGTCTCGCTAGAGAAGAACGGGCAAGAAACTATAGCGTTGCTCTTTTCACACCGGTTAACAATATTTGGTCATATTGTTATAATCATAGGTCATATAATATATACGATTTAAGTTTAATTACCTTAGATTAGAGCAGCTCAATGTATGTTAAGTTGCCTTATTGAAATATTGTGAAATAGAACTCATTACAAGACCTAGTGCCGCACATGACTGTCGAGAGAGTGATAAAAATCTCGATTTCTTAAAACAGTCGGTCCTTACTGAAACAATCTGAGCAGACCAGTCCACACGAGCCGCACCAGGTCACGAGTAATGACGCATGTGTCAGCCATCGGCCTCCTCAACCATGTTACAGGGAAGAGACCGACCTGGCACATGGCGCCGCAGCAAGCACAGACACTTTAGCGAGCATGAAATACCCAGACTGAATACAACAATTGAAATACTAGACACAAAATATCAAGTAAAGTCATGTAAATGCCTTAAGTTCGCAATGTTAAAGAAATAAATATATTGGCATTACTACCTAGTCAGGTCATAAATTCTGTCACATGTTTAATATAAAAAAATTTAAACAAGTTTATTCATTATGTAGCCATTTATATACCAAAATGAACTTAACAAAACATAGATTCTTATGATACTAAAGTTTATTCAAAATGACCTCCGTGATTTTGAATACAGGCCTTCAATCTGCGCGGCCAGTTGTCTATCGCAGCACGAACGAGGTCCATGTCAATATCGGCGGCTGCCTTAATCAAGGATGTCTTGAGTAACTCCAAATTGGGATGAGGCTTTGAGCACGCCTTTTCCTCCAAGTGTTGCCATATCTTGTAATCTAACGGATTCAAATCTGGACTGGAGGAGGGCCAGTCTTCGTGCCGGATGAAGTCGATTTCACGCGCCGCCAGCCAGTCTTGTGTGCTCTTCGCTCTATGAGCTGGCGCCGAATCTTGTTGGAATACCCAGTGCCTGTTATTGAACATGGTATGAGAAACAGGTTCCACAAGGTTCGTCAGGACTGTATTTTGATACACAACTGCATTCGTTTTTACACCTTTCTCACAAAAATGTACCTCTGTTAAGCCCCAATAAGAAACTCCCAACCATACCATGAGCGATGATGGAAAATGATCTCGTTGGACACGCGGAATACGGTTGCTCGCTTCTTAACTACTGTGTGCATACACCTTATCATTTTGTTTGTTGTAGCTCTCTTCTACGGTAAAAAATTTTTCATCTGAAAAAAGAATTTTCCGATGTTTTTTTCCCGCGTACCGCTTCAACAAAGCGCGGCATCTCTTCAGTCTCAGGTCCATTAGACGAGCATTCAAACGATGTCCTGTTTTTCTTCGATATGCCCGAAGCCCTAAGTCTTCATTTAACACCCTTTTCACCGTGGTTCTGCTTAACCCCATCTGAAGGGCCAACAGTTTCTGCTTACGTTTGGGATTTCTTTGAATTCGCGCCTTCACAGCTTTTATCACTGCTGGAGTCCTAACAGACCGAGGGCGACCACTTCTTGACCTGTCATCTACACTAGAGTCTTCATTGTATCGTTTGATGGTACGATAAACGAATCTTTTGGTTATATTCAAATTTTTCAGTATGTCAAAAATTTTAATTGGCGCGTAACCGCAACGATGCAACGCAATTACTGCAACACGGTCTTCTTTAAGCGTCCACTCCATATTTAAAAATGAGTAAAATTCTAAAAAGTATACATTTTTATTTTCATGAACAATTTGAAATTCGAATTCAATAAACTTTTTTGTGGCCAGCATTCTAAAATAAAAGTTTTTACTGTGTGACAATACTTATGACCTGACTGTGTATATATATATGTACCTAAAGTTCCCAATAATAATTTAATGGCTACACTTCTAAGTAATAGGATAACTTATTCCCAAGCCTTTAGGTCATCTAAATATTCCGAAATTTTGTAATAGGCTTTATTACTTAGTTTTCGCTTAATAGTAGCTTTAAAACATCTTTCATTTAGTTCTTTAATATGATTGGGAACCTTATTGTAAAAGCGTATACAAAGACCCTTGAAAGAGTTGATGACTTGAAAGAGTACAATGTATGGTATTCGCGTAAACATAAGAAACCGTTATGTAACTCTTTAATTTTCAAGCCAAATTATTTCATATAACTTATTTGAGCATAGTAGTAATATAAGCCGTTCCAACCATAAAACATTACAATTTAAACATCAGATTCCTATGTCTTCGAATGCCGATTTTCAATGCACTGTGTGACGCAATCTTTTCGTATCTTTTTGAAGAATCTCAATGTTTCCTTAATGAACTCATGAACCAAATGGAAGAAAAATCCCGCCCGGATCCTAGGCCAGTCAAATCTAGTCTTATGAAGATATAATAAATCAAGAAAATAAAAAAAAACGATATTTTAAGCTAATATTCATTTTTACGCTGCTATAACTCGATACATGTGAGACTTACAAAAAAAAACGAAACATTATTATCGGCGGAAGTTCAAAAAAATTCAAATTCAAGTAATCATTTATACTCCTCGCCTCATAGTATTTTGAATACTTCGCTAGGGATTTAGACTGTAGCTTTTGTAGGTGGTGTAAAAAAAGGTCTTTATCCGTACTGACAGGACTATATTTAGTATTTATTGTTTTATTTTGAGGGTGCTCAATAGAAAACCGCCCCGGGTGCCAACCCATGCTACGCCGCCACTGAGCGAGAGACAATGTATCCCCGCTACTCAACACAATCATGCCGGCCAGCTGTGAATCGGTCAAGGGTCTAGTGTCAGAGTCAGAAGGCCCCAAAACGGCCAAATATCGTGCCCCAACAAATCCCGGATGTACACTGCTGATCCCGGAACACGACACACTTGCGTGTTGGACTATGGTGGGTTTTACACCCTGTGTACGGTAAACCTAACAACTGAATACAAATATTTGGTGTAACAATATTTTCCCTGCATACGGCACTTGCTGACCTGCTCCAATTAAATAATTCTATGTGAAAATAAACAAATCCTTGCACCGATTAGTTTCAATAAGGATTGACCGTCCACTTGACGTACAAAGACGTTTATAAAACATTACGTTATTCGTTACGTAGGCGAGAGCCTGGACCCGATTAGCTGTGGCATCATCGCAGCGCTTGTTCAATGTTCATCGTCATTCAGTCGACAGTCTGTCAGAGAGCCGCCCGCCGATCTTACGTCGCGACACCACACACCGCGAACGTCTACGAACATAAACAATCGCGCTTGTTGTTCAGTGATTTCAATTGTTTGTTATTATTGTGATTTTTGACCACCAGAGAAGGTAATTCTGTTTATTAATTATTTTTATTAACGATTGTGTACGGACCTTGATTTTGTTTTAGAATATATTTGGGTTACGCTGCGCCCTCACCTTGAACGGTGAGTCGCAAGTTATTTTTGATTATTCTAAACGTGTTATTTCGGCATTGGATGTGTTCAAGAAAAATTTTTGTTCTATTTCTTAAAGCTTCATTACTATGGTCTTCAGAAATTTTCGATTTTAGTACTTTTACCTTTTTGGAGGGAAATCCTCCTGCCTTGAAGTTTAGAGATAAAAAATTAAGTATTTTAGAGGTTTATACACATTATTACCTAACACCATCTGTGGTAAAAATAGAGCCTTTAAATAAATAAATAACATCCAACAGTCACACACATAGCCCCGTACCCATTTAACAATACTAATTTACGAGTCATGTGTTGTGGGTATCAGGTACTACGAGAGACATTCGGTCTCACAACACCCAGACCCCGGACACAAATATCTGTTTGTCACACAAACATTTGTCCCGGTGCGGGAATCGAACCCACGGCCTCTCGTTTCACAGCCGGCTACTCGCCTACTACGCCACGGAGGCTGTCAATAATAGCGTATAATCACCATTGATATCGGACTTCAGCTTTAATTTTTGCCCGCATCAGAGATGTTTCAACTCCCGACCAGACTCTAATTTTGTTGACTCAGTTCCCTTCAATGAGCGCATAAAACCATTGGTTATTCATTAATGAAAATTCGTTGTTCATTCACTTACCACAAACTTTATAAGTAGCAGATGGCGCTATCTCAAATTTCATATTTTTATGTTTACAATAATGTGGATATTTACAATATTTGTTTTATAGCGTACTAGCTGTTGCTCGCGGCTCTGCCTGCGTGGAGGTTATATTCGGGAGCAGAAGTATACAATCCAAAGAGTTGTCTTCTGCACTGAGGCACCTGTAGCGATTGTCCAGCCTCTCAGGTGTTCTGCCTGAATCTTGAGATTGCACCTAAAGAATACCCCATAAGTTTAACCCCACTTTGCCCCTTTTAGGGATGATTTTTCAAAAACGTTGAAACACCTATTTCTTTCACGTAAGTCGAGGAATTATGGATTACCCATACAAATTTTGAACTCCTATTTGACCCCTTTCGAGGTTGTTTTTTGAGAAAAAAGATAGCTTATGTCCTTCTCCAGGATATAATCTATTTCCTTACCAAATTTCATTACAATCGGTTCAGCCGTTTAGTCGTGAAGAGGTAACAATCAAACAGAGTTACTTACTTACTTTCGCATTTATAGTATTAGTATGGATAATTTAATAAGAGAGCAACAATAATTGGAAATGCTACGACCGCAAAGATGAAAGCCGTAGATTCGAAACCAGCCCAAATAACTTACACCTCTGATTTTCCTCTGAAGTGTGTGTATTCATTTTTCACTATCGCCTACTTGAACGGTGAAAGAAAACATGTGAGGATAATTGCATACTTGGGAATTCTCAGAAATATTTCAATGGTATGTGAAGTCTACCAACCCACATTAGGCCAGCGTGAACGAAGGCATAAGGCCCCTCTCATTAGTAGAGCAGATCCATGCCCAGCAATGGGACAAGTTTAATATAGGGCTATTATCAATGATTATAATTTAATGCCTGATGTATTCATTCATTTATAGTAATATATTTTAAGATAAAATATTAAAATCTAAATGACCCCGTTTGAGAAAGATTTTGTTTTAAATATATTTTTTTTATTTCCTCGATAGGCACACGAGCAGACAGGCCACCTGATGGTAAGTAGACACCGCCGCCCATAGACTTCTGCAATGCCAGGGCACAACAAAGCCGCTGCCTACCGTTTAAAGTGGTAATACCTCAGGCATTCGCTAAAATATCGAAAATGTTATCGTCAACCAAGTAATAAAGGTCAATCAATACATGACTAATTAGTATGACGGATGAGTCTCTGTCAATATTAACATTGGCGCCAGATTCTACGCCAGACGTTAAGTTAATATTACTAAAAATATTTATATAAAAAGGCAGAGATAAAACAGTTAAGTACCTTTTCCTCCTTTGATTGCCCACCGATTTTATTTTGTTTAGAAGCTATCGACGAGCGATGGTGTTATCAATAAAAAAAAATGATTTTTTATATTTTACAGTCAAATTTGGACCACTAGGCGACCATTAGAGTTTTAAACACAATTTATCTCTGTAACATTGTACCATTATAGTTATGATGTTGTACAAAACCCATTTACCGATCATGTCACCCGTAGATAACCTCTTACTCAAACAATCTTTAATTTCACAATTACAACATCATTTTAAAATTATCTAACGTAAACGAAAGAACGTTTTATTCTTATTACTTCGAATAAAAAATGGGTCTATTTTTATTCTGGCACGGCAACGACCACACTGCATCGGATGGTAAGCGCAGTTTCGTCCAGTTAGAGGATCAAGTAACGAGATACAATCTAGCCCCCGCTATTCGATCATGGCGGTCTGCTGTGTTGCTTCTTCACACTTCGCCCAAAGGACCAAGGATCATAGGAAATATGGAATACGGTAGCTGGCAAAATGTTCCACAGCTTGATTGTGCGGCAAAGATACGAATTCGCGAACCACTTGGACCTTGACTGATCAAGTTATGACAAAAAAGGCATTAGTTATGTGTATGGCAAAATATTTTATTTCCATATTATATGGATTCTTCTTGCCGCCTGGATAGCTAGCACTGCGCTGCAACCAAACAGTCACACATAAACCTGACCCTTTCGGTCAACCTGGTGGGTATCAGAAACTACGTCGCTCCTATGCCTACACAAGCGCACATAAAAATCTTACATTATCATTAGTCCAAGATAATGTATGATTTTTTGATTATTATTGCAAGTCATTGTTTAAGGACACGCACACCACAAACAGCTCATCAACCTTCGACAATCAGTCAGAGTACGAACCGGCCCGTTTAAGTAACGAAGTTCGAGCAGCTATTCAGCACCTCAAGCGTAACAAAGCAGTAGGCTCTGATGCAATTCCGATAGAGACGATAAAGGATATGGGGGAGATTGGTGTGGATGTGCTGTACAATATATGTTGCCGAATATGGACCACCGGAGTATGGCCAAGCGATTGGTCACACTCAATATTTGTACCTTTACACAAAAAAAGATCACCAAAAAAGTGCAGTAATTAATTATAGAATAAGCAGGTTTCGTAAAAGGTAGAAGAACAAGGGAACAACTACTCATAATGCGCCAAATTATAGAAAAGGCCAGAGAGTTTAATATTCCCCTCTATGTGTGCTTCGTCGACTTCAGAAAAGCCTTTGATACCATTAAGTGGTGGAGATTATGGATGATACTGTCGGAAATGGGTGTACCACAACATCTCGTACATCTCATTAGACGACTGTATGAAGACGGTACAGCTGCTGTTCGAGTGGATGGTATCGACTCTGAACCTTTTAAAACTCAAGCCGGCGTCAGACAGGGCTGTATATTATCTCCCCTGTTATTCAACATATACACAGAGTACATAATGAGAGTCGTCTTGGAAGATTGGGATAAAGGAATATCGATGGGAGGTCGAAAAATATCAAATATAAGATACGCCGACGACACAACTCTCCTAGCCACAACAAGAGATGAAATCGAAGCTCTCCTTCGACGGTTGGAAACCACATCGCTGGACTTTGGACTCCTAATTAATCGGGATAAAACCAGGATTATGATCATAGATCGAATGGAAAACAACAGACCTGACGTCCAAAATATAGCGGGATGTGAAGTAGTGGGAAGTTACGTATACCTAGGCTCCACTATCACCAACATCGGGGGATGCAATGATGAGATCCGACGACGCTGCGCCATGTCTAAGTCTTCAGTGGAAAAACTCACAAAGATCTGGAAAGATCGGTGAATAACCAGAAACACTAAGGTTCGACTAATGAGATGCCTGGTCTTTCCAATCTTTCTTTATGGAGCTGAGACGAAGAAGAAGAAGAAGATCATTAGTCCTGTTGCGGGAATCGAACCCGCGACCTCTCGTTTCGCAGACAGCTTCTCACCCGCTACGGAGGCTGTCATACATTACACATACATAAAAAAGCGTCATAGTGATTCATACTCGTGGCACTTCGGGGGTCGGGACCAGTCAATGTTTATTCAGCTAAAACGGTTTGGTAACAGGATAGTTGACACGATTTTTTAATTAATTTAAACAAAAACATTACATAAAACTTACAAAAGGTTTTTATGAATCCAAACAAAAATAAGTAAATTAGACGCCATTCAAATCTGCTGGAAGGGGTAATTGTCAAATGACAGTAAAAGGATGCATGATATGTCCCGTGACGTCACGGTTCTCAGAATGGCCATTACTGTGCCTTTGTGAGAGGGAGATAGTGAGATGTTCCCACAACGCAATACTGTTTTCTCATACCAATATTTAAATTAATATTTTGTTTCTGTTTTTCGCAAAAGGGTTTCTGCGTATTATATTCGGTTGCATATTGAATAATGTACAAAATGAAACACAGGAAACTAGCCTATTGCAATCAGTAATGGTCACCCTTAGATGATAGAACTATTTAACCACTCAAGTATCATCTGGACATATTTGGTCACGCCAATCTAGCAATATTCTCCCTTATTGACGTGCGTATTAAGCGTATTTGTAACGTTAACATTATGGAAATAAAGTTGATTTTGGCTTGTATTTTTACTCACTACTTATTACCTTCTTCCGAACACCGGTGTCCGTAAACCTACTTATGTACAGTGAAATAAATATTATTGAACAATGAAAAAACATTTTTTCTCAACCACAGCTGCTGTGTTATAAATAGCAAATGCTAAGCGTAAGATTTTATTTGAATATGGTCCCTATTTCTAGTGTACTAAAGTAATAATTTAAATAATTTGTACACATGTTATCAAGTATTTTCTTTACAGCCTCTGTTACGTCACAGTATGCGCAGTTTCCATTTAAACTTGACTCACAATACCCACTGACGAGGTTGTCAAGGTTTTGTTAATATAAATACAGCATTTTCCTTAACAGTCTAAAATTCTGATACAGACAACTCTCTATATGTGATGTAGTGGTTTTTATTTTGTCTAAAATTTTTCTCTATATTTTAATAGTGGTCCCGGGCAGACATTGTCCTGCCATAAAACGCCTTCTATGTGGACCATTTTCGTTAAAAAAAAAAACAGATCTTGACAACAGCGCCACATATTGGATCTAAAACTATTCTATCTTTTGACTTTTGAGTAGGACCCAACTACACGCATACACAAAATTTGGTCGAGCGGTTTCAAAGTCTATAACGGACATAGGTAGAAACAGTTTTGTGTTTTATACAACATGTAACATGATTAATGCACACTCTGAAATTAGTTTGTTCAGAATAAGCGACTGAATCGATATCAACTATTTTTTTAATAGACTTTTTTTTTCAAAAATAATTAACACTCAGGTAAATAATAGTCACTCTTTAATTTAACGTTCAAGACAAACGAAACTGAGACATAACTCGATGCGATAAAGTCTTTTCTAAATAAACGAACACTTTAAAAAATCAAATAATTAAAATTACGAACTTTATGTCGAAAATTAGTACAACTAATTTCATAAAAATCAATATTTATATTCATCGCAGTCTAATTTCAATACATGAATTATGATTGTAATAATATTGTTAAATTGGGGTGTCTGAGGATGTTTTTTTTTTTTTTTTTTTAGTGCCTGGATAGGCAGACGAGCAGACGGGCCACCTGATGGTAAGTAGTCACCGCCGCCCATAGACTTCTGCAATGCCAGAGCACAGCAGAGCCGCTGCCTACCGTTACACGTAGGATATATAGGTAGATTATTTTTATACACACATTGAAAGTACCTGCTTACCATGCCATGCTATACGGCAGATGTTCAAAACTTTCATTTGAACGAAAAAACTCAGGCGTTACCAAAGACGAATGAAGTTGAACAATTGATTATCAACATTTGGCATGCTTCAGACAATCGAATATAACATTGCTCTTTGATCTACCCTTTTTCATTATATTATATATCTTATTCTGTGTATTTATTTCTTGTCACTGGTAACTTTATGGTTACAAACATGTATTTTGTTTGGACAAAACGGAAACATGTGTAGCGTAAACGCAGCAATGCTCTTTATATCTGGCCTCTACACTGTAAAGTTATTTTAAAGTACATAAACACATTCGCCATTAATTATATTTTTCACGGCAAAGTGACCACACTGCACCTGATGCTAAGCGCAGTGCCGTCCAATTAGAGTAACGAGTAGCGAGAGACAATCTATCCCCTCTTTAACACAATAATGACGGCCTGCTTCTTCACACTATTGCCATGGGTGCCATTGATGCATGCCATGCCATTATAGAAGGTGAAGAAGAGGTCGAGGGTTTAGGCCAGAGTACTCAGAAGGGCGCAAAACGACAAACATCATACCCCGACTCTAGACCCCGACAAAAGTATTTTTGAATTTATTATTTACAGTTACAATTGTAATCTTAATCTCCGATTCTATCTGTCTTAAATTGTAAACATCTTAATTCTTTTATTCTACTCTATTTTATAAAAAATAGATGAGCGTAAATGAGATTGTGTTTTTTAGCAGTGCGATTGTATTAGGATCAATACAATGTCTAAAACAACAATGTGCTCGCGCGTTGTATACACAAGTGAACGGTATCTCCGATCCCACTTGAATAAAATCTGTTTATGTATTTAAGTTTGGCTCCGTTATTTGTGAAGATGCATCAGAATTAATAATATATTCTTGCATGATTCATGGACAATAAAAGATACAAAGTTCATTCATTCATTTTTCCACTGCTGGGCATGGGCCTCTACTAATGAGAGGGGTTAGGTCTTAGCCACGCTGGCCCAATACAGGTTGGTAGACTTCACATACCTTCGAAATTCTTATGAGAATTCTCAGGTATGCCGGATCCCCATATTTTCTGACCAAAGCTGATAAAATTGATTGTTTGAACGTAGTAATCTCTAGATCTACCAGTCAGATTTCAAAAACCTCTTTTACAATTTTATAGCTTATTTATTAACGAAGGTTATAGGATATTTATCATCTCGTTAAAACCCCTATGGGTTTTAACGAGATTAACTCCGTTTCTATAAACTCATTAAACCCATTAACTCCGTTACTATAAACGGAGTTGATGGGTTTTATGGGGGGGACGCCGCGCCGTGAGCAACAGATAATACAATAATAAGTTGGGTTTTGTTTACCCGGAAATCGCAATCATAGCCTCATACCTGATTTGGAGATCGAAAATACGCACGATACAAATAAATAATGTGCTATAAAACATCAGAATCACATCACATCCAAAAAAGTCAATGTTAAAAGTCCAAGTAGGTGGTGTAACTAATGAACTTAAGTCATGCAAAAATACTTATCTTGTCTTACTAATATTATAAATGCGATTTTTTGGGTGGATGGATGTTTGTTACTCAATCACGCTACAAGCCTCGACAGATCTGGTTGAAATTTGGCACGGAGATGGAAAATAGTCTGAAATCGAACTTTGGCTGCTTTCTATCTCGGAAAAATGAATGGATGTCAAAATATAGAAAGATATAGTAGCTTAACATAACTCTGTGGATTTTATATCGTGTCTTTAAAAAATAACTACCACGCGGGTGGAGCTGCGGGCAAAAGCTAGTAAGAACTATATCCTTTTATACGATAAGTATATAATATTTATTAATAAACAAAACTTACAAAATTGCTGAATTCATCTAGATGACACCATTCTTCCAGCCTTATTATATTTCGTAGTCGGATGTGCCTAAGGCAGTGTTTACTTGTGCATCATGCACCAGTTACAAGTAAAGGCTATCTATGTCCACCCTACGTGGTATTATGATTGCGTCGGCGTACGTGAGAGCGCGTCGAGTCTCGGGTTCACCATACAAGGCATACCCACATACGGTTAGAACTTCGTACTTCTAAGTACAGCGCCCTGTAGATTATCCTCGATTTCACAAGCTTTCTATTACTGATAGTGATACAACGTACGACTGTCCTGCTATGAACGGTAATCTGTCTATTCGTGCCCTTTTGGTCTTGCCAGCACATGCCTTTTCCCTTGGATGGGCTTAGGCATTTCTTTCCTATAAAATCGTGAATATCAAAATTGGACCAAAGTATTTTTATTATCGGTTATATTATATATATACAGTATTATCGGTTTCTCTATTGTGATATTTAGTACACATGCTGAAAATCTTGCTAAATAACTCCTTTAAGTATAATTTTCAAAACTGCGTCTCTCACAATGTGTAACAAAATATGAAGGAAAAAGGCAAAAGAAAAGTATATAAACTTTAATGTTTTTTTTATAATTCCTAGAGCAATGCCATAGCATCCCATATATGGGAACAATTTCAATAAAACTAATGATGTTACGGGGAAGACTGATTCATATCTTTGTCACTAACATGAGCAATTACTTCAAAATGCAAAAACCACTGATGCATAGATTCATCATTCATGCATAAAAAACACAGAAACTCAAAGTGACATCGGGGTAACACGCTATACCAACATTCTTATTTCGCTTCTCCCACGGTTATCAATCTCCTTATAAACGCTCGTCTATCACATAAAATAACTGATCCTTTCTAATTTGGCTAATTTGGCCTCCGGATTCAGGCGAACGGTTCCTATGCCATCACGATCAATTATTTTGACAACTACCTTCGTCACTCTCCTTTCATTTATACTCCTATAAAAAAATAATAATACTAGCCCTGTATTGTCCCACGACTGGGCATGGGCCTCTTCTACTAATGAGAGGGGTTAGGCCATAGTCCACCACGCTGGTCTAATGCGGATTGGTAGACTTCACATACCTTCGAATTTCTTTTTGTGAATTCTCAGGTATGCAGGTTTCCTCACGATGTTTTCCTTCACCGTTAAAGCAGGCGATAATTAACAAAGAATACACACATAACTTTTAGAAAAGTCAGAGGTGTATGCCATTTGGATTTCGAATATACGACTTTCGTGTTGACAGTCCATACCGCAACCAACTAGGCTATCACTGCGCTATTCTCTTATACGATAATTTTATTATAAACTTTTAACTTTCACAATGACGTAAGAAATCAATAGGTTTCATTCATCATTGATCTAACAAAACGACTACTTAAGAGAGATTTCTTTAAAATTGATCAAAGCGTGCCATAAATTTAACTGCTTTAACACCTCAGCCACGGTTATTAGCTTCGTTATCGGCATGAATCATGTTTCCTTTCTTCGACGAACAATGAGCTTCTGACCGCTCCAGATAACCACTAACAAGTTTAACCAATTCGTTAATTAAAAAAGAACGGTGGGGAGGTCATCGTTACCACATGCCTTCGACCCGAACTTGTATTTGTTTTACAATACTTGTGGATTGTGCAATAAATTAGCTTGGTTTATCTGATGATATTTTAAGTCCGATGTATTCTAACCATATTATTATTGTAATTTTAAGTGTGTTTTTTGGTTTGCACTACACTAAACAATAGAGTAATGGATCGTCGTGATTTATTACAAAGAGATCGTTTATGGGCTGCAGAGTGACATAGACTACTTTTATCCAAATGCATGATTTCTGTAGGATAGCCAATAGCATTATGAACAGTTAAAACTTGTTAAGTAAAGGTAATTTCTGAAACCAATGATCCTATTATTTATTATTATTATTAATTCTAAAAACTTCTTCACCAAACATAGAAAATTATCTTTAACTGTACTATTTACCTATTTTATACATACATATACACTCACGCCTATAATCCCCGAAGGGGTAGGCAGAGGTGTAACCAGTACACCCACTTTTCGCCGAATTTCGGTCCCATAATGTGATAGGGGGCGAGCCTATCGCCATACCGGGCACAGGTTCGAGACTCCGGGCTAATACTGAGAATTTCTAGATAGAAAAACCCAATATCACTTTACCCGACCCGGGGATCGAACCCGAGACCTCAGCACAGCGGTTGTAACGCATGCGCAATTACAACTGCGCCACCAAGGCAGCTATTTTATAGTGTGTTTGAAATAAATAAGAAATCTATAACGCTGGTAGTATCGGACATGGAACATTGTCTCCCTTATAAAGTAGGATTTTTTGATTTTCTCACTATTAGAACTTCAGTTGTGATATGGCAAATACGAATAATTAAAATACTACTGCTCCTATTTGTCATGTTTTTGTTTAAAAAAGGATAGGGGTCTTTGAACAAACAATTATTCTATATCATTCAATGAAGGATAAAGTGGTATAAATAACAAGACATTATAAACATACGGGTTCTTCCGATTAAATATTAAGTAATAATATACTAGTGAGAAAAATCTCACTTTATTACAAAAAATAAAAATGAAACCGTCTTCAAAAAAACCCAGACACAACTAACAAAGAATAAATAATTGGTTACATTTACATCAATTAATTACATACTTACTATTGAAATCAATTAATTTTTGAGTCGGTGCCGGTGTTGTTTTCTTTACTTTTAGTTTCATAAAAACCAAGTATGGATCTATTTTATATTTTAATGTATGCCTGATTATTCTGTTTTTTCCATGTTTTGGCTGGCACCGACTCCAAATAATTGATCGTATATCCGGACAACATATTTTTTCAAGTTATTTTTGTTTTAAAACCAAACTACTCAACCGATTTTGATAAAAATTCTATGGGACCAATCTGGAAGCATATTCTCCGTAATAATAGAAGAATTTTCCAAACCGGTCAATAAATGCCGGAGTTCTAAGGTAACAAACATAAAAAAAAATACACGTCGAATTGAGAACCTCCTCCTTTTTTGAAGTCGGTTAAAAACTGGTTTGAATTTTATTAGAAACATTTTTAGCTACGTCTCTTCTACCGGTTTGGTAAAGTTTTCAGGGAATGTGAATTTGTAAAAGTATATGTCTTTCTCCAGTCCAGCTTATCTCTAGACTTTAGTCAAATGATTTAAAATTGACAAAAATTCGTAAAAACCTATATGGTAAAATTTTTCGTAATAAGGGTTTTGGTTGCTGCAGTAAAAATAGTTCAATATCATATTAGGATATTTCCTATTATTGGAAATACCGAAGGTATAACGGAGATATTTAGGAGACTAGTTGGGGGTAGATAATAATGTCAATCAAAGTGGGAGTAGTAAATGTTGAATATAAAACGGAGTGCCTTCCGCGCTCCGGTGTTCAGTTCAGTTGTTTTGTAAAGTAGACGAGATGATAGCCAATATATTCGTGGTTCGGTGTAGTAAGTTTAAATGGTAATCAGTTCAATGGCGTTGTTCAGTTTAAAAGGGTAATGCTGGTAGATTAATTATAAAGAGAAGCCTTAAGTGAATCCTGACATGCGTGTGTGATAATATTAAGCACTGAGATGTGTAACAGTGTCGTGTAAATCAATTAATAAATTATAAATATTGTATTTGTGCCTTTTAAATATCCATCTTGCATAGTTTTGTTGATGTTCCCAACAATCAGTCTTGACGTCTATCATTAAATTAAAATACTAATAATAGCAATTTACACATCATTCACGGTGAAGGAAAACATCGTGAGGAAACCTGCATATCTGAGAATTCTTATACGAATTTCGAAGGTATGTGAAGTCTACCAACCCGCATTAGGCCAGCGTGGTGGACTAAGGCCTAACCCCTCTCATTAGTAGAGGAGGCCCGTGCCCAGCAGCGGGACAGTGTTTAATACAGAGCTTGTATTATTATTTTTTACTAGCTGTTGCTCGCGGCTCCACCCGCGTGGACGTTATTTTCGGGAGCAGAAGTATACAATCCAAGTTATTTTTTCTTGCAATTAAAATAGCCTGGTGTTTCTGTACCTATTTCTATAATTCTTTTTTTATTAAATTAAACAGGTAATAATGTTAACATTTATTAATTAGGGATGATTGAGAGTGTTATAAACGTAAGAGTAGACAAATATAATCAGAAATCTCCGAACTGCTAAGCTATCGGGAATTACACGTGTTATTGTGAGTCAACCATAAAATATAGACATTTGCTGTCGTGGAATATTTTTTATACAATTTTAAGGAGAACATTTCCGTCATACATGTTTTCTGTGTAGCTTTAACTATTAAGGCTGCACACGCGACGGAAGCTTAAAAAATGGAGTAAGTTCTCCTGTTTTCCTAACCTTTCCCTTCACTGCTCTGCTCCTATTGATCGTAGCGTGATGAAAAGTATACTATAACCTGCCCAGGAGTATAAAGAACAATTGTACCAAGTTTTGTTGAAATCCGTCGAGTGGTTTTTGTTTCTATAACGAACATACAGACAGACAGACAGACAGACAGACAGACAGACAGACAAAAATTTTACTGATTGCATTTTTGGCGTCAGTATCGATCACTAATCACCCGCTGATAGTTATTTTGGAAACATATTTCATGTACAGAATTGACCTCTCTACAGATTTATTATAAGTATAGATTACACATCATTCAGAAATGTGGACAAGGCTTTATGTTACTCATATAAATAATTCCAACCCAAGATATGGGTTAGAAGTGCGGTTAAGTCAGATGTACTGTCGTGTGACTCAGCTGTTGCATATTGGATTACACACAACACTGATGACATCATTCAGTTTTTATTAAAGACCTTTATTCGTCAGCAAAGCCCTTGGTATAAATATTGCAAATAAAATACCAACCATTATATGTTAATCACCTACTATGTTTACTTTGTTTGATTTAATTAGACAGCCTCCGTGGCGCAGCGGGCGAATAGCCAGCTGTGAAGCGGGAGGCCGTGGGTTCGATTCCCGCACCGAGACAAATGTTTGTGTGACAGACAAATATTTGTTTCGGGTCTGGGTGTTGTGGGACTGTAGTCCCTCATAGTTCTTGATACCAACGATACAGGTTTTACCCAGTGCGGGGTCAGAACTAGGTGTGTGACTGTTGGGTGTATTTATTTATTTTTAATTTGTGCTGTATCGTGGTAACATTCATCATTCTATCCTAAGCGTTGAAGTCCCTAGATACTAAAATAAACAGCACTGGACTGAATTTTTGATACGCGAAGATTTTATACTAAGACAAACAGCATCGGGCTTATTTTTTTAGATTTTAATTTACTACTTCTGATTACTGTAATAGAGGCAGATAAAATTATCTAGGAGATAGTTATCGGAATTCTGAGATGGGATGGGGATGAGGCCAATATTATCATCTGGACCACGACACCAACCACCTCCTTGCTACGCCCATGTCTAAATTACTGGCTTACAGATAAAAATAAAACTATACTAAAATTCAATTCTATCTACCACTTATTATAAAGAACGAAACTTAACAAAACTTTCAACGTTCCAAACTAATAAATTACATTGCTCTCAGACGGACTCACACATTAAAAATAAATTGCCAGTGAGTCACCAATTAAACCTTTAACAATATACATTTGAGATCAGAAAGAATAAAAAGACATAAGATTTATGAAATTGTAAGATTTATTAAATTATTTATCTTATTTGTGTATCGTTTGCACAATTTTAATTTTATCCCGTCCTGTACCTTCCACACCAGAACCACGCGTAATGGCTTGCGGAGCCACAGCTTCGTGATGTCTACTACCCCGGTCCGAACTAAGAGGTTTGCAATTTCATAGTTTTGCCGCACCATCAAGCTGTGGAACAGTTTGCCAGCTACCGTGTGTTGTGTATGTAAACTCGATAGCAATGTTAAAAAAGAAAAATATACTGACGTCTGTCACTCGTCTCTGTATCGCTAACATATTGTAACCGTTCTTGTAACCCTGCGTAATCCAAATATATCTATTCTAATACGATACGGACTTTCGCTAATTTCCATCAGGTTATGGGCCCAGAATACGCGAATACGAGGGTGGCGCATATTTTCAATATATGTATATTATTTGAAATTTTACGTGTAATTTTAAATAACGTATTGAAAAGATGGCGTCGTCGACTTCGAATTTATCATCAAGCCTTACAGCGATTGATAAATTGAAAGGCATGGAAAATTACACATCCTGGAAGTTCATGATAAAAATGATTCTCATTCATGAAGACTTATGGGAATGCGTCGAAGAAGACAAGGGCGATTCTAGAAAGAAACAAAAGGCTCTCGCCAAGATTGCTTTGACAGTTTGTCCGGCAGCAATTCCACATATTAGGAATGCGACGTCCGCAAAGGAAGCGTGGGACAATCTGCAAAAAGCATACGAAGACAAAGGATTATGTCGTAGACTTGGTTTGTTGAGATCACTTTTCGGAAGCAAGTTAAGTGAATCCGAGAGTATGGAGTGCTATCTGAACAAAATTACAGAAACTTCACAGCAGTTAACGGAGATTGGATCACCACTGGAAGACGATTTTGTCGCTGTCATTATGTTGAGCGGTCTGACAGCGGATTACGATCCATTCATAATGGCTATAGAGAACACGGGTGTCAAGCTGTCAAGTGAATTTGTGAAGGGAAAACTTTTACAAGAAAATCTTCGCAGAAATGTCAAGACAGAGAATGCTACAGCTTTGATTGCAAAAAGGCAACCTCGATGTTTCAAATGTAAGCAGGTTGGTCATTTCATCAAGGACTGTCCTAAATTCACTAAGAAGAAAACTGCACAGGAAAACGTTGCGACATCTAAGGTTTTACTGACAGCACTTTCCGTCAGCATCAACAGCAACTCGTGGTATATAGATAGCGGTGCCACAGGACATATGTGTCATGATAGGAGTGTTATGTGTGATTTTACCCATGATAGACGACTTGAAGTGAATATAGCTAATGGTGAGAAACTTTATACAGCAGGAAAAGGATCAGTTCGAGTACAAATGAAAAACAAGCAAATAAAGACAATAAGTGACGTTTATTTTGTACCCAATTTAGCTGCCAATTTACTGTCTGTTAGTGCCATGGTAAATAAGGGTTATAAAGTTGTGTTTTGTTCCAAAGGCTGTAGAGTTTTAGATAATAATATTGTAGTAGCTACTGCCACTTTGTGCAATGGTGTTTATAAATTAGATGCAATGACTTCTATTAATTGTAATTTGCTAGGAAATGTTTCTACAGGTGTTTCAGGATCTCTAAAGAAGAAGTCATTTGGTGAACGCAGTGCTTTCTCAGCAAATAATATACAGACAAAAGTTTGTGCGATGACGGCTTCACAAAAGGGAGATATTGCCTCACAAGGGTTGTGGCATCGACGCCTTGGACACCTGAATTACAGAAGCATGGAGTTGTTGAAAAAGGGTATAGCTTCAGGAATTTCTTATGAAAGTAGTACTTATCAACAGTGTATAGCATGCATTGAAGGGAAACAAACCCGACTACCTTTCCCGAAAAAGTCATTTAATAGAGCCACATGTATATTAGAATTAGTGCACACTGATTTATGTGGTCCTATGCCCTGCAGTTCTATGAGTGGGTCAAGGTATTTTTAACATTCATAGATGATTTTAGCAGAAAAACTTTTGTTTATTTTTTAAACCAAAAGAGTCAGGTTTTTGAGAAGTTTAAAGAATGGAAGGCGCTTGTGGAGAACCAAACTGGTAAGAATTTGAAAGCAATTAGGAGTGATAATGGTGGCGAATATGTCAATTTAATATTTCAGAATTTTTTGAAGGAAAGCGGTATTAGACATGAGACAACGGTACCACATTCTCCTCAGCAGAATGGAGTCGCTGAACGAGCGAACCGAACTATAATGGAGAAGGCCCGTTGCATGTTGAGAGACGCAGACCTAGAAAATAAATATTGGGCAGAAGCGGTGAACACTGCGGTGTATCTAAAAAACCGGTCGCCTACTGTTGCTGTCAAAGATTATACCCCAGAGGAAAAATGGAGTAATACCAAGGTAACTCTGTCACATTTACGAACATTTGGTTGTATTGCCTATGCTCAAAAACAAAACAGAACCAAACTAGATCCTAAGGCAAAGTGTTACATATTTGTAGGCTATTGTCAGGAAACGAAGGGTTATAGATTAATAGACCCTGATCAACCGACTAATTGTATAAAAGCAAGAGATGTCACATTTTTAGAAAATAAATTTTAGAAATCTTTTGATTCACGTGATGATAAGCAGCGAGATGATGTAATCACACCACTTGTTTGTGATGAGATTCAAAATGATTATCATTCTCCTGTGCTCACAGAATCAACTGCTGAAGAAAATGCTGATAACATAAATATTAATGCTTGTCGAAGCAGCAGCAGAATTAATCGTAATGCACAGCGGTTAAATACAATCGTATCAGATGATTCCGAGAGCGGAGAGGATAGCTTTGATACAAATGATGCTACGGATAAAACGTACGTTCCAGATGGATCTACTGAAGGAGAAAGTTCAACTGACACTTCGAACTTTGAGGACAGTGAATTTTTATCA
Organism: Laothoe populi; assembly: GCA_905220505.1. NCBI lineage: Eukaryota > Metazoa > Arthropoda > Insecta > Lepidoptera > Sphingidae > Laothoe > Laothoe populi. The sequence goes on from HG992156.1 coordinate 1,780,774, forward strand.
TTGTTCTCCACTCATTTGGTCAGCGATACTGGACCGCTGAATGTGCAGGAAGCATTAAGCGGATCAGAAGCTGAAAAATGGCGAAAAGCAAAAAAAAAAAAACTTAGAAAAGAGTTTGAGATTACTGATTTAAGGCCAGCTAAATATGTTTTAGTTTCAGAAAGGTGGTTTCGAGATAACAGCTTTTGCTGATTCCGATTGGGGCTGGAATGAGTCTGATCGACGTTCATATACTGGTTTTGTGTTTAGGATTGGTAAATCTATTGTTTCATGGGAAAGTAGGAAACATAGAACAGTAGACTTATCAAGCACAGAAGCTGAATACATGGCTCAGTCAGACACATGTAAAGAGGCTTTATTCTTGAATAAATTCTTGAAAGAAATTCTTGGAAAAACTTTAAAAGTGGTCATCTATAATGATAACCAGTCGGCTCAAAAGTTATGTCACAATTCTATGTTTCATAATAGAACAAAACACATAGACATAAGACACCATTTTATAAGAGAATAGTTGGTAGTGGTATAGTCGATATAAAGTATTTATGTACTGAGGAAATGCTAGCAGATTTGCTAACAAAGCCCTTGTGTAAAGAAAAACACGGTAAATTTATACATCAGTTATTACATAAAAAATTAATTGATGTTATAGTTTAGTTTTTGTAAGTACAAAGTATTTTGGTTTAATGTTGAGTTGTTTTGTAATGAGTTTGTTTTACATGCCGTAGAATTGTAATAGCATTATTTTATATTGTTTTGGTATCAGGTATGTAAACTAAGTTTAAATATGTATAAGATGATTTAAATGATCAGTCTATTTATTGCTATTGGTTTAAGGGTCAGTGTTGTGTATGTAAACTACATAGCAATGTTAAAAAAGAAAAATATACTGACGTCTGTCACTCGTCTCTGTATCGCTAACATATTGTAACCGTTCTTGTAACCCTGCGTAATCCAAATATATCTATTCTAATACGATACGGACTTTCGCTAATTTCCATCACCGTGTTACCTCCTTCCCATGATCCTGGGTCCATTAGAGGTAGTGTGAAGAAGCTATACAGCAGGCCGGCATTATAGTGTTGGGTGGTGAGGGATAGATTCTTTCTCACTTGTTGATACTCTGACTGGACGGCACTCGTTTACCATCAGATGCAATGTGGTCAAATTGGCGAACCAGGATAACAAAAAAATTATCAACAATAATGGGCGCATCACTGGTCTTGAAAAAAACAAATGAGGGTAAGAAAGGAAAATTTTTGCCATCCAGAAATAAAAACGAATTTTACGTATTTTTACTCTCGTTTCGAAAACTTTATAGTCTTCATGGGAGAACTGAGTTCTATGTCGTCACGAACGAATCGAGCAATTTCTTCGTTTTTAAGAAATTCATATCTAGAATTAACACTCATTGTACAAAAGACAAGAAATTGTGAGACAGTGACTAGCTAATTTAAGAATGAATATGCCGGTCCTGTTCACAAATTGTTTGATTAAATTCTTACACATACAACTATGTTGGAAATAAAAGCACGTCACCTAAATACTTTGAAGTATAAGCTTGTAAAGACGTTTTAACATATCATCGGGATGACCCTGGATAAGGTAAACTGGAATAGAGCTGTGTCGAACGGGGCCTTGACCGAAAACCTATCGTTAAACAATATAACGCTGGCAACCTACCAAAAAGTTCAATGTAATGCGCAAAGATACTCCTGAGTGACCATTCTTTTCGTGACTTTCTTGGCTAGACAAATGCATTGTTAGCTTTTAGAGTTGATTTTTATAGAAAGGTCGATGACTTAAGTGTGTGAATCAAACAGCATTGCTATCGGAGTTTATAGAATTTGTTTCTTATTCTAAATTAATAAGATCATTAACAACATTTCCGTCAAACTAGTGTACGTATCCAAGAAACTACGGTACACCTGATAATTAGAACATTCCATTAGTGCCATTATTTGTCTAGAGTTGGAGTGCGATGTTTGGCCGTTTTGCGGCCTTCTGAGTACTCTGACTCTAGACCTTTGACCGCTTCTTCATCTTCTTGCCCATGGCGTAGTTTTAAAGAGTAGGTCGGCATGATTGTGTTGAGTAGCTGGGGATAGATTGTCTCTCGCTACTCCATACTCTAATTGGATGGCATTGCGCTTACCATCAGGTGCAGTGTGGTCACTTTGCCGTGTCAAGATAAAAAAACATCATAACGAAAGTTTAAATAGTAACATTTCCACTAACATTTTTTTTAGTAAACACTCTCAAGTCGCTTTTATTGCAGAGTGCTATACTTTTTACCTGTTTGTAAAGGGAAATTCAAATGAGTTAAACACATTATCAAAGGCAATAGAGTTTCATTTGGTAGATTATTTGCAAACAAAAAAACAAAAAAAAAACTTTTGTAAAATAAAATCCAAATTGATTTAAAAATCCTATTTTTATTAGTATTGATATTATGATCAAGTGCGTAGTGGAAATATCTCACTATCTCCCTCGCACGACTGCACTGTAACGGCCGTCTAGGTGGTGACGCCATAACTCGTATCGTGCATCCTTTTCTGTCATTCGACAACCCATATACAAGATTGGAATAGCTTCTTGCTTACTTATTTTTCAGCGGGTTTATAAAATTCTTTTGATAATAGGTTTTAGTTTTAATCGTAATTTATTGATTAAAACAAAAATAATGTGTCAGCCTCTTCACACTACCATTTAGAAAAATCTGAAGTATTATTACCAATATACCAATAAATAATCACACACAGTATAAAAATATTTTTTCTATGTTCAACATATTAGATGTTCAGATTCAGAATATCATTGTAAACATAAATTATATCCCGTATCATAAAACTATCGTATATGAGAAGAAGTTTCTGCAAGTTTCGGTAACAAAAGATTGACGATCGCGAATTAAATCAGTAGCACTGCTTGTTATATCATGCGGAAACAGTATACCGGTTTTTTAAATATCAGTAACGCGGTTGACCTTGGTAACTTTGTAACTTGGCGTTAAGGTGCATGACCATAAATAGTTTTCGCAAAAGCAGCCTCGAGTACAATTCATTACTCAGTTGACATTGCTCTCGGATCAAGGTGATTTACTCATTGCTAACTACATCGTGGTAATTATTGACCGCGTGGTTTATTTAAAACATATTCTGGTGTGGTTTATTGACAAACCTTGAGAAACTGCACACTTATTTTTATATGATGTTCTGGATTTAACAAAAGACGTTTATTATTGACATACATATACACTCACGCCTGTAATCCCCGAAGGGGTAGGCAGAGGTGTAACCAGTACACCCACTTTTCGCCGAATTTCGGTCCCTTAATGTGATAGGGGGCGAGCCTATCGCCATACCGGGCACAGGTTCCAGACTCCGGGCTAATACTGAGAATTTCTAGATAGAAAAACCCAAAATCACTTTACCCGAACCGGGGATCGAATCCGAGACCTCAGCACAACAGTCGTAACGTATACGCAATTACAACTGCGCCACCGAGGCAGTCTTTTATTATTGAATATCGATACAAGAATATAAATGGGACAGATTAAATTAATTAAAAATGGTAGAGCCCCGCCATAAACAGATTAACAGCAAGAAACGGAATGTCCATCAGATAAGCTATTTGATTGTTTACCTTGGCCTTTATGTATCCATGTGATACTATATACTATACTATCTTCCTTCAACAACATTCAGTAATATTTTTGAAGTGGTTGGATTTAATTGAAGAATTTCTCCAACAAATATAAAAATATCCAACTGTTTTGAAAGTCTCAATACTATATTTATGTTACAGATTTTGTCATTTTCTTGGTTGCCCGTGAAAGATTTGACAGGAATTAAAATGGATATATTGCTGATTAAGTCGACCTCCAGAAACATAACATTTCGTTAGAGAGTATCTTATTTACTAACATTTTGTAAAACATCACTAGTCTTTGTCTTCGTCTGCATTCTTATTTTAAGTATTAATTCCAATTTAACGGATTTAATGGATTGAATTGACAGACAGTTTCCATGGCGCAGCGGGCGAGTAGCCGGCTATGAAACGAAAGGCCGTGGATTCCATTCCGAGACAAATGTCAAGTGACAAACATATATTTTGGGACGGGGTGTCGTGGGACCGTAGCTCCTCGTAGTTCTAGATACCCACGATAAAGTTTTGACCTAGTCTGGGGTCAGGGCTGTGTGTGACAGGTGTATTTATTTAATCTGCAGTACTGCACTTTGCACTATTTGCTACTTGATACAACTGCACAATAAGATAATAGCGTGCTCAATACGTTGATTAGCCGATAAATTGCCCTTAATAGTCCAGTATACGGCCTCTACATACATGAGGTTTTAGAAGTATACTCCAAAGAGAATGAAGATATTTATTTAATTATTAAATAAGCCGGTCGCTCAGCTGAGGTTATCGCCTGTCCATATGTACTTACAGGTTAGAAATAGATAATGTTTTTGTCAGTAGTATTTCTTATGTTGTAAGTTTATTTATATGGTGACAATCTGAAACTGTCTGCCAGCTATCGTGTACTATAAGACCACGATGCAATATCCCTTAGGTATTGTTAGGCATACCTTCCTGTTTTCACAAAATCAACACAGCGGCAGTTCCTCTAGTAATTAAGCTACTGCCGGTGAAAATAACTTACTGATAAGTGACCCATCTGGTAGTTTGTTTTCTCTTCCATACTAATATCAGTATTATTTTATTTTGAGAATGTATGCCCAAAAACCCTTGAAGGCACTTATAATATTATTATATCTCATAAACTCTTTATGACCTTCTAAGATTATTCCCTATGATTTATTACTCACCTTGTATAGTAAAAAAAAGAATAAATTGAGAACGATCTCCTTTCTAATTTTGACTTAAAGCTTAAATATAATTTAATAATATTTTTATTCAAATAATATAAATCAACGAGAATGATAATTATAATTCGTTATTCTTCTTTGTACGGTAAAGTGACCACACTGCACCTGATAGTGCGCAGTGCCGTCCAGTTAGAGTATCGTGTAGCGAGAGATAATCTATCCCCCGCTACTTAACACAGTTTTACCTGCTAAATAATGATATAAGTAAATGAAATAAATTATATAAATAATTCTTAAGTTTATCTAAGGTCATAAATTACTTGTATAACGGCTAGTAATTAATGTGTTAGTCCTAGATGTTTAATAAGTGTCCCAGTTTAAATAATCGACATTTAGATGTATTAGAAAAGACTAACAGTCTTGTTTGATATTATTGGGGACAGATTAATCCATGTCCGCCAAGCGTATATAGATATTTCCAGATATTTCCGACTTTCTTTTTAAATTTGCGCAAACAGTTGTAATGTTGATACAATTTTTTATACTTGTTATTTTTTTTACTTTAGTTTTCCACAACAATAATGAGGTATGGTACAAGTTTGAAACCTTTTTACTCATATATCTGATTATTTATGGTATCGTAGTATTTAAGTATAATCGAACAATTCAAATGCGGTTTCTATTTAAAGCTATCGGATAGCTGTTAACTGTGTTGAAAGAATTCAGCCATTTAAGAATGGTAAATTTGTTTTTAATTGATAAGGATTAACTTTCACGGAATTACAAACAAAATCCATCCAACTTGCCACAATTTCAAACAGTACGAGAAAATTTAAATAAGATGAATAAGGTGAGACGGGAATATGAAGAGGTATTTGCATAAGTTTTTATTCAAACAAGTGTAATCACAAGTGATGACGTCACGGTGCCTCGTGCGCCGGCCTTCGATACCTCGCACCTCGCCGCGTAGGTGACATTACTACTCTTTTATTTTAAGTTTTGTGAGAAAAATGGACGATTAAGCCATATTAAGAAACGTTGTCGATTACGTAATTCTTGTATTCCCAAAATGGGGCGATGAAATGAGTCATTGCGGACAATTACTCGGAATTATAATTATGAATTTATTTTAAGCTATTTATGTAGGTGCATGTTATTTTTAGATAGGGAGACAGAAGACAACTCTTTATCACAAATAAATAACATACAGAAATAAAAAAAAAACGAATTATAAGTTGTGGACTAAATGTTGTTTTTAATGTGTAATTGAATAAATTTTAATGGAGCGAGTGATTATTTAATGCTTCCAAGACACTTAGGAGGTGAATAAAGATAAAATTCTTATGATTACAAAAGCCATTTAACTCATTTCGAACAGCGCATTCCGATGACTTAATTGGTGCCCCCACCCACAGCCGAAAATCATTGACAGTCCCACACGACGCGATGAGCGCACAGATTTACAACCATGTGTATAAATAAAACGTGACGTCAGCTGTCCCGTAGCTGCACACCATTTTAATAATCGATTTTAAAATAATCGCATATGTAATATTGCGAAGTTGTATGGACTGTTTCAAGTTTCATCAGCTCAAAGCGACTCCAGAAGCTACGGTGATACACCTTTGACTTTTCAGAGTAACGTATTCAATGCCTATTGTTGCTTGCTTTATCGATGCAGGAAAGTATCGTAAGGAAACCTGATTAACAGACAATTAAGAGTTTTTAATTTTGTTGGGAAGAGACCTAATCCTTCATACAGTATTGATATTAATAATCGACATAAGTGATGTCAAACAATCGATTTTAAATTGTTATAAAGCTTACAGTCATATGGGCAGCATTTAAAAAAGGAATACTTCACGAGACTGGCCATATGAAATATAGATGAATGGAGAATGACGAAATAGATTTATGCACAGAAGTGTTTATTGTCGATTTCTTAGACATTAATTTAGCTAAATTGGTACTATTTTAAGGTAAGGTTTTCTAAAGGATGTGCATTAGGTAATTGAGGAAGAGGTGTGAGCCAAAAAAGCGTGATTTTATGAACGTACTAAGGTATATAGATAGGTAGGCTCGGTAGTCATACGGTTTCTAGTTGGCAAGAGACAACCGGCAATCGAGTTGGCTGATGACTAAATTGGTTATCTATTAATATTTGTATATATTTACGTTGGATGCAATTATGCGTTAATTTGTTATGATTCGATAACAGCTCATTTACGTGCCATATCGAAGGCGCCGGAACGACCTCTATAACAAATACAATAACTAGCTCTTATAATTAGTTAATGACAATGACATTGTGCTGCGGCCTTCATCTCTAATTAATTGTGGGTCTGTACCCGAATGGTTTACTTTTATCCCACAATCTGAGTTCACGTGTGTTCTATTTTAAAGTACTCTTTTGACGTTAATATATATTTTGTCTATGCTAAGTGAATTCAAATTTAGAATATTTATTGAATCTATGGAATATTACACATTATTTAGATTCAGTCAATATTTTTTACTCTACCGCCAGTTCAGAATGTAGTTTCGTTAGATAACGGTCAAGGAACTACAGCATGGTTATTTTTGTACAAAAGTAACAACAGTTCAAAAATATGAGGAAAACAGAAAAAATGTAATTTTGTATTAAGTTTTAGGAAAATATGTCTCAAAATTACCAAGAAGCCAAAAAAGCTGTTGGTCCGACCGCTACCAAACTTTACCCGCTGGGCTAATTTCAAATTTGCCTGTTAATTTCATCAAAATCGCTCAAGGCATTTTGAAGTCCATAGGGAACATTCAAACACACATCGATTTGTATATAGATGTTTTAAAATATGTAGTGATTGGAGAAACAATGTTGTAAGGTTGCCAAATATGAACGAATACACAAACACGTATTTCAGAGTAAGTATAACAAGTTGTACAATAAATTAGATTAATTAGAAAATGAAATACCTTTGCAAATATTTTCACATAAAATAACATTGACATTTCTAAATTCAAATATCTATCCACCAAGGCTCCATAAATAAATAATTGCCAGTACCGTTCAAGTATAAATAAACCATTTCACACAAATCCAACACACATATATATCTTAGAGTATAAGATATATATAGTAACAGAAAAATATATATACTTGCATATCTAATTTACAAACTATTCGTTGCAATATGTGTAGTGGAAGGGGTACCAGCTCAGTATACGCTGTTGTAACACAGCATTGATTTTCATCTGGACGCCACTGTCTGAACTGAATACTGTGTGAATAAATTCAAGTCTGGCGAAAACTGTAGGCATCGGCTTGGCTGTGCCCTGGCATTGCAGAAGTCTATGGGCGGCGGTGTCTACTTACCATCAGGTGGCCCGTCTGCTCGTCTGTCTATCCAGGCAGTAAAAAAATTACATATATGCACTTCTCTATCTCTCTCTCCCACTCTCCAATCCTCTCCTCTATCTACGCTCTCTACTCTCTCTCTTCTGCACTGCTCTACGTCTCTGCTCTTCTCTCCTTTCTCTCCGTCTCTCTGACCCTCTTTCCAATGCTCTCGTAATTGCTTGCCGCAACTCTTGCTCGTTACAAAATGGTATTATGAGTAATAGTAGGAATTATTATAATAAATAATATTAATTAATGTTTTATTAATATGATAAAGTGCCATACGCACCATTTAAGGTCATCCGTCCTGAGGTTAAACACAATTCATCACAAATAAATGAGTCACACTTTGTTTTAGTAGCCTGACTGAATGAGATGAAAATATTATTCCATGAAAATCAAATTCTGTTCATTATACAAAGGACATCGGTGTTTCCAATCTTGGGACAGTAATAATACGTAAATGAATCGTCTTTACTTATGTTTAAAGCATTTATTTTTATGTAAATCACGGAATCGAATCCACGGCCTCACATTTCACAACCGGCTAGTTGTGAAATGTGAGGCCGTGGATTCGATTCCCGCACCGAGACAAATGTTTGTGTGACAGATGTTTGTTCGGGTCTGGGTGTTGTGGGACCGTAGTCCTCGTAGTTGTTGCTACGCACGATACAGGTTTGACCTAGTGTGGGGTCAGAACTATGTGTGTGGCTGTTGGGTTTATTTATATGTTTATCACGGCAAGTTCTAAGAAATTCGAAGTCTGCTGTCGAAATCGCTGTATAATCTGTTAATTATGGCTTCATCACAAAACTTTTTTCTCACACGTGAATAGAATGAGTGGTTTCTAAGTCAATTTTTCAAAAGCCGGTATCATCTTTTTATATTTAATATTCATTATTCGCCAACAGTTACTCTATCGAGATAAAACGTTTCGTAATCATGCCGCATTCAACATATATTTTTATATTTACTTAGAAAATTTCTTGGAATTCACATTTTTTTATTTGTGCAACGTTTAGCAATCAATCAGTCTTTGATATTACGGTATTTCGGTACTAGGTGACATTACAGTTGCTACCTACTTAAGATTCTAATGTCAGTTCAAATAACGCGATGTTTCTGGTTGTGGTTTGTGTTTTAGGCAATGTAATTAGCCTGAATTCCTTTTGCAAAGTTCAGACATATCTGAGGGGCTTACTGATTAGTTTTGGCGCAATGTTGACCCCATAATAGACGAGTAAGACAATTTAATGTCAGTATTCTAACCTAATAAGGCTTGTTGTAATGATGCTTTTGCATATGTTTGAGCTCTGTGGCTTTATGAAACTACTAACTGTTGCCTGTGGCTCCGCACGCATGGAAGTTATTATTGGAAGAAAAGGTATACAATCCATGGAGGCATCTCTATCATAGGATAAAACACATTCTATATGTTAAGAATAGCAGCGATAGCCTAGTTGGTTGCGGTACGGACTGCCAAGACGTAAGTCTTAGGTTCGAAACCCAAGTGACATACACCTCTGACTTTTCTAAAGTTATGTGTGTATTAAAATGTTAATTATCGCTTGCTTTAACGGTGAAGGAAAACATCGTGAGGAAACCTGCATACCTAAGAATTTTTCGAAGGTATGAGAAGTCTGCCAACCCGCATTAGGCCAGCGTGGTGGACTAAGGTCTAACCCCTCTCATTAGTAGAGGAGGCCCGTGCCCAGCAGTGGGACAATGTTTAATACAGGGCTAGTATTATTAAGCCATATATATGTTAAGCCAGTTAATAAACTATCTGTGCAACAAATTTCATACAAATCCGTTCAGCCGTTTTTGCGCGATTGTCACAAACATGCAAACTTTCACAATTACAAATTTGGTAGGTTTAGTCGCCTTAGTAATTTCTCTTGTTTTTTACAACATTTTATGCAATTTATAAAAACAATGATTCATATTCACGTGTGTCCCAGACTAAAAAAACCGCTGGACATCCTAAACAAACGCGTCTTGTCTGTGTATTCTATTCTATTACATATGTTTTATAGTGGTAGAGCCACGCTGTAAACATATTTGTCTGCAGCATGAATGGGCCGGCTCGACCGGCGTAGAGTACCACTGTCTCTCAGAAAACCAACGTAAAGTGACAGTTTACTGTCGCGTTTCGTATGGTAAGTGAGATATCCGGAGGCCCAGATTCCCCCTTCCCTTCCCTAATCCCTATTCCTGTCCTTTAAGGCCGACAGCGCATACATGATACTTTCGGTATTGTGGATGTTCATGGGCGGTGGAGATCACTTAACATCAGGTGACCCACATGCTCGTTTGTCGGGCTATGCAATAAAAAAAAAATATGTTAGAGTGCACCTTGGTGGTTGAAATACTTCTGGCTATGTGCTTAATTTAATAATAAGAGTCGTTAACATTTAATTGAATTTTTACTTCGGCACAGCTTTAAAAATAAACACTAGGTACCGTCCGCCATTTAATTAAAAATATTATTATATTAAAAAGGTAATAAGTAAATGCAAGCCAAAAAAAATCAATTTTATTTCATATTAAAGTTTAAAATAGCATGTAAGAACGCTGAGTGTTGCCAATATTTGTGGTTCACCGGCATACCATTGATACATGACTGGCTAGTGAAAAAGTATCGACCGCAGCTGACATTATTGCTGACAAAAACCACGCAGTCACAATATGCAGCGTGCAGTAACGTTATACCGGTGGGATTACACAGATGCTTGGCCGTTGTAATTGATAGTGTGACTGCTAGTGTGGGCCACAGATACGCGATGAATGCTGAGAGGTGGATTCAGGGATAAATAAAGGGGGACATAACCCATTGTAACATTTTACTCTAAAAATATATTAACTTTAGACGGTACCAACTGACGGCATAAAAAAAGATTTTCTTTCGTAATATATTGTGTTATAAAGGTGACGCTTAATTAACAATTATAGTCATATTCTTAGAATTTTTGTAATTTTACGATGTCGCCCTCCATTTTCAATGACTGGCTACTCCCTTTTTTCTTATTCGATTTTGTGTTCAAAATCCCGCGCTGTTTTTTTTTAATTTTTTTTTTTTTAGTGCCTCGATAGGCAGACGAGCAGACGGGCCACCTGATGGTAAGTAGTCACCGCCGCCCATAGACTTCTGCAATACCAGGGCACAGCAGAGCCGCTGCCTACCGTTAATTTACCCAACTAGCTAGTCGTTCGGATCAAGAAGGGTCTATTAGTCGAGTGCCCTGCCATCTATTGTCCCTAATCCACAACAACCTATGTTTTATAATCATTACAATTTACTATGCTAAAAATGATGAACCCTTGCGCTTAAAATTGAAGATCTGTGTGAAGTGAGAACTTTAATAATTTGTCTTTTTCTATTAATCCCAAATACGTGCCAGACCGCAGCGGACGATTTACTGAATTGAACGATAACATCAGTCTAAAACAATCTTCTGCGTCGAAGAAAATCATTTCTGTATATTTACACATCGTTTTATTATTCTAACACCATTATGAATTATCAGTAAGGAATACAGCTCAAATAAGTCACCATAAGCGTTGACATAATTGCAGAGTCTAATTTATTTTTACTTATCATAAGAGTTTTTTGGTATCACAATAAACAAGCATAATCAAATCAAATATGTTTGACATTATGACATAATATGTAAATAGTAAAGTAGATAGTTCACGGATACTTATGTAACTGAACAGATTGCAAACCGACTGAACTGCGGATGAATCGGCTTGAACTGGACACGAACTGAGCTCTGGAACACCGAGGCCCTCCCTTTTATTCCAATACGTCACCCCTCAGAGACTGAAAATTTTACACCCGTCGTTAATTTCTAAGACGCCCTCAATATATCTAATTAATAAATAATAATCTAATTTAATAAATTTAAACAAGCAATTTATTTCGTGGTTCTCGGAAACAGCTCTAACGATTTAGATGAGGGTTTGCTTTTTAACTTTATCTAAATATTTCTATTTCCCGCACTTTTTTATACCATCACGAGTTTACACAAAACGCCGTTTCGTAAATCGCTGAGGTTCTTCTATTGGATTTAACCATAATGGTACCTCAAAACTCTACGAGATGGCGTCACAACACGACGTTACCTAAATTAATATAATTAAATATGTATTTACATCTTTTGTATTTTGGACACGTCTCTATCGGGATGTAATTTTAACTTATTTAACGTTCTGATTTCCAAGTTTATCCAAAAATATTTTCTCCGGAACAAACACTATTTTACAAAAAAAACCCTGAGTGAATCTATTTTCTAATAAACAGGTAACCCGACAATATCTATCTACATTTATTAACACTCGGAAACTTCCACTGCAGATAACTCTACACAATGACATTGACCTGACCTGACGGATTGACCCCATTACAGCACCCGTTGTCTTTATTACACGCCAAGCTTCCATTTCTAAAAGGGTGTGCCCTTTACAAACCATTAGTGATTTAGTTTCGGCCGTGAAACGCTTTTAAGGTATTGTTTTCAAGGTACAATGTTGTACCAAACTAAAAAAAAGTGTGACGGGGGAAAGATTTACTAATAAAAAATTCTAATTTACTAATAGGGACTACCCACAGAAGTGAAAACATAAAATTCTGGAAATACTGTGTTCTTTTTTGGAACAACGTCTATAAAGTAGTTACTTTTTGAAGTTATACTTCTTTAGGCGCGTTAAGAAAAAGTGATGAGAGTGAAATTTTAAGATGCGCGTGACACAAAAGTAACACCTCTGAAGTTGCCTTAAGTACCAGGCTATCATGAAATGTAAGGAGATTTGATACCGTTTCATTTCTAGTGATTTGGGTACGTCATCCTACGTCACTGTTATTATTCACTTTAAGTACCAGGCTGGCATGAAATGTAAGGAGATTTGATACCGTTTCATTTCTAGTGACTTCTAGGTAGATATACATTGCATTTTCATTGAAGTTATACTTCTTTAGGCGCGTTATGAAAAAAAAATATTATCATATATTTAATGAGGCCAAAGAAGTATAACTTCTCACGCGCGTACATAAGTACACACACCCATTTTTTTTTTGTTTATGCTTGTAAATAATTATAGAACTTTATAAGCATGTTTATGTCAAAAGTAATATCATCTGATCATGATGGTTACGCGAGTTCAGTGCTTTTTCCCCATCCCAAAAGTGCCCAGCGTGCCTTAAGAAGTTTTCACTTCAATAAATACATTTAATAGTCACACACAGTCCTGACCTACACTAGGTCAAAACTATATCGTGGGTTTCAAGGACTGCGGTCCAACAACACCCAGACCCAAAACAAATATCTGTCTGTCACACAAACATTTGTCTTGGTACGGGATTCAACCCACGGCCTCTCGTTTTACAGCCGGCTATTCACTCACTGGTTCACGCAGGCTGTCATGTACATTATAATAAGGAATGGAATTGTTTCTTGAAACTGTTAGGTGATATCATTGAGAAATGATAACTATATGTAAGGTTATGTTATTTATGTAAATCTTAGATATAAATTCTAATATTGTTATGTTTCCGTGTTTACTAAAGTCATCAAGATTTGAACATAGTATACTTATGCCACTATTCCCAGAAAAAACTCAATTTCAGAAAATAACTTATCGAAGACCATTTTACCTAAAAAAAAAGTTAAGTTTATTCAATTATGAAGATTATGGAACCTTTTTAGATCCATACATTAAACAATTCCAAACAGTAATGCTTAGTAAGGAGACTTTAGCAAGCTACCGGTAAATAGCTCTTTGCTACTTGACCATACAGGGATAAACCCTTGGACTTGATGACAAGACCTTATTGGGTTTTTTTTCTAAGTAATACAAGGAACTCCACATTTCAGCCAGTTTCCTTTAGGGGCGTTCCGCGTGGCTGCATCCGGCGATCCAATTCTTGTTGACAATTACGCAAGTATTATGGTGCGTAAATGTCTACTCTATTTTTTTCTGGAGTAGGATTTGACAAATGCAAAGATAACAGAATGCTTTGATAGCTTTAAGGCTGCATGTTTCGTAAATCATAACAATTACAGAAGAAATTCCAGATAAGCTAGTGGTCTGAGTGCCTAAAAATATATTTTCAATATAGCTTAATTACGAAATGAATTACATCAGTCTTTATATAATTTTTATATGAGTTCTCAAATAAAGTACTTAAAAATCAGACGATACAGTTTTATTATGCAAATTGTCTTTAAAATAATTAATTATATTCAGATGTCTTATATCCTATACTAAAAGAAGTATTGTGGCTTAGAAGAAACGAGACTAGCTCTGCGTTCCTAATGAAATAAAAAAGGCCGCCAACGCACCTATGGTATTATGGGCGGTAGAATCATCTAATAATCATGAGGCCCACGGGCCACTTGACTACTTCGCAAAGATAAACTACCAGAAATACATTTATATAACTTAATATAAACAATGTGTTAATTCAATGTATTTTTTTATTTTAAATATTCAAATAGAGAATACATTAAGTTATATCATAATATAATTTATATTTCTAAATTAGCATGCCTTTGGGCTACTACATGGCTTGAGGATTCAACTAAGTACTAGATATTGCCCGCGGTTCCGCCCGCGTGTACGTTATTTTTGGAAGAAAAGGTATACAATCCATGGAGGCATCTTAAGCCTTTCTATATTTTGCTATCCCATAGAGAGCGTGCATTTTTCCGGGATCAAAAGTAGTCTATGTCATTTTCTGATCCGTAAACTGTCACTATGCAAACGGATTGTTTAATTGTTCAACATATGAAATTTGTAGCACTTTACAAAACGAGATAAAGGTTAAATGACTCATTATTTCATTACACATTTGTGATAATGAGTTTCGTAATTATTATTCAGTCAAATATTTGATCATCAAGCGCAATTTTTATTTTTTATAGCAAAGTCCGACAAACGAGCCAGTGGGTTACCTGATGTTAAGTGATCTCCACCACCCATGAACATCCACAATACCGAAAGTATCATGTATGCGCTGTAGGACTTAAGGACAGGAATAGGGATTAGGGAAGAGAAGGGGGAATCTGGGCCTCCGGATATCTCACTTACCATACGAAACGCGCCAGTAAACTGTCACTTCACGTTGGTTTTCTGAGAGACCGTGGTACTACCCCGGTCGAGCCGGCCCATTCATGCTGTAGACAAATATGTCTACAGCGTGGCTCTACCACTTTTAAATGTCAGGAATTTAAATTGCTTTGGCTGTGAGTTATCAATCATGTATCGATTGCAGTATTATTTAAAAGCACTCAGTCCGCAATTAGATTAGCAATGGCGTATTGGCTAATGTTTCTAATTCCGTTTCATGCAGAACGTTTCTCGCCGGTCAATCAAATAGAATTGTGAAAACTTCTATACGCCCTGATAGCTGCGGCAAACTAAGTCATGTGAGGACATACGTATTAAACCATATATGATATTATATTTAGTACTAAAATCTCGCTTCGAAAATAATACTTAATGTTAATTTGAAATCACACTATTAGCAAATTTAGAACGTTCTATGATTTAAATTGTAAGCATTTATTAAGCGACTAGGCTGCTACGGGCATATAAACACACACATACACTCACGCCTGTAATCCCCGAAGGGGTAGGCAGAGGTATACTGGCTGCCAGTACACCCACTTTTCGCCGAATTTTGGTCCCATAATGTGATAGGAGGCGAGCCTATTGCCATACCGGGCACAGTTTCCAGTTTCCGGGCTAATACTGAGAATTTCAAGATAGAAAAACCCAATATTACTTTACCCGACCCGGGGATCGAACCCGAGACCTCAGCACAGCAGCAGTCGTAACGCATGCGCAATTACGACTGCGCCACCAAGGCAGTCAAACACATTTTTTTTATCCTGGCACCGCATATTGAACCACACTGCACCTGATGGCAAGCGTAGCGTCATCCAGTTAAGTATCAAGTAGCGAGAAACAGTCAATCCCTCGCTACTCAACACAATCATGCCGGCCTGCTGTATAGCTTCTTTACACTACGCCATGGAGCAAGAAGATGAAAAAGTGATCGAGGGTCTAGTGTCGAGAGTACCCAAACTCTAGACCCCCGACAAAAGCCGGATGTACACTGAATCCGTAAGGCGACACACGTGCGTGTGCCACTATGGCGGGTTTTACACCCACTTTACAGCGGGCGCTATCTGGGCGGATATGAATATCCTACCACCAGCAATTTTCTGGCTAGAGAGGCATATATAAAGTTTTAATTTGTTATCAACTGACAGGATTTCTGTTCCAACATTTAAAACAAGTTTAACATGTTCATTAGTTAGTGTGTATTATGTCCATAAAATATTTATTTAGTTTGAGAGCGACTACTAAAATAATAAATGCAAATGTGTCGTCTCAAATAACGGATCCTACAACCATCGCCCACATTATTACTATAATACAGGCAATAAAATCTCTATTCTATAATCTCTATAATTTGGAAATGACAATTTTTATGTATAGAAATTTGCTTGATGACCATTTGAAAGCTCTCAAATTTGAGCTAATGCAATGAAATAGCCGTCGTATAACCGTATTTGAGTTTTTAACAATCTACGTACTATGATAGTCATTAAGTCATCTTAAAACAATAATATTTAAAAATCGAATATACTAATTATTTAATAGCCGGGCAAATCATTAACAGACTATAACAATTGAATAGAGCTAAATTAGAGCAAGAGCCAGTGCTAGAATTAATGAGAGAAAAGTTTTTTAATTCATAACAAGTACCCCGATCCTGGACTTTTTTCTTCTTTTTATTTTTCTGAGATCCCATCATCAGAACCTGACTTGGTGCCAACGGGACCACCTGAGAAGTATACCCTTTTAAACAAAAAAGAATTTCGCGAATCGGTCCAGGCGTCTTCGAGTAATCCAGGAACACACATAAAAAAAAAGATTCCGCCGAATTCAGAACTTCCTCCTTTTTTTGAAGTCGGTTAAAAAGAGGCGTAATATCACGCTGTAACACTTTCTTTTTTTTTACACAGACGTCATGAGGCGGTGAAGGAATTCAAACTACGAAGCCAGGAAAAATCAAAGCAAAATGAGACGTCTCCAGAAATGCTGTTGCTGCGCGTCGACCCGCACTGGATCGCTGATCACTGCCGTGCTGGGCATCATCCTGTCCATAGCCACCATCATCATCATCTGGACGGTGAATAGCCATCGGATTACCTTCAGTACATTCATTTTCGATGAAGAGTTCGACAAGAAACTCTCCGATTTAGACAGTGAGTAACTGAAAATAAATATTAATTTGCTATAGTATATTCTATGTATAGTTTGCATAATTCATGTGGGCGTCTATACAACGACATCGGTACTCTTCTGGCGTGTCGACCTTATTATATAATAATATAATATAATACTAGCCCTGTACTAAACACTGTCCCACAGCTGGGCACGGGCCTCCTCTACTAATGAGAGGGGTTAGGCCTTAGTCCACCACGCTACCTATTGCGGGTTGGTAGACTTCACATACTTTCGAAATTCTTTTTGAGAATTCTCAGGTATGCAGGTTTCCTTACGATGTTTTCCTTCACCGTTAAAGCAAGCGATAAATAACAAAGAATACACACATAACTTTAGAAAAGTCAGAGGTGTATGCCACTTGAGTTTCGAACATACGACGTTCGTCTTGACAGTCCGTACCGCAACCAACTACGGTGGTCGCTATCCGGTCGGCTATAAATATCCTGCCACCAGCAATTGTTGAACAAAATATTTCTCTTTTGTGTTTCAGTTCCAAGAATCATCCTGACGATAAACTTGATCTTCACATTTCTGATATGCACACTACTCATCATAGCTGTGCAAAAGGTAACCTATTTATATAATATGTAACTGATAATGTAATTTATACAGTACATTGTACAAGCCGTGTTATTTTAACCGTAGTCGTAGCGTAGTGTGACGAAGCTACTCAGGAGGTGGACATGGTTTTGTCGAGTAGTAAAGGATGGTATTCTAACTGGAGAGCACAGGGCTTACCCTCAGGTGGATATACGGTATGATATATCTCCCCGTGGGAGTCAGTCAGTTAGTCAGTTTACAATTTAAGTTATGTATATTTGGAGGGTTCTTAAGAAAATGTTTTATTTTCATGCTTAAAGACGTCGTTTTCGGTAAGAAACAATCTTTTTACAACAAATTAAATACACCCAACAGTCACACACATATTTCTGACCCCACACTAGGTAAAACCTGTTTCGTGGGTATCAAGAACTATGAGGGACTACGGTCCCACAACACCCAGACCCGAAACAAATATCTGTTAGTCACACAAACGTTTGGGAATCGAACCCACGGTCTCTTATTTCACAGCCGGCTACTCGCCCGCTGCGCCACGGAGGCTGGCTTCCCTCATTAGTCGCCCATTAAATCCCAGGGCCAACGATCACAACGATGTATCTATAGATTAGACTAGGAGGTTATTTGTCATGATAAGTTTTGGATTTAGATTTGTCGACTATAGTAAAACTATATTTGTTGAATAATTTAATATTTTTTTGTTACACCAAACTAAAAACTGACTAGACTGACTAGACTGCCTCGGTGGCGCAGTTGTAATTGCGCATGCGTTACGATTGCTGTGCTGAGGTCTCGGGTTCGATCCCCAGGTCGGGTAAAGTGATATTGGGTTTTTCAACCTAGAAATACTCAGTTTTAACCCGGAGTCTGAAATGGTGCCCGGTGTGGCGATAGGCTCGCCCCCTATCACATTATGGGACCGAAATTCGGCGAAAAGTGGGTGTACTGGTCACACCTCTGCCTACCCTTTCGGGGATTACAGGCGTGAGTGTATATATATGTACCAAAACTAAAAAGTAACAAATTCCTCTTTTTCTAAAATTGATGAGCGTATTTTATATTTAGGTAAATAACTGCAAAAGATTGTGTTTCCCATAAAAAAAATATTTTTAAGGAATACTATACTTAAAATGAAATACCATAAAATGGTAACCGTGATTATACCTCATATGACTAGCATATAATGCAAAAGTACGGAAGATGACCCTTTTATCCTATATCCTCCTTGCCCCAAGGCGTAGTGTGAAGAAGCTACACAGCAGGCCGGCATGATTGTGTTGAGTAGCGAGGTATAGATTGTTTCTCGCTACTTGATACTCTAACTGGACGGCTCTGCGCTCACCAGGTGCAGTGTGGTCACTTTGCCGTGCCAGGATAAAAAAAAATTGTTGGCGTTAGGCTTATCCCATCCACAGCCAACTCCAAGTCATGAAACTTTTCCAGCCTGTCATATAGTATCTGTAACTGAATCGATTATAAATTGTAAACTCTTTATTATTGACAGCGCCGTTCGTGGCTGATGCTCCCGTGGGTGGTGCTGGGCATTGTCCTAGCGATAGGGCTGCTGATCAGCGTCCTTCACACGTCGATAACCTACTACCTCGATAAAGATGACCACGTCGTAGTAGCGACCATTGTGCTCATCGGTGGACTCCTTTATTTGTGTAAGTAACTAGGCGCGTTTTGGCGATATTTGAATACTGTTAATAATAATAATACCAGCCCCGTATTAAACATTGTCCCACTGCTGGGCACGGGACCTCCTCTACTAATGATAGGGATTAGGCTTTAGTCCACCGCGCTGGCCTAATGCGGGTTGGTAGACTTCACATACCTTCGAAATTCGTATAACCATTCTCAGATCAGGTTTCCTCACGATGTTTTCCTTCACCGTTAAAGCAAGCGATAATTAACATTTAATACACACATAACTTTAGAAAAGTCAGAGGTGTATGCCACTTGTGTTTCGAACATACGACTTTCGTCTTGGCAGTCCGTACCGCAACCAACTAGGCTATCGCTGCTTGAATACTGTGGTCAATTATTTTTGTAAATAATTAGAGATATTACTTTACTGAACGGTAGACACCGGCTTTGCTGTGCCCTGGCATTGCAAAAGCCTATGGGCAGCGGTAACTACTTACCATCAGGTGGCACGTTAATTCGTAATCGATTAATTTAAAAATAATCGATTACGAATCCCATAATCTCCACACATCACAATGCAATACAGCGGTACAACACTGGGTCTGTCACTTTGACTTTTGTTTTAAAGAGATGTAGACGTGCAAACTAATATCACTATCGATAAATCAGTATGAAATAATTGACATAACGAAATATTTGTATTTTGTGTTACATTGCTGGTTGCAAATACTACTGCACTGCACTTACCATCAGGTGCATTGTGGTCTGCCCGTAAAAAAACTTAAGCATTACATTTTCTCGATATTATTAATATGAAAAGTCTGTGCTTATTACTGATTGCTCCAAAGTACTAAAAATGTAGAATCTGAATAAAAAGATTACCCTTAAGTAGATATTGATTGGCCAAATAATGTATCGCGTTATTAGTTTTAGAGTGAAGTATATTCGAGATTGACCATTATAGTAATACTGCTAGCGCTACGATTAATAATTTATCAAATATGGGTTTTGCATTGGACTTTGACTTTGTAATCGTTTTGTAATGAAAAGTTCTGACGTAGTATTTATCGTTGTAAATAATAAATAACACCCAACATTGAAATAAATCGAAGTTTACGAATTATATCGCGGTTTATTTTACTTTTTTAACCCGACGTTTCGAACACTTTACAGCCTTCATGGTCACTGAGGGAGACTGAGTTGTATGTCATCTCGAAAGTATAGTGCAATGTGTCTACCATCCATGTAGTTGATATTACATTTTTTATTTTGATGTAGTCCGATCTACGCAGAAAGAGCTCACAGTGTCATGAGGTCTGGCAGTTGGTCTTTTGGGTTCCGATTTAATTAAATGTATAATTGGATCCCAGGCTGGTGCTAGCTTCCAACCATCTTCTCTATTGAAATATTTAAAAATTGGATATTTTTGAATTTCAATAGCCTCGCGAATCATCCTAGGTAGGAATCGGTGTTCTTTGGCAAGGATTTGTGGTTTATCAAAGCGAAGATAATGTTTGGAGCCTTTTTTGGAATGTTCAGCAACTGCAAACTTCGTGTCCATTTCCACTTCGTGTCTCGTGACCATGAAGGCTGTAAAGTCTTCGAAACGTCGGGTTTAAAAAGTAAAATAAACCGCGATATAATCCGTAAACTTCGTATTATTTCAATGTATATTATTCGCGTTAATATAAAAAACCAGTATGTAACACCCAACAGTCACACACATAGCCCCGACCCCACACTAAGATACGAGTCTTGTGTTGTTGGTATCAGGGACTACGAGAGACGCACGGACTCACAACACCCAGACCCCGGACACAAATATCTGTCTGTCACACAAACATTTGTCCCTGTGTGAGAATCGAACCTACGGCCTCTTATTTCACAGCCGGCTACTCGCCTACTGCGCCACGGAGGCTGTCTACAGAAATATTTAACCATTTTTCTAAATTACTAATGTATAAAATTGATTATTTTTCAGGGTTGTACCTCTACCTATGGGCAGTGGTGTTCAGCCATTACTTGGACGTCCGCGATGAAGAGGAGCGCGGTCGGTATCGCAAAGCGCCTTACCGACGATAGAGCAACGATACTATAGACAAACGCGTTAGAACAGCGAGTCTTGTCTCGAATATTATATTTACTAGACACTATCGATAGAAGGTTATCGATTTTGTCTTAAGAAAAGTGTATGAAAAAGTACTATCAAAAACGAAACAGTACCTAACCTGTTGTTAGTTTTATAATACTAGAGACTAAAATGACTTTCACGTGTATAGTTTCGACGTAAATATATTTTGAAGCTTACAACAAATTTTTGGGTCGTGAAAAAGAACAGCCAGTAAAATATTCCTGAAATTACTGTATTGTGAAATTATAATTAGTATCCGAAACTCCGGAATTTAAAACAAATGAATCGTATCGCTAGTGAAACAAAGATGGCGTCGATTTAATTATAAAATTCTTTAATTAAGGTATCATTAAAGTGAGATACAAAATACACTGGTAATATATTTGAAACTCCTAAGTAAGTCTTTCAGTCCCCAGTGTTATTTACATAGGTAAAAATAAAAACAATCTACACGAAGTAAGTGGTTTAAAGTGCCTTGTTTTAAAAACCTGTGCCTTATTGTTATAAGTAAATATTAAACCTTAACATATTAAAGAACTATTAAAACACTATGGATCTGACCAAAATTACATTTTAATCATCATGTGGGTTTATTACCTACCAAAGTTAATTCACAAAGAAAAATTTACAAGTCAATTGATTTATATTCTCGTATAGTAGGTTACCAGATTATAATTTATTGTAAGAATTTAAATATTTGTTATTAACTTATTTTTATATTCATCTGAACAGAATATTTTAAGGATGTTGATTCTAAATAAATGTATATTTAATAACAAAACATGTTTTAATTATAAGAAATTTATATCAAATCAATACCTAAAGGTTATTGACTTTATCACATGAACATGCTGCAGGTGGCAGGATATTCATATCCGCCCGGATAGCGACCACCGTACACAGGGTGTAAAACCCGCCATAGTGGCACACGCAAATGTATCGCGTTCTGGGGCCAGCCCGTGTGCATCCGGTTTATGTCGGGGTACGATGTTTGTCTGTTTTGCGCCCTTCTGAGTACTCTGACATTAGACCCTCGACCGCTTCACCTCCTTGGCCCACGGCGTAGTGTGAAGAAGCTACACAGCAGGCCGTCATGATTGTGTTAGGTAGCGAGGGATAGATTGTTTCTCGCTACTTGATACTCTAACTATACGGTACTGCGCTTACCATCAGGTGCAGTATGGTCAGTATGCCGTGCCAGGATAAAATAAAACATACAAGGAAAACTAAATAATATTCATTGGCTTGGGAGCACAATTAAAATGTATACCTCATACCAGAAGGCAGAATAAAAATATGTATCTTACATAAATCCCGGTAGAGGTCGTAGACACTTGACATTTAAGAGTCAAATCAAAGATCTTAAATCGGATGTTTGCTTCAAACTAATTAAGAAATTATTTATAAGGAGTTTTAACCTCTAAGGTAAGAAGGATTTGCTGTTTTATCGCTGTGTTCTAAATATTTAATTGAACCCTATTTCACATTAATTCTTAACAACCTACGAAGACTGTCAACTACAAAACTATCTTGTGGCGCGTTTGTAATTGTTTGCGCGGTACGACTCTCGGATACAAAGTCTCGGATTCGATCACCGTGTCGGGAAAAAGTGATTTTGGGGTTTTCTTCCACGAAGGTCTTCGTATTAGCCCGGAGTCAGGAATGTGCCCGGTATGGCGATACACTCACCGCTTATCACTTCATAGGGCCATAATAAGCTCGGTAAAATGTAAGTTTACTGGTTATACCTCTGCCTACCCCTTTAAGGATTACAGGCGTGAGTGGTGTGTTATTAGTACAGGCGTACAGCCTACATATACAGTACATAGAAGTTGATATGGGCCACATAACAATAACACATATGTCCGTATTTATAGTTTTTATAGCGTACATACAGAAGGTGCTAAAAAACGACAAAAATCTATCTTGATATACACGACTTTACACATAAGCCCGATAATGTAACTGTTGTCGAAATAAATAAAAAAACTACTACTAGTACATAACAAAACTAGTAGGTACTAAATTAAGTTATACTTTTTTTTATTTTTAGTCCTTTTTCTTTTTTATCCTGGCGCGGCAAAGTGACCACGCACCTGCACCTGATGGTAACCGCAGTGCCGTCCAATTAGAGTAGCGAGAGACAATCTATCCCCCGCTACTCAACACAAGCATGCCGGCCTACTCTCCACACTACCCCATGGGAAAGAAGGTGAAGAAGCGGTCGAGGGTCTAGTGTCAGAAGGCCGCAAAACGGCCAAACATCGTACCCCTACCAAAACCGGATGTACACTGGCTGATCCCGGAACGCGACACATTTGCGTGTGCCACTATGGCGGGTTTTACACCCTGTGTACGGTGGTCACTATCCGGGAGGATATGAACTTCCTACCACCAGCAAATGGTCTGTATTGCAGACCATAAAGTAAAAAATGTTCTAAAACTACCTTGGGACCGATATGCAGAAAGCCTGACCGCCTATGACAGTTCACAGTCTAAAACCTTTTAACGGTCTTATTCATAATGAGTTATCGGAGCTTTATAAGGCCGTTAATAGGAGCTTGTTAAAATTTTTTGAAATATTTTGTTTTTTTTTATCGCGGCACGGCAAAGTGACCACACTGCACCTGATGGTAAGTGCAGTGCCGTCCAGTTATAGTATCAAGTAGCGAGTGATAATCTCTCCCTCGTTACTCAATACAATCATGGCGGCCTGCTGTGTAGCTTCTTCACACTACGCCTAAAGGACCTAGGATCATAGGAAGGAGGGAACACGGTAGCTGGCAAACTGTTCCACAGCTTGATGGTGTGGCAAAAGTACGAGTTTGCGAACCCCTTATAGTTCGGGCCGGGGTTGTAGACACCACAAAGCTGTGGCTCCGCAATCCAGTAAGCGTGGTTCTGGTATGGAAGGGAGAGGATGGGATAAGATCAAACAATTCTTCAGAGCATTCGCCATGATACAGATTTATCTCTATTGAGCCATTATGGATAATATTTTTTAACAAGCTCCTATTAACGGCCTTATAAAGCTCCGATAACTCATTATGATTCAGACCGTTAGTCTTAAACTAGCTGTTAGCCGCGGCTCCTCCCGCGGGATGTTATTTTTAGGAGTTAGCCTGGTAGCTTTACTAATTATAGTTTACTCCATATCTCACGCCTTAACGCCGTCATACTGTTATTGTGAAATATAAATACTCATAACTTTGATTGAATAAACAGATTTTAATGAAATAAAACTCCCTACATGTTACTTCGATATAATACGCTCTTTAATTTTTTGCAGATTATTTTGTTAAGACACAGTACTTCAGACGTGATACCTTGACAGACAGATAATAATTCCAAAACCAAATATTTTGGGCTCTATTTCGATATAATAACGTAACACACACAAAGCACTCAAAGAGAATGTTACTTTTCATTAGTTCTACGTATCAAATTAAAACGTTTAATAGTAAATTTCGAATCCCATAATCTCCACACATCACAATGCCATACAGCGGTACAACACTTTGACTTTTGGTTTAAAGAGATGTAGAAATGCAAACTAATGTCACTATCGATATATCAGTATGAAATATTTGACATAACGAAATATTGGCATTTTGTGTAAATTGTGTTACATTGCTGGTTGCAACTACCACTGCACTGCACTTAGCATCAGGTGCATTGTGGTCACTTTGCCGTGCCAGGATAAAATAAAAAAACTAATATATTTTTGATGTATAACATCAGTACTATCAGTTTCTGGGAGATGAATGAGATCAAATTTAATGGAATCGAACGAATGGAATCGAAAGAATGGGATCGAATTAATGGAATTGAATGAATGGATTAAATGAATGGAAATTAATAGATGTAATCGAATGAATGGAATCGAACGAATGGGATCGAATGAATGGAATCGAAGGAATGGAGTCGAATGAATGTAATCAAATGAATTCCATTCGTTGAATGAATACAATTATTATTAAAAATAATTATTCTTCAACAATCATTTCATTGTTTTTTTGTTTATTACCTAGGTCATTATCAGATTTACACATCATATTATACGACTACTGTAAGGCTCGTTCGTTTTTTAATACTTTTACGTCCTGCAGGAATTGTATGTATGTGGTGAGTAATTACCGAATATTTACATAAATGAATAATTGTTTGGTAAAGTCTATATCAATCACGTTTAGTTCACCAGCCGAGACACTAATTACCAGATGTGCCAATTTCTACGAGATGTCAAGATTTTAAGGACTTATGGCTTCGTCCCGATTCCCGACTAGCTCGCTCTTAATTTTGGGCAATTAATAATAATAAAATATAAATAATAATAACACCCAACAGTCACAATTATCCATCATATATGTATGAAATAAAGAAATGCTTATTGTGTCATGTTTTTTTATAATTAAATGATAATTATATCTTATTTAAGAGCAGCGATAGCCTAGTTGGTTGCGGTACGGACTGCCAAGACGAAAGTCGTAGGTTCGAAACCCAAGTGGCATACACCTCTGACTTTTCTAAAGTTATGTGTGTATTAAAATGTTAATTATCACTTGCTTTAACGGTGAAGGAAAACATCGTGAGGAAACCTGCATATCTGTGAATTTTTCGAAGGTATGAGAAGTCTGCCAATCCGCATTATGCCAGCGTGGTGGACTAAGGCCTAACCCCTCTCATTAGTAGAGGAGGCCCGTGCCCAGCAGTGGGACAATGTTTAATACAGGGCTAGTATTATTATTATATCTTATTTATTACTTAAGATTGCAAAATCTCATTCATAATTTATAATTTTAATAAAAAAGATTTATGCCCTAACCAGGTACTGCAAGTGGTAATCAGATAACTATAGGATATAATAATAACACATCGTAATACATATATGATAATACTGCAATGTATTATAACTAACTATATTTTTAATCATTAAAAATACATCAGAAACTACGAGTCTCGGTCGCACAACAACCAGACCTCAAACAAATATTTCTGAATCACACAAACATTTTTCTTGGTGCGGGGACCGAACCCGTCGCCTCTCGTTTTACAGCCAGCTATTTACCTACTGCACCACGGAAGCACAGGACAGAGCATAACGGATAAAAGTACAAAAACTACTAAACTTAAGCTAACCATCGCATCATTTCGGTGCTAGAAAAAATATATCGATAATAATAATATTTTGATAAATCGAAATATCGATACTTTATGTAACATCCCTAGTTCTTCTTTGCTAATTTCCAACTTCATTCAGGCACTTTGCCGACCTCTAAAACATATTGATAAAGTAATACCGCGGCGTATCGTATATTGACTATTATTATAGTACCAAACGGCAGTCCACTGCCGCCTGTGTTAATAACTTACGTACGATTCTCCTGCTAAGACGTTGCTACAATCGCGTTTGTGATAAATATGGAAATCTCATTCAAAGGCAAAAGGATCCTAGTAACAGGCGCTGGGCAAGGTTAGTGAACTTTTATCATATTATCCATGTGTTATTACGACCTGTTAATTTTCATATTGTGTATTTTCTTAGTAATTTTTTTTAAAATACTTGTAACCAGTTTTGATATCGTTCAGTTGTAAGGTATTTACTTTACACGTAATGTATTAATGTAGTCTACTGTTCCTATGACTTCATATTATCGCTATTGCGATAACTTCTAGAAGTAACCGGTTTTAATAAGCTTTGTAAGGCCAATATTTTTAAAATTGAGAAAATTATTAAAAAAATAATATCAAGAATATGATACAGCACAAACAGGCTCTATGGATTAGATACGTTTTAACTGGACTTAACGAAGTATATCAGGAATACAGAAAAATAAACAATAAATTGATAAATTTAACCAGAACTAAACGAATAACATATGAAAAAGACATATTGTTGGCTGGGCCCAAAAAATTCTACTCGTATATTCGAAAACAAATAACTTCAAAAATTAGCACACCAATAGTTCTACATGACAAACACGGCGAGGTTGTGACAAGGGCTAAAGAAATTGCGGAAGCATTTGCAGATCAATTCTCAAGTGTTTATCAAGTAGAATCACATGGTCAACTCCCGGCCCTAGACCCATTACTCAGAGTTGAAGACTCCATCGATGACATACTGTTCACCAAAGACAAAGTACAACAAGTCATAAAGCAATTGAAAACGGACTCCTCACCAGGTCCAGATAAAATTCCAGTGATTGTGTTACAAAAATGCGATCTTACGGATTATTTTGCAACAATAATGCAAACCTCATACGACACTGGAGTTCTGCCTGCCTCGTGGAAGACAGCAATTGTGACTCCAATATATAAAAAAGGAAATAAGCTGGAACCCTCTAACTACAGGCCTATAAGTTTGACGAGTGTAGTATGCAAAGTCATGGAAAAAATAATAGTAAAACACATATGGGACTTTTTTACCCATCACGAAGTGATTCCTGTCCAGCAACATGGCTTCTGCCCGCGCCGATCTACCGTATCTAATTTGTTGTCTTGTCTGTCATCTTGGACAAAACACTTTAATAAGAGAGATCCAATCGATGTAATCTATCTGGATTATGAAAAAGCTTTCGATAAAGTACCGATACGGAGACTATTACATAAACTGCAATTTATAGGCATACGTGGAAAACTACTAGCTTGGATAAAGGAATTTCTACAAAAGAGAACACTGCAAGTAAGAGTTGGTGAAACTCTGTCAGACCAACGACAGATATGTAGTGGCGTACCTCAGGGCTCAGTCCTAGGTCCATTATTGTACACAATCTACACTTTCGATCTTCCTTACTGTCTTAAATGTAATGTTAGCTTCTTTGCTGACGACACCAAACTATTTGCTAACCCAAATGTCGACTACGACAATCTTCAAGATGATTTATGCAATATAGCAAATTGGTCAAAGAAATGGCTCCTGAACCTAAATGCCTCAAAGTGTACCGTACTGCATATAGGTAATAGCAATCCTCGGTTAAGTTACAATCTAGACGGCTTACAACTTGCAGAGGTCAAGGTGCAAACAGATTTAGGTGTGAAGATTACAGAGAATCTGAAATGGGAAGAGCATATAACTTCAATCACTAAAAAAGCCAAATGTCTGATCTACCTTACTAGAAAAGCATTTAAGATTCTGACACCAGACATGATGCTAAAGATCTATAAAACTTTTATAAGACCAATTCTAGAGTATGCTTTTCAAGTCTGGAGCCCTTACTTTGTTAAGGATATTGAGATCCTAGAGAAAGTGCAGCGCAGCTTTACTAAAATTCCAAGAATTTTGAAACAACACCCTTATGAAGAACGATTAAAATTACTTAAACTTACAACTTTAAAGGATCGCAGGAACCGTGGAGATTTAATCGAAACTATAGATTTTAAATGAGCACTACAGCATTAAAAATTTTGACAGATTGTTTATACGGAGTCATAATGTTCATCTTCGAGGTCACCATCTTAAACTATGTACCTCTGCCTCAAACAACAACCCGCACAAACATTTTATCAGCAACAGAGTGGTCCGAGCCTGGAATGGGCTCCCAGAACACGTAGTTTCGGCTCAAAATATAAATCAGTTCAAGAATCGGCTTGATAATTACCTCAAATGTAAAACCACATCTACTTAGGATTTCAATAGCTGTATTGTAAAACCGGATACAGGCATTATCAGTTGCATGACAACTGCCTGCCTGATTAATAAATAAATAAATAAATAAATATTAAATAAATAAAAATATAATTACACAATTTGACTAAATTACAGCCTATTTATTATAATTCAAAATAAAATACCAATAAAACTATCTACACTTATTTTTATAAAAATCATTGTTTTAAACGGTAGGCAGCGGCTTTGCTGTGCCCTAGTATTGCAGAAGTCTATGGGCGGCGGTGACTACTTACCATCAGGTGGCCCGTCTGCTCGTCAGCCTATCGAGGCACTAAAAAAAAAAGGAAGATAAGACTCCATAAATCTTTGTCAAATATGCATTTCATAAGCATTTAGCACCCAACACAAATCACATGAAATAAATTTGATCAAATATAGGGCTGAGATATTGTAGAGTACTACATACATACAATACCAACATACAATTTTTTCCAGGTCAGATATATATCTGTGATTTTTCAATTTGTATACACACAAGTATCATGATTTGAGTTTGTCTTATGTGGCAATAGACCCCCCAACTATCACATCAGGGATGGGCAGATGGGAGCTTGGCATACTGTAGATGCATTAATAATAATAAATACACCCAACAATCACACTGATTCCTGATTCCACACTAGGTGAAACCTGTATTGTGGGTATTAAGAACTACGAGAGGCTATAGTCCCACAAGAGCCAGACCCAAAACAAATATTTTTGGTAGGCAGCGGGTTTGCTGTGCCCGGGCATTACATAAGTCTGTGGCCCGTGTCTGCATATCAAGCAGTAAAAAAGTTTTGTCTCAGTGCAGGGATCGAACCCCGGCCTCTTATTTCACAGCTGACACCTGCTGGCCCAGAGGCTTTCACTAGCAATACTCTTTACACTTGTTCAGGGATACAAGTGTGGGCTTATGTTGTGTTCCATATGAGCTGGCTCATATCAGACATATAGTTATCTACTATCAGATTTACATTAACTGGATGCTGTCTGGTTATGGGATTAGTACAAAATATGCAACAGTTAATTTTTCCTTTATTGAACTTGTGGGAAATGATATACAAGTTCTTAAAATTAAAATGCCAGTAATGTTATCAACACACTGTCAATTAGTTCAGCTATATAATAATAATAATAGTACTAGCCCTGTATTAAACATTGTCCCACTGCTGGGCACGGGCCTCCTCTACTAGTGAGAGGGGTTAGGCCTTAGTCCACCACGCTGGCCTAGTGCGGGTTGGTAGACTTCACATACCTTCGAAATTCGTATAAGAATTCTCAGATATGCAGGTTTCCTCACGATGTTTTCCTTCACTGTTAAGCAAGGGATAATTAACATTTAATACACACATAACTTTAGAAAAGTCAGAGGTGTATGCCACTTGGGTTTCGAACATACGACTTTCGTCTTGACAGTCCGTACCGCAACCAACTAGGCTATCGCTGCTATGCTAGGCTATCGCTGCTATAAATACATTTTATTATTCAAAGAAACAAAAAGTCAAATGTAACAAGTATGCATAGTATGGACCATAATTCCATTTAATACATTTTGTTACAGGCATAGGCAGAGGTATAGCTGTCGAGTTATGGCGTGCAGGGGCCAACATTGTAGCTTTATCGAGGACTCGGAGCCACTTAGAGACTTTACAAATGGAATACCCGTCCATTGACATTGTGGATGTAGACATCGCAGACTGGGAGAAGACGAGACAAGTAGTTGAATCTCTAGGACATTTTGATGCTTTAGTGAATAATGCTGCTGTGGCTGTTTGTGAACCATTCTTGGAGTGTAAGCCGGCAGACTTTGATAAGTATGATATTTTAATAGTTTTTATAGGTTTTATTTTAATATGGCATTCGAAAATGTCATTGACCGATAGATACCAGTATTATACCAGTGGTGGCACACGCAAGTGTGTCGCGTTCCGGGATCACACACACACATACACTCACGCCTGTAATCCCCGAAGGGGTAGGCAGAGGTGTAACTAGTACACCCACTTTTCGCCAAATTTCGGTCCCATTATGTGATAGGATCGAACCCGAGACCTCAGCATAGCAGACGTAAACGCATGCGCAATTACAACTGCGACACCGAGGCGTTCCGGGATCAGCCAGTGTATATCCGGTTTTTGTCAGAAGTCTAGAGTTAGGGTACGATTTTTGGTGTTACAGCCCTCTGAGTACTCTATCACTGGACCTTCGACCGCATCTTCACCTTCTTGCCCATGGCGTAGTGTGAAGAAGCAGCCTGGCATGATTGTGTTAAGTGGATAGATTGTCTCTCGCTACTCGATACTCTTAATGGATAGCACTGCGCTTAGCATCAGGTGCAGTGTGGTCACTTTGCCAGCATAAAAAAATTACAAATTAGATACTATTACATTAGATCAAATATTTAGACACAAAGCACATCTGAACAAAATTGATCCAAATTAATATCAAAAGAATGCTTTTATTTAATTTATTTATATTTTTATTTATTGGGACAAAAAACAGTTGCATGCTTTAGAATATGACAGTACAATCCAAAAATAAATGATTTTGTAAACATACAACCCACACCATTGTCCACGAATTGACAAAAATAAGATATGTATATGATATATATGTCGGGACGTCGGGATAGCCGATCTGCTCCATCTTGATTATTCGTGAATTTGTATCACGAAATTCCATTGTAGGCGTTAAACTTCAGGAATCGTTTAAATAAGTGGACTATGGCCTTGACTTTACAATATTTTAATAATACAGACATTTAAATAACTTAGACAATTAGGGATTACAATAATAATTAGCGATTTAGAGCCAATGGGTTTACGACTCACACAACGCACTACCGCTGTCAACCAGAGAACCAACTGACCAGCCATTTGCACGTAATGACAGACGCAACTCCATTCGGGGTTACCCGCTCTTAATTACAAATAGTATTTAATCGAATACAAAACCATAATTCCTTAGAAATAATAAAGTTAATGGATAATTCTCAAAATTGACTGATTTTCATTATTCAATAATGTCGCGCGCCGTTATATATATGATTATATTTATATGATTTTTTCATGTGATGCAGTGAATTTGTATAAAGATATATGTATTGATAGGTACAGACAGTTATCTCTAGAAACATGATCACAAGACCACACAATGGCGATAAATTATTTGTACCATAGTTTCTGACATGCTAACAATCCAAACTGTGAAGATTGTGGTACAGTCGAAGATGTCTATCACTTGTTGGTGGAATGTGTCAGGACCAGAAATATTCGTGAGGTTCTGATGAGAACACAGAAAACATAAATCTTATGAATGTTGGAGCATTCCAGAGTGTTATCTCAGAGCCTCATTCGAATGCGCCCTTTTTATTATATAAGAGTTTTTGTAAATAAAATTAAAAAGAGATTCCTATGGGGCAGACATGGTTTTTACAAAGACCAAAAAACCCTAAATAATAGAAAAAAAAATTATAGGTTGCCAAGGAGCAGTGATATTGAAATTAGTTTTAGAAAATTTTATTATATGAAAGCTTAGATATTACTTATATATTTAAGATTGTCTTAAGCTTCTAGAGTCTATAACACAATATTTAACAATGAATGATTTAAATAGTTTAGCATAGCACATTGAAATATGCAAAAACATTTCAATATCTTATCAAATAACCATAATAATTTTTATTACCATGACACCAGTCACGGCTATCGGCGAAATTTAACTTCCTTAAAGAATACACGATGGCAGATAAATGTATAGTTTATTATCAGTTTTGTCATTTGATAAAAATACTAAAGTTGTAACTAAATTATTGTACAAGATTAGTTTTATCATTAGTTCTACATATTTTAACGCTAAAACTGCAATAGCTATGTTTAGATATAAGATACATATATACACTCACGCCTGTAAAGGGGTAGGCAGGGGTGTAACCAGTACACCCACTTTTCGCCGAATTTATTATGATCCCATAATGTGATAGAGCGCGAGCCTATTTCTATACATGGGCACAATTCCAGACTCCGGGCTGATGCTGAGTATTTCTAAATAGAAAAATCCAATCACTTTACCTGACCCGGGGATCGAACCCGAGAGATCAGCACAGCAGTCGTAACGCATGCGCAATTACAGCTGCGCCACCGAGGTAGTCGAAGATAGAAGATATATCATAGATACTGTATGCACTACAGATTTGCTTTATATTTATCTACGGCTCTTTGCCTAATATAAGAGAGAAAAGATAAAACGGAACGTTGGCGGCGCCCGATCAACTGTTCAAGTTATTTTCATACAAAATACGGCACAGTTAGGTCGCAAATTGCAAGATCTAGGAGCTGTAGCGTCACGTGTTCGTGGTCTGTGATTTACATTACGAAGTTTTTGAAAATAAAACAAAGCGGCGACATGTTGTCTCCACATTCCCGCCAAAACCCTCTCTTTGCTATGTTTAGTTTGGCGCCAAAAATAAACAAAATACTAATGACGTTAGAAATATACCCATAGCAAAAGGTCCATAAATACGGACGTAGGTAATGCGTATACAAGTAAGTTTAATACGACATTCTCACTTGCAGAACATTTGACGTGAACGTGAAAGCAGTGTTAAACATAAGTCAAATTGTAGCGAAAAAGATGATCGAGAACAAGACGCACGGTGCTATTGTCAACATATCGTCACAAGCGTCGAAGGTGAGTAAAATGATTTTCTATGTAGATCTTTCAAAATGTGCTAAACCTCGAAATTAGAATATTTGTACCTAAATCGTTGTGCGCTCAAAATGAGGGTCCGACAAATGATGTTAAATCTATTGGCAGAATCATCACAGCAGGAATAAACACTTAGTTTTATGTATTATTTATTATTATTATGTTTGTCACACCATAATCACAGGACTATAGAGTCCCAGACATTTGGAAGGCGTGCATGGGGCCGAAGCCAACACGTAGAGGCCCGTTAGACAATTTTAATTTAATTTTGTGATGTGACACCAGCCGATGGTTATCCCTGTATACACTATACAAGTGCACCCAAGGACAACCCTCGGTTGGTGTAGGACTATTGTGTGAATGGATAATAAGTTATGCTGGTTTATTGAGGTGAGGTGTTAGTGGATTGGCTAATTGGTCTATGGAAAGGACTATGGCACCTGCCTGACCTATGTTAATAACACGGATAAAATAGGCAGGTGGTGACTCGCCAACTCAGGTAAATGGGCTCCCCAAAATAGTCGTTAGAAAAAGCGACAATGGAGCAACATCATTTGAGCGGCTAAAGGGTGGAGAGGTGTCACTGGACTTTATACAACGATCATTTGCTCCCTTAGGGTCCCATCACGTTGCCCACTCGCCACTTACGTTTCACATCCACCCTCCGAGCGTAAAGCTCTCGCGACTCCACTCTGATCGGCCGGTGAAGGCAAGCCAGAGGTACGGGATCTGTTCCTCGTCATTGTTCACTCCAGCCAGCCAGTAAAGGCAAGCTAGAGATGAAGAACAGGGCCTTCCCCCAGTAGCACTCAGGTACGTGGGATCGCTAATTCCCAACAGCTCGCCACAAGCGATTATTATTATTATTTATATTATATTTATGTATACTTATTATGTTTATATGTGTAAGTTTTATTCTGTTATAGTATATGTGTAGATATTAATATATTCTTCTAACGTAGAATTCTACTTTAGCACCTACCTTCTTGTATCTCTGCACTACCTCAGGTTGACTGGCAGAGAATGCCTCCGGCATTAAGTCCGCCTATACTTTTTTTTTTTTTTATTTTATTTAAAGGACTTTTTTTTATACATAGGTATATGTCAGTCCTATAATACCAAAACGATACAAGCAATCTTAAAATAACTTAAGTTAATAAACATGAAAATAAAGTTAGTGCTGCGTCGGAATTAGGTTGTGACAGTATATCATGTAATACACCAACATGCAGCCTATTCAAACTTAGATCTTCCACCATCTTTTTCCTGGCCGATTGATACCGGACACATTCCATCAACCTGTGGTGTACGTCGTCAATGATTCCACAACTGCTGGTGCTAGGATATTCATATCCGCCCGGATAGCGACCACCGTACACAGGGCGAAAAACCCGCCATAGTGGCACACGCAAGTGTGTCGCGTTCCGGGATCAGCCAGTGTACATCCGGTTTTTGTCGGGGGTCTGGAGTTGGGGTACAATGGCCATTTTGCGGCCTTCTTAGTACTCTGACACTAGACCCTCGACCCCTTCTTCACCTTCTTGCTCATGGCGTAGTGTGAAGAAGCAGGCCGGCATGAGTGTGTTGAGTAGCGGGGATATATCTCTCGCTACTCAGTACTCTATTTGGACCGCACTGCGCTTACCATCAGGTACAGTGCGGTCACTTTGCCGTGCCAGAATAAAAAAAAAAAAAAAAAAACTTTTGCAATTTGGGGATGATGATTTATTCATCAAAAAATTAAATGTGGAATGTGGCCAGATCTCAGCCTATGCGCTAGCATAACAATTTTATTACTTAAATTTGTATATGCACACCAAGGTATACGAGATAGATGGCACTGAATTGTCCTGTACCATATGCCTTTCTCTAATGATCTTAGATCAAAGTGCTCTTTCCATAATTCATGACATCTCTCTGCGTATTTTGGCAGTAATTCCGAATAACAGGGTAAAGTTTTTATTACTTTACCATTTTTGGCAGCCCATTTAGCCAATTCGTCAGCTTTCTCGTTACCACGGAGACCTATGTGCGCTGGAACCCATTGCAATTTCAAATGAACTTTATTCAATATAAAATAATGTACATTTGAAAGTATATCATAAGCTGTCGAAACACCTCTAAAGCCAGAGGCGCATCGAGCTAAATGATACAGAGCACTTTTACTATCTGTACATACAACTACTTTTGTATATTTCACTGATTTCAGATATGTTAAAGCTTTCGAAATTGCAACTAATTCCAGTGACATGATACACAATTCTTCAC
The DNA here is from genome assembly GCA_905220505.1 of Laothoe populi. Lineage (NCBI taxonomy): Eukaryota > Metazoa > Arthropoda > Insecta > Lepidoptera > Sphingidae > Laothoe > Laothoe populi. Next base: position 1,817,241 of record HG992156.1, read on the forward strand.
TTAATTTAAAACAATTATTAGTTACATTATGGTCATCCTTTACATAAAATGCAGCTCCACTTCCATCACCACTCTTTGACGCGTCTGTGTAGACTCTGAACCAATTATTATCATATTTATCATTTAATTCTTTTAAAACCTCATATTTTAGATTATTAATTTCTGAATCTCCTTTGGATGCTTTGACACAATCCAAATATATTACAACTGTATCATTTATATTTATATTACTAACCCAAGTTACTAATTTGAACATTTCTAAAGGTGTTGAAGAATTTATTTTAACATTTTTAATTTCATTATAAATCTCAACTAATAAAGGGTTTTTTTTATTCTTCCAATAAGGTCTACTATGGCAAAGAGCGCTGAGTTCAGCCAGCAGATTAACTGTAACATTGTCCGTATAAGATAACACCTTTAAGCAATATTTGTATGCTAAGTATTTCCTTCGCACATGTAAAGGAGGAATATAAAGCTCACACTCCATCACATGAATAGGTGTTGATCTAATAAAGCCACCTATAACTCTTAGAGCCTGATTCTGTATTTTATTTATTTTGTTTAAGTGTGTGTTGGCACTATTACCAAATAAAAAACAACTGTAATCCAACCGGCTTCTAATCAATGCAATATAAATTCTTCGCAGATGTTTAGGGTGCACCCCCCAAGAAGGTCCTGATAGAATTTTAAGTAAATTTAAGATTTTTTGAGCTTTCTGCGCAGATTCAGTTATGTAGGTAGGCAGCGGCTTTGCTGTGCCCTGGTATTGCAGAAGTCTATGGGCGGCGGTGACTACTTACCATCAGGTGGCCCGATTGCTCGTCTGCCTATCGAGGCACTAAAAAAAAAAAAATGTGTCTATTCCAACGTAGTGACCTATCTAGCCATAGACCTAAGTATTTATAGCTATCTACAAGATTTAAATTATGATTATTTATTTTCAATTCTACTTGGTTACGTTTATATCCTCTGCTGAAAACACAGACCTTAGATTTTGTTTCTGATAACTTTAATCCTAAATTATTTAAAAGTGATGAAAATGTATTTAAAGCATTTTGTATTTTAGCTGAACTTTCATAAATATTCTTGCCAGTGTGGTACACTACAAAGTCGTCTGCATATTGACAAAGGTACACTTCACTTATTTCAGTAGTCAATTTGTGGGTTATTATATTAAATAATATTGGCGACATAGGATCCCCTTGTGCAAGACCTATATTTGTGAAACGAACTATGGCACTTTCATCATTTCTTTCATCGTTAATCTTCAGATGTCTCTCATTTAAAAAACTCTATAAATAAGTACATATTTCCTTTCCAACTCCAATTTCATCGAGCATTGATATCAACACATCTATGACTACATTATTGTATGCATTCTCTACATCAATAAAACAAGCTAAGGTTGAATATTTTTTTGAAAATCCGAGGTGAACATGTGATATCAATCGAGTCAGGCAATCCTGACAAGATTGTCCTCTTCTAAAACCACTTTTATACACAGATAAAATGTTGTTTCTTTCAATAAACCACTCCAGACGTTTTGTAATCATAGGGTGTAATATTTTTTTCGATATTAAGGATATGGGCCCAAATTTTTTGAGATTATCTGAAGACGTAGATGGCTTTGGAATAGGTATAATCAGTATTTTTCGCCACTGCTTAGGTATGATTCCAGTACTAAATATAACGTTGTACAATTTCAAAAGAAATAACTTAGCATTCATAGGTAAATGGAAAATCATTGAATAGTATATTCCATCCCCACCGGGAGCCGTATCTTTTCTCTTAATACAGTTGTTCATTTCATGTAAAGCAAATTGAGATTCTAAAGGCATGTTTACAGAATAAAAATTTGGCATATTGCATGACACATAGTCAGGAGCTAGATTACAAAGGAGTTCTGCCTTTTGATCATGTGAGGCAAAGGACCTGGGAGATCTGAATCCCTTCATCCAGCGCATACGATTCCACATATCCGATATAGATGTGGATTCATCAATACTGGAACAGTAACTTTGCCAATTATCTCTCTTTGCAATTCTTATAGCTCTCTTTGCTCTTAAAATATGCTCCTCCAGAATAGACAGATTATTAGGGGTAGGGTTCTTTCTAAATTGACTTAGTGCTAATCGACGTAGCGCTATCAGTTTAGAGAGGTCTTTATTCTAATAAGGCTTTGGTTGGAAATTTTTTTTTGGACATTCCCAGTATTTTACTACCGGTATGTATTCATCAGCTGCTACGTCAATTAATCTTATAAAATTATCATAATGGCACTGCATATTATATTTATTTATATCTTTATATTCTTCACCATATTGACTGGATGATTCTTTTAGTAGGTTACTATATCCCTCCCAGTTTGCACATTTAATTTTACGTTTACTATAAATTGCATATGAATCCTTAACATTTGTGAATACTTTAATGCACAAATGATCGCTTCCCAAGTTTTCATTTGTTACTCTCCATATAAAGTCTAATGCTATATCTGTAGATACAAATGTTATATCTGGGGAAGTACTTTGTACATGATTGTTAACTATTTTAAGTCGAGTAGTATTTTCATCATTAAGAGCCACATACCCTGCTTCTAAAGCGGCGTCAAATATCATTGCATCTCTTGAATCTGTTTTGCACGACCAATTGGTATGATGCGCATTAAAGTCACCCGCAATTAGACATTTGCTATCAAAACATTCAAACAAATCATCCCAATCCGATTTAGTAGTATGTACTGCTGAAGGACAGTATAATGAAATAATGTTCTTAATTTTGGTGCAATTCAAAAGTTTAACACATATAATTTGTATACCAGTATTATTTATATTTAATGGACATACCTGTACTTTCAATGACTTATGAGCTTAGAGTAGGCAACCAAAAGGAGACGGCATTACGCTCGAATCTTGAACAAAAAATTCAGCAATGTCGGTGGGGGGCTTCGTACAACTACAAATAAACATGTGCACACAAATGCAAAATGTAATCACGTCGCTACGCACGCACACTACACCATTTCATACAACACTGGCAAATTTATGCACACAGTTACAAATTTATCTTGTTGTGAAATATATTTACAGTGTCATATATTGACAACTGTGTAAAAACAGTAGAGCGTAGCAATGTCGACACGAGGTATAGATAGCGTTGTCCTTATCTATCGATAGATAAAGTTAGTTTTTTAGTTACTTTTTACCACACGAGTGCAATGATGAATGTCGGATTCTTTCAAGTTGCAGGATACCTTAGACAGCTGAGTAATTATAGATAGCAAGTTTTACTGTTTGTGCTCGGGGGGACACTCTATCTCAAGATTGTTAGAACGGTTGTGCTGCTCAGCAACCTGAAGCCTGATTTGCAGATCCTGTAACGTATATGTTAACTGAACGTTCTATTTCGTTAGCTCTCCCAGTGTGTCTTGGTATTTGGCGATGGCCGATTTGGTGGTTTCATAATTTTCATTCAGAAACAAACATTATTATCCAAAGCAGTTATTTCCTGTTTTATGAATTGATTTTCGAGATTGAAATTCGGTTCTCACCATCTGCTTAAGTGTTTGGTTAAGCTCCTGTGCTAAAGCCAATTTCATGACATTGAATTCTTCTCTTATTATTTCCCTAGGGTCTATCTTTGTAATAACTGACGCGGAAGAGTTTAAGCCGGAACTTCCACTAATTGCGCTAGTATCAACAGTGGCTTTTTTCGATGCGTAATATTGTCATTAAAAGGTAGCGAGTCATTATTGTTCCTCGACTTCCCGGGTGAGTCAATGGGACGTAAAGGTGTATTACTGTTATCAGTTTTTGGTTGCTTTGCACATCATCCGTGACACTTCCATTTTTTTTGGTCAACACTAATTGTAGAGTAGCGTTTTTCAGGTATGTCAGCACATGCAACACAACAATGACGGCCGTTGCAAATTATTTTAAAATGTTGATTACTCACTCGTTTTGAGGTATTCCGATTATACCTCAGCAAATATACCACCGGAAAGTACACAACACGACCTTTCCAATGGTATATAGTTTGTAAGAAAATGGAGTGTTCTGTTATTCCATAAAATTTCAAATTAAATAAGCGGAGCCAAGAAATACAGTGTTACTGGTAACGAATGCGATTAGCAAATGCTGTGAATGAAATTATTGTATGTCATTGAGAGCGATTATCGCCTGTTTTGGTGTGGTAGCCGGCTAACGGCTATCTATTATGAAGAGCATTTAAAAAGGGCTTGAGATCTCGACATGAATACAGGGTGTCCCAAAAGTCGACGTCAAGCCGGAACCGGGTGAAAAGGCAAGTCATACCGGTTAACAAAAAAAAATTAAAAAATCTAAGTTGCTTGTTTTTAAAATTATAGGCATGGCCCGCGTTTTTTCAAAGTATAATCCTAACTTTGCGCATTTGTGTGATCTTACGTAAGAACTATTAAGACTCCCTCCCACCCCTTGTAAGAAAAAATAAGACATGATCGACTCCCCCCCTACATCATCTTACGTAATAAATGAATGGCGCCAAAATTCATACCTAAATATTTTTTAAATATACCGGATACAATTTTAGGATCACTTTTTTTGACAAAAACTTTATTCTGGTTTTGTCACATTTTGTGACATTCCTAGTGTGTTAGAACTATTTACATTAAAAGTATGTGTTTAGAAGGCAGTCCAGATGGATTAGTAATTTTATCGATAACCTTTATAAGTTTATCTACAACACTATTTGAGTCTTGCATAAACGACAGTGTTACCACATAAACCACCCAAAATGCTACACTGGCATAAAGTTTATGAAATTGTAAACTTAGTCGATATGTCAACTCTCCTAATATTTTTAAATAATAAATTAAGAAGCATAAATAAAGTAATCCTACTAATATTATAAATGCGTATGTTTGGATGGATGCATGGTTGTTTGATATCCAATCACGCTACAACGGCTGGACGGATCTACTGTAAATTTGGCACAGAGATAGATTATAGTCTGGAAAAGCACATAGGCTACTTTTTATCCCGGAGAAATGTACAGTTCCCATGGGATAGTTTAGTTTTTCACAGAGCAAAGGATCGACATGATTTTTTGCATAGTGGCAGTTTAGGGTTCAGAAAATGACAAAGACCACTTTTAACTCGAAAAAATGCACGCTTCTTATGAGATAGCAAAATATAGAAGGTTAAAATGCTCCAAGACCTACACGCGGGCGGAGCCGCGGGCAACATTAGTTAAAAATGAATATTAAAAAAACAACTTGCGTTTAAGATATTGAATGCAAATAAATTTTGCACTACTGTGGCTAAAAGTTTAATATGGCAACATTTATTACCCGATGATAATTTTTAGAGATTATATGTTTTGTTGCTTTTAATGATAATATTACTTTAAAAAAATATGTCCAGGTGAAAAATAATTTTGTATTTTTGTAAGTTTGATGTGTCAGATCTATTTTTACATGTTAATAGCTACAGGCTCGCGTTTTCAGGGAGCTCCATTCGCACGTGATGTCACTTTTTTAGTGGCGGATCACGAAGCGCAACTCGTTTTATAGAACGTGTATGAGCACCGTGCTCTTACATTTGTCATACGGGGTAAGCGCTCAATGGCGTCTCCAGTGTTAAATACTCTAAGCTTATGAGTAATTATAGCTACTCCTCCGTAAGAATCGATTCTATCATTTCTAAATGTGTTATACCCACTGATGTTCAATACTGAATCAGGCTCTAACCAAGTTTCTGATATTAAAGCTATATGAATCTTTTCTTGTAGAAGTAGAAGTTCAAATTCAGCTAGTTTAGGCCGCAAGCTCTGTGCATTCCACTGCATCATATTTAAACATAAAATCTTTTTTTCTTTTCTATCCTCCATTATTAAATATATAAATAAATGATTTGCAGGTATCTTTACTCTTAAAAATGCTAATAAACAACCATACAACTTCTTGGACAATAAAATTACAAATCAACTCTAATTTGACATTAATGCTGCTACTTGAAAAACATATATCTTTAATTTTACTTATAATTCGCTTGAAATCAAATTTTTAGCTGTGTCATTTTCATCTACTTCTTGTTCCATTGCCTCTTCACCTGTGTGGATTAGATTTTCTTGTGATTTATAATTCTCGGCATTATTTCTCCTTTTTGCTTTATTACTATTACCCCTTTTATTTTTCTGTGGCTCTTCATTTACTTCTTTTCTCGAGCTTTGACTCTGTTGTTCATTTTCAATTACAGGAGATATTATATTTTCTCTATGGATTAGGGCTTTTTGAATAACAATCTCACTATATGTTTTCTTCTGTGGTTCGTTTTGATATACTGTACCTAATTGTTCAATTCTATCTTCACATAGTATATCAGTATTTTTTTGCATTTCTCTGTTCGCTAAATATATCCCTAACCCTTTACGATATGCACAATTTCTTTCAGACATAATTTTGCGAATTTCCTTTTCTTTTAGAAATATGGGGCAGTTTTTATACATAGACATATGAGGACCTTGGCAATTTATGCATTTATAAGTTGTTGTTTCGCAATTGTTGTGATTACCTCCACATTTTGGGCATAAAATCTTTTTAGAGGGGCACGAACGAGACAAGTGTCCAAACTTCCAACACCCCGAACACTGAGTCACCGGGAAGGTCCGCCTATACTTAAATGTATAAAGTGTGTTAAATTAAATTACTTCAATTTTATTTTTATTATAATAATAGAAAAACAGCTATTAGCCCTCGACGGCATATATTATGTTTACATTTTATAAAGAAGAATAATTAAAACATGAAAAACTTGAAAACATTAAACATTTATTACAGATATTATCATAGTATTCCAACGAGACAATATAAACTGATAATAATATACATGTGTAATCCGCCGTAACTTTGATTGCTAGATAATGCATTAAACGATAACGCAGTGCATGCAATAATTAGTATTCTAAGAAAATGGGATAACACTCGATCTATCCGCTGTTTTACTAGTTTTTATTAGTGTAAATATTTAACTAGTGACCCGCCCCTGTTTGGCCGATAACAAAGACGCTTTCTGTTTTTAAACTGAATTGTACTGGTTTATCGAAATTCAAATCCTGGTTATTAAATTCGTGGTTGGCAACCCAACATAAATTGAGCTGCTCTAATCTCATGTAATTAAACTGAAATCGTATATTGATTGTATGACCAAATATTGTTAACCGGTTTGAAAAGAGCAACGCTAGAGTTTTTTGCACGTTGTCTAGCGAAACTGCATTCCGAATTGCCAGTAGAGTAAAAAAAATTACTGAATCTAAATGATGTATAACATTTTGATTTTGGTAATGTATTAATTAAAACCAATAAAATAAACTTGTTAACTACCCATATACAAGATTAGTTTTTGTATACCATAAAGCCGAAACACCCAAATTAGATGTTGGTATAAAAGATCAGATATAGATAGAGATTATATATGTCATAATAATAATAATAAGAAAACAACTTATCCTGTTTCTTGAACGATGCATGGGCATACGCGCGCCGCGCGCTGCTGTTTGTTTCCCGCCAAAGTATTATGTAGGTATAGGTGAACGACCGATACGCGCCGCATTTTTATTAAGTAATAAACAAGGTAACCAGGTTGACAAAAAAATTTATATGTTTTTGGGATACCAATATAATACGTTAAAAATTAGTGCAATAGATGGTGCTACTGATTCTCAACTACTTTCGGCTTTGTAGTATACTAAAAATAATGTGTATGTTTCCAGGCTGCCCTAAAGGATCATACGATATACAGTGCCTCCAAGGCTGCTGTAGACGCCCTGACCCGCGCCATGGCGCTAGAGCTCGGACCCCACGGCATCAGAGTGAATGCGGTCAACCCCACAGTCATCCTCACGGAGATGGCTCGGGTGGGATGGTCGGACCCGGTCAAAGCTAAGGAAATGCTCTCCAAAATACCGCTAGGAAGGTAAGCATCTAATGTTTGTTTTATAAAGGCACCGCAATGTGGTACACACTACATGGTAAGCGCAGTGTCGTCCAGTTAGAGTATCAAGTAGCGTGACAACTGTATCTCGTTACTCGACACAATCATGCCGGCCTAGTGAAATATTACTTTGTTCTCAAATCTTATTTATAATAGGCATATTTTACATTATTGCCTAAGCTATATTAATACACCCAACAGGCACACACATAGGCCTGACCTCACACTAGGTCACACTTGTATCAATAAACACAAGACACTATGGTCACACAACACCAAATATTTGTAGAACGAATAAACATTTGTTTCGGTATGGGATCGAAGTATGGGCCTCTCGTTTCTCAGCCGTCTACTCTCCTACTGCGCCACGGAGGTTATCTATATGGTAGGCCTACGTATACGAGAGTTCATTTGGATTGATGCCATCGCTTTGTGCTTTTGTATTTGAATCGTATAAAACCAAAGTCGGCAAAGTAAGTTTTTGGGAAAAAATTAAAACAATATCTGGCAATATAAGAATAAGGTAGTTTCCTGTGTTATTTCAAACATTATTCGATATACAACCGAATATAATACGCAAAAGAAATCCTTTTATGATATCGGAATCAAAATTGATTGAAATATGAGTTCACAATATTTATTTTAAATATTATCTATCTCCCTCGCACAACGGCACAGAAAGGACATTCTGAGAGGTGACGTCACGGCTCATATGCATCGCTTTACTGTCTATCATATATGCCGACAGCCTCCGTGGCGCAGCGGGCGAGTAGCCGGCTGTGAAAGAGAGGCCGTGGGTTCGATTCCCGCACCGAGACAAATGTTTGTGTGACAGACAGATATTTGTTTCTGGTCTGGGTGTTGTGGGACCGTAGTCCCTCGTAGTTGTGGATACCCACGATACAGGTATTAGCTAGTGTTGGGTCAGAACTATGTGTGTGACTGTTGGATATATTTATCATAAATAATTTGTTTATTAATTTAATTCCAGATTCGGTGAAGTGTCTGAAGTGGTTAACGCAGTAGTTTTCCTCCTAAGCGAGAGATCCGCCATGATCAATGGTGTGGAGCTGCCCATCGACGGCGGATTCCTCGCCACATAATACACACACAAACCAAACCATACAGCTTTCATAAGATCTTCTTCATTCGAATCTATCAAGATCTACGTGTTTATATTAGTGAGCGGAACCAAAGAGAATAACAAAAAATCATGCCATAATTTGTTTTTGAATGTTTTTTGTTGTAATATTGCGAATATTTACGAAATTAAATATCTGAAAACAACATGTAACCTTTGCCTTTATTATCGCTTTTATTATTATAAGTAGATTGATAACTTCTATGGCATAGTGACTGATACGCCTTTGCTAATAAAAATATTAAAAAGTATCAGATTTATTTATGTATTAACTTCTTATTTATACGTACATGTAATAATGATATTATATTATATTTTAATATAGTGAATATATGTAATACCTTATCAATATTTTATTTGTAGATTATATCTTATATTTTAAATATAAAAATCTATATTAGCATTTGCCGCCATTTTTATCTATAATTTAATACGCACAAATTATGTTGGCCACCCTGAAGTTATTCACTTCATCCGAGAGAGCGCGGGAACGTCTAAGTGAGAAAAGACGTTCCCGCGCTTTCCGTCGTTTATAAATGTAAACCGAGTTTAAAATCAGTGAAATGTGACGACAATGAATAAGTAAATGGCTTAATTAAAGCCTAGTTATTGAAGAGTGAAGATTTTATACTGAAGACATTATTTGAACAACATAAGAAACCTATGGGAAAGGAATGGAGAATGGCGGGAATAAGAGACGTGGCTTCGGCCGGAGAATTCATGATAAATTCTTTTGATAAAGGAATAAATAAATGGCTTGATTGAAGTGAGAGTAAGAGTGAAAATTTTATACTGAAGACTATTGAACTATTTACAGTGATTTGATTCGTGTGAAATACAATTATTACAATGTATCCGGCTGAAGGACATGTATCCATGGCCATGAATAAATAATATAAAAAAAAAATATCACTTCATCCGGCCAGAATCGTTAATTTAATCATTTTTGTATACTTCTGAAGGACTACAATCCATGCACATGAATAAATAAAAAAAAACACTTCATCCGTCCTAGGCTTCATAGCCATTTATTTTTATTTTATTCATATAAAATAAATAACTTCATCCACGCTGTAAGCCGTCACTAATTTCAAGTCTGTCAAGTTCTTCAGAACTTCGGCCATATTGAAAGAAATATACTAACAATTTATAAACACAAAAATACTGTTATCAATTATCACTAGTTTAATATGATTTTAACTGCAATGATGTTATGCTTTATTAACAGGTAGTTTACCACATTTATCTAGATGGTATGTATGAAGCTTATAAGCACTAACAATACGCTGCCGATATAAGAAAAATGCACAACAGGACTGAAGTATAGACGAAATGGAGAAAAAAATATAAAATGTTTAAATAAACACATCCAGATACGAACTATTTCACTGATGTCGACAAATAATTACAAGAGATAAATGAAAAGTATGATTAAGTTAGTTCTGAATGTGGTATCATTTAGGTAAATTTTTCAGTTACAAAAAAAATTATATTTAGAAATATTCACATAGGAACTTTTCCCATAAAATATCTCGAGAAATAATCTTCCATCCATTCATTCCAATTCCATAAATAAAATAATATGATCAGTACTGGGGTGGCGTCGGATACATATTTAACTCAATTTTGCAACAAATATGGGTTACGCCCTTTTTTTTATATCGGCTGTATGGATGATATAGTTACTTCTAACACCACTCGCGTAGCTAGAATTTTCCTAGTTGTGAACCGAAAATGAAACCTTATTAAATTAATAATTGTACCGTATTTACAAGTTTCACAGCGTATTTATATTTGCTAGCCTTTTCCATGACTATCTTAAAAATATATTCTACATGCTGTTGTTGGTGGCAATAAAATCTATCCTAGCTAAGCCTATAGCGGCTATTTATATAATATTTTTTTTTTTTTTTTTTATCCTAGCACGGCAAAGTGACCGCACTTCACCTGATGGTAAGCGCAGTACGGTCCAATTAGAGTATCGAGTAGCGAGAGACGATCTATCTCCCGCTACTCAACACAATCATGCCGGCCTGCTCCTTCACACTACGCCATGGACAAGAAGGTGAAGAAGCGGTCGAGGGTCTATTGTCAGAGTACTTAGAAGGCCGCAAAATGGCCAACATTGTACCCCAACTCTAGACCCCCAAAAAACCGGATGTACACTGGCTGATCCCGGAACGCGACACACTTGCGTGTGCCACTATGGCGGGTTTTTCACCCTGTGAAAAACGTAACGTAACGTACGTTATACGTAACGTTAATACGGTTGCATTAATAATATTACTTGTATAATTTACCTAATGTCAAAGATTTTCGACCATAAGAGGCTAGATCCTACATAGTTTAAAATTAGAAAAAATGCTATACTGTGCAAAAAAACACGACCAGGTAATTACATAAATGATTTTATTTTTATACTGCCATTCACTATCGGGGAGCAAGACGAATATAATAAGCATAGTTAATTCAGAGTTTCATGATAGCTTAGCCAAATTATGGTATTTGTGGGTAGAAAATATTCAAACGTAACTAATAATGATGCAATACATTTTTACGATATATAATAATGGGGTAGTTGACTCGTTTTTTTTTATTAATTTAATCAACAAGTTACTTTGCCTAAAACCTATTATCGAAAGAATCTTATGAATCCGAACAGAAATAATTAAATTAGATGCCATTCAAATCTGCTGTTCTCAGAATCGCTGTTACTGTGCCGTTGTGCGAGGGAGATAGCGATATGTTTCCATTACGCGACCATTTTTGCTCATGCCTTTGAGTACTTGCTCATACCAATATTTAAAATAAATATTGTGACCTCATTTTCAAGCAATTTTGATTCTGTTTTCGTAAAAGAGTTTCTTTTCCGTAGGATTATATTCGGTTGTATATCGAATAATGTACAAAATTAAACGCAGGAAACTACCCTATTTATTTATAGAAAATGAAGACAAGTTTTAACAAAGCTTGAGTTGGAATTTATAAACACGACATACGACTTCTAAAAAGTGACTCCAGTAAAGTTGAAAATAAACTCACCAAAGTTAACAATGTTCGATTCACGAAGTTCATATTTCGATCAGCCACAATACTGACCGTCAATATTTTAAGACCCAGTTCCCTGTAAGAGATGCAATTTCCTGTAAAATAAAAATATAAACATGTATTGTGAGCATTGATATATAGAAGATTGTGAGTCGAAATCAGCCATGTGAAACATGCGGCCCATTGAGCGTTTTCTTACGGTCCGAATCAATTTCGAAAACTGCCATATAATGCGGCCTGCGAGCGTGTTAAAACCCGCTTTAGAAAACGCGCGCGCTGCATCGTACTTTTTGTGTTAAATTATGAAATTGATGTTTGCTAAACCAAGTTAAAACTTGTGTTAAAACCTTAAAAGAAGCGATATAAATATAAAGCAAAATTACTCGCCATACCTACCTTTTAATTGTTAATAAAGTGGATATTTGTTAAATAATCCTTGTTTATTTTAAAATCTCTTTCTGCCATGTGTATTATTAAAAGAATATGAATATTCATAAAACCAGTTGGTTTTATGAATATTCATATTCTTTAATAAAGTACCTAGCTATACAAAATAATACCAAAGTACGTCACATTCTTAGAATACAGAGTGTAACTATAATTGGATTTTCCACATTGATTTTGTGTTTCACTACTGTTTTTTTTAGTTTTCTTTTTACGAAAATGTTTTTTTCTTGTACACTTTTTTAATATTATATTACTCACCAAATATTAACTTCACGACCTATTCGTAAAAATAATATAATAAAAGCCTAAATTATAATCAAGATGGGCCATGTATCGTAATGGTTTATCCGATAATATTTTATACCGACAAAAAGATAACAATGTGGACAAAATACATATGTTTAAATTACTAAGATTATGATCTGTGGTCGGTGTGGGTTTTTTTCGGCCACGTTAAGGTAGGGTTGCCATCCCCGGAATTCAAATACTAGGATTTTTAGTTTTTGAAGTTAGAAAAACCAGGACATTTCAATTGAAAAACAGGACGCATCTTTTGCGAGCCGAGATACACCCCAAACCCCCATAAAGTAAGAATTTCAAAAGTGGTGTGCTAATATTAACATACAGGACCTTATCAGGGCGCTATTAAAACCAAGGACGATGCTTAAAAACCCAGGACACTGCTTAAAAAACCCGGACATGTCCTTGGAAAACAGGACGGTTGGCAACTCTACGTTATGGACCAATTAATATAATATCGATCGTCGAATGACGTTAAATGTTTCATGTTATGCTCGTGTTAGCAACATCAACGAAACTATGCAAGATGGATATTTTAAATGGCACAAATACAATGTTCACCATTTTATTGACTGATTTACATAACACTGTTACACATTGATAACAACACAAGTGCTTACCATTAACACAACCGCATGTCAGGATTTTCTACCAGCATTACCCTCTAAGCTGAACTACGCGGCCATTGAACTGTTTACACATTTACTACCCCGCGAACGAACTACGAATATACCAAAGAGCCCTCTTATTAACGTTTTTGAGTACGGTTGTTAGCATAGACATAGAGAATGGACTGACTGAGGCAAAAAGACTATGCGGCCAATACCTATTTCTTTTCACTCCTGCCAGTCTGTGACGCAGATCAATCAAAATTCTAGAAAAAGACAACTGCTGGCTGCATGTTCGCTGTATCTCTCTTATATTTTTCTGCAAGTATTTACCATTGATATATAGAAGAATATATGTTCACGCCTAGAATGTCGTGCACCTTACTGCGCTCGACATGCGGGGCGCGGGGAAGGAGGAGCGAGTGGCCAACCGCGACCCGCGGCCGCGGCAGTCCGACACACAACGGCAGCGCAAGCGCACGCACCTCATATATGTTTTTATATACCTAAGCACTACATTGTAATTTTACCTGAATATACCAAATTCAATACGAAGTCTATTGTCTGATTGCAAAATAATCAAGAATAAATGTCACGCCAAGGCGTAGACATATTGGCGACCGTGACAGGACAAAATTGGAGCCTTTGGACGGATACCTACTACGTGTTCATTGGAGGTCATACCAAACGGAAGTAAGCCTGTTCCTATTTTTCCTATATTCCATACCTATTTTCCACTTCTATTTGCTGTGTTAAGTAAATGCTTACTATTTCAATACTAGGAAGTATCTAGCTTAACGCGTACTTTCCGTATACTTTGCATTCACTTCACTGCAATATCTACCTACATTTTTATTTCTTAGCCGATAGCAATCGCCCACTTACTTCGTCATACCTATTTCATTTCATTTGCGCGCCTACTCATAGCTAAATATTCAGTATTATTTACTTGCTTAGTTAGCCGAATACGCTTTAATATTAAATATAAATTAGAAGCCTACATACCTACTCATAGCTTTGTCTATTATTGTTCGGAACGATTATACAAAATAAAATTCATTAGAAACCAAGTAAGCTGGACAATAATTATTTTTATATTTTATTATTCATGTTATTTTCTAACAAATACCTATACCGGTTACACCAATAAATAAATTAGTTTACCTATATGAAAATAATTATATTTGCAACGTATTCAAACCCTATTTGCCGATAAATTCCAGTGAAATTATCAAGCGCCCGGGGGCCGGGTCTGAGACGCACACTCGCGCAGCGTTAGCTGTGTTCCACGGGTGCCGCTCGTGCGCATCGCGTGCTCGGCGAGCTCGGTGACCGCTGCGGCGCGGGCGCGGCAGCTACGGACAGCTGCGCGGAGTCCCGCGTACGCACCCAGTGCAGTGGGCGAGCTCGGCGGCAGCTGCGTGCTTTGGAATATTGATTGCTGGATAGTATACAGGTTGATTTATTTATTTAAAATTTATCTAACTCATTGTTTGCCTACATCACAATGGCAGAAAGCGACCAAACAAAAAGGCCTAAAAGTCCTATTCCGTTAATAACTGTAGATTCGGGTAAGACCGATATAAAGGAACATTTAAAGAAGTTAGTTAGAAAACGTGCTGGGTTTAGAAGTCGCCTAACTATTTTTAAAAACTATTTTCAAAAGTACCAAACAGGTGATAATTCAAAGGTTACTAGTTTAGAGACAAGAGAAATATCTTTGAGATTGTCGCAGTTACAAGAATTAATGTCAAAATTTGACCGAACACAAACTGAAATCGAAGAGCTTTCTGAGAACTTAGATGATCAGATTTTAGAACGAGAGTTTACTGAGAATGAGTTTTATACACAAATTGCGTTAGCTCAGGAGTTAAACGATTTGTTTTCGGACAAAATTAAAGAACATAATGCTTCTGAAGGGTCGTTAAAATCTAGTTGTTGTCACCATAATAATTCGACAAACCTACCTGTTATAAATTTGCCGATCTTCGATGGTTCTTATACGAAATGGCTCGAGTTTAGGGATACTTTTAAAACCCTCATACACGACAACGAATCTATTAAACCTATAAGTAAATTTCATTATTTGAGAAACTCGTTGCAAGCTGGGGCCAGCGTCGTGATACGATCTCTGGAGTTTGCCGCGAGTAATTACGATCTTGCGTGGAAGTCATTATGTGATAGATACAATAACAAGAATATTCTGATCAACAATCATTTGAATGCGTTAGTTAGCATAAGTAATATTCAAAAGGAATCTTTTAAGGCTTTGAGGTATCTGAGTGATCAGTTATCTAAACATTTAAATGCGCTTAATACATTAGATGTTCCTACCGATGGCTGGGATCCCTTGGTAATATTTTTGGTATCAGCAAAGTTAGATTCCCGAACTAGCGGCAAGTGGGAGGAACATAAAGGTAGACTATCTCATTTGCCTACTTTCGATGAGTTTAAAAGTTTTTTAGAAAACAGAGCCAACGTTTTAGAAACTGCTAATTCTAGCCGAACTTTTGACAATAAATTTACCTATAATAATAATTACAAAGAAGGTAAATCTATGAAAACCTTTGCGAGTTTTGTAGAAGTTTCTCGAAATAAAACTTGCCCAATTTGCAACCATGATCATTACGTTTATCAGTGCTCTAAGTTCAAGGCGTTGAACGTGGATGACAGAATCAGTGAAGTTTCAAAACACAAACTATGTAGTAACTGTCTCCGTGGGGGTCATCTACGTACTCAGTGTGGTCTGAAGGGCTCCTGCCGCATCTGCAAGAAAAAACACAATACAATATTACATAAAGGAGCGAAATTACCTACCGAAAGTAACGAAGCGCCAAATGATCCCGTTAGTTTATCTGCAGTATCGTCGGGCCAGATCCTTTTGTGTACTGCAAAGCTAAAAGTAACAAATATACAAACTGGAACTACTTACCTTGCTCGTGCGCTACTGGATACTGGTAGCCAGTCTTCTTTCATCACCAACAATCTAAAAGAAAAATTAGGTCTACAATCGGAATGTATAAATACATTTAATGTGTCAGGTATAGGTGAAGTTGTCTGTCCAATTACTGAACGATGTCAGATCATGATTAACTCACTTGTTGGCTCGTTCAGCAAAAAATTAAATTGCTTTATAATTCCAAAGGTAACTGGCAACTTACCTGATATGCATGTCAATGTTGAGAAGTTAGGGCTACCGAATGATATAGTCTTAGCTGATCCTACGTTTTACAGGCCTTCAGAAATAGACATTCTGATAGGTGCTGATCACTTCTTTGATATTATTGAGTCAGATAAAATAAGTCTGGGCTCAAATAAGCCTATTTTACAAGATAGTGTTTTCGGTTGGTTAGTGGCCGGTCCCACTGGAGAAGTCTATTACAAAAACGATGTAAATTGCCATTTTGTTCAAAAAAAAGCATCGATATCACTTCAAGATATCAATAATTCAATTAAGAAGTTCTGGGAGGTCGAAGAATTGCCCTCAGATACTAACACTTATTCTATAGAAGAACAATTTTGCGAGTCTCATTTTATAGAAAATACTCGTCGCTTACCTGATGGTCGATTTTCAGTCATGATGCCATTAAAGGAGGTTCCCGAGCAGGCACTCGGCAACTCATTTCCCATAGCAATGAGACGGTTCTTGGCTTTAGAAAATAAGTTAAATAAAATACCTGACATAAAAGGACAATATAGCCACTTTGTAGAGGAATATGCTAATCTGGGACATTTGAATGTAATCGAAAGACCTAGTTTTGGATGTTACTTGCCCCATCACTGTGTGATTCGCGAACAGCACGCTACGACCAAACTGAGAGTGGTTTTTGATGCGTCGGCAAAGACCAGTTCATCGAAATCCCTCAACGATATCCAGGCAGTAGGTCCAGTAGTACAGAGTGATTTATTCTCCATTCTTATTCGCTTTCGAATGTATACATATGTACTAACTGCAGATGTCGAAAAAATGTACCGCCAAATTGCTTTGGATGAGTCGCAGCGCCACTTACAGCTCATTTTGTGGAGGTATCACGTGGATGAGCCTATTAAAATATACCAACTTAATACCGTAACGTACGGTACTGCATCCGCTCCGTTTTTGAGCACAAGGTGTCTGGCACAACTAGCATTTGAATGTCAGGACAAGGTAATAGCAAATGTAATTAAATCTCATTTCTATATCGACGATTTGATCACAGGTAGTTTTGAGGAAACTGAGTTGAAGCACATATTTTCGAGTGTAACTGCGGCTCTTGATTCGGCTGGGTTCCCGTTGCGAAAGTTTCGCTCAAACTGTTCTCAAATTCTATGCGAAAAAACCGACTCATCTAATAGTCTAGACTTCCATGCTGATGCTACTGTTTTGGGTTTGAAATGGTCACCCACCTCAGACAATTTACAATTTCCAAGTCAAAAAGAGGTTAAAACTAAAGTAACAAAAAGAATTATAATTTCTACAATAAGTAAACTCTTTGATCCTTTAGGACTTGTATCCTGCTGTATTATTAAGGCTGAAATCTTACTCCAAAATTTGTGGAGTGCTGAATTGGATTGGGATGACCCGGTCCCTCAGCCACTTGCTAGAAGATGGTTTAATTTTATTGACAATTTATATCATATATCACACGTTTCCTTGCCACGACACGTCTTGTGTAATCAAATTGATTTAAATGCTGCTACAATTGAGCTACATTTCTTTGTCGATGCATCGCAGGCAGCCTATGGGACATGTGGTTATGTTCGGTCATATGTAGACAGCAATAAAATCACAGTAAATTTACTATGTGCCAAAACCCGAGTGGCGCCTATAAAAGGTCTTACAATTCCACGTTTGGAATTAAGCGCCGCATTATTAGGAGCTCAATTATGTTCTAAGGTACTAGAAACCTTACCATGCAACATTGCCACTATAAATATGTGGACGGATTCTACCGTCGTACTCGGATGGTTAAAAACACAAACAAAAGCCTTACCTGCCTTTGTCCGAAATAGAGTCAACAAAATCAATGAACTTACAACAGGTTTCCAATGGAGACATTGCCCAACCAATCTAAATCCTTCTGATTTATCGTCTAGAGGAATCGATCCTCAAAATCTACAGTCTGCTTCATTATGGTGGGAAGGACCCCCGTTTTTAAAGAAGGACACTGCGGAGTGGCCTACCCAACCTCATATTTATCCATCCAATAAGCTACCTGAAGTAAAAATCCTACTTGCCACTGATGAACCTAGTAAAAATGTAACCTCATTTGTTCCATTCGAAAACCATTCCAATTACTTACGACTAAAAAGAACTTATGCCTATGTGCTGCGTTTCATCAATAACTGTAAAAATAACAAAGTTAAATTAACTGGACATTTAGGAGCCGAGGAACTTGATCGATCGTTAGTACTTTTACTTAAATTTTGTCAACTGGAGTCATTTCCTAAATATTTACAAAACATAACACTATGCAAGCAACTGCATCAAAAAAGTAGATTGTTGCCTTTAAACCCGTTCCTGGATTCGGATCGACTAATAAGAGTGGGAGGGAGATTAGAACAGTCCGAGTTTCACTATGATAAGAAACACCCAGTAGTGCTGGATGCCAAGCATCCCTTTGCTAAATTGATAATGATACATGACCACCATCGTTTGTTCCATGCAGGTCCACAACTATTACTTTCATCTTTTCGCGAAAGGTTCTGGCCTCTTGGTGGCAGACATTTGGCTCGTAGTGTTGCAAGAGAGTGCTTGATCTGTACCCGTTTGCGAGGAAAAACCATACAACCGATAATGGGTGACTTACCGAGCGCTAGAGTTACTGCTAACTTTCCTTTTCATTCCTGCGGAATCGACTTTGCTGGTCCATTTATGATTTCGTCAAAAAAGGGTCGCGGTAACCGCATTACAAAGGCGTACCTGTGCGTATTTGTATGTTTATCCGTCAAAGCCATTCATTTAGAGCTTGTTAGTGACCTAACAACAGAAGCATTCATACTTTGCCTACGCAGGTTCGTATCACGACGAGGTAAACCATTTGCGATCTATTGCGACAACGGAAAAAACTTTGTGGGGGCAAGCAATGAGTTAGGTAGGATTATACGGTCCAGCCATCAATCAGTCTCAGACTTTGCTGCGAATGAGGGCATTAAATTTCTATTTTGTCCAGCCTACTCCCCTCATTTTGGCGGCATTTGGGAAGCTGGTGTCAAATCGGCCAAGTTTCATATAAAACGCGTAGCTGGTAATGCTTGCCTGACGTTTGAGGAGTTAGCGACGCTTTTAACACAGATTGAAGCAATCCTAAACTCCCGCCCCCTCTCTCCACTCTCCTCAGACCCTACTGATCCCAGTCCTCTCACTCCAGGGCACTTTCTAATTGGCCGACCACTGACTTCAGTGCCGTCAGTACCTATCAACACTATAAGGCCCAACAGGTATCAAAAGATCGAACAGATCAGACAACATTTTTGGGAACGATGGCGCCGGGAGTTTATAGCCGAACTGCAGAATCGCACCAAGTGGAGAAAGGATAGCTCGAGCCTTAAAGTCGGAGACTTGGTTTTTATAAAAGACGACAACTTGATGCCGCTACACTGGCGGATGGGCCGAGTAACGAAATGCTATACAGGACCAGACGGAGTCTGCCGCGTAGCGGAGCTCCACACAACTAAAGGGACAATCCGACGAGCTGTCAACAAATTGTGTCCTCTACCAATATGTACACCAGATGATAACGTAACAAACAAAAATCCTGCAGATACTCTTGGAGCAACCAGCGGAACCCAAGGGAATCCAGGAGTCCTTTGAAAGCTGATCCTTTCAAGGCGCGGAGGATGTTCACGCCTAGAATGTCGTGCACCTTACTGCGCTCGACATGCGGGGCGCGGGGAAGGAGGAGCGAGTGGCCAACCGCGACCCGCGGCCGCGGCAGTCCGACACACAACGGCAGCGCAAGCGCACGCACCTCATATATGTTTTTATATACCTAAGCACTACATTGTAATTTTACCTGAATATACCAAATTCAATACGAAGTCTATTGTCTGATTGCAAAATAATCAAGAATAAATGTCACGCCAAGGCGTAGACAATATATATTCTATATATCAATGGTATTTACTTAATAGAATAGAGAAGCTCGATCCATTCTCTATGTCCATGGTAGTTAGTCACAATTTACTAAGTGGTAGGGATGTTACGGAAATTCCGTAACCGTCACTATCGGATTTCCGAAATAATAAAAAGTCCGTAACCGCAGCCTATAACACTGTTTCAAATAATTTCGTATGAATGGAATCAAATGAAATACTATTTACGTTTAGGTCTTGCAGTATCGATAGTAGGTACTAGATACTGACTAAGACCTGACTTGAAAAAGAATCGGTCTTCATGTCAATCAACTAAATACACAGAATACTTTGAAATATCCTTGCTGAAACATTTTATAACTATCAGATATTCGAAATAATTTCATATTCGTATCCTTAAGTGACAATTATTAAAAACCTATCCACTAAAAAAATCCATGTCCCTAACATGCCTGCTAAGAGGTATTTTATTCAATGAATATTTTTGTGGTTCTTAGGAGAACATAGGCAACGCTTATAGCTTTGTAAAGGTATACAATTACTTTTTATTGTTGTTACAATATTACGATCTGTAGGTAAATAAATATTGAGTAAGGGTACGTATTATCAGAAATAATGTGTTATCACTACAATTGTTTCATGTTAGTTTATATCTGCGTGACACGATAAGTTCATTACTTATCCAATACTTGAGGTGGACTACAGCCGCTGTAATCATTTATAATGGACAAATATTTTAAAGGCAAAAGGATTTTAGTTACCGGCGGATGTCAAGGTAAGTAAATTTAAAATTAAACGAAGATATACTAAAAATGCTTCATGGTTCTTTAAACACAGGTTACTAATGTTGGTTCCTACGGAATTTTTGGAATCTTATTAGTTACACACCGGCTTGTTTGCATCCCTTAGTATGACTTTCATGGGTGTGAAACACATTCTAGCGAGCATTTCTATACGTAGAATTATCCATAAAACTGTTGCATACGTTTAAAGGCCTTTAAGAGGACCACGTTCTCACCCATGTTCCATTTCACGTACGTTTACTAATTTATTTTGTGTGCGGGTTTTTTTTGAGTTCCATTTTCTTACTTACTATTTATATAGTATCTACGCACTACAGGTAAATTCTATAAAAAACAATCTCACTTACCTGGGGCACATTCTCAAGAATCAGATACAAACTGAGTAGAACATTATCATGTTTTAGAATTCTAAGGTCTCGTGAAGGTAAACAACACCTTAGTTATGTATCCATCCAAAAATATTTTCCTTAGCTGTGATAACCAGTGAGTATGTAAGTGACATAATATGATAACATGATAATTAATCGACTGAAAGAGATTTTCAATCCGACACGAAACTCGAAATATAAGATAATTATTTTTTGTACTTTCATATAAATTTAATCTCGGTTTTTTTCTACGTTGGTAATATAGGTACCTTCACAAATATCAAATGTAATGTTTATATTTCGTATGACTCCGTATCTTTCAACGTGGCTAATACATGATCGACAGCAGACTAGTATAGGTATTGACATTTCGAGCACGTAACAAATTTCAGGCAAAAGAAAACGAATGTTTTTCAAATAAAATATATGATACATATCTCTCCCGTCGCTCAAAACATGTTTTGGGAGATCATGATGGGGAGATGATCCTATCACGGTCGCTATCGAGGCAGCACTGTCCCTGTCCAACCGCAATGACAGTTCTATTCTAAACACATGTCCTCGAAGTAGGACTAGCCGGCGAGTCCAAATAACTCAATCGGAATTGATATTCTCGACAAACTAACACTTCGAGATGGCCCCTGTTACTATCCCAACGGCTCAAATGAAGCTCTTTTTCTGACTAGAAGCTGTAAAAGCAACTATAAGTTAACATCACAAAATCATTCGAAAAAAACTTCTAAATCGACATTGTGAGCTCCTTCTGCGTAGATCGGACTACAACAAATAAAAATTAAATATCAACTATATGGCGGGTCGAAACATTGCACTATACTTTCGTGACGACATACAACTTAGTCTGCCCCGTGACCACGAAGGCTGTAAAGCCTTCGAAACGTCGTCGAAAAGTAAATAAACCGTAAAATTCGTTTTATTTCAATGTAGATATAATATTCGCGTAAATATAAGAAACCATTATGTAAACTTGATTAGATTTAGATACCTACACGTAAATTTTGATTTTCCCACTGGAAGTGACTTGGTTTTCACAGCCATTGTTATTAGGTCTTTGTTGCCATAAGCCGTGACGCGTTATGAGACTAACAACATTTCACATCTGTAATATTTTGATCCTAGAAATAAAATTAAAATTATGTGATTTATTTAAGTTACTTTAAAATTATGCAATAAAATTGAGCCGTCTAGGGACAACTGGCAGATGTGAAACATCGAAATTATTTTGTAGAAATAATGAGCATAAAAGAATAGCTTAAGAAAGGAAATAAATAAATTAAAAATAAAATATGTATTCAGATTTTCTTACACAACAAAATGATCCACACCCACTTCCCTCACCACACCGTATTAGATGGTTCATATTATAGCGTGTCGACACATGACGTGGCGACGCGTCGCCATGCCAAGTCAGTCTGACCCGCGCATTAGATGTTTCACATCAATAAATATTGATAAAGTAATGTTTACTATGTACAGGCATCGGCCGAGGCACAGTTCTGGAACTATGGCGGCAAGGAGCGAACATAGTGACCATTTCAAACAACAAAGAAAATTTAGACAATCTTAAAAAGGAATACCCTACCATAGAAGTGGCATACGTAGACCTTAGAGACTGGGACAAAACTAGGGAAGTCATTGAGACCTTGGGAGTATTTGATGGATTGGTAAACAACGCTGGAATAGCTATTGTTGAACCGTTTTTAGATTGTAGCCGCGCCAGTTTCCAGGAGTAAGTATGTTTTACTTAAATCGATTTTTAACTTAATAACTTGTAGACACCTCATTTTATTTAAACCTACGCATATCGGAAAAATTCGCGATGTTTGTTGTTTTAGATGACTCTAATGATTATAAGTTTTTTATCATACTTGGTATGATTATAGTCCGCGCATAAATGCTAGTCACCTTTTTTTATCCTTGCACGGCAAAGTGACCATACTGCACCTGACAGTAAGCGCAGTGCCGTCCATTTAGAGTATCAAGTCGCGAGAAACATTGTATCCCTCGCTACTCAACACAATCATGCCGACCTGCTTATTCACACCTCACCATGGGACAAAAAGGCGAAGAAGCGGTCGAGTGTCTAGTGTCGGAGTACTCAGCAGGCCGCAACACGGCCCAACATTGTACCCCAACTCTAGACCCCGACAAAAGCTGCTATTGGCGCGATGGCGGGGCGGCACGAATTCCTATTAACTTTTTATAGGAATGCTAATTAGTAATAACTGCACGTAATTGCCTGGATTTGCACTAGCCGCCTTTCAACCGCAGAATGTTACTATGACTATATCACTCACTTACTTTTTTCGTATATTTCCAGAACAATGTCCGTCAACGTCGAAGCCATTTTAAATGTTAGTCAAATTGTTGCAAAGAAAATGATTGAAAATAAGATAAAGGGCTCCATAGTAAATATTTCGTCACAAGCATCGAAGGTAGATATCTATATTCACTATTTTTATCGATTACGAAGCGCTGTATTATGTGTTCCGTTTTTGTTTTTCCGTGTTTGACGTCCGAAGGACCTTATGAGAGAGTACATCGTTTTCTTCCAAACCGTCGCTAGATGTCGCTACTTTACCGTCACGTGACTGCGCCGCCAGCGCCTCTACTGGCCGATCCTAAAACTAATGTATCATGCACAGCAAGCCGCCATTTCGATGTCATTGTTGCGTCGTTTTTTCGAATACGAGTGTCGTTAGAAAATAATTTATAGTTGTAAATTTTTTCTTTTTAATTTACATTTAAACTTTCGAGATTAAAGTAGAAAGTAATTTATAAAATAAGCTTATTAATTCCGCCACGTGAAAAAATGAACGAGAGTGTACAAACTACCGCGCGTAAGTTGGAAAATGATTTCGGTGATCGGGAATTATCCACCGGTGGCAAATGTACCTTTTATCGTCCCCGACCCGGCGTGTTCATCAAGTTCATACGACTCAAGTTCTAGCGATGATGAAGACCCGCCACCGAAAATGCGTCGCCGCCGGAGCAGTCGCAGTCGCTCACGGGATTCCATGCGAGAAATGGACCGCAGGTTTGAGTTACTATCGGAACAGCTGGTGAGTCATGTTAATAACATTATTAGTGCTAATTATGCCACGAGGGTTAACCCGGCTACTTGTTCATCCGAGGCGATTTCCGGGATAGAAACTGTTACTTGTCGCGCATTACAAGATCCTTTTTCCCAGCCACCTGCTCCATTAAAAGACATCGCGGACTTAAGCGTTTCTATAAAAGAACCTTCTGTACCGAAAGCAAATCCTGATCGCGTTGCTAAAATAGCTGCTTTGCAAAGATTTGACTCTTTAAATTGGAATTGTGTGCGGTATACCGATGTTCAAAAGAAATATGCAGCGTTTCCGGCATTCACAGAGTTAAAAGTAAATGAGGAATTAAGACGTTTAGAAGATCCGTTTGCACACTTTAGGTGGTTTCAAATGGAACGGAGTTTTGCTGCTTTATCAAATGCATTTTTAGCACAGAATGAGTTTGTGAATTCGGCTTTGCGTCATGTTATGGAGTGGTCCGCTAAGCCGGATACAAATTTAACTTCATCCACACTCTATGATAAAATGAAAGAGTTATTCGGCAGTGATTTTGATTATAAAATGGTTTCAAATGACGTTTTACAAATAATTTGTGGAAAACGTGCGGAGGTCTTAGAATCACGTCGTAAAGCTCTCCTTAAAGGGTTACGATCGAAGCATTTACGTGAGGATATTGAAAAAATTCCTCCCTCTACGGAGTATATGTTCAATCCTCAGGATTTAGCTACATACATACAAAAAATTGGAGGTATTGACAAAAGGATCCCACCTCACATGCAAAACAAATATCATTCACAAAATCTCCAGCACGTCCTAGATCGCCTGTTGCGGGTACATCTAGAGAAAATAATTTTCGTTTTCAACAAAATAAAAATAAGCAAGAGTCAAATAAAAAGCGAAATTTTGACGAACGTAGTAAAAGAAAAAAGAGAGGGGGAGGCAAATATCAAACCAATAAGAATAGAGCAAAATGACTCGCGAAGGTTTTCGGGCGGCTGTCTAAGGCATTATCGAAAAGTTTGGAAAAAATTCGAGCCACCCAAAACTATTCTCAAATTAATATCTGCCGCTCGCATTCCCTTAAACATAAAACCACCGCTGATTTTTCCCACATCAGATGTACTGGAACAGTATCGAACACCGAGCTCTTCGACCATGTCCATGGAAATTCAAATTATGATCCAAAATCAAGTATTGGAACCGGCGCCCTTAACTCCGTCTTTCATATCCCCTCTATTTATAATAAGAAAAAGCAACAACAAAAATCGGGTTATATTCAATTTGAAAGCCCTAAATCAATTTATGATGCCAAAACATTTTCATCTTTTTCATCATCATCAAATGCCAACATTTCTACAAGCAGGCGATTGGATGGTGAAGCTCGATTTAAGCCAGGCATATTATCATCTTCCCATAAAACAGGAGCACCGTCCTTACTTACGTATCAGTTACGAAGGTCGTCTGCTCCAGATGACATGCCTGCCTTTCGGGCTATCAGCGGCGCCAAGAATGTTTGCTTTGGTAACCAATTGGACGTCCGAACTTCTACGCAGCAAGGGTCTTCGTTTAATCGTGTACTTGGACGATTATTTGATAGTCCATCAAAACAGAAGCATGTTGGAAACTCATGTGAAGATAGCTTTAGAGCTCCTCACCAACCTGGGTTGGACTATAAACATGGAGAAATCTATTCTCACTCCAACAAAGTCTTTAGAGTTTCTAGGAATAGTCTGGGACACGCAATTCAACACCAAGTGTTTACCTCCAGACAAGTTGATCAAAGTCCGTCAGTGTCTATTGACTCGCTTGTCAGCAGGCAGTTGGACCCTAAAGCAGGCACAACGCCTCTTAGGGCATCTCAACTTTGCGACCTTCTTCACCCCTCGGGGAAGGTTGCATTGCCGGACGCTGCAGAGTCAAAGCAATCTTCTACAAAAAAGCCCACTTCTCCCCAAACTGCTGTCGGACGAGGCAATACGAGAGCTGGAATGGTGGCTAAAAAACGTCAGACAGAAAGCCCTAATTCACCCCGAGAGGTTACCAGTCAATTTTGTGATAACAGACGCGTCAGACGTTCAATGGGGAGCTTTAGTGAACAACAAGTCGATAAAGGGCACGTGGAATCAACATCAAATGAAGTGGCATTGCAATCTGAAAGAATTGTACGCAGTGATAGAGGCCATTTCATCAGAAGCGAAGGTTCTGCATCACTCAACTGTAATTTTACAGAGCGACAACAGAACAGTGGTTTCGTATATAAAAAACGAAGGCGGAACACGATCGAAAAAGTTGTTGGAACTGACAAAGGAACTATTGGCACTTTCGGATGGTCTGAACATTGTACTTCTCCCTCACCACTTACCGGGACTGTACAATACAGAAGCCGATCACCTTTCGCGCAATCGCGCCGGCTGCGAATGGCATCTGCTAAGCGAAGCAACACAGATAATATTCAATCGTTGGGGCACCCCCGACATAGACTTATTTGCTTCCAGAAACGGTCACGTCGTGTCGGAATATGTTACACTAGACTTATCCGACTCGAGCGCCTACTATCACGACGCGTTCAGCAGATACTGGAACTTCGACCTAGCTTGGGTCTTCCCTCCACCAGCCCTAATTCCACGGGTACTGCACCATCTTAACTCTGCGGTAGGCAAGTTTGTCATAGTAGCACCCAGGTGGAAGAAACCCTTCTGGCGACCAGATTTGAAGAGCCGCGCACTAGCACGTCCTATGAAGATACAAAGTCTGGAAACAACGTTAGTGGATATAACGACAAGATCCCCTCCGGCACAAGTACGCCTCCTACAACTGGAAGCTTGGCTCATTTCGGGTGGGAGTCCTTAACAGAAAATTGGTCATCTCAAGAAAAACAACTTCTGGCTTCGTGTTGGAGAACTTCGACTCTTAAGACATACACCCCTATATGGGAAAAATGGTCACAGTGGTGTAGACAGAACAACATAAACTGTCGCCGTCCTCTACCGGCTGATGTAGCTCGATATTTAGCAAAATTATTTTTGACTGATAGGTTATCCTTTCGGACTATTCTGGTACACAAATCGGCTATAGCGTCTATTTGTGAAACATTATCGGATGTCAAAATAGCTGCAAATAATTTAGTAAAACATATTTTAAAAGCTGTGTCGTTGGCCAGACCAGTCCAATCAAAGTTACCAATATGGGACGCAAGGATAGTAATTCAGTATTTAAAAAATAATGATCCTAATTTATTCAGTTTATTCGATGTCTCTCGACGTACTGCTACAATTCTTTTATTAGCTTCGGGGCGCCGAGTACACGATCTGACACTTTTGCACTGTGGTCCTCGGCATTTAATTGATAATGGTGACTCTATTACATTGCATCCTGTATTTGGTTCAAAAACAGATTCGGCGACATATCAACAATCAAGTTGGACGTTATTAGCAGCACCAGATAGGGATATAAATCCATTATTTTGGCTTAGAACATTGCTAAAGCTTACTAAGAATAGCAGAGGTTCCCTAACGAACTTGTTTATCACGACAAGAGTACCTGTAAAGCCAGCGACCCCGGCCATTATAGGCGGATGGGTCAAGCGAACTCTTGCCGAAGCAGGTATACATGCTTCACCAGGTACCTTTAGGTCGGCAGTTTCATCTCTTAACTATCTTGAAAAATATCCAATTAATGATATCTTAAGTAGGGCTAACTGGCGGCACGAAAATACATTTAGAAAGTTTTACCATAGGGATATTGATAATAGTGGCCATAACAGTAATGTCAATTCAGAGAAATCACTCTCTCGACTATTTTTAGCCAGGGATTAAGTACCAAATTATATCTAGTTAATCCAATTAATTACAGGCCAAGGTGAATACTGATTACATCATTTTGTACATTTCATAATATGTCAATTTTTGATAACGCACTGTTTCATTTATATATATATTTTTGTTGATTACACTTTATCACAATCACATTGTTGCGTTTTACTATGCAAGCCACCAGAAGATAACAAACAGATCTCTCATAAGGTCCTTCGGACGTCAAACGGAACACATAATATTGAAATTTTACCTTACAATAAAATTTGTATTATGTTTCCTGAGACGTCCGAAGTCTTAATGATGTCTTCCTGGTGCTATATCATCATTAACTTTATGAGCCGAACAATGACATCGAAATGGCGGCTTGCTGTGCATGATACATTAGTTTTAGGATCGGCCAGTAGAGGCGCTGGCGGCGCAGTCACGTGACGGTAAAGTAGCGACATCTAGCGACGGTTTGGAAGAAAACGATGTACTCTCTCATAAGGTCCTTCGGACGTCTCAGGAAACATAATACAAATTTTATTGTAAGGTAAAATTTCAATATTATTTATCTAGTACCTACCTACTACCTAGGTACTATTTGCATTTTGTGTGTCTGTATTACGATTTTAATGCACAGAATTGAAAATATAAATAAAATATATTATTTATTAACCGCTCTTATAAATGAAGACCAAGTTCTTGTTTTAGAAAAACATGTTAGGATATATTTGTAACGAATACCTTTATGACCAAAAAATTATTAGTGGGTACAGGGAAACTGCGAAAGAATACGGTTTCCTACAGCACCGAATACATTTTTGACGATATAAATAACTGTCTAGTTGTAGGAATTGAACCCAGGCCCTAGTTTCACAGCTAACAACTCGACCACAATGTCATTTTTTTATACTGGCACGGCAAAGTGACCATATTGCACCTGATGGTGAGCGCAGTGCCGTCCAATTAGAGTATCCAGTAGCGAGAGACAATCTATCTCCCGCTACTCAACAAAATTATGCCGACCTACTTCTTCACACTACGCCATAGGCAAGAAGGTGAAGAAGCGGTCAAGGTCTAGTGTCAGAGTACTCAGAAGGCCGGAAAACGGCCAAACATCGTACCCCAACTCTAGACCCCCGACAGAAACCGGATGTACACTGGCTAATCCAGGAACGCGACACACTGGCGTGTGCCACTATGGCTGGTTTTACACCTTGTGTACGGTGATCGCTATCTGGGCGGATATGAATATCCTACCAGCAGCAAACGTGAACCACTATATCTTATATGCTTTTATCAGGCAGCTCTCCGGGACCATGTCGTATACTGTGCATCGAAGGGCGCAGTTGACGCTATGACGAGAGTAATGGCTTTAGAATTGGGAGAGTATGGCATCCGCGTGAACACTGTCAATCCAACAGTCATCATGACAGAGTTGGGCCGAAGAGTGTGGTCCGAGCCGACCAAATCGAGTGGAATGCTCTCGAAAATACCTCTAGGAAGGTATAAATTGTTTTCTTAATAACAATCTGCATGTATAGATCGATCCAGAAAATAAATCAATTAAATTAAGTATAGAACTTTTTCTGATGTGTAGAATTTTTATTTTGTATAATTTGTGGGAAAGATCTGTAGATGTGGTTTGATATTGTTTACTGAAACTGGTAATTAAGCTGTGATGAGTTTGTCATTTTAATATAGTCAAAACCCGTCAGTCTACTTCCTATTACCTAATTGTCTGTAATTTAATGTAAATAATAACAAGAATTATTTATCTATAAAGTTCAGAACATAATTTGTATTACTCATGCGGGAAAAGTAGTATCTTGACGCTCGCTGTTACGTTTGAAAAAGAACCGTTTGCCGACGAGTGCGACAAGTTTACTTGTCGCACTCAAATTATTCTTGGCACACGCAAATTTAGATAAAATTGATGCATCAAGAAAATGAAAGATCCGAAATTTTAGAGCAGGTTTCATCTAAAAACGCCATGAATTTGAATATTACATTTACGAACTGCACAAACATTACAGTTCTTTTAAATGACACTGAAAAAAAGTAACTTATTTATGTTGCTGTTGTTGTTCTTGTTATTTTTTGTTCTGATCAAATAAATTTATATTTATTTGTAATTAATTGATACTTTTTTGAATGCTTAATTTTTCAGCTATTATTTCTGGTCCGAAAAGGCTTCGTCCTTTTAAAAAAAATTTTATTTATTGTTTAAAATATATTTTTTTCTTCTTTTAAAACTTTTTATTTGTTTTGAGGGACTGGGGGGGCTCCGCCCCCACAACCCCCCGCAAGGGCTTCGCCCCTGGACCCCACCGGGGCTCCGCCCCTGGACCCCACCGGGGCTCCGCCCCTGGACCCCACCGGGGCTCCGCCCCTGGACCCCAATTTTGTACTTACATATATCACCGCATTTGTAATACAAAATAGTATGTGCAACTCGTGCGACGTTGTCGATTGCCCACTCAACCCACTCAAGCGAATGACCGCACTCGCTTCGCTCGTGCGTTCAACTTCGCTTTCGTGGGCAATCGACAACTTGTCGCACTTGTTTCACAATGATCTATTATCATAAAATTCGAATCATTATGACGAAATTAGAGAGTATAATAGTTTTTATTTGTATTGTATTTTTATCTACGAACCTCTCGTGACGTAATGTTATCACTATTGACAGCCTCCGTGGCGGAGCGGGCGAGTAGCCGGTTGTAAAACGAGAGGCCATGGATTCGATTCCGGCACCGGGATAAATATTTGTGTGACAGATATATATTTGTTTCGGGTCTGGGTGTTGTGGGACCGTAGCCCCCCGTAGTTGACACCCTCGATACAGGTTTTACCTAGTGTGGGGTCAGAACTATGTGTGTGGCTGTTGGGTGTATTTATTTATTATTATTTTTGTCGACAGTTGTCACTCTTGCGCCAAATATATTGAGTCTTATGCTAAGTCCGTTTGAACTTATAAGACTACATTATGGTCTTGCATTTCAGATTCGGTGAAATCCAAGAAGTTGTGACGGCAGTACTATTCCTGCTAAGCGACGATGCCAGCTTGATCACCGGCGTACAACTGCCAGTAGATGGCGGCTTCCTCGCCACATAACACACAAATAAAACAAACACAATTCTTTTATCGGTTTATTGTGCCAAAAGAATTTATACATACTGGACATGAAAACAATGCAAGCATAACAATTTTTAATGCTTATGCATAGGCATATAACGTAGACGAAACATACCACAGAACAAGGTAAATAAAACTTTAGACTACAGTTAGTCTCGCGTTTACTCAGAGGGAACAAAACATTCATTTCTAATTACACGTTCGTTCTCTAAATATCTTATCCACTCTAACACTACAAATTTCGATTTATCCCCTCTGGCGTGGTGCGAAGGCCGGAGGACCCTAGGACGGACCTCCGACCCAGGCGGTCGGAATCGCAAATCAATACAAATAACATTATCGCTACAACAGTTAATGTATTTATCTCGATCCTAGAATATTGTAAAAAACAGTGTCCGCTTATCTTATACCTTAACGTATTATTTACAAAATTAAGTCAATAGTCTTTCTCGGTCAGAGCGCACAATAACATGGAGCGAACCACGAACCACCTTCACACGGGATGGCGGCGGTGATCACGTGACCACAACGTGACGTTACCAGTAGGGATGACCGATATATATGAAATATCGATATTTCCTAATTGTGATTATCGATAAATTTCGCTCATCCCTAGTTACAAGTAGCTCAACCATGAGTTTTTCTCACGATAATCGCTAGACAACGTAAAATATTTATATGACAAAACAGCGCCTCTAGCGGTTACTTTATTTTGGTACTATAAGAACGAAACATTCCATACATAAACAACGTACTTCGTTTACTTATCTCAACTTTTTAAACTCACGGTTGAGCTACTGTTTAAAAAAGTGATGAACAAAACGAGTCGCGGGAATACAATCGGCTCGAATCAAATAATTATTGTCAATCGTAAAACAATATGAACCATGTACAATATACGCACCACCGTCGGTCGCGTCGCTGGAATAAATGCTCGATTCAAATAAAGCCCTACTGATATATAATTAAACTAAAAACTTATTATACCATGACAACAGGATATAAACACTCAGAGCCTTTGCGATATAAATCACTTAAACAAATCTAATTCGATATATTTACACAAGATTGAACCTAATTGTCAGTCGTATTTAAGATGAACGCGAGATGATCAGCACGCTGTATCAAGTATCAACTACACACAGCGCAGTACTATAGCGTACAATAACAAGGGCCGTGGCACATTGTCTATCCGTGATACAAAATTTGTTCAGGGTAATACACAGTACACAGGGTGTGAGACCCGCCATAGTGCGACACGCAAGTGTGTTCCGGGGTCAGCCAGTGGACATCCGATTTTTGTCAGGGGTCTAGAGTTGGGGGATGTTTGGCCGTGTTGCGGCCTTCTGAGTTTTGACACTAGACCCTCGACCGCTACTTAACCTTCTTGTCCATGGCGTAGTGTGAAGCAGGCCGGCATGATTGTGTTGAATAGCAGGGGATAGATTGTCTCTCGCTACTCGTTACTCTAATTGAACAGCACTGCGCTTACCATCAGGTGTAGTGTGGTCACTTTGTCGTGCCAGGATAAAATAAAGTAACCTCTCCATCAGCCTCTAATAATCATGAGTAAAAGATCCTCTTGCCTTTATACCCAGTACAGTCCAAACCCAATATATAATGATGCAGACCTACATCCAATCTCGTGAACCAAGACATATGTTCATCGAGTCTAGTCGGTTAGAAGACCATCGCGGGGTTTAGCTGGTAGTGTCGGGTGGGGTGTAAATAGGAGGTACGGACTCGGCCCAGCGGCTGCTAGGAAAACCATCATCTGGACAAGGGAGTGCTGGTAAGACTGGCTAGTCAGTATGAGCCCGGAGTCTGAAATTGTGTCCGGTATGGCGATAGGCTCGCATATCACATTACACATCGCGTATCACATTGTGGGACCGCAATAAATTCAGCGAAAAGTGGGTGTACTGGTTACCTACCTACCCCTTCGAGAATTACAGGCGTGAGTGTATGTATGTATATATGTATCAACAATAACCAGTATTTTTTTACTTTTTAAAGCATATTTATAACCATTGCTTTTTCCCATTATTCTTTGCGTCAAAAATTTGAGTTAGGTATCTATAAAGATAAGACCGTTAATGTGCCATGGCCCAATAATTCTATGGGACATAAAATCGTTTATATCGGCACGTATTGCGCCTTCGTTCCCAAGGCTAACAAGGGCGGATCCAGCTTCATAAAAAGTTTAACAGACTGTCCAGTGCTTTTCACAGGCACGCCGCCTCGATAAATATTTACTTACATTAATTACAAACTACAATAACAATAATGAATTGCATAAACAACCCAATGTATAAAGCATAGTGTGTATTAGTTGCTTATATCCGATAAGGGTCCATCCATAATTACGTGAGGCTCTTTACGGTCGAAAAATTGCCTCGCGTAATTAATGGGTGCCCCCTAATGTCAGTCTGTCGAACCAGGGGGCATTAATCTTTATGTCCTTAGTATGGGTACAAAATGTAATGCTTTCATATTTCACATGTCCATGTAAATATAATGTATATTCATAATAAAGACATTGAAGCAATTGAAAGATTTTTAGTATTCATCACAATTTTCCCACAGACTAATAACCCAATTACGCCACAAGACTGTACAGACGAGTATCCCTTATTGCAAGGCAACCGTAAAGTGCCCACAAAAAGGTATGGGGGTTCAATAAATGTCGAAAGTGGCGCTAGTGCAGCTAAAGGGTATAAGCTCAGTACTAACCCAAAATATGTCGCTCGTTCGAGTCACGTTCCGTGATATCTAGTGGATATTCAGATACTTCATTAGCTCAACCAAGAGTATATTCGTTAGAGACAACATAAAATATTTATATGACAAAATATACAGCGCCACTAGCGGTTACGTGAGAAACTAAATTTGGTAATAAAGAACAAAACATTCCATATATAAAAACAACGCCGCAACGCTGGCGACTTCATTTATCTATTGTAACTTTACATAAACTCATCGTTGAGCTGCAGGACGGCATAACATTGGGGATGCGAGCGACGTACAATGATAAATACACCCAACAGTCATATATAGTCCTGAACCCACATTAGGTCCTGCATTGTAGGTATCAAGAACTACAGTCCCACGACACTCGGATCCAACAAATCTTAGATCACACAAGCATTTATCTCGGCGTGGGTATCGAACCCACAGCCTCTCGTTTCACTCTCTTAACCACTCAAGTATCATCTGGACTGAAACTGACAATACTCGCCCTTATTGACGTGCGTGTTAAGCGTATTGACAACGTTAATACTATGGAAATAAAGTCGATTTTGGCTTGTATTTTTACTCACTAGTTATTGTTTTCCGAAAACCAGTGTCCTTGATACTTGAGAGGTTAAAATCAATCTCTTAACATCCGACATTTTATTTATACTGTACCAAGATATAACATAATTTATAAGAAGATATAACATTTTAACTTGTCAGTATGGATGTTTATCCATAACCATTTTACCCTCTAGCTACATCAGCGCCATCTTGATTTCACAGTTATTTGCGGACGCTTCCTGTACGATCCATAATTATTTGAAAACGCTATTTATTGGCAAAGGTAACGTATTCTGATTGATCATCCCACAAAACTATGTAAGTGGTCAATAAAGGTTGACAGAGTAAATCAAGCAACAGGGGTGTGATGAGGCGTCTTAAAGTTTATTTGTCTGTATTTCTCTGAATCCGCACTTGTTACAATATTCATACATGTGGTTAAAATGACCGATACACTCTGAATAGCTTGGCCGTAGTTTACAAAAGCGATAACGTAAAATACTAATTAATCGAAACAGTTTGGATATTAAAATTTAGTATTTTCACGTTGTTTTGTAAAAGCAAACCATTCACACATGGTAACCGAGAATCTTGAATTTGGTACATTGGTAGAGATCACCGATTAAAACCCGATTGTCGATATTTCTATATCACTTATCGACATTATGTATATTCCTTCGATTCGACATGAATCCGTCTAATACAAGGTTACTTGGCATTGTTTCATATCTTTATATCGCCCCTTAATTTACTGAATATGTGATGGATATAAATACGATAGTTAATACCATACAATTAAGCAAATAGAAATATTTTCATTCAATATAAATGTAATGCACTATCTAAGTTATCTCTAATCACATCAAGATATCCATACAACACAACAAAATCATGTACATCTATGGCAGTGACTGCACGGGGTGAATTTAATCGAAAGGTAAAACAAATCAATAATGAAACTGAATTGGAAGACAATCTGTAAACAAATAATCATACACTTTTCAACAGAACTTGCAGAAAGTGTAAACATCTTTATAGATTCAGAATAATGAAAACGTAAATTCATATTAAAACAATAGGGTAGTTGACTCGATTTTTTTTATTAATTTAATCAACAAGTTACATTACCTAAAACCTATTATCGAAAGAATTTTATGAATCCGAACAAAAATAAGTAAATTAGACACCACTCAAATCTGCTGGAAGGGGTAGTTGTGAAATAACAGTACAAGGATGCATATCTGATACCGTGACGTCACGATACTATGAATCGCCTGTACTGTACCGTTGTGCGAGGGAGATAGTGATATGTTCCCAATACGCCATCGTTTTCGCTTATGCCTGTGAGTATTTGCTCGTACCAATATTTAAAATAAATATTGTGACGTCATTTTTCAAGCAATTTGGATTCTGTTTTCGCAAAAGAGTTTCTTTTGCGTATTATATTCGATTGCGTAGAGATTAATGTACAAAATTAAACACAGGAAACTACCCTATTCTATGAGAACTTGTGTCAAAATATTGAATGTAAACATTTGTTTATAATATCTGCAAGTTTTATTGAAAAGTACTGCAGCTGTTGAATTTATATAATAAATTAAATCACTATATTGCACATTCCAACGGACATGTTATGTTATTTTTAATTATAATTTTTTACTAATGCACAATCACAATCAAATAAAATAATATGTAAATTACAATTGCATTATGAATTCCACTACATTGAGTATTCATTACACATTTTATGAAAACGCGTAAGAATTAAAAAGTAATTTGTGTATAGTATCCGCCAAGGGCTTACAAAAATGGGCGGTGAATGCAAACATTTAGATTCTAAACGAAGATTTGGCTTCCCTTACTACTTGATGCATCCAATAGCTATTTTAAAATAATATACAACATATAAAGCCAAGTTCTGAGCGTATAATACAATATTATATCAATTATTTGTATGTGAAAACACTTTTTGATTTAAAACGGCACTATAACCAATCATGTCTGTAACCAATTGTAATTGTTTACGTCACTTTATGCACTGCATCACTGTACAACCGTAAACACAGCGTCACTGCCTCCGAAGTAAAACGAAGCCGCTTTGTCCACACGTCAGAAGCGGCAGTCTGTCAATTCCATTCCAAGAGTCCTCTTCAATTCATCGAGCTTATTTTAAATATTTATCATCAATCCGCACTGATGCAGCTTAAACAAAGAACCGGTCGATTTTTGCACTGACAACTCCGGTGAAGTATAATTTGCACTGATTGAGGTATGAATCATAGTGTAATCGGTGAAAATTATACTTCGCAAACTATACAGACGATCAATTTCACTAATTGATTAATTCACGTTTATCACGAGGGTGATATATGTTATAGGACGCGCGCAAATCGCAGTCACTTCATGTAGTTGCGGGGAGGAGCGGGGGAACATCAGTCGCCTAGGCCTGCTATCAATGAAATTGTTGATACGCGACAAAGCTGTATTTTTTCATACTCAATTAGAGATAAGAGAATTTTAAAGAACGCACCATGCAATATTTTTAATTGGAAAAAAATATTGGTCCAAGGGCCCTGATAGATGAGGTTAAGCTCTTGTGAAGGAAATTAAATATTTTGTACACAACAAAATATCGATGACTTTATTAGCAAACTTCGTAACTCCTTTTCGGATGAGAATAAATTGTTTATTTATTTTTAGACGTCAATAACTATGGATTCACATATTTTAATTCAGAAATAGTCTATTTCTATATAATAAAAATACGGGAATCCATTTTCCAGTAGAATAACTAAAAATATCTAAAATAAAAATAAACAAACGATTAATTCTCATCTGGAATGGAGTTACAAAGTTTGATAATTAAACCATCGATATATGAGTAAAGTCAGACAGGTGGCCTACTGACATCGCTCCCTCCCCGTATCACACTATGTGGTCGCGTCCTAGAGTTGTACGTAGGCTGTGTAGTGTGGTGGTGGTAGTGGCAGTGGTCGAGGTGGCAGTGTTCACCGCCAGTCCTGCACGGCGGCCACGGTGGTGCTCGGCTGGGGCGCCGGCTCGGGCTCTGGCGCGGGCTCGTGGCGACGTAGCGTGCGCTCGTTGCCACCGCTCTGGTAGTTGGCGCGCTGACCACCTGTGATAACACAACAATATAGGATAGGCAAACGTACCTTTTTTTTTAATAATGTTTATAAAAAAAAGGGTGTGTGCAATTCACACACGGTAGAAGAGAAACTTCAGAAAAGTTATGTACGAGTAAGCTTTGTAATACGCAGGCACATACACGCGTATTCACACACATACTAAGTACTAACTACTAAAATATTTTAAGACCATTAAAGAACTACGTCAATAACAGTAACCGATTCGATTCCAC
Source organism: Laothoe populi (assembly GCA_905220505.1). NCBI lineage: Eukaryota > Metazoa > Arthropoda > Insecta > Lepidoptera > Sphingidae > Laothoe > Laothoe populi. The sequence continues at coordinate 1,855,680 of HG992156.1, forward strand.
TCGATCCTAATCGATCCCACCCCATCCCACTCGAATCTCCACGAATATGTATTCTGTTTCATTCTCTCGTAGGCTTAGTCCTATAGATTTATGTGTTTGTCTTTTTTTACTGTCGCTTTTTCCGTTTCATCGAGTTTCAAATCACAATGATGTTAAAGAAGTTTCACTTCAAAAATACATGAAACTTTAGTACCGCAGGAGACATACCGAATTTGAGCATGTTCCAGTCGAACACGTAGTCGTAGGTGAAGCCCTGCCGGAGGAACAGCGTGCGGAACAGCTGCCGCAGGTGGCTGTAGTCGGGCCGCTCCTCGAACCGCAGCCGCCGGCAGTACTTCAGGTACAGCTGGAACTCCACCGGGTGGTTCTGCGGATTATACACAACAATATTATTATTACATATAAACCATAATAATAATAAATTAAATAATGAAGTTTATATTCTGGATTATTTTATTAAGGCTTGAGAATATTATGCCACTAAGTTAATATTGATTGTAATAAAACGAAATTTACGGATTCTATCGCAGTTTATTTTACTTTTTTAACCCAATACAATGTATAATATTCGCGTAAACATAAGAAACCATTATGTAAGCCAGTACGGACTGGAAATTGCAAATAAAATACGTTGGTTGGAGAATCTGACAACCAAGCGCGCAAGGTACGTTACATCATTGGGGTTAAAAAAGTAAAATAAACCGCGATAAAATCCGTAAATTTCGTTTTATTACAATGTTATAATATTCGCGTAAACATAAGAAACCATTAATATTGATTATTTGTCATTACTCTCATTATTCCATTATATCACATCATCTGCACTTACCATCAGGTGCAGTGTGGTGATTTGCCGTGCCAGGAAAAAAAACATCAACCACTATATTTAGTACATACAACATGTCAGAATGAATGTATATTTGTACAAAAAAGAATTAATACTTTTCGACAATTCGATACTTTGTAACCAACTTCAAAAAAAGGAAGAGGTTCTCAATTCGTCGGAATATTTTTTTTATGTATGTTCCCCATACTCACTACTCGAAGACGTCTGGACAGATTCTAGAATTTTTTTTTGTTTCAAAGGGTTTGTATACTTCCCAGATGGTCCCACTGGCACCAAGTCAGGATCTGATGATGGGATCTCGGAAAAATCGAGGGCAACCTTTTAAGTTTTATAGGGACACAATTGTGTTTTTATTGAGGTCGGTCTACTTTTTATGAGTTAAATCTCCAACGTTAGGGATGCCACAGTATAGAATTGACTAACTTTACAAAGCTCATCGAAGGGCGTGGAGAGTTTCTTCTCTGATATTCTCTCGTACTTTTGCCGCTTGGTGGCCGCCTTGAGCCCCTGCCACGGCAGACTGCCCCTGTTGAAGTACATCAGCACGTAGCCGAGCGACTCCAGGTCGTCACGCCGCGACTGCTCGATGCCGAGGTGTGTGTTTATGGACGCGTACCGAGCGGTACCTGTAAAACACAGTGGATATTTTTTTTATGATGAATCTGTACAGTTAACTTATAGTAACTTTTGAGGCGCAGTTGGCGAGTAACCAGCTGTGAAACGAGAGGCCGTGGGTTCGATTCCCACACCAGGACAAATGTATGTGTGACAGCCAGATTTATGTCCAGGGTCTGGGTGTTGTGAGATAAAAAGTCTCTCATTGTCCCTGATACCCACAACACACGACTCGTATCTTAGTGTGGGGTTGGGGCTATGTGTGTGACTGTTGGGTGTTATTTATTTGCTTTACATATTCACCTAGCATTGTGGCCGGCACTTATGGCATTATTGCCAGAAAACTAAATATTGGGCAACGGCTAAGCTCAAAGTCGTCTTCTAAAAGACCTTCATTTGAGCCGTTGCGTCGCTTGGGATAGTAACAGGGCCGCGATCACCACGATATATTAGTGTGCCGAGTCTTCGACTGAGTTCTTTGGACTAGCCGGCGAGTCCTACGCCGGGGACGTGTGATCATAATAGAACCGTCATTGTGGTTGATGATCTCCCAAAACATGCTTTGGGTGACGACGGAGTGAAATATCACATAGGTAAAAACAATTTAAATTTGACTCATGAGACATGCGTGGAAAAGGTTTTTACAATTCTGTTTGCAGTCAGTGATTAGATTTCAGATCTGAGGTAAGTCGTTTCTAATAATACTTGTTGTGTCTTAATGTGTTTTACAGACAAGAGAACAAGGGACGCATATGTAACTGTTTCAAAAAATGTTATCATACACATATTAGAAAATCAATACAAAAATAACTATTAACGTCATTTTCCAAGCTTATGCCAATGTTACTCTCTATGTTATGCTAAACAAAAATTGTATTCGTGAAAGTATTCATTGAAAACTACTATCTTTAACATTTACTCCAATTTTAGTTTGTCACTTACATTCTTTAGTTTCTAACTAAAACAGACTATGACTTTTAACTCTACAACTAGGATCAATAATGCACCTCTATACCATAGGCAGGAGTTCCAAAGAGTGTAAAGCAGACAGACTAGTTCATTTCACAACTAGAATGACCTGTGCAGGTGTATAGACCTGGTTTTCATTATTATCTCTTAGTAATCTTTTTGTTGAATTTTTTTTTTTTTTAGTTCCTCGATAGGCAGACGAGCAGAAGGGCCACCTGATGGTAAGTAGTCACCGCCGCCCATAGACTTCTGCAATACCAGGGCACAGCAAAGCCGCTGCCTACCATATAATATCAAGGAATGTGTTGCACGATTACATATAAACTAGTCTGTATGGCTTACCTGTCAAATTTTTGTTTTCTCTGTATGGTATGTGCTGAAGTGTGCGAGGGTCTTTGTACTTCTTTGCTAAACCGAAATCTATTATGTACACTAAATTTCCTTTTTTACCTAGGCCCATTAGAAAGTTATCCGGTTTGATATCTCTGTGAAAGGAAAAACATTACCAAATTATTGCATGAAAGTTTTATACATTATAAAATTATATAGATAGAAATTCTTAATGCATGGAATGCCACATTTCATTGAAAATCATGCTGATTTGCTATTTTAATTCTTATGAATTAAGATAGTAACTAGTGATCACTCAGTTTGGGCATATTCATTGACCGATGTGTTAACAGTCACTGTATAATGAATAATTTTTGAAACATTTGTTCCAAATGGGCTCTCCCATTTGAAAGAAAACCCACAAAATCGTCACTTAAAATATATTAACGATTAACATACTTAATGGTTACACTTATTGGGATATTAATAAGATAACTATTAAAGTTAGCATAAATTTAAGTAAGTAACGACTTTGCCTGGACTGATACACTGTAGGCAATTTTTTAACTGAATAAAAATTACTTATTTTCTTTCAATTAATTCAAATGACATCAGAGATCCAAGTCTCGTGTTTAATTGATACTACGACTGAACGTTGACAGAACTAAGATTAGTTTATGAATTAACTCAAAATTGTATTCATGCATGTTATTTGAAAATTCGTTAGCAATCAATGTTTTATTTTTAAACTTTCTCAATAAATGTCAAGATTGACATTATATATTGCCACTCGCCATGACGCAGTTGGCGAGCAGCCGGCTGTGAAACGAGAGGCCGTGGTTTCGATTCCCACACCGAGACAAAAGTTTTTGTGACGAAAGATATTTGTGCTCGGGGTCTCGGTGTCTCGGTCGTAGTCCCTGATAACCAAAACACAAGACTCGTATATTAGTGTGGGGTCGGGGCTATGTGTGTGACTGAATGTCAATCTTGACATTTATTGGGAAAGTTTAATGATATTTCTAATATTTTTATTTACGATAATCTGTCACCACCATAATTGAAACTATTCATGTCGTATTTCTAACGTAAACTACTAATATTTGATATACTACGCATAATACAAAATAATGTCAGTTAAATATATATAGACAAACAAACAATCAATATACAATTGTTTAAATTACGAACATGGCGATACAGTCGAGAAACTTGAACGATAACATCGAATCTATATTGTTATCAATGTAAACAGGTAATTTGGTTATCTGCTGGCCTGCGATATGACCTCGCATGCACAGATATAACATTTAATTAATACTTCTACTAACTATATGCGTTTATTTATTTGTGTGTATATACCTAAAGATATTAAGGCTATTCTTGCAATGCAATATTGGTGACTGATTATTTTATTTATTAGGGTAGTATATTTTCGCAGTTACCACACAGTATTTATATTAGAAACACCAACATACAATATTATACATAAACAAGGGTTTTGTCATCCCAAGTTATGACCTACGATAGATATCATAGCAAAAGTTCTTATTTTTGATACATACACTTATAAACATAAAACACAAAGATTGTTTCTACCGTCCGCTACAGACTTTGAAACCACGCAACTAATATCAATGAAATTTTGTATATATGTGTGGTTGGTTCCAACTTAAAAGATAGGATAGTTTTAGATCCGATAGGTGGCGCTGTTGTCGAGATCTGAATTTCTTATTTTTTCAACAAATATTCGGTCCACCGAGAAGGCGGTTTATGGCAGGACAACGTCTGCCCGGGACCACTAAGTATTTCAAATACAATATTTCATACACATTTTAATGGAGATTTTCAAAACGCCATCTGTAATCGACGCCTTCATTATTTAGTGCTTGGATAGGCAGACGAGCAGACGGGCCACCTGACGGTAAGTAGTCACCGCCGCCCATAGACTTCTGCAGTGCCAGGCAACAGTTTATGGACTACTTACTCATCTTAAATCTTCATTTAAATGTATGTAAGATACCCCGCAAACTCAACTTAACACTAGTCGCCTGTCAATATCGTAAACTAAAAAGGAACACTACTTATTTACATTTTACATGATATATCGTTTAAGTAGGTGAAAAGTTTAATTAATTAACTAACTAATTAATTTTAATGTGGTTGATTGTGTTAACTATCTAGCTGTTGATCGATTTTGATTCAAACTTGTTTGTGGGTCTGTTGTAATCAGTGTTTTTTGTAGAAAAAGACCAGCTATACATTTTTATTGTAAGTAGTTTGTCGCGACTTGCACTCCAGTGCTATGTAAAATGCATAAGGGAAAAGTTTAAGGATGATAAAGTCAAAAAAATTTAACACAATCTCAAATATTTAAGCAGCAATATTTAGACGTATGAATACCTACTATTTGTTTTTTATTGCATGAATTAAAATATCTGTAAACAAACATGTCTGATAATACAACAAAATTGTATTCTAAGATTGTTTAGTATAAAGAATTGTTTGATCTTATCCCATCCTCTCCCTTCCACATTAGAACCACGCGTACTGGCGTACGCAGCCACAGCTTCGTGGTGTCTACTACCACGGCCCGAACCAAGAGCGGAGCAAATGCGTATTTTTGCCGGACCATCAAGCTGTGGAACAGTTTGCCAGTTACCGTGTTCCCTCCTTCCTATGATCCTGGGTCCTTTAGGCGTAGTGTGAAGCAGCGCGGGATAGACTGTTTCTCGCTACTTGATACTCTAACTGGACGGTACTGCGCTTACCATCAGGTGCAGTGTGGTCACTTTGCCGTGCCAGGATAAAAAAAAGTTTTTGTGTAAAATTAGTTATTATGCAAAAATAGTTTTTTTAATCTTTGTTCACTACCATGTCTCCTTTTAGAGTTTAGACACAAAGTAGCATCTATGAGAAATCACAACTGTAATATGTCAAGAGTAAGGACTACCCCAACCGAACTATAGTGTGCGGACAAACAACTAGTAGGCTGATAACAGAAGACATGTCGGTATTATTTACAACCACTCGATGACCTGTGATAAACATTATGACGTATGAAGTAGATTTCTCGTATCAATGGCAATGTTATTATAATTCTTATGACCGCTTCATTTAGCCAAGTTATAGTTTAACTAAGGCCCCGTTCTACTGTAGTCAATTGTAACTATTGTAAGACTTTTTTATAGTCACACTAGTTGTTGCTCGCGGCTCCGCGTGGGTGGATATAATTTTTGGGAGAAAAGAATAGTATCCAAGGAGGAATTATGGATTCCATACAACATTTCACCCGTTATTTGACCTTTTCAAGTTTATTTTTTGAGACAAAAGATAGCCTATGTCCTTCCCCAGGATGTAATCTATTTCCTTGCCAAATTTCATTACGATCTGTTCAGCCGTTTAGTCGTGAAAATGAGTTGGTAATGTTTCTATAGTTGAGTGTGCCTGAAAGAGTATTTATCTTATATCACAAGATTAATATACCTACCTATATCATAATTCTAGGATCATTTAAATTAATTACAATTGATATTGTAAAACTCATATATGTAAAATGTTTAAAACATAGTAAAATACGTATTTTGCATATCAATTTATTGAAATGTAAATTAACAATTGAATTATTTGCATTTAATGTCACCTAAATAAATACGCAAATTATCTACTTTTTGCATTAAAATTAACATAATATTTACATTTCTAGTAATTTTATATCAAACTAGCGACCCGGCCGACGTCGTCCTGCTCGTAAAAGCAGCGCCACACCGACTGCAGCGCCATCTGCCGGGCTGATTTGTGAATCTAAACCATCCAGGGCGCCACCCAAACGCATACAACAAAATTCATTCAAATCGGTCCAGCCGTTTAGGAGGAGTTCAGTGGCATACACACGTACTGTACAGGATCAAGCCATGTATCTTGTATATAATGTAAATAGTTTTAATTAGTTATTATTATTATCGTATTTTGTGTAAATTATTAGCGAACATCGAGGTGCGACATTTTGCGGCTGAGAGCGGATTGGCCGAATCATCGCGGCCGTCACCTCGCCGCCCGCACACCTCTGCATCAAGGCTCCCCGGCGACATCCGCGGCGTCCGGCGCGCGCTCTGATTGGCCGAGCGCGCACTCGTCCCATGGCTGACCCCGAGCTGCGCGAGCGCGCCCGAGACGCCCGGAAACGAAATAAAAGAAACGCCCCGGGCCACCGAAAGTTAGTTCGCTCCGAGATCGCTCCAGCAACAAGAAGAAAAGTCAAGCAAGAAAAACGGGAATATTGGAAGAACGGGAACCCTCAAGAACGGGAAGACTGAAGAACGGGAACCCTGGACTCCTGAAGAAAGAACAACGGGACTGCAAGGCGTCATATAGTATATTTTTGACGTCAAAAGTATTGTAACCCGGTCTGAGCAATATACTGCTACTTTATCGATCTGGTCATTGAGTTTCTTCTCCACGCAATCCCAGCATCCCCCACACGTACAGTAGAATTATATACATAAAGATATAGGAATTGTAGAATAATTGTAAATCAATTATTATTTATTTTAATAAACAGGATGGCCATAGAAGTCTTGAGCCTTAGTTGTGACGTATTAACTTCCAACTCATATATGATTTAAAAAAAAATTGCATTGCAAGTTTGAATAGTACTTTAGTGTCCTATTTTGTTACATACATCAACAAAAACTATTGTAACGAATCTAGTGTTTTTGTTAATTTCAAATGACAGCTACATGATAAAAGCCCTATTGAAATAGATCTTTATAATTGTTGCATAAAAAATAAATAAATGCACTCTTTATAGTTTAATAAAATGTTTTTTGTTTGTATCCCATAACTTCCATAATTCTTCATCAAATTGAATGATTCAAACACCATTTTAAAGCTTATGTTTGTTGCTATTTATGAAAAAACAAAAAAATACAGTGCCATCAGTTGACAGTATATTTTTTTTGTATTCATAATTTAGGATTACGCGTATAGAAAATTTTAGGACGCGCCATCTACTGTCATATAAGACTAATTTCGTTACTATTTTGTAGATTAAAATATTTAAAAGTAATAAATATTTACATTTACCTATTTCTACTTTGTTATATTACGTAACTGATCACTATCAGTACGAAGTAGCTGCACTGGTCCGCTAGTTATATTATGATAGGGTAGTTGACAGTAAGTGAAAACCTGATAGAATTTAGTTTTGTTATAATAGATATTAGTCTAAAAATATCGAAAATTAAACCAATTTGTTAACTTATATATGGTTATTTAATATTTTCAACAAACAAATGTGTAAAAATAAAGCATTTTGTCACGTGACATGAAACACCCATCAGTCATGCATGACGTCACCGTTTGAAACATCTATTAAACGCTGAGCGAAACGTCTATTAGTTTTTTGGATGGTCATGTCACACGAGAGGCCATGACAGTTGGTAGCGTTTTGGTGGGAAAAATAAAGTTGGTTTATAAAAATGTTAATTACATCTTGAAAACGTATGTTTTATGTTTATCAATGATAATATTTTAATAATACAGACCATAAAACGGTTTCCCAAAAACAGTCAACTAGCCTATTATAGAAACTTACCTATGAATGAAATTCCTGTAATGTATGTCCTCGATGCGCGAAATCAATTGGTCTGCGAGGAGGAGCACAGTCTTGAGCGAGAACCGACGTGAGCAGAAGTTGAAGAGGTCCTCTAGCGAGGGGCCCAGTAACTCCATTACCATAACATTGTAGTCACCTTCTGAGCCGCACCATTTTATTGCGGGGATGCCCACTATAACACATATAACAACATATTATGAGCAACATATTTTCATAAATGGGTCCTGTGATTAATCTTGTACATCATTTTTTTTATTCTGGCACTGCAAAGTGAATCAGGTGCAGTGTTGAACACACTTGATTCTACGCGTAGTTCAGTTAGAGTATCAAGTAGCGGGAGACAATACTCGACACTTTCATGGAAGAAGGAGGTGAAGAAGCGGTCGAGAGTCTAGTGTCAGAGTACTCAGAAGGCCGCAACATGGCCATATAGTACCCCAACTCTAGACCCTCCGACAAATACCAATATATATATTTTTTGAAAATAGAATCAAAATTGAAAAATGAGATTACAATATTTATTCTAAATATTGGTACGAGCAAAAATGGGTGCATAGTGGGAACATATCACTATTGACCATTGGGACAGGTCACGTCACGGCTCATATCATGCATCCCTTTACTGCCATTTGACAATTACCCCTTCATGCAGATTACAGATACAATAGGGTAGTTGACTCGATTTTTTTTATTAATTTAATCAACAAGTTACATTATCTAAAACCTATTATCGAAAGAATTTTATGAATCCGAACAAAAATAAGTAAATTAGACACCACTCAAATCTGCTGGAAGGGGTAGTTGTGAAATAACAGTACAAGGATGCATATCTGATACCGTGACGTCACGGTACTATGAATCGCCTGTACGCCATCGTTTTCGCTTATGCCTGTGAGTATTTGCTGATACCAATAATTAAAATAAATATTGTGACCTCATTTTCAAGCAATTTGGATTCTGTTTTCGCAAAAGAGTTTATTTTGCGTATTATATTCGATTGCATAGACAATAATGTACAAAATTAATCACAGGAAACTACCCTATTGTGTCTAATTTACTTATTTTTGTTCGAATTTATAAAATTCTTTTGATAATATGTTTTAAGTAACATAATTTGTTGATAAAATATAAAAAAGACGTATCAATTACCCTTTAATTAATTATTCTCTGTATTAGATCGCAAAAAATAAGCTATAATATGCTATGCTGGCCCAATTTGTACGAAATGTATATGTAATATATCTTCATAATGGTACTTTTCAACAACGGAGATTTTTTTAGCCCTCAATTTATAAAAAAAAATACGTGGGTTTTTTAAATAAATTAAGCCAGTTGTAGATATACATAAACCCCATATAAAGTAAATAAACAACAATATTAAATAAAAAACCTTCAACCATATTATTTTTAGCACATTTTAAACAAAAAAAAATCAAGGTAACAAATAAAAATCTTTAATATTTTTGGCACCACACTGCACCTTGGACTCGCAATAGTCAGGTCAGCACCAGTAGCCATTTATATGATGGTTAAGCCTCTAATAGTGCCTGACCAAATACGACATTAAAAATAAGACCACATTGTATAATTAGTGTGCTCCAAATATGAATTAAGAATTGAAACAAGGCTATTAATGAACAGAAATTTATATTGTGTACATACTTTATTAAAATATAGACTTACAAACGCGGCCGTGTTTAGAATGTTATTTTATAGATAATGTAACACAGCAATATATCTACAAAACAGAGTTGTCTAGGTTCTGGACATTTCAAAAGGCTAAGAAAAATATATTTTCTTATAACGGCTGTGGTCGAGTTGGCCATTGTCTGTGAAATGAGAGCCTGCACCCAGTTTAATGTTTCTGTGATCTGCAAATCATTTCTGGTTTGGACATTGAAGAACACGAGACTTGTATCTTGTGTAAGGAATATGTGTGTGATTGCTGTTTTGGGAACATTTATAACAAACATCTAAGCAGTTAAGTTATTACATCTTTTAATTTTAAGTATAAATAAATAAAGTAATGTCTGGGACATTTGCCTCCACTGCAATCTTATCATCTCAAGCAATAAAATCAATTGCGAATACATTGAATCAACATAATATAACATATATACTTATGCCTGTAATCCCCAAAGGGGATTTACTTGGGGAGGCCTATGTCCAACAGTGGACAGCAACAGGCTGAGTATATATCCCCAAAGGGGTAGGCAGAGATGTCATCAATACACCCACTTTTCCCCGAATTTATTTCGGTCCCATGTTATAGGGAGCGAGTCTATCGCCATACCAAGCATTTTTCCAGACTCCGGGATGATACCAAGTATTTCTAAATAGAATTACAACTGCGCCACCACATAATCTATTTTAAGATAATGCATTTTGAGTAATAATTTATATTGTGTTATTAACAACAGTGATACTTTGACTTTGGGAAGTTATAAGACTTAACATTTTAAGTCTCAGGGTGGTACCACTGTGGTGCTTATACAAGTACTCAGACATAACTTCAAATTCAAACTGTTTAACATAACATGGTATTTATCTTTACAAGAATGATCTACTTGTCACAATCAATTGTTAAAATATTAAATTGTTAAACTTACGTAATTTATTGACTATAAATTATTATGGGCCTTGTCAGTGTGATGCAGAAAGTAGATGAGTCAATTTACTAAAACTATGTAACACAAATGAAAATATCCACAAAATCCTGTTATTGATCTCATTTTGACTACCCTACAATGAATCACGAGATAAAAAAGAAATGAAACTTAAACCTTACATTATTTCTGAGATAAATCCACTTTTCTGTAAGCCAAAGTTTTTTGTTAGTACCAATAGAGAATGAGTAACTTTCGCCTAAATAAAAGACATGTCTGCTCAACTACATAAAAATTTTTTTTACCTCTGATTTTATTCACTTTATTTTACAAGTAGTGTAATGGTAACTACAAATACTCCACAACAAACAAAAACTCTGACCTGCTCCACTTTTAATTCATACAGTAACAGAGTGCTAGTTTCATTAACAGTGTGATGAATTCTTCATGATTTTTTATTTAAATAAGGCCGAGTTCTACGCTGTACTTGTTGGTAAATACAGTGCATAATATCATCCTCTTATTGTGACTCTCATAGGGTGCTTTTTTTTACCAGCATGAAGTAACTATGTTTACATACCCCAGAATGTGGCTCAACAGACCAATCCACATACCGGTTTTTAATAACAATAATGTATCTGGTGATAGTTAGATCCAGTCAGATATAAAATATGTACCATCTACCCTCCCACCAGCACTATGTAATATGGATATGACAGTTCCATTGAAAATGTGGAGCTTGCGTGTGTACAGCTATTATATTTAACCTACAATACTAATATTTAGATTGACCATCTCTATTTTTTTTTATTTACTCTATGACCTTAGATGAGCCTGATGGATAAAACTTAACCTTTTGTAATCAAGGTGACATGCAGGTGTATTTGGCAAATTTAGATTTCTAATAATAGATGGTGCACTGACAGCCTAGTTGGCAGTGATACGGACTGTCGAGACGAAAGTGATACGTTCAAACCAGCTCAAATGGTATACACCTCTGGCTTTTATAAAGTTATGTATATATTCAATGTTTAGTATTATTTGCTTTAATGGTGAAGGAAAACATTGTAAGTAAATTTTAAAGGTATATGAAGTCTACCAACCTGCATAAGGCCAGCCTGGTGGACTAAGGTCTAATCCTCATTAGAAGAAGAGACACGTGCCCAGCAGTGGGACAATGTTTAATACAGGGCTAGAATATTATTAACACGTTTAGAGCAAAATGTTATGACAGTATGCTTGTTGACGTCCAAGTTTTTACCTTTATAATACAAGTACACCTATAGGCAATATATACAATGTAGTAGTGCCACAGCACACATTTCCACCAAGGTAGTACTGTCCACCAACATGTTGATAATCGATAATGCAGCCCTGAGTGAGCCCATAATGTGATAGGCTCGCCCCCTATCACATTATGGGACCGAAATTCGACGAAAAGTGGGTGTACTAGTTACACCTCTGCCTACCCCTTCGGGGATTACAGGCGTGAGTGTATGTGTGTGTGCAGCCCTGAGTCTTTATTCACATATACCCAAGCTATTATGGTTTCCAACCAATATAAATAGTATAACATGCTTTATATGGCATATGCATGATGTGAATTTAAATGTGTGTTGAAACACCATGAAATGCTTATATATAGGTGGTATTAGTTATGCGTTAGTAAATATATACTTATTAATCATAGAAACATTTTGTCATTGTACATATTTTATATAATGTTCTATCTTTTGCATGCTTTGTATATAAGTATACACAAACCATGGAAAGGTTAGAACATTGCTTTGTCATTAGTTTGTTGCTTTATACACTCAACATATTTCTTGATACTAAAGAATGATCCATGTTAAATCAACGAGTCTCAAATCATATGAAACTGTTTAACACACTGACTTGCTAGTTTAATGGTCAATGGTAACTTTACATCATATACACTATGTGGAGAGATAAATGATGTTGACTTTGATGACAGCCACCATGACACAGTGGGTGAGTAGCCGCCTGTGAAATGAGAGGCCATGGGTTCAATTCCCCCACCAAGACAAATGTTTGTTTAACAGACAGATATTTTTTTCTAGTTTCTAAGTTTTACCTAATGTGGGGTCAGAACTATGTGTGTGATTGTTGGGTGTATTTATTTATGTAAACTCACCTCCTCCTTGCATAAGTTTGTAAAATTTGCTCTCTATGTGTAACTGTGGATGCCTTGTCTTGATACATTCTAATTTGATTGCTACCTCCTCTCTGGTTACTATGTTTGTTCCTGTAACACAAACAACATCATCATTTGTCACTCACTGCTTTATATTTTTGTTGATGAATATTGAAATTGTGTGAAAATTTCAGTGTTCAATTTTACAGTTATTCTGGTTCCATCTTTTTGCCCACTTTTATAATTTTATCTTTATAGCCACGAAATTTTGAACACGAGAATGAATACTTGGAAGTGGAAATTATTTAGTCAGACAATGCAATCATGTAGCAATAGGAAAATTTATGAAAAAGTTATTTACTCTTAATTATTTATGGTGCAAAATTTTACCCAAAAAAATTGACAACCACTAACTAAACGTTGCAGGTTTATTTACAACAAATCGTCATCTGCGAAACGTTTATCCGTCCTACACAATATAAGCTATTAGTGATCACGTCACGAAGGAAACACCGAGACACTAGTTACTACAGCCTACGGATGATTGATAACCACATGTATCTTAGTAACACAAATGTGGACTGCAATTATATCAAACACACATACACACTTCACTACTAATAACACTCTTGTTGAATCACGTTTCACCACAGCACTGCACGTTCATGACAAACAAGAACTATTTCGAAACGAAAAAAAACCTCAGCTGGCCTACAAGTGACCATTTTTCTTTGTTTACAATTATTGTTCTGGTTACTTACCCAGATAAATATCTCCAAATGATCCGGAGCCTATTTTGCGACCCAGTCGGTATTTATTACCGACACGGAGTTCCATTATGCTATTTAGTGTGGGATGAAATCAAAATAATATCGCGGACCACCAAATCATTACAAGACGGCCATATTGCGATAGACGCACAAATCTATTTGAGTGTTAAAAGTAAGCAATCTTGGGTGGAACTTGTTACAAATAATAACTTTTCGTCACTGTAGATACTTTGTTACTTGTCAACTCTATAAATAGTTTCTTAAAGATACTCTTTTTTACATAAAATAACTCGCAAATTGCTTTTTCTAACTACACGCATATGAATATTTTTGTAATTTGTCGAAACCAAAGAGAATGTGGTCGAAACAATCGGAGTTGACAGTAGAAAAAAGACGGTATTTTTTGTTTTAGAAATGGCAACACTCACATAACCTAACTAACTATAGACATAGACAATATTTTAATTGTATTGAGTGTAAAAAGTCTGCATGGTGGAGAACCTTTGCCTTCTCTGTTATATAAAAAAGAGAGAATGAAACAAAAAAAATGTATTGAGTGTAAAACTCACAGACATATAATAAGAGAAGCAGACTTAACATTTCAGGAAAAAAGCGTGCCATTTACACACATACACAAGTGTCACGAACACATTGGCAATAAAAGGAAAGTACTCAGGAAGGGGTATCTGTCTTAGTTTAAGTATGTGTGAGTCGTGACTGCATGACGCGTCACTGAAACTTGCAATGTGATTAGTTGTGCGTACTTACGATGGAATTTCATATTTGTTAACATACATACTTAACTAAACGATAACAATAGTTTGGTAAAGGGGTAAAATGAGGGAAATAAATAAACGTATGTAAAAGTTTACAGATTATATATTTTTGACATGATTTTTTGCATAGTGGTAGTTTGACATAGGCTACTATTTATCCCGGAAAATGCACCCTTCCTATGAGATAGGAAATTATATTATAAAGATGCAATAGCTTAAGATGACTCCATGGATTCTATACCTTTTCTTTAAAAAATAACAAACACGCGGGTGGAGCCGCGGGAAACAGCTAGTTATGTATAAATTTACCACGCCCCGCGCTGTCTGCTACATACTAATGACAGCTTGTATTGCCTGCCAGTTTGAAACGTCACTTATGACATGTACGAATGTACTTGGAATTTAATATTGCAGTAATATCTTAGATTGGTTGCCTTCTCTAAGAGTAATGTAGATAAATCTTATAGTAGATAAATAGACGTGTATATCGATAGTACCTATCAATGTTCTATATGTAATTCACTAAGACTCATTCTCTAATTGAGGCTGTCAGTGCAATTCCTCAATTATAGTTTGATTGTCACGCATCAATGGCTCGCCGGCGTGCCAAAAATACTAGCAACACTCGCCGCTCCCACATGCCATTTTTAACTTTAAGTAATGGAAATAAAATTGATTTTGGCTTGTATTTTACAGACTCTTCTTATTACCTTTTCCGAACAGCGGTGCCCTTGTAATTCGAGAGAGGTTAACGTATGGATAAAGGTACTTGCTTATGTGTAAACATTTTAATAAATCATGTGTGCTTAACAATAAGCCAAATTGTCAAATTTATTTAAGTCATGGGAAAGAAATCCAATATTTATCCCGTGAATTTGGACATCCAATATTTTTATTTCCCACTTATGTTTTTTTCCATCAGTCTTACTAACTTTCAACACTATTGAGATATTTCAGACGGATTCGATTTTGTTATAGTTACTAGTAAAATAAATTATATCATCTATTCTTGCTGGTTATATGTCTACAAAATATGAAAGCTTGCAGATCCAGCTTTATCTTCCTTTACAGTCAATCTTATAAATCAACAATTTAAACAAGCTTCTTGGATAATGTTTCATTTTTTTATTTTATTTTAGATCATATTTCTGTAGAAATAAAATTCTAAACTTGCCAAATTTACTTTTATAATATTATCTATAAGGTAGAGACAATATAATTTTCCATATAGAACCAGAGGGCGCCATTAGGTGGTGCTAGGGGAACAGTGAAAAACTGGCGGGAATGTCGTTGCTCTTTTTTACTTGAATATGTGTAAAATTATTGAAATAGAGTTTTATGTTGTCGTAATAAAAAAAGTAATATGTGCCGGGGTAGCGACCACCATACACTGGGTGTAATACCCACCATCGTGGCACATGCAAGTGTGTTGTGTTCCGGGATCACATACACCTGGGTTTACATCAAGTTATTGGCAGGGATCTAGAGTTGGGTACGATGTTTGGCCGTGTTGCGTCCTTCTGAGTACTCTTACACTAGAATCTCAACCGCTTTTCACCTCCTCGCTCCATGGCGTAGTGTGAAAAAGCTACTCAGCAGGTCAGCATGCTGTTAAGTAGCGAGGGATACATTGTTTCTCACTGGTTGATACTCTAACTGGACGGAACTGCGCTTACCATCAGGTGCAGTGTGGTCACTTTGCCGTGCCAGGATAAAAAACATAATACCAGTATTAAACATTGCTGTGTTGCTGGGCACGGACCTCCTCTACTAATAAAAAGGCTTAGCTCTTAGTCAGCCACACTGGCTTAATGCTTGGTTGGCAGACTTCACATTTGAAACCTTATGAGAATTCTCGGATATGCAGGTTTCCTTGCGGTGTTTTCCTTACCCGTTAGAGCGAAAGTTAACATGACCGTACGGTTAATGTACAGAAATATTGTATAATTTTAGAACGCATAAATTGATGTAAACACTCTTAGTTTTAAGGATACGCGAAGGTGCCTACTTTCACAATTGGTACGGCGTGGCGGACGCTCCATTTGTCTCATGGTTGTATCAGCCCAGCCTATTTAGTTATTCAGAGTATAACGTCAATGCACTTTAAATTCCCATAGAGTTCTTTGTTTGCTACGTTTCTAATAATATTAGGTACTGGTCTCTGTGATAACTAACCGTAGTCTACTTACGCACCGAGGCTTGCCTTGCAGTACCAATCCAGGGCTAATATTATAAATAATAATAATAATACTAGCCCTGTATTAAACATTGTCCCACTGCAGGGCACGGGCCTCCTCTACTAATGAGAGGGGTTAGGCCTTAGTCCACCACGCTGGCCTAATTCGGGTTGGCAGACTTCTCATACCTTCGAAAAACTCTCAGATATGCAGGTTTCCCCACGATGTTTTCCTTCACCGTTAAAGCAAGCGATAATTAACATTTTAATACACACATAACTTTAGAAAAGTCAGAGGTGTATGCCACTTGGGTTTCGAACCTACGACTTTCATCTTGACAGTCCGTACCGCAACCAACTAGGCTATCGCTGCTTCGAAAAATAGAAATACTGCTAATATTATTAATTATTATTGGTGGGTTTTTATAGCTAAATAATGACCAAAATGTGCATGTTTGACAAATATAATTGATTCATATCTACGCCATAGACACGTTATATAATAATTTGCAATTGTACAACTTATAAAGCATTATACGATTTTACACATAATATCGCATAACATTTGCAAAACAAAAATGCTTATTTGGATAAATACAAGCCATTTATATTTTTAATAATTCAAAATCTACATCTATTGTATAATTAGGTGGAACTCTTATAATTAATACTTATAAAATAAAATGGTAACTATAATTGAGATTTCTTAAAGTATGGACACTGAGGGACTTATAATTACGTTGGTAAATCAAGGTCTCTCAATAGCTAGTTAGTTTGACCTTTAAATAAAATCACTATAATGTGAAGTCCTTCTGTGCCTTGGAGAGCACGCAAAGCCGTCGGTCCCAGTTGCTGCCAAGTGGCTGCTGTCATTAGGCAAGTCAGAAAACACATAGACGACGTGACAATTCTGACACTAAACCTGTCAGTGGCCACTAGCAAAAAAAATATATCCAGTAATGTGGCAGGAGGCCTAAAGTCCGTTATACATAATTTTGACAAAAATTGACACAGACATTTGCAATAATAACACTTATGTACACAACACCCGATTCAAGCAAAAGGAAAAATTAGAACAATTCTAAGGGTTAAAAAAAGATTGCCAAAATATGTACCAAATTATTCCATTCCGCGCGTAGTTTTTACAACCGGCATATGATGTACAATTTCTTATTTGATAACTATAAATTGAAATATAAAAAACAAAAAAAACTATCTGATCCTAACGCACAACTTCAAATATGAGAAAGAGAAGATTCAAAGACTGAAAGAACAAAAGGAAGAAAAATTGAAATTGACTTCAAAAGCCTAAATAGAAATACTGCTCTACATTTACTTCGGTTCGTGAAGACTAAGTACCGAATAGGAAATAAGGAATAAGGACTTTGAATAGAATACTTTCCACTAGGAATCGGATGTTATGCACAAACGTACAATATTCATAAGAGAGAATTAAAAAAAAATCTATACCTTTCAGTAGAGAATACTTCATTTTTTATCTATTCTAAGCATAAAAGGTTTTTTTTTACAAAATATTGATAAGGCAAAATTGACTGGACACCTGTAGCCATTACTCTAAATAATTGATTAAGTATTCTTATGCGTTTTTTTGTATTTCTTGATTTAACGGGTTTGGCACCATGAGAATGAACATAGTCTATCTAGCAGTCAACATAATGAGATCTGACCATTTCGCCGTTCCAGCCATATTGTAAAATTCCCTTTGCTCTTGATTTGCAAGTGAGAAGTTCCTCTTGAGTTCAATGTTCTGCACAGGTCGCCCAGAGTAAGCAAAAATAGTTTTTCCCCTATAGTCTAATCGCTACATATACTTATTTTTTTTGTATTTTTTATAATGTTTAATACATTAACATTACCAATTAAATTCGTATTACCATTGAACTTTGGACTTTGACTATACACATCTCCTATACGTTATCATTTATAAAACCTGAAGGGAGCTAGGCGAACATAGATTATAAATATATTATGTCGGATGTACTGACGTGTTCTAAAGTTATTAACTACTTATTGTAATCTATTGACTGATTCTACAAGAAATATTTTTTACAATGGACACTAATCTGGCATCAATAACAATCCGAGATAATTTATTGAAACATTATCTTTTTCTTATCTTGCATTAAGTTATTTAGACATTTACGGTAATATAAACACCGACAATATGGTTACATGTTTCCGTCGAATATGTAGATAAATTTACTCATGAATCAAATACTTCGGCACGTAAAACGGGGTGAATAAAAACACAAAGGAATAAAGTCTGACCGAACTCATCTTAGGGTTAATTTTGTCCAAAATTTATTTTA
The DNA here is from genome assembly GCA_905220505.1 of Laothoe populi. NCBI lineage: Eukaryota > Metazoa > Arthropoda > Insecta > Lepidoptera > Sphingidae > Laothoe > Laothoe populi. The sequence goes on from HG992156.1 coordinate 1,874,871, forward strand.
TTATTTAGCTGATATAAACTAAGTAATATGCGAAGACCTAAACCAGTTTTATTTCTGTTCTGTTCTGTGTGTGTTTTTTCGTAATGAGAGACAAATGCGGCAATAACCTGTTGGCATTTCAGCGAGGTTCTAAAATATATTTTCCGATTGTTATTGGCATCAATTCCATTGTAACTTGGTTAAACTAAAAATTAAAAACCAAGTCCAGTTTAGTTCACTTTCAAATGATTGTGTTGCACAAAATTTGGTCATTACCGAATTGAATTAAGCCATTATTACAAGTACTCGAATCGATTCAAATTAAAGAATGAATGTTAAAAATGAAAAAACAATCAAAAAGAAATTCAGTCACGCAAATCGTGTTTTACTAATATGGATTTAATGCTTTAGACGATTTCAGAATACTAAACATTGTTTGGAAGAAACAATTTTAATAATATATTAGTGATTTTAGTCTAGCTTAGAGAATTATGAGGCAACATAATCAACACCAGTGTTTATGAATGATTTGTCAATGAACTTATATTTTAAATACTGATAAGAGTCGGAAATAGTTTAGTTCGTGAATTGACACTAATATCTGATTATGAAACCTTTTTATCGTATTTGATTATACTAGAAGTCAGAATGTAGGGGGATGCGCGGCTCGTATACAGTCGTGATCTGTCCTTAAAAGAATCCTTCTGCCTCGTTAGCGAAATTCTCCTGAGCTTGATCGTTTGGCACGTTGTTGTTTTGTTCTTGACCTCTATTTAGTATAAACGCTGGCTCCACGTTTTCATCATCTGAGTTAAAGCTGAAATCATAACATCAATTATTTTTTTTCTTGTCGCATTCCGTTTATTTCAAACATGTATTGTAACGAATGGGGGAAGATACTGGCTCCTGAGATACAGCTAGCGCTGGTTCAGGAGCTAAGGAATGAACCTTTTGTAAAACTTTTAATTTAAGCAAATAAACAATAGATTTTTTATTTATATTTTTTAAGCTACAAATCAAATTCGTGTCGCTAGGTTTGAATAGAAGAATAATTGAATATAAGATAGATGGCATTACTTAAATAGCTCTATCGCTTGCTAATACATTATGGTCATTGTAAATCAGATTTTTTGTGTAGACAAACATATACTCATACACTCACGCCTGTAATTCCCGAAGGGGTAGGCAGATGTATAACCAGTACACCCACTTTTCGCCGAATAACTCGCCGTCCCATAAGGGGGCGAGCCTATCGCCATACCGGACACAATTCCAGACTCCGGGCTGATACTGATTATTTCTAAATAGAAAAACCCAATATCTCTTTACCCAACCCTGGGATCGAACCCGAGACCTCAGCACAGCAGTCGTAATGCATGCGCCATTACAACTGCGCCACCGTGTGTGCGAATATTGTCGAGGTTAGTAAATGCAGAAAAACAGCTTCAAATAAAATATTTTTCCACTGAGCGAGTTCTTATTTTATCAAGTAACTTTTACATTTAAAATACCTATACAATTGTTTCATTTAAAAAGTAAATACTTACTTATAGCGAGGTACGTCGCCTCTCATTGTGCATATTGCGTTAGTAAGTGCTTTGACATAATTTTTGGCTAAGGTAAGCGTTTCTATTTTGGAAAGACTTCTGTTATCTTTCTTGATATGTGGAATAACTCTCCGGAGGTCCTGAAAATAATGAACCCGTTAATACAATTATTTATATTTACATTTATGTAAGAGTGAGGTTATATAAAAAATAACCTTTTAATTGTGTTCCGTAAATATAACTGTGCATTATTTGAGACGTATAGTACGAAAGTCGGCAAAGTAGGTAGTTGGGCGAAAATGAGATAAATGGCAATATAAGAAATTAAAATCTGCATCGACTATTGTTTTATCATTAAAACCGGCTATAAACCCTTCTAAAACCCAAAACAAAAGTTGCTTTAGAACCAAAGTCCGCAATCTTTCACTGTCAACCAATCAGAAGCGTCTGTCAAGTCAACAATACTATTTCTCACGAAGTTAATGACCAATCAAAAACGAGAAACCTGGTCAGTACAGTAGCAAAAGCGGGCATCTTACCTTAGTTGGGATCAAACTTGGCGATCTAGAAAATTTAATAAGATTTTTCACGGATAATTTTTTTTTAATTATTCAGCTAAATTGTCTTTCGACTTAAATGAAAGTTATCAGTTTTTTTCATTTGCCAAAAATCGAATCAAAAATCCTTACTTTGCCGACTTTGGTTTTATACGACTCATTTATTATAATGATGCATTCATTAAGATGAAAATAAAAATGTAGAGCATTAAATTAAGAACGTATTGAGTTGAATATTGTCGAGGTTAGTAAATATCGAAAAACAGCTTTTTAAATTGACGCACGGAATTATATTAATTACTGCAATAAATTTTACATCGTCCAAATTTTTAATTCTGCTTAAAATAAAAATAAGGCACTGGATTTAAATTATAGGTCATACTAATATTATAAATGCGAATGTTTGGAGGGATGGATGGATGGATGTTTGTTACTCAATCACGCCAAAATAAATTATCGCGTTATTAGTTTTACAGTGAAGTGTATTCGAGATTGACCATTAAAGTAATACTGCTAGCGCTGCGATTAATAATATATCAAATACGGGTTTTAACTTTGTAATCATTTTGTAATGAAAAGTCCTCAAACCCCGTATTTATCATTGTCAACCTACACGTTTTTTGTGCTTCAGACGAGCTACCTGATGGTAAGTAGTCACCGTCGCTCATAGACTTCTGCAATGCCAGAGCACATCAAAGCCGCTGCCTACCGTTAAACGGTGGCTAAACGGATCTGTTTGAAATTTGGTACAGAGATAGATTATAGTCTGGAATAGCACATAGGCTACTTTTATGCCGGAAAAACAAACGATTTTCGCGACATAGTTTTTTTTTACAGAGCAAGGGATCAGCATGATTTTTTGCATAACGGTAGTTTAGGGGTCAGAGAAAGACAAAGGTTATTTGTTATGCCGAAAAATGCACGGTTCCTATGGGATAGCAAAATATGTAATAGCTTAACATGACTTCATGCATTTTATACAGTTCCTTTCAAAAATAACTACCACGTGGGCAAAGCCGCGGGCAACAGCTAGTTTTATCATAAAATGATGTAACATTGTTTTTAATTGAGCGATACTTATATACCTGTATATAAAGTAAATTGTTAGTCAGCCTCGATAGTTTCTAAATAAAGCTAATCTTGTTTGTCTATGAGAGGAACAGGGACGTCTTATGCCATGTCGGGGCCTTTAGGCTCAAGAATTTGGGGTCCTTTTAGAAAGTAATAATATTCCTGATTTTCTTCCGGGCTATTTCTCCCAAAAAAAATATGTGTAATTAAGCGTATACACCAGCCTTTCAGGGCCGTCGTGAGGATGAATGCCCTGGGCACAGGCCCTGTTATGGTAAAGACGTTATTGGAGAGAAAACAAATCAAGCAAGAACGTGGAGGGAGTAATATTTTGGACTGCCAAGTCTTCTCTGCGATATAGCGTTCAAACACAGTGACTTATTGCGATAACTAGTAATATAATTTGCCCATATGAAGATGACACCTAATAAGTTATACCAGTGCGTATGTATGTAAGTGATTCTAGTTGCATGCCTTTCTTCTTGTAACTAGTTTTGCTTGTATTAGATAGAGCATGTACGCAGAATGAAGTTTGATATTAGGAGGTCATACGTCATAATAGAAGAAACTATAGGTACACAAATAAGATAATCATGTCATAAATAAATAAATATACCCAGCATCAGACATATAGTCCTGAATCCACACGGAGTCAAACCTGTAATGTGGGCATCAAGAACTACCAGGAATTACGGTCCCGCGGACAAATACGAAACAAATATTTGTGGATCGTACAAATATTTATCCTAGTGCGGGAATCAAACCCGCTACCTCTCGTTATACACAAGGTATCTTTTTTATCATGGCATGGCAAAGTGACCACACTGCACCCGATGGTAAGCGCAGTGCCGTCCGATTAGAGTATCGAGTAGTGAGCAATCTATACCCCGTTACTCAACACAATCCTGCCTGCCTGCTGTATAGCTTCTTGACACTAGCCATGGGCAAGAAGATGAAGAAGCGGTCGAGGGTCTAGTATCAGAGTACAACTCTAGACCCCCCACAAAAAGTTAGCAGTAACAAACTACCTCAAAAGCCCTGTTGAGAGAATGCATCCTCATCCGTTCGCGTTCATTGCTCTCGAGCCTTCGGAGATTCCGTTCCCGTGCGGAGACACCGCAGCGGCGCCGTCGGCCTGGCCCCGCGGCTCCGTTTCCACTGCCCGACGACGGAGATCCTGCTGGCGTACGTCGAGGCCGGCACACCCTGCGGGGAATCTGCTCATCGCTCCCACTGCCGCTGTCCGAGAAATCTGTAACCATTGAAATAAATAAAATAAAACATTTGTTCATATAGACAGCCTCCGTGGCGCAGTGGGTGAGTAGCTGGCTATGAAACAAAATGCCGTGGGTTGGATTCCCGCGCCGAGACAAATGATAGTGTGACATATAAGGCCTAGGCAGAATATCAGCGCCAGGCAGCACTTTACTACATGGCAAATGGTGAGCCTATGGCCTTTTTGGTCATATTTTAGACACAGGTATTTCAAATTAAGGAGTAGCGGGTGTACTTAGGGTTTATAATTGTTTTTTTTTTTTGGTGTATTACTCCTTGTGTTTTTATTCGTATGTTATCTAAAGTGTTATTGTTTGACCAAATAACGTTTATTTTATTTCTTTCTTTCAGATAGATATCTGTTTCGGGTCTGGGTATTGTGGGACCATAGTGCCTTGTAGTTATTAATACCCACGATACAGCTTTTATCTACTGTGGGGTCAGATTTATGTGTATGTCCGTTAGGTGAAAAAAATAAGCATAGAGCTGATAGTACAAAAAACTCATTAATAGTATTAACTAGAAAAAAGGCTAGAAATAACAACTACGAACTGGCGGGAAAGCAAAGAAAGAAAGAAAATATTTTATTTGGCCATAATCTCCGGACCAGGTGGCAATAATACTAATAAGTACATAAAAACAAAAAAAAATAAAAAACTTGAAGGGCTACAAGTACACAAGAAGAAGTCTCCCGGCATACTTATGCGCCCCAGCCACCCGTGTCCGAAGCATGACCAAAAAGGCCACAGGCTCAGCGTCCGCCAGGTGGGAGGGTCCACCTGACACTGAACAACAAGATTAGAGACGGGCGTAGAGAAGCGAAATTGGAAGACCAGAAAAAAGTCCATTAAAATGGTATTAAGGCCCTTGTATGTCTCCTACTACCTAAGTGGTGAACCTTATCTTTACCTTTAACCTTTATCCTCTTTAATATTAAAGACTTCGTCAATAACCTGATAGTAATGATTGTATTGCCTCTCTCTTACTCCTTAGAATACCCCGGGATCGCTCCGCAAGCGCCGAAGAAGGCCACCGCGGGGTTTTAGCTGGTAGTGTCGGGTGGGGTGTACATAGGACTCGGCCCTGCGGCAGCACGGATAGACATCATCCGGATGAGGGGGTGCTGGGTCGTAAGACCGGCTAGTCCATCATAACCATTTTATTCTCATTCCGCTTCCCCCCGGAGCGGGCGGCAGTAATAAAACGCTTTCCCCGCGACAACAAAAAAAAGGTATTTTATGGCATGCTTCACCCCACCTGATATTGAACTCTCTCGTTAGGAGAACCGTTAACTCAATTATTACTCTTATTTTTAAAACCTACTCTAGCGTTACTATAAATGATAGTAGAACCTCATTTTTAACCCAAAAGCGTTCGTGACAACGGAATGGATACGGGACCATTAAAATGTAGTAGACTTCGTAATTGACCAGTGGCTCAGTAAAATAATAATATATAGACCACTTTCTCATTTTGTATAATTTTCAACTCACGTAATGTTCAAAATGGCTTTTGGCGTGATACGAGTAGTACGTGTGTTTAATTTGATAGGCTTGCTACAGTTACTCTGAAACTGCGCCTTGTGTGGGAGTCCAGATAAGAGTTTGATTGTGATAACGATGGAAATTGCTGCGTCACCTAGCACATTTACCTGTCCACGTAGGCTTTGTTCATACGTCCCGGTAAGTAGACATCGGATGCCCGGTGGCAAAATTATAACTTGCACTACTACCAGCTGGTTATCCGGTCGAGACGTGTGAAATAGGGTTACTAAGCGTCTGTAGCGCACGAAACGACGTCCCGCCACGAACGCTCTAGTATTTGTGCAACACCAAGTCAGCTGCTTAGCACGAAACTCGGGGCATTACGTGACGAGACTGCACGCTTGATAAAGTATTTGCGTAAGAGCTCAAATGCAGACTAATCGATTTGTACGCACGGCTACGGATGATTTTCGTAATTCTCTTATCTGCTTCGTGCTCTTCGACGACTGTGTTTATAATAATAATAAATATAGGTACTGTTTTCAATATTTTCAGTAGACTCACGTAATGTGCTGTATATCACTGTACCGGTTAATTGAACACCGAAATTATCGTCGTAAATTAATGAAACCCAATGTGTGCCCGATAGCATAGCATAGGATAGCATATAGCCCCATAGCAGCAATAGCCTAGTTGGTTGCGGTACGGACTGCCAAGACGAAAGTCGTATGTTCGAAACATACATTTAATTAAATCGGAACCCAAAAGACCAACTGCCAGACCTCATGACACTGTGAGCTCTTTCTGCGTAGATCGGACTACATCAAAATAAAAATGTAATATCAACTTCATTGAGGGTAGAAACACTGCACTACACTTTCGAGATGACATACAACTCAGTCTCCCCCGTGACCATGAAGGCTGCAAAGTCTTCGAAACGTCGGGTTAAAAAAGTAAAATAAACCGCGATATAATCCGTAATTTTCGTTTTATTTCAATGTATAATATTCGCGTAAATATAAGAAACCAGTATGCCTATGTTACAACTTAGATGCCAAATTATACCAGCTTGGCGAACTGGCTTCCCCGAGGTGATAGACCCCCTACGGATTCACCATTATAAGTTTACAACTTAGAGACTAATGCCTATGTTAGGTTACTGCATAATCAAACTAAGAAATATATTGCTTCAGATTCGATAAACCTGGAGATTTCGATTAAGATCATTTTTTGCTACTACATTTTATTGCTCTATCTTTCATGGATGTCGTAAAAGTTGACGAAGCGACAAAAAAGAGCATGGCGTTGCTGCAACAAGTTGAACACTTGTTGAGTTAATGCTACGTAGTAGGCACAAGCGTAGGACGGGTAGTTACAAGACTAAAAAATAGTATACTCTTAGTAGATTTTTTTTGCAGACTACTAAACTTTTGTCGGCCTTACATCAGCCTAGTATCAGAGTTTACCTTTTTAATTAGACACGTCCACTTTGCCCGCTTTTGAACTTCTTGTCAGTTACGACACGGAATAGTATATATTAAACCAGTAACACATTCTGTAGTATTGATCTACTGAAGGCTTATTATAACTTTTCCACTATATGACCATTCCAGAAATTGACCGACATTACATTCGCATAATTCTGCATAAATGTCTGAACTTTCAAGCCAAGCCAGCGCTCTTTGGACCGTCTACTATCGCTGGCATTTGTGACCGTATTCCTGTTGTTTCTTAATAATATGACCAAACCATGTTGTGGAAAAAGGTGTGGCGCGGTACGTATACGATTTATGGTTGAAAAAATTAATACAGTTTTTTTAATTTATTCTCAAAATAAGTGTTTTGAGTCTCAAAAATAATTTAAAGACCATTGGAGTTTCTAGTTTAACAAAAAATATCATTATTTTTTTGCGGTCATAATAAAGAATATGGAAGTTGCAATTTACTAACGGCAGGCCGCGGCTTTGCTGTACCCTGGTATTGCAGAAGTCTATGGGCGGCGGTGTCTACTTACCATCAGGTGGCCCGTCTGCTCGTCTATCTATCCAGGCAGTAAAAATACTAAAACTATATTTACCGGCAGCTTGCTCCATCTGATCGTTCACATCAGGTTTGGCGTCGTAGTCAGCGTTGTCATCCTCGTAGTACAATATGAACTGGTCAGGAGATTCTGCATCCGAGCCACCGTCCTCGGCATTTGTCCACTGGGGCATTGTTCTGGAATACAAATTCACTAGATAAGTAACTTAGATTGACACATGACATTGAAAAAAGATTTTATCTTAACATTTGTTAAGATGAACATAGGTCTGAAATAGAAAAATATGACATAAAAAACTAAATCAATATAAATAAAAATTAATGTAAGTGTTTGTCCTCTATGGACTCCTAAGCTATTCATCCGATTTTGATGAAACTTTAGTGAGTTGTTCTTCATACGCCCGCGATGGTTTCTGGCCCAAAAAACTAAAAAGAACTCGATAGATGGCGCTGCGGAACATCAACTTCAATACCGTACCGTGGCAGCGCCACACCCGCCGGCGGTTATGAATATCCTACCACCATTTTGATGTAATAGAACGTTTTTGACAACAAATATTAACTTAAAATAAATTCAGTGTGATGTAAGGGCGTATGTAATGTATTGACAGCCCCCGTGGCGCAGTGTATGAGCTGTTAAATGAGTGATACCTGAATCGATCTCAACACTAAGACAAATACGTACACACAGGTGTTGTAAGAGCTAAAGTCTCGTAGTTCCAGACTATCTTAGTGTGGGGCTAGGACGGTTAGGTAAGGTAAGTTGGTGGTAGGTAAGGCAGGTGGTGCATGTAATATGTGCACCATGTGACGGTAAGAACAGTTCAGCACTGATATATAGTATAATTCTGATAAATAGATGTAGCATCTCTTGAACACACACACACACATACACTCACATAATGTGATAGGGGGCGAGCCTATCGCCATACCGGGCACATTTTCCAGACTCCGGGCTAATACTGAGGAATTTCTAGATAGAAAAACCCAATATCACTTTACCCGACCCGGGGATCGAACCCGAGACCTCAGCACAGCAGTCGTAACGCATGCACAATTACAACTGCGCCACCGAGGCAGATCTCTTGAAGTCGCTAGAATTGTATTGACACACATGTGCCATAACCCAACGGTCACACACATAGTTCTGACCCAAATTAGGTAAAGCCAGTCCCACAACACCCAGACCTGAAACATATATCTGTCTGTCACACAAACATTTGTCTCGACGCGGGAATCGAACCCACGGCCTCGCCCGCTGCGCCACGGAGGCTGTCAACTAATACGGCGGATTTTTCACATCCTTTTGTTAGAAAAACCCAACAATAATTGAAACAAGTATTATTTATATTTAAAAAAAAATATTTTTATTTTAATCATAAATCGAGTGATAAGTTATGAATATATCGAGTTAGAAATTTTAATAAATTATAAATGCAAACACGAAAGTTAATGTTTTAAAATATTATATAAAATACTAATTAAGTGGTTATGATTTAATATCGCATTAGATACACTTTATTGTTTCACATTTATTGTATTTAGTTTAATTTTAAATAATTATCCTCTTTTCACATCTAATAAAATTTAATTTTCAGTATGTTATGTAGCAAGCGATAACCTAGTTGGTTATGGTACGGACTGTCAAGACGAAAGTCGTATATTCGAAACCCAAATGGCATACACCTCTGACTTTTCTAAAGATAAGTGTTTATTTTAAATGTTAATTATGGCTTGTTTTAACGGTGACGGAAAACATCGTGAGGAAACCTGTGCCTTTTTCTTCTACATTGTCGTTGGTGTACCTTATATATAAATGTAAATGCCTTTAGTTACAATTTTATAAGTGCAGAACTTATGGCGTTCCTGTTGCTAGGTTCGAAGAGATTGTAAGGTTCTGAGGAGAGTGATGGTTTATCATAATTCCTAAGTAGTTCTTAATTACATTCATAATTAATTTCACACGTCGCTCTGTAATCGGTAATTGCGCTAAAACGGTAATGGCAAATTGACACACATAATTGATTTCCACTTTACAAGTAAATTTATCGCTTCTGTAGCTCAGTGGGTGAGAAATCGGCTGTCAAGTGACTAGTAGTTCTATTCCGACACAAACTACTGTGTAATACGCATATATTTTTTAGGTCTGGGTGTTTTGAGACCGTCTTGTTAATACTAAGACAACTTGTATAAAACACGTAATAATAATAACGTTTGATTGTTATTAAATACACACGCACTCACACCTATAATCCCCGAAGGGATAGGCAGAGGTGTATCCAGTACACACACATTTCACCGAGCTCATTACCATTATGTGACATGGAGCGAGTCTTTCACCGTACCAGGTATAATTCCAGACTCCGGACTGATACTCAGTATTTCGATACAAAACCCAATAACACGTTTACCCGACCAGGGAACCGAACCCAAAATCTCAGCCCATCAGAACTGTGCCACAGAGGCAGCCGTATTATGTATTAATTTACTATGAGGTAACTTACGGTATTCGCTAAAATTATACTTATACAAACTAACTTCAATATTATATTTGGAAGTGGTAGAGCCACGCTATAAACATATTTGTCTACAGCATGAATGGGCCGGCTCGACCGGGGTTAGGCCACTGTCTCACAGAAAACCAACGTAAAGTGACAGTTTACTGTCGCGTTTCGTATGGTAAGTGAGATATCCGAAGGCCCAGATTCTCCCTTCCCTTCCCTAATCCCTATTCCTGGTCCTTCAAGGCCGACAGCGCATACATGACACTTTCGGTGTTGTGGATGTTCATGGGCGGTGGAGATCACTTAACATCAGGTGACCCAGACTCGTTTGTCGGACTACACTATAAAAAAAAACATAAAAATGATAAATGTATACACGAGAAATAAACACAACAAGTGCTCTTTATTTGGACTCTCTATCTATTATATCAGTACTCCTACACGCACGGTGTGGCGGGCATATTGTATCTGTATTTATGCGCAACGTGTGGGCTTTGAAAATCAGATGTCGTATTACAAAGTTGTTGTTGAATGTAGAATACACTCATTACTAAGGTAAATCGCTTAAAGTGAGTTTTCAGGGTGTTAAAAAGGCAAAACGCTGAATACTTTTCAACTTCCAAAGTATTGATAAGAAGCTTAATTAACGTTGTTTCTGCTGTATTCAATTCATACAATATGGTATTACAGCCAGTTTTGAAAAGTGTCTCAATTAGATAATGCTAATAAACACAAAAAATAAAATAAAACACAATATTTTAAGACAGATTAAAAAAAACTGAAATTTTTATATTGACTTTTAAATTATTAATATTAAAACTAACATTTTCTGACTGCTTTTTGGCTAATCTACCTCAATAATATATTTTTATACTTTTTCTCTTACAGAGTAAAATACCCTTTCGTTAATGTATTTTATACATCATATCCTTGTATAGTTTCATAGTTATCATTCAGTCATTCTAAATATTAAATTTAAAAATAAAGTACAATCAAGCCTGACATTGCTAAAACAACGCGATAACCTTATATTTGAATATAGAAAAAGTATTGAACTATAGATAACTTGACTATGGTCGAAACAATAGGGGATAAGTATTAAAAAAATACTGCCTTACACAGACGGCTTCCGAGGCGCAACAAGTGAGTAGCTGGTTGCAAAATAAGAGGTCATGATCCCCGTGAACTTTACTTGATCCATAATTATTTGCTTCAAGCCTGGGTGTTGTGCGACTGAAAGACTCTCATTCCTGATACCCCCGAAATAAGACTCGTAACTCAATATAAGACTATGTGTGTGATTGTTAAATGTATTTATTATTACCACAATTCTCGATAAATTCACGGAATTTTATATCTGGTAAAGTAACATTAAAGACAATTTCCTTCACAAATAGAATTACACGGCGCTACCAGTAACTGGGTATTACAAACAATAATGTGAAATGACAGCTTTCTATCTGGCACGATAAGAGATTTCCTATTATTCACCATTTGAATTTAATTAAATAAATGGGAATTTATTAGCGTTACAGTGACGAGTAAATGTTTCCAGAGAGTAGAGTAAATAGATATTTACGAAATTAATAACAATAAAGACCAGTTCAAAATCTCACTTTTTTGGTTTCATCCGCTTAGGTATGAACATGTACTGAATTAAACATAATCTGGTGACATGACATACGCTTAAAAAACTCACCAAGATAGCTAGTTTTGGTGAGTCGCGTTCAACCTTTGTATATGCAGTTGCTCAGGCCAGCATATTTTTACGACCGTTGAAAGACAATGTTTTTGATAGCTAACATTTGGAGTTCTCTGTATTTACTATCAGGAGCGTAGTCATGACTGTACTAGGATAAAAATCATTATGATGGCCTCAAAAAGTGACTATAATAAGACTATAATAAAAACACATTATGCGTCCCTATAAAATTTGAGGATTGACCTCGATTTTTCTGAGGTCCCATCATCAGACTTGAAGCCAATGGGAAGTATATCTATATCCTTTTAAACAAAAAAAGAATTTCTCGAATCGGTCCAGGCGTCTTCGAGTAATCGGGGAACATACATAAAAAATCCGACGAATTGAGAACCTCCTACGTTTTTTGAAGTCGCTTAAAAAACAAGGCAAAACGGTGGTGTGAACACTAAGAAACTATAGCCTATGTTGGTGCCGTTATTAGCGTCTAAACAATGAAACTGATGTTATTTGAAGGAGTGTATCGAAGTCCGTGGGTGTTAAGAGTTAGCCTCATGATGGGGTGGGTGAGGCGCCGTCGGTCGCCAGGCGACGCGGCGGCGACCGAGCGGCGCCCGCCCTGACATCTGCCCTGACACCCACCCGCGCGACAAATCACACGCCACCTACCAAATTATATGGATAAAATCACACGGATAATGGTTTCTAAGTGCAAAATAATAACTAACAAGATTATTAGGTGTAGTACTAAGAGTATTCACCGAATGGGGCCAGCTATTTATAACAAACTTAGTCCAAATATTAAAGATATAGCAAATGTAAATTTATAGATTTCTTCATCGGCAGATGCTTTTATTCAATTGAAGAATTCTTCCAGACCTAATGAATGTAATGTAATGCATTTAATGGAATTTATGTAATGTAATCTTACTACTCAATCACGCTACAACGGCTGGACGGATCTGGTTGAAATTTGGAACAGACATAGATTATAGTCTGGAATAGCACATAGGCTACATTTTATCCCGGAAAAATTTACAGTTCCGGTGGGAGAGTTTAGTTTTTCACAGGGCAAGGAATCGACATGATGTTTTATATAGTGGCAGTTTAGGGATCAGAAAATGACATAGGCTACTTTTTATCCCGGAAAAATGCAAGATTCCTATGGGATAGCGAAATATAGAAGGGTGTAATAACTTAAGATGCCTCCGTAGATTGTATACTTTACGGGCGGAGCCGCGGGCAACATCTAGTAATAATATAAAAGTAAGGTTTAAGGTAGAAGATGGTTTAATTAGAAAATATTTTGTATACTTGTAGTTAGTTAAGTAAAATGTAGAGACTAGCCTTAAACATAACACCTATTGTACATATACCTACATTTACAAATAAATGATTTTATTTGATTTGAACAACAACTTCAGCTGACTAGTTATGAAAGACAGAAAGGAATAAAGAAACTCTTATTGAAGTAAAACTTTACACCATAACACATATAATAATCATAATATTTCCAAACTAGTGACATATTCGAAGAAAATGCATCTAATCAGCGCCATACAACATCAATCTTCACGACTTATCTTTAAGAAAATAAGATTTATCTTATTTGACTAGGTATAGGTGACACAGCAAAATAAAAATACTAGAAATCACTTGAAAAACAAAGATTATTTCTGAATTAAGAATGTTTCTAACTAATACAAATAAATAATAATTGTTGTTATGTAGAGATCGTCTTATGACGTTCACATTCACTCCATTTTCAATCGCAATGCTCAACAACTAGTGATGCGTGGATCCATGGCGTGTATATAATAATACTTACATAGTCTATATGAAGGTAAACGCTACGCGAAGGCTACGCTACAAATTGCTACGTGGTATTAAATAGTATAGTCCATATAAAAATTAATGATGACTCCTAAACGATGCCCAGAAAGCAGCGCTACACCGAGCGTAGAATACGTGTTCTCGTTGATGGACACGCTTCGCAGCTCATGTCAGTAAATGCCGGAGTACCACAATGTTCTGTGCCACCTTGTTTATTCTGCATATTAATTATATGTTGTCGCTTGGTAACATTCATTGCTATGCAGATGACAGCACGGTTCATGGGCGTTACTGCAGCAAGCCTCCTGGTTGCCGGGCGGATACTGACAGGAGACGCGAGGATCTTGTTATTGAGCTCAACCAGGCGTTGGATCTCATATCATCATGGGGTACCAGGAATCGGGTTGAGTTTAATGCCAAGAAAACCCAGGTGTGCGCGTTTTCGTGCAGGAAATCCCCGTTTTCTCCCATCCCCGTTCCAGGGTGTTCCACTCGCAATGCGGAATGAATTTAGTGTCCTAGGTATGGATATCCGCTGCGATCTTAATCCAAGGAGTCACATCGAGGGCGTAATATCTGCCACCTCCCGCAGGGTCGGAATCCTGAACAGGGTGCGGCGGTTTTTCACGCCCGGTCAGCTCTACCGCTTATATAAAGCGCAAGTGCGGCCGGGAATGGAATACTGCTGGCACCTCTGGGACGGTTCCGCAAAATACCTTCTCGATGCCTTGGATGGGTTGCAGCGGCGGGCCATCCGCATTGTGAATGATGCAGACGTGAGTAACAGCCTGGAGCCGCTACAGCTGCGTAGGGATATTTCCTCGCTTAGCGTGTTCTACCGTCTGTACCATGGCGAATGCTCTGAAGAATTGTTTGATCTTATCCCATACTCTCCCTTCCATACCAGAACCACGCGTACTGGATTGCGGAGCCACAGCTTCGTGGTATCTACTACCCCGGCCCGAACCAAGAGGTTCGCAAACTCGTATTTTTGCCGCACCATCAAGCTGTGGAAAAGTTTGCCAGCCGGCCAAGCCGTTTAGGGGGAGTTAGGTGACAAACACACGTACACACGTATATTAAGATATTCCATAATCGGCTCTCATAACTTTATTCGAATGAATTTTAATTCCTACACGGCACATTAACTAAAAATCTACACTTAAAATTGATGGAAGTATTATATTATTTTTACCGTCTGTTGTCCTTTAAAATATACTCTAGTTAAGTGGTACATAATTGTATACAAACTGCACGACGTAAGTACTGCAACGTCGATTCTAACATAATTTCCTCTACCTTCCTGCTCTACAAGCGCTCTCTACCGCAATTTTCCGACCGCTAGATTGAATTAATCGCCATAGGGCGCCATTTGCGTCGATAAATGTATAGACGTGAAGTACATATATAACTATTTTATATATCCTATAGATGCAAATAATAACAATGTATACAAACGACTGCCTTGGTGGCGCAGTTGTAATTGCGCATGGGTTTCGAATTTCGATCCCCGGGTCGAGTAAAGTGATATTGTGTTTTTCTATTTAGAAATATTCAGTATCAGCCCAGAGTCTGGAATTCTGCCCGGTATGGCGATAGGCTCGCCCCCTATCACATTATAGGACCGAAATTCGGTGAAAAGTGGGTGTATTGCTTACACCTCTGCCTACCTCTTCGGGGATTACATGCGTAAGTGTATATGTATATATGTATAAAAATCATATACATATTACACAATTACATTTAGTAGTATATAAGTGTATATACAATGTGCTGAAACTGTTTCCTCAATATATACAAATTATTCCAGAATTATGTTTAGACTTTCTTAGTGGCGCAGTAGGTACAACGGCTGTATAATGAGAGGTCGCGAGTTTGATTCCCGCACTGAGACAGATGTGTCTGATCCGCAAATATTTGTTTCGTGTCTGGGTGTTGTGAGACCAAAAGTCTCTCGTAGTTCCTGATCGACATAAGACTGGTCTCTAAGTGTGGGATTAGGACTATATGTATGACTGATGGTTGTTTTGGACAGCCGTGGCACTGCGGGCGAGTAGCCGTTCGGTAGGGTTCGATTCCTCCACCGAGATTTTTTTTGTGACACATAGATATTTGTTTCGTGTCTGGGCGTTGTGGGACCGTAGTTACTCGTATTTGGTGATACCCACAATACAGGTTTGAACTAGTTCGGATTCAGGACTATGTGTGTGACTGTTGGGTGTTATTTATTATTCTTTCCTTCACTATCAATATATCAATAATCAACGGCCACATACATATAACGCGCTCACTCGTACCTACTAATCTACACTTTACTATAATATGTAATCATTATTATTTACTATAGATTCACAGCCTCCGACGGCCTCCGGGGCGCAGTTGGAGAGTAGCCGGCTGTAAAACGAGAGGACGTGGGTTCGAATCCCATACCGGGATAAATGTTTGTGTGACAGACAGATATTTGTGTCCGGGGTCTAGGTGTTGTGAGACCGAAAGTCTCTCGTAGTCCCTGATACGCACAACACAAGATTCGTATCTTAGTGTGGGGTCGCGGCTATGTGTGCCACTGTTGGGTGTTATTTATTTATTTATGCTTTTCGTTTTGATAATAAAATGATTGTTCATAATAAATTGATCAAACAACAGACAAGGAAACAAAATTCGAAAGGCACTATTCGCTTATGTTCTGATAACAAAGCATTTCGACAGCTCTAGCGCATAAAGTGTTGATAGAGCCGGATATGCACGATCCTCTCACTGGCGCATCGGACCCCCCCCCCCCCCACCTCTCTACCTCCCCGCCACCCCACCACCCGCCAGCACGTGCGTAACATCACGCTTCTTGCACTTACATTATACAACTAGCGCAACAAATAACTTCATTTTCATCATTAACGCTCTTACATGGATGTAAATTGGACTGATTTCCTTGATCAAAGATTTCAGGAAAATTGAGAACGGACGGTGTTCCACAAGGCAAGGGAGGCAATTGGTGTTTATTTTTAACCAAATCAAAATAAGTCTGTTACATATTTTATGTTATTTCCAGTTAGAACTGGATACGCATTTACGACACATACTTTGCACATAACCACACATACTAAACCTTCCCTGTGTACACAACCGACAAAATATTGAACATCGGATCAAATATGGAAATCCGTATATTTTGCAGGGACTCACTGTCGTAACACTGACATAGACTCACACCACCATCACAGCTAAATAATTGTATGAAAAAAAACGGATAATGGCTATAGTAACCAAATTTTCTTGATCATAAACCCGCCTTAGGTGTTAGGGCACATATAGTTACTTCAGGCATAAATCTAGCGACCTTTAAAGGAAACAAAGTGTATCATAATATACTGCACAATATTTACCATCAGATAAAACGTAAGCACTTTGCAATAACAGGATAAAAATTTAGATTTTCCTATAAAGGCTCTTTACCTACTCGCTCATAAGAAGGCGGGATGACTAGGTACTTTTTGGAGTAAAAATTTGGTGGTTTGTCAGACATCAGCAATTCCTAAAATTACAACAGTAATCGGTTCCGTCACATTCAAACAACTAGGCTATGAGACTCACGATAATAAATAAATTCCTGGATATTAAAAAAGCTAAATTAATTAACACATTTAAACGTAGCGACGAAGCTACTCAACATGCCGGCATGACTGTGTCGAGTAGCAAGGGATGGCTGTCTCTCGCTGCCTGATACTCTAACTTCACGGAGTTGCGCTTACCATCAGGTGCATTGTGGTCACATTGCCGTGCCAAGGTAAAAAAAAAGTTATGGATTAGCGAGGGTAGGTTAATAGGTTGGTTTCTCGCTACTTGATACTCTACCTAGACGGCACTGCGATTACTGTCAGGTGCTGGTTACTAGCCGTACCGGGACAAAAATTAGATACAAATTAATTTTAATTATTGCGTACACTAACAACTTAGCGTGTGTAACAATAATTTAATCCATGCTTCCGTATGAGATTTATACCGGTGAGTTAAAACGTAAGCTCTTTTACTTCATACATTTTAAATCGCTGTGAAACCACGCGGTCCTAAGTTCCATCCCCAATGCAGGAATTTTTAAAAGCCTTTATTTAAATTGCAATGTTTGTATGTTGGGTCAGGTCAAATGCAACTTTGAACCAGTTCCCGCAGCCCGAATAGGCTGAAATTTGGTATTCATGAATAAACCTGATGATAATGCAATATTATGGTGAGCAGGATCTGATGCTACTGCCAGATCCACCTGGAGACAACTCAACTCTTCAATTGTTTACAGCAGCCATTTTTTTAGTGCCTCCATAGCCAGACAAGCAGACGGGCCACCTGATGGTAAGTAGTCACCGCCGCCCATAAACTTCTGCAATGCCACAACAACAAAGCCGCTGCCTACCGTTAGCCATATCGTGTTTAGGGCCCTTAGATTTGTCTGGGCAGTTACTTTTTTAATCATTCACTACTTAGGTCCTTGAGAAGGTTACACAATTTTCTACCTATTACCACGAAGATTTCACTTTCGCAAACCCTCCTGCTCCCTATCCTTGATTATGCCGATGTCAGCTATCTTGATCTCACTGAGGACCAATTAAATAAACTTGAGCGTCTTCAAAATTTCTGTATAAGATTTATATTTGCAAATATGATCATGTTTCTGAGTTTCGTGCTAAGCTCAAGTGGTTACCCATACGACTTCGTCGGAATGCTCACATTCTTTCTCTTCTGTACAATATCTTGTTTAATCCTCTAGCCCCTTCTTATCTCAAACAACGCTTTCTTTTTCTCCATGAGTCACATGCAAGATCCTTGAGGTCGTCGGAGAATCTGAAGTTGAGGATGCCCGTGCACACCACAACATTCATGGATAAGTCCTTTTCAGTAGAAGCTGTTCGACTGTGGAACACACTTCCAGTTGTGGTGAGACAGGCTCAAACACTGACATCGTTCAAAAGAATGGTCAAACTACACTACCTTTCTCTCTCCACAGATACACCCTTAAGTATTAATTGAATCTATTGGTAATCTATAGTTTTTTTTTCTACACATATTTATTTATCTATGAAATTGTCTATATATATATATTATATGTAATTATTTATTTATCATACATTTGTATATGTGTATGTGTATGTATGTGTGTATATATTTGTATAAATATACATTTATTTAAAGTATTTTTGTTTATTTATATTTATTGGTGTTTTTAATCCTTTATTCTTTAGACTGCCCTCTCTTTCTCCTTTTCTTATATCCATCCCATGGTTGTCTGTAAGAAATTGCCTAGAGCGATAAGACCGCCATTTGTACTTTTAATATATAAATGTAATCTTTCTTTATTTTTTAATCTTAAGTGTACAATAAAGAGTAAATAAATAAATAAATAAATACTTACTACTTTAAATCACTATTTTCTTCTTTTTAGAGCATGTAAATAAAAGATGGTTAATATAATAATGGTTTTTAAGAACAAACTTATTATACCATAGACCGACAATCCACGTAGCGGTTTACCGGAGAGATCTCCTCCGCGTATGTATAATCCACAAACCAGAGAAAACATACTAGCCTAAAAGTTTTTTAATTCATAAAAAGTACACCGCATTCAATAAAAACAAATTATGCGTCCCTATAAAATTTGAGGGAGTATTTCTACCTGGGGATTGCACCCGAGACCTCAGCACAGCAGTCGTAACGCATGAGCAATTACAACTGCGCCCTCGGTACACAAATAATAGGACATATATACTTTCTTACGCTCACGCACACATAGTAGGACTTTACACACACTATAGTCTGCTGTCTGTCTGGACAAGCAGCGATAGCCTAGTTGGTTGCGGTACGGACTGTCAAGATGAAAGTCGTATGTTCGAAACCCAAGTGGCATACACCTCTGACTTTTCTAAAGTTATGTGTGTATTAAAATGTTAGTTATCGCTTGCTTTTACGGTGAAGGAAAACATCGTGAGGAAACCTGCATATCTGAGAATTCTCATAAGAGTTTTCGAAGGTATATGAAGTCTACCAACCCGCATTAGGCCAGCGTGGTGGACTAAGGCCTAACCCCTCTCATTAGTAGAGGAGGCCCGTGCCCAGCAGTGGTGTCCCACATGTTTAATACAGGGCTAGTATTATTTTTATAGTCTGCTGTATATATAATCTATATTATTGTTTTTGTATATAATTAAAATCATTGTTTTAAGTTAGTCAAATATATAAATATGTTTATAACGAACCATTTGCGTCACGTTTCAGCGTGCACCTGTTACAATAATCATAAAATTGATTTCTAATGCAATAACACTGAACTATAGAAAAATAATATGAAATTACAGATAAGCAAGCAGTAAACTGGAACCTTAAGAATATAATTAATTAACATAATACATTTTTTATAAAATATTAATGATATTTAAATTGTTTTTTTTTAACGTTGCCTGGATTGGGAACCGAGACCGAAGTAAAGGTGGTTAATAGTCATTTTGACTTTTATTTATTTGATTTTATTTATTTATTGAGAAGAATAGTTACAGCTTTTTACAATATTGGGTAATTATTTAGGAATGTAAATTTTGTAGCCAATAACAACTATTCATATATAACATTTTAACATTGCCGGACCAAGAAAAGTATTAATGAGAAAAAAAAAACAAATGTAATTCAACACTGCTTAACACAATAAATTGTTTTACAGCAATTAATTGTCACTGTTTAACTTGTGTTTGACTTGTTCGAAGGTGTCCATGACGGGCTATGGTACCAAAGCCGGTTCAAATAAATTAATTATATTAAATAAATAAGAAATGAGAGGGGGGGTTATGCCTTAGTCCATCACGCTGACCTAATGTGGGTTGGTAGACTACACACACCTTTGAAATTGAAATGAGAATTCTTAGGTATGCAGGTTTCCTCATAATGTTTTTCTTTCACCTCCTCTCAATAGTAGAGGAGGTCTGTGTATTTAATACAGAGCTAGAGTTATTATTTATTTAACTAAGAAATATAAATTATTAAATTATAATATCAAAGATTTCAATCTTAATTTTGTCATTAATATATATTATATCAGAATAAAATTATTGTAGGCACAGTTTGATATTAAATAATATATTCAAAACGGCGCACCTATCATTAAACACATTAAAATAATTGACCTCGGTTTTATTATCCAAAATCGCCGTGATATGAAACAAACATGCTAAATATCTGCATAAATTCATAACATACGAGTACATTCTAAAATTGTATCAGGCGCCGCTAAGGCAGTATATTCAAACAATGTAATCTGCCTTTTCTTAACTCATACGATCAAAGCCTGTCAATTATACGTGAACAACTCTATGTGAAAACACCATGCATTTTATGAAATAAATAAAGCACTCTCCAACTAAAACAGATACATACATACATACACTCACGCCTGTAATCCCCGAAGGGGTAGGCAGAGGTGTAACCAGTACACCCACTTTTCGCCGAATTTCAGTCCCATAATGTGATAGGGGGCAAGCCTATCGCCATACCGGGCACAGATTCCAGACTCCGGGCTAATACTAAGAATTTCTAGATAGAAAAACCCAATATCACTTTACCCGACCCGGGGATCGAACCCGAGACCTCAGCACAGCAGCGGTCGTAACGCCTGCGCAATTACAACTGCGCCACCGAGGCAGTCTAAAACTAAACTAAAACAGATATTATAAGAAATAACCCATCAACTTTAAAATCACAGTACAAAAATCTTATAATCGCGAAAATGAATGCACTGAAGATGTCCACTTTAACTCCCACGCTGGTCTAATGCGGAATAGTAGACTTAACTCTTTGAAATTATTATTTCTATTATTCACGATATTTTCCCTTGTATATATACTGAGCCTGTTGCCGTCCACTGTTGGACGTAGGCCTCCTCAAGTGAACGCCAACCATCCCGGTCTTGGGTAGCCCGCATCCATCCACTACTCGCCACCTTCTTCAATACCACTAATCCGCCTGTCAAGCGTGGTGGTGGAGCTATGGCAAAACCCCCAATATGAAAGGCTTCCTACGTATAGCGACTGATAATTAGGTGTGTGCTCAAAGGGCTAAGAACCCATGGTGTTGGAAGTCCGTTCTACTTTCCACAAGGAATAAATCCCATAAAGGGGCAACGATTCCATACAGGAACCACATTTCCATAAAAGGACTACTTTCCCATATTGGAACATCATTTCCATATTTTAGATCTGATCAAAATCACATATTTATTGAATCCATGAAATGTTATTTAGATTTAGTAATTTTTTTACTACTCTACCAGTTTGGAATGCAGTTACACTAGAGAAGAACGGGCAAGAAACTAGCGTTAGAGCGATAAAAAAGCATTATGATAGCGTCAAAAAGTACACCGACTACAATAAAAAACACATTATGCGTCACTATAAAATTTGAGGGTTTCCCTCGATTCATCTTAGATCCCATTATCAGATCCTGAATTGGTGCCAATGGGAACAAAAAAAGAATTTCTCGAATCGGTCCAGGGGTCTTCGAGTAATCGGGGAACATACATAAAAAAAAGATTCCGACGAATTGAGAACCTCTTCCTTTTTTTGAAGTTGGTTAAAAACGAGTACCATGCAAGTGGCTCTGCCTCGTTGGCATTTAAATGACATTTAGTGCGGCGACACTGGGCGACACTGGGCGAGACGCGGTACTGTGCGTGCGATACTCCGCTGCCACGTGCTACGTCACGCCCCGCGACTTCGGGCGACCTTCGCCGCGCGGCCGCTCGGACACTTTCACACTTCCACCAGCGCTATACCACTTGCACTCACCGCTTCCATTGTTATTGTACTAGATCAGGCATTGCGTAAGATATGTGAGAAACGAAAAGTATTTAAGGTCACATTTTTGATTATGATCGATATTACAGCCTATATTAATTTATTCAGACATTTAATAGTGTAATAATACGTGATAAACTGCTAATTATGTGTTGATATGAATATAAATCGTTCGACGCTAATGGCTCTACATTTAAAACAGCTTCCAATGAATTTAATACACGGTGAATAGTATAATAAATGTCTATTTGAAATAAAATCACATAATATTCGACCTTAAAATTACTTCTAATTTAAACAAAATAAAAACAATCTCACTTCAAATTTGACAGCCTCCTTGACGCAGAGGATGAGGAACCAGTTGTAAAATGTTGGAATGGGGAAGACTAATATTTGATTGACCCACAATTATTTTTTCGGATCTGGGTGTTCTGAGACCGAAAATCTTAGCACCCACGACACAAGACTATTAACTTACTTTTTTTAATTTATTTTTTAAGAGAATTCCATTTTAGATTCTTTTTAACTAACTTATCATAACATTTTAATTTTTCTGTGACATCAGTTATAAGTTTATGAGAACTGAGTATGTACTATTCCAATAGATTCAAGACTAATGCTTTCCTGTGGTATATTACCACACAAACTGTTGATTGACAATATTTATGAATATATTATATTTTATGTATGTATCTTATAAACACTGCAGTATTTTACGAAGTAGATTTATGAATAAGTATTCTGTATACACTCTTGCGAATATTTTCTTTTCCGTGATTTATATGTCCACATTGTCTCTTCCCTGCAGCATTCACAGGTAGCCTGGTAGAGAATGCTTATGGCATTAAGTCCACTTTTACACATGTTGTGAATATGAACATTAAAATATATAATTTTCGAAAACAACATTGGCTCATAAAGAATAAAATTATATTTTTCTTAACTTTCGCATTTTTCAATAACAAGCATTTAAGTTTGCATTGAAATATTGCAGAAGTTGTTCGAAAAAATTATAAAGGGATATATCCCTTTATAATTTTACTTTATAGAAGCAGCGCTAGCCTAGTTGGTTGCGGTAAGGACTGCCAAGATGAAAGTCGTATGTTCGAAACCCAAGTGGCATACACCTCTGACTTTTCTAAAGTTATGTGTGTATTAAATGTTAATTATCGCTTGCTTTAACGGTGAAGGAAAACATCGCGAGGAAACCTGCATATCTGAGAATTTCGAAGGTATGTGAAGTCTACCAACCCGCATTAGGCCAGCGTGGTGGACTAAGGCCTAACCCCTCTCATTAGTAGAGGAAGCCCGTGCCCAGCAGTGGGACAATGTTTAATAGAGGGCTAGTATTATTATTATTAAAAAAATATAAGCTAGCTAATATATCGCATTATTAAATGCACAAATTCGACCTTAATACACGCAATTGTGTTTCGTTATATTTTAATTGTTATTATCATTGTCATCAATATCATATTCACATGAATTTTCAAGCTGGTTAAACATATAACAGTATTTAATTTATCTTGATCGACGCATATATGTGGTCTTAATTTCAAGGTCATATGTGTTTACAATGTTTATACATTGAAGAATGGTTGAGGTAAGTATATTTGGTAAAGTCCAAGTGACTTTTAAACACCTTCTGCAGTGGCGAGGCGGTATGAACCGTATAGCGTACTACGCAATCCATATGCATACTAAAATTATAAATGCGAAAGGAACTCTGTTTGTTTGTTACGACTAAACGGCTGAACGGATCGTAATGAATTTTCGTATGGATATAGATTATATCCTGGGGAAGGGCATAGGCATGTTTTATCTCATAGAATAATCTTGAAAGAGGTGAAAAAGGAGTTCAAAGTTTGTATTATCAATCCGTAATTCCTCAAGCTAGAGATCTGATAATTCATATTTAGACTTTTAATATGAAGTAAAGAAATACCTGTTTAAATTTTTGTGCAAAATCAATAACCGTGGAAGTTCAAATCGGGCGGAGCTGCGGACAACAACTAGTAACATAATAAGTCATTTATATAAATAATACTCAGGCCCTACCCCACAGTAAGGTACAATTAACTTGAGTCGTGGGTATCAAGAACAACGAGAGACTTCGTCTCAATACTCAGACTTGGTGGAAATATTTAAGGATTATACAAACATTCGGGAATCTAAGCCGCGGAATCTCACTTTACAGCCGGCACCTCTCACAGTATGAAGAAGACTGTCATAAAAACATTTATTTAGTAAATTAGGCCACTAGAATTATTTTTTACATTTTATTTATCCTGGCACCAGATGGTTAGCACAGTGCCGTATAGGTCAAGTAGTGAGAGACAACCATCCCTCGCTATTGGACACGCTACTCCACACAATTTTGCCGGCCTGCTGCATGCCAAAAGACCTAACCAACTTTTTACTGCATGAGACCACAGTGGAAAGCGTCAGAGTCAAAGCTAAATATTAAATGACTAACATACACATTCGCGGTTGTTTTAGTTAATGAATAGAATAAAAGCTTAACCGCAGCTAGTTATAATCGGGTAAACCAGGACATAGTTTCAGTTCAACGTTTATCCATTTGGTCCTTTTTTATTGCAGAGCAAGGTGACGCAATTGCTTGTTTGACGGTCTCCATTATCGTTATATCATTCATTTATTTAAATGGTGTTGTAGAATGTTTAAGGAGTTTTAGTTATTTTTAGTATAGTTTACTTCTGTATCGCATTACGATTACCTGTAATGATAGATGTAAGTTTAAATATAATAAATAAATTATAATAAAAAAAAATTATATAACTGCATATATAATATACATACATATCCACTAGCGCTTGTAATCTCCGAAATGGTAGGCAGAAGTACACCTTTTACTGATTATTTGTACTGGTTACAATCATATTTGCAGAGCTTATTACCGTCCCATAATGATTCTTCAATTCTACAATTCCAGGCTCCGGATTGATACTGATTATATCGTGGTAGAAAAACCCAATATCACCTAATTACCCGACCGGGGATCGAACTCGCTTACGACTGCGCCACCGTTAGCTATATTGTAACTGCTGAAAATGATTCTGCTTTACCAATGAGTGGGAAATACTTTTATCCATTTTACTGGCCTAATACGGTAAGTCTTCATAAAACGAAATTCTTTGTTATCAGATAAACAGGTTTTCTTCCGACATTTTCCTTAACCATTAAAACGAGCGATGATATAATGTGTAGACACATAACTTCGGAAAGTCAGAGGTCTGTGCCCTGAGGGTTAAGATCGAACCGATCCTAATCATTTGGTGTACGCATCATACTTCACGCCAGTTTTCTGTTGTAAGAAACCCAGTCGATCTGGTTCATTCTTGTTGTATACAAAACTAACAATAGTGTGATTCTATCACTTGAGAAATATAATTGGTCAATCAATTAAGGCGTAATAAATACTAAATATTAGTCCCCACTTATCTAAATATAACACTAAGACAACAATGCAATCAGTTTAGCTATTGTAAAGATTACATTTCACAGATAAAATATCTATTTTCAATTTTATTATCATATTCAGATCAGACGTTATCCTAGAGAGTACCACTCGGTTCCATAGAAACTTCGACGACACACGACTTCGTAATTTCCGTCAATATCAAACGCATTGACTGGCTGTATGATTTTGGAGACTGTACTTGTAAGGTCTGTTTAACAGTTCCTATACTGCCGACATTCACTTTTAGCGTATTACACATTCCGGTTATCCACAAAAATAGCTTTCTAATTGTAATAACATATTATAAAACAGCTTTGTTCATCGGGTTTTGTAATAAGTCCATTAAATTCGTAATATATATATTTAAATTTTAATGATATTGGTCACAGTAGCAAATTATTTATTTTATTTTATAGATAAGTTGTTTGATGTCTTCTTTAATACTTAAGTTATGTTCAAATTAATCACCACCGTAAATAAAACGTGACGATTTTTTATATGCAATATAAATATCGTGATTGTACTGCACACTATATTTAAACATATACAATAAACAATTTATATGCATATGATATTTATTATTTTAGCATGTTTCACAATACCTGTTTATATAGATACAAATTAATGATGTGATTAAGTTAAACTCGACAGTCAAGTCGAAGATTTGGTTATAGGTAGTCGATATTTTTTTGTAATATAGGTTCTTAATGTTATGTGTCTATGTAATTGTATTTTTTCTTAGAAAGGATAGGCAGACGAGCAGACGGGCCACCTGATGGTAAGTAGTCATCGCCGCCCATAGACTTGTGCACTGCCAGGGCACAGTAAAGCCGCTGCCTACCGTTAATATAATTTTACATTCACTTTTCTTAGAATACACATATGTCCGGGCCACATTTTTTTACTATTGTCAAAGAAATAAAGTAAGACGCCTGGAACTACTATTATTGATAAAGTAATAAAAATATTTTATTTAACTCGCTCTAGCATAAAGAAATCTATAATAAAAGTGGGGAATACATCGTCGCCTTTAAAACGAAATCTAATTAGGATAGTCGCCGCTTAGTATGTGCCACTATAATACTAGCCCTGTATTAAACATTGTCCCACTGTTGGGCACGGGCCTCTTCTACTAATGAGAGGGGTTAGGCCTTAGTCCACCACGCTGGCCTAATGCGGGTTGGCAGACTTCTCATACCTTCGAAAAACTCTCAGATATACAGGTTTCCTCACGATGTTTTCCTTCACCGTTAAAGCAAACGATAATTAACATTTTAATACACATAACATAACACATAACTTTAGAAAAGTCAGAGGTGTATGCCACTTGGGTTTCGAACCTACGACTTTCGTCTTGACAGTCCGTACCGCAACCAACTAGGCTATCGCTGCTATATGCTATTGTAAGTAATAAAATGGAACTAGGATAATACCACATACACCTGTATACCTGTATGTATGTATCGGTGATATCAGGAATTATGAAGGACTTACGGTCCTACAACACTCAGTCGCGAAACAAGTGGAGCGGGAATCGAATCCGTGGCCTTTTGGTTCATTGCCTAATATTCACCTGCACTACTACGACAGGTTGTAGTTTAGTCAGGTTTTACAATTGATAATTTCACATTAATTTTGTAAGTTAATAGTCAAATTGGATAAATATTTGAGAATAAGTAATTTTTTTAGAACTAAGTTGTGTAATTTGTCTCAAACTAGCTGTTGCCCGCGTCTCCGCCCGCGTGGAGGATATTTTTGGGAGAAAAAGTATGCAATCCAAGGAGTTGTCTCCTGTACTGACGCACCTGTACCGATCGCCATACCTCTCAGGTGTGAACAACTCTCAACAGTGGAATTTATTTTCGCGCGCGTTAATTTTTTGCGAGAACTTCTAAGATATTCATTTAAATTATATGGTGTAAAAGATTATAATAATGTACATGAAATGCATAAGGTAACTAACGTAATTAAGTTGATAAGGATTAATAATATAATGTATCCGTCTAAACCTTCCTCATGAATCACTCTATTTATCAAACTGCATGAAAATTTGTTCAGTAGTTTCTGACGTTATCGCGAATATAGGTACTGACAGATAGACGCGGCGGAGCACTTTATAATATGTAGTGATAAGAGGTAAACCAATGACGAAAAGGTTTTTCGTCTAAGAGGTAAACAAATAATATTCTATACAAAAAGATATTACATGGCTAAATTGATTACTAAATGAATATATTTTACGCGTTCGGTTCTCATTTAGAATCATTAAATTAAAGGACTTAGCAAGCTTGTCTATCATTCCATTTTACTATTAGTTTTATTTGAATATTCTGGTGTCAATACGTCTAAGTATTATTATTACATATCAGGAAGGCTATTTACTCCCCAGATACATAGCACTTGCAGCTATAAGAAGGCAATTCGTTCAAATTAATACTGTAATTGAATGTACTAAGGTTCTTAATATGTCTGGCGATAGAATAAAAGTGAAGGTACTTTCCCCAGCATTTGTCTCCCGTCGTGCCTCATTATTACCAATTACTCGTAACTAGGTCGGAGATTAAACATTGTGTACATTAAGAAAAAATATAAATTAATATAACCTCAAAAACTATATATTTCTTATTAATCGTAATTCTTATTTATCTTTTTTTAAATTTGGCTTCTCTTTTAGGATAAGATTTAATTGACGTTTCTGTATACCATTTTGAAGGATAACAAGGTCTTAAACGGTTAACTCAAACTTAAATATTTAACCATCGTTTCAGTATTCGGGCTTAAGTCTTTAGTATGACATGCTAATAGACACAACAAATAATAGATTAAAATTGCCAATGATATGGAAATCAATAATCGATTATGAAATATATTATCGATCGAATATGATTATGAAATATGTTTGCTTCTATTGCATTACATAAAAAAGCATACATAATGACATCGAAATTGTTATTCATTATTTTTATTTAAATAATCTAGTAAGGTATGATATTAGAAGGTGCTTAGTAAGTGGCTCTTCCAAAATTAAAAAGTAACATCGCTCTATCTACTTGTAATATAAATAATGAAGCCTATTGTCTATTTAATATAATTATAATATATAATTTACTTAGGTCTCTACATTTCAACTACTTGTAACTCTACGCCCTTTAATGACCTTTCTTATGAACTTAGACCACCAGATGGTATATATTTCTTGACCACAAAACGGTTATAATAGAACTCATTAATTTTAATGGTTGCCAACAAGAAAAACAATACATCACGTCATAGAGTAAAACAATTTTATTAATGGTCGTATAGATGAATAATAAGTAAAGTTTTATTTAAACACTGTACTTAAATAAAAAACAAGTGTTACACTACACAAGTGACTGCCTCGGTGACGCAGTTGTAATTGCGAATGCGTTACGCCTGCTGTGCTGAGGTCTCGGGTTTGATCCCCGGGTCGGGTAAAGTGATATTAGGTTGATCTATTTAGAAATACTCATTATCATTCCGGAATCTAGAAATGAGCATGGTATGGCGATAGGCTCGCCCCTATCACATTATGGAAACGTAATAAATTCGACGAAATGTGGGTGTACTGGTTACACCTCTGCCTAACCCTTCGGGGATTACAGGCGTGATTGTATATGTAAATATTTAACGTTAAACATAAACTTTATACAAATGAAAATTAAACCGAAACAATAAAAAAAACAGAATTTCTATTCATTCAACTAAAATAAAAATAATGTTAAAAAGCCTTATTGTTATACAAAAAAGAGCGGGAATGTAATATGGCGGATGCTTATCAGTTATCACCAATATATTTAAATTTTTATTAAATTATCTCTGAAGAAAAAATGGCACGCGTTTCTTCGATATTTACATTAACAATGTAAAATACTTTTTATTAAATGTGGGTGTAGAGAATTTGCATCTAAATGGATTGTTTAATCCATTTAGGGAAAATTGTCTAACAGTTACTAGAATAAATTGACACAAGGATTTTACGATATTCTATTGATACCAGGCCTGTATACACTGTCCCTCTGCTGGGCACGAGCCTCCTCTACTAATGAGAGGGGTTAGGTCCTAGTCTATCACGCAATACGGACTGGTAGACTTCTCATACCTTCTAAATACCCTTGTTTTAGTGCCTGGACAGGCAGACGAGCAGACGGGCCACCTGATAAGTAGGTAGTCACCGTAACGTACGTAGTAACTCCGTTTGCAGCCCATGAAATCCTACTCATATTATAAATGCGAATGTTTGTAGCGATGTTTGTTACTCAATCACGCTACACAGGCTGGACAGATCTGGTTGAAATTTGGCACAGAGACAAATTATAGTCTGGAATAACACATATGCTACTTTTATCCCGGAAAAAATTACAGTTCCCGTGGGATAGTTTAGTTTTACACAGAGCAAGGGATCGATATGATTTTTTGCATAGTGGTAGTTTAGGGATCAGAAAATGACATAGGCTACTTTTTATCCCGAAAAAATGCACGCTTCCTATGGGATAGCAAAATATAGAAAGGTGTAATAGCTTAAAATGCCTTCATGAATTGTATACCTTTTCTTCCAAAAATAACCTCCCCTGGGCGTAGTCGCGGGCAACATCTAGTAATAAATAAATTGTGTGCAGTGTTGACTGTAAAATAAGTGCAGATAATCTGCAAATCGAATGCAGATGATTTCTTACAGTTGAGTAATCAGACTGGAGATAATTTGCTGCAGTAAGGTTTTTAGACTATATATATTTAGTTGGCCAGAGCAGCCTTAATAGAAGGCAGTTAGGTTAACTTAGAGTTGCCAACCGTCCTGTTTTCCCAGGATATGTCCTGGTTTTTAGAGTGTCCTGGATAGTTTTTAAGCAGCGTCCTGGGTTTTTAAGCAGCGTCCTGGGTTTTTAAACAGCGTCCTGGGTTTTTAAAGCGTCCTGTATTTTAAAATTAGCACACCACTTTTGCAATCCTTGTGCGTCTCGGCTCGCAAAGGTGTGTCCTGTTATTAAATTGAACTGTCCTGGTTTTTCTAACTTCAAAAACAAAAAATCCTTATATTTGAATTTCGGGATTGGCAACCCTACGTTAACTACGTCTGCAGATATGCTATACGTTGGTTCAAGTAGTCTTTCTGTCTATTGCCTAATTAGGGCGGGTAAGAACTAGTTTATTCCTAATCAAATTTCCATAGTTGATTTGCTTACATTCCTATTTAAATTTAGTGTCATGCAATACTTGAATTAATAAATAAACCTTATTACCCACTGCATCAATTAGTTAGTTGCGCTTTCGAGGTAATATATGGGTTACTTATATTCTGTTTCATCACTGAGTAAGGCATTTTCAATATTATTGTAGATCTAGCTGTTGCTCGCGGCTCCGCCCGCGTGGAGGTTATTTTAGGGAGCAGAAGTATACTATCCAAGGAGTCGTCTTCTGCACTGAGGCACCTGTATTGATTTTCCAGCCTCTCCACTGTTGTGGCTGAATCTTAAGACTGCATCTAAAGAATACCTCATAAGTTTAAACAAACTTTACCTCTTTTAGGGATGATTTTTCAAAAACGTTTAAACACGTATTTCTTTATTTCCTAAAAGCCTAAATATGAATTTCCAGATCACTAAGTCGAGGAATTATAGATTTCTCATAGAAATTTTGAACTACTATTTGACCCTTTTCAAGGTTGTTTTTTAAGAAAAAAGATAGGCTATGTCCTTCTCCAGTATATAATCTATATCCTTGCCAAATTTCATCACAATCTGGTCAGCCGTTTAGACGTGAAAAGGTAACAAACCAAAAAAACAGAGTTACTTTCGCATTTATAGTATTAGTATAGATTTAAAGTTTAAAGATAATTATGGTCCATTACGAGAAACTTATCCGAAATCAGTTAAGAATTAGCTAGCGTAGAGTGAACAAGAAACAATAGACAATAGTTTGACAAAATTCAAAGTTTAAGTTTTTTTAATATTTACGTGTCAAGCAAAAAACACAATATAGTAAAACAAAGTTATTTTGTAAAATTCAGAAGCGCGTAGGGCCATCTATGAATTAGATAATTTATTTTCTATATTTTTGGCGTTAATTTTACTTAGCTACATAATATATAGAATATTTATTTTATTAAAATAACTAACACCAAACACCATAAATCTGGTAAATTTATTTTATACATATACACTCACGCCTGTAATCCCCGAAGGGGTAGGCAGAGGTGTAACCAGTACCCCCACTTTTCGCCGAATTTTGGTCCCATAATGTGATAGGGGGCGAGCCTATCGCCACGCCACACCAACTCCAGACTCCGGGCTAATACTGAGAATTACTAGATAGAAAAACCCAATATCACTTCTCGGGTTCGATCCCCGGGTCGGGTAAAGTGGTAAATTTATTTTACTTTCTTTAAAACTCCTAATAATGGTGATTTTGCTAATGCAGCTATATTTAAAGATAATGTATTATTGTAACTATTACAATGTAATAATGTTTTATTATGAAATACCACAACAGGCAACGTTTTTAATAAATCACGTATGGACAATGATAGTGCATATCGATTTCAACCGTGTCCAATAGAGATAGGACGCGCACATTTTCAAAATAAACAGTAAGAAGGCAGTCGATATTTCTTATTACAAAATATTACACACACTTAATAGAAATATATCTTGTTGTGTACCTGTTAGTTTGTTTCTTCGCATCGAAATGAAGAAAGATATTAATGTTAAAAAAAGAGTTAATGTTAATGCTAAGAGGTTTTCCAAAGGGACTACACTATGGGGTTCTTCAAGAAGGGAGTAAATAAGTCCATAGGCTACGGCA
This sequence comes from Laothoe populi, assembly GCA_905220505.1. NCBI lineage: Eukaryota > Metazoa > Arthropoda > Insecta > Lepidoptera > Sphingidae > Laothoe > Laothoe populi. The sequence continues at coordinate 1,907,985 of HG992156.1, forward strand.
ACCGCTTATCATCGACCGGGCCGTAATCTTGCCACCATCGTGATATAAAAAAATTACTTATTTTTATTGAGGTCAACTTATCAAACATGAAGAAAATCAAAGTTACTATCAATAAGGATCTTAAAAACACCTATATCGGTATTGTCGGAAAGACCGCCAACTTGTTGCTTCTCTGCCTCCCTCTTCGGGACACCGTTGCGGCCCACGTGGCGTGATGGTTTATTATTGTATGTATGACAATTTAACTCGTTAATATATCGCGAAAGATACATAAACGCGATAATGACGAATAGATTATTATTAATTTCCGGTCTTATTAGATCAAATTAAAAAAATCAATTAATGTTTTTTTTTATCTTCCCTAGCGCGATAGCCTAGTTGGTAGTGGTACGGACTGTCGAGACGAAAGTCGTGTGTTCGAAACCAGTCCAAATGGCATACACCTCAAAATACTCTAAAAAATAGTTACGTGTATATTCATTGTTAACTATCGCTTGCTTAAACGAGGAAGGAAAACATCGTGTGGAAACGTGCAATGTGCATACCTGAGAATTCTCATAAAAAATTCAAAGGTCTGTAATGTGTACCAACCCGCATTGGGCCAGCGTGGTGGACTAAGGCCTAACCCCTCTCATTAGTAGAGAAGGCCCGTGTCCAGAAGTGGGATAATGTTTAATACAGGGCTAGTATTATTAATTATTTCCCAATTTGACTTTAATTTTAAAAAACAAAAAAAATATTAAAAAACTTATTATATCGAGAATTGTGCTATTTATTGATCGTCAAGTTTGTACATGTTCTGAGCATGCTTATACCAGTCAATTGGAGTCAATTGAATTATTTTTATGGAGAGTTTATAATATAACACACTGCCACTATTTTATTTAAAATGTTAGAAAGAAAGATATACAATATAATTGTATTGCAAAACCTGCATACCTGAGAATTCTCATAAGAATTTCGAAGGTATGTGAAGTCGACCAACCCGCATTAGGCCAGCGTGGTGGACTAAGGCCTAACCCCTCTCATTAGTAGAAGAGGCCCGTGCCCAGCAGTGGGACATTGTTTAATACAGGGCTAGTAGTATTAGTATAGTTTAAAGGAACAACGCTAGTTCTTATCCGTTCCTCTATAACTGAATTCCAAAATGGCGGTAGAGTGAAAATTTACGGAATGTAAATAATGTATCAAATCAAATCATTTATTTTGTAAATTAGGCCACTATGGGCACTTTTTACATGTCATAATAATATTAAGGTCTACTAAGGTATATTTTATAAAAAAAATAAAATACACCCAATAGTCACACACATAGTGATGACCCCACACTAGGTAAAACCTGTATCGAGGGTGTCAAGAACTACGAGAGACTACGGTCCCAAACACCCAGACCCGAAACGAATATCTGCCTGTCGCATAAATATTTGTCTTGGTGCAGGAATCTAACCCACGATCTCTCGTTTCATAGCCGGCTACTCGCTACTGTGCCACGGAGGCTGTTATGGATTTAATAACTACTTCAATCCTTGTTTTTTGTACATGGTTTTGCTGGCACAAATTACATAAAAACTATAGAATTTAATGTACGTGTGCTAAAAAAGTAGGAAATTTTACTTAATCTAAAGTCGGCGTTAAGATATCGCACCACCGTTGATTTATGACTAGCATTAAACTGTACCGATAATTATTGCGAGTAATATAATATTTATTATGAGACGTGTCACGAGTCAAACATTTTATTATTTACGAAGTCAACACATTATTTCACTTAAAACCGTGACGCTGTAGTATTCAAGAGTAATTTACCGCCTTGGCACGTTTGCCTAATGCGGGTCGGTAGTCTTATGAGAATTCTCAGGTATGCAGGCTTCCTAACGATGTTTTCCTTCACCGTTAAAAGAAGCGATAATATTAACAATGAATATACACGTAACTATAGAAAAATCAGAGGTGTATGCCATTTAGGCAGGTTTTGAACATACGACTTTCGTCGTGACAATCCGTACCGCAACCAATTAGGCTATCGCTACTGTACTTTACACAATATTAGTATAGATAAATTAAATTATTCATTTCTCCATACCTAAGTCAGTTACTCGCCCACCCCGCTGCGAACACTTGAGCGCTAGTTCGTACTTTTTTGAAGCAACTAAAACTGCGGAAGATTTCTATGAACCGTCCATCCCAACGTACCAGAGAGAGATCGAGCGGTAGGAAAAGGTTGTGACAGATATTCTGACACTCATTCAGGATTTTCTTATCGTCATTTCACAAGAAAGTGGCAGTGTAAAACATTAGACACTAAAGTACTAGATTTCTACTTTAAGTATATAAAAATCTTTATTCATCATGTAGGCATATAAAAGGCACTTATGACAGGTCAAAACACAAATGGAAATTCTCCATACGGAATAAGTAACTATGGTTAATGGCGTAGGAACTTGGAATCCACCTTCAAGGGCAGATCGGCAGGGATACAACGACGAGGAAAGGACTGGAAAAGGAGAAAAGAGGATGACTATTAGTAGTATTTATTCTTTATATGTTTGTTCCCCTACACAGATGACAATCAAAACTCAATTACCCGCTATCAGAGTTCTGGAGTTGAGCACATTATGTGACGTCATCTGGTTTTTCTGTTATAAACCTCTTATCGTAACGTTAATTGACAAAGTTGGTCAATGACATGATTTTAAAGAAATAACTACTGGATCATTAAATATTATCAAAACAACTTTTGAATTCAATACAGTTGAATATAAATAAAAGGAAAGTGAGTTACTCTTAGTATATATGTATTTTAACCCCTTGACTGTCGAAACCAAGTGGCTGCAAACAAAAAATATGCATAAACTCAAGCAATATACATAAACTTCTAAATGAGTTTGTATCGTAGATATCAAGAACTACGAGTGACTTTCGGTCCTACAACACCCAGATCCGAAATGTGTGGAATCCAATGACGAAAGAAACCTATAAAGTTTTTTCGTCACTGGTGGAATCACACAAATATTTGTTTGGATGCGGTTACTGAACACATGACTTCTCGTTTCGCAGCCGGCTACTAAGTCGCTACACGGAAGGTTGTCGGAGTTAATCTCATATTACTCTTTAGATTTTAATTTGTTGCAGTTTGCATCTTTTACCGTAGCATTATTTCATGTAATTTCTAATTTATTATTTCGACGATAACCTTAATCATGTGTTACACTGTCATGCTTGAGCAGAACGAATATAGCTTAACATTCAATAATTCTATGTGAATTTGCGCTTGTTAATTTGGACGTAACCATTCACCAATATGTATTCTGGGGATTTGCGTCAATCACATGAACAACCAAAGACTACTTTTCCTCAGTCACAAAACCTACCGGAACACCTCGACACAAGAATCGTTTGAACCACGATGATAGCAGAACTGTTTCACCCAGCGACAAAAAGAAAGAATAAGCTATCCTGACCAGGAGAAAACCTATTAGGTGACGTCAAACGTCGGGATAGATAATTTTACGGTTGGTCACCTATATTAAGGAGTGGCAACGACAGTCTAGACGGATATACAGGAATAGGACGAGGTAGCTGGTTCGATTCCAATCCTGGATACAACTAACTTTTAAGAACTTTTTATCGTAACTCTGGAAGAGAATCATGAGGAAACATGAATATAAGAGTTCGTTATAATTATTTTGATGGTACGACGTCCATCCCTTTAAGTCAGTGTTGTGTACGAAGACCTAATCTACTAGTGCAGGAGATTCGTTCCCGTCAATGTGACATACACACATATACACTCACGCCTGGAATCCTGGAAGGGGTAGGCAGAGGTGTAACTAGTACATCCACTTTTTGACGAATTCATAACATCCCCATAATGTGATAGGGGGTAAGCCTATCGCTATACCGGACACAATTCCAGACAATGTCACAGTATTATTTAATATTTATTATGTGCTTAATAGACGAAAGTGACAGGATATATATCGATACAGATTTACTGACCCACGACGCATGTTGCGATGGCGCGTCCCTTCATTTATATTCGCTTTTACTTTGCATGTACTAGAGTACATCGTTGCGTCAAACTCCTCAACGGTAGCTGCACAGCTTAATTTTTACGCACCTATCAGAACTCGTTTTAGATAATTCTAAATATAAATAATTCGTGCACATTATTCAACGCTCGAATAAATATAATAATAAATTAGAAATAGGAAATCAATAATGGTAGTGTAAAATGTCAAGGACGCGGAATATCGTGGCCCATAATATATGGGTCAGTAATAAAATCAAGTAAAGCAAGTGTTTTCACGTGTAAAGTTATTGATAACCAAGCGATGAGTTTGCACGCCGCGGCTGTACAAATTTATATCAACATAAGTTTTCCACTTTCATTATCCTGTTACGATTAACAAAAGTGAGAGTGTTCACGGATTAGATTCAAAAACTCACTATCAACCATCTACGTTATTTAACAAAGAGTTTGTGCCTTTCACTTAGCATTCGGAACTGACACGTAGACTTGATTTTGATTCTACATTGGGACTACAGATCAAATATTGACTAACCTTGCAGCGTATCCGTGGCAGAGCTAGGCCGTCAGATCACATATAATATTCACAGTGTTATCATAGTTGTGGATTGCGATGTTGAGCGAAAGTGATTGTTTCTGTGTACGCGATTGGTGACGATGGAAGTGTCGCGTTGACGTAGGCACGGCACACGCGGCGGTTGTACTCGCGGCGACCACTCGGCGCGGAGTGCTGACTGCTGACTGAACTGTGTAGTGTGGAGGCTCGACTCTCGACAGTCGACACCGACACTCGGCAGTAAGCATGAGCCACGCAGCCAGCGAGAAGTGCGGGCGCGCCGCACAGCCTGCCCGCCACGGCCCCGGCCCTGCGTCCACCCCGCACCGCCCGGGAACGCGTCAAGAAAATTGTTTTTCCCGAACTATTCGTTCTTTTATATTCCCAACGTTCAAACTAATTATATAGCTTTACTTAATATACAATGCTGGTTGGAATTTAGTTACTTATGTTTCTTAAATTACATTTTCATTTTACCTTCATACATACACTCACGCCTGTAATATCCGGAGGGGTAGGCAGAATTGTAATCAGTACACCAACTTTTCGCCGAATTTATTAGTGTCCAATATTGCGATAGGGGGCGAGCCTATCGCCATACCGGCTACAATTCCGGGCTGATACCGAGTATTTCTAAATATAAAAACCTAATATTACTTTACCCGACCCGGCGTTCGAACCGAAGACCTCAGCACAGCAGTCATAATGCATGCGCAATAACAACTGCGCCACCGTTTTATTTATCTTCACGTGCATGAAATATCTTTTCGTAAAGCTTTAATATACATTGCAATGCCTCGTAATTCAATATTTTGCATAGGGTTGCTGCTGTATATAGATGGGGGTGGCACTTATCGTCAGATGACGTAGAACACCGTTTTCTCGTCATTCTGTCGATTTTTTTAGTGCCTTAATAGGCAGACGAGCAGACGGGCCACCTGATGGTAAGTAGTGACCGCCGCCTATGGACTTCTGCAATGCCAAGGCACACAAAAAGCCGCTGCCTACCGTTAATATAATAATTCTACTTATGACTATAAATTAAATTAAATTTACACAGAACCCTGAGCAAATAGGATGGCAGACCCTGATATTTAGCTAGGATAACGTCGTAGAAATATCCCATGTAGAAAGAAAGAAGTAAATATAAAAAAAAACATAACATGCATCTGTAGATACAACATCCGTTTTCAATAGAGTTATATTTGTGTAGCCTTCTCAGTACTCTATGCCCGGGTGTTTGAGCTGTATCGATTTTTAATAACGTGTTCCAGGAAATTCTAGGAAGAGCTTATTAATGTTTATCATATACGGATATTCTATTCATAAACACTAACATTTCATATTAAGTACATCGGCTGCCTACGGAGCATTTCAAGCGACGGTGTCGGTGGTAACCTGTATGGATCCACATATGGTCACTGGAATTTTAATTTCCAGCTTTTTAATACAGAAAATTTTCCGGGGATTCCCAAATCCCGAGCTAGATGTGATGTAACTAGATGTGCAATAGATGCACCCACAGTTTATGGTATTCCCGTGATAATGAGCTTATCGTACCAGCAAACCCGTATTGGTTGGGAATCGAAAACATTTTTTTTAACCATAACGTCTTCTAAACTTGAACTCGGGAACTTGAACAACCACTGTGCACTACCACTAAGCCGATGAAGCAATATAAAATATATATGTATGTATGCTTGTATATAGAATTATATTACACATTTTACTTTTAATTTTTTACTATATTGTATGTGTATTACTATATATTTATGTTTGTAAGTCTTATATATGTATTCGTATATGATAAACACTTTCTCTACTTCCATTTCTTGTTATATACACCTAATTTGATTATTTTCTGCACTTGGCAGACTTCTCATACCTTCGAAAAATTCTCAGATATGCAGGTTTCCTCACGATGTTTTCCTTCACCGTTAAAGCAAGCGATAATTACACAACACTACAATAACATTTTAATACACACATAACTTTAGAAAAGTCAGAGGTGTATGCCACTTGGGTTTCGAACCTACGACTTTCGTCTTGGCAGTCCGTACCGCAACCAACTAGGCTATCACTGCTTACCAAAAAAAAATATGTTCACATTTTTTATTGAAATTGAATACGTGGAATTTTAATTTCTAGTGAAAGAGCTTTATAAAAGCGTCCCCGAATACTTGAGCTCTATGATTCTTTACTAGGAAACAGGCAGACGTTGTATTGTGATATTAAGTATATATATTTTTACATGCTTGTTTCTATGATATGGGAATTATATGAAATGCTTAATGTTGCGGTAAAATAAATTTAATAAAAGTCTGGGTATAACAAAAATATAAGATACTAGCGGACCGTGCAGACGTCGTCCTGCCCGTAAAAGCAGCGCCACACCGACTGCAGCGCTATCTGCCGGGCTGATTTGTGAATCTAAACCATCCAGGGCGCCACCCAAACGCATACAAAAAAAAACATTCAAATCGGTCCAGCCGTTTAGGAGGAGTTCAGTGACATACACACGTACAGTAGAATTATATATATAAAGATAACAAAAATAGGCATTCATGACGACTAGCGACAGAAGTGAACACTTAAAACTTTGGAATTACTGTGTTCTTTTTTGAAACATCGTCTATGAAGTAGTAACTTGTCTTGTTTATAATTATATGACAATAATTATAAAATTAATAGGTGTGCTTATGCCAAAAGTAGAATAATATATGCGTGTCATGCGAGTTTAGTTGTTTTTTCCCATACCAAAAGTGCCCAACGTGCCTAAAAAAGTTTTAACTTAAAAAACCACACCCAATTTGTCTATGGTTGGAATTTATGATGAAAATTTTGCATCTATCTGTATATATAAAAGAAGAAGCTGACTGACTGACTGACTGACTGACTGACTGACTGACTGATCGATCAATGCACAGCCTAAACGGCTGGGGTTAGAGACTTGAAATTTTGACAGTAGGTACCTTTTATTACGTAGGCATCCACTAAGGAAGGGTTTTTGGAAATACCACCCCTAAGGGGGTAAAATAGGGGATAAATGTTTGTATGAAAATCCGTCATTTTTGAAGTTAAATTCATGAAAATTAGTATTTGGCATTTTAGTTAAAAATAAAAAATATATGTTTCAGGATTTTTTGAAATTCCGCCCCTAAGGGGGTAAAATAGGGAATGAAAGTTTGTATGAAAATCCGTCATTTTTAAGTTAAACACATGAATATTGATAATTTGTATTGTATACTTTTTCTCCCAAACATGACCTCCACGCGGGCGGAGCCGCGAACAACAGCTAGTTAAAAATATGGAACAGAAAAAAACACATTCGGCGATCAGTAGGTACATAAATTCCATTTCATTGAAGATTCAATAATGAGATTACAGTGATAGGTAATAAATTATCTTTTTTTCTGAACAATAATTAACTTACAAGCCCTGTAAAAAAATAACGACAAAATACCCTAAATTATATAAATAAATAACACCCAACGGTCACACATATAGCCCCGACCCCACCCACACTAAGATACGAGTCTTGTGTTGTGGGTATCAGGGACTACGAGAGACTTTCGGTCTCACAACACCCAGACCTCGGACACAAATATCTGTCTGTCACACAAACATTTGTCCCGGTGTGGGAATCAAACCCCTCTCGTCTCGGCCTCTCGTCTCACAGCCGGCTACTCCCCAAATGCGCCACGGAGGCTGATATAAAAAGCGAATTGAAACAAATATGCCTTTTGACTTTGATTGACTGCCTCGGTGGTGCAGTTGTAATTTCGTACGCGGTACGACTGATGTGCTGAGGTCTCGGGTTCGATCACTGATTGGGTTTTGTTATGTGATATAGTGATATTGATATTTTGAAATTACCCAAGTATGGCGATAGACTCGCCCCCTATCACACCATGGGACGATAATAAGCTCGGCGAAAAGTGGGTGTACAGTAACGGCAACAAAAGAAAGTTCTCGGTATTTTCCTTTCATTGCGTTTCATTTTAAACCTATTCTCTACAAGAATATTGATTTACCTTGCTGTAAATATTATTTTACAAATGCATACTTGTAGCGGGGAGTTTAAATAGTGGAGAATTGTTTCCGTACTGGAAAAATTATAAAGACGTAGTTTTTTATTCAGCAACCAACAAATTAAGGCAACAATATCCATCACACAAAGTAAAAGAATAATGGCATTTGGTTCATCTGATGAATGATGACCGCGGCCTATGAACAACCACTACATCTAAGTCATGTCCAATTAAAGAACTCAAACCAATAGGGTAGTTTCCTGTGTTTAATTTTGTACATTATTCGATATGCAAACGAATACGCAAAAGAAACCGTTTTGTGAAAACAAAATCCAAATTGCTTGAAAAATGAGTTCACAATATTTATTTTAAATATTGGTATGAGCAAATATGGGTGCGTAGTGGGAACATCTCACATTCTCCCTCGCACAACGACACAGTTATAGCCATTCTGAGAGGTGACGTCACGGTTTATATCATGCATCCTTGTACTGACATTTGACAACTACCCCTTCCAGCTGATTTGAATGGCGTCGAATTTACTTACTTTGTTTATATTGATAAAATTCTTTCGATAATAGGTTTTAGGTAAAGTAATTTTTTGAATGAAATAATAAAAAAATCGTGTTATCTACCCTATTGCAAAGGGATTTAAATTATTACCGCTAACATGAAATTACGCAAATTAATATTAATAAAGGAACAACCTCTTCAGTTCGTCAACAGCATTTTAATTCCAATGTGTAATAGGACTCATTGCTATATTGGGAAGAAACCAAAATCTAAGGGAAACAATATGTATCACACTAAGTATGGAAACACACAAAACGATTGACGGTATAATGTTTCTTTGTAAGCAAGTATCATATACGGGCTAGAGATTTCATGCAGTCTCCCAATTTATAAAAATCTTTTTGATGACCGCCTCCGTGGCGCAGTAGGCTAGTAGCTCCCTTGAGGAGTGTCCAGCCTGGGAAGAAGAGCGCAGCGCTCTCAGAATATATGTCAATGGAGACCTTTCTCTGCCGGCCGTGGTGGCTGCCATGGTTGGCAGACGAAGGTCGTGGCGTGCGATGGCCTCCTTCTGCGAACGTGTCATGTCGCAGAAGGAGAGCGCCGAACGGGATCGGGAACGAACCGATCCCGCTCGCCGCCAAACGAGAAGAAGGCGCCGAGTATGACGACAGACTGGCGCCTCCCGCCCTGTGGATTGGGGGCTTTGAAGAATTCTAACGGTATATATAATATTAATATAACGGTATATATTATATAATGTAATTCCACGGTATACCCTGCCTGTCGTAAGAGGCGACTAAAAGGGGTCACGGGGGTCGCGGCTGCTCAGCGGGGGATGTGCGGCCTTCACAAATATTTCTACATATACTTTCATGGTGCGACCCCGAGACAGATGGCGGCGCGAAGTGTCGTGCTGCCGTAGGACGTGGAGGGCATCCAGCCCTAAAAGAGACGGGCCGTAGAGGTACCGCGCAGGGATGGTACCGGCAGCAATCCAGAGATTCTCAGGATCCCCCGGAACCATCCCGCATGCGCTGCAGATGGCCACCGCGGGGTTTTTAGTCGGCACATCGGCGTAGGAAAATTGGTTAGGGCCCCGATCTAGTCGTCCCTCGGGTAAACTGGGTCAGAAGGTCGGTGAGTCCGGCATAACCATCTCCCCTCCCCCGAGGTTGAGAAGGTATCCGTAAGATGGATTTTCCCCGCGACAAAAAAAAAAAAAAAAGTAGGCTAGTAGCTGACTGTGAAACGAGAGGCGGTGGGGTCCGGGGTCTGGGTGTTGTGACACCGAAAGTCTCTCGTAGTCCCTGATACCCACGACACAAGACTCGTATCTTAGTGTGGAATCGGGGCTATGTGTGTGACTGTTGGGTATTATTTATTATTATTAAATATTCATGTTATTTTGTGTTTTATTTTTTATTTTCAATTTTGTGTAGCGCTCACAATAATTCCTTTTTCAAACGTATATGACAAAAAAATCTTTTTAACTATTTCAGATATGACTTGATTTGCAAAACAAGTTTATTCTAGAATCTTCACACTACGGCTTATCAGAACCTGTTGAGTCGTCGCGTCGTCCCGGGGGATTACCAACAAGTGTTTTCTCAGACGATGCCCGTTTCTCGTCATAACAAATAAGGGGAGTACTAATAACTGTTAAGCGGTGATAAATGTTCAAAGAATAGGTTAAATAGAAGTAGCCATTGTTCACGGGCAGTATTTTTAACCGACTTAAAAAAAAGAGGAGGTTCTCAATTCGTTGGAATCTTCTTTTTTATGTATGTTCCTCGATTACTCGAAGACGCCTGGACCGATTCGAGAAGTTCTTTTTTTGTTTAAAAGGGTGTGCTTTTGTTTATACTTCCCAGGTGGTCCAATTGGCACCAAGTCAGGATCTGATGACGGAATCTCAGAAAAATCGAGGCAACCCTCAAATTTTATAGGGACGCTTAATTTTTTTTTTTGTGTACTTTTTATGAATTACAAAACTTTTATTCCATCTATGGTACAGTATTTTTCAAGGCAAATTATTTCATGTAAAAGTTCAATAACCTCAAACTAAATTTATAGAAATTGATTCCACGCTTCAATCATGGAAATGTTAGATATATTCTGTAATTTATAAAATTCATTAATAAAAGGTTAAATAACGATCATTAGATATCATGTTAGAATCTTTATGATGTGGTTTTCAACAAAAAAAAAATTGTAAAGACAATTTTATTAAGCTAATATGTTCCACTATAGGAGAAAGACGTCCTATACCTTGGTGAAGATGGGTTCATAGCATTAATTTCTTTTACAATTGATTTCATTTTTTGGAAGTGGTAGAGCCACGCTGTAGACATATTTGACTACAGCATGAATCGGCCGGCTCGACCGGAGTAGTACCACTGTCTCACAGAAAACCAACGTAAAGTGTCAGTTTACTGTCGCGTTTCATATGATAAGAGAGATATCCGGAGGCCCAGATTCCCCCTTCCCTTCCCTAATCCCTATTCCTGTCCTTCAAGGCCGACAGCGCATACATGATACTTTCGGAATTGTGTGTAACATCAAGTGACATCAAAAATTAATAATAACAAAGGCCGACAAACGAACAAATAAGGCACCTGTTGTTAGGTGATTGAATATATGTATGTATGGATGTATAAACACTCACAATTCCGTAATTGATTAATACGCTTTTCTCCTATTAAGAATCCGTTACAGAGCGGACCCACGAGCCGCAGCCTTAGTATTTATTAAATATTATCTTTTACCCACAGCTTCGCATACGTTTATCAGTACTATAGGAATCAGAAATACTATTAAAAAAGAACTTTAATATTTTTCCAATATTTTCAAATAATTCGATAAGCAACCGAATATAATACGCAAAGAAACCCTTTTGTCAAAACAGAACCACCTCAACCCTTAACCCCTCTCATTAGTAGAGGAGGTCCACGACCAGCAGTGGGATTAAGTTGAATACAGGGCTAGGACTATTATTTGTCCAACTGCTCCCTATATTTCTATTTGACTAATTTGGTTATCGGATAAAAGACATCCCAGAGACTCGCCAAGTTTCATTACTCAGTGTCGAATAAATGGATGCCATTGTCGATCCTGCCTAACAGGAGTTACAATAGCGGGTATATGGCCGGGATAGTCTCTGAGCACGACGAGCGAGTTGAGCGAGTCCTGTCTTTTTAGCAGAGGCCGGTAAACGAGCAAGTGAGTCAACTGATTGTAAATAATCTCTTTGCGTGTACAGTACCCAGATTGATGGACATTGACCAGATGCATTATCGTTCTTGAAGAAAGGAATCAGAATTGAGAAGGGATTTGGTTCGGAAATCTCGTGCATTGTAAAAAAACCTAACTGAATTTTCACGTCGTTTTTCAGCGACAACGATAATATCCTGGTTGGGAATGCCCTTACATCTGCATATAATATTGTCTACAATTTCTATATCTTAAATAACTTCAATGACGCGAGCGAGATAACAATATACCTACGAGACTGCGTGAGGCGAGACAAGGCTACTCTTGTGTGTACTTCGACTATCGATGAGTTTCCCAGTGTTTGGAGTAGGCTTAACTGTTCATAGACAAGTGTAGCACTTACAATCAGACGAGAGTAAATCACATTCAGTAAAAATATAGTAATAGACTTTATCTCGTTACGTGGTGGATCACATCATAATTAATAACCTCGGCAGCACGCGAGTGAAATAAATAAATAACACCCAACAGTCACACACATAGCCCCGTCCCCATATTACGATATCAGATACGAGTCTTGTGTCGTGGGTATCAGGGACTACGAGAGACTTTCGGTCTCACAACACCCAGACCTCGGACACAAATATCTGTCTGTCACACAAACATTTGTCCCGGTGTGGGAATCGAACCCACGGCCTTTCGTTCCACAGCCGGCTAATCGCCAACTGCGCCACGGAGGCTGCCAAAAATAAATGTAAATATGTTTAAATGAAATGAGAGGTCGTAGGTTCGATCACCGCTCCGAGACAAATGTCTGTGTGATCCACAAATATTTGTTTCGAGTCTGAATGGTGTGGGACCGTAGTCCCTCGTAGTTATTGATACCCACGATACAGGTTTGACCTAGTGTAGGGTCAGGACTACAGACTACTAGGTGTGTGACTGTCGGGTGTGTTTATTTTATTCATAATTAAACGTTACTTATTCCCAGGCTTAATTTTTAAGGGATTGATTAGTAGTGGATTAATCGTAATTAGTAAAGAAATTCTCACCTATGAAAGCAATAAAAAAATTAAACTCTTTGTAAACGTGGCATTGTAACTTCAAAATAAATTGATCAATTTCGATGCTGCTTTTTATATAAAAGCTGGATTAATACATATAGTTTATTAGCTGTGTTTGAAAAAATCTAGAAATATTGAAATTACATGACTTCTTTAATTGATATCGAAGGTTTTTAACAATATTTGAAAACTAGGAGAAACCTTTAACTATAATAAAAGTGAACGATCGATTAAAATATAATTTAATAATGTTTTCCAATAACAGAATTGTTCTATAATTAAAAATGTATCTCTTTCTCAGAAATGATAATAAATCAAAATTGCATAAAAACCTAAAAGAAATAATAAATAGTAACAATGCATTAAAGAAGTGCGGCCGATACAATCAGGAGGGTTACTCTTGACACTCGATTCCGATTTAAAATTGGGATGGGTTCGAAAACTGTACAATTGGCACTCTTGAACGCAACACCAGCGCACGATTTAATTGAATACGGCGGAATTTTTAGTAACTAAGTGAAATAGAGTATTTACGATTGCTAGTTCGTAAATATTCTATTTCATTTAGTCGAGTGAGTAAGAGTGCCAACATCTTCTAGATTGGAATTGAAACTGTATGGAGTTCGAGATTGTAATTGATTTCAAGAGTAGGCCTATAGAATGTGAAAGGGAGTCGAGGCCGCGGAAGAATGAAATAAACTTGCCAAGATTATATCAATAATGATTAGATAATGTATACATTAATAAAATCAACTGATGTAAAAGTTTTAAAAACATTGATAGGCAGATTGTAATGAAATTCTTGTTATGTAGATTTAAGGAACGTAATAACTGTGAAAAGACGGAATGGAATGCAAAATATATATGCAAAGAAAACATTCCCTCATTATATATTATTCGACCACGATAAGACTACTTCTCAGATTTCTTCTATTGAGAACTTCGGATCACAATTGGGGACTGACATTTCAAAGTTTTATTTCAACTTTATTTTTTCGTAAATTACGCGCTCGTATTCGTTTTGTTACAAACTCATATACTTGTAATTCTTTAAATTCTAAAGGAGAAGATATTACAGATATTGATAAAATATTTATATGCGATAACAAATACTTTACTTTCACATTTCACAGATAATAATATAATTTTATGACAATGATCAGATTATAAGGAGTTTTCAATAACACCGCGGCTTAAAACAACGATAAGCCTGAAACACAAAATGACGTGATAAATAATAATGAACAGCTAAAAAAAAGTTAAACTTGATTAATTTTTGCCAAAGATTTCAAGAAATCTTCTTCACGATCCACGGCTCAGTTGAATAGCGGTGTATTTACACTCAGTCCCTTTAGTGATACTTTCTACTCAGGATGAGTTGAAACAGAAAAAAATTCAAACGGATAAAAACTGCTATCAAAGAATTTTCAAATAATGATTGCTTTTGTAAATTAAAAGTTCACAAACCATACGCGAGCCAATCGAGATAATTGACAAATTATCTTTATCGAACGATTTCAGTAATGATAAAGTTAATAATATTTAAAAATATAAATACTTGCTCCATTCGAATGTTCACTATATCATTGTGTAGATTGTTTCGAATCAAGATATTTTGTGTTTACGACAATCTTGTCATATAATATGAGTGCCTTTTTAATCATAGCCATTTTAACCTTTATTATAAATGTAATATTCATAGTGCTATCGTTTCTGTTCACTTTCAAATATTACGATAAAAATGCGGTGAGTTATTTGACAAAATATTTATGTACTAGATGTTGCTCGCGGCTCCGCCCGCGTGGAGGTTATCATTGGAAGAAAGGTATACAATCCATGGAGGCATCTTAAGCTATTACACTTTTCTGATTATGCTATCCCATAGGAAGCGTGCATTTTTCCGGAATAAAAAGTAGCCTAGTCATTTTCTGATCCCTAAACTGTCACTATGCAAAAAATCACATCGATCCGTTGCTCTGTGAAAAACTATAGTATCCCATGGGAACTGCACATTTTTCCGGGATAAAAATAAATGGAATACCTAGCCTATGTGCTATTCCAGACTATAATCTATCTTTGTGCCAAATTTCAAGCAGATCCGTCCAGCCGTTGTAGCGTGATTAAGTAACAAACATCCATCCATCCATCCAAACATTCGCATTTATAATAGTAGTAAGATTAAGAATAAAGTGGCATTAGCTCAACTATCTAATCTTTATCGAACACACACGAATCAAAACCAATATTCATAGTAGATATTAGTACTTAATACAATTTATCTATGGCACGGAGAGCCCTACTATTTAGAGTACGAAATAAATCCAGGCGAATATTCGAGTTAAGACAATACATAGGATCAGTTACGCCTATGTCTCATAGGTGCAGGATACTAGCACAGTTACCCGCGCCTATACCCAAAATTCACAATCCATATAAAGTCCCGTCTCTAAGGTGCATGTAGAGAACTACTCCATGGACCTCGCGGCGCCGTGGTTTTACACTTTCAATATTAAAATATTATTTTTCACAAGTAAAATAAAAAAACATAGGACTAACGACAGAAGTGAAAACATAAAACTTTGTAATAACTGTGTCCTTTTTTTGAAACAGCGTCCATGTAGTAGTAACTGTTTTTGTTTATGATTGTTTGTCAATAATTATACAACTTCATAGGCGTGCTTATGTGAAATGTAAAATAATCTTCACGTGACGGGCACGCGAGTTCAGCGGATTTTCCCCATCTCAAAATTGCCAAACGTACTTATAGAAGTTTTCACTTAAAAAATTATTTGTACGACCTCAGTGTAAATGAAAGAAATGTAACCTCATGGCTCATTTTTCGATCAATCATGAACAAAACGTACAATCACCCAAAAGGACCTTACAAAAAAAAAGTATACATTGTATGCTATGTAAGATGGCCCTGTCCAGGATATCAAGGTGTACAGCTGATGATTTTGTTAGCCTCGGTTGTACCTATAGTGAGTGAGTAGATGACTATGAAACTAGAGGTCGTATGTTCGGTTCCGTGTATAATAATTTTTGCGTTGTTTCACTCAATATATTGTTAACCCACATAGCGGTACACTAAGGTCTCATCACTGGAATGGGGTTTATGACGAATGTTCCAACTCCTGGGCTCAGAATTGAAGAAGTTTCATTGGAATAAAACTACGACTACATTATTTGAAGCGTTCATATCTGTAAAATGTATGTGTCGAATATTAATATGAACTTACTAATTACGTTTAAAACATTGGTAATATAATCTCAAAAGTCAAGGTATTCAGGCTGACGTTGTTCAAAGACCTTCCTAAACGATTGCAGAGTGCGGGCCAGGATGTATGTATATAACATTCTATATAGGAAACGTGAATTCGTTGCGTTTTAAGAAAAGTTTTCATAACACCATTTTATTATTTATCAAATTAATTGACAGAATTTCAGTAGTTGCATCAGAATTACTACCAGTTACTACTTCCATGTGTATACTTAATCGAAAGCTCCTAACAAAAAACAATTAGCAATGCCCATTTTCTGTGACGATTTTGTTACGACTCCGCTGGTATTGTGCATGATAGGTGGCGGTTCACATTTACCATTTAATTGACCCACTTTCTTGTTTGCCATATATTTATTAGGATAATTACAAAGTATTTAATCCAACTATTTATAATTTAATTATATAAGGTATCTCTATCAAATAGTTTAGCTGTATTCAATTATGTAACAGCTCATTACCGCTACGTGTCATATGAAAACTTTATGTTTAATTTTAATTATTATATTTACAATACTTCTCTGTCTTTAAAAATTAAAACTTTTTAAAGACAGAGAAGTGTTTACATTCTTTCCCAAGATACTCGTTTCTCAAAAAGCGCCTTACATTTTTATTTTATAAAACTTTGCGTGTAACTAAATAGTAGATTTTGCAATTAGACCTTAAGGAACTGAGCCCATCGCGATAAATAAGTCATTTTTTGCTTACTAGCGGTCGGAAAATGAGCAAGAGAGTAACTTGATAGTAAGTCTGTAAGATAGTAGTACAAAGCAGGTCGATCGGGCCCAAATGCCCAATCATCCAGCAGACAGAACTGTATTTAGGAGGCTCTACCATTTCAAAAACTATTTGAACTTCGTAATACGTCATCAAATCTTAACAAAAATAAAACGAAGCATTTTTTACATACATACATATATACATATACACTCACGCCTATAATCCTCGAAGGGGTAGGCAGAGGTGTAACCAGTACACCCACTTTTCGCCGAATTTCGGTCCCATAATGTGATAGGGGGCGAGCCTATCGCCATACCGGGCACAGGTTCCAGACTCCGGGCTAATACTGAGAATTTCTAGATAGAAAAACCCAATATAACTTTACCCGACCCGGGGATCGAACCCGAGACCTCAGCACAGCGGTTGTAACGCATGCGCAATTACAACTGCGCCACAAAGGCAGCATTTTTTACGTTTTAATCCAATCACGAGAACAATCAAGATTATTGTTTTTCGACGGAGAAAACATGTAGGTACATATATTATACATGCAAAAATATGATTTCTTTTAAATCAGAATTAAAACGTTTATTATGCAAATATATATAGGCACTTTTACATGTCAATGAATAAATCATTGAAGACTCTACGAATACTTCGAAAATGCCCTCCACCTGTTTAAAATTTCGTACTACCCGCGGAATAGTTTTGTTTATGTTTTACACAGCGCAAGGGATTGACATGATTTTTACATCGTTTCAGTTGAGGGGTCTGATAATGACATAGGCTACTTTTTATCCCGGAAATTCACGGTTCCTATGGGATAGCATAATATAGAAAGATGTAATAGCTTAAGATCTCCCTATGAATTATATACCTTTTCTTTCAAAAATAACAACCACGCGGGCGAAGCCTCGGGCAAAAGCTAGTATTATATAAATAAAGCCAGCCTTGGCGTAGTTGGCGAGTAGCCAGCTGTGAAACGAGAGGCTGTGGGTTCGATTCCCACACCAGGACAACTGTTTGTGTGACAGACAGATATTTGTGTCGGGTCTGGGTGTTGTGAGACCGAAAGTCTCTCGTAGTCCCTGATCCCCACAAAACAAGAATCGTATCTTAGTGTGGGATTGGGGCTATGTGTGTGACTATTGGGTGTTATTTATTTATTTATAAAGAAAATTTAAAAACCTCCTTCATTTTTATTTATCATTAAAAAGCCATCGTATTTTTACAGGAAGTCGTTGACCCTAACATGGCCGCGCCTCAGTTAATGATACATCATCAGGAATCGCCTCGTGGCAGCTTGCCTCAAGTAGCATTGTATCACACGTTGGTGCGAGTCAGCACGGACAGTCGCTCCGTAGTCACCGACCTACCGCATGGTTTGAGGCAGAAATATATCGCCGAGTCTGATAACGGACATAAGTAAACATTAAGAAAACCAATGTAAATCATTGAAATAAAACGAATTTTACGGATTATATCGCGGTTTATTTTACTTTTTTAACCCGACGTTTCGAAGGCTTTACAGCCTTCGTGGTCACGGGGCAGACTAAGTTGTATGTCGTCACGAAAGTATAGTGCAATGTTTCTACCCTCCATATAGTTGATATATAATTTTTATTTGTTGTAGTCCGATCTACGCAGAAGGAGCTCACAATGTCTTGAGGTCTGGCAGTTGGTCTTTTGGGTTCCGATTTAATTAAATGTATAATTGGATCCCAGGCTGGTGCTAGCTTCCAACCATCTTCTCTATTGAAATTTGGATGTTTTTTAATTTCAATAGCCTCGCGGATCATCCTAGGCAGGAATCGGTGTTCTTTGGCAAGGATTTGTGGCTTGTCAAATCGAAGATAATGCTTGGAGCCTTCCTCTGAATGTTCAGCAACTGCAGACTTCGTAGAGCGTCGGTGTTTTACGTCAGCTATGTGTTCTTTTACGCGGGTCCCTATATTTCTTTTTGTTTGACCAATATAAGAGAGTCCACAGTCACAATCTATTTTATAGATGCCCGGTTCTTGTAGAGGTATATGACACTTAACAGGTGGTAAGAATTGACTTATCTTCTTGGGCGGCTTATAATAGGTTTTAATAGAAGCACGCTTCAGTACATAGCCAATCTTGTCAGTGACGCCTCTGATGTAAGGTAAAGTGACCGGGACACGCTCGACTGTGGCTGGTTTCACTCGGTTTCTGTGATGACGGCGAGGAATTTGGAGCTTGTTGTCATGCAGTACTCGCTTGACATGTTGCAGCTCAGCGGCCAGATGTTTCTCACTGATCAGGATTACGGATAACTAAAACATCTAAAAATGCAAGTGAATTATTTTGTTCTAACTCCATAGTAAATTGAATTTTATTATTAATGGAGTTAAGGTGGTCTAAAAATGCAGTTACTTTGTCAGATGGTAAAATTGTGAATGTGTCATCTACATACCGCTTGTAAAATCTTACTGGAACAGGGGCTGTGCTAAGGGCTATCTCCTCAAAGTCCTCCATGAAGATATCGGCGACTACTGGAGACACGGGTGAGCCCATAGCTACCCCATCCACTTGCATGTAGAATTGACTATTCCACAACATGTAGCCAGATGTAAGGCAATGGTTGAGTAGTTCTGCATATGCTAGGGGCAAGCTATTCTCGGCTAACTTCTTAGAGACAATTTTGATGCAGTCTTGTACGGGTAAACTTGTGAACAGTGACTGGACATCAAAACTTACCAAGGTTTCATTGTCAGCTAATTGTAGGTGTTTAATGTCACTGACAAATTGGTATGAATCCTTCACAGATGCTCTGGTGTTTCCTCTAAGTGGTGAAAGCACTTTGGGTACGTGCTGAGCCAATCTATAGGTTGGTGTGTCGATCTGACTCACTATGGGACGTAGCAGTAAAAAAAAAAAAAAGTAAAATAAACCGCGATATAATCCGTAAAATTCGTTTTATTTCAATGTATAATATTCGCGTAAATATAAGAAACCACAATGTAAATCAATTTGTAATACTGGTTTTGTTAGTAAACTGCTAGTAATAGTAAATATCAGCTTTTCCTTCACTTCCTTCATATGCTATGTGTACCGATCATTGTATTACATAGGTCTAATAATTATTGTATGGTGGTGGGTAGATTAGTTTTATACAATAAATCAGTCAGCCGCTAACTCCCGTGTTTCATCGCCGTTGCACTGGCGACGAGTGGGATATATTTTTTAAACCGATCTAATTGTGTTCAATATAGTATCAAGTGTTGCAAAAATGCCTATTGGAAAGTTAGAACCGTTTGATTTGAACTCGAAGCAGTGGCCAGCTTACATACGTCGAGTGAATCAATACATTTTGTTGAACGACATCAAGGACGAGCGCAAAGTACCCATGTTAATCAAAATCGTAGGCGAAGCAACATATTCGCTTATGTGTGACCTGTGTTCACCCGAGTTCCCGGAAAATAAGTCCTACGACGCACTGGTGAAACTTGTAACCGATCATTTAGAACCACAACGTTCGGAAATTGCGGAGCGCCACGTGTTCAGGTTGCGTCGTCAACATACTGGCGAGTCTCTGATGGAATACTTACAAGCGTTAAAACACTTGGCTACCACTTGTAAGTTCGGGAAATGTAAAAATTGTGCGTCTCTCGAGGAAAACCTTCGGGACCAATTCGTGTCAGGCCTGGCGAGTGACACAATGCGTTCTAGATTATTCGCAGAGAAAAAGATTGAATATAGAGAAGCGGTGGAGTTAGCACTGGCTCTGGAAGCCGCAGAAAAACATGCGGAGGTAAGCGGCACTACGCGGCTGAGATCGAGCCTAGGTACAAGCGGTGAGGCGACCGAAGGTGTACATTATGCACGGGGAAGCAGCGGGCGCGGGCCGAAGGGCCGCGGCGAGCAGCGCGCGGGCGCTGCCCCGGCCGGCTCGGCGGCGGCGCAGGCCTGCTGGCGCTGTGGGAAGGCGCATCGTCCGGACAGGTGCCAGTATGTACATTATAATTGTGATCAGTGTCACAAGAAAGGGCATTTAAAAGTGATGTGTAAAATGGTGCGAGGTATTGGCGGTCAAACAGACAGTCGACAGAACTATGTTAGCAGCAGTGTAAGTGAAAATGAGTCGGATGACATTTTCAACCTAAGCGTGGCGACCAAAGGTAACAAATCATTTTTTATAAAAGTGATTATAGACAGCTACGATGTGGAGTGCGAAGTCGATACGGGTAGCCGTATATCAGCCATTAGTGAAACAATGTTCAATCGAATGTTTAGTTACAAGACCATGTTAATTGATAACTTAGTGTTACGTAGTTATTCCGGATCACGAATCGAATCGCTAGGTTATATCGAGGTAAATATGAGACTACGAAACGTCACAGCGCGATCATTACGCTTATATGCTTATGTGATAAGAAGTGGGGCCCGACCTATTATGGGTAGGGATTGGCTACGGGCACTAAAAGTCACTCAAATTAATTTGCACGCTATAGCCGACGATGGATTCGTGAACCGTTTATGTCTCGAATTCCCGGAAGTATTTACCGACAAGCTAGGTATGTGCAAACAAACCATTCGATTGCAGCTGACGGACCATGAACCTGTATACGTGCGCGCGCGGCCCGTGCCGCTCGCGCTGCGCGTTCGAGTCGAGCGGGAGCTTCGCCGTCTCGAGGCGGACGGCTCCATATACCGCGTCGATTACGCGGATTATGGGACACCGATTGTACCGGTTGTTAAAAAGAATGGCGAAATTAGGATTTGCGGGGATTATAAGATTACAATAAATCCACAATTGAAACGCGATTATTATCCCTTACCGCGAATCGAGGAATTGTTTACGAACCTCAGTGGCGGTAAAGAATTTACTAAGATTGACCTTAGACACGCCTACGAACAATGTTTATTGACGGATGAGTCACAGCTTTACACTGCAATTACAACACATATCGGGATGTTTGCGTATCGGCGTACCCCATATGGGCTTTCTTGTATACCCGAGAAGTTTCAAAAAATTATGGAACAAACATTACGCGGAATTGAAAATTGTGTAGTTTTCTTAGATGACATTTGCGTCACGGGGGTAGACAGAAATGCTCACATTAAAAACCTGAAAGCTGTACTCGAACGGTTGCACGATATGGGTTTGACAGTTAAATTAAGCAAATGTAATTTTTTACAAGAAAGTGTCAAATATTTAGGTTTTATTATCGACAAACAGGGTTTACGGCCGGACCCAGCTAAACTGGAAGCTATTTCTAGTGCACCAAGACCGGAGAATATTACACAACTTAAAAGTTTTTTAGGAATGTTAAACTACTATGGTGAATTCATTAGGAATTTAAGTACACTATTATACCCTTTGCACAATTTACTAAAAAGACAGGTAGAATGGAAATGGAGTTCGGATTGTGAAACTTCTTTTGAGAACGCAAAAGGGGCTCTCCTGAGTGAACGGGTGTTAGCGCATTACGAGGAGGGGGTGCCGCTCGTGTTGTCTGTAGATAGTAGGAGTGTTCGTTATATTAGATAACCGATAAAATAACCTATTATTTATACATAATCATATAGCCTATTATTTATTACATCAGGCAAGCGTTATTTATACGGAACGATTATTTTTATTACATGCGACCAAAACCGCCGGCCACGGGCACACAAACGACATCCATCACATACACACTGCATACGCACACTGCGAAAGTGACGAAACGCAACTGCCCGTCCACTGACACTTTGTTGTATAATATTTTTGTCACATGCCAAATTATTCTCTAAGATAAACCGTATAAGAACTGTATTCAATTGAATAGTAAAAATAATAGGCAAACTAATATTTTTATGTTCCGCGCTAATATATTCTTTCGCACACGTTAGATTATTTTTTGAATATAATCACTGCGTATGGCTTCGTTTCGTTGGACTTATATGAAGTAGTTTGCGGTGTCGATATATGTTTTAATTCAGTTGTGAAATTGAAGAATTCTTCCAGTCCTAATGAATACAATCTAATGCATTTAATGAAATTTATGTAATGTAATAAATATTAGGAAAGTAAAGTATAATAGTAACGTAGAATATGGTTTAATTAGAAAATATTTTGTATACTTTTTAAGTAAAATGTAGAGAACTAGCCTTAAACATAACACCTATTGTACCTACATTTACAAATAAATGATTTGATTTGATTTGAATTAATCGCTGTGTTGGTTTTTTTGATGATTATAAAAATGTAAATAAAAGTTTTTTTTTATATGGCTACAAGCACTGTGTTGCTGTGCTACGCCAATAAAAGTTAGTTTCGTGTAAATAAATTTTAATTTTTTATTTTATTTTTATTTATTACACACGAAACAGGTGTGTGAAACAAATTGTATACAGAATTGTTTAAAAAATAATTATAACCCAAAAAAAATAATAAATAGGTCCATAGAAATAAATATTAAATAGGTAATGTTTAACAGCGCACGGCGTGCTTTGTGTCGATAATCTAATCGCGTCGTTCTACGAAGCGATGTGATATATTATACTAATATATTATAGCGTAAAAATGATAGGCGTTTTAAAAGTAGCGTATCGTTGTAACGCGTTTTCAATATATAGCCGTTGCGAACACTCCTAGTAGATAGTAGTGCGTATGGGCTTGGCGCCGTACTCGCGCACCGTTATCCGGACGGCACTGAGCGTCCGCTCAGCTGTGCTTCGCGCACGCTTACTGCATCCGAGAGGAATTATAGTCAACTTGACAAGGAAGCACTCGCGATACTTTTTGGTGTCACAAAACACCATCAGTATCTGTTTGGCAGAAATTTTATACTGCGTACCGATCATCAGCCTCTGACCCACATAATATTTGGTGCTAAGGGTGGGATTCCTCAGACGGCTGCCAGTCGGTTGCAGCGTAGGGCCGCACGCTTGGCGGCATACGATTTCACCGTGGAATTTGTCCGATCTGCGGACAACGGTCCGGCGGATGCTTTATCGCGATTACCGTTAGCTCAGGAGGGTCGTTTAGAGGGTTCCGATTTATTGGATTATAACTATGTTAGTATTATAGAGGAGTCTATCCCTATTAGTTTTAAGGATATAGCAAAAGAAACTGAAAAAGATACAGTATTAAACAAAATAAAAGGTTATGTTAATTTTGGGTGGCCGTTTTCGGCCAGTTGTGACGCCGAAAAGCCATATTTTTCTAGGAAACTAGATTTAGTAGTGGAGTTGGGTTGTCTTATGTACAAATACCGAGTGGTTATTTCTTTAACATAACAAAAAAACATTTTAAAAGAGATTCATGAAGGGCATTTAGGTACAAATAAAATGAAAAATTTGTCTAGGAGTTACGTGTATTGGCTGAACCTAGATAGGGACATCGAGGAGATATCTCGCAGCTGCGACGCATGCCGCGCAGTGCGAGATGACAGGTAACCTCACCGGTGGTCTGGAACTCTTTGGAGAATAGGGTAGTCAGTAAGTGAAAACCTGATAGAATATTGTTTTTTATAATAGATTTTAGTCTAAAAATATTGAAAATTAAACCAATTTGTTAATTTATATGTGATTATTTAATATTTCATACATATTATTATTTTTTATACATATTTATTTTTACATATTAAACAAATATGTAAAAATAAAGCATTTTGTCACGTGACATGAAACACAAATGAGTCATGCATGACGTCACCGTTCGAAACATCTATTAAATATCTATTAGTTTTGGATGGTCACGTCACACGAGAAACGATGACAGTTGGTAGCGTTTCGGTGGGAAAGATAAAGTTGGTTTATAAAAATGCAAATGAAATCTTGAAAACTTATGTTCTATGTTTATTAATGACTAGCTGTTGCTCGCGGCCCCGCCCGCGTGGAGGTCATGTTTGAGAGAAAAAGTATACTATACAACATACCAATATTCATGTGTTTAACTTAAAAATGACGGATTTTCATACAAACTTTCATTCCCTATTTTACCCCCTTAGGGGCGGAATTTCCAAAAATCCTGAAACATATATTTTTTTTTTAACTAAAATGCCAAATACTAATTGTTATGAATTTAACTTCAAAAATGACGGATTTTCATACAAACTTTCATCCCCTATTTTACCCCCTTACGGGTGGCATTTCCAAAAACCCTTCCTTAGTGGATGCCTACGTGATAAAAGGTACCTACTGTCAAAATTTCAAGTCTCTAACCCCAGCCGTTTAGGCTGTGCGTTGATCGATCAGTCAGTCAGTCAGTTTCTTCTTTTATATATACAGATAGTATTTTAATAATATAGACCTTGAAGAATAAAATAAAACGATTTCCCAAAAACTAGCCTATTGCATCTTGACGTAATCTACCATTTGTTTATTATGGAGTACTCTG
Organism: Laothoe populi; assembly: GCA_905220505.1. Taxonomy (NCBI): domain Eukaryota; kingdom Metazoa; phylum Arthropoda; class Insecta; order Lepidoptera; family Sphingidae; genus Laothoe; species Laothoe populi. Next base: position 1,933,742 of record HG992156.1, read on the forward strand.
ATGAAATAAGATAGCTCTATTATCTCTTTTCTACCTTCACACCATTTGTCATTAGGGGAAATTTGACCCGTTGTGTTATAATATCGATTTTTAGTGGCAGAGTCACCGTGTATACAGTATTTTTTATGGTGTGCAATAAAAAAAAAGTTTATTATCCTATAAAATATTCGTTTACATTATTCTTACGTCTGGAAGTCCTATTATTTAACATTTATTATCTCTACATAGTAAAACAAATGAAAAAAAACAAAAAAGATAAATAAAAATTATGGCGTAGGGTGAATAAGCAGGTCGGCATTATTGTGTTGAGTAGCGGGGGATAGATCGTCTCTCACTACTAGATACTTTAATTGGACGACACTGCGCTTACTATCAGTGCAGTTTGGTCACTTTGCCGTGCTAGAATATTAAAAAAAAGTCGTGCCGGCCTGTGTCCTTGAAATAAATCCGAATTTACACTCAATTTATTATACTGTGACATTGGTTGTATGTCTTAAGATTGTAACAGATTAACGTTATGATATGATATGATTTTTATGAATTCAACGATAAAACTATCTGCTTTACTGATACGCCTAATATGTTAGTCGCTATTTGCATATTTTGCAATATGACTCTATCGGAAAACTTATAAATTATTCTTGGAAATAAAACAAATTTTGCGGATTTATATATCTCTTTATATTTTTTTTAACCGGTTCGAAAGCTTTACATGTTTACAGCCTACCTACGAGGCGGTCCGCCCTAAAAGTAAAACACTACCAAAGCAAAATAAACCGCAATAAAATCTGTACTATTATTTTCATTTCTATGTGTCATATTCGCGTAAACATAAAAAACACTATGCTCAGGATTTTTTACCTACTCTAAAACACAGAAGGTTCTAAATTCAATGTGTATGTTTGCTATTTGTTATGTATAATTATAGTGGAGAATATAAGTTGCATTAAACATAAGTATTTTAAAGGTATGCGAAAGCTACCAACCCGCAAATCGCAATAGGCCTTATTGACTTAGTTTACCCTTCTTATTAGTAAATTGGTGGCGCAGTTGTTATTGCGCAAGCGCTAAGACGGTCTCAGCTTCGATTTCCGGATCCGGAAATACTCAGTATCAGCCAGTGTGGAATTGCGTCCGGTATGACCATAGTCTCGCTCCCCTATCACATTGCGGGACCGTATTGAATTCGGGGAAAAGTGGGTGTACTGGTTACACCTCTGCCTACCCCTTCGGGGATTATAGCATGGATGTATGTATGTATGTAAAATAAGTGATATTTAAGCAACACAAACTTTTCTATATTTAATATACATCTTCTTTGGACAAAACACTGAATATATGACAGCTGTAAAGGTTTTTAGTAGACCTTCAAGAAGATAGTACTCTAGGTGAGAGCCCAGGTGCCATCAAATACACAACGTGACCATTTCATGCAGATACACATGTATCAGATACTTGTATCGACTAATATACGTTATCTTATCAAGATAAAAATACACGCTGCGAGCTTAGAGCGCCAAACCAACTGCGAGTCTAACGTATGATTTATACCTTGCCGATCAGATAGATCACGTATGGTTTAGTTTTAATTTTTTTCATTTAGGTGTATAGACTGTAAAATTTCTGATTGTCACGAATTAGTATGATGACACATGCTGAAACAGTATTTATGCTGCTCAGATAAATATGTAACTAAATTACATACATTACGTCTTATAATTGCTTCACACTTCCAATGCCATTACAGCATCTGTTAACGCCGTACTGAAGATGCATATCGCGCCAGAAGCTATCGTCAAATGACATCACATAGATTTACCTAGTATACACTACAAAGTATTACACACTGAAGATAGACAATACATTAACGATCATCGTTACTCTACCTTACAATTTCACAACACCCAAAACTGAAATAGCAGCGATAGCGTAGTTGGTAGTGGTACAGACTGTCGAAACGAAAGTCGTATGTTCGAAACCAGCACAAATGGCACACTCCACTGACTTTTCTAAGGTTACGTGTATATTCATCGTTAATATCGCTTGATCTAACGGTGAAGGAAAACATCGGGAGGAAACCTGCATACCTGAGAATACTCATACGAATTTCGAAGGTGTTTGGAGTATACTAATCCGCATTAGGTCAGCGTGGACTAGGGCCTAACCGTCTCATCAGAAAAGGAGGCCCGTGCCCAGCAGTGGGATGATGCTTAATACAGGGCTAGTATTATTATTATAAACCTGAAACAAATATCTGATGCAGATCTGGCGACCAATCCCTTACTTCAGAGCTACTAGCTACTGAACCCATGAAAGTATTTTTCAAAAGAGGCTATCTAACTCATCATTTGACCACGGAATACAGAAATTATCAAATGAGGGATAGTTGATGAACTTAATTACTTCTTCAGTGGATCAGCCAGTGTACAACCGGTTTTGTCGGGGGTCTAGAGTTGGGTACGATGTTTGGCCGTTTTGTGGCCTTCTGAGTACTCTGACAATAGACCCTCGACCTCTTCTTATCCTTGATCTTGCCCATGGCGTAGTGTGAAGAAGCAGGCCGGCATGATGGTGTGGAGTAGCGGGGGATAGATTGTCTCTCGCTACTTGATACTCTAACTGGACCGCACTGCGTTTACCATCAGGTGCAGTGTGGTCACTTTGCCGTGCCAGTACAATAAAAAAAACTTCTTATTTAATATTTTATTTAAGTGATGTCAAGTCGCCTTATGGTGAGCACCACATCTGTATAAACAATGACAACAGCCGATACTACGTCCTTATAAACAATGACAACAGCCGATACTACGTCCTTATAAACAATGTCAACAGCCGATACTACCCAGATTTAAATTAGCTCTATGGTGGTCACTGAGCCTGAGACATAAAACGTTAAGTCTCATAAAGATTTCGTTGGCTTCAATATCTTTCAAGCTAGAACATACAGCTGTATGGCGGCCGAAATGGACAAAGTGGTAGTAACATTATTTCTTTTTTTTCCACGATGGTGGCAAACAAGCTTAAGGCCCGCCGGATGGTTAGTGGTTACCGTAGCCTATGGATACTTGCAACACCAAGAGCATCACATGCGCGTTGCCGACCCAGAGATGATCTCTCACATAGGAGAGCTACCGCCCAGTACATCCATACTAATACTATAAATGCGAAAGTAACTCTGTTTGTTTGTTTGTTTGTTTGTTACCTCTTCACGACTGAACGGCTGTACGGATTGTAATGAAATTTGGTAAGGGAATAGATTATATCCTGGAGAGGGCATAGGCTATCTTTTTTCTCAAAAAAAAACCTTGAAAGGTTCAAAATTTGTATGGGAAATACATAATTCCTCGACTTAGGGATCAGTAAATTCATATTTAGGTTTTTGGTAGAAAATAAAGAAATGCGTGTTTCAACGTTTTTGAAAAATCATCCCTAAAAGGGGCAAAGTGAGGTAAAACTTATGGGGTATTCTTTAGATGCAATCTCAAGATTCAGGCACAACACCTGAGAGGCTGGACAATCGCTACAGGTGCCTCAGTGCAGAAGACAACTCCTTGGATTGTATACTTCTGCTCCCGAATATAACCTGCACGCAGGCGGAGCCGCGAGCAACAGCGAAGTAGTACTACTATAAATATAAAAAATATAGAGCAACAAAAAAAAGTAAAATAACAAAATAAATAGGGGTTCTCAAATTAAGACGTGCCTGCGTCTAGAGAAACCAAATAAACATAAAGAAATACAACTATTTAAGCACGACCGCGGGTATTTATTCAAACCAATTTTTTTTATTCTATATAAGTATACGTTTTCGATAGTCGGCAATTTCTGTTTAATTCGATATTAACCTTGCGCAAGGCAGTCAAATGTCCAAAAAGAAAACACTAGTACCATCAAATAAACTTTCTAATCTACACGAGCGATGTTAAGTATGATGTATCAGTTATTATTACCTATGTTTGATAAAATTCCCAGGCATTATGAACTTGGCTGCTATTGGACATTCCGCTGCGTATTTTTCAACAATAGCGTTAGTATATCCGTGATTGAACTAGGGCTTAGTAATATTCAGTCCGAGCTCATCCATGTACCGAATATGGCTACTCTGATTTTAAGTAGTCATTCTTGTGATTGCCTCTGCGTTTGAATTAACTTCTTAATTTTTTATAGCGATGTGAGTGAAAAAGTAAATGAGTCTACTTGTCTGATGGTACACCCATTATAATAAAAAGAGTCAAAAGAGGAGGTATGCTCGGAGGGCCATCATTAGCCAAACAATGCAGCCAAGGAATTAAGCAGGGGTGATGGTCGATCACCTGTACCCATGAACCTTCTGCTTTCAAGCACAATAATCTTGATTCATCCTCTTCTGAGGATCGGATTTTACATTTTAAAGCAGAATTGCTATTCATGTATATTAATTTTACACTATATAAAACGAATACATGTCGCGGTAGCCCCGTAGTCCACTACATAGTAGATAAACTATCATAAAATCGCATGTGACGGTCGATAACATTCAGGGAATCATCAAGAGTATGTTAGTCATAAATGTTAATCAAATCAAATTATATAATTTTTTAATCAGGCCACCAGCGGTGTTTTTTAAATATCAAGGTTATATTTAAAATATCCTTCCTTTTTTAGTGCTAGGAAAATATTTACTGGTATAAAAACAAGCACCAAGAAAATCAACTGCGACAGAAATATGATAGGAAATGCAAAAAACACTGGCTTGACGTTTTAAAGAAATGCATGAAAACCAATAATATGAGTCCTGACTCCGGTGTTCGGAGGACGCCGAACACAATATAGCAAAGTAGAGACTAGGAAGGAAGGAAGAGTAGGAAGGCAAAGATGGTCTAACGTTAGGCAGATAGAAAGATATTCATACTAAAACAAAAACTGATTGTAAGTTCAATACAATCCCAAAACTAGTCTTGATGAAACGATGGCTCCAGTTGATAATCATCAGGCAAAATAACACAATAACGCCTATGGGTACTGATGCAAAAGCAATTTGTTTATCAATAGAAACCCGGACGTACGATCGTGCGACAGGCCTTCAAGGCACCTTCAAGCTCTGACGCATATTAATTCTCATTAACAGGATATTCAGTACTCAGTCAGACATGCTATAATTAAAATTTCCTGCTTTGATTTAAAATGAAAACAAATATTCAAGATTTGTTTATTATTTTTTAAATAAACTTATATTTGTTTAATATAGCATTATATGTAAGTTATTATGTTATTTTTCAACCATTTTAACTTGTTGCGAATCGATTTATTCTTATTGAGATTGATGGTCAATGACCTGGACATTGGTTTGGTAAGAAAACATGTATTATGGCCCTTATGTACCACATACAAAACACGAATATTACAAACTACTGACACAAAACAAAAATGTAATTGTAGGCCAAGGTGTCGCGTTTCATACTTTCATTGCTACAGTGTAATTTATTTACACATCTAGATATATATTTTTGTGTTTAAGACAATGTGACTAATTTTGCACGAATATAATGCAATTGAAAACACTTTCACGATCATTGAGAGTATGCAGTTCAAACTTTATGACTACAACAAAAACCAATATTTGTATTTTGTTGGAAAATAAATTTAAATATTGTAATTTAACACCGGTTTTTTTTAATAACACCCAACAGTCACACGCATAGCCCCGACCTCACTAAGATATGAATCTTGTGTTGTGGGTATCAGGAATTGAGAGAGACTTTCGTTCTCACAACACCCAGACCCCGGACACAAATAACTGTCTGTCACACAAACATTTGTCCCAGTGTGGGAATCGAACCCACGGCCTCTCGTTTCACAACCGGCTATTTGCCAACTGCGCCACGGAGGCTGTCTAAGGTAATCTACCTGAAGACTGTATGGGTGCATGTGAATTTTAATTGCAAAGTTAGTATCATACAACGGCACCACGCTGGTCGAAGCAGCCCTTCATTTTTACGAAATAACTACAGCCGCGGGGCTCTACCATATAGACTATGTTTTTAGGTTATATTATGTAATCAAATTCTATCATAACAAAAAAACACAATGCAATCGCAAGCTCATGAGCGGAGTTAAAAGAGAATGCAAACTGAATATGACCACCACAAACCAAAGAATGCTTTTCATTGCAAGCAAATTTGAACTTAAATGCCCATGCTATTAAAAAACTATCGATTTAATAATTTGGTTACAGATAGCAATGTGTGCATAATGTTACGATAAAAGTGAGATCTGTGTACAACAGCACGGACAATAGACGAATGTCATTACGGGGCCGCCTTCACCCAATCTCGCGCAAGTGAAAGACTCTACCACGTATTAAACTTCTAGAATTGACCAACCTATTTGATTCTACTAAGTATATACGTATAAGCTATTTTTTCCTTCAGAATGAATGAGCCCAGTCGCCTGAGTACCGCTGTCTCACAAAAAACCGACTTCAAGTCACAGATCTGCTGGTGCGTTTTGTAGGATCAATGGAATTTATATCAAAAGATTAAAAAGGTGTTTATGAGATCCACAAATATTTGTTATGGGACCGTAGTCTCTCGTAGTTCTTGATACAACGAACCCAACGGTAGGCAGCGGCTTTGCTGTGCCCTGGTATTGCAGAAGTCTATGGGCGGCGGTGACTACTTACCATCAGGTGGCCCGTCTGCTCGTCTGCCTCTCGAGGTACTAAAAAAAAATACTCACGATGCAGGTTAGACCTAGTATCAGGACTATGTGTGATTGTTAGGTGCATAAAAAAGCCTCTTTAAACCACATCCTTTTAAAAGTCAGCACCGCATCTTCGATTAATCTGAAACGACAACGAGTATGGGTGGCTGTGAGCCCATACCATAAGGTAACCCACTTGATATCTTGCTTACATATACACGCACATCGGCAAACGAGTTTTAATCGCAGAAAACCAGATATTTATTCTTATATTATGCAAGTTTTGTTGACGGGCCCATAGACAATTTGTGCATGTAAATTGGCGTGGGTTGACCCTTGTAACGCTAAATGACGCCTAATTTAAGTGTTGTATAAAGGATTGACTGGACTTTATTGTATTACTAGCTGTTGACCGCGGATCCGCTCGCGTGGATGCTATTTCCGGGAGCTTGCTTGTTAGCTTTTACTAATCACTTCATATCTCCACACGCCTTATCGCCGTAACACAGCTATTGTAAACTTTAAATACTCATAACTTTTGATTTAATGAAATAAAGACTAAATGCTACTTCGACATATGCTCTTTTTATTGCCGACTCTTTTTTAACCGACTTCAAAAAAGGAGGATGTTCTCAATTCGACGTGTATTTTTCTATGTTTGTTACCTCAGAACTCCGTCATTTATTGACCGATTTGGAAAAATCTTCTTTTATTACAGATAATATGCTTCCAGATTGGTCCCAAAGAAATTTGATCAAAACCGGTCGAGTAGTTTGGTTTCAAACCAAAATAACTTGAAAAAATATATTTTCCTTTTCAGGGGTAGGTAGAGGTACACCTCTACAACACACCCAGATTTCGTCAGCTATGTTATATTCTTTCAATTTATTTCGTCGACTCCGTCGGCAGTCTTAAATGTATGCTACTGAACTCTAAAGAACAATAAAAATGGGTCATTTTTAGACTCTTGTGCGCGACGCTTTCTCAAACGAAGTGCACGTATGGAAGGCCTCCCCATCATGTACCATCGACGCTATCCTATGTATCTATTTTATATTAGCACTCACTAATAAGCAAAAAATAAATGTTTACTTTTTAAATAAAAATAAAACCGCCTTACAAAAACCCAAAAACTAGAAAGCAAAAAATTATTGGCTACATTTACATAACCGACTGATGAAATCTAAACAGACAATTAGGACAATTAACGGTAGGCAGCGGCTTTGCTGTGCCCTGGTATTGCAGAAGTCTATGGGCGGCGGTGACTACTTACCATCAGGTGGCCCGTCTGCTTGTCTGCCTATCGAGGCACTAAAAAAAAAAAAAAAAAATTATAAATAAACACTGATTTTAATAATTGTAAGATTTTTTTATTTACGTACAAAATTTTACACTAAAGCTAATTTAAATCAATTATTTAGAGTCGACTCCAAATATAATTGGTTATATGGGTTTTTATGAATGCGGTTTTATTTTTAAAAACACAGTACTTTATTGGTAGGGGGAAAAATGTTGCGACAGACTGGCCTCGCGCTGCGGCCTGTGTATATGAATACGCATATACTATATACTAATACATTGTATATACTTAACTGTATCATGTTTGCTGAACTCTTTTTGTATGGGTGAAAATTTTTGGGTTGTAGTAGCAGTAAGTGAAGTCAAATTGACCATGTGTAAAGTTTATATTTGTGTATACTGTGCAGTGTGCATTGTTTAAATTGTGTTTTCGATAATCATTATTTTAATTGTCACTGTTGGTTTGATTAATAAATAAACTACATGAAATGTATATATTTCTTGCTCGGAGTGCCAATAGATGTGAAAACCAATCAAATGTTAATAATAATATCACTTTACAAATTATGAATGTTTAATTAATCAGACTATTTACTACATATAAGAACACAGTAATTCCAAAGATTTAAGTTTTCACTTCTGTAGGCCGTTACCATCACTGTCTTTTTATTTAAAAAAAGTTTTTGACAATGCATGTTGTTTATCACAAATTTCTTCTTTAAGTAATGGGGATCTCTAATAGTAGATCTCACTATACGAACGTAACATCATGCTGGCACTTCACGTCGCTGTTCAGCGAGGCTATGGTACTGATTTAGCCATCCTATTCATGATATAGAGTAAACTAAGTGTGGCTTTACTGTCACAAATGTTTATTTAGTATTTTTGTTGAATAATTAACGAAATAGTTAACGCCCAATTTTATATAGGTATAAAGATTGATATGTTTTCTAATTAAGGTCGTTAATGTAGACATTTCTAACAGTTGTTAGGTCTACAGCGCACGGCGCGGCGCGGCGCGGCGTCGGAGTTGACTCCGATAAAAAAATCAACATAACTCCGATGTTGTAAGTTAAGTTTTCGTGCAGTTTCGATTGGACCGCCAATGACGGCTCGCGGCACTGTTGTATAAACAAAAAATATTAAATAATACATCCAAGATGACCTATGCGTTTATAATAGTTGTGTCGGTGGCTATTACTCTGAAATTGTTGTTTCTCGGGTTTTCGCTGTATGTCACTTTGAAATCAAGAGAGGTGAGTGTTGTTTGTTTTTACCAAAATACGTAAACATTAACGGTACTTGATTTCCATGTAGCTATAGCTTCCATCCGGATTATTCGTTTTCTCATTGACTGATGGAAAAAAGATGAAGTTTTAAAAGATTCGATTTAAATATATTTTGATGTGATAGCGAGATCAAAACTATTTTTACTTATTTATTTTAAAAAATGCCTTGGTTTATCATTTTTAGGAAATATAATAAATAGGGAATATTCTTTTGCATTCTCCACGCCTTTGCATTTAAATTTTACTTCATTTGACCTTATTATGTTTTAATGTTCTGTTGATACACAAATAATACGGACATTGAGAAAACTAAAATACGAAATCAATCAATTAAATACGAAATAGCCGCATAAATCGCCATGACTTATGATTTAATCAAGACAGGAGTAATTAAATATACATAAATATATTTTAGTAAATCATACGATAAGAAAATCTCAGATAATCAATTTTTAGTAGTCATAATCATATCTCGATAAATATTTGGCATAAATCAAGTACTTAGGTACATGACGATTTTTATGGATTACATATATAGAAAGAAAGAAAAACTAATTATTAGCACAGCTAACAACACGCACATAGCACAATACAATTAACAATTTTATTATAAATAAAACTAATGCTAATGGCACTTGCTTGTCGCAGTTGTGACAGGTAGGTGACCACTCAGCATATTGCTGTGCTGTGGCACGTACATAGTACATACCACAACACAGCGCTGGTTTTCAATAGTCACCTTAAGTGTATATGAAAATCTATCCGATTTTCAGGAATGGGAAAAAGTTATGAACGAATATCGATCCACGTTTCAATAGGCTCTTTTGTAATTGATGTTACTATGGTATTATTGAACAGTGTGTAATATTTGATTGCATTATATTTTACTTTAATGAAAAGTATTTAGCAACTCACGGTAGCAGAAGCAATTTATTCCTTAAAAATAAAATTAACATCGAATGCTTTGCGTTGAAATAGAGCACAAGGTCAGGGATTTCCTGGGCAGTCATTCTAGAGAAGTGTTTTTTTTTTCCTGGCACGGCAAAGTCACCGCACTGTACCTGATGGTAAGCGCAGTGCGGTCCAAATAGAGTACTGAGTAGCGAGAGACGATCTATCCCCCACTACTCAACACACTCATGCCGGCCTGCTTCTTCACACTACGCCATGAGCAAGAAGGTGAAGAAGGGGTCGAGGGTCTAGTGTCAGAGTACTAAGAAGGCCGCAAAATGGCCATTGTACCCCAACTCCAGACCCCCGACAAAAACCGGATGTACACTGGCTGATCCCGGAACGCGACACACTTGCGTGTGCCACTATGGCGGGTTTTTCGCCCTGTGTACGGTGGTCGCTATCCGGGCGGATACGAATATCCTACCACCAGCAACAACAACCAACAGCACTATTTTCTGTGTTTAAGTTTGTAGGTACGTTATTTGATATAAATAAAAATCATAATAATGATTATGATAGAATATTTTATAATCACGATTTGGGCACAATTTTTGGAGTGCAATCTAGATCATAATCACTAACTCTGTTTATTTTATTTTTCCTGTGATTGTATTCTGTAATGTGTCTTTAATAAATAAATAAAATAAAAATAAAATAATAAACACAAAAGCCACAATTATTATGTATTTGAAACAAATAAATAATAATAAATAACACCCAAAAGTCATACACATAGCCCCGATCCCACACTCAGATACAAGTCTTATGTTCTGGCTATCAGGGACAACGAGAGACTTTCGATCTCACAACACTCAGACGCCGGACACAAATATCTGTCTGTCACACAAACATTTGTCCCGGTGTGGGAATCGAACCCACGGCCTCTCGTTACTCGCCTACTGCGCCACGGAGGCTTATTGATACATATAAGCAAAAATGGGTGCGATGTGACAACATCTTCTATCTCTCTCGCACACCTGCACCGTAAAGTAAAGGGCATTCCGATCGGTGACGTCATGAATCATATCATGCATCCTTTTTATGTTATTTGACAACTTCCACATATCACCATATTTAAATTATTATAACTTACTTATTTCGGAGAGGATTTATAAAATGGTTTCAATTATAGATTTTGGGTAACGTGCTTTCTAAAATAAAATAAATTGTAAACTAATAACTAAACTAATTGTAAACTAAAAGTGGTAGAGCCACGCTGTAGACATATTTGTCTACAGCATGAATGGGCCGGCTCGACCGGGGTAGTACCACTGTCTCACAGAAAACCAACGTAAAGTGACAGTTCACTGTCGCGTTTCGTATGGTAAGTGAGATATCCGGAGGCCCAGATTCCCCCTTCCCTTCCCTAATCCCTATAGCCTATTCCTGTCCTTTAGACCGACAGCGCATACGTGATACTTTTGGTATTGTGAATGTTCATGGGCGGTGGAGATCACTTAACATCAGGTGACCCACTGGCTCGTTTGTCGGACTATGATATATAAAAAAAAAAAAGAAAACTATTCTATTGTAATGCCACTTCCTAATACAGATACTCAATTGACCCTTAGAAATCACAAACGAATCCTTATTCTGGATGTGACATCAAGATAACGCCGCAAATTTCATAGTTACATGTTGGATGAATATGTTATTTCTCGATATGTTTAGATTTTGCTTAAATTCCGTGCAGACTTAAACGTACCCCCTATTTGCTTCATCAAAATTTGGATAACTGTAGGTACACTAGTGAGACAAAAAGCACCTACATCGACATAGTAAAGAGAAAGCTTTGTTGATTTCAGCTTTCTCGATCGTAGTTTCGGAGTAAAAGTTCTAATTGTCGTACATAACATATTAGATATTTATATTTACAATAAAAAAAATGGCGCTTTGAAGGTCTTTTTTCATGAATAAATACATCTTAAAATTTGCAACTGCAAACTGAAGTAATTTGAGACGACTTCTTGTCTCATTTTATTTTTTCCATGTAATGAAAAAAGACACTAAACCTGGTCACGACTCAGAGGTCGCAGGCGTTATGGCGGTATATATCTTCTTCTCCTTAATATATAAAATTCCCGTGTCACGATTTTGGTCCGCGATGAACTCCAAAACCGCCCCATCGATGTATATTTAATATGTATTGTAAATATATATGGTCGGCTCTAGCTTGAAAGATAACATTTTGAACCCGACAGATGACGCTATTTTCGGGATTAAAATTTGGATGTTTTGATTTTTGGGTTCTGTCCACCCAAAAGCATACAAAAAAAATAATTCAAATCGGTCCAGCCGTTTAGGAGGAGTTTAGTGAAATACACACGTGCAGTAGAATTATATATATAAAGATAGGTACAGTCAGCAGCAGATATATATAAGCACATAATGTGTTCAAATAATTCTATACACCCAAGAAAATCAATAACATCTACACAACAAAAGTAGTCAAATTATCGTGAGCATCCATTGCGTCAAAATGATCTACACACTCGATTTTCAAATATTTGTAAACAAATCTTCACAGTAGGAATTGACTAAATTCTCTAACATTGCGTACAGGGTTGTGCGTATTTAAAATTAAAATAAATAATATTTGATTTTTGCATGATAATAAAAATATTGCTTTTAAGCGATGAGATATTCACGATTGTAATCCTTGTCACCGAAACTTTATCGCCACGGCTTAATAAACCTTTCTGACTAACCTTGTATATCTTATATATGATAATAGTGTTTTTTTCGACTATTTTTATGACTAAAATTTCAATCTAAAATTTGATTCGATATATCGTAAAAATAATTCCCTAGAAATTATTTATAGCCCTTAATATTAATTGTAAGTACTTTCCCAGAGCGTGAAAAGATTTTCCATACAAACTGTATGTAAATACAACAAACTTTTTTTTATCTTCTATTACGCAGCGTCATTTCATGCTATCACATTGTTGAATTGCGATATTTAACTTACTTGTAGTATATTTTTTTATAATTTATTGGATAGTGTAGTATAATATGTCAAGTGGGGGTAATTATGAAATACACAGCTGTCACCTCAGTTCGGTATTAAACGTGGTTTGTAACGGTCGAAGTTATTCCCGTTGTTATCCTTAAGTTCCCTGGTTGCTACCAAGTGAGAAATATTACAGATAGCAGCAATTGTCTAGTTGGTAGTGGTTTGAACTGACAAAAATTAGTATGTTCGAAACCAGCTCAAATGGCATCCACCACTGACTTTTCTATGGTTACGTGTGTATTCATTTTATTAATTATAATCGCTTGCTTTAACGGTGAAGAAAAACGTAACGAAAAATCTTTTTTTGTTATCGCGGGGAAAGCGTTTTAGTACTGCCCGCCCTGGGGGTGGTTGATTCCAAGCAATGTCAACTTGGAAATTGGATAATTTAAACTGGCATTGTAATCCCTAACTATTCTAACTGAAAGTGATATCGTTTTAACATAACTAGAAACGTAAAATATTATTAAAAACAAAAGTAAGGTTACCTATGAGCAGCGATCTATATGTACTACGTACTAGATGCGCCGACCAGAACAAACATAATGTTCCATCGAGTTGCGGTTCCGATACCGCATCGACATTAGTTTGCTTCATGCTACCGAAGTAATCACGGCACAAAGCATCTTTCAGTGTCGAATGAATTTTAATTATTTGTAGCAATATTCCCGAACAAATCAGCCTTAAATTGATTGACAGTGCAACTATTAATAGTATGTAAGGTAAATGACATAATTAATTAATTTCAATTCTGAATATGGGAGAGTCTTCACATTCTTTGTATTGTTTATCCACATAATTTTTATACAATTCGTATTTTTCTTTTTAAAGGAGTAAGTGCCCGCTTGTAGAAATGTCAGGACGCATACAGCGTTATTGTAAAAACACTTACGAAAATGTCAATAAATCTACTGTAATAACTTGTGTCTTGGATAGATCCCGCATTAGGCCAGCCTGCTGGGCTAAGGCCTAACCCCTCTCAATAGCAGAGGAGGCCAGTGCCGAGCAGTAGGACAATGTTTAATACAGGGCTAGTAATAATCCATACTAATACTATAAATGCGAAAGTAACTCTGTTTGTTTGTTTGTTACCTCTTCACGACTAAACGGCTGAACGGATTGTAATGAAATTTTGGTAAGGGAATAGATTATATCCTGGAGAAGGACATAGGCAATATTTTTTCTCAAAAAAAAACCTTGGGTCAAATAGGAGGTCAAAATTTGTATGGGAAATCCATAATTCCTCGACTTAGGAATCTGGAATTTATAGTGAGTCTTTTGGTAGGAAATAAAGAAATACGTGTTTCACATTTTTACACGAAGTTAAATAGTGAGAGAGTGAGAGTGAGAGAGAGAGAGTGAGAGTGTGAGAGAGTGAGAGAGTGAGAGAGTGAGAGAGTGAGAGAGTGAGAGAGTGAGTGAGTGAGAGAGTGACAGAGTGAAAGAGTGAGAGAGTGAGAGAGTCAGTCCGTCAGGCCGTTTGTGATGAAATTTGGCAAGGAGATAGATTATATCCTGTAGAAGGACATAGGCTATCTTTTTTCTCAAAACACAACTTTGAAAGGGGTCAAATGAGAGTTCAATTTATATGGGAAATCTATCATTCCTCAAGTTGGGGATCTGAAAAATCATATTGAAGCTTTTGGTAGGAAATAGAGAAATAAGTGTTTCAACGTTTTTGAAAAATCATCCCTGAAAGGGGCAAAGTGAGGTTAAACTTATGAGGTATTCTTTAGAGGAACAATTCCGTGATACATGATTGTTACGTAACTTGAACCATTTACGCAGCGCACGCAACGGAAGCTCTCGAAAGGAATAAATTTTCCCCGTTTTTGCAACATTTTCATTGCTGCTCCGCTCCTATTGGTCATAGCGTGATATTATATAGCCTATAACGCTCCTCGATAAATAGGCTATCCAACACTAAAGAATAGAAGAAGAATTTTTCAATTCCAACCAGTAGTTCCTGAGATTAGCACGTTGAAATAAACAAACAAACTCTTCAGCTTTATATATAAGTATAGATTTAAGGTGATTTATTTATTTTCCACTAAAATTTAAACTTTGCATTATTTTTATTTATTTATGTGGCTCCAATAATACCTCACTTTGAGTCACCTAAATAATTGTAAACACAAAAGTTTAAAATAAAAGTAATTTGTTTTAACAAAATACATGATGATGAAATACATTATTTTGGGCTCTGCCACTGTTGAGTAATAAAATTAAATTTTACACAACTACACAATCTTCAGGATAGTTCCTCAAAAATTTTAATGAACTGATGCTCTTTGGTCTTTGGCTTAGAAAAGGAATCGATGGCATTAGTGTGCGGAAAAGGTATTTGGAACATATTGTTTCATGTCTATCGGTAGAATATATGTCAATGCCTATGAGTAAGCTTTTTAATATACATGCGCAAACACGCATTCAGATTCTAACATAAAAAACTTGAAACTTCAGAAAAGTAACCTACGAGCAAGCTTTTTTATACGCAGGCGCGTACACGCACATTAACACACATTAAAAAAATACATAAAACCAGAATATAATATACTGTGTAATGTATTCTATCTCATTTTCTTGCCTACTTATGTTTATGTGATTGTCTCTTAGTGGTGATGTATTTTAAATTTATGTTTAATCGAGTTTCAAATGACAGTGATTTTAATTTTTTATAACTTAATATTTTTTACCTTAAAAAGAATATTTTTGTGATTAATTCTGTGAATTAGTGATACATTCCATGTGGGTCCCCTGGTAAAGATTACTTACGGAGAAGGCAAAATCGAATCACTTTATTTTTATTTTTTAGCACACCAACAGAATTATTACATATTAATTAAATTTACTGTTAAACTAATTATTTAAAATACAATGTAATCATACCGATCATAAGCATGCATGATATTTTTAATAATGTGGATAATTTAATGCTACATTACAAGAATCTGTATATATAAAAGAAGAAGCTGACTGACTGACTGACTGGCTGACTGATCGATCAACGCACAGCCTAAACGGCTGGGGTTAGAGACTTAAAATTTTGACAGTAGGTACCTATTATAACGTAGGCATCCATTAAGGAAGGGTTTTTGGAAATACCACCCCTAAAGGGGTAAAATAGGGGATGAAAGTTTGTATCAAAATCTGTAATTTTTTAAGTTAAACGCATGAAAATTGGTATTTTGTATTGTATACTTTTTCTCCCAAACATGACCTCCACGCGGGCGGAGCCGCGAGCAACAACTAGTCTTAAATAATAATTTAGATCTTACGAAAAAAAATTTAACATCTTAAGTTACATTATGTTAACATTATAATAATACACAACGAATTTATGAAAGCTATGATATCTATATCTTTATTTAAATATAATTCATAATTATTTGGCTTTGGATTTGGCATGTGAGTAAGGAGCGCTTGTATGAATCGTACTCGTGGGAAAATATATCAGTGTATATATTTTATTTTGATTTCATATAATTTGGATAGTATTCAAGTAAATCGAAACAAAGATACGTCACTGACGTCATACAAGGAATGAAATCAATACTTGACTAGTATTTGATAAAATAAATCTATTTGACAGATCATGGCATTATAGTAATGTTATTCCAAACAATTATGAGTCTAAATACATATAATTAGGATTTATTATTCGTGTTTGTTAATTTGTTCTGAAAATCTGCTTAGATACCAGATTGTTTATCATAACAACGGCCTTCAGTTTGCTACTAAATATTTGACAATGTATGCGCTCAGTTATAATTGACAGATTGAGTGATCACAACATTTAGAAACTTTTGGTGTGTAGATAATTTTGGTCACTTTGGGTGTGTAGTACTATATGAACACCTTGGTTGTTTAGCTACTTCTGCTGCTGACTGTACCTGTTATTATACACATTCACGGTCGTAGCCAAGGGGGGTTTGGGGTCCAGTGAACTAGTTACTCCTATACCTACCCACCAGGTAGGTATACAGGCCTTTTTTTTGCCGCGGGGAAAATCCATCTTTGGGATACCTTGGACCTCGGGGGAGGAGAGATGGTTGTGCCGGACTCACCGACCTTCCGACTCATTTCACCCGATGGACTACCTGATCGGGGCCCTAACAACTTTCCTACGTCGGTGTACCGACTAAAAACCCGCGGTAGACTTCTCTAGCGCATCTGGGACGGTCCCGGGGGATCCTGAGTGTACTCTGGATTGCTGCCGGAACGATCATGTAATTATCACCGCTAGAATCGTTTATTTATTCAGCATTTCTCCTATATAATCCAGTTAATAACAAGCATCACAACTTATTTATGTGTGTATAAAAATGATATCTACCAAGACTGATATATGTATTTAATTAACAACATAAAAATGAAGGGCGCAAGGGAATTGTTTTCGGGAGCTGAGCCTCTAATAAACTCACTTACAAAACTTGTTACTTCACATCCGTTTTCTTGAGACAATTGCGTCTACTATCCAGGATGTAATTTTTTGTCCAAATATTGTTGACCAGTGTTCCAAAAGAGCAACGCTAGTTTCTTGCCCTTTCTTCTCTAGCTAAATTGCATTCCGAACTGGCGGTAGAGCTGTATAGCGGTTGCTGGTATTTCGTGCATCCAATAAATATTAAACTTTTAGTCAGCCAATTTTTATAGACAAATCTATTTACAGCATGACTCTACCCGAGACTCTACTCTACCTACTCTACTCTGAATCCTGAAATTGGCTATGCAGGTTATCAGTATTTTAGATGTTAATACATTACTAGATATGGCGGAAACGAAAGACGTACATCGGTTATTCCTCTGCCTTTTTTTTTTTGTTGTCGCGGGGAAAGCGTTTTATTACTACCGCTCCGGGGGGAAGCGGAATAAGAATAAAACGGTTATGCTGGACTAGCCGATCTTACGACCCAGTATCCCCCTCGCCCGGATGATGGCTATCCGGGCTGCCGCTGGGCCGAGTCCCTACCCCCTATGTACACCCCACCCGACACTACCAGCTAAAACCCCGCGGTGGCCTTCTTCGGCGCTTACGGAGCGATCCCGGGGTATTCTAAGGAGTGCTAGAATTGCTGCCGGAACCGCCCCTGCGCGGTGCTGCGTAGCAGCCCATCTCCATGGGAGGGCTTAGGAGCCCCCGCGCACCGAACAACGACAGCGAACGAGGCCTTACCACCCGCGCTGCCGTCCATCTCGGGGTTGCACGATGCTCCAAAACTGGGAGTGCATCGATTCGGGCTGACAGGCCCCCGCTGCGAGCCCGCGAGCCCCGATGGCCCCAATTAGTCGCCTCGTACGACAGGCAGGGGTTACCGTGATGGAATTCAAACGCCCCCGTTCCACAGGGCGGAGTTATTCCTCTGCCTACCCCTTTAAATAAAGACGTAAGCTTATATATGATGTTTATAACATTAATCGAATCGTATGAACACTTTGTCTCGCTCTTCAATGCCATAAGGTTAACTTGACCTTCAAGTCGTTTATAAATCGACAAAAAAGTAAAATGTTATTTTGCTACTAATCTCAGTACAGCAACAGTTGTTTCCATAAAATTAAAACTATAATATCTTCCCGCTCTATCCTAAAGAGACTCAGGAGTGAAATATAGAGTGGAGGAAGACAAGCTTTAAACAGTTTGGTCCACATGTATGGGATCAGCTCGACCAGGTTAAATACTACTGTCTCACAGAAAACATCGCTGGTTGTAGGATATTTATATCCGCCCGGATAGCGACCAACGAACATAGGGTCAAAACCCGCCATAGTGGCACACGCAAGTGTGTCGCGTTCCGGAATCAGCCAGTATACATCCGGTTTTTGTCTGGGTCTAGAGTTGTGGTACGATGTTAGGTCCTGTTGAGGCCTTCTGAGTGCTGTCGACACTAAACCCTCGACCGCTTCTTTACCTTCTTGCCCATGTCGTGGTGTGAAGAAGCAGGCCGGCATGATTGTGTTGAGTAGCGGGGATAGATTGTCTCTTCCTACTCAATACTCTAATTGGACGGCACTGCGCTTATCATAAGGTGCAGTGTGGTCACTTTGTCGTGCCAGAATACCAAAAATAACATATTCCTGTTGCGTTTCGTATGGTATGATTTCTGGATTCCCAAATCCCCTCAACTGCCTCCCCCCAACTTTCCAATACCCTGTAGGTACTTTTTTAAAGGCTGGCAGTCTATGCATATCTCTATACATACATATATTATTTCGCAAGTGTGTTTTTTGTCCGCACGCCATGATTTCCATAATTCATCAAATTTAATGATTCAAACACCATTTTTTAGCTTACCTATGTTTGCCACTACGGACGAAAATAGACAAATGACTTTAAAATTATAGGTTTTACCAAAAAAAAATTACATTGCCATCTGTTGACAGGATAGTCAACTAATTTGTTGTATTATTAATTAATATTGGTGCGAAGTATTCGAACGGATCATCTAGTATAAATATAATCTTCTGGTATTGTCGAAGCCGCGGGCATAAGCTAGTATTATATAAATAATACAGATCACTTACCATCAGGTATCGCACTTGCTCCGTAATTGGCCGGCCTGTTATAAAAAAAAGACTTTCAATGGCGTCATAAGTATTCTTAATTCAAAACTGTTTTTGTCGTTTTTGAATCCTTAAAACTGAGGTATAAGATAACGTGCCCAAGGTTACTTTGCTCGGATTTCACAATTCGTAACAAACCTGCTTTGACCAGTGCTATTTAATTGAGACGATTTTTAATATGTACTTTGAGAATATGTGTAGTAATCTTGGTCGTTTACATTAAGACCAGGCCCCACACCAAATTAACTTAACGATTTGAACGCTGACAACAGAAACACCGGTTGAAGCTGACGTTCCGGGCGCAAGCATTGTTGTTTTTTATTCTGTCACCGCAAAGTGACCACACTACACCTGATGGTAAATGCAGTGCCGTCCAGTTACGAGTATCAAGTAGCTTTTTTTATCTTGGCACGGCAAAGTGACCACACTGCACTTGACGGTAAGTGCAGTGCCTTCCAGCTAGAATCATCAAGTACCTAGCGAGAATCAACTATTCTTAACTTCTCGACACAATCATGCCGGCCTACTGTGTAGCTTCTTAACACTACGCCTAAAGAACCTCGGATCATAGTAAGGAGCGAACCTTTGTAGCTTTTCTTAAGATGGTAAAGTGACTAGACCCGTTTTGTTAAGATGCCGTAAACCTTATATTAATATAGGGTACACGTATATAGGTTATAATATAGGTAACTGCAGAATTCTTGAACCATCTCATTGCATCTACTAAAAAAAATGCGTGAAAGAGTGTATGTAGTGTGTTTCTTTAAATAAAAATGTAGTGTGTACCAAGATTACCATCCGGTGCAGTGAGGGAAAAATAAGTTTTTTTTTTATAGTATAGTACTCCGACAAACGAGCCAGTGGGTCACCTGATGTTAAGGGATCTCCACCGCCCATGAACATCCACAATACCGAAAGTGTCATGTATGCGTTGTCGGCCTTAAAGGACCAGGAATAAGGATTAGGAAAGGGAAGAGGGAATCTGGGCCTCCGGATATCTCACTTACCATACGAAACGCGACAGTAAACTGTCACTTTACGCTGGTTTTCTGTGAGACAGTGGTACTACCCCGGTCGAGCCGGCCCATTCATGCTGTAGACAAAAATGTCTACAGCGTGGCTCTACCACTTCCAAGTGTTCACAAGTTTGATCCAGTATTCGTAGATTACATTCGTTAGATGGTAATTCAGTGAAGGAGATAAGCATAGTACCATATTACGGCCATTTGTAGCGCTACTCGTGAAAATTACTTCGAGTCCCAAGAAATTCGTGATAAGTCTGCTCACCAAATTGCTATGTAAAATATATATGCTAAATGACTTCATTATGTAACTATAGAATTTATATTCTTTTTTATTATTCTGGCACGGCAAAGCGACCACACTGCACCTGATGGTAAGTGCAGTGGCGTCCAATTAGAGTATAGTGTAGCGAGAGACAATCTATCCCCCGCTACTCAACAAAATCATGCCGGTCTGCTTCTTCACACAACGCCATGGGCAAGAAGGTGAAGACGAAGAACGTCAGAGTACTCAGAAGGCCGCAAAACGGCCAAACATCGTACCCCAACTCTAGACCCCCGACAAAAACCGGATGTACACTGGCTGATCCCGGAACGCGACACACTTGCGAGTGCAACTATGGCGGGTTTTATACCTTGTGTATGGTGGCCGCTATCCGGGCGGATATGAATATCCTACCACCACCAGCTGTTTTCAAATAATGTACCTACAAAAATACTTAACATCAGTTGAACGGTATTGAAGTTGATGTTCTACAGCGCCATCTAGCGAGTTCTTTTTATTTTTTTGGGCCAAGAACCATCTTGGGCGTATGAAGAACAACTCACCCAAGTGTCATCATAATCGGATGAACAGTTTGGGAGTCCATAGAGGACAAACATACTTAAATTGATTTTTATTTATATCGAGTAATCAATGCGACATCTATAACTTTTATAACCGCGCGATCTTTTTATAAGACACTAGCTTTTGCTCGCAGCTTCGCCCGTGTGGTAGTTATGTTTCAAAGAAAAGGTATAGAATGCATGGAGACATCTTAAGCTATTACATATTTCTATATTATACTATCCCATAGGAACCGTGCATTTTCCTGGATAAAAAGTAGCCTATGTCCTATTCCAGACTATAATCTATCTCTGTGTCAAATTTCAACCAGATCCGTCAAGCCGTTCTGGCGTGATTGAGTAACAAACATCCATCCATCCAAACATTCGCATTTATAATATTAGTAGGATTAATGCTCAATTGTCGTATGTTACAGACCAACGCGGATGGACAGACAAAGCCGAAATCTCTGAAGATATCGTGGAAGCAGATCCCAAGCATGTTCCTGCCGAAGAGTTTATTCTACCCGAAAATGGGCGACAAAAACTTTGTCAACAAACCATGACGTCCTAATTAGGAATTTATATAACTTAAGTTCTAGATAATAAATATGTAAAAAATATAACAACAAAAATATATTTTCTTAAAACTTAATAAAATCAATTTAAATGGAGTCTCATTTTGTACTATACACATATAAGTAGAATTCGTTTTAATATTCACAATCTTCTACAATTAAAAAATTCATTTCTCTAACAGCTGTTGGCCACGTGACAGTCCTTTTTCTTATATCCAACTTTAATTTCTTACTCCGGTACTCCAGTGCCTTTCGGACAACTAGTCTATTAAACTCGTGCACATGGTCGTGGTTTGTGTATTCTTCTATATCCATCCATTTACAATCTCTTACTTCTCTTTGGGAAAGTATAATTTTGTCTGAGACGGCCTTCATCATCATAAGAATGTATATGTCCGAGTTGTTGTACATCATCTTGTGTGTATGCCGTAAGGTGATTAAAGATTGGAACACTGCCTCTACCCCAGTCTCCTCTTTGACTTCTCTCACGGCTGCGTCGATTATATCTTCTCCTAGAAACAAACAGAAAACATTACTATCTATTAGGCATGTATAATACACTTATTAAGTAATAGAATTCATTGCGCTGTTTTTTTTACCCTAGCAATTGCACCATACTGCACCTGATAGAGCAGTGCTGTCCAGTTAGCGTATCAAGTTGTAAAAGAAAACTATCTTTGCTACTACACACCGTTATGCCAGCTTGAGCAGCATCTGAGTAGCTTCTTCACACTACATCTAAAGAACCAAGGATTATAAAAATGAGGGAACATGGTAGCTAGGAAACTTCCACAGCTTGATGGTCTGGCAAAGATATGAATTTACTCTACTCTTGGTTCAGGCCCGGGTAGTAGACACCACCAAGCTGTGGATCCGTAACTCAGTATGTGTGGTTCTGGTAATTGAATGAACTGTGCATAGTATTAATAATAGGTACTTACAGTTTACTTACTAGTTTGTCAGAAGAATTTTAGTATAAAATGAACATGTACCGGTAGGCAGCAGCTTTGCTGTGCCTTGGCATTGCAGAAGTCTATGGGCGGCGGTGTCTACTTACCATCAGGTGGCCCATCTGCTCGTCTGTCTATAAAGGAGGTAAAAAAAAACAAAGATCTCCTTCTGACTAAAATCGATGACCGTCAAGCCTCAGTCTATGTAATATTATGTACTACGTACCACTATACTAATACTAGATACCTGCATAGTACAATTGAAAAGGTGTCTGAGACTGGAACACACTTTCCAATAAACATCCGAGAACAAGTCTAATATCTACATAGAAGAAAAAAATATCATTCTGTTGTCCGCAACCACGTCTACTATGCAGTTTAGGTCGTATATGTATGTATTCAGTGAGATGGTCATAAACAATACCATAGCTCTTTTTATCTAACTTTACAAGTATAGAACTTGCCAATAACTTGCTTTAATAGCCAGATATATACACATAATAGTGATGTTTAAAAAATGAACACTTGGAACATCATTTCTTTTGCTGCTGGTACGATATTCATATCCGTCCGGATAGCTCGCACCTCACACAGGGTGTTAAACCCGCCATAGTGGCACACGCAAGTGTATACTTTAATTGGACGGCACTGCGCTTACCATCTGGTGCAGTGTGGTCACTTTGCCGTGCCGTACAAAAGAAAACTTGATTGGCTCTCATAAAAAAAGAGCTATAGTATAAAAAGTAAAGACACCTACCTCTCTCAACATACCCTCCAGGTAGCTTCCAGTGTGGGTATTCATAATGTTTCTCAGATATTGCAAGTATTTGATTATCTTTATTGAGCACCATCGCACCAACACCTAAGTTGGTGTGACATGCCGGAGGTAGATTTGGTTCCGAGTCCACTGGCAGCCATTTGTACATCATCACAAAGTCATCTCTGGCATGATGGAAATTAAAGCCTTTCTAAGAATAATCAAGCTCTTATATAAAATAGCGAATGTACATAAACATCTGTCATATTGCACTTACAAGACAAATAAAAAAATTCCATAGCAGTCAAATAAATTAGCAGGTTAATGATAATAATAATTAAGGGTAAAAAATGTATACTATACTAGGGCCATTTTAATAGGTCACATTTGACACTTCATCAAAATTCAACAACGTAACCTTGTAATGAGGGCACAAAATATTATTTATTTTTTCAAAATTCGAACTGCTCAATTGCTTAACTTTTTTCAGTCAAAAATACATATTTATTGTAATAACCACAAAAGAAGGCAAATGTACGATTTACTTTGATTATTAAACCGTTATAAATATAATAAACAATAGGGTATTTGACAATTTTTGAAAATTGATGGACATCGATAGAGGACTCTTCACTTATAGCCCCCGTAATATTTTTATTATTGAAATATACTCAATTTTTATAAAATTCGTGATTTAATTTTTTCATATATAATTTCGCGATAAAACGCGTTGTCACGTGACATTGTCGCTATGTGTCGTCATCGCACATATACAAACATTCGTGACACCTAACAACATAACAACTTATTTGCATTTATCTGTTAGTTTTTCCACAAAAATGAATGAGCCAGCATATAAATATTGTTCAATGCCTTTGTGTAAAAACTCGACACTAAATCCCGATAAATGTTCATCCATGTGCCAATATCAAAAGTTTTAAGAAAGAAGTGGCAGATTTCGACTATCAGCCCTTGTAATGCCTTCTTCCATTCTTATAGAAGATTTGAAGACGAAATTAACACGTTTCCACACGGTTACACATCGAAAAATATGTTCTTCCTTACAATTTTATTTGTCGTAGGACGCAATGTTTATGTGCGATGTCGTCACGAGTAATGGCGGCCGGTATTACTACGTTTTTGGCACCGAGTGATACAGATTAAAAATTCTAAATTTTAATGACGAAAATAAAATGTTTATAATACATTTAAAATAAAAAAAATGTATTTAATAAATATGTTTGCCCACTATCCTTTCTCCTAGTGCAGTTTTATATTTTTTGGTTACACCAGTCAAACACCCTATTTTTGTTCTAAAACACTGAACGTCGTTACAAGGTTACGTCGGTGAACCCTTTTTGTTTTTAAACAATAGGGATGTTACCCAAAAATTAAAAGATTTATCGGTCGATAAGTTGAATTGAATGCAATGATTATTTGTGAAGGAATGTTTAACCATAAATTAACAACCACATTGTGATTTAATAATACATATTATATCTTTAATAAACTAAGAAAATACAAAAATAATAAAATAGTAACAAAATCATTTATGCTAATGGCATTTGCTTCTAAAACCGCAAGCGATTACCATGAGGAAATGAACTTTTGAGATTTTTAAAGAGTGGTTTAAAAAGTTGCTAGTTAGCTTAGAAAACCCGTCGATAATTATAATGGACAATGCTCCGTATCATTCTATACAATTTGATAATCCACCAACTCAAGCTAATAAAAAGCAAGAAATTTTCTCGTGGCTGGAGAGAAATGGCGTGCAAGCCCAACTTTAAAGTTGAGTTATTGAATCTAGTCAAAGCAACTAAGCCGTCCAAGCCTCGTTATGTACTAGATGAATTAGCCCTAGAACATGGACACGAAGTTATTCGATTGCCTCCCTACCACTGTCAGTATAACGCTATCGATCTTATTTGGACAAATAAAGGGCCATGCAGCGCGTAATAATACTAAGCCACCCTTCAGTACAGCAAAAATGCTAGCTCTGCTACAAAATGCGTGTGCAGAAGTCTCAACAGAAGACTGGAGAAAAGTCGTCGAAAAAACAAAAAACATAATTTTACATGATTTTGCACGAGACGTGAAAATAGACAATATTATTGAAAATGAATTAATAATATCTCTGAGCGCGGACAGCAGTGATGATGGTAACAGTAGTTGAAATTCTAATATTTCAACAGAATAAATGCATTTTTTTTTGTTTAAGTATGTTCTTGTTTTATTTTCTTTCCTAAATTTACGATAGAAAATAATGAGACAGGGATTTGACTGACGATTATTTGATTTTCATTGGAACTTAATTAAAATAACAGTACCTATAAGTAATTTTTCACAATAACTGTATTCAATTCATATATGTTTGAAGTTGTTATCGATTCAAATAATCTAATCGATGTTTTTAAGCAGGTCATCTCACTATTTAGCTAGAACTGACAGATGTCAAAAGTGACCTATTATAATGGCCCTAGTATAGTACTATTTATTGTAGTAGTTTGATACTTTGTGTGTAGAGACTAGGGAGTAAACTCTGGATATACTGATCCATTTATTTTACTAATAGGAACATACAATATACCTGAATACTTAAGGCTATTATGACAACAAATTTTAGTAAGAAATAGACTTGTAAAACTTGTTGTGTATCATGTATCACCCTACACTGATATTCAGAAAATAGTAATAAGTAGTGAGTTAAAATACAAGCCAAAATCAACTTTATTTCCATAATATTAACATTACAAATTTGCTTAATACGCATGTCATTGCCAGTTTTTCCAGTCCAGTAGCCAGCTACCGAATGATACGAGTTCATTAAAAAACAAAATATAGAATTAATCAAAACCATTCTTTATAAAGCGAGAAAATAACCTTTTTCTCTATTTTCAACTCTGCATTTTAAACATATTGCCTCCATTGAATTTTATTTTAAAATTATATATCAATTGTATGGTATATGCAATAAATATAAAAGTTTTACACACCTGTGCCAACATGGGAACCCAAAATGCCTGCTTGATATTTACTCTAAACCATATACACCTGTGTCCTTGTGATGTCCATTTACACAGAGATTCTGTAAAATGAATAAAATCACAATTAAATACTATCGTCAGTTGTTTGCTTTGATTCAAACAGTAGAATCATCAACCAATACATTTCATAATCCGGCAAACACACCTGTGTCTTTAATAGCACATTGTATAGGAAAAAACTGGAATAAAGTATTGAGACAACTATGATTCAGACATAACCACGGCGTATGCCATAGCCGTGCTGAGCTTACGTTAGATCGACGCCTGGCTAAAAGCGAGTTCGTGAGGCGGTATTGAATAGAATTGCCATTCTGGCACATAAGCTTATTCACCATAAATTTTTACATTCATGCAGGGAACCAAGGGCGTAGCCAGAGGGGGTGTTTTGGGGGTCCAAACCCCTATGAAATATTCAAAATGTTGCATTTATATTATTTGGAAAAAGGAGAGGCGAGGAGTATTAATGATACTTAATTAATACTATTAATATTTTGAATTTGATTTTATTGAATGCTACCCAATACACAAACCTGGCTACGCCCGTGCGGGTAACCAACATAGAAAATGGAAATAATTACTTTATGTTAAAATTATTTTGTTTTGTATAAAATATGTATTTCAACATTAAAATACAATAGATAAAATTAAATTTTAAATAGTTTTATTTTAAATAGCATATTTAATATGCTTAGTATTATATGCTTACTAAGATCTGAAATTGATTTCTAAAAACCAAAAATAACATATTTATAAAACTGTTGCTCTTACTAAATAATATTTTAACCAGCAATCAGTTGATAATGATCTTTGATCAGCAGGGTGAAATTATTAAATATTATATACATACCCTCAAGCTTCTTTATAAAGTTGTTCTCTGTGCATCGTTGCTTGATAGAATCAATTGTCAGCCCCTTAAATCTATCCTTATCGCCTGTAAATACCTCTCGAGGTGTTTGAGTTGAATATTTTTGCATTATACTAACCCTGAGAATAAGAATATAAGCTTTGTATTCTATTTTATATACATACATATACACTCACGCCAGTAATCAACAAAGGGGTAGGCAGAGGTGTAACCAGTACATAGACATTTCGCCGAATTTATTACGGTCCCATAATGCGATAGGCGAGCCTATCGCCATACCGGGCTCCATTCCAGACTATGGGCTGATACTGAGTATTTCTAAATAGAAAAACCCAATATCACTTCAAATTTAAGAATGCATTTTACTAACAAAAAATCATGAGTAACTCTGTTGATGTAGTTATACATATATTATGATTATGGAAACTTGTGTAATATAGAAAAATAACTAAGTATGATACTTAAATGCATTAGGCTGTTTTAAAGTAAAAATAAAGTCTTAACAGAAACATTGTTAAAATCGTGTGAATAAAAATTTTCAATGGTAAAATGAGCGGACAGGAGTGCTGCATGATATAATTATAGGCTTGAATTATGCTATCATCAATGAGATTGTTAATTTTATTTTTATAACCTTACTTTTATTGAAAGTTGAAGCAGTTTATTACCTTGAAAACACCTTTATGTGACTACATAAAACACGATGTGAGAATAAGTTACAAAACATGTTTGCAAATAAGTGATTTGAAAGAAATACAACTGCGTAAAAAGTAAGAGTCAATGATCATTTACTGTAAATATTGATGAAAGATTTACAGATATAAAATAATTATTTTAAATCCTTTTATATTAAAATAGTTGATAAGTAACGCAAACGTTTAATTCCTCATCTTATATAATAGGTACTGAGTTTCATAAAACCCACATTCTCAGTTTGTTTACAGAATAAGTAGGTACAAAGTGAGGTACAAAAAATTACCAGATATTTTTACTTTTTTGTTAAATTTTCTCTTTTTTATTAAAAAAAGAAAAGGCAAAGGTTCTCCACCATGCAGCCTTGTGAATATATATCATATTTATTAGGCTTTTCGTCATTGGTTCAGTGGCATAGATAATTGTCTACTATCCAGATAAGTTGCTGATAAAGACATTATGTTCTTGCTTCCTGTGCCAGTTCAAATTCCATCTTTTTTTTTTAAAGAAAATGGAATATAAAATCAAATTCTGCTGGTTTAAGGCTGAATGGTGGAGCACCTTTGCCTTCTCTTTTATATAAAAAAGAGAGAATGAGACAAAAAAAAAACAAATTCTGCCAAACTCACTGACCTTCAAGCTTAAATTGAGGGTTCCGCAGTGAATTTATTAGGGGTTCTAGAGACGTCTGTATTATTTAATACATGATATTGAGAGGGATAAGAACTTTTAATTTCTTACATAATATATTATGTTTACAATAGCTAAAGTTGTTGTGCATAAAACAGAGTAGATTAAAGTCATTGGATCCGCACGGGCACTGGCAGCGACTATATTGTATATCGTCCATGACGTCCATTACTAGCAAGAACCTACAATATAAATAATTGCGCACACTTGGCCAAAATTCATTTGAATCTTAATATGTCACTTTGTTATGATGTCATAGAGTCTATAATATCTTGTATTAGATTTGACAGACAGATCATGATAAAATATTCGGATTCCAAACTATTCATTACCTTACTCAAACCTGGTTATCTGTTCAAAATTCAAAACATAATTTAAATTATAAATGGAGTCAAAAACATTTCAGGGTAATAAAGATAGGTACAAAGGAGTTACAGTGGATTCGTTAGAAGAACCTTGTGATAATAATGAATTTTCGAATATGTTAACAGGTAAATATGTTGGAACATTTTTTCTGGTCACAATGCCTACCTACAATAATCAGTCCTATTATCTGTAAAGTAGCCGCAAGTCCAGACACGCTAGCATCATATATATGTTATGGATTTGGTATATTACCTTGCACTTGATGTAGCTCTGGCTATTATTGTTTTATAGTAAGAATAATAAATAAAGAAATTAATACACCCAAAAGTCACATACAAAGAACTGTCCCCACACTAGGTCAACCTTGTATTGAGGGTATCAATAACTACAAAGGACCACAATCAGAAATAAACTGTCACTCAAATATTTGTCTCTGTGCAGGAATTGAATCCACAGCCTCTCATTTTACTGCACTTCACTGGCCATGCCACATACTGTGCTTATGTTGGCTTTTTAATTTTAAACTCCTGTCATATATTATAGAATCCTTAAAAAAGTGGTCTGACGAGAAGAAGCAATGCATATGGTTTAGAGT
Organism: Laothoe populi; assembly: GCA_905220505.1. Taxonomy (NCBI): domain Eukaryota; kingdom Metazoa; phylum Arthropoda; class Insecta; order Lepidoptera; family Sphingidae; genus Laothoe; species Laothoe populi. Next base: position 1,963,927 of record HG992156.1, read on the forward strand.
CAATATCAAAGATGCAGCCTGGGTGCCGATATTGGCCGAAGTAAGTACATTGTGAACTCTTACCAAGACTTATTACTTTAAATAAGGTAAATAAGAATACTGGTGTTAGTCACTCCAACAGTTATATTGAAATATGTGTTGGGATGAGCGAAACTTTTATCCGAAAGCTTTTTTTTAAATTCTGGGATGGCAAAAAGATCACACTGCATCTGGTGGTAAACACAGTAGCTTTAATCTAACTACCTAGTTATTATAGTAAAATGTTTAAATATTGTAATGTTATGTGTTTTATGATATAGGGTTTTTCTATTTAGAATTACTTAGTATCAGCCCGGTATGGCGATAGACTTGCCCCTATATCATTATTACCATAATAATTTCACCAAATAGTGGGTATATGTATTATGTAGGTTATGAATACATTAGTTGATATGCGTTCTGTTCTATTTCTTTTTTATGCTGACTTCTTTATATATTTGTTCCTACATAAAATTATCTTCATTCAAATCCTATAATAATGGTTTCTTATGTTTACGCGAATATTATACATTGTAATAAAACGAAATTTACGGATTCTATCGCAGTTTATTTTAGTAATAAAGTAAAATAAACCACGATAGAATCTGTAAATTTCGTTTTATTACAAATCCTATAATATTAAATAAAAAAACACCCAACAGTCACACATAGTCCTAACCCCACACTACGTTTAACCTGTGTCATATCATTATGTCAGGACTATGGTGCCACAATACCCAGACCTGAAACAAATATCTGTGGTCCACACAAACATCTGTCTCAGTATGGTAATCGTACCCCCTGGTTTCACAGCTGACTACTTGCCCGCTCAGCTATGGAGGCTGTCCAATAATGTATATGTAGACAGTACATATACATTAATTTCTTATTTAACATTTAACAGCACCCACTTTGGCAATATAGCAGCGATAGCCTAGTTGGTTGCGGTGCGGACTGTCAAGATGAAAGTCGTATGTTCGAAACCCAAGTGGCATACACCTCTGACTTTTCTTAAGTTATGTGTGTATTAAATGTTAATTATCGCTTGCTTAACGGTGAAGGAAAACAAAGTGAGGAAACCTGCATATCTGAGAATTCTTATACGGATTTCGAAGGTATGTGAAGTCTACTAACCCGCATTAGGCCAGCGTGGTGGACTAAGGCCTAATCCCTCTCATTAGTAGAGGAGGCCCGTGCCCAGCAGTGGGACAATGTTTAATACAGGGCTAGTATTATTTTATTATTATTACTTTGGCAATAGTTTGAAACAGATTATTAACATGATTAAAATTTATCTGACTTTAGGAGGGTTTCAACTTTCACCATTCCAGAGATAATTTTGTGACGATGTGGAAATGGCTACCGACCGACAGGGAGTCTAACTTGCCACCAGCGAGCCACACAAATGTAGGAGTGGGTGGGCTGGTGTTAAACGATAACAATGAAATACTAGTTGTTGTTGAAAAACACACTGAGTTGGTGCATTGGAAACTTCCAGGAGGATATGTTGAAAAAGGTATGTACCTAGGAGTATAGTACCAATCAGAAATATGTTTGGCCCACAGTGGAGTATGTATAGTTGCAATAGCATATTAGTACCATTGCTAACGTACTTGCTCCATTTGACAGTCTCCATGGCGCAGCGGGGCGGTTGTGAAACGGCAGGCCGTGAGTTTGGTTCCCACACTGAAATGTTTGATTGACAGATAGATATTTGTTTTGAGTCTGGGTGTTGTGGGACCGTAGTCTCTTGTAGTTCTTGATACCTACAATACCATTTAAACCTTTTATTTGTAATTAACAGATGTCTCCATAAAAATTACTAATGCAAATTTGTTTTAGCCTTTTATGTTAATTTAGTTATTAACATTACAAGAGAGACATTCCCATATTTATATTTTTATGGATATTTGTTAAGTACATTGAATATCATTACATGACGCATCCACATTTGGGTAAAAGAAAGTTTTCCACTATTTTTACTCAAATAATCACAGTTAAGATAGTGTGGCACGTATTTGCAAGTATTTTTAGGTATAACATCAAATGGTGTGCCTAATGTTTATCAAGTATTAAAGTTTTTATCTCGGTTATATAATTGCAGATAAGAGTACGCATCTTGTTGCCATTTAACTATCACGTTTAACAATCAAATTATGATGACCAGACACATTTCGTGAAATTATGTTATGTAATGTATTTAATTTTAGTGCTAAATATTTTGGCAGTCTGTATCCATGCTGTGAAGCTTCTGCTCATCAGATATAACATATATACATACCCCTCTATACATTTTTAAAATAGTAAAGTGCCAACATATTCATTACAGGTGAGGACCTGAAAAATGCAGCAATTAGAGAAGTAAAAGAAGAGACAGGAATCGATGCGACATACGAATCGATGGTCACTTTGAGGCACACACATAACATGTCGTTTGGAAATTCTGACTTGTACGTAGTAGTAATGCTAAGAGCTACCACAAGTGTCATTACAAAATCTGATACCGAGATAGCAGAGTGCAAGTGGATGAACATAGAAGAGTTTCTAAACCATTCTAATGTCCATGAATTCAACCGCTTTATAGTAAACCAGGCCTTGGATTTAAAACGGAGGAAATTGAAATTAAGCTTGAATCAAACTACTCTTACAATAGGCAATTTCTCAAGAGAAATCGCTTCAATGGTTCTAGAAGATGCATTATGATTTACATAAATTTTATATGGAAACTTAAAAAAAATGATTTATTGGCAGTAACAAAAAAATATATTACCAACAGCAAAAAATGGGGTATGTCTATTTTTTTACCAAATATGGTAATAAAATATTGTAATTTTTAATAAATTTGCTGGCAGTGGGTAAATAAACACTTTGTTAAATTACCATGGGCCTTCATAGTAATTGTTGATTTTAAATTGCTTCAACTTAAAAGGAGATCCGCAGGTTTCCTATGTAAACTGGGATAGGTAGTGAACACAAATGGGGTATGGTTTTTAACAACAAGGATATATCACACTTTAACTACGATAAAGTATTTTTGAGCCAGGTCATAGGGTTTCAAAGTTTTATCAACTTAAAGGTATACATAATCTACTATTTTCTACCATCTTCAATGACTATGATTTTCATCAGATATGATCTCCTTAATGATTATAATTATAAATAACGATGTACCTTACCTTACTGTACCACTAAGCACCTTTCAAGATCGGAATACATTGTATAAAGTATATCCGCCAATAGAAATAATTAATCCGTTATAATAGCCAAGGGTCGTCGTAAAGTATAATCACAAAATAACCGGCACCACAAAACGAAAACACATTGTTCTCGCGACAAATCACATACCACAGATTAAGTATTAGTAGCAAACTAGAGATTAAAAATGGACGGCTGTTAAAAACTTCAAGTGTCAATTATCATTCGATCAATATTGCAATAATAAAATCGATGAACCACCCGAGTCATTTTAATTTAGTGTATTTTATTTTGATTAATATATGTTTGAACAAATTCCTTTCTAATGTACTTGCAATGTTTGTGCTTCTAGTTTTTGCCAACATTCAATGTCGTTTAACAAAAATTTAAAGAATATCGAATATCGATATTAGTCTAATTTGCAAATCGATACAATATTTACAAAAGCTATAGCAACCCCACGATCATTTACAATAATAAATGGTAGAAATATTTTTGTATTATCGTTATATTTCTTCTAAATCTGATTGCATCGGTGTAGGATGAAATAAAAATGAGAAATAAAGTCTAAAAAATACAAATGATTTTTTGGTTATTAAGAATATCTTGTCCATGCTGTTCCAAATCTGCCGATCTCCTTTGCTAAAACTTAGGTCCAGGTTTCACCTCATATATGTAACTTTATATGTTTTAATTGGTGCATTAGGATTGTTATAGTAGATTTTTCATATTTTATTTGTCATGGGTTTATTGGCACATAGGCAATGAAACTGTTGAGGACCAAGGTTCACATATCACAATGTGGCATGAAATAAATCAGGGTACATATTTTCCTAACTCTTCAGGCATGAATTTTGGTAATATTTATTTGATTTGATTATGCTACTGGTGTAAAGTTAAAGATAATCAATGACTAACCAAGGGAATGGCTGTTTAGTTTTAGTGTAGCAAATTATTGTAATAAGTTTTATTTCAATAAGGGATTCAGTACAAATCAATAATACTACAATTTTAGTAATAATTAATCAAACATATTATTATTTATAATGATTGACATTGTTATAAAATATAATTAGTGTACAGTACATTGTGGGTAATGAAAACGCATTCCTAATTATTATTTGTGTGTAAATAATGGATATATTTTTACAGTCTTACTAAACACAGTACATCTCTTGTATTTGGGTCCCGCCATCCTTCCGACGAAATTGAAGCGTATCAGATATCACCGGTATTCCATTTTCAAATATTCTTCTACTTAAGCAGTTTTAATTAAATTTCGTCGTAGTATGGCGGGACTTTAACCCTTGTCTTGTAGTTGTACGTCAAGTGACTTAAGAATAAACCGGACAAAACATTGTATACCTGAGAGCTATACGTTTTTAGTAAGTCCATTAGATTATAATTTGTTGCCAAATAAATTATGTGAGACATACCATACACTTTTCTTTCCTTCAACAGTTCAATGGAGTAGAAATTGCGATTGTAGATAATAACAATTGATAAAAACAACAATGTAACCAGCAGAGTATCACAATAATGTGAAATCCTTAAATCTGAATTGACAATGATTTGTGTACATGAATTTGTATAATAAGCCGACTGTCAAAAATATTTGTATTCACTAGATCTCTATTATTTTCCGCAGTGCAATATAAAACCTATGTCACTAACTATGTTACACCACAGCCTTTTAAGGATAAAACCAGACTATTATTGCATAATATTTAAGTCACAATGTCATGAACACATTCAATCTGTAAGACAGATATCACTGAGCTGTGTTACTTAAAATACAAACTCAAATGTGATGTAACAGCAATGACTAAGCCGACATGTCATCGAATTAATGTATGTCATGAACAATCAGTCTAAATCGGGAGCTGATGCATTCCTGCCCATCGTGTCTGCGTCTTCATCAGAACTGTCCACATCTCCAATGATCGTCTTCAAGAGGCCTCCAAACATTGAATTGGCATTTTTGTGATCCGGTGGGATTTCAATTCCGAACCAAATGCGACCAATATTGTCTAAATACACTGAATAATTTGGGTCTCTCTTTATACTAATTGAGTACCAGTTCCTAAGTACTTTGAACTGATGGACATGTCTCCTGAAATAAATAACACTGAAATTAGCAATTTATATCTTAAGACTCAAAATAGCTATTTAACAAGTAGATAGATGGAGATTCAGTTCACCTACAATTTTAAGTAAATGGATATGTGGTAGGAGAGTATGTAATACAATATTTGTAAATGACTGTAAAGTGTCCACCATTCTAGAGTCTATTCTGAAGTTGGCCAGTGTCTTCTAGCTTCGAGCTGGCATAACTCTGACCATGTTGTAGGAAGTAAAATTTCTCTAAGTCAGTTGACTTTATAATTTTACCTTATTGTATTTACTCTCAGGTGAGTCTTCACACAATGCCAGAATACAGAAATCACATACATCATAATTTTAAAAATCTAAGTGATTTTTAATATGTAAACCTCCAATTGAAGTGAGTTTTTTTAATTCCGTAACGCCAAAGTGACCTCCCTGATGGTAAGCTTAGTGCCGTCCAGTTTGAATATCAAGTAGCGAGAGACAATCTATCCCCACTACTGAACACAATTATGCCGGCCTAATTTGAGATTTTGTATTCATTCTGGCATTGCTTCAAACAGACTCAGGGTGATATATTCACTTAAAGTGATAAGTGAAAGCCCATTACGAATTATATCAATACATAAACTAGTTTTAAAATTAGATTTAATACAAACATTTACACTTTTAAAACCTATTGTGATTAATGATGCAAACATGTCAGAAAGTGTCATAATACAAAAATATATTGTTTAAAGAAGTCAATGTACTTACTCTTCAATTGCACGTAACAGAAACCATAAGAAATTTAATAATGGAAATAGGTATGGGGGTCCTTTGTCATTTTTTATTGTTGGATGTAGTCCTGTATATTTGTTAAATGTCTCTACAGCCATCTGTATATTTCTTAGACACAGGAACTGTAATACGGCCTGGGCAATGAACAAGTCTATTTCAGATTTGATTCCCTTCGTTGTGTGCAACTCTATTAGCATATTAGCATAGGCAGATCCATCACTAGAGTGTAAGAAATGTCTGTGGGCAGCTGTGTATTTTTTTTCCTTCCAGTATACTTCAGCGATTTTCTGAAACAATAAGTTAGAAAAATGTATATTTTTTTTAAAAAAAATGGCTATAATAGTTTTTGGAAATATTTGTTTTGGGTTTGAGTATTGTGAGAACATAGTCCCTCATATTTGAGTCTCCTATTGTGGGGTCAGGATTATGGATCCAATCAAATCAAAACATTTATTTGTAAGCATAGATACAATGGTCTTATAAAACATTGCATAAGTTCACTGTGCTTTCTGGTGTAATGATAAAATAATACTAGCCCTGTATAAAACATTGTCCCACTGCTGGGCATGGGCCTCCTTTAATAATGAGAGGGGTTGGGCCTTAGTCCACTATGCTGGCCTAATGCAGGTTCATAGATTTTAAATATCTTTAAATTCATATAAGAATTCACAGGTATGCAGGTTTCCTCAAGATGTTTTCCTTCACCGTTATAGCAAGCGATAATTAACAATGAATATACACAGAACTAGAAAAGCCATATAAACACCATTTGTGCTGGTATCGAACATACAACTTCAGTCTTCGCCAGTTCGTACCACTACCAACTAGACTACCGCTGCTTTCTGGTGTATTTCTGCTTAATTATTGTAATGATTATCAGTTATGTATGAAATTAAAACACAACCACAAACCACAACCTTGCTAAGTATCCATGAAAGACATAATTGTATTAATTTTTACATACTTTTGTATGCAACATGATCATAATTTGGACAGAGGCAAAGTTATTAAATTATTTTGCATTATCGAGATAAGCATGTCACTCTCTTGATGGTTTACCATCAAGAGAAGATTTATGAGCAGGCATGGCATGCCATGCCTGCTCATAAATCACTATAATTTAATGAACTTTTTAATGCATGGAATGTGGCACTGTACCGTGCTTGCCATATATCTGTGTTCAAGAATGACATTAAGGTGAGCTGTTTGCTATGCATAGATATACATCATTGGTATAAAAAATGATTTTAAGGAAATCTAATAAACGGAAATTGACACGTAGCAATAAGTTTACTTAAGCATTGCTCTTGTATAGATACACTTGTATTTATAATTGAGAAAACTTTTTACTCGAGTAAAAGTAATTACTTAAATAAAGATTATGTTTTATACTTAAGAATTCTTGTCAAGTAAGAATCATAAGATGTAATATTGCTAAGCAAAGCATTACCAACTATTTCAGATGCTTGAGTAATGTAATGACTTATTCAAGTAATTGCTTGAGCAAAGTAATGTCTTTTTTATAAATACGAGTGTAAGTGTTAACCTCATAAAACCTCATAAATAGCTAGAATTTCATATATCCTTCAAACCAGAACACAATTCTAATTACGGCTTGGCAGAAGAAACAATCCAAGTGGTGCTACCTGACTAGATGGACACTCACATATACTTACCACCTAGTAGTCCCTGTTGAATATTATTTGTTTATTCAAAGGTACACAAACAGCACATTATATATAATCAAGTATAATACTAAGAAAACTTAGTTATGTTTTCTGATATGCATGTCGTTTACAGACATACACAGCATTCATCAGGTACTTTTAATATGTTGTGTAAACAACAAGAAATGGGGGGAAAATATAACATGATTTGAATAAACAAAAATTGGTTACTCATCATTCATACACATTGTATCATATCTAATTTGATTCAGTGGTCAAATAATAGAAGAATCAAAAATAATGGGATGGGTATACCATTAAAATTTATTTTATACTGTAATTATGCCTTGATTCATACAAAACATTTATAGTATGTATGTATGCATTGAATGCCAAGTATGAGGGTAAAGGCCATATTAAATTATAGGTGGTGTTGACTTTACAAATTTACATATGGTTTCAAATTTTAATATACCAGTGATTTTATTAATAAATGTTTATCTCTTTGACTCACTTTGTGAAGTAAAGGATGTCCTTTTTTATTACTGTCCATTGACCATTTGACAGCATTACTGAGGTATGTTTCTCTCTCAGGTATACTTGCGTTCATCATTTCGAATAGTTTGGATATTTTCTCGATCCACTCGTCGCACGGTTTGGTCTCAGATTTCGTCAAAACATCAATGAGTAGTATCGCCAAGTCTGCACCACTGCCTTGTTGATCGCGTTGAAGCAACAGCGTAGATCCTTTGTATAATAAATTTAATAGCTCTGTATATTTTTTCTGGCTAAGGTATCTGCAAAAATAGGCACACATGAACAATCTGATCCATATTAAATTTGGTGAAGGATTTGCAACGTTGATACCTGAAATAAAGTGTTCTATACATCTGATGCGCTTCATAATATTGTCCCGCGTTTACAGACGCTTCTAACTTATCTAAAACTCTCCCGACACCTCTGTCTCCACGCGTTGCCATAGTTTATTTTCTAGAATAATCTACTTTTTACGATTTCGTGACAAAATATACTAATATACGCCATAACCACAATCTTACAAATGACAGAACTTGACAGAAGATTAAGTGTTCTGTTGTCTGAATAAAGAAATCTCAAATGTATCTCTATCTCTCTTTTTACTCAATAAATTTGTAATGAGTAAGAAGAGAAGAGAGATAAACAATGTTAATAAAATTGACATGTGTCATTTCATGGCAGGTATATTTCGTTCATAAATTGGTAAACAAGACATTCTCGATACTTCAACTCATTCTGAAATAAAGAAAAAATAATTTGAATTAAAATGTTGCCAAAGTATGAAATAATATTATTTATTGATTTAGGGCATATTTCGCTTTCATACCATTAGAATAATTGGACATAGTTATGCAAACTAGGACCAACCCAGAAAGTCACTTTCGAGTTAATTAGATTTTTGTTTTAAACATGTGAAGAAAAAAATGGGTAAGTATATTGAAAGAAACAACTGTACAACGTTAAAGGCGGAGTATTGATGATGATATAGAAACACTAGATTGTTGAGATTTTTATTTAATTTAATTAGTTTTAATATCAAAAACATGATGGTTCCCTATGGAAAAATAACTGTATTGTGGGTTGGTTCTTTATAGCAATATGTTTAGGTTTTTTTATATTTATTATTTCATAAATGTGTCAATTTTTGGTAGATAATAATAGGTAATTTTTTTTGTTTTATTTTTTTAATCTGGCGCGGCAAAGTGACCACACTGCACCTGATGGTAAGCGCAGTGCCGTCCAGATAGAGTATCAAGTAGCGAGAGACAGTCTATCTGCTGTTTAGCTTCTTCACATTACGCCTAAAGGACCCAGGATCATAGGAAGGAGGGAACACGGTAGCTGGCAAACTGTTCCACAGCTTGATGGTGCGGCAAAAATACGAGTTTGCGAACCTCTTGGTTCGGGCCGGGGTAGTAGACACCACGAAGCTGTGGCTCCGCAAGCCAGTACGCGTGGTTCTGGTATGGAAGGGAGAGGATGGGATAAGATCAAACAATTCTTCAGAGCATTCGCCATGATACAGACGGTAGAACACGCTAAGCGAGGAAATATACCTACGCAGCTGTAGCGGCTCCAGGCTGTTACTCACGTCTGCATCATTCACAATGCGGATGGCCCGCCGCTGCAACCCATCCAAGGTATCGAGAAGGTACCTTGCGGAACCGTCCCAGAGGTGCGAGCAGTATTCCATTCCTGACCTGACTGCTGACCAGGCGTGAAAAACCGCCGCACCTTGTTCAGGATTCCGACCCTGCGTGAAGTGGCGGATATTACGCCCTCGATGTGACTCCTTGGATTAAGATCGCAGCGGATATCCATACCTAGGACACTAAGGTCATTCCGCATTGCGAGTGGAACACCCTGAAGAACGGGGATTGGAGAAAACGGAGACTTCTTGCACGAGAACGCGCACACCTGGGTTTTCTTGGCTTTAAACTCAACCCGATTCCTGGTACCCCATGATGAGATGAGATCCAAGGTCTGGTTGAGCTCAACGACAAGATCCTTTCGTCTCCTCTCAGTATCCGCCCGGCAACCAGGAGGCTTGCTGCTATAACGCCCATGAACCGTGCTGTCGTCTGCATAGCAATGAATGTTGCCAAGCGACAACATATCATTGATATGCAGAAGAAACAAGGTGGGCGAAATCACAGAACCTTGTGTAATGGTAGTAATTATCATTATTTAAACACGCACAATACTGTATTAGCGACCTAGCTAGGTAGGAGACCGTTTTTTTTGTTGTCACGGGGAAAGCCTTTTATTACTGCCGCCCGCTCCGGGGGGAAGCGGAATAATAATAAAACGGGTATGCTGGACTAGCCGGTCTTACGACCCAGCATCCCCCTCGCACAGTTGATGGCTATGCGAGCTGCCGCTGGGCCAAATCGCTACCCCCTATGTACACCCCACCCGACACTACCAGCTAAAACCTCGCAGTGGCCTTCTTCGGCGCTTACGGAGCGATCCCGGGGTATTCTAAGGAGTGCTATAATTGCAGCCGGAATCGCCCCTGCGCGGTGCCGCGTAGCAGCCCATCTCCATGGGGGGCTAAGGAGCCCCCGCGCACCGAGCTACGACAGCGAACTGTTATACCCCTAAACTGTACAGGGTTGTGCTGAACACAGTCACCCTTAAATGCAACCTCATCTCTATTATCTAATATATATACGGGACGCAAGAGCGCCCGCTTCAGTTCTGTACCATTATTTCTCTCGCGCGGTTTGCCTACAGACCCTATTTTCATTTGTATTTACTATTTCTTTATTTGAATAAAAGTGTGTAATTAAAATAGTTTTTTTTTAAAACTTATTTCAAAGGGTCGTTATAACATTTGGTGGCAGCGGTGGGATACGAAAATCCCCAGTGTCTATTCGTGAGGTCAAAGTTAAATCCTCAAACCGCGTCGTGCAAACTCACAAACTCTCGTATACAAGTGAAGTGACTCTGTATCCTGAAATCTAAGTAAGTTACAATACTTACCAGTGAAGTGACTCTGTATCCTGAAATCTAAGTAAGTTACAATACTTACCAGTGAAGTGACTCTGTATCCTGAAATCTAAGTAAGTTACAATACTTACCAGCGAAGTGACTCTCTGTCCTGAAAAGTTAGAATTGTGAAGTGTCGTCGCCGTTGCTGATATTCATCATCATCGAGAAAGCTGTCTCCAGTTCACGAAGTAATCATCATCATCAAGGCCAAGCAGCCCTAGTGGAATCTGCCTGCGTAGCGTCGCGCCGCTCCATTTCCTGTGTTGCAGACATTGCATAGAAATGCATTCTCCGCTTGGACTTGCCGTCGCTGTTATCGCCTGTGCAACTTTGTAAGTCGTATTCATTGTAAACAAAGTACAGTCACTAAGAAAATTCTAGTTATTTTTTATTTAAAATCTCTATATCTTACATAAAATAAATTTTACATCTTAGTGCCTGTAACTTCGTAGCTATTATCGATTATTTTCCGTGCTGATTCCTTTATAGATTTTATATTTTGTGTGTCTTTATTGTCTCTTAGATATTTTAATTGTTTTGGTATTTAATTTGTCTATTTCTTGGTAAAAACCAAGTATAAACGTAACATAAATTTATATCGAAATAGATTCACTTTTACTCCAAACTCTCTAATTTTCACAAACTCATTAAATTAATTTGTATTTCTATTTCTTGAATTTTCTAGTAAATTAATATTATACTAAACCAAAATGTCTAAAGTCACTAAAGAGGAAGGTAAGATTAATGTTCATATGGAAACTCCAGCAACCGGCGAAAAAAGCCATTCGCCATCAGTTACCCCACAGGATCCGAAACCTTCAAAACAAAAACAAACACTAGCCGAACCCTTAAATTTAAGTGTTCTATTTAAATTTGTTAAACCATATAATGGTGCTAGGGATACTCTTAACGCTTTTATTACTGACTGTAATAATGTTCACGAACTAGCGACAGAGTTACAGAGACCAATACTTTTCAAATACATTCTATCTCAATTACAAGAAAGGGCCGCTATAGCATGTTCCATAAAAGAATTCAATGATTGGGAACAATTGAAGGAATTCCTGAAAACCCAATTTAGTGAGCGTAAACACTATACACACTTACTCACAGAATTGCAAGAATGTAAACAAAGCCCCTCTGAATCCGTCACCCAATATGGAAACAGGGTGGAATCGTGCCTCTCTCAATTAATGACGGAGATTTCTCTTACTAATACAAAACAAAGAGAAGTCCCCGGCCGTACTGCAGCCATGGAGGATTTAGCCCTCCATCACTTTTTGATTGGGCTAACCCCTAGGATTTCAAACATAGTAAGATGTAAATCACCTAAAAATCTTAATGATGCAATAAATATAGCTGTTTCTGAGGAGCGCATTCAACAAACCATATATAAGCGTAATCAAATCTCTGAACAGCCTAAATTCAAACAACCTAACTTCACACAACGGCACCCTCAAAAATCATTCACATCGGGACACTTTCAAAAATCATCCACACCAGGTCATTTCACAAAATCATTGCCACTAGGACAACCATCCTCTTCGCAAGGACAGAATAACTCTCAACGCCCACTTGATAACTCATTCAATGTCCAATGTCGATATTGCAAAAATTTCGGGCACGACATCCGCGAATGTAGAAAGCGCGAATTCAATAACAATCGATTTCGGCAAAATCAGCCACGTATTAATCATCTAACTGAAAATCCCTGCGAAGATGTTGGGATTGACGAGGTAGACCACAACGATCAAACCAATAATTTAAACGAGTAAAGGGCTCACGTTGGTACCTCGTGAGACCCAGAAAACGACCTCTAGCATATTCTATAAATTATAACGGTACCTCTTCTACCTCTTCCATATCCTCAAAAGGCCACACGGGTAACCAGCCCCAAATAAGTGCCCAATCTCTTACCAAATCCAAAGACCACACGGGTAATCAGCCCCAAACAAGTGTCGAATCCCTTTCTAAATCCAAGGACCACATGGGTAACCAGCCCCAAGCAAGTGTCCGATCTCTTTCTAAATCCAAGGACCACATGGGTAACCAGCCCCAAGCAAGTGTCCAATCCCTTTCTAAATCCAAGGACCACATGGGTAACCAGCCCCAAACAAGTGTCCGATCTCTTTCTAAATCCAAGGACCACATGGGTAACCAGCCCCAAGCAAGTGTCCAATCCCTTTCTAAATCCAAGGACCACATGGGTAAACAGCCCCAAACAAGTGTCCGATCTCTTTCTAAATCCAAGGACCACATGGGTAACCAGCCCCAAGCAAGTGTCCAATCCCTTACTAAATCCAAGGTCCACATGGGTAACCAGCCCCAAACAAGCGTCCGATTTTCTATTTCTTCAAATGAGCACAAGGGTAACCAGCCCCAAATAAGAGTCCGATCATTAATTCCCAAAATCACTATTCCTATTTCCGAATCCAAATCCAAAATTCCTAATGCAAATATATATGAAATAAAAATTGACACAACAAAAAGATCACTACCTCACATAACTCTAAAAACCCCAGTATCAAATAATCCTCTAACATTCCCTATAGATTCAGGTTCGGCAATCTGTCTACTTAAACAATCTTCCATCACAAAACCTCCGACTCTAATTAAAGAAATTATAAAAATAAAAGGCATAGATTCCGGTGATGAATTAACTCCCACTATGGGTCATTTTAAATTAAACATAAAATTTCAACATCTGAATACTATCTCTCATAAATTCCATGTTATGCAAAATGTTAACCTGCCCTATGATGGTATAATAGGCTCTGACTTTCTCACGTCTTTCAGTTGTAACATTGACTACAGCAGAGATCTATTAAAAATAGACTCTATAATGGTTAAATTTAATTTCATTGATCCTTTCTATGTCATTCCACCTCGTACGGAAACGGTTATCGAATCTACCGTTAGTAACCCTGAAATCAAAGAAGGTTTAGTAGTCGACCAACATATCTCGGATAGAGTATTTATAGCGAATTGTTTAACATCGGTCAAAAACAATAAAAGAATTAATATTACAGTTGTAAATACATCCGAAGTTCCTGTTACCATCAATTCTAACCTCAGATTAAAACTCGAAGAAATTGACGTAAATCCGTATATTGCCTATTCCAAAATTAGCTCTCAGAAAACGCTACAACGCACTACAGAAGTCCTAAATTCACTCAGAGCATCACACCTCAACGAGGAGGAAAAAACCAAACTCCTAGAAACTTGTGCCGAATTTTCCGATATATTTTATATTCCAGGAGACGATCTCTCATTCACTAACGCAATTACACATACAATCCGAACTACATCATCCACTCCTACCCACACCAAATCATACAGATTTCCTGAGTGCCACAAAAGGGAAGTGGAGACCCAAATCAGTAAAATGCTAGATCAAGGAATTATTGAACCCTCTGTCTCACCTTGGTCCTCACCTATATGGGTTGTACCCAAGAAAATAGATGCATCAGGGGAACGAAAATGGCGAGTAGTCATTGACTATAGAAAATTAAAAGATATCACTATAGGAGAAGTTTACCCTATTCCACAAATATCGGAAATATTAGACCAATTGGGAAAAAGCCGATACTTTTCCACTCTCGATCTCGCATCAGGTTTTCACCAAGTCCGTATGTCCTCTAATGATGCTGAAAAAACAGCATTTTCCGTGCCACAAGGCCATTTCCAATTTAATCGAATGCCGTTCGGGCTGAAAAACGCCCCTTCCACTTTCCAAAAACTAATGAATACATGTCTATCAGGATTACAAGGTATGCGTTGCTTTGTATACCTCGATGACATTGTTATCTACTCCATCGACCTTCCGAGCCATATCGAAAATCTTACTTCCGTATTTCAAAGGCTAAGATCTTTCAATCTAAAGTTACAGCCAGATAAATGCGAATTCCTCCGCAGAGAAGTCGGATATCTGGGTCACATAATATGTGACGATGGGGTAAGACCCAATCCTGAAAAATTAAAGGCTGTAACCGATTTTCCAACACCAAAATCCCCTAAAGACATTAAATCATTCCTAGGTCTCGTCTCTTATTATAGACGATTTATTCCCGATTTCTCCAAAACTGCCAAAACACTTACCTCACTCCTAAAAAAGGACGCTAAATTCATTTGGCAAAATGAACAACAACTCGCATTCGAGTCCTTAAAAGAAAAATTAGTCACAGCACCCGTCCTCGTATACCCTGATTTCAATCAACCCTTTATCCTCACGTGCGATGCTTCTAACTATGCCATATCAGCTATCCTATCTCAAGGTCCAATAGGCCAAGACCGACCTATTGCGTTTGCATCTCGCACTCTAAACAATGCCGAATGCAATTATAGTGTCACTGAAAAAGAATGTCTTGCTATAATCTACGGAACAAAAGTTTTCCGCCCTTATTTATTTGGTCGTCGTTTTAAAATCATTACAGACCATAAACCACTTCAGTGGTTATTCAATTGTAAAGATCCGGGGTCCAGACTTATTCGTTGGCGATTGAAACTTGAAGAATTCGATTACGAAATCCAGTATAAGAAGGGTAAAATAAACGCCAATGCTGACGCACTCTCACGGTTTCCAGTCAATCCTATTCAATCCGAAGAAAATCCTATACCAAATCCCAGCCGTGATTCAGATGAAGACCTTATGGACCTTTTAGTCTCCCCAGCTTCCTTCAATGCTGATGACATAATGCCTCTTTCTAATAATCCTTTGTCACCTTGCACTGAAGATCTTCCTGAAAGTTTAATATCACCATCATTCAATCCCGACGATCTATTAGCCTTAAATTCTGAAAACATATTAGAAGACGTTTTCCCGCCAATCGACTATAATCCTCCTTCCAATATTCCCGATATCCTGAGAGAAGAAATCGAAAATCAAGAGGTCAATTTACCTCAAGCTACACCCGAACAACCACTCATTCAGAATGAGCCAATCCCAACTTCTCCTGCTAATCCCTGTTCAGATATCATAATCACCCACGATTATCCCGCTTTCCTGAAAATCATTTCAGCCAAAGATAAAACATTTGTTACCAAAATTCAGGAACATAACGAAGATATATACAAATCTAAACATAAAATCATTGTACTACCTACCTCTATCGATCTCGACGAATCCAATCCTTTTATCCATAACGTCTTAGACACTATCCCCAATATTTCTGAAGTCACGGATAAAGAAAGGTCCCTTAACTCATTCATATCACTCACTCATGAAAACAAGACATACTATTTCCTTTTCTTTAAAGTCCATCATTTCGATACATCTTCTTACTCAGACATCTATGAAAGCCTTAAATCTCTTAGAAACGAACTAATGTCTAAAACCGATAGAAATTCCACTCTAGACGTCGCAATCACAGAATTCAAAAATCCATTTGACACCCATCAGTTCATTAAAATTTATAACATGCTTCTTTACTTATTCCATAACACAAATATCAATATACATGTATTTAAAGGACACATAATTTATCCAACGCTATCTGAAATCCCGAAAATCCTTAAAGAACATCATGATATCCCAGTTGCTGGTCATCTTGGTAGTAGCCGTATGCTAAAACGGATCCAAGATAATTAATAAAATCCCTTCCGAATGCCAAATTAAGTTTATTTTTGGAAATATAGATACCTGGAAACCCTTGGAAAATAACAGATGGCTATATGTACAATCCATAGCTAACAAAATTTCCATCGATTGTCAAAATAAACCATTATACGAAAACAACATCTTAGGAACAGGCATACTCACCATTCCTGATGGATGCATTGGGTTTTGCAAAAACACAATACTGATGCCAAAGTATAATGCATTAAATATCACATCCCCTATAAACCATTTACCCAATTTTAACCTAATTAACGATAGTTGTTGTGATTTAGCAATATTTAAAAATGTAACTACTAATGTGTCCCCTATTAACTTACAAAACATCGATTTAGATGAATTTAACTCAAAAAACAAAATTATTATGAATTCCTTATTGGACAAAATAAAAGTAGTGGAAACTAAACCACGGGGTGCGAAGTCAGGAAACCTCCACGTGGTGCACCCTGGGCAACGGCGGTCACGTTGACCGACGGCCGATATCCTGACAAAAGGTGGTTGACGGTTGTCGCTTGTTGCGGCGGCCTTCAATCAGAAGTCCGTGCTCATTTATTGAGCTACTCCCGAGTTCTGTCTCGGGAGTGTCGGCGGGCTCGGTGTGCGCTCACCCCGCCGCCGAGCGGGCAGTAGGGAGGACTCTCTTTCCTGCTGTCACCGTCGTAAATCGTAATCTGGTCTGGAGGTCTGTGGTCATGTCTCGCGCTCCGACTGGACCGAGGGTCTTGGCTTAACCGCCCGGGCCGCGAGGTAGAAAACCTCTATAAAAAGTCACCCCGAATCCCAAGCGGCGGCGCACCGTGAGGGGATGCATGGCCGATGGGTAGTTCGGTCTCTAGTGCGAACCCCGGCGGGGAACGTGCTGAACCCCGTGCAGAATTTGCTTACCCAGCTACAGGGGGCTCTGGCTGGGCGGACCGTTTATATCCCCCATACTCGTGGGTTCAATCATGAAATCAATTATTCAAAAAACAAAAGAAGATTCGGTGGAGAAATCATCTATCCCAGGGGACGCTGGCGACCCTGGCCCTTTGGACGAAACTGGGAGTAAGCCAAAGAAGGCGACTGTTGAAGCCGCTTCAACTATCTCGGCTCCCAAGGCCAAGGAAGGAACGAGCGGCGTAATGACGCGCTCAAAGCGGGCGTTGAGAGATCGGCAACTGGACACGGCTACAAGTGACAGTGATGTCGAACCAGCGCAGAAAATCCTTGCTCTCTCAGCAAGTCCGGCTGTGGTGCCTAACGAAGACACCACGCCGATGATAATAACGAAGGCGACAGCTGATGGCCGTGACTGGCGATTGCAGCTGTCAGAAATTATCCGGGATGTGGCAAAAAAGTCCCGGCATCTGAATGGGACAGAACAGCGGAGGCTTAACCTCGCGGCCAATGAACTGGTAGAGAGGGCGGAGGAGTCAGCCTCTGCTGACGTGACCAGGTTAGAGGCCGAGAAAGCGGCAATGGCGCAACAGATTGCCCTTCTTAAGGCCTCCCTGGCAGACCAAGAGAAGACCATGCAAAGAATGCTCGCAATGGTCCAATCAATTGGACCGTCGATACCGGCGGCCCGTCAGGCAGAGGGGGAAAAGCAACTCGAGCGCCGTCTGCTTAATATTTTAGACGTGCGCTTGGAGGCAATATGCTCGAGACTGCCCCCGGAGCCCATCATGCGGCCCCCGCTAGCTGCCGACAGTGGCAAAGTTGTCGCTGTCGCCGGGCCCTCGAAAGCCCAAACAGGTGGTGCTGGTCCACCAGCCACCCCGAAGGGCAAGGGGCAGGGAAAGGGCAAAAGCAATGCCCAGCCCACCCCTAATGTTGGTCCTCGACCCGTTCCTGCTGTTGTGGCTGGGCCTGTACCATCGACGTCCGCCACGTCCCAACTACCTCCCCAGAGTAAGTCCCGCAGGGGGGGGAAAAGAAATAAAAAAGGGCGTGTCGCTCCACGGGCCCAAACACCCTGTGTGCCCCGGCCGCTGCCCCCCGCTCCTGCGTCGATGGAGGAGGGGTGGAATGTCGTGGCCAAAAAGGGGAAAAAGAATCCCCAGGCCTTGCCGAGTACTGCTGCCTCCGCACCGAAGCAGCAGCCGGATCGGCCAAGGCCACGGATTCACCTGCCTCGCAAGGCAGCCGTCACGTTGACGGTGACACCTGAGGGGTTGGCGCGGGGCATTACGTACGCCCATGTGCTGCGTCAGGTCCAGCGATCCATTGATCTGGCCGGTCTTGGCATTGCCGAGATGCGAGCTCGCCTAATGGCGACAGGCGGGTACCTGTACGAGGTACCCGGCCCGGAGTCTGAAGCGAGGGCCGACTCCCTCGCCAACAAAGTACGGGAGGTGTTCTGCGGGACGGAACTGGGGGACGATGTCCGTGTTTCCCGCCCATTCAAGACCGCGGAACTACGAGTATCCGGGTTGGATGCGTCTGCCGACCCGGAGATGGTCGCTTCGGCCCTCGCAAAAGCAGGGGGTAGCAATGCGGTGGAAAATTTTAAAGTCGGGGAGATCCGCCCCGACCGGTCGGGCCTTGGTGCGGTGTGGGTGCGCTGCCCCGCCAAGGTCGCTGACAAAATTTTAAGTTCGGGCCGTGTGCTGATTGGCTGGGTAGCAGCACGCGTCCAGCTTCTTGAGCCGAGGCCCATGCGGTGCTACCGCTGCCTGCACAGGGGACATGTGCGGGCACGGTGCACCGAAGAGTGTGACCGCAGCGGCGTCTGCTACCGTTGCGGTAAACTGGGCCACAAGGCCAAGGAGTGCTCCGCGGAGCCGCATTGCGCAGTCTGCGCTGATGCAGGTAAACCCGCGGGGCACCAGGTGGGCGCCAAGACATGTGTCGCCTCCTCCCGCCCCCGCCACGTAAATCGTGGTCGGGGGAGGGGGGTTGTGGCCCAGCCAACAGCGCTCCCCATAGAGGACCAGATGGAGATCGCCCATTAATATGGCGCAACGTTTCCTCCAGGCGAACATTAATCACTGCGCCAGGGCTCAGGACCTGCTAGTCCAGAGCATGGCGCAGTGGTCAATACAAGTGGCTGTGGTTGCCGAGCCATATTTTGTTCCCCCCAGGGAAGACTGGGCAGGGGACCTTAACGGTTTGGTGGCCGTCATCACTCGGGGCGCCGCCGGCTCCCCGCCCTTCGAAAAAGTAGCGAAGGGGTCGGGATGTGTGGCGGTTCTATTGGGGGGGGTCTGGATTGTGGGTGTGTATTTCTCCCCCAATAGATCCCTGGCCGAGTTCGAGCACTTTCTCACTCGGCTAGGGGCTCTGGTGGTGCAAGACAGTCAGCCTCGCCCCGTTCTCGTTGCCGGCGACTTCAACGCCAAGTCTCTGGCTTGGGGTTCGTCGGTCACCAGCAGGCGCGGTGAGGCCCTGGAGGAATGGGCGATCTCGGCCAACCTGGCCGTCGTGAATCGCGGGTCGGTTAACACGTGCGTGCGGCATAATGGCGGATCAGTGGTGGACGTCACGTTCGCCACCCCAGCTATTGCCCGCCGTGTCCGTGACTGGAGAGTTCTGGTGGACGAGGAGACGTTGTCGGATCACCGATACATTCGGTTCGACGTCGCCTTGTCCCCTAACACCCAGTCCAGTGGAGGACCGACCGGCCCGCGGTCGGACGGCCCGCGTTGGTCAGCAAAACGCCTCGACGTGGAGGCCCTGAAGGAGGCCGCTCTGGCCCAGGCGTGGCTCCCTGCACCGGAAGCACCGATGCAGGTCGAGCAGGAGGCGGCGTGGTTCGGGGCAGCGATGTCGCGCGTCTGTGACGCGGCCATGCCCCGAGTCCGACGTCTTCCCGAGAAGCGCCAGGTGTTCTGGTGGTCGGCGGAACTCACGCGGTTACGTATCTCCTGCGTGGCCGCCCTCCGTCGTCTCGCCAGGCACCGTCGTCGCCGAATCCGTCTTCCCGGTGACGAGGACCAGGAGCGGTTGCTTCACGGCCTCCACAGGGAGGCTAAGAGAGCGCTGCGCGTGGCGATAGCTAGGGCAAAGTCTGCAGCTCAGGAGGAGTTCCGGGGAACTCTCGATAACGACCCTTGGGGGCGTCCATATCGCGTGGCGATGAGGAGATATCGCCCGTGGGCGCCCCCACTGACGCAGAGTCTCCGGGGCGACCTAGTCGAAGAGGTCGTCGCAGCTTTGTTCCCTGCCACTGAAGATGTCACTCCCCCACCGATGGCGTCACATCCATCGACGCCATCGTCGTTGAGTTCGGCAAGGGTTATTTCGGAGGTTTCGCTCGAGGAATTTTGGGCGGTGGTGCTTCGGCTGCGGGGCAAGAAAACAGCCCCGGGTCTCGACGGTATCCCCGGACGTGCGTGGGTGTTAGCCGTCGAGCATCTGGGGACTAGGCTCCGTGGCCTGTTCTCCGCGTGCCTGGAGCAGGGCCGTTTTCCGTCTCAGTGGAAAACTGGGAAGTTGGTCCTGCTCAAGAAGGAGGGGCGGCCCGCAGAGTCGCCATCGGCCTACCGGCCCATCGTGTTGCTCGACGAGGTCTGTAAGCTCTTCGAGCGTATCATTCACGCTCGCCTCGTCGAGCATCTTGAAGGGTTCGGGCCGGACCTGGCACAGTGCCAGTACGGGTTCCGGCAAGGCCGATCGACAGTACACGCGATTTTGCGGGTCAAGGCACAAGCGGAGGATGCAGTGGCTCGGGGTGAAGTGGTGGTGGCGGTGTCTCTAGACATCGCCAACGCGTTTAACACCCTGCCCTGGGCCTGCATACTGGAAGCACTGCGGTACCACGTGGTGCCACCGTATCTCCGGCGTCTGGTGCGCTCGTATCTCTCAGACAGGTACATAGTGTATCCAGGCGCCGACAGGTGGCACCGAAGAGCGATGGCCTGCGGTGTTCCACAGGGCTCAGTCTTGGGCCCTCTCTTGTGGAACATCGGCTACGATTGGGTGCTCCGTGGTACCAATCCCCGAGGCGTCGCTGTCGTCTGTTATGCAGACGACACGCTAGTAACAGCGACAGCCAGGTCTTTCCAGGAGGCCACCCTGCTCGCCTCGTTCGCAACCGAACAGGTGGTGGGCAGGATTCGGCGACTGGGCCTTAAGGTGGCCCTGAACAAATCCGAGGCCCTTTACTTTCACGGTCCTCGGATTCGGCCACCTTTAATGCCCCACATCAATGTGGAGGGGGTGCGGATTCCCATCGGCTGTACAATGAAGTACTTGGGATTGATTCTGGACAGCCGATGGGATTTCCGTGCCCATTTCAAGGAGTTGTCGCCGAAATTGGTGCGGGCGGCGGGCGCGCTCGGACGCCTGCTGCCGAACCTGGAGGGACCTAATAGCCCTTGCCGAAGTTTATACGCTGGAGTCGTGCGGTCAATGGCCCTGTACGGATGTCCCGTATGGGCCCAGTCCCTGAAACCCCGCTGCGTCGCCTTGCTGCGCAAACCACAGCGTTTGTTGGCGCAGCGAATAGTAAGGGGCTACCGCACGGTCTCCCACGAGGCGGCCTGCGTATTGGCCGGCACCCTCCCTTGGGAGTTGGACGCAAAACTCCTCTCGTCCGCGTTCTTCTGGCGGGAGGAGGCGTCCAGTCGCCGTCAGGTGAGACTGGCCCCGAGGGAGATTGCGGCCCGATTTCGCAGAACCGCTGTGGAGGAGTGGCATACCAGGCTGGAAAGCCCAAGTGCGGGCTTGAGGACCGTCGCGGCAGTGCGTCCTGTCCTAAAGAGATGGCTAGACAGGCGCCACGGTGCGCCAACTTTCCGGCTGACGCAGGTACTGACGGACCACGGGTGTTTCGGTTCGTTCCTGTGTCGGATCGGAAAGGAGGTGTCTGCCGTGTGCCACCATTGTGGCAACTGCAACCAGGACACGGCCCAACACACGTTGGAGGAGTGCCCAGCCTGGGAGGAAGAGCGCAGCGCTCTCAGAGCAGTCGTCGGAGGAGACCTCTCGCTGCCGGCCGTGGTGTCGTCCATGGTCGCCAGCCGGAGGTTCTGGCGTGCGGTGGCCCACTTCTGCGAGAGCGTCATCTCGCAGAAGGAGAGTGCCGAGAGGGATCGGGAACGAAATGATCCCTCCCGCCGCCAGAGAAGACGTAGGAGGCGCCGGGTGGACGACTGACCGGCGTCTCCCGCCCTGTGGAACGGGGGCGTTTGAATTCCACCACGGTAACCCCTGCCTGTCGTACAAGGCGACTAATTGGGGCCATCGGGGGTCGCGGGCTCGCAGCGGGGGGCTGTCAGCCCGAATCGATGCACTCCCAGTTTCGGAGCATCGTGCGACCCCGAGATGGACGGCAGCGCGTGTGGTAAGGCCTCGTTCGCTGTCGTTGTTCGGTGCGCGGGGGCTCCTTAGCCCTCCCATGGAGATGGGCTGCAACGCAGCACCGCGCAGGGGCGGTTCCGGCAGCAATTCTAGCACTCCTTAGAATACCCCGGGATCGCTCCGTAAGCGCCGAAGAAGGCCACCGCGGGGTTTTAGCTGGTAGTGTCGGGTGGGGTGTACATAGGGGGTAGGGACTCGGCCCAGCGGCTGCCCGGATAGCCATCATCCGGGCGAGGGGGATGCTGGGTCGTAAGACCGGCTAGTCCAGCATAACCGTTTTATTCTTATTCCGTTTCCCCCCGGAGCGGGCGGTAGTAATAAAACGCTTTCCCCGCGACAACAAAAAAAAACTAAACCACATATCGTAAAATATGGGACGCATTACATTAGCATAACTACGTTTATTTTTATAATTATTATTTGTTTGTGTTTACATAAAATGTATCACTACTGTAAATCTGAAGGCAAATTCCGATTAAAATCTAAACCCAAAATTGAATTTATTGAACAGTCAAACTCCATAAATATTGAAAATACAAATAACGAGTCTGAAGTGGAAGAAACACCACCTTCCAACTTAAGAATGCATTTCTAAATTATGAACTTTGGTTATTTTTCCTCCAAAGTTCATTCTATGGGGGGAGGTGTTATACCCCTAAACTGTACAGGGTTGTGCTGAACACAGTCACCCTTAAATGCAACCTCATCTCTATTATCTAATATATATACGGGACGCAAGAGCGCCCGCTTCAGTTCTGTACCATTATTTCTCTCGCGCGGTTTGCCTACAGACCCTATTTTCATTTGCATTTACTATTTCTTTATTTGAATAAAAGTGTGTAATTAAAATAGTTTTTTTTAAAAACTTATTTCAAAGGGTCGTTATAACAGAACGAGGCCTTACTACCCGCGCTGCCGTCTATCTCGGGGTCGCACGATGCTCCGAATTTGGGAGTGCATCGATACGGGCTGACAGCCCCCCGCTGTGCGCCCGCGAACCCCGATGGCCTCTATTAGTCGCCTCGTACGACAGGCAGGGGTTACCGTGGTGGAATTCAAACGCCCCCATTCCACAGGGCGGGAGACGCCGGTCAGTCGTCAACCCGGCGCCTCCTACGTCTTCTTTAGCGGCGGGAGGATCATATCGTTCCCGATCCCTCTCGGCACTCTCCTTCTGCGAGATGACGTTCTCGCAGAAGTGGGCCACCGCCCGCCAGGACCTCCGGCAGGCGACCATGAACGACACCACGGCCGGCAGCGAGAGGTCTCCTCCAACGACTGCTCTGAGAGCGCTGCACTCTTCGTCCCAGGCTGGGCACTCCTCCAACGTTTATTGAGCCATGACCTCGCGGCAGTTGCCACAGTGGTGGCACACAGCGGACACCTCTTTTCTGATCCGACACAGGAACGAACCGAAACAAAACACCAATGGTCCGTTAATACCTGCGTCAGTCGGAACGTAGGCGTCTCTCCTGACGGCGGCTGGACGCCTTCTCCCGCCAGAGGAACGCTGACGAGAGGAGTTTGGCGTCAAACTCCCAAGGGAGTGTGCCGGCCAATACGCAGGCCGCCTCGTGGGAGACCGTACGGTAGCCCCTTACTATTCGCTGCGCCACCAAACGCTGCGGTTTGCGCAGCAAGGCGACGCAGCGGGCTTTCAGGGACACGGCCCGTACGGGAAATCCATACAGAGCCAAGGACCGCACGACTCCGGCATATAAACTTCGGCAAGGGTTACTAGGTCCCTCCAGGTTCGGCAGCAGGCGTCCGAGCGCGCCCACCGCCCGCACCAATTTCGCCGACATCTCCTCGAAATGGGCACGGAAATCCCACCAGCTGTCCAGAATCAATCCCAAGTACTTCATTTTACAGCCGATGGGAATTCGCACCCCCTAAGTAGGAGACCTAGGTAGGTACTTTATATTCCTAACAAACATTCAACTTTGTCAAATGCAAAACAAACCCAAGCTTCGTAGTTCATTCTTATACTACTGATTATACAAAATATAATTACCTACATGGAACCAAGCATCTTGGTTCTATTATAACAGACTTTATTTTATTTTCAAGATAGAACAAAATATCATGGTACATTGTAGCAAAAAAAAAACACTAACTTAATTTGTCCTTGATTTTTTTTATAAGAATCATATGGCTTAGTTCCTTTTTGCGTAATAAAAATGGTAAAGATCTACAGGTACCATGCGACATGGGTCCATATAGCATTTAAGAAGTGACTCAATCTAGGGTTAGTACCCTAGGCGGCTTTCATTATCTCTGTTGTAGTATGATATATTGGCCAGGGTCTTTTCTGAGGAGGTAAAACACATGGTTGGGAGTCTATCTAAACAGGTAACTCAATTTCATCCGTAGTGTGGATTGGTTCTAGTTTGTAAAATATGACCAATTTAAAATGCCGGCGCGCCACAAATGCTGGCAGCACTCGCCGTTCTTACAGGGTATTTTTAACTTTAAGTTATGGA
Source organism: Laothoe populi (assembly GCA_905220505.1). NCBI lineage: Eukaryota > Metazoa > Arthropoda > Insecta > Lepidoptera > Sphingidae > Laothoe > Laothoe populi. The sequence continues at coordinate 1,989,603 of HG992156.1, forward strand.
ACTAAAATTGATTTTGGCTTGTATTTACACCCTACTACCTTACCTTTTAATATCCTTTTGATACACGAGTGGTTAGTATACTACTTTCTACACAAGACTAGTTGTTACATACAAATGACAATTGAAATTGTAAGTGTTGTTGGTATTAATAATAATAATGATACACCCAACAGTCACACACATAGTTCTGACCCTACACTAGGTGAAACCTGTATTGTAGGTATTAAGAACTACGAGGGACTACGGTCCCTCAACACCCAGACCCAAAACAAACATCTGTCTGTCACACAAACATTTGCTCGGTGTGGGAATCGAACCCACGGCCTCTCGTTTCAAAGCCAGCTGCTCGCCGCTGCGCCATGGATGCTTGATTAAATTAAATCGATAACAAACATTATACATGTATGTTATCGATATTGCAAAGATGCTTTTTCTACTTGGTACACATAGAATCAGTAATTCATGTTTGAGAGTTAGACAAATTGTCGAATTTATTCAATTCAATTTATGGTAACAAACTTTAAAAAAACAATAGTTTTGTTTACTAATCAAGGTTTTTTACATCAGTATTACTAACTAACCAACATCATAAGTTCATTTACATTCTACTCGATTGCTTCATAAAAAGATTTTTAGAAAAGCGGGTGTACTACTTACACCTCTGCCTACGGGGACTACAGGCACACTCATGCCTATATATATATGTATGTAGTACATATCCTAACAATTCAAGTATGATATTAAACTACGAAATCAGCTATCCATTTGATAATTTTAGTAAAAAAGGATGCCTGAGCTCATTTTTTCCATATCAAAGGCCTTGTCACTTAAATTGTGTGATAAATGCTGGATATATGCGATAACTTTAACAATTGACTTGACTAACGTTGAAAAAATAGGATCTCAGTGGATACACAAAGGAGGTCAGTTGGTGCCAGATATTTGTAGTCTGTATAGTGACTGTATTAAAATGTTAATTATCGCTTGCTTTAACGGTGAAGGAAAACATCGTGAGGAAACCTGCATATCTGAGAGTTTTTCGAAGGTATGAGAAGTCTGCCAACCCGCATTAGGCCAGCGTGGTGGTCTAAGGCCTAACCCCTCTCATTAGTAGAGGAGGCCCGTGCCCAGCAGTGGGACAATGTTTAATACAGGGCTAGTATTATTATTATTATAGTGAACACATGGTGAAAATCTTTGATAGCGCGTTTCGATTAGTCTCGTTTCGGGAACAGCTGGAGTGCCAAGAACTAATGTTCTCCGGGCCGGCATAATTATTGCGACCATCGTGGAACGCACCATAAATGACCGACGTTATATTTGGACTGCATTACTTATCTTCGGTAATGACTTTGCTGCTAAAATAAAAAATAAGGTCTAAACTGCGTATCTGACAAGTTTTGTGAACGTTAAAAACAACGTATGCCACGTGTAATGGTAAGTCCTCATGAATAATAAATACTATAAGGATTTACGTAGGTGCAAAGAAAAGTTATTGTTCTGAGCCTCTGGCAGGGCCCTCAGGTGAGAAATTTATTTTATTCATGGCAAACTTCGGTGCCACGTGCGTCTGTAAGGGTGCAAAGTAATAAAACGCATACTGCGGGTGTGAAACTTGAATTGGGTTGGACCTAGTCGCAAAAATAGTCTGGTCACTATGGCAGCGTCAGGCCGAGAAACCGGTGTCCTGGGTTCAAATACCAAGTCGGGTAATCGCAATTTGTTTGCGATTTTCGATATGAAAAATACGCAATTAAAAATTGTACTCCATTGCGATTAACTTGTGTCGGCTGAAATAAATTTAGTAGGTGTACCTACCAATTATACATCTTCTTGGCCTTTCGGTAATACGGGTCTGAGTTTATTGCTTAGAACTATGGAATGTTACGATTACTAAATACTATTATATTATCATAGAAAACGATTGGTAGGTATCGGTGTCTCAGAAAATAAATAAATGGATAGAACCTTAAAGTGACGATTAGTAATGTGCCCTCTAAGACCGAATTGTAAAATGTAAATTTTCATTTTAGTTGTTAGTTTTTAATAAAATACTCTATGTTCATTAAATGGTTTGTAATAATTTATCGAAACTTGAATAAACGTGAATAAATCTATATGTAAAAAAATATGTATAATATATAATATAAATATAAAATGTATATAAAGCAGCGATAGCCTAGTTGGTGGCGGTACGGACTGTCAAGACGAAAGTCGTAGGTTCGAAACCCAAGTGGCATACACCTCTGACTTTTCTAAAGTTATGTCTGTATTAAAATGTTAATTATCGCTTGCTTTAACGGTGAAGGAAAACATCGTGAGGAAACCTGCATATCTGAGAGTTTTTCGAAGGTATGAGAAGTCTGCCAACCGGCATTAGGCCAGCGTGGTGGACTAAGGCCTAACCCCTCTCATTTGTAGAGGAGGCCCGTGCCCAGCAGTGGGACAATGTTTAATACAGGGCTAGTATTATTATTTTATATTATAATCTATATGTATTTATTATCTGCAATAAAACACGTAATATAAATCTAACAAAAGAAACAATCTTAGCCTAGTGGAACACTATAAAACGCAGGTTAGCGGTTCCAATAAAAATAAATTCAAAAGACCAAAGTGCGTAATAATATCTATAGAATTATTGCACTTTATGACAAATTATTACAACAAAGACCACCATTCCCATCTCCAGAAAAGTTAATCCCTGTTCAAACAGATTTATGGCTTCGCTCAGAAGGCGAAGCGGCGCGTACTGAAGAATATTTTCGTATTGCCACATAGAATTTTCAAATAAATCGCTCGACTCCATCTATGACACGATGGCTGCCATTTGGCTGCACCGATTTGGACAGCCGCCAAAAGGGCCTCTTTGCATCAAAAGTTTTATTATCTCTTTTACTTTTAATAAGCATGACAAACTAATGCCAACAATAATTATTCATTGTTATTTAAATTATGACTATTTCTCAAAGACGAAAAAACCTTTCTTTCGTCCTTGCTATTTCTGCAGACATGGTTTCGGCCTTTTGAATGGAAAAATTTAATGTTCAATACATGGCATTGAACTTTCAAATTTAGAAAACTTTTAACATGACTTTGACACTTGGACTTTTCAAATTGAGAAAACTTTTAACATGACTTTGACACTCGGACTTTTCAAATTGAGAAAACTTTTAACATGACTTTGACACTCGGACTTTTCAAATTGAGTCCAGATTTGAAAAAAACTAACGACAGACAAGGCTGCATGGTGGAGAACCAATGTATTCTCTGTTTTATATACAGAAGAGATAAGGGGGCCGTTCATAAAATACGTTGCATAAAATTTTCTTTTTTTGGACCCCTCCCACTCTTTGTCACGCTTCGTCACATTTGAGTCAATCTGTCATTATCACAAATGATAGACCCCTCCCCCCTTACACGATATATAGCAATTATAGTACACAAATGTCTATATTTTAAAATATTTAAAATGTGCTAAAGTAAAATTTTATTAAATAAATCTAAATCTGTAATTACGAACAAATAAATATTTCTGTTAGGTCTTTATCAAAATTTTTAGCGAAAAAATTAGAGAAATTATTTGATGAGCTGCGAACGACCCCCAACCCCCTTGTCACATCTTGTACGTAAGCGACACCCCTCGGCCCCTAAGTGCGAGCGTATTTTATGAACGCCCCTAATTGAAAAATATATGTATCTACTCACGCCTGTAATCCCTGAAGGGGTAGACAGAGGTGTAACTAGTACACCCACTTTTCGCCGAATTTCAGTCCCATAATGTGAAAGGGGGTGAGTCTATCGCCATACCGGGCACAGATTCCAGACTCCGGGCTAATACTGCGAATTTCTAGATAGAAAAACCCAATATCATTTTATCCGACCCGGGGATCGAACCCGAGACCTCAACGTAACGCATGCGCAATTACAACTGCGCCATCGAGGCAGTCCAACAATAAATGTACCTATTCATTGTTGTGACATTATTCAGGGTTGGATTCGTTATATAAATGTCTAAAGAAACCTATATACGCACCTATAAACTAGCTCTAGCCTTTGTCCCATTTTAACGTGGGGTCGCATCGCGTCTACGCAACAACTTTTTTACTAGTAGGTACATGTGTTAAAATAGATCAGGCTTGGTTTTTACGACTAACTGCGGTGTTTACCTGCCATCAACATTGTCTGTAGTATACATTAGCGGGCAAACCATCTTAAAAACTATACTCATAGGCATGGGCGTATATAAGGGGGGGGGGGGTGGTTCAGGGGGTCCGGACACCCCCCTTAGCATACGACATAATAAAAATCGCGGAATATTGATAGCGGATAATATAGACGGCTGGCAGGCTATTTGCTTTAAGTGTAAATTTTTGCGATATTGAGCTATCTGCATATTCGGAATTAACAGATTTTTCTACGACTTTTGAGCCAGGTTTCATTTTTTAAACTAAAAATGGTAAAACAATTTTACTTAACTGGTAAAACAAGTCTAATTTTTTTCAGGGCATATTTATTAAACAAATACGAACGAGTCTTAAGTAGTCGTATATGACGTACCATAAGTACCTTAGTTCTAACATCTCATCTTGGTAATAAGCAACATTAAAATAGTTATTTACCAAAAATTTATTGACTTCACTTGACACTTGATGTTTTGACACTTGTTATGTAAACAATAAAACAAAAATGAATGAATGTTTGCGGCAGATTTTCATCCATCCAAAGTCCAAATCTAAACTTTAGTAGCAATTTTTTATTAACTAGCGTTTTCCCATTCTATGTTTAAGTAATTTCTAAATAACTATGATTTGAGCTATTACATTTTTAGCTTTTACCCGCGGACCCCCACCATGTAAAATATATTGCTACGTCACTGCTCATAGATACATATTTGCAATGAGATAAAAACAATTAAATGTTTTATACATTGGATGAGTTAAGAAATAAATAATATTTAATAAAACCATTTAAAAATTATACGCCTAAGGAATTGTGTCCAATGTATGTAATTCAGTCAACTTCACCACAATATGTTTACAACACCGGACATCAATATGCCTTGTTTAATCCTTTCGCCGTTTCAACTGCTACATGAAATCTTTAGAATATAATCAATATTTCTTTACTGCGTAATAATTCTATCTTGTATACAAATTAGCCTCTTTCTCTGCATTGTTATTTTATGTAGTCAAGTCCTCGACATTCAGCTATCAGTCCTGAGGGGTTACTCTTGACACTTGAATCCGATTTAATATTGGGATTGGGTTCGAAAACTGTACAATTGGCACTCTTAAACGCAACACCAGCGCACAATTTAACTAAATACGGCGGATTTTTTAGTAACTAAATTAAATAGAGTATTTACGATCGCTTGTTCGTAAGTATTCTATTTCATTATGTTGAGTGAGTTAGAATTCCAACATCTTCTAGATTGAAATTGAAACTGTATCGAGCTCGAGATTGGAATTGATTTCAAGGGTAGACCTACAGCACATTTTACTAAAATTATATCAAGCTTCGTTCATACTTACAGAACAAAATATTTATGCTAATTAAGTAACAAAATGAAGATTTTCTTATATTACATTTTTATGTTAATCATTGTTAGTTTTTTTTTGGCACGGCAAAGTGACTACACTGCACCTGTAAGCGCAGTGCCGTCCAATTAGAGTATCTAGTAGCAAGGAGACCATCTATCCCCCGCTACTCAACACAATCATGCCGGCTTGATAGTTTTAAAAAGTATTTTTTAAACCTTATTTCATCCGATTCAGAAAGTTTATAAATGAATTAGTCAAACTCACAAGAGTGTGAAGTAAAATTTATTGATATTTCTTTATGTTTTGATCCATAAAGGTGAAGTACCCAATGGCATCACCTAAGTGCCTTAAAAGAAATAAAATTGCTACGCAGAGTGCTATTTGAATACAGGCTACAGTAAAATAAGTATTCAGACATATATTGCGATCAAGTATCCTACTAATATTATAAATGCGAATGTTTGGATGGATGGATGTTTGTTACTCAATCACGCTACAACGGCTGGACGGATCTAATTGAAATTTGGCACAGAGGTTTTAGTCTGGAATAGCACATAGGCTACTTTTTATCCCGGAAAATGTACAATTCCTGTGGGATAGTTTAGTTTTTCACAGAGCATGATTTTTTGCATAACGGCAGTTCAGGGATCAGAAAATTACACAGGCCACTTTTTATCCCGAAAAAATGCACGCTTCCTTTGGGATAGCAAAATATAGAGAGATGTAATAGCTTAGGATGCCTCCATGGATTATATACTTTTTCCTCCAAAACTAACATCCATACGGGCGAAGCCGCGGGCAAAATCTAGTAGTATTACACCCTCAGTGTTCAGGAGAACACCTTTAGAAATGAACCGACGCACAAAAATTATTACTTTTTAATGAAAATAAAACCGTCTTCAAAAAACCCAGACAACTAAAAACCAAATAATAATTGGTTACATTTACATCAATTAATTACATACAATTTAAATCAATTATTTTGGGAGTAGGTGTCGGTGTTGTTTTCTTTGCTTTTAGATTCATAAAAACCAAGTATATTTTTTTGTATTATTCTGTGTTTTCCATGTTTTGGCTGGCACCGACTCCAAATAACAGAAAAGCAAAATTCGCAGTTTCGTATATTCGGACAATATATTTTTTTAAGTTATTTCGGTTTTAAAACCAAACTACTCAACCAATTTTGATAAAAATTCTATGGGACCAATCTGGAAGTAGATTCTCTGTAATAAAAGAAGAATTTTCCAAATCGGTCAATAAATGACGGAGTTCTGAGGTAACAAACATAAAAAAACACGGCGAATTGAGAACCTCCTCCTTTTTTTTGAAGTCGGTTGATAAAATAGTGTGTATTGTGAGGACAAGTCATCAGTATTTGCGGTCAATGAGTTACAATTGCGCTCGCATTGGAACTTTTCAATTTTCTCTTGCGGGCTTGCCAGACAAAATGTATCACAACTAAACTGAATCTCTTTTTGTTTTACTTTACATTTCTGCTCACTTTACGGCCCCGGGTAAACCAGTAGCTTTGGTTGTGGCTTTACTATTTTTGTAGCTCTAGGCAAAATAAAATGTTGAAGCATCGGCGAGATCCAATGCAATACTATAATTGGATCTTTTGAGATGGAGCAGCCGTTTTTGGTATTTCTTAAAATAGAGCGGACAGCTAAGATGTGTTTAATATTCTATTAAGTTCGTCAGTTCGTCAGTTAAATCCAGTCAAAATATTTTTAAACGACGAGTTATTTGTTTTTAATAAAATTATAAATAATTACACAATTATATAAACACAAATGCAATTGGCAAATTATAATGTTTTAACAGACACTTAAACAAGGGATTATGGTCCACAATATTCCAAAACAAATGTTTATGGATAACATTTGTCTCGATGCGGGGACCGAACTCTCGTCTCACAGCTGTTCCCCGCTGCGCCACGGAAACTGACATGGCGAGATTTGTCGAACACGATAATAATACGCGACGTGGAGTATAGTCTTGTTTTTTTTGTAAGGATTTTTGCTGTTAGCTCATAGTTGCTTTCACAGCTTCACCAAACATTGTGGACGGCGCTTATGGCGCTCCAGCCAGAAAACGCAACATTTGTCAACGGCTAAGCTCAAAGACTCTTTCTAAAAGGCCTTCAGTTAAGTCGTCTCGTCGCTTGGAATAGGTTTAGGGCCATCTCGATATAATAGTGTATTCTGAGCCTCGGCCGGGCTCCTCGGACTCGCGGGCGAGTCCTACGTCGACGTGCATTCAGAGTACAAGTGTGATGGGATCATTTAGATCTCCCAAAACATGTTTGGGGCGACGACGGAGGGAGAGATAGTCTTGTCTCGACTTGTACGTTCTATAGTTATATTGGTTACAGCATTGTTGCCGGATAGGCTTAATGAGGTCCATCTAATGTGTGGAGAAGATATGCGATTATCTTTATTTAAATCCAGTATCCTGAAGGGTAAATGTTAGGTACGTATAAAATGCACTATTGTTAGAAATAGAAAACTCGCGACAGTGTGCCCGATCGGCCGCTCTTTACTTAACCATGGGTCTACAAAAGTAAAAAAAGGAAAAGTAAACATTTGACTACGACCCGGAATTCAGGTCGGGGTGTCTGTGACAAACATAAAAATCATTGATTCTCTATTCGTCAAATTGTTCGCGCAAACTCGGCCCTGTTACGCGTAAGTTTTTAACGGTAGACAGCGGCTTTGCTGTACCCTGGTATTGCAGAAGTCTATGGGCGACGGTGACTACTTACCATCAGGGGCCCGTCTAGCACTAAAAAAAAAAGTTTTTCATTCTATGTCAACATTTTTTACAGAGATAAATAAATGTGGTGACATAAATGAAGTTTGTTTTATTGCCGATCGAATAATAAATAACATACACCATTGTATGCACACATACATTGTATATTTGGTATTTATGTTTTATGATATTTTGTAATTTATCATTACAATTAATTGTTCTGAAACATAGTCTGCTTTAGTCTGAGTATTCCTAAGAGTTAGTTTGGATTAGCATAACTGGCATTTTGAATTTCCTCGCTATATTCACTGAAAGTAGCACAGAATTATAAACAAATAGCTCTTTGGTCACATCATCATGTTATAATGAATTTCCATCGTTTTATATCAATGTATAATATTCGCGTAAATATAAGAAACCATAAGGAATTTCGTTATTCAACGCATTTTCACTAATCGTACTACTATTATAAATGCGAATGTTTAGATGGATGGATGGATGTTTGTTACTAAATCACGTCGGAACGTCTCGATGGATCTACTTGAAATTTGGCACAGAGATAGATTATAGTCTGGAATAGCACATAGGCTACTTTTTATCCCAGAAAATGTATGGTTCCCGTGGGATAGTTTTTTGTTTTACACAAAACAAGGGATCGACATGATTTTTGGATAGTGTTAGTTGAGGGGTCTGAGAATGACATAGATTTTTATCCCGGAAAATGCACGGTTCTTGTGGGATCGCATGATATAGAAAGATGTAATAGCTTAAGATGTCTACATGAATTTTATACGTTTTCTTTCAAAGATCCGCTATCTATCACGCGGGCGAAGCCGCGAGCAGCATCTAGTAAATGAATATAGGATTCACTAAGATCCACAGTATTTAAGTTATTAAATGATTTAACTTACAAAATATAGAATGTTGAAAGAGAAACAACAAAAACTGATTTATAGGTTGTACCCATACTCTATGCACGTGAAATTTTATTAGCGTGTTCCTTTGTTCTTATAGTGTACATATACTTGAGTGAACTTTCGAGATTTATAACAATAAAACCTTTATCGAAGTCCGTTCAGTCCTTATTACGTGATTTAATAAATGAACAGACTGATAGACCGCAGAAATACTCTACTGTTAATGATTTAATACCAGCCCTGCATTAAACTTGTCCCACTGCTTGGCACGGGCCTTCTCTACTAATGAGAGGGGTTAGGTCCTTCACGCTGGCCCAATGTGGGATGGTAGATTTCACATGTACCTTTAACATTTTATGAGAATTCTTAGGTACATAGGTTTCCTCACGATGTTTTTCTTCACCGTTGAACCAAGTATTAACAATAAATACACACTGTTTGTTGCATGTGTTAAGTTTTCATTAATATTATAATCAAGTAGTAGTCCCTCCTAGAGGACTAAGGCCTAACCTCCCTTTCATTAGTAGAGGAGGCCCGTGCCCAGCTGTGGGACAGTGTATAATAAAGGGCTAGTATTATTATTTAGTAGTCCCTCCTTGCAGAACACACAAAAACTGATAAAATGATTTAAGTAGATGTTTCACTATTTTTAAAAATGCCAGTAAACGTAAAAGATATTAGAAACTACATTTTATTAAACTTTCATGTGTGCCGCAGCCTGGAGTCAAAGAAAGTTGAATCAATCAACTAATAGGTATTTCATAACAGTATTTTTACCGATTCATTGTTTAGTTGCTTCCAAATGTTGAAATTTAAGGATTGTAAAATTTAATATTTTTAATTCCAAATGTTTATGAATAAAGTTATGGAGTTGTAGATAATATAAATTTATATTGTTAGTATAAAGGAAAATTTAATTTTTAATATAGTTTCGTATGTGCCCGGTATGGCGATAGTATCACATTATGGGACCATAATAAATTTGCCGAAAAGTGGGTATAATAGTTACACCTTTGCCTACCCCTTTGAGGATTGCAGGCGTGAATGTATATGTATGTAGTTTGGTAGGTTTACATTCGTTACATTTCCCCATGGTCTGCAACAATTCGCGGCCGGATCACGTAACGAAAAACACCCAGCTCAATGATTTTATTTGATTTTGTGAACGCTTTGTTCTGCGTTCGAACATTGGCACATTTCCCGCAATGTTGATATATTGTAAAACAAATATGGAATTTTACTCACTGGCGAACATTTATGGCAAACTTTCTGATATATGGCTAAAATATTTCCATGGAAAAATGTTGTTTTACCTAATCTAGATTGATAATATGAAAAAATGGTCTGAGAATGGAACCATCTACAGTAAAAAAATCCTGATAGCAAACCAAAGGGGGAATTTGAAGTTATCATTACATGTTAGTAATGCAAAATGTCACTAGACATTAGGTTCAGGGCATTTAAACTAGAGTTTAGGGCATATGCTGACGAGGGAATAATAAAGCACTGCGTGGCGCAGCACAGGTTTTATAACCTTTTGTTTAAAAAAACATAAAGATAATCTAGTCGGAAGTGGCACAGAATACCAAGATAAAAGTCGGTAATTTGAAACCAGCCCAAATGGCATACTAATATTAAAATATTTTTCTACTCATAGCCCATCGGCTTACGTTCAAAACTGTGACATCCATCGCAGCAATTATTGCAAATGTAGTAAATCATAATATTAGTATTAGTAGTAGAATTGACAATATTGTTAACACTTATCAGGGTCTTGATCTACAAGTATTTGCTTAGTTCAAGTCTCGAAGAATGTACCTACTCAATAATTTTAATTACATTATTAATAAACGAATTTGTTAGATTCCCTGCTGGCTATCGTCATTGTTAGCCCCAATATAATTAATCGTATGTATAAAAAAATACTCTGCTTGTCTATGAAAGGAGTCGAAACTTTTTACGATCTCTCTTCCTCGCCCTTGTCAGACAAAGGAAGCATAATCATAATGCCTTGACTGAGAGCCTCGGTGCCGCAGTTGTGATTGCGCATGCGTTACGACTGCTGTGCTGAGGTATCGGGTTCGATCCCCGGGTTGAATAAAATGTTATTGGGTTTTTCTATCTAGAAATTCTCAGTATTAGCCCGGAGTGTGGAACCTGTGCCCGATATGGCGATAGGCTCGCCCCCTATCACATTATGGGACCGAAATTCGGCGAAATGTGGGTGTACTGGTTACACCTCTGCCTACCCCTTCGGGGATTACAGGCGTGAGTGTATAATATCTGTAATGGCTTATTACCTATGCACATTGTAACCTAATATGTGCCAAACCGTCGCGTGGCACCATCGATCGTATGTACGATAACAGCGAATGGACTTCAAAGATTTACGTAGCACATAACAAGCACACATTTATATAGGCGACGGGAACACGCTACTAAAACTTGACTCAAAATTGTGTCGCGTTGATCTTTGCTGCCCGCTCCTTAGAACATATTTATCATATTAATAAAATACACCGTACATATGCAAGTCCCTACAGTTACAGATAGCACATTATTACATACCGCGGTTTGACCCTCTTCACTTCTGCTATGTGATTTCTACGACGTTTTGACTGACTACTGAGCACTATTTAACGTGAACCCTGAACCAGTATACCGCTTGGTAATAACGGGAGAGTATTTTTTTATTAAATATAGAACTAATAGGCTATTTGACAACATTGAAAATACACTGCAAATTGTGGTCATCCTGTTAGACAATAGCTTAAAAAACCATATTTCACTTAATTTTAAACAAAATAATGTATATTTTTTGCAAATTAAACGAAATAAAGTACATCATTTTTTTTAAATTTTATATGAGATGTGAACACTCTGTAATTGATTGCAACTCTGATGACGTCACACGCAAGTAAACATAGTTTCTTCGAGTGATTTTATATCGCGTTTTATGTTTTCTGGGCGATAAATTCTATTGTTGATCTATTTTTCAAGCAGTTTTATGATAATTGTTGATAAAACAATTATCATAAAACTTAGCTTTGCTTATCATTATTAGCTTGTTTACTTGTTTATGCCGCGGTTTTGGAGATTTAAACTTTAACATTGATTTTTATTAAAAATACAGTAGATTTCCCGGAAATATCATTACAGTGTGCTTATTATGTAATAAATAATAGTTTTAAATCATTTTCGCAAATTAGTCAATAGCCTATTAATAATAAGCCCTTTTTCATGAAATGTAGTTTCCTATTTTATAAATAACGAACACTACCGTGGTGACAAGTGGGGTCATAGATTTTAGACTTTAGGGAAACCTCTTTTGTTTGGTCTTATTACTACGAAGGAAAAAAACTAAAAAAAGAACACTGATCGGCACTTAAAACGTGTAATATGACGTCGTTAACGCAATCGTTACATGCTTGGCTTCGTAGACATTATCTGTGTTTCTAATACTATCAGTAAATCTAATGTTCAAACGCACTGTTTTATATCTCCTGATACTTTATACTAATGTTCTATTACTTTATGATGCGATTAAAGAGATTGATGTTTTTGATAACGCATTCAATGTGCTTAACATAGATTAAGAGCTTAAGGCTTAAGCAAATGTAATGACTTACTTGAATGTCAATGAACGTAAAAACATATTCATTCTGCTCTGTTATTTGCATCAGGGCTAAACTGTGTGTAAAATATTAGCTGCTTGATTTACCTGCACCATTCGTCAGCATTAAATCTCGATTACACCGCGACCGCTGGCTCATGGCTGACGGCGAATTATTTAATGCGATAAAGTAGCTGTAGGATTCGTGAATTTTATATCTCATTATATTATGACGATTGTCGCTCGCGACTGGAATGGTATTTTATTTTTAAATTAGCAAAGATTTTTGCTTCTTCTTCAAAACGTAGAGTAAAAATAAAGATCAGTTTATTAGAAGAATTTTTATATTGTGGAAAGGATCATGAGGCTGTTTGACTAGTCGTAACAAGATAGTCTAACAGTTCATTACTAGTGGAGCAGCTTTTATAAAATATCATAGACTAAGAATATAAGAGTCTATGCAGAAAAATAAATTGCAATTTATATCCTTAAACGACATCACACCGTCCAAAGTTTAAATATTTAGCGTTTACATTTAAACCGCGTTTTTTTTTTTTTTTTAAGTGCAGTGCCGTCCAGTTATAGTATCAAGTAGCGAGGGATAGATTATCACTCGCTACTCAATACAATCATGCCGGTTTGTAAAATGACTGATATAACTTCAGGATTTTTGTTCTTAATTAACTTCTGGCTGAGGATACTACACTGATGACCATAATTTTGGACATGATTCTAAGGATTCATACATAACTGGCTTCCGACTGACGCTGTCAGCAGTGGGATAATAGTATAAGTTAATTTCCGTAAACACTCTGAAATGATGTCACCATCATTTAGTGTTGGAAAGCAATTACGAGTTTAGATGGCAGCCTTCAACGATAACGCGCGGGAAATGTAAAGAAAATTTTGCTTTAACAAAACTTAAAGGACTTTTTCTTTTCCCGTTTCACTTGAGATATGTTTTTATTGAAGTGACTTAATAGCGAAGGATTTGGAGACGTAGACATTTCCCACTAAATTCTGAGCAAATACATAAATAAAAAATATTGTTAGTTAATAAAATTAGTTACCCTGATATTTTTAAATAATTAATATCTCTAATGCGTGTATCACTGCAACTCTTAAAAGAAACTGCGCGTACGCATATCAAGATACTTAAACTAACTCAAATAAACACGATCTTGGGTTGTTGTGGAGTGTAGTGAGCTCTACCAGCGTCCTACCGCCGAACTATCGATCTCGAACCAAACAACTTTTTCCTACGTCTAGCCAGATATCATTATATCTCGCCATTCGGCGCAAAAGGGTAGTTTCCTATTTTAGTTTTGTATAATATTTGATATGCAACCCAATATAATAAGCAAAAGACTCTTTTGCGAAAACAGAATCAAAATTGCTTGAAATGCTTGAGCAAAAATGGTGCGTTCCTAGTGGGAACTTATCACCATCTCCCTCGCACAACGGCACAGTAATAGCCGTTCTAAGAACCGTGACGTCACGGGTCATATGCACCTATTTACTGTCATTTGACAATTACCCCTTCCAGTAGATTTGAATGGCGTATAATTTACTTATTTTTGTTCGGATTTATAAAATTCTTCCGATAATAGGTTTAACAGCCGATCGAAGATATTGCCAGCCTCATAACACAAATCACATTCTATGTGACGCACATTTTTTCTGCTATTAAAGTATTATCACTTATCAATTATCATATAATCCACTTAAATGTTTACCACAATTGCAATAAAAAAACCTTTAAAGATCAATAGAACGAAATGATCTTGAACCTTTTATCTCGTGGTATTAAAAGGATTTATGAGGTAGACAAACGAAGTGCGGGTGTAATCGAGTGGTGCAAGTTAGAGGACAGGGGTCTTCGTGACGCGACGCTAATGTGTTCACTGAATATGTATCGGATAGACAGGGCTATAAATGTGCTGTCACGTGAAACGAAGGCAAAACAACCTCTTCTTAGTAGGCATTCCATTAACTGTTAAGAGCATGTTGAATTGAATATAATATAACCAAATTAAATTAATTCGTTCATTTTGTGAATAGGATTATTGAATATTTATATTTCAATTATATTTAACCACTCAAGTATCATCCGGACATATTTGTTCACGCCAAACTGGCAATATTCTCCCTTATTGACGTGCGTGTTAAGCGTATTTGTAACGTTAATATTATGGAAATAAAGTTTATTTTGGCTTGTATTTTTATCACTACTTTATTACCTAAATCTTTATTACCTATTAGCTGGTGGTAGGATATTCATATCCGCCCGGATAGCGACCACCGTACACAGGGCGAAAAACCCGCCATAGTGGCACACGCAAGTGTGTCGCGTTCCGGGATCAGACAGTGTACATCCGGTTTTTGTCGTGGGTCTGGAGTTGGGGTACAATGGCCATTTTGCGGCCTTTTGGACCGCACTGCGCTTACCATCAGGTGCAGTGCGGTCACTTTGCCGTGTCGGTATAAAAAAAAAAAACCTTTTTGCGAATACCGGTGTCCTTGTGATAAATGAGAGGTTAAGTTAGATGAAGCTGTCATTTCCTATCTGACTAACCCTGAGAGGAAATGCCGAAACAAACTTGTAGCTTAGTTTCTATTTTAAAGTCAATACATATAATAATACCAGCCATGTGTTCTACTGATCCACTGACACCTGCTGGCTACGGGCCTCGTCTGCTAGAGAGGGGCTAGGCCTTATACTTCATTGGTCAAATTCGGGTTACGAAACTTCACATAATTATCACTGTGAAAGCAAACGATAATTAACAACGACTGCCTCGGTGGCGTAATTGCAAGTTGTATATCCTCTGGGTAGCGCCAACTGAACATAAGTCTCACGAGAACACATTACTGCTTCCTACAGCACTTATATACAAATTGACTAGACTAGTTACATGTACATGAGTGTGGATTTTTCATAGAATTTTGGTTATTTTTACTGACTGCCTCGGAGGCGCAGTTGTAATTGCGCTTGCGTTACGACTGCTGTGCTGAGGTCCTGGGTTCGATCCCCGGGTCGGGTAAAGTGATATTGGGTTTTTCTATCTAGAAATTCTCAGTATTAGCTACGGTAGGCAGCGGCTCTGCTGTGCTCTGGCTTTGCAGAAGTCTATGGGCGGCGGTGACTACTTACCATCAGGTGGCCCGTATGCTCGTCTGCCTATCCAGGCACTAAAAAAAAAAGTGTGGATCCTGTGCCCGGTATGGCGTTAGGCTCGCCCTCTATCACATTATGGGACCGAAAATCGGCAAAATGTGGGTGTACTGGTTACACTTCTGCCTACCCCTTCGGGGATTAGAGACGTGAGTGTATATGTATGTAATTAACAATGAATACACAGGTAATTTGGAAAAGTGTGAAGTATAATGAGTCATTTGGGCTAGATTTGAACCTTTCATATCGGCACTCAGTACCACTTCCGGTTAGACAAAAAAATATTCTATTTAAAAAATTAAATAGAATTATCCGAAGTTGCTAGAGAATCATAAAATCTCCCTTGCTGATACCTCCTTTAAAAGCCGGCAAAACTTTCCAAAATTCCACTAACATTGTGAGATTTCATGCGCGCTGGTAATCACATACTTTGAGATGCATGCCCGTTTTAGCTTTGTTTTACAACTATTTTGTGTTTTGCATATGGAACTATTTATTCAAATTCCTTCTAATTAAAAAAGTTGAAACTGAAAACTCGACTTCCAAATGTAATAATATAAAGTCGAAATAATTATACGAGTAGAGAAGTTTTTGAAGTCGTTGCATATTGCATCATCTAGTATGTTTGCGGAGGTGCGCGTAGATGGTTTCCAGGAAGCGTTGCGCCTCGTTGAAGGCGCGGGTGCGCGGCAGCCCCAACACCATCGTCGGTGTGTGGGCGGATAGGTGGGACTCCTTGTTGGGCCACTGGATGCACTTGCATGCGAAATGCTCCAAATGCCTGGTGTAGGGTGCCCCACATGTTAATATTTTTTTTTTTTTTTTAATCGAAATAGGCTTGCGTTTGACCACTATCTCGCCTGATGGAAAGTGATGATGTGGTTTATTATTTATTATTTATGACATACTAACATAACTCATAAGTTAATGTTCCTAACAAAATTATTGCTATTAAAAATTATTATTATTATGAATATGAATGTTACAATATGGACATTATGTTGTCTGATCTAAATAAATAAATAAAATATTGCGGTTGACTAAATTGTTATTTATTTTATGAGTTATGACTTTTGAATGATAGCTTTCGAAGACGTATTTTAGGTTAATTTTTTAATTTACTATTTTATTTTATTTATTTAAATTCTACTACAATACAATGCTTCGGTGGATGTGTGGCGTCACCAGGGTCGATAAAATCCGTAACGAGTACGTGCGAGGAAGCCTGGGAGTACGATATCGCAGAAAAGATGCAAGAGAGTAGGCTGAGATGGAACGAACATGTGAAGAGGAAGGCAGACTACGTGGGAAACTTGGCACTGCAGCTTTCTATACCTGGCCGAAGATCCAGAGGGAGGCTCAAGACAAGGTAGAAGGATGTAGTGCAAAATAATAAAAAAGAATAACAACAAAATATTTTTAATTACCAGTACTTTATAGTATCAAGAAAGACCTAAATAATATTACTGTATAGTACTAATTCGGTCTTTCATAATACCATAACGTACTGGTCACATTTAAATTATTAATTTAAATTTTATAATTCAGACCGATGCTTCTAGCTCTTCTCCTTACATTTCTGCTACCCTGGTACTTGGTACCCAAAAGCAACACCTTTGAAGTTGCTTTTGTGTCACGCACATTTTAAAATGTACTTACGAAACAATAATAGTTTCGTTTGTAATTGCAACTCTCGTTACAAGCAATCACAGCATGAGCCACAAGACAAAACATTCTAAAACAATATTACTAACAACAATATTTTTTTTCGGCGAAAAGTGGGTGTATCGGTTACACCTCTGCCTACCCCTTCGGGGATTACAGGTGTGAGTGTATATGTATGTAGTATTTTTTTGAAATATAACATAACAGATATAATAATTATGTTCAATATACCAGAATAAAAATTACATTGTACTTTAAAAGCTTATGCTATAATAATAATACAAAAAAACATTCGCAAAAAGAAAAACATTATATTATATATGCATAAAAATATATATATACAAACCAAGTAATCGATAAACATTATTAATCGCGCTGTCTATCAAGTTGTGAGATTAATAAAACTGTGTGATAAACGCTTCGAAAATTGTGAGCTCAATAGAATTAATGAAACTTGCAAATTGAACGATGTTAGCTCGATGGAGACAGATATTTTATTATTAACACTTTTTTAACACATGTTCATTCATTTTGAGCTGACTATTTACTATTCAAAATATAAAATGGGATCACATCATCATGAGAGGAAAATAATTCGGTAAGCTGTACCTGAACTACTTGTAACTCTGCTTACCCCTTTAGGAACCATATGGCTCTAAATAACTGTATTTTGAGTAAAAAAAAATTCACTCACAATTTTTTCTTCTTATTCTAATAAAAATGTGCACATGTCAGTGTTAATAAGTTTTTTCTTACAGGGTGTTTCGATTCATAGTGTTTTGACCTATGGGGGACAAAAACGATCTAGCGCGGTCATTCAGTGAAGCTAAAATGGTGTGTTGCTTTAGCGCCTTTGGATATTTATGGAAATCATATTCCTATTTGCTAACTAGCTTTTGGACACGGCTCCGGCCGCTTGAAAGTTATGTATTCTTTATACTTTATTATTACAATTTTTACATGATTAAATATATTATATTATCAGATAGTAGACAAATTCTAGTTTGAGCCTGCAGTTTCTTATGATTCTGACAGCCTCCGTGGCGCAGCGGGCGAGTAGCCGGTTGTGAAACGAGAGGCCGTGGGTTCGATTCCCACACAGAGATAAGTGTTTATGTGAGACAGATATTTGTTTCTGATCTGGGTGTTCTGGAACCGTAGTCTTTGATACCCACAACATAGTTGTGACCTAGTGTGGGTATAGGACTAGGCGTGTGACTTTTGGTTGTATTTATTTATTATTAATCGAATTTCTACAGATTTTCATCTTTTACTCAGGATGCAGAATTATTTTCACAATCAAAAATACCCTATATTACTCTCCGAAAAGTCTTCTGTATCTGTTAATAATCCCATCAATATAAGTGCAGCTGTTTCAAAGATTCGAACAAACAAACAGACGGACAAACATTTTAGAATTATGTGTTTGGATTTTGTTAACGTACAAATAACCATATTAGTTTAAGAAACACATTTTTGTCTAAAACACAGTCATTTATATTTTCTTTTGTGCATAAATTGTTTTGAAAATTTATTGCTCGATTCCATCTTGCATGTGAATTATATATTTATCATTTAAAGGTTAATAAAGAACTTTGTTTTCTGAAAAAGGCATTTATAACAATTTAAACCTAGTGATAGATGGCTGACGTTGTTAAGAGAGAAAAACCAACCGTAACTAACAATCAACATATTATTACTATTAAACATAATTCAGATCCAGAATATTCCAATTTTATGTAATACTAGCGAACCGGCCCGGTTTCGCTAGTATTTAAATTAGATTTAAAAATTGCGAACTGCTTTATAGAAAGAAAATATTTAGTCGATAAATTTAAAAATACCATTTTCATGAGGATTTTTGTATATATTATGTCCTATGGCTTAGCCTACGTAGGCCACGAAAGTAAATTTTTTGGCGACTCGCTTTCGAAATATCTTTGTTATTTACACATACGATTTTTTTATTATGATGTACATATAAACCACAATTCATATAAATGAAAATTAATTCCGTTAGTAAGCCCTTCACTTGAAAAGGCCAGAACCGGTTTGGCTATTTATTTTAAACGTTCACCGTTTTAAGGAAAGAAACTTGAAAGTTGTCCGAAAAATTGATAAATTCGGGATATCTCAAAGTGCTTTTTACTATGTACATACATAAATATACACTCACGCCTGTAATCACGGAAGGGGTAGGCAGAGGTGTAACCAGTACACCCACCTTTCACGGAATTTACTACGATCCCATAATGTGACGGGGGGCGAGCCTGACGCCATTTTTACTGTGTGATTTCATATTTTGTGTGTACGGATAATCACACATGCGAGACTACGGGCAAAATCTAGTATAGTAACGTAAACTACATGACAGATTTTGCACAGAGTAAACAACGATAGCCTAGAACAAACAAACGTCGAATATCATTCATACACCGCAGACATGGGCCACTTTATCGATATTACAATGTAACACAGATATAAATCTACGAGCCTACATTTTTTCCCTTCCGAATGGAGACGGAACAAATATTCCCACCCGTATTTGCGTATGAACAAAGTGAGCAGCTTTATCAAACATTTGTTTTGTTTATTTATAGAATTTATTTTGAATTTATCTATACAAACTGCTATAAATAATAATAATAATAGCCCTGTATTAAACATTGCCCCACTGCTGGGTACGGGCCTCTACTAATGAGAGGGGTTAGGCCTTAGTCCACCACGCTAGCCTAATGCGGGTTGGTAGACTTCACATACCTTCGAAATTCTCAGGTATGCAGGTTTCCTCACGATGTTCACCTTCACCATTAAAGCAAGCGATAATTAACATTTAAAGCACACGTAACTTTAGAAAACTTAGAGGTGTGTGCTACTTGGGTTTTGAACATACGACTTTCGTCTTCACAGTCCGTACCGCAGCCAACTAGGCTATCGCTGCTTAACAAACAGCAAAGTGCTATAATAAACATTATATTATTATTTAACTTTAACAATTGTTTTTTTAAGGTTTAATTATATTCCGTAGGTGTTAAGAAATTGTTTCCGGCAGCATTCCATAGTATACCCAGGATCCCCCGGGACCGTCCCACATGCGCTGCAGGAGGCCCCGATCCAGTAGCCTCTCAGGTAAACTGGGTCGGAAGGTCGGTGAGTCCGGCATAACCATTTCTCCTCCGTTTTTAGGTCCTTGATGAGAGTTTTTGAGAAATGTATATATAGTATTAGTGAATACATTGGTATTCACATCACTTGAGAATGGCTGGACCGATGTGACTTTTTTAATGCTCATAATATGAATATTGGGCCAGAAACAAAGGCAGTGGTTGTTCGGAAAATTGGAATATCTCTTCAGAATTATACGGTACCGATATATTTAATCATGTATGCGTAGCTGTAGGCAAGAGCCAGTTTGATTTTTGAGTAATTTTTTGGCAAGAAGTTAATTTTTTTTTCGTAAACATTAAAGCTACTGCCCCGAGGTCCAGAAGGTATCCGTAAGATGGATTTTTCCCAGCAGGGTAAAAAAGGGATGGAAAAAAATACATTTTCGGCGGAATGCAATTTTTATACGCAAGCATCACGTACTATCCTCATGTAAGGGTTATTGATTTTAATGCGTTAACCATATTATACCAATTTATGTTGTATGCATTCTTCGGAATTAGTATAAATAAAATCGTATAAACTCAATTTTGTTACAAATGTTCTTCTATTAGAGAACCGAAAATAATAATTCTGGGTCTCTAAGGACAGGCCTAACATACCTCTTACCAACACCTCTTTAGTCTGTCACGCTAGCCTAATGCGGATTCTTATTTAGAATTCTTAGGCACCCTTACGATGTTTTCCTTCACCGTTTAAGTAAGCAATAATTAACAACAATTAATTTACACGTTGCTTTAAGAGTCAGAGGTGTTGATTTGGGCTCATTTCGAACCTACGACTTTACGTCTTGGCAATCTGTACCACTTCCAATAAGCTATCTCTACTTTTTTATTTGCACAGAGATCTATTGGTAAATATTTTATACCAATAAACGAAGTCGTTCCCCAGTCAAGATTGAGTCTCGAGACATTTCAGCTCAATGGCTGAACATCTTGCGCTTTATTAACTTTATCGGTAATATTTTCTTTATTATAATATAAAACGGGCAAATGACGCTGCCAATTTGCTTTTATTAAAACAATACGCACGTGGTATATAAACAGTCATTAACAATGATATAATATGTCATTTGTAGAACCTTTGTTCATACAATAGGAGGTTAATTAAAGAAAACAATGTAAGCCCTCAAATACGTTCCATGATCTAAGCTTGTGATCTTTGTGATGTAACGTTATCTTTGTCAGCCATATTTAATTGTTGAAAACAAAATGGCGGAACCTGCCGCCGGATCGTATAAAATTTTGCTGGTGGTAGGACATTCATATCCGCCCGGATAGCGACCACCGTACACAGGGTGTAAAACCCGCCATAGTGGCACACGCAAGTGTGTCGCGTTCCGGGATCAGCCAGTGTACATCCGGTTTTTGTCGGGGGTCTAGAGTTGGGGTACGTTGTTTGGCCGTTTTGCGGCCTTCTGAGTACTCTACACTAGACCCTCGACCTCTTCTTCACCTTCTTGCCCATGGCGTAGTGTGAAGAAGCAGGCCGGCATGATTGTGTTGAGTAGCGGGGGATAGATTGTCTCTCGCTACTCGATACTCTAATTGGACCGCACTGCGCTTACCATCAGGTGCAGTGTGGTCACTTTGCCGTGCCAGTATAAAAAAAAAAAAAAAGTAAAACATGAAAATCTATATTAGAACAACTTCGCACTCTTTTCCAACTGTCCTCTTTTATTACTTTGAACTTGGTCTGAATTAGAATATTAAAATACATATACTTTTAATAAACGAAGACCTTAAATATGCTGTAGACAATGTACCACCGAGTAATTAAAGAATGAATACATCTATAAATGTTAATAAAATTTATTGATAAAGGGATTACCCTTAACGAGCCGCTGTCATGGCACGCGATATGATATAAATGCGTTGATCCCCAGACAGAAGCTCTACCATGCGCAAATTCATTAAAAGTAATTTGAATTTTAATCAAACATATGCATTCATTTATTAAAAGAAGTAATTATATCAACATCATTGTTTAATTGATATCTGTTTTCGATTTACATAATTTATTATCGCATAAATAATAATTTATTGAATTTGGGCATGGTAGAGTTTCTTTCTGTCTGAGGATCAACGCATTTATATTATATCGTGTGCCTTGACAGCGGTTCCTTGAATCCCAACCACCCGTTTTACTTCATATAATGCAGTTGATCTCTTATAATATGCGTTATTGTATATATAGTAACACTATTCTGTATTTTGACCTCAAACAGCACTGTTGTATTCTGATTTGAAGGATATTCAGGCTAGTAAAATCATAGGGCATTATGTACTTAATGTCTTAAAGAGAACAGCGTAGCGAAATGCAATGCAGTAATTTGTAATTCCAAATTTTGAGTGGTTTTGTTTAGAGCATGCATGGCGCTTATCATTGAGAGAGCAATTTAATAATAGCCTGGCTATTCGGACAAATAATAACACATAGCTATTTTCATTATATATTCGATTTGTAAAAGCATTACCACCATGACAGTCAGGTCAAAGTATAATTAATTTTGTTGGTTATAATATAAAGGAAATTTTTATTGTTTTGGTAACAGATTACGTAATTGTTAAGGTAATAAGTTGGATTTCCCGTTCAGGTGACATACGGCGTTGGATTTGAAAACAATCAAGGAATGAAAATAGAATTGGGGAATTGTAAATGCATAACCTGTATTTGTACTTTTACCAATTCAAAAGTTGAAGTCAAAACATTAATTAATGAAGTGGAACACTACGAGCACATTGAAATGTCAATTGTATAAATTAATGCATTGAAAGACTACTGATGCTACGGGAAGTCCTCTGTATTGAGAACATGCAGCAAGAAATTCAGCCAAATGTCTTTTGGAATAATATATTATGTATATTCTTATTAAATACATATATATTCACTCACGCCGGAGTTCCTGAAGAAGTAGGCAGAGGTGTAACCAGTACACCCACATTTTGCCGAGCTTATTACCGTCCCATGATAGGGGGTGGGGCATACATACAATAATTGATGTCACAACTTAGGCTATTGTGTAATTGTTGAGGCCCTGGAGGAGGCCGCACTGGCCCAGGCGTGGCTCCCTGCACCGGAGGCACTGATGCAGGTCGAGCAGGAGGCGTCGTGGTTTGGGGCAGCGATGTCGCGCGTCTGCGACGCGGCCATGCCCCGAGTCCGACGTCGTCCCGAGAAGCGCCAGATGTTCTGGTGGTCGGCGGAACTTACGCGGTTACGTGTCTCCAGCGTGGCCGCACTTCGTCGTCTCGCCAGACACCGTCGTCGTCGGATCCGACTTTCTGGCGACGAGGACCAGGAGCGGCTGCTTCACGGCCTCCACAGGGAGGCTAAGAGAGCGCTGCGCGTGGCAATAACAAGGGCAAAGTCTACAGCTCAGGAGGAGTTCCGGGGTACTCTCGATAACGACCCTTGGGGGCGTCCATATCGCGTGGCGATCGTCTCAGTGGAAAACTGGGAAATTGGTCCTGCTCAAGAAGGAGGGGCGGCCCGCCGAGTCGCCATCGGCCTACCGGCCCATCGTGTTGCTCGATGAGGTTTGCAAGCTCTTCGAGCGTATTGTTCACGCTCGCCTCGTCGAGCATCTTGAAGGGGTCGGGCCGGACCTGGCACAGTGCCAGTACGAGTTCCGGCAAGGCCGATCGACAATACACGCGATTTTGCGGGTCAAGGCACAAGCGGAGGATGCAGTGGCTCGAGGTGAAGTGGTGGTGGCGGTGTCTCTAGACATCGCCAACGCGTTTAACACTTTACCCTGGGCCTGCATAATGGAAGCACTGCGGTACCACGTGGTGCCACCGTATCTTCGGCGCCTGGTGCACTCGTATCTCAGATAGATACATAGTGTATCCGGGCGCCAACGGTTGGCACCGAAGAGCGATGGCATGCGGTGTTCCACAGGGCTCAGTCTTGGGCCCTCTCTTGTGGAACATCGGCTACGATTGGGTGCTCCGTGGTACCAACCCCCAAGGTGTCGCTGTCGTCTGTTACGCGGACGACACACTGGTGACAGCGATGGCCAAGTCTTTCCAGGAGGCCACCCTGCTCGCCTCGTTCGCAACCGAACAGGTGGTGGCCAGGATTCGGCGACTGGGCCTTAAGGTGGCCCTCAACAAAACCGAGGCCCTTTGTTTTCACAGGCCTCGGATTCGGCCACCTTTTGGGCTCCACATAATTTTGGAGGGGGTGCGGATTCCCATCGGCTGTAAAATGAAGTACTTGGGATTGATTCTGGACAGCCGATGGGATTTCCGTGCCCATTTTGAGGAGTTGTCGCCGAAATTGGTGCGGGTGGCGGGCGCGCTCGGACGCCTGCTGCCGAACCTAGAGGGACCTAGTAACCCTTGCCGAAATTTATACGCCGGAGTCGTGCGGTCAATGGCCCTGTATGGATGTCCCTTATGGGCCGAGTCCTTGAAAGCCCGCTGCGTCGCCTTGCTGCGCAAACCGCAGCGTTTGGTGGCGCAGCGAATAGTAAGGGGCTACCGCACGGTCTCCCACGAGGCGGCCTGCGTATTGGCAGGCACACTCCCTTGGGAGTTGGACGCCAAACTCCTCTCGTCAGCGTTCCTCTGGCGGGAGGAGGCGTCCAGCCGCCGTCAGGAGAGACTGGCCCCGAGGGAGATTGCGGCCCGGTTTCGCAGAACCGCCGTGGAGGAGTGGCATTACAGGCTGGAGAGCCCGACTGGGGGCTTGAGGACTGTCGCAGCAGTGCGTCCTGTCCTAAAGAGATGGCTAGACAGGCGCCACGGGGCGCCTACGTTCCGACTGACACAGGTATTAACGGACCATGGGTGTTTCGGTTCGTTCCTGTGTCGGATCGGAAAGGAGGTGTCCGCCGTGTGCCACCACTGTGGCAACTGCCGCGAGGACACGGCCCAACATACATTGGAGGAGTGCCCAGCCTGGGACGAAGAGCGCAGCGCTCTCAGAGCAGTCGTTGGAGGAGACCTCTCGCTGCCGGCCGTGGTGTCGTCCATGGTCGCCAGCCGGAGGTCCTGGCGTGCGGTGGCCCACTTCTGCGAGAACGTCATCTCGCAGAAGGAGAGTGCTGAGAGGGATCGGGAACGATATGATCCCTCCCGCCGCCAGAGAAGACGTAGGAGGCGCCGGGTTGACGACTGACCGGCGTCTCCCGCCCTGTGGAATGGGGGCGTTTGAATTCCACCACGGTAACCCCTGCCTGTCGTACGAGGCGACTAATTGGGGCCATCGGGGGTCGCGGGCGCGCAGCGGAGGGCTGTCGCCCGTATCGATGCACTCCCAAATTCGGAGCATCGTGCGACCCCGAGATGGACGGCAGCGTGGGTGGTAAGGCCTCGTTCGCTGTCGTTTTTCGGTGCGCGGGGGCTCCTTAGCCCTCCATAGAGATGGGCTGCTACGCAGCACCGCGCAGGGGCGATTCCGGCTGCAATTCTAGGACTCCTTAGAATACCCCGGGATCGCTCCGTAAGCGCCGAAGAAGGCCACCGCGGGGTTTTAGCTGGTAGTGTCGGGTGGGTTGTATATAAGGGTTAGCGACTCGGCCCAGCGGCAGCACGGATAGCCATCATCCGTGCGAGGGGGATGCTGGGTCGTAAGACCGGCTAGTCCAGCATACCCGTTTTATTCTTAATCCGCTTCCCTCCGGAGCGGGCGGCAGTAATAAAACGCTTTCACCGCGACAACAAAAAAAAAAGGCTATTGTGTAATATTTAGTAGTCTATATGATTTTAAATTAAAAAGTAAATGTGAAGGGACTGTTATGTGGTTGTGCAAAAATAAACTTCACTCAATCCGCTGCTTAATTAGGTCAGATCTTATCGATATTATAAATTCCAGTAAAATTGGTTAATTACAAAATGAAAAGGTAAATAACAGACACTATCTATAAAATGTTATCAACTAGAAAGTTTTACTTCTTATTTCTGCTCAAAATATTACTGCCGGAAACATGCTCGGAATTTGCAAATTGCAATATCACGTTAGAAAAATCACGTTTAGCGATTTGTATTCCAAACCCGCAACGCGAATCAATGGCCACTTATGTAAAGGAGGTGGAAATATCACATAATGCCACTATAAAGAATATGCTAATAAATGTGCGAAATTACGTTTGAATAGATACAACCGCTTTGTCTATTTTAGGCGGCATATTCGAACCCCGGAGCGAGACAAATGTTTGTATGATCCACAAATATTGGTTTGAGGTCTGCGTGTTGTGAAACTGAAATTCTTTTATTTCCGCGCCTAACGTGTTCTACCGTATGTATGGAATGTTCCGAAGAATTGTTTAATCTCATCCCATCCTCTCCCTTCCACACCAGAATCACGCGTACTGGCTTGCGGAGCCACAGCTTTGTGGTTCCTACTTATTCGGCCCGAACCAAGAGGTTCGCAACATCAAGTTGAGGAATAGTTGGCCAACTACCGCGTTCCCTCTATCCTATGACCCTGGGTCCTTTAGGCGTATTGTGATGAAGCTACTCAGCGGGCCGGCATGATTGTGTTGAGTAGCGGGGGATGGATTGTCTCTCGCTACTTGAAACTCTAATTGGAAGGCACTGCTCCCACTGAAATTATTCTTTTCAGCCTATTTAATATGGTGGACTTTAAAAAAATCTTAATTTCTTTGTGGAATCACTGTATTTTGCAGTAGTAAAACAGCTTTACAGAGTTAAAAGCATATCAGAAATTGCATTGGGTGCCTCTCCTGAAAAAAAATGTTTTTGCTCTTCTACGTAAGAGCGTATCGTAGCGACTATAACGATGCGATTTGCTGAACTGCATTCGTTGATATTTAAAATACGCCAGCGCCGGGCATTTCAGTCGCTTTCATGCCTTCGCCTCGTCACGTCGTAATTTACTGTGTTAATTGTAACCGAGAAGTTGTGAGCCTATATTAAACACTAGATGTTGCTCGCGACTCCGCCCGCGTGGAGGTTATTTTTGGAAAGAAAGGTATACAATCCATGGAGGCATCTTAAGCTATTACACCTTTCTATATTTTGCTATACCATAGGATGCGTGCATTTTTCCGGGATAAAAAGTGGCATATGTCATTTTCTGATCCCTAAACTCGCTCTGTGAAAAACTAAACTATCCCACGGGAACTATACATTTTTCCGGGATAAAAAGTAGCCTATGTGCTATTCTAGACTATAATCTATCTTTGTGCCAAATTTCAACCAGATCCGTCCAGCCGTTGTAGCGTGATTGAGTAACAAACATCCATCCATCCATCCAAACTTTCGCATTTATAATATTAGTAGGATTAGTAGGATTTATTATATTCAGCATAAACCAAATTTTCATATCATTTACCTGGACCTTAAATAACACAACAATATATTACCGTAGGGTCGGTGCTATGTGTGTCTTTGGGCGTGCAATTATTACTGTGTGAAATGACAGGGCAATATAGGACTTATGGTATGTACCAAACATTGACAATAAATTCATACCTAACTTTTAAGACGCACCACGAAATAATCAGTATCAGCCCGGAGTCTGAAACTGTTCCCGGTATGGCGATAGGTACACCCCTCACATCATGGTACGGTAATAAGCTCGACGTTTACTGGTTACACCACTGCCTACCTATACTGATTTACAGGTGTGAATTTACGCCATCGAAGTAGCCACCATACACAGAAAAGAGAAATATAATGTTTCTTCGCGAAATTTCCCCTAGAATTATCATAGTATAATAAGCAGTGATTATACAATTTTTTTGCTCTATTTCTCCCTTTCATATCCCTTGTATTACCATATTCATATTGTTACGCAAATGTTCTTGATGAGATTGAGGAAGCTGTTTTGTGGTAAATATTCAATGTTCGCCATTTCCGTCCATATTAGATGAGTTAGGTGCTCAGTTTAATGGATATTAATAAGGTGTGGGGTGTGCTAGAATTAGTAAAGTCCTTGAAAAGTCAAGACATTCCACTTTTATTATAATAGTAATTTAGTTCGTAATATTGGTGACAGAATTTTCATAATCGGTGATTGCAAAGTTTATCCGTCAAACAATCTCTCGAACTTACAAACTGTACCTTTTTTGTAACAAGCTCACGCATGTATCACCAAAGGGGTAGGCTGTACTAGTACTACCATATTATGTCACAGTCATAGCACAAAAGTCGAGTCTATCCCCACATCGATCACAAATTGCAATCCCGATCAATAAACATGTTGTTTTATCAAAAACTCAACGTATGATTGATCAAAGCTTTGAACCCAGGAACTTGTCAGGTTCTGAGAAACATTTCGACGGCCGATGACTCCATTATTTAAGAAACCAACGACACATTTTTTGCCTTATTTGAGGGATATTCACATATTTCAATTTTAATATAAACAGAATATTATATTAATATTATAATAACGTTAGTAGTCCATTGAAGTATTGAATGCAATACGAGATTTTCATCATCAGTCTTAGAAAGCTAAAGACTTCCTAGCATATGTACATAAGTCATTGACGTTATTACGAAACTCAGACGAATAGTTGTAATAAACATTACAAGTGTCTCTCGTATACAAGTAGAGATGCAATATCTGTTAATGTACAGTAAGGCGTTAACAAGTCATTATTTCCTTTAAGACAAAGAACGCATCCATAATTCATCATGATTTAACAGTCTCCGTGGCGCAGCGGGCGAGTAGCCGGTTGTGGAACGAGAGGCCGTGGGTTCGATTACCGCACCGAGACAAATGTTTGTGTGACAGACAGATATTTGTATCGGGTCTGGGTGTTGTAGGACCGTAGTCCCTCGTTCTTGATACCCACGATACAGGTTTACCTAGTGTGGGGTCAGAATTATGTGTGTGGCTGTTGGGTGGGTGTATTTATTCTTTCGGCATTGTGGTCAATCATGAGCGGTGGATACTATCAGAGCCATTACTCGTCTATCGGCCTATAAAAATAGATAACTCGGCCAGTATTTTAAGTGAAAGTTCCTAGTTATCAACCAGCCATCTCAAGTCGTCGCCTCGTGCCCATCGACCCACTAGCGGAGACGCGATTAGCACTTTAAAACTCGTTTACTTCAATGGTTATTGGATCTTTGTTATTGTGCGGGTAACGTGTTATGACTACACATATATTGGCTTATAATCTATACTTCTAATGATACAGTAGTATTTGTCTGCCTGTTAATATAAACACACATCGTGTAAAAAAACAGCACGAATATTGATGCAAATTTCTCAATTATGGCTTTAAAAAGCACTAGGTATCCAAAAATGATTTCACGGAACAACGAGAAATAACTAGTAAATAAATAAACACATAGTGCATAAATGGTCCTGTCCTCATATTAAGTTTGTCTTTTTTTATTCTATTTTTGTGTTTTTATTATTTTATTCTGGCAAGGCAATGTGACCATGCTGCACCTGTCCCACGCTACTCAACACAATCATGCCGGCCTAATAGTAACAAATACTAAATTTAGATTGTTAGTTTTAAATTGAATTAATAAATGTCTAATTACGTGTTTTTTAGTTTTTAAATTATAGTTACAATTCTAAACTTTCAAAGTGAATAGAACTTGCCAACTGTTAAAAACACATTGAATTGACGAATTTAAAAAAACATATCAAGAACTGGCTGCCTCGGTGGCGCAGTTGTAATTGCGCATGCGTTACGATTGCTGTGGTGAGGTCTCGGATTCGATCCCCGGGTCGGGTAAAGTGATATTGGGTTTTTCTATCTAGAAATTCTCAGTATTAGCCCGGAGTCTGGAACATGTGCCCGGTATTCGGAAATTCGGCGAAAAGTGGGTGTACTGGTTACACCTCTGCCTACCCCTTCGGGGATTACAGGCGTGAGTGTATATGTATGTATATCAAGAACTCTGATTTAGATTATCATTATTGTAAAACATTCATGTTTTTCCATTTGAAATGATAACAAATAAATTATAGATATTCGAAGACAGTCAACGCAATTCAGCCCCTAAGAAGTTATTTAACCTATTCGTAAAAACGTTCGTAAGAAGTATTTGTTCACGTGAATTAAAAAAGAATCCAATGTTATTTTGAAGCCAAATATAAACTTTCTTACATAAATTTACTGAATAGTTATGTTAAAAACCCAACAAAACAGCTCATTTGCTAAAATAACCTTCAATAAACATTTTTAAATGGCTCCACAGCTCTTCTTTACACACGTTTCTAATACTGGCTAGAGTGGAATGAGACATCCCATTTAGTATGAAAACAACCAGTACAAGGCCACACATACTAAATATTTCGGCTAGGGTCGCCATTCGCCTGGATTTTCCAGATTTTTCATGTTTGATCAGTATATTAATTACAATAAATGTCCTCAATACCCCATAAAGTTCTGAATATTAAGACAAAATCCGATGTTACTAAAATATCAGTGGTGTCTGATGTTTTGTCAAGCATTGGATAATTAAATTATTAATATAAGGAAAAGGTCTCTGGTATTAAGTGTCCGCCTTATACATGTTGTGTATAAAAATGTAAGTAAATAAATATTAGCAGCCCTTTATGAGATAGGGCTGCTTATAAATATAAATAACTAGTTGTTGCTCGCGGCTCCGCCCGCGTGGAGGTCATGTTTGGGAGAAAAAGTATACAATACAAAATACCTCAAAAATGATGGATTTTCATACAAACTTTCATTCCCTATTTTACCCCCTTAGGGGCGGAATTTCCAAAAATCCTGAAACATATATTTTTTATTTTTAACTAAAATGCCAAATACTAATTTTCATGAATTTAACTCAAAAATGACGGATTTTCATACAAACTTTCATCCCCTATTTTACCCCCTTAGGGGTGGTATTTCCAAAAACCCTTCCTTAGTGGATGCCTACGTGATAAAAGGTACCTACTGTCAAAATTTCAAGTCTCTAACCCCAGCCGTTTAAGCTGTGCGTTGATCGATCAGTCAGTCAGTCAGTTTCTTCTTTTATATATACAGATATAAAATAAGACGTAGTCTCTAACAGACAACGCTATCTTCAACGTATTACTACGTATTCGCTATAACATGTTAATAATCCAGATTCTGAGAAATGTGCCGCCAACCATACAATTTCATATTTCTTAGCTCGACGGATTTTGTGTAGATTTAACAAAGGCCACAGATTAGCCCTTTTCTACATTACTGTACTGAGCAAACCAGAGGTTGCGACGCCGCGCCCCGAGAAATCTGACATACTTTTTAATAGACTCGTGTAGAATACCGGTAGCGTAGTGTGTGGGCCACAATTTAAATGTATATAGGATATTTCATGGTGATTCAACGTCAATTCTCAAGCAGTAGACTAGTTGCATGTCACTATTGTGTAAAAGGGGCTTACAATACTCAAAACATGGACAAAACATTTAGAACTATTATAGTCATCATACTTGGCTTCAGATCATATGCATTTGCAAGCTAAAAAATAAAAAATAGATAGAAGATTTGGAGAACCTTTAATTTTCTTATTTATTTATTTAATAAATACAGAGAAAACGGTCGGTCGTATGGAGAAATGTTGGACATAGCTTTAGTTTAGAAATGGAAAAGCCTATATACATGACTTTGACTCTCTAACTCATCAATTTGAGCCCGGATTTGAACAAACTAACCGCAGACAAGGCTTCATGGCGGAGAACCTTAGCCTTTTTTATAAGAAAGATGAAATGGAACAAAAATAATTTCTATATAGGTTAATATTTTCGCAATAAATTCTTATACAATGGAAAGTATTTAAAACTTTAGAATAACTTTCCGACAATTTGATAATCAGCGTCAAAGTTTGATCCAACATTTTCTGTCATTTTATGGATCACTGCGCGCTAAATCCGCCCTTCTCGACTTGGGACCGTTGACGTGGCTTTTACCTCGCCATTTCGCACAAAAATTACTTCATTCCCTTTAGTTGGGTAAGCGTTATTAAGAAAAGCGATGGCCTAAATTTGTCCGGATAAGTTTATTAAAAGAGTTTGTTATTAGTCTTTATTATTTGTTAAAACAATAATTGTGTTAACACAGGGTTAACCCTGTTACGATATTATAAAATAGAAGATTAGAATTTTGTATGCGTCATCACTACATAGTATAAAACAAAGTCGCTGTCGCTGTCTGTCCGTCCCTATGTATGTTTTGATAGAATTTATACATATAAAATAATTTTATCCAGCTCATTTCTCAACTTGCGTGAATATTTTAAAAGGTCACGTGTCCCGTCCGTTTTAGCATAAAGATTCGTAGTTCCTGAAATAGCGCAAGATATTTTGCTTGTTTTCATCGTTGACATATTGGGACACATTTGAGGCAACCAAAGAGAATTTATAACATGGTGGCAACGTTGACAAGCTGAGAAACCAGTGTATCTTTCAATATGTAACAAAATATTGTTTATTTATATTAATTTATTTATTTATAAATTTATTTATTTATTTATAAATGTATTTATTTATAAATTTATTTATTTATAAATTTATTTATTTATAAATTTATTTATTTATAAATTTATTTATTTATAAATTTATTTATTTGTAAATTTATTTATTTATATATCAATTATAAAATAATAATAATAATACTAGCCCTGTATTAAACATTGGCCCACTGCTGGGCACGGGCCTCCTCTACTAATGAGAGGGGTTAGGCCTTAGTCCACCACGCTGGCCTAATGCGGGTTGGTAAACTTCACATACCTTCGAAATTCGTATAAGAATTCTCAGATATGCAGGTTTCCTCACGATGTTTTCCTTCACCGTTAAAGCAAGCGATAATTAATATTTAATACACACAACATTAGAAAAGTCAGAGGTGTATGCCACTTGGGTTTCGAACATACGACTTTCGTCTTTACAGTCCGTACCGTAACCAACTAGGTTATCGCTGCTATATCCATAATATGTTTATATAATTATATTAAGTTCACTAGTCATCCCAACATGAGACAGAAGTAAGGTTGAGAAAGCCGTGGGTCATATTGAAGGAAAGCTGGTAAAAAATAAGCGACCTGGATTCCAATCCTTTAAGAACATTCCGTGGCAAACATAAGACCAATTTTAAGTTAAAACCTTTTGTAATAAGAAATATCAAAGAAAAATATACATACTTGATTGAAATAGAAAATATACATATACGCTCACGCATGTAATCCCCGAAGGGGTAGGCAGAGGTGTAACCAGGACCCCTTTTCGCCGTATGACGGTCCCATAACGTGATAGAGGGCGAGCCTATCACCATACCGGACACAATTCCAGACTCCAGGCTGATACTGAGTATTTCTAAATAGAAAAACCCTATATCACTTTACCCGACCTGGCGATCAAACCCGAGACCTCAGCACAGCAGTCGTAACGCATGCGCAATACAACTGCGCCACCGAGGCAGTCAATAAATTATATACCTATGTATTTATTTTGTGCTGGTCAATGGGAAGCAAACTTGTGGATGGATGTTTGCTTGCTTCACAACCTTATTCTATTGGTCAACAAAGCGTTTTCATTAGTCAACAGTCATCATAAATGTGGATATTTCAATTAATAGAACATATTGCAGAAAAATATTTTCCTCCAAATATCTCGTAAAAGGAGGCTTTTAAACTACGTATCCGAGTTGAATATTAATAGCATCACTGGAATGATTTGTATATCCCCTGGGTAGCGCCAACTGATCATAAGTCTCACGAGAAGATATTACTTCTTCTTACAGTACTTGTATACGAATTGCCTTGACTAGTTTTATGTGCATGAGTGTAAACTAATCATATAATTTTGGCTTAATGGTTATTTATAATTATGTTGGTGCGTGATCTACAGAGTACGTAAAATTATGATTGAAAAAGCTGGAAACATTAAAAATACTTAAGAATTTCCAACTTAATACTTTGAAAATAGGCCTACAAAGATTTAAAAAATATTCGCAAGGGTGGTGTGGTAAAAGTTTATAAAATATGCGTAGTTAAAGTTTATTTATTTTTGTTATAAAGTATGATAATTCATTGTGTAAAACAAATTTTAAATCAGCTGTATTCACACCGATTCAATTCCATGCACATCTTTTATTTATTTATTTATTTATTTATGCTTTATTGTACACCAGAAAAATAATACAGTATAGCAGTACATTGCAATAAACTTAAAATATAATGTACAAACGGCGGTCTTATCGCTAACTGCGATCTCTTCCAGACAACCTTTAGATGGATTGGATTTGACAAGAAACAAAAAGTAATGGGTGGTCATAGTAGGGAAAAATATATATGATGTACAGCAAAATAGATAGACATTACATACAATAATATACTACATAAATTAAATATCTTTATATACTACATATAATATATATTATGTATAATGAACAAGTACAAAAAGTGGAAGAAAAAAATAACAGTAGACAGTATTATATCATTGAAGTGACGAATAATGAATACGAAGGAGTCTTTTGAAAATAGCTAAAGATTCAGCTTTTCGTATAGGTACTGGTAATTCGTTCCACAGACGAGCAGCATACACTGTGAAGGATTTATCAGGAAATGAAGTGCTGTGTTTCGAGATTTCTAATGTCCAATCCTCCGATGATCTCAACGTACGTGCGTGTGTATCGCTTAAAAATTGAAAGCGCTCATTGAGGTAACGTGGAGCAGTAGGGTCAAACAAAACCCTGTATAAGAGTGATAAGATACGAGTATTCCGGCGAAGGCGTATAGATGGCCATTTGAGCTTACTACGGAATTCCGAAACGTGGTCATATTTGCGCAAACCAAAAATGAACCTGATGCAAAAGTTCTGGAGCTGCTCTAGTTTTACAAACTGGGCCTCGGTAAGATCGAGAAAGCTAGCGTCAGCATAATCTAGAATAGGGAAAAGAAGAGACTGAACCAGCGCAATTTTCGTGGGTATCGGTAAGAAATTCCGTACTCTTCTTAAGGACCCTCCCACTGCAAACATTTTGCGACTGAGTTCTTGTAGTTGGGGGCCCCAGGAAAGATTCTTGTCGATGTATATCCCCAAGTCTTTTACTTTGTCGCTAAACGGAATAGGACAACCGTCAAACAGAACCGGGGATAACTGACTAAAATCAATTCTAGAAATAGTCCTAGAGCTCCCAACAACAATGACCTGAGTTTTTGAGGGATTTATTATCAAGCCATGCATTTTACTCCAATCGCTGACACGAGTAAGGTCCTTGTTAACCGATGCGATCGCTTCCGACACCCTGTCTACTGGAGCATGGTAATATATCTGCAGATCATCTGCGTAAAGATGGTAGGAAGAAATAAGTTGATCAGAGATTGAGTTAATAAATAACGCGAAGAGTAAAGGAGATAAAACGCCGCCCTGAGGGACACCGGCAGATACATCGCACCAAGAAGATATCTTCGATGAATATACGTTGCCGGCGACCTGACATCATGTTACGAAAACTAAAAATTGCTCGAACTAGTATCACACCTGATTCATCCCGTTAATTTCATAATACAGACTGACATACGGAGCACAATAACCATTTGGATTATCACTAGAATGCAATATTGCGACGTAAGAATTTCTATAACATTTCTCCTCGATATAGAATGTGGAAGCCAATAGACACGTCGGCTTATGTCGGTAAATACTGTTATTACGCAATTATATAGAGCTACCATGCATTTTTCTGTATCGGACTGCCTCGGTGGCGCAGTTGTAATTGCGCAATCGTTAAAACTGCTGTGCTAAGGACTCGGGTTCGATTCCCGTGTAGAGTAAAAGTTATATATTTCTATGACGAAATACTCGATTACGATAGGCCTCTATCACATCATGGGACGGCAATAAGCTCGGCGAAATGTAGGTCTACTGGTTATACCTCTGCCTATACCTTAGGGGATTACAGGCGTGAGTGCGTATATAGGGTCACCCTATATACATTCAGTACAACATACCGATGGTGTTTTTAGCACAGTTTGTAGATAACGTGGAAACTAAGATAAAAGTTTTTTAATTCATAAAAAGTACACCGACTTCAATAAAAAACAAATTATGCGTTGCCCTTGATTTTTCTGAGATCCCATCATCAGATCCTGACTTGGTGCCAATGGGACCACCTGGGAAGTATACCCTTTTAAACAAAAAAAGACTTTCTCGAATCGGTCCAGGTGTCTTCGGGTAATCGGGGAACATACATAAAAAAAGGATTCCGACGAATTGTTAACCTCCTCCTTTTTTGAAGTCGGTGTAAAATGTGAAAAATCTAACTAAAGATCAGTGAAAATGAGGTTTAGTGTTGACACTAGGAAAGGTGTAAGAAAAGATTTCAAAACGTTTTGTTGTTTATTCTTAGTCGGCGAGTAACCAGGCGAGGATGTCTTTAGGTCGTGATTAAGTTCCTTAGAGTTTAACAAGTATTCTTGAAAAGTGGTTCTTAATTAACCTCAGCAGATGGTCGCCGGATAAAGAAAGAAAACGGAAAATGTAAACAAATTATTCCTCCTTGTGTTTATATAGACGACTTGAATGACTTGCATTGGTTTTAAATTTCTATAGAAAAGTAGCGCCACGTTAAATATGATGTTTTAAGAATCACAATATTTTGCGTTTCTTCCACAAATCCGAGCAAATCAAATTTGGTGACATACCGACAGCAGAGCTAACTACCGGGTACAATTGTGTTTTCAAACTATCCAGGAACACATTGAATTATAGACACAAAATTTCATCCAAATCAGTCCAGCCTTTTAGAAGGAGTTAGGTGACAAACACACGTACAGAAGAATTGTATTTAAGTGTTTTAAGGTTTTAGAGAGGTTAGGTTATAGTGTATTTACAAATGGAATCCTTTCAAAGAATCATGCGCTGTGTCTTGTCTCATTAAAAATCTTCCTTAATTTTCAACGCCAACTATTTATGCCTGTATGAAATTTCAAACTAAACATATTTTAAAGAAAACGAGAAGTCGTTAACCCTAATGTCAGCAATAACTGTCCACATAATTCTATGTCACTGTGGCTCCGCGTGTTGGATTACAGTCAAGTATTTTATAACTTGAGAGGAAATTATTGTAATAAATTTCATAAGGTCAATAGTCGCCAATGTTTGTCATAATTTATTTTTCATACCTAAACTTTTTTCATACTTATTAAAAATTGAGAGGGTGGATGAAGTACATGAAGCTAATGCAGTGAAAGCATCGTGCAAAGTGGAAATCTATAGGCTCTGTCTATCCTTTTGGGATAAAGGCGTCATATGTATGTAACTTTGTACAGCAGTGTTAATTGGGTAGTTAACGTCTATATTTTTATTTGTAATATCAGTATTTTATTTTTAATATCCCACTGCTGGGTACGAGCCTCCTCTACAAATAAATGTGATAATACTTAATTCACCACGCGGACTAAAGCGGAGTTGTACCACTCAAAAAAGAAAAACACAGAAAACTGGCATGTATTAAAAGATTACTGTTGCATTTCATACCGTAAAGATTCCGGGTTTCAAATCCTCCTCCCCTTCCTGATTCCTATTCTTCTTTTAAGATCGGCAACGCACTCATAATTTTTCTGGTAATATGGATGTTCAGAGGGGTGTAAATAATTTCATCCATGAATATGTACGTCGGCCGAATTTTGTTATAATATTATAGTTTAAAAAACGTAAAATTCCATCCGCACCACCTCGATGTCCAACGTTCCACAACAGTTCCGCATTTTCTGCCTCGCACAACCACTCTGTGGAACCAGCTGTCGCCGGTGGTCTTTCCGAACCGTTACAACCTGGGTTCAAGAAGAGAGCATATTCTTTCCTGAAAGGCCGGCACCGCGTTTGCAAGCACTCTGGTGTTGCAGATGTTCATGGGCGGCGGTGATCACTTTCTATCAGGCGAGCCTGCCCGTTTGCCCCCTTCTTTCATAAAAAAAAACGCTTTAATAGAGAACCTACCTAGTCCACCATTACCAATATTTACAATCCGCATTTGGCTATGGCCTAACCCCTCATTAGTACAGGAGGTCCGTGCCCAGCTGTGGGACATTGTTTAATACAGGGCTAGTATTATTAATAGCTCGAACTAATAAGTAGAAAATAGTTTTTAAATATGGAGAGATCTTTCCATAACGATATAAAGTTCACTCACTATTTTATTATAGTTATAGTTGAGTATTAACAACATAGAACCCGGGTATGTCCAAAAACTACGACCAAGACCACCGGGGGATGGGCAGCAGCATCCTTGGAGTGCGGTGGAGACACTGCGATCGCCAACCCGCATGCCAAGCGTGGCGATTACGGCATTCACCCCCCATGCAGTACACACATAAACCACGGCCCCGAGTTTCCGGCGACCCCCAGTGCCCCGGTTATGGTAGCGGCCAGGGTACTAGCGGGGTCAGGGGTGCGAAGAATCTCCGGCAAAGATCCGGCTACCACCACCGACGACTCCTGGCCCTGGCAACATATAACACGCGTACACTGCGGACCGACAAAAAGTTAACTGAACTGGAGGAAAGATTG
This sequence comes from Laothoe populi, assembly GCA_905220505.1. Taxonomy (NCBI): domain Eukaryota; kingdom Metazoa; phylum Arthropoda; class Insecta; order Lepidoptera; family Sphingidae; genus Laothoe; species Laothoe populi. The sequence continues at coordinate 2,028,879 of HG992156.1, forward strand.
AGCAAGTTGCGTTGGGATGTCATTGGGTTATCAGAAGTCCGAAGAGAGGGGGAGGACACGATTACCCTGAAGTCCGGCAACTTGCTTTATTTCCGGGAGGGCGACCAACAGTCCCAGGGAGGTGTCGGGTTCATCGTCCACAAGTCCCTCGTAAACAACGTAGTGAAAATCGAGAGTGTGTCGGCCAGGGTGGCGTACCTTATACTCAGAGTATCCAAGAGGTACTCGTTGAAGGTCATACAGGTATACGCGCCGACTTCGGCACACTCCAACGACGAGGTGGAGGCTATGTATGAGGATATATCGAAGGCCATGCATAGCTACAAAACCTACTTCACCGTTGTTATGGGGGATTTCAACGCGAAACTGGGCAAGAGAGACGGTGAAGAGCTGAGAGTAGGGCAATTTGGAGTGGGAAGTCGGAACCACCGGGGCCAACTACTGGCTGGCTTCTTGGAGAAGGAGGGACTCTACATGATGAACTCCTTCTTCAAGAAACGCGAGCACCGAAAGTGGACCTGGATGAGTCCCGACGGCGCAACTAAAAACGAGATTGACTTCATCATGTCGACGAAGAGGCAAATATTCAATGATGTCTCTGTGATCAATACGGTTAAAACCGGAAGTGATCACCGTCTGGTAAGAGGCACATTGAATATTTGTGTTAAGCTAGAGCGCTCTCGATTGATGAAGTCTACGCTCCGTCCAGCAGCAGCCCTAATCCAAAACCCCGAGAGCTTTCAGCTGGAACTCCAAAACCGTTTCGATGGCCTAGGTGGCGATGTGGACGAATTTAACGACGGGTTTGTGGAAGCTGTTCATAGTACTGGGTCTAAGTTCTTCAAGGCCCAACGGAACAACAGAACCAAGAGGCTCTCTAACTCCACTCAGAGACTCATCGAGGAAAGGAGTAAAATGATTCTACAGTCTTCAACAGATGCGACACTATACCGACAGCTCAATAAACAGATCTCTAAGTCCCTTACCCGTGATCTGCGCCAATTCAATACAAATCGTATTGAAGAGGCCATCGAGCAGAATAAGGGCTCTAAAGTTTTCTCAAGAGATCTGTCTATTGGGCAGAGCCAGCTCGCCAAATTAAAAACTGAGGATGGTAGAATTGTTTCATCCAAACCTGAGCTTCTGAGTGAAATAGAGTGCTTTTATGGACAGCTATACACGTCAACTAGCAGACCCGAAGTTGGTCTGGCGGAAGATCCTAGAGCTAGACTGACCCGACATTATACCGAAGACATCCCGGACATCAGCCTGTGCGAGATTAGAATGTCTCTTAAACAGCTCAAAAACAACAAGGCACCCGGTGAAGACGGAATCACAGCTGAACTCCTGAAGGCGGGTGGTAAACCGGTCCTTATGGCCCTTCAAAAGTTGTTCGACTCCGTCTTACTGGAAGGGAGAATGCCAAAGGCATGGAACAGAAGTGTGGTGGTCCTGTTCTTCAAAAAGGGTGATAACACCCTACTGAAGAACTACCGACCCATCTCACTTTTGAGCCATGTTTATAAGCTGTTTTCAAGAGTCATTACGAATCGTCTCGCACGCAGGCTAGATGACTTCCAGCCTCCCGAACAAGCCGGTTTCCGAAGAGGCTTTAGTACCGTAGACCACATTCATACGCTCCGACAGGTTATACAGAAGACTGAGGAGTATAACCTGCCCCTCTGCTTGGCGTTTGTGGACTACGAGAAAGCCTTCGATTCGATCGAAACCTGGGCTGTACTACAATCTCTCCAGCGGTGCCAAGTGGACTACCGCTATATCGAAGTACTGAAGTGTTTGTACGAGAACGCCACTATGTCAGTCCGACTCCAGGACCGGAATTTGAAACCTATTCCGTTGCAGCGGGGAGTAAGGCAGGGAGATGTTATTTCGCCTAAACTATTTACCGCTGCACTGCAGGATGTTTTAATGACTCTGGACTGGAGAAGGCTTGGCATCAACATAAATGGCGAGTACATCACTCACCTTCGGTTTGCTGACGATATAGTAGTCTTGGCTGAGAACATGGAGGACTTGAGTACGATGCTCGATGACCTCAGTAAAGCTTCGAAGCGAGTTGGTCTAAGGATGAACATGGATAAGACGAAGATCATGTCAAATGCCCATGTAGTACCAACTCCCATAAAAAACGGAGACTTTACACTCGAAGTTGTAGACGATTATATATACCTAGGACAGACTATCCAGTTAGGTAGGTCCAACTTCGAGAAAGAGGTTAATCGTCGAATCCGACTCGGTTGGGCATTCGGGAAGCTAAGGCACATCTTTTCGTCCAATATTCCGCAATGTCTCAAGACGAAAGTCTTTGACCAGTGTGTGTTGCCAGTGATGACATACGGAACTGAAACGTGGTCCCTTACTATGGGCCTCATAAGAAGGCTCAAAGTCACCCAAAGGGCAATGGAGAGGGCTATGCTGGGAGTCTCTCTGCGTGATCGCATCAGAAATGAGGCCATCCGCAGAAGAACCAAAGTAACCGATATAGCCCTCCGAATCGCTAAACTTAAGTGGCAGTGGGCGGGGCACATTGCGCGTAGAACCGATAGCCGTTGGGGCGGAAAGGTTCTCGAATGGCGATCACGTACTGGAAGGCGCAGCGTGGGTAGACCCCCCACAAGGTGGACTGATGACCTGGTAAAGGTCGCGGGAGTCCGCTGGATGCGGGTGGCGCAGGACCGGTCATTGTGGCACTCTTTGGGGGAGGCCTATGTCCAGCAGTGGACGTCCTTCGGCTGACATGATGATGATTAATTAACAACATCGATTAAATACCAACTACACTAGGTATGACTATACGCACACCGATAAAAACTGAGCTAGACTCCCACTAGTTTCCTATAGAATGCCACCGCAAGCGCATAGGCGTTCCTTTTATAACAAATCTTGCCCCACTCAGTCTATAACTGTCAATCTACCCGCAAATATTTTGTAAGTGACCCTCGATATTTCCATTAAAATCTAAGGTAGAGTAGATCAAGCCGGAAGCCATTGAAAAAAATATCGTTGTATTAAAAAGTACCCTTACATGTGTGTCAAGTAAACCGGACGTCTTGAAGGTGGTGAAAATTACGCTTAAAGATTCCGTCACATAGATAGATACAGGTAAAGCCTAATATATAGTGACAAAAAAAGCTGGCTCCTGGCTTCTCTATTCACAATTACCTACACTGCTACTTCACGAAAGCTGTCAAACGTCTATAGCCTTTTCATAATTGTGTTAAAATAATCGAATCACCACCGGCGTGCTCATACAAAGTATGAGGTAATACGTTTAGGTGCAGCTTTTACGGTGCGCTGCGGTTACTGACCGACACAAGCCAGTCCCCCATTTATGATTTTGCATATTTCCCTCTTAATTTTGAAAGTAAATTAATGTTACTTGAAGTAATATTTTTAAAAAAGACTTGTTTTTTTATAGCATAGTCTGAGAAACGAGCCAGTGGGTCACCTGATGTTAAGTGATCTCCACCGCCCATAAACATCCACAATACCGAAAGTATCACGTATGCGCTGTCGGCCTTGAAGGTCAGGAATAGGGATGAGGGAAGGGAAGGGGGAATCTGGGCATCCGGATATCTCACTTACCATACGAAACGCGACAGTAAACTGTCACTTTACGTTGGTTTTCTGTGAGACAGTGGTACTACCCCGGTCGAGCCGGCCCATTCATGCTGTAGACAAATATATCTATAGCGTGGCTCTACTACTATCAAACTAGTGTGCAGATCAATCCGTGCGATTGAGGCGAAAGCCCGAATTTTAAAAATGTTGTCAAATTAAAAATGGTTATGCTAAAAAGTCTGACCTTAATGGCTATCTCAGCCGGGATATGCTAAGGAACCAACTTTTTTTATCCTGGCACGGCAAAGTGACCACACTGCACCGGATGGTAAGTGCAGTGCCGTCTAATTAGAGTATTAAGTAGCGAGAAACAAAGTATCCCTCACTACTCAACACAATCATGGCGGCCTGCTGTGTGGCTTCTTCACACTACGCCATGGGGCGAGAAGGTTGAGAATCCATCGAGGGTCTAGTGTCAGAGTAGATACTCAGAAGGCCGCAACACGGCTAAACATTGTACACCAAATCTAGACCCCCGATTTTTCAACACAATATGGTGGCTAGTTCTACACTGTATTCTCGCCATTGTTTTCGTGATATCACCATTCAGGGTCTCTTACAATAGGCGTAATAATGTGTCGATTAAGAATCCATTAACTTCTTTAGTCTTAAACAGTTCCATAAGAACAGATTCATTCATTTAATTTCTTACATAAAAAAGCTAAGTTTTCTTTTGTAATGTAGTCTGGAAAAAAGGGCATATTTTTTGGGATATGTATCAGACATGCATCAATACAGCAGCGATATCTTAGTTAGTAGCAGTACAGACTGTCGATACTAAAGTTCGTATGTTCGAAACCAATCGAAAATAGCATAACCATTTGACTTTTCTAAAGTTACGTTTATATTCATTGTTAATTATCGCTTGCTTTAACGGCCAAGGAAAACATCGTGAGGTACCCTGCATAACTAAGGGGGGTGAGTTACGTATCAAATAGCGGAACCTCACTCCCCTCCGACACCAATACACTTGAAACACCACTAACCCCTGTAATAGATGTAAGCCTTATAGTGAATCATTTAAATAAAAAAACCTGCATAACTAAGAACTCTCATACGAATTTCGAAGGTGTGTGATGTCTACCATCCCGCAGTAGATTAGCGTGGTGGACTAAGGCCTAACCCCTCTCATTAGTAGAGGAGGTCTGTGCCCAGAAGTGGGACAATGTGTAATACAGGGCTAGTATTATTATGCCCGATAAAAGTTTTTTCATACCATGCACACAACAATAGTCATACAAGAATTTTTAATTTGGTTCAAACGCGTTAGTTATTCAGTTAACTCAGTGCCACTGAGTTCAAAGTGATAAATAATTGAAAACCTTCAGAAGCACATAGTTCAACGCTAACAATCAAAGTTATATCAGAAATTTTGGATGGCTTCATCTAAACTAGCTCTACAAGGAAACCAGTGGGAATCTGGTAGAACATTTATACAAGTTTAATATTTAAAATAATAATATCCATACTAATACTATAAATGCGAAAGCAACTGTTTGTTTGTTACCTTTTCACGACTAAACGGCTGACCAGATTGTGATGAAATTTGGCAAGGAGATAGATTATATCCTGGAGAAGGACATATGCTATCTTATTTCTCAAAAGACAACCTTGAAAGGTGTCAAATAGGAGTTCAACATTTGTATTAGAAATCCATAATTCGTCGACTTAGGGATCTGGAAATTCATATTTAGGCTTTTGGTAGGAAATAAAGAGATACGAGTTAAACATTTTTTTCAAAATCATCCCTAAGGGGGTAAAATAGGGTATGAAGGTTTGTGTGAAATTCCTTCATTTTTAAGTTAAACGCATGAACATTAGTATTTTGTATTATAAACTTTTTCTCCCAAACATGACTTCCACGTGGGCGGAGCCGCGAGCAACAGCCTAGTAATCTATATATACCTATAGTATAAAACACGAAAATTGTTTCTACCTATGTCCGTTAAAGTCTTTAAAAGCACTCAACCGATTTCAATGAAATTTTATGTATGTGGATCCAACTTAAAAAATTGGATACTTTATATCCGGTAGGTGGCGCTGTTGTCAAGATCTGAATTTCTTATTTCTGCAACGACAATTCGGTCCACAGAGAAGGCGGTTTATGGACCACTAGTAATAAATAATAATAATTCTTATTTCAGACACAATCTATATTATGTACAAGACCATATTATTTAAATTCTTAATATGAAGCCCAAAATATACACAGAATAAGATTCCGCATGTCTTAATTAGTATAACGTGGCAATTAAAGCCCATGGTCTATATGTTTATGCCCAGACAAGTCTCTCCGCTTGATTCTTAACTATAGAGTTTCTACAGGTCTGTGTTTCTTTGATTTTAAATACCAGTAGAGTTATGTACCCTGCTGGATATAGGCCGCTTCTGACAGGTTGGTCTGGATTTTTTAAGGGAGGCCAATGTTCAGCTGTGGATTATGTACGTATATTTACAATTTAACAGCATCCAAGGCGCAGGGGGCGAGTAGCCGGCTGTGAAACGGTAGGTCGTAGGTTCAATTCACGCACCGAGAAATCTTTTTGTGTGAAATATAAATATTTGTTTGGAGTCTAAGTTTGAGTCTATATGTGGATATACTAAGTTGTATTATTATTAATTTAATAATAGCATCCCGCTCTGGCTTCTTGTGGTTACTGTAAGCCGGTCTTAGAAGATATACACATTCTGTCTCGGAGTTTTCTGTAAAGCTTTTTAAGACCTAATTATTTTGATGTAGCTTAAAGGTTTATTTAGTGTAAGCTATGTAAGCGCGCGAAAATCTTATTTGACAAGTTGATTAAAAATATCTACTTTTGTCTACTATATAGATTAGGGTGGAGCGAAAACAAATATTTTAGTTTTCTTAGCACTGGTGGTGGAATACGTAGCTAATAAAAAAATAAATATTCGAACAAAAAAATAAATATGCGGTTCATCCTAATTTGTATACACATTTAATAAGAATGTATTATTTGTATAATATTTCTGAATAAATTTACAAAAGAGAGTGACACTTACTTCAAAATACTCTGAGTAGGAACTCAGCGGATAAACAGACGACATTATTTTACAATATTTATTGATTATCGAGAAGAAATATATGAAAATTCACATTCCATATTCAAACAAATTATATTAATCAAATAAAATGTGTTCTTGAAAGCTCAACATGTAGAGTTGGTGATTATAAACATATTGGTAGGGATAAAAAATTTAAATTGTAATTAGAAAATCTTCTTGTTTTTTTTTAGGATGATCTAAAAGTTGTATTGTGACTTTTAAATTACTTGATAAAGTGTCAACCAATTATAAGAATACTAGCTGTTGCTCGCGGCTTCGCCCGCCTGGAGGTCATGTTTGGGATAAAAAGTATATAATACAAAATACGAATTTTCATGCGTTTAACTTAAAAAAAAAATCATTTTCATGCCCTATTTTACCCACATAGGGATGATTTTGAAAAAATGTAAAACACGTATTTTTTTATTTCCTACCAAAAGCCTAAATATGAATTTCCACATCCCTAAGTCGAGGAATTATGGATTTCCCATACAGAACTCCTTTTTGACCCCTTTCAATTATGTTTTTTTGAGAAAAAAGATAACCTATGTCCTTATCCAGGATATAATCTATCTCCTTGCTAAATTTCATCACAATCTGGTCAGCCGTTTAGTCGTGAAAAGGTAACAAACAAACAAACAGAGTTACTTTCGCATTTATAGTATTTATTTATTTATTATTCGGAAAACTTACAGCTAGCATTTACAATATAAAAACATGATATTAGACACAAAAATGCCATTTAAAAGTTTCCACAAATAGTTAAAATTATTTAAAAAATGTGTTGGTCGGCTAAGGCACATAACAAATTAGATGAAGTACGAGTACGCTAACTGGTAATCATTTTAGGTGTTGAAATATTTTATTGTCAACATTTTTTTAAGTTGAGAGACACTGGTATGAAACAATGAACATGGTATTGGTATGGATTAAGCACTAAATATAGTTAGATACTTCAAACATAGGTAGTTGGCATCTATTAGTGCCTTTAATTATAAGGATCATAATACAAATGATTTCACACGCGTTTAAAGTTCGTATTACTCAAATAAGACGTGGTTTACGGAATTTTCAAATTTACCGGGAACCTATTCCTTTATGTCGCATTGTTATGTATACTACCTTCCTGCAACAACTTGTATATACGAGTAGTTGGTGCGTTGCCATCTTTTAAATCCTACTAGTATTATAAATGCGAATGTTTGGATGTATGAATGTTTGTTACTTAATCACGCTACAACGGCTGGACGGATCTGGTTGAAATTTGGCACAGAGATAGATTATAGTCTAGAATAGCACATAGGCTACTTTTTATCCCGGAAAAATGTAAGGTTCCCGTGGGATCCTATAGTTTTTCACAGAGCAAGGGATCGACATGATTTTTTGCATAGTGGCAGTTTAGGGATCAGAAAATAACATAGGCTACATTTTATCCCGGAAAAATGCAGGCTTCCTATGGGATAGCAAAATGTAGAAAGGTTTCATAGCTTAAGTGCCTCTATGGATTGTATACCTTTTCTTCCAATAATAACCTCCACGCGGGCGGAGCCGCGAGCAACCTTTAGTATAATATAGTTACTTTGTATCCGTAAACATATACTAAATAACGAACTCAACTCGTATTTACATATCCCGTGTGTCCCTTAGGACTATAGTTGAGAAGTTTTATTTAGAAACTTAGCAGAATAGTTGCCCGAATAGGCTGAAGTTTGTAACATTCCCCTGCATGTGCATTATAGTATCGAAATAAACTTTCCGATATAACGACAATCAATATACGGAGATATTAGTATGCTCGCAGCCACCCGAGCGGAAAATCCCAACGGACAAAAAAGTTATTAAAATATGTGCTGTTATTTTTGACATATTATAAAAAATCTATTTTGTTTCGGTTTTAATTAAAAATACTTTATAATATTGTTTTTTAAAGCAAGCTATTTTAACGATAAAATCATTCGGTTTCAGTAATGCCGGGAAACGGGGTAGCAGGTCACCTAATGGTAAGTGATCTACACTATCCCTGAATATTCACAATACCTGAAGAATCACGGCTACATCACAAACCTTGAAAGGAATGGTGACTGGGAAGGTGAGATAGATTCCCTCTCAATTTGGACCTCAGGATAACTCAGTCACAAAACTTAGCAGGCTGTCACCTCACATCAGGTTTCTGTAAGATAGTGGTACTAACCTAGTCTCGACGGTATATTGAACCACCAAAATCCACTTAGATATTTTGCATATGCGACTTTATTCGATATTGAACGTAAAACACATATTATGTTTCATCGTTTGGAGCTACCGCGCTTTTGGGTTTATTCTGAAGCATATGCTCAAACGAGCATATTTTCATTGTGAGTGTCAAATGTAATTAAACTTAAATCGTATAAACAACAATTTTTTTATCACCAAATATTGTTAACGACTGCCTCGGTGGCGCAGTTGTAATTGCGCAAGCGTTACGACGTACAATAATAATGACAACCTAAGTGGGAGTAGTAAATGTTTAGCATAAAAAGGAGTGCCTTCCGCGCTCCGGTGTTCAGTGGAATTGTGAAGAAGTGATAGCCAGGATATTAGTGGTTCGTTCGCGGGGCAATAAGTAATTGTAAACAGTTCAATGGCCACGTAGTTCAGCTTAGAGGGTAATGCTCGTAGATTAATTATAAAGAGAAGCCTTAAGTGAATCCTGACATGTGTTTGTGTTAATATTAAGCACTGAGACAAGTAACAGTGTTGTGTAAATCAATCAATAAAATGTTAAACATTGGATTTGTGCCTTCCTAAATATCCATCTTGCATAGTTTTGTTGATGTTCCTAACATTATTGGGTGTATTTATTTATAAAAATTAAGACACAGATGCAACGTACCGAAGTAAATAAAATCGTAGAGGCGTTGCACGCTTGGAAGAGCACGTAGTGAGCACCGAGTGACCGCTGGAGTTGTAGTGCAAGCTTCTATCCAAACGAATGCCTTTCAAACAACTATTGAAGGAATGCCAACAAGGTGCATTTAAGTTAGTTCTATAATTTACAATCGTACTGTAGTTAAGTATATACACGACTTGGAGTTTTTATGGGGTTTAGTTGATTTATTTATGAAATTATGTTTTATGTTATTTGGTGATTACTTAGCATTGAAAATTAAACTGAATTTTAATGCTACGATTATTAGGACAAATTGTATTATTCTTCAAAATTAAGAAAGTAGAATGCTATTCCGATCAATATTTCTGAGTTTTAAGATCGTTTAAAAATATGAAAATCTCTGGAAAGCGTGTTTTACTCAATAGCTTGTTGGCGTTAAATTAACGTGGAATAATTTTATAAGGACAGACATTGAGATAAAACTTTTTTTTACAGTTTTTATCGCGGTTTATTTTACTTTTTTAACCCGACGTTTCGAAGGCTTTTCAGTCTTCATAGTCGCGGGGGGACTCAGCTGAATGTCGTCACAAAACTATAGTTCAATGTTTCCACCCTCCATATAGTTATAAAAAAATTGTAAATACTCAATAATCAATGTGTAATATTCGCGTAAATATAAGAAACCATTATGTAAGGACAGACATTATCATCATATAAATTTATAATGATTTTTGCCAATGTATTATAACCGCTATAGATTTTAAATTGGTTATGAATGAAATCACTAATTGAGACAAACAACCGATTCATTAAAAAATACGTTGTTCAAATATGGAATCGTTCCTCTTATTGTAGAGCAGACAATGAAGGCTATTTCCGTTAATATCATTATCGGTTTTTCGAAAGCGAAAGTTATGTTTTAATATTAATGAGTTCATTAATGAATAAATAAAATTTGTAGTATTATATTGTATTTGTAGTAATACAAATACAATATTATACTACAAATTTTATAAGTAGTATTATAATAGTATAATAATAATTATATGTATGCTATGTTATTATCTTCTATGGTTATACAATAAAGAGTTGTTGCATTGCATTGTAATCACCTACAATGTTACAGGGCACAAAATCGTGACAAAGGTATAAAGTAACTAACTAACTAAGTATGTGCTATAAAGTAACTGCGACATTGTTCTCAAAGGCACTTATAAAGTTGCACGGGATGTTAAGTCATGTATAATTAACCGGTGATCGAGATGGTCCAGAGACAGTTCAGACAGAATGCAAGCTGCAGACGGAGGTCGGGGCGGGATGTGCGGGGCGGGTGTAGAGCGAGGCGCGCGGGGGTTGCAAGTGCACCTGGGCGGCGGCCGACGCTGGCACCCGGCAGCCCCACGTGCCCGGGCTCAGTCACCAGTGAGGCCCCGTCGGAGGCACGCGTCTCGCTGTCAGTCAGCCGTTCGCCGCGCCGCTCCACGCGCCGCCCGCCGCTTCAGCGACAGGTGGCGCCGACGCCCGCCTGCGCGCTACGCCGCCAGCCCTGACGGCCGCTGCGCTCGAACCGTGTACAATACCTCTACGCGAAACTTAATATATCAGTGCAGTGCTTCGTTATCTCCACGGAAATATTTAAAGTGTTGTTAACGTGCCAGTGGACACCATGCTGCGGAACTGTGACTGCTTTTAAAATACTTACTTACGTATACTTGGTCGGTGAGTGGATCATTTATAATGTAAGAGTTCTGAGTGTTGTGAGAAACTTTTAAAGTAAATGCCTCGCGAAATATTAATATTAATTTACTTACACTTTTGTTATGAAGTAGAGTGTGGAATTATGTGGAAATGGGTATTCGTTTACAAGTCTTTAGCTAATAGGAGAACAATATTTCGTGATTTTAGTAACCTTTTTTTCGCCTAATAAAGTTATCCTTACGATATTACCTAATGTGCCTTTAGCCTCATGAAATGACAATGTCATACAAATGTATGGCAAATTAAAAAAATATATTTCAAAAGAGACCTAGTTTCTGGGTGTTTCTTCTCAGTACCGACGGCTTTCCCAACCGGTAGAGACTTCAATGATTTATAGAAAAACAATTGATGTATAAAACAGCCCATAGTGACCTACTTGCACAATAAACGTTTAGATTATGACTTTTTTGGATATTGTATACAAAATTATGAAAGTCAAAATTATACATCGTCAATAATTAATTATTGACGATGTATAATTGAAATGAATATCTTGAAATAGCAGATAGTCCGTTCAAATGTGTTACTGGAAATAAACGAATTAACTGTCGGAGCTAACTAGGGCCTCTATAGCTACATTATTATTCCTTAAGTTTCTTGCCCGGTGCCCGGGCATTCCGAGTTTCTATGAGGAAAACCCATCTAAGATATCGTCACTCCATTAATGGTTAAGTTAATGTGTCTTAAAAACTACTACATCATTGGAGGAATAGTATTTTTGTTATGTAAGTGCACTATCATTTAATTCCATTAAATTCCCATTTTTTAATAAATTTATGGAAACATTTACTTTCTGAAATGTTAAATAGCTGCTATAGTCAATGACTTGATAATAATCTATGTTATTATTTTTAATGTGGTTTTTAACCAAGTTATTATTCTGAACCTTATGTGTATATACTTAAATTTGTATACATAAAAGAATGAAAGAGACACTTGGTGTACTTCATTCTCGATGGCCCAAAATTTGTTTGTTGTATTTAATTTAGCGATGTTGAAAATTTGTATTCGATTCAAATGTTAGAAGTACTAGAAGTTGGATTAGAAAATGTTAACTTTTCAGAAAACATAATATAAGTTAAGATATTAAAAGGTTTCACATCATGACACAGAAAATAGCTCAGTGAAGTCTGATCGCACTAGTTCCATTTTAGCATACCTCTCCGAAGATACAGGGTTGAGCTTATGTATATATGTAACAGATTGAACATCGATAAAAATGTATAAACAACTATTCATGAAGTAGCGATAACCTAGTTGGTTGCGGTACGGACTGTCAAGACAAAAGTCGTATGTTCGAAACCCAAATGGCATACACCTCTGACTTTTATAAAGTTACGTGTGTATTAAATGTTAATTATCGCTTGCTTTAACGGTGAAGGAAAACATCGTGAGGAAACCTGCATACCTGAGAATTCTTATAAGAATTTCGAAGGTATGTGAAGTCTTCCAACCCGCATTAGGCCAGCGTGGTGGACTAAGGCCTAACCTCTCTCATTAGTAGAGGAGGCCCGTGCCCAGCATTGGGACAATGTTTAATACAGGGCTAGTATTATTATTATATTCATGAAATAATTATCTTATAGAAATATTGATATGGGTATCATGCAATACTGTTTTACATTATAGTAGCTTTTCTTTTGCCCGCGGCGCTGCCCGCGTGGTAGTTATTTTTGAAAGAAAAGGTATAAAATCCATGTCCAATCCATCCATAAATCCAATTTCTTCATCTTAAGCTATTACATCTTTCGATATTTTGCTATCCCATAGGAACCGTGTATTTTTCCGGGATTTAAAAATAGCCTGTGTCATTCCCTAATCCCTAAACCACCATTATTTTCCGGGATAAAAAGTAGCCTATGCTGTTCTCTGATCTCTAAACTGCCACTATGCGAAAAATCATGTCGATCCCTTGCTTTTTGAAAAACTTAACTATCGAACGGGAAATGTACATTTTTCCGGAATCAAAAGTAGCTTATGTGCTATTCCGGCCTATAATCTATCTCTGTGCCAAACTACAACCAGATCCGTCCTACCATTGTAGCGTGATTGAGTAACATCCACCCATCCAAACATTCGCATCTATAATATTAGTAGAAGGACTAAAGAAAATTTTACCAAGTTTTAAGGAAATTTCACTACAATATTTTAATACAAACTATGCTATACAAACATCCTAACCCCCTTTCAACCTCTTATGGGTGGAATATTAAGAAATTCTTAGTACCCGTCTATAACCTGTGATAGACTGAACCTTGGAATTTCAGCTTTTCTGGTCCTGTGGTCTATTCTGGACGTTGATAAATAAATAAAGATTTGTGATAATATCGTTTATGAATGAACACAAATTGACATGAATGATAGTTCTTTTTCTAATTTTTTTTTTAGATTCACCATACAACAGTCACACACATAGTTCAGACCCCACAATAGGTAAAACCTTTATCGTAGTTATCAAGAAGTACGATGGACTACGGTCCTACAGCATCCAGACCCGAAAAAACTATCTGCTTGGCACACAAAAATTACTCTCAGAGTGGGAATCGAACCCACTGCCTCTCGTTTTAAAGCCCGATATTCACCCACTGCGCCATGGAAGCTGTTTGATTTGATTTTTTTAATAAACGATGCTGTTTACTAATAAATCATACATATACCTAAAAAAATAAACCCATTTATTTATCGAGTCCATAAAATTTAACATATTAATTCGATTTTAATATTTATTCTGCGGCCAGTTCGGAGTGCAGTTTCGCTAGAGAAGAATTGACAAGAAACTCTAGCGGTGCTCTTTTCTGATATGCATATTTAATAATTGCGCTACACTAAATAAAACTACAATTAAATTAAATTACTGCAGTTTAATGTATGCAAATTAATTGGGTTTATTGTAATGTTATGGAAAAATAAATTACCAACATCTATTGCCGTGCATTTTGTCATCGCGATGAAAGTGGCTGGTGGTAGGATATTCATATCCGCCCGGATAGCGACCACCGTACACAGGGCGAAAAACCCACCATAGTGGCACACGCAAGTGTGTCCCGTTCCGGGATCAGCCAGTGTACATCCGGTTTTTGTCGGGGGTCTGGAGATGGGGTACAATGGCTATTTTGCGGCCTTCTTAGTACTCTGACACTAGACCCTCGACCCCTTCTTCACCTTCTTGCTCATGGCGTAGTGTGAAGAAGCAGGCCGGCATGAGTATGTTGAGTAGCGGGGATAGATCGTCTCTCGCTACTCAGTACTCTATTTGGACTGCGCTTACCATCAGGTACAGTGCGGTCACTTTGCCGTGCCAGGATTAAAAAAAAAAGACACTACTTTATGAAGTATAATAGATATATAGTGTTTTATCTTCTCATGTTGAATAACATTTGGCGTTAGAGAAGCAACACTCTGTATTACTATGAAGAACTTAATATGTACAATTTGTATTATACATAATATTAGTAATGCCCTTGCAGAATTATAAAACATAAAATTTCTGAACAAATTCACTTAATAGATCTATACTAGATACTAGACGTCGTATAACAATAATACTCAATTTTGTTATTTTTCCTTTTGACACTCATTCTGCTACCTAAAGGCGATAGCTACACCCTTATATTAAGTATCAATTAATGCGATTTGTATAAACAAAAACGCGAGAGAAATCACGTGAAATACTCTAGGCTCAAACAGCGTCATGAGATCTAAGCAACCCAATATATAAATATTGATCTCGAATATGGCAGCAAGCCATTGTTATTTTGTACGGATAAGAAAACCATAGTCAAATACAGAAAGATAACAGACAACTAAAATAATGTTAAATAAACATATACTTGTATGTAACATAAACGAATTTAGCAAACAATGGAAGAAGATATTATGAGTTCAAACTTCAAATTATTTTGCTCGTTCATCTCATTAGTCGGAGCTACGTTCGGCCATATCTCGCTACGCGGTAGCTACGCGGCTACGATAATGCTACATCTACGTCGTACGGTTACGAAATGGCTACGCCATATTGTTACATCTCGACTCTCGACCTTGTAATTTTTTCATACTCCATTTAGAGGGCGCAGTAATGTTGTTATTAGGACAATGTTAACATATTCTTACATATGTGTATTAAATGAATGACTGGAATATATAGCTGGATTGTTTTTTTTAGCATTATACTCAGTTTTATGTTTGCCTAATCAATAAACATGCTCGTGTTTACTATGTTTTCGAACAAGTGGTTTGAGAGTATTATCCGCTGTTTATCCTTCAAAACTATTCTATGAGAGTCGCTTTTTCCAATCACTTAGAAGAATGAACTACATCACAAAAAATTAAAAATAATATTCAGCAGGATAACTATTGAACTTGTTGTACAATAAAATTTGCGTGTGAATGCTTCCTTCACGGCCACCTAACGACAATGTTTAAAACCCTTTATGTAAGCGTGATACGAGGTTAAAAACAAAGGATTTCGAAGCTTCTCTTACTACAATGAACATTTAAAGCAAATTCCTGTCGAGACAGCGTCAGCCAGTGGAATTATAAAAATAAAAAGCGTACCGGCCGAGTTAATCTCTAAAGCTCATATTTCTGCCACGTAAAACGATGATTGTCGCTCGTTTGTTCATGTATCATTTACATATTATTTGTTTAATTTGACCCTATTAAGTTTAAAAACAAATAGGGATTAGATTTAAAAAATATAAAAATAATTTTTTATTTACTTTGAGTAAGCAAAATAGATAATTTAAGTTGCCTCCTCTACTACGATTTTATGACTGCCTGACTTCATACTTCTATCTTTTTTTTTAAACATTAGTTCTCTGAAGACGATAAGATCTAGAATAAAGCAGATAGAGAAATAGCATAACTTGTCATTGGAAAATTATCTAAGATCGCACGAAGACTTACTGTGTCACTAAATTATTAATAAAAATAAATAATTCATAATAATTATAAATACCTTATGAATAAGTAATTGCTGGTGTATTGATGATGCTATGTATGTTAGTTATGTATACATAAGCTGATATGCTTTTCTTTAAATTTCTTTACTTTTTTTGATGTCCTGACTTGTGATAAGAGCTATATAATTGCCTACTTGATCAATAAACGATTTCGTTTCATTTCATTTCACTTGTATGCATGAGTCCGATTTCAAAAATCCACTCCTTTCTTCCATAAAGTAACACTGTGTAAACAATGTTGTGCAACGCCTTGAAAGACATTCAAGCCGATTTCATGACTAGCCGTCTTGAAGCATAATATATATCTAAAGATGATATATAATATGATATACTTTGTAGTTCAAATGAGTACTTTGAAATTGTTCATTGCCCAGCGTGGAACTTATGATCAGGACTTCGACCTCTCGTCCGTTTTATTCAGTTGTTCAAAATCAAATCAAATTATTTGTCAAATCTAATTATTGTCAATATTCTGAAGAAGGATCGATGTATGACAAAAAAATCACTTGTATTTGATTTTTTTCACTTATTATTTATTCTGTTAAAAACATGTTTTTTTTTATTCTGGCTCGGCAAAGTGACCACACTGCACCTATCAAGTAGCGAGAGACAGTCTATCCCCTGCTACTCAACACAATCATGCCGGCCTGCTGTTTAGCTTCTTCACATTACGCCTAAAGGACCAGGATCATACTTCATGATAAGATGAAGTTAGTTTATATTTTTAATGGAACGATTTTCGAGAGTATCACTGTTATGAAAAACTCAGATTAAGAACCTAAATAGAGTTATTTCTGTAATATTCTGTATCGATTTCCGCGGTTTCAAACAAGGACCCCATTATAACTCTATCTATTAGACTCCAATCCATAGGTTAATTAGGAATAACCTCATGGTTTTATTTGTTGCTAACAATGGCTGATAATTGATACCTGACATGTATTTTAATATAAGTTCAACATGAATGTGTAATTTCTAAATCTAAAATCTAAAATACAGGGTCTGAATAATAGTTATGAATTCTTAATTCGAAACTTTATTACAAAGAAATAATTAAATATTCTTTACGAAACATAATACATAGATACCGCATTAAGCTTCGTTTACTTAATAAGACAGTATTTAGTAAGATACAACTTTGTACAAATTAAAATTAAGTAGTACTGCTCATAACAGGTTGCTAAAAACAAATATTTTGTTAATGAAGTGTGAATTTTTTAAAGCCCAGCCTTTCTGTTTAATACCACTCATTGTTCTTTGTTCATAAGTATCTACAAATAACATTTTTGTTTAGTTTGATAGCGATCAAGTATATTTGTCTTATGACAGCCTCCGTGGCGCATCGGGCGAGTAGCCGGTTGTGAAACGAGAGGCCGTGGGTTCGATTCCCACACCAGGATAAATGTTTGTGTGACAGATAGACATTTCTGTCGGGTCTGGGTGTTTTAAGACCGTGCGTCTCTCGTAGCCCCTGACACCCACAACACAAGACTCGTATCTTAGTGTGGGGTCGGGCTATGTGTGAGAGTGTTGGTGTAATTTATTTATATTTATTAGGTCACGGTATAGAAGCAGCCGATTTATATGAGTTGTGTGTAACTAAGCAGTACAATATAATAGTGATTAATATTCATCTGGATTGCCTATGGCTACTTTACTTTAAAAGTTCGTGGTAAATGAGTTATGAAAATAGGTTCGACAATTCATATTTTGCCATCAAGCTGTGGAACAGTTTGCCAGCTACCGTGTTCCGTCCTATGATCCTAGGTCCTTAGACGCAGTGTGAAGAAGCTACACAGCAGGCCGGCATGATTGTGTTGAGTAGCGAGAGATAGATTATCTCTCGCTACTTAATACTCTAATTAGACGGCGCAGCGCTTCCCATCAGGTGCAGTGTGGTCACTTAGACGTTTAAGAATAATAAAAAGAATAGTTTCATTAATATACTCACGTATCACACATGTCACATATTTATTAACTAGCCTTACGTCATTAGTATAATTTCGTGGTGAAAAACAAGTCAAAAAAATTAAAGGAAGATTCACAATACTGTACGCCACGAAAAGTAATTTTTCGTATGAGGTCTAACTGCGACAGCGCCAAATACAGATTAAATCAGATTACGGTTCTGCACGATTTTGAGTATCATACTTTGCCACAGGACATTAAGTAAGACACTTCCGATATTTTGTTTATTTATATTATATATTTCTACTCAGATATATTCATAATGCTATTCATAGGCATTTTATTTCATAACTTTATGTGGTTTAATAAATTTTTGTACCAACTACCTAATAAACTGTTCTTGGTTTCAATTATAAATTATTATTGAAATTAATTCATTTCTCTGTCGTTATGAAGTAATCCTACTAATATTATAAATGGATGGATGTTTGTTACTCAATCACGCTACAACGACTGGGCGGATCTGGTTGAAATTTGGCACAGAGATAGATTACAGTTTGGAATAGCACATAGGCTACTTTTTATTCCGAAAAATGTACAGCTCCCATGGGATAGTTTAGTTTTTCACACAGCAAGGGATCGACATAATTTTTTGTGTACCTATGTACAGTACAGTGGCAGTTTAGGGATCAGAAAATGACATAGTAATACTTTTTATCCCGGAAAAATGCACGCTTCTTATGGGATAGCAAAATAGAGAAAGGTGTAATAGCTTAAGATGCCTCCATGGATTGTATACCTGTTCGTCCAAAAATAACCTCCACGCGGGCGGATCCGCAGGCAACATCTAGTGCAAAATAAATTAAATGTATACCTCAGCAGAGAGCGCGTAATAACATTTTCATATTTCATCTATTACAAAAAGATTACACACCAAATTGTTTACAAAGTAAGAAAGTCTAAAGTCCAGCATGACAAATATTTATTTTGCGTGCCAGTGTGTTATAATACTTAGTATGTAGATTGCAATAGTAACCTCTCACACGTTAAGATTCAGATAGTTGTATGCACAGCAATGACTATGCATGGTTGCACATAGCATTAGCGCTCTAATACGAGAACACTACAGCTATACCACGATTGCATGCTTGAATAGTTTAAGTGCGTGTATGCTATTTGAATACTTAATACTAAGATGGAGTATGCTCAATTGTACGGTTTGCTGGAAAATAATATAACTTACTTTCATATTTTTTTATAGCAAGCAGGCTATAGAAGAAAAGCTTACTAATGAATGAATGACTAATGAAATTTGACAGCCTCCTTGGCGCAGTTGGTGAGTAGCCGGCAGTGAAACGAGAGGCTGTGGATTCGACTCCCACACCGTGACAAATTTTTGTGTGACAGACAGATATTTTGTCAAGGGTCTGGGTGTTGTGATACCGAAAGTCTCTGATTAGTGTGGGTTCGGGGATATGTGTGTGACTGTTCGGTGTTATTTATATTATTTATTATATATTTATATATTTATATATTATAAATAAGTAAACATTCATTTCAAATAACATCTCCATTGAAATCCTCTTATATTCTTTTGCAGATTGACCCGATTTCCAACAAACTTGAAATCTAGAGTGTTATTGGGTACTGAATTCGAATGACAGACTAAAGTACTTCTGCCAGATTCGTAATTAACTCTCGATCAGATTTCGTATATGTATGAAGCTCCCCAATTTGTTTGTTAGCAATTGAGACTAAGCCTTGTGCGTACATAATGATTCGCTATAAAAACCGCATTGATATACATCTCTTACCTCATGATATGATCGACTTGTATTGCAAAAACTTTGCCTCTTCTCATGCACAACATTGAAAGGGTACGCGCGGGGGAATGGGATGGCTGGTTATAAGTGCAAAAAGGTGTTTTCCTTTTTTGTGTATTATTGGATATTTTGTATATTAATTTAAGTAGTACATGGAAACTAGAATTTTGGGTTTAAAATTATATTTAATATTGATGCCGTCAATATTTGTAATATTAATAAACAATAATAATACCATTATTATTATATCAAAAGACTTCGTGAACATATCCTGAGCAAAAGTTGGTGTTTTACTATGTTATATTAAATATATTATTATAGAATAAGTACATGGAGTAAGTGAAGCCAAACGTGGGCGTTGAATACTTAATAATAATGAATCTTTTGTGTACATAAGCATTTCTATACTTTGAATTTATGAGCATGTCATTCATTAAATAGCTATTTTAAAATATGTTTTTTCAACAAACTACGTGTCCATTGAAAGGTCCATTTGAGTACGGGCTGCTTAAAAATGAAAAATATGTTTTAGGTTTTGGTTTTATTGCTATATTACTTTATAAAATTGTACCTTAGAGAAGGTAACCAAAACTCTAAGAATTGTCCTAAAATAAACATATAGTTACATCACTACGAAACTGAACCTTTTCTGTTGTAATTTGTCTGAGCCAATTAGAAATATATTCTAACTTATTAATAATATTAAACTGCATATTTGCATTTAGCTGCCGATAACGCCTTTATTATTTTGCCTGAGTTAAGTGAAAAGAATGGAGAGGAGAGTAGGGTTATTTAGACCTCCTAAGATCTGATCGAACGAAATGTAAGGCAAAACTATTATTACAGGTCGTCCTCTACTTATAAAAGTGTTTTTCAACATTATGAGCAAATTCCTTAGCTTACTGTCTTCGTTCGTGCAAATCATGATCTTATCTACCTTGGGCTCTTACAATTGCGCAAACGAGATTTCCACTTTAAAACTCATTCACCTTTACGGTAATCGAATCTCCGAAAGATATGGGACAAATTTACAATTTCACAATGTTCCTGGAAGTAATGATATGAAATTATTATATTTAATGGTAGAGCTTACCTCATGATATGATCGTCTTGAATTGCAAAACCTTTGCCTCTTCTCATGCACAACTTTGAAAGTCTAACGCGCGGGGGAAGGGGAAGGCTGGTTATAAGTGCAAAAAGGTGTTTTCCTTTTTTTGTGTATTATAGGATATGCAACTAACAAAATAAAATCAAATACGATTAATAAATGAGGCCACAATTATTTTTTTCAATGTTAGTATGAGCAAGATTGGTGTGGAGTGGGAATATCTCACTGTCTCCTTCCCCCGACTGCCCAGTACTGGACATTCCGTGCGGTGACGTCATGAAACGTATCGTGCATCCTTTTTCTGTCATTTGATATTTACCCCAGTTACCAGATGAGAACGGCTTCTAACTTACTAATTTTTGAGCAAATTTATAAAATTCTTTCGTTATTATATTTTTGATAATGTAACTTATTGGTTAAATCAATAAAATTATCATGACAACTACTGTTCTGACAAATTGAAGGCTAATAACAATAATTGGCGCATAAGAGCATCTTATTAGCATTAGTTTTAATTAGGCGTTATGTACAATATTAGTGGATACTACCCCCTCTCTTTTTTATTATCCTAAATAATTTTTTCGAAGTTACTTTTAATATTAGCCATTTCGATTAGCCAAAGCCTTCTTATAACTACACTTTTAATGATTCTGGTCAATTTTCTGCGCACAATGTAACCGGATTTTCAAACCAAATTTGTCTTCGCTAGTCATCTAAGAGCTCACGTAAGAAGAGAAAACTAGAACTAGGTCACTGTCACCCGATACGGTGAAAAGGACTATAATTCCATTAGCAGAGATTCGCTTTTTTTCGCATGTGTAACCTGAATAACCTTCGCAACTACCTTATTTTTCCATTATATCAAGCGGAAACTGAAATACTGCATTTTAGAACATAAGTAATATGGTACTTGAATTGTAAAATTGTTACATTTCCGACACCCTCACTTCCTCAAATAATATTTACTTCGTCCTATCTTTGACTTTTATGACTCTCATGATATGATCATAAGTTTAATTGTGGGGTTTTAGTCTTCCTTATCATTATACCCATTAAAAGGAATTTGAGTTTTAGTATATTTTCGCTGCGGTGCAGTAAGTGAGCAGCCGATCGTAAAATGATTCCTGGGTTCGATGCCTATACCCAGACAAATCTTTGGGTATCGTAATGTGTCGAATAAGATAAGCTCACACCTGCGTCTTTGAAGTGGTAGACAGGTTTGTAATGCCAAATGTAGAGATTAGGTGTAAATGTCGATTTAATTCCTTTAATTTGCAATTACTTCCTGTTTTGTTATGTAAATGCCACTTGAGACCTCATAGATGTTGTATTTAAAGCCGCAACGCTCTATTATATATTCCAATAAAAAAAAATACTAGCCCTGTATTAAATATTGTCCCACTGCTGGGCTCGAGCCTCCTCTACGATTGAGAGGGGTTAGGTCTTAGTCCACCACGCTGGTCTGATGCGGGTTGGTGAACTTCAAATACCTTCGAAATTCTTTAAAATTACAATGTTACGATAAATTAAAAGCTAATCACTGAGAACAACTAGATTGAATTGGCTATTCTTCAAATGTTTATAATAGTCCGAATAATGGTTTTTGATAAAGGAAAAGTTGCCCAGAAAAATAAAAAGTGGGAAATAACTAAAAGTGTTTTTTATTGAATTTGTTGTTATTTTTAAATCTCAATCTAAATTACTTGTTGTTGAATAGATTTCAATCAATCATAAGTTAAAACAAACAATAAATTATATCGGAAACTTGAATGAGTTATTCAACTTGGAGTGATATTAAATTGGAATCTGAGTGTGTCTGTTAATTTGTGTGGAACAAACTACTGCCTACTGAAAATAGTTATGCCTTAACTTTAAATAATTCTGGCAATATTCAGTGTAGTTGGAGACTTACTACTCCAGCTTGGAAGTAGTAACATTTTTATTTCTAGTTTAAAGATTCTAGAAAGTAAATAGTGCCAACTTTAACATACAACATTATAAAACACTACATGAAGTATTTAAAATACTTAAAAACTCATTTATCTGCCAATTGAATTCCCGTTTATGGAAAGGTTGCGTTATGAAACGTTGGTTTGTTTTCTTTTATTTTTAGTCTATTTGGTTTTGGTAAAGGTTTCCTAACATTTACCACTTCTTATGTTCCTGAGCAATATCTTTTTTTTTTCCCCGCGGGGAAAATCCTTCTTACGGATACCTTCTGGTCCTCGGGGGAGGAGAGATGGTTATGCCGGACTCACCGACCTTCCGACCCGAAGGACTACTAGGTCGGGACCCTAACCTAACTTTTGTTTACTTTAGTTACTTTCACAGTCTTATGTCTTATGGTATTTTGTTGTGGGGTAAGGCTGCTGATATTGAGAGCATTTTTATATTACAAAAACGAGCAGTTCGTTCAATTTATCAGTTCAGTACAAGAGTCTCCTTAAGAGATATCTTTAAAGATATTTAAAGATATAGGTATTTTAACTGTTGCGTCCCAATATATTTATGCAAATAAATATACATAAAGAAAAATATTAGTTTGTTTAAAAAGAAAAGTGATATACATACTCTAAATACGAGATACATAGGCAAGCGTGCTCCACCGTAGACCACATCATCACTTTCCATCAGGCGAGATAGTGGTCAAACGCAAGCCTATTTCGATTAAAAAAAAAAAAAAAAAAAAAGATACAAGCATAAACTGTGTATGCCGTATTTTCGCTTGCAAAAAGTACATGCTTCTTTTGTGGGGCTTAGTATTCGTTTCTATAATAATATTCCTGAGCCCGTGCAAATATTGCCCATCGACCAATTCAAAGTCGAACTAAAAAACTTTTTAGTGAAAAGGGCTTATTACAATATAACGGAATATTTAAATGATAAACAACCATGGCCGCTCAGCTAAACACAGCAACACACTGATAGGTACTTATTTTATATAATGTATTTCGGTTTGATGTATATTGTTTTCACAGGACGCCGGAGTCGTAATAGTCTTGGCTTCTTGTTTTTTTAAAGCTATTTTCTTGTGAATTTGTATCTCTATCATTCTTTGACGCGATTAAGGTATGTCATGCTCGCTTAAGGGTCTGTGCTTGCGGCGGCGTTATGTGCCGGGTCGGTCACTTCCCTGTGTCATGGTTGAGGAGGCCGATGGCTGGCACATGCGTCATACTCGTGAACGGGTGCTGCTTGTGTGGACTGGTCTACCTGGATTGCTCATTGATTGTTAGTTAGAGAAAATAAATAACAGGTTGTATAGCCTCATTTACGACTCTGCCTTGTATTAACATCTACCGTACCGTTTTTTTTGTTTCATGTGAATGTGACTTGTTTAAGGATGTATGTATTTTATAATGTAAATTATTTTCTAATGTAAATTGTAATGACAAATTACAAAAGACCTACGGCTGAGTTTCTTGGTGCTTCTTCTCAGACCAGTGGGCATTTCCGAAGCACCAGTAGACCTTAACATTATTATGACATGTAAAAAGTGCCCATAGTGGCCTAATTTACAAAATAAATGATTTGATTTGATTTGATAACCAATTTTCCTACGCCGGTGTACCGACTAAAAACCCCGCGGTAGCCTGCTGCAGCACATGTGGGACGATCCCGGGGGATCCTGAGTATACTCTGGATTGCTGCCGGAACCATCCCTGCGCCATGCCTTTACGGCCCGTCTCTTCTTGGGCTAAATGCCCTCCCCAATTTACAGCAGCAGCACGATGTTTCGCGCCGCCACCCGTCTCAGGGTCGCACCATGAGAATATATATATAAATATATAAAGGCCGCACATCCCCCGCTGTGCAGCCGCGACCCCCGTGATCCCTTTTTAGTCGCCTCTTACGACAGGCAGGTTATACCGTGGTAGAATTCTTCAGGGCCCCCATTCCACAGGGCAGGACGCGCCAGTCAATCGTCAAACTCGGCGCCTCCTTCTCGTTTGGTGACGAGCAGGATCGGTTCGTTCCCGATCCCGTTCGGCGCTCTCCTTCTGCGACATGACACGTTCGCAGAAGGAGGCCATCGCACGCCACGATCTTCGTCAGCCGACCATGGCAGCTACTACAGCCGACAGAGAAAGGTCTCCATTGACAGCTGAGCTGAGAGCGCTGCGCTCTTCATCCCAAGCTGGACACTCCTCAAGGGTATGTTGGGCCGTGTCATTTCGACCGCTACCACAATGGTGGCACGCGGCAGACTCCTCTTTTCCGATCCGACACAGGAACGAACCGAAACATCCGTGACCCGACAGTACCTGTGTCAGACGGAATGTCGGTGCACCGTGGCGCCAGTCAAACCATTGGCTAAAAACAGGACGCACTGCCTCGACAGTCCTCAAGCCTGCATTAGGAGTCTCCAGCCTGGCTAACCACTCATCCAAGACGGCTCTGCGTACGGAGGCCAGTCGGGCCTTGACCTCCGTGGGAGCCAATCGCCAATTTAAAAACGCATGCCCGCGTTACGACTGCTGTGCTGAGGTCTCGGCCTCTCCCCGGGTCGGGTAAAGTGATATTGGGTTTTTCTACCTAGAAATTCTCAGTATTAGCCTGGAGTCTGGAATCTGTACCCAGTATGACATAGTTTCGCCCCCTATCACATTATAGGAAATTCGGCGAAAATTAGGTGTACTGGTTACACCTCGGGCTACGCCTTCGGGGATTACAGGCGTGAGTATATGTATGTATGTTAGACGTATAAAGATAAATATAATCACGTGTATGTTTGTAGGTCACAGATAATTGTCTGTGGTCTATGGTTAATAGTCTATGTGATGACTGGCAATTCCCAACTTGCGGTTAGACGATATTGCACGGTAACTGACTTATTACATTATTAGATCGCGCACTGGCTATGTTTACATTCGATTCTGACATTTGCAATCAGCGAATCAACTTTCAGATCGAAATTGAGTAAATGATGTAACTGAAACGAAATCACATTTGAGGGAATGAGTGGATCGCGGTAGGTTAAACATGAAATAGGGTTTAAATTTATTGGACATAAACTTAATAGACCCCTTTTGTTCATCTCTTTATATTATTATTTAATTTATGGCAGACGATCCACACACTCCCTTCTATGATCCTGGTCCTTAAGGCGTAACGTGAAGAAGCTAAACAGCAGGCCAGCATGATTGTGTTGAGTAGCGGGGGATAGACTGTCTCTCGCTACGTGATACTCTATCTGGACGGCACTGCGCTTACCATCAGGTGCAGTGTGGTCACTTTGCCGCGCCAGCATAAAAAAAAGACAATGAATAAATAATAAATATTGGTTATTAAATGCCTACAAATGAGTATCTCTTCTGTAGGCATTTAAGCTCTGGCCTGTATCTACTAGCATTCACGGTTCACTGAACTTATTTTCGTTTTCCGAGAAATGCCGAGCCTATGGCTATATCGGGCACTAATTCCGATTACAGGGAGCTCATGTATGTCTCTTCGAATCAAAAACACAAATACAAATTGAGCTCCTCCCTGGTTTCTCAGTCAGACCTAAATCAATGAAAAAATACTTTGAATAAAAAAAACCTAAAAAGTTACAATATTTCCAAACAATGATAACAGTAGTGTGAAGAAGCAGGCCGGCATGATTGTGTTGAGTTGCGGGGTATAGATTGTCTCTTGCTACTCGATACTCTAATTGAACGGCACTGCGCTTAACATCAGGTGCAGTGTGGTCAATTGCCGTGCCATTATAAAAAAAACATATGCCGGTTAAAAACATTTCCAAATGTGAACCTTTTTTTTCTTTTTAATCTATTAACAAAAGCTTATCACGAAAACCGAACCAAGTTATTAAAAAGAAAAATATATTGATCATGAAGGCATATAAAACGTTGACAAGTATATATTTATCTCTCTAATACTTACATATACTTATCTATACATATAAAAGTCGATGTGTGTTCCCTATGGACTCCAAAACTTATGTTTTGATGAAATTTTCAGACAAACTTCATATTAGCCCTACGAGTGATCCTATAAAGGCTGGTAGCAAGCGGATGCACAGATTTTTTTGTTTTATTAGTGCTACTCGTGTGAAGCCGGGGCGGGAAGCTAGTACTATATAAAATAATATCTTCTTATATTTTACTGATACGATATTAAAAGCAATAGTAACACAAGAACAAAAGATAATATAAATCTATATTTTAAAACTTATTCATCTATAATATCACCGTGGTATATGGCAAAACATTTTCTAATTACAATAATTTCCAATAGAAAAACGTTTATAGCTTAAAATACGCTGTAACTCATTTCTGTCGGGGAAAATGGCGCAGAATTCTTTTTATGAAAGCTTCGCTACGAGAGAATATAACCACGGCGCCATTGTTGCTTGAAATATTTTTCTTTGCGGTTATTAACACTGTTTCTCAGAAAGGTAACGTGAAGTAACTCCTAATCTGGGTCTCTAATC
Organism: Laothoe populi; assembly: GCA_905220505.1. Taxonomy (NCBI): domain Eukaryota; kingdom Metazoa; phylum Arthropoda; class Insecta; order Lepidoptera; family Sphingidae; genus Laothoe; species Laothoe populi. Next base: position 2,056,444 of record HG992156.1, read on the forward strand.
TGAAGATAAATAGAACGTTATTGTTTATAGGTGTAACCCCTGGTCGTCATCGCTTAGGTAGCTAGTGAAAGGCTGGTAGGTTAGCTAGACTAGGGTTTACACTCATCCCTTCTATATCCGTCCAGTTTCCGTTCGCATTCTCCCCTCCCATTCCTGCGCCTTCCCGTGATCATCTGCTCCAGTCACTTCCTTTACCGAAGACCGCGATTACCTTCCTTCCTTTTGTGGTCTCCCTCTTTTCTCCCTTTCCAGTCCCGTCCTCGTTGTAACCTTCCTTGCCTACCAGCCCTTGATGGTGGTTTCTAAGTTCCCATGACGTTAGACATAATTAATTATTTTTCCGTATGGTGAATTTCCATCTGTGTTTTGACATGTCATAAGTGCCTTTTATATGCCTACGTGATCAATAAAGATTTTTATTTAAAAAAAAAAAAAAAAAATTATTAAGGAATACCAGCCCTGTATTAAACACGGTTCCACTGCTGGGCACGGGCCTCTTCTACTAATGAGAGAAGTACGCCTTAGTCCACCACGCTGGCTTAATGCGGGTTGTTAGACTTCACATACCTTTGAATTCTCAGGTATGCCGGTTTCCTCACGACATTTTCAAAGCACCCAATAATTTATTTATTTATTTGTTACACCAACGACATGTCACAACACAATACAATAATATTTATATAGGTAGTTAAGAAATTTTACAATGTGAAATTCCTTTACAGGTGTATACAGCAATTAAAAGTTTCAGAGCTAGAATTGGAAAAAACAAATCAGATTACACGAAAGAAAAAAAAAATATACATACATTTAACATTATTACTATAACTAATCACTTATTAATAATTAATACAATAATGTCAGTCTTGATATGCACAAATTAATAATATATACGTATTTATTCCACATTCAAGCAGTTAAGTTCGCTCATCAAGCTGTGGAAAAGTTTGCCAGCTACCGTGTTCCCTCCTTCGTATGATCCTAGGTCCTTTAGACGTAGTGTCAAGAAGCTACGCAGCAGGCCGACATGTTTGAGTTGAATAGCGGCAGATAGTCTCTCGCTACTTGATACTCTAATTGGATGGTACTGCGCTTACCAGCAGGTCCAGTGTGGTCACTTAACCGTGCCAGAAAAAAATGCCATTTGGGCTGTTTTAAACCTACAACTTTCGTCTCGGTATTTTGCACCACTCTCATTTAGACTGTCGCTGCTAAATTGCGGAGTAATTAAATGTTTGTCGTAAATTAAATATCTCAGTAACTATTTGATTAGATTAATAAAACTAATGCCAAGTTTCTGTTTGAAACCGGGTGGTGGAAGCGTTATTCTGTCTCTCATGTGACTCTTTTTCTGGCTTAGCATTATCATAGTATGATACATGTGCATATCTGGATAATAAAATTGGTATAAAAAAGCTGAAGAAGAAAGCTAGAATCCGTCTTCGTGTTTACTTAATAAAATCAATATTTCTATAAATATTTACTACATTTTAATTTCAAAGTTATAATTTCTTTACATTATAGCTATACTGGCTATGGCTATTACCACTGTCTCACAGAATACCGCCGTGATGTATCAGCTTGCTGTTGCGTTTCGTACAGTGAAATCTCCCGAGGCCCAAATCTTTCTTTTCTAATGTCCATTCATTCCCTTTAAGCGACACACTCATGAATCTTCTGGTAATTTGAGTGTTTATAGGCGATGAAGATAACTATCAGGTGGCCCACTTTCACACCATAATTTCTACCATCCTCTGTTATAAAGAACAATGTTTATAAATAATTATGTATATATATAAACAATGAATTCTATGTTAAAGATCATCTCATGACGAAAAATTAAAAGGGCAGGGTTGGGAACACAACAATTCATATTAAAAGTACAATCATTATTACAATATGTGGTCGCTATACCACTGCAACAGTTCTTGGATAGCGTAAGCTTCATAATATTATATTAAAGAAAATGCAATATACGCAGCCATGGATCATACTTGCCAAACCGTACAAATGGCATCCGGAAAGCTATTGAAGATTTATTCGGCGCGCAACCCGCTTTATTTGGCAGAGAAAACTGATTCATTGAATGCGAGTGGTTTTATAAGAATGCTTTCGTAATGGTTATGGTTAGTTGAGAGTTAAATGAATCTATGTTGGTTTCCGGTAGGCAGATAGGTAAGGGTAAACCAGTAGCTAGTCACTTTTCTTCGACTTCACTTTTCGTCACTTGTCTGTATTATTATTTATAATATTTGGTAGCAACAGTTAACATTACCGACAACTATTAAATTCATTATATTATTGCCACATTCAAAATCCGTAATAATTAATAATACAAAACTCATATTTTAAAAATTGCAACTCTAAGAGTTAGTTAATCATCCATTATTGTCAGTAAAATGTTTCAAAGCAGTTTCCTTCAAGAAAAATTAATAATAATATACACTAATGTTTCGGTAAGTGAGTGATGAAGAAAAGTCAAATTTATGGTAACAATTAAAATTACCAAAACTCTACATTTAAATTGTTATACTGTGTATTTATATATACGAAACACATTGTATAATATGTATCCCGAAATAACTTGTCTCCTAAATCGATTATTGTAAATGAAGTAAGTTAATGTAGCAAGTATCTTAAAATATGTCTATGCCTATGGATACTATAGGCCATGTTTAGGGTTATAATTACTGTTCAACACGTATTTTCATAATTTACGGACAATTAAGGGCGAATTATACTTCATTTCACTTTTATAAAAAAATCTAACAATTGCGTGTACTAACAGAATGAAAAAAACATTGATGGCTATACGAGTATAACAATATTTTGTGTATTCATATATACGTATATTAGTACAAGGTATGAGTATAACAGTCGCTCTACCACTCTATCACTCTACCGGATCACGTTCAACTCGAGAAGAGGATGAATTAATTGTATCCAGGCAATAACCATTAAATATAGGCCACCTGTAGAGCCTGTCCTTGTTTTCTGACAATTATTAACGAGGCAGCACGGCTGGGTGGATATTTACGCCTTTGGATTATTGTGTTATTATAGGAGTATCTGTGTTCATTGTGTATGTAGGCTTTAGAAATTAAAAGCTAATTGGAAAATTAGATTTGTTTATAAAATATAAATGTACAGTTCAAAATAATGTAATTAAAATACATGTGAATTGCTCGGTGGCGCAGTTGTAATTGCGCATGCTTTACGATTTACGACTGCTGTGCTGAGGTCTCGGGTTCGATCCCCGGGTCGGGTAAAGTGATATTGGGTTTTTCTATATAGAAATTCCTCAGTATTAGCCCGGAGTCTGGAATCTGTGCCCGGTATGACGATAGGCTCGCCCCCTATCACATTATGGGACCGAAATTCGGCGAAAAGTCGGTGTACTGGTACCCTCTGCCTACCCCTTCGGGGATCACAGGCGTGAGTGTATGTGTGTGTGTGTGTGTGTGAATTAAAACCTTTATTGATTTACAATACATTTATATACGACAGTCTCCGTAGCGTTGCGGGTGAGTAGTTGTGAAACGGGAGGCCGTAGGTTCGATTCCGACACAGAGACAAACGTTTGTATGACAGATCGATATTTGTTTCGGGTCTGGGTGTGATGGGACCGTAGTCCCTCGTAGTTTTTGATACCCACGACACAGGTTTGGCCCAGTGTGGGGTCAAAACTATATATGTGACTGTTATATTTATTTAGTACAAAATCCCAAGGCATATTGAATCAAATAGTTGATTATGTAGTCTGTATATTTAATTTAAAATAATGTAATATAAAATGAATTTTAACTATAATACAATATTTATATTAAGACATATACGTTGATGTATAGGAATAGCATTAACGTACTATATAAAAATACAATTAAATATATCACCTATAATATTTTCATTAATATGTTCAAGAGTTTATATCACAATTTTAATCAAGACGTATTTTAATACAAAGAAGATTGACGAGGTCGGTATAATGGCGCCGTAAAAGCTGTCGTTACTCGCGGACCTTCGGGATTAATCAGAGACCTGTAATCTGCAGGACATAACATAGGCGGTGGCTGGTGAGCCGCCCCGCCGCAAGGGCGACAAATTACACAGACATTAGCGGGGGAAATTGTTTAGGTGTTGATCGTGAAGTGGGGCCCGTGACGCCTTAGACCCCCGTAGAGGCTTCACTTAGCTACAGGACAAAAAGCTCTATTTCTATAAAAATATAATGGTTTCTTATGTTTACGCGAATGTTACACATTGAAATATAACTATTTTTTACGGATTCTATCGCGGTTTATTTAACTTTTTTATCCCGACGTTTCGAAAGCTTTACAGCCTTCATGGTCACGGGGTGGACTGAGTTGTATGTCAATAATAATAAATAAAAATTAAAAACAACTATATGGAGGGTAGAAACATTGCACTATACTTGCTCAGCATATATATTGCATGCATGCAATGCATGAAGTCTTCACTTCAAGAAGGTCGTGCACTTTATTGTTTATTATGTATACTTTCCACTTCATTTAATGCTTGTATCTTGTGTATTGCCTAGTTTAGTGTACCTACTAAAAAAATAAATAATAATAATTTAATTCTCCTAAAAGTTAACAAGCTTAGGAGCTCAGTGCCATTAAATGCATAGGACACTAGCAATCCTGTCTAACAGGAATATGCCGAATGTTTAAGCGAAATAGTCTTTAATAATAACAGTCACTCACATAGCCACGATCCTAAACTGAGATACAATTATCTCGTGTCGTGGATATCAGAAACTACAAAAGACTTTCAATTTACAACACCCAGCGGGTTTGGAATCCGCGGCCTTACGTTTCACAGTCGGCTTCTCGCTGACAACAATACCAAGGCTGTCTAATGTCACAGCGGCTTTATGCATAATGGTAATGACCTTCATTTTGATGGATTTATTATACGTGATGATTGTTTGTGACTGGAAACATACCCACTTAATTCTGCCGCCCATCGAATGCATCTGCGTTTGACATGTCTTTTGGACTGCGATGTAAATTATTTATTTATTACAAAAATCAACAGCCTAATACAAAAAAATATTGCTTGTATCTATGCAGTGACGTAGCTATAGCTTTTACATGGGGGGGGTCCGCGAGTAAAAGCCAAAAATCTAACCGCTCAAATCATAGTTATTTAGAAATTACTTAAACATAGAATGGGAAAACGCTAGTTAATAAAAATTTGCTACTTGCTATTTGGATTTGGACTTTGGATGGATGAAAATCTGCCGTAGATTTTCATTCATTTTTGTTTTATTGTTTACATAACCACTGTCAAAACATCAAGTGTCAAGTGAAATCAATTTATTTTTGGTAAATAACTATTTTAATGTTGCTTATTATCAAGATGAGATGTTAGAACTCAGGGAGAAAATTCTCACGCACTCGAATCAACTTCGTATACGAAAAATAATTCAAATTCGAACTTTTTTCGAGTGAATGTAAAGTTAAGCTATTATGGAAATGTCAAGTCCGGTGTTTCTCGAAGGTCTTGATGGTACGAATATAATGTCAAATGTATTGTTCATAAATAAATTATTTTAAAAATAGAATTCGAAATCAAAATATTCTATTTGAGCTATTCTAAAAATTACCATTCGAACATTTCTCGAAGGTTATCGCTCGAACTGCTTCGACTGGTACAGACCGGTCGAGACGTACATCTCGAATTCGAACCATTCAATATTGTGTCCTAACTTAATGATGATGATGATGTCCTCCAAGAAGTATCCTTCGACGGCGAACCTTGCATTTTTGGAACAAGTTTTTTTCGCCAATGTGAGCATATGTGACTAGCTAGCCCTAATTTTGTTTTAAAAGCCCTGTCACATGACGTACAGAACAGTTGTCTAGAAGAGTAGCTGTAAGAGTCAACTCAAACTGGCGCAGAGTCGAAACGTTGCGTCACGTCCTATTTTTCAACTACAATGCATGGCGACGCGCGTCGTGTACACTTACTTAGTTTTAGGTCTTATTTATTGCAGCTCACGCTGGGCGTCAAGGCATTGGATACATACATGTTTCCTCAAAATGTGCACATGATTTTCGTACTGAGCCACGCCATTCGGTCTAGTGACACGAAAGTTCTTCCCAGCAGTCGCAGGGTACGTCGCAAGATGCTAAGTAACGCTTTATGATATTTTAGTAGGTAGAAAATGACATCCAGGCTTACGCCATTCTTGAGCGAGTTTGCCTTAAACCACTGAAACCTAATGGTATCTAAACCATATGGCGTCTTGACAAATTTCATATGAACTGCATCAGATGAATTCTCCAGATAAAGTGGCAATATTGTTTCCTTAACATTAATATTTTACGACGTTTATAGCTAAGCGAGGAAGCAGAATGGGCGGGCATCGAGACTCTCCGCCGAGACACTCCGGCTTATGGATGATAGACGGCAAAACACGAACGCCACAGCATCCGAAAAGAGGGCCCTCCACAAGAAAATCAGGACGATGGTAAGACGTGACCTCCGACGCGCCAACGCGCAAAAGATACAAGAAGCGATCGAGCAGAATCGGGGGTCAAAAGTCTTTACACAGCGTCTTGGGAGGAGCCGTCTTACCAGGATCACTACCACAAATGGCAACGCTGTCACCTCTAAGCCGGAGATCATCAAGGAAGTGGAGGGTTTCTATGGTCGTCTATATGCTTCAAGCGCTCCACAGCCATCACCCTCACCTACAGATCCCAGAGCTGCGCTGTCCCGCCACTACACCGACGAGCTGCCGGAAGTCAGCCTCGACGAAATCGGGACGGCTCTCAAACAACTTAGCAATGGAAAAGCCCCAGGGGAGGACGGGGTGACGTCGGAGCTGCTGAAAGCAGGAGGTATCCCTGTAATCAAACAGCTCCAACGTATCTTTAACACCGTCATTTTCGCTGGGAGAACTCCGAAAGAGTGGAGCAAGAGCTTAGTTGTCCTATTCTTTAAGAAAGGGGACAAAACACTTCTGAGAAACTACCGTCCCATCTCGCTCTTGAGTCACTTATATAAGTGGTTTTCGAGAGTCGTCACGAATCGTCTGGCAAAACGACTTGACGACTTTCAACCACCGGAGCAGGCCGGGTTCCGTAGAGGATTTGGCACCATACACCACATCCACACTATGCGGCATATTATACAGAAGACCGAGGAGTATAATCGGCCGCTGTGTCTTGCTTTCGTGGACTATGAGAAGGCCTTTGACTCTATCGAAACCTGGGCTGTTCTGGAATCCTTGCAGCGATGCCAAGTTGACTGGCGATATATAGAAGCGCTGAGATGTCTGTACGACGTTGCATCAATGACCGTCCAAGTACAGGAAGACCAGACAAGACCAATCCCATTGCGTAGAGGTGTAAGACAGGGGGATGTAATATCCCCGAAACTGTTTACTGCCGCATTGGAGGACGTCTTCAAGACTCTGGACTGGAAAGGACGGGGCATTAATGTCAATGGCGAGTACATCTCCCACCTGCGCTTCGCTGACGATATCGTCATCATGGCGGAATCGTTGCAGGATCTACAACAAATGCTGCACAGCCTAAATACTGCATCCAGACGGGTTGGTCTCGGAATGAACTTGGACAAAACCAAGATCATGTTCAACGATCCCGTTGATCCGAGACCAATCAATGTCGATGGCTCACCCCTTGAAGTTGTTCACAAATATGTTTACCTCGGACAATGTCTGCAGTTGGGACGAAACAACTTCGAGAGGGAGGTAGCTAGAAGGATCCAGTTGGGCTGGGCAGCATTTGGAAAGCTTTGTCAAGTATTTTCGTCGCCCATACCGCAAAGTTTGAAGACAAAAGTCTTCAAGCAGTGCGTCCTACCCGTGATGACCTACGGAGCCGAAACGTGGACACTCACAGTGCGACTGGTCCATCAGCTTAAAGTCGCTCAGCGTAGCATGGAGAGGGCTATGCTCGGAATTTCGCTGAGAGACCGAATAAGGAATGAGGCTATTCGCGCGAAAACCAAAGTCGTCGACATAGCCCAAAGACTAAGCAAGCTGAAGTGGCAATGGGCCGGTCACATTTGTCGTAGAACCGATGACCGCTGGGGTAGTAAGGTTCTTGAGTGGAGACCGCGTACAGGTAAACGGAGTGTGGGACGCCCTCCTGCTAGATGGAGCGACGATCTGCGCAAGGCTGCAGGTAGACATTGGATGCATAGAACCGAAGATCGGGTTCAATGGCGAATCTTGGGGGAGGCCTATGTCCAGCAGTGGACTGCGATAGGCTGATGATGATGATAGCTAAGCGGCAAAGAGTCTATGCTCTTGGAGGTGGTGCGGTAATGTTGTACGTATGAAGGCCTCTAGACACCCAAAGATATTGTTTTATTTTGGTCCTAACTTACTGCGTATATGATGCCATATGCTGATGTGTTTACCCATAAAAAGACTCAATCTCGTGTTTTTATTATGATTTAACTAAAAGTCTTAGAAAGATAAAATACTTGGAAGAGTCCAAAAACATGTCCAAGAACTGGATAGTGGATGCACATTTGATGAGGTCCGTGACACTATGGATATTAAAATACTTATAGATTTTTAGTTCAAAATTCAAATTTTTTAGTAGAATTCATAGTAAAGACTCGAATTCAAATGGATATGGATGCAACATTCGAACAATATAACTTCATAGTTCGAAATTATGTAATAGAGAAATTATTCGAACTGTAGATTCGAGTACGAAATTATTTTGAATGAACGGAGAATTGCCCTCCAGGTACTTATGGTACATCATATACCATCACACTCATCACTACTAAGTAGTCACTACTTAAGACTCGGTCGTATTTTTTTAAATAGATGTGCCCTGAAAAAAAGCAGTCTTGTTTTACCAGTTGATTTAAGCGCTAAAAAGTACACGAAAAAAATTAAACTAGGCTCAAAAGTCGTAGAAAAATCTGTTAATTCCAAATATGCATATAGCTGAATGCTGCAAAAATTTACACATCAAATAGCCTGCTAACCGTCTATATTATCCGCTATCAATAATTCGCGGTTTTTTATTATGTCGTAGGCTAAGGGGGGTGTCCGGACCCCCTGGACCCCCCCATTATATACTCCCATGTATCTATGTAAAGTAATATAAGGCCAATTACAGTTCTTTACTAACATGTCCCACGAACAGTCCTGGAGAGCAGACTTCTCTAGATAATAAATACACAATGAGTTTATTTATTACACACCAAGCAAAGTTGTTGCAAATTTTTAGTGCCTCGATAGGCAGACGAGTTGACGGGCCACCTGATGGTAAGTAGTCACCGCCGCCCATAGACTTCTGCATTGCCAGGGCACAGCAAAACTATGAGTCTTTGCGCTGCCTACCGTCAATTTAGGTGTGTTAAAGTAGCAAAACTATTAGAGAGATTGATTTGTGTTGTTGTTTCAGGCGGAGGTGTTGAGAAGGTGTCGTGTGCAGGAGCAGAGGCATGTCGCGGCGATGACGCGGCCCGCAGCGCGCGTCATGCCCTGCTGACATGGCACGCAGCCGCTCCGCCCTCCTTGCGCTTGCAGCAGTAGCAGCACTCGCCGGTACTGTACACACACACACCCACATATATACACAAGCACAAGCGCTGCGCTTACCATCTGGTGTAGTGTGATCACTTTACCGAGCCAAAATAACAAAAACGATTAAATTCTAGTGGTTCTGGAGGCCCATACAATCATCTTCCTTTCTTAATCCCTAGTCCTATTTTAAGGCACATCCATTGTTCTTTTTAGTCTATATCGATGATGATCACGTAAGTGACCCACTTGCTCGTTTGCTAGCTTATATTATACTAGTTGTTGCTCGCGGCTCCGCCCGCGTGGAGGTCATGTTTGGGAGAAAAAGTATACAATACAAAATACCAATATTCATGCGGTTAACTTAAAAATAACGGATTTTCATACAAACTTTCATTCCCTATTTTACCCCCTTAGGGGCGGAATTTCCAAAAATCCTGAAACATATATTTTTTATTTTTAACTAAAATGCCAAATACTAATTTTCATGAATTTAACTTCAAAAATGACGGATTTTCATACAAACTTTCATCCCCTATTTTACCCCCTTAGGGGTGGTATTTCCAAAAACCCTTCCTTAGTGGATGCCTACGTGATAAAAGGTACCTACTGTCAAAATTTCAAGTCTCTAACCCCAGCCGTTTTGGCTGTGCGTTGATCGATCAGTCAGTCAGTCACTCAGTCAGTCAGTCAGTCAGTCAGTCAGTCAGTCAGTCAGTTTCTTCTTTTATATATACAGATAAAAAAAAACAATATATTATAAGTAAACAGTCAATACGGAAATAGGAAATCAGGTGACACCCTTGCTCGTTTTCCGGATTATATAAAAAAAACAATAATAATAATACCAATATAGTACGGTATGGGTAAACAGTCAATACGGAAATAGGAAATAAAAGGTCGCTACTCCATGGTATCTGGTACGGAAGTGAGTTTATCCGGACACAGGTGGGATCTCGTCCGTTAGAGACCTTATTCAATTTCCAACGTGTCCGGATCAAAACACACTTTCAGCGATAACGAAGTGCTTAAGAGTGTTTTAGACTATAATTTTTTCCAAGTTCGCCCAGTTACCTAAGTTGAATAGAATAAGTATAACACAAAAAACATTTGACAATGGAGTTCGGTCCTAAGCTATGTCTATTAAATCATAATGTGTTTAACGGTCATATTAGAATAAGTAAACCGAGGCCCTTTACTTTCACGGTCCTCGGATTCGGCCACCTTTAATGCCCCACATCAATGTGGAGGGGGTGCGGATTCCCATCGGCTGTACAATGAAGTACTTGGGGTTGATTCTGGACAGCCGGTGGGATTTCCGTGCCCATTTCAAGGAGTTGTCGCCGAAATTGGTGCGGGCGGCGGGCGCGCTCGGACGCCTGCTGCCGAACCTGGAGGGACCTAATAGCCCTTGCCGAAGTTTATACGCTGGAGTCGTGCGGTCAATGGCCCTGTACGGATGTCCCGTATGGGCCGAGTCCCTGAAAGCCCGCTCCGTCGCCTTGCTGCGCAGACCGCAGCGTTTGTTGGCGCAGCGAATAGTAAGGGGCTACCGCACGGTCTCCCACGAGGCGGCATGCGTATTGGCCGGCACCCTCCCTTGGGAGTTGGACGCAAAACTCCTCTCGTCCGCGTTCTTCTGGCGGGAGGAGGCGTCCAGTCGCCGTCAGGTGAGACTGGCCCCGAGGGAGATTGCAGCCCGGTTTCGCAGAACCGCCGTGGAGGAGTGGCATACCAGGCTGGAAAGCCCAAGTGCGGGCTTGAGGACCGTCGCGGCAGTGCGTCCTGTCCTAAAGAGATGGCTAGACAGGCGCCACGGTGCGCCAACTTTCCGGCTGACGCAGGTACTAACGGACCACGGGTGTTTCGGTTCGTTCCTGTGTCGGATCGGAAAGGAGGTGTCTGCCGTGTGCCACCATTGTGGCAACTGCCGCGAGGACACGGCCCAACACACGTTGGAGGAGTGCCCAGCCTGGGACGAAGAGCGCAGCGCTCTCAGAGCAGTCGTCGGAGGAGACCTCTCGCTGCCGGCCGTGGTGTCGTCCATGGTCGCCAGCCGGAGGTCCTGGCGTGCGGTGGCCCACTTCTGCGAGAGCGTCATCTCGCAGAAGGAGAGTGCCGAGAGGGATCGGGAACGAAATGATCCCTCCCGCCGCCAGAGAAGACGTAGGAGGCGCCGGGTGGACGACTGACCGGCGTCTCGCGCCCTGTGGAATGGGGGCATTTTGAGAATTTCACCACGGTAACCCCTGCCTGTCGTATGAGGCGACTAATTGGGGCCATCGGGGGTCGCGGGCTCGCAGCGGGGGGCTGTCAGCCCGAATCGATGCACTTCCAGTTTCGGAGCATCGTGCGACCCCGAGATGGACGGCAGCGCGCGTGGTAAGGCCTCGTTCGCTGTCGTTGATCGGTGCGCGGGGGCTCCAAGCCCTCCCATGGAGATGGGCTGCAACGCAGCACCGCGCAGGGGCGGTTCCGGCAGCAATTCTAGCACTCCTTAGAATACCCCGGGATCGCTCCGTAAGCGCCGAAGAAGGCCACCGCGGGGTTTTAGCTGGTAGTGTCGGGTAGGGTGTACATAGGGGGTAGGGACTCGGCCCAGCGGCTGCCCGGATAGCCATCATCCGGGCGAGGGGGATGCTGGGTCGTAAGACCGGCTAGTCCAGCATAACCGTTTTATTCTTATTCCGCTTCCCCCCGGAGCGGACGGTAGTAATAAAACGCTTTCCCCGCGACAACAAAAAAAAAAAAAAAGTCCTACAATATTCAAATGAATGTAAAAGTAAAATAAAAGGCACTTAGAGTCTACATTCGACACCAAGGCTTATCAAATGGGGACATCAAACCCCAAACAGTTTAAGGGAATAAAAAAAATAACACACAAAGCAATAACCAGTCTTAAAACCTTATTTTAAAGTGAAATATGTATATTGATATGGATATACATAAGTAATAGTCGTCAATTTCTGGATCTACAAAAAATATCGAGGCAAAACTGTTATGGCATATATAATTTTCAGAATAAAATTGCAAACCTAAAAACTGATTTTACACTTAGCTTATGTATACTCATTCAGATGAATTAAAATCGCTACTTATTTATAGTGCAAGATAAAATTTCCAGTATTATATTATTTTCCACTTCGTGCAGATATACAAACTAAAATTACTTGTAACAAAGGTAGACTCTTAAGGCAGACCGCCTCAGTGGCGTAGTTGTAATTGCGCATGCGTTACGACTGCTGTGCTGAGGTCTCGGGTTCAATCCTGGGTCGAGTAAAGTGATGTTGAGGTTTTCTATCTAGAAATTCACCGTATCAACTCAGAGTCTGGAATCTGAGCCCGGTATGGCGATAGGCTCGCCCCCTATCACATTAAAATTCGGCGAAACGTAGGTGTATTTGGTTACACCTCTGCCTACCCCTTCGGGGATTATATGCGTGAGTGTATATGCAAAGGCAGACTCATAGATATAGCTAGCATTTTGTCCGCCCTTTACATGTTATTTATTTAAATACAATAAATAAATAAAACCGCGATTGGCAATAAACTAGCAACGTTCGATTACTTTAGTTCGATTTAATCTCAGCACAGATTATACAATTTTAAACTATAATTCCACCAATGTATCTCCCGGTAGAGTGGGTGACCTATAACCTCAGGGAACGCGTCGCCCTCCATTAATTCAAGTCAACATTCATGATTTAAAATAAAAACAGAAACTTTGTAATAAATATTAAATGAGAACACAGTATACTTTATAAACATCGGTGTAGTAATATATTCCCAAAGTAGTCTTTGTACTCAATTATCATATGGTTTAATTCATGTTTTAAACCGACTACTAATGTAAGTCTAGGTTTTGTAATAAATTTTGTGTTACGTCCGCCTGACGGCGGGGAACAAAGAAAACACAATAAAAAAAATTAAAACATTTATTTTTACGAATAAAAAAATAAAACTACTCAGGTACGGGTTCTGAAGCACAGAGATGTTTCTCGTTTGGGTCAACAGGCAACGTGCGCTGGGAACTTAACTTAAGCGCTTAAACGACCGTTGGCTTGATGGAGAACTCGGGGGTTGCGCGGCTCTCGGCGCGACCACGTGTCGGCCGCAGAGGTCAGCAGAGGTCGACGGGCTTGGCTCTGCCGCTGTGTACGCTGTCCGGCTTTAACACGCAGCTGGAAAGTCCTTGGACCATACGGTAGCCGTGCACCCTGTCTGCGATCCGTACGGTGGTCCCCCAGTTTCCTGGAACGCGTCGTCATGGCGTTTGTAGCGCAAAAGATCCGAAACCCAGGCACTAGGTGAGGCCATGTGTGGGCGTCGGCATCTTTCGCGATACAATTAAAACAAAAACACGCGGAATGGAGTGGCGATATTTAAATCCGGTATAAACAAAAAATAAATAATATTTAATTAAAACACCAATGTTCAAACAAAACTGAACCCCAACTATTTATATACCGGACGATCACCATCCACTACGCCATGAGGTACAAAATAAAAGTAACATTTTTAGCTATATGCAATAAATGCAAATAAGTAGGTAGTTACAAACAAATATATCGGGCGAAGCGATGACCTTTGGTATTTACTTCGCCGGTACATCTAAAAAATAACTTCACTCCGATTCAACAATAAGTTTCTCAGCTATTGGTATGAATTAGTAATACGGGAAGTATAACTTTTGGATTACAAAATTTTTACAATTGGTTTTATTACCTAATGAATTAAGTTATGGTTCTAGATAACTTTTCTAATTACATTACTATAATGAAATAATTTTGAATACAATATTACGGTGGTTATTTTTATATAAAGAATTTCTTTTAACAAAAATTTATTATTTTAGAATATTAAGTTTTAAATAAGTTACACTCAAACCACCGGTGTAGACAACACACGCGTGAAATACAAAGTGGGAATCAATAGTATTTCAACGAAGAAAATACCTAAGTAAAACTTGTCTGAATGGTTAAATAAGTAAAGGTTAAAAAGGTTAAATTTTACTAAAGTACCGAAACTCGTGTCACATTTCATTACGTAGTTAAGCCACTATTAAGAGATATATGAAACTATAGCAATCTTTACACTATTTCACACTAACATACGGTGGAAGAAATTACTTTTTGAATCGAATTAAACCAGACACGAAACTAGCTGACTGCAACCAAGCTTATAGAATTAATAATGTTGACTTACCTAGGGGATTAAACAAATATGCACTGATTTTAACACACTTTTTTATGGTTTTGATTTTCCGATGACGGTAATTATTGCGCGCTGACTGTCTCGCCTCACTGACGCCGCGGCAGATGAGCTGCCGTTTTTAACTACGCTCTTAGCCGGAAGTTATTCATGCTACTCGATTAGAAAGTTTCGCTTTGTCGGTAATTTCTAGAATCTTCCGTATCGAGGTGTGGTGGGGTGGTTTAATCAAGGGGCGTCACGTCTCAATCCTTTGCTTGACCAATAGGATACCTTAGCCAAACCGTGTTAATGCTATTCCCCAGCAGATGCCGCTGTATTCTATTAGATTTCTTTCGAAATTTCTAGAAAATTATTGTTGTGGGCGTTGACTTAGAATATTTTTTCGCTTCCGGTTGCGAACTAATACGTTATTGGTGGAATACTGTCACTAGTTGATGCGCTCGGTTTCGTTCTATAATAATAAATTAATTATCTTGTTTGTTTGTTTGTAATTATTATTTGTATTTATATTTTATGTTATAATCTTGTTACAACGTAACAATACCCCCTCTCCCAGAGAAAGGATTTTACGCAGTAAAATCCGCTGCGGTAAGCGCCTAAGTATTGCTAGAACCGCTCAGTAACTGTCTCACATTCATACTTCCACTAACAAATACCTACCATGCGACCTAGCATACGACCTTTCATAGTTGTCTGGTGAAATTTAAGATCAACAGACTTCCATACAATAAGAGTACAACTCTATTAAAGGATTGGACTCGAGAACAGTACTGCATGACAAAGAGCGTCTAAGAGGAAGAATACTGCAACGTGAAACATTCGGACGAATCGGTACTGTGAAATACATTGGTCTTTGATGAATTTGTTACAGTCACGACCCGCTGTAACGAAAAAACAGCAGACGAGTAGACCTATACTAAGAAACTGTCATACCCCGCTAAAATTTTGCAAAACGCAAAAACAAACATGTGTAGACCTATAAAGAAGTCAATACACAAAAAAATCGTGTAGGCTTATTTTAATTCATCAAAGACAATGTGGACAGAGACCGAAACGCTACAATTTTTAATTTATAATAATTGTAGGCGAGAAAAGAAATAAAATTAGTCCATATTCCGAAACACTACGTATCGAGGAAACCAAGAATCGAACTGTTAACGGTATGACTATGATGAATAAACGAAAACAAAATGAAATAAACTAAAAGGCATTGCGAGTATGTCTATTCTTTAGCGAATTTGTTACAGTCACGACCCGCTGTAACGAAGAAAAAAAAACAGCAGACGAGTAGAACAAGAAACTGTCATACTCCGCTAAAATTTTTGCAAAACGCAAAAAAACGTGTGTAGACCTATAATGAAGTCAATACACACAAAATTCGTGTAGGCTTGTTTTAACTCGCTAAAGAACGGATAAACAAACGAATGCTAATATTTTATAATATTAACAACCCTAAAAATTTTCCCATCAAACAGGATGAAAATTTTAAGGTAATCCATCGTGTATAACTCACGTGAATATAAAAATATGATAAGCAACTATAAAAGTGTGACTACACACAAAAACAAATCTTTACGAAGGAGAGGATCCGAGAGATTCCGATAAAAATCCGTGTAATCGTCGCGTGGTGAGAGCACCAGATCAATTGGGTCCACATCTATAATATGATGCGACCCGCATGGTACAAGTTTTCCCACCGTACGCTAGAATTACCGGTGTGAATATTAATTTGTACTCCAAGATCGTCAACCCTAATCTCAGGTTCTAAGCCGCGTATGGGTACTTCATACCTAAGCTCCGGTTTAGTTAGCTGTAGATATTTAATAGTACGGTCCATTTTAAAATATAAAAAAAAATTTACTTGATACGAACCGAACCGAAAAGAAACGAACCCACGGACCGAAAAGAACCGAAAAGAACGAACCGAAACGTACCGAAAAGTAACGAAAAGAACCGAAAAGAACCGAAAAGAACCGAAAAGAACCGAAAAGAACGAAATGAACCGAAAAGAACCGAAAGGTTCAAGCTAATTTTTATTGGTCAGCTAAGTCAAGCAAAAAAATTAAGTCGAGGTTAAAAAAAATTTTTTAAACAATACGCGACGAAGTGTGACACGAATGTGGCAATGTTAAAAAAAAATATTAAGCACGATGTAAAATAATGTACGTAACTGTTATTATCTTTTCAGAGTATAAAAAATAAAGTTTGCAAAACAAAAATGATTGCAAAACTAAAAAAAAAATGAATGCAATACATGCACCAAAAAAAAACTCTGAAAGGAAATTTCAATTACGAACAAACATAAATGCAAAAAAAAACAATTGCTAAATAAAAAAAAATGTGTAAATGCACAAAAATCAAAATGAAATGTTATGAGGAAAAAAATATAAGGTGTTATTGCCCACTATGCAGTTCACGCGTATGTGTGGGTAATCATGGATGGTATTTGATTGCCCCACGTTGGGCGCCATTTTGTTACGTCCGCCTGACGGCGGGGAACAAAGAAAACACAATAAAAAAAATTAAAACATTTATTTTTACGAATAAAAAAATAAAACTACTCAGGTACGGGTTCTGAAGCACAGAGATGTTTCTCGTTTGGGTCAACAGGCAACGTGCGCTGGGAACTTAACTTAAGCGCTTAAACGACCGTTGGCTTGATGGAGAACTCGGGGGTTGCGCGGCTCTCGGCGCGACCACGTGTCGGCCGCAGAGGTCAGCAGAGGTCGACGGGCTTGGCTCTGCCGCTGTGTACGCTGTCCGGCTTTAACACGCAGCTGGAAAGTCCTTGGACCATACGGTAGCCGTGCACCCTGTCTGCGATCCGTACGGTGGTCCCCCAGTTTCCTGGAACGCGTCGTCATGGCGTTTGTAGCGCAAAAGATCCGAAACCCAGGCACTAGGTGAGGCCATGTGTGGGCGTCGGCATCTTTCGCGATACAATTAAAACAAAAACACGCGGAATGGAGTGGCGATATTTAAATCCGGTATAAACAAAAAATAAATAATATTTAATTAAAACACCAATGTTCAAACAAAACTGAACCCCAACTATTTATATACCGGACGATCACCATCCACTACGCCATGAGGTACAAAATAAAAGTAACATTTTTAGCTATATGCAATAAATGCAAATAAGTAGGTAGTTACAAACAAATATATCGGGCGAAGCGATGACCTTTGGTATTTACTTCGCCGGTACATCTAAAAAATAACTTCACTCCGATTCAACAATAAGTTTCTCAGCTATTGGTATGAATTAGTAATACGGGAAGTATAACTTTTGGATTACAAAATTTTTACAATTGGTTTTATTACCTAATGAATTAAGTTATGGTTCTAGATAACTTTTCTAATTACATTACTATAATGAAATAATTTTGAATACAATATTACGGTGGTTATTTTTATATAAAGAATTTCTTTTAACAAAAATTTATTATTTTAGAATATTAAGTTTTAAATAAGTTACACTCAAACCACCGGTGTAGACAACACACGCGTGAAATACAAAGTGGGAATCAATAGTATTTCAACGAAGAAAATACCGAAGTAAAACTTGTCTGAATGGTTAAATAAGTAAAGGTTAAAAAGGTTAAATTTTACTAAAGTACCGAAACTCGTGTCACATTTCATTACGTAGTTAAGCCACTATTAAGAGATATATGAAACTATAGCAATCTTTACACTATTTCACACTAACATACGGTGGAAGAAATTACTTTTTGAATCGAATTAAACCAGACACGAAACTAGCTGACTGCAACCAAGCTTATAGAATTAATAATGTTGACTTACCTAGGGGATTAAACAAATATGCACTGATTTTAACACACTTTTTTATGGTTTTGATTTTCCGATGACGGTAATTATTGCGCGCTGACTGTCTCGCCTCACTGACGCCGCGGCAGATGAGCTGCCGTTTTTAACTACGCTCTTAGCCGGAAGTTATTCATGCTACTCGATTAGAAAGTTTCGCTTTGTCGGTAATTTCTAGAATCTTCCGTATCGAGGTGTGGTGGGGTGGTTTAATCAAGGGGCGTCACGTCTCAATCCTTTGCTTGACCAATAGGATACCTTAGCCAAACCGTGTTAATGCTATTCCCCAGCAGATGCCGCTGTATTCTATTAGATTTCTTTCGAAATTTCTAGAAAATTATTGTTGTGGGCGTTGACTTAGAATATTTTTTCGCTTCCGGTTGCGAACTAATACGTTATTGGTGGAATACTGTCACTAGTTGATGCGCTCGGTTTCGTTCTATAATAATAAATTAATTATCTTGTTTGTTTGTTTGTAATTATTATTTGTATTTATATTTTATGTTATAATCTTGTTACAACGTAACATTTGTTTCGGAATACTGTCATAGACAACCTCCGTGGCGCAGCGAGTGAGTAGCCGGCTGTAACACGAGAGGCCGTGGGTTCGATTCCCGCACCGATAGAAATGTTTGTGTGAGAGACAGATATTTGTTTCGTGTTTGGATGTTGTAGGACCATAGTTCCTCGTAGTTCTTGAGAAGCACGATACAGGTTTAACCTAGTACAGGGGTCTGGGTGATATTTCTACTGATATTATTCAACAGATCCCTACTGATAAAAATATGGAGCACATTTCAACTATCACATTAAGCATTTCCATGCCCTTTTCAAACCTATAATATACTATGTTTATACAAATGAATATTACTATGGATGTAGGAGTTATAATTATAATTCCAGTATTTCACAATTAGACGGTTGAATCGTAATAAGCCGTCAAGGTTTTGTTCTTGTTAACACAAACCATTTCGTTATGTTAGTCCCAGAAGTTTGTCGTCCTCACAAGCAGATTTCATAACAGATTACACAAAGTTTTGGCGGGAGTCGGGGCCGTTGTTAACCGTTTCCCTCCGATCGATCACAGAAGTCAAATTATAACCGCTGTTTAATTTATTCAGCGCAAATGTATTTGCATAAAGGGAGCAGGCTTAAGATAGACTTCCGAGCGCGTCAAGAACAAACGCGCGTGGTACTAACGCAACGTCAATGTTGGTAAATCTGCATTACCTATTGTACTGTGCAGCACTTAAACTATGAGAGGTCATTTACCAATAGCAATACCAACGCATTGCCAGCGGGTATCAGTAACTACAAGGAACTATGGTCTCACAACACCCAGAAACAAATATAAGTCTGTTACGCAAACATTTGTCTCGGTTCGGGAATCGAACCCACGGTCTCTCGTTTCACAGCCGTATAATCTAGTACGGAATGTTAAATAGTATCATTAGAAAACGTGTTAATTGTTCTAATGCGTTTATCCTTTTTATTCATTATCCACAAGGAATTTATTTGGGGACTAGATGTTGCCCGCGGCTCCGCCCGCGTGGAGATTATTTTTGGAAGAAAAGGTATACAATCCATGGAGGCATCTTAAGCTTAATAGCTTAAGATGCCTCCATGGATTGTATACCTAACACCTTTCTATATTTTGCTATCTCATAGGAAGCGTGTATTTTCCGCGATAAAAAGAAGCCTATGTAGTTTTCTGATCCGTAAACTGCCACTTTGCAAAAAATCATGTCGATCCCTTGCTATGTGAAAAACTAAACTATCTGTACATTTTCCGGGATAAAAAGTAGCCTGTGTGCTATTCCAGACTTTAATCTATTTCTATGCCAAATTTCAACCAGATACGTTTAGCCATTGTAGCGTGATTGAGTAACATACATCCATCCATACATTCGCATTCATAATATTAGTAGGATTATCTTACAAAATCAAAATAAATAAATCATCCATCTATTTCCCTTTTAAATAAGTTTTGTTTGCAAATATCTCTTTACTGTAATTAAGAAGTAAGTTATAAGCTCACTCCTGTATCTCTGAAGGGGTAGACTGATCAAATAGTGCAACGAACTTTTACCGAGCTTTATTCCGCTCCATTATGGAAAAGGAAATATCGTGCATTATAAAATCGTAGACAATTCAGAAGTTTACGTATGTAAAAGCTCACATAATTTTAATCTGCAACCTGAAAATAAAAAAAAACTGTTCCAGACTGCACCAGACATCTTTTGTTTGACAACTTGAATTATGACTCATGATAGAGAAGAGAATAAAGGCTTTATATTTATCTGGCCTTTCCATGCTAGTTTTTTTCACGAACAGCTGTGCAAAATTGTTTTCTAAAATTTGATATATATTCTAGTACGGTCTGTGTCCGCTGTGAATGTATAATATTGGAGTTTTTCACCACATCCTTTTGATTTATTGGTTTTGTTTAGAAGTTATAGCTCGCATATTTTCAGCTATTGAAATATTTTTATAAATTCTATTGTCCACACAACTTTTTATTTATTTTAGTAGCTCACCAAAACATAATAAACCTACGGTTAAATAATAATAAGATAGATAAGATATGAAACGATAATAATAATGTTAGTAGCTATACACATACATATACACTCACGTCTGTAATTCCCGAAGGTGTAGGCAGAGGTGTAACCAGTACACCCACTTTTCGCCGAATTTATTGAGGTCCCATAATGTGATAGGGGCGAGCCTATCGCCATATCGGGCTCAATTCCAGATTCCGGGCTGATACTGAGTATTTCTCAATAGAAAAAGCCTATCACTTTACCCGAGCCGGGGATCAAACCCGAGACATCAGCACAGCAGTCGTAACGCATGCGCAATTAAAACTACGCAACCGAGGCAGTCATGATAATATTTCTAAATGTCAAAGTCCTTCATCTCTATTCCTGTCATAAAAGGTCAGACTAATAGAGGGTACATTATTCTGACATTTACAGCACATGAGCCGTACACTTCCTATCAGATCCCATCTGCTCGTTTACCTACTTATTGGTATAAAACATAATACAATATGTAATAAAACACAGATGGGACGGTCCGAGTGCCGCTGTCTTTTCATGTATGATGCGCGCTATTTCGCCACCCGGTCGAGGTTTTATACCGTTACGTGACCTTCGACCCTAAGTTAGTGTCCCTGTCCCTGCCAATCCGTCACCAAACCACGCGTGGCCAACGAAGTATTTTCTATCGATAACTGTATTGAGTGCCACTAGATTCCACTTAGAACCTATACTATGCTTTCATTCAGGTGTCTTGTTTCTGTGTTCTTTTGTCAGGGATCTAGAGTTGAGGTACGATGTTTGGCCGCGTTGCGGCCTTTTGAGTACTCTGACACTAGACCCTCGACCGTTTCTTCACCTTCTTGCCCATGGCGTAGTGTAAAGAAGCAGGCCGGCATGATAGTATTGAGTACCGAGGGATAGATTGTTTCTCGCTACTCGATACTCTAATTGGACGGCACTGCGCTTCGCATCAGGTGCCGTGTGGTCACTTTGCCGTGCTAGTATAAAAAAACCATTTAAAAGGTTTCCTAAGCGAATTGGAAGAACTGACCGTAGCTATGTGTTCTTCTCAAAATAATAAGTCCATGTTAAATTTGCCTATTTTTTAAGCATCAAAGGTACATTTTGTTTGGGTAGGCAGAGCTTTAACCAATACACCCAGTGGCATAAAGTATCGTCTGTAATAATTAGCCTTTGAAACAACAAGTTTTTACTAAAGATATGAATCTACAGCTTCATTTTCATACGTCAAGTAATACAGTAAACCCATTGCACAACAGATTATGCACGTGAAATCGAATCATAAATGTAATTATTTTGTAATATTTTTTGCAAAGAGCAATGTCCATCGTACTTCGTTAAAGTTTCCATGTAAAATATATAAAAGGTTCTATAAATGTGAATTATTTCTGAATCTCCGGCCTGCCAACTTCGCGATAATGGCGGGGGGAATTATATTTTCGGAACGTTTTTCGTAATAACTCAAAAATGTAATTAGAGTTTAGAAATTAGCAATTTCCATTTTCCCGTGTCACTTAACTCCAATTTGACTATGCTGTCTCACTTTATAACTGAAACTTTCCGTAATGATTCATGTCGTTTAGAAACCAAGAGAGCAAGAGAGAGAGAAAAACTAATGATTTTGATAAAATACCATTGTTTTGCTTCTGTATTTCTAGTTTATGAACCACTTACCGTAAGGTCATCAGACACTTTGAACTGAAAGAACATTCTCGACCATATAAAGACAAATATATAATATATTTAAAATTGTGTAAGGAAAATACAAGTGGTTCAATTAGCAATATACACACCAGAAAGCAGAAAAGAATTATCGGCGCTAAATTTATTTAGACGGACGTTGATATATTTTCTTTGTCAGCTTATACGTTTAAAAGCCGGATTACGGAGATTCTTGCATCGAATGACTCACTATTACAGTGAAGCGTTTTTTGTAAGATTCTCATATTAGTATTTTGCTATTAATCCCTTGAAACTTAGTAAATGAATTAAAAAAAAATAAAAAACTCATTGTCGTAAACATTATAATGCTACGCCTTATATTAAACACGTTTATTATAATCCGTGGAAAATGTTGTGAGTTGTAAATATACAACCCACAACATTTTATATTACAGTATAGTTATATAAGCTAATAAGCTTATATAACTATACTGTAACATAATTTTGTTATATACAATTGATTTTCCTCAATAAATAAAAATCAAATTAAATAGACTAAATGACCTTAGAATAAAAGTTGCAATAATAACTGTTTTCAAAAACAAAACCATTATAGTGTGTTTATCGAGGGAGAATATAGGGCATACAATAAATTAAAACATACTATCAAAACAACTGGAGTACGAAGTTTGTACACATAGAATCATAGTATAATTATACGCCTAGATCGTAAACATGGCGTTTGTGCCGACCTGATAGACGGCTCAATGGAATCACTAAGTAGGAAAACAATAGTCAGATCAGAGCAACTCGCCAGTGAATCATTCGCGTCCTCCTTTCCTTTATTAACTTCCATTTAAATAACTTAAGCATTTAACGTCGCGGAACTCCACATTGTTTTATTACACTTTATGGCCTCATTTGGCCAATGGTAGTAATGATAAATTGAGATTAATTATTTATCATTAGCAATGGAATAGTTCCTAGGTAACGAACTGACAACTTTGGAATAAATTTACGATTTGAAAACGCTGTTTGTTTGGAATTCTATACAAATATTGACGTTCTCGATACGTAATTTAAATCCGCTCCTTTCCTTTAGATTGTCCAGGCTTATACTGAGTATTTTCTAAAGAGATAAACCCAATATCACTTTACCCGACTCGGGGATCGAACCCGAGACCTCAACACAGCAGTCGTAACGCATGCGCAATTACAACAGCGCCACCGAGGCAATCAATCTACACTGCAAACAATAAACTGTAAAGAAATACATAATCTATATCACGAAGGTCATTTAATAAACATCCGAACACAATCTCAGATTTATGACCTCAGTAGGATAACAGTTTACGGATCGAAATTAAAATTTAATCTACCGCCCCAGTTATTATTAACGCGCCGGATCTCCCGCCGCGAATAGCTATTTGAATTAAGCCAAGTGAAAATTTTAAACAAACTTAAGGTATAGACCCACCAGTGGGTAAGATCACGGTTTTAGAAGTCGGTAACTCATGTAAAATATTTAAAATATAGCCGACTTATTTTGAAACAACGTATGACGTATAACAGTGATAGTCTAGTTGGTAAAGATACGGACTGTAGAGACGAAAGAAACCAGCACAAATGGATTACACCTCTGACTTTTCTAGATACGTATATATTGATACGTTAAGGAAAACATCGTGAGGAAACTTTCATATATGATTTGATTTGATTTGATATCTGAGAATTCTAATACGAATTTCAAAGGTATGTGAAGTCAACCAATACGCATTCGGCCAGCGTGGTGGACTAAGGCCTAACTAGTATTATATTTCGTATATTCTTCGTGGATACTTTTATTTCTTGATAATTTGAAGAACTCTACCCCATGAAGCTTTAAACGCTTTAAGGAAACCTTAGGATTCTCCATAATAATTACAAAGATATGTTAAATCTACCAACTCGCAGTAGGCCAGGGTTATAGTCTGTGGCTTAAACGCGCTCTCATTAGTAGAAAAGGACCCAGCAGTGAAACAGTGTATAATACTAAACTGGTATTATTGATAAATTAATAGTTTAATACCAACATGAGTAACAACTGATTTAAAACGACGGTATTATAGATCAACGATCGTCCGTTTTATGCTCCAAGAGCTTATTTTTATTTGAGGCGCCATCTTCAGCACGTAAATCATCCCCATACACAAGATACATTTTCTTGTAAATAAATACGGCCACTCTTGGTAGCATGGATAATGAGCATTTATTCGTGACCACATTATGTAAGAGAAGATGTAATACTGTGTAGTGGTACAGCAATATTCAAAATGAATAATTATAAATCTTACGTTTTGTTAATAATCATATCTAACGATCCACGGTACCCTATGAGGTAATCCCTACCACCAGCAAAAGGTTGTTATGTAACAGATCCTGTCTCGGCAACGTAAGAACCTACAGTCACGGACGATTAGTATCTAAATAACTAAGTAGATGGACTTCAATTCTTGATTTACTACTAACACTTTCATGGACTTTAGTAATTCCATTCAGTCGTATAAGTACTCTCTCTATTTCCATTCACTGTAATTTTTCGTTGAAATAATATGGACGATAAACGTTTAATCGAATCTTGGTAATATACCTTTGTGTGTACTAAACGTGGGTAGTTTCAAACGATCTGTTATTGGAGAACCTTTTGTAATATCAATGATCATAATACAAATTGTCGTAGGTGGCTCATTTATTTTCAGTAGAAAATAATGAAAAAATATAGAATGAATGCTCATTATAAGTTGTTTTACGATAAGTTTGTTTACAACATAGTCAAATTTGAGGAGGTTATTTATAAAATAAAACGACACGTCTAGCAGAGTTGGATGCTCGTGTCATTAATTCTCATTATAACTTACATACTAGACTTATTTTGACTACGCAGAGTCTTCTATCTTAATTCTAGGAACAGGCCACCTGGGCTTGGTAGTTATGCTGACTTAACTACGTACGCATAGCACTCTAGGTGCAGGCGACATAACTACATATTATCGGAATCTAAATATTTTTATATATAACTAGCTAGCCCTTGACTTCATCGCGTTGAATGATGTTAAATATTAATTTATAAGTAAATATAAATTATTTGTTACATTTCCCTGGTACAGCCGCTGGACTAATCTGAAGTCTAGCTAGTTCGTAAGGTTAATTATTATTATTAAAATATAAGTGTTTTGGTGTAAGGACTGTAAACTTACATTTAAGAAATAAATAAATCTACAGCATGGCTGAAGCCTGTACCTTTGATATTCTGATCTAATACTTGCCGCGACCATCGGAAGTCTACCTTTAAAGTGATTATGCCTCGTCGCCTTAGGGTATACTTGACCTGTACTTTAGAACGAAAAAAATATAGATAGCTGTAGTCAACGTGGTTCATTATACTTCATTTCTAAATACTTGAATATTTAGCGAATAAGTATAATGTTTTTACTTTAACGGGCGAGTAGCCGGCTGTGAACGAGAGGCCGTGAGTTCGATTCCCGCACCGAGACAAATGTTGGTGTGATAGACAGATATTTGTGTCGGATCTAGGTGTTGTGGGACTGTAGTCCCTCGTAGTTCCTAAAATAACGATGCTTTAATAATATTATACCGAATATCGTGATATCGTCGAGGATGGATCAATATTTCCGAAGTTATGTGAATTAGGTCGCACTACGCCACTGGCAGTATGAGGTCCTTTTTAGTTTGACTATATACCGTTTGTTTGACTTTCCATCATACGAAATGCAATTTGTCGGCTTTTCCTGTAAGATTGATTGACAAAGTAATTATAATTAATACACGCATCGTTTTCGACATCGACTACGTCTGTGCCGCAGCGAGCGAGTAGCCGGCTGCGAAACGAGAGGCCATGGGTTTGATTCCCGGACCGAGACAAATGTTTGTGTGACAGAAATTTGTTTCTGGTCTGGGTGATGTGGGACCGTAGTCTCTCGTACTTCTTGATACCGACAATACAGATTTTACCTAGTGTGGAGTCAGAACTATGTGTTTGATTGTTGGGTGTATTCATTACTAGGTATTGCCGGCGGCTACGCCTGCGTGGAGGTTATTTTTGGAAGAAAAAGTATACAACCCTTGGAGGCATCTTAAGCTATTACACCTGTCTATATTTTGATATCCCATAGGAAGCGTGCATTTTTCCGGGTTAAAAAATAGCCTATGTAATTTTCTGATCCCGAAACTGCTACTATGCAAAAAATCACGTCGATCCTTTGCCCTATGAAAAACTAAACTATCCCACAAAACTGTACATTTTTCGGGATAAAAAGTAGCCTATGTGTTATTCCAGACTATAATCTATCTCTGTGCCAAATTTCAACCAGATCCGTCCAACCGTTGTAGCATGATTGAGTAACAAACAACCACCATCCAAACATTTGCATTTATAATATAATATTAGTAGGATTATTATTTATATTATTTCACATTAAACAATTTCTACATACGTTTTCTCAGAAAGTGTGTTGAGGTTATTCTCAAAACTTATGACTAAAAACATTGACTAACGCAAAGTTCCGATACTCTCACATCAAAGTTACGCCACAACTCAGCCTCGATAATAGAAATCGATCAAAGTTCCCGATGTCTTCGCTGGATACTCGGGAGAGTCAATTGAGAAAATGGCGAAAACAAAATCAGCAACTTCTCTTCCACTCACATTATCACGTGTTTTCCAATTCCAGAACTTACTTTTGGATGGAGTTAATCGGATTCTATCTAATTTTGCTTAATCTGGTTGAAACTTTTGTACAAAACTGGTATCTAGGTCACGTTGTATAAGAATGACTTTTGTATGTTTTATACCGTTAGTAGATAGTAATAATAATACTAGCCCTGTATTAAACATTGTCCCACTGCTGGGCACGGGCCTCCTCTACTAGTGAGAGGGGTTAGGCCGTAGTCCACCACGCTGGCCTAATGCGGGTTGGTAGACTTCACATACCTTCGAAATTCGTATAAGAAATAAGGTTTCCTCACGATGTTTTCCTTCACCGTTAAGCAAGCGATAATTAACATTTAATACCCACATAACTTTAGAAAAATCAGAGGTGTATGCCACTTGGGTTTCGAACATGCGACTTTCGTCTTGGCAGTCCGTACAGCAAACAACTAGGCTATCGCTGCTATATGCACTATCTGCTATGCTAGTAGATAGTGCATTGTTATATCTACTGCTATGTTAAGCTAATACGCCTTGGTAACAGTAACTCGTGTTTTTCATGCAATTAGCCTTCATAGACAAATATATTCATTTACTGTGGCACAATGGGCGAGTAGTTGTGAAACGAGAGGCTTCGAGTTACATCCCTGCACTAAGACAATTTTTTATGTGATCTCTAAATCGGGTCTGGGTGTTGTGGGATCGTAGTCCCTCGGAGTTACTGATACCTACGATACAGGTTTTATCTAGTGTGGGTCAGGACTATGTGTGCGTAGCACTCCTTAGAATACCCCGGGATCGCTCCGTAAGCGCCGAAGAAGGCCACCCCGGGGTTTTAGCTGGTAGTGTCGGGTGGGGTGTACAAAGGGGGTAGGGACTCGGCCCAGCGGCTGCCCGGATAGCCGTCATCCGGGCGAGGGGGATGCTGGGTCGTAAGACCGGCTAGTCCAGCATAACCGTTTTATTCTTATTCCGCTTCCCCCCGGAGCGGGCGGTAGTAATAAAACGCTTTCCCCGCGACAACAAAAAAAAGGACTATGTGTGCGACTGTTGGGTGTATTTTTTTATTTATTATTTCAAATGGTTTATGTGAGTTACTAGTAATTACCTAGTCAAGCTGGCTCATTTATACTGTATACAAAACGGTCTAAAGCGTGATTCGACTATAAAATTACTATAAAAATCAATATTAAATAAAGCTTGTCATAAGATGGCTAACTTATAGAAAAAAGTGCTTAAAATATTCGCATGAGTTCTACAAATAATGAGGAAACAAAGTTACGTTATGGTTTCTTAATAAAGTAATTGTCCTGCCTCGGTGGCGCAGTTGTAATTGCGCATGCGTTATGACTGCTGTGTTGAGGTCTCGGGTTCGATCCCCGGGTCGGATAAAGTGATATTGGGTAGTGATATTGGTGGTTTCTATCTAAAAATTCTCAGTATTAGCCTGGAGTCTGGAATCTGTGCCCAGTATGGCGATAGGCTCGCCCCCTATTACATTATGGGACTGAAATTCGGCGAAAAGTGGGTGTAACTACTGGTTACACCTCTGCCTACCCCTTCGGGGATTACAGACGTGAGTGTATATGTATGTATAATTGTATTGCATACATATTACTCAATTCTCTTCAAATTTCTTGCCACGGCAAATAGCTAGAGTTTTGGAAATTCATATAAATGAGTTAAATAATGAAATATATATTAAATCAAACACAATAAACTTATGTATTCATTCCGATCCTGATATTGTATGCACGTCATGTTCCAGAAGAGATGCGCCTGAATATTCATACTGTGATACATCGTAGCACTTTGTAAATGTTATATACAACCAGTGCTGTGAATCTATTAACGACATAATAAAAAATCGCACCACTTCACCCTTATAATTTTCCATTGTCTACCCTTATAGCACAAAGCATTCATTATTTATTGTCATTATTATTCACAAAATATTATAAGCAGAAACATATAATTTCTATGCGAAATTGACGTAAATGTTTTAGTGTTTATGCAGTTATTAAAATTGTTTTAAATCAAAGCAACATTCTGCACACTACATTCAGTTTGGTGTATATTATTTACTA
The DNA here is from genome assembly GCA_905220505.1 of Laothoe populi. Taxonomy (NCBI): domain Eukaryota; kingdom Metazoa; phylum Arthropoda; class Insecta; order Lepidoptera; family Sphingidae; genus Laothoe; species Laothoe populi. Next base: position 2,086,042 of record HG992156.1, read on the forward strand.
CTAACTTCACAGCTAATCGTGACAGGAAATTCATTCATATGACCATCATATGACCCACCAGCGCGTTGGTGGATCTTTGATATAAATATGTTCTCAAGCAAAAAAACTATTCTAACGAACTATGCATACTAAACTATGTATACTATTCTAATAGCAGCGATAGCCTAGTTAGTTGCGGTACGGACTGTCAAGACGAAAGTCGTAGGTTCGAAACCCAAGTGGCATACATCTCTGACTTTTCTAAAGATATGTGTGTATTAAAATGTAAATTATCGCTTGCTTTAACGGTGAAGGAAAACATCGTGAGGAAATCTGCATATCTGAGAGTTTGTCGAAGGTATGAGAAGTCTGCCAACCCGCATTAGGACAGCGTGGTGGACTAAGGCCTAACCCCTCTCATTAGTAGAGGAGGCCCGTGCCCAGCAGTGGGACAGTTTTTAATACAGGGCTAGTATTATTATTATATATTATTATTAACGAACTATATGAACCCACTTTTCACCTATTTCGCATAATGAGATAGGGGGGGGGGGAGCCTATCTTTAACTATCAGAAACTATGAGCAAATTATTATTTTGTCTTTCCTACAATACATTTTAAAAGCAGTTTTTTTTTGGAAAGATTATAGATCGGCAACTAAATGTGGACGCACTATTCAGTTCTTCACAACTTCAGGTACGGATTATGTACTGTCTATTAGAATCTCTGCGCTCGTGTAAATCTGAAACCAGAAACATAACAAAGGAACAAAGAGCAACATCAACATCAAAATTGTCTAAAACTTGCTCTTCACGTAAGCAAACTTCATCTAATGAGCTTTGTTGTAAACAAAAATGCTGAGAATCCAAGCCGGCTTACAACGGGCATTACTAGTAAAATATTAAGCGGGAGAAAATGGAAACACATAAAGGGCAACGACCTCCGTACTCCCCAGCGTATAATATGTAAATAAAAACATGACTGAATATATTTCTAACAAATAAATATTTACTAATACTAGCGTGCCCGGCAGACGTCCTGCCCGTAAAAGCAGCACCACACCGACTGCAGCGCCATCTGCCTGGCTTATTTGTGAATCTAAACCATCCAGGGCGCCACCCAAACGCATAAAAAAAAATCATTCAAATCGGTCCAGCCGTTTAGGAGGAGTTCAGTGACATACACACGTACAGTAGAATTATATATATAAAGATATTGTGGTGGCTCTATTTAGTATAGTGGCAAAAATTTTACTTAAGAATACGTTTCAGAATTCCTTCGTGGCCTTTTGAATTTTAGGGACTAAAAAAGTCACATTAAACATCAATTGGAGTTATTATTATCAATTTTATAGCACACAGTGGAAGAACGGCTTTAAATTCTAAATTGCTTATTTAAAGCAACTACAAATTTCGACAATCCATCAGCTCAGCTTAGTGAATAAGTTTCCCGAAACATATAATCGAAAGATTTTTTTAAACCCGTTCACAAATAAATAAGTTAAAATTTGCGTACAATGCAAAATTAAAGCATTGACAATTACCACATTGCTTAATCGCAATCGAAAATCATTACAATCATAATCGTTCCGGAACAAACCAGTGTATATTAGGAATTAAGTATTATAAATTCGTTTTTGATATTCCGTCACTTCTATAACGTATTTAAAACTAGTACAATTTAATATACATACATACATATACACTCACGCCTGTAATCCCCGAAGGGGTAGGCAGAGGGGTAACCAGTACACCGAATTTTCGCCCAATTTCGGTCCCATAATGTGATATGGGGCGAGCCTATCGCCATACTGGGCACAGATTACAGACTCTGGGCTAATACTGAGAATTTCTAGATAGAAAAACCCAATATTACTTTACCCGACCGAGGATCGAACCCGAGAACTCAGCATCAGTCCTAACGCATGCGCAATTACAACTACGCCACCGAGGCAGTCTACAATTTAATCTTGTGAATTTAAAGTTTTATTGAGAATCAGAGTTACAAAATAATTCGAGAAATTGTCCATTTCATTAATTAGGTCAGTGTAAGATGAGCAGTATGTGAATTCAAGATTTAAAACAACATGGAGAGCATTCATTCGAATGAAATGTCAAAAACTTATGCAAATATTTTTACTTCTCTTCATAGTAGTAAAAGTTGTCAGGGAAACTAGATGAGAAGATAGTTATTTATTAATGTTGATATATATTAATCTAATAATACAAAACACACAGTCTACACTGATTGGACTGCTACTGTGGCGAAGTTGTAATTGCGCATGCGTTAGGACTGCTGTGCTGAGTTCTCGGGTTCGATCCTCGGGTCGGGTAAAGTAATATTGGGTTTTTCTATCTAGAAATACTCAGTGTTACACCGGAGTCTGGAATTGCGCCCGGTATGGCGATAGGCTCACCCCCTATCACATTATGGGACCGTAATAAATTCGGCGAAAAGTGGGTGTAATGGTTACACCTCTGCCTACCCCTTTGGGGATTACAGGCGTGAGTGTATGTGTGTGTGTACATAATACACAGCCTGAATATTAGTGTACGCAGAGGACGTTCAATGTTGACGAATCATAGCATTCAAATAGACAATGGAAAACACTATTTACATTCCAAAGTTATCCTATCCTTTAATAAGATTAACTTACTAATATTATACATGCGAATGTTTGTATGGATGGATGTTTGTTACTCAATCACGCCATAACGGCTGAACAAATCAGGTTGAAATTTGGCACAGAGATAGATTATAGTCTGGAATAGCACATAGATTTTAACCCCGGAAAAATGTACGAGAAAAGTGGGATAGTTTTTTTTTCACAGAGCACGGGATCGATATGATTTTTTGCATAGTGGTAGTTCAGGGGTCAGAGAATAATATAGGCTACTTTATATCCCGAAAAAATGCACGTTTCCTATGGGGTAGTATAATATGGAAAGATGATGTCTTCATGTATTTAAATAACAACCACGCGGGCTGAGCCGCGGGTAAAAGCTAGCATGTTACATATATGAAACCTGTGTATACTACGCGTGCCGCGCTTTAACACTCTAATAAAAGATGACATTTCTAATAAACTTTTAATACCAGCTTTAAGTTTTGGAGTTGCAAAGATGCTAGAGAAGTACAAGTACTAAGACACTACTAGAGAAGATTTTGTCGGGGGCTAGAGTTGGGGTACGATGTTTGCGTTGCGTTTTGCGGCCTTCTGAGTACTCTGACAATAGACCCTCGACCACTTCTTCACCTTCTTGCCCATGGCGTATTGTGAAGAAGCAGGCCGGCATGATTGTGTTGAGTGGCTAGGGATAGATTGTCTCTCGCTACTCGATACTCTAATTGGACCGCACTACGCTTACCATCAGGTGCAGTGTGGTCAATTTGCCGAGCGAGTATAAAAAAAAACTAAGATAGAATCATCGGACTTCGTATCAATGAAATCCTCTGTCGTGCAGTAGAAGGAAAACCGGCTAGGAAATCAAATCCGCGCTCAGAGACAAAATGATTTACAAAGTTTACAAAGATTTGTTTCTGGGCTGGATATGGTAGAACTTTAACTCCTTGGTATTCTTGATACCTACAAAACAAGATTACGTGTGCCTACTGAGTCTGTACTGGTTATAGGGTTATAAAATTCAATTTACGCTATACAACGGAGTTCGGTTAATGGATAGTACATGGCACATAAATTCGCCCACAATCCAATAGAAACTTTGATTATAATGGCCACTATGACGACAATGAGTGCTATAAAATGTAAGCTCGAAACTACATTTGGGTTTAAATAGATTGAATTATTAAAAAGATTAACCATTGGTATTCGTTATTATATTTCAAGTAATTTGAGATGTTCAGTTATAAAATATCTTTAGAGTATTTTGTATCCACTTTGATCAAATATGATGAAATCGTCTTATTTGTTTGATTAATAAATTAAATAACTATACCTGAATTAAACTTGTCTCATGGGGCACGAGCCTTCTCTACTCATGAGTGGGTTAGGCCTTAGTCCATCACACTGACTGGTAGACAGCACATACCTTTTAAATTATAGAAAAAATATGGTTGTCATTTGGTCTGATTTTGAGCCTACGACTTCCCATCTATCGCTGCTCTCTTAATTTATTGTTATATTTAATATATTTTCTATCCCTAATGGTACATTGTATGGATATTACGTGAAAAGTATGAATGAGACTGCCTCGGTGGCGCAGTTGCAATTGCGCATGCGTTACTATTGCTATGCTGAGGTATCGGGTTCTATCCCCGGGTCGGGTAAAGTGATATTGGGTTTTTCTATCTCGAAATTCTCAGTATCAGCCGGGAGTCTGGAACCTGTGCCCGGTATGGCGATAGGATCGCCCCTATCACATTATGCGAGCGAAAATCGGCGAAAAGTGGGTGAACTGGTTACACCTCTGCCTACCCCTTCGGGGATTACAGGCGTGTGTGTATGTATGTAGTATGAATGAGTATGAATGGGCCGGGCGGGTTCAATCAAACAAGTACCACTCTTTCACAGAAAACTCAGATCAAGTGGCAGCTCGCTGTTGAGTAAGATTTCCGGGGGCTTAATCCCTTCTCAACGAAAATTCCTTTCGTTTAAGGTAGCAGTGCAACTATGATCCTTCCAATATTATAAATTTTAAAGAAAACAATTTAATATTGACTTTTATTTGTATTAATTAGCTGTTATAGTTTAGATTCCTGGGTCCTAGAATAAGCTACACAGCAGCCGGGATGATTGTGTTGAATAGTGAGGGATAGATTGTCTCCCGCTACTCGATACTCTAACTGGACGGCACTTGGCTTACCAGGTGCAGTGTGGTCACTTTGCAGTGCTAGGCTAAAAATATGGTGAATAAAGTCGACGAGTACATACATGCATCAGAAAGTATCCTGTGTATTATAACAATAGACGTGACAGTATCGATAGGATGATTTACAGTTGTCGCCCCTATTTGATCATTTGTGCCTTCGTCGGCGCCTCGTAGACGCCGTTCGTCCTTATCGTATCGTTCTACTACGCCATCGATGTTTAGAACTTGATGTTACCGCTCAAACTTCTTTTAAATCGTTCGTATATACAGCGATCTCATGATATTTTAATATGTGGTATGGTCTCTTTCGTTTAGGTGGGTACCGACAGCAAAATAGATATATGAAGTTTTAGTGACTTCTCACTAACTACTGTAGTAATTAAAACACATTGAGTGAAATTCCTGGGTATTTTGGGACTAACATTTTATGTCTCCGGGTGACCATTAGGCGAGCCACGTTTTTCAGGTGCATAAAAATATTTTATGTAAACGTGTAAGATATTTTTTTATTTCTATGTATAATAATACATAATTTTTTTTTTTTGCCTCTTACCTTTTTTATCCTATGACTAATTCAGCATACTCCTGACATTTGAAGCAAAATAAAGTGTAATTGCAAAGCATGCCGCATATTATCTCAATATTTACTGACATGGTCATAATTTTAAACTAGAACATAAGTCTTGTATCGTGGATTTCACAATCACTAGATCTTATTGTTACCAACTCTAATCTGAATTCAATACACAATAACGTTAATTTGTATTCGGTGACGGTAGGCAGCGGCTTTGCTGTGCCCTGGCGTTGCAGAAGTCTATAGACGGCGGTGTCTTACCATCAGGTGGCCCGTCAGCTCCTATCTATCCAGGCAATAAAAAAAATTGTAACACCTGTATATGTCTATATAAATACAGTTTCATTTTAATGTAAAGAACGCGAGAGCCCTTGACGCGTCTGTACATTCTATCCCTCAAAAAGTCCTTACCCGTGTAATTGAAGTGTATATTGTTGTGCAGGGTGTTGTGTGTGCGCGCCGCAGGGCAGTGTGCAGGGCGGCGTGCAGGGAGGCGCGCAGGTACCGCCTGGGGTACCGCACTCCACCGCGCCGCCCGCTGGCGTCGGCGGAATCCGAAGGTATGTCGCGCTTTCACGTAAATATCACGCGTTCCTAACCCAACGCTTCTAATGGGTGTATCAGACGAAGTATATAATAATAACAGTCACACACATAGCCCCGATCCCACACTAAGATACGAGTCTTGTGTTGTGGGTATCATGGACTACGAGAGACGCACGGTCTCACAACACCCAGACCCCGGACACAATCTGTCTGTCACAGGGAATCGAACCCACGGCCTCTCGTTTCACAGCCAGCTACTCGCCTACTGCACCACGGAATAGGCGAGTAGCTAGTATCTCACATATCGAAGACAACAACGTATGCCAATATGGTAGATATTATTTCACGAACTGATTTATAATTGTCTGGGGGTAGAGACCGAAAGTAGTCCCTAATACCCACGACATAAGACTTTTATCTTAGAGTGGGATCGGGGCTATGTGTGTGACTGTTGGGTGTATTTATTTATCAATAGATTTTATAATTAGTATTTAGGGCCAGTTTTAATAAATAATATCTGGGACTATACAATATCCATAAGGGAGCAAAAAAAAAGTTTCAAAGCCACGCCAGATAACTCCATTCGAGAGGTTGTTTTTCGGATCGATCTGTGAGTGGATTAGTTTATTGATATTGGCCGTCTGTCTCCTATGAATTTGTGAGTTAATAAATACAATATAGAGTACAATAATATGATATTAACAAATATTCTAAGCAAACATAGGCTCTTAAGGAAAAGTAACGAACAAATACCGATTATTTACAGTTCCAGAAAGTGGGCTTTTTATTAAGGTGATAAAGTACGAGTAGTATGTGGCAATATTTCACTTGTTTAATATACGTTGCTGTTTGTAAATCGGTCGTACAATAAAACCATTGTAATAGCCTCAAAAAGTACACCGATTTTAATAAAAAACACATTATGCACTCCTATAAAATTTGAGGTTTGCCCTTGATATTTCTGAGATCCCATCATCAGATCCTGACTTAGTGCAAATCAAATCAAATCATTTATTTTGTAAATTAGGCCACTATGGGCACTTTTTACATGTCATAATAATGTTAAGGTCTACTGGTGCTTCGGAAATGCCCACTGGTCTGAGAAGAAGCACCAAGAAACTCAGCCGTAGGTCTTTTGTAATTTGTCATTACAATTTACATTATAAAATAATTTACATATAAAATACATACATCCTTAAACAAGTCACATTCACATGAAACAAAAAAAACAGTACGGTGCCAATGGGACCACATGGGAAGTATACCTAAACAAAGAAAGAATTTCTCGAATCGTCCATGCATCTTCGAGTAATCGGGGAACATACATAAAAAAGATTCCGAAGAATTGAGAACCTCCTCCTTTATTGAAGTCGGTTAAAAAGTTAATAGTAACAGGCGATGTAGAAAGTCCAACTCTGTGTACGGCAGTCGGCAACAATTTGGGTTTATTACTATGCACAAGCGGATAGTAAAAGATAATTGTATAAAGTTCGGGCGTAGTACGATGTGCACCAACATCTAGGGCGGTCGTAGAATAGCTATTCCACAAAGTTTGTTGAGGAAATTAGTTTAGATTTAACGCTGCCTCCGAAATTAATTATCAAAACAATATCTTTGATTATGGAGTATGTATTTATAAGAATCAAAGCAATGCAAAGAGATACTTGCACAATATACATACTAAGAATAGCAGCGATAGCCGAGTTGGTTGCGGTACGGACTGTCAATACGAAAGTCGTATGTTCGAAACCAGCCACGAAAGCATACACCTCTGACTTTGCTAAAGTTACATTTGTATTTATTGTTAATTATTACTTGCTTTAACGGTGACAAAAAACATCGTGAGGGAACCTGCATACCTGAGAATTATCATAAGAATTTCGAAGGTATGTGAAGTCAACCAACCCGCATTAGGCTAGCGTGGTAAACGAAGGCCTTACCCCTCTCATTAGTAGAGGAGGCCCGTGCCGAGCAGTGGGACAATGTTTAATACAGGGCTAGTATTATTATGCTGAAATTAATTGACTGATTTGATTTTTTTGGCAGTATTTTTTGGGGTGATAGGTTTTGCTGACTATATGTTTATGAAGTTTCACTTGATGCAGTAAGTAGGTCGCGCATACAGTAAAAATACGTCGAATTCCAAGAGATTCCCGTGATATCTGCTGACCCAATTGCCATAAATAGCAAAATATATTAAATATGGCTTAATTACGGAACTTTCTTTGTTGTCTTTATGTGTCTCCAAATAATGTAGAACTAAAAAGCACATGTTTTATTGCAAATTTACATTTAAATTACTAATTATATTCAAGTGTATCCTTCATCAAAAGTATTATACATAATAAATGTACAGGAGGTCTTACCGCCTGAGGCATCTACCAGTCAACCTTAGGAAGCAGAGAATAAACAAGGCAATCTTAATTAAATTACAATTATATCAAAAACGCTGTATCTCGGACTAAACCTCCACTTTAACTGCTTTTATATGGAAGGGATACCACCATAATAATGAAACTTGCAAATTTGTTCAGCTGTGGCTCATAAGGCGTTTTCAAATTTACAATCATCACTAGCTGTGTTTCTACCCCCACCAACGATATATAGCATTCTTAAACCTGGCAATACAGCACCCTTGGGGAATCTGCTTTCGCTTGCGGTATTTCCAGACCGATACTACGAAACCTTTAGGCAGAGTCTATTCTTTCCTCAAAGGCGGGTAATGCTCTGTCGATCCTTGTATTTTTGGTGTCCAACAATATCGGTGATTAGGTGAATTATTTTCATGTTTGCACCGTCTTCAACCTGTAACAAAATAGAGACTCCATCGTTTAGTTATATTATATGTATAGATTTTATTAGGATTAATTTTATACTAAAGTTAATTGATTTGAACTCTAATACCCAAGATTAGATTATACTTGTGTTATGGATGTCATCATTCTCACAATAGGTAAATACCATAGTAAAATCGGATAATGAATTTGGTAATCTATTGTAATAATAATTATAACATTTGTAATAATTAATGATTAATGTCCGTCTCATAACATATTTTTGAATTGTTACTTTCTTACTTCAAATTGTTAAAAGCGAAAGAGACAAAAAGTGAATTGTTTTTTATAGATAACGACATTATTTTTAAAAACACATTGTGATTTCGGAACTCGTATTACAGACAAAAGACTGCCGAACACTCTTCAATCATTTAAACAAAAAATAATAACCGCTGTTCTTTAGCGAGTGTGCCATGCAAATACGGGTAATTAGTTGCCAAAAACTCATTTTCACGCGTCAGTTGAGCACTCACTAATCGTAATTTGGAGTTCATTACTCTTGTGTTACATCGCTTTAAAATTGTAAATTAAAATGACACTATGTAATTTTGTAAAGATCTCAATAAGAGTAATACACAAAGTTCTTTTCACACGTAGTTATTTTCGAAAGAAAAGGTATAAAATCCATGGAGTCATCTTAAGCTATTAGATCTTTCTATATTTTGCTATCCCGTAGGAGCCGTACATTTTTCGGACATAATAAGTAGCCTATGTCATTCTCTGATCCCTAACCTATCACTATGCAAAAATCATGTCGATCCCTCTGCACTGTAAAAAACAAAAACCTATCCCGCGGGAATCTATTCGGATTGCATATCCGAGTCCGAGGTGAAAATTGTGTGTTAAGGGTTTTTGTAATGCATAACTCTAAAACCCCAAAGCATTCTCATCCGTCAATAATGAATACAGCTGATCAATAGATAAACAGGAGTGAATATTATAAAATTAAGCAGTGGGTTTTCTTTTTATTCTATTTCCCGACGTTAAGACCGTGACTACAGCCAATTCAACTCGCTTGAAACGTCGGGAAATAATTGTGGTATTTATAAAATATTACGCGTCTAAAATCAGGAGTGTGTTACTAGCCTTAAACATATAGAATATGGGAACAGGAGGAAGATTTCATTTTGCAAATCGCATACACCATACGAAAGGACAAGTAAACTTTCTGTGAGGCAGTGTAACCATGGGCGTATATAAGGGGGGGGTTCAGGGGGTCCGGACCCCCCCCTTAGCATTCGACATAATAAAAAATCGCGGAATATTGATAGCGGATAATATAGACGGTTGGCAGGCTATTCGATTTAAGTGTCAATTTTTGCGATATTGAGTTATATGCATATTCGGAATAAGCAGATTTTTCTGCGACTTTTGAGCCTAGTTTAAATTTTTTCTTGTACTTTTTAGCGCTTAAATTAACTGATAAAACAAGCCTCATATTTTTTACAGGGCACATTTATTTAAAAAAATACGAACAAATCTTACAGTAGTCGCATATGATGTACCAAAAGTACCTGAGTTCTAACATCTCATCTTGGTAATAAATAAGCAACATTAAAATAGTTATTTACCAAAATATAAAAATAAATTGACTTCACTTGCATGTTTTGACAGTTGTTATTTAAACAATAAAACATAAATGGATGAAAATCTACGGCAGATTTTCATCCATTCAAAGTATTTTCACAGAAGGATTCAATAAATGTTGTCAGTATGGTTCGAGGTCAAATATAGCTATCCTTTTTCACGTACATAAATTTATATTTTCCTAGGAATGGCACTATATTTATGTCACTTTATGTATACAATATCAAACAATTATATATTTGTTTAATCTCCATTTATCAAAAGGATACCGGTGTTCGGAAAAAAGTAATAAGTAGGGATTAAATACAAGCCAAAATTAATTTTATTTCCATAATATTAAAGTTAATAAGTAGAAGTTTTTTAATTCATAAAAAGTACACTGACTTTAATAAAAATCAAATTATGCGTCCCTATAAAATTTGAGGGTTGCCCTCGTTTTTTCTGAGATCCCATCATCAGATTCTGACTTGGTGCCAATGGGATCACCTGGGAAGTATACCCATTTAAACAAAAAAAGAATTTCTCGAATCGGTCCAGGCGTCTTCGAGTAATCGGGGAACATACATAAAAAAAGATTCCGACGAATTGTTAACCTTCTCCTTTTTTGAAGTCGGTTAAAAATAAAACCGCCTTCAAAAAAACCCAGACACAACTAAAAAGCAAAAAATAATTGGTTACATTTACATCAATTAATTACATACAATTTAAATCAATTATTTTTGGAGTCGCCGCCGGTGTTGTTTTCTTTACTTTTAGATTCATAAAAACCAAGTATTAAGATCTATTTTTTTTGTATGCCTGATTATTCTGTTTTTTCCGTGTTTTGGCTGGCACCGACTCCAGACTCCGACTTTTTTGCTTTTTAGTTGTGTCTGGATTTTTTTCAAGGCGGTTTTATTTTTATTTAAAATGTAATAATTTATTTTTTTCTTTTTATTGGTACTTATATAAAATAGGTACATTGGATAGATTACCAATAGAAAACACCACTGAAAAAGTAACAGAATAGCAAAATTGGCAGATTCGTATATTCGGACAACATATTTTTTCAAGTTATTATGGTTTTAAAGCCAAACTACTCAACCGATTTTGATAAAAATTCTATGGGACCAATCTGGAAGCATATTTTCTGTAATAAAAGAAGAATTTTCTGAGGTAACAAACATAAAAAAAACACGTCGAATTAAGAACCTCCTCCTTTTTGAAGTCGGTTAAAAAGGAGACGCCAACACGCTCGATTCATGAACGTAAATTAATCATTAACCGTCAGTCAGTCATGTATCATTCGGTAGCCAACTACCGCCTGGCCATAATCGCCCTTCTTTGACGAGCGTATTAAGCGATTTTTAACGTTAATTTTATGGAAATAAAATTGATTTGGCTTGTATTTTACATTTTTCTGAAAACCGGTATCCCTGTAATACATAAGAGGTTAAACATTCATAAACAGAAACTAATATGAAATTTGAACATTGGTTTCATCGTTCCTTTTCGATTCATTCGTGTTCAAATCCTGCACAAATTATAATTTCAATATTTATAATTTTCCATTTTTAATTTTCTGTACCAAGTTATAGTTATCACAGAGTAAACATGGAAGAAAACCATTTGCTCCGGATGCCATAATATTATAAATAAATGGTCACCGGGCTAGTATAGCAGTGACGCGTCGACTATAACTTTCTCGCTCCCTAAGTCGACGAGAGCGTTATATAGCCGAGCGTGACGGCTCAGTCTCATTCAATACCCACAAAATAAAGTGTCGAGCTCGCCTACAGAAGTTTTCACTTCAAAAATAGCTCGCGCTTCCCCACTTCCTGTTACGCAGTTCCGTCCCTTTTCACCAAATCACTCCCATAAAATTATGATTATTTTATGTATCTTCTACTTTGTTACTTTCGTCATAATGAAATAAATGCTTTACGGAAATTACTTACAAATTTTATTTTAATGTACTTAAAGTAACTATTGATTGTTTGCAGCTGTTTTTTTTTTATTAACTAGCGTGTTCCCATTCTATGTTTAAGTAATTTACAAATGACTATGATTTGAGGGTTTAGATTTATAGCTTTTACCCACGGACCCCCCCCATGTAAAAGCTATATATACGTCACTGAGTGTAACCAACCCCGTAAGTCCATTCATGCTGCAAAACTGTCCACAGCATGGCTCTACTTTATGTAATAGAGCAGCTGTCACAATGTGACATTTAGACTATGACGCCGATTATTCGACACCAGTAGTGAGCTAAATTTCCATAGCCTGTGTTAGGGTGCGATAGTCAATTGTTATTTATAGGAGTTCATAAATTCAACATTAGTTAGCACCCTACACCATTTTTATTCTACCGACACGTCTCCATACACTCAAAGTGGTAAACAAACGCTTTTGTTAAACAGACACCGCTAATTTAAACTTAATGAATGTTTGCTCCCCTAAGTCACCACATGTTTTTCTTTATATTATTCTACCCTTATTACGACCCAATTGTCTTCTTTTCGTTTACTCTTGAATAATGTTCGTTTATGTTTTCCATCGGAATAACTTATTATGAGTCGAAATTATATTTATTCGAATGATACTTTTGGAAGAGTTCAATATTATTCAACTAGTTTGTTTCCTATAAATATATTAATCATTACAGATTTCTATCAATAATTACTGTTAGTTTTAATCAATTCATTATTAGTATAATGATTTTTAAAGGTTAAAGGTTTAAGGCCGGCTACGCATTTGCAGGCTCTCTGGTGTTGCAGATGTTTATGGGCGGCGGTGATGAGCCTCCTAGCCGTTTGCCCCCTTCTTTCATAAAAAAAAGGTATCAAGAACTACGAGAGACTACGGTCCCACAACACCCAGACCCAGATATATATTAGCTATGTCCCGTGGTGCGGGGTGGATGTCTTAAATAAATATTAGTTACCGTAATAAGATATGCTTACTGGAGATTCAGCTAATATAATAGAAAAATCTGCATCGAAATCCATTCAACTGTTTTAACGTATATCACACAGGCTTTTGCTCGAGGCTTCGCCCGCGTGGTAGTTATTTTTAAAAGAAAAGGAATAAAACCCACGGAGACATCTTAAGCTATCCCATAGGAACCATGCATTTTCCGGGATATAAAGTAGCCTATGTCATTTTCATTAACACTATGCAAAAAATCATGTCGATCTCTTGTCCTGTGAAAACAAATCAAACCCACGGGAACCGTACATTTTTCCGGGATATAAAGCCTATATGTTATACTATAACCTATCTCTGTGCCAAATTTCAACCAGATCCGTTTAGCCGTTCTGGCGTGATTAAGTAACAAACATCCATCCAACTGAACATTCGCATTTAAAATAGTAGTAAGATGAAGAGACAACAAAATTCTATTGTATAAATAGTATTACAGATATGGTATGTACAGATTGTAAATATTTAAGGATGGAAATAAGAGGGCGTTAAAACAATCGACTATGCGAACCGATATTTACGAGTGTATCCGTAAATCAAGTCAGGACAAAAATATGACGCTATAAAAACTTTGCAGCACTCGGTTGTGGCCGCGCTTTCTCTACTTAATTAGTAACTACAGTCTAGAGGTTTCATAATAGTGACATTAGTAAGACTAAGTTATAGAAGGAAAATTCTCAACCTACTTAATATTTTTTTAAATAACAATAGTAAGCAAGCGATAGCCTAGTTGGTTGTTGTACGGACTGTCAAGACGAAATAATGTTCGAAACCCAAATGGCATACACCTCTGACTTTTCTAAAGTTACGTGTGTATTAAATGTTAATTATCGCTTACTTTAACGGTGAAGGAAAGCATCATGACGAAAACTGCATACCTGAGAATACTCATAAAAATTTCGAAGGTATATGAAGTCACCAACCCGCATCTTTCCAGCGTGGTGGACTAAGGCCTAACCCCTCTCATTAGTAGAGGAGGCCCGTGCCCAGCAGTGGGACAGTGTTTAATACAGGGTTGGTATTATTATTCTCAAGTTTTAACTACTTTGATGAGGCAAACACTATTATCTTTATTCCTTTTTTATACTATACACATTGACACACCAAAGAATTATTATCACCAGTCTGTGTCACCGAACAGGCTACACCGCGGCTCTACCATTTGCAAAAACTTTATTTAAGTGGGGTCAGGACTATGTGTGTGACTGTTAGGTATATTTATTTATTTATAAATTCTTGAGAGACCAACGAATGAAAATAATAATAAAGTCAGCCTTGTTTAACTAGGCACAGGCCTCCTCTATTATCGAGAGGCGTAAGGCTTTCGGTCTAGAATAATGCGATTAGTTTCACATACCTTCGAAATTATTACAGAGAATCCTCAGTGTCTTTTCTCACGATGTTTTGTTTCATCGTTAAGTTATCAATATTTTATAATATATACACGATCACTTTGAAAAGTCAAGGCGCATATGCTCCGACGTTTGAGTTGGTCTTGAATCTGCAACATTTGTTACGGAATTTTGTACTACCCCCAACTAGGCGATCAACATTAAAAAAAAATTTAGATAGCTAATTTCTATCAAGACTGTTTTCTTATGTAAACATGTTTATAATAATTCCAAGTGAGCATTTCTGTGCAAAGTTTGTTAGAATTTCTAACATTACAAAAGACATCTAGCCTATCTTTATTACAAAAATTATATAAAAATAAAACCGCCCTCAAAAAAACCCAGACACAACTAAAAAGCAAAAAATAATTGGTTATATTTACATCAATTAATTACATGCAATTTAAATCAATTATTTTTGTAGTCGGTGCCGGTGTCGTTTTCTTTACTTTTAGATTCATAAAAACCAAGTATGGATCTATTTTATATTTTTTATGCCTGATTATTCTGTTTTTTACAAGTTTTGGCTGGCACCCACTCCAAATAATTGATTTAAATTGTATGTAATTAATTGATGTAAATGTAACCAATTATTTTTTGCTTTTTAGTTGTGTCTGGGTTTTTTTACTCAACTGGTTTTGATAAAAATTCCATGGGACCAATCTGGAAGCATATTCTCTGTAATAAAAGAAGAATTTTCCAAATGGGTCAATAAAAGACGGAGTTTTGAGGTAACAAACATAAAAAAGAAATACACGTCGAATTGAGAACCTCCTCCTTTTTTTTGAAGTCGGTAAATAAGATACAATCTCTTTCAGTATATTTTATTTCAATACATAAATTAATACACACCTAATATGTATAACACAAAAACAATGGCAAAATATGTGGACACTTTTATTGTGAATAATAATTCACAAAGAGAATATTTAGTTTCCGTACGGTCAACAGAAGAGAGACAGCCATGATAATTCTTATGTTATGTAATAACTTTGCCTGATAGTCATATTATTTAATAAAACGAAAAATAAATAAAAAGTAAACATTAAAAGTATCCCGACTTCAATTAGAAACAAATCGTGCGTCCCTATAAAATTTGAGGGTTGTCCTCGATTTATCTGAGATCCCATCATCAGATCCTGACTTGGTGCCAATGGGACCACCTAAGAAGTATACCCTTTTAAACAAAAAAAGAATTTCTCGAATCGGTCCAGGCGTCTTCGAGTAATAGGGGAACATACATAAAAAAAAGATTCCGACGAATTGAGAACCTTCTCCTTTTGTTGAAGTCGGTTAAAAAGACGTGGCATTTACCATCAGACATGCGACCTACTCCTCTCATCATTCGTACGAACATATAACTCTTCCGAACCTCCATGTGTGCAAATTGTAAATTCCAGAATGTCCTCTAATTTATAGCTGTCACAACTCCGGATCAGCTTACCGAAGTAATACGGGAGAAAAGTTCTTCCAAAATCCTTTTTTAATACATTTTGCCATCGCGTTTCAACTGTTAAGTCTAACAGCCAATTTAGCTTGTTTTACCATTTGTTTGTACTTCGTTTGGAGGGTACAGTGGGCCTATTCGACGCTTTTTGGCAGATCGCTTGATTCGTTAAACATGAAACGGAAAAAATTCCGGCACGGAAAGTTTTGACGTATTTAATTATACTTTTGTTATAAGTTACTGTGAAGATACAAACTATTATAAAGAAAACAAGAAATAAAGATAATTTTGCTAGCCACATCCAAGTAGTTAAAACTTCAGAATAATAATACCAGCCCTGTAATTAAACATTGTTCCACTGCTAGGCAATAGCGTCCTCTACTAATAAGAGGGGCTAGACCTTAGTCCACCACGCTGGCCTAATGCGGGTTGGTAGATTTCACATACCTTTGAAATTCTTATGTGAATTCTCAGGTATGTCAGGTTCCCTCAAGGTATTTTTCTTCACCGTTAACGCATGAGCAACGTTCAACAATAAGCAATGAATGGACACATTACTTTAGAAAATTCAGGGGCATATGCCGTTTTGGGCTATTTTCGAATCTGCGCCTTTCATCTCGGCAGTACTACACCGAACTAGACTATGGCTCCTATATAAAACTTGAGAAAACAAAGTAAACAACTCAAAAAAGGGTTAATATGGCCCACAAAAATTTATTAAAACAATACACACCCCGAAAGTCAGACACATAGTCCTGATCCCATATTGGGTCAAACCAGTATTGTCAGATTAATTGTGTGGTGGTGAAGGTAAAAGTGAAATCCGTTCAAAATGGGTGTTGCGTGGATGGTAATGTTTCTAATAATGTGTCCATATTTACATGCTTGAAATGGGAAACAAACCTCAACATTTTTTTTATTGTTTTGTAATAAGTATTGCCTCTTAGTTCCTTTAAACGTCTTTTTAATTTAAATTAAATAATGTTAAATAATAATTAATTAAATTTTAATCAATTGTACTGCGTGTAAGTTATACAAATATTACACACTACGTTTGTGTTCTAGACAGCTTTGTTCATAGTTTCTAATACTACTAATATTATAAATGCGAATGTTTCGCTGGATGAATGGATGTATTTTTGTTTCTCAATCACGCTACCACGGCTGGACGGATCTGGTTGAAATTTGGCACAAAGATAGATATAAAAGGTGTAATAGCTTAAGATGCCTCCATGTATACCTTTTCTTCCAAAAATAACCTCCACGCGGGCGGAGCCGCGAGCAACATCTAGTACTCAATAAATAGGACATAATGTAAAAGTAGGTATACTTTTTCATTTCTTTTTGTGACAAGATTTACGTTTGAATTGTGATCTCAGATCGAAGAACGATTGGGCGAAATCTTTATCTTCTGTACAAAGAACGTGGAATAAACCTAATGTTCGAATGCTTTATGTAAATGTGTTGTTTTAGGATTTTACTCGTATCACAGGTGCGCTAAATCGAACATTTTCCGATACTTCTGAAATAAATCTAAGCCCAGTCTGATGTTCCCATTCCGTGCTGGATTAGTTGGAAACTGTGAAAGGCAATTTTCTGGCTTTAAATAAACTCGTTAGCGCTGATCGATGGTTTATCTTTAGACTTTTGTTATTAACGAGGTAGTAATTAAACAAGAGTAATTTGTCAGCGGGGTCGAGCTCGCCACCTATAACGAGATGTTTTCAATAAAATTCAATACGTATTCATTCACGCCTGTAATCCTAGAATGCATAGGTAGAAGTCTAACCAACACCCACATTTCGCCGAGCCTATTACCGTCCCATGTTGTGATAAGTGGCGTATAAGGTTGGGCGCTCGGGAAACGTAATCAAAGATCGTTCTGCATGAGTAAATGTTTATTACTGCATTCAATATGACGAGATACATGGTTTTATATTAGATACGTATGACCTTACATACATAATAGCCTACCCTATCGCCATACCCGGTACAATTACAGGCTCTGGGCTGTTACTGTGTATTTCGTGATAGAAAAACCTAATACCACTATTACCCGATCTGGGGATCGAACCCGATACCTCAGCACAGAGGTCGTACCGCGTACGAATTACAACTGCGCCATCGAGCCAGTCAATTTAATAAAATTGTATTTTTTTATTTTCGAGTATTTTATAATCGAATTATTATATAAATTAAAACCCTCCACTATGAATAGTTTGAAATACACACACTCAATTTGTATACAATGTAGGAATAACTTTCGAATAAGTTAAAGTTGAAAACATCAGCGATTGATTGAAATTTCATAAAATTTTTGACCTTTCGTTAAAACTATTTTTCCCAAATTGTCCGTTCTAGATCCGCTGTTATGTATTGCGGTTGAAGCATTAGTCCATTGATATCGAACAAATAAATTACTAAAACATCCATACAAAAAGAATTTATGTTACAAGAAATATATCTCGATAATATATTCGCAAACTTGCACGTTCCAGAAGAATCAGATAAGAAAAACAACTCGATATTTTATATGAAAAGCTAAAGTAAATTATTCATATACCATATTTCAATTTGTACAGCGAATGTGTGTTTCACGGCTTAGGAAAGGTTTTATACTGTCCAATAAATAAGTATCTTCAATTTTATAGCGCATGTGGTCCGTGCCAGGTACCACCAAACGGGTATATAAAGGTCCAACCTTTTTGCTGATCATTGTATTTACTTCATAAAATTTACTACGATGGACCAGAGTTTCTATAGTTAAGCAAGGATAGATGTTCACATAACAAAGTACTAAAGATAGTTACGCTTACTGTCGAACTAGGATCCTGTGATTTTAACATTATATTACTAGGCATACTAGTTTGTCACTGTAAAATATAGTTTATTTTTTTAAATGTCATTGAAATCCGTTAGGCGGTTTTCGAGATTAGCGTGTACCAAAATCGTGACACGTGATTTTTATATATTAAGATAAAAATATAATGAGTTTGGTATTTTGTATTGTGTATTCAATTTTTTTTTTATTACTGCGTATAAACCGTCGACAAAAGCTAGTGTTGCCCCCCTTGTGACATAATTATTGTGATATAAATAATAATTGTTACTAAGCTGTCGTAAAAAGCAGTGATAGCCTAGTTGGTTGTGGTACGGACTGTAAAGACGAAAGTCTTATCCCAAATGGCATACACCTCTGATTTTTCAAAAACTTACGTGTGTATTAAATGTTAATTATCACTTGCTTTAACGGTGAAGGAAAACATCGTGAGGAAACCTGCATACCTGAGAATTCTCATAAGAATTTCGAATGTATGTGATGTCTACCAACCCGCATTAGGCCAGCGTGGTAGACTAAGGCTTAACCCGTCTCATTAGTAGAGGAGGCCCGTGCCCAGCAGTGGGACAATGTTTAATACAGGGCTAGTATTATTATTATTATATAAGATGTCGTCAGAACGGCACAAGCCTGCTCTCCCACGGAGAGGGGTCTGTGTCGGCTACATGGCTAAACCACATCTAATACCATCCTAACATTTCATTGTACGCAACAAATCGAGTGTGATCGAGATAATGTAAGTAATTTACTGTATAGACAAACTTATGCAACACTTTTAAACTTAGGACAGAAACGCAAAGAATTTGAAGCCATCGAGTGTGTGATGGATTAGATAGGCTGCATGATAGACGTTGGTTATAATGCACGTGATCATCACAAGTAGTTAGACCACAGGACTGCCGTCGAGCGTCGAAGGAGGTGTAGCTCAGTATCAAACAGTTACAACTCTTGCAAACGTCAGTTACGAATATTTAGCAATTTTGTAAAGTAGGCATTGGCTTTCCTTCACTTACATAACACTATGATGCTTTTATCAATAGGTACAGAGCGATTACTTTAGATTAACTCGTAAAAGGTGAACATATATTATATCTAACTCTTAGTATATATAAATGCCGCGAAATTGAATTGTTTTACAAAACAAATTGATTCGTAGGTACAAAATTTAATAACAGCATCATAATATTTCCATGTTTACATGTATTCATATTTAGCTTGAAGTTTTGAATTTTAATGAAACTTTATTCGCTTTACTTATATCCCTCTCACATTAGTTTTAATTGCATTCGCATGTCTCTTATTTGCACGGAAGGCAATTGAAATATCCTATGGACGGAAAATGGCAACAATTCAATTTCGCTTTCTTGCTACAGTACATATCGAGTCCCTTTTTGTATGGACGCGAGCGCTGCGGCGGCTTCAACGTAGAACGCTTGGCTTCATGCCATTTACGAACAAAGCAACTCGGCCAGAGTCGCTGTCTCATTACAAGCGATGCGCGTCGTGATGCGATGGTGTGCAATGAGGCAGGACTCTGTCGCCACACAGCGGTGGGTATGCATCACTCGTACTCTCGTACGGTACCTGTGTGTCGGTGTGTGCTGCGTTGAACACGTCTGCTAATGTATGTAGGCTCTCACTACTCAACTGTTCTATTACTAGTGTAATTTAAACGTGTCCGTGTTTGTACACAGATTCAGCCAATATACCAGGGGGCGAGGATACCGCGACTGGCGCACGCGCGGCGATCCCACGCTCATCAACTCCCTCTGGCGCAGTCGGCAGCCGCTCGGCATACGGAAGCAACTCGGTTAGCGCGACCGACACGTATTCTCATACATTATTAACCAACTAACCAACCTCCCATCTTGTACGCTTAGCTGCATGTGGAACAAAATTCCATATGTGACGCATACTGATCGTGATCGTTGTTTGACAGGCAACGCGGAGGTGTACATAATACTAGCGCTGCTGATCGGGTTCGTGACGGTGGTGGTGGGGTGCTGGCTGTCGGACAACTGTTGGTCTCCGGAGCCGGAGGACGCGCTGGCGGGCGGGTGACCCGTGGCGGCGGGCGCGTGCACGCACGTGTAGCGCCCGCCCCCCGCACCACTCGCACCGCCCGCACCCCTCCTGCTCGACAGGGAGAGTCCGCTGGGCGCAGGGTCGCTGTCGCCGGTGCTGCCGGCACCACCACGCGCGCCCACGCTGCTGCACGCCGCACGGCTGTGTCGCGGCGCATGTCTCGCGCTGCCCTGCGACCGGCGTCACCGCCCGCCGCTCTTCTGACCGGAGCCCGCGCACCGCTCCTGTCGCGTCCACGAGAAGAGTAACGGCGCGGGCGTGCACTTGGTCGGCGGCGGCTCGGGCGTGGCGAACGGGGGAATGTGCGATTGATATGTTCGCCGGACTGTCGCGTGTCACGGACGACTCTCGGTTGACATGGTTGTGTACGCTTAAAGTGCTCTACGACTATGCGTTTGTGTAACAGTGATTAAAATGCAGGTAAACGTTCTGATGTACCGTAAGAGCTTTGATTTAGATTTCTATGTACTTATTAATAAAGTTGTAATAAATGTGTATTGTGGAGGGGCGGGAGTGCTCCTGCAGTCCTGCACTAAATAAGTTAGGTTCGCTGCGGCGAGTGTCGACTGTTCTGGTACAGTCGGCGCGGCCGCCGGCGCCCGTCGAGTCGTGTTTATTCGTAGTGTGCGCTTCTAGCGATGCTGTAACTATACTCGTACTCCCCGACGTAACTAACCTGAGTGGTGGTGTGCGTACATTTCTGCGCACCCCCTTACTATTGTTTCTAAAAGTATGTGCCTTGTAACGCTTTCCTCGACTTGACTCGTAGTTTAGAGCGTGTTTTGGACCGTTTAAGGGAGCGATGGCTCTTCTCTCTGTCTGTCGTAACTCGTACGGGTGGATATAACCCCATAAGTGCAATACACATCATGACCGTGCCTTTACAGTTCTATAGACTTTGAGAGGGACGTAATTTACAATAGGTTTTAACAGATCGCTTTCCTCGGTCGATGAGCTGCCGCCGGTTTTTTTATATTTTTGTATAGAGTCCCGCTTGTTATGTTATGTTGTGGGGTTGCACTCGTGGGCCGTGCATGTGGTACCACGTGACACGACATAGAGGAAAGTGAGCTAGGACCAAATGTAAACAAAACCAGAGTCAATTGGATTATTGTAACTGTTCGAAACGCCACCGCAATAGGATAAGAGTCAACTTAAATAGACAACGACGCGGTTATGAATAAAATTGTAGTGTTTTGATCGTTTTTGGCGTATTATACACTATGTAAGTGCTTAGTGTACCTCCTGGATGTAGACCGTTAATGTTAAATAAATAAATGCGAGTACTAGAAACTCTGGAACCTTCTTTCTAGAACGCACCGACATATTCGGCGAGTCTTGACCTTGGGAATGCCTATTCTCACACCTCTAGCGTTTCAACTCTGATCTTAGTAATAAATTACGACAAAATAATATTAGGCGCGATAATTAGATTAAATCACGGATTTGTAAGTTGTATTAGATGCACTTTTTCAATCAGAATGTACTTTTTTGCGTCGTATAGAGAAATGAGAGTTTTTACGGAACATCGAAATATGTTTTGGACGTTATATCCAATTTTGATAAGAATATTTTAGTTGTATGTATAAAAATGTAAGTCGCAGACAATACGTTGGATTATTTTACTGAGTTTGAATTTCTCTTTCATTTATTCATGCTAAAATAAACCGTAAGCAGCGGCTCTGCTGTGACCTGGCATTGCAGAAGTCTATGGGCGGCGGTGACTATTAACCATCAGGTGGCCCGTGTGCTCGTCTGCCTATTCAGGCATTAAAAAAAGTATACAACGGTGTTAAATATTTTACATAGAATGCAATTGCATTATAAATCATTCAGATATTGTCCCCAAGGCGATGCGACCTTATATTTTGCGAATAGGAGTCGAATAAATCTCACTCGTCGCTATCTTCACTCCGCAAACGAAACGATAAATTGAGATCAAATGAAATGTATTGCTATAATTTGTCTTAACCGAGGTAAAATATTGACTTGAAGATGCTGATCGAAATTATGAAAGCATTTTTTAACTATAGATATACGAAGGCACGTATATAATTTGTATGAAATGTACTTAGTATACCCTTTCTACTAATATATAAAATAGTGTACATTTAATAAATACGTGTTCTCATTGAGAGATTCGCGAGGCAAATGATGCAATTTTTGTACAAACTTTTATAACAGAAATACGAAACACGTAAAATTTGTAATCTTTTAAAGTTTTACTTTTTATTGAAAAAAGAATTGTATTTAAATAACATGATGAAATGTTGGTTGCTATTATCTGTTATAGAAGTTCTGTACGTGTATTATAGACGCTTATATTCATTAATACTTGCCTCGGGCACCTCTCCAACGCTCTATTTTATAGATAAGTAATTTTGTTGCTTCATTGTATCACTTCCCCATTGGTAAATACACACATGTATAAATGTAAGTTAATGGTTATTCTTTGAATAAGATTTCGTCGTAAATAAGGACCCCGACTGAATAGTCAAATTTTTTAAGCATTATGTAAATGTTAGTTAGGCTGTAGACGAGTGTAGACAGACATTTTCTCAGAACCGAGGTATGCGAGAAGCCAGCATTGTTCCGATACGTCAATTTCATCATTTTTAATTAACGACATATTTCAAGGCCCTAAATATATTTTCCTGCTTAATTATCATTATAAATTAATTAAGACTCGATATATATTTTTTATTATCTACGTTGAATGTATAATATAAAATAATTATGGTTTATGTAAAATATTTACCTATTTTAAATTATCCCGGGTTCGTTTCGCGCTTATGTATTACTAGAACGTGAATAAACATAATGAGGGTCTGTTTGGAGTGGCTGATTCAGGAATTGAGAGAAAATGTATGCTCAAAATATACTTAGTGGTTATAACATAGATAATATCATCATTTGTCACGAATAAATATATGTAATATCTCAAAAATACGTTTTAATTCATCCCACACTAATTAAGATACAAATATGTGATAATACAAGGGTTAATTTAAGCTTGGATATATATATATAAAAATGAATCCCTATTTTCCTTGGTCACGGTATCACGCGTGAATGGCTGGACCGATTTCGCAATTTTTGTGTTGTTTGTTATTGTCAGAAGAAGGTTCTTATGAAAGAAAAAACAAAAAAGTTGCTAGGAAAATTTGAAAATTTAAGAAAACTTAACGACCATATAACTCATATAACTTTTCTAATGTAATCATAGCGCGTTTGACATAACTGTCAGTCGTTTGACAGTTCGCAAAATAAAGGAACATGTAATAGCTTAAGATGACTCTATAAATTTTATACCTTTTCTTCCAAAAATAACTACCACGGGCGGAGCCGCGAGCAAAAGCTATAAGAAATATTACTTATTGCTTTATACGGATTTCTACATTTCAAATCCTATCTTCACTTATAACGCTTCTTTAAAACATAATCAAACACATGACAAACAAAACGTCTGTAGCAGTCGCGTCGGGATCATTAAAGGCATTAGAAAATGGACGTACTAAGAAAATGTTTGCGAAAGGGACTTTCAGTGAGGTCCACACGAAATATAGGGCACGGCGCTATTCGCAGCTTGCGACACAAAAAGCCTTTTTCGTTTGATACTCCCACCAACAGCACGTATGCATTATTAACAGACACAAGTGAATTTTCAACTGAAGAAACTTTTAATAATTCACGCAAACACGTGTGCTACAAGCACATATATCATATATCATAAAACAACATTCTTAAAATATGTTTTTCCATGTTAATTTTTAAACTTACTCTTACTTACTCGTCTTTCTATTTACACTTCTGACAGATTGTTCTGGAATCCATTTACCTTCGGGCGCGGTTTCGGCTTTGATAATTGATAATTTACTAACCAAACCACTATGGCCAACACAAGAGAAAGCTTTACACGGTGTAGAATTTAATCTGGGTCGAGGGACCATGTGAAATTTGGAAAAAGAGTGTAACTTGCTAGTTAGAAGATTAATTTAATGTGGAACTATTTCTAATGTAGACGAATGTACAATAGCTTCATGATAACTATAATAAATAGTGGTCCCGGGCAGACGTTGTCCTGCCATGAACCATAAAAATTCAGATGTCGACAACAACGCCACTTATAGGATCTAAAACTTTTCTATCTTTTATTTGGACACCACACAAATACTCAAAATTTAATTGAAATCGGTTGACTGTTTTCAAAGTCTATAACGGACATAGGTAGAATCAATTTTTGTGTTTTTTATATATACAGATTTGCTTGCATTAAGTAAACGCGACCCGGGTGATAATCAATCGTGTACTAATTACATGAATGGCTAATGAACGCCGCGGTAGTTAAAACGCTTATAAAGAAGTATGGTGCTAGCCCGTACTCACTGGAAATATCAAAAATACCTTAAAATGAATATCGACACGCTAGGAGCTGGGGGTATAAATAAATAAATAAGTCCCACACTAAGATACGAGTCTAGTGTTGTGGGTATCAGGGTCTACGAGAGACTTTCGGTCTCACAACACCCAGACCCCGGACACAATTATCTGTCTGTCACACAAACATTTGACCCGGTGTAAACATCGAACCCACGGCCTCTCGTTTCACAGCCGGCAACGCGCCAACTGCGCCACGGAGGCTGTCAATTATTAAGGTTTAAGGGTATTAAGGTTAACTGTGCGATGAAACGCACAGAAGGTCATAACTGAAAGAAAACGTTAACTAATCCGTAACATCAGTATTAAAATAAATATTCCCGTAGCAGACGTTCATAACGCTCTGAGTAGAGTATTAGAACATCCTGATTCCACACTTTTTACGATCTTACTTGTAACCTTGAAGGATAAAAGACCAAGGGGTACACTATATTTATTTTTTATCCTGGCATGGCAAAATGACCACACTGCGCCTGATGGTAAGCGCAGTACCGTCCAATTAGAGTATCGAGTAGCGAGAGACAATCTATCCCCTGCTACTCAACACAATCATGCCAGCCTGCTTCACACTACGCCATGGGCAAGAAGGTGATGAAGCGGTCGAGGGTCTAGTGTACTCTGAAGGGCGCAAAACGGCCGAACAACATACCCCAACTCTAGACCCCTGACAAAAAACATTTGTCTGTAATGTGTATCTACATTAAATATAACGCTACCATTTCTAGACTCTCAAGTTGGCACTGGAGTCTGAACGTCGTGCTGTTGAAGAAGTGGCTGTCGCGGCTAACAGCTTGTTTTTACTTTATCAAAACAGAGCAATTTGCCGCCCGCAGCCCGCATCCCGACTAACTGCAGGCTCTTGACCGCGCGGATCGCACGAAGTTGGCAAAAACTTCGCCCCGCCTCGCCAACTGATTGTCGAACTAATATGTTGACAGCTGGTGCTGAGTGTCAAGCGAATGGACACTTTAGTGACTACATATTAAGCAAGTTAAGTTATACAGCAATACAGACAGCCAAATGGTGCAATGGGCTGAAAAACCGAGAGCATTAATTGACAAACAATTGCGGCTAACAACTTTTTTAAAACACAAGCAGTTCCAAAGACTATTCTTCGTCTAGCCAGGTATAAGACTGAATTAACAGCCTGGTTTTAAACATTGTCCGACTGCTGCTTCTCAACTAATATGTTAGGCCTTAGTCCAGACACTTATAGTGTAATTAATTTGCGATAAATTGTTTTAGACAGACCTATTTTTTTTATCTAGGCTAGACGAGTAAGTGTGTATAATGGTGATCTCCATCGCCCATGAAATCTACAAAACCAGAAGAGTCATGGCTACGTAGCTGGCTTAGAGAAGTCACAGAGACTGGGCAGAAGAGGGATCCAGAAACCTTACTCACCGTACAATACGGATCATTATTACTTTGGTACGATATCGGTTCTCTATTTATCCCGTAGACTTTATCATACCTCTGTCATTTAAAATAATCACCAATTATTATTTTTATTTTGTTGCATATCACAATTGAAATATCATAACGAAATCAACAATGAGTTGAAAACTATTAATTGTTTTATAAATAACTCCATGGTACATTATAACGAGTTTTTGATGGTAATATTAAAATCTTTGATCAATATTCGATGGGGCGGGAGCATTCACATCGTTGCACGGTGTTAATGAGACCATCAAGAACCGCTTCAACACATTCACGGTAATGAAACCAGCGTTATGATTTAAAAATCAATAGTTATTTTTCTTTTTAGCAACATGCTTTTGTATCATTTGGGGTTTCATGTTTTGAGAAGGTATTATGCATGGAATGCACCCAGACAGATGGGCGAAAATCTACTGACCGGATGCCACACAACGGTCGGCGAAGACGTGGAAGGCCAAGAATGCGATGGAAGTACGACCTGGATACTTTTTAGAGGCAATGGCGCAATATGGCTGAAGGCAGAGAGGAGTGGAAGAGGGAGACCTTTTCCTAGCAGTGGGACATATTCACATACCTTTCGTCTAGTACGATGCATTCAAGATGATTATCTCTACGTTCGTTCAATGATCAGTCCCCAATGTTGATGATCAATACCCTCTGATGAAAAACGGAGATGTCCGGTTTAAAAAAATAAACTGGACTTGCCCTGAATTGGATTTTTTGTCTGATATGGTAATGGGCTCGCCATGTCATGGAACGGAGACGAAGCGATCTAATTCTGAGTTTGTATTCATTTTTAATTAGCACTTCCTAAACGAGGAATTAATCGCGATAAAACCTACATACCGAAGATTTATTTATAAACAAAATTGAAAATATGTTAAGACTAACCCGCATTAGGCCATCCCGGTTAGATGAACTAAGGCCCATACCCAGCAGTTAGACAGTATATTACAGACCTAAATCACACATTGGCTACTTCTTCTTTAGAGTATTCAAATTGTACGTAATAAATGACCTTTTAAAGCCGTATTAACATAAATAAACTTGCCATTTACGTTATAAATACACCTAACTCAAACGTCTATTAACGTCAGGTAGGGTGAGCAAAAATAAGCACGGTTAGCATATATTCCTGGATGGAGCGTTCTATTAGAGAGCTATCGACGATCGATGTGCTATAAATGTCTCTACCAACGCCACACCGAATAAGAAATAAAATGATGAAGTGTCGCGTCGTATAGACCTTGTATTTAGAATTGATGGGTTGGATGACACAGTCGGTTAAAACATGATTGATCGAAACGTTATTCTAAGAGTTCATCTAGCCTATGTCACTTTTGGCTCTACATGTCTCAGAGAACCAAAACTGATTACCTAGCAACAATGATCAAATCAGTATCAGAATATTGGACGTCAATATTTGTATCGCTACCTCGGCGGCGCAGTTGTAATTGCGCATGCGTTACGACTTCTATACTGAGGTCTCGGGTTCGATCCCCGGGGCGGGGAGGTGATGTTGGGTTTTCCTATTTAGAAATACTCTGTATCAGTCCGGAGTCTGGAATTGAGCCTGGCATGGCGATAGGCTCGCTTCCTAACACATTATGGGACCGTAACAAATTCGGCGATAAGTGGGTGTACTGGTTACACCTCTGCTTAGCCCTTCAGAGATTACAGGCGTGGGTTTATTTGTATCAAAATTTAAATAAATGTTGATGATCTTAACTCATTACTTACTTATATAAAACTCAAAATTGTTTCTACATATGTCCGATATAGACTTTGAAACCACTCAACCGATTTCAATGAAATTTTGTGTATGTGTGTGGTTGGGTCCTACTTAAAAGATAGGATAGTTTTAGATCCAGTGGCGCTGTTGTCGAGATCTGAATTTATTATTTTTGCGACGAAAATTCGGTCCACAGAGAAGGCGGTTTATGGCAGGACAGCGTCTGCCCAGGATCACTAGTACAGAATTAGACAAAGGTTGTGAAGCTTTTGCATTAAATCATACGCCTAGATCCCTGAATGAAGTTAATAGAAATACTTGCGCGAAGTCAATATCGATTAAAATCGAATCGAAGTGTAATAGAAATCAACATCGATTGGCTGTGAAACGTGAGGCTGCAGATTCGATCTGGGTGTTGAGAGACCGTGTTCCCTCTTAGTCCTTGATACCAATGGTCCATGGTACAGGTTTGACCTAGTGGAGTGAGGACTATGTGTGTGACTATCGGGTGGGAACAATTCCAATAATAATAAACTCCATAAAAAAACGATATATATAAACATTAATACCAATTTCCCTTGGTCACGGCATCACGCTACAAAGGCTGGACTGATCTGGTTGAAATTTGGTACAAGGATAGATTATAGTCTAGAATAAATAGCACATAGACTACTTTTATCCCGGAAAAATGTACAGTTCCCGTAGAAGAGTTTAGTTTTCCACAGAGCAAGGGATCGACATGATTTTTTACATAGTGGCAGTATAGGGATCAGAAAATGACATAGGCCACTTTTTATCCCGGAAAAATGCACGCTTCCTATGTGATAGCAAAACATAGAAAGGACTAATAGCTTAAGATGTCTCCATGGATTGTATACCTTTTCTTCCAAAAATTACCTCTACGCGGACGGAGCCGCGGGCAACATCTAGTAGTCTATAACTTCAGAATATTATTGTAGAAATATTAATTTAGTTTAGATTTCTCACATTAACAACTTTTGTCTGGTTTATATACAAATTTCAACAGGGAAAAAATATTATGAACTTCTAGTGATAAAAAATATATTGCTCTTACTAGAACTCATAATTCTCAATTTATACAGTCTCATTAATGTTTTTTTTCCAGGAAAATATATTCTACTTTGCTAGAAAAGTTACCTTATTATTTCTGTAACTAACTAACTCTTAAAATATATACCTATAAAAGACATACTGTATGTATATATCTTAACCTTTATATACATAATTCTTCTGGCAATATAGGTATTCATACGCGGTGAAGATAATTTACTATAAGGTAACCCACTTGCTTAATAAATAAAAACTAGAAATATATTCAAAACAATACAATTGAAGACACAGAAGTAATAACATTTTTAGGACTACATGACAGGAAACTAAAATGGAAAATCATTTAGATTATATTTGTAAACGCTTAAATCAACAGTCATATGCTCTTTATTAAATAAGTAAAATATCAGATAAATCTGCCGTCCTCAGTGCATATCATGGACCTGTGTCTTCTATTCTGAGATATGGTTTGATGTTTTGGGGAACTCAGTGAACAATGACCTAGCTTTTAGGGCTCAGAAACGATGCATTCGATCAATGGTAAACATTGAATCAAATGACTCTCGCCTC
This sequence comes from Laothoe populi, assembly GCA_905220505.1. Taxonomy (NCBI): domain Eukaryota; kingdom Metazoa; phylum Arthropoda; class Insecta; order Lepidoptera; family Sphingidae; genus Laothoe; species Laothoe populi. The sequence continues at coordinate 2,116,370 of HG992156.1, forward strand.
CCACATTTTAAAGAATTAAAAATACTACCACTTCCCTGCATGTTTGTTTATGAATGTGCCTTTTTTGCTAAAGTAAACAAACATCTCTTTAAATTTAGTAACCGAAACAGACGTAATGAAATGAACAATGTGCTCCACAAAACTACATTATTACATAAAAGTGTGTTTACTTAATTCCTAAAATATATAATAATTTACCAAGATTTATTACCCAATTGAATAGTATTAGTTATTATAAGAATAAATTGTTTCAGTTTTTAAATGAGAAATGTTAATATGATTATTTGAATGATATAAAAATGTGAAATATTTTAGAAAACTAAAATTATTTTGTTAATAAATGTGTAACAAAATATTGTATGCCAATATGTCGAGACATAGCTATACAATATAAAACAACATAACGCCATTGATTCCTATGTACCACAATAAAACGATTTGATTTGATTTGATATTTAGAGATTTCAAGTCTACTTGTAAAGTAGTTTGAAAAGTCCCTTGCAATTTGAAACCGGTAAGTTAAAACACATCTGAAAAGAAACGAGCATTCTATGCATGATTTATATCAAAAGTTCATAAAGTATTCGTGGAGCCCGTCTGTCCGTCAGACCTTTGTAATTTTAATCCGTACATACGAGTGAATTTCTGCTTTCCCACGCGTTAACTTCTAGTTAGAAAATAGACATAAAGTGCTGAGTATTTAAATTACCTTATTAATTTTTATGATTCAGAACTGGGCGTAGGAATTTGGGCGGGCTGATGCGAGGAACTAACTACCTGGTGAATGTACCAGGGAGATATTAGACGAGAACTGGCTTAGACAGAGTTGAATGAGCAATGCAAAATACCTTCACTCAATATTGAGTAACAACAGTCTACAGAAGAATGAGTATTCATTTTGAGGGAAAATTACCAATAATCAGAAATATTTTTTATTATAGCTCATCAAAGAGATGACACTTCAACCAGTGGTTATATTTCAGGCCAAATATAATGCCGAGCTTCGAGACCCTCGTTTGTTGTTGTCACGGGGAAAGCGTTTTATTACTGCCACCCGCTCCGGGGGGAAGCGGTATAAGAATAAAACGGTTACGCTGGACTAGCCGGTCTTACGACCCAGTACCCTCTCGCCCGGATGATGGCTATCCTGGCAGCCGCTGGGCCGAGCCCCTACCCCGAACTTCGAGACCCTGCGTACTTAGAGAGTTGCCAGAATTATTCCAGCCTGATACAATTGAATACACACTAGCTGATCCTGAATCGTTTGACGTCCGGGATTCAAATCCTAGATCAAATAAACCCAAGATTTGTTTTAGTTATCGATTTAAAAAATCACACATGAGTTCTTCCGTGTCCGGGATTGCGATGTGCCTGATATGGTCGCCACCTAGGTCATGGGACGGTAATAAGCTCGATGAACCGAGGTTAAGCCTCTGCCATCCTCGTCTGAGATTTAGGTATGAGCTTATTTATTTATACAGCATGTAACGCATACCCCGAAAGTAGTTTGTTAAAAGAAGGCTACTGTGTAGATTTCACATCCAAGTCACATCTGGAAGCGTGATAATAAAGACGAGACTAATTAATTACCTAATAAATTAATCTATGATATTATGAATAATTTTAACATCACAAACAAGATAAAAGAGGTGAAATTTTAACAAAAACATGAGCATCTCTTGACAAAGAATCTGCAAATTATCCCCAAACTTCGGAAACTCGAACAAGCTCCATTCAGAACGTTTGAAAATTGATAGAAGTTTATTCCAAGTTAATTTTACGCCATCGGCTTTGATCTCTTCGAGGAATTAATTTCGCGAAAAGGCTGCTGTGATATTCTTTTAAAAGCAATTTAATGATAATAATATATTATTATCATAACGTTATAACGTTATATTATTCACATAATGTACCGTATGTTATAAAGCTGTTGGTGTAGTTGTCGTATCATGATCTAGAGTAGTCTAAATAAAAATATTATGTTAGAGTTGTTCCCATTTATTAGAAATAACGAAGGTATGTTAAAGGTATTTTAGAAAATCAGTAAAGCATTTGACTTGGTGTAGTAAACGCCACACATTTTATAGCCCACTGCCCACCTGCTGGGCTTCGGAGGCTTTGACTGAAAGGAAAACGAAACGGTTTAACTAAAGAGTTTTCTGTGTCGTTTGGGTATTAAAGCGAAAGTACGATCCGTACTTACGTAAATCTATCATCAACATATAGGTTAACGCCTGAAACAAAATACCGCTACCCTAGTGGCAGCTATACGACACCATAAGATTCTGAAATTGAGCGCCAGGACAAACAATAAATTTAGAGTTTATTTTGCAAAATACACTTTAATTTTTAGAAATTGAAAGCGATATGCTTGGAGTACTAGACGATCTTCAGTGGATTCTAACAGAAACTAGTTGCAATTCTGTCTGAATTTAGAGAGTCAGACATAATATCAAAAGCATCAGTATCAGTATCAATATCTTTTCCAAAGTACACTACACCGCTACGTACAGTGCCGTCCACATAGAGTATCGACAGGTCAGAGACGATTATCTTCCACCATTCGACACAATGCCCGCCTGCTCAATTGCTTTGCTGAAAGGACCCAATACCAAATAAGAAAATGTTATAATATGTTGGTCTAATAGTATGTAATGCGTCAATCAAATTATTTTATTTGGACAAAAGGACGGCAGCACTGACTACTCTTCGGATATTGTAGATGTCCAATATACAGCGTGTTGCAGCAATAACGCTCATCCTCAGAGTTCTTAGTTGAAACATAAATTTATAATCGCTTTCAACTGTATTTGTAAAACCCTTTATTTATAGCAGATTTCATATACTGCTGCATATTAGAAAGCCTTATCATCTATACTTATATTTAAATTTCATTTGTTTTGACTGTTTTACGAAAAGTGTCTGTCATGTATGGGTTTTAGTTCTAATTATTTTTAGGATAATATTACTTATTTTTTAAAGCTTTAATCGGTTATGTAGTCTGTTCTTAACAAATTACTTACAATTATTATCCTTACCATTGTTACGTATTATAATCTGTGGGCAGTAACGTCCGCATAACCCAGCTGTGAAGTCCTTTCCGAAAGAAAGAAACCAATATCATCATCCAGCTGTCAGTTGTACGTGCATTTAGGCGCCATTTTATTTGTATTGCATAACGAAACTATAAGCTGTAAAACTAAGATTTTAAATAAACCATACCCCAATAAATACCGGAGGTTACCATCTGGTGACATAGTATGTTTGCTCCCCCTATCCTAAAACTCTTTAGAAATATTTATTTGTTAATTAACATTGATATTCATGACCGCTTGAACGGTGTTATATATAATAAGAAGCTAAATTTTAAACAATCCACACATACAGTATGATATTTATATAAGCTACTGCTATTCAACGTTTTGTTCATGTCGGTTCATCGACCGTCATCCCACTCAAGGCTAACCGTCGCGTCGTTCTTGTTTGTATTAGGAATGTACCTAACTAAAGATACTGTACATATCCATATGAGCACTATAATATGGTGCTTCGGTTGCTGACGCTAATGTTGTTTTTTTTTTTGCTTCATTCTCTCTTTTTATACAATAGAGAAGGCAAAGGTCTCCACAATGCAGCCTTGTCTATCTTTATTTTTCAAATCTGGGATGATATTGAAAAGTTTTCTTCTTCTCTGGTTTCTATGATTGACAAGTCAAGGAAGCCATATCAAAAGGCCAAAGCAATGTCTGTGGTTTTTATCTATTCAAAAGGAGAAAGCCATGTCCAATATTTTTCCATTGTAAAGGCCGAAGCCATGAGGAAATAGTCACAATTCTAAAGGCCATAGCCATGTCTGAAATAGTCACAATTTAAAAGGCCAAAGCCTTGTCTGAAACAGCGCTAATGTTATTATTTGGTTATGGATCTGAATGTTCGTTATTATATTTCAAATGACTATGAAATTACTGTTATACAGCCTATAAATACTTAATCACGGCATCAATACATAGAACTAAGGCAAATAGCAATCGCTTCGAAGCGTTTAGGTAATGCCTTACAACGCGGTAATCGCCATGGGATTCTATATTAGTACGTACATACAAACATATTCATGCCTGTATTCTAGGCAGACTATTGAATGCCACATACTATGAATTCAGGTTCAGCATTTTTTTTTTTTATCCTGCACGGCAAAGTTACCGCACTTCACCTGATGGTAAGCGCAGTACGGTCCAATTAGAGTATCGAGTAGCGAGAGACGATCTATCCCCCGCTACTCAACACAATCATGCCGGCCTGGTCCTTCACACTACGCCATGGGCAAGAAGGTGAATAAGCGGTCGAGGGTCTATTGTCAGAGTACTTAGATGGCCGCAAAATGGCCAACATTGTACCCCAACTCTAGACCCCCAAAAAACCGGATGTACACTGGCTGATCCCGGAACGCGACACACTTGCGTGTGCCACTATGGCGGGTTTTTCACCCTGTGTACGGTGGTCGCTATCCGGGCGGATATGAATATCTATATCTAATCTATCTAATAATACCAGCAGCATACTGGTATCTTGTCCTTTTTGGTAAATATCATATTGGCAGCCTCGGTGACGCAGCGGGCGAGTAGCTGTGGAAGGAGAGTCCGCGGGTTCCACCCTGCATCTAGTCCCGCAAGTATCACAAGTGTTCGGAAAAATGTAATAAGTAGTGAGTAAAATACAAACCAAAATAAACTTTATTTTCATAATGATAACGTTACAAATACGCTTAATACATACGTCAATAAGGGCGAGTATTGCCAGTTTTAGTCCGCACACCGGCGTCCGAATGATCCGTGACTAGCTCTACGAATATTTGCTCCGTGTCTGGATGTTGTGTTACAAGGAGCCCCTTATAGGTTTTGATACCCACATACAGATTTAACCCGAAAAAAATAAGCCCGGAGTTTCTTTCTGCCTTTCTTCTTCGGGTCGTTATCGCTTAGATAGTTAGTGAAAGGCTGGTAGGTTAGCTAGACTAGGGATTACTTTCCTTCCAAATCCGTCCAGTCTCCTTTCTCCTGTCCCGTTCCTGTCCCTTCTCCTGATCATCATCTCCCGTCACTTCCATTACCGAAGATTAGGATTCCTTTAATTTTCCGATCATCTTCTTTTTTCCTTTTCCAGTCCTATCCTCGTCGTTGTATCCCTGCCTATCAGCCCTTGACGGTGGATTCCAAGGTCCTACGCCATTAACCATGATTACTCATTCCGTATGGAGAATTCCCATTTGTATTTTGACCTGTCATAAGTGCTTTTTATATGCCTACATGATGAATAAAGATTTTTATTTATTTTAACCTAGTGTGAGGTCAGGACTATTAGTGTGACTGTTGGGTGTATTTATTTATTAAGCATACGTTCTCCTTGAATGCCCTCTTCTGACTTTCTATTCTCATTCATACGATAAATGTAAATAGCACATAAACATATATTTATAATAATAAAATGTGTAGTCTGTGCTCTATGTTTGACTATTAATTTATTCGTGTATTGGGAAAAAATTACTAAACCTAATTCGATAACGTTCTCAGCGAAACACTAGACATACAGACAACATATAGGCTATACACATTTATTTATCCCAAATAGTCTTTATCTCTAATACTAATTCTTATATAATATATTTGAAACTTATAACGTATTTAAACTTCCTCCGTGGTGCAGTAGGCGAGTATCTGTCTGTGAAACGAGAGGCCGTGGGTTCGATTCCCACACCGGGACAAATGTTTCTGTTAGACAGATATTTGTGACGGGTCTGAGTTTTGTGAGACCGGAAGTCTCTCGTAGTCCCTGATACCAACAACACAAGACTTGTCTCTTAGTGTGGGATCGGGGCTATGTGTGTGACTGTGTTATTTATTTCATCCGTCCTCAACTGCTAGAGTATCTGATAAATAAATTAGCATCCCGAAGATTATAGATTACACATTTCATTCGATCAAAATTCATAAAACTGTATTGAAAATTATTATAATATGCAAAACTCGAATCCAATTTAAATATGAAGTAACAAGTATTATGAATATCGATGCGAAAACGAAATAGACTTTATAACTAGGACCAAACCCCATCTGTTCGTGGACGCAGAATCCAATTACTGTATGCCTCGTGGAAGAATAATTGAGCCCCTAAAACAATCAAGAATACATTTGAAAAATGGGGACAGCAATTTTGAATGCCCTACTGTACACACTATCTGAGATCCTTAAAAACACGCTTTTAACTACCTACCAGCGTTTTAATATGAAAATGCCATCACCGCACCTGTTTAGAGTTAGTTCGAAAACCTGACCACACCAAATGAAAGCAACCGCCGCTAATAGGTATAATTAACTAGAACACTAACTGAACGTAAAATCTATACAATTGAACGCCTAAATTGGCCTTTGATTTTACTCTTTTGGTATAGTCAATACTAACAGTGCCATAACTAAAAATATATCATGCTTAGTTAAAATGTGTATTTTGAAGGACATAGTCAATTCAGTTTTGCTATAAAAAAGGAAATCCATATTATGGTATCATATATTTTACTGTATTGTCTATGTAAGAAAAAAGGTTTTGTAAATATTCGTTCAAGTTAAAAAATAGAATTTAAGATAGCCACAAATAAAGGAGAAGGGAGATACTTCCTTCAGCATAACGGATTGGTCGGATTTTAAATCTTGACTACGTTTCCTAAATTGATCCAAACTGTGTCTGCTATAGGACCCTAGCATGACCTAAGACGACGGTTTAACAGACTATATTATGAGCTGAAAGCCTAAGTTAAATACCCGCATTGAGGTCAGTTGCAAGCAGAACTCGTTAATTTTTTCGGTTTATAATTAGCAATTATTACCTTTCCTTGGCATTCGGGTAATGACGTATTTATACTTTTTAAGTTTATTCATAGTAAGGTCGGCAAAGGTTATTGAAACGAAATAAATGAATAATGGATAACCACATTGCTGTACAAAAGGCAACAGCTAAACTGCCACGTCATTGATTTTCTGTAAGGCAGAGTGAAAGAAAATAGCCATCCATTGGTTGAACACTATATATATTTTTCTTATGCCTAGCTAGCGCACGTTTTTCCGTAGCTTTTATCTTAGTGGTTTTTCACTTGTCAAAGATCTAATACACAATGCCGTGTTGCCAATAATTATAATTTCCTCAAATATTTAATTATCTTTTATGGATCACCCAAAATTAAAGTCCGACCTCAGTTAAGCTAGCCAACAAATTGTGAGCCTTTTAATAAAATCAGCTCAGAACACAGTTGTATCAGTTAGTCAATTAATCAAACTTCACTCCAGAGTGCTATAAAAAGCTATACCACAGCCCTTGTATCGCCCACGAGTAAAAGAAAAACGGGAAGCTATATTTCAGTCACGTCACGACGGACGATAAATATAGAAGAGCCAACTAATAATTCAACAAACTGTGAACTATCCATGGTGGGTGTTAGTGCTAATGGCGTGTGAAGGATACCTTCCATGTGACGGCCAAATATTAACTACTAACTTTTACTATTAGGTTGTTCGGAAAGTCATTTGTTTTTTCTATATAAAAATGAAAGACTAAGTTTTAATATTGAAATAAATATTTGTTAATTTATATGTTGTCCACCAAGGAAGTCAGTTATTTTTACTAATTCGAATACAAGTTTGGATGTTACTTGATTTATCTTTAGGGACGAAAAATAGAGCACCACAGTCGTGTGATGAAAGCGTCTTTTGTCAGCGTGCTCGTGCCACAACGGAATTGCCAACAATCATTGCCAACTATATATGTTTCTGTCCACATACGTCAATGTGGTTTCCATTCGATCCCGTTTAATTAATGATGAATGTGATCTGAGAAGAAAAAAACGTATGTCTAACTATGTTACAAACAAAAGACAGACGGTAATTGCATTTTTATCTTGATGATGATGATGATTCTATCCAATGAATAGTTATATTAGTTAATAATATGTAAGTATCTACATGCAGAGCCCATATTTCAATTTTAGTTGCGAGATGTACTAACTTATTCATTCTCCATAATGTGGTAAACGCTTAGATAAAGTGAGCCACGTATAAAAGGAACTGGAAGACAAATTATTGTTTATTAAGACTTATATAATTTTTATTTTATTTTTAATTTTTATTTATTTTATTCAGTCATATGATTAACACATTTAATAAAAATATCTGTCTGAAGTCTGCAGTTGCTGAACTTCCAGAATAAGACTCCAATCATTATCTTCGATTTGACAAACCACAAATCCTTGCCAAAAGACACAGATGACAGACACAGATCCTACCTAGGATGATACGCGAGGCTTTTGACATAAAAAAAACATCAAAACTTCAATAAAGAAGATGGTTGGAAGCTAGCACCTGGGATCCAATTATACATTTAATCAAATCGGAACCCAAAAGACCAGCTGCCAGACCTCAAGACACTGAGAGCTCCTTCTGGGTAGATCGGACTACAATAAATAAAATTTTAAAAACAACTATAAGTAGGATAGAAACATTGCACTATACTTGCGTGACGACATACAAATCAGTCCGCCCCGTGACCTTGAAAGCTTTCGAAACGGTGGGATAAAAAAGTTTAGTAAGACGCGATAGAATCCGTAAAATTAGTTTAATTTCAATGTTTTTTTAATAAAAAAACACGTATAACAATTTAATTGGTCATTTTTTAAATAAAAAGCGAGTAAATATAATCCATTTAATTCAATTCACTGCCTATGGACAGCCAAATATTAATAATATTATATTAAATATTAATATATTTTAAGATTTTTATGTAGGTATAATGCCGACTGCCGATTGCCTAGACTGGACAAATCTGCCTACAATGTAACTCTGCCACTTACACATTTCAATAGTTATTATATGGAAATTCCCAGAGAATTCCCTGATTCACGACCCAACGAAATGTCACTTATATTTAATTCATTACAACTCAATTCGAACCTAAAATGTGTAAATAAAATACAGTTCTTTGTTCACTTCAGCTGTGCGAGCTGCGACCAAACTTTTGTATAATCCTCTGGCGACATTTACGTAATGGATAAACTTTTCACAAGAAACTATCTAATTAATTCCCTCTAGGCTCATTATTACAACGGCGAGTGTACAGCTTCGTACATATACTTATGTACTACATACTTACTTTTTGTCACTTTCTCATTCGGTTTTTCCTCGTTCAAATTTCTTCGAGCGTGCGAAGTATCGAATGATTATATTATTTTGCCTATCCAGAAGATTTGATTACTCAACTCCCACATTTGTAAAATTTACGTTAGTTCTAGCTTTTGAGATAGCTCTCCAGACGTTCTTGAATCATTTGGTTTACCTAGTTAGTTACTCGATATTATAAACCTACCCTGCTTATCTCTGCACCACCTTAAGGTTGACTGAATGACGATGTATATACAGTGTATATACAGTATATACACAGTATATACGATGTATATACAGTTAATAAATAAATAAATACATAAAAAAATGTGTTAAAAATTATTTGTTTTATATTTATAACATTATTGGTTCAGGGTTGAAATTTATACCCTATTTAAGCTCAACCACCTAAAACATCTAAGACTGAAAAAACTCAGCGATGGATTTTGGATATGGAAGGATTGGATGTTTTAGTTGCACCTACTCTTTAGGGACTCAGAAGTAAGCTAATATCCATGTGTTTATTTAAATTTGTTCTAATATATTATATCAAGCACCCATAAAAAAACCGCGGCTTGAAAAGCTTTCATATAAATTATATAATATGGCCAATTCTCGTAATTAAAAATGTTCAAACTATCATTCTGAACCATGTCTACGTGAAGAACTAATAAATAATAATAAAAAAAAACATTAATACGACGTTTATTGAGAAATGATATTGCCATGACGTTGAAAATAGATCCGAGTTGAATTTGATTATTAAACATAAAGCAGTTTACAATCGCGTATGTGATAAATTATAAGAACACGTGTGTTGAACAGTAATTATAACCCAAAACATGAATGAAGTTAAAATGCAATGACACACACACATGAATACTAATATTGATTAATTTAGAAACTAATTCAGTTCAGGCAAAATTTAGTCGTAGTATCAAAAGAATAGGTACTAGAATTTGCCTCTATTCAAAACAAACTCATCCAACCGCAATTCTTATCTAGCAATCTTTGTTTATCCAAGTTTTTAAGTCGTCATAAAAGGTATGAGTTTAAAACAGAATTCTTTAGGACGTAATATTTATGTTGAATGTGTTTGGCTGCCATCCAACTAGTTTCGTCTTGAATATAAGAAAACAGAATACCTCAGAAGCTAATGGTGGCCTGCTTACAACACATTTGGGACATCTACTACAGCTACTGGAAACATTGCATTTTTAAATCTAAAATGTTGACAATTTCACAGAAAATATTATGCAAGATCAAGAAATATTTAGTCCTTGTACTGATTGAGTTATAGCCCTGCTTTAATATTGTTATTATAAAAAATCTCTTAGTTTAAGGACTTCATATCTGTTAAAGTGCGCTAAAAATGCTACATATATAATGACGTGACAATCGAATGATGACATGGGTTTAATCCCGGATGAGAACCATTTATATTTACTCGCGCCAAGAGATTAGGTTAGCAACGTCTGACGGCACCAAAGGAGTAATCGATATAAGCCTAACGAATATTTCAAAAAAACCTGATCCGATTTTCTGGGGAGACATCAAATCTACTTAGTCTGCAACTAGTCAAAAAAATTAAAAAAAAGTCCGTGTATGGTACAATTCGGTGCACGTGGCAACCTTAGAAAAATGCTAGAATATGTTGTTCCATTTTCAAATAGCTGTGAGTTGGCAAGGCTGGTAGGTTAGCTAGACTAGGGATTACTTTCCTTCCAAAGCCGTCCAGTTTCCTTTCAACTTCTCCCCTCCTATTCCTGTCCGTCTCCTGGTTATCCCGTCACTTCCTTTACCGAAGATCATGATTCCTTTCATATTCCGGTCATCCTCTTTTCTCCTTTTCCAGTCCTATCCTCGTCGTTGTATCCCTGCCTACCAGCCCTTGACGGTGGATTCCAAGTTCCTACGCCATTAACCATAGTTACTTATTCCGTTTGGAGAATTTCCATTTGTGTTTTGACCTGTCATAAGTGCCTTCTATATGCCTACATGATGAATAAAGATTTTTATTTTATTTATTTTATAAGGGACTGTTTCAGAGTGGAGGCGATTGCGGGTAAAAATGATCCCAAGTAATATAAAATGCCTAACTATAAAAGATTGTCTAGTGCAGGCACACAAAATATAAATGTTGAACAAAGTCACAGTACCTATATTTCACGTGTACGGACACCGGCGCGGCGCGGCGTCATCGTGGCCGGCCTATTACTTTGTGCGGTCAGCCGAGCGAATAGGGTAATAAATATAATAAATCCCCATTATATCATAAAGTCGGGGACTGTTTTATCGACAAATGTCACTCAAACAGACAGACTGTACAGAATTTTAATAATATTCAGTCAACTCTCACTGCACAATATAACTTTTTTTTTCTACCATGTCTCATTGTCACTTAGTACTAAGTTCACGATCTCACAGACAGCATAACAAGCGCAGTTTTTTTTTTTTTTTTAATCGAAATAAGCTTGCGTTTGACCACTATCTCGCCTGATGGAAAGTGATGATGTGGTCTACGGTGGAGCACGCTTGCCTAGAAGATACCTATTCACTCTTGACTTGAAGATACCCAAGTTATAATTTTCGGGAAATATAGACTCCGGCAAAGAGTTCCACTCTCTAGCGGTGCGCATGATAAATGTACTAGCAAAACGCTTCGTGCGCACTGGTGGAATATCAACCATGTATCGATGACGCTTCGCCGAGTCTCTTGTCGTCCGATGATGGAAAGGGGTTGGGGGAATTAAATTATGTAATTCCAAGGCACACTCGCCGAAATGTATCCGGTAAAATACCGATAAACTAGCAACTTTACGTCTGTGTTCAAGGCTTTGCAGCCTTGCCTCGACTATGGAATCGTTGCCTACGAGTCTCTTGGCGCGTCTCTCGATTGCCTCCAATGCCTCATGCTGGTACTTGGCTGATCCATCCCAAAGATGAGAGCAGTACTCCATGCACGACCGGACTTGCGCTTGATACAGATCAAGGAGCTGTCCCGGCGTGAAGTACCGTCTCACCTTCGCAAGGATAGCCAGCTTTTTGGCAGCCAATTGAGCTTTATGCTCAATGTAGGAGCCAAAACTGAGAGTTGGAGACAAAGTTACACCAAGAATCTCTAGGTGGTCAGTTATCGGTACGGACACATCTCTGAAAGTAGGAGTCAGTTCGAAGGGACTCCGTTTAGCAGAGAATAGACAAGCCTGGGTCTTAGTGGCATTAAACTTGACCAGGTTGGCATCGCCCCAATCGGAGACTGCCTTTAAGGACAAGTTCAAGCGTTCTACCAAGGCCTCCCTGAGGGCCTGGACTTGCACTCCACTGGTTCGTGCATTAGATATGTAACTTTCTACCACTGTGCTGTCATCAGCGTACCCAAAAGTACCGGGCTTAAGCAGATCATTGATGTGCAGCAGGAATAGAGTCGCAGAAAGTACGGACCCCTGAGGTACCCCGGCATTGATAGCCAATAGATCGGAGGAGCAGCCATGAATGACCACTCGAATCAATCGTTCCCTCAAGAAGTCCGATATCCAAGCACATAACCCAGTGGGCAAGCCATATGATGGAAGCTTGCTTAAGAGGCTATCATGCCACACTCTGTCGAAGGCCTTCGAGATATCAAGTGAAACGGCAAGCGCTTCCCCATGCTTCTCGACGGCCTCGCTCCAGATGTGAGTGGCATACGCTAGAAGGTCTCCAGTTGACCGGTTTCGGCGAAATCCGTATTGTCGGTCACTTAGGAGGTCATTCGCTTCTAGGTATGCCATGAGCCTGCCATTCAGTACACGTTCCATACTTTTGCAAAGTATGGACGTAACCGAGATGGGCCTATAGTTGGCAGGCTCAGCACGACTACCTTTTTTGGGCACAGGTTGCACGTTAGCTTGCTTTCAGGCTTGAGGCACTTGTCCAGTGACCAGAGAGAGACGAAACAGGCGAGTCAAAATAGGAGAGAGCTCAGGCGCACAAGTTTTCAGTACAATTGCTGGAATCCCATCTGGGCCGTTGGCTTTATTCACGTCCAGATTACGCAGCGTTCTTCTTACCTCAGTCTGACGAATGCGAATTTCTGACAAATGTGTCTCGCAAACTGGTAGACTAGAAGGTACTTCGCCAGCAGTATCTAAACGCGAAGATTCGGCAAAAAGAGAAGCAAACAAGTTTGCTTTCTCTTCAGCAGAGTGAGCCAAAGACCCGTCGGGTCTCAGCAGTGGAGGAAGGTGAGGGGCGACGGAAGTTCGATTCAACTGATTTTGCCAGGGACCAAAACGCTTTACTACCCGCTGGGTACGAAGCTAGTTTCTTCCCGATTTGGCTTATGTGATCAAATCTAGCTTGCCGTAGAGCCTTCTTGCATGATTTGGCAGCCTTGTTAAATGCTCTCTTCTTTAAGCGCAAGTCCTTTGCTTTGCGGTTTCGAGCATCAACCCATGCCAGGTATGCCGCATGCTTCCGCGCTTCAGCGCGTCCGCACTCAGCCCCGAACCATGGGCGAGTTCCACCTGACATTGCTACGTCGGAGAATGGAATGTAGTATTCCATACCTTGACGCAGCACATCCGTCACAGCATCCGCGCAAGCTGAAGGGTCTTCAGAAGAGAAGCAAATGGGCCGCCAAGGATAAGATGCAAAGAAAGCTTGCATCTCATCCCAATCTGCTGACTTGTATCGCCACACCCGCCGGGTGCCTCTAGGGCTGGGATCGGGCGGTGAGTAGGCAGATACAGATTTCACCAGACAATGGTCGGAGCTACCCAAGGGTGATGAAACCGAGTAGCGGTCTGGATCAGTTGTCAACAGAAGGTCCAAGCAATTGGCTGTGTGCGTGTCAACATCCGGGACCCTTGTTGCCACCTGGACCAACTGGGTGAGATTTTGCGTCAGCGCTAGCTTCCGCATTTCTCTCCCAGCATGGTCGGTACACTGGTATGGGAAAAGCCACTCTTGGTGGTGGGCATTAAAGTCCCCCAGTAGTACTAATTGGGCACAAGGGTACCGCCTTTGTGCCGCATCCGCCGCCTCACTAAGGTATTCTGTGAGCCTAGTAGTCTCCTGATCTCCGCTGTGCGACCGGTATACACAGGAATAAAGAATTTTCTCAATTCCTGTATCCACCAGTATCCAAATAACAGAGAATCTGGGATCTTCAAGATAACGGAGACGCCGACAACAGATGTCATCACGGGCGTACAAGCACACACCCGCATGTGGCTTAAAATTGTGCTCCAGAGTAAACCCTGGGGTATGAAAGGTACGCCACGTCAGACGGACATCTTTTCTGCGTCTCTGAGAGGAATAAGAGAGCGGGTCTTTCAGTCTCCAGGTGGTGATGGACCGCGACGAGATTTGAGTGCAATCCTCGGATGTTGGTAAGGTGCACTTTTAGTGAGAGGGAGTGCTGCCGCTGTGGAAACGTTCTCTTATTCGTTTTACTTTCATTGTTTTTTGGAAGAGCGAATGAAGGTAGAAAGACGGCAGTGGAACGAGACTTTATGCATCTAACTTTCAGACACAAGATGAAATACCACACAGAAGGGGGACTAGTCTGGAGACTGCGGGGACGCCCGAGCCCCCCCGGGATGTCCATCGGGCCCTCTCATCCGGTCGCCGACCGGCACGATGGCGCATCCCGGGATTTTTCGTCAGTTGGCGGGGCAGCCTTTCGTGTGTGGCTAGCACACTACTTGGGCCCCCAACTACCTGCGGTCGGCCAGCGGTGCACCGTGCCTCGGATCCCGCTACCCTCCACGACTAGTCTCCCAATGCGGCGTTATCAACTTGCGTCAGATTAGCCCAACTGCATTCAGCAACTATTCCGACCCGTCTCCCTAAATGGCATCACCGAACATCGCGCCGGAACACGGCAAGCCGTTTGGCGGCACGGCTTTGTCCGGTGGGTGGTCTCTAGCCACGGCCGAAGCCTACCACCAGTAAGATGTGTCACTCATTTAGCACTACCCAGGGGTCACGTGTAGGGGAACTAGAGTAAAGCCCACGGACGCGAGTGACAATAACCCCCAAAAAAAATTTGACGTATTATGAAAGACTAGCTAGACTAGCTGTTGCTCGCGGCTCCGCCCGCGTGGATGTCATGTTTGAGACAAAAAGTATACACTAAAAAATACCAATTTTCATGCATTTAACTTCAAAACTGAAGGATTTTCATACAAACTTTCTTACCCTATTTAACCCCCTTAGGGGTGGAATTTCTAAAAACCCTGAAATATGTGTTTTTAATTTTTAACTGTAAGGCCAAATACCAAATTTCATGCGTTTAACTGCAAAAGTGTCAGATTTTCATACAAACTTTCTTCCCCTATTTTACCCCCTTCGGGGTGGAATTTCCAAAAATCCTGAAATATATATTTTTTATTTTTGACTAAAACGCCAAATACTAATTTTCATAAACTTAACTTCAAAAATGACGGATTTTCATACAAATTATCATCCCCTATTTCACCCCCTTAGGGGTGGAATTTCCAAAAACCCTTCCTTAGTGGATGCCTACGTCATAAAAGGTACCTACTGTCAAAATTTCAAGTCTCTAACCCCAGCCGTTTTGGCTGTGCGTTGATCGATCAGTCAGTCAGTCAGTCAGTTTCTTCTTTTATATATACAGATTTCAGTGTGACCAATGACGAAAAAACTTAATTATTTTTTCGTTATTGGTATTGACAGATTCACTTCTCACTTAACTCGTGTCTAGGCGATGTTGAAATGTCTAAGTAGAAAAGGATTGTCTATTTCTGTCGCCAAGCAGCTGCTGGTGCTATTCTGCATTTAGAAGAAATTAAAATCAATGAAATTATTGGGCATTATGAGACTCAATATCTTATGTTTTGGTATGATAAGGACAGAAGAATGTGATGCATTAATTTGTAATTGTAACTTACGAGTGTCAAAAGCCTGTATATTATTTCGTCAAAAAACAAAAAACACAGATAAAGAAACTTCCGAGTGTCTTATCTTCTTTTTAACCGACTTCAAAAAAAGGAGAAGGTTCTCAATTAGTCGGAATCTTTTTTTATGTATGTTTCCCGATTACTCGAAGACACCTGAACCGATTCGAGAAATTCTCTTTTGGTTAAAAGGGCATACTTCCCAGGTAGTCCCATTGGCACCAAGTCAGGATCTGATGATGGGAACTCAGAAAATTCGAAGGCAACCCTCAAATTTTATAGGGACGCAAGCTATACCGTTTTTTCGTTGTGTTATATGAAACTCATCAAATAAGTTACAGACACAGTCTAAATCATACTTAACAGTAATAAGACACAATGTATAGTTAAGTATAGAAACATTCATTACATCACATACATCCATCCACTCAGTACCGATGACTTAATTAGTAAAACGCCACTATTTATACTGTATATTGACATTCCAAACAAATTTTAGATAATAATACAAAGCAACGACGAGATATTTAAACGTTTCCGTCGTTGCATAAAGTATTGAAAGCGAAATTGAGTTCTTGTATTGAAGTTCTTTTTATGTTGTGTCATTATAGAAGGACGTTTTCAATATGTGAAAATGTTCCAGCAACGCATTTGCCAATCAAAAAAGATTTTTTACTCTAGACTTTAGTAATCAACTTATACGTCTATTGTAAGTCGTTTTTTTTATCCTGGCACGGCATACTGACCACACTGCTCCTGATGGTAACGCAGGCCATCTAGAGTATCGAATAGTGAGAGACAATCTATCCCCCATTACTCAACACAATCATGCCGGCCTGCTTCTTTACTTTACGCCATGGGCAAGAAGGTGAAAAAGCCGTCGAGGGTCTAGTGTCAGAGTACTCAGAAGGCCGCACAACGGCCAAACATCGTACCCTAACTCTAGACCCTCGACAGAAACCGGATGTACACTGGTTGATCCCGGAACGCGACACACTTGCGTGTGCCACTATGGCGGGTTTCACACCCTGTGTACAGTGGTCGCTATCCGGGCGGATATGAATATCCTACCACCAGCAAGCATCGATTAGTCCAATCTTAAAAAAATGTGTTTACAAAGACCAACTGTTGCCTATAAAGTAAATAGAAAATGTTAATTACTTAACAACTAAAAAATTCATATAATAATAATACTAGCCCTGTATTTAACATTGTCCCACTGCTAGGCACGAGCCTCCTCTACTAATGGGGTTTAGGCCTTAGTCCACCACGCTAGCCTAATGCGGGTTGGTAGACTTGACATATCTCAGAAATTCTTATTAGAATTCTCAGGTATGCAGGTTTCCTCACGATGTTTTCCTTCACCGTTAAAGCAAGCGATAATTAACATTTAATACACACATAACTTTAGAAAAGTCAGAGGTGTATGCCATTTGGGTTTGAACATATTTTCGTCTTGACAGTCCGTACCGCAGCCAACTAGGCATATTCAAAATTCATATTGCTTAAAAAGTAAATCAATGGAATAAATTTATAAGTCTAACCTTGAATTTAAACCATTTTTATATATTTTCTGTTGTTTACTTAAACTGTCAATTATATAAAAAGGCTAATCACAAGCAATAATGTTGCGGCTTTAGCATATAGACATATACCTGTGTTTGCTGTGGTTTGTGCAATGTACACAGCTCTTGCCATCTCGATAGCCACCTATCGAATTCCAATACGGTGTGCATTGATTACTGCAGTGTCGGCAGATTTGTAGACAAACATTTGTGTTTAATTCTGTACATTCCTAAGTGGCAAGCTCCGTTTAAGTAGTGCAATTATGTTTACGAGCATCTTAAATGACAATGCGAGTAATGTGAAAAATCAATCAAATTATGGCAGGAAAAGTACAAGGAAAAATAAGGTAACCTTACAAATGTGGAAAGCTCACAAAATTAAGTAATCTGCAATGAAGTAGTAAACTTTTTACAAGGATAAAATCTTATTATGGTTTTATCCGTGACTTCAAAGAACGAATAAAATATATCACTACGATAAAAGAACGCTGTATCAATTGTTGAGTTGCTAATATTATTACAAATAGCTTACCATATTCTACGACGGTATTATATTGAAATATATCAGTGGGTTATCGAACGTTCAAATATTATACGCTTCAAATTCATCGTACAGAATGTATGCCATAATATCTAAATAATTCACATTGCTGTCGGTGTTAGGCATATTACATTTTGATATAGTATTTATATAGGTAGGTGTATTTACTAACCGGTTTCCGCACTGAAATAATATTGTATAATCCGGAAATGTATGAGTCAGGACTATGTGTTAAGGGACCGAAAGTCTTCACAATATTAGCAAAGATAGTATACATTGTACTAATAAATTTAAGCTTCTCAAGAAATAGTTCACAAAATAAACAAATATTTACATATATTACTAAATATAATACAATTTCAGAAGATAACTATAAAGAAGGGGACTAACGATTGTAGAATGTTTGACTAGTCGCACTACGTTTGATTCTCGTCTTCAGGTAAATATATCACAGTAAAATAGGATAGATGATACGGTTAGAAAGAAGAAAGAAAGAAAAACGATTTATTTGTTACAGTTCGCAACGCACACATACCACAATTAACATACACACACAAATTATACATATATTTTAATAAAACTAGATTTGGCACTTGCGTGTCGCAGCTGTGACAGGTAGGTGACCACTCAGCGTACTGCTGTGCTGTGGCCTTAGAGTAGTGTTAAATACTCTAAGGCTGTGGCACGTACATAGTACATACCTACCACAACACAGCGCTGGTTTTCAGTGGTCACTTTAAGTGACGTACGGACGTCAACCAGCTGAAATAATTAACAACACCTATTTAAACTATACTTCTATACTTATATTATAAATATATACATAGGTACATAAATGAATATATATTTTACATATATTATGAATACATATATTATTGATACATATATTAATAATTATTATTACTATCTCGCTCCCACCCGGTTAAAAATATTATCGAAAGAATTTTATGGATCCGAACAAAAATAAGTAAATTAGACGTCATTCAAATCTGCTGGAAGGGGTAATTGTCAAATGACAGTAAAAGGATGCATATGTCCCGTGACGTCACTGTTCTCAGAGTGGCCATTACTATGCCTTTGTGCGAAGGCGATAGTGATATGTTTCCACTACGCAATCATTTTCGCTCATATCGATATTTAAAATAAATATTGTAACCTCAATTTTCAAGCAATTTTGATTCTGTTTTCGCAAAAGGGTTTCTTTTGCATATTAAATTCGGTCGCATAGCGAACAATGTACAAAATTAAACAGGAAACTACCCTATTACTCGCTGCATCTCATTTGTCACGTGTGTACCAACTTACATAGAAATGCAATCTCGAATACAATGCTTGCTTGGTACATACTTATGACATTGTTACGACATTGTTGTGAATTTAAAGTTTTTAGGTGTGATGGCGAGAATACAAGCCAAGAAGGACATTCTATTTATTTATTTATTTATTAAGGTACGTCAACAATATTCATAATATACATAGAATTATTATTTATCACAGCACAAGAACAGTTATGAATATCAATTAAAGGCATACACAGCATTCATAAAAAAAGAGTACGACAATAGAAATAGAAATAGAATTATACCGAAAATAGCACACATAATAGATTACACAATTACATTACATTAAAATTACATTAAATTAGATGAAATTACATTACATTAGATGAAATTACATTACATTAGATTAAATTACATTAAATTAGATTCGATTAGGTTAGATTACATTATTATATTAATTAGGTAATGTCGCCAAAATTTAATTAAAAACAGTCACCATATTGTATCTCATTCATGATACTCGACAAACACTTTAATCAGGGACTGAAATGTTTGACAAGCTTGCCTTTAAATTGGAAAATTGAATTAAATTCTAGATTCTAGAACGTTTCTAATGTTGTTTTGTTCTATAATGTCACGAATTCGATGGAATGTGCAAGTGACATTAGTTATAAATTAGAAAGAAGAAAGAAAAAACCTTTTTTTTGTCAGAACAAACATAATAGAAAAAAACGAAATAAACTTAAAATATATTTGTTCCGACAATAGGTATCCTCATTCAGCGATATGCTGCAGTACAGTGTAAGCAATATTGCAACGCTGATTTTCAACAAGGGACCTCATGTGACGTGCGGACGTCATACACCTTAAACTCTTACATGTATTGTGATCAAAACAATGATTTCAAATAGAAAATAATAAAGCAAATTTTGTACACACAAACTACATTTTGGTTACTCTATTAAATAAAAATGGTATTTATGCTGTATAATTTTATCCACTGTATGAGTTCTACTGTATTTTTTTTTATAGTATAGTCTGACAAACGAGCCAGTGACAAATGATCTCCACCGCCCATAAACATCCACAACACCGAAAGTGTCACGTATGCGCTGTCGGCCTTAAAGGACCAGGAATAGGGATTAGGGTAGGGAAGGGGGAATCTGGGCCTCCGGATATCTCACTTACCATACGAAACGCGACAGTAAACTGTCACTTTACGTTGGTTTTCTGTGAGACAGTGGTACTACCCCGGTCGAGCCGGCTCATTCATGCTGTAGACAAATATGTCTACAGCGTGGCTCTACTACTTTAAAAACCACTGTTATTTGGATTTATTTTTATTTGGATTACCACTGTTGCACAAAAAACCGGCAAGACGTAACAGCTTTTTTTTATCCCCGCACGGCAAAGTGACCACACTGCACCTGATGGTAAGTGCAGTGCCGTCCAGTAAAAGTATCAAGTAGCGTGAGACATCAGTCCCCCGCTACTCAACACAATCATGCAGGCCTGCTGTGTATCTTCTTCACACTACGTCTAAAGGACCCAGGATCATAGGAAGGAGGGAAAACGGTAGATGGCAAGTTTGCCAGCTTGATGCATTGCTTGCTATTGCATATAGTATGTCTTCTCCCTACTAATACTCATTCCTTTACTCGAAGGCCAGAAAAATACTCTCGAAAGTTCTGCTAGTGCTCTGTGTAGCTGCAGCGTTGCTTGTGTGGGTAGATCGTGAAATGGATAACTTACCATTAGGTGAATCCCTTGATCACTCGCCGCCCTAAATTAGAAAAAATGGAAAAGTTGGGAAGGACGTACTCCAGTAGCGCTATATAGACGATATTATTTGTAATCGCACATAGAATCGCATTGCGAGCCACAATTTATGAAATTGTGGCTCGCAATGCAGATAGGCAGACGAGCAGACGGGCCACCTGATAATAAGTAGTCACCGCCGCCCATAGACTTCTGCAATTCCAGGGCACAACAAAGCCGCTGCCTACCGTTAATATATTTGTACGTTTGTATAATGAGTTTTTCGAAAAAAAAAAAATTTCTACTTTTCCTAACAAACATCGCTCGCCAGACGCATATGCACTACGCTTAGCCATATTCAGAAGCAAAACGGATTAAAGTTAGAATTACAAAATACTATATGGCGGTTCATTGCGCTCGTCCTCCCGAAATGCTAAGTTTCGTAATGCTTCGAAATTAATCTGGTGCCTATGACCTTTAAACTGAAGCTTGATGGTAGTGACAAGGATAGACGAAGCAAATCTACAAATTCTCGCATACGAAAGATCTATCAGTCTATCAAGTACTGGCTCTTATGGTATCCAGTGACATACATCTCATTTATAAAATGAGCGTAATTTTACTTATCTAATATAGGTCAAGCGATATTTTCAAATGGGAATATATAACTGCCTCATCACGGCCTGGCTGTCGGCCTACGAAATAACGCATGCAGTATAATCCACATAATTTGCCTAATTTGCGGATCTAGTCCACCGGTTTCGCTTCCGTGGTTGTTGAAGTGTTTCTGAGGATAAATAATGTGAAATATTTAAAATGCTTTAGATCTTAATAGTAAAAAATATAGAAATAAAAGTTTACGGATGTTATCGCGGTGCGTTTTACTTTTTTAACCCGACGTTTCGAAGACTTTACAGCCTTCATGGTAAGGCGGACCGTGCGCTTTTTTATTTCAATGTGTAATATAATAAATAAATAACACCCAACAGTCACACACATAGCCCCGATCCCACACTAAGACACGAGTCTTGTGTTATGGGTATCAGGGACTACGAGAGACTTTCGGTCTCACAACACACACACAAACATTTGTCCCGGTGTGGGAATCAAACCCACGGCCTCTAGTTTCACAGCCGGCTTCTCATCTACTGCGCCAGTGAGACTATCACGCGTAAATGTGAGAAACCATTAGTAAAAAATAATTAATTATAAAACCGCTGTGGCGTAACGGACGTGTTACCGGTTGTGAAACAAGGGTCGCAGTTTCGTTCCCCGCACCGAGATATTAAACCGAAATATTACTATTTAAAAGAACTACTCATGTATTTAACCTAATTATTTTTTCCTCGTTATAAATAAATATATAATCTGTTTAATAAGATGTTTGACCGGACCTGCAATCAAACCGAGGCTCTATATGTTTTTGTCTCTCTCTCTGAGTTAGTACTTAGTACCTTAACTCTGCCGTTATGAGATTCAATAAAATCAATCAAGAAGGTAGGATAATATTAAGTAAATTTTATACCAGGATTAAGCATTGATTGCAACTTGATTATGGCTGAATTATAGAAACTAGATTATTAGGGTATTTACTATTATTAGAAATACCGAAGGTATAACGGAGGTATTTAGGAGACTAGTTGGGGGTAGTTAATAATGACAACCAAAGTGGGAGTAGTAAATGTTTAATATAAAACAGAGTGCCTTCCGCGCTCCGGTGTTCAGTTAGTTCAGTTCAGAAGACTCACAGCAGCAGTGAGTTGGTAGTGAGAACATTCGTAGTCGTTCGCGGGGCAGTAAGTAATTGTAAATGGTACAATGGCGTTGTTCAGTTTAAAAAGGTAATGCTGGTAGATTAATTATAAAGAGAAGCCTTAAAGTGAATCCTGACATGCGTGTGTGTTGATATTAAGCACTGAGATGTGTAACAGTGTCGTGTAAATCAATTAATAAATTATAAATATTGTATTTGTGCCTTTTAAATAACCATCTTGCATAGTTTTGTTGATGTTCCTAACAAGATGACTAACAATCGTCCTCCTCCTTTTTTGAAGTCGGTTAAAAAGAAGAAACTGACTGACTGACATATCAACGCAGAGCCTAAACGGCTGGCGTTGGAGACTTGAAATTTTGACAGTAGGTACCTTTTATGAATGCCACCCCTAAGGAGGTAAAATAGGGGATGAAAGTTTGTATGAAAATCCGGCATTTATGTAGTTAAATTCATGAAAATTAGTATTTGGCTTTTTAGTTAAAAATGAAAAACATATATTTCAGGATTTTTGGAAATTCCATCCCTAAAGGGATAAAATAGGGGATGAAAGTTTGTATGAATTTCCATCATTTTTGAAGTTAAACGCATGAAAATTTGTGTTCTGTATTGTATATTTTTTCTCCCAAACAAGACCTCTATGCGGGTAGAGCCGCAAGCAACAGCTAGTAGAATATAACACCGAAAGGAAAACTTTAACTTAATATAAGCTTTTCAAAATATTATATATACCTTACTACTGCGTACATCTTAATGTCTTTGAATTATTAATATCACATAATTAGGTACGGAACTCTAAATATATGTCTGCTCGATCTTGTCTGTGTTTCCGCGGGCTATCATTAGGCTTAATTAATTACCCGGCCCGCACGCAATACTGACATTTCATTCTTTTTCTGAATAACATGATGTCCTAGTTATTTACATCCTTCGAATCCATATTTGTTTCAATTATTGTTAGCAAAACTCAGAAGTTACATTCGGGTGTAATAACGTAATTACAAAAATACAATAAAAAAATAATATAAGGAATAAAGTATCTTTAGGGAAGGGTCACCAAAGGTCGGATCAAAAATAGATGCTGATTTGACTCGACATAACATAGAGACCAGACCGAATAAATATCACGTAATTAATCGGACATCAATTAGGACTGTACATTTAAAGTGTGGTGATTCATTACAACTTAATGTAGTGAAGCTCTTGAATTAGTCGATCAATGCCAGCTATAGTACAGAATAGTACGTTTATTGATTGAGCTAGATAAGTTTGGAAATAGAACTTTCAGAACATGCTCTGAAAGTAGTACTGTCTCAGTGGAAATTGGAAGTATTCTGGTGTTTTACAGGATGAGTGAATTTCCCGAAGGTCCTAACAGCCTATCTCCATGGTTTCTTATGTTTACGCGAATATTATACATTGTAATAAAACTTCGAAACGTCGGGTTAAAAAAGTAAAATAAACCGCGATAGAATCCGTAAATTTCGTTTTATTACAAAGCCTATCTCAATATTCCAATCCCCAACATGAAAGGCATTTTAGGTCTAATATCACGTTAGATTTTAAATGAAGGGTGGAAATAACTTAATGCATAGCTCTCTAAGACGCACTTAACCTTAAAAATGGGTTGATCTAACAATAAGTAAGGCAATATAAAATTGTCATTAAGAATAGCCTTTATGTAGAAACTTCTTAGGTAAGTTCTGAACAAGTTTTGTGCAAACTAGCATAAGTATTATGGGTTATAATAATCAAAAGTCAAGATCCAAAGACTTTCTGCAAACTACATTTTTTATATAAAATATTTGCACACAAATCACATCTTATTATGAAGCTACTACAATAAATAATGTGTAGGACGTACATAATTCAAACGCCTCTCATTTGACATTTAAATGTCTAACAACAGAATAATGACAGATGTCCCCTTGATAGATGGGTCAACGACCTACGTAAGGCAGCTGACATCATTGTAATAAAGAGAGTATTAGCCCCTTTAGACTTGTCACGGCGGTCTGTTCATTTCTCGTAGCTTATAAAAAAAAAGAATAGTTTATGCTAACACCTGATTTCAGATTATAAATATGCAATTTCTTGACAAAACTTTTATATATTTAGACATTTATTCTAATATATTATGCATTTATTCTAATATATTAACATTCATTATTATATCGAATAGTGCGATACAATTTTGAATTTGGTTATAATTGATATCTAAATAAATAAAGCCATACTACTTTCCTTCAAATTAATTTTAGAGTCTAGAGTTAGGGTACGATGTTTGGCCGTTTTGTGACCTTCTGAGTACTCTGACACTAGACCCTCGACCACTTCTTCACCTTCTTGCCCATGGTGTAGTGTGAAGAAGATTAGGAAGGAAGATCAGGCCCGCATGATTGTGTTGAGTAGCGGGGGATAGATTGCTCTCGCTACTCGATACTTTAATTGGACGGCACTGCGCTTACTATCAGGTGCACTTTGCCGTGCCAGGATAAAAAAAACCATTACAACCTGGCACGTTGGTGGAATTCGTGATAGATAAATCGAATTTAATTTACCGAAAAGCATGTAAAATAGTATTTAAGATACATACGGTTTACCCATGGAGTAAACATTTATTTAACGTACGCATGTAAAATGTATAGCAAGAACCTATTCGACAGGTAAAATATATTAAACGAGCTACGCCCGACTATGGAAGAATCCTGCGGTACTTTAAAATTTAAATAGGTAAAGGCGTAGTGGGTGGGGCCTGTTTGTTTCGTGAATCGGCAGGTTACTTACCACAACAAAATGCACGCTACATGGTTTACAGCGAGAGTTAGCGCCTGCATTTTTCATGAGACCAATTGTGTTCAGACAGACTCGGTGATATGTAGTGACGATAACACTCCGCGCCTAGTAAAAAACTCGTTTCATTCGTCGCCATTTTCTGTTAGTATTCCATGAAAAATGGCTGATAAAATTGAATAGTACATTTGATATAAAAACACGTCGGAATATTGTAGATATTAACAAAATAATTCCAGACTAGTTTTAACCGTTGTTTCTATAACAAATCCTGGTTTGCGATTAAGTGGGTCACCCGATGGTTATGTATCCCCGCTGCCTCTTAATGCCGATCGTAAAGAAAAGGATTGGGGTTTGAAAGTAAACGGAAATAACACTTATCATACGAAACAGAACAGCGAGTTAATACTTCACGTCGGTTTTCTGTTACAGTGGCAATAACCCAGTCGAGCTGGCTTATTCATAATGTAAATAAAATTCTCAATGTGGCTCTACCTACTCTATAATTTATATATGCATTACGATATTTTATAGCTAGAGCCAACTAAACTTTATTTAATTTCCTGATTGCGACTACGTAAAGTACCCAAGAAACGGAGCGCAAACCGACTGCAGCGATGCCGCCTGGATACTTTACTCTATGATAATTGAAATGTACTTAATATATACAAGAGAGCAGCGATAGCCTAGTTGGTTGCGGTACGGACTGTCAAGACGAAAGTCGTATGTTCGAAACCCAAGTGGCATACACCTCTGACTTTTCTAAAGTTATGTGTGTATTAAATGTTAATTATCGCTTGCTTTAACGGTGAAGGAAAACATCGTGAGGAAACCTGCATAACTGAGAATTCTTTTACGAATTTCGAAGGTATGTGAAGTCTACCAACCCACATTAGGCCAGCGTGGTGGCCTAAGGCCTAACCCCTTATTAGTAGAGGAGGCCCGTGCAGCAGTGGGACAATGTTTAATACAGGGCTAGTATTATTATTATAATATATACAGAGTGATACTGTTGCCTTTTATTTTCTCTCGTTTTATTTTTTTTACCAACGCGACGTTACTTTGTAATAATTTGCATATTCATCTGTTGTAGAGTTATTGAGAGTGGGCGTAAATACAGCAATAAATATAACGTAAACTGCTTAACTATTTGGAAACTAGCTTTTGCCCGCGGCTCCACCCGCGTAGAAGTTATTTTTGGGAGAAAAAGTATACAGTCCAAGGAGTTGTCACCTGCACTGTCGCACCTGTACCAATCGTCCTACCACTCAGGTGTTGAGCCTGAATCATAGAGACCAATGCAGCCGATCCTCTAAAACGGTGACCGGTCAGATAATATACAATTATCGCCCAATCGCCTTTACGCAGCGCACGTAACGGAAGCTCTCAAAAGGAATACATTTTCCCCGTTTTTGCTAAATTTTTCATTGACGCTCCGCTCCTATTGGTCATAGCGTGATGTTATATAGAATTCCTCAATAAATGGGCTATCCAACACTAAAAGAATTTCTCAATTCGAACCAGTAGTTCCTGAGATTACCCCGAACATCCAAACTCATAAACTTCACCTATTTATATATTAGTATTGATATAGATTTTGGAGGCTTCTCAAAAAGATATTAATTACGTAGAATATAAAAAAATTGCAACATAAAAAGAAAAATATTTTACCAATTCGAATAAAATCATATCCTTTTCCGTGACAAAATACATTTAAAGTTCAGATATTTCGAATCACACAACGAAATGTTTCGAAATTATTTACGTAGGAACCTCTAATTTGTACACAAATCAGTAACATGTGTAAATGTCTTGTCCGAATTTGCTTGAATGGCGTCAAGAGCTGTAAATATTAATTTACATATAAAAAAATCTTAGGACATTGAAATATTCCTCCTTAAAAATACAAAAATTCTTACTGTACTGCGTGTGTGCGTCACTAGACTTAAGTATTATAGTAGCTTATATTACTCGCACATTTTTCGTAAGTATTCATATTAACCTAATGAATCTACACAGTTTATAAGAGCGTGAAATCCTCAAATGTGTAATATGTTTGATCTTCCTTTATTCTCAATATGTTGTATGTGAAATAACACGAAAATTTACATAATGACATTGCACATACTAATAACTAGGTGCGTATACGTTCTAAAAGCTGGTGGTAGGATATTCATATCTGCCCGGATAGCAACCACTGTGTAGAGGGTGTAAAACCCGCCATAGTAGGCACACGCAAGTTTGTCGCATTCCGGGATCGGCCAGTGTACACTCGGTTTTTGCCGGGGGTCTAGAGTTGGGGTACGATGTTTGGCCGTTTTGCGGCCTTCTGAGTACTTTGACACTAGACGCTCGACCGCTTCTTCACCTTCTAGCCCATGGTGTAGTGTGAAGAACCAGCCGGCATGATTGTGTTGAGTAGCGGGGGATAGATTGTCTCTCGCTACTCGATACTCTAATTGAATGGCACTGCGCTTACTATCAGGTGCCGTGTGGTCACTTTGCCGTGCCAGGATAAAAAAATATACATATACAATAATATACAACATATGTCTAACTTTCTGACACCATCATCGCTGTATTTCTTAACACAAATAAATAAAAATTGCTTAAAAGCATGTTTTATTGGTGTATCCCAAATCGTAAGACGAATGAGACCTATACCGTAATTGAAACAGTCTATGAGCAAAGTTTGCCAAAATACAGTCGAGCTCACTATGTTACCTTCAGTTAATCTTACAGTAATGTATGTTGTTGCATAGTTTAATAGTCCCTTGATGATGTAAAGTGTACGGTGGTTTAATGAACAACATTAAACTTTCATACCAGATCTTGTTTACACAAAACAGTCTTTCGAATTCATATATAATAAAAAAAATGAAGATCAATAAAAAAGATAGCAGCGATAGGTAAATTATTTTTATTGATCATAAAATGAATACTATTCAATATATATAAATAAAAATTAAATGCTGCTCGGTAAAAGCATAACTTAATGGCTAGACTGATTTGGATATATTTTAATGTTTGTAATATTACAATATTTTTTTTAAAGTAAATAATAAATAAGAAAAATTCCCGTAGATATTGATTTTCGGGAAATTTATATTTTTTTTTTCTCTGAGATCAGTCTTCTACGTTATCGATTAACGTATCATGCATACAAAGCTGCGGGCGACGCTAGTTGGTAAAGCTTTCAAAAACGTTATGTGTTAGCAACGATAGCCTAGTTGGTCGCGGTACGGATTGTAAATACGAAAGTCGTATGTTCGAAACCCAAATGGCACACACCTCTGAATTTTCGAAAAGTTACGTGTGTAATTATTGCTTGCTGTAACTGTGACAGAAAACATCGTGAGGAAACATGCCAATCTGAGAATTCTCATGCGAATTTCAAAGGTATGTGAAGTCTACCGACCTGCATTAGGCCAGTGTGGTGGAATAAGGTCTAACCCCTCTCATTAGCATAGGAGATTGGTGCCCAGCAGTGGGACAATGTTTAATACAGGGCTAGTATTACTATTATAATGATCATTACTTCTATGTAGTTTATATTCAAGACTTATACGCTGTCTGACTATATCCAGTGATCAGTTGTATCCACACTCTTCTAAAGTCTCCTGCTATAAAAGTATATAATGATGATTCCTAGCTGATTTTGGCCACAGCGACTGTTTTATGTTATGAGATTAGAAAGATAGAAGATAGATAACACTTTATACAACACCAACATAAGAACTTACAAATAAGAAACTTTAAAACTACACAAAGTTACAAAATACGGTCTTATCGCTAAGAGCGATCTCTGCTAGACAAACATAATTATAAGGACATAAATTAAAAAGAAAATTGGGGGCGTGATATACAGTACCATAAATGTCTATGTATATATATGTATAGTGTGGTCGCTCGTGACTATAGTAACCGATTTTTGTATTACTAAGTATTATAGTATTGTGTGCCGATTAAGTACATATTTTATAAATGGGAAAGTAGCGTCGGGAACATTCTAAGTGTTTGAGGAAGTATAGCCGGAGTTCGCAACACTGGTAAACTTTGGAACATACACTTTCATCGCTACAAATGAAGGAATTTCCCTTGCGGCTACTAGATTGCTTTGTCACTAGCATTTATTCTATATTACAACTCGAAAAATACTGATTACAAAAAACAACTAAAATTAAAGAAAAATTGCTACGTCTGTTTCGTATGCATCCATTCGGTGTGAACTTATAAAAAGTGTAAATACTTAATTTATAACAGATGTAATTATATGTCTTATATCGGTGTCGTCAGAGACTAGAATCTCATAACAAGAACACTATTAATTTTTCCCGAGTTTTCCGATTCTCCGGGCAACTTTTCCATTTATTTCCTAAGAACCTTATTCGAACTTTTCCGAACATAAAAAATAACGTTGCGCCTGCATTGATGTATGAGTCCGTCAGTCAGAGCAAGTAATTGTATATGTATAGATATGTGCTCTGTCACGTATTTATATGTGCTTATTGTGGTGTCGATGAGTTAAACAGTGGATGGCAAGCGTCGGCAGACAGACGAGTTCATGACAGATTAATTATCGCGCCTGAAAGCTGTTCAACGACTCTCGGGAACGCGTACATATTGTTCTGTTCATTGTTGCTCATGATTAGGGATTTTCCTCTAATATTGTCCCATCCTTAAGATGTCGGAATATTTCTTTTATTAGTCTTTTAACCATTGTGTTTTTGTGGGTGAACTTAATATATTTCAGTGTTTCTCGTAAATTTCAATTATTGGCCGTTTGTTTATGTAGATAAAATAAGCACAATTCATTATATAGTATAGTAATACAAATGTAACGATATTTCTATTATTATTGGCTAAAATTGGCCTATCTTAGTTGTGCATATGGTGTTAGCCTATAAGTAATTGTTTCACTGTAAGTTTTTTTTTACCTGATATATATAAAATATTGTATTGGTGTACACAATTGTTGGCTAATCAAATAAATAAATAAATTATAGGCGCGAGCAACAGCTAGTCTCTATATTTGACTACGAAAAAATTGTTTAACAATTGATACAATGGACTGCTATTAAAACAATACGGCTTAAGTACACTGCAGACTAAAGAGGTGGTGGCAGGATGGCTGGTGGTAAGATATTCATATCCGCCCGGATAGCGACCACCGTACACAGGGTGAAAAACTCGCCATAGTGGCACACGCAAGTGTGTCGCGTTCCGGGATCAGCAAGTGTACATCCGGTTTTTCTCGGAGGCCTAGAGTTGGGGTACAATGTTTGGCCATTTTGCGGCCTTCTGAGTACTCTGACAATAGACCCTCGACCGCTTCTTCACCTTCTTGCCCATGGCGTAGCGTGAAGGAGCAGGCCGGCATGATTGTGTTGAGTAGCGGGGGATAGATCGTCTCTCGCTACTCGATACTCTAATTGGACCGCACTGCGCTTTCCATCAGGTACAGTGCGATCACTTTGCCGTGCTAGGATAAAAAAAAAGAGGTGATACAGTAAAGTTAAAATCAACAAGATCGACAATAACTATATTAACGGACCTAAGAGCAATACGTGGTTCAAGTGTTCCGGACAAACTCCATTTTAAATCGCTGCCAATCATAACTAGTTTTAAGTGGTCCTAGAATATCAACACTTTTTAGATCAATTGAGCTCACGTTACTTTACAAAAATAAGTCACAACTGGAACTGAAAGCTCTATATTATATTAACGGTAGGCAACGGCAGTTGATGTGCCCTGGCATTGCAGAAGTCTATGGGCGGCGGTGACTACTTACCATCAGGTGGCCCGCTTGCTAGTCTGTCTATCGAGGCACTAAAAAAAATTATATCTATTATACAACATGTAACATGATTAACGCACACTCGGAAAGTATTTTTTTCAGAATACGCGACTGAATCGATATCCATAATTATTTAATAGACGTTTTGGATTTCCAAAAATAATTAACACTCTGGTAAATAATATTCACCCTTTAATTTAACGTTCAAGACAAACGAAACTGAAACATAACTCGATGCGATAAAGTCTTTTCTAAATGCAATAATAAACGAACACTTTTAAAAATCAAATAATTAAAATTACGAACTTTATGTCGAAAATTAGTACAACTAATTTCATAAAAAACAATATTTATATTCATCGCAGTCTAATTTCAATACATGAATTATGATTGTAATAATATTTTTAAATTGGGGTGTCTGAGGATGTGCGTTATTCCCGTTACACGTAGTATATAAAAATCTGTGCTTTAGAACCTTTTGAGGAACCCCTAGTCTCCACATAATATAATATTTTTTTTCCTTTTTATTATTTATTCCTCTAAAACTAAAATTGATCCTGTTAGTGTTCAAGTTTCACAGAACACTAAAAAGTACCATTAATGTTTATGATCTACTTTTAGATCAAGCTATCCATCACATTACTGGAGGAACCTTACTAAGATTAAATTGTAGAACACAATAGGTACTTTTAAGGCCACAGACAAAATTTATCTAAGGTCCATGGAATCTTTTTACATTAACAAATGGTGAATGCTGATCTTTTCAATCCATTGTCATCAATATATCTTCAATACTGACAACATAAAAAAACGGTATAAGAAGAAAGCAAATCAACATTTGAAAATAGAACGTGATCTGCTGTGAAAGCACTTTCAAGCGTCAAAATCTACTTGAACGTCACAAGTTCGCTAACAATTTATACGAGATCAATAGAACCACGTTCGAATTTGTTATTTCACGATTTTAAACTTGATAAT
Source organism: Laothoe populi (assembly GCA_905220505.1). Classification (NCBI taxonomy): domain Eukaryota; kingdom Metazoa; phylum Arthropoda; class Insecta; order Lepidoptera; family Sphingidae; genus Laothoe; species Laothoe populi. The sequence continues at coordinate 2,148,955 of HG992156.1, forward strand.
ACAACTGAACTAAATGTTATTTCCAATAATTTATATTTATTAAACATCAACTGTCTAATGGTACGTGTGTGGTAGCGTTCTAAAGCTCTAGTGCTATATCGTCTTAGCACCAGGATAAAAATATAATATACAAAACCGGCATGTCATACTCAATTTCCAATTTTTACTGGTCTTCAGCATTTTCTGGGATGCCATTGGCTCTCATATTTTCTATAACGTCATATAATATCTCCCTATCATATCATATGTCGGAAATAAGCTCGACGAAACCGGAACACACTAGTTACCTACACTGTCACCTGACTCTTTGTGTATGTTATGCTATGTTATAAGTAACTGCTGCTGCTGTTTGCTGGTGGTAGGATATTCATATCCGCCCGGATAGCGGCCACCGTACACTGGGCGTAAAACCCGCCATAGTGGCACACGCAAGTGTGTCGCGTTCCGGGATCAGCCAGTGTACATCCGGTTTCTGTCGGGGGTCTAGAGTTGGGGTACGATGTTTGGCAGTTGCAGCCTTCTGAGTACTCTGACACTAGACCCTCGACCACTTCTTCATCTTCTTGCCCATGGCGTAGTGTGAAGAAGCAGGCCGGCATGATTGTGTTGAGTAGCGGGGGATAGATCGCGTATCGCTACTCGATACTCTAATTGGACCGCACTGCGCTTACCATCAGGTGCAGTGTGGTCACTATGCCGTGCCAGTATAAAAAAAAACTGCCTCGGTTGCGCAATTGTAAAATGCTCATGTGTTACGACTGCTGATGGGGTCTCGGATTCGAAGTGATATTCGGTTTTTCCATTTAGAAATAATCAGTATCAGCCCGGAGACTGGAATTGTGCCCGGTACGGTGATAGGCTCGCCCCATCACATTATGGGACCGTAATAAATTCGGCGAAAAGTGGGTGTACTGTACACCTCTGCCTATGGCCTGCCTCTGATTACGGGGATTTGTATATGTATAAGTAAGTTTTCATATTCGAAAATAAACTGTACTTGTATTTTAGATCAGGGCACTGTTTATAAGAGTTATCGACGTTAGCTGTGGCCTTTTTCCTGTCCCATAATGTCGAGAGAGTTAATATAGTAATGTATATCTTTGTGAACACTAAAGATTTCTTTGATTACGTAGAAAAGATTGAAAGTAGGAGGCAGAAACACTGAAAGACAGGTATTTTATTGATTTAAGATGTTCCCCTTTTGTATTTTATTCGGAAATTTAAGTTTCTTCGAATTTTAGTCTGAACAAAATTGTGACTTTACATTTTCGTCTTGCTACCAAAACTCCACAAAAGCTTATAGTATAGTCGCGACCATTATGACGTGTGACTCGGACAGTGGATCATGACTCGTTTAGCTTGAGCTTAATTGTTTTTTTTTTCATAAATGATTTACCTTGAGCAGTACATCACTAAAATTACAATCTAGTCTATGGACTAATACGTAATTTAAATTTAACCTAAACTTCTAACGAGGATATGACTAAGAATATGTCCATTGACACTTTTCCTATTGTCTATATTAAGAAGAAGACACAAAGTGTTTTCTTCAAAACTACTTCACTGACTTTTAACAAAATATAATATCGAGCTTAAGGATTAATATTCGACGCCGTAAAAGAAATTTGAAAAATATCACTTAAACAATAAGTAAGCAATTATTACCATTATTAAAGGATTATTGATATATCATTATTATTATTAACACCGTCCAGACATTATATCATAGCGTCGCAACTACTTTACATCATCATAATCATCTTAAACTTAACTTAAATACACCTTATAACACTTCTAATAAGATATTTCACCTGTAATTAAAACAGATGAGCAGTCAAAGAATGAAACCAATGAGAATTTCTTCAGTTAGAACTAGTGTAACTAGGGTATTGACTCCGTAAGAAACGAGAACGCAATTACAGCCCCAATGTGTCGTGGGTAAAGTTAAAACGTCTCCGCAGAAATACGACCAAGTTTAACTGTTCGGGAATGTAACTATAGTATGTACTTAGCGATAATATGAAATAAAATGAAATGAAATCGTTTATTGATCATGTAGGCAATTTCATAGCTCTTATGACAAGTCAGTACATTAAAAAAAAGTAAAGAAATTTAAGAAAAGGGTATCAGCTTATGTATACATAGCATACATAGCATCATCAATACAATAGTAAATAAACTTACTGAAAGGAACATAACTAGTATACATTTTATAAAATTAAGGAATTGGTCTTAATTGCGCATTATTTAATGGTTATAGCAAATCACTGACACACACAGCCGATGCAACTCGGTTGATATGTAGGGAAATAATTTGGTATTTATACGGTTGCTTAATTTTATAAATTGTATACAAGTCGCGAGAGTCTAAACACATCTATAATATTAATATAATTTAGTTTTAAATATAATAAACTATTAAATATCTTCAAAAATTATCTAAACTGTGCCACAGCGCTTTTTTTAAAGAAACTACCTTTTTCCCGCACATTTGTATAGAATACCAAAGAAAAAGCACTTACAGTAGTTTCCGCTTTTCCAATTAATCGGGCAACTTTCCAATTTTTCTTTGCAAATAAACCTTATTCAGACTATTAAGAACATATAAAAACAATAAGCCAAATCCGCCCAGCTGTTCTCAAGCGATGTGCTTAATAACGAACATTTGATTCTTATTTATGTAGAACTAGCGGGCCCGGCAGACATCGTCCTGGTCGGAAAAGCAGCGCCACAATTAATATGATATTTTAAAGATCACAGCGTTTGGCATTTCTCCCACAAATCCCAGCAAATCAAATTTGGTGACATACCGACAGCAGCCCCACCTACCGGGTGGTTAGTTGACTGTTTATGGGAAACCGTTTTATTTTATTCTTCATGGTCTATATTATTATTATTATTAATGAACATAAAACATAAGCTTTCAAGATTTAATTTGCATATAAACCAATTTTAGTTTTCTCAACTACCCTATTGTGTTTTCAAACCATCCAGGAACCCATTGAACAATATACACAAAACTTCATCCAACTCAGTCCAGCCGTTTAGGAGGAGTTAGGTGACAAACACACCTACAGAAAGATTATATATAAAGGTACTGTCAAATTAAAATTAACGAATAATGAATAACCGACTAATAATATCTTCGCACAAGACTAAACTACATAACGGTATTACAATTAAGCTACACTCTAAAACCGGCCGCGCTAAAAGTGTGTCACGAATGTACCATGCATACGTGATTATGCCATTCCATTCCCACAAAGGAACAAATGAATGATATGAAATACGGACGGCTCTGCTAATTAAACTAGTTAAATTGTTAATAAACGGAGTACAATAGTGGAAGGTTTGTGAATTCGACTTGTATTATGGTATTTACTATTATTAGAAATACCGAAGGTATTTAGGAGACTAGTTGCGGGTACATTAATAATGACCACCTAAGTGGGGAGTAGTAAATGTTTATCATAAATCGGAGTGCCTTCCGCGCTCCGATGTTGTTGAGTTGTGAAGAAGACTAGGTGATAGCCAGGATATTCGTGGTTCGTTCCCGGGGCAGTAAGTGTGTAAACAGTTCAATGGTCGCGTAGTTCTGCTTAGAGAGTAATGCTGGTAGATTCATTATAAATAGAAGCCTTAAAGTAAATCCTGACATTCGGTTGTGTTAATATTAAGCACTGAGATGTGTAACAGTGTTGTGTGTCAATCAATAAAATGGTAAACATTGTATTTGTGCCTTCCTAAATATCCATCTTGCATAGTTTTGTTGATGTTCCTAACACTGTTGGGTGTATTTATTTATAAAAATTAAGACACAGATGCAACGTACCGAAATAAATAAAATCGTAAAGGCGTTGCACGCTTGGAAGAGCACGTAGTGAGCACTGAGTGACCGCTGTAGTTGTAGTGCAAGCTTCTATCCAAACGACTATGTCTGCGTTTGTTGGCCCCAGACATGCCCTCAACCTATAATACATCAGAAACAGGCTTAGCCACCTATAAGAATTAAAAAGGGAATCACTATTGAAAAACACAAAACGTAACGACATGCAGTTCAGCAGTACTGTCCAGCCAGTTACACGTACGGTAGTTGTTTTTATACTGGCACGGCAAAGTGACGACACTGCACCTGATTGTAGCGAGAGATAACTATACCTCACTACTACACACAATCATGCCTGCAGAGTGGGAAAGACTGCAGAGTCCAAACCAACCTGTCTAATACGTTTACCACTTTAATGAGGTAAGTGTGAATTCCCGTCCGTATAGCTACAAGCTCAACCAAAATTACCTAATAAAAATACAATTAGAGAAATCTTTACACACGTACCTCCATGTTATGTTCAGGTATACAAGTACAGTTATGAATTATTAAAAAAGCTGCGACCAATTTCCATAAGTCTATCCCACCAATACACCCAATACACGTGCATAACACACGCTCCGTGAATAGCTAATGCTGAAACCGGTTTTATTTACCTACCGACCACTAACCTTCGCAGAAAGATACAATCCAGGGAGCCTATGCAGTAAAACGAAACGAAGCTATTCGAAAAAAGACACAATATATAAGTTTTTGAACTGACATGGTCATTAACACAATCTTTAGTTATTAAAACGGAATATTTACCAGGTTTTTTATTTGATGTGAGTTCCCTATATTTCGGCACTGCCATGATCACGGGTAAACTGAAGTTTTTGCGGGTGGATATTTATGAGCAGACAAAACGATCTACCCTCTTCTTTCTCTTTTTGTGCGCTGGGTACCACTACCATTGTGACAATAAAATAATAAACAACATGGTAAATATCCCGTTTTAATAACTAAAGATTAAGACACAATATAGTATAGAATATCTATCGCATTAATAAGAATTTATATTTAATTCTAGAAATACTTGTGTCGCAAGAGTGTTGCGTTCCGGGGTCAGCCAGTGTACATCCGGTTTTTGTTGGGGGTCTAGAGTTGAGGTATGATGTTTGGCCGTGTTGCGGCCTTGTGAGTACTCTGACACTAAACCCTCGACCGCTTCATCACCTCCTTGCCATGGCTAAGTATGAAGAAGCTACACAGCAGGTCGCCATGATGGTGTCAAGTAGTGTTGTATAGTATAGTTGTCTCTCGCTACTTGATACTCTAACTGGATGGCACTGCGCTTACCATCTGGTGCAGTGTGGTCACTTTGCCGTCCCAGGATAAAGGAGAAACCTTTGGTATTTCGTTTCTGTAAATAGCATAGCCACCATATTCAGTATCGCCGTATCGACACTGTTACCGTTCAGGAACCGCGAAGTTTTTAATCCCGTGCATTCATATAAATAATGTATACAACAGGTTTTCACGCCCGCGTGGTTGCTGAAAGACCTTTTCTCATTGTCCGTAGTATTTTCTTGGCAAACGAAGTGATTACCTTGCCCTTAATAATTTATTGCTGCTTCTAGCGCGTAACACAAAGGCCAACCTTGTCTTTTGAATAAAACATTGTCCGTAGATGTTGAGTCGTGAGCATAACTATATTTTTCACTTCTTGTAACCTGCACAATGTATCTGAGGTTCAGATGTTAAATGTGTAGTGCCCTACACAACAATTGTTATTTTTAATCGACTTCAAAAAAAGGGGGAGGTTCTCAATTCGTTGGAATCTTTTTTAAGTATGTTCCCCAATGACTCGAAACCACCTGGACCGATTTGAGATTTTCTTTTTTTGTTTAAACGGATATACTTTCCAGGTGGTCCCATTGGCGCAAGGTCAGGATCTGATGATGGGATCTCAGAAAAATCGAGGGCAACCCTCAAATTTTATAGGGATGCATAATTTGATTTTTATTGAGGTCGGTGTAGTTTTTATGAATTAAAAAACTTTTATTTATTTTTCACTTCTTGTAACCTGGACAATATATCTGATGTTCAGGTGTTAAATGTGTAGTGCCGTACATGTCATAAATTTCCAAATATTTAGCATGTTTGTTCTTTTTAAGCACCAGTAGTTACGTAAGTAATAAAATTAGTGAATATTAAAAATCAAATATTTATTGAATCCATTAAATGTTATACATCATTTAGATTCAGTACCGCCAGTTCGGAATGCAGTTTCGCTAGAGAAGAACGGGCAAGAAACTCTAGCGTTGCTCTTTTCACACAAGTTAACAATATTTGGTCATACAATTAATATACGATTTCAGTTTAATTACATTAGATTAGAGCAGCTCAATGTACGTTAAATTGCCTTATTGCAATATTGTGAAATAAAAATCATTACAAGACCTAGTGCCGCACATGAACACAATCAAATTAACGCACGTCGTAAAATTCTCGACTTTCAATTCTACGGACTGCATATCCATCTTGCATAGTTTTGTTGATGTTCCTAACAATGTACATTTTTATTAAGTATTATTTATAATAAGCACAGACCGTTCTTTTTTTATCGTAACCGACGCACTACACTCGCTGCACTTAAATTAAAAGCATAAAAATAAAATTTCTCACTCACTGCGGTCGTGACTTGCTAAACTGAATAAACTTTAACATGCATTAAATTAGCATTAAATGGCTAAAGGGCCATTCCCTACTCATATAATTAACAAAATAAGAGAATTTACATAACCGAACATGAATCTCGTATATAACATTGATGTGGGCATCAATATGCTAAATTATATGGAGGATGGGGATAAATAAACATATAGAACATGTAACAAAACTACCACGGTGGCGCAGTTGTGATTACGCATGTGTTACGACTGCTGTGCTGAGGTCTCGGGTTCGATCCCCGGGTCGAATAAAGTGATATTGAGTTTTTCTATCTAGAGATACTCAGTATTAGCCCGGAGTCTGGAACTTGTGCCCGGTACGGCGATAGGCTCGCCCCCTATCACATTATGGGACCGAAATTCGGTGAAAAGTGGGTGTACTGGTTACACCTCTGCCTACCCCTTCGGGGATTGCAGGCGTGAGTGTATATGTATGTATATGTAACAAAACTAGACAGCTTTCATAGCATGGTGAGTAGTCTGGTCTCAAACAAGAAGCCACCGCTTGTTCGATACTCACTTTTTTCGTTTCTGTATTGTGTGTGTGGAAAAATAAATGGTTTCAATGGTTAAACTTCAAGACAAATTACCAAATTACCTATGTTATTATAGAATGGAAAGTCTTATTATATTATTATTGATACCACCAAAAAATTATATAATGGTTTCTTACGTAAATATTACTCATTGAAATAAATCATATTTGTACACTAGAGTCAGGTGTGCGACTGTAATATCTTTAAAATATTACGATATATGAAAATGAGCGCACATTTGAATATTAACTTCAAACAATGTGCCAGTTCTCATATGTTATTGACAATGTGACAAAATCTTGACCAAACTGAGTTTACATTGTATTAATGAGTGCCGCTACGATTTGGGATCAAGTGCTCGCCACTAATTAAAGACAAACGCAGAAGCTCTGTTTATAAGGATAAAGAAACTACTTCTTTAAAAAGGTCTAAATGTATTTTATAAATAAAAGCTTTTCCACCTTTTTTCACGTTCAATCGCCGTAAAAGAAAACATTATTCATCCCTTTTAAGAAATCAAAGCATACAACGCAAGATGAAGTAAAATCCTCAATAGACGTAAATAAAATTAATCAATCAGCACGATTAATGTTCTGTGGTTTAGATTTCAAATTAATCATTCACTTCTTTATAAGTTTCGATATTTATTTTAAAATAATGCTTTGTCTAATATAAACTAAGATCTAATAAAAGGAAGAAATACATGTATAACATTACAACATTATTTTTGCGGCGGAGATATTTTAAAACTGTTATATCTCCTAAGATATTAATAGAAATCAAATGACGTAAGGACAACTTTGTTCAAAATTAAATACTTGTTATGAATAAAGTATTTATTTGGATACGGATTAATACCATGTTTATAAAAACCCATTCCCAAATAATGCATTGTTTCAGAACAAAGTCGATAACCATTAAAAAGTTTATAGTGAGCCAACCGAAAAAGATAGACATATGCTATCGCGGACTTTTTTTAGAACTTTTTAAGAGGAACAATTCTGTCATACATGATTGTTACGTCACTTTAACCGTTTAGGCAGCGCACGCAACGGAAGCTCTTAAAAGACATACATTTCCCCAGTTTTTGCAACATTTTTGATTGCTGCTCCGCTCCTGTTGGTCAAAGCGTGATGATATATAGCCTATAGCGCTCCTCGATAAACGGGCTATCCAACACTAAAAGAATTTTTCAATTCGAACTAGTAGTTCCTGAGATTAGCGCGTTCAAATAAACAAACAAAACTCTTCAGCTTTATATATAAGTAAGTATAGATACGCGATCGGTCGTCATAGTCTATTATTTGTAATTTTTAAGTGTATTTAATATCATATGTAATGTAATTTATGAATAATTTAGTTTATATTTTATTATATTATTTTTATACACGTTGGGAATATACCACTTTTTTCAGATAAATAAAGATAAATCATTTCAAAGTATATAGGCAGAGATGTATAACGTTTTTCTTAATATGATAAAATCGATCAAAACCAATGTACGCGGCTAGTTTTCTCCGCAGTGTGAAAAGCCGTCTCGGTCTAAATCATACCATTGTCCTAGAGAAAACTGATAATTTATACCTTTATCGTGTGATTTATCTTGTCTAAGATATTTGCTAGAGACCAGATGATGTGATAAGATTAGACAAAGAGACATCTACGATTCCTATGGCAAGTAAATATGCAAAAGGGCGGACATCAAGTGATAGTATGATCTGATTACTCACTTGCCTACTTTTGAAGCAACCGTACGAAACGGCGTGGCGCAGTTGTAATTGCGCATGCGTTACGACTGCTATGCCGAAGTCTCGGGTTCGATCCCCGGATCGGGTAAAGTGATTTAGGTTTTTATATCTAGAAATTCTCAGTATCAGCTTGGAGTCTGGGATCTGTGCGGTATGGCGATAGGCTCGCGCCCTATCACATAAGACCGATATTCGGCGAAAAGTGGGTGTACTGGCTACACCATCGGAGATTACAGGCGTGAGTGTATATGTACGAGTATAAAACTATCTACAACGCAACTACTTTAATCTAGCATTTTTTAACTGACTTCAAAAAAGGAGGAGGTTAACAATTCGTCGGAATCTTTTTTTTTTATGTATGTTACCTGATTACTCGAAGACGCCTGGACCGATTCGAGAAATTCTTTTTTTGTTTAAAAGGGTATACTTCCCAGGTGGTTCCATTGGCACCATGTCAGGATCTGATGATGGGATCTCAGAAAAATCAAGGGAAACCTTAACACTTTATAGTGTTAATGTGTTTTTTATTGAAGTCGGTGTACTTTTTATTGCTATAATGATGTAGTATTGTATAATGACAATAGTTTGTTCCTTTCTATACGTGTTGGTACCGCTCGAAATGGAACTCATTCTCCTGAGTATCATAAAAGTCGACCAAGTAACGGCGTCCAAGCTGGGTGTAATGTAAGGGATGCCAATGTGAATTATGCTGCCTTATAATATGTCTGCTTTTTATCTGAATCAAATGTTAATAGATAGGATTTATCAATTCAGTTCATTGGCAAGTTGTTGAAATACTCATCTTTGATATTAATCGTATAATTATAAAACACATTCATTTTTAATATTATAAATGTTTTTATTTATCCTGGCATCCCAAAGTGACCACACTGGACCTGATGGAATGCGCAGTGTCGTCCAATTAGAGTATCTAGTAGCGAGAGACAATCTATCCCCCGCTACTCAACACAAACATCCCTTCCTGCCTGCTTCTTTACACTACTCAGAAAGCACTACGCAAAACGGCCAAACATCTTGTATGTGAAAGTTACTCAGTCTGTTATATTTCTGTGAAATGCTGCAACAGGATTTTCATGCGGTCGTGGTCGCGAGCAAAATTTTCTTTTCTATTTTTAAAATGCTAGATTTAAACTAACATACGCTCTCGCCGATCCCCAGATGTACAAATAGTACACCCTTGGTTTGCCGAGCATATTTTTATTCCTACAAAACTATGCAAGATGGATTTAAAAGGCACAATTATAATGTTTATAATTTATTGATTGATTTACACAACACTGTTACACATCTCAGTGCTTAATATTAACACACACGCATGTCAGGATTCACTTAAGGCTTCTCTTTATAATTAATCTACCAGTATTACCCTCTAAGCTGAACTACGCGGCCATTGAACTGATTACGATTACTTACTGCCTCGCGAACGAACCACGAATATCCTGGCTAACACTTCTTCACAACTCAACTGAACTGAACACCGGAGCTCGGAAGGCACTCTGTTTTATATTAAACATTTACTACTCCCACTTAGGTTGTCATTATTAATCTACCCCCAACTAGTCTCCTAAATACCTCCGTTATACCTTCGGTATTTCTAATAATAGGAAATACCCTAATATAGGTTTCAGGCTTTTGTTTATATTGGACACATATTCCAATCCCATTAAATGCTTGTTTATTTGTCTAGATCGAAAAATAAAACATACATACATAGTATTTGAACCTTTTAAGACTCATTAGGCTATTGAGAAGACCAGAAAGTAGTAAGTTAAAGGAAAATAGAAAAATAAAATTAAATAACACAAATAATAAATACACCCAACAGTCACACACATAGTTCTGACCCCACACTAGGTCAAACCTGTATCAAGAACTAAGAGCGATTAAGGTCCCACAACACCCAAACCCGAAACAAATATATGTCTGTCACACAAACATTTGCCCCGCTGCGGGAATCGAACCCACGGCCTCTCGTTTCACAATCGTGTACTCGCCTGCTGCGCCACGGAGGCTGTCAAAAATTGGTAGTTAAATTACTGCCATGTAGTCTCTTCGACACATTACCTACCAACGACTCCTGATTAATTTAACGAAAATTATGTTCTGTGAAGTTAGATCATGCAAAGTCTATTTTAATATTAAACAATTGGAATAGATTCTTTCTAAAAAAATCACAGACTTATACGAGTATGCGTGTAATATCACTTCTTATGTGCAACATCAAGTCGCAATCGACAGCCTCCATGGCGCAGTAGGAGAGTAGCCGGCTGTGAAGCGAGAGGCAGTCGATTCCCGCACCGCGACAAATGTTTGTGTGACAGTCATATGTGTGTCGGGTTTGGGTGTCCGAGACCGAAAGTCACTCGTGGTCCCTGATACCCACGAAACAAGTCTCGTATCTTAGTGTGGGATCGGGCAGCTACGTGTGTGACTGTTGGGTGGTATTCATTTATTTAATTAAGCGGTATTATCCATTTTTACATAAAAAAAGAATCAAGTTAACTCCCTTATTACGCGAAACTACCAGTTAAATTTTTTTGTAAAAAAAATCATTCGAACTAACGTTTTAATAAGAATACTTTTACGTAAGTTGTTCGAGATAGAAATACTGCATCATCACTTGAGTAAGACAAGTCTCGAGTATTTTTAATGTTCTTCAAACAAGTTAACTCTAATAAAGCAACACTGAATGATAGATAACTTTCATATTAAAGACATTTTGTTATAGCTTTACACTTTTTATATATTTTAGTTATTCTTGGGAATGGACTGTGTTAGTTACCGAAACTGACATTTAGCATTCAACACACGAGTTTTTTTAAACCTTGAAATCACATTTTTTTGCGTGTTAAATTAAGTTGTCATTTAAAAAAACTACAATATTGAAAAACCTATCACACTAGAATTAATATTATGAATGCAATTTATTTTATTTGTTTGGAAAGCTTAAGGCTATATTTACAAATTAGGTTAAATATATACATACATAAGTAGATATATGCCAATTGCAAGCTGCCATATGTGAAAATTAATTAAAACAAATAAAATATTGTATTGTTTATTTATATTATACTAGCGGACCGTACAGACGTCGTCCTGCCCGTAAAAGCAGCGCCACACCGACTGCAGCGCCATCTCCCGAGCTAATTTGTGAATCAAAACCATCCAGGGCGCCATCCAAAGGCATACAAAAAAATCATTCAAATAAGTCCAGCCGTTTAGGAGGAGTTCAGTGACATACACACGTACAGTAGAATTATATATATAAAGATTATTATCACAGTAAGGTAAGGAAAACGAATCTAATATTCAACGTCATAGTAAGTTTGATTCAACAAAACCTATAAATGGATACATATGCCTTTTAAATAAAATGTCAAAGATCTGGCTTTGTTTATATGTACGTTGGCAGCGTGTTATATTGGCTGCCTATTTACGTCGACACAGATAACTCCTTATTTGCTTTTTCCTGGAAATTCAGCTGTTGTACACTATTTATGTTCTTGATGAATTACGAACAATTATTTTCTTTGTAATTTATATGATGTAATATGTTAACCGCGTCAAGATTTCCGAATTTCGTCGAGAGCTAAATGTTTAATCGTTAAGAAAGTAAGAATCCTTTAAAGTATTCCCGGAAACAAGTGGAAATATCATTCCAGTCTATAGCTATCAAATTGAAATTAAATTTGACAGCCTCTTTGGCGCAGCGGGCGAGTAGCCGCCTGTGAAACGAGAGGCCGTGGGTTCGATTCCCGTACCGAGACAAATGTCTGTGTGACAGAGAAATATGGTTTCGGTTCCCGGTGTTGTGGCTTTACAAATTATTCAAGTTATTAAACGTACGGCACGAATTGTTTAGTTTCAAATATCAATACGAATAACAGTAGGCAGCGGCTTTGCTGTGCCCTGGCATTGCAGAAGTCTATGGGCGGCGGTGACTACTTACCATCAGGTGGCCCGTCTGCTCGTTGGCCTATCAAGGCACTAAAAAAACAATAATAACCACAACACAAATGTTTTGAGCGCTATGTTTGATGTTTGTTTGTTTGAAACGTGACATATTTATTCCACGTGCGGTAAACGGTAAGCGGAGTTCGCATTTTCAACAAACTCTTACGTAGTTACGAAGTTTCCACCTTGTTTGTTATTTGATCACGTGTATGAGAAATTACCTAATGTTTTGTGTAAATTAAACCAAACTATTACATTACCAAAATGTTCTTCTGTCTGGCATGCATTTATTCGTTGGGTTGGAAATAGCCCCATATGCATAAGTAAATTATAGTATCTAAATATTAACAAGATCATAAATAGATTATTTTGTCTTTGCCTCATTATATTTATATTATAAATAAGAATATCTGCTCGCACTCTGACTACTTAAGATTCTAGTCGTAAATCTCTTTATTTAAGACAACAGTTACTTGATAAATCAAGTATCAATAAAACTACAATTTATTTTTAATTTAAATACGGTGTCTAGTATTTCCTGTTAAACATTTTACATTTTACTTAACGGATTTTTTAGGAATAAGATTTGAATTTTTATTCGTTTTTTAAATGTCGAAAAACCATAAGTAACAAAACACCAATAGTTCTAAACTAAATTATAGAAAAAAAATCGAATCGCGGCTAGCAAATCTAAACGGGCCAATGTAAAGGGGTGTAACTAACTACGGGCGACAACCGTACACAGGGTGTAAGATCCGTCATATTGGCACACGCAAGTATGTCGCGTTCCGGGATCAGCCAGTTTTAGTCGGGATATAGAGTTTGGGTACGATTTTTGGCCGTTTTGCGGCGTTCTGAGTACTCTGACTTTGGACCCTCGACCACTTCTTCTTCTTATTGCCCATGGCATGTGAAGAAGCAGGCTGGCATTATATTGCTGAGTAGCTGGGATGGATTGTCTCTAGCTACTCGATACTCTAATTAGACGGCACTGTGCTTACCATCAGGTGCAGTGTGGTCACTTTGACTTGGCAGGATAAAAAAATGTAAACTTGCCAAACTAAAATTGCCTTCTATATGTATTTAATAGAAGCCTTCTATTTTACAATAATAATAATACTAGCCCTGTATTAAACATTGTCCCACTGCTGGGCACGGGCCTCCTCTACTAATGAGAGGGATTAGGCCTTAGTCTACCACGCTGGCGTAATGCGGGTTGGCAGACTTCTCATACCTTCGAAAAATTCTCAGATATGCAGGTTTCCTCACGATGTTTTCCTTCACCGTTAAAGCAAGCGATAATTAACATTTTAATACACACTTATCTTTAGAAAATTCAGAGGTGTATGCCACTTGGGTTTCGAACCTACGACTTTCGTCTTTACAGTCCGTACCGCAACCAACTAGGCTATCGCTGCTATTTTACAATACCTTTTTATATTCATATAGCGCTTTATTTACATCACGACTGAAATACGATACAAGATTTTATTTCTATTAACAACAATGCTCTGTCGGCTGTCGTAACACATTATATTAAAACAAATAAAAACACCGCTGGACCAACGTTTTATTCTCACTCGTAATTTAGCAGAATCGAATAAGTTATTCCCATTTGTATACTAAATATATGTTACGTCGAGTACAATTTTTCTTTATTCATCATGAAAATCAATTATAGGTTATACATCTGTATATATAAAAGAAGAAACTGACTGACTGACTGATCGATCAACGCACAGCCTAAACGGCTGGGGTTAGAGACTTGAAATTTTGACAGTAGGTACCTTTTATCACGTAGGCATCCACTAATTAAGGGTTTTTGGAAATACCACCCCTAAGGGGGTAAAATAGGGGATGGAAGTTTGTATGAAAATTCGTCATTTTTGAAGTTAAATTCATGAAAATTAGTATTTGGCATTTTAGTTAAAAATAAAAATATATGTTTCAGGATTTTTGGAAATTCCGCCCCTAATGGGGTAAAATAGGGAATGAAAGTTTGTATGAAAATCCGACAATTTTTAAGTTAAACGCATGAATATTGGTATTTTGTATTGTATACTTTTTCTCCCAAACATGACCTCCACGCGGGCGGAGCCGCGAGCAACAACTAGTTTACTATAAACCTTCCAGAAAATGGAAATACTTATTTTATACATTTCACCATAGGTACCGGTGGCCTAATTACATGTGCAGTTTCAATTGTCTTTACTCTGAGCCGTAATACTGTAAAATAAAATAAAAATCTTTGTATTTTTATTATCCTTATATTACTTGAAATAAAAAGAATATTTAAACTTAATATATAGGATAAATTTAGTTTTAATAATATTAGGAACGGAATGTCTATAATAATATCGTCGATGTTACATATTTTAATAAATTTTTACTACTTAAATTTTACTCTGTAAGAACTCCCCTCTTCCAAGAGAGACAGAAAAAAAACTACAGATACAGCTCTGCTTAAGCTGTATCCATATTAATCTCTGTCCTCTCTGGTTTCTTTACATCTATTTAGTTTCGTTACTAGAACTCATTTTGATTGGGTTGTCCTACTTTTACATTAAAATCACCCATTATAACATAGACTGCGTATGCAAGGTCGATTTGTGTATTACTTCTTTTGTTGCTTCAGTGGGAGCGTACACTTGTATGAAAGATATCCTGTTTCCCTGTTTATTGATTTAATAACGCGACTCTATCCGTGTAACTTTCTATGTTTTCCTTTTGATTATTCTTTAATAAAAAATACGACATATTGATTATATTCAAATGTTCTTCTTCTTCTTAGCAGCAATAGTTGGTTGCGGTATGGACTTTCAAGACGAAAATCGTGTGTTCGAAACCTAAATGGCATACACCTCTGACTTTTCTAATGTTACGTGTGTATTAAATGTTAATTATCGCTTGCTTTAACGGTGAAGGAGACATCGTGAGGAAACCTGCATAGCTGAGAATTCGTATACGAATTTCAAAGGTATGTGAAGTCTACGAACCCGCATTAGGCCAGCGTGGTGGACTAAGGCCTAACCCCTCTTATTAGTAGAGGAGGCCCGTGCCCAACAATGGGACAATGTTTAATACAAGCCTAATATTATTATATTATGTTCTTCTTCTTTATCGTTCCCTCACTAATGAGGATCGTTACCATATATGATTTGTTTTTGTCCTGCGCCAGATCAATAGATCCTTGTAGAGTTTCTCCTGATGCCTCTACAATACTTTTACACCATCATGTTGGAATTCATGATGACTATATGATTAAATATACTGTATTTATAAAACCCAGGTTATTCATAGAAATCCAATGAGTTTTCTTTTTTTTATGTAATTCTTTTGGACATTGTATTACATTGTTCTAGAAACTATAAATAATTAATGTAACCTTACAACGGAATAATTGGCTCCGTGACTTTTATTTGTACTTTGAAAGTAGTTTTAGGTGAAGAAAGTTTCATAGAACATAGATTAGTCGGCTGGCTACAATAAAAGTATACATAAATATCGGAACGTTACTGGCTTATTTACCGTTCAATTTAAACTCAGATAGAATAGACAAAAACTCGTCTAGACTGCTATGTCATCTCATTTATTCTAGAATTCTAAATTACAATGTTTTATTACATAAAACTATAATAATAAACAATATTTAACAAAGAATATTGCGTCTATAAAAATATATCCTCCTTTAAAAGAAATAGGTATGACCATATTTTTTAAGCTTTTGCAACCCTTTCAACGTTAAATGAAATATTTATTGCTTGCTTCGTACAAATAGCAAATATTATTAAAACTATTTTAGAAATTGGTACTGACTAAAATATTTTCGTCAATTCTGCAAGAAACAGAAATCACTAAATGTATAACTCCTATAAGAATATAAAATGTAATAAAATCTATTTATCGGCAAATATACAGATTGTATAAAATGTATATTTTTACGCCCAGTTTAATAACTGCGGTCGTAGCAAAACAGTAACCTTTGAAAACGATATATACTGACGAATTTAGAATCACCTTTTTTTAGAAGTCGATTATATAGGTATCGATTCATCGGTCTCTTTTCATAGTTAAAATCTTTAATTTAAGTTAATTGTAACATTTCAAAAAGTATCCTAATTTTGTCAACCATTGAAAAAATAGTAAATCACTAACTAAACGTGACTTCAATGATAGTCGTAACAAATAATGTTTTAAGTCATTTTAAGACTGTTTATTTGCTATAAATATCGAAATTAAGGTTTCGTTCTTAACGCCCATCTCATTAATCAATCCAAAGCTAACTGAAATTTATAACTGAATAATTTCATTCTATTTAATACCATGTCAATTGTATGTTTAAACAAAATCATAGTAGCAATGTGCTCTTTTTCAGCACAATAATTTTATTTAGAATCATATGCCTTCGTAAATAAAACAAAGTGGCCAAAATGAAACACGCGATTGTTCTGTCGGTACACCGTGGTGTTTGCCCGCATGAAACCGCCTACGGCTTACTATACTCTTACTGAATATTTAATTCCACAGACGAAACGTTTGTTAACTGTGAGGTATTCTGCCTTTTAAACGTATGGTCACGTGATCAAGTCATGTTGAATCGAACGTTAGATTCTTTAAGTATACGATGGTAAGTCTATTGTTTTTTATCTGTTTTAGAATGAATGAAATCGCAAAACAAATTATCCATAATGATAATCCTACAATGCGAATGATTTCATTGCGATAACTTGTAAATAACCTGTCAAATATTGTATTCAGTGACACAGCAATAGCTTTCACATGTGTCGCATTTCGGGATCAGCCAGTGTACATCCGGTTTTTGTCGGACGGCACTGCGCGTACCATCACGTGCAGTGTAGTCACTTTGCACTGCCAGAATAAAAAATATATATTGTAATTATGTCGTGTTAATTATGTCGTGTTACCACACGAGCACCTCCCTATAGCATAATTGTATTCAATGTTTTGCTACGTGCATATTTGCCTTTTCTATAAATGTGTGTTTTATGGTGTTACATATATACAGAGGTACAGAATTAAAATCGAATACTATTTTTCCAACAAAACAAATGATCTTATTGCGTGTATGATAAATCTAATATACAGTAACGCAATATCTAGTCCGGGCCTCAAACACTTTTGTGTGTGTGTCACTTTTGTGACGACTAATGTGTTCTGGTTGAAGAATATTAAAGCCAGTGATTTTTTCGATATTATGATTACTTATATCTCGAATTGGGAAAGCAGATGCACATGCATTAGTTAATAGATAGATGTGAATATAGTCGAATTGAAAAAGTAGTAAGAACCTAATTTATATAGATAATTCATAATAATTTATTTAGGATAATTATTATCATTTTAATCAATAAGTTACATCACATAAAACTTATTGCCGAAATATTTTTTTTAAATCTGGTAATCTAAATCACATGAACATGTAACTAATGATAAAATTAAAAAAGTTCTCTTGTCTACGAGTGCCTACAATTCTATGGCGTAATGCTACGCTTAAGCTACGCTACGCTAATTGCTACGTCATTGCTACGCCATTGGTTCCAACGCCAATTGTATTCATATGACGAAGATGTCACAATACACAAGAAATTTCTACCAGTACCTGTGTTGTATTGTTTCACTTTGAATAGAGCTGTCTATAATCGTAACATTACTATTTTCATGCTAAGCAGTACTAGCTGTATACTTCAGTTAAAAAAATGCCAATCCGTAGCTAGTGAGCACTAGATGTATACAAATAACGAATTCCGCTTTCGACCACCATATTTGACTTCAAGCTACGTCTGTTCTGTAATTAAATCATCCAAGATAAATAGACAAATTCGAATCCATTTAAATCATAAATCCAGAAAAAAAATTCACTTACATACATCAACCCTTAAAACGTAACACATTTTTACACAATTCAATACCATAAACAAAGCATCAGCTTTGTTTCTAGTTTATACAACGTATACATACAAAGAACAATGTAGACAATCTGACACATCTATAGGAAGCGTGGTAGAAAATACGCCGATTTGCGACAGCCGCAGCGAGGTTTGACAGTTCTGCCCATAGGGAATATACTGCAAAAGATATCCAGTCGAACAGCCGGTACAAGGTTTGTTGGCTCGATTAATTTCAGATAAGCAAAAAACAATGCGAAGTTTATGTAGACGAAGTGCTGACTTTCTATTGTTAACAATTTAGAAGTGCATTATTTTACAGAAAATTTTACAAAATATTTGATTATTTACGAGAACTAATAGATCTTTGATTTATTATTTTTGATTGAAAATAATAATAGTAGTACTGAGCCCGGGGCTCCGCTACTAGTGAGAGACGTTGGGCCTTAGTCCACCGCTGACCTAGTGGGATTGGTAGACTTCACACATTTTCAAAATTGACGTTCAGAATTTCCAACAATATAAGTTACCTCACTATGTTTTCCTTCAAAGTTTTAGCAAGCGATATTTCACAAGTCGGTACCACTTCTAGATAGGCCAACACTGCCTTTATTAACCGACTTCAAAAAAGGAGGAGGTTAACAATTCATCGGAATCTTTTTTTTTTATGTATGTTCCCCGATTACTCGAAGACGCCTAAACCGATTCGAGATATTCTTTTTTTTTAAAAGGGTATATTTCCCAGGGACCATAGGACCACCATTGGCACCAAGTCAGGATCTGATGATGGGATCTCAGAAAAATTAAGGGCAACCCTCAAATTTTATAGTGACTCATAATTTGTTTTTTTGCTTCTCTATTGAAACGAAATTTATATACAGATTATAACCTTATTATACCGTGTTATATATAATCTATATACGGTGTCGAAACACTTGTTTTGTTTGGAAAATAATAATAATTATTTTTAAAACAAATGTTATTTCTGAGGAATTTTCGAGGCTCACGCAAAACATCCACAAAGCCCGCTTACATAAACATTCCACTCGTTAGTACCGGCTGGCACATGCCAAACCAGTAACAAACACCGCCGCCGAGCGTACAGTTACAGTACTTCTCAAATGTTGTCGGGGGTCTAGAGTTGGGTACGATGTTTGGCCGTTTTGCGGCCTTCTGAATACTCTAACACTACACCCGTTTCTTCACCTTTTTCCATGTAGTAGTGTGAAGAAGCAGGCCGGCATGATTGTGTTGAGTAGCGGGAATTAGATTGTCTCTCGCTACTCGATACTCTAATTGGACTAGGCTTACCCTTAGGTGCAGTGTGGTCACTTTGCCGTGCCAGGATAAAAAAATATGTATAAAATATAAAGGCACGAGATCAGACGGATATCACAGACAATAAAGCAATGTTCACTGACTCAATCTTAAGATACAGATACTGATTAGTCTGTAGTTTTTAACACAAATTACTAAACATCAATTTTTATATACACTTATTATTAACAGCCTCCGTGGCGCAGTCAGCGAGTAGCTGGCTGTGTCACGAGAGGCCATGGGTTCGATTCCCGCACCGATTCAAATGTTTCGAGTCTGGGTGTTGTGGGACCGTAGTCCCTCGTAGTTGATACCCACCATAGGTACCTGTTTTACCTAGTGTTCAGTACTATGTGTATGACTGTTGGGTGTATTTATTTATTATCGTTTCCTTAAGAATTTTTCTAAATGATAGTGAAAACCGTATCAAAATCTGTAGTGCGGTTTAGAAGAACGCACACATAAAACAGACAAATAGCTGCTTTATTTCATAATAATTAGAGTTGATTTTGGGATACAAATAAGAACAGATTGATTTACTCTTACATGACTATATAGGTTTTAGAATAAAAAGACTTATTGGCTAGCTCTCGGAAAATGTGCTATCCGGCTTATCTAGGTGTTCAACCTACAAATGTCTTAAAGATTGATGTGATAGATCCGTTGGCGATAAATACTGCTTCATCAACGAACTATAATAGTCAATAGTAAATTATTCAATTATAAATTTTCATTGTGCATGTGGTTTAACCTGCTGTATTTATCCTATCCCTGAGACCCCCGATATAGGCATGCGGGGGACCACGGTCAAACATCTTAGATAACCATAGGGCTAATGATTAACATATTTTCTGACCTTATATTGTTAAGAGTTGGATATTTTAATAAATATTTTTCATTTCATTTGCTTACAACGAAACTTTTTTAAAATTTGCAGATCAATTTAATACTTTCTTGTACCCACTTATGTATTACATATACCGAATTGACTTTGTAGTGGTAAATTCTACTAAAATTAATAGTACAACGTACAATTATTCTTTTTATTTACTCGTCAATTTTATTCTGCTCCCTGTACGAAACATTTTATTATTTTACTGACAAACTTGAAATAGTAATCATTTTTGTATACTTAAATGTACATAAATAAAATTTAAATTCATACGGTTCGTATTCTTAATTTTCTGTACATTTTGATATTTTTTTGCTCGGTCGCGATAAACTGAAAGTGTTTTTAACTTGACTTTAAAAAAAAGGAGGAGGTTCTCAATTCGACGTGTATTTTTTTATGTTTGTTACCTCATAACTCCTCCTAAAAAATCTTCTTTTATTACAAAGAATATGCTTCCAGATTGGTCCCATAGAAATTTGATCAAATCGGTTGAGCAGTTTGGTTTTAAAACCAAAATAACTTGAAAAAATATGTTGTCCGAATATCCGAAACTGCGAATTTTACTTTTCTGTGACTTTTAGTGGTGTTTTCTTTTGGTACTCTATCCAACCTACCTATTTTATATTTGTACCACTAAAAAGAAAAAAATAAATTATTACTTTTAAATAAAAATAAAACCGTCTTCAAAAAAACCCGGACACAACTAAAAAGCAACAAATAATTGGTTACATTTACATCAATTAATTACATACAATTGAAATCAATTATTTGGAGTCGGTGCCAGCCAAAACATGGAAAAAACTGAATAATCAGGCATACAAAAAATATAAAATAGATCCATACTTGGTTTTAAACATAAAACAACACCGGCACCGACTCCAAAATAATTGATTTAAATTGTCTGGGTTTTTTTGAAGACGGATTTATTTTTATTTAAAAAGTAATAATTTCTATTGGGTTTTAATCTCCTACGGACCGATAAATGTTATCACACATGCAAACCTGCGGCTAAAAACTAGTAATAAACTGTTTCGAACTGGGATTTATACCCCAGATATGGTAGGTACCTCAGTCCTTACAATTATTAAAACAACATCAAATAATAAAAATCAAAAACGTAAACCTATTTGATAAGATCAACTCCTTTTTATAATTCGCAGGCAAGTCACAAAGTGAGAATAGCTCGTATAATCAAACTGCAGGGCTATAAACCCTCTTTTTAATTCAACGCCGCTGTGGCCTACATACTGTTCTGGAAGTTTCCGTACGTATTTTCTGTAAATACTCAGCCGACAGTGTTGGGTATCGACACTAGCATGCTGTTCTAACTGATCGATGATAGTTCCCGAGATGTACAAAAAAAACTTATTTCAAAGAGTTATCAACAGACATATTATATCTATATCAAACGTTATTTATGTATATTTCAACTTAATTCGCTTAACATTGTTTCGTCTCTGCAGCATCTACAGTCAGACTGACAGAAAATGATTTAAGCATTAAATCCGCCTTTATAGTTTATACATATTTTGTCTATTTTGTATATAAAATTTTAATAAAGAAATGAATTATTTTACATGTCATATGTAAGTATAACAAAAAATCAACTTCATAAATGACTACGTAAATTATACGCCAATATATATTTAATCTTTATTTATAACTCTGTTTATTTGTAAAACAATGTTTTATCGAAGTTTGTAAATATAACAAACACTGAGATTGGATGAAATGTCCCTCAATTTAAGCGAATGCTTTTTATCGGTTGTAAAGTAATTCGGAACACCGGAAAAACTCAGATGAACATAGCTACTGATAATATATATATACTAAGAACGTTACGTCCGCCATTGTCTTTCGAATATAATATAATATAATATAAGTCATGCCTTTATAAATATTATTTTTTAGTTTTTATGTATTTTTTTGTTCAAACATTTTTATCGTAGCCTATAACACCAAGGATAATGTGGCTACGTATTGGTGACAGAATTTTTAAAATCAGTTAGCTCTATGATTACCCCGTACAAACAAACATATAAATTTATATAAAACCTTATAATAATAATGTAGACCCTGAGTTAAGTATTAATACTTGCTTAAGCAAACAGACGTTATAAAGTTAGTCGACAGATGGTCTCATTGGTCAATATATTTACTTTAGAGTGCATTTTTATCATAAACTTTTGTTATTGTACAGTATATAATACCATTTGTGTCGGAGAAGTTTCTATCACGCACTTGTACAAAAAACAAATCAGATTATATTTTTCAACTTCTTTGTTACTGTGTATTATATTATTTTTATTGATAATTATAGAATCTCTTAGATACACAGAGATTAATTGTTCGAGGTCATTCCTGATTCTTGAACGAAAGCTGCAATGGCGTGTTTAAAAAAGAAAATTATATAATCCAGTATCTGTGAAAATGACTGTAGATTATCCAGATACCGCAATCCGCATACAGTGTCTGTGTCAATATTTACAGCAGTGCCTAGCTCTCGAGATAGTAAGTGCCTTGCAGTGGAAGCATGTGCTGCTATTGAAGCATTAATCAAATCAAATCACTTCATATTTTTTTTAAATAAACCGTGCTATATTCTTTATTAAAAAAAATACAGCTTAATGATTTTTGTCTTTATAACGCATTATAAGCTCACTTCTGTATTCTCGAAGAGTGAGGCAGATGTACAGCTAAAGAATTCATTGTTTTAACTATGTATTGAAACCGGCTGTGAAACGAGAGGCCGTGGGTTCGATTCCCGCACCTAGGCAAATGTTTGTGTGACAGACAGATATTTGTTTCGGGTCTGGGTGTTATGGGACCGTAGTCCCTCGTAGTTCTTTATACTCACAATACAGGCTAAGCCTAGTGTGAGGTCAGAACTATGTGTGTGACTGTTGGATGTATTTATTTATTTATATTGGACGAAATACAATTTCTAGTAATTCAAATGTGTTTTTGGAATCTAAAACTCACGGCCATGGCTCAATAAACGTACCAATATTTATACCCAGGATCGTACGAGGTTTGCTCTTTTTTGGACGTTTGCCAGGCGTCTCAAGGAATATCACACCCAACCAATCGCACAGCCACAATATCAGCAAAGCAGTTTACTTGTCGGTTTATTGGTAAAAAAAGTATTCGAAATATGAAATACTGATTCGAATGTGTTACTGCGTTTGCTTTTATATCAATAAAATAGACCATGTCATATTTAGATAAGTAAGATTTAAGAATTAATACACTTTAAAATATAGGTGGAACGTTTTGCTATGCCATAAACTTACTGAATCGTTATTTAATTTCAAGAATTTTATGAAATATGAAGATAAAGGAAATGCTTCTGGTTATGTAGGTAGGTAACTATAACGACTTCTCCGACGTATACAACCGGTGCGTGTAAGCATACAAGTTAACAGGCATACAAGAACAGGTGAACATTAATGAAATCAATCTCTGTGTAGCTCATTTAAACGTTAAGTTTATTACCTATATAGCTACTCATCATTAATTACAGTAGATTAAAGGTCACAGCTCATTAGAGCCACCCGGCACCCGACCCATACCGCCTCGCCTCGTGCGGTTAGTATTCTTTATATAGACCTTTATGGATATGCGCTCACTACATTAACTCCGTAGCGTCACCGGATCGCGTCAGTCGTAAGCCGTCCACGCGTGGACGGCGAGTTGACCACACGGTCACAACTCGCTGCTCGCATGCTTGCCTTGCGTTGCTGCGCATTTTGAACGCACAATCCCCATGAATTGCGACGCGACGTTTACTGGACCACCTGTCGACAACGAGTGGATGCCGAGCGACGAGGCGGTACGGGTCAGGTACCGGGTGGCTCTAATAAGCAGTGACCTTAAATATACTTAAGTATCTTAGTCCCTACGTACAGATACCGAGAGGCTGCGCATCGCATCTCGATGATGGAAATTTTGGTTCTGATTAGTGTAACAGAAATCTGAGAAAGTTTAATCCCGAGATAATTCAAGTGTGTACATTCACGTAACAAAACCCGTTTACTCCCTTTTTTAAACTTCAGGATTACTACTCTATAAATATTAATACTAGCCCTGTACTAAACATTGTCCCACTGCTGGGCACGTCCTCCTCTACTAATGAGAGGGGTTAGGCCTTAGTCCACCATGCTGGACTAATGCGGGTTGGTAGACTTCACATACCTTCGAAATTCGTATAAGTATTCTCAAGTAAGCAGGTGTCCTCACTATGTTTTCCTTCGCCATTAAAGCAAGCGATAATTAACATTTAATACACACGTAACTTTAGAAAAGTTTGGGTTTCGAACATACGACTTTCGTCTTGACAGTCCGTACCGCAACCAACTAGGCTATCGCTGCTAATAATTTTAACATATCAAGCAAGCTCCAATTATGAGCAGATAGTGATTTTACCCACGGTCAAGCTGGATATATGTAGATAATATGAAATACTGTTGAAATCTCTGGACGTTTTTTTTTAAAGCATAATAACGTCCGACAAACGAGCCAATGGGTCACCTGATGTTAAGTGATCCCCATCGCCCATGTACATCCACAATACCGAAAGTATCATGTATGCGCTGTCGGCCTTAAAGGACAGGAATAGGGATTAGGGGAGGGAAGGGGGAATCTGGGCTTCCGGATATCTCACTTACCATACGAAACGCGACAGTAAATTGTCACTTTACGTTGGTTTTCTGTGACTGTAGACAAATATGTTTACAGCGTGGCTCTACGTTTGCATAAAACTAACTACTGGAGTCATAAATATCCATAGCAGAATTACAAAAGTCAAGCTATGAGCAAATCGCATGATGCAGACGTGAAATTAAATGCCTAGAGCCGCTACAGTTGCGTAGATATATTTCCTGTCTTAGTGTTTTCTACCATCTCTATTACGGTGTATGCTTCGAAGAAACTTGCTTACTAGCCCGGCCCGAACCAAGAGGCTCGCAAATTCATATTTTTGCCGCATCATCAAGCTGTGGAACAGTTTGCCAACTAACGTGTTCCCTCCTTGCCATGCTCCTGGGTAATTTAGGCATAGTGTGAAGAAGCAGGTATTATTGTGACGAGTAGCCAGGGATAGTTGTCTCTCGCTACTTCATACTCCATAAAACTTTTCAGTGAAAAATTGAACACTAGGCTGTATGGTTATAATCTTTGCCTTTTCGAATGAAAGAACTACTAATGCCAGTATGAGTTATGACATTTTTAATTTTAGGTTATGTCCATGTTGACATGTGCTAAAAACAACTGTTTATATCACGTTGAAATATTGTAAAAGTTTAAATCAAATTTATAGAACAAAAATTCAACATGGTAGCAATAAAACAAAAACCTAAAAATGCTAAACAAACGAATAAAATAGAAAAAATTAAGAAGAAACCTAAATCGGTAAAAAAATCAACAGAACCTATAAAAAGCAATAAAGAAAACGAAGTATCTGTAATAAATAAGAGTGAAGGTTCCAAGAAGAAGCTGAAATTCGTCATGCCAACAAAGAGTATTACAGACGACGTAGTAAACTCGTGCTTGAATGCATTGCAACAACTCACCATAAATTGCAAGAAAAAAAATACCATTCTAGATGACGATACTCCCATATTCGCTGAAATTCATTGTATGAAGATACAAAGCACTACGGGAAATATAAAATTGTAAGTATAATGATAATTTACAGAATTTTTAAAACCTCAACAAGGGCGTAATTAGCGCCGTATCAATTATAGCCCCCAGGCTACAGAGGCCCCAAAAACGTTATAAGAAAATATTTACCCTTTATTTGGGCCCCAACAAATTTTGATACAGGGCCTGTCTAAGGCGAGCTGCACCATTGCTTCTATTCTCCTGCAAATAACAGAACTCTATAATAGAGAACCAATGGTATGTTGATTATTTAATAAATTAAACTTTAAAGAACTCAAAATAGTTTCTACCATTTGGTTCTTACTATAGTTAGCCAAACTAATTTTGAACCTACATATTTTTACCTCATGATTCCAGTGTTCTGCCACATAGCACATTTGCATCAACTGGTGAAATTTGTTTAATTACACCTGATTTAAAGAAAGGAAGAAAAATTGATCATGAACCAACAGTAGATCACTGGGAAGAACTGCTGAGAAAGGAAGGAGTTACCTTGGTGAGTACATTTACTTACTCAAGACATGTCTGAGACACCTCTGCCTGTGTAAAGGAATACATTACTATCACATCACCTGGCATTGCAAGAGCTGATAGATTTCATTTGTGTTATAAAAAAGCTTTAAATCACAACTACAATAAAAAAACAATGATTTCTTATATTTACGTGAATATCACACATTGAAATAAAACTAATTTTACGGACTTTTTCTGATACAACAAATAAAAATTAAAAATCAAGTATATGGAGGGCAGAAACATTGCACTATACTTTTGTGATTTCATACAACTTCTTCTGCCCCGTGGCCATGAAGACTGTAAAGCTTTCGAAACATTGGGTTACAAAAGTGAAATAAAGTGTGATAAAATTAGTTTTATTTCAATAAAAAGCAATCATATTATCTTAGTCATTCCATTTATTAATTCTTCACACAAATCCTTTGTGCGCAATAATTTTATTATACAGTAATATACGTAAAATAAGAACTCTGTATTAGTCAGGGTTAATTTAATAATAACAAAACAATTTTTTTGTATGCTTACAGGTCAAAACAGTTCTACCTTTGAGACAGTTGAAAGTAGAATACGATCAATATGAATTAAAACGTAGACTGTTAACCCAACATGACTTCATTATGGTTGATACAAGAGTCTTGAATCATGCCTCACACATATTGGGAAAAATGTTTTTCAAAAAACATAACATGCTTGTGCCAGTAAGGTTAGAAAATAAAAAGTTGAAAGATGCTATTGACATCGGTTTGCGGACGTCAATGCTCCGCCTCAATATTGGGGAGACCTCTACCATTGTTGTTGGTCACACTGGTATGCCTCAGGAAAAGGTCAAGGTGAATGTATTATCGTTAGTGGATCAAATGCGCACCAAATATCCAGGAGGCGAATCAAACATTCGGTCAATTTGCTTGAAACTTCCATTGAGTTTGTCTCTACCTTTGTATATGACGTTACGTAAGTATGGCATCACATTATTAATAATAAGAAATGATTGTAGAATCTCTTTAGAATCTACTTTCAAATATCCACATTTACACAGCTTAGACACTTTTCTTAATTAGTTTGCCTTACATTCAAAAAATGTTGTGATTATAAATTAAAATTCTTTTCTCTTGGCTAATGATTTACAAAATATTCTACTGTATGTGTGTATGTCACTGAACTTCTCCTAAGCGACTGAACCAATTAGAATGAATTTTTTTGTGTGCGTTTGAGTAGCGGTAACCTGGATGGTTTAAATTCACAATTGGACCCGGTAGGTGGCGCTGCTTTTCCGGGCAGGACGACGTCTGCATGGTCCGCTAGTTAAATATAATTTACAAACAAATGCTCATAAGAACTTATAGTAGTATAACTCTCATACTGAGTAAAAGGTTATTTGTTATCTATCAATATGTTTAACTAAGCTTTTGCTCTGTGGATATCTGTCATAAATCAAATGTAGAAAAGAGTGAGCATGTATAGAATGGGACGTAACAAATATCACTTAAAACATTGATTAAAATATAAAAGACTTTAACTTTATATTCAAAATGCAGGTCCATCTAACACAGTTTACCCACCAAGGCTAAAGCAGAAGAAACCTAACAACTCTAGAGTTGTGGAAGATGAACTTTCAACACGGCCTGGATATAATGTCAAAGTGTGTCCCGATGGCTCAGTGCGTTTGATCAAGACTGATGTAAAAGCTACAAGGTAATATAATTTTCATTTAGATCCTGTTATGTGGAAAAGCCTTATTTTATGCGTATATGAACTACATTTTACATGTCTAGAAAAGATCCCAGTACTATATTAAGTATAACATATAAATCAACTTTTAGATATTTTTTTTATTTAAAGCACCAAAAAATTTATAGAATATAAGCACCCTTCTCATTCTTTTTTTTTACCCAACAGTCTCACACATAGTTCTGACCCCAAACTAGATCAAACCTGTATTGTGGGTATCAAGAACTACGAGGGACTACGGTCCCACAACACCCAGACTCGAAACAAATACCTGTCACACAAAAATTTGTCTCTGTTTGGGAATCGAACCCACGGACTCTCGCCACGGAGGCTGTCAAAGAAATACTACTAAGTCTATAACTTTAAAAATATCTTTATGATGGTCACTCATAGTGTAAATAGAGAAATTATATTCCATCTCTATGATTTTTCCTGGGAAATATAATAGAACCCATTCAAAGTGATTCTGACTCTCTCAAGTTTTATTGTTCAATTGACTTGAGAGTCTAATGGATTTAAAAAAGGATTAATATTTTAAATTTTTATTGCAGCGATAATGATAGTGATGAAGATAACATCACTACTGAAGAAAAAAATGAGAAATCTGAAGATGAAAATATGGACTCTGATTAATTCATTTAATAAATAAAATATAGTATGAATTAAATGTATTTTTATTTCAATTAACATATTAAAAAATCTTTTCAGGATAAACTCTAATTTCCTCCAACTGTTGTCATACTCATGGATTTAGGTAGCATTGTTACCTGCATCTTCAAAGGCCATACCTTTTTGAATTTTTTAAAGTTTCTCACTGAAGAACTTGTTTCTTCTACTTCTATTGGCTCCTTTTTAATAATCAAATCCTCTCTTATTGTGACAACAGTAGAGCCTAGATCAAGCCCTCTCATTTTCTCATCTAAATCATCTTTAATTTCTTTCTTTATGCTTTGCTTCAATGCATATTTATCTGTGTCTACACAGTTTTTCATTAGTTCTGCCAATTTTGTTCCTCTCATAGCTGTTATTTCTTCTGCTGTTACATTACCAGTTTTCTTTGTATGAGCAACATTTGATTGATCGTCTTCAGGTTCAGCTTTGATTTCAGTTTCATTTGGTTTAGGTTTATTAATCTGAATAAAATTGAACATATCATCATCTTCATCTACTTCTGCTTTCCTTTTAGTTGGTTTGGCAAAATTGAGCCTTTTTGAAGTTTCATTTTCACTTTTATTGTCAGTGGTACCATTGTCTGGAGTTATGAAATTAAACAGATCATCATTCTCAGTGTTATTCTGTAAGGCCAATTTTTTTGATGGATTTGAACTATAATCATCTGATAGCTTTCTTTTGTTAATGGTGTCATCTGGCACTAGAGGCTGTCCAGTGGCAAGTTTTTTATTTGCATTTGATTGAATGTCATCATGATCTTCAGTCAATTTTCTCTTACTTACATTTTCTAATAAGTTATCAATTGCCGTGAGGCTTTCATCAACAACAATATTGTCTGCCTTATTTACTGAATTCTGTGCATCCTGAGATTCAAAAGCCAATATGGTTGCTGGTTTATTTACACAAGTCTGCTTAATTATTTCATGTGAAATATTAAAATCAGGATTACAGTATTTTTCTGTTGAACAAAATAATAAAGCAAGGCCAATATCAGATTCGGGTACAGGTCTTTTGCCCTTTGATTTTAAGTACATTAAGATCTCATTAATTTGACTTCTTTGATGTTGTGTCTCCTGAGATGCATAAGCTTTGTTGTCCTGTATGAGAATAACTCCTTGTTCACATAATGATGACTTAGTTAGCTTAGCCTCACTAAACAAAACCGGAGTAGCAGAACTCTTCATCAATACATTCTTGTACATTTCATACTGACGTTTATGGAAGAAAACAAACTTTTTACCAGCAAATATTGTTTTCCTCTGATCATTTGGAAGAAAGGAGACTACCTCTTTGTTCAATGTGGTTTCAACCACTGTTGGGACAAAATTTTGAGGATCTGGCAATTTGGCATTATTTTTTACAGCTTCGAGGCACTTGCTCCAGAAGTCCATAGTGACAATGTTGCAACCCTGTACTAAGGCCAGTACAACTTTAATTGTCAGTGTTATGACAGGCATTGTCAAAAATGTGCAGGACTCCTCCCATTCCGTTTTCAAAACACCTCCAATTTCAGAAAGTGTTGATCTCACTATTTGAAGGTTTTCACCTTTTAACGTCGAAGTGCATGTAGTGAGATTCACTTCGTGTACTTTCCACACACTATTCATTTTGCCAAACTTTATTATATCACCATTACTTAGCCTGACATTGGAATTCGCCGGTAGCTTTTCACTGGTATCATTTATAAATGTACCATATCTGGAGCCCAAATCTTGCACAGACAGATCATTTCCTGCAACCGCCAATATTGCGTGTTTTCTGCTTATTGATGGGTCATCCACTATCGCAAAATTACAAGTTTGACCATCGGCACTCCTGCCTATTACTACCTCCTTGCTATTTGGGACCACGTATAAAATACGGGTATCATTATTGGAAGATAAATACCACATGTTTAATTACTGATGTAGCAAAGTGTACAAAAGGAAATCAGTTTCTGTTGAACTATAAAGAATAAACAAGCGTCCTAAAATAAATCAAAACGATAAAAAATGACATTTAACTGACGTATAACCCTCAAAATCAAAACCACAGTAGAGATCGGTGTTGTCAGCCGTGGAAATTTCTATTTTGTACAGAAATACAGAATCGGGTAAAGACCTCATATCCTAGATCTCCTTTTTTTTTATCGTAGATCTACTAGTATTTTTGTTTGCCTACTCTAAGTAGATCTCACACCTCACACCTTGCTATTTGCATATTATTTATCAAGCATCTAAAGTTTAATAAAATAAGAAATGTAATATACTAAAAAAAACATTTATCAGCTTAGTAGCCAAATGTTTTGATTTTATTTTTAATTGTTTTCCTTATTTTCTTATCTGTATGAGGCTTAGATAAGTATGAGGTTATCCCAAAGAGTATTATACTACATACGGAAAGGTTATCCTAGCGAGGAAAAATGGAGGGAATGTGATGTGACGTTTTATTGTGATTAATAAGTGAAAAAAATATTTCAGACATCGCTTAGGCCTTTAAATTGTGACTATTACAGACATGCTTCGACCTTTTGTATAAGTTAAAACCAGAGAAGAAGAAGACTTTAATTCTAGCCCAGATTTGGAAAAATAACGACAGACATGGCTGCATGGTGGAGAATCTTTGCCTTCTCTTTTATAGAGTGAATAAAATAAAAAAGGTATCCTAGCAACCGGTATTGTAAATAAAAAATAATAATAAAGTTGGATAATAGATCGGTTAGATTGGTTAGATAATTTAAAATGTTCTCTTTAATACACAAATATTGTATTCAATTTATATAGATAAAATAAGTTAATATACAAGGATTCGTTGATTTAGCACATAATCTAATGTGAAACCATGACACTTTACATTGATACTAAACTAACTTTTACTGACGGAAATGTTGTTTCAACTGTCGGATCTTGGCACCCCTCGCTGCCACTGCTCGCTGTTGGATCCTACAACCAGGAGAAGGGAGGATTTGTCACCATATTTCAAGAAAATGTAAAGATTATTTACATTTATACTTAGATAAGACTGCCCCGGTGGCGCAGTAATTGCGCATGCGTTACGACTGCTGTGCTGAAGTCTCGGGGTCGTTCCCCGGGTCGGGTAAAGTAATATTGGGTTTTTCTATTTAGAAATACTCGTATGTATATACTTCTATCACGTAATGCTTAGTATCAGCCCGGAGTCTGGAATTGTGCTCGCTTTGGCGATAGGCTCGCCCCATCACATTATGGGTCCGTAATAATTTCGCTGAAAAGTGGGTGTACTGGTTACACCTCTACCTACCCCCTCTTGGATTCCAGGCGTGAGTGTGTATGTATGTACTTAGATAAGCAGGTCACACTAAAATACTATAAGGTGAATATTTTTTAGGGGTTTCCTCTGGAAGGATGCGAATGGCCTATACTTCTATCAAATCAAGTGACAGCACTGGCATGGCATCCAACGAGACGATTATTGGTGGTTGGTTGGGATGGAGGTGAGCTGTATATCTGGTTGGAGTACTCTTGGGCCCGTTTAGAAGCACCACATAATGCAGCTTTAACTACAGTTGCCTTCAGTCATGGTGGAGGAAGGTTACTAGCCACTGACGCTGCTGGCTCTCTCTCTGGCTGGCAGTCCAGTTCAGGGGCACCATTAACTTCATTCCATCACCAGCTGGGTGATGTAATCACACATGTAACTTTCTGCACTCCCAGACCCAACACAGAATCGTCTATTAGAGGTCTAGCCCGAGCGGCAGTTGCAGGTGATGAAAATGCGCTGGATGCTCTAGCGGCTTGGAGACCTCGCACTACCGCTAGAGTTAGGGAGAGTTCACAGCCTGACAATCATTGCTGCTATGCCTCACAAGACAATGGAATCATTATGTACATTGACCACTCAGGGGCTTGCTCAGAAGTTCTTAACGCACCTGGTAATATAGTTTTTATGGGGATAATTAGTAATATTTATCTCCTGGTTGCTTGGGAGTCAGGTGGGGCTTTGAGTTTGACAAGGTTTATGACTTCTGATGATGGATCCTTGACTACAGACACACATGTAAGAATGGCTGCAAGGAACGGTCAGTGTATTGTACTAGCAGGAAACTTTTATGTGGCTGTGATAACAGGAGACAACATTATCAGGGTGTGGGATAGTGACACAGGAGACAATGATGTCCTGCCTAATGAACAAGAAGTTATAGCTCCTGAAGATGTATTCACAAATATTAGTTATTGCAACTTAAGTGACACTTTATGTTGTGGAACTGCTCAGGGAAATTTATATCTCTGGAGAAGGGATCACAGGAATGACTGGAAGCTCATTAGCAGTACTTCAGTTAAAGGAACAGTTAAAGAAGTCAGCTGGGGTTCTGAAGGTCTCATGAACCCATTATTGCATGTAAACTGTATAACAAGTGCATATGTTCTTAGGGAGCAACCTGTCTGTTGGGGATATTCACCTAATGTATCTATGGTACAGAAATCAGCCACTGAAATAGTGTTCACTCAAAACCCGGATGTCACATCCAGTATCAATTCAACAATTACTATTAGAGCTTTTGCTTTTAAAGATCAGTATATTGCCATAGGAGATGGTAAGGATGTGCAGGTACAAATAACAAATTTCTTTTTTCACTAATATTGTAGACTTTTTTTTTCAAAATAGTATCATTTACAGATTTGGATGTGCAGTAAAGACAATGATATGAAATTTACTTTACTTCGTACTTTCTCGTGGAAGACCGATGTGTTGATCATACACAATGATATTCTGGTGGGTGTCACCACTCCACACATTGAGTGCTATTCTATTACTGGTACTAGTCTTGGAATTCTACCAAGCACTGAAGGCGAGGGAGAACCCATCGGCGTAACAAATACAAACAAATATGTTGTTATCACTACAATGGACGGTACCCTCAAACTAGCCGAAATAACAAAGAAGGGCCTGAGGATGCCTTATCCACCAAAAAATTGTTATCAGTTGTTTGAAGATTTTGGTGAAGTCATGAGGGCTTCGGTGAATTGCGTTGGCCGTTACATATGCCTAAGTATCGCGAACGCTGGACTAGCGCCCGACCCCAGACTATACCTGTGGGATGTTGCCAATGACGTCATCACGGCTAAACTCCTCACTGAAAATTCAACTCCGCCTTATCAAAGCGTTCCCATCGCAATACTATGGGATTGTAATGATCCTAGAGTAGTAGCTGTACATATGAGGTCGGCAGATTTTGACCAAATACATTTATTTTTCTGTCACGAGGGTAAGCTTTTCGAATATACAAATTGGTGTCAATTAGAAGATTATTATTCGATGGATTTCATGTTGTGCACCGTGTACGCTCCTTATGTGGTTATTTTAGTCCAACAAACTATTAAAAAGATTTTGATGCATGAATTTGAGGATGTCACTGATCATGACGTCAATAGTGTGCGACAAGTATTAGATTTCCTCTATTACATGACATCTGAGAATTTAGAAAAAGCTGTCGTCGTCGGCACCAATATATCCGGTGGCAAAAGTTCCATAATATGGAAAAGCTTGGCTAAAATGTGCGTTTCACTCCGACGACCCGACGTCGGCGCAATATGCTTAAGCAAAATGGGTGATCTGAAAGGTGCTCTAATGCTGCGGAAAATGATAAACAGAGATGACATGGACGACACTTGCAAGGTCGGTGTGCTTGCGATCAACATGGGTATGACTGACGAAGCGGAGAAGTTATTCAACGAGGCGCAACGGCCAGATCTAATACTCCGTCTCATATCAGCGAAAGAAGGAGGATTGACGAAGATTACTGAAGGAAGTAAGGAGGGAGAGAATATTTTACTGATTAAAAGCGCACAGCACAAACTCGCGAAAATGATGTGGGCCAACGGAGAAACATCAGCTTCAATGAAACTGTTTGAAAGCGCTGGCACCATGGTACCTCACGTGCCCAGAATGTTGATAGCCCAGGGTCAGGCACAAGTGCTTGCGCAATACGTGACCAATTCCAACGATCCCAGTCTTATAACTTGGTGGGGTCACTATCTGGAGAGTATAGGGGACCTCGACGGCGCTTTGGAAGCGTATGCAAGAGCTAATGATTATGGTGAACAAACGCGTCTCTTATGCCATATGGACAGGATCGAAGAGGCCGACAAAGTATGTGAGAAGAACCGCGCATCTATGTACCAAATGGCACGATATCTGGAGATGCAACCTGACAAAACAGAAGCTGCTGTTAAGGTATAAAGTGAAATATATTTAATTACATATTTGATTGGAACTGGCTTTTGATCGCGGTTTTGCACGCGAGATTACATTTATTGGTATCGTAGGAGACTGAAATCCTATATAAAAATAACATTGCCGGCTACTATTCCATTTTAAGCACTTCATAATATTTAAAAATTTTAGTTAATTTGTTCCATTAGTTCTCAAATGATACACTTGTCAAGGAACAGAACAACATTTTTATGTTTAGAGATTATTTTATGTTGAATTGTTGTGTGTCACACACTTAATTTTTTTTATCTGGGCACGGCATAGTGACCACACTGCACCTGATGGTAAGCGCAGTGCCGTCCAGTTAGCGTATCAAGTAGCGAGAAACAATCTACCCTCGCTACTCAACACAATCATACCGTCCTGCTGTGTAGCTTCTTCAGCAGCACCAGCAGACTTCGAGGTTCGCAAATTTTTGCCGCACCATCACGCTGTGGAACAGTTTTCCAGTAGCGAGGGATAGACTGTCTCTCGCTACTTGATACTCTATCTGGACGGCACTGCGCTAACCATCAGGTGCATTCACTTGTCACTGCTTGTCACTTTGCCGCGCCAGATTAAAAAAAAACTTTAAAAAATCTATTTATCTATGATGCAGCTGTATGTGAAATGTGGCGCGATATCATCTGCGATCCGTGTGGCGGCTGAGGCGAGTGCCTGGACGCTGGTGTGGCGCGCCGCCGCCACCTCCACGCCACACGCGCTCTACGCCGCTAACATACTCGAGAGCGCCGGGCAGATTGAACATGCTATTGCACTCTACCAGAAAGCAGGTGATAAAACTTACTATAAATCTAATAATAGTTAATATTAAGTGTTGGCACTCAAAGGTGTATCCATACTAATACTATAAATGCGAAAGTAACTCTGTTTGTTTCTTTGTTTGTTACCTCTTCACGACTAAACGGCTGAACGGATTGTAATGAAATTTGGTAAGGGAATAGATTATATCTTGGAGAAGGACATAGGCTATATTTTTTCTCAAAAAACAACCTTGAAAGGGGTCAAATAGGAGGTCAAAATTTGTATGGGAAATCCATAATTCCTCGACTTAGGGGTCTGTAAATTCATATTTAGGCTTTCGGTAGGAAATAAAGAAATACGTGTTTAAAATTTTGACACAAAATTAAATAGTGACAGAGTAAGAGAGTGAGAGAGTGGGTGAGAGGGAGAGAGAGAGAGAGTGGGTGAGAGGGAGAGAGAGAGGGAGAGTGGGTGAGAGGGTGAGAGGGAGAGAGAGAGAGAGTCCGTCAGTCCGATTGTTTGTTTAACGGTTAAACGGCTGACCGGATTGTGATGAAATTTGGCAAGGAGATAGATTATATCCTGTAGAAGGACATAGGCTATCTTTTTTCTCAAAACACAACTTTGAAAGGGGTCAAATAAGAATTCAATATTTGTATGGGAAATCTCTCATTGCTCAAGTTAGGTATCTGAAAATTCATATTAAGGCATTTGGTAGGAAATAGAGAAATACGTGTTTCAACGTTTTTGAAAAATCATCCCTGAAAGGGGCAAAGTGAGATTAAACTTATGAGGTATTCTTTAGATGCAATCTCAAGATTCAGGCACAACAACTGAGAGGCTGGACAATACAGGTGCCTCAGGGCAGAGGACAACTCCTTGGATTGTATACTTCTGCTCCCGAAAATAATCTCCAAGCGGGCGGAGCCGCGAGCAAGAGCTAGTACATATATAATATTACTTATTTTGTTGATGTATGTGACCAAAATAAAATAAATCATACAAAGCTGCAGTTACCTTAGATTGGAAAAGTTTATCTGCAAAAAACTGTGATATTCTTAAATGAATTTTATGAACATCTCCTACTAAATCCTGAATACAAAATTAACAATTATAAATAAAAAACTATACAATAAGTTAATTGTAAAACAGTGGTAGTACCCCAGACCGGCTGGCTATACATATTGTAGACTAACCCTCAAATATTCAAATGCTGCTCAACGACAAGAGACTCGGGGAAGCGTCATCGATACATGGTTGATATTCCACCAGCGCGCACGAAGCGTTTTGCTAGTACATTTATCATGCGCACCGCTAGAGAGTGGAACTCTTTGCCGGAGTCTAGTCCGAAAATTATAATCTGGGTGCCTTTAAGTCAAGAGTGAATAGGTATCTTCTAGGCAAGCGTGCTCCACCGCGACCACATCATCACTTTCCATCAGGCGAGATAGTGGTCAAACGCAAGACTATTTCGATAAAAAAAAAAAAAACTGGCCGAACGTCTAACAACTACTTATTTTGTAACTCAACATATACTTATGAAAAATAAGAGGTTCTTAAATGTTTAACACGATCTTAAACGCTTGAGTTGCGTTTGAGTGGGGCATAAATCACCTAGATTTATTACATTTCAGGCAAAGTACACATGGCTCTCAAACTGGCGTTTGGTTCGGGAGATACAAACGCAATAATATCCGCTGTCGAGACGTTGGGTGATAAGGTCGACCCTGAAATGGCGAATGCCCTCGCGGCACACTTGCGGAAGGCCAACCATCACTCACATGCGGCTGCGTTGTTAGCCACCGCTGGCAAAGTAAGTTAGCGAACAGGTGTGGACTCAGGATTTCACTAAGGGGTTCTAATTATAACTGTAGGCAGTGGCTTTGCTGTGCCTATGCAGCAGTCTATGGGCGGCGGTGTCTACTTACCATCAGGTGGCCCGTCTGCTCGTCTGTCTATCCAGGCAGCAAAAAAAACACTACTAAAGAGGTTAATTTTGCTTATATTTCGAAAATCGCATTCGTTCATGCAAAAATCCCGCCTACAAGGTACTAGTAGCTAGTATGTTAATTTCTAGCTACAATCTCATCAAACCCTTCATTTTTTTCATTCAATTCAAGTGAACTGATTACTACTTTACTTTAAAACCATAGGTATTTAAAATTGTCCTCTATAGTATATGGGACAGACATTGAAAAAACTAGTGTGTAGTGAAGATTGGATACATTGTAACTCTGTTTTATGGCCACTTGTCGACAGTACGAGGAGGCGCTGGACATAGTGGAGCAGAGCGCAGCGCCGCTGTCAGAAGCCTTAGGGGAGAGACTCGCAGCACCCGCGGGGGCCAGCGGACGGGAACAACTGTTGAGACGACTGGCCGACGTGCTTGGCGCCAGGGGACTCTACCACCAGGCGGCGAAGAGACTTGCGCAGGCCGGAGACAAGGTAAAAAGTCCTGCTCTGTTTACATACTTGTGACAGAATGATCGAGACTCCATTCATGCTATAAAAACTGTTTGAAATATAGCGCTGTATAAATATTTATTATAGCAGAAGTCAGTAAACTAAGTGGGGCTCCTTATATTAAGTGTTTTTTACCCCCATATTTACCCTTATTTTACATTCAAAACTGCAGGAAAATTAGAGTCTTTATATAGTAAAGGAAGATTTAAACTTGTTGAATTGGGATTGGAAATAATAGCAAGCTGTTATTTCAAGTAATTTTCAGTCCGATAGATCGCTGTCGCGCCGTTTCATTCATAATATAAACAATAAGTCAACTGTGTGGCTGGCAGAGCCACACAGTTGACTCCATAGAGATTTTTCAGGCAGGGGCGATGCGCTGGCTGATGCGGTCAGGTGACGCAGACCGCATCGCGTTGTTCGCGGCGGCGACGCGCGACCGCTCGGCGCAGCTGCTCGCGGCCGACTACCTCCGCCGGCGCGGGCCGTGGCGCTCGCGGCCCGACCTGGCGCGTCACATCCGCTCGTTCTACACACGCGCCGGCGCACACGCGAGGCTCGCCGCCTTCCACGCAGACTGCGCCGCGCAACACGTCGACGAGTATGACGTACGTGCGTTGGTTGACAACCTCTGTCACACAGTGAGCGAGTAGCCGACTGTAGAAATAGTGGCTACGGGTCCGAACCCAATTAAAGACACTGCCTTGCAGTACTTTGTAATTTCAAATATTGTATGACGTTGATAATGTCTATGAACAAGCACAGTGGTACCCAAAAAAGCATTATGCTCCGTAATTTAATCGGAAACGTTGTTTTAATTGGTTTATTCCGGTATGAATAATATTGCGATTAAAATTTTTATTATATGTAATTGTTAATCTTACTACTATTATAAATGCGAATGTTTGGATGGATGGTTGTTTGTTACTCAATCACATCAAAACGGCTGGACGGATCTGGTTGGCACAGAGATATATTATAGTTTGGAATAGCATATAGGCTACTTTTATCCCGGAAAACTGTACGGTTCCCGTGGGATAGTTTCGTTTTACACAGAACAAGAGCAACACATTATTTTTGCATAGTGTTAGTTGAGGTGTCTGAAAATGACATAGATTTTTTATCCCCGAAAATGCACGGTTACTATGGGAGAGCATGATATAGAAAGATGTAATGGTTTAAGCGGTCTCCATGGATTTTTATCCTTTTCTTTCAAAGATATCTACCACGCGGGCGAAGCCACGAGCAACATCTAGTGTATTATAGTAAGATACTCGTAAGTGTAGCCTTATTAGCATAGGGCAGCATACTTCGGTTATAACACCGACAAGATCATACATTTGATCCCCAGGTCAAGTAGATTTATAGCATTGGGGCCCATGTGCTCAACCCTGAATCCGTGCCTGGCAGATATATGATTATGTTATGTTGCTTAGAAAGATCATATAGATAGAATATAACCTTAATATATATAGTTCAACTTATTCGTGCATAGTTTGCTTTAAGTGCTTTAAGTTTTAACTTTTAAATATTATGCAATTCTGAGTTATATGCAATAGCGCCACATTAATACATATTAAGTTATTAACGACGCGGCATATACATTTTATTTCTAGATTAATAAGACATATTAATTTTAATTTAGAATTACGAAAAGGCTCTGGAATCACTGAAAGAAGCTGTGAAATGTTTGGCGAAAGCATCGGATGTCGATACAGGTAACATTGATTTGAATTTTATACGTGGTTAATGTTTTTTAAATAAATAGCAATCGAAGTAGCAGATAGCAGCGATAGCCTAGTTGGTTGCGGTACGGACTGCCAAGACGAAAGTCGTATGTTCGAAACCCAAGTGGCACACACCTCTGACTTTTCTAAAGTTATGTGTGTATTAAATGTTGATTATCGCTTGTTTGAACGGTGAAGGAAAACATCGTGAGGAAACCTACATATCTGAGAATTCTTATACGAATTTCGAAGGTATGTGAAGTCTACCAATCCGCATTAGGCCAGCGTGGTGGAAGGCCTAACCCCTCTCATTAATAGAGGAGGCCCGTGCCCAGCAATGGGACAATGTTAAATACAGGGCTTGTATAAAAAAAAGCAATCGAAGTTATAGGGGGAGCAGAGTTTTAATTTAAATTAAAATAATTTATATTGATAAATTTACATACCACCTTTAGTATACCAACGTTCTACAACATCTTGTATTGTATGAAATGGACTATTTATTATCAAGTGTGGTATTCAATTATATAAAACCCTTTTTACATCAATAATTTTCAATCTAGTATAATATTTATACCTCAGATACACAAATGAGGGCATTACAAGAACAAAGCACTCTGGTCAAACGCTTCTTAGACGTGAAGAAAACTTTGGAATCTGGTGAAATTAATACGGGTAAGAATTGTATGTAACTTAGTCTTATATAATTTGGTCTATATACAGGTTGATTTTTTCAAGTGGGCCTCTATGGCCAAATCCGCAACTATGAGAGATAGCGAAAAGTACTTAAAGGAGTCTCGAGCCCGATTTTGATAAAAACTAAAACTGCATCATTGGATTTTTGAAACATTTACATTTCTAGCCAGGAATCGAACTCGTTGATTTTGAAAAAAATGCACACACTGTATTATCACATAATTCGATAGTGTCGCTAATAAGGAAAGAATTCTAGGAAGTAATGACATACGGAAAACTTTAGGAGAGAGCCCATTTTTAACAAAAAAAAAACTTATAATGGTTTCTTATGTTTACGACTCGGTGGCGCAGTTGTAATTGCGCATGCAATAGGCTCGCCCCCTATAACATTATGGGACCGAAATTCGGCGAAAAATGGGTGTACTGGTTACGCCTCTGCCTACCCCTTCGGGGATTACAGTGAGTATATGTATCTCATGTTTACGCGAATATTAAACCATGAAATAAAAAGAATTTTACGCTTTACAGTGTTCATGGTCACTTGTAATGTTGTTTCAGGTGTAACAGGCGGCCAACAGTTACTCAAAGCAATAAACACAACCGGTCGTGCTGGACTGGTTACTGAAGAGAAAGTATTGAAGACATTGATACATTATGCACCGAACCACGTTGATGCACCGCGTAAATATCTTATTTGTTTAATAATACTAGCCCTGTATTAAACATAGTCCCACTGCTGGGCACGGGCCTCCTCTACTAATACGAGGGGTTATACCTTAGTTCACCACGCTGGCCTAATGCGGGTTGGTAGACTTAACATAGGTACCTACGAAATTCTTAGGTATGCAGGTTTCCTCACCATGTTTTCCTTCACCGTTAAAGCAAGCGATAATTACTTGTTTATTACAGCTAATATCAAGAGTTGTGCTATTATCGATACCTATGATTCCTTATTTTTGTCTCACTGCTGAGCACGAGGATTCTCGAATGCAACGGTCAAGCCTTTTTCCATCACGCTGATCTAATATGAGTTGATAGAATTCAACAGTTATTTTTATTTATAATTATCTTGCATGCAGGTTTGCTTACAATATTTTCGTTCAACTTTTAAGCAAGTGATAATCCTACTAATATTATAAATGCGAAAGTTTGGATGGATGGATGTTTGTTACTCAATCACGCTACAGCGGCTGGACAGAGCTGGTTGAAATTTGGCACAGAGATAGATTATATTCTGGAATAGCACATAAGCTACTTTTTATCCCGGAAAATGTATAGTTTCCGTGGGATAGCTTAGTTTTTCACAGAGCAAGGGATCGACAAGATTTTTTGCATATTGGTAGTTTAGGGATCAGAAAATGACATATGCCTCTTTTTATCCCGGAAAAATGCACGCATCCTATGGTATAGCATAATATAGAAAGGTGTAATAGCTTAAGATGCCTCCATGGATTGTATACCTTTCCTTCCAAAAATAACCTGCACGCGAGCGGAGCCGCGAGCAAGATCTAGTAAATGAATATAACACGAAACATAAAAAACTTGAGGTGTATTCAATTTGAACATGACTCTCGACTTTTTTTTATCCAAGTACGGCAAAGTGTCCGCACTGCACCTGATGATAAGCGCAGTGCGGTCCAATCAGAGTATCGAGTAGCGAAACACGATCTATCCCCCGCTACTCAACACAATCATGCCGGCCTGCTTCTTCACACTACGCCATGGTCAAGAAGGTGAAGAAGCCGTCAAGGGTCTATTGTCAGAGTACTCAGAAGGCCGCAAAATGGCCAAACATTGTACCCCAACTCTAGACCCCCGAGAAAAACCGGCTGTACACTGGCTGATCCCGGAACGCGACACAGTTGCGTGTGTCACTATGGCGGGTTTTCCACCCTGTGTACGGTGGTCGCTATCCGGGCGGATACGAATATCCTACCACCAGCTTAGACTATTCCTGTTGTTTTATAAATTTTTCTTAACATGGTATACGGGCTAGCACCATACATTTCATTGTCAGTATTTTGAGTACCGCGGCCGTTATTAGCCATTTATGTAATTAGTACGCAACTGATTGTCACCCGCGTCGCGTGTACTTACACAAGCAAATTTATCATTATTTTCATAGTTTGACATGTAATAAATCTCTTAATTAACTAGCTATACTCTTTTACTTAAACTCTACACATGGCTTAAAATGCAAATAATTCACCAAAACTTAAGTACACCTCATTTTTTTTAATTGCTTAGTATAACCATCATCATCCATGGCCTGTAGAACCCCACTACTGGTTATAGGCCTCTTTTTGGTATATAACTTTGTTATTGTACCAATA
The DNA here is from genome assembly GCA_905220505.1 of Laothoe populi. Taxonomy (NCBI): domain Eukaryota; kingdom Metazoa; phylum Arthropoda; class Insecta; order Lepidoptera; family Sphingidae; genus Laothoe; species Laothoe populi. The sequence goes on from HG992156.1 coordinate 2,192,637, forward strand.
TTATTGTGTTTAAGTATATAAAACAAAGGATTTTACAACATTAGTAAAGAACCTGAATAAGTTAAATAAGCGTTTTTTGTGACAGGTTTCGAACAAAAGTTGAAAGAGTTGCAACAACAAACCATGCAGGATATCGGCAGCACTGATTCACCAGATCAAAGCATCGAAGAAGACGTGTGATTCTATTTACCATCTTCTCTTACGTACTTATGTACTCAAATGTGTAGCGACCACCGTACACATGGTAAAAAAACAAAGTTCGGCGATCATATTTCGAGGCCAACTGGTAATAATCAATAACATCCGATTGTCACATACATAGCCCAGACCCCACAGTAAGAACCCCTTGTGTCGTGGGTATAGGAACTGCGAGACGCTTTCAGCCACACACCCAGATCTGGCACAAACATTTGTAGATCACACACACATTTGTCTTGGTGTGGGAATCGAATTCGTGGCGTCTTATTTCACCGAACCAGTTTCTACAGGTCAACATCATTTTATCGATATTGCATCTCTCAATAGTCGACTGCTCTGAACTTGCCATCTGTTGCAGATCAGTTACTTTGCCATACTGTGATAAAAAAACCGTCCATGTAACATATAAGTGAATTAAAATCGTCTTAATTGTACAGCATTGTCATTTATGATCTTAAGAATTAAATCCAGCTGTGGCAGAGGTGGTTTAATATGAAGATTAAATGGTATTATCAGTGGTTTTATCACTACTGACACCCTTGGAGACATTGCTTCACGGCGCCCCTATCCGCTAGCCAAATGCATACTAAAAATTAAACAAAAAAACAACAGAAAGAATGAAATTATAAAATACAGCATACAGTGGTGTTTTCGTTTTAATGCTATCACTTTTGGGAATTTTGAGCCATAATATGAATGAGCTATCATAAATATAGGGCCACCACTTCATTTTTGACGCGCTGGGAGGTCGACAACCGCGCTTGCTCCTAACGCCGGCCCTGAATTCAAGGCTTTGCGCACATTTGACAGCTTTTTAAAATAATTGTACGCGTTTTATTTGTCAGACCTAAGATTTATTATTTTATTCGTTACAAAATTATCTTTGATCAAAATGGTGTTGATTGAATCAAATGGTCTTGATTCAAAATGAGATTCATGAAAAAAGGAACAAAATCAAACTTATTAATTTATTCAATAACAACAATAATTTTTAGTATGAGTGTAATGAAAGCATACTATGTATGTTAATTTTAATGTGAGATTTAATAAAATTAGTAACAAAATTAAATATAAGTTGTCTTTGTCAAAATAGTGATGTACTAGTAAATAGTTTACTAGACCTATCCAATAAAGAATTAAAAAACAAACAAAATATCACAAACCACACAATATTTTATATCAATGTAATATATAGTCATTAATGACATAACCATGGATAGTAAGGGTATTATTTCACTCTTAGCACAGCATGAAGAAATCAAATTCGCATTAGAGCTATGTCCTTTCAAATATAGTCTTATATTGTAATAACGAAAAATAGCGAGTGTCACTGATTACATAAACATACCAATGTTTCATTTTTGTTAATATCATCGTAAATATAATAATTCCACTTTAGGTATTTTAAAGAACATATTTTTCTCTATACCTCAAAATTCACATAAATAATTGATTAAAATATAGGTAGTGTCATTGTACTGTCACAATTATATCATAATTTATTCCTATCACATGCATGGTAACAACCAATATGACTGGACATAACAAATTTTTGTTTAACAGGACTAATATACACTGTAGATTGACCCACACAGGACTTTGTTTTAATTAGTCACCTATTCCTTTGAGACCAATGTAATGAAATAATATTTTTAGTTAAGAATAACAATATAATATAAAATTTAGTGACTATTGCAAACTTCCAGAATTTCACCAATAGAAATGTCTACCCTACCCATACATATACTGATGTTAATCATACTATGTCAATAGTTTAAAAATAAGATCCCTGATACTTAGAGCCTTGAAACCAAATGTTTGATAAGCCTGTTTTACATTGTAAATCTATCAATTGAACTTAAAAACAAGAATTTAGTCAGATCATTCTCTTTTATTGCATTTCAGAGATAAAATGCAAATAATAGGCACAAAGGTTATCATAGTAAATTTTTTAGAATACTCAAGGTGTTTGATTAATTTTACTTTGCAGCATAATGCTTTATGAATCTAGCAGACGGATCTGATACTTGAACCCATTTAGGCATCCAGTAATAAGGTATAAAGTTATGTTGACCAGCAAAAGACTTTTCAAATATTGAGCGATAATATTTGGATTCAGTTGTTGTGGGTTTGACCCCTTCATACTGTGCATCCTCATCAATGGACCTCTCGGCTATTATTTCTCCAATAATGGTAAACAAAGATTTATTTAATGATGCCACACCATCACTAAATGCTTCTTTGTGTCGCCATAATATTGAATCTGGTAATAACCCACTCTTGGCAAAGCTACTCCGTAGCAAATGTTTTTCGACACCATTTTGAGGTTGGCGTAATTTAGGGTCTATAGAGAGATAATGGTGAGTGAACTGAATATCTAGGAAGGGCACACGAAGCTCCAAACTAAATGCACTTGTAGTTCGGTCTGCTCGTAGTCCATCATACATGTATATATCTGAGAGCAGCCTTATACTCTCCTTGTGGGCTGCAGCCTCAGACGGTGCATCTCTGAAGTAGATATATCCTTGTGCTACTTCATCAGCACCTTCTCCACTGAAAATAACAGTAGTGTCTGTCTTTTCTTTAATATATTTTGACAGCAGATACATACCCAAACTGGCCCGGATTGTGGTAATGTCAAAAGATTCTAAATGATATATCACATTATCCAATGCCTCTCTTACATCATTTTCATCAAATTTAACTTCATGGTGTTCAGTGCCAAGATAATCTGCTACTGTCCGAGCAGCAATCAGATCTGGTGACTCACCCATGCCTACAGCAAAAGTTTGTATTTTATATGGCAAGTTGCACTCTTTAGCAAGTTTGACAACTAAAGCAGTAATCAACGATGAATCTAACCCCCCACTCAGCATGCAGCCAATCCTTCTGTCTGACATAAGACGTTTACGGCAGGCAGCTTCTAATAAGTGTGCAATTTTTTCAGTCAATTCCATTGTAGCCAATTTGTCTTCCGGGACAAAAGGGATAAACTGTGGTGGTTTTCCAGGTGTAAAGTATTGCTTGGTGTAGTCAAGTTTGACCTTGCCATTTTCTAATATAGAATATACTTGAAAATGACCTGGCGGAAACTGTCCCAGTGTGGAACTTTCACTGCCATTTTGTTTCATGCCCATCAAACCCTTACCTTCAGAGCATATGCCCAATACCTGTGCTTCAGGGTCTTGGAATATGAATAATGGGCGGACCCCATATGGGTCACGAGCTATATAAACTTTTTTCTTTTCACCATCAACAAGACAAAATCCAAACACACCATCAAGGTTTTTCACAGTTTCTTCAATACCAAACCGTTCACACATATGAATGATTGCTTCCACGTCGCAGTTGGTTTCATAGGGGAAGTCGTGTTGCTTTTGAAGTCGCTTATAGTTATAGATCTCCCCGTTGCAAATGAGTGTGGTACGGGGATAGGTGTGCAGTCGCATTGGCTGCATGCCGTGCAAGCCATCAACAATGGACAGCCGCTGGAAGCCGAGGATGATGAGCGGCTCGCGGGCATCTTGTTCAATTCGCCACGCGTCTGGCCCGCGGTGGCGTATCTTCGAGAAGCACTTTACGTACGTGAAACTCAGAACTCCGTCCACACCAAACGTTGCCCAAATGCCGCACATGTTTTAACCTGAAACGTTCACATTCACACATTAGATAAAACTAAACACACCTTTTTCTATTTCTTACTATTTTTCTGCTTGATTATCGATTAAAACTTTTAATAATCAATTTCAATGTAAGTATATAATTTTAAACTACCTTTGATTAATTTATGAGAAACCCGCGAAATTCACTTCTTAAAATAGTGATGGGTTATGGGCATTAAGTGTCGAGTGAAGAGACGATACATTGCAACATGCAGCGAGCGTATCACACGCGCCGATGAGCGATTCCACTGCATCGCTTCGCTCCGTACTGTAAAAATCAATTTAGTCCTTTTCCTATCTAGTGGTCCTGCTTCCGGAACAATTAAACATGCCCCGGGCGAAGTCATCGTCGACCAGACAAAATAAAAAACAAAAAAATCTAGTATCAAATTCAGTTGACAGATAAGCGTTTAGATACAGAGGCGGATGTAGACTTTCTTTGAGGTGGCAATATTTTGCAATGTCCCAATTCTTCTCAAAGTATTCATAAAAAATTATTGTGACCTATATATACGTCAATACCTACATACCTACAAAGGTAATGAAAAAGTGGTAATAAGCTATTTTTAATAATACTATAATCTTTTAATAATATATATATTATGTATCTAAATGTAATAAAATTACTCTCAGCAGTTGACAATATTACAAATTATTGTTCTTGTTAATTAAAATGTTGAAACTTAGCCAACATACCAAAAATGACGTGTGGCGTATAATAAACATCAATATTTTCATATGTTTAGTAAAAAACCCTTGTGTATTTGGCCAGAGTAATTTCGCCAATGATAGTTTCATCCCATAATATAACAGATATTGTATGAACGCATCGACATAGTGGAAACGATTCCATTTTCTGGAAAATAACTACCTTTAAGATTGAAGCCAGGACATAAGCGTATAGAAATCATATCTTCCAACCTGTTAAGAGACCAATGAAGCTGTAGTAGGTGTTGCTTCTGCCCTATCGACTACTCAAATGTAGTTGATAATTTAAGGTTGTGAATAAAACAAAAGTTTTATCAGAGTCGAGTGCCGGCAGTGATTGTGTATACTGTGTCGCTCTATTTAATAGACTCGTGTGGTGCGTTGCGCGGCCGTGACTTTTGTACAGTCATACTCTGCGCGCGGCACCCCCGTTCTGGCCATATGCATTTTTACCTTATTAATTGTTAGCATTCTTGGTGTTTTATTAATATAAACATAAAATACAATGGTTCTTACAGCTATTTCTACGTAGGTTAAAGTTTACATTGAATCTAATAACTAACCCAGTGAACACATGACCTTGATATGATATAACAAATAAGTCATAGTTAGATAATGTCACGTTTATGTAATTTTCACGTATAAGTAACATCCTTTATTGGTATTATTTATGATATAATTCTGACATCATTATGATATAATATTAATATCCTTTTCTACGTACATTTGACGTAGCAATTATGTTAATTTTCTCACGCAAAACTAATGTTTTAATACATAATTATTCTAAACTTAATATGTTTTTAGGTAACGTCAGTCAAACATTATTTCGGAATTACGACCTAAGTTACTAACTGCCCGATAATAAATATACCTAAATGTTTCAATTATTATTCCACATTTATTCGTGCATTATTAAACTTTATCTCTGATCATCTGCTGAATCCTCCGCTTAGACAAATTATTTAGCATAAGGTTGGGCATGCTGATATTTTTAATTAACCCCGAAAAAAAACCTTAATTAAAAAAATATATTTTGTTTTTAACAGTTTGGTTGTTGCAGAACTTTTTTAAAAGAAGCTACTAGCTAAGCCGTTCGATAAACGTGATCTTTATTTATAAATATAACTAATAAATTGTCGGCTCGAAAATAACTTATTAAAATTACAAGAATTAAATCTTAAAGTGAAGTCATATTTTCATTAATAATGAAAATATTATGATGTAATGGCTTGGATTTATTAATAAAAGTAATAATATGCACGGGAAAATATTGACATAGGACGTTATAAATGAATTTATAGCATTAAAGAAATAGTTTAATACTTACTTTAATAAAATAATGTTACTTTTACAACAATTTTAAATAAAACGAAGACTTAGGCTTTACTGCAAATAATTCCATGTTAAATATACTACGATTGATGAGGCTGTATGAATTGAACCCTTTGCCTTCAAATTTGGCGCGCACGCCGCTCAATGATGGCGCCATTTTCACTGAACATAGACGAGCGAGTGTCTTGGTTAATAATTTAAATGATTTTTTACATCGGTTAATAAGTTTTTAACATAACGAAATTTTTTATTTTATTATTGGCTATTTGTAATATCACCTGGGAATAAGTATATCCTTATTATTTTTAATTTAAAATCGTGACTGTTAATAATAATATATTTAGACGTGTCTGTTTTAAAAAATGAGAAATTTATAGTATAATAATTTTCAGATAAAACTTATACTGCAAATCGGTGAGTCTAACGGAAAAGAGTATATGGACAGAATATTTAAGAAAATATTTCACCGTTTGCCAAATGGAAGAACGGGATGGGAGAATCTCAAAATATCCTGTTAAAGATTTGACTCTGATAAATATAAATCAAGGTACAGACCCTATACCACTTTTTTAAATTTAAAAATTAAAATGAAGCTAACAATTTTTCCATTCCAGAAACTATATTGACGAAATTTCCTTTTTGGGGTTCTGCCGAATTTGGAAAAAATCGCTGGTAACCAACTTGGCTTTCAACTTACGACTTGGTAACCGACGCGCAGTGGAACAACTTGATCAACAAAAAAAAGCTAAACTGTAGCAAACAACAGCCAAAGTGAGGAGTCAATAATTTTATTCTAATATATTATTTGGTTGGTTATTATCCAGAAATTGTAACAGATTTCTTATGTAATGTATAAATAATTGTGAAATAAAAAATAAGAAATAATTTGTTGTTTTAATTGGTTAAAAATCAATAATTTAATAAAAATAAAAAGCGACATCAATGTCATTTCTAAATAAATGAAGCGTCATTATTCCATCAGTAGTACGTACAACTGAGTATATGAGGATGTCAGGTTGACATCATCATTATGTCACGTGACTTACGTCACTATCTGACGTCACTAAGTGCGAAATAATGAGTCATTTATGAGTCAGTCCTTAGTCTTATGTTATGTAAAGCATGATATTGAACGACATCATACTGATGTCATATTTACATAAACGTGTTCACTGGGAAGCGTTGTCAAAATAGAATTGCGCCGTTTATTTTCTAGATACTCCCGGCATACGTCCTGTATGCGTGAGGCCGTGATGCCACAAAGCGAATGCTTTAATAATTGGATAGACTATAAATAATAACAACAATAATTACAATCAACCTTTCTAATCCATTGACATATTTATACAAGGAACAATTAATGCAAAATACAACATATATATTTTAACAAGTTATCGATTGTCAAATATCGACATCTACTATCACTATACAAAACTTTACACAGACCTGCCACCTGGCAATACATCTGTTTTATAGTATGAGACATATGCTTATAAAATTTCATCATCAAGGCATTTCCATTTTAATTGTATTTCTTGATATTACGCGTTGTTTACTTTGAGGCGTAATACACACTATAGCCTCATGGTTACCTAGTAAAAACCATGTACTACCCGTGTAAATATTTGGGGATTACGCAAACATTTCCCAGTGAACACGTTTATGTAAATATAACATCAGTATGATGTCGTTCAATATCATGCTTTACATAACATAAGACTAAAGACTGACTCATAAATGACTCATTATTTCGCACTTAGTGACGTAAGGTACGTGACATAATGATGATGTCAACCTGACATCCTCATATACTCAGTTTTACGTACTACTGACGGAATAATGACGCTTTATTTATTTAGAAATTACATTGATGTCGCTTTTTATTTTTATTAAATTATTGATTTTTAACTAATTAAAACAACAAATTATTTCTTATTTTTTATTTCACAAGTATTTATACATTACATAAGAAATCTGTTACAATTTCTGGATAATAACCAACCAAATAATATATTAGAATAAAATTATTGACTCCTCACTTTGGCTGTTGTTTGCTACAGTTTAGCTTTTTTTTGTTGATCAAGTTGTTCCACTGCGCGTCGGTTACCAAGTCGTAAGTTGAAAGCCAAGTTGGTTACCAGCGATTTTTTCCAAATTCGGCAGAACCCCAAAAAGGAAATTTCGTCAATATAGTTTCTGGAATGGAAAAATTGTTAGCTTCATTTTAATTTTTAAATTTAAAAAAGTGGTATAGGGTCTGTACCTTGATTTATATTTATCAGAGTCAAATCTTTAACAGGATATTTTGAGATTCTCCCATCCCGTTCTTCCATTTGGCAAACGGTGAAATATTTTCTTAAATATTCTGTCCATATACTCTTTTCCGTTAGACTCACCGATTTGCAGTATAAGTTTTATCTGAAAATTATTATACTATAAATTTCTCATTTTTTAAAACAGACACGTCTAAATATATTATTATTAACAGTCACGATTTTAAATTAAAAATAATAAGGATATACTTATTCCCAGGTGATATTACAAATAGCCAATAATAAAATAAAAAATTTCGTTATGTTAAAAACTTATTAACCGATGTAAAAAATCATTTAAATTATTAACCAAGACACTCGCTCGTCTATGTTCAGTGAAAATGGCGCCATCATTGAGCGGCGTGCGCGCCAAATTTGAAGGCAAAGGGTTCAATTCATACAGCCTCATCAATCGTAGTATATTTAACATGGAATTATTTGCAGTAAAGCCTAAGTCTTCGTTTTATTTAAAATTGTTGTAAAAGTAACATTATTTTATTAAAGTAAGTATTAAACTATTTCTTTAATGCTATAAATTCATTTATAACGTCCTATGTCAATATTTTCCCGTGCATATTATTACTTTTATTAATAAATCCAAGCCATTACATCATAATATTTTCATTATTAATGAAAATATGACTTCACTTTAAGATTTAATTCTTGTAATTTTAATAAGTTATATTTATAAATAAAGATCACGTTTATCGAACGGCTTAGTAGCTTCTTTTAAAAAAGTTCTGCAACAAACAAACTGTTAAAAACAAATTATAAAATTAGGAACGGGTCTTAATCGCGCAATATTTTAATGGTATAAATACCACAATTATTTCCCGACGTTTCGACCGAGTTGCATCGGCCGTGGTCACGGGCTGACTGCAGTCGTCGGGAAATAATTGTGGTATTTATACCATTAAAATATTGCGCGATTAAGACCCGTTCCTAATTTTATAATATGTATTCAAATCGCGATAGTCTAAAAACATTTATTGTTAAAAACAAAATATATTTTTTAAATTAAAGTTTTAATTTTTTTTTCGGGCTTAATTGAAAATATCAGCATGCCCAACCTTATGCTAAATAATTTGTTTAAGCGGAGGATTCAGCAGATGATCAGAGATAAAGTTTAATAATGCACGAATAAATGTGGAATAATAATTGAAACATTTAGGTATAATTATTATCGGGCAGTTAGTAACTTAGGTCGTAATTCCGAAATAATGTTTGACTGACGTTACCTAAAAACATATTAAGTTTAGAATAATTATGACTTAAAAAATTTGTTTTGCGTGAGAAAATTAACATCATTGCTACGTCAAATGTACGTAGAAAAAGGATATATATAATGTCATTATGATGTCAGAATTATATCATAAATAATACCAATAAAGGATGTTACTTATACGTGAAAATTACATAAACGTGACATTATCTAACTATGACTTATCTGTTATATCATATCAATGTCATGTGTTCACTGGGTTGTCTTGGTGCAGGGTTCGAACCCGTGGCCTCTCAAGTCTCGTCTCACAGTTGGCTACTCTCTCGTTGCGTCACGAGGAAGAAGATATATAGAAGAAGAAGATATATATATAGAAGTTACATTAACAATAGGTACCCGTATAGCGTTCTAGTGCGGCGCACCGGAAAACTTAATATGGATTGAAACGCAATGGCTCATTAAATTTCTTTTAAAGTTTACAAAATACACATAGCATTTATGTTAACTTTTACATGTTTACATTGTGCGCTTTGTAACACTGTTGTATGCTGTTTAGTCTGATGTTCAATAGCATGATATGAATGAGCCCAAAAATTAACAGCTGTGAATTGTACAGGTTGTATATTTTCGTATTTTTAGAAAAAAATACATAAATGGTGTGAGAAGAATGTGTGAGTGTGATGAGTTGGGTGCTGTACATAACCTAACCTTCACAGGGCTGTATAGTCTATAACTCCTTTGCAATCTCCATAAAGATGAAGGCCAATCAGCTGATATTAAATGTCATAATAAAATTGACAAATAAAAAATGTCACAAACCGCAGATGTTCCTTGGCCCTGCGCCTAATGTTTATCTACTTTATTTTTAATTATTATAACATAAGTAATGGTTCGATTAGTTAAAAACTTACTGGCGGTAAATCCATCAAAAATGTATTATAGGTAATACTTTATAATACTAGCTAATATTATTGCAATGCATTTGCATTTTAACCTAAAATTTTTTCGTAATTTATATACTTGCTTGTTAATTGTAGATATTTATTACGTCGGACGAGTAGTTCTGATGTGTCCAAAAAAGAATTTGACGTCAAATTGATGAGGAACTTTAGTATAGTGGCACACGTTGACCATGGCAAGAGTACATTGGCCGACAGACTCTTGGAAATAACTGGCGTCATAAAGCCAGGAGCTGAACGAGCTCAAGTCCTTGATCAACTTCAGGTACGTTTCGAAAATGTATGCTAGGCAATACCAAAATTATCAACTATACTATGTTGATTAAAGCTTCTCAAAATTAAACATACCTTTTAATTCCACCTCCGTGGCGCAGTTGGCGAGTAGCCGGCTGTGAAACGAGAGGCTATGGGTTCGATTCCCACACCGGTTCAAATGTGACAGACAGATATTTGTGTTGGGGTCTGGGTGTTGTGAGACCGAAAGTCTCTCATAGTCCCTAATACCTACAACACAAGACTCGTATCTTAGTGTCGGATCAGGGCTATGTGTGTGACTGTTGGGTGTTATTTATTTTAATTAAGATCAAAATATACACTCACTCATCATACTATACTACATTCAAGGTGTTGCATATTTGATATAATTATGAGGCATATTTCACAATTTTTTGAGTTTTTGACCGAATTATGAGATTTACACTTGTTTTATGTTACCCAGTCATTAATAGACTTGAGAGAAAAAATTACTCAAACAACCTTTATGGGCACTATTATTATATGGATATATGTCACTGGAGTTTAATTAATTATCTTCAATATCTCATATTCAAACTATCCACAATGTTTACTGTATGCCTAAGAGTCAAATTTTTATAAAAAAATATACAAAAGCCAGCTGTGACACAAGAGTCCACAGCTTCTATTCCTACACCAAGACAATTTTTTGTATGATCCACAATTATTAGTTTCAAGTACATTGTAAGACCGTTGTCAGTCATAGTTCTTAATACCTGATATAACTTTCACCTAGTGTGGGTGTGGTGACTATGTCTAAGACTGCTGGGTGTATTTATATACTGTGTTTCCAGGTGGAAAGAGAAAGAGGCATTACTGTGAAGGCAGTTACTGCATCATTAAACTACACATACAACAATGAAACTTATCTCCTGAATCTCATAGACACACCTGGCCATGTGGATTTTGCAAATGAGGTAATTTCCGTTTGTTACATTTCAATTTTTTTTTTACATTATAACATTAATGGTCTATTGGCAACATATGGCCTGTCGGCAACATATTGGAAGATACCATGAATTAAAATATATCCAACACAATTGTTATAAAAATAAAAAAATATCTCATCTGGCTATTGCTAAAACAGTTCTATGACCCTAAACAATATTAATAATAATCTGTCTTGACTGAAATATAAGGGCTTTACTGTAGAGTAGAGATTATGCTTATGATTGTTTGTTGTATTGTATTTAACATCTATCTATTATTGTGCATGCAGGTAGTAAGAAGTGTCACCGCTTGCCAAGGTGTCATAATGCTTGTAGATGCCAACGAAGGAGTACAAGCACAAACGGTAGCCGTACACAATCTAGCAAAGAGAAATAACCTCATCATCATACCAACTTTGAACAAAGTTGATTTGCCACGAGCCAATCCTGATAATGTGAAGAAACAATTGAAATCAGTGTTCAATATTGAAAACCATACAGTACTAAGTATATCCGCAAAGAAAGGCTGGGGGATAACTGAACTGCTTCAGGCAGTAATAGAACGGATACCACCACCAGTAGTAGACTCTGAGGGATATTTCAAAGCTCATGTCATAGATACATGGCATGATAAGTATAGAGGAGTGTTATGCTTGGCTTATATACATTCGGGTAAGGTGAGAGTTGGTCAGGCAGTCAAATGGAAGTCTGATTTAAAAATTCAAACAGTGAAGCATTTGGCATTGTTGAGGCCGGATGAAGAACCGATAGAAGAGGCAGTGGCTGGCCAAGTTGTCATGGTGGGTAAGTTATGGTACTGTTTAATTCTGAAATAAAACTACTGTTCAGGATTTTCAGTTACAGGAACACTTAGAATAATAAATTAAAGTGTCAAAATGATAATTTTTATTTGAATGTTTTGTAAATTATCGTGAATATTTACAAATCGTTTTGCTGGTGGTAGTATATTCATATCTGCCTGGATATCGACCATCGTATACAGGGTGTAAAACCCGCCGTAGTGGCACACACAAGTGTGTCGCGTTTGAGGATCAGCCAGTGTACATCCGGTTTTTGTCAAAGACCTTGAGTTGGGGTACGACGTTTGGCTGTTTTGCGGCCTTCTGAGTACTCTGACTCTAGTCTACACTCTGACCGCTTCTTCACCTTCTTGCCCATGGCGTAGTGAGAAGGAACAGGGCGGCATGATTGTGTTGAGTAGCGAGAGATAGGTTGTCTCTCGCTACTCGATACTCTATTTGGACAGCACTGCGCGACACTGCGCGACACTGACCACACTGCACCTGATGGTGCAGTGTGGTCACTTTGCCGTACCAGGATAAAAAAGTGTCAATATGATATTTTTATTTCAACGATTTGTGAATAATTTTGAATATAAGATATGTACACAAATATTTACGGTTCCTATAATATGATCAACGGTTGCTTATCAGGATGTGGTCCGAAGGGTGGCGGGTCCGTTGGGGACCAGTTGTTGTGCAAAGAACTGGCCGAGAGTGATGATGTAAGTACCTAACGCTCAATTTAACTTGGCCGCCCAACTATTTCACGTATTATATATTAACGTCTGTAGACTGTAACTTCCTTTTTCTTAACACACTTAAAAAAGTGTGTAACATCGCGTTTTAGGTATTCTCTAAAATTATGCACACAAATTTATGCCTGAAATTTCATGCATAAAGGACTGGACTGTAAGTTATTCAGAGCGTTAAATGTTTTTGATATGGAAAACATAGTTTATGAGTCCAGTGAAAGTCATTAACGATCTGAGTGTTGTATTGTACGATATACATCAGGTAAGTAGCGTGCCGCCGGTGAAGCACATGGTGTACGCCGGCATCTTCCCCGCCGACCAGTCGCAGCATGTCACACTCAGCGACGCCATACGGAAACTCGCACTCAACGACTCCGCCGTCTCCGTCTCACCTGACTCTAGGTAAGTCACATACACAAACGTACGCACCCATATACACACACGCACACACACACAAAAACTCACGCACACACACTCACGCACACACTGACACACACGCACGCGCGCGCGCATACACACACACGCATACACACTCACGCTAAAAAGCGCGCGCGTACACATTTGCGAATCACACTTATATTTACTAGCTGTTGCCTGATGCTCCGCTCGCGTGGTAGTTATCCTATATATCTTATACTATTTATAAAATCATTTCATCTCTCACAATGGTATTTGTCCGCTTTCAGCCCAGCTTTAGGACAGGGATGGCGGATCGGTTTCTTAGGACTTTTGCACTTGGAGGTGTTTACACAAAGATTACTACAAGAGCATAAAGCGGAAGCCATACTGACAGCACCTTCTGTGCCATACAAAATTAAGTAAGTATACTTAAATGACTTTTATTGAGTTTATACAAGACAATTATTAAAATTAACGCTAACTTTTATTAAATCTGTTTAGATATACCGTATAACTGCCTCGGTGGCGCAGTTGTAATTGAGCATGCGTTACGACTGCTGCCTTGCTGAGGTCTCGGGTTCGATCCCCGGGTCGGGTAAAGTGATATTGGGTTTTTCTATCTAGAAATTCTCAGTATTAGCCCGGAGTCTGGAACCTGTGCCCGGTATGGCGATAGGCTCGCCCCCTATCACATTGTGGGACCGAAATTCGGCGAAAAGTGGGTGTACTGGTTGCACCTCTGCCTACCCCTTCGGGGATTACGGGCGTGAGTGTCTATGTATGTATGTATATACCGTATGTGTGCCTGTAGTACTTAATTAAATAATAAAGGCTGTAAAGCCTTCAACACGGGCTTAAAAAGGAAAATAAACCGCAGTATAATCCGTAAAATACGTTTTATTTCAATAAATAATAATAATTATTAATACATCCAACAGTCACACACTAATCCTTAACTCACACTAGGTAAAACCTGTATCGTGGGTATCAAGATCTACAGGGAGATATGGTCCCACAACACCCAGACCCGAAACAAATATCGATCCGAAACATTTGTCTCGCTGCGGGAATCGAACCACGGCCTCTTCACGGCCGGCTTCTCACCGGCTACGCTACGGAGGCTGTAAAATTATTCAAATGAAATCAAATCTTTATTGGTGTGATTTTTGGTGTTCGCAGATTATTATATATATTATTATAGAAATACTCAGTATTAACCCGGAGTCTGGAATGGTGCCCGGTGTGGCGATAGGCTCGCCCCCTATCACATTATTCACCGAAATTCGGCGAAAAGTGGGTGTACTGGTTACACCTCTGCCTACCCCTTCGGGGATTATAGGCGTGAGTGTATATGTATGTATGTATATGTATTATTATATTCTTATTATTGTTTCAGGATCAAAGGGGCAAAACTGATAAAGCAACACAGAAGTGACGAAATTATAATCACGAACCCATTGCAACTGCCGGACTCACATCATATAGAGGAATATTACGAACCGTTTGTATTAGGTACATAACCAATACTAACATCCAACAGTCACACACACAGCCCCGACCCCACACTAAGATACGAGTCTTGTGTTGTGGGTATCAGGGACCTAGAGAGACGCACCCTATCACAACACCTAGACACCGGACACAAATATCTGTCTATCACACAAACATACTGCAGACATAAAAAATACTGCAGATCCCGATTTTCCCCATCTCGTGCTGATTATTTTGTTCGTGTCAGTTTATTAGCGGTGTTTTTAAATGTGATTGTTCATTGGCGGTGACAATGTTTTTTTTATTTATTCCTGGCCATGGATACATGTCCTAGCCAGTTTTTTTAGTGCGGTGTTCACCGGAGCACTTACTTTTTAGCTGATCTTTGCCATTAAAAACTTTTAAATTAAAATCTTAATTATTATCTTAATCTGAATCTCTTACGCCCAAATACTTAAACGCTCTTATTTGTCATAATTGTATGGCGTGTAACAAAATAAGTAGCCGTTAGGCCGGCCAGTTCAGTAGCGTCTGAGTATTTGGGGGTTTAATAAAATAATATAAAATACTAGCCCTGTATTCAACGTTGTTCAACTGGGCACGGGCCTCCTCTACTAATGAGAGGGGTTAGGCCTTAGTCCACCACGCTGGCCTAATGCGGGTTGGTAGACTTAGCAATAAATTAACCCAATTAGTAGATTGTAATAGTAATAAAAACACTGATGTTAAAACAATGAATAAATGAAGGTTACGGCTGAGGCTATTCCCCCTCCCCTCCTACCTCTCCCCGATACTAACCCTTCCCATTCCACTGTGCTACTTTTGGGTTAGGACCGGCTTGGAAAACCCATCAAGCACGGCCCTGACTCAAGTAGTAAATCAGTGTAAAAACCTAATCCCTTCCTCTCTTCCTCCCCCAAACCATTCAACTGCTCTCGGGCAGGGACCATCCAGGAAACAACATCCGGAGCGGCCTCAGCCCGAAAGCAGCCCCCATGGTTACCCAAATTTAAAAGGGAATATGGCGGAGGGGGGCGAATCACGCATCTACTCACGGAACCTCGCCCCCCTCCAATAACCATATTTATGAGTAACTACCGGAGGAGGACGAATTACGTATCAAATCGCGGAACTTCGTCCTCCTCCGACACCCCTATATTTTAAATATAAGAACCCCTTTGTGAAACATTTGAGAAAAAAATATATAATAATGCGGGTTGGTAGACTTCACATAGGTACCT
This sequence comes from Laothoe populi, assembly GCA_905220505.1. Lineage (NCBI taxonomy): Eukaryota > Metazoa > Arthropoda > Insecta > Lepidoptera > Sphingidae > Laothoe > Laothoe populi. Next base: position 2,208,942 of record HG992156.1, read on the forward strand.
ACGAAATTCTTAGGTATGCAGGTTTCCTCACCATGTTTTCCTTCATCGTTAAAGCAAGCGATAATTAACATCTAATACACACGTAACTTTAGGGGTTAATCTTCATAAAATATTTAATCAACGCTCAAAATGTGTACTGCGTACTGTAGGTACAATAATAACTCCGGTGGAGTACATCGGTGCGGTGACGTCTCTGTGTATCAGTCGTCGCGGGTCCCCCCTCCCCTCCAGCGCGGTGGACGAGCACATGACCATGCTGCAGTTCGTGCTGCCCCTCGCCGAGGTGGTGGTCGACTTCCACGACACGCTGAAGAGCATCACCTCGGGGTTCGCCAGCTTCGATTACCAGGACCACGGGTTCCACCCCAGCGCTTTGGTCAGGGTGAGTATAACTGTCAATGCCGCTGTCATGAACTTGAGTAAAATTTAATTTACCCCTGTCTTATATTATTATGCCTATTAAGAAAGCCCTGACTTACTTCCACGAAATAAACCCTTTTTAAAGTGGTAGAGCCACGCTGTAGACATATTTGTCTGCAGCATGAATGGGCCGGCTCGACCGGGGTAGTACCACTGTCTCACAGAAAACCAACGTAAAGTGACAGTTCACTGTCGCGTTTCGTATGGTAAGTGAGATCCAGATCCGGAGGCCCAGATTCCCCCTTCCCTTCCCTAATCCCTATTCCTGTCCTTTAAGGCCGACAGCGCATACATGATACTTTCGGTATTGTGGATGTTCATGGGCGGTGGAGATCACTTAACATCAGGTGATACACATGCTCGTTTGTCGGACTATGCAATAATAAAAAAAAAAAAAGATTAGGAGGAATTTCCGAGCTTTCTGGCATTTTTGCCATATCTTTTGTTGGAATCAAGCTTAAACAATTAATTAACTCGCGTGGTGCTTTACTTCCTACGCTGCTCGTGGGTAACTTCAAGCCGGCAAATTTATTTTGCGTATATTATGAGAATCATCATCTCTGTGTGAAAAGCGCAGTGCAATGTCACGTATTGCTTTCTAATGCCAAGTTGTGAGTGGTTTTCCATCATTCGCGATCAGGCGAACGACTTGCTTAACTCTTTTTTTTATTCTGGCACGGCAAAGTGACCACACTGCGCCTGATGGTAAGCACAGTGCCGTTCAATTAGAGTATCAAGTAGCGAGAGACAATCTATCACCCACTACTCAACACAATCATGTCGGCCTGCTGTATAGCTTCTTCACACTACTCCATGGGCAAGAAGGTGAAGAAGCGGTCGAAGGTCTAGTGCCAGAGTACTCAGAAGGTTGCAAAACAATCAAACATCGTACCCCAACTCTAGACCCCCGACAAAAACCAGATGTGCACTGGCTGATTCCGGAACGCGACACACTTGCGTGTCACTAAAACTCTTTGCTTAGATCAATAATAAAATTTTAGAACTTTTTTCTTGAGGTCTGTTAATGTGTTGATATTTCAGATGGATATATTACTGAATGGGTTGCTGGTAGATGAGTTGTGTACGATAGTGCACGCCAGTAGACTAGAGTACAGTGCGAGGAGGCTCACGGAGAAGTTAAAAGAGATGATACCGAGGCAGATGGTGCAGGTACGTAACTTGAAAAATAAGTGTGTGCAATTCACACACAGTAGAAGTGAAACTTCAGAAAAGTTAACTACAAGTAAGCTTTATAATACGCAGGCACATACAGGCGTATTCACACACATACTAAGTACTAACTACTAAAATATTTCAAAACCATTAAAGAACTACGTCAGTAACAGAAGTCAGTTTCCACTCGATCCTAATCGATCCCATCCGATCCCAATCGGTCCCACTCAATCCCACTCGCTTCCACTCGAATATATACATTCTATCTCATTCTCTCTTAGGCTTAGGCCTATAGATTTATGTGGTTGTCTCATTTTTCGTTTCATAGAGTTTCAAATCGCAACGATTCTGAAGAAGTTTCACTTCACAAAAAAGGTTTGTAACTTGCTGGGCTGCTGGAAGCGACAGCTTATTTTATACCACCATCTCTCTGAAATTATACAAAATTAGTCCCATTATACAAACTAACAAAACTATTGGGAAATTGCCTGTAACAAATATAATTTTTGTTTTATCATTTTAAATACAATGAATACAAACAAGTGAAGTTTTTTATTTTATATCCAATTATACAAGGCCATTTGCTATACATAATGGATACATAAGATAACTTATCTGGCAACTCTGGTAACTTGAAAATATTCCTTTTTTTATAATTTATATCACGGCTCTAGATATTGGTACTTTGAGCCCCCCTTCATTTTGCTTATTTATCATACAATCAATGGTCATTTTCACAGTCAAGATCAGACAACTTACGGTCAAGACCAGTCACGCCTCAAGTAAAGTGGTGGTCGCTTTATTGGAGCTTTGGAGGCAACAAAAAAATACGTCACACCGTATTATATCACTTTCTGTGAACCGTAATTTTTTAATGGTTCTGGGTGTTATGGTTTGATTTTGTTTTTGACAATTACTTCTTTCTATGGGTCTCGAATATTTGGGTGACTGGTGGGAGTTATTATTATATTATTCTAGGTGGCAATACAAGCTGTGGTATCCGGGAAAGTGTACGCCAGAGAAACGATCAAAGCTTACAGAAAAGATGTTACAGCTAAATTGGTGAGTACATTATGATTGAAAGGGGTAGGTGGAGATATAACTATGTTTTTAAAAACCACATTTTTAAATTTTTTACATAGTTGATATAAAGTTTTTTTTTTATATATCATAGTCCGACAAACGAGCCAGTGGGTCACCTGATGTTAAGTGATCTCCACCGCCCATGAACATCCACAATACCGAAAGTATCATATATGCGCTGTCGGCCTTAAAGGGCAGGAATAGGGATTAGGGAAGGGAAGGGGGAATCTGGGCCTCCGGATATCTAACTTACCATACGAATCGCGACAGTAAACTGTCACGTGAAAAAAATTTATTTAAAATTAAAAAATTAATTGAAAAGTATGATAAGGGTGGGTATTTTAAGATGTTAGGTAAAATAGGCATACGTAGGCCATTAAGATTAGCAACTTTTTCATGGCTGACTATTTGACAGCAATAAAGGAGAAATACGGTATTATTGTCATAATGTTACTGGACACTCATTTCTATAAAACATATTCATTTATTGTTCACTTTTTGCGTACCAATAGGCGTTCAAGTCGAGGATTTAATGTAGATTTTAATTATTTTGACAGTACGGCGGAGATGTTACCAGAAGAAAGAAACTGTTGAAACAACAAGCAGAGGGTAAGAAGAAAATGCGCAGTGTTGCCAACATTAAAATACCTCGAGACACGTTTATTGATGTATTGAAAAGACAATAAATTTCTAGATTGAACTGTGTGGTAATTTTATTCTCATTATAATACCACTATTCATAAGTTAATTACTAAACAAATACATTCCAAAAGGTAGTAGGTCTCTCAAGTAGTAGGACACCGGTGTTCGAAAAAGGTATAAGTTAGTAAAAATACAAGCCAAAATCATCTTTATTTCCATAATATTAACGTTACAAATACGGTTAACACGAGTATTGCCAGTTTGGCGTGGTCAAATATAGCCTGATGATACTTGGGATTTCATTGATGTTGGAAATCTCTTGGAAATATATTCAGAAAATGAAACAACATAATAAAAAATATACATAGTTTATTTGAAAAAAGAAATCGATTATAATAAGGACGATATGGTTAACAAATAAAAAAATATGATTTCATAGTAATTAACATTAAAGTTCACCGTCAATAAACTCATAAAAGGGTCGGTAACAAAATTATATACACATTTAGTTTATTCAAATATTTGACGAGGTTGAAAGCGGTATCAGATAAAGCCTGGAACACATATGCTAGGTAGCAGCATAAAAGCATGCTTTTCGACTTTGCTTACTTTAACTGTCAGCGATGTCTTAGTATTAAATAAGCAAAAAAACATGCTTTTTATGCAACAAGCATATACCAGGCTTAAAGCTATTTCGCAGCTTCACGAGTGACCCAAATGCTTGCTTTTTATTTTCACATAATCTCATATACATTCATAAGGCATGAAATATCCTCCATCTACTGTATCTTTTTTGAAAAGCAGACCACATTCCAATATCATTCATAACTACATTAATAGTATTCTGATTCCTGTCATTTTTTTATTCTGGCACGTCTAAATGACCACACTGCCCCTGATCCCTGATGGTAAGCGCAGTGTTGTTCAATTAGAGTATCAAGTAGCTAGAAACAATCTATCCCTCGCTACTCAACATAATCATGCCGTGCCTGTAGCTTCTTCACACTACGCCATGGGGCAAGGTGACGAAGCGGTCGAGGGTCTAGTGTCAGAGTATTCAGAAGGTCGCAATACGGCCAAACACCGTACCCAAATTCTAGACCCCCGACAGAAACCGGATATACACTGGCTGATCCCGGAACGCGACACACTTGCGTGTGCTACTATGGCAGGTTTTACACCCTGTGTACGGTGGTCGCTATCTGGGCGGATACGAATATACTACCACCAGCTGACATGTAGAATCTGTGCACGCACGTCCCGTACTAAAATCAGATACGTCAGCCATAGCGCGCCTACGATCGTAGCCGCATTACTTGAAAGAAAGCAAAGTCACCGAGGCCGAAATCAGCCAGGATATTATTATTATTCAAAATATAGTCCTACTCATGACAACTAACATAAATTTATCGCAATGGCAACCAGCATAGGAACATGTCACATACGTTAGTAGAGAAGCAGACCACATATTATTAAATAACTATATAAACGAGAATAAAGAATGTCTCCACTTCATTTTCCCTAAAAAAAAATACATACGCACAAGCATTGGTATAATTTGAACAAAGTCTCTTTGTCTTCAATATATGACAGCCACTGTGGCGCATCAGGCGAGTAGCCGGCTGTGAAACGAGAGGCCGTTTGTTCGATTCCCGCACTGAGACAAATATTTGTGTTACAGATAGATATTTGTTTCCGGTCTGAGTGTTGTGGGACCGTAGACAGATCCTCGTAGTTCTTGATACCCACGATACAGGTTTTACCTAGTGTGGGGTCAGAACTGAGTGTGTGACTGTTGGGTGTATTTAATGTATGTTCAAATCATAATTTACAACATTTTTCAAATACGAAATGTCAATAAAATTTGCTGACATAAACGTCAATTAGACCCCTCCGACCCCACGTCATTAAAAATAAGCAAAGAAAAGATCCACTCTCATATAGTGCTTAAGTAATACTTAAACGGCCACTCTGCTTCCCTATTATACGTATGTGTTGCAAATACATTGTACACTATGCCTTACCTATATTTTTAATCAGTGATTATTTGTCTTGCTCATTCATTTTAAAATGACGCAAGAATAGACAAAACAATTTAAAGTTAAGTTTTATGTTTATGGAATCAGCCGGGACGCATATGTAACGGTTTTCACATTTTATAAATTTTCTAAGCTTTCTAATGTGATAATTTATACAGTAAGGACAATAGGTATAGCCAAATACATATCAGATTTCATTGAGATCAAATTAAAAAGAAAATTTTAAAGGTTTGATTACTTTGGTATAACATATAACACATTTTATTAAAATATTTATTTTGCACTGCTGCAGTAAATTTTGTTTTTTATTATAGGCACCGGTTCTAAGAATCTATATTTATGTAGAGACAAAAATTAAATCTATTCTTTAAGGGACAACTTTGAGTTTCTAATATTTTGGTACAGCAGAAAGGAAAGTTTTACTATCTAAATCTTTTAATTTTTTTTTCTTTAATGGGGGAATTTAGGTCTGATATTTTCATTATATGAAAAGTGCTACGACAGAGCTACAATATTTAATTACATAATATTTAAACAATGTATTTTTCTACAGTACAAATACTGTATAGCTAGATCAGCCCAATTGTGCACATTTTGCTATGTGTGTGCTAGCTTAATATTAAATAATTTAATTTAATTTGACAGTAATGCGTCAAATAGGTCCTATACAGTAAGTATTCATACAGTAATTGTGTACCTATGTATACAATTCCTGTATACGACAGACACACATCAAGACATGCACAAATTAGTGGAACTATCTATACTTCTATTAAAGTGTGTACTAAAATATTTTTAATGCAATTTATTCATAATTACACAGTCGAAGAAATCAAACGTTGAATGAAGTAAATAAAACCATTAATTTTTAAACAATTAAAAAAAAATATCCAACTCTATTTATAGATATCTGAAAACAATTTAGACCAAGACGATTTAGTCTTCCGATAATACTTATGTAATAATATTTTACAGTCAATAAATTTACAACAATATTCGTAGCACGTACGCACGGAAGTTAGCTGCGAATGTCATCCACAAAATACAATGAAATTATTTACAAATGGAAATTAGCCTCTACATTACATCTGATATTTATATAAAAATTCATAATACAGTGTAAACTCCATGTAACGTCACTCTATTTAACGACAAACTCTCTTAAGCGTCGAAATCAATTGGCTTTGGTTGGTTTAGCTTGTTTTTCATACAATGTTTCACTCTATATAGCATTACACCCACTCTCAATAACGACAACAATTAAGTTGCTAAAATTAGTAAAAACTGCGCAGCTGTGTACGATCTATTGTCGCTTTATTATCCTAGCCCGCAATAAACTCGACTGTCGGCATCATGCATACCGAACTTTCTAAGAAATTCATTCTTTTGTTTACAAATTGGGATTGCTTGCACGTGTAGACTGTTATTGACCATGATTCATAACTAGGAGTCATGGATTATCTATACCTTATCATATTCTTAGTTGCTCACAAACTTGCAAACTGTAAACATGGCTACTAAAAGAAAATCACTGTGTATTGACGAAAAAGTTTTACTGATACGCGCAATAGAAACGGGAGAGAAGATAAGTGATGTTGGCAAACGCTTTGGATTTAGTCGCTCTACCGTGTCCACAATATGGAAAAATAAAGAAAAAATCCTCCACGATGCGGGCGAGGGAAAATCTTCCAAAAAATTAAACATTGAAGTGGACGACCGCCTGCTTACAACGGCTTCACTCACAGACGAAGAAATTTTGGATTCAGTGAGAAAAACTGAGGATCAAGAACAAGGTGATGAAGAAGATGAGACGGATGAGCCTGAGCTTCCGCCGAGCATTAAAGAAGCTCTGGAAGCAGCAAAATTATTGGAAAAATATTTCCTTTATAACCAAGATGCCTCAGTATTGCTAGATATTAATAAAATAACTAAAAAAATACAACAAAATTACTGGTGCAGCAAAAGACGTCAGACAAAAATAACAGACTATACTCAATAGCGTTCAAATAACATTCTTTTTTATGCACATAACTACTAACAATAGTCAGAAATAAACTTTTTATTTTTCTAATTCTGATGTTTCTTCTCTCCATTTAACGACAACTCTCTATAACGCCATAAAATGCACAGTCCCTTCAGTGTCGCTATATAGAGTTTACACTGTATTTCACTTATAGTCGGGCATTTGATATGATATTTTAATATACTCTGACATCCCGCATAAATAGTAATAACATTTCATAACATCGTTTTATAATAAATTTAAATTTTTCGTCCGATCTGCACACAGGACATGTTTTCCTTTTCACTGTCAACCGAACAACAAAATATACCATCAGTCTAATATAGTGTATGAAGAATCCTTAATTTTTATACGAGTCGTATAGAACCAAAGTTGTCAAAGTAGGGACTTATATTTTAGCAATAAAAAAAACTGATAACTTGTTTAGTCGAAAAAAGAGTCGAAAGACAACTTTGCTGAATATTTTATTTTAATCTGAGGAAATATTTATTTTAATCAATGACAACAACTATGATAAAAAATCAAGCTTGACGGTACAATATCTTATTAAATTTTCTAGATGCCGAGTTTGAACCCAACTAAGGTAAGATTACCGCCTTTACTACTGTACTCCTGCCAAGTTTGCCATTTTCATCCATCCATTTCCATCATTGACTTCATGAGAAATAAGATTGTTAACTTGACAGATGCTTCTGATTGGTTGATAGTGAAATTGCTGACTTTGGATTTTTTTATGTTTTAGAAGTGTTTATAGTAGTTTTTAATTATAAAACATTACAATAGTCGATACAGATTTGAATTTCCTATATTGCATATACATTTTTAATTTTTGCGCAACTACCTACTTTGCCGACTTTGGTTCTATGCGACTCATATATTTTTATTCACATATTTATCCCGTCAGGATAATAAAGGTCAGTTTACACCCAATGGCAAAATACGCGCACATTCTTGTGACTTTTTCAATTTCATTGCAATGAAATTTCGCTCTCAGGTAAGTTAATTAGAGTTGAAAATGGCATCCAATGATTTTTACAGTACTTTATGACCGTCTCTACGCGGATTCTTCTTGTACGAAGATCAGTTGTCAGAACGTACTTTTAAATCAATAAATTATCTGATCTGCATTATTTATCATTCAGAAGAATGGTGTTGAAACATACCAATGTGCATAAACATGAAAAGGAACAAAATATACAGAATTCGAAAAAAAATCTATTCACAGTACGACATATTCCTACAACATTTATTCAAACATTTGACACCGATTCTATAATGTAAAAATATAAAACTATGGGGGCCGTCATACGCACATTACTATGTCACACGTTTATCTATCCTCAGATGTCTCCAGGAACTGGGCGTACACGTCTCTGGTGCATTCTCCTTTTTCATTAAACTTGTATTTGTAGTAGGAGCCATCGGCACATATCACTGGGGGATAAACATTCAATGATAATAATAGCCAGAAATGTATACGATTTTAAGAAATAGTGTCAAGTGCCTAATGTGGTGTGGGGTCATTCAAGAATTACTTAAGCAGAAGTCTCCTGACTGCCTCGGTGGCGCAGTTGTAATTGCGCATGCGTTACGACTGAGGTCTCGGGTTCGATTCCCGGGTCGGGCGATTGATTTTGAAAAGTGGGTGTACTGGTTACACCTCTGCTTACCCCTTCGGGGATTACAGGCGTGAGTGTATATGTATGTAAACAACTGGAAACTCACCTATAATAGAACTTTTGTCGACGCCAAACGCACAAATACACGGCGGACCGTTGGGTATTGTGAACTTGCAAAAACTCCAATTGCTGGAGAAGTATTTGGGCAAGAAGTTGACTGTGGAGAGTGTGGACTGCTTGTTGAGCTTCTCATCCTCGAGACTGAACACATGGACGGTGCCGTGGTCTGACGTCACGCACAGGTTCGTGCTCGAGTGGTTGAAGTTTATGCAGTATATCGTAGCCTGGGAACAAATATTACACGTTAAGTCGATTTGGAAATTAAACATTGGAATATACATGATAATGATGATGCTCCCGGCCGTTTTCGGCCATGGCGACTGCATTCTACTCCTGATTTTATCGTCGTTCGTGTGCTCGCATGTGTCTTATATAGCCAATGTTCTTAGAGAAGATCCTCGCACATTGCGGGCATGTGAGCACAACACTCTTGAGCTTCAAAATAGAAGACTCTGGTTTTAACCAGAGATCTCCACATGAGTCGTGTCGAACCAAAGTCGGCAAAGTAGGGCCGACTTACTTATGGTCTAAGAGCCCATGAACCCCAGACCTACGTTATTTTATAAAAGCTCAAAGTTTGTCAGCGCATGCTCCCAACACAGGTAAGAACGATGGACAATTATGAAGTTTGGGTTACAGTGGCTTCGGCAGGTAAACGTCACTAAAGGTGTGTAAAATACCGATCTAAATACGTCAAATAATAAAGTGCGATTTTTTGGTATTTCCTTTAGAATATTATTAAAAATCACGTTATTCATTGCCAGACACTTAACATCGTGGCAACCCCTTGCCAGACACCCTTAATGGTCATGAAATTATAATTTTACTTACGTTATAGTATAAAAGCTGATTTTTATAAATAATACATGGGTAATAAATAGATGATGTTTCCTCATTAGCCAGACACTTTTGATAGTTCCAACCCCTTGCCAGACAAGCATGTAGGGTAGCTGTAAGAGAGCGCGAGGCAGTATGCATATGGGTGAGTGCGAGTGAGATAGCGAGTTAAGTCTACCGCGGTCCCTCACTGCGCAGTTGTTATTTCTACTGATAGTCTATGTAAATTATAAAAACATTTTAAGAAAATACATTCGATGCTACAACTACCTTAAATTGTTAAAAATTTTAATTTACTATGTCAATAACAGGTTAAAATACAATGTAAAAATATTATTATTGAAGGCCGGTTGTCGTTTTTGTTAATTATTGGACTGAATAAGTAAAAAGTGTAATTGTCAACTGATGTAAAAGTGATATGTTTAAAAGAGCAACTACAGGTTTTATTGCCGGCTTCTTTCCTAGTGGATAACTGCATTCCGAACCGGTGTAGCTTAATAAACAATGAACAGATGAAAGTGTGTTATTTCTGCTGAACTATCGTACGCTATGCATCCTGGTTATCTGAAGATCAAAGAAGGATGAATAACCCTCATAGTCATGACCTATGATGACGTCATGACCTCAGCCATTCTAACCACAACATATAGAACCCGGATATCAGAAGTGGGATTGAACTCGACATCCACTATCGTAAATCAGGTGATGTAAATCCTACAGTCTCGTACCATGTTATTTTTGTTCTTTGCGAGTTTGGAAAACATTAATCATTAGTTTTATGCACTTTTTTGGGTTGTGCAAAAAGTTATAAATTATTGAAATTCTATCATCTTCTGTCTGTCTGTATATATAAAAGAAGAAACTGACTGACTGACTGACTGATCGATCAACGCACAGCCAAAACGGCTGGGGTTAGAGACTTGAAATTTTGACAGTAGGTACCTTTTATGACGTAGGCATCCACTAAGGAAGGGTTTTTGGAAATACCACCCCTAAGGGGGTAAAATAGGGGATGAAAGTTTGTATGAAAATCCGTCATTTTTTAAGTTAAGTTTATGAAAATTAGTATTTGGCGTTTTAGTCAAAAATTAAAAACACATATTTCAGGGTTTTTGGAAATTCCACCCCTAAGGGGGTTAAATAGGGTAAGAAAGTTTGTATGAAAATTCTTCATTTTTGAAGTTAAATGCATGAAAATTGGTATTTTGTAGTGTATGCTTTTTGTCTCAAACATGACCTCCACGCGGGCGGGGCCGCGAGCAACAGCTAGTCCGAAATAAAATAGTGATGGTAAAGTGTAATATGCTACTGCTTTACGCGTGGTAAAAAGTGCTCAATGGTACTGTAAATTTGCTAGTCTCCAGTAAATTTCAAGGTTGCGAATGTTGAGAATCATTTGGATGTGCTATGTTTATAAATTATAGTAAGTACCTTAAGTTTTGTAAATCATTTTGATTTATTTTATGTTCCAAACTAAATCGTTTAAACGATAGTCAAAATTAAGTGTCAATGTTTACTGTGTTAATGATTTTGGTGTTATAATTCCATATGCTGTGGATGGTGTCCCCTGGCGCTATTGAGTTGTTGAGGCGGTTCTCTGGTAGTGCAAATACTGAGATAGCTGGTTGTTTGCCTGCCTACCTACATAGGTCATGTTCCTATGGATGTATTTAAAATTTGGTGAGTCGCTTCTGGTTTTAAAATGTAAAGGATGAGTTTTAATTTTGTTCATTCTGATAAACTAAACAATTCATTAAGTTAAAAATACCAGGTTCTATTTCCTACCTTATTGATTTTTGTTTTAATTTTTCGTGTTAAAATCTGATGGTAATTCTTCTTTTAGTTTTATTAAAACTGATGGTACTTAAATTAATATTTGAAGTTTTTGTTTAACTGCTAATTAGGCAGTGATATTATGGTAAGAGATTTAGTGTTACTGTAAACACAACAAAGTTTAAAATTTTCTCAAATTTACAATATAAAACAAATCTTAATAACTACTCTTAGTCAATACAGAAAGTTAATCATGTTGTAACACTTTGTAAATTATATTGCAGTTTAAATAATAGTTTATTTCAATAACATTGTGATTGCTAGTACTTATGTGTTCCTAGATCATAAACTGACAATTAATAATTAAACTGAAAATAATTGTGAATTTTAAATCAGTTATTGGCCTGTCTTTGTTGACTGGTTGATACCATCATAAACTACAAAATAGTAAGACTGTACAATCCATACTCGCGCTCTCCTACAGCTACCCTACATGCTTGTCTGGCAAGGGGTTGGAACTATCAAAAGTGTCTGGCTAATGAGGAAACATCATCTATTTATTACCCAAGTATTATTTATAAAAATCAGCTTTTATACTATAACGTAAGTAAAATTATAATTTCATGACCATTAAGGGTGTCTGGCAAGGGGTTGCCACGATGTTAAGTGTCTGGCAATGAATAACGTGATTTTTAATAATATTCTAAAGGAAATACCAAAAAATCGCACTTTATTATTTGACGTATTTAGATCGGTATTTTACACACCTTTAGTGACGTTTACCTGCCGAAGCCACTGTAACCCAAACTTCATAATTGTCCATCGTTCTTACCTGTGTTGGGAGCATGCGCTGACAAACTTTCAGCTTTTATAAAATAACGTAGGTCTGGGGTTCACGGGCTCTTCCTCTATTAGGGCTATATCGCGCGTAGCTGCACTGATGCTCAACGAGCGGTCAGAGCGAGCGGTTTTAGGTATTGTTAGAAAAATTATAATTAAAATTATGATTATTTTAATAAATAAACGGTTTAATCATCCGTCTAACATGAATTGAAAAAAAAATTAAAATTATATTTAACTTTCTGCAGTAATTAAATAAATACCCGGTCTATAGAATTGTTTTTTTTTATAGTATAGTCCGACAAACAAGCCAGTGGGTCACCTGATGTTAAGTGATCTCCACCGCCCATGAACATCCACAATACCGAAAGTATCATGTATGCGTTGTCGGCCTTAAAGGACAGGAATAGGGATTAGGGAAGGGAAGGGGGAATCTGGGCCTCCGGTTATCTCACTTACCATACGAAACGCGACAGTAAACTGTCACTTTACGTTGGTTTTCTGTGAGACAGTGGTACTACCCCGGTCGAGCCGGCCCATTCATGCTGTAGACAAATATGTCTACAGCGTGGCTCTACCACTTCCAAGTTCGACTCAAGCACGACGGGAGGTTGGCGCATGCATTGGCGCCAACCCATTTGTCTCCTTGGTTCTAAGGAAGTCCTTGTAAGCAAATTAAAGCAATAGACTAAAATATATACACTGATTATCTTTGATTAGTAATAGCTAATATTCATTTGCATATAAAACTAATTGCTTGTCCATTAAGGTGCAGTATAATTTACTGTTACTATTGAAATTTGTGAAAGTGGTCGAAATAGTGAAAGGCATTTTCAAGCATTCAACATGCAATGCACAAAACATACCACAATTGAATGGTTTAAAATAGATTTATTATGACTCGGATTGTATTGTTTCGTAGAAGCCTTTCGTTACACCTAATTGGATATTGTATTATAAAGTGTGAAATGGTCAAAATTACGAACAGCGTAAGTGAGATAAAGCAGAGACATGTTCCTTTATATTAGGGTTTATTTTGCCGGCTTTTGGTATACCCGTAATCAGGCAAAAATGCATTTCCGCTTTTTGTTATCCTGGCTCGGCAAAGTGACCACATTGCACCTGACGGTAAGCGCAATGCCGTCTAATTAGAGTATCGAGTAGCGAGAGACAATTTATTCCCCCCTACTCAACACAATCATGCCGGCCTGCTTCTTCACACTACGCCATGAGCAAAAAAGTGAAGAAGCGATCTAGGGTCTAGTGTCAGGGTACTCAGAAGGCCGCAACAGGGCCAAACATCGTACCCCTACTCTAGACTACCGACAAAAACCGAATGTACACTGTCTGACCCCGGAACGCGACCCACTTGCGTGTGCCACTATGGCGGGTTCAAACCCTGTATATGATAGTCGCTGTCCAGGTCGATATGAATATCCTATCACCAGCTATTATGACAAAACTTTGTAAAATACCTAGTTTATTTGTGTATAGCACACAGATTATGATGCAATACCATAACTTTTTTAAAATACGCATTGTGTATAGCACACGTACGGAGTGTTAAACATCTATACAAGAATACGGCAGCACTCCATTTGTACGCAGATGCAGTGCCACACATTAGGTGTGTTGTGTTGCATGCTATTGGCGCTGATTTTTACGCCTTTTGCAAGTGTTGTATGGGTGTTCGTGGTTGCTTTGCAAGTTCTCAAATAGCAAGGCACATTTATTTATATTTTTAACACATTATTGTAAATGACAATGAAAAAAATATAATTATAAACAAATGGCGATGTTATAACTATCTGCGATTTCTTTCAGACAACCTTTAACTATATATTATAAACAAAAGGATAACAGTTACTGTGTGCATAAACAAAATATACTCTTAAATATGTTAGATTGGCAAAGAAAAATAGTGAGTTCTCGACAAAACAGAATAATATGAATACTGAAATTGCTTTAAACGGTGAAGGAAAACATTATGAGGAATCCTGCATACCTGAGAATTCTCATAATAATTTTGAAGGTATGTGAAGTCTACCGACCCACATTAGGCAAGCATGATGGACTCAGGCCTAACTCCTCTCATTAGTGGAGGAGGCCCGTGCCCAGCAGTGGGACAATGTTTAATACAGGGCTAGTATTATTATTATAATTTACCTGATGAGCACCTCGTCTCAATTCAGCTAACTTTTGACCTGTCACTGTGTCAAACACCCTGATTAGTGTGCCTTTTGTGGAAGCTGTTGCCAATCTTGTGCCACCAACATTAAGAGCAAGGCAACTGAGAGGCGCCTCATGGGCTGCAATGAGGTGGCCTTCTGGCGCCGTACTGGGTCCTGCGTGACTGCTTAATTCTACAAGCTGCAAAATACATCACATAAAATATATATCACAACTAATCAGATAAAAATTGTTATTGTCGAAAATAATATCTTTGTAATAATCAAATTATGTCAAAATATAGATAACCGGTGAAGGAAAACATTGTGAGGAAACCTGCAACCTAAGAATTCCCATAAGAATTTCAAAGATATGTGAAGTCTACCAACCGGCATTAGGCCAGCGTAGTGGACTAAGGCCTAACCCCTCTCATATGTAGAGGAGGCCCGTGCCCAGCAGTAGGACAATGTTTAATACAGGGCTAGTATTATTATTATAGATAATGTTGTTAATGTTTTTTTTAATAAACATAATGTAATTCTCCTTAACTTTACTACAGTATAGCTGAATTAAGGCACAATATTAATTTAAAAGAATGTCACATATAAATAAATTTCCAAATGTAAAGGCATAAATTAGATATTATTTGACAGATGCATCCACCATAATGGGCAAATATGAGTGAAACAAGAGGCATACTTAGATGCTTAGATCTGCATACTGGTACAAATTCTTGTGATTCAGAAATAAATATTTTGACTGGGTTTTATGACAACCACAAGACCTTGTTTATTCTGATACAAATAAATTTCCATGTTAATCTATTGTGGGTTACAGACTAAGTGTGGATGTTGATTGCATTTTTTGTATCAAAAATTTAATATTTATTTAGAGTGTAAAACAAATTGGCAATAATGAAGTCTTACTTGCACATGTCCAGTTTTACGGCTAGGATATGCCAGCAGGGCATTATTGCTGTTTGGGCACACAACACACAGTCCACGGGAGTTCTGGCATGTCTCAAACACATGGAGCAACTGTGGCTGAGCCGTAAATGTGTACACTTTTATTAGGTTTTCTAAAAACAAATCATGTTATGTTACATGCTTATTAGGTCACTATAATATCACATTCTTTTTATTTAAAGCATATTATTAATTAAGTTTTACAATTACCAATATTTGTATATTCTAATTAATATATTACTTGTTTCTGATTATGCAAATTATACAAAACTAGTTGACAAAATTAATTACTTACCTAAAACTACAACAATGCGATCTCGCCTCAGTTTGACTGCTTTTACTGAACTATTGAAGTCGAGTGATATCGCCGAATCTTTCTTCAAGTCGTCCCATATAATCACTCTGTTGGGGGGGTACACAGGGGTCTTCCCTCCCCCTACTAAAGCCATGTAATTACATCGGAATAACATTTCTACGTAAGAGAGTCCTCCCTCCGCAAAATTCTGTCGTTCTTTCTCTTTAAGAGGGTCGCTATTGAACACACGAAATCCATTCTCCGTTCCGCAAGCGAAGCAACCTATATTGCAAAACAAAAAGGTAGGCATCACTAACGAAATGAGTCGTGACGAAAAACAAATAACTGTTATGCTGTTTTCACTGCGTTATTCACCTTGATCCTGGTTAAACCCAACATATAAGAGTCCATTACCGAACGCGTTATCATCTGATAAATTCATCTTGAGAATTCGACACTATAACAATAGGAAAAACAACAAATTTTTCAGTCAAAACTTTTGCGGCAATTTGACAACATTGACAATTATTTGACAACAAGTAAGGGATGCCATTGTTAAAAAATTGCACCAAATTGTGCTTACCGATCGCTATTGTGGAATATTACTAAGTAAAATATTTTTTGTTTACGGAAATCCGTAATTTATTCTAATTTAAGTAAATTTAGAATTAATTTAAATTAGAATTATTTCACTGACTGCTTCGGTGGCGCAGTTGTAATTGCGCACGCGTTACGACTGCTGTGCTGAGATCTCGGGTTCGATCCCCAGGTAGGGTAAAGTGATATTAGATTTTTCTATCTAGAAATACTCAGTATCAGCTCGGAGTCTGGAATCTGTGCCCGGTATGGCGATAGGTTCGCCCCCTATCACATTATGGGACCTAAATTCGGCGAAAAGTGGGTGTACTGGTTACACCTCTGCCTACCCCTTCGTGGATTACAGGCGTGAGTGTATATGAATAGAATTATTTAATTTTTCTATATCTTTTACTTGTGCTACTTACAGTAAAAAGTATTTTTGTAGCGAATATAATAATAATAAATAATACACCCGTATCATTAAGAACTACGATGGACTACGGTCCCACAACACCCAGACCTGAAACAAATATCAGTCTGTCACAAAAATTTGCCTCGGTGCGGGAATCGAAGCCTCGGTCTCTAGTTTCACATCCGGCTACTCGCCGCGCCGCGCCGCACGGTGGTCCCGTTCGAGAAAAAATCGGACATAGGGAATTTAAAAAATTAAAGTCGTAATTTTATAAAACTGAATATGCCGATCGATTGGTATATGAAATAGTAATTAAAATGATTTTTGCGTTTTTTAAGATTGGACTTATAGTTTATGAGTAAATCGAATAAAACTGATTTTCTTGTATGGAAAGCCACATAAAAATATGAATAACTCGTCATTTTCGTCCATTTTCGTTCTGAAACTTTTACAGTAGTAACTTGTCATTATTTGCCACATTTTCTTCAAAGATACATGGTGCTACTTTTTTGCACTTTTTGAGATATGATGAAAAGTAGATAAATTTTAAAAAGTCGGGTCTAGATCAATATTAAGTGGATTTTATGGGACTTAAATGGGTTTTAAATTCACTAATAATAATTCAACTAAGAATACATACTATATTTTGGAATTTTCTCACTTTACATGTACGGAAATACCAAATAACTAAAAAAACAACAAAAATTAAATAATTCAAGTAATATTGATGACCACTGTAGTCGCAATCATAAAACTCGTATCCTCACCTATCTATTTAGTCATTAAAAGGTACTACCTGGTACGAATTATCCGTCTATTTTAGGAGTAAATCGAAAAAAAACTATTTTTATTGTATAGAAAGCTACATAAAAATAGGAATAACTCGTCATTTTCGTTCTGAAACTTTTACAGTAGTAACTTGTCATTATTTGCCACATTTTCTTCAAAGATACATGGTGCTACTTTTTTGCACTTTTTGAGATATGATGAAAAGTAGATAAATTTTAAAAAGTCGGGTCTAGATCAATATTAAGTGGATTTTATGGGACTTATATGGGTTTTAAATTCACTAATAATAATTCAACTAAGAATATATACTCTATTTTGGAATTTTCTCACTTTACATGTACGGAAATACCAAATAACTCAAAAATCAACAAAAATGAAATATTCCAAGTAATACTGATGACCACTGTAGTCGCAATCATAAAACTCGTGTCCTCACCTACCTACTTAGTGATTAACAGGTACTACCTGGTAAAAATTATCCGTCTATTTTAGGAGTAAATCGAATAAAACTATTTTTATTGTATGGAAAGCTACATATTAATATGTATAAGTTGAATTATTATTAGTGAATTTGAAACCCATTTAAGTCCTACAAAATCTATTTAATATTGATCTAGACCCGACTTTTTAAAATTTATCTACTTTTCATCATATCTCAAAAAGTGCAAAAAAGTAGCACCATGTATCTTTGAAGAAAATGTGGCAAATAATGACAAGTTACTACTGTAAAAGTTTCAGAACGAAAATGGACGAAAATTACGAGTTATTCCTATTTTTATGTAGCTTTCTATACAATAAAAATAGTTTTATTCGATTTACTCCTAAAATAGACGGATAAATTTTGCCAGGTAGTACCTGTTAATCACTAAGTAGGTAGGTGAGGACACGAGTTTTATGATTGCGACTACAGTGGTCATCAATATTACTTGGAATATTTCATTTTTGTTGATTTTTGAGTTATTTGGTATTTCCGTACATGTAAAGTGAGAAAATTCCAAAATATAGTATGTATTCTTAGTTGAATTATTATTAGTGAATTTAAAACCCATTTAAGTCCCATAAAATCCACTTAATATTGATCTAGACCCGACTTTTTAAAATTTATCTACTTTTCATCATATCTCAAAAAGTGCAAAAAAGTAGCACCATGTATCTTTGAAAAAATGTGGCAAATAATGACAAGTTACTACTGTAAAAGTTTCAGAACGAAAATGGACGAAAATTACGAGTTATTCCTATTTTTATGTAGCTTTCTATACAATAAAAATAGTTTTTTTCGATTTACTCCTAAAATAGACGGATAATTCGTACCAGGTAGTACCTTTTAATGACTAAATAGATAGGTGAGGATACGAGTTTTATGATTGCGACTACAGTGGTCATCAATATTACTTGAATTATTTAATTTTTGTTGATTTTTTAGTTATTTGGTATTTCCGTACATGTAAAGTGAGAAAATTCCAAAATATAGTATGTATTCTTAGTTGAATTATTATTAGTGAATTTAAAACCCATTTAAGTCCCATAAAATCCACTTTATATTGATCTAGACCCGACTTTTTAAAATTTATCTACTTTTCATCATATCTCAAAAAGTGCAAAAAGTAGCACCATGTATCTTTGAAGAAAATGTGGCAAATAATGACAAGTTACTACTGTAAAAGTTTCAGAACGAAAATGGACGAAAATGACGAGTTATTCATATTTTTATGTGGCTTTCCATACAAGAAAATCAGTTTTATTCGATTTACTGATAAACTATAAGTCCAATCTTAAAAAACGCAAAAATCATTTTAATTACTATTTCATATACCAATCGATCGGCATATTCAGTTTTATAAAATTACGACTTTAATTTTTTAAATTCCCTATGTCCGTTTTTTTTTCAAACGGGACCACCGTGCGCCGGCTGCGCCACGGAGGCTGACTATATGTATGTTTATAAGAATTTCCATCAATATCAAAGTGCGTTCTGCCGTCATACGCGATACCCGATAAAATATATCAGACACAAATAAAAACATTATTTTAATTAGGTACCTACAAAATATCTATTTCTATACAGATAAAAGTTAGCAGGTAGTTTTTAGTCAATACTCAATACTAAAATTCGTTTAGAATAGGCTCTAAGTTAAAAGAGAATTTTAAGTTACTAGATATCCATAGTCAAATAATTTTTTGACCAAAACAGGCCTCTTTACTAGTTTTTCAGTTAAAAGCACCCCTATTATAATGTCAAATCACAGCAGTTTCTCCTATGGAAGCCTCCTATTTCAACCTGGTGCTACCTTAAGGAAAAGAGTTACTTATTCTCTGCTCATATCCAGCTTACACTTCTATGTCTAGACTTCATTATTATACATAACTATATTCCAACAGGTATATAGATAGGTAATAAAAAAAAATCATGTGTTAACCCCTTGTAGCCCCGTGTGACATTTCTGTAACAAACTAAAAAAGAGCCTATAAAACCCTTAGGAATTTGTTTATTTCCATTTAACTCATTGTACGATTACAGCTACACAGTGTAGTAACGAAAAAATACACCAGCGTACGCAGAGAGGGCACCACTAGTATATTATTGAAAGTTGATTTTGACAGTTTGATTCCCGCGACAAGTCAGTGCGTGCAAAATAATTGAAATTCCTGAAAAATTGTTTTACCTTCTGAATTGACACGGTTTTCAGTTTAACTATTTGGTAAGTAACTAAAATGAGATATTACATAGTTTGTTATTTGATTTTCTGTGTTTGTATACAAAAAAGATACCTATTTATGTTTGTGACATTTCTGTAACATTGATTAGCGACGACAAAAAATATTTGTGGTACAGCTAATACAACATTTTTTTTTAGAATGTCTTCACGGCGCCGTCACCTTTCTGACAACGAAATCGATAATTTTCTTCACACTGGTGAAGATGGACTGGATTTTGATGACGATGATGTGATAGATCCCGACTTTGAACCATTGTTGGAGGAAAATCCTATGTCCGACGATGATGGGGATACAACAGGTATAGACTTAGATTCCATTATCACTGAAATAGAAAACAATAAAACTGTTCCACAAGCATCATATTGCGGAAAAAAAGCAAGAGAGAATTGAAATGGAAACTAAAGAATCTTGTTCTAGACGACCACCAAGTAAAGTTTATAGGAAATAGCACTATGCAATCAGATTTACTGGAACTGGATACACCTATACAATTCTTTCTTTATCTTTTGCCCGAAGAAATGATTCACATTATTACTGAACAAACCAATTTATATATTGTTCAAAAAAATCCCAACAAATCCTTTCACGTTATTGAAACTGATATTCAACAATTTATTGGAATAATTTATCTTATGTCACTGATAAAATTACCTAGAGTTACTAGTCACTGGAATACAAACATTGGAACACCTTTGATATATGAAATAATGCCAAAAAACAAATTTGAAAAAATAAGGCAATACATTCATTTCAATGATAATTCGAGAATGCCTCAACGCAATGCACCAGGTGCAGACAGATTGTTCAAAATACGGCCCATTGTTGATAAATTCAATGAAAGTTTCAGTAAAGTTACCAAGGAGGAATATTTATGTGTAGACGAGCAAATCTGCTCAACTAAAGCTAGAAATACTATGAAGCGCTATAACCCCAAAAAGCCCAATAAATGGGGATATAAATTATATGTGCTTAGTGGAGTTAGCGGATTTGCTTATAAAATCGAAATAGAAACTGGAGCTGAAAATATTGTACTCACAGGAGAGCCTGATTTAGGTGCTTCGTCTAATGTAGTCATGAGGATGGCTCGTGATATACCGAAGTTTCAAAACTATAAGCTCTACTTTGATAATTATTTCACATCTCTGCCATTATTGCAACATTTAGCCAAAGAGGGAATCTTGAGCCTTGGAACGATACGTCGTAATAGAATCCCAAACTGCAAATTGCCTGCTGAAAAAGAATTAGCAAAAAAAGCGCGTGGTTATTCCATGGAATTTGTGGCTGATGTTGACGGGATTGACATCTCAAATGTTGTTTGGAAAGATAATAAAGTTGTGACTATGGTATCAACTTTTGTCGGGGAAATACCCAAGGCTCAGGTTCGACGATATGACAAAACTAATAAAAGATACGTCAACATTGATCGACCCCACGTTGTCGGTGAATACAATCGATACATGGGTGGGGTCGATTTAGTTGACAGTATCATGGGATATTATAAAATCTTGGTGCGAAGTAAAAGGTGGCAAGTACGTTTATTCTACCACTTATTAGATCTCATAATGGCAAATGCGTGGCTTTTATACCGACGAGTGAAAAGTACTCAAAACCTAGACAAGGATATGTCTTCGGCAGATTTCCGTCTCGAAGTAGCCGAAACTTTGTGCAAACTTGGACAGAAGGCAACCATCAAGAATCGCAGATCAACTGAAAGTGACATCCAGGCCAAAAGGCATAATGGACCTGCACAGCATGTTCCCCCAATGGCAGTGCGTCAAGACCAAGTAGGGCACTGGCCAGTTTGGTCAGAAAATAGGATCAGGTGCAAGTTGCCTAAGTGCACAGGAGTCTCCCAAACAATATGTGAGAAATGCGGCGTAGCTCTGTGCTACAACAAGAAAAATAATTGCTTCAGAGATTTCCACACCACATAGTAAAATATATAATATTAGCTCAATGTAACAGATATGTCACACTCCCTATATTCCGGAATAAATAGATATAAAATAAAAATATTAATTTTCTGAATAATACGTGTTTTATTATAATTAAAAACAAGTCTTTTAACGTTATTAATCTTGGAACTCATGATGCTGGGTTACAAGGGGTTAAGAATGCATTACAATAAAAAAATGTAATGAGTATACAATATATTTAATCAAATTTTTAAATTATGTACAGAAAACATTTTAAATGCCCAAATTCACTTTAAGGTTGAAATTTACGAAAAAAAAATTGTTATGGTGTTTAAATACATTTTGAAACATAAACTTTTTTATTTAGTATATTTATGTTATACAATTTCAATGTGTTACATTTGTATATTTTATTTATATACATAGGTGGACTAATGCACGTTTGCTGCTGAATATTTACATATAAAATTCTTGTTATATACCTATCTTTAAATAAAATACAACTATGCCATAACTAATAAAGTTTCTCTACATTGTACACCTGTCATAAGACAAAATACTGTTTAGCTATGACATATGTTTAAAATATTTTCTTAGAAAGGCTAGAATTATGTTTATTATGATAATAAAAATATATGGATATTGAAATACAGGTGACAATTTCAGTCTTGGTACTTATGAACTAGCAACTTGTTTCAGTGGTCCTTCTAGGTATTGAGAAATCGCATTTATTTTTTCCTTCAGTATTCCAAAGCCTACATTTTCTTTAGCATATAAACACAAAAGTAAATTAGCTACTTGTGTGACTGCTATTTTACCGTTCATACAATCAACAAGTATCAGGTTCAGTTTATCATCCTTGAATACATTCCTGCCTTGTTTCTCATATGCGGACCAAACGTTGCTCGCGATGGCCGCTGTGACTCGTGCGTCCTTATCATTGTATCCAGAATAAGCTAAAAGAGCTCCCTGATGATTCAGTAACCTATAAATAATTTAATTTTATCAAACTGTTTTCAAGATATTTGTTATTGTTTATAAGAAAGTTTAATTACAGCGTATTTTCTACTCCACCGGTGTTCGCTTGACTCAGAACTTGAGTTAAGGCTTTGGGCTTCAACATTGTGCTACGGGTGGTACTTGTGATATTAGTTTAATGGCATAAAACAACACAATTCTTATTTGAAATAAAAGATTTTTTTCACAGTTGTGCTACGTTCTTACGTCAATGTCAAAATTGACAGTGTTTTTTTATTTATTCTTAGACTTGGATACTTGTCTTTTAGCCGTCAATATGATCAATGCCAAAGGGCAACAAATAATTGTCAATGTAAAAATTCAGACTCCACGCTGTAACAGTCAATATGTCTCGCTACCTATGACCGGATTCTTTGAAAATTACACTATAAGATAACTTCTCTGTGATATGAATGCTCTGCTATTTACCTAATTTAAACTTAACAATTATTAGTACCATAAAAGAAATAAATAATATTTACCAATAAATATTAGTACGAAATTCTTTGCCCATTTGCAGCACTATATTAGCAATATTTGACAATTTCAAAAAGCATTTTATCATTTTCCTATATTTTTTTATATACAGCATTGGCTTTTTGATACCAGCAACAAGAATATCTAATACATTACCTGAATAACAACTTACATCTACCCAATGTATGAATTACTTTCTCAAAAAAAAAGGACCCAGCCTTACAGTTTTCGGATACCATGTGTTACATCTTTAAAATAAAATAAATAAATAAAATCTGACATCTCTCCATTTTACCAAATGAGCAAAATTTTTACAACATTATCCGAGCGTGAAGGCTCAGTCTCATTTAATACCCACAAAATAAAGTGCACGGCGTGCCTAAAGAAGTTTTCATTTCAAAAATAGCTCGCGCTTCTCCGACTTCCTGTTACACACTTCCATCCCTATTCACGAAAAAACTACCAGAAATCCATAGCAAAGATGTCACACATCAAATATTGGTCTAAGAGCCCGTGAACCCCAGACCTACGTTATTTTATAAAAGCTGAAAGTTTGTCAGCGCATGCTCCGAACACAGGTAAGAACGATGGACCATTATGAAGTTTGGGTTACAGTGGCTTTGGCAGGTAAACGTCACTAAAGGTGTGTAAAATACCGATCTAAATACATCAAATAATAAAGTGCGATTTTTTGGTATTACCTTTAGAATATTATTAAAAATCACGTTATTCATTGCCAGACACTTAACATCGTGGCAACCCCTTACCAGACACCCTTAATGGTCATGAAATTATAATTTTACTTACGTTATAGTATAAAAGCTGATTTTTATAAATAATACTTGGGTAATAAATAGATGATGTTTCCTCATTAGCCAGACACTTTTGATAGTTCCAACCCCTTGCCAGACAAGCATGTAGGGTAGCTGTAGGAGAGCGCGAGTATGGATTGTACAGTCTTACTATTTTGTAGTTTATGATGGTATCAACCAGTCAACAAAGACAGGCCAATAACTGATTTAAAATTCACAATTATTTTCAGTTTAATTATTAATTGTCAGTTTATGATCTAGGAACACATAAGTACTAACAATCACAATGTTATTGAAATAAACTATTATTTAAATTGCAATATAATTTACAAAGTGTTACAACATGATTTACTTTCTGTATTGACTAAGAGTAGTTATTAAGATTTGTTTTATATTGTAAATTTGAGAAAATTTTAAACTTTATTGTGGTTACAGTAACACTCAATCTCTTACCATAATATCACTGCCTAATTAGCAGTTAAACAAAAACTTCAAATATTAATTAAAGTACCATCAGTTTTAATAAAACTAAAAGAAGAATTACCATCAGATTTTAACACCAGAAATTAAAACAAAAATCAATAAGGTAGGAAATAGAACCTGGTATTTTTAACTTAATGAATTGTTTAGTTTATCAGAATGAACAAAATTAAAACTCATCCTGTAAATTTTAAAACCAGAAGCGATTCACCAAATTTTAAATAAATAAATTTTAAATTTTGTCGGGGGTCTGGAGTTGGGGTACAATGGCCATTTTACGGCCTTCTTAGTACTCTGACACTAGACCCTCGACCCCTTCTTCACCTTCTTGCCCATGGCGTAGTGTGAAGAAGCAGGCCGGCATGAGTGTCCCGTGTGGAGTTGCTGGTCTCCCATCGGGCGCGTCTCCCTGGGTGGCGGATAGGGGACCCCCCTCGAATTTGGGGGGGATTACCGGAAACGGCGTGGACCAAAACCAGCAAAGGGGCTTCCTACGCGTGTCCCTCTGATTAGCAGAGGGCACTGTGGAGGAACACGGACGGGCTTCGTGTGCACTAACACTGCCGCGGAGCAGACGAGGGTAGAACTCGTTCTCCCTAGTCACCGCCGATATCGGAATCTCAATAAGGCGCTGTGGTCATGTCTCGCGGCGTCTTTTGAGACTGAGGGTCTTGGCTTAACCGCCCGGGCCGCGAGGGAGAAAACCTCTATAAAAAGTCACCCCGAATCCTAAGCGGCGGCGCACCGCGAGGGGATGCATGGCCGATGGGTAGTTCGGTCTCTAGTGCGAACCACGCCGCCGGAGTACCTGCTGCCATTCCGTGCGTGATATCCCAAGGCTTACCCAGGTACAGGGGGCTCTGCCTGGGTGGACGTTTATATCCCCCATAATCGTGGGAACAAATATGGAAAACCAAATACAAAAAATCAACCGTGACGAAGATATGGAGGAGTTGCCTATCCCGGGGGACGCTAGCGACCCTAGGATGGATAGCGCTGGGTGTAAGCCCAAAAAGGCGAATGTCGAGGCCATTTTAACTGTCTCGGCTTTCGGGGTACGGGCCAGTACGAGCGGCGTAATGACGCGCTCAAAGAGGGCTTTAAGGGATCGACAGCTGGACGCTACAAGCGAAAGTGATGTCGAACCGGCCCAAAAAGTTCTTGCGCTCTCAACGGGGCCGGCGATGATGTCAGATGATGACACCGCCAATATGGCGGTGACAGCTGATGACCAAGATTGGCGATTACAGCTGTCAGCCATTATCCGGGGCGTGGCAAAGTCCCGGAATCTCAAAGGGACGGAACAGAAGAAGTTGATCCTGGCGGCCAATCAGCTGTTAGAGCGGGCTGAGGAATCTGCATCCGCTGAGGTGGTTCGGTTAGAGGCTGAAAAGACGGCAATGTCTAAAGAAATTGCCGTCCTCAAGGCCTCCCTCGCAGCTCAGCAGCAGTCCCTCGATAAAATGTTGTCGACTGTCCAAGCTCTGGAACTGTCGCAGTCGGTGGCCCAAGCTGGGACCAGCTCAGAAGGAGATTGCTGCAAGCAGCTCGAGCGCCGTGTCCTAAGTATTATAGACGCGCGCTTGGAGGCAATGAGCTTGAGGCTACCCCCGGAGCCCATCATTCGGCCCCCTCTGGCTGCTGATAAGGCCAGAGCTGGAGCGGCATCACAGCCACTATACGCCATCGCCGGGCCATCTAGGCCAAGTTTAGTACCCAAGGCTTCAAAGGCTCCAACCGATATTGCTGGTCCTCCGGTGACCCCGAAGGGAAAGGGGCTGGGAAAGGGAAGGAGTAATGAGGGGCGTATCTCTGTTGACCCTTCCTTTTCCAGACCTACGCCTGTCGTAGTTGCTGGGTCGACGGCACCCTCAACGTCTGCGATGTCCCCAAATCCCCCTCAACGTAAATCCCGAAGGGGGGGGAAAAGAGGGAAAATAAAAAAAAAGATGCGGCACTCCTGCTGCTCGACCGCCCAGAGAGCCGCGGCCACTTCCCCCTGCTCCTGCATCGATGGAAGAAGGGTGGAACACTGTGGCCAAAAAAGGAAAGAAACATCCCCAGCCCATGCCGAGTGCTGCGGCGTCCGCACCGCCGCAGCCGCGTCGTCCAGAGCCGCGGATCCACCTGCCCCGCAAGGCAGCCGTCTCGTTGACGGTAACACCAGAGGGGTTGGCGCGGGGCGTTACGTATACCAAGGTGTTGCGTGCCGTCCAGCAACGCGTGGATCTGGCCGGCCTTGGTATTAAGGAGACGCGGGCGCGCCTCATGGCAACGGGCGGGTACCTGTACGAGGTACCCGGCCCGGAGTCCGAAGTGAAAGCAGACTCCCTTGCGGAGAAAGTAAGGGAGGTGTTCCGTGGTACAGAGCTGGCGGGAGACGTTCGCATCTCCCGTCCATGTAAAACCGCGGAACTAAGAGTGTCCGGGTTAGACGCATCAGCGGACCCGGAAATGATAGCAGGTGCCCTCGCAAGGGCTGGGGATTGTCCCATCGAGATTGTCAAGGTCGGGGAGATCCGCCCCGACCGTTCGGGCCTTGGTGCGGCGTGGGTGCGGTGCCCCGCCAAGGCTGCCGACAAAATTTTAAGTTCGGGCCGAGTGCTGATCGGCTGGGTCGCTGCACGCGTCCAGCTCCTTGAGCCGAGGCCCATGCGGTGCTACCGCTGCCTGCACAAGGGACATGTGCGGATGCGGTGCACCGAAGATTGTGACCGCAGCGGCATCTGCTACCGCTGCGGTCAACTGGGCCACAAGGCCAAGGAGTGTTCCGCGGAGCCGCATTGTGCAGTCTGCGCAGATGCAGGAAAACCCGCGGGGCACCAGGTGGGCGCCAAGGCATGCGTCGCCTCCTCCCGCCCTCACCGCGTAAATCGTGGTCAGGTATCGGGGGTTGTGACCCAGCCGACAGCGCTCCCCGTAGAGGAGCAGATGGAGATCGCCCATTAATATGGCGCAACGTTTCCTCCAGGCGAACATTAATCACTGCGCCAGAGCCCAGGACCTGCTAGTCCAGAGCATGGCGCAGTGGTCGATACAAGTGGCTGTGGTCGCCGAGCCTTATTTTGTTCCCCCCAGGGAAGACTGGGCAGGGGACCTTAACGGTTTGGTGGCCGTCATCACTCGGGGCGCCGCCGGCTCCCCACCCTTCGAAAAAGTAGCGAAGGGGGCGGGATGTGTGGCGGTTCTGTTGGGGGGGATCTGGATTGTGGGTGTGTATTTCTCCCCCAATAGATCCCTGGCCGAGTTCGAGCACTTTCTCACTCGGCTAGGGGCCCTGGTGGTGCAAGGCAGTCAGCCTCGCCCCGTTCTCGTTGCCGGCGACTTCAACGCCAAGTCTCAGGCTTGGGGTTCGTCGGTCACCAGCAGGCGCGGCGAGGCCCTGGAGGAATGGGCGATCTCGGCCAACCTGGCCGTCGTGAATCGCGGGTCAGTTAACACGTGCGTGCGGCATAATGGCGGATCGGTGGTGGACCTCACGTTCGCCACCGCAGCTATTGCCCGCCGTGTCCGTGACTGGAGAGTTCTGGTGGACGAGGAGACGTTGTCGGATCACCGATACATTCGGTTCGACGTCGCCTTATCCCCTAACCCCCAGTCCAGTGGAGGACCGACTGGCCCGCGGTCGGACGGCCCGCGTTGGTCTGTAAAACGCCTCGATGTTGAGGCCCTGAAGGAGGCCGCACTGGCCCAGGCGTGGCTCCCTGCACCGGAGGCACCGATGCAGGTCGAGCAGGAGGCGTCGTGGTTCGGGGCAGCGATGTCGCGCGTCTGTGACGCGGCCATGCCCCGAGTCCGACGTCTTCCCGAGAAGCGCCAGGTGTTCTGGTGGTCGGCGGAACTCACGCGGTTACGTGTCTCCTGCGTGGCCGCCCTTCGTCGTCTCGCCAGACACCGTCGTCGTCGGATCCGTCTTCCCGGCGACGAGGACCAGGAGCGGCTGCTTCACGGCCTCCACAGGGAGGCTAAGAGAGCGCTGCGCGTGGCAATAGCTAGGGCAAAGTCTGCAGCTCAGGAGGAGTTCCGGGGAACTCTCGATAACGACCCTTGGGGGCGTCCATATCGCGTGGCGATGAGGAGATATCGCCCGTGGACGCCCCCACTGACGCAGAGTCTCCGGGGCGACCTAGTCGAAGAGGTCGTCGCAGCTTTGTTCCCTGCCACTGAAGATGTCACTCCCCCACCGATGGCGTCACATCCATCGACGCCATCGTCGTTGAGTTCGGCAAGGGTTATTTCGGAGGTTTCGCCCGAGGAATTTCGGGCGGTGGTGCTTCGGCTGCGGGGCAAGAAAACAGCCCCGGGTCTCGACGGTATCCCCGGGCGTGCGTGGGTGTTAGCCGTCGAGCATCTGGGGACTAGGCTTCGTGGCCTGTTCTCCGCGTGCCTGGAGCAGGGCCGTTTTCCGTCTCAGTGGAAAACTGGGAAGTTGGTCCTGCTCAAGAAGGAGGGGCGGCCCGCAGAGTCGCCATCGGCCTACCGGCCCATCGTGTTGCTCGACGAGGTCTGTAAGCTCTTCGAGCGTATCATTCACGCTCGCCTCGTCGAGCATCTTGAAGGGGTCGGGCCGGACCTGGCACAGTGCCAGTACGGGTTCCGGCAAGGCCGATCGACAGTACACGCGATTCTGCGGGTCAAGGCACAAGCGGAGGATGCAGTGGCTCGGGGTGAAGTGGTGGTGGCGGTGTCTCTAGACATCGCCAACGCGTTTAACACCCTGCCCTGGGCCTGCATACTGGAAGCACTGCGGTACCACGTGGTGCCACCGTATCTCCGGCGTCTGGTGCGCTCGTATCTCTCAGACAGGTACATAGTGTATCCAGGCGCCGACAGGTGGCACCGAAGAGCGATGGCCTGCGGTGTTCCACAGGGCTCAGTCCTGGGCCCTCTCCTGTGGAACATCGGCTACGACTGGGTGCTCCGTGGTACCAATCCCCGAGGCGTCGCTGTCGTCTGTTATGCAGACGACACGCTAGTAACAGCGACAGCCAGGTCTTTCCAGGAGGCCACCCTGCTCGCCTCGTTCGCAACCGAACAGGTGGTGGGCAGGATTCGGCGACTGGGCCTTAAGGTGGCCCTGAACAAATCCGAGGCCCTTTACTTTCACGGTCCTCGGATTCGGCCACCTTTAATGCCCCACATCAATGTGGAGGGGGTGCGGATTCCCATCGGCTGTACAATGAAGTACTTGGGATTGATTCTGGACAGCCGGTGGGATTTCCGTGCCCATTTCAAGGAGTTGTCGCCGAAATTGGTGCGGGCGGCGGGCGCGCTCGGACGCCTGCTGCCGAACCTGGAGGGACCTAATAGCCCTTGCCGAAGTTTATACGCTGGAGTCGTGCGGTCAATGGCCCTGTACGGATGTCCCGTATGGGCCCAGTCCCTGAAACCCCGCTGCGTCGCCTTGCTGCGCAAACCGCAGCGTTTGTTGGCGCAGCGAATAGTAAGGGGCTACCGCACGGTCTCCCACGAGGCGGCCTGCGTATTGGCCGGCACCCTCCCTTGGGAGTTGGACGCAAAACTCCTCTCGTCCGCGTTCTTCTGGCGGGAGGAGGCGTCCAGTCGCCGTCAGGTGAGACTGGCCCCGAGGGAGATTGCGGCCCGATTTCGCAGAACCGCTGTGGAGGAGTGGCATACCAGGCTGGAAAGCCCAAGTGCGGGCTTGAGGACCGTCGCGGCAGTGCGTCCTGTCCTAAAGAGATGGCTAGACAGGCGCCACGGTGCGCCAACTTTCCGGCTGACGCAGGTACTGACGGACCACGGATGTTTCGGTTCGTTCCTGTGTCGGATCGGAAAGGAGGTGTCTGCCGTGTGCCACCATTGTGGCAACTGCCACGAGGACACGGCCCAACATACGTTGGAGGAGTGCCCAGCCTGGGACGAAGAGCGCAGCGCTCTCAGAGCAGTCGTCGGAGGAGACCTCTCGCTGCCGGCCGTGGTGTCGTCCATGGTCGCCAGCCGGAGGTCCTGGCGTGCGGTGGCCCACTTCTGCGAGAGCGTCATCTCGCAGAAGGAGAGTGCCGAGAGGGATCGGGAACGAAATGATCCCTCCCGCCGCCAGAGAAGACGTAGGAGGCGCCGGGTGGACGACTGACCGGCGTCTCCCGCCCTGTGGAACGGGGGCGTTTGAATTCCACCACGGTAACCCCTGCCTGTCGTACGAGGCGACTAATAGGGGCCATCGGGGGTCGCGGGCTCGCAGCGGGGGGCTGTCAGCCCGAATCGATGCACTCCCAGTTTTGGAGCATCGTGCGACCCCGAGATGGACGGCAGCGCGTGTGGTAAGGCCTCGTTCGCTGTCGTTGTTCGGTGCGCGGGGGCTCCTAAGCCCTCCCATGGAGATGAGCTGCTACGCAGCACCGCGCAGGGGCGGTTCCGGCAGCAATTCTAGCACTCCTTAGAATACCCCGGGATCGCTCCGTAAGCGCCGAAGAAGGCCACCGCGGGGTTTTAGCTGGTAGTGTCGGGTGGGGTGTACATAGGGGGTAGGGACTCGGCCCAGCGGCTGCCCGGATAGCCATCATCCGGGCGAGGGGGATGCTGGGTCGTAAGACCGGCTAGTCCAGCATAACCGTTTTATTCTTATTCCGCTTCCCCCCGGAGCGGGCGGTAGTAATAAAACGCTTTCCCCGCGACAACAAAAAAAAAAAAAAAAAAAAGGCCGGCATGAGTGTGTTGAGTAGCGGGGATAGATCGTCTCTCGCTACTCAGTACTCTATTTGGACCGCACTGCGCTTACCATCAGGTACAGTGCGGTCACTTTGCCGTGCCAGGATAAAAAAAAAAACATAGGAACATGACCTATGTAGGTAGGCAGGCAAACAACCAGCTATCTCAGTACTTGCACTACCAGAGAACCGCCTCAACAACTCAACAGCGCCAGGGGACACCATCCACAGCATATGGGATTTTAACACCAAAATCATTAACACAGTAAACATTGACACTTAATTTTGACTATCGTTTAAACGATTTAGTTTGGAACATAAAATAAATCAAAATGATTTACAAAACTTAAGGGACTTACTATAATTTATAAACATAGCACATCCAAATGATTCTCAACATTCGCAACCTTGAAATTTACTGGAGACTAGCAAATTTACAGTACCATTGAGCACTTTTTACCACGTGTAAAGCGGTAGCATATTACACTTTACTATCACTATTTTATTTCGGATGATAGAATTTCAATAATATATAACTTTTTGCACAACCCAAAAAAGTGCATAAAACTAATGATTAATGTTTTCCAAACTCTCAAACAACAAAAATAACATGGTACGAGACTGTAGGATTTACATCACCTGATTTACGATAGTGGATGTCGAGTTCAATCCCACTTCTGATTTCCGGGTTCTATGTGTTGCGGTCAGAATGGCTGAGGTCATGACGTCATCATACGTCATGACTATGAGAGTTATTCATCCTTCTTTGATCTTCAGATAACCAGGATGCATAGCGTACGATAGTTCAGTAGAAATAACACACTTTCATCTGTTCATTGTTTATTAAGCTACACCGGTTCGGAATGCAGTTATCCACTAGGAAAGAAGCCGGCAATAACACCTGTAGTTGCTCTTTTAAACATATCACTTTTACATCAGTTGACAATTACACTTTTTACTTATTCAGCCCAATAATTAACAAAAACGACAACCGGCCTTCAATAATAATATTTTTACATTGTATTATTTACATTGTATTTTAACCTGTTATTGACATAATAAATTATTTTTTTAACAATTTAAGGTAGTTGTAGCATCGAATGATTTTTCTTAAAATGTTTTTAAAATTTATATAGACTATCAGTAGAAATAACAACTGCGCAGTGAGGGACCGCGGTAGACTTAACTCGCTATCTCACTCGCACTCACCCATATGCATACTGCCTCGCGCTCTCCTACAGCTACCCTACATGCTTGTCTGGCAAGGGGTTGGAACTATCAAAAGTGTCCGGCTAATGAGGAAACATCATCTATTTATTACCCAAGTATTATTTATAAAAATCAGCTTTTATACTATAACGTAAGTAAAATTATAATTTCATGACCATTAAGGGTGTCTGGTAAGGGGTTGCCACGATGTTAAGTGTCTGGCAATGAATAACGTGATTTTTAATAATATTCTAAAGGTAATACCAAAAAATAAATAAATAAATAAATACCAAAAAATCGCACTTTATTATTTGATGTATTTAGATCGGTATTTTACACAACTTTAGTGACGTTTACCTGCCAAAGCCACTGTAACCCAAACTTCATAATGGTCCATCGTTCTTACCTGTGTTCGGAGCATGCGCTGACAAACTTTCAGCTTTTATAAAATAACGTAGGTCTGGGGTTCACGGGCTCTTCCTCTATATGCTTATTGTCTTTTCTTTTTAACTTCAATCAACAAATAAAGCAATAAAATATACAAGATTTAGGACAGTTTACAGATTGTGATTGTGTTTTATCTTTTATTGTCTACAAATAATAATTTATTGTTTGTTTTTTCATTTAATTTTCGTAGGTAATAATCATTTTGTTATAAATTGATGCAAGTAGGCTCCAACCTACTTTTTCCAACAAAGCTGGAGCCGGAAGCCTGCTTCTCCATATGAACAACATACATAAAATTATTATATAAAAAGTGTAATTGTAAATCAATCCTATGAATTTGAGATAGTTTAATTATATTTTTACAAAAATAAATTAAATTTTCTCCTAAAGATGTTTATCTCATTTTCTTTTGCTTGATCAAGTAATTTCTGAAAGCAATTTGTTTATCTTTGAATGATCGCTTTATTTTTCCCTTAGCCTTGTGTTTCACCATTTGATAAGATTTGGTTTTTCTTTTTTCTCTATTTGTTTTTGAACAATGTATATTCTTCCTTCTGTCTTTATAACCAAATTTACCCCTATCTTCTCTACCTTGCATAACTGTTTCCAATCTAGCATTTTTATCATGTTTCTTTTTCTTATATATGTTTTCAATTGCTGATAGTTGGACAAGTTCTCCAGACTCTTCTTGTTCTTCTTCAGTAACATTCGATTTTCGTTTAATACCACTTATCTGTTTCTTTACTTGGGCAGACTCTATTCTTTTAAAATCTTCATCTGTAAATATTTTCTCCATAGCAATTTCCCGAGCACTATTGACTTTCTCTTCTTTGTCAAGTTTGCGTTTAGCCTTTAATATCTTCCTATCTCCTTCTTTTGTTAACTTTGTCTCATTAGTTGTGGTATCTTGTGATTGCTCTCCATTTTCTTCTTTGTTTTGGCCTTCAGTATCTTCATCAATATCTTCTTCCTCAGAGGCTTCTTCATCACTAGCTTCACTGTCTGAATTTATTTCAATTTCTGAATCAGATGAAGCAACATCAATCCACTCTTCACTGTCAGAATCATCTTTCTTCTTTTTCTTCTTGTCGCTTTTTTCTTTTTTGTTAGTCACTTCTTCTTTTTCTAACAACACTTCAGAGCCTGGTATGTAATCTTTGATTTCAAGTTCACCATATTTTTTTGTTTTTAAATCAAGTGATGCTTCAGTAGGTCTGCCTCTATCTTTCTTATGCAACATTTCAGGCATTGTCTGCCTGTATAATTGTATGAGTGAGCGAGCAGCCATCATTACTGATTTTTCTTTGTAACTTTTATACAGAACCAAGTCACCCAATAAGTCTTCACCTATAGCAAGAGGGCAACGAGCACATATTTCTCGGACTGCATTTAGACCTACAGCCATAACATCTGTGGAATTTCTCTCAGTTATAAAATTATTTGCAATGGCCCTCATTACTGGTTCTATAATCTCAGGTGGCACTAGTTCATGGGAAGCTTGAGCTGCAAACAGCAGTATTCTCGTTACTTCTCTCTGATGTGGTAAAAGCAATCTTGCAATGAAAGGGTAATAATTAAATAAAAACAGATTGTGTAAACCAATCAGCCTCGATGTTACATCTAACATCATAAGTTTTACCTCAAACCTCTCATTTGATGCCTCTAGTTGTTTAAACAGTTTCTCTGCAAATCCTTGTGGGTTATTTATTAAATGTAGAGCTGAGAAATTGAAGATTGGTGCTTTTTGCTTTTTCTTTTTCATTTTCTTAGCAATTTTCTTTACCTTATCAACCATTTTTTCTCTTTTCCTAGTTTTCTTGTTGAATTTATTTGATATCATTGTATCTTTTGGATCTATTTCATCCTCACTGTCTGAATCTTTTTTTTCCTCCTCTTCATCCCTTCCCAAGAAGAATTTCAATGAAGCAACCATTACTTTAGTAATTTTTGAGAAGCATCCTATGTCAGCAATAATATTCACTGTTTTCTGGTCATTCCAAATATTTTTGTGATACAATTCAACCAAGATATCAACAGATAGCTTTGCAGCTTTAGCATTGGAATCCTGAAGCATGGAAAATATGAAATTCTGTAATGTAGAGTTCAGTTTCATGTCTTTATGTTTCATATTCATGTTTTTAATGTCAGTGATAATGTGGGTTTTTAGGAACTCCCTTAAAAACTTATCCTGACATTTGAGTAGTGAGAAAAATAGTTCCATCAGATCAAACGGAGTGATGAAATTTTTGTTTCTCAATAATATAAGACATTTGCACAGAGCTAATCGCATTTCATTATGCAGAGTTGTGTTATGCGTTTTTAAAATATCTACGATTTTCTGTGGAAACGTTTTCATGTCTTTCAGATAGCATTGCGCCACTTGCGCCAGGAACATTGCTTGTTCATCTAATTTCTTGTTATACTGAGTTGGATTCAGGTTAAATATCTCCAAAGTCGTTTCAAAGTGAGCCAGTTGTTGATGAAATTCTTCTTTGTAGGACTCAGGATCTCTTTTTATTAAATTTTGTAACTGTGTCAAATTGTTCGGTAACTGATTGTTATGTCGCACCATTTTGAAGGTATTATTAATATAATATATACTTAAAATACCATTTCAATAGATATGAATACAAAATATTACTTCTCGTCAGAACTCACGTTCCTAACCTCAATATTTTATTGACACTTTTTTTATTTATTTACTCTATAAAAGAGAAGGCAAAGGTTCTTCACCATGCAGCCATGTCTGTCGTTATTTTTTCCAAATCTGGGTTAGAATTAAAGTCTTCTTCTTCTCTGGTTTTTACTTAGACAAAAAGCCGAAGCCATGTATGCAGTCTTCATCCATTCAAAAGGGGGAAGCCATGTTCGATATTTTTCTCATTCTAAAGGCAGGAGCCATGTCTGTAATAGTCACAATTTAAAGGCCTAAGCCATGTCTGAAATATTTTTTTCACTTATTAATCACAATACAATATCACATCACATTCCCGCCATTTTTTTTCTTATTGACACTTTTTTGTTCCATTCTCTTCTTTATAAAAAAAGTCAAAGGTTCTCCACTACGCAGCCTTGTCGGACTTTTTTATTTATTTATTAGAGCCACTTGCAAGCAAAACTTGAAACTAAAAATGACTGACTACTGTGCGTTTGATATGACTTTGAACATTTACTCAACGGCATTATATAAAAAAAATTTAAAACATCAACTATGAATACTATATTAAAAAGTAAATTTATATAAATAATATTATACCGATTCCTAAAGTAATGCGCTTATGATGTCTATCGCGTATTCACAATTTCACACGAATACAAGAATTTTGTCTTTTAGGTTGTATTGTTATTATTCTTTGCCTAAGATCTAACAAACAAAAAAATACGTCAAATACGTCATGTCAATCAGCCACGTCATTTTTGCTTGAATGATATTATACGCGGCGTTGCCAGATAAGCGTTTGAAATAGCGTAAAAATGAATATATTCCGTTTGCTTGGTGATTTATCCCACCTTTTAGCCATAATAATATTGTTATTGAAGATTTGGAAGACGAGATCATGTGCAGGTAATGTTATTGTGATAAAAGTGATGGGTGCCGGCATGCTATAGCTTCGTCAGTGTAGCAATAGGAGTAATCAACGGTTTATATTTTCAGGCATTTCGGGAAAATCTCAGATACTGTTCTCGGTAGTGTACACGGCACGGTACTTGGATTTGCTGACAACGTTCATATCGGCGTATAACACTGTGATGAAGTTGGTGTTCATCGTAGCTTCGTATGCGACTGTGTATTTGATGTACGTACGGTTCAAAGCGACGTACGACCACAATCACGACACGTTCAGGATCGAGTTTCTGCTGGTGCCGTGCCTGGTGCTGGCCTTGTTGATCAACCATGAGTTCACCGTCATGGAGGTAAGTTTGCTCGTAAACTCACCATTCACCATGATTCAGTGTTAAACCCCTTAAGGATCATTTGAACAGCAGTGTTCAGTTAAAAATTGGCAATACTCACCCTTATTGACATTCATATTAACCATATTTGTAACATTAATATTATGGGAATAAAGTAGATTTTGGCTTATCTTTATGAACACCGAATATGCCACATAAATAGATATGTATTACAACACATATGTAAGTACAGTGTCTGATGCACTTTGACACCAATGACCCTGAACACCTTGAGTTTTTTGTTCTTATTTAGTTTATTTATATAGACCTATAAAGTCATTATTCAATTTTTATTTTAACTGTGATGTCATTTAAAAATTAAGTTTTCTTTGGTAATTTAGACAAGGTGGGAATTACCCTTTAACTTGGTATATCAAGATTAAAAGATTAAAGAATAATCAATTATTTATTAAGTGTGTTACAACTTGTTTGATGGTGTATACTCTATGGCAGAATATAAGTGTATTGAGCCAACATCAAATCTAAAGTAACTACTGAACACATTAAAATCTAGCCTCTATTATTTTGTTTATATTTTATTGTAGCTTGATAAAAATATGCTAGAAAACTAAACTAATTATTAATATACTTCAATAAATAATCTACAAGGCAATATAAAAGATTAATAATTTTTAATAACCGACCACTCCATTAACTGGCTATAAAAATGGTATTAAGGAAAAAATATTTTTTCAGGTTCTGTGGACATTCTCAATTTACTTGGAGTCCGTTGCTATCCTGCCGCAGTTGTTTTTGGTGTCTAAAACTGGTGAAGCGGAGAGCATCACATCTCATTACTTGTTTGCCCTTGGTTCATACAGAGCTCTATATCTCTTGAACTGGGTAAGTATTTTCTTATTGGAAGATAGCCATAAGAGTAGAACTTACCTGATGAGATCACCATTGCCAATAGACATTTTGTCTTTTAAATGTAAATACTCCTAACATTTTTGATACATTTTCAGAAGTTAAATTTAATATAGTATCAATTAATTTAGAATAAATATTGAAGGCTTAATTATCAAACTTCGTAACTTAACTTTCGTTTCTTTTCGGAAAAAGAGAATAAATTGTTTGTTTATTTTTAGATATCAATTATTCATACTAGAAAATGGAATCACATATTTTTATAACATAGAAATAGTCTATTTTCTTTGTCCGAAAAGGTGTTACGAAGTTTGATAATTTAACCGTCAATATGTATGTCTGATTTTTATATCTGATATAGATATAAAATACAAGCTTGGTAAATTGGTTTTTGTGAATAATGTGTGTATTTGTTGATATAAGATAAGGATTTTTACCTACATAATACATTGTATTGTACACATATCTGATTAAACAATTATTGTTAGTTGAACCTTGAGAATTTAAAAATACTTAAATAGGAAAAAAAAATGTTTTTATGGGTAAAGTGACATTATCTGTCAAAGCCATACTGAATACGCCAATGACAGCGACACTATCGTCGACTTTTCTCACTGAAACGCGCAATTGTGGTGGCATTGACTCTACATTCGGGGGCTTAATTCTTACGCTTATCGGAACGCAATTAACTCTACTATCGGAAGTTCATCTTCAATGTATAAGCAGTGGAAGTAATACTGATCTGAACTTTGTGTAGCTAATATTAGACATTTTCCCTGAAAGCATCAAGCATAGTGTAGGAATAGCAGTGCTTCTTCCAATGCCCATTTTTCTTGCTAAGAGGCAGATTATATTTTTAATAACTTATATTCCAACTATCTTAATCCACACTAGTTTTATTAAACGACTTCCTTCCTTTCTGCTGCCACACATCTATAATAATAATAATTTAATAATAATTTGCCGCCACTTACCCGACATCAAAGATTTACGACCTCGATTGGCAAAATTTAAATTACACAATGGCTATTAACTCTTTCATATCAGGATACTGAAGATATCATTACTATGGATGGCTAACATACATAACTAAACA
The DNA here is from genome assembly GCA_905220505.1 of Laothoe populi. Lineage (NCBI taxonomy): Eukaryota > Metazoa > Arthropoda > Insecta > Lepidoptera > Sphingidae > Laothoe > Laothoe populi. Next base: position 2,248,381 of record HG992156.1, read on the forward strand.
CACATTCACACACACACACATACGCACGCACACATCAAAATATTTTAATAATATATTTTTGTTGATGACAGTAAATTTAATGATATTTAGAGTAGTTGTAATAATAATAATAAAAAAACTATAAGGTGCAAACTGTTTATGCACTGATCTCATTTTGCAGACTAACCTACGAATATGTAATCGTTCATGCAAGCCATAGTTTAGTGATTAGTCTCCACATTGTTCATTTTATTTCGTTATTTGAAGATTTCGTTATTTTAATGTTTTGCTGTAAAATTAAACTGTTTAAGATGAGTTTCTGTATAACTTGTAAGGTTGTGCGATAAGTTTAAAACTTAGTGCTATATTAAATTTAATTGTAATGTTTTTTCGAAATAAATAAATAATAATACTAGCCCTGTATAAACATTGTCCCACTGCTGAGCATGGGCCTCCTCTACTAATGAGAGGGGTTAGGCCTTACCAGGCTCTACCACGCTGGCCTAATGTGGGTTGGCAGACTTCTCATACCTTCGAAAAACTCTCAGATATGCAGGTTTCCTCACTATGTTTTCCTTCACCGTTAAAGCAAGCGATAATTAACATTTTAATACACACATAACTTTAGAAAAGTCAGAGGTGTATGCCACTTGGGTTTCGAACCTACGACTTTCGTCTTGACAGTCCGTACCGCAACAAACTAGGCTATCGCTGCTACACATTAAATATAAATAAATAACTATTATTAATGTAATCACGTTGCTTTACAGGTATACCGTTATGTGGTGGAGTCCCATTACGAGTTAATTGCCATTGTGGCGGGCGTCATTCAGACCGTCTTATACTGTGATTTCTTCTACCTCTACATTACTAAGGGTATGTATATTGTGGGATCACTTTACCAACACTTTTTTTATGCAAAAGTTTTTTTTTTACCTAAATAGGCTTGCGTTTGACCACTATCTCGCCTGATGGTAAGTGATGATGTGGTCAACGATGGAGCACGCTTGCCTAGAAGATACCTATTCACTCTTGACTTAAAGAAATATAAAATAAAATAAAAGTAGAAATATAAAAGTAGCTAAATATACTCTAAAAATACTCATACATCTAATCCAAATTAACGTATGACACATGTTTATTTTTAACTTGGATGTAACTAATTTGTTGTTTTATTGCAGTGCTTAAAGGTAAGAAGTTACAGCTGCCAGCCTAATGCGCTGCCCAGTTGGATCGCGAGACGCCATCTGGCAAACATGTGTGAAGATATTTGGTGTAAGCCAATAATTACCTAAGATCTAGTTTGTACGAACTTAACTGTACCACTGCGGTGAACATGTTACAGTCAGTGTACAGATAATATAACTACACGCACAGTCACCAACATCCGATAATAAACTACCTAGAAACAACCGGTTTTGAAGATATAAACATACTGTAAACATTTGTAGTCTTGAGAGGCTATTTGTGGCAGCTAAGTGCCTATTAGTGTGATGGAGTAGAAAATATTCGTATATTAAAGTAATAATTGGCCCCTGATAAGAAGAAGAGATAAATACATAGCCATAATCTCCGTAATCAAGTTTCATATGTGCACAAGATCCAGGCAGTTTGATGACATTAATCTAAAAAACTTGTCATGTTTTGTTACCCCACTAATTTTCAATTAGTTGCTAGTCCTATTTTTAAATTCGCTGTTAAACTTTAAACTGCATTTACTCTATGGAAACGTCAGTTGGATCTTTTCCTGTTCTTGCTCATTAGAAAGAGTGCTTCCTCAGACATTGGTTTAAATATAATAATTCGGTTTTCTAGTACTATTAGTATGTGTAAGAGACTTAACGAATCTCAGTCTCCATTTAAACGTGAATGTATGTGCTAATAAGTGATCTAAAAGTACTATTTGTGCACGGAATTTTCTTAGTACCTACTATATGTACTACACAAGGCCTGTATGGAACATTACTTTGTCATGAAACACATTGTGACAAGGTAAAGTTCATTATCTGTGGAGCTATTTTAATTCCTGATATACTTTTAATTATATAATAAATCAAATATAACTGGTTACTAGTTTTTAACTCTGATTTTTTATTTTCTAGTATACATTATACTTATTTTACTAAACACTGTTTTACATAATGTCGTACTGCTAGCAATGTGCCTCTACTAATCAAATGTTATTTCTCATATAAATAAATCTGTTTGACTAAGTTGTTTATTGTAAAACATATTATGCAATATTTTCCTACATCTGTCTGAATATTATGTTGTCTCTGAGAACTCTACGCTTAATATCAGTTAAATTATTGCAGAAGTTAGAAGATATGTAATCGATATTTTTGCTTCGTCGTTCTTTATTAATATTTTGAGTTTATCTAGTTGACAGGCAGCCTCCATAGCGCAGCGGGCGAGTAGCCGGCTGTGAAACGAGAGGCCGTGGGTTCGATTCCCGCACCGAGACAAATGTTTGTGTACAAATAGATATTTGTTTTGGGTTTGGGTGTTTAATGATTATCACTCTGGGACCATAAACACTCGTAGTTCTTGATACCCACGATACAGGTTTGACCGAGTGTGGATTTTATTATCTACTAAGTGTTTTGTCTTTTAACTCTGGAATCATGCAAGAAAAAAATAAAAAGTGATTTAAAATTAGCATTACCTGAGCCTTTAACTAATCATCAGTAGTGTAGGATTATTGATGGAGTAATATTTCATGTTTTGACAGAACTAGCCTAATATACTAACTATTTCCATGCATCAATAATAGTGTTCTTAAAATATCCGCTGACAATTTTTGAGCTATATTTTGGTAGAGATAACATGTTATAGAACTGGTTGAGTGTTATAGGGTGTTCGTTGTATATGACTTGTGTGTGTAGTTAATTGACAATATGTTCAGTGCAATAAAATTTTATAAACCACCTGTTGACATTTGAAACACCCTGTATTCTTTTGTAAGCTACTTTATTAACATTTAGAACGGTATAATAATAATTATTTATGTATTTACATAATTTGTACATTTGCACTTGGATAAATGTCATCAATAGTATACTAACGTGGAGTGAAACCAAAATTAGTATTATATACTTACTGAAATTGGCTGCCGGACAGTGTTGGATTTGTTATAATATATATGAATATAAGGATTAGTGAACAATATAGTTAAATTTAATATATTATGCTGAAGAAATTATTTCAATCTATTATTAAGGTCCGATATGAAAGCATTCAAATTTTATTAATTATTTTTCAATATTTCAAATTCAGTTTTGTCATCGGAATAGAGCTCTGTCTCTTTACCGCAGAGCAAGTTTTAGTATGAAAGACACCATTGGTAATACAGCACTCTGTTTAGCGAAATTGCTTATAATACTAGCCCTTTATTGAACATTGTCCCACTGCTGGGCACGGACCTCCTCTACTTATTAGAGGGGTTAGGCCTTACTCCACCATGCTGGCCTGTTGCAGGTTGGTAGAAATCGCTTATATATTATTTTATATACATTTTAAATTTGTTTTTATTTTAAGACAATATATAATCTGTCCGGTAGCCTATAGTGTGAGGATACAGCAGGCTGTCGTCTCACATCTTGTTCTGTGAGTGCCTCTGTGTACGGATTATTTGTTAACATTCTTTATCCATTCTACGATACATTGACATAAATATCACTAATATATTCCTTTAGGTTTGTATTTCCTATTCGTTTTTACATAACACATAGCCAATTAGTGTTAATCATGCCATTGAATGAATTAATCTTGTATCTATTTTCGTGTGATCCCCAAATATCGGTTCTAAAGTTAAACATTGATTGTGCGTTGAAATTCTGAGTTTATACATAGCAATCGGTTCTAATGTTAGTGTGACCGATACACAACTGGTCCAAGATCAAACGTTCTTTTTCACACATTAGTGGTAAGAATGTAATGTCTTGAGTCTTGATTATAAGAATTTCTTAATAAATTACTTGAAGAATTTGTTTTTGTTTAATTGATATATGATGAACGCGTTTATTTGATTCCGAAGAGCAGAGCGGCGTACGAATGGAAGTCTGCCACATGTATTTGCTCCTGAAACAATATAGATAATAAATAAATAAATAACACCCAACAGTCACACAAATAGCCCCCGACTCCACACTAAGATACCGAGTCTTGTGCTGTGGGTATCAGGGACCTAGAGAGACGCACGCTCTCAGAAGAATAAACAACACACAACATGTTGGTGATAGGATATTCATATCCGCCCGGATAGCGACCACCGTACACAGGGTGTAAAACCTGCCATAGTGGCACATGCAAGTGTGTCGCGTTCCGGGATAAGCCAGTGTACACGCGAATTTTGTCGGGGTCTAGAGTTGGGGTACTATGTTTAGCCGTTATGCGGCCTTCTGAGTACTCTGACATTAGACCCTCGACCGCTTCTTCACCTTCTTGCCCATAGCATAGTGTAAAGAAGTAGGCCGGAATGATTGTGTTGAGTAGCAGGGGATAGATTGTCTCTCCCTACTCGATACTCTAATTGAACGGCACTACCTTTCCAACAGGTGCAGTGTGGTCACATTGCCGTACCAGGATAAAAAGAAACAGTAGTTACATACATAGCGTGGACTTATCTATAAGATACAATTTTCTCGTTGTGTATCGGGTAAGAGTGTGTGAAGTATCAAAGATTTAAGAATTAAACAAATAAAATAATTTTTGTGTTCCACAAATTTTTGTCTCGAGTTCTGGTTGTGGGACCGTAGTTCTAGATACGTGGGACCGTATTCTTCGTAGTTCTGTTTGACCTAGTGTGAGGTCAGGACTGTGTGTCTTAAAGTTATGCAAAAATTTGCAAATTCACACAAAAATGTGAAGGTTAACAATTATGTAACAACAGCGCATATTTGAACAAATATTTCATGTACAAACAATTAATTATCACCTTCATGACATTTCACACATAAGACGTATGATTTATTATGAACATCGTAACAATGGATCTTCACAGCGTGTAGTATATTTATTTGGAATATGTTAACTAACACATACATGTATGTTACAGGTGACTTTAGTAGATCAAATCTCAATGGCAGTATGTATAATGTAATTAACAAAAAAATAATACATATTTTTTTATTTATATTTTTTATCAAATATTTCAAATTGTCATCTACCACATCACAACAAATTGTTTCAAATGTAGCCTTCCTGGGTAGCAGGCGAGTGACCGGCGGTGAAATGAGAGGATGCGAGTTCAATTCCCGCATACAATGCTTGTGTGACAGACAGTTAGGCAGCGACTTTGCTGTGCGCTGGTATTGCAGAAGTCTATGGGCTGTGGTGACGACTTACCATCAGATGGCCCGTCTGCTTATCCAGGCTCAAAGAAAGTATTTTTTTCGGGTCTGAGTGTTATGACCGTAGTTCCTAGTGGTTCTTACAATAAGAATAATTAATCTAGCATAGGGTCAGAACTATCTGTCTTTGTGTAGTATTTATTTTAAAGAGTATACCTTCAACATAGTGCTGCTGTTCAGTAAATGAAATATCCCGTTATCGAGGGTAGTTCCGTTCAAGACCGCTGTGTACGTCACCCCCATATGTAAACTGTCTTTTATCTGAAATGTAAATTCAATATTATTTTATTTATTACGGTCTCAACTTACAAAAAAAAGTGTAAATAATCTAGATTGGTATTATTTAGGACTGGCATCAATTTTAGTTCGAAATTTTGAAAGATGTAAATGACAAAGATTTTTCAAATTGTCCAAAATATTTTATAGAGGTGTTATTTAGGACTGGTATCCGTGATAGGTTTTTCGAAATTTTGAAATACCTAAAGATTTTTTCAAATTGTCTATGTGAAGTGTAGAAAGTATGTCTAGGCAATGCAAAGTTCATTAATTAGTAATTTTTTTAATGCTCTTAATAGTCCGAAAAGCATCAGGGGAAAGAAAAATTGGAAAAATCAAGAAAACCTAACTTTTTTGTATTTCTGTCTCATATGGTATCGAAGGGAATTTGGGAAGCGTGATAACGAGAGATGGGAAATATAAGGGGGATATTGAAAGGAGAGTGATGGCAGGTAATAAAGTGAATGGTGCCTTGCGCGCGATAATGAGCAGCCAGGCGGTGTCACAAAAGGCGCGAATGGCTGTTCATAATGGTGTGCTGGTACCGACACTTATGTATGGAAGTGAAAGTTGGGTGTGGCAGAAGAAGCATGAAAGTCGTGTAAATGCGGTGGAGATGCGTTCCCTACGGAGTATGTGTGGAGTCACCCTTGCAGATCGTATGAGGAATAGCGTGATAAGAGATCGTTGTGAGTTGAAGAATGATGTGGTGACTAAGATAGAAAGAGGTATGCTGAGATGGTTTGGCCATATGGAGAGGATGGATGAAAGGCGATTTACGAAAGGTATTTATCGTGCGAATGTGACTGGAAGAGTGGGTAGAGGGCGCCCGAGGAGAACTTATGCTAATCAAATTAACGATATTCTCCTAAAAGGGCAAATCAGGAGTACCTCCAACCGCCGAAAATGTATGAGAAGATGTATGAATGTGGAAGAGGCGAAAGAAGTGTGTCAGGATCGTAGCTTGTGGCAGTCAATAGTCTCTGCCTACCCCCATGGGATACGGGCGTGAGTGTATATGTATATGTATGTATGGTATCGATAATGCCTAGGTGCAACGCATGTCTAGTATGTGGGCAAAAATTAATACAAAATAAATAGCAAAATACTTGTGAGGCCAGAGATAGAGAGAAGTCAGGTTTCCACGCAGCGATACTTTTACATTGCAGCTTATGATACAGCAACGACGCAAGATCCGATAAAATATTCTTATGTTCATCATCTGTAATGAAACGAATCTTGAATACAATACGTAACGACTAACAAGTGCTTCGAATTAATAAAGATGTGCATGACAAGTTATATATGGCGTAAGACAAGTTCAAGCATTAAGTTTTAATTGACATAATCATGCCGGCCTGCTGAATAGCTTCACTTTTTTTTATCCTGGCACGCATAGTGACCACACTGCACCTGATGGTAAGTGCATTGCCGTCCAGTTAAAGTATCAAGTAGCGTGAGACATCAGTCCCCCACTACTCAACACAATCCTGCCGGTCTGCTTCTTCACACTACGCCTAAAGGACCCAGGATCATAGGAAGGAAGGAACACGGTAGCTGGCAAACTGTTCCACAGCGTGATGATGCGGCAAAAATACGAATATGTTCTACTCTTGTTTCGGGACGGGTGTCAGGAGTCGGGTGTCAGGGTAGTTGTGGTAGTAGACACCACGAAGCCGTGGCTCCGCAAGCCAGTACGCGTGGTTCTGGTGTGGAAGGGAGAGGATAGATGAAATTAAACAATGCATAATTTGTCATGTCATGTGCCTATGCCCTATATCCTTCCACAGCTATTTACATAGGGAAATGATAAGATAATTGAGAAAATTGTAGGTACCTTCAGCATCAATCGCGAAAGACATTTTGTATGGAGCCATGTTTCTATGAAGTCGCAAGTATTCTTCTTTAGAGCGGTTGTTTAATCCATCCATAAGCAAGACAAAAAGAGCGCTCTCCAGCGACATTGAGCATGTTAAACTGCTTCTATTCTGTGTATTAAACATACAAATTACGAAGTTAATGTTGAAAATAATCGAGTCTCGACATGTTCCGCAATGTTGCTTAAGTACGAGCAAAAAGACCATTAAAAAGGTACCTATTTATTCTTACTTTGTATTGCGGTATTACAAAAAATCAAGTGTATTTCTTGTTTTTGAAACTGAATAACTATTGCATAACATTGCATTACCGTACTGGAGCAATCTGATGCTATTTATATTATTACCATCATTTAGTTAAATGCAGCTGGAACCCAGTTGTTACTATTTATGTACGAATAAAGACGCAAAGCCTCGGTGGCGCAGTTGTAATTACGCATGGGTTACGACTGCTGTGCTGAGGTCTCAGGTTCGATCCCTGGGTCGGGTAAAGTGATATTGGGTTTTTCTATCTAGTAATTCTCGGTATCGGCTCGGAATCTGTGCCCGGTATGGCGATAGGCGCGCCCCCTATCACATTATGGGACCGAAATTCGGCGAAAAGTGGATGTCCTTGGTTACACCTCTGCCTACCCTTTCGGGAATTACAGGCGTGAGTATATATATGTATGCATATTTCATTATTTAAAAAAAATCAAATGTATTTTTTGTTTTTCATAATGAATAACCAATGCATTTTATTCGCATACTGGAGCAATCTGATGCCATTTATATTGAATTGATACATTTCTATCTGGCTCAACCATCATTTAGTTTAATGCTGCTGTGACCCAGTTACTACTTACATACGAATAGACATAATATTTAATTTCATAACTCAATAGTAGTTGTGTGGATAAATTTGAATTAACAATAAATTAATTTATTAAGTATGGGGATCCATTATTCCTCTATGACCATTTATCATCAGGTGACACAATTTCCCGTTTCTCGACCTTCTGCTATACAAATTGAAAGAGTTTCGAAAGTACCTGCATAATTTGTCAAAAGAGTCAATAATGTGAGGCACAACCTCACATGTTGAAGTAGTGCAAAAATTATTATGAATAAATTATGTAAATGCACAGTTTCACATACTGAATGGGCTAGCATGTTTTATACATGTTATGTGAATTCTATTGTATTTTAATTCATTTTTGTATTCTAAATGCAAATACCTAGTTAATTCTCCTATGCACCTTTATCTAGGGTTGCCACCCATACTTTATAATAAAGTATTGTACATTATTTCAGTTAATTGTACTCTATACTTTAACAATAAAGTACATGAAAGTACTTTATTTCGCATAATTTGATTTCTTTGGAGTTTTGAAAGTTAACTCAACTCAACTATATAGTGTATAGTGGTAGAGCCACGCTGTAGACATATTTGTCTGCAGCATGAGTGGGCCGGCTCGACCGGTGTAGTACCACTGTCTCACAGAAAACCAACGTAAAGTGACAGTTTACTGTCGCGTTTCGTATGGTAAGTGAGATATCCGGAAGCCCAGATTCCCCCTTCCCTTCCCTAATCCCTATTCCTGTCCTTTAAGGCCGACAGCGCATACATGATACTTTCGGTATTGTGGATGTTCATGGGCGGTGGAGATCACTTAACATCAGGTGACCCACATGCTCGTTTGTCCGACTATGCAATAAAAAAAAAACTCTCTGCCTACCCCTATGGGATACAAGGTGACTGTATATGTATAAGTATGATATATATGTAAACAAAAACGAGATGCAGGATTATTCACCTAATTTTAAATAAATACCTACACTTAACCATTGTATACTGTTTTGAAGTAGAACCAATTTAAAAAATATAATATTGTGTTATGAAAATGAGTCATTCGGTCAGAGTAAAGCACTCCAATTTGTCTAATACCTATAATTCGATGATAGAAAAGTGTAATTATATACTATTTACATACATGTTCATATTTATTGACTTTAATGGTTTCGACAGGGCAGGGTCCATCCGGAAAGTTGGCCACAATATCAACATTCGATTCTGAGTTCTCAGTATGCTTCATGTCATTCAAACTGAATAAACTTGGTGTAGTGCTTATCTGTAACAAGACGTGATTAAATCTTTCAAAGAGTGCTTTACAGTGTTGGTAAAATTGGCCCGAACCAAGAGGTTAGCCAATTCGTATTTTTGTTTTTAGCAGGCCGGCATGATTGTGTTGAGTAGTAGGGGATAGATTGTCTTTCGCTACTTGATACTCTAATTGGACGGCACCGTGCTTACCATCAGATGCAGTGTGGTCACAATGCCTTGCCAGAATAGTAAAAAAAAACACAGAGTGCAAACAGCCAGCTGTGAAACTAGAGACCACAGGATCAATACCCACTTCGACAAATATTGAGATCCACAAATATCAGTATGGAGTTTCTTTGTGTTGTTAACAAATAAAGATAACTCACAGAACTCCACCAGTACTTTCTATATCTCTGCCACTTGGTAAAATGCTGCATAATGTCATCCTGAGGTATTATTACAGTTACCTCTAGCTGAGATTTGTTTTCAGGCCCAAATTCGTTAAACTTATGCACCAACATTGTGTCTTTGTCATATCTTGGTATGCTACCATCAATAAAACCATATGGTATTTCTTTATTATGACGTTTTTCAGAAGATTTGTTGATGTATATAGGCATACGTTTATAAGTCTTGTTATATAGAAATTTCAACCAATTTTTATGAATGTTTTTCAATAATATTCTACTGGGTTCACCTAAGGTAAAGTTGATGCAGTTTTCTGTCGTTTTTAATACTACAAAATAGTTCTTGATGTTAAGTATTGTGCGTAAGTCAGTTTTCATTTTGATTGCGTTTGGTGTCTGAATTTTCTTCCTCAATTTCAAGTTCTAATAATGGTATATTTCCTAGAGGTGCGGTGAAGTAATCATCTTCCTTCACTGATGCATTCTTTAGGATGTCTTTTTGGCAGTTACCCTGTGTGATGTTGTCTGGTCGGAGGCTTAGATTTCTGTAAATAATATAAAAATTTTGTGATTTGGGTTTATTCTAAGTCAAGACATAATTAATAATTTATCTGTTTATTGAGCATGGATGTTTTGTAATATATGTCTTGCATATGTCAGCAACTTAAGACTAAGTTTCTCTACATAGTAAACTTCAAAATAAGTCAACTTTGCAGTTACCAGAAAAATGTTTTAAATACAAAGTTTATTTTTTGAATAGCGATATGTGTTGATCTTATAATAAAATATTGCCTGTAACTAAAACTACATTTTGATTTACAAAAATATTAATAAGTGTTTGGGAATGGGGTATAAGTCTTACAGGGTATCTGAGATACTGAAATGTTTATTTTAGGGTAAATTTCTTCCAAAATTACCTAATCAATGTTTGCTATAACGAAATCGGCCTACAATTTGGTATATTGTAAGCATAATATAATCTCTTGAAAATTTAAATTCATAAAATTTAGATCTTTTTCAGAAAAACGTTCACTAAAATTAACATTTTTGTAAGTCTTCAGGTGAATTGATTTTTTATAAAGGTAAAATAATAAAATTCAAAATTATTGTTTACTAACTCTTCCTCTAATACCGAGTACAAAGGTTGTACACCGTCTGTATTTATGTGTAGAATTCGATCTGCGAATGCTATAGAGTCTTCCAATACTTTCACACCCTCCGGAGTATCGTATTTGACCAAAGAAAGTCTTTCTAAAAGTGCTAAAGTGTTTCTATCTATTTTTACTTTGGTTTCCTTTTCTTTCTCTAAAGGTACTACAGGTCGTAGTGGAACTTTGGATGAAAAGCCTTTAATTTGTAAATTCTTTGTTTTCTTATATAAAGTAAGAAGGAATCTATATTTCATATTTGATTATTTATTTTAGTTTTTAGGTTGGAGGATAAAAATAACGAATACACTATAGCATAGACTTGGGACCATTGACGTATATTATATGGACAGGGTATTTGATCCGCGAAAGTGTGCCTATTTGATTTTCGCCATATTGGCGCTGATAGCAGTGCAGTCGAGCAGTGAGCGTCCGCGGAACTAACGATAGAGTTGAGACACGAATGATGATATATCGACAATGATACACAACAGTCGATGGTTTACAAATCTTAAAAATAATAAAAACATCGCCTTAGCAAAACATATTTTCATTTTAGATCATATTTTTTAATGGGGTCTTAATTTACAATCGAATATATTATTATAACTAGGTTTGATGCTGTTTTGGGACTATAAATTATATTTAAAAAATAGCACGCTTTAATAGCTAGCCGAACTAAAACGTAGAAAATAATATTAAGTTCATGGCAAAAACTTATAATTTAAAAAAACTAAAAAATATCCCGTTTTAAGGTGTCGTCAAATATGATTCCAAGATCTTTGAATCTAATAAATTCATTGGCGCCCCGATTCACGAAGAAAGGATGTATGGCGTCAGGACCAGACCCTTAGACGAGTCAAAATTTTTAATAAAAATATCGATATTTTTTTCGGATATATCAAACTCCGATATTGATATATTTAAAATATCGATATATCGGAAATCCGATATTTTAAAAAATATCAACATCCCTATTATATGTCAAATTTAGTTTCAAATACACTCGAGAGGGGCGCTTCAAATAGGTCAAGAAAATAGCTGTCATTTTGTATTAGATATCCTGTCCATATAATATACGTCAGTGCTTGGGACCTGTTATGACGTATTTCTTTTTTAATTGTTACAGCCATGGATTCATGTCTTTTAGCCCGTTATGACGTTAGTGTTAAAAATTAAAAAAAAAATATTATATGTAATAATTCAAAATTCTCGCTGCACCAGTGTATAATTCTAGCATTCCCTGTTCCCTTTTCTCACAAATTCAAGACACGATTCAGTTAAAATATACACTACGCTTTCGAAGCATTTCCGACTAAATTATTTACAAAATGAGCTAAATCCATTTTTATACAATCAAAACCAATTTTAAACTTCAATAAAAATAAAAATAAATGTTAGCTGCTATATTTTCTATTCCCCGTAATTGCTCATTGAGTAAAAAACCTTGAACTCTTTCCTTTAATTTCAAGTCAAGTACAAGTCGAAGTTGCGGAATTCACCAGCCGTCGGCAGCATTGAATCTATACTCTGGGTATGTCAAGAGTGAATACTAATAATAATGAATGGTATCTTCTAGGCAAGTGTGCTCCACCGTAAACCACATCATCACTTACCATCAGGCTAGATAGTGGTCAAACGCAAGCCTATTATGGTAAAAAAAAAACTCTGTACAACTCTGTTGACACCAAATGTAGGAGGAATAAAAATCTATGATTGGCAATCCCGTGGAGCGTAATAGATGGGTGGCCTAAAGGACTTGATTCCAGGGTCGTTAAAATTTAATAAGACAAAAAAATGACAGATTGGAGATGGCAACAATAAATAAAATAACTAACCTCAAAACTCAAAATTCAAGATCAAAGATCTATTTAATATTTAGGTATGTAATCCTAGCATTTGAATTAATATTTTATTGCCGGTTTTAAAACGATTTTTTGCAATGTTGAATGGGCCAAATTCTCAATTCTCAAGAAATTTTAATTTAACCTGGGCTTTTTTGAATTTTTGTAGTATAACTTGTTTACATTAGACATTTTATTTGTTTATTTTATGTGAAATAATCTCAGAATTAAAATTTAATAAATGATGTATCTATTTTCTAGTAAATATGAGGAAACAAGCACGCAATTTACTTTACGATAAACTTCACAAAACCGGTGTCCTAGTGTGCGTCGGACTGACTCTATATGGTTCATTTATCCTTGGCAACCACTTCTACAACTACTACAAATATGTCAAGCCCCAGATCGATGCCACTAAAGCAGCAGCAGAACGTGAATTGTTGTCAGAAGGTGCTGCCGACAAATTGCTTTTAAAAGAATAAATTCTGTGATTTGTATATTTAAGTTGTAAATGATTTGTATAGTTATGTTATGATTAAATCAGTATAAAGTAGAATATTTGTATATATTATTTCCTCTCATTTTATTTTGATCAATAATATATGACAGAGGAACGCAAATATTCATTTGATAAGTTATTATAGTCTTTGAATTGACGCAATAACTTTTATTGTTTGTAACAAATTATAAAACCTCATAGCTGGTTTTAATGTAATATTAAGACAGTGAAACTAACCCCATATTATATTTTCTTCTGTAAAATTTATTCATAGCAATAGTCTTTTTGTTGTTTAAAATGTCAACCTATGGCTTAGGAAACTGGGTCTGAGCATAGTTGTGTCCAAAATTGCCTCACTGTTGATTCTGGTTTACAGGATTTAAAATAGGGGGTGTGTGAGCTGGACAGTCCCTGATACATTTCATATTTCTAGGCAAGCGTGCTCCACCGTAGACCACATCATCACTTTCCATCAGGCGAGATAGTGGTCAAACGCAAGCCTATTTTGCTTAACACGTTGACTGCGGCGCACACACACGGTGTGTTTTTGATTTTACTACGCGCATGCGGCCGTCACACGCTAGGTGCGTTTTAAAAATCTCTATACAAGAGTGCGGCCGGCACACAACAGGTGTGTTTTTATTGCGCGATGCCTGTGCGGGCGGCACACGCTAGGTGCGTTGTAAATAAATATATACAAAGATTGTGGCTTCACCCACGTATTTTTATTTAATATTTTATTACTTGTCTTAGATAGCCATGGTTTGGTTTATATTTATAGGAATGATTATCCTAAATGTTAAAGCTAACTTGAGCGAGTTATTTCGATAAATCTTACGAATATAAGTATGTATATACTCAAATTTCATACATAAAATTTATTTCAAACACGTAAATATCTACCTTTTTATTACATCTAAACAAGGACACAAATGTTAACAAAATACAATAACAGCTTTGGTAGCTGTTGCTCAAAATAAATAATGGTAATAATATCTAAAGTTTTATTTTAAGTTTTAAATTAAAACGATGCGTAATTACTGTATTGCAAGTAATTCAACAGTACCATAAATACGAGGGGAAAAGTGGCTTATAAATTTGCACGGCCAGACATGGTTTTTAGCTTAGCGATATATACAACACGCGAGGCGCGTAGCGCCGCACTGGCGTTCGGGATTGTTACGCGAGTGCGGGAAACGCACCTAGCGTGTGCCAGCCGCATAGGCGTAGCGTCGCAATATTTGGCGCCGCAGTCAACGTGTTAAAAAAAAAAAAATGTGGTGAATGAGATTTCCCATGAGATCAAATTAATATCTTTATTCTGATCTTGACACATCCATGAATCTTCTATGTTGCTGGTGTCCATAACCAGTGTAGATCATTAGCCTAATGAAAAAGTTGATCGAAGATGGTACTACTGGCTAAGTAGCACTGATGATTTGATTTGTTTGAATATGGAACAGTTTTTTGGCGTTACACTATTTTTTTCTATACTTTCTATGTTATTATTAAGTTTTCTAAAAGCAGCTCCGCCAGGATAAAGTCATCGCAATATAAATTCGTGACATCAATGGCAACGTGCATTACATGCAAATAGTACAACACTCACTCACCAAAATTGTCTTATCTTCTGATGAAGTTATTTTTATTAGGTCAATATTTTTTATAGCGAGATCTTTCAAAATGATTGATTGGAGCTGCTGAGAAAGGTTCAAATGCTGTTATTGTAAATTAAAATTGATGACATATATGCCTACGGAAAAATTGGCGTTAATGGAAAAAATTATTTATGTAGATGGGTATAATTTACAAAATTATCATAACAGACTTGCGATTCGTATTTCAATTGGTAGGCAACAAATGTTTGGCCATATATATATTCGAATTAAGAAGTACTGAGTGGTATGCGGTACGCAAAGAAAGGAAATATACCCACGGTATTGTTTGGAACTTCCGAACTATGGAGCAGGCCTTAAAATCTAGCTTCTAGTTTTTTTCCGTAGCGTATGGACGCTTGCAACACCAGGAGCATTACATACGCGTTGCTGACCCTTGTTATCTGAAATAAAAGCAGTAAGAGGTTTAAAAATGCTCTAACAGCACATACTTCCGATTAAAAATAAATATATTAATTATTGCTCGCTTTAGCGGCCAAGAAAACATCATGCGAGGATACTTAAATACATAAAAAATATTTCATAAGAATTTCGAAGGTAGGCGAAGAAGGCTGCTTAATTGCCATTTATTAGTAGAAGGGGCTAGTGTCCAAGAAAGGACAACAAAAAAGATCCCATTCGAATTCTCTCAATTTTTGCCAGATGTCAGCACTTGTTTATTCAAGTGAAAAACTATTGTAAAGGGATATTTTGTATTAGGAGTGTTTTTCATATCCTAAACATATTAGGTGGGTAGCTATAGAGTAGTTGTAAATAACAAATAATATGGAGAGATTAATTAGATTAGAGAAATAGCAGCGGTAGCCTAGTTGGTTGCGGTGCGGACTGCCAAGACGAAAGTCGTATGTTCAAAACCCAAGTGGCATACACCTCTGACTTTTCTAAAGTTATGTGTGTATTAAATGTTAATTATCGCTTGCTTTAACGGTGAAGGAAAACATGATGAGGAAACTTGCATACCTGAGAATTCATATAAGGTTTTTGAAGGTATGTGAAGTCTACCAACCCGCATTAGGCCAGCGTGGTGGACTAAGGCCTAACCCCTCTCATTAGTAGAGGAAGCCCGTGCCTAGCAGTGGGACAATGTTTAATACAGGGCTAGTATTATTATTTATTTATGTATAGGTATTAGGAGTGTTTTTCATATCCTAAATGTATTAGATGGGTAGCTATACAGTAGTTATAAATCATAAATAATACCGAGAGATTAATTATAGTATGTAGCAGATTACACAGGTGGCCCGTGTGCTTGATTTTTTACAGATATTAAAGAAGCTGAAATGTTCAGAGAAAACATTTTTTTATAAGCGTTGCGATCAATCTCAATTACAGAACGGGAGGACTTCCTCCCGCCCTTACGTTTTGACTGATTGACACCGGCGGGTGACCGGCTCACCGGCGACTGCCGACCTATTTTCACTAAGCCACAGAATTACACTCATTTAGAAACAGGCACTCAGCCCGGCTCGTCCTTAACAGTCGTCGCGATTATAATAAATGGACAGATAGGGTTGGTCACGTGCAGGCCGTCCCATTTGTGCTCCTTGTGAACACCGGGGAAGTGCTGCAATTACCCGTGATGGATAGTGGGAGTTAGGAGTCGCCCTTAGGGTCGCGCCATCCATATAACTTTCTTATCTACCTTCCAATGGAAACTTTATGACATCTTTACGCGAATCGGAAAATATTAGAGGTCCTGCTAGTTTAGGGTTACCAACCCCGGAATTCAAATACTAGGATTTGAAGTTAGAAAAAAAGGACGCATCTTTGTTTTAAAATAGCGTAAACACTTGCGAGCCGAGACGCCGCCCCTAAAGTAATGATTGCAAAAGTGGTGTGCGAATTTTAAAATACAGGACCTTATCAGGGCGCTTTAAAAACCCAGTACGCTGCTTAAAAACTATCCAGGACACTCTAAAAACCAGGACATGTCCTGGAAAAACAGGACTGTTGGCAACTCTATGCTAGTTGAAACGATGTTCGTGTGCGTGAATCCGTTTTGTGAGCCATTTCCACTTCGCCTCCCAAACCGGGAGATGCACGACGGCATATAACAATTTGCCATCGTTATTATAACTTTACAATACTGGAAATCAATAAATTTGAGGTCTAGTTTGTAGCCGTGCTGTTTATACCTAAATGTACCAAACAATAATTAATGGAGTTTGTATATACCTTTGTTTGTTTTCGGTGTTAATAGCTATAAATAGGTACCTATATAAAAATATGGAGATGGTTGGAACGCAGTTCCTTTCGCTATATCTTTTTTGTGTTTGTATGAAGTAATAATTAGGTAGGTAAATAAAATTATTAATGTTTTTGCATATTCTCAAAATTGTCGGAAACTGAATCGATTGAAAAAAGTTTTAGTTTCCTAGGTGATCGGGAGGCGTCTCAAAAATCACTGCAAAATGTCGGTTTTTGGTGTCGTTTTTCATTGATACACTTTTTTCGGTCTAGCCCCTCAGCCCGCAAACAAATAATAACGTGCGATAAGGAACTCCGTTCTTAAAATATAAAATGTTATTTTTCCTATGGCTATATATATATTTGAATAATTTTCTTTCATTGTAAGAGTACAATATTTTATAATCATCGAGGTTCATATAACATAACGGTAGGCAGCGGCTTTGCTGTGCCCTGGCATTGCAGAAGTCTATGGGCGGCGGTGACTACTTACCATCAGGTGGCCCGTCTGCCTATCGAGGCACTAAAAAAAAGAGTTTATTTAAAACCGGGCTGTTGAATCTTCGGAACTTATAACTCAAAATATGTTTTATAAATTTTAAATGTTGCACCTGTTAAGCTTCTTATATTTCTGTACTGTATTGTAAAGGTTTTCTACAATATATTCATAGACTCGATGCAACCGAAAGATGCCGTTTTCATAATACCGAGCATTACAAAACACTCTTCTTATCTTCTATTATTATCTAATATTACACTAGTCTTCTTAAAAAAAAAATCTAGATGTGTATTCTGATTTTGACAACCTCCGTGGCGCAGCGGGCCGGTAACTGGCTGTGAAACAAGAGGCCGTGGGATCGATTCCCGCACCAAGACAAATGATTGTGTGACAGACAGATTTTGTTTCGGCTCTGAGTGGTGTGTGACCGTAGTCCCTCCTAGTTCTTGATACCCACGATACCGGTTTTATCTAGTGTGGGGTCAGAACTACGTGTGTGACTATTGGGTGTTTTTATTTATTCATATTAAAAAAAATACTTGATACCTTTATAAGCAGCTGTGATTCTTTCTTGAACAAATAAAAAACATCTGCCTCGATGACGCATTTGTGATTGCGTACGTGGTACGACTGCTGAGGTCTTTGGTTTGATCCCCGGGTCCGGTAAAAGTGGTATTGGTTTTTATTCCAAGATACGCTCAGTATCAGCCCGGAGTCTGGAATTGTACCTGTTATGGTGGTAGGCTATCCTATCACATTATAGGACGATGATAAGCTTGGTGAAAGGTGAGTGTACTGGCGTTAGTGCGTAAATGTAAAAAGTTTTTTTTTTTATTCTGGCACGGCAAAGTCGCCTCACTGCACCTGATGGTAAGCGCAGTGCGTTCCAATTTGAGTATCGAGTAGCGAGAGACGATCTATCCCCTACTACTCAACACAAACATGCCGGCCTGCTTCTTCACACTACGCCATGGGCAAGAAGGTGATGAAGACCGTTTATTTATTTACAAAAACATTTCGGTCCGTTTTTTTCTTAGTACCTACTATAGTATAGTATATACTATACACATGTAAGTAAAATTACAAGTAACATAACATACTTAAAATATCGATTCCTAAACACGTTCCTTAAATCATATAAAACGAAAACAATTTGTGCCATTCGGTTAGAAAGGAAGGTACGAGTAGTTTATAATCAAAATCAAATCGTCTTGCAGCCCTCTTTACGCTTGACCTCTTTTTTGGCCATAGGTGAAATTCCCCTCACGATTTCGTCAATGGATAGACCGTGTAAAGGGGCCGTCAATCCATGGGGGCCAGTCAATATCCGGCCAACCGTATTCGCTGCGTGAGTTTCCGCTGGCCGGGCCCTGACAGACGGTTGATTTCGCTAAACGGTCGAGTTCTGTAGACGATCGCCTCTTTAAATATACAGGTAACAAACTACGAATTGAGTAAGAAATTCTTTTTGCTTGAATAGGTAAAAAAATATATTTCTGTGATTTTTTTGGACATCTGAAACATTAATAATTATAATACTCGTCCTGTATTAAACTTTGTCCCACTGCAGGGCAGCTTCCTCTACTAATGAGATGGGTTAGGCCTTAGTCCGCCACGTTGGTCTAATGCGGGATGGTGGACTTCACATACCTTCGAATTTCTTTTGAGAATTCTCAGGTATGCAGGTTTCCTCACGATGTTCCTTCATCGTTAAAGAAAGCGATAATTAACAATGTATACATACGTAACTTTCGAAAAGTCAGAGGTGTATGCAATTGGGGCTAGTCTCGAACATACGATTTTCGTTTGGTTTATAATTGAATCATAAAAGCTTGCAGCTTGCAGCTTGCTTGCTAAGCAGTGGAAATACATCAAGACGCTTAAGTGAAAGAATTAAGTACCTACGTAGGTACTAAGAAGTGCTAAAATTAACTTAATTATATTCCTATGTTAAGTTACGGAGGACAAGTACTTAATAACATTGTTTTATTTCTTTTAGTTATTAAATATATTATTATTACAAGAAAGAATTAACATTGCATTGATTTCTGATTGAAGATTGAAAGAAATCTTTTTTTCTTACATTGCATCTCTCTGCTGACACACATAGGTACATCATATTCATTGAAATGCCAGTGTTAGAATGTTATAAAATCAAATACTAATCCTACTAATATATTATTATAAATGCGAATGTTACTTAGGCTACTTTTAATCCCGGAAAAATGTACAGTTCCCGTGGGATAGTTTAGTTTTTCACACAGTAAGGGATCATTATATTTTTTTGCAGTGGCAGTTTAGGATCAGAAAATGACATAGGCAACTTTTTCAAATCAAAATATAGAAAGGTGTAATAGCTTGAGATGCCTCCATGGATTGTATACATTTTCTTCTAAAAATAACCTCCACGCGGGTGGAGCCGCGGGCAACATCTAGTTTCTTAATAATTAGCAGTACTTACAAATCCATGGATTTATCAAACTAAAATAAATATTTACTTAACATTTAAAGGTCAGTGTAATTTCAAGTCTTAATTCAGGTATATTAGAAAAAATAATAATTTATTTTGGGCAGCGTAGTATCTAAACATTCTTCAGATTGAATTAAAAAGTGAGTGGGGAAATCTTGTGTGGGCGTTCTTTATACATCTGATAAATATTAAATGGTATGATTGGATCTTGTTTGCTTCTATATTTATGACCTTTTCGCGATATTTGACATTTACAGGTACATTGCAGACACTAGGATTGTTCGATTCGTAGCTAATAGTAAATAATATTTGCATAAATTGTTAGGAACATCAACAAAACTATGCCAGATGGATA
Source organism: Laothoe populi (assembly GCA_905220505.1). Classification (NCBI taxonomy): domain Eukaryota; kingdom Metazoa; phylum Arthropoda; class Insecta; order Lepidoptera; family Sphingidae; genus Laothoe; species Laothoe populi. Next base: position 2,269,032 of record HG992156.1, read on the forward strand.
TTTAAAAGGCACAAATACAATGTTTATAATTGATTGATTGATTTACACGGCACTGTTACACATCTCAGTGCTTAATATTAACACACACGCATGTCAGGATTCAGTTAAGGCTTCTCTTTATAATTATCTTTATAATATAATTTTTAAACTGAACAACGCCATTGAACCGTTTACAATTACTTACTGCCCCGCGAACGAACCACGAATGTTCTCACTACCAACTTACTGCTACACCACTAGTCTTCTGAACTGAACACCGGACCGCGGAAGGTAATCTGTTTTATATTAAACATTTACTACTCCCACTTTAGTTGGGGGGTAATTCTCCTAAATACCTCCGTTATACCTTCGGTATTTTTAATAATAGTAAATACCCTAATAAAATATGCAACAGTTATACCTAATGTTTCAGATAAAATATAGCTCATTTAGTTGAGGGGAAAAAATATTGATTTTAATTTATCTAATCCTTTCGTTAGTACAATATTTTTTCCATAGATATGTAAGCAGCAAGCGCTGTTGTTTCGGTTTGAAGGTTATTGAAGTCTGTGAAATAAATCCAATACGAATACCTGATTAAAACAAACACACAAAGTATAATAATATGTGACTATAACGGCCGTATCCAAGAGCAAAACATAAGCAGGATATTTGCTATGTGTTAATGTCTGTATACTTAGTCACTTTTGATGCCAAAAATTTACCAATTTTTGGCGCGCACTGTGAGACCAGCTCATAGTAACTTTTATATATTACTTGATATTTTGTGTCTAGTATTTTAATTGTTGTATTCACTCTGGTATGTCATGCAAGCTAAAGTGTCTGTACTTGTTGCGGCGCCATGTGCCAAGTCGTTCTCTAACCTGTAACATGGTTGAGGAGGCCGATGGCTGACACATACGTCACTACTCGTGAACGGGTGCGGCTCGTGTGGACTGGTCTGCTCAGACTGTTTCAGTAAGGAACAACTGCTGTAAGAAATCGAGATTTTCATCACTCTCACGACGGTCATTTGTGGCACTAGGTCTTGTAATGAGTTTTATTTCACAATACTGCAATAAGGAAACTTAACATACATTGAGCTGCTCTAATCTAATGTAATTAAACTTATATCGTAGGTATATTAATTGTTTGACCAAATATTGTTAACTGATGTGAAAAGAGCAACGCTATAGTTTCTTGCCCGTTCTTCTCTAGCGAAACTGCATTCCGAACTGGCGGTAGAGTAAAAAAAATTACTGAAACCAAATAATGTATAACATTTCATGGATAAAAATGGGTATGTAGTGGGAACATCTCACTATCTCCCTCGCACAACGGCACAGTAATGGCCATTCTGAGAGGTGACGTCATGGCCCATATCATGCATCCTCTTACTGTTATTTGACAATTACCCCTTCCAGCAGATTTAAATGGCGTTTAATTTACTTATTTTTGTTCGGATTCATAAAATTCTTTTGATAATAGGTTTTACAAATGTAACTTGTAGATGAAAACAATAAAAAAATCGTGTCAACTGTCCTATTGACTGACTGACTTTGATGGACTCTGATTTGACTGCAGTTTAAGAAAGAGTTATACCGCTGTGTGTTTGGCCAATCATCGTACGGAAAATAAATAAAAGGCGAGAAAACGTGATTCCAGTGCAGTTTTCGAGGATTAAAAACCAAATGTTTACAAAGCAGACATCTCGAATGCCACGTTTTAGAGCAAGTGTGTCACCAAAACGATGCAAAAAATCAACGTTTTTGAAACTACTGCAGCGAATAGCGTGCGAATAACAAAAATACAATCACACGCCGACGCAGTGAGATTGAAAGCGCATAATATTAATAATTCAGGTATATTTTAAAAGTGAAAATATAAACGTATTTTTGTGTTACGTATGTTAGCAACAAAGCAAAACTATGCAAGGTGGATATTTTAAAAGGCGCAAATACAACGATTACCACTTTACTGATTGATTTAATTATCACTGTTACACATCCTAGTGCTTAATATTAATAACCACATGTCAGTATTTACCTACTAAAGGCTTCTTTATAATTAATCTCATATGCGTACGAACAGCATTACCCTTTTAGCTGAACTGCGACCAACTGATTACACTTACTGCACCGGAACAAACCACGAATGTGCTGACTATCAACTCATCTGCTACAGTACTGATCAACGGAGCGTGGAGGCGCTCCATTTTATCCCAAACATATACTACTCCCCACATCTCCCATAGTTTAGTAGAATACCATCCTTCGGTATTTCTCATACAAGGAAATACCCTAGTACGTATGTGACTTAGCGTAGATTTAATTTCCAAATGTGTAGCAAATTATATTTAGCACGTAAAATACGACGGTTTTTTGCTTTGCAGAACGTTCAGCGTGTTGGAATACTTAATAATATAAAAAGTTTTAGTATTCATATTATGTCCATTTGGCGGTTCTATCTTAGCACGAACCGTGTTCATTAGTGGGTGGGAAAAATGATATGAGTCGTCTTTTTGTGTAGACTTGTTATTGGTTATTGGAAAACGTGCTCCGATGTTGGACATAAGTTTAACTGTGTTAATACGGTATTCTAGAACTATTAAAAGCCTCTGTGGTGTGGTGGGTGAGTGGCCAACTTTGAAATGAAAGTCCGAGGAAGCGATTCCCGCACCGAGACAATTGTGTGATCCACAAAAAAATCGAGTCTTTGTTGTGAGACCAAAAATCTTTCGTAGTCAGTAATACCCACGATATAAGACTTGTAGCTGAGTGGGGGATCAGTACTATGTGTGTAACTATTGGGTGTTATTTATTAGTAAGTACAATACTTGATACTTTAACTGAACGGCACAACGCTTACCATCAGGTGCAGTGTGGTACTTTACCGTGCCAGGATAAAAAACAGAAGTGGGTAGATAAAGACTTCAACTATTCTCAATCTCGCTCTTAACGAGAATGTATCGAATAATTAATCAATTAAAAGAACTATGAACTATGTGCGCATATTGCGCGTAGAACTGATGGCCGTTGGGGCGGAAAGGTTCTGGAATGGCGACCACGTACCGGAAGGCGCAGCGTGGGTAGACCCCCACAAGGTGGACTGATGACCCGGTAAAGGTGGTGGCGGGAGGCCTATGTCCAGCAGTGGACGTCCTTCGGCTGACATGATGATGATGATGATTAACTATGTGTGCACCGAATCGTTCAATCACCAATAGTAGATATACTAAGTAGGTACATATGTACTCTACAAGTCTAGTTAGAATAGAAGCATAGCATAGCATAGAATAGTACACATAAAATACAAAATCAGTGACTCTCAAAGTAGGCGAGCCTGTATTTTGAGAGCCTGAGTGGAGTACAACACACTCTTACAAAAAATTATGTACTTTTATTATAAAACAAAACAAGTTATGGGGGACAGTGAGACATGCCGATACAGTGGAGTGGAGTGGGTCTATATTCAGAAGCTGATTCTTCTTACCATGTCATTTCTCGATTTTACGAGATCGACGGGTGTCGGGCTACTTGATTTAGGCGAAATTTTTGGAAATTTACAGGAGAAAGGTTTAAAGTTTTTGGTTTTCGAAAAAAATACTATAAAAAACCTATTGCATGGATTTTAGTAGAATTAATATTTTACTTGTCTGTAAGAACGTACTGCATCTTTAAGACTTATTTTCATGCATTTAATAGTATTAATTTATAATATAACTGTGCCCTAAAAAATAAGCCTTGATTTACCAGTTGACCTAAGCGGTCAAAAAGTGCAAAAAAATTAAACTAGACTCAATAGATGCAGAAAAATTTGCTTATTTCGAATATGTACATAACTCAATATCGCAAAAATTTTGTCGAATTATACTCAATAGGTGCAGATGAATATAAAATATAGGTATTTGATTAAAATTATTCTCATTATTCGTTTAAAATTTCTCGGACATATTTTCATTTTTCACACGTTTTGGTATTGTAACATTTTGCGATGGGATAAATAATAACCAAATTCAATGTTATTTTACAAATGAAAAATATTCCAGAGTTTACATAAATAAACAAAATAATATACATTCGTTGTAGAAAATAAAGCGCATTTGTCTCGAAAATAACCTATTCTACTTTATCAAGAGACATCAGAGTCTCGCATTGAGATTCGTAATTATGAAACTCAAAATATATTTTGACATAAAAACAGATTACTTGGTCTAAGCAGATCCATCTTGATAATAGAATGGCCTATTACGTATTTTGTTTGACGTAGAAACTTGAAAAGAAAACGTAATTTTGCAAATTGTGTATCACGGCGTGGTACCCTCAAGGCTCTTTTCATTTGGGACTACTGACGTACATTTGTTATTTATTACATTTGTCGGCTGTATGAGAGTATTAAACTTTGCATCTATGTATACATGTACATTAGAATTATATATCTTCAAATATAAAAATAAAAATATATAATTCTACTGTAGGTACATGTGTATGTCGCAGAACTCCTCCTAAACGGCTGGACCGATTTGAATGATTTTTTTGAATGCGTTTGGGTGGCGCCCTGGATGGTTTAGATTCATAAATCAGCCCGGCAGATGGCGCTGAAGTCGGTGTGGCGCTTCTTTTACGGACAGGACGACGTCTGCCGGGCCCGCTGTTTGAAACCATTTAATGTTCGTTAGCTACTTTCAATAGTAGCTACCTATATCAAATTATACATTTATATAAAAGTAATTCTCGGTACAAAGTAAGAAAAAATAAAGCTCATATTATATAAGAAAGGAAAGGCACTTTTAATTAATTTAATGAATAACACCCAACAGTCACACATAGACTCACAGTAAGATATAATTACGTTATGTCATGGATATTGAGACATTGGTTTAAGTACGGGAATCAAAGCCGCACAAGCTCACGTTTTACAGTCGGCTACACTCCCTAAGCGCCACGGAGGCATTGAACTACTAATATCCTTAACAATTTAAGACTAAGTAGGGTGTGATTTTGAGCCTGATTAGGTAATCTATCCCGAATATTTGTAGATTGACGGTAGTTCAAGCAAGAGACAAATTATCTTCCACTTGTTAATTGAGACGTCTGAGTAAACAATTAATTACTATTCACTAACGAAGTCAATTGGCGAGATCACGTGAACAATATTTTTCCTTTGTGTAACTTGTATTGGCTCGGTCGCGCATACTGATTCCTAGAAATCTCTTTGTGATATTACACTCGCTATACGGCCCTCATGTGCCTCTATATTAATTAATTCATGTACATATTAGTTTAATTATACAAAGTCCTCTTTCCAGTTCCTAACGTCAAAGGTATAAGGTACAATAGGGTAGTTGACACGTTTTTTTTTATTTTAATCAGCAAGTTACATTACCTAAAACCTTAACCTAAAAACTTAAAAAAATAAGTAAATTAGACGCCATTCAAATCTGCTGAAGGGTTACTTGTCAAATGTATTAGGGTATTTCCTATTATTAGAAATACCGAAGGTATAACGAAGGTGTATAGGAGACTAGTTGGGAGTAGATTAATAATGACAACCAAAGTGGGGGTAGTAAATGTTTATTATAAAACGGAGTGCCTTCCGCACTCCGGTGTTCAGTTCAGTTGTTTTGTGAAGTAGACTAGGTGATAGCCAGGATATTCGTGGTTCGTTCGCGGGGTAGTAAGTGTATCAATGTGTAAACAGTTCAATGGCCACGTAGTTCAGCTTAAAGGGTAAAGCTGGTAGATTAATTATAAAGAGAAGCCTTAAAGTGAATCCTGACATGCATGTGTATTAAGCACTGAGATGTGTAACAGTGTCGTGTAAATCAATTAATAAATTATAAAATATTGTATTTGTGCCTTTTAAATATCCATCTTGCACAGTTTTGATGATGTTCCTAACAAATGACAGTAAAATGATGCATGATAAGAGCCGTGACGTCGCCGTTCGGAATGGCCACTTACTGTGTCAATGTGCGAGGGAGATAGAGAGATGTTTCCACTACGCACCCATTTTTGCTTATACCAATATGCAAAATAATCCAATACCTAGTATTGTAGTCTCTCGCTACTTGATACTCTAACTGGACGGCACTGTGCTTACCGTCAGGTGCAGAAACTTCATAAAATTATAATTAAATATTTATAATAAAGTGTCCTATTTTTTGTCGCCCTATGTCGTTTTTAATTTAATTCCTTATAGACGCATTTAATTTATTATACAAAGTAAAAAGATATGCATTTGTCGTCGGCATGTCCACAGGCCGGGGTTGTGAGAGGGTTTACACATCCCTCTCCGATCTCCAGATATTGTCAGGATGCTTATCGTATAATAGTTCGGTAGTAAAACACGAGATTAACACTTCAGACTTTAGAGTTTATTAAACTACTGCCAGTTCGGAATGCAGTCATCCATGGAGAAGAAGCTGGCAAGATACTCTCATGGTTGCTCTTTTAAACACAGCATAATCTAAGTTACTATACCTGATACTAATTACAGTCTCACAACACGTTAACTTATTACTTTACACAGTGTTTTGGCATTACGACCTCTAAGTTACTAGCTATTCAAGATTGAATGTGGAATTCCTCTACAAATGACAAGGTGCACGCTTTTATTATGATATTTTTAATTGTGCCCCACTCTGTACGCGAGATCATCCGTTAATCTACTCAAGCCCACCCTCAAAATAGCAAAACAAGTGGCGGTAGACATTTTACAATAAAACGAGTTATTTAAAGTTCAATTCAGTGTCCGTATTCTTTATGCTCCGACACATTCTTACATGCATTTCTATGAATTATAATAAAATAAAACCTTTTTGTTATATATAATAATACACATACACTCACGCCTGTAATCCCCGAAGGGGTAGGCAGAGGTGTAACTAGTACACCCACTTTTCGCCGAATTTCGGTCCCATAATGTGATAGGGGGCGAGCCTATCGCCATACCGGGCACATTTTCCAGACTCCGGGCTAATACTGAGGAATTTCTAGATAGAAAAACCCAATATCACTTTACCCGACCCGGGGATCGAACCCGAGACCTCAGCACAACAGTCGTAACGCATGCGCAATTACAACTGCGCCACCGAGGCAGTCATATAATAATAATATATATAAATAATAATACTAGCCCTGTATTAAACATTGTCCCACTGCTGGGCACGGACCTCCTCTACTAATGAGAGGGGTTAGGCCGTAGTCCACCACGCTGGCCTAATGCGGGTTGTAGACTTCTCATACCTTCGAAAAATTCTCAGATATGCAGGTTTCCTCACGATGTTTTCCTTCACCGTTAAATCAAGCGATAATTAACATTTTAATACACACATAACTTTAGAAAAGTCAGAGGTGTATGCCACTTGGGTTTCGAACCTACGACTTTCGTCTTGGCAGTCCGTACCGCAACCAACTAGGCTATCGCTGCTATTTTCGTTATTATCTTCAATAATTTCTAGACAATGTAATCTCAAACTGTCTTACGTAATTTTACAATCGCTAAACCAGTTATCATACACCTGTCAAATACAATCTGGTCCACGCTGGTGCGAAAACACAAAACCCTTCTAACAATGGTCCGAAACGGGCCGTTTTGTGATTCGTAACCGGCCGCCAGCTCGACCGGCCAGTCCGCCGTGTGATTATAAATTCTCCTTTCTATTATTCACAATTGGCCTCTACGCTAGAGTTGCCAACCGTCCTGTTTTCCCAGGACATATCCTGGGGTGTCCTGGATAGTTTTTGAACAGCGTCCTGGGTTTTTAAAGCGCCCGAGCGGTGGCCCTTGCTGAAAATCAGTGTCAGGTGGACCCTCCCACCTGGGGGATGCTGAGCCTGTGGCCTTTTTGGTCAAACTTCAGACACAGATGGCTGGGGTATATAAATATGCCCTTTCTATGTATAGTCTATAAGTTTTTCTTTTTGTATTAGATATCATGTATCCGTTATTTGTATCATGTTATTTTAAATGAGTTCTCTGCATCTGTATGTACCTTTACTTACTGTCATCTGGTCCAAAGACAATGACCAAATAAATATATTCTTTCTTTCTTTCCCTGATAAGGTCCTGTATTTTAAAATTCGCACACCACTTTTGCAATCCTTAATTTAAGAGCAGCGTCTCGGCTAGCAAGTGTTTAAGCTATTTAAATATGCGTCCTGTTTTTAAACTGAATTGTCCTGGTTTTTCTAACTTCAAATCCTAGTATTTGGATTCCGGGGTTGGTAACTCTACTCTACGCCGGCTCTGACAGCCTGCCCGATAATTCGTTAAATCCTAAACTGCGACCGCTGCGTGCTACCGATAACATTTCAATGGGCTTTCACCCAAATTATATGTCTATTGTTTATTATGGAATAGTTTGCAAATGAACCGCCTTTAGTTAAGTTATATGGGTTGATTTATTGAAGGGATTGCAATAAAGATTTTATTGTTACATAATACGTGTTATGATATCAGCCACATACACTGTCCCACTGTTGGGCGCGGGCTCCTACTAATGAGAGACCTAATAACACAATTTTTGCTCTATGCGAACCTAGTGTGAAGAAGCTACACAGCATGCCGGCATGATTGTGTTGAGTGCGGTGGATAGACTGTCTCTCGCTACTGGATACTCTGTCACTTTGCAGTGCCAGGATAAATAAAAAGCCAGCGTGAACTAAGGCCTAACCCCTGTTATTAGTAGAGGAGGCCCGTGCCCAGCAGTGGGACAATGTTTAATACAGGGCTAGTATTATTTTATTTGTATTATTAATCCTGTCGCGGCAAGTGCACTGCACCTGATGGTAAGCGCATTGAAATGCCGTCCATTTAGAGTAGCGTGTATCGCTATAACTATACCTCGCCACCCGACACAATCATGCCGGTCTGCTGAGTAGCTTCTTTACACTACGCCAAACTACTTCTTTAATACTTACGTACATACATAAACATTCACGCCTGTAATCCCCGAAAGGGTAGGCAGAGGTGTAACCAGTACACCCTTTTCGTTGAATTTCGGTCCCATAATGTGATAGGGGGCGAGCCTATCGCAATACCGGGCATTTTCCAAACTCCGAGCTGATACTGAGAATTTCTAGATAAAAAACCCAATATCCGAAATACCCGGGGATCGAACCCGAGACCTCAGCGCAATAGTCGTAACGCATGCGCAATACAACTGTGCCACCGAAGCAGTCCTTTACTAATGAGAGGGATTACGCCTTAGTCCAGCATCTTACGCTTTGAAAATTGCGATGAAAATACATTCCATTGTAAGGCATATTTCTTCGAATGTAAAAACGTGTTTTCATAACTCTCACAATAGCTTGCGCAAATTATACCGCAAGGTATTATGTAGAGCACACAAACTTAAATTTGAATAGTTATCTCCGGGAATGTGTTGCTAGCCCACAAATTTACGAAAATTAATTTTATAAACAGATTATACGGCAAAATTTCTTTGTAATTCTTGATGACAATCCTAGAAAAGTATCTGCAGAGGTATATCAAAATGTAAGAGTAAGTCCCATTTATTGGACATATCGAAGGTAAAGATAAATATGTGGGTAGATTGATAACTACCGACTAAGTGGGTTTGCAATAAAAGGTAGCGCGGGGGCGTCCGGGAGCACAGTCCAATCTCGGACTGTCCACAGTATGGACATGGTGTGCGTTCAGTTCACATCGGCATATACCGCTGTTGGTCTGGTGGCAGTTCAACATAGAGAGTTATGCTGTCCATGCGCACTTGAGACTAATTGGCATTTGGTATTTGGTAAATCCTGTCATGGTTCTTAACGGTGGGCTCTGAGGTGTGTAATAGTGATCATTAAATTGATCTATACAGTGGTAATCATCGTTTATGTGGCTTATAAAGTATCAACCTTAAATAGAACTCTGTTGTGTTTCTAACAATAGGTATTAAAATATTATTATTGTTAAAATATTTTCATTTTTATTGCTGATGAATCCCACGAATTACTTGTAATATAAGTTCATGCTTGTATGGGGTTGGTAAAGCTTATGTACCTATCAGCATATAGGACACATAATGGTTTCTTATGTTTACGCGACTATTATACAATGTAATAAAACGAAATTTACGGATTCTATCGCGGTTTATTTTACTTTTTTAACCCGACGTTTCGAAGGCTTTACAGCCTTCATGGTCACGGGGGAGACTGAGTTGTATGTCGTCACGAAAGTATAGTGCAATGTTTCTACCCTCCATATAGTTGATATTTAATTTTTATTTTGTTGTAGTCTGATCTATGCAGAAAGAGCTCACAATGTCTTGTCTGGCAAGGATTTGTGGTTTGTCCACAAATCCTTGCCAAAAAACACCGTTTCCTGCCTAGGATGATTCGCGAGGCTATTGAAATTTAACAACATCCAAATTTCAATAGAGAAGATGGTTGGAAGCTAGCACCAGCCTGGGATCCAATTATACATTTAATTAAATCGGAACCCAAAAGACCAACTGCCAGACCTCAAGACATTATGAGCTCTTTCTGCGTAGATCGGACTACAACAAAATAAAAATTAAATATCAACTATATGGAGGGTAGAAACATTGCAGAATACTTTCGTGACGACATACAACTCAGTCTCCCCCGTGACCATGAAGGCTGTAAAGCCTTCGAAACGTCGGGTTAAAAAAGTAAAATAAACCGCGATAGAATCCGTAAATTTCGTTTTATTACAATATATAGGACACATATTTGAATCCCGTGTGTTTTTTATCTATTCAGTACGCTGCAACTAAACCTCGTGATGTTTTCCTTCACCGTTAAAGCGAGCTATAATTAACAATACAGATACACACACGTAGCTTTAGAGAAGTCAGGGGTGTATGCCATTTAGGCTGGTTTCGAACATACGACTTTCTTCTTAACAGTCCGTACCGCATCCAACTAGGCTATCGCTGCTTTTTGCAACTTTATCATTAAAATTCTGACTGCCTCGGTGGCGCAGTTGTAATTGCGCATGCGTTACGGCTACTGTTCTGAGGTCTCGGGTTCGATTTCCGGGTCGGGTAAAGTGATATTGGGCTTTTTTATCTAGAAATTCCTCAATATTAGCCCGGAATCTGAAATCTGTGCCCGGTACGGCAATAGGCTCGCCCCCTATCACATTATGGGACCCAAACTCGGTGAAAAGTGGGTGTACTGGTTACACCTTTGCCTAATCCTTCGGGGATTACAGACGTATGTGTGTATCATTAAAAAAAAAATCGTGTCAACTATCCTATTATTAATTTAGACGAGGGTTCACGTAATCTGGGTTTTTATTTGAAAAAATAGCAGGCGGGGTTAGACAGAGCGGCGCCGCGCCGTCACCCGTACTGACTCGTTAGTGAATCCAGTTACAAGGGCCACTGCTCTGGCCGCCGGGCGCCGCGCAAAGTTTGTGTGCTTTCGTGTCGTGCTTGACGGATGCCCTGCATCCCGGGTTTATTTGTACACCCATTTTATTGGCTTCATTAATTTCAGGCTTAGGGGCCGCTGAGCGCCAACTGACTTTATACCTACAGGCTTGCGGATTAGTTTCCTTTTTGATGTCACTTTAATATTCTTTGCCACCATTTTTGGCTGTGTACGAGAAGATCAGTGAAATTCGTATTGCCCAATATGACAATATGATTTTTATTTGATAACAATAAATGCGAGAAGCTGACAGGGTAGAGAGGGGTCGGACTGCTGAGAGATATGTCGCGGGTTCGATACCATTTCTTAGAGCACACACACCTAACTTTCGATATTATGTGCATCAGTGTTAAATTTACGCTTGACGGTACATTCTGTAATATAGGCATTGAAATGTTAAAAATATACAACTAATAAAACAATTTCGTAGTTTACTTTTTTGGATTGCGTGTCCAAAAAAGTTGTGTAAATGAGACCATAGTGTGAGCCAATCTGTTAGCTCTTGTAGGAATTCGACCTTTGCTATTGTCAAACAGGTGTGATATTGTGTCTCATTGGTTGGCTGGTTGTTTTAAAAGGCTCTTCTTCAGCATTGGAACAGTGTATAATACAGGACAGGAATCTGACTACCTCAGTGGCGTAGTTGTAATTGCGCATGCGTTATGATTGCTGTGGCTGAGGTCTCGAGCTCGATCCCCGGGTCGGGTAAAGTGATATTGGATTTTTGTATATAGAAATACTCAGTATCAGCCCGGAGTCAGGAATTGAGCCCGGTATGGCGATAGGCTCGCCCCCTATCACATTATGGGACTGAAATTCGGTGAAAGGTGGGTGTACTGGTTACACCTATGCCTACCCCTTCGAGGATTACAGGCGTGAGAGTGTATGTGTGTATGGTATTATTATAACTAAAAAACTGAACACAACGTTTTTTTGTTATATGTTACGTGATATTTTCGCTGAGTGTAGATTGTTTATTGAATTAAGGCTATTTAGTAAATCTAGCTATGATAATAATTAATTGATGCAGTTATATTTTATTGTGTAGCGTCGTATTGTACCCTTACGCCTTATCGATTTGAGTTCTGAAAGCAGTCGAAAGGCTTTCACAATTTAAGTATAACAAAGATAATGAATAAGTTTGTAATAATTAAAGTCAGACGTCCAAGTGAAGTAATTACTGTTGATGGATTGTTGAAGTTTCCTCGGAGAGAAGAGGACCGATCTCTTATAGTCTTGTTTCTTTCTCACTATTCCCACCTTCAGCAATTTATCCTGAAATATGTAGTATTTAAAATTTTTGCTAGAGATATTTAAAGAACAAAGATATGGAATTTAGTCTTACAACTTTATAATTCAGTTGCGCGCGGCACGTCACAGTGAGCGCACGTGCATAAGGAATTTGATTTATTTTGTATTTTTTTTTCGATCTACCGTCACTAGTACACCGACATTGGGCGAGGTCGGTACTCGACCTCGATTCACTAATAATTGAGTGCTATAATGACCAATGAAGAGAAAAAGGGAAGCAATAATACATGTGAGTGTGAAGAGTTAAGTATAATGCAGCAAGATATCTCGTCTGAACCTATGGATATATCCAACAATAGGCCGGAGAAAAGGCCAAGAAATTATAGTGATGAACAAGATGCCATTGAAAATAACGGGACAGAGGGATTCATATTAGTTCAACGGAAGAACAAAAGAATTGGGAGGAAAAAAGTTGTTGAGGATTTTTCAGCTATTGAAGTTTGCGTTACTTCTGATAAAATGCTACCAAAACAAATTGGATTTGCCAAATTATTGAATGAACGAAATATAACAAATATAATACAAATTAAATATAAGAGTTCATATAAATTGACATTAAAATTTGAGAGCAGAAATGACGCAGAAAAGCTTTTGAATGACACGCAATTTGAAAATCTTGGTTTTAGATGCCGTTTTACGAATGAGGTGAACTTAGTATATGGAGTCGTGAAATACATTGAATTAGAAGTTACAGAAGAGGAGTTGAGCAAGTCATTTACAAGCGATGCTGAAATAATTTCTGTCAAAAGGTTAAAGCGCTTGGATGGTGGAGAATGGGTTGATAGCGAGACTGTGAGATTTTGTTTTAAAAGTAATGTTCTGCCTAGTTATATTTATGGATATGACTGTCGTTTTAAAGTAGACCCATATACTTTCCCAGTAACCCAGTGCTCTGTCTGCTGGAAGTATGGTCACCTTAGTCGTGTATGTCCTATTAAGAAGCCAATGTGTCCAAAATGTGCCGGAAATCATCATACTTGTGACATAGTTACATACAAATGTGTAAATTGTAAAGGTGAACATATGGCTTTTTATAAAAAGTGTCCGGTTTTCTTAAGAGAGAAAGAGATAAGGCGTATAATGTGCAAAGAAACGTGCACTTATAAAATAGCATTAGCAAAATATCTGGTAGGAAAAAGTGATAGAGAAAATTATAACGGTTCTGAGGTAGAATTTTCCCAGTCACAAGTAGAAACGAATGATATAGCTTCACATACAACAAAAGACGTAGAAGCAGAGCTGCAAGTGGACAACTCAAAAGATTTAGGAAGCGAATCTGCAGAAAGTGAAGACATCACAAGAAGTAGTGAAGAAGACATTCAAAATCATGATATAGTTTACGAAGAAATGGGTAACAGGAAAAGAAGGAAAGTTAAAAAGAAGAAAGTCTTTACTAATAATAAACTACAGGCTACTGGGAAAACTAATACGCTCAATAATAGGAAAACCGCTTCACCAGTTAATAAGAAAAATGAAATCGACAGAAAAGAGGACAAAACAAGACAAAATAAGGAAGGAAAAAAAGGTTCAGATCATGAAGATATATGGACAAGAATTAAGATACTATTTTTTACTGACATTACTTTGGAACAAAAATTTATTCAAGCATGTAAAATACTCTTTGAAGGAATCAGAGGTTTTTTTATAAGAACTGTAAGTAGTTGTGATGTAATTAGAAATTTATTTAATACTTTTGTTAATGGATAGTAATAATTGCACAAATTACCAAGTTTCGCATAGTTCTGGAAGTTCTTCTATCCAACGTATCATTATTGGACAGTGGAACTCTCAGAGCCTTATGCCTAAGAAGCATGAGTTTGAACTTTTATTAAGCCAAGAGAAAATTAGTATATGTTTAATTAGTGAAACCTGGTTTACTTCTGACACTGTTACTAATTTTAGAGGTTATAATGTCTTCAGGAAAGATAGGAACGATGGATACGGTGGCGTTGCGTTAGTAGTTCATAAGTCAATCAAGGCTCAATTTTTTCCAGTGTCTATCAGAAACTCAGGAATTGAGGTAATTTGCATAAAAATATATAACTGTAAATATCTGAAATTTGTTGCGTCAGTGTACTGTCCGTCTTCTGTTAGGTCCTCACAATGTGACTGGGATGATTTGTTTTCAATTTGTAATGAGAAAACTATTATAGCAGGTGATTTTAATGCACACCATTCAAATTGGTCAAACAAAATTGATTCTAGAGGTACACATATATTAGATTCTAGTACAGACTATAACTTCGTATCAATAAATAATGGGGAACCATCGAGAGTCAAACTTGTTAATGGTAGGTTACAAGAAAGTACACCCGATGTAACATTTGTCTCCTCAGATATAGCCGTTTACTTCAGCTGGCTTGTTACAAATGAAAGCTTAGGCAGCGATCATATGGTTATAAAAATTATTTTAGAGTATGGTGACGTACCTGTTTATATAAAACGTCGCAATTATAAACTAGCTGACTGGCCACTATATACAGATACATTTAACAATAGTATCACCGAAAGTGGTTTTCCCCAATATAATAACGATATCCAAATTTTGTATGATAACTTTACTGAAAAGGTTAATTATTCTGCAGATAAAAGTATACCATATTTTAAATTTAATACAAATCCTTCCCAAAACTTTAAGCCTAAACATTACTGGTGTGCATCCATTTCCCAAGCAATCGCAAAACGACGTCTTGCATTAAAAGAATTTCGACGAAATCCAACACCAGATAAATTGGATAAGCTCTCTAGAAGTATAGCTGAAGCACAAAAAGTTATAAGACAAGAAAAGTTTAAAAGTTGGGAGAAATTTACTGGAGAAATTGATGAGAGCACTACTTCTTCAGAAATGTGGAGAAAAATGCGATGGATAAAAGGAATTAATGGTAATATCGTTCATATTACAGATGAAAGTAAAGAACAGTTGTTAAAATCACTTGCTCCGGACTTTGTAGAACACTCGCAATTATCATTTAATTCAAACAATTGTTTTTTAGAAAGCAACTTTTCGTTACAGGAACTATGTAACTGTTTAAAAAAGAAAGATACAGCACCGGGCACTGACAATATAACATATTCTATGTTATATTATCTACCTATTGCGGGTAAAAACTTTCTTCTCAAGATATACAACCTGATATTTGAGCGTTCATCTATACCAGAGCAGTGGAGGGATATTATGATAGTACCAATTCCGAAGCCAAATACCAATAATCTTACACCTAAATTTAGACCAATTTCTTTAATATCGTGTATTTGCAAAATCTTTCACATAATGTTGTCTAAACGTCTGGAATGGTTCATTGAAAAAAATAATATATTAAGCTCATCAACTTCAGGATTCCGAAGGGGGCGGTCTGGTATAGATTGTTTAGTACGTATAGTTTCACAAATACAGTGTGGCTTTGCAAAAAATATACCTACACTTGCATGTTTTTTGGACATTGATAATGCATATAATAATGTTTTAATTGACCAACTTACACTTATATTGGATGAACTACAAGTTGGAGCTAAAGTCTGTAACTATTTGTTTACATTTTTAAAACGGAGACATCTGAAAATTTCGGGTAGCAATGGTGATCAAGAGAATGCAATAGTTCGTTGGACAAGACAGGGTTTAGCACAAGGAGATCCTATTTCTCCTCTTTTGTTTAATATTGTTACGTCGAAGTTGTGCCAATCAATTGATCATGATATTTATAACCTACAGTATGCAGATGATTTCGTATTTTTTGTTCAAAATTATGATATTAATATCAGTGTATTAAAAATTCAAAACTGTTTGAATAGTATTTCTACATTATTAGGAAAAATAGGACTAGAAATTTCTTTTACAAAAACACAACTATGTTTATTTACTAGGAGAAGAAAACGAGATAATTTTTCCGTAGTTGTAAATAACCATACTATTCCGCTAGTAGATTGTATTAAATATTTGGGAATTTGGCTGGACAAGTCTCTTTTGTGGAATCGGCATATTAACGAAACGCATGTTAAATCAATGAAATATTTAAATATTCTAAAAGTGTTAGCTGGCTCCTCATGGGGAGTTCATCCAATTCATCTTCGTAGAATATATATTTCCTTAATTAGAAGTAGAATAGATTATGGCAGCTTTATATACGATAATGCTGCAAAAACTCATCTTCTTAAATTAGATAGATCACAAAATATGGCGTTACGGGTTATAGGAGGTTTTATTAAAAGTACTCCAATACACGTAATGGAATATGAATTGTGTTTATGTCCATTATATTTGCGTCGGAAGTATCTAGCCACTAAGTATTGTTTGAAGGCTCAATCCTGGACAAATAATGTGACTACAAAAATTTTAGAAAATCTTTTAGTTTTATCAACATCGAATTATTTTAGAAGGAAAAAGAAACCTCTCCTGATAAACGTTTATAATGAAACTAGACTTGAGAAAATGAATATAGCTAACCCTTTACATATGTTCACACTGAATACATGGATGTCTAATTTTGATATGAATTTTATACAAACACAAATCGAAAACATAGTGAAACCTAAAAAACAATATGATATACAATTACTTAAATTTAATTCGCTACACATGCTCTATAATAAATATGATGGTTGGGTTAAAATCTATACAGACGGTTCTCTGACACAACATGGTCATGGTGCTGCTTATTATGATCCCATTCACAATGTGAGAGAATCTTTTAAAATAGTTGACAATTCTTACTGCTCTATAATGCTTGTAGAACTATTTGCGGTCTCCGAGGCTCTGTCTTATGTTATCAGCACCGGATTAAGAAAGGTGGTTATTCTGTCTGACAGCAGAAGCGCCTTACAACACGTAGCTCGTTGCGCCTCTGGTCACAGAGGCGAATCGATTGCTTACACAATTTTAAATAAAATTTCGGTGCTAATATCTCAGAATGCGTGTCTAGCGATGCAATGGGTTCCATCACATGTTGGCATACGTGGCAATGAGGAGGCAGATAGATTAGCCCGAGAGGCTGTATCAAATGGTGTTGAGGTACATATAAAACCTAGTTATTCGAATTTTCTTTCAAAATATAGACAACGCATTTTGCTTGAGTGGAAGGAATATTTTGATGTAGTCTCTCGGGAAAAGGGTATATGGTTTAGAACTATGGTGAGCGAACCTCCCCATGTTCCATGGTTTTCAAACAGTAGTCTGAGCCGTGACTTAATTGTAGTTGCTCATAGATTGCGCTCTGGACACATTCCCTTAAATAAATTTAAATTTTTAATGAGGAAAACAGAGAGTCCAAATTGTTTACTTTGTGCCAATTGTATAGAGGATATTTACCATTTTTTGACAGAGTGTGTACGGAGTGCAAATATGAGACAAGAATTATATACAGCTAATAATGTTAATCGGTTTGATGTGGGTGTATTTCAAGCCATTTTATCTGAAGGAATATCAGATACAGCTAAGTTGCTTTATGTTTCCACTTATAAAATACTTAAAAACTATTAACGGATCACTGTTCTTGTATTATGCTGTTAATGTGTGTACATTACGGGACTGACATAGTCAGACTTGACTCAAAGTTCCTAAATTAAATAAGATTAAAAAAAAAAAAAAACTTTATAATTTTAATAATGTACTCATTACCGTAAACACCGGGAGTTCATTTGCAAATGGCACTGATTATTTCAGTAAATGGATGTTTTTTTAATCATATACAATTCGTCTGTACGTATGATTGTCACCTAACTCCTCATAAACGGCTGGACCGATTTGGATGAAATTTGATGTGTATATTTCAAAGAGTTCCTTGATGGTTTAAAACCACAATTGGACCCACTAGGTGGCGCTGCTGTCGGTGTGGCGCTGCTTTTCCAGGCAGGACGACCGCGACGTCTGCCGGTCCCGCTAGTATAGGTATATTGATAAGGGCGCAATTATTATAACTGTAAAACTGCGCAGGTATATAATTTGTTATATCTATGTACTATTGTAATCTTTGTAAACAGGATGAACTTAGTTTAAATTTACTTTCAGCCATATTTGATGTAATACACATATTGGCTGGTCTTTTTCCAGAGACTATTAGAGAAATTAGTTTGCAAATAAAAATTTAACTAAGATGATTATATCAAAGATATTTATATACTTACTAGATGTTGCCCGGGATTCCGCCCGCGTAGAAGTTATTTTAGAAAGAAAAGGTATAAAACAATCCATGGAGCTTAATAGCTTAAGACATTGCTATCCCATAGGAAGCGTGCATTATTCCGGTATAAAAAGTAGCCTATGTGCTATTCCAGACAATAAATTATCTTTGTACCAAATTTCAACCAGATCTGTCCAGCCGTTGCAGCGTGATTGAGTAACAAACAAACAAATGAAACGAGTTCTATCTGGATATTAAAAATAATTATTATATCGTGAATTTGCACACGATAAATGTTCCAGTTTTGACAAAGTTTACCATTTATTTAATAGCAATTATTACAATACAATTTAGAAGGATTATAAAAGAAGTTTGAACTTCCAGCGTAGTTTACTTCGTGGTATTTTCTTTTCCTTATTATTCATTGGAACTTGTTTGTTCTTGTCGGTTGGTTGGTACAAGATTGTTATAAAGTTAAGTGAACTGTGCGTGTTATTCTGCCAGAGTTTTATCAACAAGTATTCAAGAAAAGCTGTTTATAGTTTTCATTTTACGGATTGTATTCTTGCTGATTGCCGACGCTGTTAACTTCAGAACAAGCTTCGGAATATGCTATAGATGTTCTTTTTATGTTCTGATTTGACAATTAGTGAGCGCTTATGATTTCTATAGTTCTTTTCCATATTATACAGACATTTAAGCATAGCAATCTTGACTTGAAGGCAGCGATAACCTAGTTGGTTGCGGTACGAACTGTCAAGATAATATTCGTAAGTTCGAAACCAGCCCAAATGGCATACACCTCTGACTTTTCTAAAGTTACGTGTGTATACATTGTTAATTATCCCATTCTTTAACGGTGAAGGAAAACATCGTTAGGAAACCTGCATACCTGACAATTCTCATAAGAATTTCTAAGGTATAGAAGTCTACCGGCCAGCGTGGTGAACTATGCCCTAACCTCTCTTAGAGAGAAGCTGCGCACCCGGCAGAGGGACAATCTTTAATATAGGGCTAGTATTATTATTATTATCATCTTGACTTGATAACATTTTTCACTCCAATAATGATAAACATGATAAATAAAAAAATAAAGGTATATTTTCGTTTTACGTGTCTAATGATACGTCGGTATTCAATTGAGCCCTCGTCGTTGGAATTATTAAAATTCGAATATTTCCGCTGGCAGTTAAAGCAAACTTTGCGAATGCTCTGAATATTAATACACGGGCAGGGCGAAATTAATTTATGCCAACCGACAAATCTCTGCTTTACTGCAAATTCCATATTTTTGAAATTCTATTTGCAATGCAAATCGTGATCAATAGACATTTCGAATGCGTGTATGCGTATGGTTTTACATTTTTTTTGACTTCTGTGTTTTTTATTTTTTTATTAACTGGCAATGTCGTTGAATCTCCTTGGTTTAGAGTGGTATAGTTACACCATAGTTTAGGAATAACTCTCACGAACGGTAGGCAGCGCCTTTGCTGTGCTCTGGCATTGCCACTTACTATCAGTTGGCCCGTCTGCTCGTCTGCCTATCGAGGCACAAAAAAATGTGTACATTTCACCAGAACGGCAAGCGGTAATTGGTTTGGAGAACACGAGGTCAACCTCTGTGTGCGCCGATTCTCAGAAATAACTGTCATTGCTTTAATGGTACAGGTTAGAAAACTGGATGTCCGAAATTTGTCAGGGGCCTATTAGTCTCCATATTTAATGAAAGTGTTTTAAGTGTTGCTTGAAATGATACGTCCGTAATCGTTTTTAGTACAATTTCCAACAAAACAATAGCAACATTAATATATTATTATTATTTTCTTAGATTTTGTTAAAACTCTTTAAAGTGGAAATCAGAATAAAGAAAAATAAAACTTATGTGGATTAGAAACATTATTGTGTATAAAATTTTTGGCTTTTTTATCCCTGCAGGGTAAAAAAAGATAATCTTATCTAAATACTATTTCGTTAATTTGGGTAAATCGTAGTGTAATTTTCATATGTTCCCAGACTGAATATCTGAGACCGACACTGTTCTAATCAAAGTATAACAGATAATAATTTTGCGTGGTGTTAGTTTACGATTTAGTTTAATGTGACACATAACTAAGGTTTACCTTATCTCGATTTGTCACGTCGTTTCAGCGAGAATAATCGTAAACTCGTCTCAACGAACTCTCGGAGGATCGTTAAAACTAAGTGCGAAGTGCTCACAAAAAATATATCAGTTACAACGACTTAGGCGTAGTTCGGTTACTATCGTAGTAATACTGCACCGAAAGAAGTTCAGCAAACAATACAAAAATCAGACTTAAAGTAATGATTTGAATTTAGTAATAACGATTTTTATATTTTTAATACTATAATTTTGACAGCCTCCGTGGCGCAGTTGGCGAGTAGCCGGCTGTGAAACGAGAGGTCGTGGGATCGATTCCCACACCGGGACCAATATTTGTGTGACAGACAGATATTTGTGTCTGGGTCTGCGTGTTGTGAGACCGAAAGTCTCTCGTAGTCCCTGATACCCACAACACAAGACGTATCTTATCGTATCTTAGTGTGGAGTCGGGGCTATGTGTGTGACTGTTAGGTGTTATTATATTTATTTGTAATTAATTTGAAAATTCAATAAAACATCATTCATAGTTTTAAGTTTTCCCTTCTGTTCTCAATGATTGCCAATTTTTTTTATTGCATTGCCGACAAATGAAGTTAGCTTAGTGATAAGTGACAAGCGTCGCAAATAAATCAAAATCGTTTATTATCATTTGTATATCTGTCTTTAATAAAATGTTGTACAAGTGGAATATGCTTTATCGTTAAGCTGGCATACAATCCATAAAACATAGGAAAAAGTTGTATCCTCCAACACAAAGGTAAGTGTTGGCTTAAGTTTCAAGCTTTTGTCTATAAAGATCGGTTTACCATAGAGTTGCCAACCGTCCTGTTTTCCCAAGACATGTCCTGGTTTTTAGAATGTCTTGTGACGTCCTGGATAGTTTTTAAGCAGAGTCCTGAGGTTTTAAGCAGAGTCCTGGGTTTTTAAGCAGAGTCCTGGGTTTTTAAGCAGAGTCCTGGGTTTGAAGGCAGCGTCCTGGGTTTTTAAAGCGCCCTGATAAGGTCCTGCATTTTAAAATTAGCATTAGCGGCTCGCAATCGCAAAAGATGCGTCCTGTTTTTTCTAACTTCAAAAACTTAAAATCCTGGTATTAGTACCCTAGTAAGGATTTGTTCAACTATTTATTTTCCATATTTATGTTGAATATTTATCTTACGTAATTGTTTCACTAATATAGACTTAAATTGTTCTTGACAGGAAAGCGCAATGAATTTAATATGTAATATCAGGCTCAGGTAATGAGAGCATGTATTAGCGACTCATCAATCATACCATAGGCTTGGGGTTGTGTGCAGGCGGTATGGCTTTGTAGGCCCACCATGATTTGCATCGTGAAATCCGGACACGAATTTCAAGATTTCAGTGAAGCGGAATATTTAATACATTTTAAATGGACCATAAAAACAAAGTACCACAATTATTGAAAGATAATTCAGTTTATCGATCTACAATTAATAAAAAATACATACAAAAGCCACACACATTGATTTGACTGATCCCAAATTTAAAAAAACTTGTATTGGTATAGAGACTTTTAATTTCAAACAAACATTTCATTCTGTGCAAACATTGAACCATAGACTGTCACAAGACAAAAACCTTATCAGGGCTTTTGCATTAGGATCATATGTTCAGAGGGCATAAGACAGGCAGGTGACGACCAAAAATATCTATGGAAAAATTTAAAAGGTTAAAATTTCTCTTCATGGCATGGTTCTTCCCACAGAAAAATATCATTTTTATTAACCGACTTCAAAAAAGGAGGAGGTTAACAATTCGTCGGAATCTTTTTTTTTATGTATGTTACCCGATTACTCGAAGACGCCTGGACCGATTCGAGAAATTCTTTTTTTGTTTAAAAGGGTATACTTCCCAGGTTGGCACCAAGTCAGGATCTGATGATGGGATCTCAGAAAAATCAGGGGAAAATCAGAAAAACCCACAAATTTTATAGTGACGCATAATTTGTTTTTTATTGAAGTCGGTGTATTTTTATGAATGTCGACATAATAAATCAAGTTTTTGTGTAGCTATGGTACCCTCAATAGACATAGCATACAAACATATTTTGACAAAACGTGTCGACGTCATTTATACTACAGTATATGGATATTTTCTAAAATAGGAAAAATCCGTTGGTTTCAATGATGGAGATCTTGACCACATCTTTTTTAGCTGTCCCAATGTACATCAGTCTTTATATGACATCCTTCCTATGGATATTCCACGTCCCACATCCATGCAAACTCTTCTGACACTTACATTTTCGGCATTTGTGTACTTTATAGGTAAATTTATAGATAAGAACAAAATTAAATTATAACATTTCCGTATTCATTTTATTTTCTACCGCGTATATATTTTACTATTTATTTTACTTTTAACTCTTGTGATGTGTTATTGATATCATCTCTATTCTTAAAATAATCTTGTTTTTTTTTTACTGCCTCGATAGACAGACGAGCAGACGGGCCACCTGATGGTAAGTAGTCACCGCCGCCCATAGACTTCTGCAATACCAGGGCACAGCAAAGCCGCTGCCTACCGTAAAATAACAAATAACAGGCTCAACAATATTTTACTATCTTTACTAGTGTTCACACTTAGGCAGCGGCTTTGCTGTAGGCAGCGGCTTTGCTGTGCCCTGGTATTGCAGAGGTCTATGGGCGGCGGTGACTACTTACCATCAGGTGGCCCGTCTGCTCGTCTGCCTATTGAGGCACTAAAAAAAAAAACACTTTGTGTAATTTACCTCGATCCGAACATTTGTTAATTTTATTACGTGACATTGACAAAATTGTGGAATCGTTCCTCCACAAAGACCATTGAAACAAGAGGAAGAAGAAGAAGGATAAATCCGTGAATTTCCTAAAGCATGGCAACTGTCCTCATATGTCATTACGTCACCGGCGCCTCACCTCTGCCTCGTGTATCATCGACGCCTTACGCTTGACTTGAGCAATTTGGTGTAACACCTCTCTTTATAATCGCCGTAATGTATCAGAAAATAGAGGGGAGAGTGACAGATTTAGATATCCAACTATATGGGTTATGAAATTTGTTTTAAAATGACTACTTTGGCAGGCCGTCACGATTGTGTAGAGAAGTAAGATATAGTTGTCTTTAGCTTCTTGATACTCTAACTAGACGGCACTGCGCTTACTCTCAGGTGCAGACTGCAGTGGGTCACTTTGCCGTGCCAGAATAAAAGAAAAAGAGTGTTCATAATGTACATCTAATTACTCCAAATCAGAAGAAATGATAACTAAATAGAGTTTAAGGTTTTCCAACGCCGGGTTTAAAATGAGATATCGAAATACCTTTTAAAGTTTTGTGTAGCAAATAAACAGTTACATCTGCTATTAAGAACATATTTAGAACCACCCTGCATTAATACCAGATTCTCGGAAATGAACATACATGAGTACATCAGCAGTGTGTGCGAAATCCCTATTTGAGAAATATGCATGACTGCCTCGGTGGCGCAGTTGTGATTGCCCATGCGTTACGACTGCTGTGCTGAGGTCTCGGGTTCGATCCCCGGGTCGGGCAAAGTGATATTGGGTTTGTCTATCTATTTAGAAATACTCAGTGTCAGCCCGGAGTCTGGAATTGTGCCCGGTATGGCTATAGACTCTCCCCCTATCACATTATGGGACCTTAATAAATGCGGCGAAAAGTGGGTGTACTAGTTACTCCTCTGCATACCCTTCGGGGATTATAGGCTTGAGGGTATATGTATGTATGAAGTTATGAAGTTTAACTCTAGATGATACTGATTTAAACAAACAACATAAATGTAATGAATCAAGAAAGATACACGAAGAGAAAAAAGAACGAGCAAATAAAAGATAAGTAAAAGGCGAAGTTCAGAATAAAAGAGTCGCAAGGGAGACGTCAGATGGGTATTAGTAATTGACAGTGGTTGTATCAGCGGAGCAAACTTTTTACACCCTCATAAACACGGGATGAAATTATATCCTAACGACCCAATAAACGGAACTCTTCAGCCCGACGTTATAAATGTAAAGGTTCACCCGCGATACACGTATTTACGTTATTACATGTGTTTTTATTGATATGTAAAATAATAAATACACGGTCGGTTGTTTTTGAGAGTTACGCGCGTATGCCTGACTTTATTACTGCAAGAGAGCAAATTACAAATCGTGGGATCGCCGTGACGTAACAATACGAGGCCAGCAAATATTTTCGGGTAAAGGTCTCAGAGGAAATCGTAGCTAAACGTACGGATTCTTGCCGTTTACTGACCACTGCCGAAATGAATTGGGCCGTCTTCTATTGATACATTTATTGTGTTACTGTGTACCGAAATATGCTCTACATTCAATGATTGTTAGCCTTATTTTATTATTTTAAATAATCGTAATATTAATGTAGACATATATAATCTAAAGAGTTTTAATATCACAAAGTTTTTAAAATTCTTACTGGTATAAATAAAAATGGATTTTCTAAATTCAAAATATTGTTTATGAGATAATTTTATTTCAATGTATATCAAAGCAAATTGTAGACTATCTTAGAGTAGGCAACCAAATAAATGTGTTAAATACTCTAAGTAGACTATTCAAATGAATTCTTTGATACAAACATGAGGGGAATATTTAATGTGAAATTTTTTTTCATCACAATTTAATGATCTTTGTCAAAAAACGACTATGTCGTTCCATAAGTCCACCACTTGTACCTAGTATTATATAAATATGTATTATCAGAAATATTTTAGTCGTATAGCCATTGTTTACACTACTAAAATATTTGGAATCACATATTAGGATATTTCCTATTATTAGAAATACCGAAGGTATAACGGAGGTATTTAGGAGACGAGTTGGGGGTAGTTAATAATGTTAATAAAACAACCAAAGTGGGAGTAGTAAATGTGCTCCGGTGTTCAGTTCAGTTGAGTGGAAGAGAGATGATAGTTTGGTGTAGTCAGTTTAAATGGTAATCAGTTCAATGGCGTTGTTCAGTTTAAAAGGGTAATGCTGGTAGATTAATTATAAAGAGAAGCCTTAAGTGAATCCTGACATGCGTGTGTGTTAATATTAAGCACTGAGATGTGTAACAGTGTCGTGTAAATCAATTAATAAATTATAAATATGGTATTTGTGCCTTTTAAATATCCATCTTGCATAGTTTTGTTGATGTTCCTAACACACATTTGATAAAAAGCAACGATTGTCATCTTCAACTGTCCAATACCCTTTATTATTTAATATCGTTGATCATCCGACAGGATCCGATTGAATGCCCGGTCGTCTCCGTTGAATCTTCCAATTAGCATTTAATCTAGTTTTTATCCCTCATTTCATTTCGATGCTGAATAACACCGAGGGACCCTCGTCACTGTGTATCTTGAAGGAAAATAAAAATAAACCCGGTTCATTTTCTTTATCTTTGTAACGCGACGGGCGCATCCAGTCATAACAATTACCCATCGTGAATTAAAACTCGATTTCTGAAATAACATTTGCTATCAGAAGAGTCTCGACGGTCCGACTGTTTTACAAACTTGCAGTTTAAAACTGATTATATGAACTAGCAATTAGCAAATAGATAGACGGCGATTGTTAATTTCTCTTGAATACGATAGGAAGAAGTGCTAGGATGTTATTTGTACCAGTTTGAATTGTGCGTGTTATATCATGTATATCTATATAAATAAAAACCAATGTAAGTGTGTTTGTCCTCTATGGACTCCTAAACTATTCGTCCGATTATGATGAAATTTTGGTGAGTTGTTCTGCAGACGCCTGCAATATCGATAATTCAATACCGTTCAACGATCGAAATAAATCAAATTTACTTTACGTGGCATTGCAACGCATGCTGGGTGCAGCTAGTTGTATTATATTTATTATTTTTTTATCTACTGCCTCGGTGGCGCAGTTGTAATTGCGCATGCGTTACGACTGCTGTGCTGAGGTCTCGGGTTCGATCCCCGGGTCGGGTAAAGTGATATTGGGTTTTTCTATCTAGAAATTCCTCAGTATTAGCCCGGAGTCTGGAATTTGTGCCCGGTATGGCGATAGGCTCGCCCCCTATCACATTATGGGACCGAAATTCGGCGAAAAGTGGGTGGTTACACCTCTGCCTACCCCTTCGGGGATTACAGGCGTGAGTGTATATGTATATGTATGTTTTTTATCTACATATCCATTCGATATGATAACTGCAGTTATAGTCGAGTACCTTTTGTTGAGTAAAAGTTTTTTTATTCATAAAAAGTACACCGACTTCAATAAAAAAACAATTATGCGTCACAATAAAATTTGAGGGTTTCCATTGATTTTTCTGTGATTCCATCATCAGATCCTGACTTGGTGCCAATGGGACCACATGGGAAGTATACTCTTTTAAACAAAAAAAGATTTTCTCGAATCGGTCCAGGCGTCTTCGAGTAATCAGGTAACATACATAAAAAAAAAGATTCCGACGAATTGTTAACCTTCTCCTTTTTTGAAGTCGGTTAAAAATTTCAAAATAACAGTACTTTATTTACAGTTAGCAAGTGACTAATAATACTTTTAGGTAATAATCTATAATAATAATATTAGCCGTGTATTAAACGTTGTCCCGCTGCTGGGTACGGGCCTTCTCTACTAATGAGAGGGGTTAGGCCTAAGTCCTCGCTGGCCTAATAAGGATTGGTAGACTTCACACACCTTTTAAATTCTTATTCTTTATTTTCAGCGGCTTTGCTGTGCCCTGGTATTGCAGAAGTCTATGGGCGGCGGTGACTACTTACCATCAGGTGGCCCGTCTGCTCGTCTGCCTATCGAGCCACTAAAAAAAATGAGAATACTCAGGTATGCAGATTTCCTCACGATGTTTTCCTTCACCGTTCAAGTATGCGATATTTAACATTTAATACACACATAACTTTTAGAAAAGTCAGAAGTGTATGTGTAAATTCGCAATAAAACATGTGCTTTTTAGTTCTACATTATTTGAAGACACATAAAGACAACAAAGAAGGTTCCGTAATTAAGCCATATCTTTATCTATATATATAAAACAAAGTCGTGTTAGTTACACCATTTATAACTCAAGAACGGCTGGACCAATTTTTAAGATTTAGGTATTTTTGGAATTGTCTTCGTCAGGAATAGGATAATAAGTATTAAAATATGATATTCATCAATAATAAAATTATCATGAAAAAATCATCTGTCAAAAAATCCACCAGTCAAGCCATTCATTTGTTATGATCTTTCAGAGCCGATTTCGGCAATGGTGACTGTATTTAAACTCCTTTTCGTTTGTCTGATTTTAAACCATTGTATTAAACTCCTTTTCATTTGATATAGATGGTATATATAATACTCTTTGGGTATAACAAAACGTAACTGACAGCTCACATAATGTTGTATATGGTTTGTTTTGAAAATATATGTACTAAATCTATGTTTGAAAATACCGTAAAACCAAAGAGCTATAAAATACTACTGAAAAACGTTGAAATTAAAGTTGACCGGTCGATGTGTTTGTTTTGTGAGAGTGTCACGAGTTTCTAGGAGTATTATTATAATAAATATTTTTTTGCCGATACTATTATTGACAACGCCGCGACCAAGAAGTTCTAATCTTTCCCGACAAAGCAGTAATGCAATTAGGATTCGAAACTACTGAAGAAGAACAAGAAATTGCACGTGAAGAGCGCCGCGTTAGTATGGCCTGACTTCATGCTTCTCAATCACAAGAGCAAGCCGAGCAAGTGAGGCAGCACGATAAACGGCTTGGTTGGCAATGCGAAATCGTAGAGCAAACCTCAGATGTCAACAACTAGACAATTTTCGCCGCGCAAGAAGAAAATTTCAAGTACTGATTTAAATCGAGCAGCGTTTCGATACGATTCCAGCACTGATTACAGCTCGCATGCTTCCATTTGCAATGGGCCAGTGGACGTTTTTTGCAAGTATTGTAGCGCATTTAAGTATTGTAGAAACGCCAGGATTGTGCTGCATTAGTGGGAGAGTGAAATTGCCATTGCTGACAGCGCCACCTGAGCCATTGCATTCATTGCATCGTGGCGACACATCCGATCACGACATTTTAAGTATTAGTAGCATCGAAAATCATCATCTGGGACGAATGCACTGTAATGGCGCATAAACGCATTGGAAGCTCTTAACCGATCATTGAAAGATCTACGCAATGATAACAAAACGAAAAATTTTGTATATCACAAGGTGCTTCACTACGCCTAAAGGATCCAGGATCATAGGAAGGAGAGAACACGGGAAGGAGAAATCTGCTCATTCATTGACTGTTAGGCAGAACGAAGTTTGCCGGGACAGCTAGTATACATATATAATTCTACTGTACGTGTGTATGTCACTGAACTCCTCCTAAACGGCTCGACCGATTTCCATATTTTTTTTGTATGCGTTTGGGTGGCGCCCTGGATGGTTTAGATTCACAAATCAGCCCGGCAGATGGCGCTGCAGTCGGTGTGGCGCTGCTTTTACGGGCAGGACGACGTCTGCCGGGCCCGCTAGTTTAATATATTTTGCTATTTATAGCAATAATTAGAAAAGTCGGAGGTGTATGCCGTATGAGGTTGAGCTGGTTTTGAGGTAATAACCTGACTACCATTTATCCTTAATCACTATACTGACTAAAATGAGAGTTTTTTTTCTTTTTTTTTTATCCTGGCACGGCAAAGTGACCGCACTGTACCTGATGGTAAGCGCAGTGCGGTCCAAATAGAGTACTGAGTAGCAAGAGACGATCTATCCCCGCTACTCAACACACTCATGCCGGCCTGCTTCTTCACACTACGCCATGAGCAAGAAGGTGAAGAAGGGGTCGAGGGTCTAGTGTCAGAGTACTAAGAAGGCCGCAAAATGGCCATTGTACCCCAACTCCAGACCCCCGACAAAAACCGGATGTACACTGGCTGATCCCGGAACGCGACACACTTGCGTGTGCCACTATGGCGGGTTTTTCGCCCTGTGTACGGTGGTCGCTATCCGGGCGGATATGAATATCCTACCACCAGCAAAATAAGTATTTGCTACTAGTCAACAAATCCATTATAGCTAAGCAATCGAAGATCCAACATACTCAGAGCAGATAACCTTATTATATTTCAAACTCATAAGAATGCGCATAGCGTTTAAGTCGAGATATTTAAGACGCATTGCTTAAACTTAAACTCTCCGAGACTTGTGAAAGTAAACGAACACTGGAACATTTTACTTTTTTTCACTTACTAACGGTTCGTGTTTGTTATATTTCAAATGGCTTTACCGAAAACGTAATGTCATTCCGAGACGAGAATTTATTTTCGGCTGGACATACTATCTTTGAAGTTGATGAATGTTTATTAGCGAAAGTCTAATTTGAATTACTTAATTTGTTTCGAAGATGACGAAAGATATATGTCTAGATATTTTACATAGCTTGTAAAGAATTTATAAAGCTAACATTGTGTTATATCTTTATATATATAATTTTACTGTTTGTGTGTATGTCACATAACTCCTTCTAAACGGCTGGACCGATTTGAATGTTTTTTTTTGTATGCGTTTGGGTGGCGCTCTGGATGGTTTAGATACACAAATCAGCCCGGCAGTTTTTTTTTATGTTAAAAGGAGGCAAACGGGCAGGAGGCTCACCTGATGGAAAGTGATCACCGCCGCCCATGAACATCTGCAACACCAGAACTTGCAAATGCGTTGCCGGCCTTTCAGGAAAGAATATGCTCTCTTCTTGAAGGTTCCCAAGTAGTAACGGTTCGGAAAGACCCCCGGCGATAACTGGTTCCACAGAGTGGTTGTGCGAGGCAGAAAATGCCTTAAAAATCGCGCTGTTGTGGAACGTTGGACATCGAGGTGGTGTGGATGGAATTTCTGGTTTGTGCGCGATGTCCGATGGTGAAATCTAGCCGCGGGGATCAATCCAAACAACTCCTCGGAACACTCCCCGTGATAAATGCGGTAGAAGATGCAGAGTGATCCAACATCTCTACGCAGAGCCAATGGATCAAGCCGATCGGAAAGAGTTTGATCGTCGATAACCCAAGCCGCCCTACGTTGAATGCGGTCAAATGGAAGTAGCTGGTACTGGGGTGCTCCCGCCCAGAGATGAGAACAGTACTCCATGTGGGGCCGAATTTGCGCCTTATAGAGATTTAGGCGTTGACCCGACGTGAAGTACCGTCTCGCCTTGCTGAGCACACCAAGCTTCTTTGAGGCCAATTTGGCCTTACCTTCCAATTGACCGCGGAACTGGACGTTGGCTAGATGGCGCTGCAGTCGGTGTGGCGCTGCTTTTACGGGCACTACGTCGGCACGGTCCGCTAGTGTTATATATAACAACAATCAAAAACAACAACAACTTTTATTAAACACTGTACCACTGCTGGGAACGGGCCGCCACTAATGAGGGGTTGGGACTTAGTCCACAACGCTGGCCTAATGCGGGCTGATAGACTGCACATACCTTTGAAATTCTTATGGCGGATTCTCAGGTAACTAGGTTTCCTTACGATGTTTTTCTTCATTTCGATAGTAAAAGTGAATTTAAAAAGACGAACTTTTGGGAATATCTACATTATTTTATCCTGGCACTGCGTCTGATAGTAAGCATACAATGCAGTAAAGATGATGGCCGATTTGTTTCAGGTCTGGGTGTTGTGGGACCGGAGTCAAAAGTATTTCTTGATACCCACGATACAGGGTTCAGTGTGGGGTCAGGACTATGTGTGACTGTTATGTATACATAAGCTGATATGCTTTCTGTAAATTATTTTTTCTTTTTTTAATGTACTTTCTTGTCAGAAGAGCTATGTAATTGCCTACATGATAATCGATTTCATTTCACTGTTGGGCGTATTTATTCACCGAACTGGTACCATGGTCTATTTTCCACTATGTCTATGGCGGTTTCTATTCATTTTTGTACATGCATATTGAGAATTTTAATTTGAGATATCTATCCAAGTTCTCTAGTTTCAACGATTGAGATTTTCCTTTCTAAAAATATTGACTTCTGCGTAAATCCTCCGAAAGACTCCAGATTTAGGAGAAAAAACACTTTATTAGGATTTCGTAATAAACTAGGAACCCTAATAAATTCGTTTTGTTTTTTATCCGTACGCCTTAGTTAACTTTGGATTTTTTACTATCTAGACTCAAGTTTTAGGAATAATACAAGTACTCCAGATAAAGGCATTATTAAAGTACAATATAAAACTTTATGAAATATTAGGTTGTTCGTAAAGTCATTTCGTTTTTCTTTATAAAAATTAGACTATTTTTTATAATTAAATAATTTATATGTTGTCCATATTCGTTCAGTACCTTTTGCCATTTTATGTTGTAATTCTCCGGTGTGCATTAATTGCCTATATTGTGTCGTAATCAGCCTCAGCTGGCCTTCCAGACGTGGTGCATCTTTAACATCAATATTGCTGGATCAAAATGTAGCAAACCAGTTTTGGCACTGGCGTTCTGTCAATACATCGGATTTTTTTTTCTTGCTTGAATGGCATTTTTACCCTTTCGATAGTAAAAAACTGAAATATGCCGAAAATGTTGCTTTTCACTTTCCATATTTTAAAGGGTAACAACCAAAAACTACTGCATAGAATCAACCGATTTTTTTCACAAGCAAGCCTTGCTGCCTCAGCTGTCGAAATATATGATGATTATGTGGGTTCAGCGCGAAGTTAGATGTAAAAAAATACAAATTAGTCCTTAGTTGGGAAAAACTAAATTACTTTTCGAACATAATAAAATTATAGTTATATAAATTAATTATAGAAATATAATTAATTTACAAATTTATTGTGTCTATGTTTTTGCCGCACAAATATTTGTTTTGGTGTGGGAATCGAACCCACGGCCTCTCGTTTCACAGCCACTACTCGCTCGCTGCGCCACAGAGGCTGTCAAACATAATAAGAATAATAAGAAAGAACGGAAAGTCCAATAATAAACACTATTGGAAAGTTTTCAGTAACTAAAATAAACGCTGTAAGGGATTCTGCTTCCGAGTAAACCTTATATGCTTGAAATCAAATAGTCCATGGGACCGGAATTAGCCAGGAATGAGGAGGGGTTATGGTAATAGTTCTGATAGTCTTGCAGTAGCAACTATTTATGGAAGTACCGTCTCAGTAGTGAAATTATTTCATTTCTTTATCAAATATTATAATAAAAGCTATCTGCGAAACTATTTTTACAGACATATTTGCACTTGAAGTGCTGGCTATTGTAGCTATTCTATTTAATTAAACTAAAGGAGTTTCCATGGAATTTACAAAATATCAGGCGTCTAGAATATTCAAACAATTCTGAAGACTTCATAAAATAATTCATACCTAATATTATAAATGCGAAAGTAACTCTCTTTGTTTGTTTGTTTGTTACCTTTTCATGGCTGAACAATTCGTAATGAAATTTGGCAAGGAGATAGATTATATCCTTCGAAAGAACATATATATCTTTTATCTCAAAAATAACCTTGAAGGGGTGAAAAATCATATTTAGATTTTCGGTAAGAAATGAACGAAAATACGTGTTTCAACTTTTGTGCAAAATCACATCTAAAGATGTTAAAATATGAGGTATTCTTATATGCCCTCTCAAGATTCAGGCACAATTCTGAGAGGCAGGACGATCGGTACAGGTGCGTCAGTGCAGGAGACAACTCCGTGGAATGTATACTTTGTCTCCCTTAAGTATCTCCCCAGTAGGGTTGGTCATTCTATTTCTTCTTATTTATTTATATATTTCCATACGTTCACGCCTGTAATCTCCGAAGGAGTAGGTAGAGGTGTAGCCAGTACGCCCACATTTCACCGAGCCCATGATGTGATACCGGCGAGTCTATAGCCATACCGGACACAATTCCAGTCTCTAGGCTGATACTGAGTATTTCAAAATAGAAAAACACAATATCACATTACCCGACCCGGGGATCAAACCCGAGATCTCACAGCAGTCGTAACGCGCCACCGAGGCAGTCAAATCACAAATAAAAGTCTAAAATTCTGTAAGCTACTTATACCGTATACCATACACGAGATTAAACCCACGGTTAATTGGTTCCTAGCCACCAATCAGATTAAAATATTCATAGTCGCAAAAAGCAATTTACAGAGTTCGCCACAGCACAATGTGTCACAAACAGTTTGGATTTGCAATATCTAGTGAGGACTGAGGTGGGCAACCGTTCATTTTAATCGCAAAACAGCTTTCTTTATTATTTAATTTAATTAATTAATATCCAATTGTAAATTTATGGCTGATTATCGCTGATATTAATATTTAATAATTAAGTTACTAAATAAAAATTCAAAAAATTATATTTTCTTTTATATTGGAAGCGAAATTGTTTTTATTTTTTTGAAATAAAAACAGACAAACGTCAACCCGCCATATTAAGTGAAACACCAATCAAACGGAGTGATGTGATCTGTTATGAACACTGAACTTTGCCTTGATTGTTTGTTCACAATAGAACTCATAGAAGTGACACCATAAACAGACGCCATGACACCTACGACTGCTTTTTAACTTACTTCAAAATAAGTTAATAAAATATCAGTAAGTATTTGCCATTAAACCTTATTTTTTTGTATACCACGATGGTGGCAAAATAGCTAACAGCCCGCCTGATGGTAAGCGGTTACCGTAGCCTATTGACGCTTGCAACACCAGGAACATCACATGCGCGTTACCGACACTTCAGAAACCTCTTTACTCACTTTTGTACATATAAATCTCGCATACACTCACACCTGTAATCCTCGAAGGGGTAGGCAGAGGTGTAACGAGTACACCCACTTTTCGCTGAATTTCGGTCGCATAATGTGATAGGGGGCGAGCCTATCGCCATACCGGGCACAAATTCCAGACTCGGGGCTAATACTGTGAATTTCTAAATAGAACCTAACTAGCTGTTGCTCGCGGCTCCGCCCGCGTGGAGGTCATGTTTCGGAGAAAAAGTATACAATACAAAACACCAATATTCATGCGTTTAACTTAAAAATGACGGATTTTCATACAAACTTTCATTTTCTATTTTACCCCCTTAGGGGCGGAATTTCCAAAAATCCTGAAACATATATTTTTTATTTTTAACTAAAATGCCAAATACTAATTTTCATGAATTTAACTTAAAAAATGACGGATTTTCATACAAACTTTCATCCCCTATTTTACCCCCTTAGGGGTGGTATTTCCAAAAACCCTTCCTTAGTGGATGCCTACGTCATAAAAGGAACCTACTGTCAAAATTTCAAGTCTCTAACCCCAGCCGTTTTGGCTGTGCGTTGATCGATCAGTCAGTCAGTCAGTCAGTCAGTCAGTCAGTCAGTCAGTCAGTCAGTTTCTTCTTTTATATATACAGATATCACTTTACCCGACCCGGGGATGGAACATCAGCAGTCGTAACGACGCAACTACAACTGCGCTACCGAGCAGTGACATATAAATCTTTTATTTGGAAACAGCAATTATAGAACACAACAAATTGGTTATTATGGTTATTTTAGAGTTTAATTACAATTATACTAATTATAATTAAAATTATTCAATTGGTAGTAAACGACGAACATGACCTGGGAGTTTTGTATTAAGCGGTTACCATTCGCAGCACGGGCTCACCGCGTAATCATTAAATCGACTGTTCCAATAAAATAAAAAATGTAATCCAATAAATTTTCCGATCCTGCAATGACTTGCCAACAACGGTGGTTAGCTATCCCACGGGAGTGATACATAAAATGTTTAAGAATATATTTAAATAAATAAATAACACCCAACAGTTACACACATAGCCCCAACCCCACACTAACATACGAGTCTTGTGTTGTGGGTATCAGGGACTACGAGAGACTTTCGGTCTCACAACACCCAGACCCCGGACACAGATATCTGTCTTTCACACAGACATTTGTGCCAGTGTGGGAATCGAACCTACGGCCTCTAGTTTCACAGCCGGCTACTCGTATCTCCCGCTACTCAACACATTCATGCCTTCCTGCTGCTTAGCTTCTTCACACTACGTCTAAAGGACCTAGGATCATAGGAAGGAGGAAACACTTGGAAATTCTATTGAAATAGAAAGATTCGTAATACAGCCATAGCAGGAGGCTGTCAAAACAAAATTGATACATGTTTTACGGCTTCTTGAAGAAGAGTTAATACATATAGTACATTTACAGATGTTTGTATGTATGCCAATGTTTGTTGTGTCCGTACTTTTAATGGTAGAAATTGCTTGTATTTAAATTCACTTCCATACCAGAACCATGCGTATAGGCTTGCGGAGCTACAGCTTCGTGGTGTCTTCTACCGCGGCCCGAACCAAAAGGTTCGACAATTCGGATCAGTGCTGCACCATCAAGCTATGGAACAGTTTGCCAGCTATCGTGTTCCCGCTTTCCTATGATCCTGGTTCCTTGTAGTGTGAAGAAGCTACACAGCAGGCATGATTGTGCCGTAGCGAGGTATAGTTGTCAGGTGTAGTGCCTTCACTATGCAGTGCCAGGATAAAAAAAAATATGACTACAAAATTTCGATACCGGGCAATCCGTCCTAAGTGCCAAAAGCAAATTCAATTTATGTTTTTATAAAGCGCTTGCAATTTCTCTGATAAATTGAGTAATTCTCACGAATTACTAAAGAGTGCAATTTAGCAGAACAATGTTTGTTCCACGTGCATTTCTTGTTGATAAATCAAAACTAGCGCAAATAATGGAGAGAGCAAAGCCTGTGGAAAATTCAAGATTTAAAAGTAACAAAAATAATCAAGCCGGTCACAGAT
This sequence comes from Laothoe populi, assembly GCA_905220505.1. NCBI lineage: Eukaryota > Metazoa > Arthropoda > Insecta > Lepidoptera > Sphingidae > Laothoe > Laothoe populi. Next base: position 2,305,781 of record HG992156.1, read on the forward strand.
AAACACGAAATGGCGAGATTTACACTCGTTTTTATGGCATAATATAAAATTTTGTTGTTTTGTTACAAATTGATATCGCTACACGACTATAAAAATGTAATTTGCATAAAATATTTTCGAGTAGTTTGATTTTACTTCGCTATTGAATTTTATTAACAGAATATGAGAATAATATAATATTAAATTAAACTTTATTTATATAAGATGTGATGGATGGTAAAAATGTTACAAGTAGGTAGAACCGCGTTATTACATCACCGGGTCGAGTCCGCAAATATTTCTGATTTGAGAGAAATTCATACAGTGTCTTAAATATACTACGATTATATGATTACTACCGCGCATATTATTCTATCAAGTGGAAGTGAACTTTGAAGTCAATTTTGTCTGTTTTTTTATGAAAGGGGCAAACGGGCAGCAGGCTCACCTGATGGAAAGTGATCACCGCCGCCCATGAACATCGGCAACACCAGAGGGCTTGTAAATGCGTTGCCGGCCTTTCATTAAAGAATATGTTCTCTTCTTGAAGGTTCCCAGGTCGTAACGGTTCGGAAAGTCCGTCGGCGGACAGCTGGTTCCACAGAGTGGTTGTGCGAGGCAGAAAAGATCACTTATGTATGTAAAATATCGAGCAATGTATCTTGTTAGTTCTAATTTGGGCAATGAAAACTGATCTATAAGACACTTGTTAAAGTAGTAATATTTACTCAGACATTGGTTTCAAAGCAGTCCACTGAATAGTTATAATATATCTAGGATGGTTGATAGGTGGAGCTATGCGGGAAATAGGGTAGTTGACTCGATTTTTTTTATTAATTTATTCAACAAGTTACATTACCTAAAACCTATTATCGAAAGAATTTTATGAATCTGAACAAAAATAAGTAAATTAGACGCCACTCAAATCTGCTGGAAAGGGTACTTGTCAAATAACAGTACAAGGATGCATATCTGATACCGTGACGTCACGGTACTATGAATCGCCTGTACTGTACCGTTGTGCGAGGGAGATAGCAATATGTTCCCAATACGCCACCGTTTTCGCTTATGCCTGTGAGTATTTGCTCATACCAATATTTAAAATAAATATTGTGACCTAACTTTTCAAGCAATTTGGCTTCTGTTTTCGCAAAAGAGTTTATTTTGCGTATTATATTCGATTGTGTAGAAAATAATGTAAAAAATAAACACAGGAAACTACCCTATTATACTTTCTTCCAAAAAGAAACAAGAGGTTACTATGAACTTACGGATCTCAATCGCGTAGTATTTAAAGGTATGAATACTTATTTTTTTAATATATACATATACACTCATGCCTGTAATCCCGAAAGGGGCAGACGCGTAAAGTGTACACCACACCCGAATTTATTACGGCCCCATAATGTGATAGGGGCTGAGCCTATCGCGATACCGGGCATAATTCTAGACTCCGGGCTGATTCTGAACATTCCTAAATAGAAAAACCAAATATCACTTTACCCAACCCGGGGATCGAACCCGAGACCTCAACGCAACAGTCGTAACGCATGCGCAATTACAACTGCGCCACCGAGGCATTCATTTATATCTGTGTCAGTTATTTATTACTTCTTCTTGACATTTCAACGGAGGTGCATCGGCTGTAGTCACGGGTTTTATTAATTTCATCTTATGTATACAAATCGTGGAAATCTAAAAAAAACTAAAAGAGAATAAGCATATTATTGACCACTCCAGAAACAATATTTAAAATCAGTGATGGTATCCCTAAGGTACCAAATACTGGGGAGCAAGACGCGCCACTTGTATTTATCTCTTCACTTAGATAATTCCCACGGAACTGGCGCGGGATGAGGGTAAACATCTTGACGTGATTAATAGTAATCCTCAGTAGTTTAATAGTGCTGGATTTAGCTGTTTGAATAATATTATCCGAAACAACGAGGTCGGTAATTTGCCAAGCGCCACTGTGGCACAAACCGGCTCCAATAAATCAACATGTGTTTCAAACTGTTTTAGCAAATACGTAGACTTGTTTTAATTTTGTGTTGTTTTACGTTACGGTATTTTGGTCATTAGTGTTTTCATCTGTAATAACTTCTTATTAAAATTTAATATATCTATGGATATTTTTTTATCCTGGCACGACAAAGCGAACACATTACACCTGTTGGTAAGCGCAGTGTCGCCCAATTAGAGTAGCGAGAGATAATCTATCCTGCTACTCAACACAATGCTTCTTTACACTACGTCATGGGCAAGAAAGTGAAGATATAGATAGAATATGAATATCCTACCACCAGCAAAGGATATAAAGATGGATGTAAAGATACCATGAAATTGTCAATGTACTTTCATATGTACTAAGGTACAATTTCATGTTTGCACTTTGTGTTAATTATTTTTTTAAATTGTGAGGTAGGAATGAAGACACAAAGAGTTTATAAACGGAGGCCCGGTCTACGAAGTCATTTACGTTCTAAAATAACCCTATAAGTCTATCAATGTGTTTATATCAAAATAGCGTGTGCCCTTGTATGCACTTTCTTGCAAGGAATATGCATGCTATAATTTGTGGAAAGGCTTGAGCTGCTCATGCTTCAATGTACATAACAATACAATACAATGTTATCTTCCACACCTACTTTATTTAATTTTATAATTTCTTTTTAGCTACGATATTGAGACAGAGGCTACTGTAAATTTAAGTAAAGTTTGTTAAGCAGTGCCAAATGCTAAATACTGGTTTTTAACCTAGTTCGGCATACGGACGCTATTAATTTTTTGGTGACATACTTTTTTTTTTTTGGTTATGAAAATATATAAATAAATAAAAAAATACCCACTATACTTTACTTATCTCACTCCTGAATCTGTATATATAAAAGAAGAAACTGACTTACTGACTGACATATTAACGCACAGCCTAAAAGGCTGGGGCTGAGAGACTTGAAATTTTGACAGTAGGTACCTTTTATGACGTAGGCATCCACTAAGGAAGGGTTTTTGGAAATACGGGTGGTACTAAGGTGGTAAAATAGGGGATGAAAGTTTGTTTGAAAATTCGTCATGTTTGAATTTAAATTCATGAAAATAGGTATTTGGCCTTTGAGTTAAAAATAAAAAATATATATTTCAAAGTTTTGGAAATTCCACTCCAAAGGTAAAATAGGGGATGAATGTTTGTATGAATAAAAAAAAATAATCGTCATTCTTGAAGTTAAACGCATGGAAATTGGTATTTATTGTATATTTTCCCAAACATGACGTCAGCTAGACAGTATATTGAAACATCTTTTCAACGCTTACTGATAGACAGATGACAGAGTGATTGTGTTCCCCGTCCCGGCCACACGACGATCCCGAACATCAATCAGGAACTGGCTAAAGGGATTACGGGAGAATTTTAATTAATTCCTTTTACGTAAATTGTTTTTATTTATATTGTTTTGTTCTTGTCAGAAGGCTCTGTGTGCTATTATTATTTGAATCTACCGCATGGTAACAGAAGCTAAAAAAAATTTATGGGTTTTATTCAATCTTTTTGGTAAACAATCCGTTTTCCGTCTTGAAACGGTCGCATTTCTCTCCTTATATTTTAAATTATGTTTGCGTTAAAGAGTCAGTTGAGAAATGTAGTCTAACATAACAAACATAATTTGAAACAGACGCCATTTTCAAATTTGTTATAGGAACAAAGATGAATGTTTTAGAAAAATATACTTTTCTATGTTGTTAACCCAGGAATCTTAAGTTAAACACTTGTTATTAAATTCGAGTTATAGAAGGGACTAAAAAAGTAAAAAAAAATCGCGATAAAATCCGTAAAAAATAGTTTTATTTCAATGTATAAAATTCGCGCATACATAAGAAACCATTGAGTTATAGTTTATTAGATTTTGTATTTTAAAATCACGTCTATAAAAAGCCATACGAAATCTCAATATTCAGTGGCACCGATCATTTTATTTCATGTCTATAAATAATATTAAATGGAGCTATGAAAAAGGCCTTGGCGAAAATTATTCGTTCAATTAGCTATCATAGTGGACGTTTAAAAATAAATCGAAATGAATCAACGTGTCGTAAAAGAAATCGAGCATTTGGATATTTTCTATTTAGTTTTTATTTATATAGTTCGGTAATTTGCGGAATAATTTAAAGTTACAGTTCCGTATATATAGTATAAATATATTCTTTTTAAATATCAAGATTGCTAGGTTTACAATTCTACAACAATTATTATTACTACTATTATAAATGCGAACGTTTGTATGGATGGATGGATGTTTGTTACTCAATCACGTCAGAACGACGAACGGATCTGGTTGAAATTTCGCAAAGAAATAGATTATAGTCTGGATTTTCATCCCGGAAAAAGGAAGCTTTCTGTGGGATAGTTTCGTTTTTCTTTTACACAGAGCAAGGGATCGACATAATTTTTTACATAGATAGATTTTTTACATATTGAGGGGTCTGAAAATGACATAGGCTATTTTTCTGAAAATTTTATGTTAATGCACGGTTACTATGGGATAGCATAATAGCTTAAGATGATTCCAGACGTTTTCTTTCAAAAATAACTACCATGCTCGAGGCCCGCGTAATTTTTTTAGCCTGGGATATGTTTTCCTGATTCTTTATCTCGTTTCAATCCAAATATTTGACTCGAAATAATTTGATAGTTACAAAAAATTAAGTGCCTACCCTATGTCCGACCTCGGGGTTAAAGGTACCGTACCCTCATATTCAATTTCATCAAAATCGGTTCAGTGGTTTAGCCGTGAAAACGTAACAGACAGAAAACCTTTAACCCCTAATTCATCTACTTAGGGGTTACATTTTGAAAAACGCCGATATACGAGTTCATTTATTTCCAACCAGAAGTAAGTAAATAAAATGTCATGCTTATTACTTTTAAAAGGACGGACTTCCATACAACTGTTCACCCCTTATTTTACCCCCTTTGGGGTAAATGCTCATGAGTATATATGAGTAACTAATATGGTAACAATTAGTTACACGTGCTAGAGTATTTCTTTAAACATCAAATGGTATTACTGAACGACAAATGCCAAACATTGTCGATGAGTGTTCATAAAAGTTTGCTATAAGTTGGTGTCGCCGTACACTCCTTCGATAATAACCGAAGTTAAGTTGCTGAGCCACGAAGACCTGTCAAATGTAAGGTCGTATAATATTCGCCTTCACACCATCCGAACGAGTTTCACAAAATCATAAAAGTTTAATATCTACAATCGATCTTCTATTTGATTTTTTGAATAATATCAGCGCTGTTTTACATTAGGTCTTTACCTATGAAATTCCCGTTCTGCAGTACTGGCCATTTCAAATAAAAATTCTAATTAATTTAAAAAACATGGAATTCTTTTCCAATAGTAGTCATTTGTTTATTTATTAGTGTTAAGCGGGACACAGCATTAACGACATTTACGGACCTAATACTACAAACCAACGCACCGCCTGTTATTGGTGTGCCTAACAACCATCGATCTATTACAATGTGTTGCAGAAAGTTGGTATATAATGAAAACTCCATATAACGAGTTAGTGATTAGTCATTTATTAGTGAAATAAAATGATGATGAATGATGAAGTATCAATAGCTTATCAACCTTTAATTATGCTCCGACACTATAAAAATAGTTCATTAGCATTAATCATTGGCTACAGACATCATAAGAGGCATAATTCCATATAACTAAATAAAAATGAAGTTTTCAGGTTTTTAAATTTTACCAATAAAATTAAAAAAAACATAAAAAAGTACATATATATATACACAGTCAGGTCATAAGTATTGTCACACAGTAAAAACTTTTATTTTAGAATGCTGGCCACAAAAAAGGGTAATGAATTCGAATTTCAAATTGTTCATGAAAATAAAAATGTACTTTTTAGAATTTTACTCATTTTTAAATATGGAGTGGACGCTTAAAGAAGACCGTGTTGCAGTAATTGCGTTGCATCGTTGCGGTTACGCGCCAATTCAAATTTTTGACATACTGAAAAATTTGAATATAACCAAAAGATTCGTTTATCGTACCATCAAACGATACAATGAAGACTCTAGTGTAGATGACAGGTCAAGAAGTGGTCGCCCTCGGTCTGTTAGGACTCCAGCAGTGATAAAAGCTGTGAAGGCGCGAAGTCAAAGAAATCCCAAACGTAAGCAGAAACTGTTAGCCCTTCAGATGGGGTTAAGCAGAACCACGGTGAAAAGGGTGTTAAATGAAGACTTAGGGCTTCGGGCATATCGAAGAAGAACAGGACATCGTTTGAATGCTCGTCTAATGGACCTGAGACTGAAGAGATGCCGCGCTTTGTTGAAGCGGTACGCGGGAAAAAAATATCGGGAAATTCTTTTTTCAGATGAAAAAAATTTTACCGTAGAAGAGAGCTACAACAAACAAAATGATAAGGTGTACGCACACAGTAGTGAAGAAGCGAGCAACCGTATTCCGCGTGTCCATCGAGGTCATTTTCCATCCTCGCTCATGGTATGGTTGGGAGTTTCTTATTGGGGCTTAACAGAGGTACATTTTTGTGAGAAAGGTGTAAAAACGAATGCAGTTATGTATCAAAATACAGTCCTGACGAACCTTGTGGAACCTGTTTCTCATACCATGTTCAATAACAGGCACTGGGTATTCCAACAAGATTCGGCGCCAGCTCATAGAGCGAAGAGCACACAAGACTGGCTGGCGGCGCGTGAAATCGACTTCATCCGGCACGAAGACTGGCCCTCCTCCAGTCCAGATTTGAATCCGTTAGATTACAAGATATGGCAACACTTGGAGGAAAAGGCGTGCTCAAAGCCTCATCCCAATTTGGAGTCACTCAAGACATCCTTGATTAAGGCAGCCGCCGATATTGACATGGACCTCGTTCGTGCTGCGATAGACAACTGGCCGCGCAGATTGAAGGCCTGTATTCAAAATCACGGAGGTCATTTTGAATAAACTTTAGTGTCATAAGAATCTATGTTTTGTTAAGTTCATTTTGGTATATAAATGGTTACATAATGAATAAACTTGTTTCAATTATTTTATATTAAACATGTGACAGAATTTATGACCTGACTAGGTATATGTCGCAGCACAACACAACATTCATGCATCATGTGTCATGTCATGTATGTCAGGTTAGGTGTAGGTACATCAGGCCGAGGCTGGGAGAGGTATTATGCCTCTCCCATCGTCAGGAACAATCAGGATGCACAATCGCATTACGGTTTCGTAGAAATAACACAAGTTGAACCATTAATAGTTTATTAAGCTACTGCCAGTTCGGAATACTAAGCGTGGGAAGAACTGGTAAGAAACCCACTTATCTATTACATAGGCTGATACATAACACAATTGATTAATATTACGTCGGCCAGCAGTGCCTGGGCCGTGGCTATGTATAGCCAAAGCCAAGCATAATAATTAATTCGTTTACACAAATTAATTACCCAATGAGTCAAGGATAAGCTAGCAGCGGGATACCACAAGTGCACCGAGCCAAGCTAAAGCCAAGACTGCCCGAACTGCGGTCGTTCCGCCTGTTTTATACAGGTGTCAAAACAAGTCCCGCAGTGGGGAGAGTGGGAGAACCGAATGACGCGCGCTGTCGTGATTGGTGCACTACGACGGTGCCGGCGCCGTCACGGCCATACTGACATGCGGGCGTCCTCGCACGTGCCCCTTCGTTGTCCTAGGTTTTTTTTTTTTTTTTTTTTTTTTTTTTTTTTTTTTATTCTGGCGCGGCAAAGTGACCACACTGCGCCTGATGGTAAGCGCAGTGCCGTCCAGATAGAGTATCAAGTAGCGAGAGACAGTCTATTCCCCGCTACTCAACACAATCATGCCGGCCTGCTGTTTAGCTTCTTCACATTACGCCTAAAGGACCCAGGATCATAGGAAGGAGGGAACACGGTAGCTGGCAAACTGTTCCACAGCTTGATGGTGCGGCAAAAATACGAGTTTGCGAACCTCTTGGTTCGGGCCGGGGTAGTAGATACCACGAAGCTGTGGCTCCGCAATCCAGTACGCGTGGTTCTGGTATGGAAGGGAGAGGAAGGGATAAGATCAAACAATTCTTCAGAGCATTCGCCATGATACAGACGGTAGAACACGCTAAGCGAGGAAATATCCCTACGCAGCTGTAGCGGCTCCAGGCTGTTACTCACGTCTGCATCATTCACAATGCGGATGGCCCGCCGCTGCAACCCATCCAAGGCATCGAGAAGGTACCTTGCAGAACCGTCCCAGAGGTGCGAGCAGTATTCCATTCCCGGCCGCACCTGCGCTTTATATAAGCGGTAGAGCTGACCAGGCGTGAAAAACCGCCGCACCCTGTTCAGGATTCCGACCCTGCGTGAAGTGGCGGATATTACGCCCTCGATGTGACTCCTTGGATTAAGATCGCAGCGGATATCCATACCTAGGACACTAAGGTCATTCCGCATTGCGAGTGGAACACCCTGAAGAACGGGGATGGGAGAAAACGGAGACTTCTTGCACGAGAACGCGCACACCTGGGTTTTCTTGGCATTAAACTCAACCCGATTCCTGGTACCCCATGATGAGATGAGATCCAAGGTCTGGTTGAGCTCAACGACAAGATCCTCGCGTCTCCTCTCAGTATCCGCCCGGCAACCAGGCGGCTTGCTGCTATAACGCCCATGAACCGTGCTGTCGTCTGCATAGCAATGAATGTTGCCAAGCGACAACATATCATTGATATGCAGAAGAAACAAGGTGGGCGAAATCACAGAACCTTGTGGTACTCCGGCATTTACTGACATGAGCTGCGAAGCGTGTCCATCAACGAGGACACGTATTCTACGCTCATGCAGAAAGCCGGAAATCCACTTGCACAGGTTGTCGGGCAGACCGTATGCCGGGAGCTTGGAGAGAAGGCCACGATGCCAGACCCTATCAAACGCCTTTGCTATGTCGAGACTCACAGCCAGAGCCTCGCCATGCTTGTCAATCGCCTCTCCCCAGTGATGTAATACGAACGCTAGAAGATCACCCGTTGATCGGTTATGACGGAACCCGTATTGGCGGTCATTGATCAACGAGTGATCCTCTAGGTAGCGAACTAATTGGCTGTTTATCAGTCGCTCCATGACTTTACACATCACTGAGGTTATGGCGATTGGGCGATAATTGTTAGGGTCTGACCGATCACCCTTTTTGGGGATCGGCTGCACATTAGCCTCCCTCCAAGATTCAGGCACAATACCTGAGAGGTAGGACGATCGGTATAGGCGCGTCAGTACAGGAGACAACTCCGCTGCACACTTTTTAAGTACAAGCGCTGGGATACCATCAGGACCACTAGCCTTCCGGACGTCGAGAGACTGCAGCTCACGCCGCACATCACAATGCCTGATACGGATATCAGGCATTGTGTGACCGCAACCGGGCAGCGTAGGTGGTAAATGAGCATTGCAGTCCTCGAGTCTCGAATTAGCCGCGAAGAGGTCTGCCAATAAATCGGCCTTCTCCTGCGAGCTATGGGCCAGTGTTCCATTTCGATATCTCAGCGGTGGCAGCGAAGGGCGACAGAAATTAGATTGGACGGCCTTAGCCAAGCTCCAATAAGCACGACTGCTTGTTGGGTTATCGGCCAAAGCACATCCAATCTTGGAGACGCGCTGGGCATCCGCTTTAACATACGCCCTCTTGCAGACCTTGGCAGCACGGTTGTAGGCTGCTTTGAGTGACTTGAGGTTGGGATCCTTCGTAGCGCGACCCCCGATCCAAGCACGATACGCCGCCTGTTTCTTGCCAACAGCATCGGCGCATGCACGGTTGAACCAGGAGCGTCCTCGGCCCTTGCCTGCGATCTCAGAGGAAGGAATGTAATATTCCATTCCTATTCTGATCTCGCAAGCAATGGCGTCGGCACTCGCTGAAGGATCCTTTCCATCAAAGCAGCGCTGCCGCCAAGGGATGGATGCGAAGTAATCCCGCATACCATCCCAATCTGCCGACGAGTAGTGCCAGACCCTGCGCTTGACCTTCACGGGACGTGGAGGCAAAGCGCAAGGAACCGACGTCCCAACCAGGCAGTGATCGGAGGTACCCAGGGGAGCACCAACCGTCACTTTATACCCGGTCGGATGACTCGTCAGCAGTAGGTCCAGCAGAGAGGGCGCATGACTTGCCACATCTGGGATCCTGGTAGGCTGATCCACCAGCTGTGTCAAGCCATTGGTCAAAGCGAATGCATGAGCAGTCCTGCCGGCATGGTCAGTTCTGGAGGAGCCCAACCACAACTCGTGGTGTGCATTAAAGTCCCCCAGAACTACCAATTCCGCTGTTGGAAACTGCTCCTGCGCGTCGTCTGTCGCCTGGCTAATATAATTAAATAGCCGAGTTGTCTCTACGTCCCCGTCGTGTGACCTGTAAAGGCACACGTAAACCCGACTCTGGGAGCCGAGGTCGACGTGCACCCACAGGGTGGAGAAGGAGGGGTCCTCCATGCAGCGCAGACGGCGACAGCAGACGTCCGACCGAACATACAGGCATACCCCGGCCCTCGGCCTGAAGCTTTCTTCAAGCGAGTAGCCGGGGTAAAGCAAGTATGAAGTATCGGTCGGACTACAAATCTGTGTCTCCGTCAAGAAGAGCAGAGCAGGCCGGGCCGTCTCAAGATGGTGGTGGACGGCATTAAGATTAGAATGGAGTCCGCGGATGTTAGCGAACTCCATTGTGAATGCGGTGGTGGGGTTGCGCACCGCTGTAGAACCTGCTCTCTTAGTTTGCACTGTCATGGCAAAGATATCTGTCGATAGAAAACATCGTTCGATTATCCTGACAGAACATTAACTGGTCCGGTCCAAATTGACCCTTCGGCCTGGTCCGGTCCAAATTGACCCTTCAGGCTTGTGGTAGCCAGTTTGGGCCACAGGAAACCATATAAAACTTTCGCTAGTCCGGAATGATCATTCCCTTGCTTTTGCTAGTCCAGAATGATCAATCCCTTAGCTTTTGCTAGTCCAGAATAATATTCCCTCAGCTTTTGCTAGTTCAGAATTATTATTCCCTTTAGCTTTATCATTGGACCGGCTGGAGCCCTTCAATGATTTTATTACTTTAACTTTTTTTTTCTCTTTTTTTTATTATTTTTATTCGGTGCTAGTCCGAACATAACTGTTCCTTAGCTAAATACTTTATAAATCCAGTTAAAGCTTACCGCGTATTGCCCAAACTATTACCATGTATTTTGCCATTACCATGCTTTTCCGCCGTCACGCCATCACAGTATTCAACGTATGGTATCCATAATTTACAGCAAATTAAGCAATGGGTACCTTGTATTATCACCTGCTAGAGCCCTTCTGAAACTTATATCTTTAGTATACACAGGCTAAGGTATATCCAAATCAATAATCAGGAAACTCAAGGTACAACTGACTTTCAAAGTAAAAAAACCAAAACTAAATGATTTCCGGCCATGCATAGCCTAGTAACTTGTAGTTACTTCTCTTTATGAGAATCCCCCATGGGAACGCAGAGCTTTCATTTCCATTTTTTTCTACTTATCTGGTCCAGTACGGCAGTACCCTTCAGATTTAATTTCCACTTATTTTCTACTTATCTGGTCCAGTACGAGTGTACCCTACAGAACTACTACTTCCAGGTCCAGTCATAACTGACTTCAGGGTTGTGGCAAATTACGATATTTTATACTGTGAACCCGCGGAATTCTAAACTGTGTCCTGGTCACAGTACCACACAATCTCTAAAATTATATTTCACGGCTTATACTGACACGGCGTGAATATAGGTTTAGGTAAAACAAAGGAAATCTAAATGTCTAGGTATTTCCTTTAAGGTAACCTATGTTATGTTCACATTTTCCTCAAAACTTGAATTTAACCCTTTCTTTAGTTAATTAACACTACCAGAATATGATTAAATGAATTACGGGTTTTTAATTAACCACGATCACAAATATTATCAGATACCTTAAGCGCGGACCGCTCACCCGTGGTCACCCAAGATATGTTGAGTAGACAATAACCAGGCTACGGACGCAAGCTATCAACAACCTTACGAATCATTGGCATAAATTCGAACTTTGATCTATACAGATAATAATAAGGTAGGTCATAGAGCCTCATATTGTTACGTCTTGTTTAGCAAGAACCTTATAAAAATAATTAATTATCGGGTAGAATAATTTAAAACATAAAACTCAATTACCACCCTTATAATCATTGAATTCCTCTTAGCGGAAAACAGTCAAGAACAATACTTGCTTACCGTTTTTATGAAACAGTAGTTATCATTTGAAGATTAAAATGACATACTAGAGCCTGTAATTACAAATTAATAGTGATTTTAATTTGAAACACAACATAACTAAACCCGTCAAACAATCTGGACTATTATTTATTGCATTGAACGAATGATTACTCATTACACCTTTAAATGCCAGTTTTGAGTTGTGGTTTTTTTTAACATTTGATATAAAAGTTTATTTTCAATCCTCATTCAAGCTGGAATCGAACCAAAGCCAATTCAATGTTCATAAATAGATCATACGCGTCATTTGTTACGTATTTTCACACACATACGCACTCAAGGCTGCAATCCCTGAAATATGCAGAGGTGTAACCAGCACATACATTTTGAAAAACTTATAACAGACCCATGATGCGACATAAGCGAGCGTATCGCCATACCAAGTACAATTCTAGACTTTAGGCCGATACAGATATTTCGTATTAGAAAAACCCAATATCACTACTTCTACATGACCCGGGATCGAACCCGAGATCTCGGCGTAGTAGAGTTTACTATGCCATCGAAGCAGACATATTTTCACCTCCCAACTAATTGCTCGCTTTAGTTGAGGGTACATAAATAAAACCAGAAGCGACTCACCAAATTCCAAACACATCAATGCACACTAGACATATGTAGGTAGGTACGCAAACAACATGCTGTCGCAAGAATCACTTGCCGTCGCTAGAGCGCCGTAACAGCGCGACGGGAAACCATCAATCGGCACATGGAATTTCAACACAAATATTATTAACACAACAATCATCGACGCTTCATATTTTCCCGTTTTTTTTGTTACGACAATTTTTAACAAAGACTAACAGAGATTTATTACAATTAGTCAATATAGCACATCAAAATGAATTGAACACTCCTAACCTTCAAATGTACAGTAGATTAGCATTTAGTACTTTTTACAATCATTATTCTTTGATAATAATATTCTAATCATGGATAGCTTTTTTTTTATAACCCAACAAAACGTATAAAACTTGTAAAACTCCTTAATGTTTTACAAACTCTCAAGCAACAAAAATAACATATAACCAAACTGTAGGTATTACATCACCTGATTTACGCTAGTGGGCGTTGTCCTTGATCCAACTTCTGATGTCGCAGCACAACACAACATTCATGCATCATGTGTCATGTCATGTATGTCAGGTTAGGTTAGGTGTAGGTACATCAGGCCGAGGCTGGGAGAGGTATTATGCAACCTCTCCCATCGTCAGGAACAATCAGGATGCACAATCGCATTACGGTTTCGTAGAAATAACACAAGTTGAACCATTAATAGTTTATTAAGCTACTGCCAGTTCGGAATACTAAGCGTGGGAAGAACTGGTAAGAAACCCACTTATCTATTACATAGGCTGATACATAACACAATTGATTAATATTACGTCGGCCAGCAGTGCCTGGGCCGTGGCTATGTATAGCCAAAGCCAAGCATAATAATTAATTCGTTTACACAAATTAATTACCCAATGAGTCAAGGATAAGCTAGTCGCGAGATACCACAAGTGCACCGAGCCAAGCTAAAGCCAAGACTGCCCGAACTGCGGTCGTTCCGCCTGTTTTATACAGGTGTCAAAACAAGTCCCGCAGTGGGGATATATATATATATATATATTTATGTGTAATAATATTAATAATTTATAGTTATAGTTAATGTTTTGTTGTTAGTTAGTTTGTTCTTTATGTATAGTTTTAAATTTGAATCATGACGGACACTGTTGTATGCAGGAAGCGGTTATGTGCCCGTGACTTCACCATACGGCCCAACGGAAGACCAGCACTGGTAATTTATACCAGTACACGCTGAGTTGAGGCCGTATTTGTTATAAGCATGTTGTTTTTTACTAGTTTGTTGTTTAGTTTTAATTTAATTTACTTGTTTATAATGAATAAATATTTCTTTCTTTCTTTCTTTCTTTCTTTCTTTCAATAAGTTACCAACAACACTCCCTTTATGTCATATTATTATGTATACCTTTCTAGAATATCCTGTGCACTATATCATTGTTTGGCGCTGAGTTCCCCTACTAGTGAAAGGAATGTTGTATGGGCTAAATACTAACATGATACGCGATGTACCCTTGTTGTAGAAATCTGTATTTTTTTTTGTTATCCTAGCACGGCAAAGTGATCACACTGCACCTACGCAGTGCCATCCAATTAGAGTATCCAGTAGCGAAAGACAATCTATCGCTCGCTACTCAATACTATTATGCAGGCCCGGTTCTTCACACTACGCCACGAACAAGAAGGTGAATAAGCGGTCCATGATCTAGTGTCAGAGCACTTAGAAGGCCGCAAAACGGCCAAACATCATCGTATCAAACAGTAAGCTCAAATATAAAATATGAATCCTTTTTTTAATGTCTGATTAAAATTGTATAACTCTGATGAATCGACTTAACGTTTACCGTTCACTTTCAACCAAACAAATCGTGATCGAATCATAAATAGTACGTATTACTTTACTTAAACACATCCTAAACCCCAACATAAAACGTCGGTTTCATAGATTTTATGTGATTGAATAGACCTCAAATCATCCAATCCCATTGGCGTTGTTTAAAGTCAAACCCTTAAAAGCAAACATGACTATAACTTATAGATAAGGTTTAAGGAATGTTAGCGTGCCTGAAGGGAAAAACAATAAAGCCCGAGATCATACAGTGACGACTGGCGACAACCGCAATGGCTTTGCGGCAGACGGCTGTGAGCAACAGTTTGTGCACACTACTCTGTCCACTGTACAACTCGAACTAGTAATTAGCAGTTAGTTCGCAGGGTATAACGGACCAGGTTAGGGATTGCGATGCACTATTCGGAAGTGATGAAGGGCTATGAGATTCTGGCAGGAGTTTATCTATGCTATCAGTTTTAGCTCATTACGTCATAAAAACTAGATTCAGTTTGTATATGTTATTTGAAGTTATACCAAAAATATTGTAAATCGTGAGTTCAAAACTAGAACAAATGGTATACAGCACTGATTTTTCAAAGTGACGTGTGCTATCAATAATTATATTTTGTTTTAACGGCGAAAGAAAACATCGTGAGGAAACCAGCATATCTGAGAATTCCTATAAGAATTTCAGAAGTATGTGAAGTCTACCAACCCGCATTAGGCCAGCGTGGTGGACAAATGCCTAAACTCTCGCATTAGTAGACGAGGCCCATCGTCCAACAGTAGGATAATGTTTAAAACAGGGCTGGTTTTATTATTAGGAACATGACAAAATATTAGTATTTTTATGAAAAGAGTAATTGGACAGAATTGCAGCATATCAGGTTCTATACCATTCAACCGTACGCCATGAAAGTTGGTATACATAGGTATTTGAGCGGGGGGAAAATTATAGTGCTATATATTTTTTTGTAAATGGTCACTAGATGGCGTTGCAACACATCGATTAAACTTTATCATGCACGTAATTCTGCGGACAAATGATAGTTTCATATTTATTTTTTTCACAAAGATGCTCTTTGTTCTTCTATACTTAATTTTTCTAAATGATAAGACGAAATATAATTATGCTATTAATACATGTGCTATATGAGTAAAACAGATTCGTGAAAATTTTAAATACTTTAATTACGCAGAGACTAATAAAGTTAGGAATGAGTTGTAGACGAGTTTTCAGCTCTAGTTAACTCGTGGAATTTTTCCTTTATACATTTAAACATTGTATTACCGCGCTTAAAACAGAATGAGTTATTTAAACAGTTGTTTTGAAGTTTTAATTGAATTCACAAACTTCTTTGTTTAATTTTACGCATAATTTGGAATGAGAATGATAATGACTTGATACAAAATTATTGATTTTAGGATAGTAATGAAAATCTGAAACCTTTTGAGAATGTGTTGTGAGAATTAATGTAGATATTTTGTTTATCGCTTATTACATTTTATTTATTTTTTTTAACGGCCTTTTTATGTCCTACTGCTACAAATGCCTCCCTTTTCCACTTCCACAGCTCTCTGTAATCAGCCATATTGCGCCATTGCTAAGAAAAAGCATCCAGGTCGTCCCTCCATCGCATTCTTAGTATTCAGTAGCGATTTTCGCCCACCTTTCTGGATGCATTCTACAGATGTGGCCGAACCAGTCCCATTTTAGCTCTGCACAGGTTTTCCCCACAACAGTAACTCTTTAATTTAATGTCACATATTAATCAATATTCTATCAGAAATTAATAACACATTTTAATAAAATAATAAAAAATGTAATGACTTTGTATTAAAAATAATTTAGCCTTAACCTTGTTTAACAATAATACACCTGTTTCTGAATTTTTAGGCATTGCATCATAGTTTTTTTTAAATCTATATATGTATTTAAATTATCCAAAAGTTTGGATTAAACACTTTCATTGTCAGCGTGCGGTATATACTCTAAAATACTATTAAATGAAGGAAATATGTTTGAATATATTTATACAAAATATAAGTAATTTTAAACGCAGTTAGTACGATAGTTTACATGTCTTAAGATTTTGTGATATTTATTTATTTTTACAGACATTAGTTTTATAGTTTGCAATTATAACACAGCCGTGTTAAATAAATTACATTAATAAATAAATAACACCCAACAGTCACACACATAGCCCCGACCCCACACTAGATACAAGTCTTGTGTCGTGGGTATCAGGGACTACAAGACTTTCGGTCGCATTACACCCAGAATGTGGGAATCGAACCCATGGTATCTCATTTCACAGCCGCCTACTCGCCCACAGCGCCACGGAGGCTGTCAAAAGATAAAATTTTAACAACGAAATACATAAACGATCGATTAGAAGGTAAATAAAAAATATAAAGTTTTAAAGTTTCGCTCGCATGATTCTTTTTAAACTTATAACTAAACAGTATTCATAAGTTTCTTCGAACTTTATGTTGCCTCTGCCATTCATTGAAGTGACTGGAAAATTTGAATCCTAAAAATATAACGAGTGAGAAATCTTCTCACCCATACCCTAATCCTACTTAATATTATAAATGCGAATATTTGGATGGGTGGATGGATGGATGTTTGGTACTCAATCACGCTACAACGGCAGGACGGATCTGGTTGAAATTTGGCACAGAGATAGATTATAGTCTGGAATAGCACATAGGCTACCCTTTTTACCCAGAAAAATGTACAGTTTCCGTGGGATAGTTTTTAGTTTTTCACAAAGCAAGGGATCGACTTGATTTTTTGCATAGTGGTAGTTTAGGATTAGAAAATGATATAGGCCACTTTTTATCCCGGAAAAATGCACGCTTCCTATGGCATAGAAAGGTGTAATAGCTTAAGATGCCTCCATGGATACTTCCAAAAATAAACTCCACGCGGGCGGAGCCGCGGGCAACATCTAGTATTTCATATTTATAAATATTATCTATTTACGCTACTAAAATGGTACATATTCATTAAAATAGAACATTTATTTTTTGTGAAAACCTTGTTTTACTTTTATACATAGAACACCAAAATGCTTTTTAAAAATGCAGAATCCAAAAAATGTGCGGTCCCGTCTTCACGCATTCAAGTGTTATTTAATAAGGCCAAAAATGTAACGACTTTGTTAATACTTGGCAGCCCTAATTAGCAGGTAGGGCTGACACGCGCCCGACCGTTATTGTGGTCAAGGGAGCAGTTTTCGCGACACCTGTGCCCTCTACGCGTGAGCGACTTCTGCTCATAAAGCGAAATTAAATTTAAATAAAGAATTTATGAAGAATAGATTAATTTATTCTCATTAAACCGGTAGCAACAGTAGTAAAGTAGGTGTAATAAATACTGTGTACACTATGACAAAACAATAGCTTTCACATTTGGGGGTCGGCGAAAGCAAAAAATCATACGTCATTTAGAAATTACTTAAATATGAAATGGGTACAGGCTATTTGACAACATTGAAAATACACTGCAAATTGTGGTGATCCTGTTAGATAATAGCTTAAAAAACCATATTTCACTTAATTTTAAACAACATAATGTATATTTTTTGGAAATTAAACGAAATAAAATACAACATTTATTTAAAATTTTATATGTGATGTGAACACTCTGTTATTGGTTGCAACTCTGGTGACGTCACATGCAAGTAAACATAGTTTCTTCGAGTGATTTTAGTTCGCGTTTTATGTTTTCTGGGTGATAAATTCTATTGTTGATGTATTTTTGAAGCAGTTTGTTTTATCAACAATTATCATAAAACTTAGCTTTCCTTATCAGTATTAGCTTGTTTACTTGCATGTGACGTCACACGTGTCATATGATCAGCGCCATTACAGAAATAGCGTTTTTGCCGCGGTTTTGGAGATTTAAACTTTAACATTGTTTTTTATTAAAAATACAGTAGATTTCCCGGAAATATCAATATAGTGTGCTTATTGTGTAATATATAATAGTTTTAAA
The DNA here is from genome assembly GCA_905220505.1 of Laothoe populi. Taxonomy (NCBI): domain Eukaryota; kingdom Metazoa; phylum Arthropoda; class Insecta; order Lepidoptera; family Sphingidae; genus Laothoe; species Laothoe populi. The sequence goes on from HG992156.1 coordinate 2,324,496, forward strand.
TCATTTTCGAAAAACAGCCTATTGAGCTGAATACTAACATATTACTGTCGCGACGCGTGCTCGTATTTTGTGGCACAGATTATATTATCCTTCATCAATATTCCGCGATTTTTAATTATGTCGTATGGTAAGGGGGTCCCGACCCCCTATACCCCTTGGATAAGTCCATGACTGTGCAATAAAGAATTTTAATTGTTATTAATAATTAATAATGTGTAATTAAGTATTTTAGAGTCTATATATAACTAGGTTGATTTGTTATGTTTGTCCGATAAACGAATAGATCTATCAGACATGGATTACCTGTTAATTGGAGAAAAGCTTCAGATCTCACCTAAATAGTTTCGAATACCAATTAGGACCGAAAACGGTACTCCAGAACTATTGGCAACTTAACTAAGCTTCAAAGTTTGATTTCGGATAGTCGTTATTAGCTTCTTCATGTGTCTGCATCATACAGAAGGTCCTATGACGTTTGCCTAAACTTTCAGGAGTCGGCATTCAATTCCAACTTTAAATATATCTAAAACTATTTAATTGCAAGATGAGGGGCACGCAATCTTTTCTTTGTTTTTTTTTATCCTGACACGTCAAAATGGCCACACCGCATCTGATGGTAAGCGCAGTACCGTCCAAATAGAGTATCAAGTAGTGAGATACACAATGTTGTTATAGACAAACTCATACGTTTAATTTTAAGGCATTACACGAATTACGACATCTTTAGAGCTAGATTAGATAGATTTTTACGCTAGTTTCTTGCCCATTCTTCTCTAGCAAATCTTCATTCCTGGTGGTAGAGAAAAAAAATGACTGAATCTAAATAATGTATAACATTTCATCGATTCAATAAATATTTGATTTTGATATCATCGTTATTTGTTATTATTTATAAAAAAGACAAACTAAAGTGAGATTGGGCAGGACGTGTTGTTCCAATGTGTAGAGTTTGGCAAAAACTGCCACCGCGTGGGTAACTTCTAACCGACGGAGGCGTGGTAGTCCTAGAAACAAATGGCGGGTCGACTTATTTGAAACTACGTGAAAAGGCACTTAATAGGGATCAATGGAAGGAAATGGGGAGTCCTTTGACCAGCAGTGGGACACAATAGGTTAATTAGACATGCAATACGTAATATTAAGGTTTTAAACGAATTACTTTATTTTCATCGTAATTTGTGTAATATCAGGGATCGTAGATCGCGATCTGACACATTTTACCGATCGCTTGTGACTTCATTTCCGCAAAAGTAAAATGCAGCAGTGTTTTATGGCCGCGCGGGAGTTACTGTCATAAAATATTACACCCACGGTTCGACGAGCTTAATGCCGCCCCGTGTCATAGTTGAACCAATTGATATTGATACTTACATAACATACATACATACATATACACTCACGCCTGTAATCCCCGAAGGGGTGGGCAGAGGTGTAACTAGTACACCCACTTTTCAGTCCCATGATGTGATAGGGGGCGAGCCTATCGCCATACCGGGCACAGATTCCAGACTCCGGGCTAATACTGGGAATTTCTGGATAGAAAAACCCAACATTAAATTAACTTAAATAAATTGGCACAGAATAAGCAGCGATAGCCTAATTGGTAGTGGACTGTTGTGACGAAAGTCGTATGTTCGAAACCAGCTCAAATGGCATACCTCTGAGTTTTCCAAAGTTACGTGTGTATACATTGTTAATTATCGCTTGCTTTCACGGTGAAGGAAAACATAGTGAGGAAACCTGCATTCCTGAGATTTTTTATACGAATTCACAGGTATGTGATATCTACCAACTCGCATTAGGCCAGCGTTGTGGACTACGTCCTACTCCCTCTCACCAGTAAGGGGGCCCGTGCCCAGCAACAAAAAAACAGAGAATCAAATTTAAGCTGATAGGGCTACGCTCTAGACAGTCTGCGGTATGAATACCAATTCCAGGCTCCAGCTTGATACTGAGTATTTCTAAATAGAATAACCGAATACCACTTTACCCGACCCGGGAATCGAACCCGAGACCTCAGCACAGCAGCAGTCGTAACGCATGCGCAATTACAACTGCGCCACCGAGGCATTGTCATGTATGTATAATTCAGTTACATACATACAAACATACATATACACTCACGCCTGTAATTCTCGAAGGGGTAGGCAGAGGTGAAACCAGTACACCCACTTTTCGCCGAATTGCGGTCCCATAATGTGATAGGGGGCGAGCCTATCGCCACACCGGGCACCATTCCAGACTCCGGGGTAATACTGAGTATTTCTAGGTAGAAACACCCAACATCACTTTACCCGACCCGGGAATCGAACCCGAGACCTCAGCACAGCAGCAGTCGTAACGCATGCGCAATTACAACTGCGCCACCGAGGCATTGTTATGTATGTATAATTCAGTTACATACATACAAACATACATATACACTCACGCCTGTAATTCCCGAAGGGGTAGGCAGAGGTGTAACCAGTACACCCACTTTTCGCCGAATTTCGGTCTCATAATGTGATAGGGGGCGAGCCTATCGCCACACCGGGCACCATTCCAGACTCCGGGTTAATACTGAGTATTTCTAGGTAGAAACACCCAACATCACTTTACCCGACCCGGGGATCGAACCCGAGACCTCAGCACAGTAATCGTAACGCATGCGCAATTAGAACTGCGCGACCGAGGCAGTCATATAATTCAGTTATTTCTGTGGACTATCGGGCAATGGGTATATCCAATTATACTTGTCATTGTTCATATTTCTTACTTTGTTTTTGTATTGAAAAAAGCTTAATCCTGGATGCGATCAGGCGGGATTTGCCGTTACATTATTCTTATTTTTAGTTTAGCGAAAAAACAAGGGACCCTCGTCACAACGGATTTGTTAACTGAAAAAAAGATGTTCAATTCGGTTTTTATGCTTTGTTACGTGAGCTGATCAAGATACGCGCAAGCAAAAAGGCCGGAATTGTACAACAACCTTCTACGGATCACACCCTCTCAACAAATTACAACTTACAAGAACTACGATGGCCTTTATTACATTTCTGTTTTGAATTTCCTTATTTGTTTTGGCTTATTGAAACATATTAGGGCTTTGTCTACGCTAGCTTCTTGCAAGGTAGACTTTATATGCCTTTGAAATTCTAACGAAGAGTTGTCAAGGTTTCCTCACGATATTTTGCTTTACCGCCAAGCGAACCATTAACAATCAAAACACATGATGCGCAAAAAGTCTTGAAAAAAAAGATGTCATCGGGCTTGTTTTTTTTTATCCTGGCACGGCAATGTGACCACACTGCACCTGATGGTAAGCGCAATGTCATCCAAATAGAGTATAGAGTAGCGAGAGACAATTTATCCCCCGCTACTCAACACAATCATCATTCTTCACACTACGCAGGGTCTAGTGTTGCACTCTTGCGTGTGCCACTATGGCGGGTTTTTCACCCTGTGTACGGTGGTCGCTATCTGGGCGGATATGAATATCCTACCAGCAGCAAAAACTTGTTTCAAGCTTCGTCGTTCAACTCGGCAGTTCATACCTCTCAGTTTAGCTATCACTGCTTAATAATTAATAACTCAAATACAATTTTTTTTGTATGTTCTACAATAACAAACAATGACACACTTGAGGTATAATTACAATAAAGAACTGGCAACTAACTGACTGGTTAAGAGGCAAATTGAAACCTATAAAACTTTATAATTATTTATTTAGGACCGCTAACATCTGACTTATTCCCATGAGAAGCTCAAACTGTAAAGTGACAGTTTTGAAACTCGATTACGATAATAACTTTTAGTTTAATCACCGCTCTAATGCAGTGATAGATGTTCGATAATTAAATTAATAAATACCTTAATGAAACATGTTATGTGTATAGAATTATTAGGATTAGAAGGCCTCTTAGATTCCGGATTTACGACGGGATATGGCGGATTTTTGTCGGCTACAAACCCCCATGGTTGTCTCCATCAATACTTCGGAAGAATTCCGGGACCTTTATAAGAAACACGACAGAACCCTGGAGGGGTGCTACGCTGCCAAGAAGGGAGCATGTCTTTTTCCCGTTAGTTTGCAAGAGTGATTGCAATTATCGGTGCCGTCGGAAGCTGAAATACCACATATTTTTTTTTATTTGCCGGCCAATATTCTTTAAAACCCTTTATCGGACTATTATGAACATAAAAAAATTCGCTGAAGCGGTCCAGCCGTCTTCAAGTGACGTGCTTACTTTTAAACAGCGTTTAGTTTATATTAAATTATGTTATTTATTTATCCACCAAGTTTTTAGGCATAACATTAGATCCCAAACTTCAATGGGGATCTCGCATATCTGTACTATCCAAGAAATTAAGTGCCGCAGCTTATGCTGTGAGTAAAATACGTCAGTTGACTGACGCTAACACGGCTAGGTTAGTCTATTTGGCGTATTTCCATAGTTTGATGTGCTACGGGATTCTACTATGGGGTGGTGCTGCTGACATCAATATTATCTTTACTCTGCAAAAGCGAGCTATAAGATCTATCTACTCGCTAAGTACTAGGAGTTCTTTGAGAGAGAAATCCAAAGAAAATAATATAATGAGAGTAGCATCACAATTTATATTCGCTAATTTAATGTATGTTCATAAGAATATACAACAATTTCCTAAAATTAGTGATGTTCACAGTGTAAATACTAGAAACAAAAATAACCTTGTTAGTTATAAAACAAGGCTCCACAAAATCAGCAACTCTTTCAAGGGTCTTTGTATACGCTTTTACAATAAGGTTCCCAATCATATTAAAGAACTCAATGAAAGATACTTTAAAGCTACTATTAAGCGAAAACGAAGTAATAAAGCCTATTACAAAATTTCGGAATATTTAGATGACCTAAAGGCTTGGGAATAAGTTATCCTATTACTTAGAAGCGTAGCCATTCAATTATTATTGAGAACTTTATATACTTTAAGTAAAGCCAATATATTTTATTTCTTTAACATTGCAAACTTATATGCCTTACATGACTTTACTTCATATTTTTCTAGTATTTTAATTGTTGTATTCAGTCTGGGTATGTCATGCTCGCTAAAGTGTCTGTGCTTGCTGCGGCGCCATGTGCCAGGTCGGTCTCTTCCCTGTAACATGGTTGAGGAGGCCGATGGCTGACACATGTGTCATTACTCGTGAACGGGTGTGGCTCGTGTGGACTGGTCTGCTCAGACTGTTTCAGTAAGGACCAACTGCTTTAAGAAATCGAGATTTTCATCACTCACGATGGTCATGTGCGGCACTAAGCCTTGTAATGATTTTTATTCTCAATATTGCAATAAGGCAACTTAACATACATTGAGCTGCTCTAATCTAATGTAATTAAACTGAAATCGTTTACTAATTGTATGACCAAATATTGTTAACCTGTGTGAAAAGAGCAACGCTAGAGTTTCTTGCCCGTTCTTCTCTAGCGAAACTGCATTCCGAACTGGCGGTAGAAAAAAATGTCTGAATCTAAATGATGTATAACATTTCATGGTTTCAATAAATATTTGATTATATTATTATTATATTATTATTGAAAATATTTTATTTATATAGATTAATGAGCTTTTTCGTATATTATTTACACATAAAGACGCAATCACGCCTGTAATCCCTAAAGGCGTAGACAGAGTGTTACCAGTACACGTCTACATTTCGCCGAGCTTATTAACGTCCCATGATATGACACGAGGGCGAGCCTATTTCGTAGTTTGAGTATTTCGTACTAAAAACCCAATATCAATTTTAACCATTCCGGGATCAAACCCGTGATCTCAGCACATATATCGTATATTATTATTAAAATTATGAACATCACGACAGTACAATTTGAAGGACTCGATTTGGTCGAAAAATTGGTTATTTTTATTGAAAATGTATCATACTTTTTACGCACGAATAGGTATGACAAATCGGCAATGGCGGCTACCTCAAATGATGTAGCTGAAAAAATATGATACACACATAAGTTCACGACCGAATCTCTGACGGGGTGAGCAGTCGCATATTTACGGTAATCAGGATTATTTCCATTGTATGATATATGAACCTAGCATAATAATATAATGGGCTGGAAGTATTTTTTTTTATTGGCAATACATTAAAAAATTTGGCACCTAACCGAGGTATTGAACTCAGGACTTAGCTGAAATCACTAGACCAATGAAGCGATATGAAAAGTGTAATATTTATATTGTAATAAAACGAAATTTACGGATTCTATCGCGGTTTATTTTACTTTTTTAACCCGACGTTTCGAAGGCTTTACAGCCTTCATGGTCACGGGGGAGACTGAGCTGTATGTCGTCACGAAAGTATAGTGCAATGTTTCTACCCTCCATATAGTTGATATTTAATTTTTATTTTGTTGTAGTCCGATCTACGCAGAAAGAGCTCACAAAGTCTTGAGGCCTGGCAGTTGGTCTTTTGGGTTCCGATTTAATTAAATGTATAATTGGATCCCAGGCTGGTGCTAGCTTCCAACCATCTTCTCTATTGAAATTTGGATGTTTTTTAATTTCAATAGCCTCGCGAATCATCCTAGGCAGGAATCGGTGTTCTTTGGCAAGGATTTGTGGTTTGTCAAATCGAAGATAATGCTTGGAGCCTTCCTCTGAATGTTCAGCAACTGCAGACTTCGTAGAGCGTCGGTGTTTTACGTCAGCTATATGTTCTTTTACGCGGGTCCCTATATTTCTTTTTGTTTGACCAATATAAGAGAGTCCACAGTCACAATCTATTTTATAGATGCCCGGTTCTTGTAGAGGTATATGACACTTAACAGGTGGTAGGAATTGACTTATCTTCTTGGGCGGCTTATAATAGGTTTTAATAGAAGCACGCTTCAGTACATAGCCAATCTTGTCAGTGACGCCTCGGATGTATGGTAAAGTAACCGGGACACGCTCGACTGTGGCTGGTTTCACTCGGTTTCTGTGATGACGGCGAGGAATTTGGAGCTTGTTGTCTTGCAGTACTTGCTTGACATGTTGCAGCTCAGCGGCCAGATGTTTCTCATCACAGATTCCTTGTGCTCTCTGAAACAAAGATTTACCCACGGTAGCTAACTGTTTTGGATGGTGGTGAGATTCACCATTAAGGTATTTATCAGTATGGGTCTTTTTTCTATATACAGTATGGCTTAAAGACTGATCAGGATTACGGATAACTAAGACATCTAAGAATGCAAGAGAATTATTTTGTTCTAACTCCATAGTAAATTGAATTTTATTATTAACTGAGTTAAGGTGATCTAAAAATGCAGTTACTTTATCAGATGGTAAAATTGTGAATGTGTCATCTACATACCGCTTGTAAAACCTTATTGGAACAGGGGTTGTGCTTAAGGCTGTCTCCTCAAAGTCCTCCATGAAGATATCGGCGACTACCGGAGACACGGGTGAGCCCATAGCTACTCCATCCACTTGCATGTAGAATTGACTATTCCACAACATGTAGCCAGATGTAAGGCAATGGTTCAGTATTTCTGCATATGCTAGGGGCATGCTGTTCTCGGCTAACTTCTTAGAGACAATTTTGATGCAGTCTTGTACAGGTAAACTTGTAAAGAGAGACGTAACATCAAAGCTTACCATGGTTTCATTGTCAGCTAATTGTAGGTGTTTAATATCACTGACAAATTGGTATGAATCCTTCACAGATGCTCTGGTCTTCCCTCTAAGTGGTGAAAGCACCTTTGCTACGTGCTGAGCCAATCTATAGGTTGGTGTGTCGATCTGACTCACTATGGGACGTAGCGGAGCATTAGCCTTATGTATTTTTGGTAACCCATACTGTTTGGGAGGTTTTGCACACGATGGAATGAGTAAGGATACATCCAGGTTTAATGTGTTAGAGTACTTACTTATTAAAGAGCTGGTAGCCTTTAAAACTTTATTAGTGGGGTCTGTTTTCACCTTTTTGTAAGTACTCTCGTCCGACAAAAGGTGTTCGATTTTACCTTTTTACAGCCTCCGTGGCGCTGTTGGCGAGTAGCCGGCTGTGAAACGAGAGGCCGTGGGTTCGATTCCCACACCGGGACAAATGTTTGTGTGCGAGACAGATATTTGTGTCCGGGGTCTGGGTGTTGTGAGACCGAAAGTCTCTCGTAGTCTCTGATACCCACAACACAAGACTCGTATCTTAGTGTGGGGTCGGGGCTATGTGTGTGACTGTTGGGTGTTATGTTGGGTGTTATATATTATTATTACTGTTATAATCTGACGTATCCATTACAACCGTCGCATTACCTTTATCTGCACGGAGAACAGTTAAGTCCTTCTGTGATCGCAAGTTCTTTAAAGCGATATATTCATGTTTTGAAAGATTTGGTTTCGGCGTTACCTTCTGACGTAAGATAGACGAAATATCTTGACGTATTGCCTCCGAATCTTCCTTTTTTAAACTAAAAGACCAACTGCCAGACCTCAAGACTTTGTGAGCTCTTTCTGCGTAGATCGGACTACAACAAAATAAAAATTAAATATCAACTATATGGAGGGTAGAAACATTGCACTATACTTTCGTGACGACATACAACTCAGTCTCCCCCGTGACCATGAAGGCTGTAAAGCCTTCGAAACGTCGGGTTAAAAAAGTAAAATAAACCGCGATAGAATCCGTAAATTTCGTTTTATTACAATGTATAATATTCGCGTAAACATAAGAAACCATTATGTAATATTTATAATTAATTTTTACTATGCCATGTTTTTAGTTATGAACTTTGCTTTCACTTCATTTGTAAATCTGCGAATTACTTAGGATTAGGAAATTTGGAAGCCATTTTGGATCTCAACAGAGGAAAATAATTAAATGTAAGGAAATGAAAGCCATGGCGGATTGAAGGGCGTCCGAATAATTTGATTAAAACTCTACCAAATTGTTGTAAATATATTTTACAGGACTCTAATGTGTATGAGTTTATTTTTGATTTTTTTATTCTGGCACGGCAACTTGATCACACTGCACCTGATGGTAAGCGCAGTTCCATCCAACTAGAGTATCTAGTAGCTAGAGAAAATCTATCCCCCACTTATCAACACAATCATGCCGGCCTTCTTCTTCACACTACGCCATGGGCAAGAAGGTGAATAAGCGGGTCTAGTGTAAGAGTACTCATAAGGCTGCAAAACGATCAAATATCCTACCCCAACTCTAGAACCCCGATTTTTTTTCAGACTTATTAACGTAACGGCGTCATTTATCTTAAAAATAATTGACATGTAAAATTAATATTTAATGACGCTACTGGTTTAAATTTGTGCAAAAAATATCTTATAATAACTAATCAAAATATTTTATTTCACTTTGAATACAATTAAAATATCGTGATTTCAGTATGTTAAACAATAGTTTAACGTCATTGAAAACCGTATCCAAGGGACAACCCTATCTGTTACAATTTAAACATAATCCTCTGAATTGTATTTAACAGTGGCACAGGGCTATCGCTAATTCAAACTTACTGACAATCCTTTTACCGACCGTAAGTCTGTGTTCAATTCTAGATGAGTTGTCAAAACACCAACCCAAATTAGAGGCTCTTTCGTTCACAAATCTCCCGTGACAAGGGTTTGCCCGAAGCCGTACGAGAGAGTACCAGTACGGCCAAAGATAAATAAATTTACAAGACATGACATTAGGCCTTACTTTCCAAGTTTAGGTCTACTCTCAAACACCTGTTGTCATTTCTTATTGGTCTCCATCACTCATTAACACCCTTAATGTCAGGGAAATTATGGATGTATTGTGGACCTTAAATCGAAGGAATACGAATTGGGATAGTGAGGAAATTTCACGTATGAAATGACACTGCACCCACACTAGGTCAAACCTGAATCGTACGTATCAAGAGCAACGTACTACGGTCCCACAACATCCAGACACGAAATAAACACCATTCTGTCAACATTTGTGTCAGTGCGGTAATCGAACCCATGGCCTCCTGTTTCACAACCGGCTACTCGCCCGGGGCGCCACGAAGGCTGTCAAAACGTATATAAATACCGCGTTTGTGGCTTCTTCAGCTTTATTGTTCTGTGTGTACGCTTGCCGTAGTGACGTCAGCTTACCCTTTCTGTGAATGTTATGAAAAATACTATAGCAGGAATGTGGGAGACGTTACCTTACATATTAGAAGATAAAGATTTGTGTTTGTTTCTTTTTAAGGGCTCGTAGCGTTTCAATCTTTTTGTGTTAACGTCATGTGCGCGGGTTTTTGACTAATAAAAACCTTGGATGAAATTTTATGTTACTTTTTGCTGTTGCTGGTATATTCGAAAATAGTCATGTTTTTGTGATGTTTTTTTTTTAGTGCCTCGATAGGCAGGCTCGATAGGCCACCTGATGGTAAGTAGTCACCGCCGCCCATAGACTTCTGCAATACCAGGGCACAGCAAAGCCGCTGCCTACCGTTAAATGATGTGTTAGTCCATAGTGATTTGTAGATTTGTTTGCAACTTCTGTGTCATGAAAAGAGTCGTAGGTAATTGTGCAGCGCATTCGAGTACATGTGGTTTAATATTAGGCTTAAAAACAATGGTATTGCGAAAAAAGTTGCGCTTCTGTCGCGTATACTGACTTGCAGGCCAAGATTATTTTATTTACTGTGAATTTTCGGAATGAAAATATTACAATTTACGCAAATAATAGCATTACATTGCGGTATCCGAAGTGTACTAAAGACAGTGTAGTCTTTAAACGGTGTCAAATAATGAAAAGCTGCATCCCTTATTTAGCTGGTGGTAGGATATTCATATCCGCCCGGATAGCAACCACCGTACACAGGGTGAAAAACCCGCCATAGTGGCACACGCAAGTGTGTCGCGTTCCGGGATCAGCCAGTGTACATCCGGTTTTTTGGGGGTCTAGAGTTGGGGTACAATGTTTGGCCATTTTGCGGCCTTCTGAGTACCCTGACAATAGACCCTCGACCGCTTCTTCACCTTCTTGCCCATGGCGTAGTGTGAAGGAGCAGGCCGGCATGATTGTGTTGAGTAGCGGGGGATAGATCGTCTCTCGCTACTCGATACTCTAATTGGACCGTACTGCGCTTACCATCAGGTGAAGTGCGGTCACTTTGCCGTGCTAGGATAAAAAAAAAAAAAAAAAAAAACCCCACTTGCGCACTTTCATCTACAACATGCACCTTCCTGTGTACCTACGCATGCCTTTCGGATCAGAGTACCTATGTTTGTGGTATTAATTTTCGTTCATATGGAGCCACAAAAGATCCAACTGACAATTTCATACTTGTAAGTAAATGCAGTTTAAAGTTTGACAGCGAATTTAAAAATAGTACTATGAAATAACTAATTGAAAATTAGTTGTTTTATAAAACATGACAAGTTTTTTTAGATTAATATCATCAAACTGCCTGGATCTTGTGCACATATGAAACTTGATTAGGAGATGATGGCTATGTATTTAACTCGATTTCATAAAAATGTTGGTTGGATCTTATCTGCTGAACAGGGTCCAATTATAGAAATAATACTTGCGTGTACATATGTGTTGACATATGCCACTAGAAGATGTAATAGTTATAATTGCTGTTCGGAATATAACAGTACTGGTGATAGCATATTCGTATCCGCCCGGATAGCGACCGGATAGCGGTTGTACACAGGGTGTAAAACCCGCCATAGTGGCACACAAGTGTGTCGCGTTCCGGGATCAGCCAGTGTACATCCGGTTTCTGTCGGGGGTCTAGGGTTGGGGTACGGTGTTTGCCGTGTTGCGGCTTCTGAGTACTCTAGACTAGACTCTCGACCGCTTCTTCACCTTCTTGCCCCGTGGCGTAGTTTGAAGAAGCTACAGTCCGGCATGATTGTGTTGAGTAGCGAGGGATAGATTGTCTCTAGCTACTTGATACTCTAATTGGACGGTACTGCGCTTACCATCAGGGGCAGTGTAGTCACTTTGCTGCGCCAGAATAAAAAAAATGTAATAGTAAAAACGAATTCGATAAATAAGCATGTTTTAAATTTTATGGGATTTGATGTCCTCGATTCTGGTCGCGTGATGTCTATCCTCAGGGAACATTACGACATACAAACATTACTAAATTAATTTGACATCTTACTACTTTACGAGGCAAATATACATTTTGTTGATTAGTTAAAGCGTAATACAAACTCGGCTATGGGTCAATTTAAAACTTTCGGTATAGAATAGGATAGTAGACTGTTTTTTGGAAACCGTTTTAATTTATTTTTCATGGTCTATATTATTAAAATATTATCATGAATAAACATAAAACATAAGTTTTCAAGTTTTTTTTTGTATTTTTATAAACCATCTTTATTTTTCCCACCAAAACGCTACCAACTGTCTCGTGTGACGTAACCATCCGCTAAACTAAAAGACGTTTGGCTCAGCGTTTAATAGATGTTCCAAACGGTGAGGTCATGCATGACTGATCTGTGTATCATGTCACGTGACAAAATGCTTTATTATTACATATTTGTGCCTTGAAAATATATAATAATCACATATAAATTAACAAATTGGTTTAATGTTCGATATTTTTAGACTAAAATCTATTATAAAAAACAAAATTCTATCAGGTTTTCACTTACTGTAAACTACTCTTTTGGTATATACATTTTATACTTTTGACAGTCTCCGTAGCGAAGCCAGCGAGTACCTGTAGCTGTGAATCGAGAGACCGCGGATTCGATTCCCGCGCCATAACAAATGTTTGTGCCATCCACAAATAGTTTATCGGGTCTGGGCATTGTAGGACTGTAGTCCCTCGCAGTTCTTTATTCTCATGACACAAGTTTGACCTAGTGTGGGGTCAGAAATATATGTGTGATTGATGGGTGTATTTGTAGGTATCTAAAGCTATTCATTATTAAATTAATGTATTTATTTGAAATATAAACCATCCCACCAAAACACTCTTAAAACTCAAAATCACAAACCAGAGTAAAGATTCACAAACCCCTTTATTCTGAAATTAGTTAAAATTAATGAAGTATAATTTTCACAATTGCAAGAAACATAAGTTACTGAAGAGATTCCCGCGTTGCCTTTATCATCACAAGTGATATATGTGCAAAAGTTTGCCGACAACTTCCTGATATCGTTTGTATCAAGTTGGCTGACGCAGTTCTAACGCGAAGTGTAAAGCCGCCATAAAATGGGAATTCGTCCTCGCCGAGATAAGAAGTTGCGAGTCCACGGCCGACCGAGATAAACTGAGAGTATCCATCATGGTTAATTACCGCTCTTTTAACAGTTTACGTCTGAAGTGGGGAACGTCACGTCGCGATGTGACAGCGTTCGTGACGTAGATGTTTTGTTTTAGAGGGTATCTTACAAGATCTTAAGCATATAATATGGTGTTTTATCTTCTTTTACTATCTCAATCGAATATGTATTCCTTTTTTATGCCTGAATAGGCAGACGAGCAGACGGGCCACCTGATGGTATAGTCACCACCCATAGACTTCTGCAATGTCAGGGTACAGCAGAGCCGTTGCCTAAATTACTGCGTTGTTTACAGTTCTAAACAGTAATTTTTTTGTCTCATGTGAATGTGACTTTTTATCCTGGCACGGCAAAGTGGTGCACCTGATGGTAAGTGCAGTGCGGTCCAATTAAAGTATCGAGTAACCGGAGACGATCTATCCTCCCTACTCAACACAATCATACCGGCCTGCTTCTTCACACTACGCCATGAGCAAATGAAGGTGAAGAAGCGGTTGAGGGTTTTTTGTTAGAGTACTCAGAAGGCCGCGAAACGGCCAAACATCGCCTCTAGACCCCCAACAAAAACCGGATTTACACCGGCTGATCCCGGAACGCGATACACTTGCGTGTGCCACTATGGCGGGATTTACACCCTGTGTACGGTGCTCGCTATCCAGGCGGATATGAATATCCTACCACCAGAAGTTCAACTTGTTCAAAGAATGTATGTATTTTGTATGTAAATAATTTTTATATAATGTAATGACAAATTTCAAAAGACCTACAGCTGATTTCTTGGTGATTCTACTCAGACCAGTGGGCATTTCCGAAGCACCAGTACTTTAACATTATTATGTAAATGTAAAATTATCATTATCCATGTAAAAACCATTATGATAGTCTCACAAATGACACAGACTTCAATAAAAAACACATTATGCGTCCCTATAAAATTTGAGGGTTGCCCTCGATTTTTCTGAGATCCCGTCATCAGATCCTTACTTGGTGCCAATGGGACCACCTTGGAAGTATATTCTATGAAACAAAAAAAAAATTCTCGAATCGGTCCAGGCTCGAGAACCTCCTCCTTTTTTGGAGTCGGTTAAAAAGTGCCCCAAGTGGCCTAATTTACTAAATAAATGATTTGATTTGATATAATAAATAACATGATGTACACAGTAAAATTTTGTACCAAAGTTGTAGTTTTTGTTCGACTGCTAAATCTGAGTTATTGAAATAATACTCATTTTACTGATTTAAAAGCGGCCTTATTTATTTTTAACCGACTTCAAAAAAGGAGGAGGTTAACAATTAGTCGGAATCTTTTTTTTATGTATGTTACCCGATTACTCGAAGACGCCTGGACCGATTCGAGAAATTCTTTTTTTGTTTAAATGGGTATACTTCCCAGGTGGTCCCATTGGCACCAAGTCAGGATCTGATGTTGGGATCTCAGAAAAATCAAGAGAAACCCTCAAATTTTATAGTGATGCATAATTTGTTTTATATTGAAAACTTTTACTTATTTAATCCTGACTCAGGAGTAGACTTAGTTTCGGAATTTTACAGCCTTCATGGTCACGGGGGGGAGTTGTATATCGTCATAAAGGATAGTGCAATTTTGTTACGTTCATTTAAGAAACAATCAAGTAACGTTGCACTTAGGGCACGCAATACTGGTTATCCGGTTTTCATTTTTACCGGTTAACCGCCTATTTTCGGGATTAATAAGTAAGAAAACCTTTTGTTTTTGTGATAAAATATTTTTTGCATTAGCTACTTTTACCTGTTTATTGACGTAAATGGTTGACACTTGACGTTGCTTTGACGTTTGCGCAGTATGTCTAATTTTTTTTAATTTGGAGTCTTTGTTAACAGTCAACAAAGCAACAGTAAGTGGTAAAAAACTTTATAATACAAATATTCATATTGATAGTTACGTGTATAAGTGTCATATATACCAGCCTATTTTCATCTATACTCTGATTTTTAATTAGATAGACTAAAATGACATTTGGTGGGTTGCCACGTTACCGAAAATTAAAAATAGGATTGTATACTGAGTGATCGAGAATTTCGATAAAAAATTGGAACATCGTGATTAATTTTCTTTTACAATAAATTGTTTAAAGTATTCGTTTGAATTTGCGTTGATTAGTAAATGAAAAACCGCATTTTTTTTTAGTTCTGTTGCGTTAAGATCGCAAGGGATATTCGTACAACCATTCGCGAGCGAAGAAGGAAGATCAATGATGCATAAAATGGCGGATGCCTACCATCGTCACCATATTAATAATATTGGTATATTTCTACACAGGCAATGGAACTAACACACATACCTATTAACATAAAGAGTAAAAAAAATCACAAAATTCTATCGATCGCATTTATTTTATTGTTGATTTCATAATTATTACAAGTAAAATTTATGTAATAAGTTTGTCATTTTATTAATCTTATATTTATTAACACCAAATGAGTTGAATTCAATCGTAAGGTCATGTCACAACAGCTCGATGAATCATTCATAATCAGCCATACTCCAGCACTATGCTCTACGCTTGCAACATTAAAAAAGAAAAGGTCGATCGCAGCTGTCATTTTAGTCTATCTAATTAAAAATCGGAATATAGTATAAGTTTTTTTTTTGTAAATTTTTAATGTATATGATGTGGTTGTGCTTATTAATAAATAAACATAATGTAACAAAAAATAAATAATAAGTGTAAAATGTGGAATTAAAATATTGCTTGCTAATGCGACCTGTGAATCTTCCAGCGGAGCTCAATAGAACAGAATTAAAATGTAAACTTTTCTTCCACGTCTCGCGCTTCTAGGTTAGGCTAGTTGCTTAGTGTTATGTAATAATAAAAGTGATATGTCTGAGAGCATTCTACTTTGGATGCAGCAAAATTGACGCTAACTACTAAGGAATAAAGCGGTCTCAAATTAAATAAATTGTTTTATATTGCACATAAAAATATCCATTTGCCGCCATAACAATTTTTTTTAATTCAAAGCAATGTTTTTCAACAGGGCTGCCAGCGTTTATCACAAATCCTTTATTCGATAATTTAGTTAGTATTATTATACGGTTTATATTTTAAAAATTAAAACAAACTTATTTTGAAATACACAAAATAAAATACATATAAAAATTTCTAACTCAGTTTTCAGTACTGGTATACTGTACTTGTCACATCCATTCGACCTTGCAAAATTTCTATTTTCATTTGCAGTCTGATTTGCTCATGCCATCTGAATGTGGAGAGATTGCCTAGTTATAAAAATAAGGTGCGATGTATTTAGTTTAAATTAGAGTGGATAAAAGTAAAAAAAAGGTAAGCTTTGATTATTTACTTTATATTTCTTCTATTCTGGGGTACTTGGAGACTTGTCCCGGGCTTTGTAAACGAACCGGTTCCAGATTTATGAAATTCTGATGTTTTTATGAATTTACTTTCTCGTGGATAATTCTATTTCGTAACTCTATTCTTTAGGTTATTTGATATACTGACTCACTTCTAAAAATAACATATTACGAATAATATTTTGAAATATTATGTTTATAAATAAACTCTCATACAGCTTTGCTTTGCACAGTTAATATCGGTGAACTAATTTCCGCGTAATAATACATACGCTGACGCGTATATCCCAAAATGTACATGCAGCATCTTTGGAAGAATCTAGAATTCCTATAGTTCGTCCAATTGATTTCTGTTCTTGATTCTATCCCATGATATGGTGTGATTCTATAAAATGAATCTATACCCTTATCGAACACGATTTGCAATCTTTGCTATGTGATTTCCGAAAACGAAAATTTAAACAAAAAATTTCACTGCCTTATTTGGAACTTGAATCCAGAACCTCGTAATCCTCTTCGGTAAACCTCAGAAATCAGCCTAAGTAGCTAGGTTAAAGAGGCAAAACAATGAGATGACAATTGATAACTATATCATAGTCATATTAGAAAAAAAACCCGAGATTAACCTCTAACTACATAGTTTGATATCTGTTAGTGAAAGAAAGAAAAAAACTTAAAATGTAAACTAAAACTGTAAAATAAAAAAAATGTAGTTAAAGAAAATTCTCATGTTTTTTTTTTAAATATAGTAACTCAAATATTTACTTTATATTATTCCTCTTCAATAACAATTGGGGCAGATTTGAAATCATTTGTTCTTATTTTCAGATGTTGACCTATATACCGATCAATTTGTCGGGAGAGAACTTAGGACTTCGGCATCGTCAGCTGAATACGTTAGTCACAGAAGCACACGAACGAAGAGTATCATTTAAGGAGATAAAAGATCTACCAGAAAATACTCCTGTAGACAGACTTTTCAAGATAGAACTAGCGTCTAAGTTGAGACACGTAGATTACATCTTGCAGAACATCAAGGATGAAGACATGTTATATGTCAGCAGGGCCTTGAAAGCCAAGTGGCTTTTAGAGGAAAAATATCAAGACATCATTAATCCTAAATACTTAGAAGAGAATCTATATCCATACATGGTAACTACAGCTATCAGTAAAATAAAAAATTGGCTATATTTATATTTGAAAGATTATCAAAGATGTGAAGAGTTTTATAAATTTTATTCAGAAGTTAATTTTGGTTACGCGATGAAATTTCTAGGTCATTGTAGCGTCGACTTTATAATGTCAGAGGCGTCGAAGATATTAGAAAAGCTTTCACCTCACTATTTCAAAATTCTTTGTGAAAAGTGTCCGCAATTAGCGAAAATTTATTTTGATAGTATACTAAATAATGATCAACTAAAAATAAAGTTTCTTGACAAGCAACAAGGATTCTATAACAGTTTGAAAGTGGTATTGAAGTTAGATGCAAATGTATTTTTCGAAATCACCGAAAAATATTTCAGTCACAAATATAGTCGTTCTCTTACAAAATACATAATGGTGAACCACAAAGATAGATTTGATAAGAAGCCTGAGCTATACGCGGGGATGTTGTTCAACATGCAAGCTCTAGCTGAGTGTTTGACTTCGGAGCAGTCCAAAGATCTGGTTCTCAAATTGGCACGTGCATCCTTTATCAGCTATACAATGGACTACAAATTTGTTGAACCACTTATTAAGAGGCTACCATTAAACGAGAGAGCAGCTTTCAAGAAACTTGTTTTTGTAGAAAAGGCAATTGGCGAACGAATCGACACCTGGCCATACGAAGAGCCTTCTTTACCAACTGGAACAGACTATGCATTTCATGTATTTAAAGACCGAGAATATCCACGCTATATTTATATAAGAAAGAAATATCGTAAAAAATATTTGAAAAAAATATGTAAGCGAGGAAAAAGCAAACACGAGTGTATGGTTTATGAGGAACAAAGTACAAAGTATCGTACAGTTCTTGATGAACTATTTGATAAATATCGCTTTTTCAGTTTCGAACGTACTTTGTTCGAACTGCGCAGAAGAATTAAAGAGGAAAGTTCGTCACAGAACCGACAGTACATGTTACTGGTACTTGTGAGCAAAAGTGGAGGGCAAACTGGGCTGGTCGCATCACTATTGCAATTATTGGAACAGCATTCTAACGAACCAGTGAACGTGAGAGCCACTGTGGTTAGGAGCTTGGTGAAGCGCGCCGCTGTATGGCGCCTGCCACCAGACTCTTGGGAGGCGATGTTAAATTTCGCGCAAGGACTCGGATTAGACGGCAGCAACCCGGAGGCTGATTGTCGCGAAGGTCTGCACGCAGTGGTCATAAGAAGCTTACTAAAAAACGGCGAGTGTGAGCCTGATATAAGAAACGCTTTCCTAAAAGAGTTCTCTTATCTGGACGAATATTCTACCAGTAGTGACGAGCGTAAAATAATACGAGAAAAACTTCCAAAGCTGCTCTTGGCTGCTGCTGACGCCGAGTCGAGTCCTGCGAGACAGGCAGAACTTCTTACTTCTGTTCTTGAATTACTTCAGACATATAATGTTGACATCGAAAGCTCTCTCCTGATACCAGCCGTGGTTGCTCTAGTAAAGCTGGATTCATCTGTTGCAGAGGATCTTTTGCTGCGTCTTTACAAAGCAAAAATCGCTCGCCGATCTCTTTTTAGAGAAAACTTTCCATTAATTCAAACAGACGCTTCCTACTTAAACGCACTGCGGCATGACATTTCAGTACTCAATGTAACCACGTTTGTTAATTTGATTGAAGGATATGGAATCCATCCTGAACAGTTCTTACGCAAGATGGCTACATATTTCGCGGGATATTCCGGTTTGATAGAAAGTTATCAAACTGAAATGAGGGGACGTGTAGTAACTAATCCGCGTGTCGGAAAGTGTTTAGCGAGGCCGTTGGGCTTGCTGGGTGGCGCTTGTCTCGATTACCTCGAGTCACTTGATGTCACGAATAAGCGTATAGCGAGCTTGGCGGCCGCGATCCGAGCTAACATGCACGCGGGAAGACCGAAACTAGACATAAACGGGAAGGTATTATCAACCATTGGAGCCAAAGCCGTAGCTAATAAAGTCCTTATTTGCCCAAAAGTAGTAGCAGACAAGTACATCCAAGATTTGCTGACTTGGAAACGAACAGTTAGAGTGGCCCTCGCATTAGCGGAGAGAATAGGGAAGGAGAGTGAAGCATACGTCGCTGCTGCCACTTTGCGACCCACAGTTACACTCAAAGCTACTATAAAATATCTCCGCCGTCGAGCTGACTTCGATCCACGCGTGTGGGAACTTTTCCAGAAAATTATAAATAATTTTGATCTATGTTCAGATAAATATTCACATGTACGTAAGTGTATGGCCAAATTGGATAGAATACCATCAAAGATCAAACCGGAGTACTGCGCAATACTTTTCAGGGCTTTTAAAAAAGATAACTATCATGACGCAATGAGTATCTTAAGCTACATAGAGGACTTACTATACGAAATCAAAGAAGACTTCCTTGAGAGCATTCTTTTAGATTTTCTACAAAACTGTGGTGGACATAATGACAAAGTAACTGACATGTATATCAGAGTGTTGGTAAAAAGTTTATTACTTTGTAAATCCGAAGAGATACAGAATCAACGCTTTAAAACTCTTGGCGTCCCTTTTTTAGAGTATTTAACGTCTGCTCAGATTAGACTAGGCGTAAAAGATTTTATGATTTTTTTCAAAAATGTGTTATTTACTTTACAATATAACAGAGCATTCTTTGACGAAAAGTACATCTCACCAATGCCAGTATTAGAAAATATTATCTTGTGGATGCGACAATCCTTACCGATTGAATCAAATTTCAACATATATGTATGTATACATCTTACTATGCTGTATTTAAAATCTATAAGACACAGCATAAAATCTGATCCAGATATATTTAACAACGAAGCAAGGAGGTTAACCGACGGCATAACGGTGGTAGGCCATAATTTTGGCAAAAAAATTGCACGGGAAATGAAACAGCTAATGGAAAGTTACTTTGAGTCGGTTGTTGAGTTGTATCAAACCGGCATCGAATGTTATTTTGATGATTATTTTCAGTTTGATGCGACAAAGTACATGTTTATCAAGGCAGTAGTGCAAGGAATGTTGGAAGGCAGCGTGGGCGATGAAGTCAGGGCCGCTTTATATTTATTACAAGTGTACAGGACCAGCTTCGATCCGGAAGATGCACAAGAATTGTCCGATTCAATGAACAATATTGACTACGAAAATTTTAAATACTTTTTATTTGCTGATTAATCCAACATATGATTACCCAAAACTGATTGAAACTGTTAATTGAAATGATTAGCTTTTTTAACCGGCTTCAAAAAAGGAGGAGGTTAACAATTCGTCGGAATCTTTTTTTATGTAAGTTACCCGATTACTCGAAGACGCCTGGACCGATTCGAGAAATTCTTTTTTTGTTTAAAAGGGTATACTTCCCAGGTGGTTCCATTGGCACCAAGTTAATGATGGGATCTCAGAAAAAATCAAGGGCAACCCTAAAATTTTATAGTGAGGCATAATTTGTTTTTTATTGAAGTCGGTGTACTTTTTATGAGTTAAAAAACTTTTACTAATATAATTTTGGGCTCGATTATGTATTCTGAAGGTTTTCTAAAGATTTTGACCTTACTTGCGTAAAGTTGCACTTATAAGATTGATTAAATCATTAATAAAATATAGATTTTGTGATTCAAACACAATTGTATAAATTATTGTTTCCTTTGTAATTATTTTTCTTTTATAAAGAATCTATTTATATCTAAATATATTATTGTTTTAATAATGCAAGCCCAAATACTATCGCTTCGGATACATTCCATACATAAGATGCATTACATATATAAGATTTGTACAGAAAAAACATATTTCTGCAAAAAAAAATGCATCAGATTTACTCATAAGTAAATTTTATTTAACTAACGGACCGTGCAGACGTCGTCCTGTCCGTAAAAGCAGCGCCACACCGACTGCAGCGCCATCTGCCGGGCTGATTTGTGAATCTAAACCATCCAGGGCGCCACCCAAACGCATACAAAAAAATTCATTCAAATCGGTCCAGCCGTTTAGGAGGAGTTCAGTGACATACACACGTACAATAGAATTATATATATAAAGATATTGTTAGGAACATCAACAAAACTATGCAAAATGGATATTTAAAAGGCACAAATACAATATTTATAATTAATTGATTCATTTACACGGCACTGTTACACATCTCAGTGCTTAATATTAACACACACGCATGTCAGGATTCACTTAAGGCTTCTCTTTATAATTAATCTATCAGCATTACCCTTTTAAACTGAACAACGCCATTGAACTGTTTACACATTGATACACTTACTACCCCGCGAACGAACCACGAATATCCTGGCTATCACCTAGTCACCTTCACAAAACAACTGAACTGAACCCCGGAGCGCGGAAGGCACTCTGTTTTATATTAAACATTTACTACTCCCACTTTGGTTGTCATTATTAACTACCTCCAACTAGTCTCCTAAATACCTCAGTTATACCTTCGGTATTTCTAATAATAGTAAATACCCTAATAATATACTAAATGTAAAATATACTACGGTTGAATATCACAAGTTTCAATCGCTTTAGTAAGAAGATTATGAAAATTCCGCCGGTTCTAAAGTTGAAACTAATATGATAGTAGCCAGGTAATGGAAAATTTTTAGGATTTCACAGCATCAGAGTGTATTACGGCAGAAGCACGCTTTTGAATTATAGAGGCAAAGTTGTTTCTTTTGTGTAATAGGGTAGTTGACAATTAATGAAAACCTGATAGAATTTGGTTTTATAATAGAATTTAGTCGAAAAATATAGAATATTAAACTAATTTGTTAATTTAATGTGATAATTTAATATTTTCAAGAAACAAAAATGTAAAAATAAAGCATTTTTCAAGTGACATTAAACACAAATCAGTCATGCATGACGTCACCGTTCGAAACATCTATTAAACGCTGAGCCAAACTTCTATTAGTTTAGCGGATGTTCACGTCACACGAGAGGCGATGACAGTTGGTAGAGATTTGGTGAAAATAGACCATGAAGAATAAAATAAAAAGGTTTCCCAAAGCAGTCAACTAGCCTATTATACCAACATATACATCAACTCATACAGGTTTGAGTTCATGTATATATGTTTGATACAGGTATCATCCAAGGTGTAAGCAGAAGTGGATAGAGAATATGCTATGATGGAGGAATATCCTTTTTTTTTTTTTTTTTTTGTTGTCGCGGGGAAATCGTTTTATTACTACCGCCCGCTCCGGGGGGAAGCGGAATAAGAATAAAACGGTTATGCTGGACTAGCCGGTCTTACGACCCAGCATCCCCCTCGCCCGGATGATGGCTATCCGGGCAGCCGCTGGGCCGAGTCCCTACCCCCTATGTACACCCCACCCGACACTACCAGCTAAAACCCCGCGGTGGCCTTCTTCGGCGCTTACGGAGCGATCCCGGGGTATTCCAAGGATTGCTAGAATTGCTGCCGGAACCGCCCCTGCGCGGTGCTGCGTAGCAGCCCATCTCCATGGGAGGGCTTAGGAGCCCCCGCGCACCGAACAACGACAGCGAACGAGGCCTTACCACACGCGCTGCCGTCCATCTCAGGGTCGCACGATGCTCCGAAACTGGGAGTGCATCGATTCGGGCTGACAGCCCCCCGCTGCGAGCCCGCGACCCCCGATGGCCCCTATTAGTCGCCTCGTACGACAGGCAGGGGTTACCGTGGTGGAATTCAAACGCCCCCGTTCCACAGGGCGGGAGACGCCGGTCAGTCGTCCACTCGGCGCCTCCTACGTCTTCTCTGGCGGCGGGAGGGATCATTTCGTTCCCGATCCCTCTCGGCACTCTCCTTCTGCGAGATGACGCTCTCGCAGAAGTGGGCCACCGCACGCCAGGACCTCCGGCTGGCGACCATGGACGACACCACGGCCGGCAGCGAGAGGTCTCCTCCGATGGAGGAATATCCTACAATGGATTGTTTTATTATATCTCAAAGGGATTAGGCAGCATAGTCAATGAAAGCACCCACACGGATTGACTTTTTCTGACACTTCCATCAATTAACAAAACCTTGACAAATTATATACTTTTTTTTCTTTTTTAGAGCCTCGACAGGCATACGAGCCGACGGAACACCTGATGGTAAGTAGTCACCGCCGCCTATAGACTTCTGCAAAGCCAGGGCACGGCAAAGCCGCTGCTTACCCTAACCTTTCTCATGAATCACTTTATATATTGGTGAAAACCGCATAAAAATCTGTTCGGTAGTTTTTGAGTTTATGGCGAACAGACAGACAGACGCGGCGGAAAACTTTGTTTTATAAATAGTAGTAGAGTGTTGTAAAAAAATAAAATATAAAAAAAAAAAAAAATACTACGGCCTCGGTGGCGTAGAAGTTATTATGCATGTGTTATGACTAGTGGTCTCGACTTCGATCCTCGAGTCGTGTAAAGTTAAATTGGGTTCTTCTATTTAGAAATACTCAGTATCAACCCGGAGTCTGGAATTGGTATGGCGATAGTCTCGCCCACTATCACATTATGGGACCGTAATAAATTCGGCAAAAAGTGAGTGTACTGGTTATATACACCTCTGCCTACCCCGTCGAGGATTACAGGCATAAGTGTATATGTACACAAAATATAATTTTTTTTAAAATAATATAAAACATGCCACACAATTTAGGCATCAAAATATCTCTCTACTTGCTTCGAAGAGTGTTATGATTTTGAATTACACACATACACACATAGATTTTGAATTAATCTGAAATTAAACCCGATGTTATTTTGAATTTGAAATATGTTAGAAAGGATAATTACTGTAACACATCAAAATTGCTCTACCACACATTGATATTTCAGCTATTTGTTAATTGCTAATTCTAAATTGCATTCAACACGCGGGCAAATGTCACTCATTATCTATATTGATCAATAGTTGTTGCCTGCGGCTCCGCCCGCGTGGAAGTTATCTTCTATTTATAAAATCATTCCATCTCTCTACTCTTTGCATAATACAGATATTTGTTCAAACCGGTACAACTTTTGCTTGAATGCGCTGATTTAAATGAAATAACGGCTAAATGCTATCTCGAGATACACTATATGATTTTATTGGCGTTTCTTTTGTCGTAATACAGTACTTTGAACGTGATGCCTTGACAGACAGACAAACAATAATCCCAAAAATAATTGTTTTGGGTTCTATATCGATAATATGACACGTCACAATCAAAATATATCAAAAATATTTAATGTACAGACAAAGTGCCTCTTCAGCAATATTATAGTATAGATGCAAGTTGAATGTGGATTATTTGCGTTTGGCTATTTTCGTCTCTCGCCGCAGCATCCAGTATTTACTCATTGCGATGGGAAATGACGTGCGCGCTGTACTCCAAATGGAGATAATAATAGTTTGTTATTGATCAAAATGCACGTTTGGTTCACACTGTGTCGCCAATATTTGATCCAATGGCAAGCTGTTCGAATAAAATAATAGAAATGGATTGTTTCCAACGGATACAATATTTTGATTCGTGTAAAAAACGGTGAAATAGGGTAGTTGACTTGATTTTTTTTATTAATTTAATCAACAAGTTACATTACCTAAAAACCTCTTATCGAAAGAATTTTATGAATCCGAACAAAAATAAGTAAATTAGACACCACTCAAATCTGCTGGAAGGGGTAGTTGTCAAATAACAGTACAAGGATGCATATCTGATACCGTGACGTCACGGTACTATGAATCGCCTGTACTGTACCGTTGTGCGAGGGAGATAGCCATATGTTTCCAATACGCCACCGTTTTCGCTTATGCCTGTAAGTATTTGCTTATACCAATATTTAAAATAAATATTGTGACCTCATTTTTCAAGCAATTTGGATTCTGTTTTCGCAAAAGAGTTTCTTTTGCGTATTATATTTGATTGCGTAGAGAATAATGTACAAAATTAAACACAGGAAACTACCCTATTATTTATATGTTCTAATGGTGAGCAATTTATAATATCTGTCGTAATATATTTTATTACGATCGTTTCTACTTACTGCTTCGGTCGAGTGAGGCTTTTTTGGAGTTTAATGTATTTTTTGTCCTTATGTAAAATAAGTATTGTATTTCAAACGAATGTGACCGGATTTTTTTGGGTAAATTCATTTTTATTCGAGAAACAATAAATATATCTCGCCCATAAGTATCCTAGATTACTCTGTGAAAAATCCTTTACTTGCAAATAAAAACCTCGTCTTGTGGTATCCACCTTTAATGGTCGTCTGTTTTGCTTTCTTACAATATTATAAAACTAGATAAAGTCTCAAAAACTACTCGTATACGAAAGCGCGGCCGCGTCCGGTGGCCAGGAAAATAAACGAAGCGTGCTAACATTTAAATTTGCACCTCGGGGGATGAAAGCGAGTGAAAACGCAAACGTTCAGCTTGTAGACTACACTCTGACTAGGCGCCAACGATGTTTGACTTGAAAAAACAATGGAACACAACTTTGGGAGAGTACGTACCAAAGGCTATCCGTTTTTTTCTTGGCACGGTATAGTGACCATACTGCACCTGATGGTAAGTGCAGTGCCGTCCAATTATAGTATCAGGTAGTGAGAGACAATGTATCCCCCGCTACTCGATATATAACAATCATGCCGGCCTGAAACTATATACTGTCTATAAATAAAGTTGAATATAGAAAATAAAGTTTTAATCTGTTCCAAATTAAGGAAGATATAAGTATTTTCATGACTCGTTAGACAGAGAAGGCATTATACTTAGAAATGACGTCATACCAATTCAATACTGACATTAAAATTTGCTTTGCGGTGAAAGAACATGACATTTCTTCCTAATCCAAGAATGAAATTTTATACGTTTATAGGTAGACCTCTTATCATTTGGAAAAAGACTTTATCAATAGTTAGAATTTGCATACATACATATACACTCACGCCTATAATCCCCGAAGGGGTACGCAGAGGTGTAACCAGTACACCCACTTTTCACTGGATTTATTACAGTCCTATAATAATAGGGGGCTCCTGGTGGTAGAATATTCGTATCCGCCCGGATTGCGACCACCGTACACAGGGTGTAATACCCGCTATAGTGGCACACGCAAGTGTGTCGCATTCCGGAATCGGCCAGTGTACATCCGGTTTTTGTCGGGGTCTAGAATTGGGGTGCGATGTTTGGCCGTTTTGCGGCTTAAAAATAAAAAAACAATGTCTGAAAAATTTGGTTTGGGGTGTACTGGTTACACGTCTGTCTACCCCTTCGGGGAATATAGGCTTAATTGCTTATGTATGTATTTAATATATTTCTTCGAAAACGGAGTAACAGACTAATCCATACTAACAATAAATGTCGAAAAACTCAATAGAAATGTTTCTAATACTGAATATCGCAATAGTAAGAAACATTTTTCATTAAGACAAATAACGTCTGTTTTATTAGATTATATCCAAACAAAATATTGCCAAGTTTGTCAAGAGCATTCCACTTGTACCTAAACATATCTTTGATAGTATCGTTTCTATTGTTACATCAAATATTTATTGATCGTAGGTATAGTGGGTTCCCGATGAGGTCCTGTGATCGATTCCAAGTTAAACTATCAATGATTTTTGAGATTTTTAAAGTCTTTACCTATATTTTTTATATACCAGACGTCGGCAAAGGAAGTGGGACTACTCTATGGAAAGTGATGTTCCGCCTATAAATATCCTCAATTTCAGAAGAGTCCTAAACCGTAGCTGGCATTTTGGCCGGTTTGGATAATATTGGATTGAATTTTAAAAAGTTGAAATTACATATTTGGCTAAGATAGTGATTTTGTCAGTGTATTGATAGGTTCCCCTGCTGTCACATTATGTGATTTTGACGTCATTTTTATGTGGGTTTATAAATACAATCCTACTAATATTACAAATGCGAATGTTTGGATGGATGGATGTTTGTTAATCAATCACGCTACAACGGCTGGACGGATCTGGTTGAAATTTGGCACGGAGATAGATTATAGTCTGGAATAGTACATAGGCTACTTTTTATCCCGGAAAAATGTACAGTTCCGGTGGGATAGTTTAGTTTTTCACAGAGCAAGGGATCGACAAGATTTTTTGCATAGTGGCAGTTTAGGGATCAGAAAATGACATAGGCCACTTTTTATCCCGGAAAAATGCACGCATCCTATGGGATAGCAAAATATAGAAAGGTGTAATACTTAAGTTGCCTCCATGGTATACCTTTCCTTCCAAAAATAACCTCCACGCGGGCGGAGCCGCGAGCAACATCTTTACTAGATGACATAAATCTTTTATTCTTATATAAAATATTTCGAGATTTCTACTAACGTTCATTCTTTTGTTTGGTAATATCCACAACTTCGCGAACGAACAACAAACCGCTAATAAGTTTTCCACCGGAAAAATAAAAAGTTCTTTAACTACGGGAAAGTTAATCACGCGAGAGAAGCCGCACGCAACAACTAGTTTTTCCGTCAATTGCTCGTAATCTGAGTCCTAATCTTTATTACTAAAACTACATTTCGTATTTTATTGTCTTAAGAAGTCTTTTAAAAGATTAATTTGTGTCCATATAATAACCGCTACCAATATCACATTTTGTTTAATAATTAGATTTTATCACTACCTCAGTGGCGCAGTTGTAATCGCGCATCCGTTACGACTGCTGTGTTGAGGTCTCGGGTTCGATTCCCGGGTCGGGTGAGTGATATTGGGTTTTTCTATCTAGAAATTTCCCAGTATTAGCCCGCAGTCTGGAATCTGTGCCCGTTATGGCGATAGGCTCGATCACATCATGGGACAGAAATTCGGAAAATAAAATCATTCAATTTAAAATCATCGTTTCAAAAGAATAAACGATCTTAATGTCTTACTAAATCTATCCACATCACTTCAATTTCAAAGAAGAAAATATAGTTTCCAGGAATACTACACACGAAGTCTACACACGGGGAACGTAAAAGGTATTACGGAGTTTTTGTCACTGATCGTTCAGTTCAACTAAAAAATAGTGTGTCCCGAAAACAAGTTTCCATTTCCTGAGCAGCAGGTGTCCCTCGCAAACCCATCGTCAGCGGGTTAGTCTATTGTACGGGGATAAATCTACGCTACGAGTGATGCTTAGTTCACTTTCTAGAGATGGCTTGATAGAAGGCACTGACTGACATTTGCAGTTTTTTTTTTATTACAAACTATCTTTTTCCTTATTGTTATATAATATTAACACCTGTAAGTCTAGTTATATTTGTTTCCACAAAACCCTGGCATCAGCTCCAAAACAACATTTTAATCTTAAAATTCACACTGCGTCATGCAATAAACATAATAGTAACTGCCTTTGCGAGTCACTGCATAAAGCTGAATCTGTCAAATATTTAGGGGTCATCATTGATGAACGCCTCTCCTTTAAACAACATGCCACTCAAGTAGGAACACGCGTCAGAAAACTCACACATATAATAAAGATCTTACGTAACGCAGCCAATATCAGAGTCTTATACCTTGTTTATGGAGCCCTATGCGAATCTATACTCACATACTGTTTAACTATTTGGGGTGGCATCGCGAATACCACTATATTAACCATTGAGAGATCTCAACGAGCAGTTCTTAAGGTAATGCTAAGGAAACCGTATAGATATCCCACTGACCGACTGTATGCCGATGCAGGCATTCTAAACGTCCGACAGCTTTACATATTGAAAATAGTACTTAAACAGCACAGTAACGTCATACAATCCGCTGTATATCCCAAATTACTACAACGTCGTGTATTCCAATGCCAGCATGCCATAGTTAAAACTACTTTCGCGCAACACATGAAACCATTTATGCTATCTTTTATATATAACAAAGCAGTAAAAGTATGCGACCTTAAAAAATGTTCTTTATATCAGGCCAGAAAAAAAGTACGACAGTGGTTACTTACTCTAACCTACTCAGAATCCGAAAAAATCATCAAAGTTCACTCGTAGCACAAGCAGACTCATACGCATACACACACGCAACAAAACACGCTCTCTCTCTCTCACACACACACACACACACACACACGCCAACACGCACACACAACACATACACATTATTACCTATTAAATTGTATATTACTTTAATTAATTATATTTTCATTACTTAATCTAAATGTTAAGTTTGATCTCATGTATAGTTATAGTTTTAAGTTAGTAAGTTTGTAAAACGGCACCAAGCCATCCACGAGACAGGCTCGACCTAGTGTGGATGGCATCGACTCACACTAATTACCTCATGTACAGTTATATAAGCCTAAGAACACCTATTATGTATCACCTCTTGTAAAAATATTTTGGTAAATAAATGATTATTATTATTAATATCGGTTAAACGGTAGGCAGCGGCTTTGCTGTGCCCTGGCATTGCAGAAGTCTGTGGGTGGCGCTGGCTACTTACCATCAGGTGCCCTGTCTGATCTTCTGCCTATCGCGGCAATTAAAAAAAAACTATCTAGCAACGATAGCTTAGTTAGTAGTCACGGACTGTCGAGACGAAAGTCGTATGTTCGAAACCAGCGCAAATGGCATACACCTCAGACTTGCCCGGTGCCCGGTCACTTTCGATCAAACATATGACCGGTCAGTTTCAGCCATCATTCATTCAACATCTTCGCATCTCTAGCACTTTCGACGGACTGCGAGCGTCATTGTTCTCGTTATAGTCTCTCCAGGCTATCGGTAGAAGAAACAATTTCGCCTTTAGATATTATGTTTGTGTAACAAAAGGAATGTTATGTTTCGCAAATTAGAAATCGTTGTTTGATGTCCATAAATGATTGTTTTATATTAAGTTCTCGGAATTGAATTAGTAGTTACATTTGTTGTAAAAGTATTTATTTATATGACGGGTCGGACGGTCATCGGCCGAGGCAGTGAGAGGGTTTACACGACCCTCTCTGATCTCCAGATATGGTCAGGATGCATAGCGTATCATAGTTCGGTAATAAAACACAAGATTAACACTTCAGAGTCTATTTAAGCTACCACCAGTTCGGAATGCAGTCATCCATGGGGAAGAGCTGGCAAGAAACCCTCATGGTTGCTCTTTTAAACACATCACAGTTTACTTTACAATATTCGGTACACAATAACACTTTCACATCACGTTAACTTACTAATTTAACAATATTTTGGCATTACGACCGACAAGTTACTAACTGTTTCAATGACTATACACGAATGCCGCACCAAAGACGAGGTGCTCTTTTATATTGTGATTTTCGTTGTGACCCACTCCTCTCCGAGTGAGATCACTCGATAAACAAGTCGAAACCACCTTCAAAATAGCAAAACAAATGGCGCTACCCACAGTTTACAATAAATAAAGTTAATTGCAAGTTCAATTCAGTGTCCGTATTCATCACGATCCGACATATATATTATAGTAGTGATAGCCTAGCTAGGATACGGACTGCCGATGCGTAATGCGTAATGCGTATTAAGTATGTATTTATTGTCCATCATTGTTTGCTTAAAAGGCAAAGGAAATTATCCTAAAGAAAAATGTAAACCTCAAATTCACCATAAAAATTTCAAAGTATGTGAAGTCTACCAACCCGCATTAGTCTAGCATGGACTAAGGCTAAGCCCTCTAGAGCAGGTCAATGCCCAGTGATGAAAAATTATGTATATGAGATCATAGTGTATATCCTTTTATCCCACTGGCATATTCTGTGACTTGTATTCTCAATCTGTTAAAAAGCTCAAAACAATTTATATTTATCTAAGTTTTCAAATCGATCTTAGAAACGAACCAGTCAGAACAAAGTTTGACCGGCAAAACACAGATCAATTAGTTTAATTGGCTTATTTTCATCAATCTGGAGAATTGGATGGAGTGGTTTATAAATTTTGGCAATTAATCAGGTTCAAATCATTAATTATATTGACTCGGATCTGATAAATTATTGTAACAGAATTGTCATAATGCAACATGTTGTGAAAAGGGAAAAAGTGGATAAGATTCGTATCGTAGTTTAATGGAAAGAGTGGTAATTCCAAAAGCATTGCACCTCCTCTTCTCGAAAGTGATTATTGCTTATTTCCCAGGTCGCTTATTCCTAAGAAACAGGCTCGAGTTTAAGAACATCTAAGAATAGGGTAGTTGACAGTAAGCGAAAACCCGATAGAGTTTTGTTTTTTATAATAAATTTTAGTCTAAAAATATTGAAAGTTAAACCAATTTGTTTATTTATATGTGATTATTTAATATTTTCAAGAAACAAATATGTAAAAATAAAGCATTTTGTCACGTGACATGAAACACAAATCAGTCATGAATGACGTCACCGTTCGAAACATCTAAAACGCTGAGCCAAACGTCTATTAGTTTTGCTGATGGTCACGTCACACGAGAGGCCATGACAGTTGGTAGCGTTTTGGTGGGAAAAAAAGTTGGTTTATAAAAATGCAAATTAAATCTTGAAAATTTATGTTTTAAAACTAACGAATAAAAAACTAAGAAGAATAAAATAAAACGGTTTCCCAAAAACAGTCAACTAGCCTATTCCTTGGCCAGTGACCTAAAGCTTGAAACTGTGATATCATTTAAAAAAAGATCTATAATTCTTAATGCTTAGACAGATTTCTCTATTAAAACGGCTTAACCAGTACTAGGTCACTGTAGTAATAAGGTCTAACTGTCCCCTATTAGTAGATGAGACCAATCTCCACAAGTGGGACAGTTACAAAAGTTAAACTTTGACTGCTTGTTTTTTTTTATAGTATAGTCCGACAAACGAGCCAGTGGGTCACCTGTTAAGTGATCTCCACCGCCCATGAACATCCACAATACCGAAAGTATCATGTATGCGTTGTCGGCCTTAAAGGACAGGAATAGGGATTAGGGAAGGGAAGGGGGAATCTGGGCCTCCGGTTATCTCACTTACCATACGAAACGCGACAGTAAACTGTCACTTTTTCTGTGAGACAGTGGTACTACCCCGGTTGAGCCGGCCCATTCATGCTGTAGACAAATATGTCTACAGCGTGGCTCTACCACTTCCAAAGCAATGCTTGTTCAATATAGTAGACACAAAAAAATTAAACGACATCAGTTTATTTAATTTTATTCAAGTATTTAATCGCCCGCAATGTGTCTTTTTATATTAAGAAGTAATTAAACGAATATGTATCAAACGAATCCTTAATGTACCTCACTTTGCCATATAAATATTTATCCAACAGAGTCGTTTGTGAAGTGTTTTAATCCGTTTCAGGAGGAGGATTGCTAATTCACGTACAAATGTCAAAGGGAAATGTGAATAATGATGTAGCTTACAATGTCAGCTAAGGTTCACCTACACACGTATGCCTTAATCCAAATCAGCTTAAACAGGCTTATATACACGCATTGTACATCTATGGATATTGTTATTACGCATAATTGTATAATTAACGACATATGTTAGACGAGATAAATAAATTAACATAATCAATACTATAGAGCAGCGACCTACTAATATTGTAAATGCAAGTGTTTGTTACTCAATCACGCTACAACGGCTGGACTGGTTAAAAATTTTTCATAGAGATAGATTGTAGTCTGGAATAGCACATAGGCTTTTTATCCCGAAAAAAATATACAATTCCCGTGGGATAGTTTTGTTTTTTACAGAACAAGGGATCGACATGATTTTTTGCATAGTGGCAGTTTAGGGATCACAAAATGACATAGACTACTTTTTATCCCGAAAAAATATACATTTTCTATGGGATAACAAAATATTGAAAGGTGTGATAGCTTATATGATGTCTCCATGGATTGTATACCTTTTCTTCCAAAAATAATCTGCACGCGGACAATATCTAGTAATACATAATCAGTAAAAATTACAACTAGAGTATAGTTATGGGATTCGATAATATTAGTTTTTAGGGTCCCGTTACTTAAAAATAAAAATGAATCCCATAAGATCATTCGTGTGTTATAGGTTTTCTCGAAAACGAAGTATGTAGGAAATTGAAATATGGCATAATGATCAATAATGAGAAATCTTTTAAATCCAATAAATAAATATTTAAAAACGAAATGGGCTCAGTTTTGGCACCAATAAAAAGGTTAAAGATTACATATCGTGTGGAGTATTATCCGAATTTAAGTTCGATAGTTTTAATGTTAATGCTAAAACTGGCTCCTACCTTGTTGCTAAACCGAACATTATGAGTTTTTAGGCTCATTAAGCAATAGTTTAAAGAAAACCAGCGGGTCTTTTCAACAGTGTTATAGTTGCGGCAAAAATGATTTATAATACATGTGTATAGAAATTAATAATGGCCTTTTAACCTATATTTATAATATCAATTAAAATGTTCATAATCCGGAGCATATAGAGAAAAACAAATTTGTACTATACATTATGTCATTCAGATGCATACTTGAGCCAGATCACGTTTATTAATTTAGTACGGAACCCTAATTGTGAAAGCCTGACTTCCTCTTGATTTTTTTAAGTATATTGGAATACATATTGGCGGCGTGAAGTCTCGTGCTGCCGTAGAATGTGGTGGGCATCCAGCCCTACAAGAGATGGGCCGTAGAGATTCACTTAGGATCCCTGGGACTGTCCCACATGCGCCGCGGAAGGCCACCGCGTGGTTGTTAGTCGGTACATCGGCGTACGAAAATTGGTTGGGGCCCCGAATTAGTAGTCCCTCGGATAAACTGGGTCGAAAGGTCGGTGCTCCCGGCGGCCCCGAATTAGTAGTCCCTCGGATAAACTGGGTCGAAAGGTCGGTGCTCCCGGCATAACCATCCCTTCTCCCCCGAGGTTGAGAAGGTATCCTTTAGATGCATTTTTCCCGCGAAAAAAACCAGTATGTATACACATGCATATAAAGCTGAGGGCAATAGCTGGTTAACAATAAATTAGACTTAAAATGTCAAAAAAAATATAAAAATAAAAATTACAGTAATAAATAAATTCACCGTCTTAGACGTAAGTTAAAAGTATCGAAGTAAGTGGGTAGTTGAGTTGTCCCTTAACTTTATGCATCCACTTCACGTCTAGATATGAGTTACGACGCCTTAAATCACATTTAATGGTGAATACGCATATTCTCGCACCAAAATTTATTGGATCATAGTAGAATTTATATCAAATATTCTTGGGTATTACCTAGTGCGCTATTGAGTTATGGAACTAAACAATTAGGTGTTAAGCCGAAGCTTCGGTTTAAATCCTTCTGACATTCAAAGTCTGTATTGTGTAAATTTGTAGATTTACTAAGGTGTTAGAGGATCATGAATTGCTCTATGTTCTTTTATGTGGTATGATCAGTAATGATAATATCTGCCCTGTAACGCTGGACCGCCATATGGCATGTAGACTTCAAATAAATTTGTAATTATTATGGATCTCAGGTTACAAATATATACAGGTTTCCGGGAACACCCAAAAACTCCGAAATATTTTATTTGAATTTCGATGTTCCGAATTTTTAAATCTATTATTAAAAATCACGAAATTTATTGAAAGTCGTTAATCCAACTTGTTAGTTTTCCGATTTTCATAAGTCCGAAGAATCAAATGCTCTATAGGGTCTCGGTCCGAAAAACGACATCTACTGATAGTGACTTTCGGTTAGGTTATGTTAGATCCCCTCTATTGTTAGTTATCAATCAAAATTATTATTCGATCTATTGAAATTCGGTATTTTGAGAATAGTAATTATAAACGTTAGGAATATTAAAATTTCGGAATTATAAAAATAGGATAAATTATAATTCGGAGTTGTTACATTAGGAATTTTGAACCATTCGGAATTATGAAAATCGGTATTTTGAAATTCGTATTTGTGACTTTCGGAATAATTTTCGTGTTTATTTAGTGTACCTACCCCAGGTTTCCTTAGTATAATTTCCTTCACCGTTAAAGCAAGCGTTATATTGTATGTTATACTGTTGTACTGGAAACTTATGTTCAGACTCAAATTTTGTACGTGCATTTGCATTGAACTACATCTGTATTTCAGACATAAGCGCTCCTCCGTTGCAATAAAACAATAAAGTAATATAAGCGAAAAATATCAGATTTAAGCAAAAACAAAAATAACAAAATCTTCGCAAAAAAACACCGTATATACTGTAATCCATACTAATACTATAAATGCGAAAGTAACTCTGTTTGTTTGTTACCTCTTCACGACTAAACGGCTGAACGGATTGTAATGAAATTTGGTAAGGGAATAGATTATATCCTGGAGAAGGACATAGGCTCTATTTTTTCTCAAAAAACTACCTTGAAAGGGGTCAAATAGGAGGTCAAAATTTGTATGGGAATTCCATAATTCCTCGACTTAGGGGTCTATAAATTCATATTTAGAGAGAGTGAGAGAGTGAGAGAGTGAGAGAGTGAGAGAGTGAGAGAGTGAGAGAGTGAGAGAGTGAGAGAGTGAGAGAGTGAGAGAGTGAGAGAGTGAGAGAGTGAGAGAGTGAGAGAGTGAGAGAGTGAGAGAGTGAGAGAGTGAGAGAGTGAGAGAGTGAGAGAGTGAGAGAGTGAGAGAGTGAGAGAGTGAGAGAGTGAGAGAGTGAGAGAGTGAGAGAGTGAGAGAGTGAGAGAGTGAGAGAGTGAGAGAGTGAGAGAGTGAGAGAGTGAGAGAGTGAGAGAGTGAGAGAGTGAGAGAGTGAGAGAGTGAGAGAGTGAGAGAGTGAGAGAGTGAGAGAGTGAGAGAGTGAGAGAGTGAGAGAGAGTGAGAGAGTGAGAGAGTGAGAGAGTGAGAGAGTGAGAGAGTGAGAGAGTGAGAGAGTGAGAGAGTGACAGAGTGACAGAGTGACAGAGTGACAGAGTGAGAGAGTGAGAGAGTGAGAGAGTGAGAGAGTGAGAGAGTGAGAGAGTGAGAGAGTGAGAGAGTGAGAGAGTGAGAGAGTGACAGAGTGACAGAGTGAGAGAGTGAGAGAGTGAGAGAGTGAGAGAGTGAGAGAGTGAGAGAGTGAGAGAGTGAGAGAGTGAGAGAGTGAGAGAGTGAGAGAGTGAGAGAGTGAGAGAGTGAGAGAGTGAGAGAGTGAGAGAGTGAGAGAGTGAGAGAGTGAGAGAGTGAGAGAGTGAGAGAGTGAGAGAGTGAGAGAGTGAGAGAGTGAGAGAGTGAGAGAGTGAGAGAGTGAGAGAGTGAGAGAGTGAGAGAGTGAGAGAGTGAGAGAGTGAGAGAGTGAGAGAGTGAGAGAGTGAGAGAGTGAGAGAGTGAGAGAGTGAGAGAGTGAGAGAGTGAGAGAGTGAGAGAGTGAGAGAGTGAGAGAGTGAGAGAGTGAGAGAGTGAGAGAGTGAGAGAGTGAGAGAGTGAGAGAGTGAGAGAGTGAGAGAGTGAGAGAGTGAGAGAGTGAGAGAGTGAGAGAGTGAGAGAGTGAGAGAGTGAGAGAGTGAGAGAGTGAGAGTCAGTCCGTCAGTCCGTCAGTCCGTCAGTCCGTCAGTCCGTCAGTCCGTCAGTCCGTCAGTCCGTCAGTCCGTCAGTCCGTCAGTCCGTCAGTCCGTCAGTCCGTCAGTCCGTCAGTCCGTCAGTCCGTCAGTCCGTCAGTCCGTCAGTCCGTCAGTCCGTCAGTCCGTCAGTCCGTCAGTCCGTCAGTCCGTCAGTCCGTCAGTCCGTCAGTCCGTCAGTCCGTCAGTCCGTCAGTCCGTCAGTCCGTCAGTCCGTCAGTCCGTCAGTCCGTCAGTCCGTCAGTCCGTCAGTCCGTCAGTCCGTCAGTCCGTCAGTCCGTCAGTCCGTCAGTCCGTCAGTCCGTCAGTCCGTCAGTCCGTCAGTCCGTCAGTCCGTCAGTCCGTCAGTCCGTCAGTCCGTCAGTCCGTCAGTCCGTCAGTCCGTCAGTCCGTCAGTCCGTCAGTCCGTCAGTCCGTCAGTCCGTCAGTCCGTCAGTCCGTCAGTCCGTCAGTCCGTCAGTCCGTCAGTCCGTCAGTCCGTCAGTCCGTCAGTCCGTCAGTCCGTCAGTCCGTCAGTCCGTCAGTCCGTCAGTCCGTCAGTCCGTCAGTCCGTCAGTCCGTTTGTTACCTTTTCACGACTAAACGGCTAACCGGATTGTAATGAAATTTAGCAAGGAGATAGATTATATCCTGTAGAAGGACATAGGCTATCTTTTTTCTCAAAACACAACTTTGAAAGGGGTCAAATGAGAGTTCAATATTTGTATGGGAAATCTATCATTCCTCAAGTTAGGGATCTGAAAACTCATATTAAGGCTTTTGGTAGGAAATAGAGAAATACGTGTTTCAACGTTTTTGAAAAATCATCCCGGGCAAAGTGAGGTTAAACTTATGAGGTATTCTTTAGATGCAATCTCAAGATTCAGGCACACCAACTGAGAGGCTGGACAATCGCTACAGGTGCTTCAGTGCAGAGGACAACTCCTTGGATTGTATACTTCTGGTCCCGAAAATAACCTCCACGCGGGCGGAGCCGCGAGCAACAGCTAGTATAAACATATAATAATGATATGTTCTCCCATTTGTCAGACGCAAGACTAAGATAACGTTTACGGTGAATAAGTTGACAGTTCTGTTGCCTTCTGTTGTAAAATGGCCCTCAAATCTCAGACTGCTATCTATCCTTATGTAGATCTGTCATGCAGTAAGTTTCTAACAAAAAACTCGTATCACGTCGGTTGTTAATATCATAAACAATGCATCGAAATTAAAAATATATATTGTTTCAATTTAAAAAGAACAGAAATTGAATACCTTTGACTTTCTAAACATACGTGTATTACCGTATGCTTTAACAGTGAAGGAAACCAGCATACCTGAGAATTCTTATACGAATTTCAAATGTATGTGAAGTTTACAACCCGCATTAGGCCAGCGAGGTGGACTAAGGCCTAACCCTTATCATTAGTAGAGGAGGCCCGTGCCCAGCAGTGGGACAGTGTTTAATATAGGGCTAGTATTATTTTTATTCATTTGAAAAAGAACAGTTTTCCCGGGGTTTGTTGATTTATGACAACAATCAGATAATTGTGTCGTATATTGTATGGTGTGACGAAATGTATGGTATAATATGACCGTCCCTTTTTCTGGTTGTAACCAGTTTCCAGAGCACGTCATTATAATTCAATAGAACGAAGATATATATACCGTGGGAACTCTAAACAGGAACTGGCGCGGAAATAGCCGTGTTCCCGTGTACCGCGCCGGTAATTTGTTTGGAGCACGCCATTTTTCCATTATCCAATATCAATATTGTTTTGTCTTCATCTGAGCACATAATAAAGTTGTTCGCTTGTTGTGTTTGTATGTTATTTTTTAATTTTATATGTTTGTTGATTATTTCGAAGCTTTCTGGGTTTAGTTGTAGAATATTTAGGCTGGAAAACCGGCTTCTGGTTCAGTACCCGAGCCGAGTAATTAAGATTGGTGAGTATTGCGATTCGAAAAACATATTTAGTATAGTTACGTCTCGGCCTATCCTTTCCGAAATATAAGAATAATAAATGATATAATAAATAAAACACACATAGGTGTGTGACTGTTGGGTATTTATATATATGTATAGGGCTATCCCCGACCCCATATTAAGATACGAGTCTTGTGCTGTGGGTATCAGGGACTACGAGAGACTTTCGGTCTCACAGCACCTAGACACCGTACACAAATATCTATCTGTCACACAAACATTTGTCCCGGAGAGGGAATCGAACCCACGGCCTCTCGTTTCACAGCCGGCTACTCGCCTACAGCGCTACGGAGGCTGTCAAATGAATGTCAAGAATGAGTTTATGTTATGTTTAAAATGTTGAATAAAACAAAAAGTGTTTTTGAACAAAATTGTTTAATATGACTAGATAATTATCATCTTTCCCTCTTTATAGAATTTCCGTAAGTTAAAATTAATTTTCGTCTCTGTCAAGTAAGGTGAATTTGTCTAAACACCTGAGATGATCTACAATCCTCCGAAATAGGCCAAATCTGGACTCACAAAGATGCCAACAATGTATTACCCTCTGTAAAATACCTTTTCTTGGGCTAGCGCGCACCGCGGTTTTTCCTGTACAATATTTTTGGTTAGATATATTCTAGATGGACAGTCGGGGAAAAAGATAAGTAAACTATAGTCGTCATCTCCGGTGTATAACTGAAGTTTTGCGGGATATTGTTATCGTAGCACTAGCTTTATAAAAGTTCATTGGGTGGTCTTGGAAATAGTCCTTAAGTACTCCATCGTCCATAGGGTAGTTGACACGAATGTTTTTATTGTTTTAATCAACAGGTTAAATTACCTAAAACCTATTATTGAAAGATTTTCTGAATCCGAACAAAAATAAGTAAATTAGACGCCATTGAAA
This sequence comes from Laothoe populi, assembly GCA_905220505.1. NCBI lineage: Eukaryota > Metazoa > Arthropoda > Insecta > Lepidoptera > Sphingidae > Laothoe > Laothoe populi. Next base: position 2,364,527 of record HG992156.1, read on the forward strand.
TCTGCTGGAAGGGGTAATTAAAATTCAAATTACAGTAAAAGGATGCATGACATGAGCCGTGACGTCACCTCTCAGAATGGCCATTACTGTGCCGTTGTGCGAGAGAGATAGCGGGAGAGAGAGATAGTTTGTCTCCACAAAAGAATTTCTTTAGCGTGTTATATTTGGATGAATATCGAATAATTTACAAAATGAAACACAGGAAACTACCATATTCTTTTGTAACGATAAGAAAGTATATTTATTTTTATTGAGACTAAGACGCGTGTGAAGGCTAGTCTTGAAAAAAATGTGATTCTTAGACAACGCTAATGATTGCATTGCATGATGTATAAAAAATTTATTTCAGACCGGGTTATTTCACCGTATTTTTTGACCCAACCTTATACAACTCGGCATAAATAATAGTGATTAAGATTTGTATACATACATGCATACGCACTCACGTCTGTAATCCCCGAAGGAGTAGGCAGTTGTGTATTGTGTAACCAGTACATCCACATTTTATGAGCTTATCATGGGTTTATTACCGTCCCGTGATATGATAGGGAGCGAGCCTATTCTTATTTATTTTTTGTTGTCGCGGTGAAAGCATTTTATTACTGCCGCCCGCTCCGGGGGGAAGCGGAATAAGAATAAAACGGTTATGCTGGACTAGCCGGTCTTACGACCCAGTACCCCCTCGCCCGGATGATGGCTATCCGGTCTGCCGCTAGGCCTAGTCCCTATCCCCTATGTGGGGTGTACATCCGACACTACCAGCTAAAACCCCGCGGTGACTTTCTTCGGCTCTTACGGAGCGATCTCGGGGTATTCTAAGGAGTGCTAGAATTGCTGCCGGAACCGACCCTGCGCGGTGCCGCGTAGAAGCCCATCTCCATGGGGGGCTTAGGAGCCCCCGAATACCGAACAGCGACAGCGAACGAGGCCTTACCTCCCGTGGTGCCGTCCATCTCGGGGTGCCGTGGTGGAATCAAACGCACCCATTCCACAGGGCGGGAGACGCCGGTCAGTCATCCACCTGGCGCCTCCTACGTCTTCTCTGGCGGCGGGAGGGATCATATCGTTCCCGATCCCTCTGGGCACTCTCCTTCTGCGAGATGACGCTCTCACAGAAGTGGGCCACCGCACGCCAGGACTTCCGGCTGGCGACCATGGACGTCATCACGGCCGACAGCGAGAGGTCTCCTCCAACGACTGCTCCGAGAGCGTTGCGATCTTCGTTTCAGGCTGGGCACTCCTCCAACGTGTCTTGGGCAGTGTCCTCACGGCAGTTGCCACAATGGTGGCACACGGCAGACACCTCCTTTGCATCCGACACAGGAACGAACCGAAAAACTCGTGGTCCAATACCTGTGTCAGCCGGAACGTTAGCGCACTGTGGCGCCTGTCTAGCCATCTCTTTAGGACAAGACGCATTGCCGCGACGGTCCTTAAGCCCGCACTTGGGCTTTCCAGCCTGATATGGCACTCTTCCACAGTGGTTCTGTGAACCGGGCCGCAATCTCCCTCGGGGCCAGTCTCTCCTGACGGCGACTGGACGCCTCCTCCCGCCAGAAGAACGAGAGGAGTTTTGCGTCCAACTCCCAAGGTAGTGTGTCGGCCAGAATTCTACCAGCCTGCATTAGGCCAGTGTGGTGGACTAAGGCCTATACCCTCTCATTAGTAGAGGAGATCCGTGCCTTACAGTAGGACAATGATTAATACAGGGCTAGTAATATAATAATATATCCTAGTGTATCTCGTGTAATTGATGATATAAGTCCCGTAAAATTTGCATTGTTAGTGTTTGACAATGGACTCGTTTGGAGCAATTGGATTTGAAACTTACTTTTCCCACAACAAGTGATAAACTGCCGATAACAGACATTCGAAATGTATTCAAGGTTGTTGAGAAAACCGATCCGTTTGACGTGTCTCTAACCTTTGAAGATTAACGTTTGCCTAATGAATCAGGCGCGATAAATACTTACACCGATAGTGGATGCCTTATGCTATGCCTTGAGAGTTCAATTAAAGTCTTAGATCGATTCACAAAAATCGAGGTATAAGAGATCGATTTTCCAAAAATTTGGTGTTCTATTACAAGAAATCGAATATTTCGGAACCTTCGCTGCTTTATCGGACATCATTTTTATACATGTCAAGTGTTTTTGTCACTATCTGACTTAAATAAGTGAGAAATAATGAGTCATCTATGACTTAGTTTTGAGTCATATATGATGTCAGCAATGACGTCAAAATTATATCAAATGGTTCACTGGGATTGGTGTCGGAATCGAACTCATAGCCTCTCGTTTCAAATTGACTACTAGCCCCCTGCGCCGGGGGACGACGGAGGCTGTCGGCTCTGTATTAATACGTGAAGAAAAATTTGACCGTTTTTAAGCATATTGCGCGCTCGGACAAGTATGAGATTTGGCGTATTTACAGTTTACAAGAACTAGAAATGCAGAATGTGATAAATATATTAAAAAAAATTATCTTTACGTTCATACTGTTCAAAAACATAACACACGCAATGATATACTTTTTCACGCTCGCAGCTGACGTAATACAAGTTTGAAAAAATGTATGCAATAATTACAGAGGTTATAATTATTTGACAAAAGAAAAAGAACCTCAATAATGTTGGAACTTAACTTACTTGAATTACGATTGAGTTTCGACTACCGGGTGACGTCTAGTAAAATTGCATCCCCTAGTTTTGGATTGACAATAGCAGAGACTTTGCTGTATTTGAAATGGTGTTTTCATTAAGATTGGAAAGTGCTTAGTCAGGCATATTTGTCCGGTGTTAAACTTGGTGTTGCGGTTTCCTGTAGCATTAAACGATAGTAGAAGTAGAAGAACCAAAGTAACCGATATAGCCCTCCGAATCGCTAAACTTAAGTGGCAGTGGGCGGGGCACATTGCGCGTAGAACCGATGGCCGTTGGAGCGGAAAGGTTCTCGAATGGCGACCACGTACCGGAAGGCGCAGCGTGGGTAGACCCACCACAAGGTGGACTGATGACCTGGTAAAGGTCGCGGGAGTCCGCTGGATGCGGGTGGCGCAGGACCGGTCATTGTGGCACTCTTTGAGGGAGGCCTATGTCCAGCAGTGGACGTCCTTCGGCTGACATGATGATTATGATGATGATGAAACGATAGTTGTTTATTTATACTATTTATGTATGACGATCCAATAAAATAAAAGTGAACATGTGTTGTGGATCAGAACTTGAGATTTTTTGTTTTATTGTGGGGTGCTATGCCCCACTCTCGTTCCCCTAACATAGTTAGAGCTCTTGTCGATCTGTCTCTATAAAATCTTATATATTACCTCCTAACTATCCCTTCTTTGGGGAGTCATAATGGGCTTACTTTTCCTTATACTAACGAACTTGAATTTAAGAAAATCAAACATTTCAAAATCAAAATGAAATATTTATTGAATCCATAAAATGTTATACATCATTTAGATTCAGTAAATTTTTTCACTCTAACGCCAGTTCGGAATGCAGTCTCGCTAGAGAAGAACGGGCAAGAAACTATAGCGTTGCTCTTTTCACACCGGTTAACAATATAATTATAATATACGATTTAAGTTTAATTACCTTAGATTAGAGCTCAATGTATGTTAAGTTGCCTTATTGAAATATTGTGAAATAGAACTCAAGATTGAAAGATCTAATGCCGAAGGTTAGGGAAAGCATTATTACATCTTTGTTCAGTTTCCTTTCCTTAAACTGACAATACGTGTAAATAAAATATTTGGAAACTTTAGCACAAGTAATATTCATTTGATATCACAACTTCCACGGTGTGTATCGGAATCATCTCCCGGGAATCGACCTCAAGTTCAAATGGGAATATTTTTTGTTTTGTTTTTATCAAGTGTCGTTTGCTACTTGATTCTATTGGTGTGTTATAAATATAATAAGAGGTTATGTGATAGCTTTCCAGAACTTGTAGAGTTAATGCAAGTAAAATATCTTTGGATTTTTTTGAGTGTGGGAATAGGGAGGTTCTTTTGTTTAATATACATTGTTGTTTATAAATGATTATGTAATGTTGTGATTTATATTTTTATATAAATTGTTTTGTTCGACATTCAGCGCAGCGGGCGAGTAGCTGGTTGTGAAACGAGAGACTGTGATGACTAGATTCCCGCACGGTACAAATGTGAGGGACAGATATTTGTTTTGGGTCGGGGTGTTGTGAGACCGTAGTCCCTCGTAGTTCTTGATAAAAAAAACTTGCAACCGAAAATAATGTGAAAGAAATATCTGTTGTGAAAATAGAATTAATATTGATTTAAGAAAACCTGTAATAATCTCTGTATAATTAGGCAAAGACAAAAAAGTTGAGTACCTTTTCTTCTTTGTTTGTCGACCGTTCTTAATTTTTTGGTAGCTATTGACGAACTTTAGTAATATCAATATAAAAATTGGAAACTGTTAGTTTTTTTGAGTATCAGCCTCTAGTTATTTTAAATATTGAATGAGTAAAAGTTGGTGCACAGTGAAAATAGCTCACTATCTCTCTGGCATGCCAGCACCGTAATGGGCATTCCGAGTGGGTGACATTATGAATTATGTCGTGCATACTTTCTGTCATTTGATACCTCCTCTTAGCTTTTGGGATAGCGATTAGCGAGCATTGTGCAGTGTTATGTAATAATTTGCAATTCAAAGTTCAGAGGGATATTATGCGCTTTTAATCAGCCAATTTACCCACTCATCTAGTTACTCAGTAGTAATTAAGTAAGACATTTTTTTAGACTGCCTCAGTGGCGCAGTTGTAATTGCGCATGCGTTACGACTGCTGTGCTGAGGTATCGGGTTCGATCCCCAGGTCGGGTAAAGTGATATTGGGTTTTTCTATTGAGAAATACTCAATGTCAGCTCGGAGTCTTCATTCTATCAGTTTGTGCCCGGTATAGCGATAGGTTCACCCCTATAACATTATGGCACCGTAATAAATTCGGTGAAAAGTGGGTGTATCGGTATTGACACCCTCCGTGGCGCAGTAGGCGAGTAGCTGTGAAACGAGAGGCCATGGGTTCGATTCACACACCGGGACAAATGTTTGTGTGACAGGCAGACATTTGTGCCGAGGTCTCGGTGCAGTGAGAACGAAAGTCTCCCGTAGTCCCTGATACCCACAACACAAGACTCGTATCTTAGTGTCGGGTCGGGGCTATGTGTGTGACTGTTGGGTGTTATTTATTTATAGGTTACACCTCTGCCTACCCCTTAAGGGATTACAGGCGTGAGTGTACGATTTCTAACGCTAAATGTATGAATTAAATTTACTACGGTATCAGCTTAGTTATGTGAACATTGTACGTAGTTCAGAAAGCCTAGACAAATGGTTGAACTTGTAAGCGGTTTCATAATTACCTGAGCACAAAGGAGCCCTCGGCAGATTGTCGAAGCCCTGTGCATGACAGCCTATTAAAGTCGATGATACCGGTTAATATTGTTTATACTGATACAACATCGTTTTGAAACCATCGATTGACAGATATCTCGCTTAAAAGTTTCTGGATGTCAATTTGAAAGATGTTTTGAATCGTCAATTTTAGGTACTTGTTATACCGACAGTAAGCTCGGGGTTATAGGTCGTTGAAAGAGTAAAATGGGATAAAATACAGACAGTTTCTATTGAAGTGACTTGCTTTGATAAATGAAAATTAGAGATACTAAAGTTTGAACATTGGAAAGCTTTGTTTTGAAATCTGGGTTTTTAACCTGTATTTATAGACAACAAAATACATAGAAATTTAAATACTGAAAATAATATAGGACACAGTTCATTATCATTAGAAATTAGGGTTCACCTTTCTATTTAAGCGTATGTTATTATATACTAAGCTCAATCTGGGCTCAAATCCCTGGTTGGGCAATCACAATATGAGGGTATTCGATTTGAAAAAATATACTCAAATTTGGAGAAATTGGTATTTGTGGTGGATTGTCATATCATGAGAAAGAAATAAGCTGGAATTGTGAGTGTAGTAGTAGCATCTCTGCTTACCTCTACACAGATAGTAGCGTGAGCTTATCTATGTAGGGCTATTTATATGATGGCTATAATGATATTTAAGTTTTACAGTTACTAATCTGTGTCAATTATTTACGATTTAAAACCATTATCCCAATCTACAGACACAGATCTAAGCAGATGTCACAAGTACCTACTTAAATCCGTGTGAAAACTAAACCATCAGTAGTTTAGTAAAGAAAATATCCGTAAGTGTGCGTGTTGCTTTAACGGTAAAGGAAATTTTTATGTTTCAGTTTCATAAAAACCAATAATTATTATTAAGTGCACCAACCCACGTTAGTTCAGCGTGGTAAATTAAGGCCTAAACATTCTCATTAGTAGAGGAGACCCGTGCCGAACAAAAGGACAATCAAACATACTGATATTGCTGCATATTGTTTTATGGGTGTCTTTAAAATGCAATACCGCATTTGTTGTAGCAAATATACTATCCAGTAGTCAGATTATCACTTGTAAAATAAATAAATTTTCATTATTAAATTATAGAATCATTAATTAATTCCACCGATGCTGGTGGTAGGATATTCATATCCGCCCGGATAGCGACCACCATACACAGTGTGTAAAACCCACAATAGTGACACACGCAAGTGTTCCTGGTTCAGCCAGTGTACATCCGGTTTTTGTCGGGGGTCTAGAGTTGGGGTACGATGTTTGGCCGTTTTGCGGTCTTCTGAGTACTTTGACAATACACCCTCGACCGCTTCTTCACCTTCTTGCCCATGGCGGAGTGTGAAGAAGCAGGTTAGATTGTCGGTCGCTACTCGATATTCGCATTGGACCGCACTGCATTTCCTATCAGGTGCAGTGTGGTCACATTGCCGTGCCAGTATAAAAACTAAGATACAAAAAAAACCTAAAATACAACTATGGACAGGGACTTAAACAATAGTTATATTGATTACACTTGAAACAACACAACAACCGTAGACCACATCATCACTTACCATCAGGCGAAATAGTGGTGTCACGGAAGCCTATTTCGATTAAAAAAAAAATTATAACACAACTTAATCAGAGTTTTAATCAGACTTACGATATCTATTTAGTTCTATTTCTATGTCCCAATCCAATACCAGTATACGTACAATATGGTAGAGTACCACTAAAACCGCACAGCTATGTGCCGTGTGGGAATCGTAATTGACAGATCGACATGGATCAAAATGTGTACGTGTAAAGACACGTAGAAGACGTACTCCGAACGGATTACACAAACGAAGGGTAATTTTAAATTCCACTTCGGAAGGGTTGAATTAGGACTTACTTTACAGTCTGTGGCTTCATCGTCTCATGGCGAAGAATGTGTCTACAATTAAATTGGTTAAGACAGTGGTGTCTATACTAATATTATATACATATACAACATGTAACATGATTAATGCACACTCTGAAAGTAGTTTGTTCAGAATAAGCGACAACAATATTTTTTTAATAGACGATTTTTTTTCCAATAATAATTAACACTCAGATACATAATAGTCACCCTTTAATTTAACGTTCAAGACAAACGAAACTGAAACATAACTTGATGCGATAAAGTCTTTTCTAAATGCAATAATAAACGAACACTTTAAAAAATCAAATAATTAAAATTACTTTATGTCGAAAATTAGTACAACTAATTTCATAAAAACAATATTTACATTCATCGCAGTCTAATTTCAATACATGAATTATGATTGTAATAATATTTTTAAATTGGGGTGTCCGAGGATGTGCGTTATTCCCGTTACACGCAGTAGAGGTTTTTTTCAACGAGCAGTTACTTTTTTGTGACGACATACAACTCAGACTGATAAAGACTGTAAAGTTTTCGAAATGTCTCAACTAAAAAGTAAAGTAACTGCTCAAAAACCACTTTATATCATTTTTATAATTTCATTTTAGTTAAGGTTTTTTTAGACAGAGGCTACTGTAAAGTTTGTGAAGCGGCGCCAAATGCTGAGATACAGGTTTTTAACCCAGTTCGGCATACGGATGCTATTAATTTTTAGGTGACTTAATTAATATAGCCTATTTTATTTGTCAATTGATTCAAGTGTTTGTTTATGAAAATAAATAAAATTTATTTAAAAAAAAACAAGGTATAATATGCGCGTAAACCTAAGAAATCGTTAGCAGTCAGATTGGTAAATTATTATTGTATTTAATAGTTTATTTAGTAAAGATGGGTTGGTACAGAAGGAGACAAATGATGAAATGATATCTGATGGAAGGAATTAGGGAGTGAACGATGAATGACAGAATTTTTGGTATCCCAAGATACAGGCCAAGCCTAGTTTGGATTCCTCTAGAAATTGGTTTTATGTTTGTTTAAGTAATTGCCTTTTTTTGTTGTTAGCCAGTGTCAAAACTAATTGTAAACAAAACTATGTTATGTTACTTCAATAAAGGATTATTATTATCGTGGGTGCATGGCCAGTAGTAAAGGAAGGACGGTTCCACAACGAAAGTTGGAAGTGCATGTGCCTGTCTTTTTATAGTTTAGAAGACATTTTGCATTATCATCATCCGTTTGAGTTTTTTCAACGTTTGAAGAAATTCTATGATATGCTGTTTTGTAAATAGCCACATTGTTTTTATAAAATAATTTGGCAGATTTATCTAGAATTTCTTGGACTCGGTGTTATTAAGACTTAAGTAAAACAATTCATAACTCCACATTGAGCGAGTTTCAAATAACCAATGAATATTTATCCAAAGAAACCGTTCAAAGGTTTTCAAGAACAGGGATTAAAATCAACATAAGCGCGTTTAAATTCCAAACTGGCTTAATTAATATCCAAAATTATTTTCAAATGATTGTTTCAGTATTTAAGTTAATCTATTAATTATGTTTAAAACTTTTTTGCATCCTTTGTTACTTTATTAACACGAATGTTTATGTGTTATGGCTTTAAAATAGCATTGGTAAAAAATTATAGAACTACATGCTCTGAATCTTCCAGATCTATTACAATAAATGATTATGTATTGATTATTTCTGTTTAATGTAAATTGTTTTTACAAGATGCCTGAGTCGTATTAGTCTTGGCTTCTTGTTTTTTTTAAAGCTATCGTCTTGTGAATTTGTTTCTCTATCATTCTTTGACGCGATTAGGGTATGTCATGCTCGCGCGGCGGCGTTATGTGCCGGGTCGGTCACTTCCCTGTGTCATGGTTGAGGAGGCGATGGCTGGCACATGCGTCATACTCGTGAACGGGTGCTGCTTGTGTGGACTGGTCTACCTGGATTGCTCATTGATTGTTAGTTGGATAAAATTAAATAACAGGTTGTATAGCCTTACGACTCTACCTTGTATTGACATGTAAACGGTATTTTTTTGTCGCATGTGAATGTGACTTGTTTAAAAATGTATTTTATGTGTGAATTTTTTCTTTGTCATTACATTTAATGACAAACTACAAAAGACCTACGGCTGAGTTTCTTGGTGCTTCTTCTCAGACCAGTGGGCATTTCCGAAGAACCGGTAAATTTTAGTATTACTATGACATGTAAAAAGTGCCCCTGGTGGCCTAATTTACAAAATAAATGATTTGATTTGAGATTTTTGTTTACAGAATTAATGATCTGGCATGTAGGGCTAATGCGAACATTTTATATTATAGAAAAACAATATAGTGGTTCATTGGTAGGTTACGTCACGAGAGACCCAGATGGCGGATTGCTATTATTTTATATTTTAAATTAAATGTATTTATATTCTATTTAAAATATTAGCAAAATCATCGAACAGCACGATGCTTAATTTTTGTTTGATTCAAAATAATTTATTTATTTTTAATACTGTACATTGGATACGAGAATGATGGAAAAACGACGGGGTCGTATTACAAATAAGAGTTAAAAAAATACATAAAAGTAAAAAACTTCTTGGAATCTTGTATTTATTTAAATGTGCTTAAAATAATAAAATAAACTTTTTCTTTAACACTTTTACAATCAACTTATAACGTCATTTCACAATTTAGATGATATAAAAGCTTGTCGCCAGATTTACCTGTGTAGATGAACAAGTAAATAAAAAAATTTGATCTGATAGATTTTCGAACTTTCAAACTAAGTAAATATGAGTACTTAAATTATATAATACTTTTAATGGACAGATGTCCAACTTGTCAGATATTTTATAAGAAGAAACAATACAATATAAGAAGTGGAATTCAATGTCACTATATCCCATTAATAGATAATCAATAATAGACGGTAATCAATAATACACGACGACGTCTAATTAGTTGAAGGATTCAGAATACACACTTATGATCCATTACCTGAGGCGGTAATTCTATAACATTGGTATTAATTGCTAATAACAACGGATCCCCGCTGGAATTATGAAACCAATCAATAATTGTGGCTCGTTACGCATCCAATAGTGACGTGTGGTGGGTACGGGGCCAGTCCTCAGGGAACACAGGGAGTGGTCTGGATGATGCTTATGCATATCGACTTGCGTTTGAGTATTGATCGTGGTTCATCATTAATGACCAGTATAATCAGACAAGCGAACCATGATCATTTGTAATTTTGTCGGGAGTCGAGAGTTGGGGTAGAATGTTTAGTCGTTTTGCCTTCTGAGTACTCTGACACTAGACTCTATTTAAATAGTCAGTATCAGCCCGGAGTCTGGAATTAACATACATAACATACATATACACTCACGCCTGTAATCCCCGAAGGGGTGGGCAGAGGTGTAACTAGCACACCCACTTTTCGCCAAATTTCGGTCCCATGATGTGATAGGGGGCGAGCCTATCGCCATACTGGGCACATATTCCAGACTCCGGGCTAATACTGGGAATTTCTGGATAGAAAAACCCAACATCACTTTACCCGACCCGGGGATCGAACCCGAGACCTCAGGATAGCAGTCGTAAATGCATGCGCAATTACAACTGCGCCACCGAGGCAGTCTGGAATTGTGCCCGGTATGGCGATAGGCGATAGATGGTCACATTATGGGACCGTAATAAGTTTGGCGAAGTAGACCCACTACTAGTTGCACTATGTTCTTTTCTGAAACAGCGTCCATAAAGTAGTAATTACTTTTGTTTATGATTGATGTCAATAATTATAGAAATTCATAGGCGTGCTTATACCAACAGTTAAATGTGAGTATGATGATCACGCGAGTTCAGTGCTTTTACCCCATACTTGCCCAACGTGCCTAAAGAAGTATTCACTTCAAAAAGAAAGATAAAAAACAGAAAGTGTCATCAACACACTAGCAACCTGTTAGTTCAAAAAAAAAACCTGTTAGTTCATTAAAATTTAATTGTAACCTTTTTTTAAAAAGAATTTCATGTGGACCATGGAGATATTAAACTTCAAATTAATATTGATATACCTTGTATATATATAAATTATGTTTATAGTTTGGTTTCTACACGTTCTATATATAGTTCTAAACAAATATCAAGTTACCCTTGTTAAGTAACCCTTTGACGTGTCCAAAGTTACCCAAGTTCTATACAATGCTTTGCAGTGCTGACAAACTTAGACTAAAGTTGTCAATTCACGATGCTTAGGCACATGACGTGACTGTGGCGTCTTTAAACAATACTGTGATGAGGGTTGTTTTCTTTTGAAACAACATTATATCTGTAATAATTTGATTTGAGCAATTAAATCATTCATTTAGTAAATTAGGCCTACTAGGGGCATTTTTACAGGTCAGAATTATTAATATTTACAAAACTTTACCGGTGCTTTGAAAATGCTCACTGATCTGAGAAGAAGCACCAAGAAACTCAGCCCTAGGTCATTACTACATTAAATAATATTGATTTACAAATAAAAAGTACACCGACTTCAATGAAAAACAAATTATGCGTCACTATAAAATTTGAAGGTTTTCACTCGATTTTTCTGAGATCCTTTCATCAGATCCTGACTTGGTGCCAATGGGACCACCTGGGAAGTATACCCTTTTAAACAAAAAAAGAATTTCTAGAATCGGTCCAGGCGTCTTCGAGTAATCGGGTAACATACATAAAAAAAGGTCCTCCTTTTTTTGAAGTCGGTTAATAAATAGTAAAATACAGTTATATTCCTTACAAAATTCACAATTATAGAAGAGGAAAGAAATGAGAAGTCTGTTTATGTTTGATATACGTGCCAAGCCATAGAGTTGTAAATAAGGCTATAAGAGTACAACCAGTCAGGAACAGTATCCGTTCTGTAACAGTTCCAAATCGTGGAACAGTAGGCGAGTAGCCGCTTTTTTTATCATGATGGTAAGCGCAGTGCCGTCCAAGAGTATCAAGTAGCGAGATATACCTCGCTATTCAACACAATCATGCCGGCCTGCTTCTTTACACTATGCTATGAGCAAGAAGAAGAGGCGGTCGAGGGTCTAGTGTCAGAGTACTCAGAAGGCCGAAAAACGGCCAAACATCGTACCCCAACTCTAGACACCCGACAAAAACCGGATGTACACTGGCTGACGCCGGAACGTAACACACGAGACCTCAGCGCAGCAGTTGTAACGCGTGCGTAATTACAACTGCGCCACCGATGCATTCTAATAATAATATAAAAATTTTAGATGACGACAATTTAATTAGGCCTTCTTTTTCCAGCTGTAATAAAGTTATGGTTCTTGTTATTATTTTTCATAAATAAAACGTCATCGCAGATTTCCAGCTATAATCACATCCAATTATTGCCTCTTTGTTATAAAAAAAAATCGAGATTGATTTTAAAAATAATTAATAATAGTCATAACTTTCACCGTACCAATACATCGATCCTAAAAGAACTCAACATAAAGGAAAGATTATCGTCGACTGTGCAAATACGAATACTCAAGTTCTTCGGACACGTAACCCGCAATAAAGACTCAATGGAGCGTCTGGTGGTGCAAGGTATAATGGATGGCAAAAGATCCCGTGGCCGCCCTCCGACAAGATGGTCTGACCTCATTAAATCCACCACACACTCTACAATGACGGAATGTTCTCGCAACGCTCAGAACAGAGATCAATGGAGACGCATCGTGAAAGCGGCTACTACAAAGGATTCTGGACCCGCCGTAACCACGACCACTCTGCCAAGAGTGCACGACTAAGAAGAAGTCATAACTTAAAAACGGTTGAAATGGCCTATGTGAATAGAAAAAATGCCGGCCGAGTCAACAGCTTTTGGAATGATTCTAATTATTTTTTTAAAGACAACATTTGTAATAAAGCACTTTAAATAAAATTCAATACGGGCGAAATTCCAATACCATAAACTTTATTATCTAAGTCATTAAATGCTCAACATAATAAAGGGTATATCTGAATTTTCCCTTTTATATTAAGCACACAAATTGATTAATTATTATTCAAAGTAAGCTTTTATAACCGTTCTCATGAAAAGTTCGAGTTTACTCGATTATGCTACTCCAAACGGGGCGCGGAATGCATAACAAAAATTTGTACAAAAACTGAACGGAAAATTTTGAATCAGCGCGTTGGTGAGGGTTGAAAAGACCCGAGTTTTGTAATTGGAGGGTTATGTGTCTATAACAGATACCAGGAATTAAACCAGCCAATTTATTTCATGCATGTTTAATTATTTTATTTTACAACATTTTGATGCGGATACGACGCATTCACGCCTGTAATCCCCGAAGGGGTAGGCAGAGGTACACCTCACTGGTTACAACCAGTACACACATTTTTCGCCTAATTTACTATCGCCTATCGCCGTATCGGACTGCGGACTGATAATGAGTAATTCTAAATAGAAAAACCCAATATCACTTTACCCGACCCGGGGATCGAACCCGATCAGCAGTCGTAATTGCAACTACGCAACCGAGACAGTTTATCACTACAACAGTTATAAAACCATACATAAATCTTTGAAAACATTAAATCGCTAGGTTATTTAAATGTTCATTTGTGTAAATTGTTCTTTATAGTTTTTTGTCGGTACATATGTTGAATGTTCCGCCTGGTGAGAGGAGGCATGCGGTTACGCCAGTCCCGACCAGGTGTACGGTTTCAGTGGCTTTTTGCCTTCGTGTATTTCTATTTTTGCTTCTTTCTTTAACAAAATTTCTTTCTTTCCATATTTTCTTCTTTCTTTCTTTCTAAGGAAACTGGGCATATATAAGAAAGATAAACACTGTTAAAGTATAACACACATCCATAAAAACCAACGTGAAGTGAGAGCTTACTGTTGCATTTTGTACGGTGAGGCAGATGTTAGACGGCCCTAATCTCCCTTAGTCTAGATCGCACGTATGATTCTTCTGGTACTTTGTATGTAGCCAGGAACATTATTTAGTACAGGTAACGTGCTTGCTCATTAGTTGGCATCTACTATGTATAGATACCAGAATAAACTACTTTTTAATTCATTAAAACAAAGGTTTTTATTATGCGGCCTAATTTTTTCAAGCTTTAGGATATGCCTTATAGCTAATAGATTTAGAAGTCTTTGGAAACTTGAGAAATCATCATTCACTTTCTAAGTCTTGATTTATTTTGAGAGAAAACTCTAGATCCTTTCGATCCAAACCAACCTTTACAAGCAATACATTGTCTCCCAACTCCATCCTACAAATTAAGAAACTTTATTACTTCACAACATTAGTAGAGATAAACGGTTAATACATTAGGTCCTTACTCAGTACATATTAAATTATTTCGCTCGTGTTCTAGTTCCAGTAATTTAATTTCATGTTACTTTAGTCTAGTGTCGTAAATCTTGCACAAGACATTTAACCTACGAAAAAACAGTACAGACCTAATAAATCATTATGGAATGTAGCCCTGGTGCTCTGGTAAATTTAGAAGATCTGTGTATGATGTATAAATATTTTCTTTTGAGTAGTTTGTTACTATATTATGGATATCCATACTAATACTATAAATGCGAAAGTAACTCTGTTTGTTTGTTAGTTACCTCTTCACGACTCAACGGCTGAACGGATTGTAATGAAATTTGGTAAGGGAATAGATTATATCCTGGAGAAGGACATAGGACATACTATCTTTTTTCTCAAAAAACAACCTTGAAAGCGGTTAAATAGGAGTTCAAAATTTGTATGGGAAATCCATAATTCCTCGACTTAGGGATCTGTAAATTCGTATTTAGTCTTTTGGTAGGAAATAAAGAAATACGTGTTTCAACGTTTTTGAGAAATCATCCCTAAAAGGGGCAAAGTGAGGTTAAACTTATGGGGTATTCTTTAGATGCAATCTCAAGATTCAGGCACAACACCTTTTTTTTTGTCGCGGGGAAAGCGTTTTATTACTACCGCCCGCTCCGGGGGGAAGCGGACTAAGAATAAAACGGTTATGCTGGACTAGCCGGTCTTACGACCCAGCATCCCCCTCGCCCGGATGATGGCTATCCGGGCAGTCGCTGGGCCGAGTCCCTACCCCCTATGTACACCCCACCCGACACTACCAGCTAAAACCCCGCGGTGACCTTCTTCGGCGCTTACGGAGCGATCCCGGGGTAGTCTAAGGAGTGCTAGAATTGCTGCCGGAACCGCCCCTGCGTGGTGCTGCGTAGCAGCCCTTCTCTATGGGAGGGCTTAGCAGCCCCCGCGCACCGAAAAACGACACTGAACGAGGCCTTACCACCCGCGCTGCCGTCCATCTCGGGGTCGCACGATGCTACGAAACTGGGAGTGCATCGATTCCGGCTGACAGCCCCCCGCTGCGAGCCCGCGACCCCCGATCGCCCCAATTAGTCGCCTCGTACGACAGGCAGGGGTTACCGTGGTGGAATTCAAACGCCCCCGTTCCACAGGGCGGGAGACGCCGGTCAGTCGTCCACCCGGCGCCTCCTACGTCTTCTCTGGCGGCGGGAAGAATCATTTCGTTCCCGATCCCTCTCGGCACTCTCCTTCTGCAAGATGACGCTCTCGTAGAAGTGGGCCACCGCACGCCAGGACCTCCGGCTGGAGGACCGTGAAAGTAAAGGACCTCGGTTTTGTTCAGGGCCACCTTAAGGCCCAGTCGCCGAATCCTGCCCACCACCTGTTCGGTTGCGAACGAGGCGAGCAGGGTGGCCACCTGGAAAGACCTGGCTGTCGCTGTCACTAGCGTGTCGTCTGCATAACAGACGACAGCGACGCCTCGGGGATTGGTACCACGGAGCACCCAATCGTAGCCGATGTTCCACAGGAGAGGGCCCAGGACTGAGCCCTGTGGAACACCGCAGGCCATCGCTCTTCGGTGCCACCTGTCGGCGCCTGGATACTTCAGGCACAACACCTGAAAGGCTGGACAATCGCTACAGGTGCCTCAGTGCAGAAGACAACTTCTTGGATTGTATACTTCTGCTCCCGAATATAACCTCTACGCAGGCGGAGCTGCGAGCAACAGCTAGTCTATATATATAAAAATGAAACAAGTTTCGTTGGAGAGTGCATCCTTTGGAAACGGCCGGTCCGACTTAGCTAATTATTTATGTGTTTGTAAAGCATTGATTTTTTAAGGGAAAGAAGAACTAGCAAAGTTGCCCGGATAAGTAGATAATGCGGGAAATAATAAAGAGCTTTATTTATTAGATTTTATTCTCTTACAACTACGGTTCGTACTTAATCAGAACTTCGTCAAGTTATCGTCACTTTCCAATAATTAATTATACCTTTTAGTATAATCTTATATAGTTCATTTGAAATACCCATTATCTTTCAACAATACCTAACCATGAATATTTGGATACCTGTGCTAGACATAAAGCAAAAATATTGCTACTTAATTGATATGAAGATGAGATAAATCAAATCCTTGTAGATTAAAAATTTATTTATCCCCAAACTATCACTGCATCTTATACTCACCCCATCTCTTCGCCATTATTTACAACGTTAAAGTCAATCAATTAACCGGCGTTAATCCGGCCTTGTATAATTTTGATAACGTCAAACAGTGTTTCTTACCCCTCGAAATCATAGCGGGAAATGTTCGCATAACCAATATGTTATATCTCTCTTAAAAGGTTTAACAGGTAAGTGATGAAAATTGGTTAAAGGCATATTCGTTCCGAGGGCACAAATTTGCTAGGAGGGCATTGTTAACGACGAAGTAGGGCAATGGTTCTCAATCATGATAGCCTCCCGAGGTTTGAGTGGTAATTGGTGATGGAACGTTCTTGTGTAACCGAGAACTTAAGGGGCTGCGCAGTGCTAACTTTTCCTATTGCCATTTACCAATATTCTAATACTCCCATGGTTCTAAACGACATATTAGCCTGAATTATAAATGAGCTGAAGGCATTCCTGTTCTTAAAGATCGGCATTATCAATTCGTCCTATATTATGAGTCTTTATATAATTTCCTCTACGATATATCAGTCAACGGCAAACTGTGCGGAATGTATTCAATGGTGATACCTTTAGGTGTGCGACTTGCTTGATTGCAAATTTTCTGCATAAGGTATCTTAACTCTTCAATAAAAAAATATTGTATTTACGTATTATATTACATATTCATTAAATTCTTGATGTTGTTTTTATTATAGCTACTGACAAATTTAAAGTATTTCTGAATAAGCCCAGGGAAAAACTTTTGTGTGACTTTCTCAAAGAAAGAAGAGACAGACGACATGTAAAACAACATGTATTAAGAAACTTAATCACAGTAGTATACAACTGCCTGCCTGATTAATAAATAAATAAAATAACTTTCTTTTAAAGTTAAAAAAAACTTGAGTATTTGCTCATACCAATATTTAAAATAAATATTTTGACCCAATTTTTCAATCAATATTGATTCTGTTTTCGCAAAAGAGTTTTTTTTGCGTATTATATTCGGTTGCATATCGAATAATGTACAAAAAAAAACACAGGAAACTACCCTATTGGTATACCATCTGATTTTAATAGTATCATTAGTAATATAGTCTATTACTTGTCAATATTATAACGGTAGTGAACACTATTAGCCATTTTCTTCTTTCTCTCAAGTAAAGACTCTCCGCCGTAGTCGGAACTTGGATAAGTCTGTAACATGAAGAATGGTATTAAAACATGTTGAGTAGCGAAGGATAGATTGTCTCTCGCTACTTGATACTCTAATTACCACATACTGCGCTTACCATTAATGTGTGGTAAATTTGCCGTGCCAGAATTAAAAATAAAACTCCGGAGCATTGTGATTTTCTCTCAGATAAAACCTCATTTTATTCAAATTGACGCTATCCCATGTTGAGAACCGTTGGTCTAAAGCAAAGTACTGTGTTAATGAGTGCGTAATAGGCGTAAAGCTGTACGGTGTGCGATCTGGCACGCCGTTCACTTCCCGCCCTCTATTAGCAACCGTTTAATGTTCCCGGGGGAATCCGGATTATACTCCACTATGTACCCGATAAATATATTAAACACTAGCTGCCCGTTTGAGATTTGCATAGGCTCGGTTATGAATACTGATTATAGTACATAATTAAGTTGATTTGAATAATGTAAGTTGTTTTTAGGATACGATTCCGTAACCAAAATGCGCTTGTCTACGTGTTAGAAGGTAACATGGAATCTCAATAGAGGATGCTCAATACCAACTGCAGTGGAAACTTCTAAACTATAAGGTCAATTCTTGCTCTAAGCCGATCTTTCTTGGTCCACGCGTCAATCTGAGTGTCAGACATTCGATTGTTGCTTCATAATTATATACATACACACTCACGCCTGTAATTCCCGAAGGGGTAGGCAGAGGTCACCAGTACACCCAAATTTCACCGAGCTTATAAGCGTCCCATAATGTGACAGGAGGCGAGCCTATCAGCATACCGGGCACAATTCCAGACTCCGGGCTGATGCTGAGTATTTCTAAATAGAAAAACCAATATCTCTTTACCCGACCCCGGGATCGAACCCATGACCTCAGCACATCAGTCGTAAACGCGTTCGCAATTACAACCGAGGCAGTCATAATTAGTATCGTTCATCATCATCATCAGCCTATCGCAGTCCACTGCTGGACATAAGCCTCCCCCAAGGTTCGCCATTGAACAGGATCTTCGGTTCTACGCATCCAATGTCTGCCTGCAGCCTTGCGCAGATCGTCGCTCCACCTAGCAGGAGGGCGTCCCACACTCCGTTTACCTGTACGCGTAGTCAAGAACCTTATTACCCCAGCGGTGATCGGTTCTACGACAAATGTGACCGATAATTAGTATCATTGAATGTCATATACTCTGTGACTGGCATCCTTGAAGCCTCGCGAACTCGGCAAGTCTGAGAGTCAGATTCTCGGTATATGTGTTATTCCGACTGCCTCGGTGGCGCAGTTGTAATTGCACATGCGTTACGACTGCTGTGCTGAGGTCTCGGGTTCGATCACCGGGTCGGGTAAAGTGATATTGGGTTTTTCTATCTAGAAATTCTCAGTATTAGCCCGGAGTCTGGAACCTGTGCCGGTATGGCGATAGGCTCGCCCCCTATCACATTATGGGACCGGAATTCGGCGAAAAGTGGGTGTACTGGTTACACCTCTGCCTACCCCTTCGGGGATTACACGCGTGAGTGTATATGTATATTTATGTATGTATTCTGAGTGTCCGAAAAGTTCGGACACTCAGAATACATACATTTCGGACACATTCGGACTTGATCAGTACGATAGTATTATAAACCAAAGAACACATTTAACCAGAATTTGATCGTGTAACAATGATACATTATTCAGTATTCACAAAATAATCAGGCCACATTTGACTAGCGTTAATCATCTCTAAATTACATACAATTAGCGACTATAACGCTGTGTTATTAATTAACGATTAAGGCAATAGTTTAATGCTTTGTTGAATCGCTAATACGAATTTCAGCTTGAATTTACTAAGTTATTTTGTATTTAAAATTGTTAGGTAATTTATATACACATGTTTTTTTTTTAATATATTATTGAGCTCTATCTACTTAGCGGCCCAACTAGCGAAATTTGGCTCGTGAACATATGGACCGAATTGGTCACGAATTAGTCACAATTTGTCAGTTATTTTGAGTAATTTGTCAGTACTTCTACAAAAACTACAATAAATTCAAAATTCCAAGGTGATCGAAAAAATGTTAGCGGCTCATATTGATCGTAGCGAACTGATCTAAGCTGATTTCAATTGGTTACGAAATGGTGACAATTGGTCAGATAATTTCGATAATTGATCAACCTTATTTAAGTATTAATTGCAAAAAAAAATTATTGAGCTCCATATAGTTAGCGGCCTAAATAGTGAAATTTGGCCTGTGAACATATGGTCTGAATTGGTATAGAATAAGTCATAACTGGTCAGTTACTTTAAGTATTTGGTCAGTACTTCTAGTAAATCATAGAGTGTATCTCGAGGTAACAATTAGTCTTTATTTCATTTAAATCGATGCATTCAATCAATAGTTATACCTGTTTGAACGAATATCTGTATTATGCAAAGAGTAGTTGTGAGATAAAATAATTTTATAAATAGAAGATAACTTCTACGCGTGCGGAGCCGCGGGCAACAGCCTATATATATAAATTGTAAAAGTCTCTCACGCTATGCTTCTTTTCTTATTTTTATGCCCTTTTTGTAAAAACGACGTAAAAGCGAAGATAAGGAAGTTATACATCCTCAAGCCCGAACTGAGGCAATCCATCTAAAATAATTGCATTATGTTCGAAATGCGTGCTTGAATGTTCCGCTCCCTTTTAGTTCGGACTTCCTTTTACCCGCTGTTCCGCCTCCGTAAAATATTTTTAACCGACTTCAAAAAAAGGAGCAAGTTAACAATTCGTCGGAATCTTTTTTTTTATGTATGTTCCCCGATTACTCGAAGACGCCTGGACCGATTCAAGGAATTATTTTTTTGTTTAAAAGCGTATACTTCTCAGGTGGTCTCATTGGCACCAAGTCAGGATCTGATGATGAGATCTCAGAAAAATCAAGGGCAACCCTCAAATTTTATAGAGACGCATAATTTGTTTACTATTGAAGTCGGTGTACTTTTTATGAATTAAAAAACCTTTTATCAGATAAAAAGAAGCGATACGGGTGTACAAACTTCCGCGACTCAAGTCCTAGATTAGAAACCAGCTCAAATTACCTAATACAATACTAGCCCTATGTTAAACATTGTCACATTGCTGGGCACGGGCCTCCCCTACTAATGAAAGGTGTTAGGCCTTAGTCCACCACGCTGGCCTAAAGCCTGTTGGTAGACTTCACACACCTTTGAAATTTTCATGAGAATTATCAAGTATGTGAATAGCAATATACCTAGTCAGGTCATATATTCTGTCACATGTTTAATATAAAATAATTGAAACAAGTTTATTCATTATGTAACCATTTATATACCAAAATGAACTTAACAAAACATAGATTCTTATGACACTAAAGTTTATTCAAAATTACCTCCGTGATTTTGAATACAGGCCTTCAATCTGCGCGGCCAGTTGTATATCGCAGCACGAACGAGGTCCATGTCAATATCGGCGGCTGCCTTAATCAAGGATGTCTTGAGTGACTCCAAATTGGGATGAGGCTTTGAGCACGCCTTTTCCTCCAAGTGTTGCCATATCTTTTAATCTAACGGATTCAAATCTGGACTGGAGGAGGGCCAGTCTTCGTGCCGGATGACGTCGATTTCACGCGCCGCCAGCCAGTCTTGTGTGCTCTTCGCTCTATGAGCTGGCTCCGAATCTTGTTGGAATACCCAGTGCCTGTTATTGAACATGGTATGAGAAACAGGTTCCACAAGGTTCGTCAGGACTGTATTTTGATACACAACTGCATTCGTTTTTACACCTTTCTCACAAAAAATGTACCTCTGTTAAGCCCCAATAAGAAACTCCCAACCATACCATGAGCGAGGATGGAAAATGACCTCGTTGGACACGCGGAATACGGTTGCTCGCTTCTTCACTACTGTGTGCGTACACCTTATCATTTTGTTTGTTGTAGCTTTCTTCTACGGTAAAAAATTTTTCATCTAAAAAAAGAATTTCCCGATATTTTTTTCCCGCGTACCGCTTCAACAAAGCGCGGCATCTCTTCAGTCTCAGGTCCATTAGACGAGCATTCAAACGATGTCCTGTTTTTCTTCGATATGCCCGAAGCCCTAAGTCTTCATTTAACACCCTTTTCACCGTGGTTCTGCTTAACCCCATCTGAAGGGCCAACAGTTTCTGCTTACGTTTGGGATTTCTTTGAATTCGCGCCTTCACAGCTTTTATCACTGCTGGAGTCCTAACAGACCGAGGGCGACCACTTCTTGACCTGTCATCTACACTAGAGTCTTCATTGTATCGTTTGATTGTACGATAAACGAATCTTTTGGTTATATTCAAATTTTTCAGTATGTCAAAAATTTGAATTGGCGCGTAACCGCAACGATGCAACGCAATTACTGCAACACGGTCTTCTTTAAGCGTCCACTCCATTTAAAAATGAGTAAAATTCTAAAAAGTATACATTTTTATTTTCATGAACAATTTGAAATTCGAATTCAATAAACTTTTTTGTGGCCAGCATTCTAAAATAAAAGTTTTTACTGTGTGACAATACTTATGACCTGACTGTGTATAAATACAAATAGCAGCGATATCATAGTTGATTGCTGTACGAACTGTCAAGACGAAAGTCGTATGTTCGAAACCAGCCCACATGGCATACATTTCTGACTTTCCTTAAAAGTTACGTGTGTATTCATTGTTAATTATCGTTTACTTTAAGAGAAGAAAGCATCTTGAACCTTGCATAATAAGTATATAGTATACTGTTTTAAAAATAAATAACACTAAACTAAAATTACAAATGGAGTGAATTAGTCAATACAGAATTAAATACATCTTTGTCATTTAAAGACCATTGTATTTCCTTATTCTTTTTCCTGGGGAGAAATTAATGTTTACCTTACGAGTCTTAATTAAACAATTATAGAATAGAAGGCCAGTTGGTAAAGTAATTGTAGCAAACGTAGTTGGCGTGTTTGCATTACCGTGTTGATTTATCATCTGCCTGAGAGAATGCGTAGGTGAGGTGAAATTAATTCTATTTCTATCAATAGACGATTGTTTATCAAATACCAGCAGCATCCTTATTAAATTCTGTATCCAGGTTAGCAAAGAAGAGAATGAACTGTCGAGATAGGTCATGAGTTCGAATCTAAGTAATCGGCGTCGGGACGTGACGACCCCATCGCCCGCTGGTGGAATAATCTTGTGACAGAGATTATTCCACCAGTGCAATCAGTCAACCCAACTAGTGGTAGTGCCATGCTGCGCACCTTCGAGTAGCAGCCGAATGGGCCGGCACGCCCGGGGAAGAACCACTCTCTCACAGAAAACCGGCGTCAAGTGGCACCTATGCTGTCGCGTTTCGTTTGGTCTGTGAGAGTCCCGGAGGCCCACTCTCCCTATCCTTCCCCCACACCACTATGACAGTGCGAAATCTGGTTCGACTACCCCAGGAGGGTACCACCGGCGTACATCGAGGTGGAGAATCCCTCTCTGGGCGTCCACGCTCAGGTCGTACATCACCTCTGCGTGGATGTCCAGGCTGCCCTCCGTATTCTGGGGGGGGCAATTTTGCGCTCTACACACCTGTTCGGGGCAAACGGAGCAGGCAACATAAGGCGACCCCTTCCACTCTTGCTGTGGACTTTTGCAACATAAGGGGGCTGAATTCCAACTTGAACGCCGTCCACTTCCATCTTGAGACGGCCAAACCGGCCTTGCTCTTCCTGACCGAGACGCAGATTTCTTCTCCGGCTGACACGTCTTTCCTCTCCTACCCGGGGTACAAACTGGAACATTCCTTTGTACCGCGGGCTGGGGTGTGCGTGTACATTAGAGAGGATATCTGCTCTCGTCGCCTCGGCAGCCTTGAAGGGCGGGACCTATCCAACCTCTGGCTACGCATAGACTGCGACGACCATCCGCGAATCTACGCGTGCCTGTATAGGTCCCATAGCGGTAATGCTGAAACTGACCGACTCGTTGAGCACATGCAAATGGCTACAGATTCTGTGCTGCAGCAGATCCCATCCGCAGAGATCGTGATTCTCGGCGACTTTAACGCCCACCACGCCGAATGGCTAAGATCACGCACCACCGATCATGCGGGGAGATCTGTCCATGATTTCGCATTAGCATATGATCTGACACAACTGGTCACCTCGCCAACGCGAATCCCAGATGTGGAGGATCATACACCTTCCCTGTTGGACCTTCTGCTGACCTCTCATCCGGATGGCTACCTGGTTTCCGTCGAACCTCCTCTTGGTTCATCGGACCACTGTCTTATCCGGAGCACAGTGCCAGTTACGCGTTCGACACGGCCTCGCTTTGCGGGCTGCCGCCGCGTATGGCACTATAGGTCAGCGGATTGGGACGGGATGCGGTCATTCTTTGCGTCCTACCCATGGGGGCAGATTTGCTTCTCGCCGGATGATCCTGACGTCGATGCTGACTCTGTCACCGATGTGGTGCTTCAGGGTATGGAACTTTTTATTCCGTTCTCTGCAGTGCCCATCGGGGGCAAGTCCCAGCCTTGGTTTGGTCGTTCCTGCAAGACGGCTTCACGCCGAAAGCGGGAATGCTACCAAGCCTGGGCTGTCGCATCGGCGTCTAGTGATGTAAATACCAGCGCATTTAAAAAGGAGTATAACTCTGCCTCTAGGTCCTTCAAAAGTGTTATTGCTAAAGCGAAGTCGGAGCATATTGGCAGAATTGGCGAGAGACTGGCGCGTCTCCCGTCAGGAACACGTGCATTTTGGTCACTCGCCAAGGCTGCCTTAGGGAATTTCTGTAAGCCGCCTTTTCCACCCCTGCACACGGAGGATGACTCGTTGGCCCATACCGCGAAGGTGAAAGCCGATCTTCTGGGCTCTCTCTTCGCGTCCAATTCGACTCTGGATGACCAAGGAAATTCACCACCGACAATCCCGCGGTGCGACAGTACGATGCTTGAAGTTAAGTTCAGGCAAAGTGCAGTTCGCAAAGCACTTCTTTCCTTGGACATTCATAAGTCGAATGGGCCCGATGGCATCCCTCCGATCGTGTTGCAGGCATGTGCTCCGGAGTTGGCACCGGTTCTAACGCGTCTTTTCCGGCACTCCTATGCATTAGGCGTAGTCCCGAAATCCTGGAAGGCTGCTTTAGTTTACCCGATCCCTAAAAAAGGGAACCGCTCGGATCCGTCCAATTACAGGCCTATAGCCATCACCTCCTTGTTCTCCAAGATAATGGAGTCCATTATCAACTGCCAGCTCCTGCGGTACCTAAAGGAACATCGGCTGATTAGCGACCGCCAGTACGGCTTTCGTCGGGGTCGCTCAGCCGGTGATCTTCTAGTTTACCTGACACATAGATGGGCAGCAGCAGTTGAGACCAAGGGGGAGGCGCTTGCAGCCAGTCTGGACATAGCGAAGGCCTTTGATCGGGTATGGCACAAAGCGCTTCTTTCGAAGCTACCTTCTTATGGGCTTCCCGAGAAATTATGCAATTGGATCACCAGCTTTTTGGCAGATCGGAGCATCAAGGTCGTCGTCGACGGTGCATGCTCTGATCCTAAATTTGTCAATGCTGGTGTTCCACAAGGCTGTGTACTGTCTCCTACTCTGTTTCTTCTGCATATCAATGACATGTTGCAAATCAGCAACATTCATTGCTATGCGGATGATAGCACTGTAGATGTAATGTACACTGGCCGTGCTAATATTTCTCGGGAATACGTCGACGAGAGCCGGAACAAACTTGTGTCTGAAGTCGAGTTTTTGCTAGCCAAAATCTCGGACTGGGGTCGACTAAACTTAGTCCAATTCAACCCCAAAAAGACACAAGTCTGCGCGTTAACCGCTAAAAAGTCACCATTTGTCGTAACACCTCATTTTGAGAACACTCCCTTGTCTGCCACAGCCAGTATCGGAATACTTGGCGTCGACATTTCGAGCAACGTCCAGTTCCGCGGTCAATTGGAAGGTAAGGCCAAATTGGCCTCAAAGAAGCTTGGTGTGCTCAGCAAGGCGAGACGGTACTTCACGTCGGGTCAACGCCTAAATCTCTATAAGGCGCAAATTCGGCCCCACATGGAGTACTGTTCTCATCTCTGGGCGGGAGCACCCCAATACCAGCTACTTCCATTTGACCGCATTGAACGTAGGGCGGCTCGGGTTATCGACGATCAAACTCTTTCCGATCGGCTTGATCCATTGGCTCTGCGTAGAGATGTTGGATCACTCTGCATCTTCTACCGCATTTATCACGGGGAGTGTTCCGAGGAGTTGTTTGGATTGATCCCCGCGGCTAGATTTCACCATCGGACATCGCGCACAAACCAGAAATTCCATCCACACCACCTCGATGTCCAACGTTCCACAACAGCGCGATTTTTAAGGCATTTTCTGCCTCGCACAACCACTCTGTGGAACCAGTTATCGCCGGGGGTCTTTCCGAACCGTTACGACTTGGGAACCTTCAAGAAGAGAGCATATTCTTTCCTGAAAGGCCGGCAACGCATTTGCAAGCCCTCTGGTGTTGCAGATGTTCATGGGCAGCGGTGATCACTTTCCATCAGGTGAGCCTCCTGCCCGTTTGCCTCCTTTTAACATTAAAAAAAAAAAAAAAAAAAAAAAAAAAAAAAAAAAAAAAGTTCCAAGTTTAGGCCCTTTCCTCTGACTTTGTGTGTATTCACTAAATATCACTTATTTCAATGTTGAAAGAAAACATTGGAAGAAATCTGTATACTACTTGAAAATTCTCAATAAAATTTCGAAGGTATAAAACAACGCACATTAGGCCAGCGTGGTATATTTAGAGCTGATTAAAAATTCAGTGAGCTAGCAAAACGTAAATACCGTAAAGAGCTTTTATATTAATTTATAGGTTTTCACTTTCAAAAATCCAGACCAAAGCTTTTCATTATTTTATTGCACACCTAGTTATATAAAATAAAACCAAAAGTCGTACGTATAGTCCTGATCCAATACATAAATAATGTCGTAGGTCTTGCGTAGTCAGTATCAGGACCTACGTGCAGTTTTGTCCCACAATATCTATAATAACATTATCCCATTATGTTGGTGGTAGGATATTCGTATCCACCCGGATAGCGACCACCGTACACAAGGTGTAAAAACCATAGTGGCACACGCAAGTGTGTCGCGTTCCGGGATCAGCCAGTGTACATCCGGTTTCTGTCGGGGTCTAGAGTTGGGGTACGGTGTTTAGCCGGGTTGCGGCCTTCCGCTTCTTCACCTTCTTGCTTTATGGCGTAGTATGAAGAATTTACAGGCCCGCATGATTGTGTTGAGTTGCGGGTGATAGATCGTCTTTCGATACTACTTGATACTATAATTGGACGGCACTGCGCTTACCATCAGGTGCAGTGTGGTCACTTTGCCGTGACAGAATAAAAAAAACCCACTGCTGGGCACGGACCTCCTCTAATAATGAGGAGATTAGGTCTTAGACCAACATTATTACGCATAATTAATTGGGTAACAACGTAACACACGTAACCTTAAAAAATCCAGAGGTATATGGTTTGGAACCTATGACTTTCGTATCGGCAGTCCGTACAACTAGGCCACTGCTGCTTATAAAACAACATCTAGACTAGGAATATTTAATTTTGGTTCAGAGTTAGTTGTGGTATTGCACCTTAATTTTTAAGCTATCATTATTGGACTCTGATAAATCTAGTCTGTAACTTATTTAAAATTCAAACTTAACAAAAGTATTTCATATCTTAATAAAATCGTGTTGTCTCAAGAAGACTGATCACTTAAAAGTTTCAGCAATCTCGGAGTTGTCAGAGCAAAGATTAATCACATTTCTATAACGCCATAACGTGTATAATATCATCAAAGATATAGTTAGGAGTGGATACAATTATTATTTGACGACATTCTGTTAACACCGTTCACTTAATTCCTAAAATATTTAAGTAATTTTGGATTAAAGCTATGAACACGTTTATTTATTAAAAATACTAGATGATAAGCCTTACAATGTACTTTAGGACAGGTATTTGATTAGTAATAACATGTTCCGTGAACTTGTACTTTAGGTACATATATATAGTAATGCCAATATATTTATTTCTTTAACATTGTGAACTTATATGCCTTACATGACTTTACTTTACTTGTATTCAGTCTGGGTATGTCATGCTCGCTAAAGTGTATGTGCTTGCTGCGGCGCCATGTGCCAGGTCGGTCTCTTCCCTGTAACATGGTTGAGGAGGCCGATGGCTGATGGCTGACACATGCGTCACTACTCGTGAACGGGTGCGGCTCGTGTGGACTGGTCTGCTCAGACTGTTTCAGTAAGGACCGACTGCTTTAAGAAATCGAGATTTTTATCACTCTCACGACGGTCATGTGCGGCACTAGGTCTTGTAATGAGTTCTATTTCACAATATTTCAATAAGGCAGCTTAACATACATTGAGCTGCTCTAATCTAAGGTAATTAAACTTAAATCGTATGTATTATATGACCTATGATTATAATTATATGACCAAATATTGTTAACCGATGTGAAAAGAGCAACGCTATAGTTTTTTGCCCGTTCTTCTCTAGCGAGACTGCATTCCGAACTGGCGGTAGAGTCAAAAAATTGACTGAATCTAAATGATGTATAACATTTTATGGATTCAATAAATATTTGATTTAATTTGAAAAGTACTGTGTACAACACTAAAGAAATTAATTATTGCGAATGTATGCTCTTCCGCTTTCCCGCAAAATTCAGTATTGGTATGAAGTTTGGCGTACTTATAAGTGAAGTCATCTGTAAGAAAAGTATGCTTTCTGCATTTCTTCATTTGTCTTTTTTAATTTATATGTGATCAGCTTTATTTATTGACATCTTTTTTAAAGACAAAAATAACTCTGCTGCCAGCCTTTTGGTCATTTAGAAGAAGATTTATCAGCTAATTTACTAAAAGGATAAGAAATTTGGGAAAGGTGATATGATTGTTGACACACGTATGGCGTATTATTTAGACACCCGTAAGGTTTTTAATCAGACGTCATTTTGGTACACTCCGTATAGTTGATGTGCTATCGACGAGGTAACGAGTGATGGAAGTGTCTTGGATCAAAGAAAATGACATGTCAATCTTGACAATTTCACAAAACCGAGGCCAGTTCTAAAAGCAGTAGTATAATAGTTGTCACTAGCTACTTGACACTGGACAGCACATCGCTTACCATCAGTGTGTGGTTACTTTGCCCTGCCAGGATGTAAAAATACATGGTTCTACGCATATAGAGAGACTATCCCGCCCACACACCCGCCATTGTAACTCCTGTTTAGCCAGGATCAACAATGGCACGCATTTTTTGACACCGAGTAATGAAACTCGGCGAGTCTCTGGGAATGCTTAATAACTGTCTTTTATCCCGCAACGAAATTAATCAAATAGAAATATAGGGAGGAGTTGGAAATATAAATTGTCCACTTCCCTCCATAGCAAAGCGGGAGACAAATACTGAACTAAAAAGGTATTAACCTCGAATAAAGGGACATTTACGTCTGGAGAAGCCAGACGTAAAGCACCACGGAAGTTACTTAACGGGTCCTATCATGTGAGCTGTTACGCTTGATTCCAATAATAGGTATGGCAAAATCGCCGGAAAGCACGGAAATTCCTCCCAGTCTCCACAAGGTCCATATAGTATACAACTCCAGATGTTATCTGCATACTGTCAAGCATAATGTTGCGCTCATTTTGCCAGAGACTACACTCCCAAAGAACATGATGCGCGGACTGTTCGTACTCACAGTTTGGTGTAGAACATGGGCACGCAGGCGAATCAACCAACTTAAATGAGAATAGTTTGCTCTTAAAGTTGCCATGACCGGTGAGAAATTGTGAAACACAGTGATCAATTTCTAGCCAAGTTTTTGTTAGACGATCGCGAACCAAAGGAAAATACTGATATAAATGCCGCCCTTTAATTGAATTATCCCATCGACATTGCCACTCGTTTAGCAGTTCGTTGCATATTTCGGAACGCTGTTTAAAAAGTCTACCGATTCTCGAGAGTTCGCGCGACGTAAGAAAGTTTTTGTCCATATCCTCTCTCGTGGAGTAATACATAGCGGCGCGACGCTGTGCCTCCAGATCGACTGGAAGTACACCCGCAAGGACAGGTAAAGCTTCAGTACTAACGGTTCTATACGCCTTACACAAGAATATCAACGCCAAACGTTGACTCTGGAGCAATTTTCTTCGCACAGCACCGATAGTAGCCCTATCAGCCCATACAGGTGATCCATAGCAAATACTGCTCAAGTAAGTAGCCCCATAGATGACTTTTAATGTGTTAAAAGATAATCCCCACGTTGAAGTGGATATCCTTGTCAAGGCATAGAAATTGCGTTTCGACTTTTCCCCGACGGATTTTATATGCTCTAAGAACGAAAAGTTTCTCTCCAAAACTAGCCCTAGGTAACAGACCGATTCTTTGCGTTTTATATAAATATTATTGAATTTAATTCGCGGCGGTGTTTTAAGAATGCCCTTTAAAAGTAGTTGGTAAGTTTTATGAGGTGCGAAAGTCAGACGATTTCTTTCACCCCAATCAAAAATTAACTTTAAACACGCGCTGGCCAAATTTTCTAGTCCCGATCTACTATTCGACTGAACAAGCAAGAGCCCGTCATCAGCATAGCCGGTTAAGGAGCAACCTTGAGGTAAAGGGAGTGCGAAAAAGTCGTCGAAGCCTAAATTCCACAAGTACGGACCGACTACTGAGCCTTGTGGACAACCCATCGTAAGAGCTTTCGACGCTTCGTGGTGACCAAGTTTTAATTTGGTTGTGCCTAGACAAAAATATGAATAAATAAGTGAATATATATTTTTAGGACAACCTCGGATTTTCAGCTTAAGTAGTAGCATTGGCCACCACGCATTATCGAAAGCACCGGATATGTCCAAGAATATACCTAAGACGTATTTACTATTCGAGTTGCTAACAGTTCTTCTAACGGATAAAGCGGCGTCAACAGTAGATTTCCCTACAGTAAAACCGAATTGCTTCTCATGAAACTTTGGACCGCCCGGTATTAGCCGAGGAACAATTAGTCGTTCAAGCAATTTACCTAAGGATGGTAATAACGTTATAGGCCGATAAGATTTAGGGTCGTCGGGTGGCTTGTCACCACTTTTTGGTATTATCCGAATAAAACCGCATCGCCAAATTCGAGGAAAAACACCTTCAGCAATACATCGATTAAAAACTATTAGAATAGAATCGCCCGCTGCTTTACACGCTTCCTTGATCATTTTATTAGATATTTTATCCTCACCGGAGGCTTTGTTCACAGGTAAAGATCTAACGATATCGATAAATTCTTCAAAAGACGGGAAATCCGACGAGGGTGTGTTCGGTGGTTCCGCGGCCCACATCCGTATTTGGTTATGATATTCGTTATCACGCGCTACTGTATCATCGGGTATTAGGGAGTTTAAGAGGGATTCCGCTGTATCCTCTATACCAGTTGTATAGGTGTTGTCTATTTTAATATTCTGTATATAGGCCAGATTTATTGACCTATTTGCTTTGAATTCATGGTATAGAGGAGACCACGGACCTTCCTTATCCAATCGTTCTACAATTTTACGCAATAAAATACCTTTCGATTTATTCACCGCAGCTTTATAATGTGATCTGGCAACCTTGAGTGCGATAAAAGCAGCTGTAAATGCTTCTCCTGTAACACAGCGTTTTTTAAGTCGGTTAAACCTCCTACGAGCCCTGCGAAAGGTACGACGCAGGTGAACTAGATAGTTATTCCACCAATCACATCTACGAGTATTAGTAATGGAGCCCCGACCGATTGTGACGTCCGCACAGTATGTAAACGTGTCCGACATAATTTCGGCACACGTTTCAGCTGAGAGGTTATTGCGAGTGAAGTCCCCGACATGTTGAGCAAATAAAGCGCTAAATAAATTCCAATTGGCACTTTTAGATTTATATCTATAATTAAAGTTGCTATAAATAGGACCCTGCGTTAATCTAGGCATGAACTCGTACACAATCAGGCGATGGTCACTACACGACGCATCCGGAAGGACACGCCACCTATCTAGGTGAACGTCTCCACTAGAAAGTGTGACGTCAATAGAAGACTCGCCCGTAGGGCTGCAATATGTAGGTGGTGCATCGGGGGTATTATGTATAATAAGATTCATCTCTGCGATGAAATCTTCTACGGCACAACGCCTTTCGGTATCAGTAGAACGATATTTGCCATTCCAAAGTATAGATGACGCATTAACGTCCGCGCCTATTATAACTTTCTGACCTACAAGAGACCGCAGAACATGACGAAGATGGTGTATGTGTGGACCCACAGGATCTGAATACTGAAAGTAACAGCTCACAACGTAAACCTTATAGCACGGAGTTGAAACCTCTGCGACAGCACAGTGCGACGTCATAAGATTACGCACTGACGTGATGGTAAAATTGGAACTTGATACATAAATACCTGCTCGTGAACCGTTGTCTAGCTGAACCGTCCTACTACGTAAACGCGCGTGTTGGTATTGCTCTTGTACTAACACTATATCGAGCTTATATTCGCGAATTAACGTATCTAACTCCGACGTCGCGACCCTATCGTTGTGGAGATTTAACTGACCGACGATAAGATTATTATCCATATTAGAAATTAATTAGTACTGTGTCGAAAGAATCAGAAGTTCTAATTTGTGTTTATAAGTGGGACAGTCATTAGACCCACATCGATGGTCGTGGGGTTTTTTAAAAAGTTTACATGACGCGCATACTGGTTTAAAATCCGAGTTAGCTTTGTGAGGACAAGCCCTGGTCTCATGCGTCTCTGCACAAATCGCACATGTTGGTGTTTTCGCTGTGCAGAATTTATGCACGTGTCCGTAATGTTGGCAGTTAAGGCATCGGACTATCTCGACGTCATCAATGAAACGACATGTTGCCCAATCTATAAACAATTTGTCTTTTGTCGTGACTAAATGTTTCCGTACTACTGAGTCTAGTTCTACGCCTATCCATTTACGACCATTGTCTAATTTACGCCTACGAACAATTTTGATTGATTTTATAAAATCGTCTTCTTTAATTGGCATTTCGTCTTTTATATTTTGCCGATAAAACGCAGTAAGAAAAACGTCGTCTTCCATTGAAGATGGTACGTCTTTAATAAGAATGCGCGGGCGACGACCTTTAGGTTTTTCTAAGCGCAACCCCGCGGATTTTATTGCCTCGACAGACTGTAATTTTTTTATTTGACGTTCATTCGCGACGCGAAGTACGACGCCGGCCTTTGCGGTCTTTTTAACGCCTACGATTTGAAACCCATCATCGCTAGGTTTAATTGCCTTAAATAACGCCTCTTTCGTAGCAGACGATGAACCGATATCAACAGATCGCTCGCTAGTCGGATAGGCCACTACACACGGGAGTGGGGCGCGTGGTTCCATTGGTGGTATTTGTTTTGGCAGACGAAGCTTAAGTTTGTCTGCATATAGTACGTTATTATCCTGTTTAGGTATATTATGACCCGTACGGTTTTTAAGGCTCTCCAACTCAAGATGTGTATTGGCTAACTTTGTTTCATTACAGGACGATTTTATTGCCAAAATTGAAATTATAGCGGTTATTCGTTGCGTAAAATCCATAACTGCCGATTTATTCGCGACATTCATACGCGAGCCCTGATCGTTGACGAGTTCATTAATTTTGGACAAGTAATTAGCAGCTTCGGACACAAGGTCGCAATAATCGGCAGAGTTTTCATCGCTGTTATCAACGGACGCGGGCGAATTTAATTTATCCGATTCCGAAAGCTGTAACCGTTTAGATCTCTCTGGCGAGACGTACGACGGTGAGACTTCACTGAAAAGTCGCTTTGGTTTGCCGGCATTTGGCGATCGCGAGATCAAACCACTTTTACGGAAAGGATCGGGGCCTCGATCGGGCGGATTACCTTTATTAGTCGACATAATACTACTAGTTTATGTAACACTGATTTACTGTAGGTAATAATAATTATAATGCAAAATATAACAAAATTACTTATCCGAAACAACAATTGTTTACTTACGATATATTGTTTTTTTTTTATTGACACCCTCAAAATATAAAAATGAACTTACCGAGGAAATAATTTGATAATTATTTCGTTATTCCTAATAAAAACGCACAAAAACTTACGGACCGTTGTACACAAGGCAATACCACACAACACTTCTACGCATATAATATGACTGGAATAGAATACATATATACACTCACGACTGCAATCCCTAAAGGGGTAGGTAGATGTGTAACCAGTACACCCACTTTTCGCCGAATTTATTACGTTCCCATAATGTGATCGGGCGAGAGGCAATCGCCATACCGAGCACAGATTCCAGACTCCAGGCTATTATTTTATTTATTTATTTTTTTACCCTTTATTGTACATTTCAAGATTATAAATAAAGAGATATTACATTTACATAATAAAAGTACAATTGGCGGTCTTATCGCTCTAGGAAATTTCTTACAGACAACCATGGGATGGATATAAGAAAAGGAGAAAGAGAGGGCAGTCTAAAGTATAAAGGAATAAAGCTCCAATAAATATAAATAACAAAATTTTTCAATCGTCCCATCGAAATATATCTTCAGGTGTCCCGCAAGGTTCACACCTTGGTCCGGTTTTATTTAATTATTATATTAATGACATCACTGACTGTTTCCATAATTCTGAGGTATTTTTGTATGCGGATGATTTAAAATTTGCAAGGGTGGTTAAATCAGATACAGATTCCCATCTTTTGCAGGAAGACCTAGACAGGCTTGTTTTATGGTGCGCCAATAATAAAATGCAATTAAATACGAAAAAATGTCATGTCATGAAATTTACTAGGAACCACAGGATTATTAACTCTAATTATTTTATTGGCACAGATGAAGTTAATTTAGTAGAGACTATAAAAGACCTTGGCGTTACTTACGACAAAAAACTTACCTTTGTACCTCACATTGACAACATAATTAAAAAGGGGTCTAAAATGTTGGGCTTCGTCATAAGAAGCTGCAAGGTATTACGTTGCAGTAAAACAAAAATTTTACTTTTCAACAATCTCGTCCGAAGTACTCTCGAATACTGCAGTATAGTTTGGCGGCCACACTATGCAACACATACATTGCGTCTCGAGCGGATACAAAAAAGATTTCTTTGGCACCTATCGTTTTCGTTGCATTTGAATAAAGTAATCCCGTCATATAACAGTCGATTAAAGTATTTTAAATTAACTTCTTTGGCCAAACGAAGACTGTTCAATGACGCATTATTCGCTTGCAAGATATTTAAGCACAAAATTGACTGCCCCCAACTACTGAATTCCTTTAGGCTCCGCGTTCCTACGAGGATACCTCGAAAGCCAATCACACCACTTTGCCCACCTCTAAGAAGAACAGTACTGGGTGCCAATTCGCCTCACGCCAGATTTGCCAAAATTATTAACAGCTGTAGCGATAATATTGATATACACGTGGATTCTCTAGCCAAGCTGTCCAGGTCAATTTATACTTGCCTAAATGATGGGGAATTGATTTGGGATGCATAACATGTGTTCCCATTTTGCTTTTATTCATTTTCTTGTTTATTGTATAATATTGATACCACTTATTTTACTCTTTAATATTTAAATATATCCTATCCTATTATTATTCCTATCCTATTATGACCCCTATCCTATTAGTTGTGTTACGTTAAGTTTTTAGTTTTGTTATTTTTTTTTATCCTATTTTTTTTGCTGTTTTTGGTGTTGTTTCTTTATTTTATCATTGCCTTTTTTTTAGTTAAGTTTTAATTGATGTTATGTTTGCTGCTCAAACTGGTGTATGTGGTGCCTACCTTTAAGTGGTTGCTACACTTACACAGAGATTTATGAATGTTGTTATTATGTGTTCTAGTGTAAGCAATTGTTGGTGGCCAAATATATAAATAAATAAATAAAAATATTTTTAAATATATACTATATAAAGATGAATATATATATACACATACTATATATATAAATATATATATATATATATATATATAGATAATTTCAAAGATAAATAAATATATAAACTATAAATTACCAATAGATTCAATAAGAATTAAATCTTATGGGTGTATCTGTGGAGAGAGAAAGGTAGTGTTATTTGACCATTCTTTGAACGATGTCAGTGTTTGAGCCTGCCTCACCACAACTGGAAGTGTGTTCCACAATCGAACAGCTTCTACTGAAAACGACTTATCCATCTTTCATGTGCCGCATGGAAAAAAAGAAAGCGTTCTTTGAGATTATTATTCTATTACTGAGTATTGCTAGAAAAACACAATATCAATTTACCCGACCCGGGGATCGAACCCGAGACCTCAACACAGCAGTCGTAACACATACGCAATTACAACTGCCGTGGCAGTCGGAATAGAATATACCTAAGAAATCTTGTTAAGTAAACGAGTATATATTGGTGATGTTTATTTTATTATATTGATGAATATTGTATTCACTAAGTAATAAATATTACACTTAAATCATGAACAGATCAGCATTACCAGTGCTAATTTTGTACTTCTAAAATAAAATATTTTAGATTCGCACCAAAATCATCCGCTAAAGCTGAATTAACTCGGAATGGCGGAATATGATCTACTGTCATAAATGGCTCTAGAAATATGAAAAACTCTGAAAGGTCAAGGCTTTTAAGACACTTCGTTTTCCATATCAAATTAAGGAAGCTTAAAAGGATGTAGCTGAATTTTCTCATGGTGATACTTTGAAACAAGATTAAAATAGTCAGTGCAACAAAGTCTCTGGGGAATATTGAATTTATAAACAATGCCATATAAGTGGAGTGTATAGAACTCTGTACGTATTGTCTTTCTATATCAAGCATACATCCAAGGGTCTAGGGCACTGTAGGCCAACGTGGTGGACGCTATAAGAGCGCGCTCAACATTGGAGGTATATAATACAGAGTTCATAATATTTAATACTTATCTTATGAAATATCTATCTACTTTTCATTATTCTTACTGGATTTTGTATAAATTATAGGTCTTCATTGGCAGCCTCTGTGTCGCAGTAGGCGAGTAGAGTACCAGAGGCCGTGGGTTCGATTCCCGCACCAAGGCAAATGTTTGTGTGACAGATAGATATTTGTTTCGGGTCTGGATGTTGTGGGACCGTAGTTCCTCGTAGTTCTTGGTAGCCACGATACAGGTTTATCCTGTGTGGGATCAGAATTACTTACGTGTGTGACTGTTGGGTGTATTTAATAAAAATTTATTTAAAAAACTGGTTACTAGGTAGGCGCTATACGTTAGTGGTAAATATTATCTCTAGATTTAAAGAAACTACTGTTGGCGGCAAATATTAGTAAAATTTGAATGTGCTCTTGATCTACATTATTAGAAAATTACATCTATTTATTTTTCATTTGGAATAGCAACAGTGTTTATGGAACTACTTCTATACTATCTATGTAAACAGTATATATCGAACTCATTTCTGAAAGTACCATTCGTAGATTAAGATCAATGAATTGGTCTCAATAAAAATGTATATTAAATCTATATGAATATTGAAAATGTCCCTATAAGTTAAGATTTATTTATTGCAAAAATTTATTTTTGTTTGTTTGGTTAGCTATAGATAGTTTTCTAAAAATAACAAATTAGAATCAATTCCTTATTGTTATTATGTATTTTGATTTAATTGTTTATACATTTATAGTGCACTATAAAAAGTATAAATAATTAAATATATCTGCATGTTTATCCGACAAATGAAGTCCATTCCCAATAACGATTCAAATTTAATTCGGGAATTTCAAACAGAATAGTAACTTGCATTAAGAACAGAGTACACAGGCATGTCTTGCCGGAAAGGGTCGTTCTTATTCTGTCCACACAAAGGGACAGATTTGGGTTAATTAAATTCTAGCGTCGGGCTATCGGGTCCATCTCGACAAACTCGTCACGGTATCTTAAACAAAGTAAAGTGTTATCACCCGCACGAGTCAGTAGTCTTGCCCCCCCCTCTCATGCCTCACTTAACCGCACACCGCTTACCTCAAAGATTAATGCCCGCCTAATGAATCAGCTGTAGTGACAAATCACTGCGCTAATGGCGAACGCCTTGCTGATCTGGCTGCAGTGAATTGGTTCGGTGATTTTTTACTCTAATGATTACATTTCTTATCTCATTCTTGGTTAAGTTGAAGGATTTTCACAGCATAAAATGAAGCTTTTGATTGATCGTATGGGCCATTATATACCTCAGACAAGTCAATACCACAAGATAAGTAACGAAGCAACGTTAACCTGTATGACAGCCTTCGTGTCGCAGTGGTTGCGAAATGGAAGACCACAGGGTTTTTTGAACAATATTGATCAAGAGATCATTTTATGGTTCTATAAACTGGTATATAATAATATAATAATAATACTAGCTCTGTATTAAACATTGTCCCACTGCTGGGCACGGACCTCCTCTACTAATGAGAGGGGTTAGGCCTTAGTCCACCACGCTTGCCTAATGCGGGTTGGCAGACTTCTCATACCTTCGAAAAATTCTCAGGTATGCAGGTTTCCTCACGATGTTTTCCTTCACCGTTAAAGCAAACGATAATTAACATTTTAAATAAACTGGTAAAAAATTACAAATTCATCCTCGCTCGTATTTCAAAATCATTTTACTCGTCTATTTGTACTTCATACATTAAACATTAAACAAACTGCTATGTAATGGTGAAGTATTGTAAATAGTAAATACTACATGCATTGTGCAAATAAGCGTTTGAAATGTCTTTAGATAATAATGATAATGATAATGATAGCCTTTATTAACAATCTTATAACTAGTTTTACATAACATTTTTATTATTTTAGATATCTACATATTTTATTTTCTACTATTCTCTTCAGACATCGGTAAAGATTGTTTTGCAATTGCATAGGCCTCCCCCAAATCCCTCCATAGACTTCGGTCGTGACTTTTACGTCTCCACATTGCACCTGCAAACAGTTTCAGGTCATCTTCCCATCTTCGGAAAGGACGTCCTCTCTTTCTTTTACCCTCTCTTGGGTATCATTCCGTTACTAATGCCCATTTCTCTTGATTACTTCTTATTAAATGGCCTGCCCATTTCCATTTCAGTTTCTTTATTGTGTGTGATACGTCCGCGATTTTTGTTTTTTCTCGTATACTATTCAGGTTCTGTTTATCTCTTCTCTTAATATTAAGCATGCTTCTTTCCATGGTGTGTTGACATGTTTGTAATTTTTTCACATTTTGCACAGTTAGGGCCCAAGTCTGGCAACCGTATGTCATGGAAGGGAGTATGCACGAGTTAAAAATTTTTCTTTTTAACTGTAAAGGTATTGACTGACTTTTTGTTATTTCTTTTAGAGACCAATACCTTTTCCATGCTGTATTTACTCTATTTTGTATCTCTTTAGATGTATCATTTGTGGGAGATATGTAATGTCTTTAGATAGGTGTTTTTAAATCATATTTTAACAATTTCTAAATTACTTGTTATGCTAATAAATGGTTGATGACACAAGTTCCTAATTCGTCAAAAGTTTGTCTTCTTCGACTTTTTAAGTAAATCATTCTAATAAATCAAGCTCACAAGTACGCAAGGATCAATAGTGGCAGATATTTAGTTGACACCGAGCAGTGACGCTTTGTGTGTCTGGGAATATATACACTTGGGACAAAAGCTCTGAGTGCATTGTCTGTAAAAACCTTTAAAGCTTTTTGACTAATGGTGCAAATAAATTAAAAAATAAATCCGCGATTACTGACGCCAGCCGGAGTGTGTTTCGCCGTACGCTCGTAATATGTACAAAGTTGAACTTTATGCGATGTCATTGAGAAATGTTTTTACATTTTCCTTTATGGTAGTATTTTTCACTTACATATTTTTGAGTTAGATTATGCCTTTCTTAAGAACCAAGAACGTGGCTAGTGACCATAGATGGCTGGTGGTAGGATATTCATATCCGACTGGATAGCGACCAGTACGCAGACCGTGCAAAGGGTGTAAAACCCGCCATAGCGGCACACGCAAGTGTGTCGCGTTCCGGGATCAGTCAGTGTCCATTCAGTTTTTGTCGGGGGGTCTAGAGAGTTGGGGTACGATGTTTCGCCGTTTTGCGGCCTTCTAGTACTTTGACACGAGACCCTTGAACGCTTCTTCACCTTCTTGCGCATGGCGTAGGGTGAAGAAACAGGTAACCGACCTGTTTCTTCACCAGGTCAACTAACACCAAACAGGTCGGTATGATTGTGTGGAGTAGGGAGAGATTGATTGTCTCTCGCTACTCGATACTCTAATTGGACACACTGCGTTTACCATCAGGTGCAGTGTGGTCACTTTGATGTACCAGGTTCAAAAAAATGCTTATGTGCGCTTAGCCTTAGATAAAGTGTGGTCCTGGGTTCATTCTATGTGAGGTAATAAAAAAATGTGTTTTAATTCAGAATATTGTGGTGATAGGCTCGCCACTTTTTTATTCTGGCATGGAGTATGACCACACTACACCTGATGGTAAACTCAGTGCAGGCAGAGTATCAAGCGAGTGACAACTGGGCCTTGGTAAAATTTTCCTCTATAGACCTTTTTGGAAGTTACGCGCATGAGTTTCTATATTTATTAGAGAAACGATATATCATGCATCATTATCGAATGCCAGCACTTCAGTGTTATTCACGCCATTGACAATATACGGGGAATACGTATCAAATTCTCAAAGTAAACGTTAATGATGTATTTGGTACGAAACCATTTTCCGTGAACGTGTAAATTCCTCGTGCGGTTATGCGAAAACGGGCGTGTTCAAATGTTTGGATTGGATTTGAACCAGCGAACCGAATGAGCTGCGACACGATTGACGCTGTGAGCGTAAGAATGGTCTAAACAACATTTTTTTAAGAAATTGTATGATATAGTAATGTTACTATTAACATATATGCACACTCACGCCCATAATCCCCGAAGGGTTAGGCTAAGGTGTAACCAGTACACCCATTTTTCGCCAAAGTTATTACGGTCCCATAATGTGATAGGGGACGAGCCTA
Source organism: Laothoe populi (assembly GCA_905220505.1). Taxonomy (NCBI): domain Eukaryota; kingdom Metazoa; phylum Arthropoda; class Insecta; order Lepidoptera; family Sphingidae; genus Laothoe; species Laothoe populi. Next base: position 2,405,644 of record HG992156.1, read on the forward strand.
TCGTCATACGGGGCACTGAGTATTTCTAAATAGAAAAACCCACGAGAATGATGTGGATGTTAATTATGTATATATGGAATACTAGCTGTTGCTCGCGGCTCCGCCTGCTTGGAGGTTATATTCGGGAGCAGAAGTATACAATCCAAGGAGTTGTCTTCTGCACTGAGGCACCTGTAGCGATTGTCCAGCCTCTCAGGTGTTGTGCCTAAATCTTGAGATTGCATCTAAAGAATACCCCATAAGTTTAACCTCACTTTCTCCCTTTTCGGGATGATTTTTCAAAAACGTTGAAACACGTATTTCTTTATTTCCTACCAAAAGCCTAAATATGAATTTTCAGATCCCTAAGTCGAGGAATTATGGATTTCCCATACAAATTTTGAACTCCTATTTGACCCCTTTCAAGGTTGTTTATTGAGAAAAAAGATAGCCTATGTCCTTCTCCAGGATATAATCTATTCTCTTACCAAATTTCACTACAATCCGTTCAGCCGTTAAGTCGTGAAGAGGTAACAAACAAACAAACAGAGTTACTTTCGCATTTATAGTATTAGTATGGATTTGTAGCGATTCCCTAATATCGCATGTGCAACATATATTTTGAAGTTACGTGAGTATTCATTGTGAATTATCGCTTGCTTTACCGATGAAGGAAAATAGTGCAGTTAGAATATCAAGTAGCGAGAAACAATCTATCCCTCGCTATTCAACAAGTCATGCCGGTCTGCTGTGTAGCTTCACACTACGATATGGGGCAAGGGGGTGAAGAAGTGGTCGAGAGACTAGTGCTGACACCAGCAACACGGCCAAACATCGTACCCCAATACTATCCCCGACAAAAACCCGTGTATAAATAATGGTATAAAAAAGCATTTTATTTATTCCAAAAAGTTTTTTAAGTCCTAAAAAGTACACCGACTTCAATAAAAAACAAATTATGCGTCACTATAAAATTTGAGGGTTACCCTTGATTTTTCTGAGATCCTATCATCAGATGCTGACATGGTGCCAATGGGACCACCTGGAAAGTATACCCTTTTAAACAAAAAAAGAATTTCTCGAATCGATCCAGGCGTCTTCGAGTAATCGGTAACATACATAAAAAAAAGATTCCAACGAATTGTTATACTCCTCCTTTTTTGAAGTCGGTCAAAAATATGTAAAGTCGTAACATTCCCAGGTCATCGTACCAAGTAAAGACCAATATCAGAATAAACACATTCTTGCAAAGGGGACTTCTTCGAGCTTAGTCAGTTTTATTAAGAAATTTACTTAGGGAGAATCAATGGAATCTACATAAAAGCTAAAGCAAGCGCTTAGAACGGTTCAACCAGTTGTGAATATAGACATTGTACAAGGCCTGGCACTCAGTGAAGAGACGACACGGGACGCGAAACTTTCTTGTGCTAAATTATTTGGAATCTTATTTTTATCTTCTTAAAGTTCGTATTTTGTTGTTCTATTTAACAGTAGCAATGGTTCGACTTTTATTTGACACACGACGACAACGGTGTCGATGAATTATGAACGCTATTTGTCATTACAATTAGCGTTCATAATTCATTGAATAAGATTCCATTAGAAAAACATTTAAAGGGTTCGTATGGCATCCCTTGAATATCGTTGTCTAATAAACTCATTTGCAAAAAAACGGGCACCTAAGCAATGAACCATTTCAAATGTTACTATTGGTTTGTTTGATAATTATAGGTAGTTTTACTTTCACAATTTTGTAAATTAATAAGCAAATAATCGTTTTCGTCAGTATTATCATAAAATTTTGATAAAATTTATGGGTTTTAATGCTAAAGTTCACTAGTAGTGTATGCCAGCTAGTAGAGCATATGCTTGTGAAGTAAAAGTTAACAAAGATTTTTGTTTGTTTTTTCTTTAATAAAGTAAAATGTTTAGTATCGAGTGTGACCCCCTCTAGCTGAAATCACAGCTTGAATTCGTCTGGGTATGCTAGCGAGGATATCCCGGATACTTGCTTGCGGAATACGTTCCCACTCCGCGGTAATCACATTCTTCAGCTCTCTGATGGTCTGCGGAGCCGGTTGTACTGATCTCACGCGTCGTTTCAGAACGTCCCAGACATGCTCTATAGGATTGAGGTCGGGACTTCGAGCTGGCCAATCCCAACGACGAATGCCGACCTCTTGCACATACGCTTCCACATCGCCAGACCGGTGGGCGCGAGCGTTGTCGTCCATAAAAATTGAGTCTTCGCCTAAAGCAGCCAATGCGGGTTGTGCATGAGGAATTAGAACTTCCGTTATGTATCGATGTCCAGTCAGTGAGCCGTTTTCAATGAAGACTAACTCTGTACGATCCATTGAATTTATTCCTGCCCAAAACATAACAGAGCCCCTGCACCCCACCATAAGGTGTGATTTCTTCAAAACAAGCCTCTGCAAAGCGTTCTCCTCGTCTTCGTAGCACTCACCGACGTCGATCTTCACCGAACAGAGATATCCTGGCTTCATCGGAGAACAATACCCTATTCCAGTCTTCTTGAGTCCATGACTCACAATTTCGAGCAAACCTAAGCCTGGCAACTCTGTGCTCACGGAGTAACTTAGGGCCGCGGGCCGGGCGATGACTGCGTATATTGGCCGCGAGAAGCCTCCTCCTGACCGTCCATAGACTAATATGCGTTGTTCCTCCGCAGAGGCCATTAAAGCAAGAAGAAGAAGAAGACTAATATGCACATTTCTTACTTCTTCGAGGTTGTTCTTAAGGTATACGAAGACTTGCGATTTCTCAATGCGCGACTCACAAGAAAACGATCATCCCGTGGTTGGGTACATGGTTTTCTTCCAGAACCAGGCCTTCTCTCGACGGAACCGGTGTCTTGATACCGCTGTCAGGTCCTTTGAACCGTCGAGCGACTCACACTTAGCCTCTGAGCCACGAACATTGGCTGCAACCCTCTTCGAGCAGCGCAATAATTTTGGTAGCTTTTACCACTTTCTCTAACATTATTGAGACAGCTAAACAGCAATAAATGAAGCTTTGACAATTAAGAATATGAAATAAATTCATAAAAATTGACTAAAAGTTATGAAAACCGATATTATCTTTTGGAACTTCGCACCAAAAATGTAGGATAAAAAGTGGTTTTCTGTAAAAACGAGCATCAAACGAAAATTTGAATTTAGAACGTACTGTTTTAAACACCACGGCATTTTTAAAACCGGCCAGTAACATGTACAAATGATTGAAATCATTTTGGTACCGTATTTTTTTAAAGAAGAATTAAAATCAAAACCGCACGTTTTTTTTGCAAATGAGTGTATCTTTAAATAAGAAAATTTTATGATTTTAAAAATAACACCCACCATTCACACAAATAGCCCCGACCCCACACTAAGATACGAGTCTTGTGTTGTGGGTATCAGGGACTACTAGAGACACAAATATCTCACAACACCCAGACCCCGGACACAAATATCTGTATGTCACACAAACATTTGTCCTGGTATGGGAATCGAACCCTCTCGTTTCACAGCCGGCTATTCGCCAACTGCGCCACGGAGGCTGTCAACATAATATTTGACACCCTATAATCGCAATTAAACACGTTTAAAATTACATTTCGATCTAGTCTCAGAGTGGCAATGAAAAAGGCGGATGAGAGGAGAGTGCATGCTACTGAGATGCGTATGTTAAGATGGATGTGTGGGGTCACAAAGTTAGATAGGATAAGGAATGAGTATGTAACGGGAAGTCTGAAAGTAGCACCAATTGTAGAAAAGATGAGGAGTGCTAGGTTAGCTTGGTTTGGGCACGTGATAAGGAGGGATGAAAGGCATGTAACAAGACTAGTTGTCAATATGAATGTGGATGGACGGAAGAGTCGTGGGAGACCCAAAAAGAGGTGGATGGATTGCGTGAATGAGGACATGCGCGTGAAAGGAGTGAATGCAGATTTGTTGCATGATAGGGCTGCGTGGAGAGTTAAAACCAATTGTGCCGACCCCACTTAGTGTGGGATAAGGGCAGGTAAATGATGATCTAGTCTCAGAGTCAAGAATGTCATAATTCGTGGGATTGTGTCGAAATGAGATTGAAACTAGATGGGAAACTAATAGAGGATAAAATACATTTTTAAATAACAGACGTGATAGTTTTCCATAAGAATTTCAAACGTATGTGAAGTCTCAGCGCCGTAGATTAAGGCCTTTGATTCATCGAGGATGCCTGTGCATAGCAGTGGAATAACTTTAAAGAGAGGGCTGCCAAAACATAAAATTTTGATTCCATATTCAAATTACGTTCATGTCACTAGCTAGCGTCTAAGCGATATTTTTTAATTATTTCTGCGAAGGTGTTCTGTGTTATTTTAAAGACTTAACTCAGTGATAATTTTTCCTGTCTCATGGAACCATGTAACATTATAATTAAGAAAAATATACCAATTAGAATCAGCTGTGTTTTGAATCAGGTAGCTTTGCGTTATAAGATTCATAGTCTAGCAGGAAAGTAGCCGTTTCAGATGGATATCTATTTTTCTCATTTGATAAAATTTTCTGTCTCCGAACTCATGTCAAAGCTGTCTTTGTAACCAAATAATTGTTAAGTATTTTTATGACCTTATCACCGAATTATGCGTAAGTATAGGCAAAAGAGGATGACGTCGCAACGTTTTTTTGAGCTTTGGGCATAAAGAGTCTACTAAAGTATAACAAGGTTAAAATGGTCATTAGAACATTTTTTTTTTAGTTCGCGGGGAAAAGCGATTTATCACTAGACAACCCCAGGGGAGTAGGGAGCGGCGGGACGGTTATGTTGGGCTCACCGATCTTACGACCCAGCGTTGAGCCGTCCGGGAAAGGTGGCGACATCCGGACGACCGCTGGGCCGAGTCCCTAACAAATACCTTACACCGGCAATACCAACTAAAAACCCCGCGGTGGCCCTCTTCGGCGCATTAGGGACTGCCCCGGGCACCCGGGACGAAAAGCACCCCGTTCTCGACCGGAACCACCCCTGCATTATTATTGAATTAGAAAATTACTGGAATATACTATACTTAACCGTCATAGTCTTGATTAGAGAAGATATAATTAATATTCCTGAACAATATACTTAATCAATAATTTTGATTAGAAAAGATATCATTCATAAAAGTCCACGATAGTAACAGTAGTAGTGCTTGGTAAATCTAGTCAGTTAGAAGTTCATATCTTTGTAGCGCTCGTTTTTGCAACTGAAGCAATCGTGGCACTACAGCAGATGAGTTCTTAGTAAGCAGTCTAAAAGCATTTCACTGAAGTGGAAAACGTCAATTCGTACCCTGTATAGAACTGGATTTGCCACTGAATACTCGGTATGCTAGGAAATTGAAAAAATCTCCATGATTGAGCATTTTCAATTTTCGAACAGAAACAGTTTTTGTAATTATTTTTATTTTTCTTTTTTGATATTTCCATTTTATAAATAGTATAAAAATGATAAAGTAACTTATTTATTTAATTAAAGATCGCAACATTTTCAAATTCACATCGCAATGGAAAAGAAACATGACGAGTCATGTAGCAGTAATTTGGAAGTGGTTCCGCCTTGTCGATTCCAACAAGATCTGAATGAATGAGTTGGGATACAATGTAAGTACATTGTCGAAACAATTTAAGGATTATTAGTTCAGCTTACGAAGTATTTGCAATTTTTGGAAAGCCTTTTCTATGCAAATGTCTGCTACTGTATTTTTCTTTGAAAACAGAGAACAGTTTGCCTTTGCATACCATTTATGAGAACCGTTACTTTTTCTCCGTGATAATAGAGTTATCGATTGTTTAAACCAAAATGTTGTAGTGAAAAACCCATTATAACACATGGAATGTTCTTCTGGCACACATACTTACTGCTTTGCACGTGATAAGTAATTATAATATTTTTGATTTAATTTAATTGCTGGTGGTAGGATATTCATATCCGCCCGGATAGCGATCACCGTACACAGGGTGTAAAACCCGCCATAGTGGCAATTACGTCGCGTTGTGCGACACAATTCTGCCCGCAATTGTGTCGCGTTCTGGGATCAGCCAGTGTACCTCCGGTTTTTGTCGGGGGTCTTTTTTTTTTTTTAGCAGACGAGCAGACGGGCCACCTGGGCCTGAGGGCCGGGTCTAGAGTTGGGGTGCGATATTTGGCCGTTTTGCGGCCTTCTGATTATTCTGACACTAGACCCTCGACCGCTTCTTCACCTTCTTGCCCATGGCGTAGTGTGAAGAAGCAGGATGATGGCATGATTATGTTGAGTAGCGGGGGATAAATTTTCTCTCGCTACTTGATACTCTAATTGGGTGGCACAGTGCATACCATCAGGTGCAGTATGTCACTTTGCCGTGCCAGGATAATAAAAGTAAACAGGCACTTACGCCAGGTCAAAGCACAATTGGAGAATCACCATACGGAATTAATAATTGTTAGAAGCGTAAACTTATTACAAACCAACCTCTAACTAAGTAAATTTACATCTAGATAAGCCAGCATAAAGCTTGTTACACTTGATCCCAATCATTTATATCCTTACGAAGTTTTTGGAATTCTTGTGTCATAAAATATGTTCCACAGAGTGATGGAACATAATATTTGAAATGAAGAGCTAAGTGAGCCGTCCCGCTATGATGTATGATTATATTGGTCTTGACAGAACTTCAACCGGCGGATGAACGTAAAGAAACTTGGGCCGACCCAAAAGTTTTGTCATGTAACAACGTAATTAGCCCCCAGGAGCCGGTTGGCTCACAACTTGTAACAAATTATTTATCTCGCCTCAAGAGTTTTCACTTACTACAATTAAATTCTTACATTTAATTATTTCAAAGGAAAGGAGAAATGAAGTTTTGTTCTAGTAAATTGCAGCTGGATAACTTTACACTCTCAAAAGACGGTGTCATGTTGCTAAGGTTTTCTTTTGATTAAAACTGTTTAGTCTTAAGGAGGATATTTCTCGTTAAATGGAATTTGGAATGAAGTTTGTTTGATATTGTTTGTACATTTAATTATATTGATGTTGAACAGTTTTGTCTTACCACCAGAAGGACAATCAATAATTATCGATTGTGCGTATTTCGGGGGGGCCTATGGCCAGCAGTGGACTGCTACAAGCCGATGATGATGATTATGTGCGTACAGCATAAATATAAAATAAATAACACCCAACAGTCACACACATAGCCCTGATCCCACACTAAGATACGAGTCTTGTGTTGTGGGTATCAGGGACTACGAGAGACTTTCGGTCTCACGACACCCAGACTCCGGACACAAATATCTGTCTGCCACACAAACATTTGTCTCGGTGTGGGAATAGAACCCGCGACCTCTCATTTTTCAATTGACTACTCGCCCACCGCGCCTCGGAGGCTGTCAAGATACAGCCAGAGGTTAAAGGTGTGATTCTAAATAACTATGAAACTCCACTGCGGGATAATTGGACTAATTAACTTCTAACCAATTAGAAAGTATTTTTATAAACACAAACTGAAATTTAGAAATATTATTGAATTTTTACGGTCCCATAATGTGATAAGGGGCGAGAATTTCTAGATAGAAAAAAAACCAATATATTAATATTTACAAGAAAAAAAATGTAGTAATGTTTTTGTATAGCTTCATAAAACAAGCGACGGTTCCATTAATATTTATTGTAATTAAAGTTCGGGGCATCGTGCAGATTATCCCACGAGGCACGGCGTAAGTTCTAAGGTTGTTAGCAGTGGCCTCAACGCATGTTTATTTCAGAGATTGCGAGGGTAACTTGAGAATGTTTACTGGTTTTCGGGGGCGGCAAACAGAGCCGCGTACACACCGACTTAACGAGCCAACTCGGAATCATCGGGGAATTTCGCCTTGCAGATGGGAGCTATCTTAAAATCTATACTTATTATATAAAGCTGAAGAGTTTGTTTGTTTGTTTGTTTGTTTGTTTATTTGAACGGGCTAATCTCAGGAACTACTGGTTCGAATTGAAAAAATCTTTTAGCGTTGGATAGCCCATTTATCGAGGAGCGCTTTAGGCTATATAACATCACGCTATGTCCAATAGGAGCGGAGCAGCAATGAAAAACGTTGCAAAAACGGGGAAAATTGATTCCTTTTGAGAGCTTCCGTTGCGTACGCTGCGTTAACGGTTAAAGTTACATAACAATCATGTACGACGAAATTGTTCCTCTTATAAAGTTCTAAAAAAAAGTCCGCGATAGCATTTGTCTATCTATTTCGGTTGGCTCACTATAACCTTTTTAATGGTTATCGAATTTGTTCTGAAACAATGCATTATTTGGAAAGGGGTTTTTATAAACATGGTATTAATCCTTATCCAAAAAAATACTTTATTCATCACAAGTATTTAATTTTGAACAAAGTTGCCTTTTACGTCATTTGATTTCAATGAATATCTTAGGAGATATAACAGTTTTAAAATATCTCCGCAGCAAAATTAATATTGTTGTTTGTATGTCTGTTTCTTACCTTTTCATGACTAAACGGGTGAACGAATCCTAATGAAATTCAGTAGAGGGATAGAATATATCCTAAGGAAGGACATAGGGTATCTTTTGTCTCAAAAAATTATCTTGAAAGGGGTGAAATAGAGGTTAAAAGTTTGTATGGGCAATCCGTAATATTTCAACTTAGGGATCTGAAAATTCATATTTAGGCTTTTGGTAAAAAATAAAGAAATACGTGTTTCAACGTTTTTACCAAATCATCCCTTAAAGGGCGAAGTGAGGAGTTAACTTATGAGGTATTCTTTAAATGTAATCTCAAGCTTCAGGCACAACACTTTTTTTTTGTCGCGGGGAAAGCATTTTATTACTGCCGTCCGCTTCGGGGGAAGCGAAATGAGAATAAAACGGTTATGCTGGAATAGCCGGTCTTACGACCCAGCACCCCCTCGCCAGGATGATGGCTATCCGGGCTGCCGCTGGGCCGAGTCCCTACTACTTATGTACACCCAACCGGACACTACCAGATAAAAACCCGCGGTGGCCTTCTTCGACACTTACGGAGTGATCCCGGGGTATTATAAGGAGTGCTAGAAGTTTAAGTTAGGAGTTGTGCCTATCTAGACAGTCACAACACCTGAGATTCAGGACGATCGCTATAGGTGTCTCAGTGCAGAAGACAACTCCTTGCATTGATACTTCTGCTCCCGAAAATAACCTCCACGGGGGCGGAGCCGCGGGCAACAGCTAGTTGTGTCAATAAAACTTTAGTGCGCTGTGGTAAGTGAATATTTACCTTTAGCGCTCACTGGAGCTGATCTACTAGTTTCTGTATCTTTGTTAATCTTTTGGATTACCAGATATTTGGTTATATTGGTATTAAGTTATTGCTGTATATATATTTATCTTAAGAAAATAATACACCCAACAGTCACACATATAGTTCAGACCCCAGACTAGGTCAAACCTTTATCGTGGGTATCAAGAACTACGAGAGACAGACCCCTAACACCCATACCATAAACATTTGTTTGTCACACAAACATTTGTCTCGGTGCGGGAATCGAACCCACGGACTCTCGTTCACAACCGGCTGCCCGCCTGTAGCGCCACGACCTTAGAGTAGGCAACCAAACGGCACATGGCACAGTGAATGAGTAGCCGGCTTTGAAACGATAGGCCGCAGGTTGGATACCGAGACAAATGTTGTGTGGTCCACAACCTTAAGCTCTAGGTGTTGTGGAACCGTATTCTCTAGTAATACTTAATACCCTATAGTGTGAGTTCATGTGAAATTTGGACTATGTGTGTGACTTTTGGGTGTATTTATTACTGTATTTCATCCGCATGTTATTTTAATAGGGCCACGAAAGTAAACGACCATTATAACTCTCTGCTTTGTGAAAACAACAAAAGAATGTCTGACCTGGAAATCGAATTCTCACGGGTGACAGGCGTACGCTGCCAATGGTAACGAAGCGTTTGAATTGTTCATGTAGGCATAATTCAGGAATGTCATACAATGAACGTTAGTTATGCGTTAGACGCAGTGTGTTTAACACTTAGAGTAGGCAACCAAAAGGAGACGCCATTACGCTCGAATCTCGAACAAAAAATTCAGCAATGTCGGTGGGGGGCTTCGTACACCTACAAATAAACATGTGCACACAAATGCAAAATGTAATCACGTCGCTACGCACGCACACTACACCATTTCATACAACACTGGCAAATTTATGCACACAGTTACAAATTTATCTTGGTGTCTAATGAATTTACAGTGTCATATATTGACAACTGTGTAAAAACAGTAGAGCGTAGCAATGTCGATACGAGGTATAGATAGCGTTGTCCTTATCTATCGATAGATAAAATAAAACAATTATAATTTATGAAATGTTTTAAGATTATTTTGCAATCTCTGGGTGTGATTTCGTGAAAGGGAAGTAGGGAGGTATAGTTAAAAAAGTGTAAATTAATATTTCTAATTTAATAGAAATGCTGTAAAGATAATAAAGGTAATAATAGTGAGAAAAATACAAGCAAAATAAGCAAAAATAAAAAATAATAATCAGAAAATGAATTTTAAATAATACGCCTTTAATTTATTTAAAATGGATATCCAGCTGTTGTTACATTACTTAGGACTAAGTTATAATGAGGTAACAATAATCTTACTATTAATGAACAACATTTTAAGAATCCGACTCCGCCTCCGCCCGCGTGAAAGTTGTTTTTGAGAGAAAAGGCATACAATCCATGGAGGCATATTATGCTATTACATCCCTCTAGCATCTGCCTAGTAGCCGGATGCCGGGCGGTCACTATGCGGAGACGCGAGGATCTTGTATTTGAGCTCAACCAGACCCTAGATCTCATATTTTCGCAGGATATCAGGAATAGGATTGAATTCAATGCCAGGCAAACATAGGTGTGCGCGTTTTCATGCCACAAATCCCCCTTTTCTCCAGTCTCCACTTTCAGGGTGTTCCAATGACACTGCAGAATGATGTTAGGATCTTAAGGTATAGATATCGGATTTCATTTTGCGGCGGCGATTTCTAACGCCCGGTTAGCGTATATTAGCGTGATGCTAATATAAAGCGCAGGTACAGCCGGGAATGGAATACTGCTTCCACCTCTGTTATGGTTCCGATAATTGCTTGCTCGATGGTTGATCTGGATTGCAGCGACGGGCCATCCGCATTATGAATGATGCAGACGTGACCAACAGCTTAGAGCTGCTACAGCTGCCCTGGGACATTTCTTCGCTTAGCATGTTCTACCGTCTGTAACGCGTACCGGCTTGCGGAGCTACAACACCGTGGTGTCTATTACCCTGGCCTGAACCAAGAGGTTCGCGAATTTGTATCTTAGCCGCACCATCAAGTCGTGGAAAAGTTTGCTAGCGCAAGTGTTCCCTACTTCCTGTATTCCCGGGTTTATTAAGCGTACTGGGAAGAAGCTTCTGACTGACTGAAATGATTGTGTCACTTTGCGAGGGATGTTTGTCCTCGCTACTTGATAGTCTACTTGGACAGTACTGCGCTTACTATCGGATGCAATGTGGTCACTTTAACGTGCCAGGATAAAAAAAAACGTTTTAGTTGTACTCGTATACAGCGAAATTATATTAAAAACATCGAATATTACGCAAGCACCTTAATGATAATAAAAATAATGTTGTCATGTATACGTACACTATGTACATATTCATCGACCCACTGCTGGGCACGCGTGGCGTCCTCTATTGAAAACAACAATTCACATCAAGCGAGTGCTAATTTTACAGCTAAATCCTAAAATCTAATTTTGGCCTGCAACTGAGATCTAAATGTACATACATATACACTCACGCCTGTAATCCGCGAAGGGGTAAGCAAAGGTGTATCCATTACACTCACTTTTCGCCGAAGTTATTACGGACCCATAATGTGATAGGGGGCGAGCCTATCGCCATACCGAGCATAATTCCAGACTCCGGTCTGATACTGAGAATTTCTAAATAGAAAAGCCCAATATCACTTTACCCGACCCGGGGTTCGGACCCGAGACCTCAGCACAGCAGTCGTAACGCATGCCCAATTACAACTGCCCCACCGAGGCAGTCTAATATTAGTCAGGCGTGGGGTGTGTGGGAAATGAGCGCGCAGACGAACTCGCAAAGGCTGCAGCCACTACGCTTAAGCGGAAGCCCGATTATGACCGATGCCCCATCTCATTCGTCAAGCGATACATCCGTCAGGAGTCGATTGGCGAATGGAATGAGCGCTACAGGGCTGGAGAAACAGCGTCGGTAACGAAGCTGTTTTTCCCAGACGCAAGTAGAGCTTACAGCGTAATTAGAAAGATGTCTGTGGACCCGGTCCTCACGCAAGTGTTCACGGGGCACGGGGGATTCTCTGAGTACTTGAATCGCTTCAAGTGCAAGGAGAGCCCCTCGTGCATCTGTGACCCGGAGGTAAAGGAAGACGTAGTACACGTGTTGACCGAATGCCCGGTATATCTGTATCAGCGCATGAAATTTGAAACGGAATGTAACGTGAAAATTTGTAAAGATAACTTTTGCGATATACTGGAGACCGGTGACATAAGATATAAGTTTTTAAGATATTGTAGGGATATAGCACGTAAATGTATAGATAGAAATAAATAGAAAAGGGCGGCTATGCAATATAATATGCTATTATATGAACTTAGCCGCCAAGGAGTGTGGTTTTACTGTGTATTTTAGTGAGAATGACGTGCTATATTAGGTTTTAAAATATTTAATGTATAAAATTAACGAACCTATGTGTATATATGTAAAGCGTCGTATGACTGTGGACTGCTTTATACACATAGGCGATTTTACAGTGTCTTTTAGTTGTCGGATAGAAACGTTGTAATATTAACAGAGATTTTTAGATTTGTAAATTTTGTTTTTAAAATTTTTGATGTAACACCTCTAGTCGTTTTATTTCTTGTAGCATTGTCTTTTAATAAAAGCATGTGAATTCCAAAAGGTGTTTACAATATCTCTGAAAATATATCAGAGGGAGCAGAGGGGGGTGTTCCCCCCACTAATAAAAAAAAAAAAAAAAAAAAAAAAAAAAAAAAAAAAAAAAAAAAAAAAATATTAGTCAGGCAGATCTAAATGTATTAGATGATTTTATTAACTCGTGAAGAATCATGACATGTCGATTTAGATTTTTTGTTATCCTGGCACCTTTAAGTTACCACACTGCACCCGATGGTATTATAATATTAAGATTATATTAAGATAGTATGCATACATAAGTAAGCACTCACACGTGTAACCTCCGAATCGGCGGGTAGAGGTGTAAGAGGTGTGTACATTTCGGAGAGTTTATTACCGTCTCATAAAGTGATGGGGGGAATCTATCGCCACACCGGATACTATTCCAGACCGCGCCGGGCTGATACTGAGTATAAAGATGAAAAATCAATTATCATTTTAGCCGACCGTGGTATCGAACCCGCGACCTCACGCACAGAGGTCATACCGCGTATGCAGATACAACTGAGCTACCGAGACAATCTTATCTTACACTAATTATAGATCTTGAATGTCCCAAAAGTCGACGACAAGCCGGAACCGGGTGAAATATAAAAAATCTAAGTTGCATGTTTTTAAAATTATAGGCATGGCCCGCGATTTTTCAAAGTATAATCCTATTTTTGCGCATTTGTGTGATCTTACGTAAGAACTATTGAGACTCCCTCCCACCCCTTGTAAGAAAAAGTTAGACATGATCGACTCCCCCCTACATCATCTTACGTAATAAATGAATAGCGCCAAAATTCATACCTAAATATTTATTAAATATACCGGATACATTTTTAGGATCAAATTTTTTTGACAAATACTTTATTCTGGTTTTGGTATATTTTGTGACATTCCTAGTGTGTTAGAACTATTTACGTTAAAAGTATGTGTTTAGAAGACAGTCCAGATGGATTAGTAATTTTATCGATATTATATCGATAACCTTTATAAGTTTATCTACAACACTATTTGAGTCTTGCATAAACGACAGTGTTACCACATAAACCACCCAAAATGCCAGTGTAATAAAGTTTATGAAATTGTAAACTTAGTCAATATGTCAACTCTCCTAATATTTTTAAATTAAAAATTAAGTTAAGGAAGCATAAATAAAGTAATCCTACTAATATTATAATTGCGTATGTTTGGATGGATGCATGGTTGTTTGATATCCAATCACGCTACAACGGCTGGACGGATCTACTTAAAATTTGGCACAGAGATAGATTATAGTCTGGAAAAGCACATAGGCTACTTTTTATCCCGGAGAAATGTACAGTTCCCATTGGATAGTTTAGTTTTTCACAGAGCAAGGGATCGACATGATTTTTTGCATAGTGGCAGTTTAGGGATCAGAAAATTACAAAGACCACTTTTATCTCGAAAAAATAGCAAAAGTGGGATAGCAAAATATAGAAGGTTAAAATGTTAAAAAGCGCGGGCGGAGCCGCGGGCAACATCTAGTTAAAATAGAATATTAAAAAAACAACTTGCTTTTAAGATATTAAATGCAAATAAATTTTGCACTACTGTGGCTAAAAGTTTAACCTGGCAACATTTATTACCCGATGATAATTTTTAGAAATTATATGTTTTGTTGCTTTTAAGGATAATATTACTTTAAAAAAATACGTCCAGGTGAAAAATAATGTTGTATTTTTGTAAGTTTGATGTGTCAGATCTATTTTTACATGTTAATACCGCTACAGGCAGGCATTTTGAGGGAGCTCAATTCGCTCGTGATGTCACTTTTTTAGTGGCGGATCATGAAGCGCAACTAGTTTTATAGAACGTGTATGAGCACCGTGCTCTTACATTTGTCAAACGGGGTAAGCGCTCAATGGCGTCTCCAGTGTTAAATACTCTAAGGTTTAACATTATCAACAGAGGTAGGATGGAATAAAATACGGTTCATAAAGATCAATATGAATCGTAACATAATAATGTAAAAAAGGAAAAAATGATTTTTTTTTCAGAAAAGGCTCAAGAATTGAAAAGCCAGGTCGAGGAGATGGTCACAGATCTTGTCTGAGTTTATAAATTACTAACAGCCCACAAGAACTCCGTTTCGCCTTTAAAATATATTTGTCCCGGCCCGTCTATCCCACGGGATAAAATTTTCCCGAATAAAAAGTTGCCTATGCTACTCTCAAATAATGCAGGTTTCCATAGGTGAAATATTTTTTTTAATCGGTCCCGTACTTTTTGAGCCAATTCATTACAAACATACTTACAAATCTTTCCTCTTTATAATATTATTATAGTATAGATAAGTTGCCTCAGGATAGGAATTCGCGACCGATATAGCAACAGGCTCGCGACCTATCACTGCACCAGGCGGAAATATCTATACTCGGCGAACTGTGTTTTTACTACTTGGGACCCTAGCTACCTCTACACAGATACAGGCCTGAACTTATGTAACCCTAGGCTTTTGCTCGCGTCTTCGAACGCGTGGTAGTTATTGAAATAAAAGTATACAACCCATGGAGACATCTTAAGCTATTATGCTATCCCATAAGAACCGTGCATTGTCCGGGATAAAAAGTAACCTATGTCATTTTCAGACCACTTAACTGACACTATGCAAAAAATTTCGACCCCTTGCTCTTTGAAAAATTAAACTATCCCACGGGAACTGTACATTTTTCCGTGATAAAAAGTAGCCTACGTGCTATTCCAGACTATAATAACCTATCTCTCTGCCAAATTTCGACCAGATACATTCAGCCGTTCTAGTGTGATTGAGTAACATCCATTCAAACATTAGCATTTATAATCAAAACTTTTTACAGAGTAAAAACATTTTTATCATTTGTAAAAAGGTGGGAGAACTTACGAAGCCGTGAGTATATTCAGACAACAGACGTCTGCGGTTTTAAACAGAGACATGGCTTGCACCCCAGCCGCGTACACGTGCACATGCAGAAAGCGAACTGTAAGGCACAATGAGTCGAGTTGAGTTGAGTTGAGTCGACTTTCGTTATCTCGTGTAGTGTGCGACAAACGTTCGCTGAATACAAACCACTGTCACGGATATTGGGTAGGCGCCGCTTTAACACAAAGCGAAAAGTTTGTGTTTGACTAAATACGTAGCGAGGATGCACGGCCAACTTCTCAACGTGGATTCAATGCACTTCGCTTGCCGTGTGGATGTTTCATTCTATATTTTTTGTTTAAAATGTATGAGTATTTTTTTAACTTTTAACTGCCTCGGTGGCGCAGTAATTGCGTATGCGGTACTGTGTTGAGGTCTCGGGTTCGATCCCCGGGTCGGGTAAAGTGATATTGGGTTTATCTATTTAGAAAGACTCAGTATCAGACCGGAGTCTGGAATTGTGCCCGGTATGGCGATAGGTTCGCTCCCTATTACATTATGGGACTGAAGTTCGGCGAAAAGTGGGTGTACCTACTAGTTACACCTCTGCCTACCCCTTCGGGGATTACAGGCATGAGTGTATATGTATGTATGTAGTCGCAGTCGTAATTTTAAATATGTTATACATTATTTGGATGCTGTCAATCTATTTCATTATTGTTCGGAATGCAGTTACGCTAGAGTATGGGCGATAAGCTCAAGTATTGCTCGTTTAAAAACTAATTCGAATTTCGTAGAAATGTATAAACTTTTTTAAGTTAGTTAAAAACAGCTCATTAGTTTATGGTTTCTCAAGTTTACGGGAATGTTATACAATAAAACTAATTTTTCATACTTTATCGTGGATTATATTTATTTTATACGAAATCATTAAGTAAACCAGAATGGACTGGACATTGCAAAATCGATTCGCCGTTTGGAGAATATGAAAACCAAGCGTGCATATGTTGTATCATTCAAGTTCTTGAAGAGAAGCCAGGATCGTAATCTCATCTCTATATCGGTGATAAAATAATTAATTTTTGCCCATTAGTTGTTGTGTTTTGATCACCTTAAAATAGAAGTCTAAAATACTGTACATTTCTTTCTTCCTCGTTAATGAAATAAACTCGATAAATGCCCAATTTAGCTAGAATAACAAAAGGCCTATTAAATAAAGTTACATGAGGAACCACACTAGGCGATAAAACTTGTTGCTCCACTGCCACAAACTCGATAGTAATATAAATAAATTACTGTCTTTACTAGCCAGATCGCGTAGTATCTAATCACATCAACAGTTGGTGGGCTTTTTGATTTAAACGACATATATGAAGTTACACGAGGGAGGTTTAAAGATTTTTGTTTCTCGGAAAAAATACCTAAAAAAAAACTATTGCGTGGGTTTTAGTAGAATCATTAATTACTTGTGTAAGCACGTACTGCATCTTAATGACTTATTTTCATGCTTTATGAACATTGTTTCTAAAATAAATGAGCCCTGAAAAACACCAGCCAGTGCACAAATAAATTTAAACTAGGCTCCAAAGATGCAGGAAAATTTGCTAATTCCAAATATGTATATAACTCAATATCGCTGAAAATGTTAAGCAATGTTGATTAGCTGATCACTCTTGATTGCATTACTTTTTGCATCTAGTAAAATGGAATTAGAAAATGTTACAGAAGACCGATGTGGCTTTTACATTGTTATTATTATAGGTATAGTCCTGATCCACGCTAAGTTATGTCTTGTGTCGTAGATATTAGGAACTACAAGAGACTTTCGGTCTCAAAACACCTAGACCTGAAACAAATATTTGTGAATCCTGGCTAACAGCACCCAGTCCCGAAACAAACACTCGTCGATCCTGGCAAACAGGAGTTACACAGGCAGGTGTGTGACCAGGATAGTCTCTTTACCCATAAAAGGTTGATAAACAACTCACTCCCATTTTGAGTGTTAATCGCAGTCATCTTAAACTGATAAAATTGCTTTGTAAGTGATTCTTAAATTCATAAATATTTAAAAACTGCCCTTTAATTAATTGGCATTCGACCTACATCAGGCTAGTTCACAAAATAAACACACAGTTTGTTTCTACCCATTATTAAGGTATTTACTATTATTAGAAATACCGAAGGTATCACGGAGGTATTTAGGAGACTAGTTGGGGGTAGTTAATAATGACAATCAAAGTGGGAGTAGTAAATGTTTAATATAAAACGGAGTGCCTTCTGCGCTCGGGTGTTCAGTTCAGTTCAGTTGTTTTGTGAAGTAGACGAGACGATAACCAGTATATTCGTGGTTCGGTGTTGTAAGAGTTAATCGTAATCAGTTCAATGGCGTTGTTCAGTTTAAAAGGGTAATGCTGGTAGATTAATTATAAAGAGAAGCCTTAAAGTGAATCCTGACATGCGTGTGTGTCAATATTAAGCACTGAGATGTGTAACAGTGTCGTGTAAATGAATTAATAAATTATAAATATTGTATTTGTGCCTTTTAAATATCCATCTTGCATAGTTTTATTGATGTTCCTAATACCATGTATTTTAATGGAAATTTTGTGGTTGGGTTGCTTAAAAGATAGTAAAGTTTTAGATCCGATAGGTGGCACTGTAGTTATCTGTATTTCAATTTCAAAGAAAAATCGGTCTACGGAGAAGCCGGTTTATGGCAGGACAATGTCTGTCCGGAACCATTAATACATTCTGAGATCATTACATTACAAACGTAGGTATGTTTATTTAGACGTTACCTCAAAACTTAATTTGGTACGCGACGATAAATCTGTGTTTAAATGCAATGCGAATTCGTGCCAAGTTATGAGAGGTGTGGAGCGACGGCAAAGGTGGGGAGAAAATGATTCCTGTACGATAATTTTATTAATATATTTTAAGTGGAATGACTGACTGACTAAGACCGCCGGTTTCTTTTTATCCTGGCACAGCAAAGTGACATCACCGCACCTGATGGTAAGTGCAGTGCCGTCCAGTTAAAGTATCAAGTAGCGAGAGACAATCTATCCCTAGCTACTCAACACAATCATGCCGGCCTGGTGTGTAACTTCTTCACAATACGCCTAAAGGACCCAGGATCATAAGAAGGAGGGAACACGATAGCTGGCAAACTGTTCCACAGCTTGATGGTGCGGCAAGAATTTGCGAACTTCTTGGTTCGGGCCGGGGTAGTAGACACCACGAAGCTGTGGCTCCGCAAGCCAGTACGCGTGGTTCTGGTATGGAAGGGAGAGGTTGGTATAAGATCAAATAGTTCTTCGGAGCATTCGCCATTCGGTAAAGTGATATTGGATTTTTCTATCTAAAAATTCTCAGTATTAGTCCGGAGTCTGGAACCTGTGCCCGGTATGGCAATAGCCTCGCCCTTTATCACATTACGGGACCGAAATTCTGCGAAAAGTGGGTGTACTAGTTACACCTCTACCTACTCCTTCGGGGATTAAAGGCGTGAGTGTATGTGTATATATGTATTTTTTAAGTGGAAGAGTTACATTGTGGACAGTTTGTCTATAGCATGAAAGGGGTGGCTTGACAAGGTCATCACTGCCTGACAGTAAACTTATGTGAAGCATCTTGTTGTTCCATGTCATACGCTGAGAGAGATAGATAAATATATTCAGATCGACCTAGCTGGTTTAAAGATTATCAAGTGATCTGGTTGAAATTGGCACAAAGATAAATTATAGTCAATAAGGGAATAGCACATAGGCTACTTTTTATCCCAGAAAATTGTACAGTTCCTGTTAGTTAGGGATAGTTTAGTCTTTCACAGAACAGGGAATTGACATGATTTTTTGTATAGTGGCAGTTTCGGGACCAGAAAATGACTGCCTTGATGACATTTTATGCCAGAAAAATGCACGATTCTTATGGGATAGCAAAATACAAAAAGGTATAATAGCTTAAGAAGCCTCCATGGATTATATACCATTTCTTCCAAAAATAACCTCCACGAGGGCGAAGCCGCAGGGAACATCTAGTTACTAAATAAAAATATCGATAAACCCGCGATATGTTAACATCCCTAGACGCAGGTATTGTTGGTTGACGGCAGCCTCTATCCATTACTGTAACGAACTTTGCACTCCGTCGCCCACTACCAGATTCATTAGGAAATCATTCATATCTGTTACTCCATAGTTTTGAGTTACGGTCACTGGATGCACATGGTATTAGAAATGTTACACGTATGTTTTTTCATAATAGTGCAGTGGTTTGAACGGTTTTCGAATTTCGAAATACTTTTTTAATCAAAATATATAAAGAACCTATAGACGTAGTGTGAAGAAGCAATTCAGCAGTTCGGCATTATTGTGTTGAGTAGCGACATATTGTTGTCTCTTGCTCTAACTGGACGAAATGAAATCGTTTATTGATCATGTAGGAAATTTCATAGCTCTTAAAAGTACATTTAAAAGAGATAGATAGGTACATCATCATCTTTTAACTAGCAATATTTTTTTTTATTCTGGTTCGGCAAAGTGACGACACTGCACCCGATGGCAAGCGCAGTGCGGTGCAATAAGAGTATCGAGTAGCGAGAGACGATCTGTCCCCCGCTACTCAACACAATCATGCCGTCCGGCTTCTTCACACTACACCATGGGCAAGAAGGTGAAGAAGCGGTCGAGGGTTTAGTGTCAGAGTACTCAGAAGGCTGCGAAACGGCCAAACATCGTACCCCAACTCAAGACCCCCTACAAAAACCGGATGTACACTGGCTGATCCCGGACCGCGACACACTTGCGTGTGCCACTATGGCGGGTTTTACACCTTGTGTACGGTGGTCGCTATCCGGCCGGATATGAATATTCTACCACCACCACCTATCTTTATAGATTTATAAGGTATTTAATGTTGTTTATTAGTGTTGTTACTTTATCGTGCGAGGATATAATAAAATCTCTTTTTGTGTTCTTTGTTTACAGAAGTACCTCATAAGCATTTGACTAATAAACAAACACGGCTTAAACAAGACACAATATATAAAATGTGTACATATATAGCGGGTGCTGCAAAAGGGGGGTACTAATGAAAACACCATGTATAGAGTCGTTGATTAGAAACTTATTAGTAAAGTTAAAAATGAAATTGTAATTTCAATTTTTGTATTGGCATTTTTGTAGCGCAATCTTAAATTTTTGTTACTTTTAAACCTCTTGATAAAGTGTCAACTGATCGAAGTGTTAAATATACTTAGGTACAGCAAAAATAGTTCGTTAGCATTAATAATTGGTTTCAGGGATCATAAAACGAAAAATTCCATATTTACAGGTTACAGATTTTCTATCTTCACCAATATATTACATATCGCCGACTATATACGTGGTGATTTCATTAGTACCCCTCTTTTGCAACATCCTGTATATATATAAAATGTTCTACATATTTATCTCACAACACAATCCACCTCTACCTCATAAACATAACTAATCCGTGCGTACATTTAGCGGATTATTCGCGAAGAATTTCATATTTCACGGTGTACAAGTATTATCCGACGGAGACAGGTGTCGCTCGCGTCTGTCATCTAAATTCATCTTCTGGCAGGTGCAGGCAGCCACCATAATCCGCTCAGGGTTGCCAGGCATGTGGATAAACCCAGATATGGTTAGGACTTTTGAAACATTATGGCTGTGAATAAGTTAAAGCCAGACCACTTTTTACTCTTCGTGGTCATGTCATTAAAAATTCGGTGTTCTTTTTTGAACTAGCAACCCTAAATACGTGTCTGTGCCATTCAATAATAGACCGAGGTGCTGTCATGCCGCGTCGGAGCTTGGGTGTTCACACAATTCGTATTCACCGTTAATTGTGCATAGTTCGTGATGCACGATGTAGGGATGTTGATAGCTTCTTCGTAATATATGATATTTATTAAAAGAATTATTGCAAATTTTAGTTATTTGTTATTTTCTGCCAACCCTAAAAATTTATTAAAATGATGTTTCCATGCACATACTGTGAATTGTCGTATTGTCTAATACCGTATACAGAAACTAGTTGTTGCTCGCGGCTCCGCCCGCGTGGAGGTCATGTTTGGGAGAAAAAGTATACAATACAAAATACTCATGCGTTTAACTTAAAAAATGACGGATTTTCATACAATCTTTCATCCCCTATTTTACCCCATTAGAGGCGGAATTTCCAAAAATCCTGAACATATATTTTTTATTTTTAACTAAAAGGCCAAATACTAATTTTCATGAATTTAACTTCAAAAATGACGGATTTTCATACAAACTTTCATCCCCTATTTTACCCCCTTAGGGGTGGTATTTCCAAAAACCCTTCCTTAGTGGATGCCTACGTGATAAAAGGTACCTACTGTCAAAATTTCAAGTCTCTAACCCCAGCCGTTTAGGCTGTGCGTTGATCGATCAGTCAGTCAGTCAGTCAGTCAGTCAGTCAGTCAGTCAGTCAGTCAGTCAGTTTCTTCTTTTATATATACAGATTTCTTCGGTGGGCGTACAATGTCTTTGTGTATGGTAAAGTAAGATGTATATATGTGCTATTTATAGGTATGGAAATACCTACCCATTATCTTAGTACATACATACATATACACTCACGCTTGTAATCCCCGAAGGGGTAGACAGAGGTGTAACGAGTACATCCATTTTTCGCCGAATTTATTACGGTTCCATAATGCGATCGGGGGCGAACCTATCGCTATACCGGGTACAATTCCAGACTCCGGGCTAATACTGAGTACTTCTAAATAGAAAAACCCAATGAAACCTTACCCGACCCGGGGATCAAACTAGATCATAGACAACACATACGGAATTACAACTGCGCCACCAAGGCAGTCTGTTTTATCTATGTATAAAATAATGTGTAGTAAAATAATAGGTGATAAGTGATGATTAGACAAGACTCATTTTTGTGTGATCTACTAATATTTGTTTCGGGTTTGAGTATTGTGATCGAAAGTCTGTCCTATTACTATACAGTAACGATACAAGTAAACTCTTGTAGGGGTTGCTTCTGCCCTACTCAATGAAGTTTATAAAATTACAGGGTTGTGAATAAAACAATAACGTTGTATCTGACTCGAATGCCGACAGTGATAGGTGTATGCTGTGTCGCTCTATTTGATAGACTCGTATGGAGCGTAGCGCAGCCGTGACTTTTGTATAGTCTTACTCTGCACGGCACCCCCGTTGTGGCCATATGCATTTTTACCATATGTCAGCATTCTCGGTGTTTTATTAATATAAACATAAAATACAATGGTTCTTACAGCTATTTCTACGTAGGTAAAAGTTTACATTGAATCTAATAACTAAGCGTTGTTAAAATATAATTGCGTCGTTTATTTTCTAGGTAATCCCGGCATACGTCCTGTATGTGTGTGGCCGTGATGCCTCACTCTGTTTAGATTTACGCCATTGGTTCATTTTTGGCGCAAGTATTATGCTTGCATATGAGTATTAATGTGGAATTTGGACTAAGCATGACTGTTTGATATATTCATTTACTATTATTTAATACTGCTGGTGGTAGGACATTCATGATAGCGACCACCGTACACAGGATGTAAAACCCGCCATAGTGGCACACGCAAGTGTGTCGCGTTCCGGGATCCGCCAGTGTAAATCCGGTTTTTCTCGGGGGTCTAGAGTTGGGGTACAATGTTTGGCCATTTTGCGGCCTCCTGAGTACTCTGACAATAAACCCTCGAGCGCTTCTTCACCTTCTTGCCCATGGTGTAGTGTGAAGGAGCAGGCCGGCATGATTCTAAAGAGATGGCTAGACAGGCGCCACGGGGCGCCTACGTTCCGACTGACACAGGTATTAACGGACCATGGGTGTTTCGGTTCGTTCCTGTGTCGGATCGGAAAGGAGGTGTCCGCCGTGTGCCACCACTGTGGCAACTGCCGCGAAGACACGGCCCAACATACGTTGGAGGAGTGCCCAGCCTGGGACGAAGAGCGCAGCGCTCTCAGAGCAGTCGTCGGAGGAGACCTCTCGCTGCCGGCCGTGGTGTCGTCCATGGTCGCCAGCCGGAGGTCGTCGTCGAGGTCGAGAACGTCATCTCGCAGAACGAGAGTGCTGAGAGGGATCGGGAACGATATGATCCCTCCCGCCGCCAGAGAAGACGTAGGAGGCGCCAGGTGGACGACTGACCGGCGTCTCCCGCCCTGTGGAATGGGGGCGTTTGAATTCCACCACGGTAACCCCTGCCTGTCGTACGAGGCGACTAATAGGGGCCATCGGGGGTCGCGGGCGCGCAGCGGAGGGCTGTCAGTCCGTATCGATGCACTCCCAAATTCGGAGCATCGTGCGACCCCGTGATGGACGGCAGCGCGTGTGGTAAGGCCTCGTTCGCTGTCGTTGTTCGGTGCGCGGGGGCTCCTTAGCCCTCCATGGAGATGGGCTGCTACCCAGCACCGCGCAGGGGCGATTCCGGCTGCAATTCTAGCACTCCTTAGAATACCCCGGGATCGCTCCGTAAGCGCCGAAGAAGGCCACCGCGGGGTTTTAGCTGGTAGTGTTGGGTGGGTTGTATATAGGGGTTAGGGACTCGGCCCAGCGGTGGCACGGATAGCCATCATCCGTGCGAGGGGGATGCTGGGTCGTAAGACCGGCTAGTCCAGCATACCCGTTTTATTCTTAATCCGCTTCCCTCCGGAGCGGGCGGCAGTAATAAAACGCTTTCCCCGCGACAAAAAAAAAAAAGGCCGGCATGATTGTGTTGAGTAGCGGGGGATAGATCGTCTCTCGCTACTCTATACTCTAATTGGACCGCACTGCGCTTACCATCAGGTGCAGTGCGGTTACTTTGCCGTGCTCGGATAAAAAAAAAACTGAGACTATCTTAGTAGCGCAGTTGTAATTGGGTATGCGTTACGACTGCTGTGGTGAGGTCTCGATCGGGTAAAAGTGATACTGGGTTTTTATATCACGAAGTACTGGGTACTGGCCATTAATTGTGCCAAATATGGCGATAGGCTCGCCGTCTATCACATCAAGGAACGGTAATAAGCTCGGCGTATTGTGGGTGTACTGGTTACACCTCTGCCTACCCCGGGGATTACCGCTTGCATATAAATTCCGTGATGACAGACACAAAGCAGGCTCATCAAGCGGCAGGTACGCAGAGCGTTATCTTGGCAGAGATGTACGACCAGTATTTGTTCGTGAGAGTTGTGATAAGCCGAGTTTATCCATCAATCCATGACGACGGGTGGAATAAACAAACACACTTTATGGGTTTCTACACATATATGTATAGTATATATGCATAGTATGTACATCTTAAATATGGAAATCCAAATCACAGAATAGATTAATATATACTCAGCCTGTTGCCGTCCACTGTTGGACGGAGGCCTCCCCAAGTGAACGCCAACCATCCCGGTCTTGGGTAGCCCGCATCCACCCGCTACCCGCCACCTTCTTCAAGTCGTCGGTCCATCGTGCAGCAGGGCGTCCCACACTATTGATTCTTGACAGCCAGTGGGATTTCCGTGCCCATTTCAAGGAGTTGTCGCCGAAATTGGTGCGGGCGGCGGGCGCGCTCGGACGCCTGCTGCCGAACCTGGAGGGACCTAATAGCCCTTGCCGAAGTTTATACGCTGGAGTCGTGCGGTCAATGGCCCTGTACGGATGTCCCGTATGGGCTCAGTCCCTGAAACCCCGCTGCGTCGCCTTGCTGCGCAAACCTCAGCGTTTGTTGGCGCAGCGAATAGTAAGGGGCTACCGCACGGTCTCCCACGAGGCGGCCTGCGTATTGGCCGGCACCCTCCCTTGGGAGTTGGACGCAAAACTCCTCTCGTCCGCGTTCTTCTGGCGGGAGGAGGCGTCCAGTCGCCGTCAGGTGAGACTGGCCCCGAGGGAGATTGCAGCCCGCTTTCGCAGAACCGCTGTGGAGGAGTGGCATACCAGGCTGGAAAGCCCAAGTGCGGGCTTGAGGACAGTCGCGGCAGTGCGTCCTGTCCTAAAGAGATGGCTAGACAGGCGCCACGGTGCGCCAACTTTCCGTCTGACGCAGATACTGACGAACCACGGATGTTTCGGTTCGTTCCTGTGTCGGATCGGAAAGGAGGTGTCTGCCGTGTGCCACCATTGTGGCAACTGCCACGAGGACACGGCCCAACACACGTTGGAGGAGTGCCCAGCCTGGGACGAAGAGCGCAGCGCTCTCAGAGCAGTCGTCGGAGGAGACCTCTCGCTGCCGGCCGTGGTGTCGTCCATGGTCGCCAGCCGGAGGTCATGGCGTGCGGTGGCCCACTTCTCCGAGAGCGTCATCTCGCAGAAGGAGAGTGCCGAGAGGGATCGGGAACGAAATGATCCCTCCCGCCGCCAGAGAAGACGTAGGAGGCGCCGGGTGGACGACTGACCGGCGTCTCCCGCCCTGTGGAACGGGGGCGTTTGAATTCCACCACGGTAACCCCTGCCTGTCGTAAGAGGCGACTAATTGGGGCCATCGGGGGTCGCGGGCTCGCAGCGGGGGGCTGTCAGCCCGAATCGATGAACTCCCAGTTTCGGAGCATCGTGCGACCCCGAGATGGACGGCAGCGCGTGTGGTAAGGCCTCGTTCGCTGTCGTTGTTCGGTGCGCGGGGGCTCCTAAGCCCTCCCATGGAGATGGGCTGCTACGCAGCACCGCGCAGGGGCGGTTCCGGCAGCAATTCTAGCACTCCTTAGAATACCCCGGGATCGCTCCGTAAGCGCCGAAGAAGGCCACCGCGGGGTTTTAGCTGGTAGTGTCGGGTGGGGTGTACATAGGGGGTAGGGACTCGGCCCAGCGGCTGCCCGGATAGCCATCATCCGGGCGAGGGGGATGCTGGGTCGTAAGACCGGCTAGTCCAGCATAACCGTTTTATTCTTATTCCGCTTCCCCCCGGAGCGGGCGGTAGTAATAAAACGCTTTCCCCGCGACAACAACAAAAAAAAAAAAAAAAAAAAAAAGGGCGTCCCACACTACGTTTGCCTAAACGCGGTCTCCACTCCAACACATGTCTGCTCCATCGGCCATCTGTCCGTCTGCAGACATGACCAGCCCACTTCCACTTTAGCGTGCTAATTTTGCGAGCAATATCTATGACTTTGGTTCTCTGGCGGATGACTTCATTTCGAACTCTATCCACCAGAGAAACCCCAAGCATTGCCCGCTCCATAGCACGCTGAGCGACTTTAAATTTATGGACCAGTCCATTTGTGAGTATCCACGTTTCAGCCCCGTAGGTCATTACGGGTAGGACGCACTGGTTAAAAACTCTTGTTTTTAAGCATTGAGGGATCGACGACTCAAACAGGTTACGTAGTTTACCGAATGCCGCCCAGCCCAAACGAATTCTTCTATCTGCCTCTTTCTCGAAGTTGTGCTTGCCTAGTTGAATTATTTGGCCCAAGTATACGTACTCTTGCACAACCTCGAGAATGGCATCACCCACGGCGACGAGTCTCGGGAGGACGTGACCGTTAAACATGACCGTATAACACACCTTTCGTCTTGTCAAGGTTCATCTCGAGACCTATCCGTTTTGAAGAACAGTTAAGGCTGTTCAGCATGTCTTCCAAATCCTGCAGAGTTTCAGCCATGATGACTATATCATCCGCAAATCGCAAGTGAGAGATGTACTGGCCGTTGATATTGATGCCCCGTCCTTTCCAATCAAGCGTCTTAAATGCGTCTTCCAAAGCGTTGGTAAACAGTTTCGGAGAGATTACGTCTCCCTGTCTTACCCCACGTCGCAGTTGGATTGGCTTTGTGCTTTGTTTTTGTACTTGGACGGTCATCGATGCAAATAGATTAATACCGGGAGATAAAAACTGTCGTCGAAATTAATAAAATTATGGCCTGGAATGGCGAGGACAATGCCAGATATAATTCGTGTTGATGTCTTGTTTGTGTAACATGGTAATAAAATGCGAGTTTCATATTTACAATATCGTGAAATGGGGCTGTCATTACTTATACTGCTCATTGTTCGCATTTATTTGTATGGCAATTGTGGAACAGAAGGACAATAATAATATAATATAATAATACTAGCCCTGTATTAGTTAGACGTTGTCCCACTGCTGGGCACGGGCCTCCTCTACTAATGAGAGGGGTTAGGCCTTAGTCTACCACGCTGGTCTTATGCGGGTTGGTAGACTTCACATACCGAAATTCTTATCAAAATTCTCAGGTATGCAGGTTTCCTCACTGTGTTTTTCTTCACCGCTAAAGAAGGACAATATTCGTAATTAAAAAAGTTTTTGTAATTCATAAAAAGTACACCGACTTCAATGAAAAACAAATTATGCGCCTCTATAAAATTTGAAGGTTTCCCTCGATTTTTCTGAGATCCCATCATCAGATCCTGACTTGGTGCCAATGGGACCACCTGGGAAGTATACCCTTTTAAATAAAAAAAGAATTTCTCGAATCGGTCCAGGCGTCTTCGAGTAATCGGGTAACATACATAAAAAAAAAACATTCCGACGAATTCTTAACCTTCTCCTTTTTTGAAGTCGGTTAAAAAATGTTCAATAACATTCCGATCTAGTTTCGGTGTTACTATTAGTATACAACATTAACGATGACATTTTATTGAAAATTGATCGGGTGGAGTTTATTAGCTGGATTAACACATATGATATGGAATGTCTATGCTTGCGGCGGCGTTATGTGCCGGGTCGGTCACTTCCCTGTATCATGGTTGAGGAGGCCGATGGCTGGCACATGCGTCATACTCGTGAACGGGTGCTGCTCGCGTGGACTGGTCTGCCCGGATTGCTCATTGATTGTTAGTTTAAGCTAATTAATTAACTTGTATAGCGTCACTTACTTAGTCTATGCCTTGTATTTACACGTATATCAATCTTAAACAGTTTTTTTTTGTTCTATAATTATGTATGGAACTTAAGTGTAATACTTCTAGTAGGTATTGTTATTAATTTTAATTGAATATTATATGTTATGATGAAAATACAAAAGACCTACGGCTGAGTTTCTTGGTGCTTCTTCTCAGACCAGTGGGCATTTCCGAAGCACCGGTAGATAAACTTAAACCTGACATGTAAAAAGTGCCCCTAGTGGCCTAATTTACAAAATAAATGATTTGATTTGATTTGATTTGAATGGTTTCTTTTTTTTTTACTTTAATAGGCTCGCGTTTGACCACTATCTCGCCTGATGGTAAGTGATGATGTGGTCTACGGTGGAGCACGCTTGCCTAGAAGATACCTATTCACTCTTGACTTAAAGGCACGCAGATTATAATTTTCGGACTAGACTCCGGCAAAGAGTTCCACTCTCTAGCGGTGCGCATGATAAATGTACTAGCAAAACGCTTCGTGCGCGCTGGTGGAATATCAACCATGTATCGATGACGCTTCGCCGAGTCTCTTGTCGTCCGATGATTGATTCTTACTAAACTAAAACTAATTTTTACGGATTTTATCATTATCATTTTACATGATTTTTCATTATAAGTTTGTATCAGTTTAATGACCTTTATAAATCAAAATCGCTCGAAAACCTTGTACGTAATTTAATATCGTACACTAATATTATTTAGACAATGTGCTTGATTCGGAAGCTTGTCTCCCATTTTTCCTTATTCCTTTGTTCTTTTCGATACACGATCAGACGCAACACAGAATGCACTTTATATATATACAAATAAATAAAAAATAACATCCAACAGTCACATACATAGCCTCGACCCCACACTAAGATACGAGTCTTGTGTTGTGGGTATCAGGGACTACGAGAGACTTTCGGTCTAACAACACCCAGACTCTGGACACAAATATCTGTCTGTCACACGAACATTTGTTCCGGTATGGGAATTGAACCCACGGCCTCCCGTTTCTCAGCCGGCAATATGCCAACAGCGCCACGGAGGCTGTAAATAATCGGGTAGTTTCATGTGATGTATGAATATGCGGTACTTTTACAATAGTTTCCTGTGTTTTATTTTGTACATTATATATACAAACCTTTCGCGTATTATTCGGACACCGTTAAGCAAAAATTCTGGCAATAATCGCCCTTCTTGTCGTGCGTATTAAGCGATGTTATCCTTAATATCATGGAAATAAAATTGCTTTTGGCTTGTATTTTATTTACTTCTTATTACCTTTTTCCGAACACCCATGTTCTTGTGATGCTTGAGAGGTTTGTATATCTATACATAGTATAAAAGGAAATCGCCCTCTGCGTCTGTCTGTCTGTTTATTCGCTAACTCGTTTTTACCTCTCAAGCCTGTCGCGTGAGCCGGCTACCGCTCCAAAACAGGCGATAATCACTCTTATTAACATGCAAAGGCGTATATAAGGTAATAGCCGCGGACGGTGTGTTTAAGTGTGGGCATACGTTTCATTCTACGTAAAACTTAAAAAATAAAGATTTAATTTTAATTATCATAATCAACGCGCATTCTTATTTCGAAATACTGGCTGTATTACGCAACCAAATTGAAGATCAGTTGTCTTCAAGTGGAAAGGCTGTTTCAGTAACAATACAGCGAATTATAAGAAAGCAAAAGTCATTGGGCGTTCATTTCGTTCTGTTTCCAGACCATCAGTTTTTAGTGGTAATGGAAAAGTCCTCAGTCCGGACTGTTGCTTAATTCTAGCATTGATACAGATTGTTGTAATGACACGTGTCGGATTAGTTAGATTAGAATAGAATTCGAATTTAGATAGATTAGAATTCTATATCCGATCAATATGTTATTAATGTAGTAAGTGTTTTAATGAAAACTTTTTTAGGTGGGCTCTTTGGAAAAAAGAGTCAGGTAGGATATTCATATCCGCCCGGATGGCGACCACCGTACACATGGTGTAAAACCCGCCATAGTGGCACACGCAAGTGTGTCGCGTTCCGGGATCAATCAGTATACATCCGGTTTTTGTCAGGGGTCTAGAGTTGAGGTACGATGTTTGGCCGTGTTGCGGCCTTCTCAGTACTCTGACGCTAGATCCTCGACCTCTATTTTTCCTTTTGCCCATGGTGTAGTGTGAAGAAGCAGGCCGGCATGATTGTGTTGAGTAGCGACGAATAGACTATTTCTCGCTACTCGAATACTCTAATTGGACGGCACTGTGCTCACCATCAGGTGCAGTGTGGTCACTTTGCCGTGCCAGGATAAAAAAAAAGATTATTATACTTTTGACATAAGCATGCCTATGAAGTTCTATAATCATTGACAAGCAATCATAAACAAAATAAGTTGACTGTGAACCTCGAGGTCCTAGATTTGATTCTAATTTGAGTCGTGGATCAAAGTTAATATGTCTAGGATTCTATTTCTGTGGTGTGTTATCTCACGTAATTTATTCTTCCGTATAATCGGGTAACAATAATAGGGTAACAACTCATTTGTTACGACTGCTGTGCTGAGGTCTCTGGTTCAATTCCCGAGTCGAATTAAGTGAAATTGGGTTTTTCTATTAAGAAAATAATCAGTATCAGCCTGGAGCCCAGAATTGTGCCTGGTATGGCGATAGGCTCGACCCCTACCACATTATGCGGCCGTAATAAATACGGTGAAAAGTGGGTGTACTGGATACACCTCTGCCTACCCCTTTGAGGATTATAGGCGTGAGCGTATATATATGTTAACAAATAATAGAGCTTAATTACTCATTTGTATGTAAATGTTTTTAGACTCTCGCGATTTGAATACATATTATAAAATTAGGAACGGATCTTAATCGCGCAATATTTTAATGGTATAAATACCACAATTATTTCCCGACGTTTCGACCGAGTTGCATTGGCCGTGGTCACGGGCTGACTCTCCATTAAAATATTGCGCGATTAAGACCCGTTCCTAATTTTATAATATTATTTGTATGTCGAGGTGATCCAGCTCCTTGACAACACAGACCTAGTGAGAAGACTGAAAAGGACAAAACCTTTTGAGTTAGTGTTGTGAATATTTAGTGTAACATAGTGCAGTGAGTGCTATTAATAAAGAACACATTAATGTTGTGTCTTCCCCTTAATAGAGACAATAAGAAAAGTGTTAATGGACATATTCTTAAGCATAGTCTCATTAGAAGTTTAGGTTAAATTTAAATTACTTATTAGTCCATAGACTAGATTGTAATTTTAATGATGTACTGTATATAGTAAATCATTTATGAAAAAAAAATGTATGTACCAAAAATTCAGAGGTAAAGTACCATCCCAGTAGCAATGATCAATAAATGCTACCAATACTCCATTCGAGTAAACAATCGGTGATATGAAAATCGATACACAAATGTGAATCCCGTGTCGGGTAATGAGTTCCGCACAGCCTATTGTCTTCGTCGAGGTTCATTAAAATTACTTCCGCGCCTCTGTATCTTAATAGGAGGTTTTGCAAACGCATAGTGATCTCAATCGATTAATTGTAAATCGATTCTGTAGGTCTGAAAATTGATTCGGATATAAAATATCCTAAGAATCTGATCTGATAAGTTAGATAGTTTCAGATTCATGGCTGTGATTGTGTCATTTAGTTCGGATACAGATAAAAAATTAAATCGATTGTTGCCCCATTTTTTTTTTAGTGCCTCGATAGGCAGACGAGCAGACGGGCCACCTGATGGTAAGTAGTCACCGCCGCCGATAGACTTCTGCAATACCAGGGCACAGCAAAGGCGCTGCCTACCGTTTAGAATAGAACTGCCTTTTATTTCAAAAAGATTTAAAAGCTCTACTGTAATGAGAATAAATTCCTGAGATTTTCTACGAGAGTCAACACCCAGACCCGACACAAATATCTGTCTGTCACACAAACATTTGTCTAACCCATGACCTCTAGTATCACAGCCGGCTACTTGCCTACTGCACCACGGAGGCTGTCAAAACACTAGGGGAAAAAAATGGCGGGAATTTGATGCGATGTTGTATTGAGATTAATAAGTGAAAAAATGATTTCAGACATGGCTTAGGCCTCTAGAATTGTGTTTATATCAGACATGGCTCCGGTCTTTAGAATGAGAAAAATATCGGACATGGCTTCCCCCTTTTAAATGGATGAAGACTGCATACATGGCTTCGGCCTTTTGTATAAGTTAAAACCAGAGAAGAAGAAGACTTTAATTCTAGTCCAGATTTGGAAAGGATAACGACGGACATGGCTGCATGGTGGAGAACCTTTGCCTTCTCTTTTATAAAGTAAATAAATAAAAAAAAAGAATAAACACTAATTATAAACTGCACGTACAGATAACATTATTTTATTAAAAAGCAGCATTGATTGTTTATACAAAATGTCTTAACGTCTAATATAATTTACGCTTGTCCTAACTAATTAAAAGAAGTTTTATGCCATTCTAAAAAACGGTAGAATTATGAACATTCCTGAAAAAGTTGAAAAAAGCAATTGGAAACCAACAAACCGATGCACTTCGAGCGCCTAAAATCTTTTAGCCGATTTTTGAACGGCTTTCAGTAGTAGAGTACATCAAAGACCCAATAACTAAACCCAATCTATACTTATAATAAATCTGTAGAGAGGTCAATTCTGTACATGAAATATATTTCCAAAATAACTATCAGCGGGTGATTAGTGATCGATACTGACGCCAAAAATGCAATCAGTAAAATTTTTGTCTGTCTGTATGTTCATTATAGAAACAAAAACCACTCTATGGATTTCAACAAAACTTGGTATAATTGTTCTTCATACTCCTGGGCAGGTTATAGTATACTTTTCATCACGCTACGATCAATAGGAGCAGAGCAGTGAAGGGAAATGTTAGGAAAACAGGAGAACTTACTCCATTTTTTAAGCTTCCGTCGCGTGTGCAGCCTTAATAGTTAAAGCTACACAGAAATCATGTATGACGGAAATGTTCTCCTTAAAATTATATAAAAAATATTCCACGACAGCAAATGTCTATATTTTATTGTTGACTCACAATAACACGTGTAACTCCCGATAGCTTAGCAGTTCGGAGATTTCTGATTATATTTGTCTACTCTTACGTTTATAACACTCTCAATCATCCCTAATTAATAAATGTTAATATTATTACCTATTTAATTTAATAAAAAAAGAATTATAGAAATAGGTACAGAAACACCAGGCTATTTTAATTGCAAAAAAAATAACTTCTTGGATTGTATACTTCTGCTCCCGAAAATAACCTCCACGCGGGCGGAGCCGCGAGCAACAGCTAGTCGTGTATAATTGACACTGCGACTGAATATTGATCAAACTGACATTAGATTATGTTTTTTTAACCTTTTGTGGCAAAGTCACCAAACTACATCTGATGGTGCAGTTTGGTCACTTTGCCACAAAGCCACAGTAAAGTATCAAGCAGCGAGAGATACGAGAGAGGAATAGTTGCCTCGCTATTCGACACAATCATGCCGGCCTGCTGATTAGCTTCGCGTATATATTTACACTAGCTTTTGCCGCGGCTTCGCTCGGGTGGTTGTATTTGGAATATATATTGTAGCATTATAAAATCTAAACTTAATAATAGTCGATTATCAATTACCGATGATGGATGCAAACTCGATTATTACTAAGAATCACAGCCCTGTGCGATGCAAATCTAGTATAAATACGCACGCATCGTACCGACGTGTCTCTTTCGCATTGAAATCCCGCTCGGGTGAGTTGAACAGTAACTAAACGCTCAGTGTATTTCGTGCCGCGGACTTGTGAGCTGTCACAAGGGTCTCTGGCACGGAATGCAAGCCTAACTTGCATTCCGATCTGGTGGTAACTGGTTTCAGGTCCATACGGGCGGTAGGTGGTCGCTGGACACGCCTGCCACCAAGTTCCTACGGTGCGGTAGGTGGTCGCTGGACAGGCCTACCACATCACAGCGCGAAAGCGAGGTGTCGCTGGACACACCGCCACGTCTCCCGGTGCGGCGAGCTGTCGCCGGGCCAGAGCACCGAACTCCAAGCTGCCACAAGGCAGGCCAGCAGGCTGCTGTTGGGCTGTGCCGCGGGACACTCACTCCGCTGCGCTAACGCGCCGCCACACTCACTCCGCTGCGCTAACGCGCCGCCATCCTCAACAACGCACGTGGACCTAGGCGTGCTAACCACGTGCACACCACGGAACGGGGAGCTGACCCCAAGACCTCGCGCGCTAACGCGAACCGCGTGGCTACTCCACTGCGCCGCGCAGAAGCAAACGCCGTGCAACCACCACGTGTGCCGCCATCGTGCCGTCCACCTGGAACGGTGCCACCAGGCCAGTACCCCAAGTGTAGCATCACCATCCGCTACCGTGTTGTATGTGAAGAGGTGGTGTATTCTATCAATAAAGCTCGTACCTACGTAATCAAACCCTGATTTTAATTGTCTCACCCAACTATCTATCTATCTGCGTATCCGTAAAAAACACTTACGCCGCAATATTCCAAATATATATTCACCAAAATAAAAAGTGGTCTATAGCACTCAGAGATAATATACCTTTCCTTATTCTTTTAAAATATTTCCATGGATTTTATATCTTTTCTTCCAAAAATAACCTCCACGCGGGCGGAGTCGCGGGCAGTATCTAGTATAAAATATAAGTTTTAATCTAAGTGTAGCTTGAGTGGAAATGTTTGCCGAATACAGAGAGGGTTCACTTTATATTCTATAATTTATAATAAGTTTCCATTGCGGAGACAGTATAACCTAATAGCACTAGGGTTTGTACAAACATATTCTGGGAACATACTGGCGGGGGAGGCTATTTCCTTTACAAACGATAACTGTGATAGGTATATAAGTACGTGTTATGTTTATGTATTTTGACGAATATTCTGGATAAATACATAATACATTGAAAGTAGTCTATATATAGTAGATATTAGTAATGGTGTCACATCTATAATCCCCTAAGGGGTAGGCAGAGGTGTAAACAGTACAACCACACTTCACGGAGCTTATTGCCATCCCATGATGTGATAGGCGGCGAGCCTGTCGCTACGCCAGGCACAA
Source organism: Laothoe populi (assembly GCA_905220505.1). Classification (NCBI taxonomy): domain Eukaryota; kingdom Metazoa; phylum Arthropoda; class Insecta; order Lepidoptera; family Sphingidae; genus Laothoe; species Laothoe populi. The sequence goes on from HG992156.1 coordinate 2,441,430, forward strand.
TTCCGGGCTAATATTGAGTATTTCGTGGTAGAAAATCTCACTTTTCCTGACACAGGGATCGAACCCCAGACCACAGCACAGCAGTACCGTTTACGCAATTACAACAGCGTCACTGAGGATTTTGTATGTTTCTTTCAAAAATACCTACCTTATTTAAGCATAGTTGCCTATTTGACAGATTAGCCAGTTATCACGTCAATAGGGTAGTTTCCTGTGTTTAATTTTGTACATTATTCGATAAGCAACCGTATATAATATGCAAAAGAATCAAAATTCCTTAAAAATTATTATTATATATTTATTTAGGTCACAATATTTATTTTGAATAATGGTATGAGTAAAAATAGTTGCCTTGACATATCACTATCTCCCTCGCACAACGGCACTGTAATGGCCATTCTGAGAACCGTGACGTCACGGGACATATCATGCATCCTTTTACTGACATTTCACAATTACCCCTTCCAGCAGATTTGAATGGCGTCTAATTTACTTATTAACCGACTTCAAAAAAGGAGGCTTTATGGCTTTATGTTACCTGATAACTCGAAGACGCCTGGACCGGTACGAGAAATTCTTTTTTTGTTTAAAAGGGAAGGGAATTCCCAGGTGGTCCCATTGGCACCAAGTCAGGATCTGATGATGGGATCTCAGACAAATCAAGGGCAACCCTCAAATTTTATAGTGACGCATAATTTGTTTTTCTTTGAAGTCGGTGTACTTTTTATTTTTGTTCTGATTCATTAAATTCTTTCGAAAGTAGGTTTTAGGTAATGTAACTTGAAGATTAAATTAATAAAAAAAATCGAGTCAACTACCCTATTCCCAATCGAATCTACATCCACACCGCAAGAAACATACCTGTGTGTGTGTGCAATGTACTAGGATAATTGGTCACTAACTGCTCGAATAGCAGTTAGCTGAACTGGTTCAACGTTTGGTGCTGAAATTGTCGCTCTAACATTGCGAAACTGTTGTTTCAAGTTTCAGATCTGTGTATGCATTTAGTACGGGTGGTAAATGATATAAAACATATGCAAACCTACAGTGTGGTCACTTTGCCATGCCAGGTTAAAAAACCCTTGGATCCAGTTATATTAAATCAGAACCCAAAAAAATATCTGCTAGACCTTACGACACTGAGCTACTTCTGCGTAGATCAGGCTACAGTAAATAAAATTTATTGTCATCTATGATGAGGTTAAGAATGTTACACTGTCCCTTTGTGACGACATACAAATCAGTTCTTTCATGAAGGCTGTAAAGCTTTCGAAACGTCGACGTTGGGACTAAAAAAAAATTTAAAATAGTTTTATTTCAATAATATACAAAGCAAGTGGTAGCCTAGTTCGTTGTGGTACGGACTGTCAAGACGAAAGTCGTATGTTCGAAACCCAAAAGGCACACACCTTTGACTTTTCTAAAGTTACCTGTGTATTAAATGTTAATTATCGCTTGCTTTAACGGCGAAGGAAAACATCGGGAGGAAACCTGCTAACCTAAAAATTCTCATAAGAATTTCAAAGGTATGTGAAGTCTACCAACCCGCATTAGGCCAGCGTAGTGGAATAAGGCCTAAGCCCTATCAATATAGTAGAGGAGGCCCGTGCCCAGCTGCGGGACATTGTTTAATACAGGGCTAGTATTTATAATTTTAATACACAATACTTATGATACAGTCGCATTCTTAAAAATTTTACAACCCATCTGTAATAACAAAGTGCAAAGTAAATATGAAAAGATTCACAAGACGGGTGCTTCCAAATAGCTTCTCTTAAAGCGGTGTCATAAAATTCAGTTGTCACAGAATAACATTAAGAGAATTGCAAGGAACCCTCGAAGGCAATAACCAATAGAAATCGTTTGCTTCTAGAGTGGACAATTACATTCGGGCTCCAGCGATCCTTCTTTCAATTCACATTTCTTTATTGGAATCCGAACGATTAGGTACCTACTGTGGATTTAACTAGATGTTACCCGGCTTTATACATACATAGCATTTTCACTCGGATTTGCTTAGTTAGTTGTGTGATATTTATTGTAATTTGTTTGATTTACGCGCGGAAAGCTAGTCATTCATTTTGTATCGAGGATTCAAAGGAAAAACGAGACCCGAAATATTAGTGAATCATGCAAACAATTGTACCGGTGCGGGATCAAACCTGGAACATCGTTTCTTAGTTCACCCACCATATATAGGCTGTCATATGTCAATTCACAAGATATTACCAGTCCTGTTTTATATCATCCCTTTGCTGGGCACGTGTATCCCCTACTAATGAGAGGGGTTAGGTCCTAAAACATCACGCTTGACTAATGCGTGTTGGTAGACTTTACTTTTTTTTTATTCTTATTTAGAATTCTTAGGCAATACGGTAGGCAGCGGCTCTGCTGTGCCCTGGTATTGCAGAAGTCTATGGGCGGCGGTGACTACTTACCATCAGGTCGTCTGCTCGTCAGCCTATCCAGGCACTAAAAAAAAAATCTTAGATATGAATTCATCACAATATTGTCCTTCACCGTTTAATCAAGTGATTCACAATAAATACATACGCAACTTCTGAATTTAGAGGTGTATGCCATTAGGGCTGGTTTCGAAGTGGCGTCTTTTGTCTCAGTGGTCTGTACCACTTATAGAAATCGCTGCTTGTTCAATGATTATATAAATTAATAAAATGTTATCTCTTAGTTAAATTCAATTAATTAGACCAATTTGTTCTAAAAGTTGGTGAAAATGAAGAATAGTTCGATCGGAGTCACCGCACTCTATACTCAAACTTTTGAAATGGTCAACGTACAAACACCGACGACAAGTATTTATCGTACATGTTAGTTAAGGTTGCCACTAGAAGCTACTAGGACAATTTATTCTCTGCCGATATAAATCGTACCAATTGTAGAATGGTTTGATACTAAAATAATATGAAAAGGTTTTTTTGTTTTAGTTTTGTAATGGATTTTTTCATTGTGATTAAATAATATATAATAGGTATAGGGTTGCCACGAATTGAGGTTAAGAATTTTATTGTCTGCAGACGGAATCCATCATGAATTATAGAATCCAACGGTAGTAAAACGATATTAAAATTCGCTACTAAATTTGGGTATTATTTATTGAGGATAATCGGAATTGAAGGCAGTTTTAATAATATTTTGTTTGTGTTTACCCAAACAAATTATACTCCACTACGATTACCAGGAATTTATTCTATTGTACGCAGTGTTTAGGGAGATTAGTTAAACAAATAAATTGTTAATCAAGACTAACTTTTATTTTTATAGTTACAAGGACTATATAGGGGATTATAACATTCGTGTTATCTCTATAAAAGCCTAGAAGTAAATACACCGGTATTTAACAATAACTGTTTTATGTATCACATTTACAATTGTTAGGAACATCAACAAAACTATGCAAGATGGATATTTAAAAGGCACAAATACAATGTTTATAATTAATTGATTGATTTACACGACACTGTTACACATCTCAGTGCTTAATATTAACATATACGCATGTCAGGATTCACTTAATGCTTCTCTTTATAATTAATCTACCAGCGTTACCCTCTGAGCTGAACTACGCGGCCATTGAACTGTTTACAATTACTTACTGCCTCGCGAACGAACCACGAATATCCTGGCTATCGCCTAGTCTACTTAACAAAACAACTGAACCAACTGAACTGAACACCGGAGCGCGGAAGGCACTCCGTTTTATATTAAACATTTACTACTCCCACTTTGGTTGTCATTATTAATCTACCCCCAACTAGTCTCCTAAATACCTCCGTTATACCTTCGGTATTTCTAATAATAGGAAATACCCTAATACAATAATTATTAGTTTTAATATCTCTTAACAATCATAAATCTCTATTACAATTATATTTAATAATGTTATAAAATGTCAAAAGAGTATTTTTTAATCTGGCTTGGCAAATTGACCACACTGCACCTGATGGTAAGCGCAGTGACGTCCAATTAGAGTATCGAGTAGCGAGAGACAATCTATCTTACGCTACTAAACACAATCATCCGGCCTGCTTCTTCAGACTACGCCATGGGCAAGAAGGTGAAGAAGCGGTCGAGGGTCTAGTGTCAGACTCAGAAGAAGAAGAGCTTCAGCATTTCCGCCAATTTTACATCCTCCCGCGCGTCACTTGGTGGCGCTCTCGGCGATTCTAAATATAAAATTATATTATCGGTGCCATATTAAATTAATAATAGGTATAATACCATACAGTATGAAAATAATAGCGCTAGCAAACGGAACTTATGGTAACTAATGGTAATACATTCGACTCTTGATAATTCAAAGTAATTGTTGGGTCGCTAGCAAAATTCTCAATAAATCAAATAAATTCAATGGTTTTTGGTACAGTCGTTAATTCGAAGAAGAAAAAACAATCCATAATTATCAAAAACACGCGGTAATTCGAAATTCTCTAAAAATCTAAATATGGACATGTTAAAACTTGTATACACATAAACGACTTTGTCGGCCTATGCGATTTCAAGCTCTCTTTATTAAAAAAAAACTATTGATCAAGCTCAGTTATCACCGGGTTTGAAGCAAACAAATATTACAGACTTCTTTACAAAATCTCACCGATTTACAAAAGTATGTATGATATTGGTATGTTTCAATAAATACTACTTTCAGTAATTCGAATTTTTTTGTTTTCTTTTTGGTATTACAAACCTCTCAACATTTCGAACTCTTAGTAATTCGAAGTACTAGAAACAGTTAGAAAGGTCCCTTCAACTTCGAATTATCGAGAGTCTACTGTATATGTATATGCTATGTATTTCTTATATAAAGAAAGAGAAAGAAGAAAGAAAATCTTTTATATCACTTAGCAAACTCCGTAGGCAATGATCTCGACGTCTTTAATGGTTCGGTGGCCTCAGTAAAAAATAAATTAAAGGAAATGGTAAAATCCTAAAACATTTCCTTCTCATTCATTGTACTTAAACTTATAACTTTTATTTTTATTTTTTTTATTTTTTTTAACACTATAAACTAGAATTAAGTACCCATAATTAGTATAGTAATTTAATATGCGCTAGCTGTATTCACATCGAGTAGATGTCAATAAGTGTGAAAGTAGTGGATACATTTTTATTTATGTTTTTTGTAATATTGCAAATCAGTTTTGTGAATCGAAAAAAAAATTGACTATACCATCAAGAACACTAAAAATTTCGAATGTAAAGAACAATTGATATTTTTCAACCCTTATTTTTACTTGATTGCCTATTCTCAGCCGGTAAATTTTCCAGGAATAATTCCTTTCCTGAAACTGTACGGACAATAAATATTTTACCTATCGGTACAGTTCAAAGGTAAAAACAAATCAAGTTTCAGATTTATAACATAGTTTTTCCACAGTTTGTGTTCGACCGGGCACCGCGGGCGCTACATGTCCGAAAACTGTTGCCAGTGCTGACAAAAAATGTCGTGGGCAGTTGCTATCAATTTATTCCATAAAACTGGCCACTATAGTATCGATACAGTAGTTTTTATGTGGAACATGTTTTCGTTTGAATTAGGAATAATAAAGTAATGCAATTCTTATGTGAAACATGTTTTAGTTTGAATTAGGAATAATAAAGTAATGCAATTTTTATGAGTAACGTCGGAAATTTAAATTTCGAATTAGGAATAAAAAAGTTACATTAATACAACTGTGTAGTGCTCGTATCTATGTGAAATTCATTAAATATAATATAATTTTATCTATCTATATGAATTAAACTTAAAAGTGGTTCTATGTAACTGCAGTACTTGAGATCGGCTGGACCGATTCGTATATTTTTTTAATGTTTATAATAGATAAATACATTTTGTTGAAAAAAAAATAATGGAAACGTTTCCCGGAAAATTGGAAAATTCGTGAACAACATTTTTTCTGTGGTACCGATAAATGTTGCAACACATACAAAGTTGCGGGCAAATGCTAGTTTTATAATAAAAATATTTGTCTATTGTTACCACTGAATTGAATGTTCTGATACAGATTTTGACTGCCTCGGTGGCGCAGTTGTAATTGCACATGCGTTACGACTGGCGTGCTGAGGTCTCGGGTTCGATCCCCAGGTCGGGTAAAGTGATATTGGGTTTTTCTATCTAGAAATTCCTCAGTATTAGGCCGGAGCCTGGAAAATGTGCCCGGTATGGCGATAGGCTCGCCCCCTATCACATTATGGGACCGAAATTCGGCGAAAAGTGGGTGTACTAGTTACACCTCTGCCTACCCCTTCGGAGATTGCAGGCGTGAGTGTATGTGTGTGTGTGATACAGATTTTGGAAACCACAATGAAATACCACAGTTGCAACCGTTCTTTGTGCTAAATGCTGGTAAATACGTGTATTGTTTATTTTTCTTTAAATATATAGTTCTTGAAATATATCGAAAGCGTACGCACTGTTTTGACATTTAAAATTGTCATGTAATCTATTTTTATGAGAATTTTATGTGTCCTTATTTCAACGCAGTCTGAAATCTGTTTAAATCACTTGTTATGCACAATATATTACTGACTATATAACGATTAAATGTTTTTTTTAGTGCCTCGATAGGCAGACGAGTAGACGGGCCACCTGATGGTAAGTAGTCACCGCCGCCCGTAGACTTCTGCAATACCAGGGCACAGCAAAGCCGTGTTATGAAATAAGCATTAACCCTCGTCTTCTATCCAAGCATTATGTAATAAGCATTTAGTCAATTTATAGCCAAGCATAATGTAATAAGCATTTAGTCAATTTATAGCCAAGCATTATGTAATAAGCATTTAGTCAATATATAGCCAAGCATTATGTAATAAGCATTTAGTCAATTTATAGCCAAGCATTATGTAATAAGCATTTAGTCAATTTATAGCCAAGCATAATGTAATAAGCATTTAGTCAATTTATAGCCAAGCATTATGTAATAAGCATTTAGTCAATTTTTAGCCAAGCATTATGTAATAAGCATTTAGTCAATTTATAGCCAAGCATTATGTAATAAGCATTTAGTCAATTAATAGCCCAGCATTATGTAATAAGCATTTAGTCAATTTATAGCCAAGCATAATGTAATAAGCATTTAGTCAATTTATAGCCAAGCATTATGTAATAAGCATTTAGTCAATTTATAGCCAAGCATTATGTAATAAGCATTTAGTCAATTTATAACCATGCATTATGTAATAAGCATTTAGTCAATTTATAGCCAAGCATTATGTAATAAACATTTAGTCAATTTATAGCCAAGCATTATGTAATAAGCATTTAGTCAATTTATAGCCAAGCATTATGTAATAAGCATTTAGTCAATTTATAGCCAAGCATTATGTAATAAGTATTTACCCTCAAATTATACCCAACCATTATGTAATAAGCATACATTTGTAAGTTATATCCAAGCGTCATGTATTTATTTATTTTAAGGGAACCTACAGTGTTACAAAAAGAAAACTGAACAAAATCTATACACTAATTACACGTTTTCACAGATATAAATTAGATAAAACATTTGTAAGATGTACATAAAAATATAAAATAAGTTACACGTACAATACTACTTCATACCTAATACCATTGCTCAACAGTTAGAAAACCAAGACATAATAACCAAGACAAATTTTATCATGCGCACCGCTAGAGAGTGGAACTCTTTGCCGGAGTCTATATTTCCCGAAAATTATAACCTGGGTATCTTCAAGTCAAGAGTGAATAGGTATCTTCTAGGCAAGCGTGCTCCACCGTAGACCACACCATCACTTACCATCAGGCGAGATAGTGGTAAAACGCAAGCCTATTTCGCTAAAAAGCATAGTTGTCTTTTTAAATAGATGAAGTTTAAGTAATGTAATAAGCATTAACCCTCAACTGATACCTAAACATTAGGTAATAAGCACAAACGCGTATTATTCAGCAAATTATACACAGCGCGCTTTAAGTAGCTCATCATTACATTGTAAATTGCAAAACATGTTGAGAGGCACGTGCCCTCCAATAGCGTAGTGTAAACACGGCTTTAGGGCCTCGACGCCGCCATACTTACGGCCTTGATTGAATTCCGAATGGCGGGAATGGGCAGGATAAAGAAACAGCCCTTAATAGAGGTCGATCTCGCAGCTGGTTATTGATTAGAACGGTTGTTTTATAACTAACACTTTACAATTTGTGCGAAGTGGAAATACTTTACATTTATTAAGTAAACGAGTTTTATGGCATATTGTTGTCAAACAAGCAAGTAGGTAGCTATGCAACAGCCTAACCTTGGACTAAGACGCTGCGCTTACAATGTCTTTAATAGTTCATAGTATAAGTCCATATAATATCCTGTTTGTTCCAATCATCATCATCATCATCAGCCTATCGCAGTCCACTGCTGGACATAGGCCTCCCCCAAGGTTCGCCATTGATCCCGATCTTCGGTTCTATGCATCCAATGTCTGCCTGCAGCCTTGCGCAGATCGTCGCTCCATCTAGCAGGAGGGCGTCCCACACTCCGTTTACCTGTACGCGGTCTCCACTCAAGAACCTTATTACCCCATCGGTAATCGGTTCTACGACAAATCTGACCGGCCCATTGCCACTTCAGCTTGCTTGTTTGTTCAATACGTCTTTGTTAATTCGTAGAATAAGTATACATATACATACAATGTTTATCTCATACGCTTCATGTGTATATTTTTCCTTTAGCTTAAAGTTCCACTAGATAAGTGCTTCCCTGCACTAAAATAATTGTCTGTGTTATCCATAACTGTTTGTTTCGGGTCGGGGTGTTATGAGACAGAAATGCTATCGTAGTTCCTGTTATCCACCACACAAGACTGATATCTTAGTGCGGGATCAGGATTATGTGTAACTTTTGTGTGTTGTTATTATACACAAGATGTTGATGTTGATATTTTTGGAAGAAAAGGAATGCAAATCATGGAGGCAACTTAAGTTATTACACTTTCTATATTTTGCTATCCCATAGGAAGCGTGCATTTTTCTGAGATAAAAAGTGGCCTATGTTATTTTATGATCACTAAACTGCCATTATGCAGACAATCATGTCAATCCCTTGCTCTGAATGAAAAACTAAACTATCCCACGGAAACTGTACATTTTCCCGGGATACATAGTAGCCTATGTGCTATTCCAGATTATAATCTATCTCAACTAAATTTCAACCAAATCCCTCCAGCCGTTGTAGCGTGATTGAGTAACAAACATCCATCCATCCAAACATTCGCATTTATAATATTAGTAGGATTACAACATATGCATATGCTGCTGTATATATTCATGTATTACAGAATTCGGACTATGCTTCGTCGCCAGTAAGTCGGCATACGCTCAAGGCTTTTCAATTTTATTACCTTTTTTTCATATGGCAGAAAGGGTGGTAGGGGATTAAAAACAAGTAAATATACATTAGTAGAGGAGGCCCGTGCCCAGCAATGGGACAATGTTTAATACAGGGCTAGTATTATAATTATTAAATATACATTATACATATGTTCTCCCGCTTGTAATCCCCGAAGTGGTTGGCAGAGGAGTAACCAGTACACCCATATTACACCGATCTTATTACTGTCCCATGCTGTAATAGGGGGCTTGTCGCCATATCGTGCACAATTCCAGACTCCAGGCTAATATTAAATAATTCCTGATAGAAAAACTGATAGCTGATGATAGATGAACTGAACTATAATGTTTTAATACACCCAACAGTCACACACATAATTCTGATCCCATTAGATAAAACCTGTATCGTGGGTATCAAGAACTACGCGGGACTACGGTCCCACAACACCAAAACTTGAAATCAATATCTATCTGTCACACAGTTTGTTTCGCTGCGGAAATCGAACCCAAGACCTCACATTTCACAACCAGCTCTCGGCCGTTGCGCTACGGAAGCTGTCTGACAATTTAAATATTAGTAATTTGTTGTATTTTCTGTTATTAAAAAATTGTTTCATTAATATAATCTTGCTTAAGGTGTTTCAATCCTAGAGTGGTAATCCGTGTTATATCATTATTAAACAGTAATACAATTTACACGCTATAACATATTGTAACAATAACCGTATGAATACAAGATTAATGTTCGTAACGCGTACGACGTGTATTAAATTGAACAGTCGTCGGTGAGCGCAAATGCCTTGTAGACAGGCGCGGCGTTAGGATTTCACTAAAGGAAAGGGGTAGAGCCAAATTACATATTTATAAAAAAGATATCTACTGTTCTTCCGGATTATATAGCTCTAGAGGGGAACTTACAGCCAAAAGTTCAGTACCCAATTAGGTAAGTAGGTAAAAATAAAGCGCAATATAAAAAATATACAAGATACACGAAGGTGGTAGTGGCGCAGTTGTAATTGCGCATGCTAATGGATACCAGTTAAAGTCATGACAACTGGCGCCGTACGTCACCTATTTTGACTGAAACCTATTAATTTATTGTACTCAATGTAAGAACACAGTTTCAGTTTTACTTGATTCAGGGGCATTTCCCAGCGGCTGCTCGAATAGCCATCATCCGGGCGAGGGGGTGCTGGGTCGTAAGACCGGCTAGTCTAGCATAACCGTTTTCTTATTCCGCGTCCCCTTGGAGCGGGCGGCAGTAATAAAATGCTTTCCTCGCGATAACCAAAAAAAGGCGTTGTTGGGGGGTATTTTCATTCTCTGGCCCGCCAGTGAATCCGTGCCACGTTTTTGCCAATTCTGTCGTCGTAATGTAATAGAGACATGCCGAGCGAGCCCCGCGCAGAGCCTGCGACTCGGATTACAGGAATTTGTGCGTGAGCCATACACTTCGGATATTGCATTCGGATTCTTTCGTATCGTGCTTACCTGGGGCTTTGTTTTTCTATTTGACGAATACCATAGCTACGTTGGATTATATCTTAGATATAAATATTTAATGCCCGACCATTTCTTTTGCGTAGTGAGTTTTCCTATCCAAGACCTCAATTTTATATGAAAATTTGAATATCATGCATAAAATATTTTTATTGCATTATAAGTATAATACGACTTCTTCACTAAAATACTTTTAGGACAGGAATTATGCTTACTAACAGAACAATGAACACATTAAAAAAAGATTAAGTCATATTTTTCGTACCAGCAATGATGATAATATAAATCAGCAATGAAAAAAAAAGTCTAGTCTATGATAGTCCTGTAAAATCCTCTATTCGTACAGATTAACTGAACATTCCTTAAGAAGATTGCTCGAGTCAATCTCGACGTCTCGCCGCGTTTGGTTCCTGAAGCTATTCAATGCGTCATAATGTGTACTACTCATGTATGAGAGAGGTAGGAATGAAATAAAAGATTAGAACTTCCTTAGAAAAAATATTACAGTAGATTTATGATATATTTATTATAAAAATATTATTAGAAGAAATGTGCTTCATTTATATAAAAAAATATAGGCAATAACTTCTGCCGGTAGCATGGGGACTACCGACAGAAGTTATTACTCAAAACTTTGAAATTATTGAAAAAGCGTCCATGAAGTAATAGCCTTTCTTGGTTATGTTTGCTTATCAATAACTATGGAACTTCATATGTTTCAAAAAACGAACACGCCAATTCCAAAGTTTTAAGTTTTCACTTATGTGGATTACCATGACTGTTTATGTATTTTTTATTATATAAATGATGACTCATACTTACTCGTTCTCTTCTTTTTTGGCCTCTGTATGATAATATTAGCAAAACTAAAACATTATTTCGTTTTCTGGTGATATCGTCCAGACGGAAACATAGTCCCGTTGCCCCATTTACACGACGCCATTTTCAATTGAAGCGATGAATAGTTTGCATTGTTTAAATATTGTTTAGACAGTGCAAATTATTACTTGCTTCAATCTGCATGCAACAGACAAGGCAATGAAGTAGTATAAGCTGCACTTTATTCTCGTAGCCTTAATTGGAACTTATAAAATTGTTAAAGAGATATTAATAACTAAATGTTGCCCGCGGCTCCGCCCGCGTGGATGATGTTTTTGGAAGAAAGGGTATACAATCCATGGAGGCATCCTAAATTATTACACCTTTCTCTATATTTTGCTATCGCATAGGAACCGAGCATTTTCCGGGATAAAAAATCTATGTCATTCTCAGACCCCTCAACTAACACTATGCAAAAATCATGTCGATCCCTTGCAAACGTGTGCCTATGTGCTATTCCAGACTATAATCTATCTCTGTGCCAAATTTCAACCAGATCCGTCCAGCCGTTGTGGCGTTATTGAGTAACAAACATCCATCCAGCCATCCAAACATTCGCATTTATAATATTAGTAGAATAATAAATAACTACACCCAACAGTCACACATATAGTCCTGACCCACTAGGTCAAACCTATATCTTGGGTATACTACGGTCCCACAACACGATTCGATTCCCGCACCGAGACAAAAGTTTGTGTGACGTACAGGTATTTGTTGCGCGTCTAGGGTGTTGTGGGACCGTAGTCCCTCGTAGTTCTTGATACCCACGATACAGGTTTTACCTAGTGTGGTGCCAGGACTATGTGTGTGACTGTTGGGTGTATTTATTTATTAATAATTTCATACAAACTTTCTTCCCCTATTTAACCCCCTTAGGGGTGGTATTTCCAAAAACCCTTCCTTAGTGGATGCCTACGTCATAAAAGGTACCTACTGTCAAAATTTCAAGTCTCTAACCCCAGCCGTTTTGGATGTGCGTTGATCGATCAGTCAGTCAGTCAGTTTCTTCTTTTATATATACAGATCATCGTCCATCTTATTAAAATCAAGGAATGTTCAGGCCTTTTTACACAATAAATTTAGCTAGTTTTACAACTGGCTAGTTTGAAATACATACCTTCTAATTAATCAAAACGATCCAATTATGCTATAAAAGGCTTGCGTAGTGCTATTCTGCTAATTGTACGTCATGGCTCTCCAGTTCGTAGCCCAAGGACAAAGAGTCTATAAATATTTCTCGATAAATAACTACTTGAAATGTTTTCCACTTCTCTCTTACGTAACGCTCTAGTTTATAAATCTTTGATGTGATCTGAGTTAATTGCTTCCAGTTTCACTCGTCTTACCTTATGTACTTAAAAAGTAAAGGACTTAACTAACGTTAGTGTTACGGTCCGCCTGACGGCGGGGCACAAAAAAAAAACAAGATACGAAGAATAAAAAAAATACTTTTATTTTTTCTTTTACAAAAAAAAACAAGTACTGAGGATAAGGAGAACCGCTCAGGGCGTGAGCTCTCGGCACAGAGAAAGTTCCGTTTGGTGATGGTCGACAGGCAATGTGCGCTGGGGACTTAACTACGCTCCAATGTCTGCCGGCGCGGTAGGGACCGGGGTCGCCGCGTGGCTCGCGATGCAGCGGCGTGCCGGGCGCAGAGGTCAGCAGAGGTCGGCGACTATGTTCTGCCGCGGTCGCACTCCTTCCCGGCTCGGAGCCGTAGTCGAGGCAGTGTTGGACGGTACGGGAGTTGGTACCTCCCAGCTGCAACCCGTACGGTGGTCCCCCAGATTCCTGGAACGCGTCGACAGGACGTTTGTAGCGCAAAAGACCCCGAGACCCAAGCACTAGTCGAGACCATGTGTGGGTGTCGGCATCTTTCGCGAACAATAAAAAACAACAAAATACAATACGCGCAGTGGAGTGACGATATACCAATCCGGTAATAGTAGAAGAACCAAAAAAATATATAAAATTATTTGAAAACCCAAAACCGAACTTCATCTAACTATTTACCGGTCGATCACCAATCCACTACGCCATGAGGTACAAAAAAATAAAATAACATTCCTTCTCGAATGCAATAATTACAAATTAGTAGGTAGTTAAAGACAAGCATATCGGCGAAGCGATGACCTGTGATATTTACAACGCCGGTACATTAAAAAAACTTCACTGATTTAACAATAGACTCCCAGCGATTTAGATGGGAGTAATATTATATGATTTCTTTTAAAACCTAACGAATTTAAGTTATTATCAAATTTACATTTCTAGATACATTACTACAAATTAAATATAAGATACATTTTTACGGTGGATATTATTTAAGTTAACAATTGAATGATTAATTTTGAGTCTACTAAATTACAGTTACATTAAAGAAAGAAAACCACCGATATTGAGAACACACGCGTGAAATACAAGTGGTCATTTAATTTCTGATCTAGACCATCTTCATTTGGCAATAGTATTTAAATGAAATTAACCCGAGTGAACATATGTAAGGTAAGGTTATGTTTTACTGCACCACGCGTCACATTTCTCTACGTAATTAAACCATTATTATACGGTGGAAGAATTTAAATCGGATAAAACCAGACACGAATTAGCTAACAGCAAAAAGCCTAAAGAATTATAATTAACTTACCAAGGGGGATGATGATTAGCACTGATTTTACTACTTTATTTTAACTGGTGGTATTTACTTGTGAGCCGACCTGTTTCCTGTGCGTATTGGAATCAACTGTCGTTTTGTGTCCCGCGCCTTGTATTTAAAGGAAGGGTTTTTTCCTTGTGTGCGTGATAATTGATATTTTTTAGTGGGGATTCGTGTTTCAGACAGAAGGATTACCCTGATTGGTTCTATCCGCTATTGCTAGATCATTTCGCGTGGTTTCGCTCCGTAGTAACAACTTAATTATTTTGTCTTTATGTTTGTAATTATTTTAATATTTTTTATTTTTATGTATTATCTTGTTACAACGTAACAATACCCCCTCTCCCAGAGAAAGGATTTTACGTAGTAAAATCCGCTGCGGTAAGCGCCTAAGTATCGCTAGAACCGCCCAGTACTGTCTCACATTCATACTTCCACTAACAAATACCTACCATGCGACCTAGCATCCGACCTTTCATAGTTGTCTGGTGAAATTTAAAATCAACAGACTTCCGTATAACTAGAGTACAATTCTATTAACGAATTGGACTCGAGAACAGTACTGCATGACAAGGAGCGTCTAAGAAGAAGAATACTGCAACGTGAACATTCTGACGAATCGGCACTGTGAAATACATTGGTCTTTGATGAATTTGTTACAGTCACGACCCGCTGTAACGAGAAACAGCAGACGAGCAGACCTATACTAAGAAACTGTCATGCTCCGCTAAAATTTTGCAAAACGCAAAAACAAAACGTGTGTAGACCTATACGGTGGTCAATACACACAAAAAAATCGTGTAGGCTTATTTTAATTCATCAAAGACAATGTGGACAGAGACCAAAACGTAACAATTTTTAATTTGTAATAATTGTAGACGAGAAAAGAAAAAAAAAATATTCCATTTTCTGAACACTATGAATCAAGGAAACCTGAATTGAACTGTTAACGGTAATGACTTCGATGAATAAACGATCATTTGATCAAGCTAAATAAAATAGCTAAACGACATTGCGAGTATGTCTATTCTTTAGCGAATTTGTTACAGTCACGACCCGCTGTAACGGAGAGAAGAAAAAACAGCAGACGAGTAGACCTATACCAAGAAACTGTCATACTCCGCTAAAATTTTGCAAAACGCAAAACAATAAAACGTGTGTAGACCTATATAGAAGTCAATACACACAAAAAAATTCGTGTAGGCTTATTTAACTCGCTAAAGAACGGATAATAAACGAATGTTAACATATTATAGAATTGTTTAACAATCCTAAAAAAAAATTCCTATGAAACAGGACAAAATTGATGAGGTTATCTATCGTGTATAATTCACGTGATAACTATAAAAGTGTGACAACACACCAAAAAAAAAATCTTTACGAAGGAGAGGATCCGAGAAATTCCGGGAAAATTCCGATAAAATCCCGGTAAAATTCCGATAAAATCCGTACATTCATCGCGCGGTGAGAGCACTCGGATCACTTGGGTCTACATCTATAATATGATGCGACCCGCATGGTATAAGTTTTCCCACCGTACGCTAGAAATGCCGGTGTGACTATCTATTGGGATCCTAAAATTGTCAACCCTATTCATAGCTTCTAAACTACGTATGGCTATTTCATACCTAAGCTCCGGTTTAGTTAGATGTAGATGTTCAATAGTACGGTCCATTTTAAAATATATAAAAAAAATTACTTCATATGAACCGAACCGAAAGAATCGAACCCACGAACTGGAAAGAACCAAAAGGAACCGAAAAGAACCGAAAGGAACCGAAAAGAACCGAAAAGAAATGAAACGAAATGAACCGAAAAGAAACGAACCGAACCGAAAGAATCGAACCCACGAACCGAAAAGAACGAACCGTAACGAACCGGAAAGAACCGAAATGATCAATCTAATTTTATTGGTCAGCTAAGTCGAAGATAAAAAGAAATTTTAATCGATGTTAAAAAAAAAATTCCGAGAAAAAAATAATTTATTCGAAGTTAAAAAAAAATTTTAAGTCCGAAAAAAAAATTAATCGAAAAAAAATATTCGAAGTTAAAAAAATTTAACAATACGCGACGAAATGTGACACGAAAGTGGCAATGTTAATAAAATATTAAGTACGATGTAAAATAATGTACGTTACTATCATTATCTTTTCAGAGTATAAAATAAAATTTGCAAAACAATAATGATTGCAACAAAAAAATATGAATGCAGAAATGCACCAAACAAAAAAAATCTCTGAAAGGAAATGTTTAACTACGCACATACATAAATGCAAAAACGATTGCTAAACAAGAAACATGTCAATGCACAAAAATCAGAATGCAATGTTATAAGAAAAAATAAAATTATGATGTTATGCCACTTGCAGTTCACGCGTATGTGTGTGGGTAACCATAGATGGTATTTGATTACCCTGCGGAACCAGAAGACAAAATTTCGGCTACCCGTTCCTCTATAAAGAGAAAACGGGTCGGTGGTGCCTCCCCGTTCAGCCTCGTCCGCATAGGCTTACCACCTGGTTGAGAAAAAAAAAAAAAAAAAAAAAATACCGACACCACAGTAGTACCAAACGAAAACTTCTCTGTGCTTGCTTTTAATAGTTGAGCGCCATTTTGTTACGGTCCGCCTGACGGCGGGGCACAAAAAAAAAACAAGATACGAAGAATAAAAAAAATACTTTTATTTTTTCTTTTACAAAAAAAAACAAGTACTGAGGATAAGGAGAACCGCTCAGGGCGTGAGCTCTCGGCACAGAGAAAGTTCCGTTTGGTGATGGTCGACAGGCAATGTGCGCTGGGGACTTAACTACGCTCCAATGTCTGCCGGCGCGGTAGGGACCGGGGTCGCCGCGTGGCTCGCGATGCAGCGGCGTGCCGGGCGCAGAGGTCAGCAGAGGTCGGCGACTATGTTCTGCCGCGGTCGCACTCCTTCCCGGCTCGGAGCCGTAGTCGAGGCAGTGTTGGACGGTACGGGAGTTGGTACCTCCCAGCTGCAACCCGTACGGTGGTCCCCCAGATTCCTGGAACGCGTCGACAGGACGTTTGTAGCGCAAAAGACCCCGAGACCCAAGCACTAGTCGAGACCATGTGTGGGTGTCGGCATCTTTCGCGAACAATAAAAAACAACAAAATACAATACGCGCAGTGGAGTGACGATATACCAATCCGGTAATAGTAGAAGACCCAAAAAAATATATAAAATTATTTGAAAACCCAAAACCGAACTTCATCTAACTATTTACCGGTCGATCACCAATCCACTACGCCATGAGGTACAAAAAAATAAAATAACATTCCTTCTCGAATGCAATAATTACAAATTAGTAGGTAGTTAAAGACAAGCATATCGGCGAAGCGATGACCTGTGATATTTACAACGCCGGTACATTAAAAAAACTTCACTGATTTAACAATAGACTCCCAGCGATTTAGATGGGAGTAATATTATATGATTTCTTTTAAAACCTAACGAATTTAAGTTATTATCAAATTTACATTTCTAGATACATTACTACAAATTAAATATAAGATACATTTTTACGGTGGATATTATTTAAGTTAACAATTGAATGATTAATTTTGAGTCTACTAAATTACAGTTACATTAAAGAAAGAAAACCACCGATATTGAGAACACACGCGTGAAATACAAGTGGTCATTTAATTTCTGATCTAGACCATCTTCATTTGGCAATAGTATTTAAATGAAATTAACCCGAGTGAACATATGTAAGGTAAGGTTATGTTTTACTGCACCACGCGTCACATTTCTCTACGTAATTAAACCATTATTATACGGTGGAAGAATTTAAATCGGATAAAACCAGACACGAATTAGCTAACAGCAAAAAGCCTAAAGAATTATAATTAACTTACCAAGGGGGATGATGATTAGCACTGATTTTACTACTTTATTTTAACTGGTGGTATTTACTTGTGAGCCGACCTGTTTCCTGTGCGTATTGGAATCAACTGTCGTTTTGTGTCCCGCGCCTTGTATTTAAAGGAAGGGTTTTTTCCTTGTGTGCGTGATAATTGATATTTTTTAGTGGGGATTCGTGTTTCAGACAGAAGGATTACCCTGATTGGTTCTATCCGCTATTGCTAGATCATTTCGCGTGGTTTCGCTCCGTAGTAACAACTTAATTATTTTGTCTTTATGTTTGTAATTATTTTAATATTTTTTATTTTTATGTATTATCTTGTTACAACGTAACATTAGCTTTAGTTAATTAAGCCTGTGTTAGTTTTTTTTTTTTTTTTTTTTTTTTATTCTGGCGCGGCAAAGTGACCACACTGCACCTGATGGTAAGCGCAGTGCCGTCCAGATAGAGTATCAAGTAGCGAGAGACAGTCTATCCCCCGCTACTCAACACAATCATGCCGGCCTGCTGTTTAGCTTCTTCACATTACGCCTAAAGGACCCAGGATCATAGGAAGGAGGGAACACGGTAGCTGGCAAACTGTTCCACAGCTTGATGGTGCGGCAAAAATACGAGTTTGCGAACCTCTTGGTTCGGGCCGGGGTAGTAGACACCACGAAGCTGTGTTTTAACCGTAGTCTAGTTAATATTATTAGTGTTTTTAAATGTATAATAATAGCACTGGCCCTGTATTAAACACAGGCCCTCTCTACTAATGAGAGGGGTTAGGCTTTAGTCCATCACGCTGGCCTAATGCAGGTTTATTGAATCCATGAAATGCTATACAATATTTATTATTTAGGTTCAGTCAATCTTTGTTTACTCTAACGTCAGTTTAGAATGCAGTGAATGATGAAATGCTAGAGAAGAACGGACAAGAAAATCTAGCGTTGCTCTTTTCACACTGCTTGACAATATTTCGTCATACAATTAATATACGATTTAAGTTTGATTACATTAGATTAGAGCAGCTCAATGCATGTTAATTAAGTTGCCTTATTGTATGTAATATTGTGAAATAAAACTTTTTACAAGACTTATTGCCGCACATGACGTGAGAGTGATGATGTTATGTGGCAATAGGGTTGCTACCTATCACATCATGTGACGCGAATGGACTTCATACACCATGACAGCCTCCGTGGCGTAGTTGGCGAGTAGCTGGCTGTGAAACGAGAGACCGCGACTTCGATTCCCACACGGGGACAAATGTTTGTGTGACAGACAGATCCGGGGTCTGGGTGTTGTGAGACCGTAAGTCTCTCGTTGTCCCTGATACCCACAACACAAGACTCGTATCTTAGTGTGGGATCGGGACTATGTGTGTGACTGTTGGTTGTTATTTATTATAATAATTAAAAAACATAATTTTAGGGAAAAACATACTTAGTCGCAATTCTATATTTATTAAATTCGCGCGTGTAAATTATCATAAGAGTGATTTTCTTATTGGAATCACATTCGTTTATAAATACGCATATTGAGATGTAGTGAGAACGTTAGCAATTTCATACCACATTTTCAATCGTGAAAAATAAGATCTTAGCTGAAAATCCTACACAAACTCACACAATAGTGTCGCCTCACATATTAATGAACCAACTTTTATAACACATTGGTATTCAACAATACAACATGTGGTGGGCGACGTCCCAGTTGTAGCATATATCATTTGTTTTTAGGTTAAAGATTACCACAGTACACGTTCGGTGTACTTTCCGCGCGTATAAACACATGTTTGTACGTCAATCACCCGCCCCACGCGTCACTTGACACAAAGACATGAAGCCATAGAGCCATTCTGTATCTTAGAGGTACATAACAGAAAGTGCCACACATTTGAGAGATAAGAGTGTAGTAAAACATTGAATACAATATAGGACAGTTTTTAAAGTTATATCAATGAACTAATCATTCAAATGTTTATATCATTGTAGAGGAACGTTAGTAGTTTTCTTTTAGCGACGAGAAAGATCCTCAGTAAAGAGGGTGTTATGCCTGACCGGCCGCATAATGAGCATAAGTAAAGTTTACATCTTTTTCTAAATTTTGTAGAATTTAAATTCTACAGTTTACGAAATAAAAATTACAGACATGAGGTTACTGAGGTGTAACCAGTACAAACACTGTTCGCCGAATTCATTACGGTCCCATAATGTGATAGGGGGCGAGCCTATCGCCATACCAGGCACAATTCTAGACGCCAGGTTCATACTGAATATTTCTAAATAAAAAATCCAATATGACTTTACCCGACCCGGGGATCCAACCCACGACCTCAGCACAGCATGCGCAATTACAACTGCGCCACAGAGGCAGTAAAAAAATGAACTAACAATCGTTTCTCCATTTTCTTCTTTACGGTAAATACTGGATCTGCGCTTAGTGGTAGAAGCACATATACCGTATACGAGCGAAAAAATGCCAAATGTGTTACACGGCATCTTTCAATTAGCTAAATGATATATGGACTAACCTACTTTTACAATACTTTTTGCGTTACAAGGCAATTCCAGTATGGATTAATGAAATACCTTTGTTGCAAGCAGTGTAAAGGTACCTATTTATTATTGTTTTCAAATTAACACGTGAATAAAGTAAAATCAGTTTTAACATTTCATTATCAGTGTTAATGAATAATGTTTATAAAACAGTCATAGCGAAAATGTTTAGACACTAGATAAAACCTAAATCATGGGTAATTAGAACTACGAGGGCCTACGGTCCCACAAGACCCAGACCAGAAACAAATATATATATCACACAAACATTTGACTCGGTGCGCGCATCAAACCCACGACCTCTCGTTTCACAGCCGGCTGCTCGCCCGTTGCGCCACGGAGGCTATCATGTCTATTCTAAATGAAGAATTAGTATGGAAAATGTCCAGTTTAGTAGAGTTACTGGAAAGTTATACATAGATTCGTTAAATTAGGGTAAAAACTTTACTTGTAAAAGACACAACCTCTACGAATGTACAATTTTAATCATCATTTTCTTAAGCTTAAAATCAAATATGTTATTAAATTAGGGAATTGAGCAATATGAAATGGTATGAATACCTATTTATTTTCTAACGTTTCAACCGAATTGCTTCGGCTGTGGTCACGGATAAAACCAGTTCCCTAATTTGATAATATACAAATTGTAAACGACTACAAACATTAAAATCAAACACACACGGAGCCACAGCTTCGTGGTGTATACTACCCCGGCCCGAACCAAGAGGTTCACAAATTCGTATTTTTGCCGCACCATCATTCCTATGATTCTGGGTCATTTAGGTGTAGTGTGAAGAAGCTAAACAGCAGGCCGGCATGATTGAATTGAGTAGCGAGGGATAGACTGTCTCTCGCTACTTGAAACTCTATCTGGACGGCACTGTGCTTACCATCAGGTGCCGTGTACTTTGCCGCGCCAGAATAAAAAAAACTGACGCAAAATAAAACGTAGGCTACATTATTAAAAAAAGGAATACTCTTAGAGAGGCGCCACTCGCATCGCGTCTAATAACAATGTATTCATGCAGGCCGCTATCTCGTCACATCTCCATTATTCTGGTTGCAGTACCACCACTATTCATGATTATGTACACAAGAGCGGAGTGAAAAGATTTATGTGCTCACCGATACCTCGTCTTGCATTTTCCTATTTCATTGAATCATGTTGCATTATTCGCGGGAATTGAGTCTGCATACTGCGTGCTCGTTGGTGTTGGAAAAAAGTTGTTGTTTTTCATTTTTCAGTGGGCGAGTAGCTGATTGTGAAACGGGAGGTCGCGGGTTCGGTTCCCGCGCGACAAATGTGGGACCGTAGTCCCTTGTAGTTGATACCCACGATACAGATTTGACCTAGTGTGGGGTCAGAACTGTGTGTAACTGTTGGGTGTATTTTATTTATTTACTTTAAGAAAGGTCGCCTTTCTGTTCTAGATCTGCATCTGCTGTTACTTCATGCTAATTTTCTGTGGTAATAATTCAGTCAAGCCTGGCCGATAAAGCTGTTAAAACCGTCTACAATAAATCTCTACCACATCAAAACAAGTTCCAAAAGCAGCACAAATCAATACATTTAATTTCCGACGCGGGTCGTGGTATCATTTCGATTCGGTAGCTATTTTCGCCGGTGCTAATGCATGGGAATTAATAGCTATGATTGGCTTGCATTTGCCTCAATTTGTATACTCATTGTGGTATTGTTATATTAGTAAATAATGATTCAACGCGAACTGCACAAAGTTCAGTTTTCAACGACCAAATAAATATAACAATCGAAATTGCATTAGAGTGGTATTTAAAAAGTGGTAGAGCCACGCTGTAGACATATTTGTCTACAGCATGAATGGGCTGGCTCGACCGGGGTAGTACCACTGTCTCACAGAAAACCAACGGACTACGGTCCCACAACACCCATACCCGAAACAAATATCTATTTGTCACACAAATATTTGTCTCAGTGTGGGAATCGAACCTACGGCCCCTTGTTTCACAGCTGGCTACTCGCCCGCTGCGCTACGGAGGCTGTCAGGCTGTCTTACGCTGAGTATTCCGGAGGCTTTAATCTCTTTGCCTTTTTCAATCACTATTCCTTTCCCTGAAGACTGTAAGCACATTTATGAGTCATCTAATATTATAGGTGTTTATGTCTGGAGTCAGATGGTGGTAGTTAAGTCACTTATATTGCTCGCAAATTTAGCACACTGAAGTGGAAGTCGGCTGGTCCCTATTCCTGTCCTTTAAGGCCGACAGCGCATACGTGATACTTTCGGATTGTGGATGTTCATGGGCGGAGGTGATCACTTAACATCAGGTGACCCACTGGCTCGTTTGTCGGACTATGATATAAAAAAAAGTATTATGTAGGTTGAATTAATACGAGTTATTTCAATAGTGAGTGAGGCCATTCTGACAATCGATTTAATTTAGTCGGAGTTTATATTTAGCCTCGGACTATAATTATTTTTATTGAAGAAGCGACAACCTAGTTAGAAGTGGGGCAGACTGCTGACGAAAGTGATGGGTTCAATCAATCCATATGGTATACACCACTGACTTTTTAAAGTTCCATGTTTAAATTGTTATTGTTAACTACCGATTGCCGTAATGGCGAATAATATGTCGTGAGGTAAAAAGCATGAAATTCTCATTTAGAAATGAGAATTTGGAAGGTGTTAAGTCTACCAACCTGCATTAGGCCAGCGTGGTAGGCCTTATTCCTCACATTGGTAGATGAGGCCACTATAGTACCATACGGGACTGTCTTTTTATTAATTTCATTAAACATTACAACGTTACTAAATTATCATCTAAAACTCTCATAATTGACTAGGTTAGTAACATTAAAAAGTAAGCGGGAACAGCCTTGTATTTGTTAAGTGAATTTTCATGCACGTATTTCGTCGAATCATTTTACTTTGTGTGATTAATGTAGGTAATGTCGACGTCGGAAACTATAGCAATTAGTTTGTATAGAAACGGCGTTTGTGAATTTAGTTATGTGCAAAATGGAATTTAATTTCCTTGTATTTAAGTTCCAAATATCTTTAGTGATGTAGTTTCTTTAACAAATACCATAAAATTAACATGCTGATTAGTTCTACGACCAAGCACCCCTTCGCTCGGAAGATGGCAATCTAGGCAGCAGGATCTATACTCCCTATGTACACCCTACTTAGCACTACCAGCTAAAACCCCGCGGTGGCCTTCGATGCTTGCGAAGCTTTCCCAGGGAATATTGAGAAAGATTAATATTAGTTTCTTATGTTTACGCGAATATTATACATTGTAATAAAACGAAATGTAGCGAGAGACTATCTATCCTCGATACTCAAAACAATCATGCCGGCCTGGGGAGCTTCTTCACTCTCTTCGCTTATGTTAAGTCTATCTACCCTCATTAAGACAGCGTGTACTACGATCTAACCCCTCTCATTAGTAAAGGAGATCCGCGCCCAGTAGTAAGTGTATAATTTGGTAGGCAGCGAGTTTGCTGTGCCCTGACATTGCAGAAGACTATGGGCGCCGTGACTACTTACCATCAGGTGGTCCGTATGGTCGTCTGTCCAGGAAGTAAAAAATAAAATCACTGCTGGTGTACAGCTTCCGTGGCGCAGCGGGCGACTAGTGGCTGTGAAACCAGAGGCCGTTGGTTCGATTCCCGCACCGAGACAAATATTTGTGTGACAGATAGATATTTGTTTCAGGCCTGGGTGTTGTGGGACCGTAGTCCCTCGTAGTAGTGTGAGGTCAGAACTATGTATGTGACTGTTGGGTGTATTTATTTAGTATTATAGTGTTATCATTATTTAAAAAAATATCCTAAATCCATACCGTTGACTTTGTAAAAAATATATATTCATTTATACACACGTTTTTGTGGTCGCTCTATTGTAATGCCGATATATAATTAAAATGAAAACCACAGGTAATATTTCAATATTCATAACCAGGCTTACAAATAAATTGGAACACCGAATCGAGCTTAAAATTCGGATGTTTGTGTAAAATTTCCGAACACGGTTTCCCATGGTTTCGAACCCGAAAAAGATACATATTTAATTGCACCAATGGTTGCACAGTGGCGGAAGTACGACCGTAATTCATAAAAAAAATATTTAAGGTTAGTGTCAATTTTATTTCTTTTTTATCTCTATAGTCATGACATAGTCGC
Organism: Laothoe populi; assembly: GCA_905220505.1. Lineage (NCBI taxonomy): Eukaryota > Metazoa > Arthropoda > Insecta > Lepidoptera > Sphingidae > Laothoe > Laothoe populi. Next base: position 2,466,415 of record HG992156.1, read on the forward strand.
AGACAGAGTATCTACGACGTAATAGTACCATAGACATAGATATATTTTTTGTGGTCAATTTGTGAGGGTATTGTAGAAACCACCACTTTGTAAAAAGAGACAAAGCGACTGTACGGCCAATACCTATTTCTTTTCGCTCTGCATGTCTGTGACTATCTATGTCTTTGATGACGTAGACCAAAATTCGAGAAAAAGACAATTGCTGGCCGCACGTTCGCTTTATCTCTCTCACATTTTTCTGCGCTCAGTTCTCCATGTCTACAAATAGAACGATATACACAAAAAAATTAAAAATATATTTGAATTAAATTCTATTACGTCCGCTGCGAGCCTGAACTAATATGTCATTAGCGTGTGTCATGTGTTTGAAATTGGGCACTATGAACATAAAAAATAATGTCCCATTTAATTTAATTTCTTTGTAACATATATTATACAGTGTATAATTTTTTGCTTTCTATACACACTTTCTTCGCATAAATTTTAACTATGCCAAATCGTATACACCATGCGCACAATATGCTTGAAAAGGGGTACAAAGATTTGTTTAGACGTATCAAATATAGCTATGTCAAACTCTTTTTGAATTCATTTACCAAAATGCAATATCTGGTAAAAGTTTAAGAGCGTATTCCTCCGACTCGCGCCGGAACTGTGCCCCCACTTATAATAATTATAATATAATTTTACTGGTAGGTAGGATATTCATATCCGCCCGGATAGCGACCACCGTACACAGGGTGTAAAACCCGCCATAGTGGCACACGCAAGTGTGTCGCGTTCCGGGATCAGCCAGTGTACATCCGGTTTCTGTCGGGGGTCTAGAGATGGGGTACGATGTTTGGCCGTTTGGCGGCCTTCTGAGTACTCTGACACTAGACCCTTGACCGCTTCTTCACCTTCTTGCCCATGGCGTAGTGTGAAGAAGCAGGCCGGCATAATTGTGTTGAGTAGCGGGGGATAGATCGCCTCTCGCTACTCGATGCTCTAATTGGATTGCACTGCACTTACCATCAGTGTGGTCGCTGTGCCGTGCCAGTATAAAAAAAAATAGGGCTCATGAACTATTATATTATCTCATATTACGTAGCCTAGGTGACATCAGGTAGAATCACGCCGGATCCGGATACCGCGTAGCAATCGCGTAGTACGACGGGTGCTACGCAGTTCGCGCGCGTAACTATAGATCTCGGAACACATATTAATCCTTCGTTTACTTTTATCGTCCTTATCTTTTATAATCTTTTGTCTATATTATAATTTTCGGAGTCATGTTCAAATTTTGTAAATCATTGAAATCTAGTTATGCTTATTTTCAGTATAGTTTTAAAAGAATTTGCAAAGTTTTCGATCTATACAGGATTATTCGATGTTTGGACATTTCTGACTAGTTTATAATTCAATTTGCCAAAATTATTAGACACGAATATTTTCTGTTATTAAAATACTAGCTGCTGCCCGCGGTCCCGCCCGCGTGTAAGTTATCTTATATATCATAAAACTATTTACTATTTTTAATATATTGACTGCCTCGGTGGCGCAGTTGTAATTGCGCATGCGTTACGACTGCTGTGCTGAGGTCTCGGGTTCGATCCCCGGGTCGGGTAAAGTGATATTGGGTTTTTCTATCTAGAAATTCTTCAGTATTAGCCCGGAGTCTGGAAAATGTGCCCGGTATGGCGATAGGCTCGCCCCCTATCACATTATGGGACCGAAATTCGGCGAAAAGTGGGTGTACTAGTTACACCTCTGCCTACCCCTTCGGGGATTACAGGCGTGAGTGTATGTGTATGTGTGTGTAAAACTATTTATAAAATAATTTCATCTCTCACAACTACTCTTTGCATAATACAGATACTAGTTCAAGTAGCTATAACTTCTGATTGAATGCACCGATTTAAATAAATTAAAGACTAAATGTTACCTTTAGACTCCATGATTTCATTGTCGATTCTTTTGTTGTAATACAGTACTTCGGACGTGATGCCTTGACAGACAGACAGACAGACAATAATTCCAAAAACAATTGTTTTGGGTTCTATATCGATAATATATAATAATAATACTAGCCCTGTATTAAACATTGTCCCACTGCTGGGCACGGGCCTCCTCGACTAATGAGAGGGATTAGGCTTTAATCCACCACGCTGGCCTAATGCGGGTTGGTAGACTTCACATACCTTCGAAATTCTTATAAGAATATATCGATGATAATGTGTGTAAATATTTAATGTACAGACAAAGTACATTTCTTCAGATTTAATATAGTATAGATGACACAGGGTATATATTTTATAAATAAAAGTATGTATATTACTTTGGAAAAATATTTACTTCTGTACATATTTACATTAGTGAATCAAAAAATTATATAGAGTAACATTTGGACACAGTTTCATCGGATACAGTAAAATATGGTGCCGTGAAGACCTTTGAGGTGTGATCAGAACCGTCTCTTCAAACAAGTGATCTATAAGGGCTACCGGATAGAAATTATGTTGCCAAAAATCGTATTGGTAAGTTCCTTCAAGGGTTTTCAATGTCTTGACCAAGAAAATAATAATAATAAATTTTACAATTGTTTTGTACAACAATAGTAAGTTACAAGGAATGTTGATGCCAGTTTCAAGTTACTGGATAACACCAAATTACTTAAATTTTGCCTTGTAATAGGATTATGAATGGAACAAAACATTCATAAAGTGTTATATAATACGTTTAAAATTAATAGACACTGAAATTTAATGAAACTTTTATTGATGTTTATTTTATAATGTAACCAGGAACTAGCGTCGGCTTTCCATAACACTTTGTCACTAGTATGATGAAGGTTGGTTGCCTTCAGTATCAATCATATTTAAAATTTCCACATTTTTTTAATCCACGGTGGTGGCAAACAAGCTTACGGCCCGCCTGACGGTAAACGATTACCGTAGCCTATGGACGCTTGCAACACCAGGAGCATCACTTGCGCGTTGCCGACCCTTGAAGGAATTACCAGCTTCACTTTGTATATGTGCTTATGTTAGAATCACAGACATCTACTTAAATTATCACCGTTTTAAAATGTTCCTTAACAATGCCTATCTATTCACATTCACATTTCTACTGGTTGTGTATAAAATTTCCTAATTACAATGCTAGTTACTCCGGGCATCATCTGAGCAGAAAAATCCAGGCTGCAGCAGCTATAGTGTATAGCTGGGTGGAGTTTGGTTGTGCGTCGCTGGACAGGGCGCTAGCGTGGCACTCTGCCTCGTCAGTCCTGAGCTGCAGCAGCTGGGCTTGCCTGCCGTGCTGGTCGATGCAGGTGGCGCCGTGGACAGCTCGCTGCAGCTCTCCCCCGGACTCGTTCTCCTGAAGCCACCGACGCAGCCACGCGCCGAGCCATGCCAACTCACAGTCACATCGTAGAGGATTGCCCGTCAGAATTAGACCGCCTGAGAACAATGTTACAAAAATGACTAGATGTTGCCCGCGGCTCCGCGTGGAGGTTATTTTTGGAAGAAAAGGTATACAATCCATGGAGGCATCTTAAGCTATAACACCTTTCTATATTTTGATATACCATAGGAAGCGTGCATTTTTCCGGGATGAATACGAAGTAGCCTATGTCATTTTCTGATCCCTAAACTGCCAGTTTCCAAAAAATCATGTCGATCCCGTGCTCTGTGAAAAACTAAACTATCACACGGGAACTGTACATTTTTCTTGATAAAAAGTAGCTTATGTGCTATTCCAGACTATAATCTATCTCTGTGCCAAATTTCAACCAGATCCATCCCATCGCCAGCGTAGCGTGATTGAGTAACAAACATCCATCCAACCAAACATTCGCATTTATAATATTAGTAGGATAAGTAGTAAGTAGGATTTTAGTACTTGTAAGTTTTTTTTTGTGATGTTTTAGTTTCATTTAAGTATATATTTCCATGATATTTTTGGTTTTCATTGATCCCGCGTTTGAAGTAAATCTTATCTTGGAATACTATAAAGGCGTTTTAACTGATTGCTTGTTCAAAGCTTTGATGTGGTTAAATAAACTACTTCTATTCATAAAAATATTTAATTGAACTAAAGCCAACCCTTAATGTATAACAGTAAGACTAAAAACACAAAATATGAGTAATTTGAAATATCTTCATAATAAATTAGCAGTTAATATCGGTAACGAACTCAAAAACTATAAGATATATTTTAATTCATTCAGCAACTATATTTAGGAAGAGAAGTTAAATATTGTCCGCCGTGAAGGAGTTTTGAGAAGGGCGACAGCGGGACAATAAGCGGGAGGATGGAGTAAGTAAAATGTCAGCGAGCGAGACTTGTTAATTTAGCTCTCCTGGAAAAGTTTCGAGTGGTGTATTAAGAATTAAAACTCATTACGAAGAGTTGCCGGGCTTATTCTGTGTGGCGAGAGGCTCCGTAAATTTTAATAAAATACTGGCATTTGCTGCCCACAGTTCACCCGTCCGACTGTAAATTTTTAATAAAGTATCTAACTAATTTCGCTATATCATCATCATCATCATCATCAGCCTATCGCAGTCCACTGCTGGACATAGGCCTCCCCCAAGATTCGCCATTGAACCCGATCTTCGGTTCTATGCATCCAATGTCTACCTGCAGCCTTGCGCAGATCGTCGCTCCATCTAGCAGGAGGGCGTCCCACACTCCGTTTACCTGTACGCGGTCTCCACTCAAGAACCTTACTACCCCAGCGGTCATCGGTTCTACGACAAATGTGACCGGCCCATTGCCACTTCAGCTTGCTTAGTCTTTGGGCTATGTCGACGACTTTGGTTTTCGCGCGAATAGCCTCATTCCTTATTCGGTCTCTCAGCGAAATTCCGAGCATAGCCCTCTCCATGCTACGCTGAGCGACTTTAAGCTGATGGACCAGTCGCACTGTGAGTGTCCACGTTTCGGCTCCGTAGGTCATCACGGGTAGGACGCACTGATTGAAGACTTTTGTCTTCAAACTTTGCGGTATGGGCGACGAAAAGACTTGACGAAGCTTTCCAAATGCTGCCCAGCCCAACTGGATCCTTCTAGCTACCTCCCTCTCGAAGTTGTTTCGTCCCAACTGCAGACATTGTCCGAGGTAAACATATTTGTGAACAACTTCAAGGGGTGAGCCATCGACATTGATTGGTCTCGGATCAACGTGATCGTTGAACATGATCTTGGTTTTGTCCAAGTTCATTCCGAGACCAACCCGTCGGGATGCAGTATTAAGGCTGTGCAGCATTTGTTGTAGCTCCTGCAGCGATTCCGCCATGATGACGATATCGTCAGCAAAGCGCAAGTGGGAGATGTACTCGCCATTGACATTAATGCCCCGTCCTTTCCAGTCCAGAGTCTTGAAGACGTCCTCCAATGCGGAAGTAAACAGTTTCGGGGATATTACATCCCCCTGTCTTACACCTCTACGCAATGGGATTGGTCTTGTCTGGTCTTCCTGTACTTGGACGGTCATTGATGCAACGTCGTACAGACATCTCAGCGCTTCTATATATCGCCAGTCAACTTGGCATCGCTGCAAGGATTCCAGAACAGCCCAGGTTTCGATAGAGTCAAAGGCCTTCTCATAGTCCACGAAAGCAAGACACAGCGGCCGATTATACTCCTCGGTCTTCTGTATAATCTGCCGCATAGTGTGGATGTGGTCTATGGTGCCAAATCCTCTACGGAACCCGGCCTGCTCCGGTGGTTGAAAGTCGTCAAGTCGTTTTGCCAGACGATTCGTGACGACTCTCGAAAACAACTTATATAAGTGGCTCAAGAGCGAGATGGGACGGTAGTTTCTCAGAAGTGTTTTGTCCCCTTTCTTAAAGAATAGGACAACTAAGCTCTTGCTCCACTCTTTCGGAGTTCTCCCAGAGAAAATGACGGTGTTAAAGATACGTTGGAGCTGTTTGATTACAGGGATACCTCCTGCTTTCAGCAGCTCCGACGTCACCCCGTCCTCCCCTGGGGCTTTTCCATTGCTAAGTTGTTTGAGAGCCGTCTCGATTTCGTCGAGGCTGACTTCCGGCAGCTCGTCGGTGTAGTGGCGGGACAGCGCAGCTCTGGGATCTGTAGGTGAGGGTGATGGCTGTGGAGCGCTTGAAGCATATAGACGACCATAGAAACCCTCCACTTCCTTGATGATCTCCGGCTTAGAGGTGACAGCGTTGCCATTTGTGGTAGTGATCCTGGTAAGACGGCTCCTCCCAAGACGCTGTGTAAAGACTTTTGACCCCCGATTCTGCTCGATCGCTTCTTGTATCTTTTGCGCGTTGGCGCGTCGGAGGTCACGTCTTACCATCGTCCTGATTTTCTTGTGGAGGGCCCTCTTTTCGGATGCTGTGGCGTTCGTGTTTTGCCGTCTATCATCCATAAGCCGGAGTGTCTCGGCGGAGAGTCTCGATGCCCGCCCATTCTGCTTCCTCGCACAGAATTTCCTCCCTTCTTCCCTGATTATACGGACTACGCTGTCTAGATCCTCGTCAATATCCACAGTGGTTTCCAAAGCAGCAAATCGGTTCCGCAGTTCCAACTGGAACTTATCGGAATCGCTCGCCACTTGAAGTAAGTTCGGTCGGAGTATAGACTTCATCAGCCGTCTGCGTTCAAGCTTGAAGTCTATATTCAGAGTGCCTCTTACTAGTCGGTGGTCGCTGCCGGTGTTCACCCTGTTGACCACAGAGACGTCCCTGAATATATACTTCTTGTCCGTAATGATGAAGTCTATCTCGTTCCTCGTCACAGTATCGGGGCTTTGCCAGGTCCACTTCCTTTGGGGCTGTTTCTTATAGAAAGAATTCATTAAGAACAACCCCTCCCGTTCCAGGAAGTTGACCAGCATTTGCCCCCTGTGGTTCCTACATCCGTAGCCATGCGATCCGATTGCCGATTCGCTGCAGCTTTGTACTCCCACTTTGGCGTTGAAGTCCCCCATGACAACACTGTAATGAGTCTTAGTGGTATTGTGCAGAGCCTTGTGTATGTCGTCGTACACAATTTCCGCTTCGTCATCTGTGTGTGTCGACGTAGGTGCATACACTTGTACCACTTTGAGGGAGTACCTCTCAGTAAGCCTGATGATGAGGTATGCAACCCGCGCCGACACACTAGATATCTCAACAATGTTGTCAGTGAGGGCCTTGTTGACGAGGAATCCCACTCCACCTTGCGAGGATTGGTCTCCTTCTCGATAGTAGAACAGATGGCCCGATTCGAGGGTCATGGTGTCCTCCCCCTCTCTTCGGACTTCGCACAGCCCAAGAACGTGCCATCTTATTTTGCTCAGTTCTACTTCGAGCTCCTCGAGGTGTTCGTCCAGCCGCATCGTACGTCCGTTATACGTCGCCAAAGTCAGTTGGTGGTGGTAGCGGTCCGTAGCCCGGGGATTCTTAGCACCCCCTGCCTTACCGTTACCGTGGCCGCTACCGTGGCCAGGGATAGTAAGGCTGCCGGGAACTGGGGGCCGTTGCATTTTTGTGTTTCGTTTCATTGGGGGGGTTTTGCCGTAATCACCACGCTTGGCAGGCGGGTTGGCGATCGCAGTGCCTGGCCTTTCGCACCAGCTACGCTGCTGCCCGTAGCCAGTCAGGGCTATTTGAGCCAGGATCGTTGGGATGGTTATACCGCCATCTGTCGGTCGCCAGAGCCCCGTCCGTTGTTCAGCAGGATGCACCGCTGGCAGGTGGGGTTGACAATAAGGGCAGTAGGTCGTTGGCGCCCACTTACATCCCTATATATATCTATATCATCACGTCGCGGTAATTGCGATTCTAAAATTATAACCTGAAGTACGGAATTAAGCTGAACTAAAATTAAAAATACATAAAATTCCCCTGCCGTGTGACCTACACATACCTGCGAGTAATTTCGTCGCTACGTGGCTCCAGCTCGTGAAATTCGGATAGAATATTGCGGGATTTAGTGTTGTTAGCTTATTGTAACTGATGTCGACGCCGAGCTGCGGAACTTGCCCGAGATGCTTCATGAATGCCGTCGGCAATCTCGTTAGCGACGTGGCAGTTATCCTTATAAACAACTCTTGACTGCTCTGAAAAGGTTGGAAGGCGTCGTCCAGGATTTTTTGCAGGTTTACGCCCCTGATTTCCAAATAGCGAATGTTGCTGCCATCAATTCCATGCAGTTGTTTGTTCATGACTTCATCAGTCCAATGTATCACTAATTTGTACAAAGATGGCAAGGAAGAGGTGATGTTGGCGATACGGAATGTTGAGTGGTTAATGGTCGACCATGTCTGGATGTGTAGCGACCGCAGGGACATCAAGGGACGGAAGGAATCTTGATCAATCATATTCAAATATTTCAGACCGATTAAATTCAAATGAGATAAATTACTCAACCATTTAAAACTATTTAGCGTTATCCTTATTATAGGGTTGTGAGAAATGTCGAGCGTGTTCAATTTGTTTAAAGGAACCCACATTTTTGGCAGCAGAGAGGTAAGACGATTATTTCCTAAATCTAAATGGCGCAGATTAACCAACCGCTTAACATCAGTCTCTTTAAAACTGTTAATGAAATTCGAGGATAAATTAAGATAAGTTAAGTTCGTGAGAGATAGATAAGGCACTGACTTTAAGGTAACGTTTGCTAGATTCAAATGCCTCAAGTTGAGGAGATTGTGAAACAGCTCCTTGAAGTTTGCCTTTATGAAGTTAAAACTCAGGTCCAGCTTGCGCAAGCTGCCTAAACTGGAAAACGTGTTATCCGGCAGTACGGTTAACAGATTACTGGCTAAATTCAAACTTGATAGAAACTGTGTGTTACGGAATATGTTACTGTCCAGATACTCTATGTGGTTGTTAGACAAATCTAGGTATCTCAGCGTGAAACCAATTTGCGAGAGAGCCGTGACAGGGAACAAAGATATCTCGTTGTAACCTAAATCCAAATGTTCGATAATCGTGTTTTTGAACACATCCCTCGGGAGCAGCCTAAGGGTGTTGTGGTCCATTTTCAAATATCTCAGCTTGTTTAAGTTGTAAAATTGTTCCACAGATAGTTGAGAAATAGTATTATAAGATAGATCTAAAATTTGCAGGGATATAAGACTCAAAAACGACTTTCTCTTAACGAGGTTTATATTGTTTTTGTGTATATCTAATATTTCTAAAGAGGTAGCATCTCCGAATGCCTCATTGGATATCTGAGTGATTTTATTATATGACAAAATTATCTGTCGGATTTTGGATTCTACTGCGATAAAGAAATTGCTTGGCACTTCAGTAAGGAAATTGTGTGAGCCGTCAAATATGTTAACGGGCAAAGGAGAGCCAACCTCAATGTTCTTCAAACTATTTCTACTTACATTCAATGTAAAGGTCACGTCCGCATGGGACACATTGTAAAACGAACTCAAAGACAAACTCGTAAGATTGTTCCCTTGAAGTTCTAATATTTCCAGTTTCGGCAAATTAACGAACGCTTCCACTTCCACTGAATCGATTATGTTACCCGCGACAGATAAATATCTTAAGTTCGGTAAGTTCGTGAAGCTGTGCTTAGTTAAGTTGCTGATCCGGTTGTAAGATAAATCTAAGTTCCTTAACTCTGTTATATGAGCAAACGTGCCGCTTTGTATCGAATTGAGAAAATTATACGCCATTCTTATGTTGCTTAGCGATAGCGACACGTTCCGATTATCGCCATCCACGGCTATATCAACTATCCTGTTGTAATCTAAATTTAAATACTTGAGATTCTGGAAGACAGTCATGTCGGACAGCTTGAGGATATGAAAATCATTATTATCAAATGATAACCAACTGAGGTTCTCCAAACCGTTATCTATTTCGAAGGGAAAGTGTCCACTAAACAGCGTGGAAGAGGACTCTAAGACGTGCAGTGAACCAGTCACGTTCGAAAATGATTGCGGATGCACGTAGTACAGGTCGTTGAAGCTCAGATTTATCTCTTTCACCGGCATATTTGCTGGGAAAACATTGTTGTATATCTGCGCTATTCTATTACCTCTCAAGTTAATAGTTCCTAGTGAGGTAGACCACTCGTAGAACTCGCCGGGGAGCAAAGTTGATATTTTGTTATAACTTAAATCGAGATATCGGATGGAGCCGGGCTCTAGTGCTTGCAGCGCTGAAGGTATTGTAGTTAGAAAGTTACCGGCTAGCGAGAGCGTCTGTATACGGGTCGGCAGTTGGGGCGACTCTTCCAGACGGTTGTAAGCTAGAGATAAATGCCGGAGCCGTGCGACTTGAGCCAAGCTGTCCGGTAAGTGGAACAATATATTGTGTTCCAATTCCAAATGTTCTAGCGAATTTTTCAACGATAGAAATAGATCCCGGCTGACGGAGGTAAGCTTATTGTACGATACAGATAATCTTTCGATTCGATTGCTCGCTAAAAGCGATCTCCTTATCGTAGTTAATTCGTTCAAATCTAAAATAATTTGTCTTACTTGGAGATCTTGCCGTAAGAGTACCTCTGAAGAATCATTTATTCTATTGTTACTTAAATCTATCTTCTCTAACTTTTTACTTCTGTTGCTGGGACATGAATTCTTATCTAATGACACGAAATTGTGTCGCAAATGTATTGATTGTATTCTTGGAAGATTTATTAAAAAACTACAAGGTAATTCGTGTAAAAAATTATTTGATATCTTGAGGATAGTCAGGGATGGAGGTAAGGAGTCAGAGCTTATGGATCTAAGATGGTTTCCTTCCAAATCCAGTTGTAGAAGGTGGTGTAAAGAAGCCAATGCATGTGACCACAACTGTGTGATTTGATTGTTGGCCAGCACCAGGCTTGTGAGAGTATCTTCAAGATGATGCCACTTAATATCGCTTCCGACGTAAACAATGTTGTTGCTAAAACAAATATAAATTACATTAGTAAAACAAGTGAAACGTTATTTAAGACGTGTACAAAACTTGCACTTACTTCTGAAGATTGAGCCAGTTTAAAACTTTGAGATCATTTAAGCCCTGTTGTGGTATATCTGTAAATTCGTTGAAGCCGAGGTCTAAAGACGCTAGCGTGTTCGCCATTGAACTGCGGAGAAAATATTTATTGTAGTGTTATTTAAAATCCATTGTAAGCGTATTGTTGGCGGAAATATTGCGAACTGATTTGAAATCTTGGTATTTATGATTTTTTGTCCAATATGGTTGGAAGTTTAATATTTATGTAGTTATCGTTCAATATTTAAACTATTTATTGTACACTAAAATACAAATAAAACAACCAGGGCAAGCTAAATAAAACCGTTTAAAAATAGAAATACTCCAAACATTAATTTAAAGTAGAATTGGCGGTCTTATCGCTCTCGGCGATCAAGACAACCATGGGATGAAAAATTTGAAAAGGGAAATAAAGTAGAGGGCAGTCTGTGTTCAAATAGTATTTATGGAAAACAAAAATGATAAAAATATTTTATTAAATATAAAAGATACTATGATATTTTACAATATTGCAACTGTGTTTTTCAAATTAAATGATTCTGTTTCAATAATTATCTCACGTATTTAAACACTTTACTATGTGTTGATTTATGTACAAGAGATCGGTCAGTTTTAGTTTGGCATCAAAAATGAACTTTTATTTTTTTTATATCACGATGGTGGCAAACAAGCTTACGGCCCGCCTGATGGTAAGCGGTTACCGTAGCCTATGGACGCTTGCAACACTATTGACTATTGACCTATCCGGAAATCTACGCATAGCAAAGATGATAGCTCAATATTCGATAATATTTAAGCCATTACCTCAAAGCGTTTTGTTCTATGTGGTGTAATTTGTTATCTACTAGGACTAAGGTTTGCAGCCGGAGCCCATCCAGCGCGCTTTCCGAGAGCACCTCCAGATTGGACATGCTTATGTCCAAGTGGTGCAGCTCTATCCGCGGCCATTCTGGAACAAAATGGCCTTTTAGTGTCGGGCTTATCGGCCGTTTATAATGGATAGTATCGCTTAACTTTGAAGCGAATATGGACCTTAATACGTGTTGAATAAAGTTTAATTTCGGCTATTGAGTATATTATTAACTATTATATTATGAAATTCCATTCAATAAAATATGATTTAAAGTCCATTATTGGTAATATTTCAGAAGCAATGCTGATTTATTGTTGTGGTTACAGATGAACTATAATCCGTATACTAAATCATTCAAAACGTTAAAGGCAGATTCCCGATTATCGCGTCAAGAGCTAACATGCAATTATCAATTTTATTCTTTTGATTCAAACTATAGTGCCTCGGTGGCGCAGTTGTAATTGCGCATGCGTTACGACTGCTGTGCTGAGGTCTCGGGTTCGATCCCCGGGTCGGGTAAAGTGATATTGGGTTTTTCTATCTAGAAATTCCTCAGTATTAGCCCGGAGTCTGGAATTTGTGCCCGGTATGGCGATAGGCTCGCCCCCTATCACATTATGGGACCGAAATTCGGCGAAAAGTGGGTGTACTGGTTACACCTCTGCCTACCCCTTCGGGGATTACAGGCGTGAGTGTATATGTATGTATGTATGTCAAACTATAGTCAGACCGAAGTAGATATCATAGCAGTGGTAGCCTAGTTGGTTGCGGTACGATCTGTAAAGACGAAAGTCGTATGTTCGAGACCAACCCAAATGCTATACACCTCTAACTTTTCTAAAAACTTACGAGTGTACTCATTGTTAATTATCGCTTGATTTAACGGTGAAGGAAAACATCGTGAGGATACCTGCATACCAGAGAATTCTCATAAGAATTTAATGCCATTAAATTGCATTAATTCAAAGCCATGCTTGACATTTTCACAGACGTTTTAATGCCAAAGGTAGTCATTAACTTGTTCTGTGTGGTTGTAATTAAATAACTTTAATACAGTTTTGAGTAATTTATGAGCTCATGGAATAAAAACCATGAATATATCGACGGTTGGCGGGTATTTGATTTAAGCGATATTTTTCGCGATATTGAGTTATATACATACTAGCTGTTGCTCGCGGCTCCGCCCGCGTGGAGGTCATGTTTGGAAGAAAAAGTATATAATACAAAATACGAATTTTCATGCGTTTAACTTAAAAGATGAAGGATTTTCATACAAACTTTCATCCCCTATTTTACCCCTTTAGGGTTGATTTTGAAAAAAATGTGAAACACGTATTTTTTTATTTCCTACCAAAATCCTAAATATGAATTTCCAGATCCCTATGTCGAGAAATTATGGATTTCCCATACAAATTTTGAACTCCTATTTGACCCCTTTCAAGGTTGTTTTTTGAGAAAAAAGATAGCCTATGCCCTTTTCCAGGATATAATCTATCTCCTTGCCAAATTTCATCACAATCCGGTCAGCCATTTAGTCGTGAAAAGGCAACAAACAAACAAAGTAACTTTCGCATTTATAGTATTGGTATGGATTCGAAATTAGTTAATTTTTCTACACATTTTGAGCCTAGTATCGATTTTTTGTGCACTTTTTTGACGCTCAACTCAAGTAGTAAAACAGGGCACATTTTTTTAAGGGCACATTTATTTAAAAAAATAGTGCTCATAAATGCATGGAAATAAGTCATAAAGATGCAGTACATGCTTACACAAGTAATATATTAACTCTACTAAAATCCACGCAATAATTTTTTATAGTAAATTTCTTTCCGAATACACAAAAAACCTTCAAGCCTGTCTCTTGTAACTTTTAAAAGATGTCGCTTAAATCACCTAGTCCAGCCACCCGTTGATATATTTTTGTTTCACTCCTTGTTATATTTATTTAGTAAATTAGGCCATTAAGGGCACTTTTACAGGTCAGGATTAAGTTTATCTACCGGTGCTTCGGAAATGCCCACTGGTCTGAGAAGAAGCACCAAGAAACTTTTCATCTTTTGTATTAGATTTTTGCACGGTCAAGTAACTGAATGGAGTTACTTGACACGTTTCCTTGTCAGCTTCCTTGGCGCTGCGGATAAGTAGCCACTGTGTAAGAAGAGACCGTTCAATCTCCGCGCCGATACAAATGTTTCTATGACCTAACTCTTTGATACCTACCATTCGACCTAGAATAGGATCAGGATTATGCGTGTTATTTTTTTTAGGTGGTTAAAACTTTTTTTTTCACCATGAGTAAATGCATTTTTCTGGTACCTACTATAGGTGACTATAACTTACCATCAGTTAAGTAACTGGCTTGTTGGCCACCATTTGCTAAAATAATGTTATTAAATACCACATAGGGCTCCTTATTTTCAGAGGCATAAAATTATCACAAATCAAAGCCACAGTAGGCCACTAGGGACACTTTTTACAGGTCAGGATTAAGTTTATCTACCGGTGCTTAGAAAATGCCCACTGGTCTGAGAAGAAGCGCCAAGAAACTCAGCCGTAATATGTAGTAGTATGTAATATGTAGACACATATTCATAGTCACCTGGGAACCTGTGCAGTGGCACTGCGATGCAGGACATATGCTGCGCACGACACGAGCAGAGCGGGCTCCCGGCGCAGGGCTCCAGCCGCTGTGGCGCCGTGACTACCAGCAGACACGCCACCACAGCCACCCGCTGCAGTGCACACCACGTCAGCTCATCGCCAAGCACCATCACTGAAACAAAAGGATTATTATCGATATATCAGCGATAGATGGTAGAGGTACGCACTTTCGAGACGGCAACGGTAGGCAGCGGCTTTGCTGTGCCCTGGCATTGCAGAAGTCTATGGGCGGCGGTGATTACTTACCATCAGATGGCCCGTCGGCTCATCTGCTTATCGAGGCACTAAAAAAGAAAGCCCAAAGTGATATGATTGAAAACGGCCTAAATGTCTTACACCTCTGACTTTTCTAAAGTTACGTGTATATTCATTGTTAATTATCGCTTGCTTTAACGGTGAAGGAATTGTATAATTTGTTATAAAATTATTAGTTAATATAATGTTTAGAAATAATGTTATAAGTAATGAAATAATACGTAACGCAATCTATTTCATGTACTGTAATCTAAAGTAATGCAATGTAATGTAATGAATGAAATCTAGTGTTATTTTATTTAATGCAATGTAATATAATGTAAGGTAAATAATTGTAATCTAATAGTGTAATCTAACGTAATAATAACGTAATGGTATTCATACCATTCATATAGTATATATGATTGTATTTATAGCACCTGCGCTGCTTACCTACCTTTGACAGGGGCAAAGGTAGGCCAGTGAGAATGCGTTCCCTAGATTCATACGGCAATTTTTTATGTTTATGTCAATATATTAGGTATTATGTATTTATTGTAATAGGTATATGTATTAGTGCAAAAAAGGTCTCCTGACCATTCAGGAGAATATTATACAAATAAATAAAAAAAAAACTGTGAAGAAAAACATCGTAAGAAAACCTGCATAACTGATAATTCTTATACTCATTTCAAATGTGTGTGTAGTCTACCCACCCGTATTAGGCCAGCTTGATGAACTAAGGCCTAATTCCTCTTATCGGTGCAGGAGGCCCGTGCCCAGCAGTGGGACCATGTTTAATACAGATCTATTATTATATTATTATTAACACAGAATTAAGCTCTAATGCTACGATAGAAGAGACACTGTTTATCTTACATAAAAAAAATTGAATTACGCAATTTAATTTTATTGAGCTGTAAATTAAGTTACATATTGTATTTTTTTAATTATTGTATGTCTATCAAGGCATCACGTTGAAAGTACTGTATTACGACAAAAGAAAAATAAAATCATGTCAATGTCAATAAAATCACAAAGGTATCTCGAGGTAACATTCAGTCTTTATTTCATTTAATTCGGTGCATTCAATCAAAGTTATACCGTTTGAACAAATATCTGTATTATGCAAAGAGTAGGTGAGATAAGAAATAATTTTATAAATAGTATAAGATAACTTCCACACAGGCGGAGCCACAGGCAGCAGCTAGTACTTTAATATTTTTAGTAATGACAACCTTCGTGGCGTAGTGGGCGAATAGCCGGCAATTAAATTAGCGGCCCTAAGGTTCGATTCCTGAACTGAAAGAAACATTTTAATGAGAGTAAAATATTTGTTTCGGATTCTAGACCCATTCATTCTTCAGCCAGCCATTCAATAAAAAAAGTTTCTCTTTTACCATTTCTGTTATCTAATATATGTATATACTGTGTTTATATATTTGTAGCCATCCCATGTTTATATGACCGTAAAACTTTTCACCCCGGGAAAACTATCCTGTTATTACATCCACAAACGGTATACAAGCCACAAATAACACAACTTCCAGATATATGTTGGCAAACTGCCGCAATCAGAGAGCTATGTTAAATTAGAGTTACAATTACTTAGTCTTAATAGTCATTAAATCAGAGTGTAAATTAAGTAATGACTTTGATTAATTTTTCACTCCAGCCGTTTTAAAGTCCATTGGTTGGGAACGTACATGTCCGGGGTCGAGAGTTGGGGTACGATGTTTGGCCGTTTTACAGCGTTCTGAGTGCTCTGACACTAGACCGTCGCCTGTTTCATCACCTTTTTGCCCATAGGGTATTGTGATGAAGCAGGCCAGCATGATTGTGTTGAGTAGCGGGGTATAAATTGGCTCTCGCTACTCGATACTCTAATTGGACGGCACAGCGCTTACAATCAGGAGCAGTGTGGTCACTATGACGTGCCAAAAATAAAAAAAGACGACTTTCGTCGCGACAGTCCGTACCACTACCATTTATCTATCGTGTAATTCAGTGTTAATTTGCGTAAACATTTAAAGGTCATTAATAAATAATAACACTACGATATCTGTTTTAAAACAGGCTACGTAGTTAATTAATTTGTTTAATTACAATGAAAGTCATTTGCGGCGAAAGGAACAAACTGTGCTTCGTTTACGAAGGCTCCGATAGCGCTTCCTTTGCCGGTTCATCCTGTAATGTAATTAATTAAGACATGCCTGCCAGTTTGTTTTGTAATTAGACTAGCTCTGTAGCTGTGAAGGCGGAGGCTTTATAACAAGGCGTTTTTTGTGTCCTTTACTTTAGTTGATCATTTTGCACGTCTTTTCTGATTAAGTTGCGATTTGTTTCTGATCATATGGGATTATTTAGGATTGTTTATACGGTATTTTCGATAGGGCTAAAACAATAGCTTATAATCATTTTTTTTTTTTAGTGCCTTGATAGGCAGACGAGCAGACGGGCCACCTGATGGTAAGTAGTCACCGCCGCCCATAGACTTCTGCAATGCCAGGGCACAGCAAAGCCGCTGCCTACCGTTGAATGACTACTCTTTTTAAGCCTCGTTTAAAGAAGGACATGTCATAGCGCTCAGGGAACACATTTTTTTTTATATACTCCCCTTTTTGTAATTACAATGATTTTGAGATAAAAAAAATTACAGTATGTGTTATGGTGGATATATAACATTACATTGTGTTATATATCCACCATTAAATTAACCAGTAAAAAAATGCAAACATTTTTTGTAACAAGAAACATATTTATAATTTTTCTTTGCTCAATTATAAAATTTATTATATTTCAAGCTTTCAAATTTCGTGTGCTAAACACTAAAGAAACAAAATATAAAATCCGACTTGTATCAGTCAAACTCGTGCCGTTGTTTGGTGATACGGAATCCTCTGTGTACGAATCCATCTCGCACTTGGCCAGATCTATTCACTTACATCGACAGCCTGTGTTGTTCAGCGGGTGAGTAGCCGACTGTGAAACGATAAGTCGTGGGTTCGATCGCTGCACCGAGACAAATGTTTTTGTGACTTATTTGCTTCGAGTCTCAGTGTTGTAAGTTCCTTATAGTTCTTGATACAGGTTCGAAACAGTGTGGGCTCAGCAAATCGTGAATGCACTAGCTGTATCTCTACCTACACCCAAAAGGATGTAAACACAATTTTATCCTACTTAGAATTTAAACCCAAAATCTCATTATATTAAGAACCCAATTCCCAGACCATCCAAGACGAAAATATAACGTAAATATTGCATATAATGTTAATTAATTATTTTACCCGACTGCCCTAGAAAAGAGAATAATGTGTTTACTGTGACCGGACGCAAGCGACTTTAAAGGTCGTAAGTACATAGGTTTTATCCTAAGAAAATAAAAAGTTCCCGTGGGTGATATATCATAACTTTCAAGCCGCAAAATGCCAACAAAAGCTTTCATAACGCGAGGTCAAAATATTAGAGGTCATAAAAAAT
Source organism: Laothoe populi (assembly GCA_905220505.1). NCBI lineage: Eukaryota > Metazoa > Arthropoda > Insecta > Lepidoptera > Sphingidae > Laothoe > Laothoe populi. Next base: position 2,484,589 of record HG992156.1, read on the forward strand.
ATACAGCTATTGATCACGTCGGTTACGCGTTTCAAATTTAATTCAGGCTTTGTAACTTCGCGTGAAATATTTAAATTAGAGCTTAACTACTGATTGAGTTTAAAATTAAGTTATATTGATGGTAACAATAGAGAAAACAATACGTTGTCGAAACAATATGGTGAGCTTTTGTTCGTGGTTTTGTCTACCTAACAGGTAAAGGAAAGGTATTTTAAATAAGTAAAAGTTTAATTCATAAAAAGTTGACTTCAATAAAAAAAAAAATATGCGTCTCTATAAAATTTGAGGGTTGCCCTCGATTTTCCTGAGATCCCATCCTGAGATCCTGATTTGGTGCCAATGGGACCACCTGGGAAGTATATGCTATTAAACAAAAAAAGAATTTCCCGAATCGGTCCAGGCGTCTTCGAGTAATCGGGGAACATACATAAAAAAAGATTCCGACGAATTGAGAACCTCCTTCTTTTTTTGAAGTTATTGGTGTATAAACAACACTAAAATAAAGGACAGTTTTAATTCGATAACAATCTTTTCTTTTTGGTTTTTTAAATAATAAAAAAGGAAAATTGCGAATTTTGATATTGCTTTTTTAATTGTATGATTTTAATATTGTAACATGTTATTTCCAAGACTCTTAAAGCTTTATCGGTGGGTATCGCATTTCAGCTCTCAAAGTAGAATAATGTTGACAGCGCTTAGCTCGAGAGCGCCTGTTAGGTGGCTTTCAGGACCTCGGATTGATCCGTTTATGCACAACGTGTAATCTTAAATTGTTATAGGATCACTAGACAAGAGCTGTGTGATTAGGATACATAGCATAAATACTTTAGAATAATAAATATTCAAAATGAGAACATCAGCATTTATTTGAAATTTTATACGAAGACTTTGAGTTTCTTATGTTTACGAGAATATTATATTTTTTCATTTTTGAAGTGGTAGAGCCATGCTGTAGACATATTTGTCTACAGCACGAATGGGCCGGCTCAACCGGGGTAGTAACACTGCCTCACAGAAAACCAACGTAAAGTGACAGTTTACTGTCGCGTTTCGTATGGTAAATGAGATATCCGGAGGCCCAGATTGCCCCTTCCCTTCCCTAATCCCTATTCCTGTCCTTTAGGGCCGACAGCGCATACATGATACTTTGGTATTGTGGATGTTCATGGGCGGTGGAGATCACTTAACATCAGGTGACCCATTGGCTCGTTTGTCGGACTATGCTATAAAAAAAAACACTTATTGAAATAAAACGAATTATACTATCGGAACCCAAAAAAGCCAATTATAGTATTATTTTACGATATATTATATTAAGAATATTTCAAAAGAGCTACGGCTGAGTTTTGTGGTGCTTCTTGTCAACACACATAGCATTTCCAACGTACTAATCTTTCTATACAATGATTTTTGCTATCATGTTATACTGATTGTATCTCTGCCTACATTTATATTAATTTATATGAAGATACAGGGGTGAGTTTATAGTATGTATATATGTCATTTGAATAAACTAAACACTTTGACATCCTAGTTCGAATTTTGTGTTCAGAGTTTTCCGTGTGATTTTTTCAGTTTATGTTTAATTGAAATAGTGTTGTTTTAGGTCGTACTATAAATATCACCCAACATATTCATAATATTTTTTCTGTTATAACTGACATCACTCGCAACCGTCCCAACAACAGATTAAATGACGCGTAAAAATCATTAAAACACAAAAGCTATTTCACAAACAAAAGCCCGAAAAATCATCGATGTGTTTAAAAACAAACTCTCAGGAAGAATGAGGCCGAAGCGCTTGATGAAAGAGCAAAAACATAATCAGATTCCACCAACCGACTCAAAGAGAATTCGACATGAGCACTCGTATTATGTATACGAATTTTAAGGTGCTTCGTGGTTGTAGAAATAAATATTGGTGCTCACTAACATATACGTTTAGATACCGCGGAATGTCAGGTTCAAAAGTAAACTGGCTTTGAGGTAGATTATTATTTAAAATGGCTGACTAAAATAAATAAATGACGCCTCGATGGTGCAGTTGTAATTGCGCATGCGTTACGGCTGCTGTGCTAAAGTCTTGGGTTTGATACCCGGGTCGGGTAAAGTGATATATGGATTTTCTATTTAGAAATACACAGTGTCAGCCCGGAGTCTGGAATTGTGCCCGGTATGGCGATATGCTCGTCCCCTATTACATAATGGGACCGTAATAAATTTGGCGAAAAGTGGGTGTACTGGGGGTACACCTCTGCCTACCCCTTTGGTGATTAAAAGCGTGAGTGTGAGTGAGTGTATATTGAATTGTCCCAGACGTTATCCACTTAAATCCCGTTGTTTCAAACTAATTCATTTATTTTTGCATAACGTCTAAACTATTTTTCATAATTTGACAAAAAACCTAAACAGAAATAAAAATGTGGCTCTGTAAATACCCCAAAATACTTTAATTAAAAAATAAGTTCAAAACTAAACCCGACTACTGAAAAATTATGCTTACTATAATTAAATTAAATTAATTGACAGCCACCGTGGCATAGTGGGTGAATAGGTTATGAAACGAGAGGCCGTGGGTACGATTCCCGCACCAAAACAAATGTTTGAGTGACAGACAGATATTTCTTTCGGCTGTGGGTATTGTGGGACCGTAGTCTCTCGTAGTTCTTGATACCCACGATTCAGGTTTTACCTAGTGTGGGGTCAGGATTATTTATGTGACTATTGGGTGTATTATTATATGAGTATTTATTCCCTTTCTAAATTCCATGGAACAGAAGTTTTTTTAATTCATAAAAAGGACACCGACTTCAATGAAAAACAAATTATGCGTCTCTATAACATTTGGGGGTTTCCCTCGATTTTTCCGAGATCCCATCATCAGATCCTGACTTGGTGCCAATGGGACCACCTGGGAAGTATACCCTTTTAAACAAAAAAAGAATTTCTCGAATCGGTCCAGCCGTCTTCGAGTAATCGGGTAGCATACATAAAAAAAATTATTCCGACGAATTGTTAACCTCCTCCTTTTTTTGAAGTCGCTTAAAAAACGGCACAATCATAGTGGTTAACAGTAGCACATGAGCTGCTATATTTTGCTACGTTTTCACCCACAGCTGTCCATCTAGACTTGTTTATCAAAGGATTGGAGCACTGCCAATGAGGTTAGGATATTATGGCTAGTATGGCTTCAAATTGGATTAAAGCGGTCGCGGCTACTTTGCCAATCAAAATGGTATAGATTTTTTTGACTATTTAGTATCATAATATTATCATATATTTATGCATGAGTAAACTTTATTTTAACACGAGATTATTTTCCTTAACACAGGAAGACACTCTATAATTAATAAATAAATACACCCGATAGTCACGATCAGTCCAGCCGCCACACTATGTCAAACTTTGGGATCACACAAATATTCTGTCCGAGGATCGTACCCACAGCCTCACGTTTCACAATCGGCTACACGTCCACTGTGTCACGGAGACTGTCTGTTATTTTTTTAATCCTGGCAAGGCAAAGTGACCACAGTTTAGTGTTAAGACTAGTTGTTGTACATCATTTTCAATATAAATACCAAATCGCAGTACATTACATGTATCTGCTGAGGACGCCCCATTATTTGTTTCTATCAATCATTTTAACCAATTTTGTGTGTGACCCACAAGAACACGTAAATCTTATATACAGAAAGATTTCCCAAAATCGATCCAACATGACGATGATAACGTATTAAAATGTAGACAAATAGAGAATCCGCTTTTTTAACATACATAACAGTCACTCCGAATTCCCTGTAATCCCCGCAGGGGTAGGCAGAGGTGTAGTTGACCCACTTTGCGCCGAATTTATTACGGTTCCATAATGTGATAAGGAGCGAGCCTATCGCCACACCAGGCTCAATTCCAGCCTCCGGGCTGATACTGAGTATTTCTAAATATAAAAACCCAATACCACTTTACCCGGGGATCGAACCCGAGACTTCAGCACAACAGTCGTAACGCATGAGCAATTATTGCGCCACCGAGGCAGTCCGCTTTTTTTTTAAGAATAGACACGATGGCACTAATTTCCTTAAACAAAACGAATCACTTCGAATCAGTTCTAACTTTGTTGTAACAAGGACGTCCGAAACAAATTCACTTAATACAAAAGAACAGGAAAGTAATTTAGAGAAAATCGAAGACAAACGTAAAATAACTGAAACATTAGACGGCGGAGTGCGCAAACTCAAATCCGATAAAACAAACGAAGCAAAAAGTAAATTGAAGACGTAGCGACCACAACAGTACATCGGGGGGTAGAGAAGGGTGGAGGAAGGCGGAAGAGTAAAAATAACACTATAATCTTATTTTATTCCATGTATGTGTGATATGTATGAGGCGTCTATCTATCTTTATATATATAATTCTACTGAACGTGTGTATGCCACTGAACTCCTCCTAAACGGCTTGACCGATTTGAATATTTTTTTTGTATGCGTTTGGGTGGCGCCCATGGTTTAGATTCACAAATCAGCCCGACAGATGGCGCTGCAGTCGGCGTGGCGCTGCTTTTACGGGCAGGAGGACGTCTGCACGTCCGCTATATATAAAAATCAATTGCTGTACGTTTGTTTCGTTAAAACTCGAGAATGGCTGGACCGATTTGGCTACTTTTGATCTTGAAATATTTGGGGAAGTTCAGGGAAGGTTTAAAAATACAATTGGACCAGGTAAGTGCCGCTACTGTCAGTATGTCACCAAATTAGATTTGTTGGGATTTGTGGGGGAAATGCCAAAGATTGTGATCTTAAAATATCATATTTAATGTGACACTGCTTTTCTGGGTGGGACGACGTCTGCCACTAGTATAAAAGAATGTAAGTATGTTTGTCCTCTATGGACTCCTAAACTATTCATCCGACTATGACGAAACTTTGGTGAGATGTTCTTCATACGCCCGCGATGGTTCCTGGCCCAAAAAAATAAAAAGAAATCGCTAGATGGCGCTGCAGAACATGAACTTTAATACTGTTCAACCGATAGCAAATAATCAAATTTACTTTAAGTGGCATTGCAACGCATGCCGGGTTTAGCTAGTAATTTATATAGCGCATACATAGATACGCGGTGACCGTCGACCAGTAATAAACGAGTATCCATGACAAACGGTTGTTACATGCATGCAGCGGGCGAGTAGCCGGCTGTGAAACGAGAGGCCGTGGGTTCGATTCCCACACCGGGACAAATGTTTGTGTGACAGGCAAATATTTGTTTCGGGTCTGGCTGTTGAAGGACCGAAAGTCTCTGGTAGTCCCTGATACTCATGACACTTGACTGGTATTTTAGTGTGGGATCGGGACTATGTGTGTGACTGTTGGGTGTTATTATTATATTAACACACTTCAACGTGTTATAACACATATATACCTTACTCCATAGTAAGGTACGTTTGTCTTGTCACGGTAGCAAACTAAAAGACTTTCAGTTATACATCATGATTAGAAACATTTTTCACAGAAATATGTTACATCTTTTTTACAAAAGAATAAAAATAAGTTTAAAGTGTACCACGTTGCACAAATTGGAAAATACACTGAGCTTTAAAAAAATGTTAGAAGTTTGCTGATCCAATCGCTAAGAAACGATAGATGTCAAATATGACCTAATTTCAAAACTTTTTGTCTTAACAGTACATAATGGTAGTGTAGAACAAATCTTAAAAAGGAAAATGATACTGGTTTTTAATGCTTATTCTATTGACTTGTTTTCTACAGTCAAATCAAATCATTTATTTTGTATATTAGGCCACTAGGAGCACTTTTTCAGGTCAGGATTAATTTTATCTACCAGTGCTTTGGAAATGCCCACTACTTTGAGAAGAAGCACCAAGAAACTCAGCCGTAGGTATTTTGGGTTTTTGTAATAGAAATGTTGATCCCTAAAAAAAACGTGCCAGCGACATTTTCAACGCTGCTAATATTTTATTTAATTTTATTATACACAAAACAGATTACAATTGTTACAAAAATAAACTTAAAATTATACAGTTTAAATCTACATTGTATTCCAAAAATATGTGTACACAGAAAACTAAAATGAGTTAGACGTTATAATTTTAGTGTTTTTTTTTTTAATTAAATTTTTGTATCGCAAATGAAATCTATAAATAATGCTGTATGTTGGACATCCGAAAATCTCTCACCTCTTTGGGGTGGTAAGTGGGAAAAGCATCTACATTCATGGCGGTATTAAATTAAAACATTAAAATCTGTAGAGGCACTTTTAACTTTGTGTTTACTTCAAAAGCCGTTTTATATTATTTCAACTAATTCATATTTTTTTATAGCGTGTGCTATTGTAAGTAAATTCTGAGATAATAATTCATCGCGACCTAAATACAGATATTTTGAGAAGTTTCAATTTTTTACTTGGCACTCGTGTCATGATAACCTAAATTTACGGGTCTATCATATGTAAATACATACATATATATACATATATACGCCTATAATCCCCAAAGGGGTAGGCAGAGGTGTAACCAGTACACCCACTTTTCGCCGGATTTCGGTCCCATAATGTGATAGGGGGCGAGCCTATCGCCATACCGGGCACAGGTTCCAGACTCCGGGCTAATACTGAGAATTTCTAGATAGAAAAACCCAATATCACTTTACCCGACCCGGGGATCGAACCCGAGACCTCAGCACAGCGGTTGTAACGCATGCGCAATTACAACTGCATATGTAAATCATTTATTTATTTGGGAAAACAACAGTAGCAATAATACAACAAGAATTAAAAATGAACAAACAATAATACACATTCCATAGCAGTTTCCACAGATTACAATAATACGTAAATTGTCAGACGCCGCTATATACGCACATACGCGCACACACACACACTTATATTAACAAAAAAAATAACGTTTAAACATACAAAACTATATAGACACACACAATGCACAACTAATATACAGTACACAAAGTTTTCTTATATTGATGAGGTTATAATATTAACCTTATACAATACATGTGAGTAGGCCAAGGAAAAATGATAAAAACAGTCCACTGTAGGCAAAGAGTAATATCCAAATAAATAAAAAACAAGTCATATTGAGAAATTCGAAATTATTTGGAATCTCCTGACGTGCGCAGAGCGAAGCAAACTTTCCCAAACATTTTCACTTTGGATCGAAATCTGAGTTTGGAAGTGAGGTAATCCGATTAGCTGTCACCTAAAGTGTGTTTGTGGAAATGTTTTAAGTTATACTCGAGTTAGATTTACCAGTAGCTATTAATGTAATTTCGTTTGATAAGATTCACGCAGGAATTTCCATCATATTTTTTCGATGATGATGATCAAAATCAAAACCAGAATCATAATGTTTATTAAGCATAGACCTTTATAGGCACTTTTATATGTCAATTTATAAATTATGGAAGACTCCTGATGGTTCGAAAATGCCCTCTGCCCTGTGAAGAAGCACCAAAAAAGTTTATATTTTTCAATGCCAGCCCTGTATTAAATATTGACCCTGTAAAGGTTGGAACTGGCCGAGGATTGTAACGCTACGACTGGCTAGATACTTCTATTTATTGGTATAAGTAATCCTTTTATAATATGATAGGACAAGGATATATAACAATGTTCATTATACTAGCTACAATAGGTATATGCATCTCACCTTCCTGGCAAAGAAAAAAATAAAATGATTGACATTTATTTTATTGGAACGAAGTTCCTTATCGCGCGTTGTGAAAGAGGGCTAGACGGAAAAAATTCTTACGAAAAGTTGTCACGACACTTTTATATTGGAACGTTTTTAAATGTATTTTAACAGCTGTCATTATGTTTATATGTAATTTTACTTGCTGCAGTTGTTGCTAATATTATTATATATTATTAATATATTATTATTAATAATTTTAATATTTTATTTGTTAATAATAAAAAAAATATTATTATAACTTAAAAAAAAATTATTACAATTCCTTCACTAATTAATCGAAAGGAACTTCGTTCCATCCGGGTGTCCCTTGACACCCGTCATTGGCTTTTTTTTGCCTATAACAACATATAGCACAACCTATACATAGTTTATGAACGTTGTTTTGCTCTGCTTGGCATCGGTTTCTTCTACCAATGAGATGGGTTAGGCCTTAGTCAACTACACTGACCTAATGGGAGTTGGTAGACTCTACACATCTTTGAATTATTACAAGAATCCTCAGGTATTCAAGTTTCCTCACGTCATGCACCGTTACAGCAAACGATAATTAACAATTAATACAGTCGTAACTTTTTAGACAAACCAGAGGTGCATGCCATTTGGCTTACGAACCAACAACTTTCTGGGCTATTGCTGCTTTTTTTAGGTCTTTTGAAATATTATATTCTTTTTTAATATGTCATGTTCACTTCGTTTGAGCTCGATTAGTTACGTCGAAAGGCAAAACACTGACAAAAACTTTGGTGTTATAGGGGTTCAAGGCGGTGATCCTTTACTATCACCTCGTTTGTTCCCATTTCTGTGTCATTGCAGTCCTGTCAGTCGCTCTTTATTGCTACTTTTACTAAGCGATTTGGGGAGCCTATAGTATATTTTTTTAAGATTGATGCAGTCACCGTAACGCGCTGGGCAAATGATTTGCGTAATGAGAGCCTTATGATGGCGGGCTGTATGCCCACACTAAGATAATTATTTATATGATACATCATCTGACTGCCTCTGTGGCTTGTTGTAATTGCGCATGCGTTACGACTGCTGTGCTGAGGTTTCGGGTTCGATCCCCGGGTCGGGTAAAGTGATATTGGGTTTTTCTATCTAGAAATTCTCAGTATTAGCCCGGAGTCTGGAATTTGTGCCCGGTATGGCGATAGGCTCGCCCGCTATCACATTATGAGATCGAAATACATTTGACGAAAAGTGGGTGTACTGGTTACACCTCTGCCTACCCCTTCGGGGATTACAGGTGTGAGTGTATATGTATGTATGTGATACATCATTTGTTTTTGTTTTTGGTTTGGTGGTGTTTAGTCTGGGTGTTACGGGAGCGTAGGCCTACCTACAATATAGGTTCGACTAGTGTGTGGACAGAGCTATGTGCGTGTCTGTTGGTTATGTGCTTATTAATAAATCGTATTAAGTAAGATCGCAAGTGTATTATCATTACTTACATCACTTCTGGGAAATATTAGTCTCTTATATAAGATGTTAAACTCCAGTGGGGTGTAGGTAATAAATTCCATATGTTGGAAATATAGGCGATTTTATTTGAAGGTATCTATTTACGACCAATTTCAATTCATATATCGAGCCCGAAATAAACCAATCAAAGTAAAATGTTGGCGTGGTATAATCAAAAATATATTCAAGACATATTTTTGTTAGCTTCTTCTTGGAAAGCATTGTGATTTGATTATTATATATTTTTTATTATTGGAAACATAATTGGTCTAGCTGTAAGTGCCTATATTTAATTAATGAATATATTTTAGCAGTAGCCTTGAACACAGACGTAAAGTTGCTAGTTTATCGGTATTTTACCGGATACAATTTGGCGAGTGTGCCTTGGAATTACATAATTTAATTCCCCCATCCCCTTTCCATCATCAGACGACAAGAGACTCGGCGAAGCGTCATCGATACATGGTTGATATTCCACCAGTGCGCACGAAGCGTTTTGCTAGTACATTTATCATGCGCACCGCTAGAGAGTGGAACTCTTTGCCGGAGTCTATATTTCCCGAAAATTATGACCTGGGTATCTTCAAGTCAAGAGTGAATAGGTATCTTCTAGGCAAGCGTGCTCCACCGTAGACCACATCATCACTTTCCATCATGCGAGATAGTGGTCAAACGCAAGTCTATTTCGATAAAAAAAAAAATTATATAATTGTTTACAACTACCTATTTGGTATGGATACGATCTATTTTCAATTTTTATTTATTGTTGGTTATTATTTGTTGAGTTGACTGGCGACTGAGGTCATGGGTTCGCTCGCTTAGCCACGGAGGCTGTCGAACTTAAGTTAAATGTGCTTTGGGGATGGGTTCAAACATGCGATATTCGTCTGGTTAACCTTTCCAATCCCTTATTGTATGGGTTATTCTACTGAAGCTTTAAATAGACAAAACTACATCCGAAACGGTAACTTTTTATTGAAACTCTAAATACTCTGAATTTTTTTACCGCTCTATGGACTTTTTATTCCGATTTCCCGAATAAACGTTCCCCTAAGAGCGATAAACTAAAACAAGGAAACTGCACGCAATAGCTGTTTGTATAAGAATAAATTGTTTTCTCTCTAAGATAATGTATTTTTGATTATTTTCCTTAATGGATATTTGATCGGCATAATTGTGTCTCGCTACTTGATACTCTAATTGGAAGGCACTGCGCTTACCATCAGGTGCAGTGTGGTCTCTTTGCTGTGCCAGTATAAAAATCGTCTCATTGGTTTAATGATACGCATTAAGGCTGTAAAAGACTCACGTTATGGATTCGATTCCATCATGCAAGAGAAACGCTGATATATGAAAATGTAGAGTATGAAATATTGATAGTTTAAGCGCATTTGAGAGCAGCTGGACGAATTTGACTAATTTATATTTGAAATGTCGTCTGAATTAGGTCAACAGGATAAGAAAAACAAACCGGTCCATTTTCGAAACGAAAAAAACGAATAGCAAGCTGAATTGATGGAAAAAAGTTTTAGTTTCCTAGGTGATCGGCAAGTGCCTCAAAAATCAGTGCAAAAACATTTCGTAGGCAGGTAATAATAATAATAATATTATTTTCGGTAACGTTTTGAAGTCTCGGTTAAATAAGTAAAAGTTTTTTTAATTCATAAAAAGTACACCGACTTCAATGAAAAACAAATTATGCGTCTCTATAAAATTTGAAGGTTTCCCTCGATTTTTCTGAGATCCCATCATCAGATCCTGACTTGGTGCCAATGAGACTACCTGGAAAGTATACCCTTTTAAACAAAAAAAGAATTTCTCGTCTTCGAGTAACATACATAAAAAAAAAAGATTCCGACGAATTGTTAACCTCCTCCTTTTTTGAAGTCGGTTAAAAAACAGTATAAATAAGACTCACGGGCCTAGGCCAAGTATATCTTCTAATTATTATGTTCAATCTGTAGAAATTTTCTTACCATCCTACAAGTGTTTATTATTGCGGCTTTCTGTAGAGTTCTGTATACAAATTTAGGTAACCCTAAGATTTTAAAGAATCGTGTAGCTGTATGGGGATGACACCAGTAGTGGAGAGTACAACTGGGACTATTGTTGCTTTGTTCAAGTGCCATATGCGAACTACTTCTTCTTTCAGGTCTGTATATTTAGATAATTTTTCTGAAATGTGGACTGAAGGTTGTGAGTATTAGAAATAGCTATATCAATTGTTATTATTATGAGACTGGAACTTCTCTGCCCACCCTCCACCGCATCTCCTATAAGTCAGGGTTGACAGTGGCACACATTTTTCGACAATGAAACTCGACGCGTCTCTGAGAATACTAGCCTGTTGACCAGCATTGAAATTAATCAATTAGAAATATAGGGAGTTAGAAATATTAATTGTCCATTATCCTTGAGGTTACCTAGCGACGTGCCTAGTAAATCCAAGGTTACCTGACCTTATTTCTACCCCAATATGTTACAGGAGTCGGTCGAGACGCCATGTTGTAACAAAACCCATCCCGGGTAATTCAAATATGATTTTTTTATTAACTCAAATACAAGATTCCCCGACCTGAACTTTGAATTCAGAACATAATATTTCTCAGCCTATGACAATCATTAATGACTTAACCAATGAAAAAAATAGTAATTGAAATTAGTTATAATGTCACGCTAAGGTGAAGTTATGGAAAAGTCAGTTAAGGGGTCATTTTTAAGGAATCTCAATATAATTTTGTCAGCCTCGGTGGTGCAGCGGCCGAGTACCCGGTTGTGAAACGAGAGGCTGTGGGTTCGATTCCCGCACCTAGACAAATGTTTGTGTGACAGACAGATAATTGTTTCGTTTCTGGGTGTTGTGGGACCGTAGTCCATCGTAGTTGTTGACCCACGATACAGGTTTTAATGTGGGGTCCGAACTATCTGTTATAACAAACTGAAACCATCAGTTCACATCGGTTACACATTTCTGCATAACTCTACATAGATTTGTAATAATTTTCAAAGTGGGATTTCCACTATTCTTAATTTTAACTTCTATTATTATTATTTTCATTTAAGTTTAAATAACTAAGATATATTTTTACATAAACTCTCGCAATATTAAAGAGATATTTATATACTTACTTGGAGAATTAGATCTGAACTCATAGGCTTTTCTTACATCAGAAACCAGTATACTATTTATAATTAGCTTTGATTAAATTTTAAAACATAATGCGAATATAAATAATTATTTTATATAACTATCCCATACGCAATTTTGATGCTCAATATAAATGGATCCTTTTTATAACGAGTTGAAAAGCAGCTAAGCGATCTTCAAGCAAAGAATAAATAAATATCCAATATAGAATAAATTACTTAATACTTTCACTAATTATTTAATCCTATATCGGACGGTTTAATTAAACCATTGACTAATTAACGCAGTCTCTAATTAATCTGACCGCGTGTTAACAATTTAACGTTTAACTTTCATTGGTCTATTTTTAATGGTATGATAATAAAATCAATTAAATCATTAATTCTAGGCAAATATTCACAATTATAAATATTATTAAAATTTACTAAATTTGGAATAAAAACAAATTCGAGTCACCTGTTTATGATCCTTTAAAGTCATCTGCATTATAGAAACACTTTGAAACTAATTCATCAATAAACACATTGCAAAAATCACTGAACACAAAAGTTTCGCGTTCAATACAATCTTCCACAAATATTCATACATATTCGCAAATGTAAATGTTAGTGTCGAATTTACATATGTTGCACATTTTAAAGTCACACGGGCCGAGCTTTATATATTGGCCAATGGTGAACGCGGCCCGCGTGGACGAAAGCTCGCGACAGACTGGAAGCTCGGGAGAGCCGTGATCGGCGCAGCTCTACCTCTCAGGTACTGCGTAAATGTATTCTTGAACGTTATGAGCTGATTCGTTTCTAATTAATTTGATTTTCTATAGACCGTTTAGGCGTAGTGTGAAGAAGCTAAACAGCAGGCCGGCATGATTGTGTTGAGTAGCGAGGGATAGACTGTCTCTTGCTACTTTATACTCTATCTGGACGGCACTGCGCTTACCATCAGGTGCAGTGTGGTCACATTGCCGCGCCAGAATAAAAAAAAAAAAACAATTCAATGCAACATTGATATTGTTAAATATGGGGAATAGCCTGGATACTGGGATGAATAATACTCGACAACTATACAATTACACGTATATTCGCAGACTGACAAACGGTACGTAATTTATAGACATTATCTCTAACTACCCACTATTCACAAATATATCTCACCTCCACCACTACAATACTACGGCTTATATTTACTTATTATAATAAATACTTTTTTTATATAGTATAGTCCGACAAACGAGCCAATGGGTCACCTGATGTTAAGTGATCTCCACCGCCCATGAACATCCACAATACCGAAAGTATCACGTATGCGTTGTCGGCCTTAAAGTACAGGAATAGGGATTAGGGAAGGGAAGGGGGAATCTGGGCCTCCGGTTATCTCACTTACCACACGAAACGCGACAGTAAACTGTCACTTTGCGTTGGTTTTCTGTGAGACAGTGGTACTACCCCGGTCGAGCCGGCCCATTCATGCTGTAGACAAATATGTCTACAGCGTGGCTCTACCACTTCCAAAAAAATATACTCTAACTAACCTTATAATTAATATAATCTATATCAATCTTAAATCCATCTATAGGTTTTCGTATTCGCTTTGAATATCTATTCACTGGAGGCCTAGGTGGCGATGGTAACTGAGATGATAGTTCAGAAGTAACATTACGTTGGCTATACTCAAATAAATCTTTAGCCTTACTGTCCTCATCTATCACAGAAGCTTTAGGCGGTGAGACAGAGCTTCAGTCTCAGTAGGCGGCACAACGACACTCTGCTCATCACCACCACGGGTCTTGGTATTACTTTCTGAAAAATATTTTTTTATTGTTATTATTTGGAATAATTAAAAAAAAAGTTTATTTTTGTTATTCCAATTCTTCTAGCAATCTAAAAAGTAAAGATATTATTATCTGGTGTCATCTGATGAAGAACTACGAAAACCTTTTTCATAGCACCCAGACGAAACAATTTTTTTTTTTTTATACTGGCACGGCAAAGTTACCACACTGCACCTGATGGTAAGCACAGTCCACAATTAGAGTATCGAGTAGCGAGAGGCGATCTAAATCCCCCGCTACTCAACACAATCATGCCGGCCTGCTTCTTCACACTACGCCATGGGCAAGAAGGTGAAGAAGTGGTCGAGGGTCTAGTGTCAGAGTACTCAGAAAGCCGCAAAATGGCCAAACATCGTACCCCAACTCTAGACCCCCGACAGAAACCGGATATACAGTGGCTGATCCCGGAACGCGACACACTTGCGTGTGCCACTATGGCGAGTTTTACACCCTGTGTACGGTGGTCGCTATCCGGGCGGATATGAATATCCTACCACCAGCAAATATCTGCAGATCACACAAACATTTGTCTTGGAAATTAAACTCGCGGCTTTTAATTTCTTTGCCACACGCTCACGCAAGCACGCTCTTTATGTCACAAAGATTGGTAAATAAAAAAATAAGTCAATATTTTTTGATCGGGGTTTGTGAGTTAGGCCTTTGTGCAAAGAAGAGTAGCAGCCCGTCACGTAGCGCTTCAAAATTTAGTTCAACATTGTGTCTGCGGCGCCAGTCTTGCAGCCTGCAGGGTTCCATGAATTGAAACTAAAACGACAAAAAATTCGCATGAGTTACGACTGCTGTGCTAAGGTCGCGGGTTTGATCCCCGGGTCGGGTAAGGTGATACTGAGTTTTTCTATTTCAGAAATACTCAGTATCAGCCTGGAGTCTAGAATTGAGTCCAGTAAGTCCGATAGGCTTGCCCCCTATCAGATTATGGTACTGAAATAAATTCGGCTAAAAGTAGGTGTACTAGTTACAGTGTCTACCCTTTCGGGGATTACAGGCGTGAGTGTATATGTATGTAAATAAGATATAAGTACATAGCTTACTACTCTTATTAGAATAATGGTTACAAATTGAGAATAAGCACTAAAAATATTGAAATTAAATTTTACAACTTTGAAGATAATTTTGAATAAATAAAGTGTAATAAAAAATATTATTTCTATATGTTAATTAGCATTTCTTTTTGAGTTTTGTTTTATCACTTTATTGAATTGTGAATTACATCTGCGATTAAAATTTGTTATTTGCTTTCTGTTGATTACGCTATTAAATTTTAATATTTTAGAGCAATATGTAATGCGATACAAATGAAATTGAATTAAAAAACCAATAATTTTACTACGGAACCTCGACACTTGAATCACGTTTGGTTTTTTATGTCACGGCCCACTTGTTTTGTCATGGGATGATAAAATACAGGCATGTTGAAACTCGTCCTATTTTTACACATCTAGTCAGCTTCCTTAAGTAAAACAAAACTTAACACTTTATTGTTATGTTTCTCGGCTTTTGGTATGGTTTTTATGTGAAACGGTCGCCTAACTGTGTTATCACTGTTCAAGACTTATACAATAGTGGAAGCGTTCTGGGGTTCGAAGAAAAATTAATACAATGTCTCACTCCATTTTACTTGTAAAGCCTTGATGATGATTTTCGTTCTTTTTTTAGTGCCTCGATAGGTAGACGAGCAGACGGGCCAACTGATGGTAAGTAGTCACCGCCGCCCATAGACTTCTGCAATACCAGGGCACAGCAAAGCCGCTGCCTACCGTTACCGTTTCTTCCTTTCGGTAAGGCAAAGGGCACAGCCGTACAGCCTATACTTCAATGAAACTGACAGCAGTCCTTGACACTAGATGGATGAATGTGTATAATGAATTCACTACACGGGGTTCTCTTCGGCCTTCAAAGTCTATTAAAAATTGAGACTGTATAAATTAAATTTTGTAACAAAATGTTAGCACCTGTAATGTTTCATCAGATGTTGTATTAATTGATTTTGAAAATAATCGAGAGCATTAATTTTTACTATCCCATAATTTGTATTTTTTACAAGGATATTGCTGGTGGTAGGATATTCATATCCGCCCGGATAGCGACCACCGTACACAGTGTGAAAAACCCGCCATAGTGGCACACGCAAGTGTGTCGCGTTCCGGGATCAGGCAGTGTACATCCGGTTTTCTCGGGGGTCTAGAGTTGGGGTACAATGTTTGGCCATTTTGCGGCCTTCTGAGTACTCTGACAATAGACCCTCGACCGGTTCTTCGCCTTCTTGCACATGGCGTAGTGTGAAGGAGCAAGCCGGCATGATTGTGTTCAGTAGCGGGGGATGGATCGTCTCTCGCTACTCGATACGCTAATTGGACCGCACTGCGCTTACCATCAGGTGCAGTGCGGTCACTTTGCTGTGCTAGGATAAAAAAAAACATTTCTTTGTAACTTATTGCTGCGAGAAACGGAATAAAGTTTGTAATTCATAAAATGTGGTAAATGGGAATATACTTGTTTACTAAACACAATATTGCTTAGATGCCAAATGTATACTTGAGACTAGTTTTAACTGAGATAAATTTAAAACGCGTTCTGTAATAAGATTCATGCTTAGGTTTTGATCTGAACTTAAAACTTGTTTTGGATGATCAGGATTAAAACGCTTCTTGAGTATCGTTCTGTAATACGGGCCTTAGTTTGTTGTAGTATGAAGTTTTACTATAATGAGGCAGAAAACTTTATTAATTTTCAACATCATCCTAGAAATATGGGAACAGAAACTGTTTTCACAACTAGATTCGTTTACCTTGTTTTTAGCTTAATTGAATAGTGCTTCACTTTAGAGTTTATATTGCGCTACCGAAAGAATAATTTTAATAATAATAATAATAGCAACATTTTAGTTTGTTCTCGTTTATAATATCAGCCTTGTAATAAATTCTATTTCACTACAGGGTCACGTCTGCTATTGAGAGGGGTTAGGCTTAGTCAGTGGACTAACGCTGGGCGCTCACCTATTGCATACTGGTCGATTTAATATAGCAATGAAGTTCTTATGGAGGATTCTTCGGTATTCAGTATTTTTGACTATGTTTTCCTTCACCGTTAAGTAAGTGAGAATTAACAATTAATTGACGTAATTTCTAAAGTCAAAGTTTAGGAACGGCAGCTTTAAATTCTGTTTTAGAATTTTGACGTCAATTGAGATCCTCTGAAGATGTACAGGTTCTTTGCCATTAGCCAATTTGTCGAAACAACTATCGAGATAATGGCGGTCGAGTTAACATCATACACATCAGCAACCTCTTAACTCAGATCTTACTTCTTACTGATATTATAAATGCGAATCAGTGTTGCTATCAAAAAAATCTGAGCTGCCGTATGTCACAATGTGGTTTGCCATATTTTAGACAAATTACCACGAAATTGCCGTATTTAGATATTTATTTTTAAAAAATCTATTTTGTTATTTGTTTCTTCTCCATATAGGTTTCCTATTGTTTCGATTACTTCAAGTTCATGTTTATCTAGTGTATACTTGTCCTTGCTTCTCATTTTGTCGCACATGTCTCGCGACACCTTAAGTCTTACGTAGTCTAGTTGTCGTTGTCTAAATACGTCGGTTGTCTCATTTGCAACCTTTTCATACAGTTTTAACCAAGGTGAAGGAGATGACACGATATGGGAAGCTTATAGTAGAGAATTCCCCGTCTGTGTTCAAAAACTATGTAAATAAAAATTCGTTTCACCCATAGTCAATTGGTGTATTTTGTGATACGGCAATGAAAAGCCTGCCGTATGCCGTATTTTCTGAAAGAATATCATGGATTGCCGTATAATACGGCAATTGCCGTATTAATAACAACACTGATGCGAATGTTGTATGGATGTTTGTTATTCAATCACGCCAGAACGGCTGAACGGATCTGGTTGAAATTTAGCACATACATAGATTATAGTCTTGGAATACAATTTTTAACTAAGCTCAAAAGATGCAGAAAATTTTGCCAATTTCGAATATGTACGTAACTCATTATCGATAAAAAATCGCTGAAATCAAACAGCCCGTCAACTGTTGATATGATGGTTATATCATAATCATCATGTCAGCCGAAGGACGTCCACTGCTGGACATAGGCCTCCCTCAAAGAGTGCCACAATGACCGGTCTTGCGCCACCCGCATCCAGCGGACTCCCGCGACCTTTACCAGGTCATCAGTCCACATGGTTATATTATAGGGCGATAATACGAGACTATCCCACACACCTCACTGTAACTAATATAAGACGGAATCAATGGCACGTATTTCGCGACATTGAGCACTGAGGTTCGGCGAGTCCTTGGAAATGCTTAACTATCTTTATCCGGCAAAGGCGCGACGTACAAGCTTAACCAGTCTCAGAGAATTTTGAAATAAGTGTTTCTGGTTACTAAGAAGGTATATATTTTCAATATATATTTAAATAACAATTTAATATATTTATAATAATAATTTAATATAATAATAATTCTAGCCCTATATTAAACATTGTCCCACTGCTGGGCTCGGGCCTCCTCTACTAATGAGAGGGGTTAGGCCTTAGTCCACCACGCTGACTTAATGCGGGTTGGCAGACTCCACATACCTTCGAAATTCGTATAAGAATTCTCAGATATGCAGGTTTCCTCACGATGTTTTCCTTCACTGTTAAAGCAAGCGATAATTAACATTCAAATAATAATGTAATATGTTTTTTATAGTAATTTAATATATTTTTTAATAATAATTAAATAATTTCGATTAAACGTACAGTATAAATTTCATTTCTTAAAATCAGTTGTATCTATAGGATGGTTGTACAATGGTAATCTTTAAATGACACTCCGGTTCCTAAACTTGACTCAGTTTAGGAATCTCAATAACATCCAAATGCCTAGTATTTTAGGATAGGCCAGCAAGATGCTAAATTAGGACTAGACTTATTTGCCCCCTAATTGCTACATCTCCGTAGGACAACTATATTCTTGTATAAGAGTCCAAGGTTGATACCAGATATCAGACCTATATCCAGATAATGCTCCTAATCTACGTATATAAAACACAAAAATTGTTTCTATGTCCGTAACAGACTTTGAAACCACTCAACCGAAATTAATGAAATTTTGTGTATGTGTGGTTGGGTCCAAATTAATAGATAGTTTTAGATCCGATAGGTAAATTCAGTCCACAGAGAAGGCGGTTTATGGCAGGACAACGCCTGCCCCGGACCCTAGTGGTCCCGGCAGCAGCAAGCAATAACATGTAAATACATTTTTTTGCTTGATAAATAAATCTTTATGAAATTTAAACAGCTACCAGCGGGCTTAAGGACCTTATTGTTGTTCACTTTTTACTTCTACTCTTTATGTCTTATGTTTTATCAAACATAATTTTATGGACTTCAGATCAAATCTTGCAGAGTATTTCAGATCAAAAATGCGAAGTGAAATTTATTATTACTACTCAATAATTATGTAAATTATAAAGTTGTTATGTTGTTTGAATTATCCTAGCACGGTGAAGTGACCTAACTGCACCTGATGGTAAGCGCAGTGCCGTCCAGTTAAGGTATCAAGTAGCGAGAAACAATCTATTTCTTGCTACTCAACATAACTGCCTGCTGTGTAGCTGTGGATCCAAAAGTTCCATGGACTAAGCCACTGGTAGTCATTTATTTAGCTTTTTATTTTTGTTGACCTTTAGTGCGTCTACTAAAATGTCTTCTAGACATATTTAGGCGAATATACAGATATTAGTCTAGCCACGACATCATAATATAATTATTTATTAAATAGCTGCATAATTGTTAATCTAGAATTATGTTAGAGTTTGTTTATCTAAGCTTGGTCTGCTCTTTACAATTGCTAGTTAATAGTGCGATGACTTGTGTTAATGCTTGTCTATATTTGTATGGAATGAATACTTTTGGAAATTACAGAAAAGTAATTAAATAGATTGTGTTTTGTTAAAGGAAAGTTATAAAACAATACACAGTCAGGTCATAAGTATTGTCACACAGTAAAATCTTTTATTTTAGAATGCTGGCCACAAAAAAGTTTATTGAATTCGAATTTCAAATTGTTCATGAAAATAAAAATGTATACTTTTTAGAATTTTACTCATTTTTAAATATGGAGTGGACGCTTAAAGAAGGGCGTGTTGCAGTAATTGCGTTGCATCGTTGCGGTTACGCGCCAATTCAAATTTTTGACATACTGAAAAATTTGAATATAACCAAAAGATTCGTTTATCGTACCATCAAACGATACAATGAAGACTCTAGTGTAGATGACAGGTCAAGAAGTGGTCGCCCTCGGTCTGTTAGGACTCCAGCAGTGATAAAAGCTGTGAAGGCGCGAATTCAAAGAAATCCCAAACGTAAGCAGAAACTGTTTGCCCTTCAGATGGGGTTAAATGAAGACCACGGTGAAAAGGGTGTTAAATGAAGACTTAGGGCTTCGGGCATATCGAAGAAAAACAGGACATCGTTTGAATGCTCGTCTAATGGACCTGAGACTGAAGAGATGCCGCGCTTTGTTGAAGCGGTACGCGGGAAAAAAATATCGGGAAATTCTTTTTTCAGATGAAAAAATTGTTACCACAGAAGAGAGCTACAACAAACAAAATGATAAGGTGTACGCACACAGTAGTGAAGAAGCGAGCAACCGTATTCCGCGTGTTCAACGAGGTCATTTTCCATCCTCGCTCATGGTATGGGAGTTTCTTATTGGGGCTTAACAGAGGTACATTTTTGTGAGAAAGGTGTAAAAACGAATGCAGTTGTGTATCAAAATACAGTCCTGACGAACCTTGTGGAACCTGTTTCTCATACCATGTTCAATAACAGGCACTGGGTATTCCAACAAGATTCGGCGCCAGCTCATAGAGCGAAGAGCACACAAGACTGGCTGGCGGCGCGTGAAATCGACTTCATCCGGCACGAAGACTGGCCCTCCTCCAGTCCAGATTTGAATCCGTTAGATTACAAGATATGGCAACACTTGGAGGAAAAGGCGTGCTCAAAGCCTCATCCCAATTTGGAGTCACTCAAGACATCCTTGATTAAGGCAG
This sequence comes from Laothoe populi, assembly GCA_905220505.1. Classification (NCBI taxonomy): domain Eukaryota; kingdom Metazoa; phylum Arthropoda; class Insecta; order Lepidoptera; family Sphingidae; genus Laothoe; species Laothoe populi. Next base: position 2,505,840 of record HG992156.1, read on the forward strand.
CCGCCGATATTGACATGGACCTCGTTCGTGCTGCGATAGACAACAGGCCGCGCAGATTGAAGGCCTGTATTCAAAATCACGGAGGTCATTTTGAATAAACTTTAGTGTCATAAGAATCTATGTTTTGTTAAGTTCATTTTGGTATATAAATGCTTACATAATGAATAAACTTGTTTCAATTATTTTATATTAAACATGTGACAGAATTTATGACCTGACTAGGTATAATAATAATAATTATTATTTATCCTGGCACGGCAAAGAAACCAAACTGCATCTGATGGTAAGCGAAGTTTTTTTTACAGAATACATAACATTCAATCATGCGTTAAGGTCGAATTAATAGAAAAGAAGGCTTGAAGGATGAAGATATATTAGTTTTAAAAACATTGTTAGTCATTACAGTAACAAAATAATAGTAATATTCTGATAAAATCTGAGATAACATAATTCGTCTAGACAGACAAATCCCGCTGCAGGGAGACAATGTCTAACACGGCTTTAGCATTGAGTCGTAAATTACCAAGATATTTGTTGTGATGGACAGAGGGTGACCTTGATCTTGGTTCTTACCATTTATTCGACTTATTGCTCTAGTGGCATGTGCTGTGGAACAATTCAGTATTGGGTTTGATTCTCTGGTTGGTATGTTTATATTGTAATTATTTCTTGTATAGATAGGGTAATAAGAGGAGATTACTACTCGAGCGTAATCTTTCCATGGTTCATATACTTTTAAAATTCCCTGATATACCTATAGGTCTCCGCACAATATTTTCCTTTACCGTTAAAACGAGCGATAATGAACAATGAACCCACAGGTCATAAAGTCAGAGGTGTATGCTTTGGGATTGAACCCGCAACATGTCGGCAGTCCGGTTTGCTATCCACTAAGCACCGCTTATATTAATGATATTACATATTTTTCTTTTTCTACTTCATAAATCTTTGAATTTCGTAAAAGAACTCTTAGGTGTCTCGTCACGACCAACTAAGCTATCGCTGCTTTGCCACATATTATTGCTATATTTTCATTTATTGCACACAGAAACAATGAACAAATTAATAAAGTATTTTATTTTATAAAACACATTTTATTTTATGGCTTCTAAATTATTAAACCTTATTCATAGTTAATTCACCGTTTCAATACTGACCTTGAGTAATTGTTAATGTAATTTTGTGTCTGCTTTAACGTGGTGGCTATTTTGATAACTTCAGTTTATGTTTCTAGACTAATTTGTTTCGCGCTATAAAACTCAATCTCGGGTGAAACTAAAAATCTTATTTACCGTTAGCTACAACGTTGCAAAATAACTTGAAAATAAAGACTTTAAACTCGACTTGGGTTTAGCTCGATGTTACATTTATTACTCAGTATATTACTAAAAACTCGATGAAAACATTCAAGTGACTTTACTGCTATAGGAGTCCTAGTAATAATATTTAGTTGACATGATATGAAAATAAATGATCGCTTCTTTATAAGCGAATATTTAAATAACGCTCAGAATAAATTAATTAATAATAAAACATCTGATATCACACTAAATACGACGACGACAAATTTTTTTTATTACACACAAAACAGGTTATTATCGGGGACAAATGTATATGTAAATGTAAATGTGTATACAAAATTGTTTAAAGTTTTTAACAATTTTTTTTGTTCTTTTTTTTATTGTTTTGTTGTTTTTTGTGCGTATCAAGAATTACAGTTTTACAACACCCATACCCGAAATAAATGCTTTTTCACCACACAAACATTTTTACGTTGCGAGGATTTACCCTCTCGTTTCACATCAAGATTCTCGCTGCGTCACTGAGGCTTTAAATACAGAAAATTTATAAGCAATTATATAAATACTACTTACTCATCATCATATGTCTTACAGCCCAGGATGGGCCTTAGCCTGGTCCAATAACTTTTATCTGACAGATCTGTTCATAGCTTTCTCTTTCCAGCTTCTGACACCAATTACTTTGAGGACCTGTTCAGCGCCACCTGCCTGCAATTGTCTCGCCATTCTGGTTTCGCCCATCCTAACATTATGTCCTTGGCCATCTTAGTCGTCCAATTTTGATGGTTTTTATGATATTGGGCTCTTTATAAAGTTCTTATAAATACTATTTACTGCCTAGATTAAATTAAATGTAAGCAACTTAAAGTGAATATTATAGAATCACACACATCATTATTGACGATTATGATTATAAGATTTTGTTTAACAAAGTAGTAGTCTGTATATATAAAAGAAGAAGCTGACTGACTGACTGACTGACGATCAACGCACAGCCAAAACGGCTGGGGTTAGAGACTTGAAATTTTGACAGTAGGTACCTTTTATGACGTAGGCATCCTAACTAAGGAAGGGTTTTTGGAAATACCACCCCTAATAGGGTAAAATAGGGGATGATAGTTTGTATGAAAATCCGTCATTTTTGAAGTTAAACACATAAAAATTGGTGTTTGGACTTACAGTTAAAAATAAAAAATAGATATTTCAGGATTTCTGGAAATTCCACCCCTAAGGGGGTAAAATAGGGGAAGAATATTTGTATGAAAATCCATCATTTTTTAAATTAAACGCATGATTATTGGTATTTTGCCTCACAGTTAAAAATAAAAAATATATATTTCAGGATTTATGGAAATTTCACCCCTAAGGGGGTAAAATAGGGGAAGAAAGTTTGTATGTAACTCCGTCATTTTTGAAGTTAAACGCATAAAAATTGGTGTTTGGACTTTCAGTTAAAAATAAAAAATAGATATTTCAGGATTTTTGGAAATCCCAGCCCTAAGGGGGTAAAATAGGGGATGAAAGTTTGTATGAAAATCAGTCATTTTTTAAGTTAAACGCGTGAAAATTGGTATTTGGCCTTTTAGTAAAAAATATATATGTCAGATTTTAGAAATTCCACCCCTAAGGGGGTAAAATTAACTTTTTTATAGGGGCTTTAACAATAATCATACTAATATTTTAAAGGCGAATGTTTGGTAAGGATGGATGTTTGTTACTCAATCAGGCTACAACGGCTCGAAGGATCTGGTTGAAATTTGGCACAAAGATAGATTATAGTCTGGAATAGCACATAGGCTACGTTAATCTCGGAAAAATGTACGGTTCCCGTTGGATAGTTTTGTTTTTGTTTTAGACAAAGTAAGGGATCCACATGATTTTTCGCATAGTGTTAGTTGAGGGGCTACTTTTTATACCAGAAAATGCACGGTTCCTATGGGATAGCATAATACAGGAAGATGTAATAGCTTAAGAGGTCTCCATGGATTTTATACCTTTTCTTCCAAAAATAACCACCACGTGGGCGTAGCCGCGGGCAAAAGCTAGTTATACATACATAGATAAATAAATAAACTCGTTCATCAAAAACAATGTGATAAACTAGATTGTTAATAGTTTAATTACTAATTAAAATATTTCATTGTTTAAAAAAACATTTAAAATGTAATAAAAGTTATTTAAAAATAGTTCTGTTAATTTATCTTCGTCTGAAAGATTGTTTAAGATAGATTAAATCTTTGTAAAGTCACCAAAGACAGTGAAAATCTTCTAAGATAACATTCACATCTATCAATTAGTCTCTGGAATTAATTAACGGACTTAAGCCCCTTCAAGTAACTCTTTCTGTATTCACTTCTAACTTTGCAATTTATAAAATTAATACACAAACGCAAAGTTTTATTAAAAGCAATATGTTTTCACTATTATAGACTTTTCAGCCTTGATTAGATATAACCATCATTAATTTAGCTAAACAAATAACTTAAAATTATTCTAAGCAATGTGCAGCAATAGTTTTCTTAGCAAAGAGTAGCGTTTTAGCGTCCAAGCAAAATATGTCGGAAGCCGTCCATCTTTTCCTGCAACCGGTGTGAAGTAAGCGAATGACGGCCAACTGTCTGCAACTCGCAACAACTTCACGCTGTTCCACTGCGTTCACTGATGTTGCCTACACTATGCACTTTCTGATCCATTTAATATTTGATCTGCAGTACATAAAAAATATGTCAAATATAACATAAATTATCAATATATCAAACAGGCCCTGTATCTCTAGCACAGTTCAACACAAACAGCTTGAGAAGAAGTATTCGTATTTCTTGGACTTTTTCTTGGAATCTTCGTGGAATCTTAAACCCAGTGAACCATTTATTGTAATTTTGACGTCATTGCTCTCATCATAAATGACTCATTATCACGAGAAATCGAATATTTACGAACCTTCGCTGCTTTATCGGCATATATGTCACGTGTCTATGTCACGATCTGACGTAAATAAGTGCGAAATCATTTGGAAATAATAAGTCATTTATGATACATGATGAGAAGATGTCATGGTTGAGGAGGCCGATGGCTGGCACATGCGTCATACTCGTGAACGGGTGTTGCTTGTGTGGACTGGTCTACCTGGATTGCTCATTGATTGTTAGTTAGAGAAAATAAATAACAGGTTGTATAGCCTCATTTACGACTCTGCCTTGTATTAACATGTACCGTACCGTTTTTTTTTGTTTCATGTGAATGTGACTTGTTTAAGGATGTATGTATTTTATATGTAAATTATTTTATAATGTAAATTGTAATGACAAATTACAAAAGACCTACGGCTGAGTTTCTTGGTGCTTCTTCTCAGACCAGTGGGCATTTCCGAAGCACCAGTAGACCTTAACATTATTATGACATGTGAAAAGTGCCCATAGTGGCTTAATTTACAAAATAAATGATTTGATTTGATTTGATACAATGACGTCAAAATAACATCAAATTGTTCTCACTGGGAAAGGTATAAAATTTAAACAACTGCTGACTTTCTCGCTACAACTTGCGAAGTAGTCGTATAGAACGGAATATTAATAATTTGTATGAAGTTTAAACAACTGCTGACATTCTCGATACGTATATAGATTAGAATTTTCAGTAGCCGGCTGTGAAACGAGAGGTCGTGGTTTCGATTCCCGCATCGAGATAAATGTTTGTGTGATACATAAATATTTGTTTCGGGTCTGGGTGTTGTGGAACTGTAGTCCCTAGTAGTTCTTAATACCAACGATACAGGTTGACCTAGTGTGGAGTCAGGTCACACATATTTGACCTTTGGGAGTAGGTATTTATTTATTTACACACAGATTTGAGTTTTGAAACATGAGGTAGAGAGTCACAATTAAGATTCTTAAATAATAAATCGCTCTATACTCGTTGCACAGCTTAAATAATACGTTGTTAACAAACAATGCTTCCTGTGTGATATATTCAAAATGCAATCTCTCGCCGTCCACAGCGCTACAGGTATGGTAAACCTTTGGCAATAGTGGAACGTGACGAAACGTTGTACACAATGGATGAGAATGGCTATATGAAATTCTCTCCGTTTTAGTTTTTGAGCGTGATTTTCATCGCGCCCATGAGGGTGATGTACGACAATAAATATTGTATTTTTTTCTCAACTACAGGCTACTTTAATAGCAGCGGTAGCCTAGTAGGTTGCGGTACGGACTGCCAAGACGAAAGTCGTATGTTCAAAACCCAAGTTGCATACACCTCTGACTTTTATAAAGTTATGTGTGTATTAAATGTTAATTATCGCTTGCTTTAACGGTGAAGGAAAACATCGTGAGGAAACCTGCATGCCTGAGAATTCTTATAAAAATTTCGAAGGTATGTGAAGTCTACCAACCCGCATTAGGCCAGCGTGGTGGACTAAGGCCTAACCCCACTCATTAGTAGAGGAGGCCCGTGCCCAGCAGTGGGACGATGTTTAATACAGGGCTAGTATTATTATTATTATACAGGCCACTTAATAAATATATATTGACCTGTTCTGATTTGACGTAGTCCAATTAAAATATATTTTATTTGTATGTATGTATGCATGTTTTAATATAGTCAACCGTGGTTACGACGCGGACTGTCGTTAGAAGGCTGTAAACCTTTGGAAACGTGACTAAAAAGTAAAATAAACCAGGATAAAAGCCGTAGAATTAGTTTTATATCAATGTATAATATTCGCGTGCATAAAAAAACAAAATTGTCAACCAGTTTTCAAAAATAGCCATGGTAGAGATTCTTGCCCATCTCTCTTGTGTAATTGCATTACGATTAGCGCAACGATAAAAAAGATTGATTCAATCTAAATAATGTATAACATAAATGTTGAATGACGCAATAAATATTTAGATTACGACGTACGATATCGGCAAATAATTATTTTTTATGAGTTTTAAAATATTACGATATTCTATTCAAATTGTTTTGTGTTTGAAATTTAATATATTTATATGTTTTGACAAGAGTTTTTAAGTTTTTATTGTAAGTTTAAATGACACAAAATTGATGGACGAATCGAAAATGTTATAAATATAATCTGCCTCATTCATTAAATTGACAAATGATAAAATGTTCCTAATCCCCACTAATGCATCAAGGTGTTAGGCAAGTTGGCTCGAGCGAGTGGGATAGAGGTAAAATAAAGCACAAGTAATTGTCAAGTGTAGTGGTTCGTACAGTTGCAATTATTTACAGGCGAGACGTGGGGGAATGAAGGAGCCTTGAGGTAGTGCCAAGAGCTCGCGAGTCGCGGCGACCCTGTTAGAACACATACTATGCATAGATATAGTTGTATATGTTTTTTTTATATTCTGGCGCGGCAAAGTGACCACACTGCACGTAATGGTAAGCGCAGAGCCGACCAGTTATCAAGTAGCGTGAGACAGTCTATCCGTCACTACTCTAACTACCCAGTATTATGAACTTTCGGTTTCATCCAGACCCGAAACAAAAATACAGGACTAAGGAAACGCTCCGGATGGCATTAAGGTTTTGTGTTCCCCAAGTTTACGCTCGCGGGTAAATATGTTAAGTAAGGCCCGACCTCGTAAGCTGTAGTAGAAAGATAATAGCCGTTCTTAAAGCCTTTGCCTCATTATGCAGCACGATACAGGCCCGCAGCGGCTTGCCAAGCGTTTTTACCTACTTAAATATACCTATATCCCAGATTATTTTGCTGGAGATTAATAAAGCGGTACTGAATCTTTATATTCTGCGGTTTGCGTCTTATTTTGCACGTATAAGGATATCTTTGTTGTGTGTCTTCTGACTAAATTGTATTTTTTTTCATTGCTACTGGCCTCCTCTACTAATGATAGAGTTCACAATTCAGGTTTGTAAAATTCACATATCTTTTTATTCAGCGGTTTGCGTCTTATTTTGCACGCTTAAGAATTTCTTTGTTGTGTGTCTTCTGACTAAATTGTATTTTTTTTCGTTGCTACGGGCCTCCTCTACTTGTGATAGAGATCACAATTCAGGTTTGTAACCTTCACATATCTTTGAAATTCTTTTAACAATTCTAAGGTTTCCTCACGATGTTGGCCTTCACCGTTAAAGCGAGTAATCATTAACAATGAATACGCACAAAACTTTAGAAAAGTCAGAGGTGTATGCCATTTGGGCTCGTTTCGTACCTAGACTTTTGTCTCGGCAGTCCGTACTACGCCCAACTAGGCTGTCGCTGCTTTTTTTAAATCAGACATAAACGTGCAAAAAACAGTAATAAAATGAGAAAATGTTTTAGATTATCATTTATCATTATCAGTAATTATGGTCATATTTGTAACGTAAGCAGCGAAGAAAGTATATAAAATAATTTAAATACTTCAAAATAACATATTTATAAACTTATGAACAAAATTTAAGTTGACTTAAATTAGCGTTCTTGGTTATAAATACCACGAGCGAACAGATTTGTTGCTCCAGATTCCCGGAGTAGTTCCTATTTTGTGCTGTTTATTTGAAAATGCATTTAATTTTATTTTCAAACGAATTTTCAAACGTTGTCAGTTTGTGAAATAAAATAAGTTATTGGAATCCTATTCTGCATATAAGGTAAAAATGCAAATAAAAAAAATATATACCTGAAGCTTTTTATTATATAACATTCATGTGAATCTTATTGATTTGGATCGATAAATATCATATATTTTTATTACAAAATTGAATAAATGCTGTTTTTTAAATAATTTTATTATAGAATTAATTGTATTTTTTAATAAAACTTTATATATATTATTATACTTTATAAAAAATTCACCACATAGGTGTCATATTTTTCCACGGTAACCCCTGCCTGTCGTACGAGGCGACTAATTGGGGCCATCGGGGGTCGCGGGCTCGCAGCGGGGGGCTGTCAGCCCGAATCGATGCACTCCCAGTTTCGGAACATCGTGCGACCCCGAGATGGACGGCAGCGCGTGTGGTAAGGCCTCGTTCGCTGTCGTTGTTCGGTGCGCGGGGGCTCCTAAGCCCTCCCATGGAGATGGGCTGCAACGCAGCACCGCGCAGGGGCGGTTCCGGCAGCAATTCTAGCACTCCTTAGAATACCCCGGGATCGCTCCGTAAGCGCCGAAGAAGGCCACCGCGGGGTTTTAGCTGGTAGTGTCGGGTGGGGTGTACATAGTAAGACCGTATAGTCCAGCATAACCGTTTTATTCTTATTCCGCTTCCCCCCGGAGCGGGCGGTAGTAATAAAACGCTTTCCCCGCGACAAAAAAAAAAAAAAGTTGTCATATTTTTAAGTTAGAATTTATTGTTTTTTTTTATTCGATGTTATTTTTATGAAATGAACATTAATTCAACGTACATTCGTTAGACGGAAAATGCAGCTGAACATAGTATTCCGATGACTATTGAATACAATGTATACTTTTAATTATGTTTTTTTATCCTGGCTCGGCAAAGTGTCCACAGACGAGAGACAATCTATCCCTCGCTACTCAACACAATCATACCGGCGTGCTATGTAGTTTCTAAATAAAATAAATAAATAAAAATTAATTTCTTTATCGTCGCCTTTTTGGTTTAGTGGCAGCGTAAACACTGAGAAATTGGCAAGGTCGTTTGGTCAACTCTGTTCGGGAATCATAATTTGTATTTGGGCTATTTGAAAAATCGCGCAAACAATTTGTTGTAAGTGGCGCCGGGCTTGCCAACTATAAAATCATGGGAAGAATATAATCGTCTACTCCTTATCGATACATGCGTAAACATGTTATGCAATCTCAGGTTCACCTACGTCATTGTGCCAATTTGAAATGTAAAATAAAGCCGTGTTTATTTCATTGTTGAAAAGGTGTTGCATTCCAAAGGCTTTATTCTTTCAAACAAATTTTACTGTTGGTATGGCGTAATGTTTTGGTGAAAAATGTTACTTGGTTATTTCTGTTTGTCTAAAAATAAATTCATTTTTAGATGTGTTTGTAAATTATGATGTAATCAGTGAATTCATGATTCTAATTTGAGTTTATTACCCTCCATATTTGTTTACATAAGATGTTATCTTTCAACTATCAATACACGAATAACACTTTTTTATTTCTTGCCACGGCAAATATGTAGCGAGAGACAATATATCCCTCGCTACTCAACACGAAGCAGCGATAGCCTAGTTGGTTGCGGTACGGACTGCCAAGACGAAAGTCGTAAGTTCGAAACCCAAGTGGCATACACCTCTGACTGTTCTAAAGTTATGTGTGTATTAAAATGTTAATTATCGCTTGTTTTAACGGTGAAGGAAAACATCGTGAGGAAACCTGCATATCTGAGAATTTTTCGAAGGTATGAGAAGTCTGCCAACCCGCATTAGGCCAGCGTGGTGGACTAAGGCCTAACCCCTCTCATTACTAGAGGAATCCCGTGCCCAGCAGTGGGACAATGTTTAATACAGGGCTAGTATTATTATATTATTATTATTACTCAACACAATCATGCAGGGCTGCTGTATAGCTTTTTCACACTACACCAAAAAAAGCCAGAATCATAGGAAAGAGGGAACATTCCATCGGGAAATCTTGAATATCTTCTGAGGTAGATGTATGTCCATGTTATTGTGTTTAGTAGCACAAGCAAGCCCTACTCGCCTACTTGAGGGTTCACAATCTAGTGAGTTAGGCAAGTGTGTCTCGCAATCTGCTTTTGTGCGACCTAAAGAGACGCTTGAAATTTCCACACGATTATTCTTCTAAAATCTCGAGCTAGACACACCGCTTGGAATATCTGTTTTATGTCTCATTTCTTTATTATTTAGTTAGTATTTGTTATTTATTCAATCTGAATGTTAAATAATACTTTTGTAGGATCAGTCGTAATAAGTATATACTAATATATAAATCATATTCATTTTATGCCTGATCCAAACTCTGCAAATTTAAAAAAAATTACCTATATGTCTGTCTGTATGTCTGGTTTTATCTAGCAAAAATGTACGGTTCCCGCGGTGTAGTTCTTTGTTGTTCGCAGAGCAAGGGACATGATTTTTTGCATAGTGGTAGTTTAAGGATTATACAATTACATAAGCTATTTTTCATCCCGTAAATGCACCTTTCCTGTGGGATAGCCAATCCATGGATTTTACACAAACTTTCTTATTAATCCGGGGATCAAGCCTCTATCGAATCGAAACGCGGCGACTCGTGTATTGTCCGATAGCGACTGTTACATAGATTTTTAATGAAATTTCTCATGCCATTTCTAGAATTATAAAGTCTTAAAATGCCGCACAATGTTTCGGCTCGCGAGGCTTAGGGAAAGGGGTCAAGTCGCGTAGAGCGCTAGTGACGAAGCAGTCGTTGTTCACAAAATATCGCGCAGCCTGCACGCTATATTTGAAGTGTCTCTCTCCTTGAATAATTTATAAGTTCTCGAAGCGCACTGCATTTCCGTGCTAGCGTGTACCAAACGGAATAGTTTACTCAAAGTTAACTACCTACTAAACTTTAAATTTGTGATCATTGTATTACAAAAATAATGTTGAATTTAAAAGTTATGTTTGCGTGTTATAATAATACTAGCCCTGTATTTACTGTCCTACTCTTGTCCTGCAGACCTAATATGGGTAGGTTTACTTCACATACTTTTGTTTTTTTTTATCTTGGCACGGCAAAGTGACCCCACTGTACCTGATGGTAAGCGCAGTGCCGTAGAATTAGAGTATCGAGTAGCGAGAGACGATTTATCCCCCGCTACTCAACACAATTATGACGGCCTGCTTCTTCACACTACGCCATGGGCAAGAAGGTGAAAAAGTGGCCGAGGGTCTAGTGTCAGAGTACTCAGAAGGCTACAAAACGGCCAAACATAGTATCTCAACTCTAGACCCCAGACAAAAACCGAATGTACAATGGATGATTTCGAAACGCGACTCACTTGCATGTGCCACTATGGCGGGTTTTACACTGGTGGTCGCTATCCGGGCAGATATTAATATCCTACCACCAGCCCATCCTATGTACCACCAGAAATCCTTAAATAGAATTCTCAGTTATAGAAGTTTTCTTACCATGTTCTTCACCGTTCATGGCTGTCTGAGAAAAAAATCCGATTCTTTAAATCAGAGAAAGGCGCTTCAACTTTATTTATTTGTAAAAATACTAAATATAATTTTCTTTTAATTTTCAAAAATAGAATAATTGTATTGTTAATTTAGTAAGCCAAACGAATCAAGTTTTATATCAGCCAGTACTTAATAAATGACATATCTATCGAAAAGAAACTGCAAACAAAAAGTATCAATCTATTAAGAATTTAGACCGGCGCAGCGCGTTCCTAAAATAAGACCGGTGTGACCCAATAAAATTGTTTCGATATTAATTTAATAAGTCTGGTTGACCACAACGAAAAGTAAACTTAGACTGCCAATGTTAGTAAAGGTTGACACCGCGGATTTAAGTGTCTAAATAACCTAAATAAATAAAAATTAAATGCTTTTTCTTAGTAAGCGTATCGATTGAAAACGGCTAGAACGATTTGGCTATTAATTTTAAATATTCATATTTATCTGGATTCAAAATAAATGTGGAAATAGTGACCGGACAAATGACAGATTTAGGAAAAACTAAAAGTGCTTTTATGTGATTGTACTGATAAACGTAATAATTAATAACATAATTCAAAAAGTTTTGTAGTATTTGTAGGAACCGTATTCTGAGAGCCGAGATAGGTTGGCTATAATTTTAGATGGTAAATATATCATAAGCTGCACTATTAGTGCTATACAACGTCTATCTATACTGATAATCACATATGTGGCATAATGGTTAAAGGCAGACGTCGTATCATTAAATTTTTTCTTTGTTTGAACGTGTTAAATTCTGGAACTAAAGGTCAGACCGGAAAAATATTTTTTCCATTTTATAGTTCATTTATTCATGAAGTTTTTTGACCATTAAACATTACGTGATGACCCACTGAAACGGAACAAATGCTTGTTACGGGCGATGCTGCGAGCAACAGCTATTATAAAACTGTCAGTTGAATCTTGCTTCAAAAACTGCTGTACCCATTTCGATGGAATTTTTTACTATGAAAGCTTATGATTAAAGTGTTATATATTTATCCTAGTAACAGGTTCGATCGTGCATCGTGACAAGAAAAATATAATTTGTTAAAGAAAATGTAGACTAAGATATCGATAAACCTAATCACGCAAGTGCAATTGCGGGAAAAAGTTAGTTTTCAAACAACTATCTTTAAGAATGTATATACAATTTAATCATCACAAGTCTAGCCTGTACGCAAAATAAATAACGACGTTAATAAAATTTTAGAAGCATAATTTACTTTGAAAACATAAAGAATAATTTTAATTATCAGAGCGGTTGCTCATTAACATTCAAAGGAGCAAGTTGCCGTCCGATATCCTTTAAACGACTCCTATTTATTTACCTTTTAAGAACAGGCGAATGGAATCCAAGTTTGCTGAAGAGAAAATGTTTATTTAAATTATAATTTTTGTCTAACTATTCTTTGCTAGGTCTGCTCAACCTCGGAATTTATTTTGTATCTTATGCAGGTTTTAAGAAAAGCCAATTTTCGTTATTAAACGTATTAAAAATATAATCCCGTCATATGGATGTGACAATAATCTAGTTGACTTTTTTTGGGAAACCGTTTTATTTTATTCTTCATGGTATATATTATTAAAATATTATCATTAATAAACATAACACATACGTTTTCAAGATTAATTTTTATAAACCAACTTCATTTTTCCCACCAAAGCGCTACCAACTGTCATGGCCTCACGTGTGACGTTACTGTCGGCAAAACTAATAGACGTTTGGCTCAGCGTTTAATAGATGTTTCGAACGGTGACTCGATGCATGACTGATTTATGTTTCATGTCACGTGACAAAATGCTTTATTTTACATAGTTGTCTTTTGAAAATATTAAATAATTACATATAAATTAACAAATTGGTTTAATTTTCGATATTTTTTGACTAAAATCTATTATAAATACAAGATTCCATCAGGTTTTCACTTACTGTCACGTTCCGGGATCAGTCAATATACATCCGGTTTTGTCGGAGGTCTACGCAAAAGCTTAGTATAGGGTTTAGACTGTGTGTGACACTTACTTGTATTTATTTATTTTATATTAAAACCATAATCTGAAAATTTAAATTAAATTCTAAAATTAAATTCCGAAAATTCTGGAAGAGACGTGCTCTCCATTCCTCACTGGGCTGTCGCTGATGGCGCGAGCTTTATAAAGTTTGACAGCCTCCGTGGCGCAGTAGGCGAGTAGCTGGCCGTGAAACGAGAGGCCGTGGGTTCGATTCCCACACCGGGACAAATGTTTGTGTGACAGACAGATATTTGTGTCGGGTCTGGGTGTTGTGAGACCGAAAGTCTCTCGTAGTCCCTGATACTCACAACGCAAGACTCGTATCTTAGTGTGGGGTCGGGGCTATGTGTGTGGCTGTTGGGTGTTATTTATTTAAATAATAGTGATCTCTATCTCACAACAGAAGTCACTATTTCATGTCATGGCTCATATTTCAGTTGCAACATATTTATGATGGCAACAAACTGACAAAAACATTAGCGAACGTCTATATTCAAGCCAAGAGCTATATATCTCGGCCCCCTCTACTCCCACGCTCCGTCGCTTCTACCTCCACAATATGAATATCCATCAGTTATTACACAATTTCCATTTATGTGTTGCGTAAACAAGATACCTTGGGCCTTCATTGATTCAGGTCGGCAAAGATAAATAACTTAAAATAGACGTTGCCTTTATGTGCTCGCCGGCCGAGCTTTTTTCCCACCTCAAACTTTTAACTAATTAAATTAATATTCGTAATCCGTTGATCAAGAGCTTTGGAACGCTTTTAATGTTTCCAACTCTTTTGATGGGTACGAGTAATTTGGCAAAAATATTACTTTCGTTTCGATTCTCGGCGACATTTCGTCGAGTGGAAAGTTCGAAAGTCATTTAGAAAATCACAAAGGGTACAAATGGGACGTTCGGAGTATAAAGTTTTATTATAAATCTCTTAATTTGGATAATATTTAAATAGAAATAGCAGATGTTTTATTTTATTATTTTTACCGTTGTACTTTTAAATTGAAAATGCTAGTATTTTTAACCAAATGTAACAGAGTCTGCATTGATACACACACAAATACACTCACGCCTGTAATCCCCTAAGGTTGGCAGAGGTGTAACCAGTACACCCACTTTTCGCCGAATTTCGGTCCCATAATGTGATAGGAGGCGAGCCTATCGCCATACCGGGCACAGATTCCAGACTCCGGGCTCCGGACTTCCGAGTCTGCATTTATATTGTTTGGAATATATATAATTTTATTATATTACTTGCTTTTATAATTCACTATGGTGTACTATTCTTCACTATAATAATGACTTAGTTCTTTAAGTTGTTTAATATAAATACTACCTATATTTTCTACTTTGTCTATTCGCATATAAAGCAAGTATTATTTTCATAAGTTTTTACAAACATCTAGCAAACACTCAATGAGATTTTCTTAAATATCACTATAGTTGATAGGTCTGCCAAAAATGTGCCAAAGGTATAATATTTCATTCATTTATGTTCCTGTGACCCCTAGATGGGGCAGAGGGAATCCACAGTGTTTCGCCATCCCGATCGGTCTTAAGATTTGCGTTTTATTGAGTTGGAGGCCACACTCTCCTAAGGGATCCAAACCACATCCCGATGCAAACCCTAGACTGGAATCCCCAAGGAAAACGCAAAAGTGGTGATCGACCAAAACAGACCTGGCGGCGGACTGTCATTGATGAAGCGAAGGCTTTTGGAAAGACCTGGAGCGATTCCTACTAATATTATAAATGCGAATGTTTGGATGGATGGATGTATGTTACTCAATTACGCTACAACGGCTGGACGGATTTAGTTGAAATTTGACACAAAGATAGATTATAGTCTGGAATAGCACATAGGCAACTTTTATCCAAAAAATATACAATTCCTGCGGGATGGTTTAGTTTTTCACAGATCAAGGGATCGACATGGTTTTTTTCATAGTGGCAGTTTAGAATAATGAAGTGAGAGTGAAAGTATACTTGAAATATCAATTTTCTTTATTATTGGGTGTTTAAATTGTTTTAAATCCTTGAAACAAGACAGGAATATTATAAATTAAATACCTTTAAAAAAAAAACTTTAAAATTAAAATATAAATATGCAATTTCAAAAATAAACCCCAGCATACACATATGTTTTATAATACTAGACTTTTACTTTCAACTGAGCTCAGAACGACAGACTAAGTCCTAGGGATTTTATACATTCGTATTTAAAGTTAAGAGAAATATGCTAATGTAAAAGACTAAGGTTGAGATAGAAACTTACAAAAAATAATACGATTTTATAAAACTATTTTAAAAAATGAAATTGTATTTTTTATTAATATTTGGTACAGTAGCTCATTCTGTAATACTTTTCTGTATTTAAATTATATGTTTTTAAAGAAATTGTTTAATTTTCATTTACTTAATATTTATATTTTAAAGCAATTTCAGGTACGGACTAAATTATGTTTTTTTCAAATAATACGTTTTAAAATAATTTGATGTCTGTTGTTTATGGTTGGTATGTTTTATGATATGGTATTTTTGCACACGTCAATGACTATGCTAAACTGAGCTCTATGCGCCCATACATAAGCTACAATGTTGAGTTATCACACGCTAAAGATGCAGTGTGAAGGTAGTTTTTATTCGTTTATTTTAGTCTTTAGTTAAACTTCTGTTACATTTGATAGCGTACAGTAATTTAGGATTTTAAAAGATAGATATAATTTGAGGAAATAATAATTATTAGACTGGCAACACTTCACTGTGGAAGGGTGGGATCTTCAAAAAAAAGTTGCATACCCACTAAGCTATAAGAGACGGAAAAACGCGCTCCCGGTAATTCGTCGATTGGATTTTGTGGTAGTGCTACCTTGACTTAGAACAAGTGTAAATACATTATATAACAAGTGTATAGCTGTTTCTTTCAAGTCAGAAGTGAGAACAGCTGAAATTAACTTCAGTGTGAACCGACGCGCCACGCCTCTTTGCTGAAGGAATTCGCTGGGCTATCCGGATACCCGTGAGCCCGGCGACAGTAAGCCGCAGAAGAGTTTATCAAGGTCAGAATCATTTTGTTATGTTTACGACAGTGATTATTTAAGAAACTACTCGAGTGAAAGTGATATTTATTAGTGATCTGCAAGAAAATTAAGTGTGATTTCTGGTTATTATCAAGTATAAGCTATTATTTTAATACCCACCTTGAATATTAATATGTAATTATAAAGTTAAAGTTAAGATGTTTACCTATGATATTGTCATAAAGCATGGAAATTAATTTGAATCGCTGGAACTAACGAAACTAATTTTATTTACGCCAGAAAAGGAAGATTAACAGTTTAAAATCTTTTTTTTCATTACATAGTATTTTTTACAAATTAGGAATTTTCTACCCTCGTTTAGATTACTGCATTAATCTTTTGAGTTACAATGGATAGGTCTAGACATAGAAATCGAGATAATGATGATGATAGTAGTTATCATCGTAGGGAACGACATAAGAGTCATAGGAATAGGCAGAGTAGAAGTCGAAGTCGTCGAAATCGTAATCATAGGAAACGTTATTCTCGCCGTGAATGTCGAAGTGATAGTTTAAACAATAGTAGTGGTAGTGAAGAAAATAGGCATCGTAAATGTTGTAAAAGAATTAAGAAAACTAGGCTTGATAGTAATCGTATCAATAACAATGTAAAATCAGTCACACCACCATTGCAATCAATAAACATGGCTACAGGGTGTAATCAGCCAGTTACTTCGAATTCGCAAGCCCAAAATGTAAATTTTTGGGCACAAAATAATTTCCCAGTTTCATTTAGTGTAGTTCCAGAATTTAATCCGAGTGATAATAGTCAGACTATCGAGAATTGGATAAATAAAGTCAATGAATGTGCACAGATCTATTCATGGAATGACACGCAAATATGTCATTATGCTCTCCCAAAATTAACTGGACTAGCTAAAAGGTGGTACCAGGGGTTGCCATCTGTCTTGTTTTCATGGACAATGTGGACTGAAAAATTAAAGTTAGCATTTCCATCTAATGAAAATTATGGTGACCTTCTTTCTTCAATGTTAAAAATTAGATGTAAATTTGGACAGCAGCTTGAAAGTTATTACTATGATAAAATGGCTCTAATAAATAAGTGCGAGATTTCTGGCAACAAGGCTGTTGGATGCTTGATACACGGTATAGATGATAAATTCGTCAGAATGGGTGCCGGTGCATGCATGTTTAATGAACCGGAACAAGTACTAAATTATTTGCGTACCGTGTCTCAACATGAAAATAGCCTTAGTTCTCAGAATTTTCGCCAAAGAAACACTAATTGCCCAAACAAGTTTCTAGAATATACTCTGAGTCAACAAAAACTAACTCTGATGGTGATCAACAGTTACGGTGTTTTAATTGTAATGAACTTGGGCATATCAGTATTAAATGTGACAAACCAATAAAGAAGTGTAGTCTGTGTTTTAAACTAGGGCATGAAACTAAAGATTGTCGCAGGAAGCGTTATATTAATTCAACTGACGCTAACAATAAAACTTTGGAGTTAAGTTCAACTAGTACGAAGTCTGTCTTATTTGTTAATAATTTTGAGCAACAAAATAGTAACAGTAAGTATTTCAAGAAGGTTTTGATTAACGGAATCGAAATGTTAGGATATATTGATTTAGGAAGTAAAGTTACTTTAATTCAAGAAACTGAAGCAAAACAGGAAGGGTTAAACAGTAATATGGAATCTGAAAATTTACCTAATTTGTTAGGGTTCGGCAATATGACGGTTAGGCCTGTAGGTAAAATAATTATAGAGGTAGAAATAGAGGGTGTGAAAGCCGTAATTGATGCTCTCGTCGTACCAGATCAATATTTACAAACATCTGTATTGATAGGACAGACATTCACAGAAAAACCGAACGTTATCATTCATAAAAATAATCAGGAATTACTTTTTATACAAGCCCCTAATTTAGATGAAACTGAACAAAAATTAACGCTAACTATTAATAACGATTTAATTTTGATGCCTAGATCTATAACACCGGTAGATGTTGTTACCAATGAAAAATATTCTGGCAACTTATATATTTATTATAGTTATAGACATATTCATGATAAAGATTATGTTGTATTACCAGGAGTATACAAATTCGAATTAGGCCTTGGATATATTATGATAATGAACTTATCTTATACGAATTTAGAACTAAAACATAGTAATATCTTAACACGAGGGCATAAATATACTGAAGTAAATTCAGAGCAAGTTAATATTATAAATGAAACTAAAGATTATGAACCTATACCAATAGATTGCATCAATGTTGACTCAATATTAACGGACGAAGAGAGAGGCCAACTTTATTGTTTGATAGAAAAGTATAGAGATTGTTTTGCAATGAATTTGAGTGAGTTAGGTAAAACTAGTTTATCTGAAATGAAAATTGTGTTAACTGATGACACTCCGATAGTTTACAATCCATACAGAATGTCCATTAGTGAGCGTGAGCAGTTAACTCTTCTAATTGATGACCTATTGTCTAACGATATTATAAGAGAAAGTTCATCTCCCTATTCAAGCCCTGTACTGTTAGTGAAAAAGAAAAATGGTGATAAGCGTTTGTGTATAGATTACAGAGTTTTGAATAGAAAAACTTTAAAAGATAAATACCCTCTTCCTCGGATTGAGGATCAATTAGATTGTTTAGGAGGTAATACATTTTTTACTAGTCTTGATTTGGCATCTGGTTACTACCAGGTGCCAATGAGTGATTCAAGTAAGCATTTAACAGCTTTTATAACACCTGATGGTTTGTTCGAATTTAATCGAATGCCATTCGGGTTAGCAAATGCTCCAAGCGTATTCCAAAGAACCATAAATGCTATGCTTAAGGGCTATGGTAAAAGTTTGGCATTAGCATATATGGATGATCTTCTTGTACCTTCTGTAACGGTTAATGAGGGACTACATAAATTAGAGAAGGTCTTTCAACTTCTTAGGACAGCAAAACTTACTCTTAACTTAGGTAAATGTTGTTTCTTTCAAACCAACATAGATTATCTGGGATATGAGATAAGTTCAAGGGGAATTCAACCAGGCAAACATAAAATACAGGCAGTAGAAAATTTTCCGGTGCCCAAGAACGTTCACGAAGTTCGGCAGTATATTGGGTTAACTAGCTATTTTCGACGATTCATAGAAAATTTTTCTGTTATAGCTAAGCCTTTGACAATACTCACTAAAAAGAATTCAGTTTGGTGTTTTGGTGAATCGCAAATGAACGCATTCAATGAGCTGAAAAGTAAATTGATTAGTAGACCAGTACTTACATTGTATGATCCCAGTGCAGATATAGAGATACATACAGATGCAAGTAAATTAGGTATAGGCGCGATACTATTACAGCGGGATAGGACCAACAAATTAAGACCTTTGGCATATTATAGTCGGCAGACAACCATAGACGAGAGTAAACTTCACTCATATGAGTTAGAAACACTCGCTGTGGTCAATGCTTTAAGTAGATTCAGAGTTTACGTTTTAGGTAGAACGTTCAAAGTAGTTACAGATTGCGCTGCAATCCGCAGTACTATGATAAAAAGAGATTTAATTCCCAGGGTCGCTCTTTGGTATATTTTAATGCAGGAATATGATTTTACTGTTGAACACCGTGATGGCATAAAAATGGGTCATGTCGATGCACTGTCTCGCAACCCAAATATTTATGAGTCTCAAGATCTTAAAGAGACTGTTGATATCTTAAAAATAGATGATGACTCATGGTTGCAGACTGTGCAGGAACATGACTGAGATACAAAGAATTATAGCTATATTAAATGATTCTAATACTAAAGAAGTTATCGACATTCATAAAAATTTTACTATAAAAAACAGTCGATTATATCGTGTAATTGAGAAAAATGGCGAAATAAATCTTAGATGGGTTGTCCCCAAAGCTGTACGGTGGCAAATAGTGCGTATGAATCATGATGATTCCGGTCATTTCGGCTTTGATAAAACTTACGATAAAGTTAGTCAGGTTTATTGGTTTAAGAAAATGAGACGATTTATTAAAAAGTACTGTCAGGCTTGTTTAAATTGCGCTCACAATAAAATACCCGCAGGGCCTAAAGAAGGTCTCCTACACCCCATCTTTAAGGTTAGTAAGCCTTTTGATACCATACATACCGACCATTGCGGACCCTTTCCAGTAAGTAAAAAGAAAAACTGTCACATATTGTGTATTATAGATGCTTTTACAAAATTTATATATATAAAGCCAGTTAGAAATCTTAAGACTAGTACAACAATACAAGTATTTAATGAGTACTTCTCTATTTTCGGGGTTCCACTACGAATAATATCCGATAGAGGAACTAGCTTTACTAGCCGCGAATTTTCAAAATTTATAAATCAAAAGGGAGTTAAACACGTTTTAAACGCAGTAGCCACACCCAGAGCTAACGGTCAAATTGAAAGGTATAACCGAACGATCCTCGATGCTATTACCACCGCTAATCATGATAAACCAGAGAATGAATGGGATACAGTTATACCACAGGTACAGTGGGCACTTAATAATACTGTTAATAAGAGTACAGGCCGCTCCCCGGCCGAATTATTGTTTAGCGTCAAAACCACAGGTAGTTCTGATAGTATTATGAACCCAATAGTGACAGAAGCACATCAACCGCAAAATATTGACGAGATGCGAGTTGGTGTTGAACATAGAGTAATCATAGATCAACAAAAACAAAAAGAACGATTTGACGCCAAGCGTAAAAATCCAAAACAGTATAATGTTGGTGACTTAGTTAGAGTAGAGAGAGAAATCCGTACTGAACCAGGGCAGAGTAGGAAACTACTACCAAAGTGTAGTGGTCCATTTAAAATCATTAAGGTTTTAGGTAATGACAGATATGAAGTTGAAGATACACCTATTACGCGAAAGAAAGGTAGACAGCTTTATAGAGGAGTTTATGCAGTAGACAAGTTACATCCTTGGCTTGTATTTAGCAACGATGTGGTATCTAGTGATTCAGATTAATATTTTGTGTAGTTCATTATAAAAATAAGTAAATTAAGAGAAATATTAAATAAACGAGTGATTTTGTGCTTAATGTGCTTTATAAGTGTGAGAAATACGATGTTGTGTACCTATATAATAAATTGTCAATATCTTTGTATTATTCATTATTAAATTCCCCATGATATAGATTTATATATGTGTGTATAAATATAACAGTGATGACAGTATATTGTATAACTTTACAGTGACAATGTAATAAAGCTGTTGGAAAATAAGTTATGACAATAAGAATTGTGATTGCAGCAGGAAAAGCTTGTGATGTGTGATATTAGTGAATGATAATGCTAATATAGTGATAACTAGTGAGTCGATACTCGCGAATGCTTGTGTCGATGTAGTGATAACTAGTGAGTGAGTCGGCACTCGCGAATGCTTGTGTCGATGTAGTGATAACTAGTGAGTGAGTCGGCACTCGCGAATGCTTGTGTCGATGTAGTGATAACTAGTGAGTGAGTCGGCACTCGCGAATGCGTGGGTCGATGTAGTTATAAGAGAGAGTCGGCACTCGCGAATGCGTGAGTCGATGTAGTTATAAGAGAGAGTCGGCACTCGCGAATGTGTGGGTCGATGTAGTTATAAGAGAGAGTCGGCACTCGCGAATGCGTGAGTCGATGTAGTTATAAGAGAGAGTCGGCACTCGCGAATGCGTGAGTCGATGTAGTTATAAGAGTAATCAAGTGTCAGAAACAAAAAAAAAAAAAAATTTACTAATTTAAATAGAAATAACAAACGTATGTTCTCAATTATACTTGTGTAAATAAACACGGGGACGCGTTTACCGTCAGGATTAGCCGAATGATAGCGTACAGTAATTTAGGATTTTAAAAGATAGATATAATTTGAGGAAATAATAATTATTAGACTGGCAACACTTCACTGTGGAAGGGTGGGATCTTCAAAAAAAAGTTGCATACCCACTAAGCTATAAGAGACGGAAAAACGCGCTCCCGGTAATTCGTCGATTGGATTTTGTGGTAGTGCTACCTTGACTTAGAACAAGTGTAAATACATTATATAACAAGTGTATAGCTGTTTCTTTCACATTGTAAAACTGATACGTATATTTAGTAATCAAATCACAAATATTTGGTACGATTGATATTTTTAAACGCAGATTCATTTGTAAATTATAAATAAATAAATACACCTAATAGTCAGTCATAGTCATAATCCCACACTAGGTTAAACCTGTATCATAGGTATCAAGAACGACTACGAGCTACGAGGGATTTTGGTCCCACAACACCCAGATCTGAAACAAATATTTGCAGATCACACAAATTTGTCCAGTGCGGGAACCAAATCCACGGTCTATAGTTCCACACAAACTTTATAGCATTAGAAAAGATCTTTAATATTTATTTTAAATAATTGAGTTTTCTGGAACAAATATTCCTCAGACATTTCTATAATTAAGTTGTATTAAAAACATTTAATTTTACACATTCCATTATTTTTTTAAATCCAGCTTTATTTTAACTCAAACAATGTCTTCAAGTCCAGATGTGCCCAATACTTTTGCAAAGAGAAGTAGTTATTGCACGTCTGCGCTGGGACGACGTTGTGGCCCGGCGACGCGACGCCCGCATTAACGCAACCATTCTAAACTTCCTCTGAGACTAGCTCCTGTACTTAAGAGCCTAATTAGCCGTAAATTGCATCCAAAATTGGGCTCTTGGCCGAAATTGAGTTCAATTTCGTACAATAAAAGAGAATCACATGGCAATTTATGTGTCAATCTGTATTGTGTGCCGACTCTGTGGGTTGTTTTAGGGCCCGAGATTGGAGTTCTGAGGTTATTGAAATATTTTAAAAGGGTTTTTTTGCGTATGATTGTAGTTAAGATATGGTCACAAAGGAATTTTTAATGCCTATTATGCCTTAATGGCCATTTTTTGTTAAAACATGGTCAGTTCAGGACAAAGAATTTTTGTTGATTAAATAGTGATTGTTTTAGCGGCGGTGGTTTAGTGGAGAGTAGAGGGGAGTATAGAACTGAAGTCGCAGGTTCGATTCCAACCTTGGAAGGGTGCCCCTCTGAATTATCAGGTTCCGTATTTACCTTTTTGTTTTTTTGAAGTGAAAACTTCTAAATGCACGTTGGGCACTTTTGGGATGGGGAAATAGCACTAAACTCGCGTGACCATCACGCTCAGATTGTTTTACTATGACATAGGCATAAGCAAACAAAAAACGATACTACTTCATGGGCGCTGTTTAAAAAAAGAATACAATAATTCCATCATTTTTAGTTTTCACTTTTGTCGGTAGTTCCCATTTTCTTTTATCCTGGCACGGCACTGGGACCACACCGCACCTGATGGTAAGCGCAATGCCGTCCAGTTACAGTATTAAGTAGCGAGAGATAACTATATGTTAACAATGAACTGTGTTAAGTAACACTCGTTTCCTAATAAGTACATATTTGTTTTCGTTTGATAGAAGAAATATAAATAAAATCTAGTAACAAAATTATACCAAATAAAGATACAATATTTTTTTAAATTAGTATTTTAACGGTGAAGGAAAACATCGTGAGGAAACCTGCATACATGAGAATTCTCATAAGAATTTAAGGTATGTGAAGTCTATCAACCCGCATTAGGCCAGTGCAGCGTGGTGGATTAAGGCCTAACCCTAATTAGTAGAGCAGGCCCGTGCCCAGCAGTGGGACAATGTTAAATACAGGGCTAGATTATTAGACTTATTACATAATATTGTCACGAAATAAAATGGTGTGATCGAGGTAAATAAATGTACAGTAGTGTCGTGATGAAGAATTGGCACCTAAATTTGTTGTGTGCATATTACCTCTTGAACAGTATTATTCTACCCAAAGTAATTTGTATGATAAAACCTTAGGTGTTTCAATGGGTTTACACTTAAGGACTAATTTTCCATTCTCTAGCTAATATTACTTGTTCAATTAACGTTTATAATACGAATTCGTTTATCAATTTCTATTTAACTCGGTAGACACTGCGCCTGATAGGTGGGCCCAAATTAATTTGTTATACAGCCCCGTTATATCAAAAGCAAAATCAAATTTCCCTACCCCGGGCTTGATTATTTGACAACAAAATGTCGGCAATACGCCAAAATTACGAACATTTTAAAATTGAATTTCCTCTTTACTGGAGCTTGAGTTTATCATATTTAAAAAGCTTCTTGTTTTTTGAAAGTATTGTTAAAAAGCCGGATCTCTTGCTGTTTGTTTAAAAACTTGAATATATTCATATTAAATATAATGGAAAGATAGATACACTCAACAGTCACACACATAGTTCTGACCCCACACTAGGTACCTGTATCGTGGGTACCAAGAACTACGAGGAAGTACGGTCTCACAATACGCAGACCCGAAACAAGTCTGTCACAAAAATATTTGTCTCGGTGCGGGAATCGAACCCACGGCCTCTCGTTTCAGAGGCGACTACTCGCCTATTACGCCTCGAAGGTTGTCGTAATATATTTATTTTTAGTAACTGTATAGGCCGTCGAGCAGACGGGCCACCTGATGGTAAGTCACCGTCGCCCATAGACCCCATGGAGATGGGCCGCTACATGGCACCGAGCAGGGACAGTTCCGGCAGCAATTCTAGCACTCCTTAGAATAACCCGGGATCGCTCTGTAAGCGCCGAAGAGGGCCACCGCGGAGTTTTAGCTGGTAGTGTCGGGTGGGGTGTACATAGGGGGTAGGGACTCGGCCCAGCGGCAGATTAAAGATTAAAACGATTTCCCCTAGACAAAAAAGGCACAGCAAAGCCGCTACCTACCGTTAAATGCAACTGATGTCTATGTAAAGAGTGGCATACCATCTCACGACATAATTTGCAGCACTCCGGTTGTGGTGCTTACGTGATCGGTGAACGGAGTGGGAATATTAACGTGCCTTTGATTCTGAGTGCCGTTATATATTAACAACACGTCGCCAAATTACAGCAATTTATACAACGCTTCAATGGGTTGACGTTTTGGCTACATGATATCATCCGTGGCTCAGTGGGTAAGTATTTGTGAAACGTAAGGCCGCAGATTTAATCTCTGCACTGAGGCAAATGTTTGTACAAACATACATACATATACACTCACGCCTGTCATTCCTGAAGGGGTAGGCAGAGGTGTAACCAGTACATCCACTTTTCGCCGAATTTATTTCGGTCCCACAATGTGACAAGGGGCGAGCATAGGCTCGCCCCGGTGAATTGTAATTGTACCTGGAACTGGATTGTACCCTCAGCACAGCAGTCGTATCGCATGCGCGACTGCGCCACCGAGGCAGGCAAATGTTTGTCTGACCCAGAGATATTAGTGATCCAGAAATATAAACTCAAACACAAATTGTGATCGCCCGACCCGGAATTTAAGCCCTAGATCTTAGTCCAATAAGGCCATATGAAATGCATATTATAATAATACTAGCCATGTATGTAACATTGTCCCACTGCTGGGCACGGGTCTCCAACACGCTGGCTTAATGAGAGTAGACATTACATACCTTTGAAATTCGTATGAGAATTCTCAGGTATGCAGGTTTCCTCACGATGTTTTCCTTCACCGTTAAGGCAAGCCATCATTTTTTTTATTCTGGCACTGAAAGTGACCACACTGCACCTAATGGTAAGCGCAGTGCCGTCCAATTAGATTATTGAGTAGCGAGAGACAATCTATCCCCCGTTACTCAACACAATCATGCCAGCTTGCTGTGTAGCTTGTTCACACTACGCCTAAAAGACCCAGGACCATAGGAAGGAGGTAACAGGGAAGCTGGCAAACTGTTCTACAGCTTGATTAACAATGATTATACACGCGAGTTCAGAAGACTCAGAAGTGTCTGCCATTTTAACTAGTTTCGAACATACGACTTTCGTCTTGTCATTACAGCAACCAACTAGGCTATTGCTGTTTATTGAAATGCATATTAATCTCGGGAATATTATTAGCCTGCCACTGGCATGGCATTAGCTAAAATGCAGTTCTTTTGATACATAAGATCTCCTTGGCATTGAAATTAGCAATGTTCCCTTTTGATTCGGCCGTGTAGTAAAGTGGATCAGAGTGGAGGCCGTGCTTCCATTGTTCGAGCGAAGTGCGTCCTTTTGTCGGAGCACCTCGATATGTCTCTTATTATTTCTTTTCCTTGCGTAGTGTTTTTTTTTGTTATTACGAGTTCTTGATTAAATTTGTTTTTAAGACCTCGTTCAGGTTTGTTTTTAGCTAAAATCATTGTATTATGAGCCGTATTTATCGATATATCAATTTCCGTTGCAATTTCTTTGTCATTTTTGCCATTGTATTATTGACTAATTCAATAATTACATTCTCGATTTACTTGTTGACAGGCCTGAAATGTTTTTATATCATATATACTTACGCACTCACTGTGATCTCCGAAGGGGGAGGCACAGGTGTAACCAATGCACCCACGTTTCGCCGAACTTATTACCGTCCCATAATGTGATCGGGGGCTAGCCCGAAGATCGAACCCGAAACCTCAACACAGTCTAACCTCGGACGCGCCACCAAGTGAATCATTTATATCCTCAAAGAATTATTACAATAGTGTATCGTCACGTTCATCACAGACAATTTGTTAATAAATTGTCCGTATTTTACTCTAAAATAAAAATATTCGGCGGTTGTTTCAACGGGGACGCCATTTTTATAAAATGGTGTCATCTAGAGACGGGTCGTGTGGGCATTACAATAAATAAATAACATTTTATTTTGATGGCACCACTTTAGAGCTGTCTGCGTTGTTATAGGCGCTGTGGGCATCACAAAACTTATCAAACAAATAAATCTGGAATATGTGCCTTTGCATGCCTTTAAATGGTTTTAGGCATAGAGTAAGAAACTTCAACAGCTGATATGATGTTATGATATCAGAGCCATCTCGGCTTTGTAATTTTTTTTTATTTCCGCACCTAGGAATATATAAATGATGCTAGCTGCTACTTTATCATAATAATAATTAATATAACACTTTATTGTTACATCACAACATATAAAACAGGTTGTATCAACTGATTTAGGTGTTACAAATTGGCGGGAGGAATAAAATCAGTTGAATTAACGGCGGTGATGTCAATAAACTTAAATAATAAGAAATACTTAAAATAATATAAATAAAAATTAATAATAACAGTCAGACATAGTCCTGACGCTAGACTAGGTCAAACGTGTATGTTGGGTATCAAGCACTACACGGGACTACTGTCCCATTACACTTAGACCCGGAATAGATATTAGTGGATCTATCAAATATTTGTCATGATGCGGGATCGAACTCGCGGACTCTCGTTTCACATCCAAGTACTCCCTGGAGGAACTTAAATAATATAAGGAAGCTTCATATTATATACATACTATCGGACTACCTATTTTGATATTATAAAAATAACTATGAGTGAGTGCCTCGTCGGGGTAGGTGGTGAAGTGTAAATAATAATACACTCGCGTTTTAACTAAATATATAATGATTAACACAATACACGACATAACAATATATAAAGTTACAATGGAAACGCGGAAGCCTTAGGGAACAAAGCCTAAGCGCACGTCCACCCCGGAAGACGGTTATAAGGGCAACTAATGAAATGTGCGGGTGGACGGGCGACGCCGCGTGCGCAGCTTGTAGGTTCGCGACCGTGGTAATAGGGGTGGCTGGACTTGTTTTGCCGCGTAATGGAATCGCGCGCTATAATACATCATTAGTATAGTAACAGTGTAAAAAGGCTACAGTATGTTAGGGTCAAATCACAATTTGTGTTTGAGATTTAGATTTAAAATCACACAAGATTTGCCTGTGATTAAAATTTGGGCACACAATGCCGAATATATTATACAAAGTCTGGAGAGATTGTGTGTTTGAAAGCGCTAATCTCTGGAAATCACGTCGGATTTGAAAAAATCTTTTTTATTTTGTACATCCTATTTATGGAGGATGGTTATAGGCTACGTAACATCACGATGACTTAGGAGACTGGAGCACATGGCTATCAAGGGGACGACGCCACGAGCAACAGTTATTCATCTTAATAAATAAAATTCCCGTGACACAATGTTGTTCCGAGATTAACTCCGAAACCGCCCAACCGGGACATTTTGTGTATGTATATGTTGATTCCAGCTTGAAGATAGAATGGTTTTAAACCCGATAGATGGCGCCGCGCTATTTTGAGATCTATTTTTTTTCGATAATTCGGTCAACATAAAAAGCATTCTTGAGAGACTATCCCGCCCACACACCCGCCATTGTAACTTTTGTTTAGCCAGAATCGTCAATGGCACTCATTTTCTCGATACCGAGTAGTGAAACTCAACGAGTTTCTGGGAATACTGAACTGTCTTTAATCCCGCAATGAAAGTAATTAATTAGAAATATAGGGAGGTGTTGAAAATATTAAAAAACGGTCTGTGGTAGGACAAAGTTTGCCCGAGGCTATTAGTAAGATTATTATATAAAAACCACTATGTTCGTACACGGAAATTTCCAAAACCACCCAACCAATTATATTTATACACTTTATATACCTACAGCGTATATAGGCGGACTTAATGCCAAAGGCATTCTCTCCCAGTCAACCTTAAGGTGGCGGAGAGAGAAGCAGGGTAGGTGCGTAAAGATAACGAATAATAAAAAAAAACATTAAATCAAATAAGGACATACATACATACCTTACATACATGCATAATAAATATAATAATATTGATAAATAAAAATCTATAAATATACACATAACATAAAGTAAGTATAAAATAAATATAATATACTATGAATTAACGAAACGAAAGAAGATTCTGCAATTCCGTCCAGAAGTAATTGCCGAACTCTTCACTTGAAAGCCAACTTGGTGGTGCACGACCTGATTTCGAAGGGGAGTGAATTCCAGAGAAGTATAGATTGAATGGCGAAAGAGGAGTGAGTGAAGTCAGAGTAGTGAGAAGGGCACTTAAGAAGGTTGCTGGATGAATGAAGGTTTCTATCGTGTGTATCAGTAAGATAGATACAAAGAGAAGATAAATAAGAAGGACGGGTAGGAGAAGTTAGTAAAGCATAAAGAGTAAGTTACTACTTACTAGAGCTCGCATTGATCGTCGCTGGCGAATGGGTAGCCATTTTTATTGGCAACGATAAGAAGAAACATGGTCATAATTTCGGAGATTAAAAATGAATCGAATACAGTTATTGAGAAGTCGGTCAAGTTTGTTGAGTTGATCTGCATTCAGATCAAAATAGCAGACATCACCATAGTCGATTACCGGAAGGATTAAGGCCTGCACAATTTTAATGTAATTTTGTGAACATATATGGCTAGTTCTAGCTTAAAAGATAGGACAGTTTTGGACCCCACAAGTCGTACTATTGTCGACATCTAAAGTTTGTTTAACGAAGATTCTGCATTGAGTCTATGGAAGGACGGCCTCAGCCCGGGGCCACTAGTAAAATAATACACCCAACAGTCACACCCATAGTTCTGACCCCACAATAGGTAAAACGTGCATCGTGGGTATCAAGAACTTCGAGGGACTACGGTCAAACAA
The DNA here is from genome assembly GCA_905220505.1 of Laothoe populi. Lineage (NCBI taxonomy): Eukaryota > Metazoa > Arthropoda > Insecta > Lepidoptera > Sphingidae > Laothoe > Laothoe populi. Next base: position 2,535,898 of record HG992156.1, read on the forward strand.
CACCCAGACCCAAAAAAATATCTATCCGACACACAAATATTTGTCTTGGTGCGAGAATCGAACCCACGGCCTCTAGTTTCACAGCTGGCTACTCGTCCGCTGTGCCACGGAGGCTCTCAATATGCCAGTATGTATAATAAAACCAAAGTAAACACATTTTACTATAGCTTAGAAGCCTGGCCTAGGCAGAATATCAGCGCAGTATTTTACAACCTGGCAAATGCTAAGCCTATGGCCTTTTTGGTCTTACTTTGGACACATGTTTTCCTACTCGAGGAGTAGTATTATACCTACTGTTAGTGTTTTTAATATGTGTTTGTGTATATGGTTTAAAGTGTTAATTTTTTTTTCCTGGCACGGCAAAGTTTCCACACTAAACCTGATGATAAGCGCAGTGCAGTCCAATCCAAGTGCAGTCCGAGCAGCGAGAGACGATCTATTCCCCGCTACTCAACACAATCATGCCGGCCTGCTTCTTAACACTACCCGCGCCATTGAAGAAGCGGTCGAGGGTCTAGTGTCAGAGTACTCAGAAGGCCTCAAAATGGCCAAACCTCGTAATCAAGGCTAGACACCCGACAAAACTCCCGACTACATAACTACACCGACTAAATAAAGTCTATTTTCTTTCTGTCTATATGATGGTTGGATTTGTTACGTATTACAAAGAGGTACGTAAATGGATTGTGAAAGTGATATAAAGACAAAAGACTTGAATAACGACTTCGGAATAAAGCCACTTGATGTATTCAAAAATGTTTATTTACGGCTACCGACTTCCCAAAGGACGTGAACACCTGATAGGCCGAGATAGCGTGACAGTATTCTACCTTCTTATAATGACACTGTAAAAAAGATATATTTTAAGGGGTTTTCGAACAATAGCAACACTTTGGGGTAAATAAGATTGGTTATGAAATATTTTTCTATGTCAAGACACGTGTAGGTGTTTTAGGAAGGTACTGATATTCCTATTTTTATTTCGGTTTCGTGATTGAATTAAAACTAGTAGGTAACCAGTTAAAACCAGTGGGTATACTGGTTACACCTCTGCCTACCCCTTCGTTGATTACAGGCGTGAATGTATATGTATGTAATTTTACGGATTTTAATATCACAACATGAGCATATTTTACTTTTTTTGAGTCCACCCCGTGACCCTTCATGGTCATGGCTGTAAAGTTTTCGAAACGTCTCGACTAAAGTAAAATAAACCGCGTTCTAATCCGCAAAATTTGTTTTATGATTAGATATAATCATATATTTGTCTCAATTTGGTTCCAAAAGTAATTATGCAGAGTTAAAATAACCAGCAACCATTTTTACACAATCTAGTAAAACCTCCACGGTAACTGGAATTTGCGTAAAAAATGTGTACTGAAAATAAAATAACCGTTAAACACGGTATTACACTGGGTATTAATATTAACGATTAGATTGTTGTCACCAGCTCCTGGTCTATAAACAGGGCACAAAGGAAATTGTTTTGCGCCGCTCAAAAAGAAAGTAAAACGGTTGAAAGTTGAGAGTTAATTTATTTCGAAGTTGTTTGTCCGTAATTTGTTGTGGCCGCGTCCTGAGGGCACACGCCTGAGCACGTTGGTTCAAACTTTTGTGTTTCAAAATTTTACCTACTTGAAGGTGCAAGAACAAACTAGAAGGCGTGTGTAATCTGATATACTCAGCCTGTTGCCGTCCACTGTTGGACGTAAGCCTCCCCAAGTGAACGCTAACCATCCCGGTCTTGGGTAGCCCGCATCCTTCGACTACCCGCCACCTTCTTCAAGTCGTCGGTCCTTCGTGCAGCAGGGCGTACCACACTACGTTTGCCTAAACACGGTCTCCACTCCAACTTATGTCTGCTCCATCGTCCATCTGTCCTTCTGCAGACGTGACCAGCCCACTTCCACTTCTGCATGCTAATTTTGCGAGCTATATCTATGACTTTGGTTCTCTGGTTTTGTTTTATCTCATGACTATCACATATAAATAAAATCCTCCACTCACTAGCTTGCGTTCTTATAAATACACCCAACAGTCATACATATACTCCTGACTTTACACTAGGTCAAATCTGTATCGTGGGTATCGAGAACTACAAGGGACTACAGTCCCACAATATCTAGATCCCAAACAAATATCTGTCTGTCAGAAAAATATTTGTCTAGTTGCTCCATGTATTTTATACCTTTTCTATCAAAAATAACTACCACGCAAGCGAAGCCGCGGGCAAAAGCTAGTAGGTTCATATTCCCAAATTCTACAAACACGGCTTCTGGTTTGTTGTGTATTTACAGGTGTAAGGAACCTTTCTTAAACGGAGTTTAAAACTCGCCACAATCATTTATTTCTCGCCACATTCACTTTCCTCTAATCTGAGTTGTTTTCCGAGCAATTCATAATTTTACCGCGATATATTATTTTGTTTTAAGGTACTAATTGTTCAAGCAGTAAGTACGGAAGGAACTTACAAAAAATTGTGATAACATTTATTTATTAATTACTTTAGAATGTAAGCGATTAATACAATAATAATATTATAAAATAATATCGACCCAATATTATACACTATCCCACTGCTGGGCACGAGCCTCCTCTACTAATGATGCGGATCGGAAGACATCACACACCTTCGAAAATCTTATGTATCATTGTTAGAAATATAGGTTTCCTCACGATGTTTTCCTTCACCATTACAGTAACAATAGTTAGCGGGTGGTAGGATATTCATATCCGCCCGGATAGCAACCAACATAGTGTAAAACCCGCCATATTGGCACAGCAAGTATGTCTTGTCGTATGTGCGTGTCTTACTGTCGGGGGTCTAAAGTTGGGATACAATGTTTGGCCGTTTTGTGGCCTTCTGAGTACTCTGACCCTAGACCCTCGACCGCTTCTTCACCTTCTTGCCCATGGCGTAGTGTGAACAAGCAGGCCGGCATGATTGTGTTGAGTAGCGGGGGATAGATTGTCTCTCGCTTCTCGATACTCTAATTGGACGGCACGGCGCTTAACATCAGGTGCAGTGTAGTTACTTTGCCGTTCCAGGATAAAAAAAAGGTCTATGCCATTTCGCGACTTCCATCTAGGTAGCTTTACTACTTCCTATAAGGCTATTGCAGCTTTTTACAACATATACACTCAGGCCTGTAATCTCCGATGGGGTAGGCAGATGTGTAACCAGTACACGCCCACTTTTCGCCGAATTTATTATGGTCCCATAACGTGATAGGAGGCGAGTCTATCGCCGTACCGGGCACAATTTCAGATTCCGAGATGATACTGAGTATTTCTAAATAGATAAACCCAATATCACTTTACCCGACCCGGGCATCGAACCCGGGACATCAGCACAGCATGCGCAATTACAACTGCACCAAAAGCAACAAAGCTTTTTACTTATATATAAGTAACCTATAAATATAAAATATGATATCCATGACTATGTAATAGGGTAGTTGACAGTAAGCGAAAACTTGATAGAATTTTGTTTTTTATAATAGTTTTAGTATAAAAATATCTAAAATGAAACCAATTTGTTAAATTATATGTGATTATTAATTATTTTAAAGAAAAAAATATGCAAAAATAATGGAATTTGTCACGTGACATGAAACACCCATCAGTCATCTATGACGTCACCGTCACCGAAACATCTAAAACGCTGAGCCAAACATCTATTAGTTTTGCGGATGATCACGTCACACGAGAGGCTATGACAGTTGGTAGCATTTTGGTGGGAAAAATAAAGTTTATAGAAATGCAAATTAAATCTTGAAATCTTATGTTTTATGTTTATTAATGATAATATTTTAATATAGACCATGAAGTATAAAATAAAACGGTTTCCCAAAAGCAGTCAACTAGCCTATTGAAGCCAAAATATCACAGTCCGCTACGTCGCCGACCAGTGAGCCTTAAGCGCCTTATTACCGCGTAATATGACGCCCTGATACTGTAATTTTCTTGAACATATTTTCATCAACAGGGCAGATTTTATTTATACCCACTCTCGGGTGCGCTTCCTCGAAATATCATTTTATAGTAATTAGATTTTAGTATCGACATGCCTTGTAACACGGTTTTACACCTGGGCTTAAATCAGTAAAAGTAATTTCAACTTTATTAAAATCCTAATATGGCTGATGTTTTAAAGCTCTGATGGCGTGATAAAACTGGACTTACGGTTTTAGGAGCTGTTGTAGTGAATGAGTAATAAAAGAATAATTTTAGTCTAGTTACTGTGGGCCTTCAAAATAAACTCGTATAAAAAAGTAGGTAAAGTCCAACCGTATTTGATAGCGTCAGCGGGAGAGTGGCTGTGAAACAAGGCCGCGGGTTCAATTCCCGCTCCAAGACAAATGTTGATCCACAAATATCTGTTACGGGTCTGGCTGTTGTGAGACCATAATGCATCGTAGTCCTTGACCCACGATATAGGTTTGACAAAGGGGTCAGGACTATGTGTGTGAATGTAGGATGTATTCATTTGTTACAATGGGCCAATAATGACGAATATGCGTAGCCGATGTATATCCAGTGGAGACAGGTCAGTATAATGCCGGCGACCGAGGTGAAACTTGTAATTTTTAATACTGGCACCTCATTGACCATACTTCACCTGATGGTAAGTGTAGCGCCGTCCAGTTAGAGTGTCAACTAGGGAGAGAAAATCTTTCCCTCGCTACTCAACACAATCATGCCGGCCTGCTGTGTAGCTTCTTCACACTACTGCTAAAGGACCCAGGATCATAGGAAGGATGGAACACAGTAGCTAGCACACTGTTCCCAAGCATGATAGTGCGGCAAAAATACGAATTTGCGAACCTCTTGGTTCGGGTCGGGTAGTAGACACCACGAAGCTGTCATTTGAATTTGGACCATATTTTAGATCAGTATAGTCCTTATCTATGTAGAAACAATGACCATTCAGAATTCAGCGATGAGATGAGCTGAACAAGCGAGCGTCAATGTCCATGTTTGTTTTTTAGTTTATGCTGCACTAACAAAGGTCCAATGAAGTACTTTGTTGTACTATGGTAAAGTTGGTGGGTTACAACAGCGTATACTAAGCTGGTACCCGTCCCACCGCTTTTATTTAATTTTATTTCTCTTGTTTCTGTAAATATGTGTCTGTATATATAAAAGAAGAAACTGACTGACTGACTGACTGATCGATCAACACACAGCCTAAACGGCTGGGGTTAGAGACTTGAAATTTTGACAGTAGGTACCTTTTATCACGTAGGCATCCACTAAGGAAGGGTTTTTGGAAATACCACCCCTAAGGGGGTAAAATAGGGGATGAAAGTTTGTATGAAAATCCGTCATTTTTGAAGTTAAATTCATGAAAATTAGTATTTGGTATTTTAGTTAAAAATAAAAAATATATGTTTCAGGATTTTTGGCAATTCCGCCCCTAAGGGGGTAAAATAGGGAATGAAAGTTTGTATGAAAATCCGTCATTTTTAAGTTAAACGCATGAATATTGGTATTTTGTATTGTATACTTTTTCTCCCAAACATGATCTCCACGCGGGCGGAGCTGCGAGCAACAGCTATTGTTGGATAAATAAATGGTTTATGGTTTGAGTAATATTCCCGAAACCTATAAAGTACCGATCACAAGACATTCCGTAATAGATTTTATAGTATTGTTTAAAATTCAGATGCCGAAGCGAAAACGTGACGAAAATATCTCGCAGTCATGATTGGGGTTTAATGCGAATAGCTATGTAGACTCGTTGATGTCCCGGGCAGACGTTGTCTTGTCAAAGAACGCCTTCTATGTAGATAAAAATTATCTCGACATCAGCGCCACCTATCGGGCCTAAAAAATCCCTCAAGCTGGAACCATACATTCACAAAATTTTATTGAAGTCAGTGGGCGATTTTGATTGGTGTGTACGAACATCGTGACATGTGTTTTTTAAATAATAAGCAAATGCTGGTCGTTATACTCATCACTTAAGAGCGACTGGACTGATCTCGATACACATACATACTTGTAAACTCACGCCTGTAGTCCCCGAAAACCGAATGTAACCAGTACACCCACTTTCCGCCGAATTTCGGTCCCATAATATGATAGGGGGCGAGCCTATCGCCATACCGGTCACAGGTTCCAGACTCCGGGCTAATACTGAGAATTTCTAGATAGAAATACCCAATACCACTTTACCCTTTTTTTTTTTTTTTGTTGTCGCGGGGAAAGCGTTTTATTACTGCCGCCCGCTCCGGGGGGAAGCGGAATAAGAATAAAACGGTTATGCTGGACTAGCCGGTCTTACGACCCAGCATCCCCCTCGCCCGGATGATGGCTATCCGGGCAGCCGCTGGGCCGAGTCCCTACCCCCTATGTACACCCCACCCGACACTACCAGCTAAAACCCCGCGGTGGCCTTCTTCGGCGCTTACGGAGCGATCCCGGGGTATTCTAAGGAGTGCTAGAATTGCTGCCGGAACCGCCCCTGCGCGGTGCTGCGTTGCAGCCCATCTCCATGGGAGGGCTTAGAAGCCCCCGCGCACCGAACAACGACAGCGAACGAGGCCTTACCACACGCGCTGCCGTCCATCTCGGGGTCGCACGATGCTCCGAAACTGGGAGTGCATCGATTCGGGCTGACAGCCCCCCGCTGCGAGCCCGCGACCCCCGATGGCCCCAATTAGTCGCCTCGTACGACAGGCAGGGGTTACCGTGGTGGAATTCAAACGCCCCCGTTCCACAGGGCGGGAGACCCCGGTCAGTCGTCCACCCGGCGCCTCCTACGTCTTCTCTGGCGGCGGGAGGGATCATTTCGTTCCCGATCCCTCTCGGCACTCTCCTTCTGCGAGATGACGCTCTCGCAGAAGTGGGCCACCGCACGCCAGGACCTCCGGCTGGCGACCATGGACGACACCACGGCCGGCAGCGAGAGGTCTCCTCCGACGACTGCTCTGAGAGCGCTGCGCTCTTCCTCCCAGGCTGGGCACTCCTCCAACGTGTGTTGGGCCGTGTCCTGGTGGCAGTTGCCACAATGGTGGCACACGGCAGACACCTCCTCTCCGATCTGACACAGGAACGAACCGAAACACCCGTGGTCCGTCAGTACCTGCGTCAGCCGGAAAGTTGGCGCACCGTGGCGCCTGTCTAGCCATCTCTTTAGGACAGGACGCACTGCCACGACGGTCCTCAAGCCCGCACTTGGGCTTTCCAGCCTGGTATGCCACTCCTCCACAGCGGTTCTGCGAAATCGGGCCGCAATCTCCCTCGGGGCCAGTCTCACCTGACGGCGACTGGACGCCTCCTCCCGCCAGAAGAACGCGGACGAGAGGAGTTTTGCGTCCAACTCCCAAGGGAGGGTGCCGGCCAATACGCAGGCCGCCTCGTGGGAGACCGTGCGGTAGCCCCTTACTATTCGCTGCGCCAACAAACGCTGCGGTTTGCGCAGCAAGGCGACGCAGCGGGGTTTCAGGGACTGGGCCCATACGGGACATCCGTACAGGGCCATTGACCGCACGACTCCAGCGTATAAACTTCGGCAAGGGCTATTAGGTCCCTCCAGGTTCGGCAGCAGGCGTCCGAGCGCGCCCGCCGCCCGCACCAATTTCGGCGACAACTCCTTGAAATGGGCACGGAAATCCCATCGGCTGTCCAGAATCAATCCCAAGTACTTCATTGTACAGCCGATGGGAATCCGCACCCCCTCCACATTGATGTGGGGCATTAAAGGTGGCCGAATCCGAGGACCGTGAAAGTAAAGGGCCTCGGATTTGTTCAGGGCCACCTTAAGGCCCAGTCGCCGAATCCTGCCCACCACCTGTTCGGTTGCGAACGAGGCGAGCAGGGTGGCCTCCTGGAAAGACCTGGCTGTCGCTGTTACTAGCGTGTCCTCTGCATAACAGACGACAGCGACGCCTCGGGGATTGGTACCACGGAGCACCCAATCGTAGCCGATGTTCCACAAGAGAGGGCCCAGGACTGAGCCCTGTGGAACACCGCAGGCCATCGCTCTTCGGTGCCACCTGTCGGCGCCTGGATACACTATGTACCTGTCTGAGAGATACGAGCGCACCAGACGCCGGAGATACGGTGGCACCACGTGGTACCGCAGTGCTTCCAGTATGCAGGCCCAGGGCAGGGTGTTAAACGCGTTGGCGATGTCTAGAGACACCGCCATCACCACTTCACCCCGAGCCACTGCATCCTCCGCTTGTGCCTTAACCCGCAAAATCGCGTGTACTGTCGATCGGCCTTGCCGGAACCCGTACTGACACTGTGCCAGGTCCGGCCCGACCCCTTAAAGATGCTCGACGAGGCGAGCGTGAATGATACGCTCGAAGAGCTTACAGACCTCGTCGAGCAACACGATGGGCCGGTAGGCCGATGGCGACTCTGCGGGCCGCCCCTCCTTCTTGAGCAGGACCAACTTCCCAGTTTTCCACTGAGACGGAAAACGGCCCTGCTCCAGGCACGCGGAGAACAGGCCACGGAGCCTAGTCCCCAGATGCTCGACGGCTAACACCCACGCACGTCCGGGGATACCGTCGAGACCCGGGGCTGTTTTCTTGCCCCGCAACCGAAGCACCACCGCCCGAAATTCCTCGAGCGAAACCTCCGAAATAACACTTGCCGAACTCAACGACGATGGCGTCGATGGATGTGACGCCATCGGTGGGGGAGTGACATCTTCAGTGGCAGGGAACAAAGCTGCGACGACCTCTTCCACTAGGTCGCCCCGGAGACTCTGCGTCAGTGGGGGCGCCCACGGGCGATATCTCCTCATCGCCACGCGATATGGACGCCCCCAAGGGTCGTTATCGAGCGTTCCCCGGAACTCCTCCTGAGCTGCAGACTTTGCCCTAGCTATCGCCACGCGCAGCGCTCTCTTAGCCTCCCTGTGGAGGCCGTGAAGCAACCGCTCCTGGTCCTCGTCACCGGGAAGACGGATTCGGCGACGACGGTGCCTGGCGAGACGACGGAGGGCGGCCACGCAGGAGATACGTAACCGCGTGAGTTCCGCCGACCACCAGAACACCTGGCGCTTCTCGGGAAGACGTCGGGCTCGGGGCATGGCCGGCGGGCAATAGCTGGGGTGGCGAACGTGACGTCCACCACTGATCCGCCATTATGCCGCACGCACGTGTTAACCGACCCGCGATTCACGACGGCCAGGTTGGCCGAGATCGGCCTCACCGCGCCTGCTGGTGACCGACGAACCCCAAGCCAGAGACTTGGCGTTGAAGTCGCCTGCAACGAGAACGGGGCGAGGCTGACTGTCTTGCACCACCAGAGCCCCTAGCCGAGTGAGAAAGTGCTCGAACTCGGCCAGGGATCTATTGGGGGAGAAATACACACCCACAATCCAGACCCCCCCCAATAGAACCGCCACACATCCCGACCCCTTCGCTACTTTTTCGAAGGGCGGGGAGCCGGCGGCGCCCCGAGTGATGACGGCCACCAAACCGTTAAGGTCCCCTGCCCAGTCTTCCCTGGGGGGAACAAAATATGGCTCGGCAACCACAGCCACTTGTATTGCCACTGCGCCATGCTCTGGACTAGCAGGTCCTGAGCCCTGGCGCAGTGATTAATGTTCGCCTGGAGGAAACGTTGCGCCATATTAATGGGCGATCTCCATCTGGTCCTCTATGGGGAGCGCTGTTGGCTGGGCCACAACCCCCCTCCCCCGACCACGGTTTACGTGGCGGGGGCGGGAGGAGGCGACACATGTCTTGGCGCCCACCTGGTGCCCCGCGGGTTTACCTGCATCAGCGCAGACTGCGCAATGCGGCTCCGCGGAGCACTCCTTGGCCTTGTGGCCCAGTTTACCGCAGCGGTAGCAGACGCCGCTGCGGTCACACTCTTCGGTGCACCGTGCCCGCACATGTCCCCTGTGCAGGCAGCGGTAGCACCGCATGGGCCTCGGCTCAAGAAGCTGGACGCGTGCTGCTACCCAGCCAATCAGCACACGGCCCGAACCTAAAATTTTGTCAGCGACCTTGGCGGGGCAGCGCACCCACACCGCACCAAGGCCCGACCGGTCGGGGCGGATCTCCCCGACTTTAAAATTTTCCACCGCATTGCTACCCCCTGCTTTTGCGAAGGCCGAAGCGACTATCTCCGGGTCGGCAGACGCATCCAACCCGGATACTCGTAGTTCCGCGGTCTTGAATGGGCGGGAAACACGGACATCGTCCGCCATTTCCGTCCCGCAGAACACCTCCCGTACTTTGTTGGCGAGGGAGTCGGCCCTCGCTTCAGACTCCGGGCCGGGTACCTCGTACAGGTACCCGCCTGTCGCCATTAGGCGAGCTCGCATCTCGGCAATGCCAAGACCGGCCAGATCAATGGATCGCTGGACCTGACGCAGCACATGGGCGTACGTAATGCCCCGCGCCAACCCCTCAGGTGTCACCGTCAACGTGACGGCTGCCTTACGAGGCAGGTGAATCCGTGGCCTTGGCCGATCCGGCTGCTGCTTCGGTGCGGAGGCAGCAGTACTCGGCAAGGCCTGGGGATTCTTTTTCCCCTTTTTGGCCACGACATTCCACCCCTCCTCCATCGACGCAGGAGCGGGGGCAGCGGCCGGGGCACACAGGGTGTTTGGGCCCGTGGAGCGACATGCCCTTTTTTATTTCTTTTCCCCCCCCTGCGGGACTTACTCTGGGGAGGTAGTTGGGACGTGGCGGACGTCGATGGTACAGGCCCAGCCACAACAGCAGGAACGGGTCGAGAACCAACATTAGGGGTGGGCTGGGCATTGCTTTTGCCCTTTCCCTGCCCCTTGCCCTTCGGGGTGGCTGGTGGACCAGCACCACCTGTTTGGGCTTTCGAGGGCCCGGCGACAGCGACAACTTTGCCACTGTCGGCAGCTAGCGGGGGCCGCATGATGGGCTCCGGGGGCAGTCTCGAGCATATTGCCTCCAAGCGCACGTCTAAAATATTAAGCAGACGGCGCTCGAGTTGCTTTTCCCCCTCTGCCTGACGGGCCGCCGGTATCGACGGTCCAATTGATTGGACCATTGCGAGCATTCTTTGCATGGTCTTCTCTTGGTCTGCCAGGGAGGCCTTAAGAAGGGCAATCTGTTGCGCCATTGCCGCTTTCTCGGCCTCTAACCTGGTCACGTCAGCAGAGGCTGACTCCTCCGCCCTCTCTACCAGTTCATTGGCCGCGAGATTAAGCCTCCGCTGCTCTGTCCCATTTAGATGCCGGGACTTTTTTGCCACATCCCGGATAATTTCTGACAGCTGCAATCGCCAGTCACGGCCATCAGCTGTCGCATTAGTTATTATCATCGGCGTGGTGTCTTCGTTAGGCACCACAGCCGGACTTGCTGAGAGAGCAAGGATTTTCTGCGCTGGTTCGACATCACTGTCACTTGTAGCCGTGTCCAGTTGCCGATCTCTCAACGCCCGCTTTGAGCGCGTCATTACGCCGCTCGTTCCTTCCTTGGCCTTGGGAGCCGAGATAGTTGAAGCGGCTTCAACAGTCGCCTTCTTTGGCTTACTCCCAGTTTCGTCCAAAGGGCCAGGGTCGCCAGCGTCCCCTGGGATACATGTTTTCTCCACCGAATCGTCTTTTGTTTTTTTAATAATTGTTTTCATGATTGAACCCACGAGTATGGGGGATATAAACGGTCCGCCCAGCCAGAGCCCCCTGTAGCTGGGTAAGCAAATTCTGCACGGGGTTCAGCACGTTCCCCGCCGGGGTTCGCACTAGAGACCGAACTACCCATCGGCCATGCATCCCCTCACGGTGCGCCGCCGCTTGGGATTCGGGGTGACTTTTTATAGAGGTTTTCTACCTCGCGGCCCGGGAGGTTAAGCCAAGACCCTCGGTCCAGTCGGAGCGCGAGACATGACCACAGACCTCCAGACCAGATTACGATTTACGACGGTGACAGCAGGAAAGAGCGTCCTCCCTACTGCCCGCTCGGCGGCGGGGTGAGCGCACACCGAGCCCGCCGACACTCCCGAGACAGAACTCGGGAGTAGCTCAATAAATGAGCACGGACTTCTGATTGAAGGCCGCCGCAACAAGCGACAACCGTCAACCACTTTTTGTCAGGATATCGGCCGTCGGTCAACGTGACCGCCGTTGCCCAGGGTGCACCACGTGGAGGTTTCCTGACTTCGCACCCCAATACCACTTTACCCTGCCCGGGGATCGAACCCGAGACCTCAGCACAGCAGACATAACGCATGTGCAATTACAAGTGCGCCACCGAGGCAGTCATCTGATCTGGATATGTTTGTAATAGTCCAAATAATATAATAATTTGTCGGAGTGAGAACCGTAGATTTGTAGATTTCTGTACACCCGGCGATATGTGCGACAACACACACTTTTACCTTACCTTATGCTCTAAAACATACTTCAACAGACACTCTTTCTCTACCTGGCCGGCCGCGGCACAGCGTTTACCATCAGGTACAGTGTGGTCATTTTACCAGAATAAAATAAAAGATATCATAATAATACAAATTTTGTTTATTTCCTTCCTTATAATCTCTATAATAATAATAATAATAATTGTTTATTTCCACATAATAGTTACATGTATTCTTAACTATATATATCAACATATTTTCATGTAAACTAAAATTTCTGTATCTGTACTAAGCTATAAGCTTATATCATGATGTACCAGATTATATTTCGATAATAAATTATACAAATCGATTGTCAATATAAATTATTACATTATTATCGAAAATACAATTTTAAAAGAAGTCTATGAAGTACAAGATACGTCGTATAAACGAGCAATTTATAACCCGCCGCGGGCGTCCGTTGATAAATTCGCCGAATAAAGCAAAAAACAGAATACCTATCCAAGGCATTATTGCGGTCGCATCCTTTTGTTTCACTCTCATTGAATACAATACATTATATTTATGACAAAACTGTGCGTGTGAATTATCACCGGTGAATGCTTTTTAAAAATATATTGTTCAGTTTTGAAGAATCATTTTCGTATTTTAAATGTTATTCCGATCTAGTTTCTGTTTTAAGAATGACACAATTACACAACGTTAATCATGAAATATAAACCAGCCGGCCTAATATGCGTGCCACGACATATATCGAGAACGACTAAACAACGACGTAGATAAGTTGTCGTAGTTGTTTCATATCTCGATTTCGTTAACATGCGCGCTACCATCGACAAGTTTCTCGTTGAAGACATAAGTCTCATCTAACAAATCAAATTACTTTATTCTATGTTTATTTATCTATGTACAGAATATCGAAGTCAAATATATTTTTACATGGGTCGAAAATCTATAAAATTGTTTGGTCATGTGAAGGTTTGTTGACAAACTTACCCACAAATAACAAAAATTACTATTATCTCTACTTTCGACAAAACAAGTCGAGAAAAATGAACCCGCATGTTAACGTCGGTAGACTATAGACATAGATGACTTTTTGTCGTGTTTTAGAGACGACAAAATTTTACCGACGTGCGCATCTTAGCCCGGCTAAAGTAGATGAAGATAAAACGCATTTTTAAATTACACACACATTAATAGCAAGTTATAGTTAATTCATCAAAGGTTTTAACAAATTGGTTTTCGAAAACGTATGCAACAATTAAGATTTTTCTTTAATCTGGCACGGCAAAGTGACCCAATTTGACAGCTTCCGTGACGCAGTAGGCGAGTAGCCGGCTGTGAAACGAAAGACCGTGGATTCGATTCCCACACCGGGGCAAATGTTTGTGTGACAGACAGACATTTGTGTCTGGATCTGGGTGTTGTGAGACCGAAAGTCTCTCGAAGTCCCTGATACCCACAACATAAGACTGGTATCTTAGCGTGGGATCGGGGCTATGTGTGACTGTGGTATGTTTGTCACACCGTGATCACAGGACTATAGAGCCAACCGAAGCCGAAGCCAACACGTAGAGGTTCGTTTGGCAATTTTGATTTAATTTTGTGATTTGACATACCTATTATCAAACCAGATGGTAACCGCAGTACCGTCCGTGGCGGAATAACTCAAAATATCTCGCTAAGGAAATTGAACTTGAAATGGGCAACACTTACAGAAGTAGGTAATGAAGTATATATGTCACACGGTTATTGATGATTACACAGCGTATCGGTCACGCGTGGGGGCTTGGGGGCGAGGGCCGTCGGCTCGCCCCCTGCCCTCGCCGGGCTTCCTACTCGTAAATATTCAGGGCCTAACGACCAACGCTCCTATACATCAAAGTCGCGTCGACTTTCACACACCACTGGCTAACCTGCTGTTTTCTAATGCACTCTGATGTTTTCACTGTATTAACCGGAACCCTTTGGACCCAGATTTTCAGATTTAAAAGATCGTATGTATATAAACATTATAATGGTTTATAGATACTTTTGATTATTGAATTGGAGGCAATAGCGTCACATTGAGATATAAGGTTTTGAGTGATATTGTTGATGGCATCATAATTATTTTACTAATATTTGTATATTGTCCCACTGCTGGGTACGGGCCTCCTCTACTAATGAGAGGCCTTAGTCCTTAGTCTACCACTCTGGCCTAATGCGGGTTGGTAGAATACTCACTAAAGTATCGTTCTTGGTTGTATCCTCTCTTCATCCAGTGACACGAATGAAACTAAAACAAACACGAATCGGAAATTAAATGAGATATGTTTGAATAAATTTACGCCGGATTAGTATGCATGAAAGTGGATGAAAGGGTTCCTAGTTGCGGTTTAAACGGAAACTAACGTGTACCGAACATTATGTTATCATGTATGTATCAAGTTAGGCGTAGTGCGAAGAAGCTACACAGCAGGCCAGCATGTTTATGTTGAGTGGCGGGTGACTCATGTCTCACGTTACTTGATACTTTAACTGGACGGTACTGCACTTATCATCAGTTGCAGTGTGGTCATTTTGCCGAGCCAGGATAAAAAAAAGTAGCTTAGATAGTTGTATAGGGCTCTGTGGCGCAGTGAGTGACATCAGAAACTAGACGTGAGTTCGATCCCTGCACAAATATTGGATCCAAAAATGACTAGTGCGATCGACAGACGAGCTTTTTTTATCCTAGCACGGCAAAGTGACCACACAGCACCTGAAGGTAAGCGCCTTTCAATTAGAGTATCTAGTAGCGAGAGACGATGTAGTCCGCTACTCAACACAATCATGCCGGAAAATGAATAAGTAAACTTTGTTTAAACTCACACACGATATATTTTTCTAAGCAGGGTGCGGGCACTTTGATACATTACGCGGCCGTTTAAATAATGACCCGAGGAAATAGTTAATTGCAGTGATTATGAGTCTCGTGGCTAATCTTTAAAGCGCTTTGTCCAGTTCCACCCTATTATTTACTGCATAGAATGTAAACTATCTTATAATAATAATAACAATACTAGTCCTGTATTAAACATTGTCCCACTACTGGGCACGGGCCTCCTCTACTAGTGAGAAGGGTTAGGCCTAAGTCTACCATGCTGGCTTAATGCGGGTTGGTAGACTTCACATACCTTCGAAATTCGTATAAGAATTCTCAGATATGCAGGTTTCCTCACGATGTTTTCCTTCACCGTTAGCAAGCGATAATTATCATTTAATACACACATAATTTTAGAAAAGTCAGAGGTGTATGCCACTTGGGTTTCGAACATACAACATTCGTCTTGGCAGTCCGTACGGCAACCAACTAGGCTATTGCTGCATCCTTAAACTATCTTATGCAATTCGGAATTAAAATATACACATTTTGGTTTCATCAATAATATTTATATAATATTATTTAATTGCTTTAATATTAAACAATATTGAAATAATAATCATCATGGGACGGTAATATTACGGCGAAATGGTGTACGGGAAATGGCGTGAATGCATACACATAAGTATTCAAAAATTATCCGCTCCCAATCCCCGCACCGAGACAAATGTTTGTGTGATCTACAAATATTCATTAAGGGTCTGGGTGTTTTTGAACCGTCGGTCTTGATACCCACGATACACGTTTGACCTAGTGTAGGGTCAGGACTATGTGTGTGACTGTTGGGTGTATTTATTATTATTAATATCGTGTTACATAACGTGTCGAAACTGTCGCGCTTATACTAAGCCGGTTGACCGATAGGCATCACTAACAATCAGGTGACCCACTTATGCGGTCACTTGGTACAAAAAATACACTAGTAACGCGTTCCACCTTAGTCCGGCACTCGAGATCATAACCCATAACTCATAATAATATGTCATAAGATTTGAGCCTCAATAAATGGCACTCATTCTACAGAGGATAAGCGCGGCTCAAACGCGATAACTGCGAGTGGATCCGATCAAATCAGTTAAATGTAGCTGTAAATTGGCCGGTTCCATTTGAGTGATATTGAGTAATGGCCAGCGCACGGATATTGATGCGTGGATCGGGCCGCGCCTGTCTCCCGCCGATGTGATAATTTGTCAACAGCCAATGTCATAGAAAAGGTTAGAAAATTCACACACGGGCCCAACCCACGCTAATAATTGTGTTGAGTAGCGAGGGATAGACTGTCTCTCGCTACTTGATACTCTGGACGGCATTGCGGCTACCATCAGATGCAGTGTGGTCACTTTGCCGAGCCAGAATAAAAAATATAATCAGATCCATAATTTACTTCCATGAATTTGTAAATTTTTAGTTAAATGATAACTATTCTAATAATTTACAGATAGATTCAGGTAGTATGCTTATCACAATACGCACACCAATGCAAATATATTCTAAATAGTTATTTAATAATAATAAAAAATGCCTCGGTGGGGAGTTTTGTTATCCTGGCACGGCAAAGTGACCACACTGCACCCGATGGTAAGCGCAGTTCCGTCCAATTAGGGTATCGAGTTGCGAGAGACAATCTATCCCTCGCTACTCAATTAACTAACGCATGCGCAATTATAACAGCAAGAGTTATAATTGCGCACGTACTGGTTACATCTTTGCCTACCCCTTCGGGGATTACAGGCGTGAGTGTATATATGTACTCCTAACCATAGATTTAAAGAGTTTCCCACTACTCTCATTTTATCAGATATGTACTAAGCTAAAAGCAGTAAATGTGAACTTATGCGTTACATTGTTGAAAATAACAGACGTGTCTCATCTCAAACGAAACAAGAATCTGTTCTCTTACGTAGTGTTCAAACCACAGACAAATAAACATACCAATATTTTTGCAAGAAAGTATTAATACTTTTCAAATATAGAATGTCCAAAAAGATGTATAAAATACTTAGTTAAGAGTGTATCCCTCACTAATTTGCTGGTGGTAGGATATTCATATCTGCCCGGATAGCGATCGTACACAGGGTGTAAAACCCGCCATAGTGGCACACGCAAGTGTGTCACGTTCCAGGATCAGTCAGTGTACATCCGGTTTTTGTCGGGGGTCTAGAGTTAGGCTATGATATTTGACCGTATTGCGATCTTCTGAGTACTCTGACACTAGACACGAGAAGCAGGCCGGTATGATTGTATTGAGTAGCGGAGATAGATTGTCTCTCGCTACTCGTTACAGAAATTGCACGGTACTGTGCTTACCATCAGATGCAGTGTGCAGGTGATATGTTTCTAATCGCCACCTCATTACATGGTACTTTCATATGTACCCCCCATTTGCAACAGCCTGTTATTTATTTCATAAAAATGATCATAATGGTTTCTTACATTTACGCGAATATTATACATCGAATAAAACTAATTTTACGGATTATATCGCGGTTTATTTTACTTTTTTAACCCGACGTTTCGAAGCCTTACAGCCTTCATGATTACGGGCAGACTGAGTCGTATGTCATCACGAAAGTAAATAAATGACTGGTATCTAACATGGCGTCTTAGAAGTTTATTAGTCTATGGTGAAATCTGAAGGCACGTCCACACGTGCGCCGTTAGCCGCTGCCCGGTGCCCTCGCATTTTATTACCGACGCATTAAAGCGGATTAAGTTCTCTTACATTTCAAACTTATACTATGCGTATCTCTAAATAACATTATTGCCGCACCAATATCCTTATACTCCATAATTTGATAGATCATATTTTTAGAAACAAATAAAAAACATATAATAATAATAATACACTTAAAAGTCACACATAGTTCTGACCCCACACTAGGTAAAACCTGTATCGTGGGTATCAAGAACTACGAGGGACTACGGTCCCACCACACCCAGACCCGAAACAAATATCTGTCTGTCACACAAACATTGGCTCAGTGTGGGAATCGAACCCACAGCCTCTCGTTTCACAGCTGGCTATTCGCCCGCTGCGCCACGGAGGCTGACAATATTAATTACGTAATTAAAATAGTCAGCGGCTCCAGGCTTGTTATTT
This sequence comes from Laothoe populi, assembly GCA_905220505.1. Taxonomy (NCBI): domain Eukaryota; kingdom Metazoa; phylum Arthropoda; class Insecta; order Lepidoptera; family Sphingidae; genus Laothoe; species Laothoe populi. The sequence goes on from HG992156.1 coordinate 2,554,218, forward strand.
TTTTTCTGATTAAATCAAATACTACATTAATTTTGTTATCGTCGTAATAAACAAGAATTAATTTTGAACAAAAAAAACTAAAATAACGCATCCGTGTGCATAAAATTACATTCACCAACATTACACTTAGTATTTTATTTAAAATAGGAATTACAAAATTGCAAATTCGAAATATAAAATCTTGAGGCGAAAATGAAATAGACTAATTGCAACGTACAGACACGGCAACGAGTAAAAGTAAGCTCGAACGGTACATGAGGCTCGGCGATTCCATAATCAACTGCCAGCTGTAATATGATTTGCCGCTGTGCGCTAATGAACGTGTATTTTGTTTCATCTGCCGCGAGTAAAATGTAACGCTTAAAATCATACGTACGCTCACCTGCACTAATATTATGACACCAACATTGCTTCCAAATGGAATTACTGCAATACACAATGAATATCTTATTGATATTGCGCTTACCGTCAGGTGCAGTGTCGTCACGTTGCCACACCAGAATAAAAATAAACTAAAGACACTTCCGTTCTTGCATCCCAAAATTATATGAAATTTCTTCTAAAACATATTAAAAAAAATATTGATCATGTAGGCATATAAAAGGCACTTATGACAAGTCAAAACACAAATGGAAATTCTCCTGGCCCGTCTGCTCGTCTGTTTGTCTAGGCATTAAAAAAAAATTAATCTGATTCTCCAAAGGATTAGACAGTGACGCAACTCTAAACCCATGGAAGACTTAGCTTATTTCCACGCCATGTGATAGGGATTTTAGCCACATCGGATACAATTTAAAATCCCGCAACTTATACTGTTGATACTGAAAATTATGTGAACCTATAACCTCACTGGCTTTTAATAAATAAATAACACCCAGTCACACACATAGCCCCAACCCCACACTAAGATACGAGTCTTGTGTTGTGGGTATCAGGGACTACGAGAGACTTCGGTCTCACAACAGCCAGACCCCGGACACAAATATGTATCTGTCTGTCACACAATCATTTGTCCCAGTGTGGGAATCGAACCCGCGGCCTCTCGTTTCACAGCCGGCTACTCGCCAACTGCGCTACGGAGGCTGTCAAAAATATATGTATTTACTAGAAGAAAAGTGAAAATCCTCATTGCCACCTGTTTAATAGAACCGATGTTTTATATGAAGGTATATATCTTATACGGAGGTTCCCTAAGTTCTCGTAAATCCTGCTCTTATATTATGTTAAAACACAATGCTCCCACGAGATTATCACGCCTGTGTCCCTGTTATAGTACGTGTTCTGTACCTGGCAGAGGATTAGTTCCCAAATTAATAACGCGGTCGTGCGAGTAATAAGGTCGTTGACCGTTGTTCACCGACTCGAAAAAGGAAGTAGTTTGACGTGTTTATGAGCTTTAGTTTTTGTCTTAAATGTATTTTTAAGATTTTTATCAAATACCTATTGTGTCCCACTGCTGGGCAAAGGACTCCCCCATTTCCTTCCACTGATCCCTATTATGTGCCTTTTCGGGCCACGTAGCTTCAAAGGCGTCCAAGTCATCCCGCCATCTCTTTTTAAGATATTAATATTTATTATTCGATATGCTATTAGTAAATAAAAGCATCAATAGTCTAGTTTGATTGTCGACGAAAGTCGCCGGTTAGAAACCAGCTCAAACGACATACATACACCTCTGACTTTTCTAACTCATATACATACATACATATACACTCACGCCTGTGATCCCTGAACGGGTAGGCAGAGGTGTAGTACAGTAAACCCTCTACTTGACGAAATTATTACAGTCGCCATACCGGGCTCAATTCTAGACTCCGGGCTGATACTGTGTATTTCTAAATAGAAAAAACCTAATATCACTTTACGTGACCCGGGGATCGAACCCGAGAGCTCAGCACAGCAGTCTTAACGCATGCGCAATTACAACTGCGCCAGCGAGGCAATCTATCTCCTCTGACTTAAATAAAATTAAAATACTTTTACGGTATTAAGTATAACTACAATATTTATCTGGTTGCGCACTTACTCATTTTAAAAGTGGGTGGTCTGATTGGTTCTTCAGTTGCATCTCCCGAGAAAATGTTGAAATATCTGTTTGTAATTCATGTTACCGAAACAAATGTTATTAGTTTTTGAACTTTTACTTGTTGGAGATGCAGGTTTACTTACACTTTTTATTATGAAATACAGAAAGCGGGAAAATATGAGGGTCGTTGTAACGTTACCAACATAATAACATATAAATAATAATATATTGATAAAATATTCAAACTGAACAACAAAAATCTCGTCTACGAAAATGCTACGTGGCGTAGCGTGTGCTACGATTGTGCTACGAAAATATGCCAATATATAATACTCAGCGAAGTATATTTCAAAATAACGTTTTCGGATACATGCGCAATTGTAACAGACGCTATTAAAGTCAAATGTCTAATGAAACTAGCTAAAGTATATGTCTAGCCTTATTGACAAGTTTTACTCACTTTTCTTATTCATCACAGTGACAAAATCTAGTAATGCGAATAAAAATTATAGCGAAATAAAGAACTCCGAATACATACTTTCAACATTACTCTCAAAATACTTTCTTTGGCGTTATATAAATAACAAACAAAACTAAGTCGAAAATCAGTTTCATTTTCAGGCAAACGTTATTAAACTAAATATTATTACAGAAATCATTTCACAATCTACAGGGACTCAAATATTAGCGGAACGTGACTGTAATGCCTTTGAAGCGGTCATTTAACTAACGCTCTGCCAATACGATGTTTGAATGTATTCAAATTTTCCAGCCAGTATTAAATAGCATTATGTATTGAAATGGAGTTTGTACTAGATAAATGGTAATAATTTATGGTCTGAAACTGTTCGAAGTTTGTTTGAACTCGATCCTGGTTTATTTTTTCGGAGGAGACAAATATATAGATAATTTTATATAGATAAACTCATTGTATATATTAGCAGGCTTAATCAGACTGCCTGGGTAACGCTGTTGTAATTGTGCATGAGCTACAACTGCTGTGCTAAGGTCTCGGGTTCGATCCTCGGTTCGAGTAAAGTGATGTTGGGTTTTTCTATTTAGAAATACTCAGTATCAGCCCGGAGTCTGGAACTGGGCACGGTATGCTCTATGGCTCGCCCCCTATCACATTGAAAAGACACAAAAAGTGGGTGTACTGGTTACACCTCTGCCTACCCCTTCGGGGATTACAGGCGTGAGTGTAAATCTATGTTTTGTTAATCAAAATCTTCACCCAAAGTTCATAAAGCCTATATCCGTAATACATCCTCAATTTCGTATTGAGCATTCTCAGATATGGAGCTTTACGATGTTTTCTTTCACTGTTAATGCGAATACACATAAATTCAAAAATTAGGAGATGCTTTTTTTTTTTTTTTGTTCTGGCGCGGCAAAGTGACCACACTGCACCTGATGGTAAGCGCAGTGCCGTCCAGATAGAGTATCAAGTAGCGAGAGACAGTCTATCCCCCGCTACTCAACACAATCATGCTGGCCTGCTGTTTAGATTCTTCACATTACGCCTAAAGGACCCAGGATCATAGGAAGGAGGGAACACGGTAGCTGGCAAACTGTTCCACAGCTTGATGGTGCGGCAAAAATACGAGTTTGCGAACCTCTTGGTTCGGGCCGGGGTAGTAGACACCACGAAGCTGTGGCTCCGCAAGCCAGTACGCGTGGTTCTTGTATGGAAGGGAGAGGATGGGATAAGATCAAACAATTCTTCAGAGCATTCGCCATGATACAGACGGTAGAACACGCTAAGCGAGGAAATATCCCTACGCAGCTGTAGCGGCTCCAGGCTGTTACTCACGTCTGCATCATTCACAATGCGGATGGCCCGCCGCTGCAACCCATCCAAGGCATCGAGAATGTACCTTGCGGAACCGTCCCAGAGGTGCGAGCAGTATTCCATTCCCGGCCGCACCTGCGCTTTATATAAGCGGTAGAGCTGACCAGGCGTGAAAAACCGCCGCACCCTGTTCAGGATTCCGACCCTGCGAGTAGTGGCGGATATTACGCCCTCGATGTGACTTCTTGGATTAAGATCGCAGCGGATATCCATACCTAGGACACTAAGGTCATTCCGCATTGCGAGTGGAACACCCTGAAGAACGGGGATTGGAGAAAACGGTGACTTCTTGCACGAGAACGCGCACACCTGGGTTTTCTTGGCATTAAACTCAACCCGATTCCTGGTACCCCATGATGAGATGTGATCCAAGGTCTGGTTGAGCTCAACGACAAGATCCTCTCGTCTCCTCTCAGTATCCGCCCGGCAACCAGGAGGCTTGCTGCTATAACGCCCATGAACCGTGCTGTCGTCTGCATAGCAATGAATGTTGCCAAGCGACAACATATCATTGATATGCAGAAGAAACAAGGTGGGCGAAATCACAGAACCTTGTGGTACTCCGGCATTTACTGACATGAGCTGCGAAGCGTGTCTATCAACGAGGACACGCATTCTACGCTCATGCAGAAAGCCGGAAATCCACTTGCACAGGTTGTCGGGCAGACCGTATGCCGGGAGCTTGGAGAGAAGGCCACGATGCCAGACCCTATCAAACGCCTTGGCTATGTCGAGACTCACAGCCAGAGCCTCGCCATGCTTGTCAATCGCCTCCCCCCAGTGATGTAATACGAACGCTAGAAGATCACCCGTTGATCGGTTATGACGGAAACCGTATTGGCGGTCATTGATCAACGAGTGATCCTCTAGGTAGCGAACTAATTGGCTGTTTATCAGTCGCTCCATGACTTTACACATCACTGAGGTTATGGCGATTGGGCGATAATTGTTAGGGTCTGACCTATCACCCTTTTTGGGGATCGGCTGCACATTAGTCTCCCTCCAAGATTCAGGCAAAATACCTGAGAGGTAGGACGATCGGTATAGGCGCGTCAGTACAGGAGACAACTTGCTTGCCCTTAAGGTTGGTTTCAAACCCGAAGCTTCGTCTCGTGAGCCCATACCAGCTGAACTACTATCTACTACTATCTGATAGATTTGGTTTTAGAACGGAGTTCCTTATCTCACGTTATCGTTTGTCATCTGTGTGCGGGCTGATGGGCTAAACCGAAAAAAATATAACAATGAAAAACGGCACCAAAAATCGACATATATTTGCAGTGATTTTATATTTCCATTCCTTCATTTCATTTCCTTCCATACCAGAACCACGCGTACTGGATTGCGGAGCCACAGCTTTGTGGTGTCTACTACCCCGGCCCGAACTAAGAGGTTCGCAAACTCGTACTTTTGCCGCACCATCAAGCTGTGGAACAGTTTGCCAGCTACCGTGTTCCCTCCTTCCTATGATCCTGGGTCCTTTGGGCGTAGTGTGAAGAAGCTACACAGCAGGCCGGCATGATTGTATTGAGTAGCGAGGGATAGATTATCACTTGCTACTTGATACTATAACTGGACGGTACTGCACTTACCATCAGGTGCAGTGTGGCCACTTTGCCGAGCCACGATAAAAAAAAACAGTTCATGTATAAAATACTGCCTCGGTGATGCAGTTGTAACTGCGTACACGGTACGATTGCTATGCTAGTCTCGGGATTTCTAGGTCGGATATAATGGTATTGGGTTTTTCTAACATAAAGTTAGAAATAATCATTATCAGCGCGGAGTCTGGAATTGTGTCCGATATGGCGATACGCTCACCCCCTATCACACCATGCTACGGTAGGAAGCTCAGCGAAATATGTGTGTACTGGTTACACCTCTGCCTACTCCTTCTTGTATTACAGGAGTGAGTATGTATGTATATGTATTAAAAGTTTTAGCACAATTAGCATCAAAAGCCCTTACAAAATTTAAAAATTGTAAATTATAAATCATAACACCTTAATCTGTTCGAAATACGAATTTCGGTGAAAATGCACTCGAGGTTAATGCGAGCCCACGTTTCGCAGGGGTGGTGAACGTAGAGCGCAGTTCGCTCTGAGACTAGTTTTTTTAGTCCTTACGTAGTATTTACACTACACGACCAATGTTGGCAGTAACGACGTTGGCATATCGTTTAGTTGGATCCAACATCAAATCAAATTTATGATATAATTATGTATTACAAACTATTTGTGTATCGCCTCATTGGTTTAGTCGCAGCGTACATACAGAAACCAGACAGGTCTTGGGTTTAAATCCCAGGTCGGATAATTACAATTTGTGATTTAGTTTTCGTTTCGAAAAGTCATACATGAGCTGCGCGGGATTAGAATTTTTGCAATGTTTGACAGCCTCCGTGGCGCAGCGGGCCAGTAGCTGGCTGTGAAACGAGAGGCCGTGGGTTCAATTCCCGCACTGAAATTAATGTTTATGTGATACACATTTTTTTCGGGTGTGGGTGTTATGGGACTGTATTCCTTCGAAGTTCTTGATGCCCACGATATAGGATTTACCTAGTGTGGGATCAGAACTATGTGTGACTGTTGGGTGTATTTTATAAAAAAAAACACTGTGACGGTAGGTCTATTATGCCATCTATCGTATCACGTGGCGGATAATCGACAAACCATGCACTAGTTACACCTCTCTTCTAAGCGGATACAAGTTTAAACTTACGTATGTATTTATGTAAATTATGTGGATTTCCCGGGATTACAAAACAAGGTTTTGCTTGTAAATCCTTAAGGATTATCTTAACTAGTATTTCTCTACGCGGCTACATCAATATTAGTCTTCTTCTAGGATAAAATGATAATATTATTGTGTAAATACTAATTTATAATATACAAGTAAAATATATGACGGCCTCGGTGGCGCAACAGGCGAGTAGCCGGTTTTGAAACGGGAGGGCATGGGTTCGATTCCCGCACCAAGATAAATGTTTATGTGCCAAATATATTTATTTCGGCTTTGAGTGTTAAGTTGTCCCTTCAAGTCTTCGATATCCATTTTACAGGTAATTACCTAATGTGAGGTCAAAACTACGTGTGTGACTGTTGGGTGTATTTATTTATTTATTAATAGGCCCAGAATATTTCCTATTTTTTTTATTCTAGTATTCAGATTTCTTCATAATATTTTTGCTTCACCATAAAGCTAACAGTATTTAATAATGAACATTGATTCAACTCCCGCTCTCTGTTATAAATATAGTTAAAAGCTTTATTAACTAGTTAAACTAAAAATAATTAGGTAATAAAGTGTGGCGTGGGTCTAAACCAAAATCACCTTATTGCTATGAGGATACATTCTTGCCTTGCACCAATATGTAAACGCTTTGACCAACGTCGGCCTAAGTACATCACCAACACCTGCTTTATACTGTCTCAGGCATTAAATACGTTGTGGCTGCTAAGTCAAACACGCGTTTGTGAACCTAATATCACATTAGAGTAGAGTTTCTAACCATCCAGTTTTCCCAGGACATGTCCTGGTTTTTAGAGTGTCCTGGGGTGTCCTGGATAGTTTTTAAGCAGCGTCCTGGGTTTTAAAGCCCCCTGATAAGGTCCTTAATGATAAAATTCGCACACCACTTTTGCAATTCTTGCTTTAGGGGCGACCTCTCGGCTCGCAAGTGTTCACGATATTTTAAAACAAAGATGCGTCCTGTTTTTAAACTGAATTGTTCTGGTTTTTCTAACTTCAAATCCTAGTATTTGAATTCCGGGGTTGGTAACCCTAGTCTAAACCAAAATCACCTTATTGCTATGAGGATACATTCTTGCCATGCTCCAACATGTGAACGCTTTCACCAACATTGGCCTAAGTTTATAACCAACATCTGCTTTATAGTGTATCAGGCATTAAGTAAGTTGTGGCTGCGAAGTCAAACACGCGTTTGTGAACCTAATAGCACATTAGAAGAGCCATCTCGGCGCGCTTTTAATATTACCGCCAGTGGCGGCCACTCCAGCCGTTGAAAAAAACCTTTTATTTGTGGATAACGAGATCGTACACAACTTCTGTTAAATATTGAGGTTTCTTATTTCTTAATGAGTTTCGTCGACGCATGGTGATGGAATCTTGTCTGAATGCGATGGGATAGACTTGCTTATGTTGTAATTAAATAAATGTATACTTTGACAGACTTCGTGGCACAGCTGATAAGTAGCCGGCTGTGAAACGAGAGGCAGCGGGTTTGATCCCTGCACCAAGATAAATATTTGAGTCAGGTCTGGGTGTTGTGTAACCGCGATCCCTCGTAGTTCTTGATACCCAACATACAAGTTAACATACCTATACACTCACGCTTGGAGTCCCCAAAGGAGTAGGCAAAGGTGTAACCAGTACACCTACTTTTCGCAGAATTCATTACGGTCCCATAATGTGGTAGGGGGAGAACCTAACGCCATATCGGGCACAATTCCAGACTCCGGGTTGATACTAAGTATTTCTAAATAGAAAAACCAAGGAAAAACCTAATATCCATACATGTTTGTTTATATAGATAAACAAAGACATCACAGACACGACATACAATAATTCATAACACTAATCTACAAAAGAGTTGACAGAAACATCAAGACATGACGTGTGAAATATTCAGCGCGAACAGCAGAATACACGTTTAAAATTTCAAGAGCAGGCCGCCTCCGGTGAGTACAGAGTTCATAAATTAGTTACTTTACGAGGGAAAGGTCGCGGGCCCTGTGTATAATTTTCATTTAAACACGGGGCCAGAGGTCCTCATAGTAAATCAGCTTCGTCGGTGGCCTTTTGAGTGTGGTGACGGGCGCCTGCGACCCTCGCTTTCCCTCGCTACACTAAAGACATTTCCATTGTACCGTAATAGGGCATTGTTTGTGACGTAAATTTTACTGCTGAATATGCAAATTCCGTTTTGTGCCGACCTCCAACGAGAATTATTGCAAAAGTTTAACGTAAAAATTAAAATCACAAAACCGGGCGCAAGTTTTTAATAACGATCGCCTTCAAATATATAGCTTGTGTTGTGGGACAAACATTTTCCGACTTCCATACCTATTTTATCACGTTCACAAATATTCCTTTGAAACGGGCAATCTTTTTAGAAATGGGACTTCGTTAATTTTTTCGTAGACCATTTAATTTGAGGAAATTTTCATGTAGTTGCGCGGTAAGAACATAAATAATTTTTAGTTATGGGTGGGAAAAATGTCTGTTGAAAAATTTATATCTTTCCAAAACATTGTATGACTTATATAAACTCGAGGTTGTGTTGAATGGCGTTAATTATATATGTATGTGACAATGATGAGGACTCATCTGGAATATTCCAAGAGGAGGGAGCATAAACATTTTTTCTAGTTTTTAATGTTTTCGGCTTATCAAGGTTCGAATTAAAGAGGTTCTACTGTGTAATAGGTATATATGTATTTTGACTCGTATATAACAGCATATATATAAAAAAAACTAATGTGACTTCGACTTCGAAGGTCTTGGATACGATTCCTCTAACATCAGTTTTGATATTTATCACCCACTTTCACCGGGTTACAGGCATAACTGCCTATACAGGATGTTGCAAAAGTGGGGTACAAATGAAAGCAACATGTATAAAATCGGTGATTAGTAACATTACTATATGTATGTATATTTTAGATATGTATCTACAAAGTTGAAAATCCCATAAACCCCATCTTATCTGAGTAATTGCAATTTGATTTTTTTATGAAATCATTCGTATTTTGACCCCTGATGCCAATGATAAATGTTAACGAACTATTTTTGCAGTGCCTAAATACCTATATTAATACTTAGATAATCGATTGACATATTATCAAGTTTTAAATGTAACAATAAAATTTTAAGGTCACGCTGCAAAAATGACAAAAAAAACCTATTATAACCGTTTTTAAACGGCCTAATAAGTTTCTAATCATCGACTCTATACATGGTGCTTTCATTAACATTGCCCCCTTTTGAAACATCCTGTATATGAGTGCGTATGCCTCTACACAAATATGGTAATATAAAGGAGAGGAAATACAATAGATAAAATACATTCTAACAATGAAAGAGGAACAAGAAGAGTAATGTAGTGAGTGCGCTGCAGTTGTGCAGGGTCAATAGCGTAGTAACACTTGTAGCTTGTATCTCAGATATGTTTGACTCTTGGACACATCTAGTAATCTGAGGGGCAATTATCGTATTTGACACTGCGACTGAACCTTGACTGAACTGTGATTAAATTATGAATAAACTAGAAATGCGTATTTATTTGTGTGCCATTTAAACACGGTGAAAGTAAATAAATAAATAACACCCAACAGTCACACACATAGTCCCGACCCCACACTAAGAAACGTGTCTTGTGTTGTGGGTATCAGGGACTACGAGAGACTTTCGGTTTCACAACACCCAGACCCCACAGACAGATACAAATATCTGTCTGTCACACAAACATTTGTCCCGGTGTGGGAATCGAACCCACCGCCTCTCGTTTTACAGCCGGCTACTCGCCAACTGTGCCACAGAGGCTGTCCTATAGTGCTATATAACTTAGTGATATATACTAGTACTGTATAACTTCTATCAAACCGAATAACATAATTTATGTATTGAATCAGCTAAATATGTAGTTGCAAAATTGTTGTAGCTTAGTAACTTATTAGTTCTCATAGCTTAACCATTCCATGATATTATCATTCCATGTCAATTAATAGCATCACCATTTCCATACCATTACCAATCCATACAATCACCATTCCATGTCAATTAATAGCATCACCATTTCCATACCATTACCAATCCATACAATCACCATTCCATGTCAATTAATAGCATCACCATTTCCATACCATTACCAATCCATACAATCACCATTCCATGTCAATTAATAGCATCACCATTTCCATACCATTACCAATCCATACAATCACCATTCCATGTCAATTAATAGCATCACCATTTCCATACCATTACCAATCCATACAATCACCATTCCATGTCAATTAATAGCATCACCATTTCCATACCATTACCAATCCATACAATCACCATTCCATGTCAATTAATAGCATCACCATTTCCATACCATTACCAATCCATACAATCACCATTCCATGTCAATTAATAGCATCACCATTTCCATACCATTACCAATCCATACAATCACCATTCCATGTCAATTAATAGCATCACCATTTCCATACCATGACCATTCAATACCACTACTATTCCAATCAATTACCATTTCATACCATTACCATTCCATAGTTTTGGTTGGCGTTTAATTAAATCAATGGATAGCAAGAAGCTCTCATAAGTAATGTTTCCAAAGAGCATTATAATACTTCTGAAATATGTTTCTTACTATGCGTTAGACGTGTCGATTTGCAACGTGAATAACTAAATTGTAAACTTAGATATGTTCCCGTTGTGGAAAGTTGCGTCATAACTCACAGGCAATGTTGGCAAGCAAATAAGTAACTTCAAGCGAACGCTATTAACTGCTTAGTAGTTTAAGAAATGGCCCCAATTTACCTTTAGTGTAATCTAGTTTACGCTTAATCAAAATTCCGGGTCAAGCTCGGATGCTAGTTTATAGTACATAAGTGGCATTACGTGTGTGCATAAATTATCACACCTACAGAACACCTTCGAGGTGCGTGCGTGACTGATTTAATTCGGCCTATGTCTTGTGATGAAACTATTTAATTGTTATCGTTTTGTTGTATATTATGTTTAGGGTTTGGATGTGTAATGTTGTACAGACAGACAGTAGACAGTTTTATTTCCAGTGTAAATAAGCCGATTTAATCGGGGTAGTATCAAAAGACATGTGAAATCACAGCTAGTTTGAGCAATTCGAAGAGTAGGTACTATTATACTCAAGGTTTTATATGTTTTGTGTTTTTTTATACTACTACTCTTATGTTTTTGTGTACATAAGTATTGAATAAATAAAGATTATTTTCTTTCTTCCTTCCTAGTTTTTATTGCATGATTTCCCTTATATCAATTTTTATTTCCTTCCTTTGGCCGGAAATGCATCAATCATTATTTCGGGATTATAAGTATTTATGAGCAGATTGATCATTTGCCATGAGTTGATGATGGATCTAGTTACAAGTTTGATGTCTTTATTACATAAATCAAATAAATAATATATTTATACGTTTGACTGCTTCTATTGCAAAAAAACTACCAACTACTTTTATTGTATATAAAATATCACAAATAAATCTTCTATGGCTCCTGATTACTTTTTTTTTACCTTCTTCCTGTGTATTTTTATGCACCTACCTTGTTTATCTCTGCATCACCCTAAGGTTGACTGGGAGAGAATGCCTTTGGCATTAAGGCCGCCTATATACATTGTATATGAAGTGTATAAATAAAATAAATAAATAGATTACTCTGAAATAATGGTGATACCGAATAAAATAAAAATACTTTTAAGAAGATGTTTATATAGTTATGAATGAAAGAAGATATGCTAGCAACGTGCTAGCTAGCATGTCTCACGTTGTCAAATATTATCAAACGCTAGTGCTCCAGTGTAATTTGTGCGTGATATGTAAAGAGGCTCTCTATCATGGCATAGAAATCACTTCGATAACCAGTGAATAATCCAGTTGCACTTCAGCCTACACCTTCGGAACTCTAGGCGTAAAGGTCATTAATATTTGTAGTTCTAGAACATTCATAAATATAAGAATTTACAAATACTTAAACAAAAATATTTACAACAGCAAAAATACACGATCCATTCTATTACGTAAGAGGAAACTTCTCTGAAATATTATTTGTGGTCACACTGAATAACAGGATCTCTCTAATGTCGCGTATATTTCGTATACCAAAGGACTACGATGCTTTGTGTTCTTTTATACACGTAAAAGCGTCGGTCAACTATAATGTGATTGCTTATGTGTTAGAACTGTGATGTTGATAGAATATGCTTTATTTATACAATGTGTTGTAGAAAGTTGGTACTCATGAATATACATAGAATTAGCAATGAAACAGAAAATTATAATTAGAATTTGGCATTTTCGTGGCGCGATCTTAAAATTCAATTGACAGCCTCCATGTGCAGCGGGCGAGCAGCCGGCTGTGAAACGAAAGGCCGTGGGTTCGATTCCCGCACCGAGACAAATGTTTGTGTGACAGACATATATTTGTTTCGGGTCTGGGTGTTGTGAAACCGTAGTCCCTCGTAGTTCTTGATACCCACAATACAGATTTTACCTGGTATAGGATCGGAGCTAGTGTGTGACTGTTGGGCGTATTTATTAGCTGCATTCATAAGTAAAAAATGACTGAAAAAAATCCAGTCTTAGTAGTCAACTTCTTACCAAGTTTCGCATGGTAAGGAGACCAAATTACATTTGATAGTAAGCACTGTGCCATCCAGATAGAATATCAAGTACTGAGAGACGACTATCACCTGCTATCCGACAGTTATGTCAGGTTGGTGATTGTCTTCTTCGCCTTTACGTGAAAAGACCCAGGATCATATGAAGGAGATAGAGCAGGCACACTATCCACAGCTCATTGATGCGGCAGATACGAATTTGCGAACTTATTAGTTCGGCCCGGGGTAGTAGACACCACTAAGCTTTTCATAAAGACAAGCCTGAAGGAGCTTATTATATGGAGTCACTGAGTTGTGTATGTAGTATAACATTCGCCTGGTGTGAGACATACATATATATACTCTCACGCCTGTAATCCCTGAAGGGGTAGGCAGAGGTGTAACCAGTACTCCCACTTTTGAATTTATCACGGTACCATAATGTGATAGGGGGCGAGCCTATCGCCATACTGGGCACAATTCCAAACTCGGGGCACTGAGTATTTCTAAATAGAAAAACCCAATATCGCTTGAACATCTGGAGTGAGAGTTAACTTAAAATTAATAAATAAAAAAAAATTAAAACCACCTTAAAAATATGACGAGTATTCGCTATGAACAGCGTTATTTCAGTCGTAAACTTTCAGGTGTTCCAGTATTCATATATGTATGCATGTACGCCATGTTTGTTTGGAGTCGAGCACGTGTGAAACGAGACTGAGTAAATAATTTTATTTATACCGAGAGCTGAAAGCAATAGTCTAATGGTGAATGAACTGCTGAGTAATACCAGTTCTCTAGTTATTCTTGTTATTTGATTATAGCCTTTATTTCAGATGTACTACAAGTGATAATACAAATAAAAACACTTTTAATAAAAAAATATATATAAAAGTTCTTTAAGTTCTATATAAATGGAGTAAAACTGTAATACACTGTTTTCCAAGGGACAGGAAAAGAAGAAGCTTTAGACTAGAAGTGCGCAGGATAGGATGAAGTGGAAGGAGTTAGAGGAGGTCTTCCTCAAAGGACGGACAGATGTTTAGAAGTGAACTAGAATTTCAAAAACTTGTAGTTTTCCAGTAATTGCCGTTTATGGTAAAGAAATGTATTGTAAGAAAATATGCGTGCCTAAAGAAGAGCAAGACTTTTTAAGGTAAGTGAAGTAGTTAATTAAGGATTACTTCTCACTAATAGAGATAACCCTTGCTTGAAAACAAAGATAACTAAAAAACTCGAATACGTGTCCTTAGTACTGGATTCAAACCCCTGATCCTCCGCAATCTCTTCGTTTGTTAATAGCTTAATTGAGAACATAAGTATAAACGATTTGTTACGTTATTATTTTTAACCGACTTCTGAAAATGAGTATACTTTAATACACTTTTTTTTAGTAACTCTCCTTAGCGGGTTTCACTCGCTGTTGGCGAAGAGCCTTACCAACCACCGGAGTTTTTCCGAAGAGGCTACACCAGCGACCTTGCGATCATGCAGCAGAAAGGACTGGTAGGTCATGACCTGTGGGTGAGTCAGACCGACCTCTCTGTTATGGAGAGGAATAAGCCCACCTACGTCTTGTGCCGTGCGTAGCTGAGCGTCGAAGGGGGGGATAATGGAGTCCTGGGGGGTTGAGTCTATCACAGGTCGGGCTGTTGTTACCTGTGGAGACAACACGCCCTCTTCGGTCCGGCATTCCATCCCAAACGACAGCCTCGGGAAATAGCCAACCTGAGGTAACCGGCAAAAGCTCCCCCTAAGGGTCGTTGGCGAGGGTTACAGGGTCATGGGGTGCGCAGTCGACGGAGCGCGGAGCCTATGGCGAGTATGGGACAAAATCTCGGCCCGACAACCATAGCCCTCCTCGCACCGTGCGGATTCGTTGCATCACGGACTCTGGATCCTATACTCCCCGTGGTAGGTCCTGGTGCTTGAATGAGCATCCCCATCTGCGGGCTCCCAGGAGGGTGGGACGCCATGGGGAATGAAAAATGTATCCAAAAATAATTATGGACAAGAAGAGACACACAACAACGACACAGCAGGCTGCTGCCTCCAATGAAGCGCCCTGCAATGAAAATAAACAAGTTGCTGCATCCAAGGAAGCGCAACAACCAACAACCTCCACTGCCGCTGCCTCTTTAGAGGCGGGTGAGCAGATCTGGCAGGTAATCCAGCGCAAACGTCCGCCCTCCGCCATTCGTAGTAGGGCAAGAAGGAAGGCGAAACGCGAAGCCAACGCGGCACAGGCTGGGAAGGATAGGAGGCAACAACCCGCCACAGGGCAGGTGGTTGCCAAAGTGGCTGCAGCCCTCCTACCCTCTACTACACAAGTAGGCGCGAAGCAATCGACCCACTCTCCCGGCAACCAGGGTGGTGCGAAGCGATGCGCTGAAAAGGTAGTCCATCCCAGCCAGGTTGCAAAGGAGAAATCTGAAGCACCCCAAAAGCCGAAGCCTAAACGCGGTAGCAGAGGCAAGGGAAAAGCGATGTCCAAGAAAACTGACGGACAGAGCAGAGTACCTAAGCGTCCTCGCCCCGACGACACACAATCGCCTCTACTCAAAGAGGCGAAAAGAAATAAAGCCTCCACCAGCATTGGTGCGGTGAGGGAGGCTGTCACTTACGCCGACACTGTCGTTATGACAGACCTTTTTGTCGCAGTAATGGCAGAACCCTTCACCGACCTTACACCAGGGCAGGTGGAGATAATAAAAGACACATTGGTTTCAGCAATAGAGGCTATGGCTGACATGGCTGATACCGACAAAACAGTCCCGTACTGGCCCTGCTTCCGTGGAAAGCCATTTCACAGTGAAGGAGTGCTAAAACTACAATGCGAGGACAAAAAGGACGTAGAGTGGTTACAGGACATTGTGACCTCTTTCCAGTCACCAATTCCCGGGACTCGGCTGGTTGTGAAGCGACAGAAGGACATCCCCAGAAGGGTGAAGTCCGCTGTCCTGCTGCCGGCCTGTTCAGACGACATCAAGATGATACAGCGCATCATGACAGGTCAGAACAGGTGGTATCAGGTGAGTAGATGGTCGCTCTACAATATCGAGCGTCACGAAGGGGACCCTCCGGGTACCTTCCTGGTGCTCGGTATTCCGGCCGATCAAATACCGGAGATACTAGCAAGGGGGCGTAGGCTCTGCTACAAGCTGGGTAACGCCTACATCCGTTTCTTCGGCAGCACGGGAAAGCTGCAAGATATGCCGCCTGACCCTGCTGAGACAAAAACAGCACCCAAGGTCGCTAGCGACCCCTCTGTTGTCAAACAAGGGGAACCCGTTGGGTCTGACCTAGGAGCTGTCGCGTCTACGTCCAAGGCTAGCCAGCCACGCACTGCCGCCATGCGATGCGAGGCCGGCGAACCAATGGTCTTCCAATACTCCTCTACCGAAATGCTGAGGCAGGATGGAATATCACCATGCCTAGTGACCACCCCCACCACGGAAGTTGACTACGTCGACGACCTGGAGGAGGATGTCGCAAAGCTGGTGGACCAGGACGTTCCGCTAGAGACGGATGAGGAAGTGAGCAGCCCTCTTCGCTCCTCCTCCCCCCACTAACATAATCCAGTCTAACCTCCAGCACAAACAAGCAGCAGCGGCTACCCTGCGAAGAAAGCTGGAGGTAAACAACAAGACCATCGCCCTTATCCAGGAGCCGTGGATAAGGAAGGACAGAATCTGTGGTCTAAGCAACATTGGAGGTAAGTTACTTCTTGATACTACCGTATCCAATCCACGCACTTGCATCTACGTGCCTAAACTAATCAACGCAGTTCTAATGAACGAGTTCTGTTCCAGAGATCTGACTACGGTCAGGCTCCAAAACAACTGTCCTAGCATTCCGGAAGTTATTATAGCATCTGCCTATCTGCCGGGCGATGTGGACATACCGACGGTCGAGCTGGTAAACCTCGTGAGACACTGCGCAAACAAAAGGCTTGAGCTAATCATCTCGGCGGACGTGAACGCGCACCACACCCTATGGGGTAGCGACACTTCTAACAGACGAGGTGAGGAGTTAGTTGAATTTTTATTCTCTACAGATCTCAGGCTTCTAAACAGGGGGACGGAACCAACTTTCGTCACCTCCAGGTATCAAACCATAATCGACATCACACTCGCTACGGAAAGAGTATCGGACATAGTTTCCGGTTGGCATGTGTCAAATGACCTGTCGAACTCCGACCATAGATGGGTTAGATACAAACTGAACGTGGATCTCAAAACACCAGAACCCTGGCGAAACCCCAGACGGACAGACCGAGCCAGGTTTGAGAGGCTAATGGCTGAGAGTCCAGCCCTCACGGCAATAAACACAGAATATAAAGAGCCGGCTGGCATAGAGAGACACGTGAATAAACTGACGGAAACGTTAATAGAAACATATAATAAAGCCTGTCCATTAACAGCGCACCCGAAAAGGGCCACCAGCCATAATGGATGGTGGGGACCCCAACTCGAGAAACTGCGTCACAAGTTACGCAAACTGTTTAACAGAGCAAAGAACACAAGGAGGTCAGCGGACTGGGATGCATATAAGGCAGCGCAAGTAGCCTATAAGAAGCGCATCCGAGAGCGGAAACGTACATGCTGGAGAACCTTCTGTACAAACATTGAATCAAACAATCAGGCAGCCAGGGTACGAAAAGTTCTGTCCAACGAACCGAATCGAGAACTGGGCTCCCTGAAAAAACCAGACAACAGCTACACGTCAACCGACACGGAAGTGTGTGAACTGTTACTGAACACACACTTCCCAGGGTGCTCCGTCACGGAAAGCACCAAATGGGAAGAGACGGACCAGCAGTTCTTCGTACAGCCAACTGATGGAGCCGTCAACAACGCCCGAAGAATAGTTACACTGGAAAAAGTCATATGGGCAATCAACAGCTTCTCTACATACAAAGCGGCGGGCTTGGACGGCATCTTCCCCGGACTCCTACAGTGGTGTAAGAACAAGATAGCACCACATCTTGTAAAAATTTTCCAGGCATGCTTAGAGCACCGCTACGTTCCCCTAAAATGGAGAGAAGTAAAAGTGGTATTCATACCCAAACCAGGTAAGAGTGATTATACACAACCTAAGTCATATAGACCAATAAGCCTCACTTCCTTCCTCCTCAAAACGCTGGAAAGACTCTGTGATAGGGATCTCAGAGATGAGGCTCTGGTGCAATATCCTCTACACCACCAACAACACGCCTACTCCTCAGGTAAATCAACAGAATCTGCGCTTCACAGTGTAATTTCACCAATTGAAAATGCACTATCAACACAATCATCAGCGCTTGTAGCCTTCATCGACATCGAAGGGGCTTTTGACAAGACGCAATTTAATAGCATAAGCCATGCACTGCTGAGCCACGGCGCCGATCGATCCGTCTCTGAATGGATCGATAGCATGCTGAGGAAAAGAGCAGTGCAGGTAGCAGTCAATGGCACCACAAGAGCTATTGTGTCAAGAGGCTGCCCACAGGGAGGGGTTATTTCACCACTCCTGTGGAACCTCGTTGTAGACGACTTAATCAAGTCACTTAACGAGGCAGGCTTCTACACTGTTGGCTATGCAGACGATGTGACAATTCTCGTAAGGGGAAAAGTCGAGTCGGTCCTATGCGACCTTATGCAAAGGGCACTCAAAATCGTCGAACGATGGTGTTCTGAACAGGGACTGTCAGTAAACCCATCAAAAACCGAACTAGTATTGTTCACGAAGAAGCGAATTATAAAAGACCTTCGTTTACCCAAACTCCAAGGCACAAAACTGACTCTCACAAAAGAAGTCAAGTATTTAGGCGTTATCTTGGATGATAAACTGTTATGGAATAAACACATGGATAACAAAATGGAGAAAGCCTGTACCATATTTTGGCAGTGTAAAAGGCTTCTGGGCAGAACTTGGGGACTACACCCCAAAATTGTCATGTGGCTATACACTGCGGTAATAAGGCCTATCATCACATACGGTGCGGTGGTCTGGTGGCCCAGAACCAAACTGACCACTGCCAAAAATAAACTGCAGCACTTTCAAAGGCTGGCTTGTATAGCCATAACGGGCTGCATGAGAACTACACCCACAGCAGCTTTAGAGGTGTTGCTGGGACTGCCCCCCCTAGACTTATTTGTTCAGCAGGAGGCAGCCTCAGCAGCCACCAGATTAAAATCTCTCAAGCTCTGGGGTTCAACAAACGGGGCTCACACGGAAATCCTTGAGGAAGCCATCAGCTACCAACGAATGATAGCTGCTCCCAACGATAAGGTCCCTAAACAATATTTCTTCAACAAAAGCTACACTGTCCAGCTAGTAGAAGAAAAACACGACTGGTCTGGAGTACATGAACTGCGCATATATACTGATGGTTCAAAAACTAGGACAGGATCGGGCGCAGGAGTGTACTCAGCCGAAATAAACATTAATACATCAATAGCCTTAGGCGAATACAGTTCCATTTATCAATGTGAATGCCTCGCCATTATACAGGCTGCCAAAGCAGTGGACAAGCGGGGCATTGAGGGCCAAAAAATTCGCATAGTGTCCGACAGCGCTGCAGTACTACGAGCCCTGGACAGCAAAATAATCCAGTCTGGGCTCATACTAGAGTGCCACCTTGCATTGGAGGTGATAGGTAAGAGAAACATAGTCACCTTACAATGGATAAAAGGGCACAGTGGTTCTCTAGGAAACGACGTAGCAGACGAGCTGGCTAAAAGAGGGTCGGACCAGCCGGTAATCGGTCCAGGTCCAACATTACCATTGCCCTTTAACCAGATAAGGTCATGGCTTCGTCACAGAACAATGAAACAACAATCCGATCAATGGGCAAATATGACCACATGCAGACAATCCCGGGAGGTGGTGCCACACCCGGATGTTCGCTTAACTAAGCGTCTGCTGTCACTGGACAGAGCTTCCCTACGTATAATCGTAGGCACTGTCACTGGACACTGCCCACTTAACAAACATCTGTATGTTCTAGGTATGACTGACAGTCCCCTATGCAGGGGTTGCCTGTCAGTCAATGAAACAGCTTCCCACGTCATCCTGGAATGCGAAGGGGTAGCTACACAACGGGCTGAAATCCTCGACACACCGAGGTCGCTCCGAGAAGCCTGCGGAGACACCAGGAGGATCCTGCGCTTCTGGTCGGAGCTAGGCTGGCTAGACTGCTAGCCGGCACATGCACGCACAATGGCTCGACGTCTAACGGGCTAAGTGCGGAGAAAGGAGCCCACAACCAATACCAATACCAATACACTTTTTTTTAAACACCGCCACCATGCCGTTGTTAGAAATATTTTATGTAGATATTTCTGGTTAAAGATGATTGGCTTTCTAAATATGCGCACAACGATCCTGCTGTGGTTTCTTAGTAGGCCAGTAAATTAACCCATAATCGTTAACAAATAATCAGCACCACCCAAAATAATTTGATTTCGGAGAAAATGAGAAAACTCAATGGGGACTAGCAAGAAAAAATTTGTCATCTTTAAATTTCACTGAACATAAAAAACACAACGGCAAAGTCTAAGACTACTACGTAGCTCTTAAAAAACTTGTTTGTTTTTTTCAATGTTCAAGGTCATTCATCGCACCAATCATAAAAATTGCGTTGAACCAATCTCTCTATAAAACACTAGCTTTTGCTCGCGGCTTCGCTCGCGTGGTAATTATTTATGAAACAAAAGGTATAAAATCCATGGACACATCTTAAGCTATTACATTTTTCTATATTTTGCTATTCCATAGGAACCGTGCAGTTTTCCAGGATAATTAATTCATAAAAAGTACACCGACTTCAATAACAAACAAATGATGTGTCACTATAAGATTTGAGGGTTGCCCTTGATTTTTTTGAGATCCCATCATCAGATCCTGACTTGGTGCCAATGGGACCAACTGGGAAGTATACCCTTTTAAACAAAAAAAGAATTTCTCGAATCGGTCCAGGCGTCTTCGAGTAATCGGGTAACATACATAAAAAAAAGATTCCGACGAATTGTTAACCTTCTTTTTTTTGAAGTCGGTTAATAAGTAGCCTATGTTATTCTCTGACCTCTAAACTATCACTATGCAAAAGTATTGCTCTGTGAAAAATAAATCTATCCCTCGGGTACCGCACATTTTACAAACATAAAATGTAGCATATGTATACTATTTCCTACAATAATCTATCTCTGTGCCAAATTTCAACCAGATCTGTTCAGCCGTTCTATAGTGATTGAGAAGCAAACAGTATGATTATAAGTTGTATATGACTCTATTGTGAAACATTCTGTCGCATTAGAAATTCTGAAAATACAAAAATCGATTTTTATTGCAATTTGTCTGGGAAACTACAATATCTTTATATTCTGAAAGAAGTGATAAGACATAAAAAGGGTCTCACAACATTTTCAGCATTTCTTACAAACCAATAAAAAAGCTGCATCCCGAACGCCCGAAAATTCTAATTCAGCCGCTGTTTGTCTGGAGCGGTAAGCTTTTACATCGCCAAGGTCATGGCGTGGTACCGCCTTAAGTGTTTAATATTAGTCAGCAAGACAAAGTCCTCAACAGTGCCGTGAGTTGAATATTTATAACTTTATATAGGTGCAAGGTAACTGCGAATCTCCTTTAAGCCTTCAGATTCCTGGACTCAAACTTTGCATAACTTGTTTATTGAAATCCTGCCCAGAGGAGTTTGACTAAATTAATTTCTGGCTAGATTTTAATAGTTTGTCTTAATCTTACAACGGATTATAGTTTTTGTTTTTTGGGTCAAACTAATTCAGTTTCTTCTGCTTGTTGGATCATTATATATTGTTACTAGATGTTGCCGGCGGCTCCGCCCGCGTGGAGGTTATTTTAAGAAGAAAAGGTATATATATCCATTTAGGCATCTTAAGCTTTTACACCTTTTTATATTTTTCTATCCCATAGAAAGCGTGCAATTTACCGGCATAAAAGTGGCCTAGATATGTCATTTTCTGATCCCTAAACTGCTCCTATGCAAAAATCATGTCGATCCCTTGCTCTGTGAAAATGTAAACTATGCCACGGAAACGGTATATTTTTCCGAAATAAAAAATAGGCTATGTGCTATTCCAGGCTATGATCTGCCAAATTTCAACCAGATCCGTACAGCCGTTGTAGCGTGATTGAGTAAAAAAGGTACATCCACCCAAACATTGGCATTTATAATATTAGTAGGATTATTATTGATGGTGTTAACATTTCATCTATAGTTTAAAATCAAGTTGCTATTTTTGTTTATATGTGTGTCCTTAGTTTATTGATGCATCGTATTTTGATGCGGTTTTAACTATCATTTAACACTTCATCTGGAAGGTTTATATATATATATATATATATATATATATATATATATACATGCTTATTATATCTATAGAGTGCAGAAAAAATGCTTTTTGTATCGCAATCGTATCGTCAAACTATATTCTCGGGCGCTTGCATTATGCGCTGGCGAAAATATCATATAATAATATAATAACACCCAACAGTCACACACATAGCCCCGACCCCTCACTACGATACGAGTCTTGTGTTGTGGGTATCAGGGACTATCAGAGACTTTCGGTCTCACAACACCCAGACCCCGCACACAAATATCTGTCTGTCACACAAACATTTGTCCCGGGGTGGGAATCGAACCCACGGCCTCTCGTTTCACAGCCGCCACGGCTACTCGCCAACTGCGCCACGGAGGCTGTCATAATAATTTAGTACCATGTATATCTTTGTTTTCAGACTTTCACGATTTGTATATATACATATTATCACTTTAAGGAACGAATCTTAGCAATATTTAATGGTATTAATACCCATTTGCTTCCTGATCGTATAACCGAGTTGTGGTCGTGGTCGAGGGTTGACCACAACCGACAATAATCTGCGATTGTGTGGGTCTATCTCCGCAGCCTCCGTGGCGCAGTTGACGAGTAACCGGCTGTGAAACGAGAGGCCGTGGGTTCGATTCCCACATCGAGACAAGACAGACAGATATGACTGGTGTGACAGACAGATATTTGTGTCCGGGGTCTGGGTGTTGTGAGACGGTGCGTCTCTCGTAGTCCCTGATACCCACAACACAAGACTCGTATCTTAGTGTGGTGTCGGGGCTATGTGTGTGACTGTTGGGTGTTATTTATTTATTAACCGACTTCAAAAATAGGAGTAGGTTCTCAATTCGTCGGAATCTTTTTTTATGTATGTTCCTCGATTACTCGAAGATGCCTGGAGCGATTCGAGAAATTCTTTTTTTGTTTAAAAGGGTTTCGCAGGTGGTCCCATTAGCACTAAGTCAGAATCTGATGATGATGCCTCAGAAAAATCGAGGGCAACCCTCAAATTTTATACGGACGCATAATTTGTTTTTTATTGAAGTCTGTGTACTTTTAATGAATTAAAAAACTTTTACTTATTTATCTTATAAAGTTGACTCAGAGTGTGTGCATGACGTCGGGTGGGTGGTCGTTAATTGTTATATAAGAACTAAGTTTGAATATACGGGATAGTCTCCGGTACTCTCTTATCTGTTAAAAATTCTTCCAGCTTATTGGATCCACTAGATCATAGGTTGCTATTTATTATCAGGTGACCCGCTTATTCGTTTACATACCTTATGTCATAAATAAATAAACTTAACGTATTCAGTGCAGAGCGCTACTAGGTTTTATTTTTATTTTGTGTTATTTATTTCACAACGGCTTGTGGTTTTGTTTAGGGTTCAATGCGTCACAATAAAAATTCAGCCGGTTTCGTGTGGTTTGGTAATAAATATCGGAACAGAACTTCATAAAAATGTTCATTTTGTCACTGAATAAAGTCTAAAAAGAAAAATATGATGAAAATATTTTTTGTCTCTAATGTTGTCTACTGTTATAAAAGGTTCGGTTTCCGCTACCCATTGTCTTAATCACATTTCGCATCGTACAAATTCCAGTGAAAATTCCAGAATGCTCTTCAACATCTTAGATTTAATATTATTTATCCTTTAGATACCAAAGTTCCTAGTACTCATCCCATGAAAAGAAACAAGGACCATTACAATGCCTTTTCACCTAATAAAAATAGTACATACATAAGCCCGAGGAACAGCGTATATCAGTGCAATTTCAAAGCCGGTAAATCGTAACATTATCCATGGAGATGGGAATAACTTCACTGGGCAGCGCTCGCCATTAAATCCTGGCATGCGGTCCCCCTTCCACCCCCACACCCTACCCCCACGGAATCCACACTAGATCCGCACACCGGCCCTCATGCAAATTATTCAGAAAGTGTGCGAATAACGCATGCCTAACTCGCCGCTGTACAACAATGTAAGCTCGATTTGCGGTGGATTCACACATTTGTGGTTATTTTTATGTAGAAATATACATTTTGCGGGACGTTGGAGTTAGTAAATGTACTAGCAGAGACTTAGTATCTTGTCTTGAGATGTTACTTTTTTTATTTATGCTTTATTGCACAATATATTAAATTGTAACATTACATTGCAATAAACTTAAAATATAATGTACAAACGGCGGTCTTACCGCTAACTGCGATCTCTTCCAGACAACCTTTAGATGGATTGGATTTGAAAAGAATGAAAAGAAAGTAATGGGTGGTCATAGTGGGGAAATAGACATATGATGTACAGTAAAATACATAGACATGACATAATATACTACATAAATTAAATTTCTTTATATACTACATACACTACCATATAATATATATAATGTATACTGAACAAGTACAAAAAGTGGAAGAAAAAAAAAATAACAGTAGACAGTTACGTTCAACGTTACGCCATTTTGTTATCCAAAATTCTTACTATCAATCGAACGACATGCTAGTACATACTCGTGGACAATCTATATTGAAATCAAACTTCACTTTTCTAATGCCTCTTTTCACTTTTTTAATCCCGACTTTTCGAAAACTTTACAGCTTTCATGGTCACGGGGCCAACTGAGTTGTGTGTCGGCACGCAAGCATAGTATAATTCTACCCTCCATATAGTTGTTTTTCATTTTTAACCGACTTCAAAAAAGGAGAAGGTTAACAATTCGTCGGAATCTTTTATTTTTATGTTTGTTACCTGATTACTCGAAGACGCCTGGACCGATACGAAAAATATTTTTTTTGTTTAAATGGGTATACTTCCCAGGTGGTCCCATTGGCACCAAGTCAGGATCTGATGATGGGATCTCAGAAAAATCAAGGACAACCCTCAAATTTTATAGTGATGCATAATAGTAAAACGCATATAGTTTTTTATTGAAGTCGGTGTACTTTTTATGATTAAAAAACTTTTACTTATTATTTGTTGCAGTCCAATCTACGCCGAAGGAGCTCTCAGTATCTGTGTGTCTAGCAGTTGGTCTTTTGGGTTTCGATTTAATTAAATGTATAATTGGATCCCAGACTAGGTTTCAAACCATCTTCTCTATTGAAATTTATTTTATTTTTAATTTCAATAGGCGAATCATCCTAGGTAGGGATCGATAAATCTATATTTCCAACTCCTCCGTATATTTCAGCCAAGCTGTCTTCACTCGGTGTGTATAAATGCATTTCAGTGTCGATCCTAGCCAATAGGAATTACAGTGGCTTAAGTGCAGGCGGGATAGTCTCAAACAGTCTCATAAAATATCTAAGTCAAATCGGCTTTTCTGTAGACAAAAAAGAAGAAAGAAAATAAACTTTATTTGGTCAACACTTTAGATCACATACACATGTGAAAAACGGATTAATACAAAAAAAAACAATTAAAGAACCTAAGTGTACACGCTACTCCTCAATTGGGAACACCTGTGTCTAAAATATGACCAAAAGACCATACGCATTGCCAGGTAACAAAACACCGTCTGGCGCTGATAGCGTAGTTCTAATACTCACAAATGATATTCTTTTATACATAAAAGTACACAGAAGGTAAATAATTAGGCAGTGAGGTAATTTAGCGGTCCCAGACGCTTTCAAAGACGAAAAGTAATTAACATTATTTCAGACTAATTAGGAGCTTGGTATTTTGTATTAAAGGTTTTTAAAAATGTTCATTTAATTAGAATTCCCTCTTCTGTTAATGGAAATGATTGTATAGCTGTAATAGTTTTGAAGTTTCTATGCTCTGATCTATATTGTCTGTGAATAGTTTATATAATAATATCAGCCCTGTATCAAAACTGTCCTACTGCTGGG
The DNA here is from genome assembly GCA_905220505.1 of Laothoe populi. Classification (NCBI taxonomy): domain Eukaryota; kingdom Metazoa; phylum Arthropoda; class Insecta; order Lepidoptera; family Sphingidae; genus Laothoe; species Laothoe populi. The sequence continues at coordinate 2,580,687 of HG992156.1, forward strand.
CACGGTTTTCCTATACTAACAAGAGGGGTTAAGCCTTAGTCCACCACAGCGGCCGAATGCAGGTAGATTTCACATAGCGTTGAAATTCTTATGAGAATTCTCAGGTATCCAGGTTTCCTCACGATGTTTTCCTCGTTAAAGCATACGATAATCAACATTAAACACACGTACCTTTAGAAAAGACAGAGATGTATGCTATTTTGTGTATGAAATCTATGATTTTCGTTTCGATAGTCCATACCACTCTTATCGCTGCTGAAATGCTTCGCGGATAGTTGTATGCTGCAGCGCGAATTATTTCATCAGGTTCAAGTCGTAAGCATTACTATTTCGGTTCATTACTACTACTGCGGTTATCTTCTTACTAATATTATATGCGAATGTTTGGATCGATGCTTATTACTCTATTACGGCTGAACGGATCTGGCTGAAATTTGGCACAGTGATAGATTGAAGTCTGAAACAGCACTACTTTTAATCCCGGAAAATTTACGGTTCCCGCGGAATAGTTTTTTGTTTTTCACAGAACAAGGGATTGACATGATTTTTTGGATATTGATAGTTTAGGGGTCAGAGATATAATAACAACTACGCAGGCAACAGCTAGTTTACCTTAAAGAAGTACATGGATTCTCGACCGGTGCGCTGAGAGCCGCATGCAAAACGCGTTTGAAACGGTGGCTTAGTGTGTCCAAGATGCAGTGTGTTTATGGATTGAATCTATTTTTAGAAAGCCACAATCAAGTATTTAAACACTAGGTCAAACTTGTATCGTAGGTATCAAAAACTACTAGGACTAAAGTCCCACAACATCCAGACCTAAAACACTTTTTGTGCATATCACAAACATTTGTCTAGGATGGGATCGAGCTCGCTGCCTTTTGGTTCACAGCCGACTCTCTCTCCTCTTGGAACTCTTCGGTTTGACCATTCACGGATCATTCGGACACCGGTGTCCAGTCAAAACTGGCAACACTCGCCCTTATTGACGTGCGCGTTGAGCGTATTTGTAACGTTAATATTATGGAAATAAAGTTGATTTTAGCTTGTACTTTACTCACTACTTATTACCTTGTCCCGAACACCAGTGTCCTTATGATACTTGAATGGTTATAAAATTTTAATTCATAAAAAGTATACCGACTTCAATAAAAAACAAATTATGCGTCACTTTTTCTAAGATCCCATCATCAGATCCTGACTTGGTGCCAATGGGAACACCTGGGAAGTATACCCTTTTAAACCTGTGTTATTCATATTATAATGTAATAAAATTGTGAATGTTGTACACACTTTCAATAAGCAGGTGCATCAGAATTTGTATTTATTTATAACATACTAGCTGTTGCTCGCGGCTCCGCCCGCGTGGAGGTCATGTTTGGGCGAAAAAGTATACAATACAAAATACCAATATTCATGCGTTTAACTTAAAAATGACGGATTTTCATACAAACTTTCATTCCCTATTTTACCCCCTTAGGGGCGGAATTTCCAAAAATCCTGAAACATATATTTTTTATTTTTAACTAAAATGCCAAATACTAATTTTCATGAATTTAACTTCAAAAATGACGGATTTTCATACAAACTTTCATCCCCTATTTTACCCCCTTAGGGGTGGTATTTCCAAAAACCCTTCCTTAGTGGATGCCTACGTCATAAAAGGTACCTACTGTCAAAATTTCAAGTCTCTAACCCCAGCCGTTTAGGCTGTGCGTTGATCGATCAGTCAGTCAGTCAGTCAGTTTCTTCTTTTATATATACAGATTTTTGTAACATTTTAATGCATGTGCTGCTGGTGTGCTTTTCCAAAAGAAATAAAAATAAATAAAACCAAAAAAGAGTTTCTCGAATAGGTCCAGGCGACTTCGAGTAATCGGGGAACATACATAAAAAAAAAGATTCCGACGAATTGTTAACCTCCTCCTTTTCTTAAGTCGGTTAAAAAACAACCACACTTGTATTATAAGTTACGGGTCCGTAAGAGTCAAATGCTGCTTATGTTTAATTTTCTCCGAGTCTAATCCAATTACTGGCTTTACATTACGTACAATGTGCTTTTAATTAAACTTACCTCCAACCAACTTTGTGCCAACCTAATTATGTGTATGTACGAAATAATACACGGTTTTAATTTCCTTATTCGTATGCGTGGGGCAAAGCTTCCCAATATTTTAATGTTATTTGATAAAAAATAGTAATGAAACATCAATGTTTTGTATGTATACTATATAAGCTGAAAAGGTACTTTTTCTGTATATTAAATATTTTTGCTAAATATATTATAACGTCTTATATTCTTGATATAGCTTTTGGAATTATTGTCTGTCTGTCAAGGCATCACGTCCAAACTACTGTATTATTACAAATGAATCGACAATAAAATCATAAAGTATATCTTGGGGTAACATTGAGTCTTTATTTCATTTAAACCGATGCATTCAATCAAAAGTTATACCTTGAACGAATACTTGTACTATGGAAAAAGTAGTTAATAATAATAATATAACACTTTATTGTTACACCACAACATACAAAAACAGGTTGTATCAACTTATTTAGGTGTTACAAATTGGCGGTCTTATTGCTAAGAGCGATCTCTTCCAGACAACCATGCATGGAGAGGAATAAAATGAATTGAATTTACGGCGGTGCTGTCAATAAACTTACATAACAAGAAATACTTAGGTAATTAAAAAAAACGAAATACATACAAGTACATAGACTTACAAATAAATAAACATTATAATTAACTTACATGTATTACTTACATATATATAAATATATAAACATATATACACGCACCAATAATACAAAAGAAATACAACAAAGGCGTAGCGTTACTGCGAAAGATAGAATGTTTTCACCCGGGAAGTTGTGAGAGATGAAATGATTTTATAAATAGTATAAGATAACCACGTGGGCGCTGCCAAAAGCCGCTGACAAAAACGAGTTAAATAATAAAATAAATACACCCAACAGTCACACACATCGTCCTGGCCCCACATTAGGTCAAACAAGTGTCGTGGGTATCAAGAACTACGAAGGGCTAATATCCCACAACACCCAGACCCGAAACAAATATCTATCTGTCACACAAACATTTGTCTGCGCCGGTATCGAACCCCCGGCTTCTCGTTTCACCACCGACTACTTGTCCACATCGCCACGGATTCTCAAATCTATCTAATTAGTTATTTTTCGGGAGTATTATGTGAATTCGCTTATTAGATATTTATCGATCCCTTGTTGAGAACCACATGCGGAATACTTTAACGTTGTTTGTGTTTCGAATAAGTCTTAATTAAAGATGTGTGTTGGGAGCTCCGTAAATTCCTTGTAAGCTACTATAACAATAGCGATTATTAAAATTTTACACAAGTTTGTAATGTCAATAAGTATGGGATTTCTGTTCTGCTGAATCAGTCGATTCTCATGATCTACAAGAAAAGTACGCGTAGAAACATCGTAATTACACAAATAGGTAAAGCTTTTTTATAAGCAGTCAAACGACATATTGGTTTCTTATATATATATGAATGTTATACTCGGGTTAAAAATCGTGTAAAATTAAATAAACAAAAAAAAAAAAAAAACACCGCCATAAAATCCGTTAAATTAGTTTATTTTAATCAAACGAAAGTGTGTCGCGTTCCAGGATCAGAGTTAGAACTAGAGTTGGGGTACGATGTTTAGCCGTGTTGCGGCCTTCTGAGTACTCTCACACTAGACCCTCGACTGCTTCTTCACCTCTTGCCCATGGCGTAGTGTGAAGAAGCTACGCAGCAAGCCGGCATGATTGTATTGAGTAGCGGGGGTAGATTGTCTCTTGTTACTTGATTCTCTAATTGTACAGCATTGCGCTTACTATCATGTGCAGTGTGGTCACATTGCCAGGCCAGGATAAAAAAAATATAATTCTATAGAACAATAAAGTCAATACATCTATATAATAATTAAAAGAATTTCGTTTGGAACCATATCACTTGCGAACGGCTTATTATTTATAACAGTTAAAGGTTTTAAAGGGGAACAATGGCAAAGTTGCCTAGAAAATTGGAATTGGAAAAACCTGAAAGAACTATTTTCTATGTCCTACAATACCGATAAACGAAATGACACTTATGAAGTTTTGAACAAAAACTAGTGATATAAATAAAAACGAAAATATACACCGAATTAAAATATTCTTCTATTTTGAATTTAATTAAAAAAATATTTATTTTTATTTCCAGCCAGATATGTATTTTAATAATTAAAGTTTGGAACTATTTTATTAAAATATCACATGACTATATTTAAAATATGAGTTACATTTGCACTTCTATCTACATCTTACACGTAAAACTACAACCATGACTATTTATGTCGACAAAGCTTTAGCATCCACCAAGAGTTGCCTACCAAAACCCCATACTTCAACTATAAACCCACATAACTTACACACGAATATCAACGTTACAATAAAGAATATTTTTATGAAATTTTTAATACTCGCTCATACTGGTGGTTCTCATAAATCAAGGACTTCCGCGCCTCCCTTTGAATTTCCGTGCGGCGGTGATATACCGCTTTTGTGACAATACACCCTTACCCATCTACCAATATTCTCTTTGACACCTACGACGCTAATTGAATACGGCATTCTTTTCATAATATCATTTGTGTTAAAATATGGATGGTCGAAAGAGTCGTGAGAGACCAAAAAAGAGATGGATGGATTGCGTGAATGAGGACATGCACATGAAAGGCGTGTATGCAGATTTGAAGGAAGATAGGGCTGCGTGGAGAGTTCCAACCGTTTGTGCCGACCCCACTTAGTGTGGGATAAGGGCAGGTAGATGATGATAAAATCTTTTTTGACCACATCTGTCCATTTGGTTTTAGGTCGCACTCTGGATCTGGACCCTGTAATGTTCAGATTGGTCACTACATTTCCAATGTACTCTGGAGGCCTTCTGATGTGCCCAAACCAGCGCAGCCTACTTTCTTTATCGCGGTACTTACTATATATTATTATTACTATATTTACAGTTAGGACCTGTTCATTTACCATACAATTTAAACCCATCAGCTGTAGTTGCGTACGCCGTAAACTGCTGTGCTAAAGTCTCGGGCTCGATCCCAGGGCCGGTTAAGTAATATTGGAGTTTTCTACCACGATTTTTTTATATCCTGGCACGGCAAAGTGACCGCACTATGCTCATCATCAGATAGATGATGAGCATAGTGCCGGCCAATTAGAGTATCGAGTAGCGAGAGACAATCTATCCCTCGCTACTCAACACAATCATGCCGGCCTGCTTCTTCACACTACGTCATGAGGTAGAACGTGAAGAAGCGGTCGAGGGTCTAGTGTCAGAAATATTCAGCATCAAGCCAGTGTCTCACACCATGCGACAGTGAAACTTCAACGAAACGTGGGTGTACTGGTTACACCTGCCTACCCCTTCCAGGATTCCAGGCGTCAATCTGTAAGTATATTCAATATAAATTATAATACAAAATTATAATACATAGATGTTGCCCACGGCTCCGCACGCGTGGAGGTTATTTTGAAAGAAAAGGTATATAATACAACATATAATCCATGGAGGCATCATAAGTATATTTTGCTATCCCATAGGAAGTGTGCATTTTTCCGGGATAAAAAGTAGCCTATGTCACTTTGTGATCCATAAACTGCCACTATGCAAAAAATCATTTCAATTCCTCGCTCTGTGAAAACTAAACTATCCCACGGGAGCTATACATTTTTCCGGAATGAAAAGCCCATGTGCTATTCCAGATTATAATCTATCTCTATGCCAAATTTCAACCAGATCCGTCTAGCCGTTGTAGCGTGATTAAGTAACAAACATCCATCCAAACATTCGCATTTATAATATTAGTAGGATTACAATTAACCGGTTTGAAATCACAAACCCGGTTGAATGGATGTTTGCATAGGATTAACAATGCGATATTACAGAGGCTTGACCATCCATTAATATGTGTTAACAAACCCCATTCGAGCGCGGGCTTTCTGTATGCGTTCCATTACAATCGGTTGAATAATCTCTTTATAATGCATTATTTGAATATTTTTCAATCCATAAAGCCAAACGACTTGGTGATTTAACCTAACCCTTCTCGTTAGTAGAGATCAGAGTGAGACAGAGTGTAATACAGGGCTAGTATTATTAATTATTATCAAAGACAAAAAGCAGCGATAGCCTACTTGGAATTGACACGTACAGAAGAAGTCGTAGGTACGAAATAAGCCCAAATGGTATACACCTCTGACTTTTTTAAAGTTACGTGTTCATTGTTAATTATCGCTTGCTTTAACGGTGAAGGAAAATATGGCGAGGAAACCCGCATACTTAAGAATTTAGTGAAATCTACACACCTGCATTAGGCCAGCTTGGTGGACTAAGGCCTAATCCCTCGCATTAGTAGAGGAGGCCCGTGTCCAGCAGTGGAACAATGGTTAATACAGGGCTGGTATTATTATTATAACCTTTTAACTTAATGCTACCGAGTTCGCACAAAAAAAAATCATTAAAATACGGAGGGTTATGGCATTTATTTCTGAGGTATATGTTATGTTTTTATAATATAATACTGAACTATTTAGAAAAATCCAATTTATAAATTCACTTTTTCATTGATTTGAGGTTCGATCTTAAATGAATTTAAAAGTAAAAGCAGTTTGAAAAATTTACGTTCAAAGCAAATTAACTTCAAAGATATCAGCTCCTCGACTGAGTGCCCAAATACTATGAGTTGTTTGACAGATGATGGGACGGCACCGGACGCGTCGCTCGGCGCTCCACTCGCTTGATTTATTAACGTATCGCTTTTCAATTGATTTTTATGCTGAATTTGAAGTTTTGTCGTGATTGATGGGCATATAATTGATAGACTGCCTCGGTGGTGCAGTTGTAATTGCTTGGTAGACTGCTGTGAGGTCTCGGGTTTGATCACGTCGGGTAAAGTGGTATTGGGTTTTTCTATCAAGAAATTTCTCATTACTAGCCTCAGTATATTGGTATCTGTGCCCGGTATGGCGATAAGCTCGCACCCTTTTATGGGACCGAAATTCGGCGAAAAGTGGGTGTACTGGTTACACCTCTGCCTACCTCTTCGGGGATTACAGGCGTGAGTGTATGCGTGTTGTGTGTGATGAGAATATAATTGACAGACTTCCTCGGTGGTGCAGTTGTAATTGCGCGGTAGACTGCTGTGCTGAGGTCTCGGGTTTGATCGGTTTTTAATAAAAATCAGTTTATTGCCTTATTATTACATAATACATACATACATATACTTTCACGCCTGTTATCCCCAAAGGGGTAGGCAGAGGTGTAACCAGTACACCCACTTTTCGCCAAATTTCGGTCCCATAATGTGATAGGGGCGAGCCTATCGCCACACCGGGCACCATTCCAGACTCCGAGTTAATACTGAGTATTTCTAGGTAGAAAAACCCAATATCACTTTACCCGACCCGGGGATCGAACCCGAGACCTCAGCACAGCAGTCGTAACGCATGCGCAATTACAACTGCGCCACCGAGGTAGTCCCTCGACTACGAGGGACTACGGTTACGGTTACGGTTACGGCTACGGACTACGGACTACTACTTGTATCGTGAGTACTAACTCACGATACAAGTTTGATTTAGTGTGGCATCAGAACCATGTGTGTTTTTATTTATTTATTTATTCGGCAATATCAGTAATATCATAGTAATATAATAGACAGTAATATCAGTAATGTTAGGTTGGAGATATTTATTCAGTATTAAGATACTTAATAAAAAGATATGTGTTTGAATTAGATCAGGACACATGCTTTGGAGTATAGTCTAGTTTAGTGATTTTTAATGAATTTGTATTTTTGGCTGTATTCTGTTTTGTGTCTTAATTAGTAAAACAACAAATAAATAAATAATCTTGTGCCAAAAGACTCCGCTTCTCCACATAAAAAAATATTTGCACAGAGTAGGTGAAACTAAAACTTAACAAATCATGCATCAATTATATTATTACGTATATTCATATGTCTAACTCGATTTTATTTTAAAAAAATACAAACGATTGTAAACCTAGCCTTTTGATATTTAAATAACGACTAAGTTGTTACATTTATGAAATCATTACAAATACAAGCAGAGATTCGACACTTAAACACAACGACCGTCTATTCCTGATGCCACGAACAGAGTGATATTCAATTGGCGCGTCCGCTTGCTCGAAGTCTCTTTCCATCCTTCCACAACGGCTGTGATGTCACGTAGGCCACGCCTCCTTAGGAACGAGTTTCTCCTTATTGTATATTATTATAGTGACATTTGATAATGGACTTAAATACCTTTTGAATAGGAGTTTACAACTATATTTGCTAAAAACAGGTGATAAAACACGTCACTTATAGGGGGCCACAGACATGACGAGAGGTCGACCCCCCACCAATACATTCTGCTCCCAGGGCAGCAATAATTTGTTGGTCCGTCACGCCGGCCCGTGTTGCTCACGATTTATCTCCAAACGCCTCTAATCGGGCTTCATACGCGCATGTCCATTTCTCCTATGAAAATACAAGCTATTGTGTATAAACACTGGTTATCAGATGAAGTAGTATACATTTCATTTTCATTTTTTTTTTCATTTTCATTTTCATTGTACTCGTCTGAATAAATCAATAACTTTACGTATTCATTCAGAAGTTTTCACCTGTATCTTTAAAGAGGCGGACAGACAGATAGTTCCGTCCCAGCTTTTATAAAGCAAGTCATATACCATGTCAGGAATAAACTTAAATCTTTCATAAATCATATCTTATTTTTCAATAACGGAACATGTTTATTTATGCAACCATAAAATTGTAATTTTATCATTCGCATTTTATTGCCAAAATAACATTTAAATTTCGTTCAAGCGGAACGGTCATTTTAACAATAATATACGTTGCACTAATTATAAGCGGCTACCTACCTAAACGCTTACTTTGGATGATATGAATTTAATTAGATAAGCATAGAGTTATAAAATATAAAGATAATCTATAGTATAAAGAGGCAGGAATAGTTATTAATATTATAAATGCGAATGTTTGGATGGATGAATGTTCGTTACTCTATCATGCCAGAACAGCATATAGGCTTTATAGCATATAGGCTACTTATATCCCGGAAATTATGGCTCCCGTGGGCTGGCTTTATTTTATTTTCACAGGACTTGGTTCTTTGCATATGGTAGTTTAAGGGTCAGTGAATCACAAGGACTACTTTTTATCCCAAAGCTATTACGTGTTTTTTAAACTATAATTTATTTATATTTAGCCTTACGAGATTAAAAATTTAAATTGTTTCCGAAAAATTGAAAATTCCGTAAAAGCGAAGCGTTTTCGACTATGGGGTTTCAGTACAGTGTGTTTCAAAATACGTCCCTCGTCTAACCTTACATACTATACAGATTAGCACGTGAAGCTGATCAAGAACTATAAGAAATATAATTCACACTCGTCTATTTTAATGCCTTGCGCTTGTCCTTAAACTTTATAATATAATTCAGTGGAAGTCACGATGCAGTGTTTGTATTAGTGTTAATATGGTCGACGCGCCATATTTCAGAGGCGAGGAGAAAATCTGACGCAACCGCCGCCATACCACGTTCTACAAATATTTCGTACATAATAAGTTATTTAGTTCACAAAACACGATCACGCTGCGAATTAAAGTAGCGTTGTGGTTTCAAGGTTAGAAGATATTAGGATACGTGGCATTTTCATTTTGGTGTCTCATACAAATAGCGGCAGACGATGAGGTTTGGAACTCCCGAGATGCAGCATTTATGATATTTTTTTATTTTATTTGGGCGAATACCTGTCTGTGTCTGTGAAACAAGAGGACGTGGGTTCGATTCCCACACCGAGACAAATGTTTGTGTGACATACAGATATTTGTTTCGTGTCTGGGTGTTGTGGGACCGTAGTCTCGCGTAGTTCTTGATACCCAAGATACAGGTTTTACCTAGTGTGGGTTCAGAACTATGTGTGTGACTGTTGGGTGGGTGTATTTATTTATTTTTTAAGGAACATTGATAACGTAGCTAACCGAAACTTAATCTGAAAGTAAAGTAAATAAACATAATTTTTATATACTGTTGAAAACGTGGAAATGATTGCCCTAGAAATTATGAAGTCCATGAGCGTAGTCTTTGGATCTTTTAACTTAGTATGAATAACCCAGACTGATCGGTAGAGAAAAAAATGCTTTATTACTTTTTCTTATATAACTCTTTGCCAAAATGTCACTTCCGCTTTTTAGTAAACGGACAGAAGTATAGCAGAATTTGATCTGTTCACCTAATAGGACATGTTCTCCGAGGCCCATGGACACCTATATACAATACAATACCATACCAATCTTGCATGTGTTGTACCTTACAGGAAAGAAATGAGGATTACGAAGGCTGAGCGTCTTGGTCCTACGGATATTTTACAATAAGTAATGCAACAGCAATACGTCGGATTTTTGGAAGACAGTGATATTAACCCGGTCGAGACGGCCACATTTTCTAGACAAAACTGTCCAAAAAAATCGCACTTCAAAAATTTAGTTGGTAAGATGACTTTTATTTCCTGGCACGGCAACGTGACCACACTACACCTGATGGTAAGCGCTGTGCCGTCCGATTAGAGTATCGAGTAGCGAGAGACAATCTATCCCCGCTTCTCAACACAGTCATGCCGGCCTACTTCTTCACACTACGTCATGGGCAAGAAGGTGAAGGTGAAGGTCGAGGGTCTAGTGTCGAGAGAACTCAGAAGGCCGCAAAACGGCCAAACATCACACCCCAACTATAGATGCCCGACAAAATTCGGATGTTCACCGGCTGATCTCGGAACGCGACACACTTGCGTGTGCCACTATGGCGGGTTTTACACCCTGTGTATGGTGGTCACTATCCGGGCGGATATGAATATCCCACCACCAGCAGTCTGAAAGCAGCAGTCAGCCTCTAGTGAAACTGTTCATGATAAGATCAGGATTTGCATTTTTAAGCGAAGCCGAACTATATTTCGGTAACAAAGAGCTGCCGTTCTATAAAAAAACCAGCATTATATTCCAAATGTGTTCCATCATCCGAAAATAAACCCTTTCATGCAATGTACAATCACACGTTACTGTCACAGTTTGTTTTTTGTTTTGTTTTTCCTCGCGTCTCGTTGTGGAGGCTCTCGGTCCAGATCTATTTATTATTACGGCAGCGGCTAGAACAAATTTACGTATTTATAATAATAAAATAATTAATATATATATATATATATTATAATAAATTATTAAATAAAAAACCTTATCACTCTAATAATTACTATGGCTTCTGTTGAAAATTTTACCTTTTGACCTTGAAAAATAAACGTGACATTGCTTATTTATTCTTAAACTACTTTCCCACGATGTTGAGTGTCCCGATCTACTAAGGAAATTAAATTTGTGTAAAGTAAAGTGAAAAGTTGTGATCACACATTAATTCTATCTAAGATTCTATCATATTTCTACCAGTGAAGACCTGTCATTAGCTTTCTGTCTAATATTATGTATCTGTGAAAGTGTTGAAACAGCTGTAGGTTTTCCAAATAAATAAATAATAATAATAACATTATAATAAGTCTTGTAGAACGTAAGTCGCTGACATAGCCCAACGGATTAGCAAGCGAAAGTGGCAGTAGGCAGTGCACATAGCTTGAAGAACTGACAACAGATGAAGCAGAAAAGTTCACGAGTGGAGGCCAACGGCAAGCGCAGCGTTGGGCGTCCCTCAGCAAGATGGACAGTCGACCTTGTGTTGGTCGCAGAAACCCACATGGATGCAGGCCGCTCCTGACAGGTTGGTTTGAAAATCTTTAGGGGAGGCCTATGTTCAGCAGTGGACGTCCAAAGGCTTGAGAACAAAAATGAAAAGTCTTGTAATAAATTTTATTTCACAATATTACAATAAGAAATTTTAATTAACATACGTTTAGCTGATCTAATCTAATGTAATCAAACTTCAATCGTATATTAGTTTTATGACTATCGAAAAAAGAAACGCTAGAGTTTCTTACCCGATTTTCTCTAGCAAAAGTGTAAAAAGATTGACTAAATGTAAATAATGCATTTCATGGATTCAATAAATATTTGACTTGATTTAATATAGCCTATCCGGAGAACTAAAAATAATGAATATCGTAGGATAAATAAGATAAATAATCAAAGAACATAATTTATATTAAATTAGAAGATAAATTAAGACTGTACCCCACGCCGATAGTCTTGGCTATTTCAACGCTGGGTTTCTTCTATTAATGAGACGTTTATGCTCTTTTTCACCACGCTGGAATAATGCGGGTTGGTAGACTTCCCATGTCACATACTTAGGAAATCTTATGAGAATTCTCAGGTTTTCTCACCGTATTTGCCTTGACCGTTAAAGCAATAATTAACAGTGGATGCTATTCAGGCTGTTTTCGAACCTACTACTTTCGTCTCTTTGTTCGTAGTACTCCCAACTAGACAATCGCAGCTTTTTAAGCCCTGCCACTTACCTGCGTTGATTTGGTTTTCTTAACTTTTAGGTTATGTTTTGCTACGAATTTAAAATTAACAATTTATTAAAAATTAATCTGATAAAATAAAATAAAACCCAATATGAGAAGCGCGGCTTAATTTGGCGCCAATGCCATTAACTTTAAATATCGAGTGTAATCTGGTAAAAAAAGCTTTTAAGCGATATTATAAATGAATAATTTAATGGGAGCAAATTACTTGGATAAAAGCCATCGTGTCAGTCTAGGCCATTATTTAACTATAATCTTTCTGATAAGCAAAAAATCTGGGCTACAATCTACTTATCAGTGTAGCTAACAAAAAAAAATTACAAAAACGAAATATTTTGCCTCGGTGGCGCAGTTGTAATTGCGCATGCGCTACGACTTCTGTGCTGAGGTCTCGGGTTCGATCCCCGGGTCGGATAAAGTGATATTTGGTTTTTCTATCCAGAAATTCTCAGTATTTGGCCGAAGTCTGAAATTTGTACCCGGTATGGCGATAAGATCGCCCCCTATCACATTATGGGACCGAAATAAATTCGGCGAAGTGTGTGTGCGGGTTGCACCTCTGCTTGTCCCTTCGGGGATTACAGGCGTGAGTGTATATGTATGTAAATATTTTGGATATTAGAAACCACTGTTTGAGTAGCTTTTGATTTATCTATGTTCCAAATTTTATCAAATCAATCAATGGTTTATTATGATTAGCGAAATACATATAATTTTCATAGTACTTGTACAATTATAAATTGATACAAATCAAATACTCTTTAAATCATCTGTGTGATTTACAAATAAACCACATAAGTATCAAATCTCAGTGCCATAAAGACATTCACACCATGTATTTGTAAACAAAAACTGCTGAAATTAATACACTGAGGGTCCATTATCCCGCATTAAGCACTCTACGGAACCGTAATGGCTTGTAGAACTCGGCTCGGCCTTTATGTGTCGTAATAAAAACGTCGCCGTCGCGTCCGATACACATTATCCATTTAACTTGGTCTAATTTGTTTTTAAATATTATAGCAGTTATCCTTCTTGATAATTTTTCGGTAATAATATGCAGGAATTAGATTGGGTAAGGTAATAATTTTGTTTTGAAACCAACTTGAAACGACTGTTTTTTTATACAGAAACAATGAGCGAATGTGCATTTTTGTGTCCTCGCACGGCAAACTGACCACACTGCACCTGATGGTAAGCGCAGTGCCGTCCAATTAGAGTATCCATTAGCGAGAGACTGGCCTACTTCTTTACACTACACCACGGGCAAGAAGGTGAAGAAACGGTCGAGGGTCTAGACCCTAGTGACCCTCTGACACTAGTGTCAGAGTACTCAGAAGACCGCAAAACGGACAAACATCGACTATAGACACTGACTGATCCCGGAACGCGACACACTTGCGTGTGCCACTATGACGGGTTTTACTCCCTGTGTGCGGTGGTCGCTTTCCGGGTGGATATGAATATCCTACCACCAGCAGAACCACCAGGGTTTGCTGACGATAGATAATAAGTGGTTGTCCCTTAAGCATCCAGAGTTTGAGTGTATATGTATAGGAATTAAAATAGAAAAGCGAAATTTCTAAGCCTCCAGCTTAGGTACATTGTTTTAATGCTGATTAGAACAATGTACCTAAGCTGCAAGAGACAGTAATTCTATTGACTTGCATAATTTCCCTCGTTAGAAGTAGAAGCCGCTATGCCTAGTAGTTGAGAAGTGTTTAATATAGGGCTGGAGAAAAAAATATTGCGAATACTCTTGGTTCGGTACTGGCTCCAAAAGATGAGGGGAACAGGGCGGCGATGATGCAAATAAAACGGCGAAAGATAATTTTCTTGTAAGCTAGAAGATTCTAAAATCACGAATATACGATTTAGTCAAATCCTATTATAATTAGTCAGCAGCAGTCAGGGCTTTGCTTTATTTAACGCAAAAGCAGAATCTAAGATCATACTATATTAGATAAGACAGAATTTAATTAGAAAAAAATCACACACAGCTTTTTTGTAACCAAAAACCAACAGTAGGCATTGCAGAAGTCTATGGGCGGCGGTGACTACTTACCATCAGGTGGCCCGTGTGCTCGTCTGCCTATTCAGGCAATAAAAAAAAACTACTCTTTATTCCTTACAATAAACACTCGTTTTGTAGCGATTCAAAGATCAGCTGCAGACAAACTTCCAGATTTACATAGATTACATAGATTTTCGCAAACATTCTGCAGGAATAAAAATGAGGAACAGAAGTTTTCAAACTTCCACACTTGGTGTTGTATACGACACAAGTTTGCGCCATTACAGTGTGTTGCCATGCTTCTGTTAAGTGTACTATTGTTAAAAAATGCTTGATATTATATTACAGTAAATTCCGAGGAAAGTTAATATATGATTAACGTTTATGTGTGTCCTTAAATTATTTAATATTTTTTAACAGACTTACGATTCTCATAGTTGACTCTTGATATTCTTGCGATAAAAAAATAAACTGGCAACTTTACGTCGGAGTTCTAGGCTTTGCAGCCTTGCCTCAACTAGCGATTCGATATTAGTAGTAGTAGTAATAGCCAGTTACATTACTATGGCCATTACTGTGCCATTGTAGGAGGGAGATAGTGCGATGTTCCCACTACGCAACCATTTTTATTTTTTTTTTAGTGCCTCGATAGGCAGACGAGCAGGCGGGCCACCTGATGGTAAGTAGTCACCGCCGCCCATAGACTTCTGACCAGGGCACAGCAAAGCCGCTGCCTACCATTAAATACCAATATTTAAAATAAATATTGTGACCCCATTTTACAAGCAATTTTGATTCTGTTTTCATTATTTTTGGTTAGTTTGATTCTGCATATAATAAGCAAAAGAAAGTCTTTTACGTGTTATATGCATGTCGAATAATGTATAAAGTTAAACACAGTAAACCACCCTAATGCGTTATTAGGTAAAAAAATAAAGTGAAATTCCCTCAAACTGTATATAACAAGAAACAATAAGTAAATATATGTAAAAGGGTTTCACCAGAATCTTAAGTACGTTTTCATAAACAGTTTACTGTGAACTTTGCTATCTGTCAGTCCAATGTAAGCGCTCCAAATGTTTTCATTAAAAGTTGTACGAGGCGGAAGTCGGAACAGATGTAAACCAAAAATAAAATAAACCATTTTCATAATGGTTTCTTCTGTTTATGCGAAAACTAGATGTTCCCCTCGGCTCCGCCCGCGTGGAGTTTATATTAGGAAGATATGGAATCCAATCCATGGAGGCATCTTGAGCTATTATACCTTTCTATATTTTGTTATCCTATAGGAAGCGTCCATTTTTCCGGGATGAAAAGTGGCATATGTCGTTTACTGATCCCTAAACTGCCACTATGCAAAAACTCATGTGGATCCCTTGCTTTGTGAAAAACTAAACTATCCCACGGGAACTGTACATTGTTCAGGGATAAAAAGTAGCATATGTGCTATAATCTATCGCTGTGCCAAATTTCACCCAGATCCTGCCGTTGTAGCGTTGAGTAACAAGCATCCATCCATCCATCCATCCAAACATTTAGACTTATAATATTAGTAGGATTACACAACACTGCACGTGATGGTACGCGCAGTGCCGTCCAGTGAGAGTATCAAGTAGCGAGAACTATTCTTCTCTAAGCTATACTATCAAACCGGTCTGCTATACCTAAATGCATACAGTATCAAAGTTCGATACTTTTACTAATGGATGTATGTGACTCATACTACTATTTTATATACGAATCTTTGGATGGATGGATTGATGAATGGATGGATGTTTGTCACTCAATCACGCTAGAAGGGCTGAAAAGATCTGGTTGAAATTTGGCACAGAGACAGATTATAGTCTGGAATAGCACATAAGCTTTATACTTTGTTTCTCGGAAAAATGTACGGTTCCCGCGTGATAGTTTTTTGTTTTTCGCAGAGCAAAGGATCTATATGATTGTTTGCATAGGATAGTTTAGGGATTAGGGAATTACATAGGCTGTTTGTTATCCCGGACAAATGCACGACCCCTAAAGGTAGCAAAATATAGAAATATGTAATTAAGCTTAAGATGCCTGCAAGGATTTTCTACCTTTTCTTCCAAAAAAAAATCCACGTGGGCATAGTCGCGGGCAACATCTAGTACAGCATAAATCTATTAATATACTAGCCATAAGTATAATATTAATCCAGTCATTAATCAGCCAGAACGTGCGACGTGATGGACTACAACTCAAATGCTCAATTTAACGCTCTCTTGGGCCCGAAGAATTGTGAATTGTGAATTATTAATGTTATTTCTTTGTTTCTCTGGTATGCGGAAATTTTCGCCTTTTTCAAAGCTAAATAAGTTAATATTTTTGTTTTATTGTACAGCTTGTGAACTCACCATCCGCTTTGTAACAAAAATGTACAATTAATTTCATTTCACAAACTTAACTAGTACACACTTACACCTATAATCTCAGAAAGGGTAGGCCGAAGTGTAACCAGTACATTAACATTTTGCCGAGCTTATTACCGCCCCATGATGTGATACGGGGCGTGATTATCGCCATACCGAGCACGCTTCCGGTCTTCCAGAGACTTTGTCATTGAAAAATCCAATGTCAATTTTACTCGGTCCGGTGATTGAACCCGAGACCTCACCAAAGCAGTTTTACCTCGTACGCAATTACAACTTTTTTTTTTTAAGCGAAATAGGCTTGCGTTTGACCACTATCTCGCCTGATGGAAAGTGATGATGTGGTCTACGGTCGAGCACGCTTGCCTAGAAGATACCTATTCACTCTTGACTTGAAGATATCCAGGTCATAATTTTCGGGAAATATAGACACCGGCAAAGAGTTCCACTCTCTAGCGGTGCGCATCATAAATGTACTAGCAAAACGCTTCGTGCGCACTGGTGGAATATCAACCATGTATCGATGACGCTTCGCCGAGTCTCTTGTCGTCCGATGCTGGAAAGGGGTTGGGGGAATTAAATTATCTAATTCCAAGGCACACTCGCCGAAATGTATCCGGTAAAAAACCGATAAACTAGCAA
Source organism: Laothoe populi (assembly GCA_905220505.1). Classification (NCBI taxonomy): domain Eukaryota; kingdom Metazoa; phylum Arthropoda; class Insecta; order Lepidoptera; family Sphingidae; genus Laothoe; species Laothoe populi. Next base: position 2,598,318 of record HG992156.1, read on the forward strand.
CTTTACGTCTGTGTTCAAGGCTTTGCAGCCTTGCCTCGACTATGGAATCGTTGCCTATGAGTCTCTTGGCGCGTCTCTCGATTGCCTCCAATGCCTCAAGCTGGTACTTGGCTGAACAACACGGTACAATGTACTACCGTGGCAGTCACTAGTACTTAACAAGTTTAGATTATGTTTTTATTATTTAGTTTAGATTATGTTATTATTATTTAACATTAAGCTGAATTGTATTTCCATTTATACACACATGCTCCGGTTTACTGTATTAGAGAAACACTTTTATCTTAAACTGTAATCTGTGAATAAAATATGCATTCTTTGTTGTAAACGGTATATACATCAAAAAATAAAATTTAATTTTATGGGTATTAAATATTTTTCCTATCTTTGTTTCCAGTATCCCTGATTTCTGAATTTATAAATTATCCGGTTCAGACGTCTGAAATTTTACACGTAACTCTGTGATATAATTCAAAATCCGTGTTTTTGATATTTTAAAAATGTTTTTAACATTTCTGTTAAAATGTTTTAGCTGGTAGATTTTAAGTCATAATGATGACAGGCAAACAGATACTAATGCTGATTAATTTTTATTACTTTCAAAGGAGCCCTGTAGACAGTTTTGTGAACAGAAAAAACGGGTCAGTGAGACCAGTAGAGTACTACTGTCTTATAAAAACGACGTAATATGACAGCTTTTGATGCCTTTATACATATGACTGAGGGCACCAATGCATCAAGCTTCCCCTTATATATCCTCATTCCAATACTTTAAGGCAAAACCCATAATTCATCTGGGATTGTAAAAGTTGAAGGTTGTTGAAGGTCACTAACTTTCAGGTGATATTAGGTGTCCCGCCCTGTGGCATCTAGCCCAAGAAGAGACGGGCCCTAAAGGCATGGCACAGGGATGGTTCCGGCAGCAATCCAGAGTACACTCAGGATCCCCGGGATCGGCTACCGCGGGGTTTGTCGGTACACCGTCGTAGGAAAATGGTTAGGGTCCCGAACTAGTAGTCCTTCGGGCGAACTGGGTCGGAAGGTTGGTGAGTCCGGCATAACCATATCTCCTCCCCCGGAGACCAGAAGGTATCCGTAAGATGGATTTTCCCGGCGGGAAAAAAAAAGGTGATATTAGGTGTAGTAATGGTTGGCTGTTGGTTATCTCTCGCACTTGATACTCTAACTTGACAGCACTGCGCTTACCATCAGGTGCAGTGTGATCACTTCGCTCTGCCAGAATAAATAAGGTGAAATTGTTTCTAGTTTACCGAAATATGAATAATAATTAACGGTAAGCAGCGGCTTTGCTGTGCCCTGGCATTGCAGAAGTCTATGGACGGCGGTGTCTACTTACCATCAGGTGGCCCGTCTGCTCGTCTGCTTAGGAAAAAATGTATTACATTAATGCATTAAAGTAAGTCAATTTTTCTGGTTTCATTATACCTGTTAAGACCAAATTAACCCGTAAAAATGAGAGCTTTTGTTCAGGAAAAACCCAGCCATTATCGTAGAATTTTCACAAAGTGAAAAATAGGCACAAAATGGGTTTAAAACAAAAAGGTTAAGTACATATTTTAATCAATACAAGTGAGGGAAAGGAGGTCGTTCGGATCCCCTGAGGTCACCCGAGATAATTTTCATAATAAAACATCCCTTTTCTCAGGCACTGTAAATCAAGTTTTCCGACCACCCTTTCAATTTCCTGACCGCAACACAGTTCCGCTCGAATGAGCCTCTCAATGAACGTTAATACGCGCTCTGGCTGACAGTATCTTTACGATTAAAATTTTGTTTATTTTTTAGAGATTTTGATCATTATGGGTTATAATAGTAGAATTTAAATAATACTTTTTGATCACAGATTCATTATAAAAAGAAATAATTTTAGTTTGTTCTTAATAATATATAATTTGACTAGTCCTGTATTTAATGGGTTTCTTCTACTAATGATTAATTTATTTATTTATTGAATAGAACGGTACAAACACCACTTACACTATTCACAGATATTACATTATATTTATTGAAGTTTAATTAATTTGATTATATTGATTAATAACATTAAGCTACACAGTATTTAATAATTAAACGTAACATTCATACATCGTACTCACAAAACCTCTGGCATTCTAGCAAAAATATACGTCTATCACTCGCAAATATGTCACACTCTGGTTTTGAGTCCAGGAATCTGTTAAGCATCTTGAGGGTGCGAGGCAGCGGAGACATTGCTCTAGCGACAGTTCTACCGTGCGGTACTGAGAATAATGAATGGTTACGAGTTCTGCAGTAATTATCAGGCACAAAAATGCGAAAAAGCTGATTATGTATCATTTCCGATTGTAGCGCCAAGCGTTGTGCTTTTGTCGTAGACTTATCATGTAGTGTACAGCAAAAACGCGCAGATGGAAGCTTGAAGATAAATACATACACCCAACAGTCACACATGTAGTTCTGACCCCACACTAGGTAAAGCCTGTATCGTGGGTATCAAGAACTACGAGGGACTACGGTCCCACAACACCCAGATCTGAAACAAATAACTGTCTGTCACACAAACATTGCTCGGTGTGGGAATCGAACCCTCGGGCTCTCGTTTTAAGGCTACTCGCCCGCTCACCACGGAGGCTGTCAAGGATGTTGAGTTATTATAATAATAATTGTTTATTTTCCAAAAACAATGCTTTACATTGCAACAGAAAAATACAACAGTCGCTTCACTAGGTGAACGTGTATCGTGGGAGAACACATAGGTTTACAGTAATCACTTTACAAATGGACTATCTATACAAACTAGCTACTTATGACATTTTTTTTTATAGTATAGTCCGACAAACCAGCCAGTGGGTCACCTGATGTTAAGGGATCTCCGAAAGATACCGAAAGTGTCATGTATGCGCTGTCGGCCTTAATACATACATACATATACACTCACGCCCGCAATCCCCGAAGGGGTAGGCAGAGGTGTAACCAGTACACCCACTTTTTGCCGAATTTCGGTCCCATAATGTGATAGGGGGCGAGCCTATCGCCACACCAGGCACCATTCCAGACTCCGGGTTAATACTGAGTATTTCTAGGTAGAAAAACCCAATATCACTTTACCCGACCCGGGGATCGAACCCGAGACCTCAGCACAGCAATCGTAATGCATGCGCAATTACAACTACGCCACCGAGGCAGTCGGCATTAAAGGACAGGAATAGTGATTAGGGAAGGGGAGGGGGAATCTGGGCCTCCGGATATCTCACTTACCATACGAAACGCGACAGTAAACTGTCACTTTACGTTGGTTTTCTGTGAGACAGTGGTACTACCCCGGTCGAGCCGTCCCATTCATGCTGTAGACAAATATGTCTACAGCGTGGCTCTACCACTTCCATACATACAAAGATAAAACTTACAACTCATAACAGTGAAAAGTTATGAGTTAAACGAGAGGTCACGCGTTTGATCCCCGCACCGAGACAAATGTTTGTGTGTTCCACATATGTTTCTGGTCTGGGTGTTGTGGGACCTTAGTCCCTCGTAGTTTTTGATACCCACCATAGAGATTTGACCTAGTGTGTGGTAGGACTATATATGTGACTGCTGGGTGTATTGTTATAGATTCGTCACTGAACATCAAAATCTACTGCACCCAAATTCTCCACGAACAATATTAATGCCCCTCCATTTGAACAAAATGAAGATCCTATACAAATCTGCAAGCGCGCTTTTTACGAAACATAATAATGTTTTTAATTTTGAATAACCCTTTGCGGTTGGGATTTGGAGTGAATTTTCGTGGATGTTTGGCCCGAGTGTTATCAAAGGCTGAGCAGGCCAGTGATCCCGCCGGATTTCATTATTCTAAATTAACACTTGTTTATTTTTCTTGAAACAACAATGCTCGGTAAATATCCCTGTTTATTTTGCACTTTGATTATTTAAGCGTCAGGAAGTGCTCTTGTCTTGTAAAGGTTGGATGACTTTTATTCGTAACTCTTCTATGAGATTTTGGGTAGATACTGTTATGTTAGTAATAAAAGCAATAATTCACAAATAACCCAATGATCGCACATATAATTATGCTAGATGTTACCTGCGGCGCCACCCTCGTGGAGGTTTTGTTTTTTATCCTGGCACGGCGAAGTGACCACACTGCATCTGATGGTAAGTGCAGTGCCGTCTATTTAAAGTATCAAGTAGCGAGAGTTGTCTCTCTATATGTTATTTTTGGAAGAAAATGTATACAATCCATGGAGGCATCTTAAACTATTACACCTTTATTTTGGCTATACCAATTTTCCGGGATAAAAAGTAGCCTATGTGCTATTCCAAACTATAATCTATCTCTTTGCCAAATTTAACCAGATCCGTCCAGCCGTTGTAGTGTGATTGAGTAACAAACATCCATCCATCCAAACATTCGCATTTATTATATTAGTAGGAGGTAGAATGAAACTTAACGCCGAAAGTGTGACGGTGATGACGACTGCAGCACAGTACCCTGCAGTATTAGTAATTCAAGATGGGCAAGGTTACAGCTGCTTATAGGCATGCTTACGTTTACCAAGCACAGGTAGCATGCTTTTGAATTCCATATATCATTGCATTCGCATATTTCATGCCAGTATTATGCAAATATAAAACAATAAGCAGCAGACCAAAGAAAAAAGCACACGTTTTTTCCTTCCCCTTGTCACTATAGACTTAACAAAACAGTCGTATTTACATAAATAAGTACAAAAAAGAAATAAAATTGAATGAGAAAGGGCGCATAATAAACAGCAATAAGTCTCCCTTAGGGCTGATATTTGATCTGTTACAATATAGGCAGCCGTTGAGCGAAAAATTGGCAGTGCGGCTTTGGTGACATGAAAGTGTGGAAGCTGTAATATTTCTTAGGAAAACAAAACTGAGAATATGGTTTTGTACATGTCTTTGAACATTTCGATCTACAGCTTATTTACTATCGAAAGAGTGAACTAAGCTGATCCTGAGGATATAATAATAATATGGTGCTAGGATACTCATATCCACCCGGATAGCGACCACCGGACAGGGTGTAAGACCCGCCATAGTGACACAAGCATGCGTGTCGCGTTCCGGGATCAGCCAGTGTACATCCGGTTTTTGCCGGGGGTCTAGAGTTGGGGGACGTTTTTTGGCTGTTTTGTAGCCTTCTGAGTATTCTGACGCTACACCCTCGACCGCTTTTTCACCTTCTTGCCCATGGCGTAGTGTGAAGAAGTAGGCCGGCATGATTGTCTCTCGCTACTCGATACTCTAATTGGACGGCACTGCGCTCATCATCAGCTTCACTGTGGTCACTTTGTCGTGCCAGGATAAAAAAAATATCAGCCGTTTATCAAACCCTGTCCCGCTGTTGGCAGGAGTCTTTGTCCTGGAGGGGGTGCGGATTCCCATCGGCTGTACAATGAAGTACTTGGGATTGATTCTGGACAGCCGGTGGGATTTCCGTGCCCATTTCAAGGAGTTGTCGCCGAAATTGGTGCGGGCGGCGGGCGCGCTCGGACGCCTGCTGCCGAACCTGGAGGGACCTAATAGCCCTTGCCGAAGTTTATACGCTGGAGTCGTGCGGTCAATGGCCCTGTACGGATGTCCCGTATGGGCCCAGTCCCTGAAACCCCGCTGCGTCGCCTTGCTGCGCAAACCGCAGCGTTTGTTGGCGCAGCGAATAGTAAGGGGCTACCGCACGGTCTCCCACGAGGCGGCCTGCGTATTGGCCGGCACCCTCCCTTGGGAGTTGGACGCAAAACTCCTCTCGTCCGCGTTCTTCTGGCGGGAGGAGGCGTCCAGTCGCCGTCAGGTGAGACTGGCCCCGAGGGAGATTGCGGCCCGATTACGCAGAACCGCTGTGGAGGAGTGGCATACCAGGCTGGAAAGCCCAAGTGCGGGCTTGAGGACCGTCGCGGCAGTGCGTCCTGTCCTAAAGAGATGGCTAGACAGGCGCCACGGTGCGCCAACGTTCCGGCTGACGCAGGTACTGACGGACCACGGGTGTTTCGGTTCGTTCCTGTGTCGGATCGGAAAGGAGGTGTCTGCCGTGTGCCACCATTGTGGCGACTGCCACGAGGACACGGCCCAACATACGTTGGAGGAGTGCCCAGCCTGGGACGAAGAGCGCAGCGCTCTCAGAGCAGTCGTCGGAGGAGACCTCTCGCTGCCGGCCGTGGTGTCGTCCATGGTCTCCAGCCGGAGGTCCTGGCGTGCGGTGGCCCACTTCTGCGAGAACGTCATTTCGCAGAAGGAGAGTGCCGAGAGGGATCGGGAACGAAATGATCCCTCCCGCCGCCAGAGAAGACGTAGGAGGCGCCGGGTGGACGACTGACCGGCGTCTCCCGCCCTGTGGAACGGGGGCGTTTGAATTCCACCACGGTAACCCCTGCCTGTCGTACGAGGCGACTAATAGGGGCCATCGGGGGTCGCGGGCTCGCAGCGGGGGGCTGTCAGCCCGAATCGATGCACTCCCAGTTTCGGAGCATCGTGCGACCCCGAGATGGACGGCAGCGCGTGTGGTAAGGCCTCGTTCGCTGTCGTTGTTCGGTGCGCGGGGGCTCCTAAGCCCTTCCATGGAGGTGGGCTGCTACGCAGCACCGCGCAGGGGCGGTTCCGGCAGCAATTCTAGCACTCCTTAGAATACCCCGGGATCGCTCCGTAAGCGCCGAAGAAGGCCACCGCGGGGTTTTAGCTGGTAGTGTCGGGTGGGGTGTACATAGGGGGTAGGGACTCGGCCCAGCGGCTGCCCGGATAGCCATCATCCGGGCGAGGGGGATGCTGGGTCGTAAGACCGGCTAGTCCAGCATAACCGTTTTATTCTTATTCCGCTTCCCCCCGGAGCGGGCGGTAGTAATAAAACGCTTTCCCCGCGACAACAAAAAAAAAAAAAAAAAAAAAGGAGTCTTTGTCCACCACGCTAGCCTAATGCGTATTGGTAGTCTTCACCCTTTGAAATTGTTATGAAAATCAGATATGCAGGCCACCTCACGATGTTTTCCTTCGCCGTTATAATAATAATACTAGCCCTGTATTAAACATTGTCCCACTGCTGGGCACGGGCCTCCTCTACTAATGAGAGGGGTTAGGCCTTAGTCCACCACGCCGGCCCAATGCGGGTTGGCAGAGTTCACATACCTTTGAAATTCTTATAAGAATTCTCAGGTATGCAGGTTTCCTCACGATGTTTTCCTTCACCGTTAAAGCAAGCGATAATTAACAAAGAATACACACATAACTTTAGAAAAGTCAGAGGTGTATGCCACTTGGGATTCGAACATACGACTTTCGTCTTGGCAGTCCGTACCGCAACCAAGTAGGCTATCGCTGCTATCCTGCTATGCTATGCTCGCCGTTAAACTAAGCTATATTAAACCACAGACACACGTTTGTTTACATTTGAAAAGTCAGAGGTTTAAGCAAAATTTCTTTCATCCAATGTTGATGTCACATAATCTCACGCCTGTATCCTCAATGGGCTTAGGGAACACAACTAGAGCAGTAACTTATCGATCTTTTTCTTATACCCATGTGGTAGTAAACCTATCGCTGTCTTCTTCAGCCTTTGGACGTCCACTGCTGAATATACGCATCCCCTAAAGATTTCCAGACCAATCTGTCAGAAGCGGCCTACATCCAGCGGGTTCCTGCGACCTTTACGAGGTTGTCTGTCCACCTTGCATGGGGACGTCGAACACTGCGCTTGCCGGTACGTGGTCTCCACTAGAGTTTCCCAAACGCTGCCTGGAACCGAGTTCGATTCGACGATTGACCTCTCTCTCAATGTTCGACCTTCCTAACTGGATTACTTGTCCTAGATAGACGTATTCGTCTAGAATTTCGAGAGTTGAGATTCCAACAGTTATCGCCATAGGCTCAACATGGATATTTGACAGGATTTTAGTCTTGTCCATGTTCATCCTAAGGCTCACCAGTTGGAAACTCGGTTGAGGTCTCTGAGCATAGTGCTAACTAGATCTAAATAATAGAAATACCGAAGGTATATCGAAGGTGTTTAGGGTTAGTTGCGGGTACATTAATAACGAAAACCGAAGTGGGGAGTAGTAAGTGTTTAGCATAAAACGGAGTGCCTTCCACGCTCCGGTGTTCAGGTGAGTTGTAAAGAAGACTAAAGCCTAGTTCGCATTAGGCTAGTATTTTAGTGTAGTAGCGAGTAATTTAGCAACTAAACTACTCGCTACTGCTCAGAAATCGTTCGCACAAATTGACAAGTACAGTACACAAGTGAGTTGCAAGATGAACGCGCTACAACGCAATAAGGTGAATAAACTGATTAAGCTAATCGTTGCGGCTATTTTAGAAGAGGTTGACGAGGAAATTTGTGTGATTAATAAAAAGAAGCTATGGGTACGAAAATGGATCGATTTCTGCTTCACCAAATCCGGTTAAGTTCATAGTTTTTTGTAAATCCTGGTATGCGGATTGTTTCTTTTCTTTGTTTTTATAATGTGGGGTCTTTATATTCCACAAACATTCATTTTCTACGTATTTGGAAACAAATTTTAAAGTCGTTTCTTCGCTCCAGCGACACGACATTCTCGCGAACTCTCGGCGACTAATGAACTTGACTAAAAACAGGTTCGGACTTGTTTAGCCGGTGAACCAGTGAACGCGGACGCGTGGTGGGAGAGGGCTACTCGCCCAAAAAAATAGAATGAAATGGATCGACTTGACTAAATAACTTACTAACCTACTTGACTAAAATTCGGGTGTTCAGACACATTTAGCTACTAAATTACTCGCTACTAGACTAAAATACTAGCCTAATGCGAACTAGGCTTAAGTGATAGCCAGGATATTCGTGGTTCGTTCGCGTTCGCTAACGATAAGCTATTTTGCATGTAATTTTAATAGCCCGATAAGGTAAACTGACTCCGCAGCCTTCAGCCATAATTTTGGCCATGTATTCACTACCCACCATTAAGTATAATTAATTCTTAACGATTTGAAACACATGTAATCGTAAATCCAACAATATGAATAGGTATTTATTGGCAACAAGACCGTGTATATCACGGCCAGTGATTCAATGAAGAGCCCATAAAACCCCAACAAAACAATTGCTATTATTCTTTGTTATTACAGTACAGGTGTGCGCGAGTGATATATCGCTAAAATGGCGACGTTTCTGTGGTAACGATCCATTGGCAAATGTTTAGATATGGTTTTGAGGGAATTTAAGTTTACGTATTTTGTGTTGTCGGGATAAAATCTTAAATCGCCTTAGTCTCATTTAAACAATACGCTAACATTATTATTACTTAACTATAGTAACGCCTAAAGTTGAACTTTGAACAAAGTTGTGCAAAGACGCAACGGTCTATTTTTACTTTGTCTCATCGTTTTAATTTGTGTTGGGCATTATAAATATAGGTTGGTGAAAGAATTCTAAATCATATTACAGTGTATTTTTTTATTCGCTCATAACATTATTTTGTCAGCCTCCGTGGCGCAGCGGGCGAGTAGCCGGATATGAAACGGGAGGCTGTGGGTTCGATTCCGCAACAAGATAAATGTCTGTTTGACAGACAAATGTTTACTTCGGGTTTTCTTGTTGGTACCCACGATGCAGGTTTTACCTAGTGTGGGAACTATGTGTGTAACTGTTTTTTATTATTTATAAAATGGGAAAATGAATGATGTAAATCTACAGAATTCGATCGACTTAAACAATAAAGAATGGTAAAAACATATGACTGAAATAGCCGCGCTTATGTTAGAAAAGAGCAACTTCATAATATAGTTAATTAACCAAAGGCAAAAGCAAAAATGGAATTAGTTCTTTTAGTTCAATTTTAGTCTTACAACTTTACTAACTTTTAATGCATTGCACCAAATTTATAATTAGTGTTTACTAATATAATTATCAGCGAAAAACACATTCACAGTTCAATCACTGCATTACTTACTGTATTTTGACGAATTACATTTTTTGACAAATATTTGTCCAGTACTTTGAGGGTTAGGTCCAGAATAAACATCTCATCGGCTGTTGCAATGTGGCGCAATGGATGAGAAGCCAATTAAGAAATACTACAAGTTCGAACCCCGAAAAGAGACAAATGTTTGACATCCAAAAACATTGTTTGGGGTATAGGTATAGTCCCTTGTAGTTCTTAATACCTATCCACGATAATCCTCAGTTTTAAGGTAGGGCAAAAAATATATATTTTAATTTTGTTAGCTTAATATGACATTTTATTTTTGCGATATTTTTGAAGATAACCAAAGTCTCTCAATTAATGTACTGTTGATTGGTCCACAATGTGACTCAGAAAAATGTTTTTTCACCATGTAAGCGTAGTCTGAAGTAATGAGTAGACTGTCATTATTGTGTCTGTAGCGAGAGACTGTCCGTCTCTCTATCTGGACGACACTACGCTTACCATCGACGTTCGGATATAAAAAATGTAAAGCAATACTCCAGCCGTAAATCTTTTATCATACATACATATACCCTCACGCCTGTAATTCCCGAAGGCGTAGGCAGAGGTGTAACCAGTACACCAACTTTTCGCCGAATTTATTGTGGTGCCACAATGTGATAGGGGGCGAGCATATCGCTATACCGGGCACAGTTAACCAGGCTGACACTGAGTATTTCTAAATAGAAAAATCTTATTTTACCCGACCCGGGAATCGAATCCGAGACCTCAGCACAGCAGTCATAACGCAATTATAACTGCGCCACAGAGGAAACGTTTTAGAACCCTCTATGATCTTTGTATATGAGAAATCCTAATACCAGAATCCACATATTTGTACAAGAAACTTGGTGTAACCATTACGCATGGTAAGTCTGTGACAGTAGTTTACGAGGCCGACGTTATTGCCTTTCGAAGCGACCGTTTTTCACCTTCCACTGGCGATGATGGAGCCGAGGTTTCACGCACATTACGCGCAGCTGCCGCTCCGATACATTTTTATTGTGTTATAGATCTCTCCTCTGACATATTGGAGTTCGGGATTGTGCATTACGAGTTTGTCATAACGAAGAGTTTTATTGTTTAGGTGTTAGATAAGATCAGTATTGGTGTAAGATCTTTATCTTTTAAAGTTTTTTTTAGGCAGACGATCAGACGGGCCACCTGATGGTAAGTAGTCAGCGCCGCCCATAGACTTCTGCAATGCCAGGGCACAGCAAAGCCTCTGCCTACCGTTGATCAGTGGACTTTATTATTATAGGTCAACAAACGAGCAAGAATTACTTGTTGGTAAATTATCACTACCCATAACATGAGAGACGAGCTGAATGCATTCGAGAGACAGTGGTAGGAGCTGATAGAAGACTTAAAGTGAAAGAAAAAAGGGAGACTTTTACCCAGCAGTGGAACACAAAACAGGTTAGCTAAAAATGTTTAAGTCTACGTAATATAATCTGAGCGTCATGGTTACTCGAGTTCAGTGCTTTTTCTCCGTCCATTTTCACTTCAAAAACATCCTCAATACAGAGGAATAATGATTTGGGGTAGGGCAGGATTCTTTCGGTATTCTAGCCGGCAGTGATACCAACTCGGTCGAGCAGACCAATTCATGATGTAGACATAACTGTATAAAATGTGGCTATACCATTTTAAATGTTTTTTTTTCACTTAAGGCAAAGTGGCCAGTTTTATTTGTGATAAGATGATTTTAGATATATTATGTAAGTTATTAACCAAATTACGAGCTTTGAGTAAAACCTATGGACTATAACCATAGAACGCTTATTTTGAAGCACTAATAAGAAAACGAAGAAATCTCAAGTGTGGATAATTATGAGTTCTTGGAAAATTAAATCGTTCGTATAATATTTTGCCAGCCATATACAGTCTCAAAACACTGTTTTTGTAACACTTAAACAGCTTTTCTCCTTTACGACATTTTCTCTTCTTAGAATTTAACTTAAGTCCTGTTTTACATCTCGGGATTCTCAATAAAGAAATACGTTCGCACAATTTCAGTAAAACTGCTGTATTTTGACGTGTTCCGAGATACCTAACACATTTCATGTTGGTGAGTATTTTTTTGCCTTTTTCTCAGCTAGTTTCATAATCATTATATATTGTTATATCTGATTTTTATTTAATTGTCTTATTGTTCAAGTTATATGTTTTAGTTATATGTTTAGCAGCGATAGCCTAGTTGGTTGCGTTACGGACTGTCAAGACGAAAGTCGTAGGTTCGAAACCCAAGTGGCATACACCTCTGACTTTTCTGAAGTTATGTGTGTATTAAAATGTTAATTATCGCTTGCTTTAACGGTGAAGGAATACATCGTGAGGAAACCTGCATATCTGAGATTTTTTCGAAGGTATGAGAAGTCTGCCAACCCGCATTAGGCCAGCGTGGTGGACTACGGCCTAACCCCTCTCATTAGTAGACGAGGCCCGTGCCCAGCAGTGGGACAATATTTAATACAGGGCTAGTATTATTATTATTATATGTTTATATTGTACAATTTATATTACATTCACATATATATGTATAGTGCTATTATTATTTGCTTAAGAAGTTATCCAATACTTTGCATTCCACTTTCACTTCGCTTAAACCAAATCCTGTAGAGCAAAGAGCTGTTACTTTTAATTTTTGTTATAAAAATTTGTGAATTATAAATGACTTTTGTGCTCTTAAAGTAGCTTTTTATAGTTTGTGTCAAAATGCCGACGTAAAATATTCTAACTAACCGTATATTAAAATATATCATGTCGTTTAGGCTACAGATGGTATCAAATAAATATCCATAATAAACATACTCGAAAAACATTATTATTATTTTTTTATCCTAGCACAGCAAAGTGACCGCACTTCACCTGATGGTAAGCGCAGTACGGTCCAATTAGAGTATCGAGTAGCAAGAGACGATCTATCCCCCGCTACTCAACACAATCATGCCGGCCTGCTCCTTCACACTAAGCCATGGGCAAGAAGGTGAAGAAGCGGTCGAGGGTCTATTATCAGAGTACTCAGAAGGCCGCAAAATGGCCAACATTGTACCCCAACTCTAGACTCCCAAAATTACTCATACCTATTTATTACTCATATTTAGATGAGTTGATGCAGTCGCCATCTTAGATATGCTAGTGCTGTATCGACATCAATAATTTCTACAGTTTCTTCTGCGTTTGTACAGCATGGACTCTCAAACCCTTGATTAAGCTGTTTCAATTATAACACATCAATTACCACGTTTCAAATAATGACGAACACGAACCCTACCTATGGTTCGGTGGAAAACGTAGTTTCAAATCGGATTAATTTGCGAGCGTTGTTAGTACAATAATGTTAAATACATTCCGCTGTCGGTGTCTCGCGCCGCGGCTCTCGCAATTAGTTCACGTAATTTGTAACTACACGGTATGATTTGTAAGCACGAAGATATGGATGATTCATACGGGATGTTAGTGAGTTTTTAAGGAATAAATGTATCTTTGTAGGGATACTAGGATCTTAAGGTAAATGGATAACGATGGCAGCGATAGCCTAGTTGGTTGCGGTACGGACTGTCAAGATGAAAGTCGTATGGTCGAAACCAGCCCACATGGCATACACATCTGACTTTTCTAAAATTACGTTTTTTTTAGTGCCTCGATAGGCAGACGAGCAGACGGGCCACCTGATAGTAAGTAGTCACCGCCGCCCATAGACTTCTGCAATGCAAGGGACAGCAAAGCCGCTGCCTACCGTTACCGTTACGTGTATATTCATTGTTAATTATCGCTTGCTTTAACGGTAAAGGAAAACATCTTGAGGAAACCTACATACCTGAGAATTCTCATACGAATTTCAAAGGTGTGTGAAGTCTACCAACCCGCATTAGTGACTGGTGGACTACGGTCTAACCCTCTTATTAGTGGAGGAGGCCTGTGTCCAGTGTGACACCTACGAAAATGGCATACTTCTCTGACTTTTTTAATTCATTGTCAATCATCGCTTGCTTTAAAACATCTTGAGGAAACTCACACACACGGTTCTGGTCTCTGGCTAAACCTGTATCATGAGTATCAAGAACTACCAAGGACTACGTCCAGACCCGAAACAAATACTTGGGGATAACAAAAACATCTGTTTCGGTGCGGGGATCGATCCCACGGCCTATCGTTTCACAACCGACTTCTCGCCCAAAGCGTCTCAAAATAAACATTATTTAATTTTCATGTTTGATCAAGTACTAACTTTCATAGTCTCTTGAGGATCTGATACTTTTACTTACAATATAAAACTCTGAATTAACCAAATGAACTTTTTATATCCACCACGAGAATTAACAATATACTTTATTTAATTCGATTAATAGGTTCAAGGGGAGCGGCACGGAGTAATTGAGGCATTAACCACGGTGCGTTGTGGTTGCAACACACCAGCATCACGGCATTCAAACGTACATCTTTATTGAGTAATGGGTTTTTATTCAATAGGATATTGGAACTAAAACTTATTTTACGGATTCTATCGCGGTTTATTTAACTTTTTTAGCCCCGAAGTTTCGAAAGCTTTACAGCCTTCATGGTCACGGGGCGGACTGAGATGTATGTCGTCACGCAAGTATAGTGCAATGTTTCTTCCCTCCATATAGTTGTTTTTCTTTATTTGTTGTAGTCCGATCAACAAAGAAGGATCTCACAGTGTCTTGAACCTTGAGGCAGCTGGTCTTATGGGTTCCGATTTAATTAAATGTATAATTGGATCTCAGGACGGTGCTAGCTTCCAACCATCTACTCTATTGAAAGTTGGATATTTTTTTATTTCAACAGCCTCCCGTATCATTCTTAGTAGGTCGGTGTTACCAAATGGGTAAGGATCTGTGGTTTGTCAAATCGAAGATAATGATTGGAGCCTTCTTTAGAATTTTCAGGACCCGCGTAAAAGATCACATGCAGTTGTAAAAAAACCGCGATTGAATCCGTATAATTCGTGTTATTTCAATGTATAATATTCGCGTAAACATAAGAAACTAACGAATATTTCTACGCAATACCATAAAATACTGTCTATTTTATGTGACAACTTATGTGTCTATATGCCTATCGCCACACGGGGCACAAATCCAGACTCCTCACTGATACTGCGTATATCCTGGAAAATATCCTAATATCACCTGACCCGTGGATCGAACCTCAGCTCAACAGTCGTACCGCGTAGGGTAATATGATCGTAATAGGTTAGTTGACACCATTTATTTTTATTATTTCAATCAAAAAGTTACATTACCTAAAAACTATTATCAAAAGAATTTTAAGATTCCGAACAAAAATAAGTAAATTAGATTAGAGCAATTAAAATATGCTGGAAGGGGTAATTGTCAAATGACAGTAAAATGATGCATGATATAAGCCGTGACGTCACCGCTCGGAATGGCCATTACTGTGCCCTTGCGCGAGGGAGATAGTGATATGTTCCCACTATGCACCGAATTTTGCTCACAACAATATTTTAAATAAATATTGCGACCTCCATTTTCAAGCGATTTTGATTCTGTTTTGGCAAAAGAGTTTCTTATGCGTATTATATTTGGTTGTATATCGAATTATGTACAAAATTAACCACAGAAAACTACCTTATTACAACTGCGCCAACGAAGCAGAAAATTCCATTTTATCTTTCAAATATCGTTCTGGATACAGAAATCGTACACCTCAACGATTTGACTTAGTGGGCAAACAAAGCATTGTTAGTGTCCAGTGGGCCCGTACAAAGAGAATCTGTTATATCTGTTTCAGTAACCTCTATAATGCAGTGGACAAAAAACGGGCGGTGTAGTCCGATTCTAGCGGTCAATTCCATTTAACTACCAAAAGCAGACTAGCTATGTGCTGTGGTAAAAACAACACAGTATAATTAATGAATTAATGGTTCCATTTCTTACTCTACTTATTTTGGTTGTAGTTGTGGGCTCCTTTTTCTGCACTTAGCTCATTAACCAGTCATGACACATAGGCTTGCCGGCGGTGCGGAGGTGCGTTCAAATACTGGGCAGTTTCGCCTTTCTTACATGCTATTTTTTAACCGACTTCAAAAAAGGAGGAGGTTAACAATTCCTCGGAATCTTTTTTTTTATGTATGTATTACTCGAAGACGCCTGGACCGATTCGAGAAATCCTTTTTTCGTTTAAAAGGGTATACTTCCCAGGTGGTCCCATTGGCACCAAGTCAGGATCTGATGATGGGATCTCATAAAAATCGAGGGCAACCCTCAAATTTTAAAGGGACGCATGATTTGTTTTTTATTGAAGTCAGTGTACTTTTTATGAATAAAAAACTTTTATAACTTTAATGTTATGGAAATAAAAATGATTTGGGCTTGTATTTTGCTCCCTACTTTATTTTTAATATCCTTACTAGACACGAGTGATTAATAGTTAAGCCATTGTGCTGTATTTGCCAGCTAAAAGTTTAGCCAGCATAGTTCCGACCAGAAGCGCAGGATCTTCCTGGTGACCATAGGTATCTCGGAACGACCTCGGTTTGTTGGAGATTTCTTTATTATTATTCTATCTTTTATCAATTTATGATTGTTGCCTAATATAAAAAACGATCTGTCGATCGACCCGTTTGATAGATTACCCTATATATTATTATTTATTCCTTTATCAAAGGATATTACGCGTCTCTATTAACAACTCAGGAGAAAATATTAAATTACTTCGTGGAAAAAAGTCATGAAAGAGCGAGAGGCTTAAACGACTCGCTAAAAATCTCTTTGACGGAAAAATAAGAAGCTACACGTAAATTCACAGCCATAAACTCTCCCACAGAACTTATATCTTTATATATTATATAATTCTACTGTACGTGTGTATGTCACTGAACTCCTCCTAAACGGCTGAACCGATTTGATTGAATTTGTTTGAATGCGTTTGGGTGGTGCCCTGGATGATTTAGATTCACAAATCGGCCCGGCAGATGGCGCGGCAGTTGGCGTGGCGCTGCTTTTACGGACAGGACGACGTCTGCCGGGCCCGCTAGTATATTTATATATTAATAAGCATATTTAAAAAGCGTATTATGAAAATAATATATGGAAATAAGTAATAAAAAATACACGATAACAAAATTACAAGTGCAATTACGTATTCGGTAAACAATGAAAAATCAGTACATAAAATTAAATATAGGGATTATTATAACAATACGGTTGATGGTTGAGCAAATACGGCCTCGGGGAAGAAACAAGCTTTACTGATTGCAAATTGAGCTTACTGTCGAATACAAATTGTAAGCGAATTTCGAGCGGGGTTGATTCGGTCGAATTGACCTTAAGTAGATTCTGTCAAAAATTCTAAGCTTTTTTATATTTAATATTCAGTTATTATTCGTTGAATGCTGTGGGATTAACGTTGAAGACTTTTTAAGCCAAAGGTTTATCTGTATAAAGACTGTTATGGAATTTTGTTCCTCCTTTTTTGATGAAACAGAACCTTCTTGAATAATAAATATGTTATTATGTCCTGCTCATGTATTCACAGATATAAGGCTGTTAATATACCCCGTTCATAATTCCTCACATTGGTTCCAAGTAGCATACTTCGGCTGTGAAGCCTTGTTATATCACCAAGTCAGGCAATGTAAAAAGTGGGTAGGACAAGAATCCACAAGAAGATCGAAGTCAATAAACTATCGTAAGTAAGTAAGTAATCGATCAACGCTTTAGAAATGTCCATACATTGTGGTCATATCATATGATGTAGACGATAACAGACAAATTGAGAGACGTTTATTGTTGTTTTATTTTAATTTTATGTATTCCAATTATTGTAACCGTATATACATACATAGATACTCACGCCTGTAATCCCTGAAGGGTTAGGCAGAGGTGTGCAGTACACCCACTTTTCGCCAAATTTATTTTGATCCCATTATGTGAATTTTGCCCGGTATGGCGATAGGCTCGCCATACCGGGCAAAATTCCAGAGTCCAGGCTGATACTGAGTAATTCTATAAACTCGAGACCTCAGCACAGCAGTCGTAACGCATGCGCAATTACAACTGCCCCACCGAGGCAGTCGAATATTGTGACCAGTTTCGAAAAGAGCTACGCTAGAGTTTCTTAACCCTAGCGAAGCTGCATTCCGAACTGTCTTAAAAAAAGATTGTCTAATTCAATAAATATTTTGAATTCAAATTTCAAAGTGAAAATATTACAAATTCCATTTGCAGATCTTACAAAAACATAACAGTTTAAGTTGAAACATAAACGTAGATTTCACTTCGCAAATACGGCTTTAATGATAACAGTGTTAGTGCTAATGTGTTCAGAGCGTAGTGGAAAAGGGAACACGGCCAAGAGCGTTCAATATTCATGAGGGAACTCAGACAGCCATCGGCCAGTCGAACCCTTTCGGAGGTGTTTAAACTGAAATTAACCACTTGAAAGTACTGTCGATTTAGTCAGCTTTGTTTCGATTGACAATGTCATTAGTTGAAGTTCTTGGAGATTCTTGATCGACTTAAATTCGTGCTGGGTTTAATATGGTAATTTTTATTCTGACTCGTAAATGACTACGAATCAACTAATTGTATTATCCAGTCTTTTTTAAAAGGTATTCCGAAATTGCAGTTAGTGAAAATAAAATTGTAAAAAGAAAGAGTTTTAACGATCTAATTTTTATACTATTGGATCACCATGGGTCGCCTTGTGATGTTTTTTTTAATGTCTGAATAAGCAGACGAGCACACGGGCCACCTGTTGGTAAGTAGTCACCGCCGCCCATGGACTTCTGCAATGTCAAGGTACAGCAGAGCCGCTGCCTGCGATGTATGATTACTACCGCTCAGGAATGCACGCAATGAGCAATTATGAGTTCTTTACCGACGTTTAAGAAAACAGTCCTAAAGGTGATTTTCGGAAACCTCCGAGAGAGCCGATCTATTCATGTAGATAAAACTGACTACAGCGTAGCTTCACTAATCATATGGTGGCTGGAACGCTCACAACTGGCTGGAAAACATGTTCATTCCATAGTCCAAATAATATAATCTTTGTTTGAGTGAGCTTATAAAGCAGTATTGGATGGAATAACTAGTACATATTTTAAGAAAACAATGTTAGGGAGCCGTTGAGCCGGTCAAGTCTCTCGAGTGCTAAGCCTTGCTTGCTATCGCCACGCGCAATTCAATTGCAAATTCTATGTTGTGTCGTGTGCTCAAACGTCCTGCTATGAACTTTGATAAAGTTAGAATACAGTAACCATTAGATGTTGTTTTATAAACGTCAAGAAAGAATTGGTTAATTTATCAATAACACTCATCGTCGCCCTAATTATCAAAATTCGTAACTCCAAAAAATCGATATTTGTTTTTTTTTTATTGAAAAAGGGGGCAAACGGTCAGGAGGCTCACCTGATGGAAAGTGATCACCGCCGCCCATGAACATCTGCAACACCAGAGGGCTTTAATGTCATCACTGCACATTTCTTCAACGATTGGAATTGAATAGTTTTTATTTCCTGCCATATATCACAATATTGACTATTTCTATACAATTAAAATAGGTGAATCCATTTTCTAGTAGAATGTCTTAAAATAAACAATCCGTTTATATCTCTTTTCTATATTTTCTGAAAAGGACTTACGTATATTGATAATTAGGGCACCGACATATAGTCGATAAGATAGGAGCCTTGTTTAGTGAGAAATAAATATTTGTGGATTACACAAACATTTGTCTTAATGTGGGGAGGGGGACCGAGGTGGGGATCAAACAGCGGTTCCATGTTTCCCAGCCATCCAAATACATCAGTTTTGTCATGATTTCTAAATGATTAACACTAACGGACCGTACTAAATGTATTGTTAATTATTATTGATCGTATTCTTACTATAATATAACACGTTAGACGTTCAAAGGTGATTAATGAAACATTTTGTGTTTCCAACCTCCTTTTTTGAGCGGTTTCTAAAATTCTTCGATGATAATTTTTTGGTATCTTATTGAATAAAATGTAAAAAATTGTGTCAACTGCCCTATTGTATACAAAATGGACGTGTCACAGTTCGCTAGAGTTTGTCATGAAGTGACCACTGACTGTGTGAGTCGCGCCATATCTTAGAATACCAATAAGCTTAGTAGTCACGTACCTGTGACAGCTTAGACATTCAACTGATCGGTATACTTGATGAAATTCTTAGCAGCTGAATATTTTATTGCTTAGGACATATGTATATTGTTTGTCTGTGGCAAATAAATATTTTACTTTCATTCTGTTGTCAGGTCCCACACCACTAAATCTCCCTTATGTTAGTTTCATTTCTGAATCCACCGATATACATCTAGACTTCTACTCCCGTTTCGAGCACAATGAAATTAGACCTATGATATCGCAGACTGTAGGACGTTTAATAATAAACCGGTCGATAACAGTGCTCTTATTTCGTATTGGAGTCACGCGAATTTAGACTTTATCGAATGAACGCCGGTCCACTATATTTAGGCTATCCAGCAATGGACTAAGGATACCAATACCCTAACGTTTCACAATCTAATATTGTAGTAAATGGAGAATTGGGAATTCCGAACGATCATGTATGGATGGGTATAGTCTGGTCTAGCGTCTCCAGATGTAAATATCTATGCTTCAATTTTTTTAGTGCCTCGATAGTCAGACCAGCGGACGGGCCACCTGATGGTAAGTAGTCACCGCCACCCATAGACTCCTGCAATGCCAGGGCACAGCAAAGCCGCTGCCTACCATTTACCTACCTACCTACTTCTTTAGTTCATTTTATCGCCTGTTTTGCTATAGAGAAGTAAATAATTTATATTCCCAATTCCTCAATTGTTTCTGTTTGATTAATTTACTTGCGAAAAGACAATTACGCATTCGTAGAGACTTCGGGTCAAATGTGTCATTGTGATCCTGGAATACAGTAGGCACAGAGGCAGGTGTGTGGGCGTCATAGTTTCGAGAAATTTAGTCACCTTTTGTGGCATGCGTAGGATGGACGTGGGAGTATACTAAGTCGACTATATGTACAAGCACCTATATTACATGTTGATAAATTCCCGTTGGTGATCATATGCCAGTAAAGTCTGACATTTGCCATCTATTGAATGTAATAGAGCAATCACACCCATAATGTCGATCCCGTGAAAAGGGCGAATCCATTTTTTTTTAACACCCAACAGTCACACTCATATCCCCGACCTCACACTAAGATACGAGTCTTGTGTTATGGGTATCAGGGTCTACGAGAGACTTTCGGTCTCACCCAGACCACGGACACAAATATCTGTATGTCACACAAACATTTGTCCCAGTGTGGGAATCGAACCCACGGCCTCTCGTTTCAAAGCCGACTGCACCACGGAGGCTGTCAAATAGAAACTGAATAGGTATAATATAGACCGGCAACGAGCAAGTAGTCACCTGATGGTTTTTCGACCGCCCAGTTTTTTAAGAATTGCAATGAGATTAAATAAAATCGTTTATTGATCAAATAGGAAATAACTAGCTCCTAGACAAGTCAGTATACTTTTTCTTAAGGGTATTATTATTCAAAGAAATCCGAGTCAAGTAACAATATTTTTAAGTGGGTTTTGCTATGGACGATAAGTATTTAATTACTATTAAAACACCAACAACGCCAGAGGAATCATGGATGCTTTGTCAGCCTTAAGGAAAAGAATGAGGATCGGGAAGTGAAGCGGTATTCAGACATCCAGAAATCTTACAGCACCAAACGCAACTGATGTCACTTCACGTCAAATATAAGCGAAATAATGGACACTAACTGGATCCATCTATTTAACTTAATATTTAAGACCCACATTAAAAATGTTTGGTCAAATTAATCATAATTGTATGTCAGCCATTAAGTGCTTGATTGTGCCAGCATAATAATCGCAACTGATATTATGAAAACATGTTCGCAATTGTCATCAGATGAGAATGTTACTGGACTGTTTTTTTAGCGCGTGCTTTTGACAGATGCAACTATTGATCGATGGAAGCGTTTCAACTGTCGGGAAATTTTAGTCTCTTGGTATTCAATCAATCAGTTTTGACGGAACTTTCTGCTGTACTTTGAAAACAGCTTTTATCATTTATTGGGTTGGGTTAAAAAGTTTCAGTCCAGATTGACGTTTATAGATAATAAAATATCAACACAAACTTCGTACCAACTACCACGCGAAGAGACTCGCGGTCAAATCTTAGTAAAATTATCTTCGCAGCTTCTGCTTTTCAATTCTCCTTCCTTTCCTAAAAATTTGGCAAAGGATTTGTGAAAGTTCTGTTATTTAAAGGTTTGACATTAACGGAAGAAGACTTGCTAAATCCAGCTTTCTACTATAAAAATGATAGCAAATACATTTCTAGATCCGGCAGTTGAATAACCACTTCCAATTTAGAATTCTATCCCAGCTACAAAACAATATTTTTAAACAACGATGGAACTGGTTTTATAATGAATAATGTTTGTTGAACCGCCGAAAGAAGATTAACTATCGTGAGCTTAGACTTGACGACTATTCAATATTCATGAAGAGACGACGGTCGTTAAATGGTAGCGCTGTACTTGCCACTGAATCTCGTTTACTTTAAAATAATATTAGGCAAATATAAATGGTTCCTCACGATATCAAATCGTAGTGGGAAGTGGAACAGCCGAGATGGATGGCGTAGGTTCTAATCCAACTCTAGGACCTTCGACTTTCCTAATATATGTTTGTACTCATTATTAAGCATTACAAGCTTTAAGGGCGAAGGAAATCGTTGTGAAAAAACGTGCATCTTCTTGAGCTAAGTGAAGTCTACCGTCTATTAGGGCCGCGTGGTGGACCAAGGGCAAATCATTCTCATTAGTAGAGAAGACCACTGTAGCAGTAGGACAGTTATAATACAGCCATGATTGAATGAATGAATGATAGTATTTCAAAAATTTTTGCATTTTTGACAAAAATGGTTGAAATGTACTAAAAGAATTAATATTTCGCCATTTCTATACTATATATATATTTATATGTCAGTGTGTCCTACCTGTCATTACCTACGGTGCTGAGACGTGGACACTCACAGTACCGCTGGTCCACCAGTTCAAAGTCGCTCAGGGAGCTATGGAACGTGCTATGCTCCGAGTTTCTCTGAAGGATTAAATTCGTAACGAGGTTATCCGACAGAGAACCCAGGTCATCGAACATAGCGAATCGAATATAGAACATAGCACACAGGATTAGCAAGCTGAAATGGCAGTGGGCTCGCCATATCTGTCGAAGGACCGATAACCGCTGAGATAAACGAGTTCTTGAGTGGAGACCGCGACTCGGCAAGCGTAGTGTAGGACGCCCTCCAGCTAGGTGGAGTGACGATTTGCGAAAGGTAGCTGGCAGAAGCTGGATGAGACAAGCTGAAGACAGGCGCGTTTTAGGCGAGGCCTATGTTCAGCAGTGGACTGCTACAGGCCGATGATGATATATTAAACCGAGATATAATGCTACGTGCAAGCAATTATCTATTTATATACAAATGAATACCTGTTTCCCTTGGTCACACGTATCAGTATCACGCGTGAACGACTGGATCGATTTCGTTTATTCTTTTTTGTTGTGTTTGTTTTTGTCAAGAAAAGTTTCTTATGAAAGAAAAATGTAGCAAGTAGAGCGGAAAATGAGAAAATTTACGAAAACATAACGACTATACAAGCTTTCTAATACTACCTTAGCGCGTTTGACATAACTGTCAGTCGTTTGACAGTTCGCAAAATATAGAAACATGTAATAGCTTGAGATGACTCCATGGAATTTATACCTTCTCTTTCAAAAATAGTAACCACGCGGGTGGAGTCGCGGGCAAAAGCTAGTCGCCAATAAATTAGTTTTAGATAAAGATTTAAAAACTTCAATACTTATCAAAGAAATTCCCGTGGCTCTTTGTTTGATCTTGATTTGTGACAAAATGACTATCTGAGGAGAGTTTTATCTAAAGTAAAATTAAAATAGTTTTTATTTCAATCAAAGTTACTTTGGCTTAAGACTTTGATAGGTTGATTTATCAAATAATGTTATCTAGAGAGTTCTAGAAAAACTGAATCTGGTTTAAATTTATAGAGTTCTGTACACATTCAAATCGTGAAACACGAGATTAAGTCAGATATTGCCGGTCTTTCTTTTTTATACTCCAAAAATAATTGATTTAAATTGTATGTAATTAATTGATGTAAATGTAACCAATTATTTTTTGTCTTTTAGTTATGTCTGGGTTTTTTTGAAGGCGGTTTTATTTTTATTTAAAAAGTTACAATTTATTTTTTGCTTTTTAGTGGTCCAAATATTAAATAGGTACGTTGGATAGAGTACCAAAAGAAAACACCAATGAAAAAGTCACAGGAAAGCAAAATTCGCAGTTTCGTATATTCGTACAACATATTTTTTCAAGTTATTTTGGTTTTAAACCCAAACGACTCAATCGATTTTGATAAAAATTCTATGGGCCCAATCTGGAAGCATATTCTCTGTAATAAAAGAGGAATTTTCCAAATCAATCAATAAATGACGGAGTTCTGAGGTAACAAATATAAAAAAAACACGTCGAATTGAGAACCTCCTCCTTTTTTTGAAGTCGGTTAATAATACAGGTTGGTATTATTAAGTTTATTCCTTAGAGTATTTAACACTGGAGACGCCATTGAGCGCTTACCCCGTTTGACAAATGTAAGAGCACGGTGCTCATACACGTTCTATAAAACTAGTTGCGCTTCGTGATCCGCCACTAAAAAAGTGACATCACGAGCGAATGGAGCTCCGTGAGAAAGCCCGCCTGTAGCGGTATTAACATGTAAAAATAGATCTGACACATGAAACTTACAAAAATACAACATTATTTTTCACCTAGACGTATTTTTTTAAAGTAATATTATCCTTAAAAGCAACAAAACTTATAATTTCTAAAAATTATCATCGGGTAATAAATGTTGCCAGGTTAAACTTTTAGCCACAGTAGTGCAAAATTTATTTGCATTCAATATCTTAAAAGCAAGTTGTTTTTTTAATATTCTATTTTAACTAGATGTTGCCCGCGGCTCCGCCCGCGCATTTTAACCTTCTATATTTTGCTATCCCACTTTTGCTATTTTTTCGAGATAAAAGTGGTCTTTGTCATTTTCTGATCCCTAAACTGCCACTATGCAAAAAATCATGTCGATCCCTTGCTCTGTGAAAAATTAAACTATCCAATGGGAACTGTACATTTCTCCGGGATAAAAAGTAGCCTATGTGCTTTTCCAGACTATAATCTATCTCTGTGCCAAATTTTAAGTAGATCCGTCCAGAAGTTGTAGCGTGATTGGATATCAAACAACCATGCATCCATCCAAACATACGCAATTATAATATTAGTAGGATTTCTTTATTTATGCTTCCTTAACTTAATTTTTAATTTAAAAATATTAGGAGAGTTGACATATTGACTAAGTTTACAATTTCATAAACTTTATTACACTGGCATTTTGGGTGGTTTATGTGGTAACACTGTCGTTTATGCAAGACTCAAATAGTGTTGTAGATAAACTTATAAAGGTTATCGATAAAATTACTAATCCATCTGGACTGTCTTCTAAACACATACTTTTAACGTAAATAGTTCTAACACACTAGGAATGTCACAGAATATACCAAAACCAGAATAAAGTATTTGTCAAAAAAAATTGATCCCAAAAATGTATCCGGTATATTTAAAAAATATTTAGGTATGAATTTTGACGCCATTCATTTATTACGTAAGATGATGTAGTGGGGAGTCGATCATGTCTTATTTTTTCTTACAAGGGGTGGGAGGGAGTCTCAATAGTTCTTATGTAAGATCACACAAATGCGCAAAGTTGGGATTATACTTAGAAAAATCGCGGGCCATGCCTATAATTTTAAAAACATGCAACTTAGATTTTTTTTATTTTTTTGATAACCGGTATGACTTGCCTTTTCACCCGGTTCCGGCTTGACGTCGACTTTTGGGACATTCAAGATCTATAATTAGTGTAAGATAAGATTGTCTCGGTAGCTCAGTTGTATCTGCATACGCAGTATGACCTCTGTGCGTGAGGTCGCGGGTTCGATACCACGGTCGGGTAAAATGATAATAGATTTTTCATCTTTATACTCAGTATCAGCCCGGCGCGGTCTGGAATAGTATCCGGTGTGGCGATAGATTCACCCCCATCACTTTATGGGACGGTAATAAATTCTCCGAAATGTACACACCTCATACACCTCTACCCGCCGATTCGGCGGTTACAGGTGTGAGTGCTTACTTATGTATGCATACTATCTTAATATAATCTTAATATTATAATACCATCGGGTGCAGTGTGGTCACTTAAAGGTGCCAGGATAACAAAAAATCTAAATCGACATGTCATGATTCTTCACGAGTTAATAAAATCATCTAATACATTTAGATCTGCCTGACTAATATTAGACTGCCTCGGTGGGGCAGTTGTAATTGGGCATGCGTTACGACTGCTGTGCTGAAGTCTCGGGTCCGAACCCCGGGTCGGGTAAAGTGATATTGGGTTTTTCTATTTAGAAATTCTCAGTATCAGACCGGAGTCTGGAATTGTGCTCGGTATGGCGATAGGCTCGCCCCCTATCACATTATGGGACCGTAATAACTTCGGCGAAAAGTGAGTGTAATGGATACACCTTTGCTTACCCCTTCGCGGATTACAGGCGTGAGTGTATATGTATGTACATTTAGATCTCAGTTGCAGGCCAAAATTAGATTGTAGGATTTAGCTGTAAAATTAGCACTCGCTTGATGTGAATTGTTGTTTTCAATAGAGGACGCCACGCGTGCCCAGCAGTGGGTCGATGAATATGTACTTAGTGTACGTATACATGACAACATTATTTTTATTATCATTAAGGTGCTTGCGTAATATTCGATGTTTTTAATATAATTTCGCTGTACACGAGTACAACTAAAACGATTTTTTTTATCCTGCCACGTTAAAGTGACCACATTGAATCCGATAGTAAGCGCAGTACTGTCCAAGTAGACTACCAAGTAGCGAGGACAAACATCCCTCGCAAAATGACACAATCATTTCAGTCAGTCAGAAGCTTCTTCCCAGTACGCTTAATAAACCCGGGAATACAGGAAGTAGGGAACACGTGCGCTGGCAAACTTTTCCACGACTTGATGGTGCGGCTAAGATACAAATTCGCGAACCTCTTGGTTCAGGCCAGGGTAATAGACACCACGGTGTTGTAGCTCCGCAAGCCGGTACGCGTTACAGACGGTAGAACATGCTAAGCGAAGAAATGTCCCAGGGCAGCTGTAGCAGCTCTAAGCTGTTGGTCACGTCTGCATCATTCATAATGCGGATGGCCCGTTGCTGCAATCCAGATCAACCATCGAGCAAGCAATTATCGGAACCATAACAGAGGTGGAAGCAGTATTCCATTCCCGGCTGTACCTGCGCTTTATATTAGCATCACGCTAATATACGCTAACCGGGCGTTAGAAATCGCCGCCGCAAAATGAAATCCGATATCTATACCTTAAGATCCTAACATCATTCTGCAGTGTCATTGGAACACCCTGAAAGTGGAGACTGGAGAAAAGGGGGATTTGTGGCATGAAAACGCGCACACCTATGTTTGCCTGGCATTGAATTCAATCCTATTCCTGATATCCTGCGAAATATGAGATCTAGGGTCTGGTTGAGCTCAAATACAAGATCCTCGCGTCTCCGTGTAGTGACCGCCCGGCATCCGGCTACTAGGCAGATGCTAGAGGGATGTAATAGCATAATATGCCTCCATGGGTTGTATGTCTTTTCTCTCAAAAACAACTTCCACGCGGGCGGAGGCGGAGTCGGATTCTTAAAATGTTGTTCATTAATAGTAAGATTATTGTTACCTCATTATAACTTAGTCCTAAGTAATGTAACAACAGCTGGATATCCATTTTAAATAAATTAAAGGCGTA